>CM060940.1:129085505-131966236 GCA_030765085.1 Allium cepa | reverse complement strand
TTGATTTTATTTATTTTTCAATTATTGCAGTCCAGTAGTCAGAGTAGGAGACGGCGGAGTAGACCTCAGAGCGAGCTAGCAAGTATAGAAGAATTACAGACTAGAGTTCAGCAGTTGGAGGAGCAGAACCGCCAACAGGCCATGCAGACGGCACAGTTATTTGAGTACATGCAGCAGTTTGGTGGCCGCTTCCCTTCATCGGCTGGCTCTGGATCTGGGGCAGATTGATTCATTGCTTTCTAATTCGTTCGTGCAGGTATGTTTAGTTTTAGTTTACAATGATTTGGTAGAAGGAACAATTAATTGTTGATATGTATAATTATGTATAATACACTTGGTTCTGTAGCTGTATCAGGATATGCATGATTAGAACAGTTATTGTTAGTATTATTGTTAATGTTGGAATGTTATGTATATTTTGTATTTTATTTTTATTCTAATTTAGTTTATTTCTGTGTCTATTGAATATTTTGGAGTATTGGTTTGCATGTTTGGTTGGATTATTGTTTATTTGATTGTGCAGTATTGATATTGTAGTGTTTGGAAGAGAAATGTGGTTGGAAGGCTCTATTTGCAGCAGATTTTAAAAAAAAACAACAGGTTTCCGACGGCTTCCGACGGCTCTCGACGGCTTATTGGTCGAAATTTTCCGGCGGTTTCCGACGGGTTCCGACGGCTTATTGGCCTGATTTCCGACGGTTTCCGACGGTTTTCGACGGCCGTCGGAAGCCGTCGGAAACCGCCGGAAACCGCCGGAAACCGTCGATAATGTATACGGCATCACCCGTCGGTAGCCGTCGGAAATACTGCTCCCCGACGCCTTCATTTCCGACGGCTTTTTCCGACGGCCGCCGACGGCTTCCGACGGCCGCCGACGGTTTTCAGCCGTCGGAAATCCCCCCTCCCCTTGTAGTGAAAACCCAAAGTAAAGTAAACCTTTATAACTATATATACTCTTACAAAAAACAAAACATATGTTATATAAATTATATATATACCTTGCAAATATTGCTGTACGCTTTAATTTATACAATACTGTAAATATAGTTTATTCTAAAACGCCTATAATACAATAAGTAAATCAATACCTATATATTTACCCATATATTATACAATTGATGCCAAAAGAATCCCCGGACAAGAATACTATATATGAAAATAAAATATAAACTTACGTATATACATATACTAGAAATACAAAATAAATATACCTTGATATCTATCATTAAAGAGGCTCGGTTGTGAGGCCAAAAATGAGGAGCGATGTGTGGCCGAGGGGATAGGTGTTGACGCTGTCGCTTGACCACGTGGGTTGCCAAAAGTACACGTGGCAGCGGCCTATGGGTGGTAGGCGTCTCACGGATGGTGGGTTAAGAGGGGCAAATAGCTGCTTGGAGGGGAAGGCTTCGACCTTAGGTTGAGACTGCTGTAGGCACTGTTGTGTGGATCTATGTGGTCGGATGCTTGGTGCAGGCTGTGGAGCGGAGGCATCGGAGAGTGGAGGTGGTTGCGTGCATGCGTGACGTCTATGTTGTGGAGGCCAAGATTTTTGGCCGTGCGTTCTCTTTTTTTGTTTGTTTTAAGAAACGAATGGTGGCAGAGTAATGGAAAAAATGGGAAGAGGACAAGATATGGAGACGTATGTTGTAGTTGGAAAGAATGGGTTATTGGTTTCAATGGAATATATATTGTTATATTTTGCTCAGGAGAAAAGGAACAAGAAGTAAAGCATGCATCAGGTAGGCTAAAAGTTTCACAGCAAACTAAGAATGCACTACATCACCTTTATATATAATTTCTATCTAAATGAACAGTGAGCTAAACTTGAAAGGACAACCGAGAATGAATGTAAAGAATGTTGAAAGGCTATACGTTTCAAAATTCTAAGAATGAATTGGCGGTTGGACTTAAACACGGTGGAAATTGAATGGACACAAGAATTTAAAAGGCGTCGATATGGGTACCGATACGGTTACCGTTTATGCAGATTTCGCTGCGTACCGGATCAGAAATGCACGAAAGAATATGTCGTAGAGATCAGCATGATGAGACGATCAAAACGGTAATATCAGTGGTACGATCATGTGATCAAAAATCGATATCGGAATGAAAATGCTGCTATTTCGTCAAAAAATAAGATCAACGGAGCAATAACAGTCCAATTTGGAGAAATGAAATATGGCGTCTTGCTTAGAAGACGATTTAAAATTTTCTATAGAAAAATATTAAAGTTTGGAAAATATTTTGTTATCATCAAATATTAACTGATATAAATTGAAATAGAATTACACAACAAAGTTAACTTTCATATTATCTAATGAAAATTTACCAACTGCTATGTTTAAGAGAACGTATCCCAAATATTAAATTTTTATTTTCAAATTTTATTGTTCAAAAATTTCTTGAAATTTCAATTAATTTAATAAATAAAATCACTAAGATTTTGGATCGTTACATGTGCAAACCATAAAACAAAATAAAACATGCATGCTTGCATATAACTATCAAAACCTGCACAGTATAGATAGCTTATATATATAAGTCACAGTATAAACAGTACTATGTTTATATATAAGTCACAGTATAAACAGTCCTATATATATAAATAAGTCATAGTACAAACAATATATATACACAATTTAAAAGTCGCAGTATATTGTAGCATACATACATAGTAAACTTATATAAATAATATGGCTTACATATACAGCATGAAATAAACTACTTATATAAACTTATATATATATATATATATATATATATATATATATATATATATATATATATATATAATGAACTAACATAATATAAAATATATATAAATATAATACCTTCCTTTGTAAAACCAGAGAGAAGAAGACCGAGAAAAATGGAAGTGAGAGAGAGGGAAGCTTGGGTAGGCTAGCTTGAAAAGCTCGGCTGCTGGAGGCACGAAAGGCTTCGGCCAGGAGTTCAAGGCGCTGGAAGGAGCAGAGTTGAATGGATTATGGGATGATGTGGTTTGCGTATAGGGCGGTGGATCGATGGGCGGAACAGAAGGGTTGAGGGAGGCTTTCGGTCAGGGTTGTTTTGGTGTTGTATCTCGTATGGAGATGTCGACACGTGAGGAAAGGTGGAGCTGTGACACGTGGGGTAGGGAAGTGCGTGGCTCTGGCGGTTGAAGGACTACGAGAGTGGGAAAAGTAACCATAGCACGTGCAAGCTACAGATTTCATTTGCTTTGTCGTCATCATTTTTTTAGAGGACGTGGAAATATTTCGGCCATGAAGGGATGAGCAACACTAAGAAGGTAAGCAGGCATAGGGAAAGAGAACCGGTCTACATGAGCCTGTATACACGTGAATGTGTATTATATTTTTTATTTATATTTTCAAAAGCATGAACGACATAAACAAAAAGACAGAGGCAAGAAATTGGACTACTACAAATATTAGACAATGAGAAAATAAAAGGTCAGCGTTGAATATTAGGGAATATTAAAAGCAAATGGGCGTCTATTTCAGCCTATGGATGACTGACTGGCCACAGAATATCAAAAGCCTCAAAATGGTACCGAAACGGTTAATCTTTTTCACGGATTTCCGCCATGTACCGGAATCCGAATGCACAGATGAATATACTGTAGAGATCAGCACAACAAGACGATCAAAACGGTATACAAATATTAATGATACGACCATCCCATCAAAAGTCGATATTCGGTACCGAAAAATGCTACTAAAACGTCGAAAATAAGGTAAACAGAGCAATAGTAGTTTAAATTTGACGAAATGAAATATGATGTCTCACCCAGAAGATGATTTACAAAATTTGTTAGATAATAATATTTTATTATAATCTAATATTAACTGATTTAAATTGAAACAAAATTACACAATAAAATAAACTTTCATATTATCTGATGAGAATTTACCATTTGTTATGTTTAATTAGACGTATTATAAATATCAGATTTTTATTTCAAAATATTATTATTTAAATTTTCACAAAAATTCAGTTCATTAGGTTATTAAAACCATTAAAATTTACGGGTCTTTACACTCTCCCCCACTCAAAACTTTTCGTCCCCAAAAAGGAAGGAGATATGAGAATAGAAACAACAGGAAAGAAAAATAGATTGAAACAAAACAAAACGATTAGTTTAAAACCATATAAATTTCAATTTAAATTGATTAATATTCAATAATTGATTTAATCCATTTGATTTCACATAAGTTAAATCAATCTTAACTATTGTAAATTCATTATCTTATTATACAATTATCCTCAATTAACAATTTCTAAAACTATAAATTTGTATAGTCATTTATTATAATCATATCTTATTCAACAAATTTAATTCTTCTTTATTCCAAATTATTATTAAATTTATTCCACTTAATATGTATTGTCACATATATTAAGGATATTTACACTTATTATAACCACTCAAATTTATTTAAAAATTCCTTTAACATCATTTTATATTGTATATTATCCAATTACATATTTAACTTCTAAATAATTTAGGTAATTTATATTGGAATGCAATTGAGTATTATACAAATAAAACTTTCTCAATTTATTTATTTCAAGCTTTAAATATTTATTCAAAATTTAAGAGTTAAATTTCTGTTTCACTTCAAACTATTTAGAGATAAATGTATTTTATATATCAAGTCAAATCTATAAACATATACTTATTCTAACGACACACTGTTTTGTACCATTCAAATCGACAATAATCCACACATGTCATACTTGAATAATTCAAAATAACATATTGTAATCAAATTTGGAGCAAACAAAATTATTCATAGAATCACAAACACAGAAATATCAGAATACTCGCAGCGGAAATAAAATACCATAGTAGTTCATGAAGCTACTATATACATATTCTTAAAATATATACAAAATCTCATAGTAAAATAGATACAATAGAAGTCGGGATACATAAACAACAATACAGAGACAGATACCGAATAGGAACTAACTGGAAGAAGTAGACGAATAGACAGACAGATAAGCTCCAACAAAATTCTAGCTCCAGAAGGTGAATCCAAAGCTGTGATTCTCAGGCTGACCCGAGCGTAAAGTAAAACACAAACACTTGAGTCAAGACATACATACTTATACAATGTAAACCAACTCAAGTGAACTGTAATAGCAATGCACAATAACTTAAAGGATGCTTGGGATCGCCCATCCTATAAGGATCGGTCAAACCATCGATTAAGTAGTAATAAACACTATCCTAGAAATATCCATATTTAAAGTAAATAATGCAAATAACAGGGTTATTGTGACTAGGGTAGCGTAGAGCTGCAGTAACCGCTCACCTATAGCCACACTCTTAAAATCAAAGGTGTGCATCAAATAATCACAAGGAAATCACATGACACACAAAGCAGTGTACCCGTGGTTATAAATTTCAAAATGATTTATAGTTTCGAATTAAAATCATTCATTTAAACCATTAAAAAGTGAAGTCATTATTCCTTCAAATCAAATATTCAATTCCCAAAAATTTAGCATTTTCTGAGTTCATTTATTTAGATAAACACTTTAAATATTGAAATTTCAGCTTTTCGCCGCACTTAGTAAATGCTATGGTAAGTTATAATTGAAAACAATTCAATTCAGTAAAGACAACATTTAAAAATTGTTGTAATAGTTCAGTTTTAGTTTATTTTCAGAAACGATAGCATTTCTGAAGTACTACTAAATAAATATCCAGATTTATATAAAATTTTAGAAATAATTAAACTTCAGTTTTTAACCATTTTAACTTGTAAAAAATCATATTTTTTTCCACTTCAAAAATGTTCATTTGAATACCCTTTAACTTATGATTTTTATGAAGTAAAACTTTACACATTAATTCAAAGTCTCAATGTTTCACTTATTAAGGTCAATATACAATTTTCCCAACTTTCATTTACTTTACACGTTAATTTAATTTACCATTTCATAAATTAAAAAAATTCCCTTTTATTTAATTTACTTAAACTTCCATTTTAAAACCAAATCTCACAATTCCAAGTCAAGTTACATTCCAAATTCCATTTAACTATCCATTTATTTAAAATTTTAAACTAATTACATAAATTCAAAATACACTGTAAGTTGCTTAACTTTATTTTACAAATAACTTGATATTTTCTTTTACTTTATATTTATCCAATTCATACATCAACTATATTAATTACCAAGTTAATCTTAAAATTCCATTTTTACTTAAATTCTCGTTATTAAGTTAAATCAAACTTTCACACTACAACACAAACCGACTATTAACTTATACCATTTAACCTTTTAGAAAATACTGCTTAACCATTTTAAATCCAATATAAGTAAAATTTAATTATTTTTTCCTTTCATTTACAATACATGAAATTTATAAGAAATCATATTTTGAAATCAACCACGGGTCCGGATAATATTTCACACCTAAATCATGTGATACGAAAATTATCGTTTAAATCCATAATCAGTAAAAAAAAATGGGTTTTAATTATTTCAAACCCCGAATCCCAAGACAAATACAAATAAATAAAAATAACCTAGGCCTATCATTTCGGCCCATAATGATTTTTCCTATTCTAAAGTTCGTTTGGGTATGTATCATTTCAACCCATAGTGATTCTATTCTACAGGGAACTTACAGCGTGAGAAACAGTAATAAATACACAGTATAATAGAATAAAACATAACAGATGATAGGATAAGTTTATAACAGGGTTTAACATCACATAATTAACATCACAGGCAGGTATAACATGATATAAAAATTCTACACATTCCCTTGTTGTCACTTCCCAATTATATAAGTATAAATGTCATGAGTGAAAACTCACCTCTTTATAGCTGGAATACGCAAATCAAACACACACAAACAAAGATCCAGAAAGCATGATAGCATGACTTGATTTGACCAGAGAGAGAGCCAAGATATAAATCTTGTATTCAACAATGAAACGAACCATATATAAAAATAGGTATAATACCAAAGATAAATTGAAAAAAGGTGGAAATTAGAAGTAACAAAGAGCATCGCCTAGATTTTAATCAATTTTGCTTGATGGTGGTGGTGGCTAAGAAGGTGGTCATGGCAAGCAATGAAGGTGGTGTTGCATATAGGGCTCGGTTAGCATGGTTTTGTGGAGTTTTTCATAGTTTTTGTGAATTTTTGTTCAAGGGGAGGCCATGGCACTTTCAGGTCAGAGGAGTATGGTGGTTAGGCCATGTATTAGGTGGGGAAGAAGTGATGGTGGTCGGTGGTGGTTATGGTGAAGGGGTTAGGCCGAGAACCATATGTGAAGATCAAGCAAAATCAAGTGAAAAACAAGGCAAAACAAAGAAGAAAAGGGGAGAAAATAGAAGGAAGCCATTACTTTCTCTTCGGATCTGAAAATGGCGTGTATGATGAATGAGAAAGAGATGTTTTCTTCCACGTAATATACAAAATACACAGCTAGGGATCAAGGAAATAAACGGCAACATATGGAGGAGTTATGGTATGAAATTAATGGATGGAAAGATAAAGAGGCAATAAATCAAACTTACGCATGCCTTTAATTAAAAATAGGTAACGTATTCGATTTGTTTCTCATCTATTTAATAAAATATATCCTAAAGAAATAATTCAATAAATACATACCATTTATATAAACACTATATAAATAAATAAGAAAACGGTTATAGAAACATATAAATTAATTGCTGTTTACATCTTTGTATGTTACTTAATTTACAAAGTATATACCCAAATTAAATGAAACAAAAACGAAGAAATGTTGTAAATATATACATAACATGTAATGTTACATATATATACACAATTATAACATGCTATATCAACCAAAAATATTACTTATATTAATTAAAATGAACATTTAACGGTATGCCTTTTAAAACAATAACGTGTGTGTATATATATATTTGAGATTTCTTTCCAAGAAATAAATAAGGATCTAAATACTTATCCATTTAATTATTAAATGGATGTATAAATAAGAAAAATAAGGTAGAGATGGATATTATTAAGAATAAATAAATGGTTTTAGGAAAAGTAGGAAATAAATAAAGAAAATACTTTATTTAATGGAAACTAGAATTAAAGATTGAAAACAATATACAGTAAACATTTGAACATTATAACTATACTTTAAAAATGTTTTAAAAATAAAATGTATGAAAAACATATCATGCTACACAAATTAGAATATGATTTTACAAACAAATATATTATTTATATAAATTAAAATAAACAAATTTGTTAAATAAAACAATTTACACACAATATTGTGAAAACCATAACTTTCGCAATATTAATCTGATTTCAACGAACGAAAATCAGTATTCTTGAAATTAAATCTATTTTCATAATAAAATATAAAATTCAAATATTTAAAATTTAAATTTAAAAGTCAAAGTTTGACCATTTTGACCAAAATCCACCTTTTTGGAAATATTCCATTTATTCAGGTTTGTAATCATAATTCACACAAAAATCAAAATTTATATTTAAAATAACAAAATTTATCCATTTTAATAAATAAAATGACAAGTCGTGCTTAAGAAATTCAAGTCAAATTTATTTTTCCAAAATAAAAATGTAGCAAAGCTACTAAGTGATCTCTCCCCTCTGAAACTCAAAAATGAATGTCGATGATGCGGCCGTCATCTCCAAATTTATTTTTCAACGAAAAAAGAGAAGAGTTCTGATTAAAACTTTAAAAAATTCTTTGTAAACGATTTATATTCAAATATAGTTTTAAATAATATACATTTTAAAACTTTAAAACCAAAGTTTGGAATCATCCGAAACTAAGTTCTCAAATTCTTAAGTTAAATTCATTTTGTTTTCAAATCAATTTATAAACCATGTTTGTATATTCATTACTTCATATCATGATGCAATAGTTAATATTTTACAAAACAATAAAAGAAAATAAAATATTATCATTTCTGACAACCAATTCATTTAACTATTTAATTTTAGAGAAATATATACTTATATAATATAGTCACACAAAATTTATTTCATTTACCAAATTTGAAAATAATATGGTGTCAATTTGCTCTGTTCAAGTGTTTTGGAATTCCTATTGATAGCGTTGATCAGACGAATCGATCGAAACCCCAAATCTACATTAAAAACTCAAATAACATTATAAAACACTTTAATATTAATTACAAATACACTCCCTCGCTCGATGATTCCAAAGTGGATTCTAGAACAAGGTTAGAGAATCAAGTTTAGAGGATCCTTAATCAAATAGAATTTTACTAAGAAGATAGGCTCAAAATAAAGTTAAGATGAATAAGTAACAAAAGAGAAAAGATGGATATACCAATGTTAATCGTGGGTGACCTTAACCGGGTCAACCGAGACTTCAAGAATAATATCGATGCAGAATTCTGAGGCAAATCGACATTCAATCACAAGAGAGTAGAATTCGGCATAGCAAGAGATAATAGCATCTAAACCAAGGATATAGAAATCTCCGATGAACCAATGCATGTTGTAAAGAAGTTTCACCCTTTAACAAATCATACCGTGGAGCTATGGGATACTCCAGAATCAAAGAAACACAAATAGGAACAGACATGAATGGATTTCAGAACGAATGGGAAAGTTCCAAAATTCAAAGAAAACCGAGTCAAAGAGGAAGAGATTCAAGCTCGAATGAAGGTGATTCTGTAATTAAATCTACCCTATATGCTAAGTTTTGCCTAAAACTAGAGCTCTGATACCACACTGTAACATCCTGGTATTTTCTGTTAGTCCTTGAGATGATGGTTTTGATGACAACAACCTAAGAACTTGTTATAAAATATAAATACTAACACTATAGTATATATATATATATATATATATATATATATATATATATATATATGCAGGATATAACCATGCAGGTACCAAGAATGAAGAATGTACAGTATAGAGATTCAAGACTGAAGACATCAAGATTGAAGACGCATAAGTATCAAGATATCAAGAGTTCAAGATTTCAATAGTACAAGATAAATATGGAGTCTAGAATTATGTTAAAAATTCTTATAAGCACTTACATCTTTATTCGAAATTTATTCGTGGAATGGAATCCACTTCGAGCCTGTTAACAGGATGGAACCCACGACAATATCTAGTGGAACATATAGTGGTCCTATTTTGATATCCACTAATTTTATGAAAATGCTTTTCAAAAATATATCTCTTATTTTAAATGTTTTCAAAACCTTCTTTTCAAAAAGACATCTCTCTTGTTTTAAATATTTTAGCCTCAAAACTATTTTTATCATTTTTTATATTTTCATTTCAAAATTGTCCTTGTTTTAAACCATCTCTTGTTTTAAATATTCAGCTTTAAGTTATTTATATACTCATATTTTAAATCACTTTATAAATTAAGATTATATATTAAAAATTACTTTTATATGTTTAAACTATATTCAAATATATTTACAAAGTTTACAAATTGTCTTAACAAATTATAAAAACCTATTTTAATAAGAAAATCAAAATAATCAATTTTTCCTAGAGCATGTCGACATCCTTCAACCCCCTATATCGACATGGTGCCCGTTAAATTCAAAATTCAAATTTTCAAAAGAAATGTCTATTCGACATATCCTTTCACGAAAAGATATGGATGTTGATCTTCTATAAATACTAGTAGTTCTAAACGAATTTTTTATTAGATTTCACTTGTTTTCTCTCCTCTTCATCTCCCACATTTATTTTAAAGAATCCAAAACTATACTCTGCCGAAATACCAAGTGAACCAAACTTGATTATCTCCTGTTTGATTCTCTGCCACTCTCTCTATAGGATTTCGGTGCTATTCAGAGTTATAGGATCATTTGCAAATCAAACTGTTGAGTAAAAGGTGCGACTGAGTCTTGAAATCAATTCGGTGTGATCGTTGCCTCGAAAATCGATTAGGTGACCTTGTGGCCTGCTTAAATCAAGAGAGTTCGCCCCCAGACTCAAATACAGGAAGGTGTACCACGTAGCCTTGAAATCGAGGGTGTAATCTGGGAGATTATTTTGAAAAGAAATCCGCACAATTGTGCGGGAATGGATGTAGGGTAACTCTGAACCAGTACAAAATCCTGGTGTATTCTTTCCTTTACTGTTTTATTTAGTATTTGCACCTGTGTCTGATTCTGTGATTATATCTATGTCCTGAATTGCATTTGTTGGTGATTAAATTACATAAGTATCGATTAAGAAAATCCATAAAACATTATTCACCCCCTCTAGTGCCGTTCCAGCCTTAAGATCTGTAATCCGCATTTCTCACATTTGGTATCAATGCAAGATTTTCAATGTTTTCATAATCTGATTTTTGAGAAGTTTTTAAAAAATGGCTGCCAACACTGGTTCTGTTAACACTATTACTAGTTCATTTGTAGAGGGTCAGTCTACTGTCAGACCACCACTTTTTAATGGCAGTAACTACGCATATTGGGCATGTAGAATGAAAAATATTTACAGTCAATAGGATTAGACACTTGGAATATCACACAAACTGAATATTCTGAACCCACAATTAGTTTTACACAGTGGACTGCTGAGCAAAAGATTATTGCACAAAATAATTCCAAAGCCATGAATATTTTATTTTGTTCACTTGATATGAATGAACTCAATAGAGTACCTGTTATAAGTCTGCATATGATATCTGGAAAATTTTGCAAGTTACTCATGAAGGAACAAGCAAAGTCAAACAGACCAAAACATCCATACTCACAAATCTATTTCAGTTATTCAAAATGAATTCTAATGAGTCCATTTTAGATATGCATAGTAGATTTCAGGATATTGTGCATTCTCTAATACCATTGAGAAAAAGTTTTCCAAAGAAGATCAAGTCTGAAATATTCTAAATTCTCTTACTTCGGAATGGGATCAGAAAACTCTCGCAATCGAAGAAGCAAATGGTATCAGCACTTTAAAGACTGAAGAATTAATTGGAAATCTAATGTCGTTTGAAGTACAAATGCAAGGGAGAAGAGATAGCAAGGCATTCGAAAAGAAGTCAATTACGTTCAATGCATTAACAGACGGATCAAACTTGGGAAGTGATGATGATGAAAAAATAGCTTTTATGACAAGGAACTTTCGAAAATTTCTAAACTACAGAAAGATGAACAAGTTCAAAAAGAATGGTCATAGGAATTTTGGAAATCATAATGAACTACCAAATCACGTCAAATGTTTCAACTGTGATGAACCAGGCCATCTCAAAAGAGACTATCTACATTCTGATAAGCAAAAGTTTCTTGCAAGCAATGATTATACAAAGAAAAGGAAAAGAACATATACTGCTACACTATACGACTCAGACTCAGGCTCATCCTCAAGTGATGATGATCAAAAGACTAAAAATTCGAATATGTTTTTTACGGCTATTCATGATTCCGTTGATCTGGGAGATACGAATCTAGAAAAAGGTACACGTTTACAATATATTGGTTGAAATTATTTTGCTTAAAATTGTTTGATTGTTCGATTGTTTTTGAAATTATGTGTTGTTTGAATTTTAAATTTTTTATTATTATTATATTTATTTTTATACTTAATACTATAATATTTTTTATTAAAAGGGTATTATTATATTTAATAATTACTTCAGAAAATATATAGAAATTAAAAATAATATAAATAGATATTAAAGTATATAAGAAAAGATAAGTCACATGAATTCTTTGACCCATGTCGACATAGTCCTATCCATGATGCTGACATCCTTGTTAGAAATTTAAAATTCAAATTTTAATTCAAATCTTTGAACTTCCCTCCACCTTTTCACCAAATCCAATGTTCTGGAAAGGTACCTCTTGACCAGAGAACATGACTATTGAATATCTATTTATTTCTATAATCTTATCATACCTTTTCACTCTCATTTCAAAATTCAAACTCTCTTTTACTTTTCAAACTTTCTAATCTCTTCAAAAACGGCTTCTTCAGGCACTCCATCCATAATGAGGCTGTCAAAAACAATTAACAGTATCTCTATAATGATCCGGAAGCAATCAAGGCTTATATAATTTATGCTAATTACGGAAAAGTTTATACGGGAAAGTTTGCTATCTTTAGTGATTTCTCTACATATGAAATCGATACTCTTCTTTAAGAGAACCATATTCTTGGTCTTTTTGACAATTCTGAAAATGATTTTGTTTGTTACCCAAATCTTGTTAAAATGTTTTATGCGAATTTGAATTGTGGTTTTTATGAAGGAAATGAAAATGAAATTTGGAGCAGTGTTAAAGGCACGAAAATTATTTTAAATTGTGAAATTTTGGGCAACAATCTCAATTTCAAGAATTTGAGAATGGATCTTTCTACTTTCAATATTGATGAACATGATCATGAGATATTTCATCACATTTTCGAATGAGATGACAACTTTCAATTTAAAAATTGTAACTTTCGTCCAAAAGCACGTATTGTCAATCTCCTTTTGCAGCATACTATTACTCCTAGATTGGAAAATTTAAATAACCTGACTTTAAAAGTTTGTAAAGCTCGTTTTTCTATTTTTGGTCATTATGACATTAATTGGGCACAAGTGATTATGGATGAACTCCGTTCTAAGAATTTGGAAATGGGTGAGAATACATTGTATCATGGAATATATGCCACTCATATTTTTAATTATTTTGGTGTTGATTACAAAAGGGAAGAATTCGTTTCAATAAAAGTGTTCAATCATGCCAATATTTCTCTCATGAAAATTCCTTTCATATTTCAAAAAATATGAATCTCTTTCCGAAAAGGATGAAAGATTGGCACATGAAGACATGGAGGAAGAAAATGAGGAAGAAGAAGAAGAAGAAAAAGGGGGAGGAAATGGAAATCGAAGAAGAAAATGAAGATACCACCTTGGAAAGTATTGAATATCCTACCAATACTAACAATCCTTCCAACAAAACACTCCTCAAAATTCAAAAGATCGTAGTGGAAAATCAACGAATTCTCAAAAGATCCGTGAGTAAGAAAATGGATAAAATGTCCACTAATATGAACAAATTCTTTGCTAAAGTTGGTAAACTTGGCTTATCATCATCCTCTAGCACATTCAAAGAAGTAGATTGTGATGTATTAGTTTATTTTGTATGAACTTGTATTGCTCTTTTATCATGTTATGAAGTATCTCATGTATTAGCTCATATATCTATAAAAATTATCTATCTTACGTTTTTCTACCTTATCATGTCTCTGGAATAAACACTAGTATAGTATATAAGTTTATATATACATGCTTATTCACAAAATAAATAAGACACATAAAATAACATACCCATGTCGACATGCCTCTACCCCCTATGTCGACATATAACTGACAAATTTGGTTATTTTCAAAATTTTGAAATTAAAATAACTAACTTGTGTCCATTCATTATAAACGAATTTCTGCCTATTTAAACACCTGTTTCTTTCAGAAATTAGTACTCTTTTCATTTCTACATATCTCTATTTGCATCTCTTCACTACTAATCAAAACTGGCTTCCTCTTCTCAAACTCTAACTGATAATCTTGAAGAAACTCTCAATTCATTCAAGAGTCTACTTACTTGTATTCTCTGCAATCAAAGGCACTTTGAACTAAGTCAAATGCATATGATAAAAGAACAAGAGAAGAATTTTGATGCCCTCTGTTGGATGATTTATGCCCTCAATAAAGATGGTCTCGATGCAAATCCTGTAGGAACTTCAATTAAAGATAATGAAAATTCGAAAGATATTAAAAAGGATCCTATCTTTGGAGAAGAAGGATGGGTTAAAGTTCGTAGAAATATTTAATCTCCTTATGATTTGAATTTCTTGTTTTTGAATTGTTTGATTCGATTTGCTTTGATTAAAATTGATTTTGTTTGAATGATATGTAGAACATTACATGAAACATAATATATATTGGGTGTAAACTTTCATATTTACCATGTCTTTATTATTAACTCATGTTATTTTTGTGACGACCCGCCTTTCTGACCACAGAAAGACATATCATCAATAAGAAAAGAAAGGGATAGAAATAAAAAAGAATAAAAAGAAAGAATAACAACATCAGAATATCACATTGGAATGGAACAAAATATAATGCATCACATAACTATTACATAGTTTTTACATATATCAGAGTTATACAATATCATACACATGACAGTCATATATATATATATATATCTGTCACTACATACATCCCAACATACAACATACTCTAACTAACATAGCGGAACTAGGTATATACATATACACACACACGTCTGGAACTCGTGCTCCAAGCTCCTCCAGAAACCAAAATCCAAAACCTATCACTTGGCTACTCAAAAAAATTTGAGTACCCAAGAGTTTATGAAAAACAAAAATAAACTCCTGGTCAGACATGGGTCTGGTATGAGTAAACGGTTTAAAGTTGTTTAACTTTGAAAATCATTTGAAAATAAAAGTATCACGTAAGACTCCCCACACATAAATACGGGTAAGTTTTTACCTTACGCTAGCCAAAACAATTTATAGGAAATTCAGTGATACTATAATAGTGTCTAGGGTTTTCAAGTAAAATACATAAATAGCTGAAATGCTTACATCTCACATTCTAACATAGTTGGGCACAATCAAAACGTACGGCTCTTAATGGAAATTGGATTCCATACAATGGCAGGGCTACTGGGGTACCGCCCGTCACAATACGGGGCCTAGATCACCGTACCGAGGATCCACCCTAAATCCCCCGCAACACAAGACCGGAACCATTCCCAACTGAATAGCCCTGAACAAGATAACCCCACGGTTGTAGCTAGCAACCGCCCCCATAGCCAAAATAAAAAGGGACATCTAGATAGGGGTATATCTCATCCTGCTTGGGCATGACCCACCTAACCTTGCTAAAAATCCCCTGTTTTAGCCATTCCTGGTTGATGAGGCTTGAGGTTACGATTACCTTTATAGAACATATCTATTAGAATGCTCATCGTTCGCCTGATGATGTTCTGAAAGCATTCAATCCATACAGGTTCGTTCTAGGTTTGAACGAAACCGAAGGCATTATTTCGTTACACTCATTTTGGAATCACCCTCAGAGTCAACGACAATAACCCTCGCATTCTGAAAATACCATCTCGATCTTCACTTGAGATTTACGACCTAACGTTTATTTTGGATCGATGTGGTTTTCGGATAACCATAAATGGAAACCGATCCCGGTCTCATCGAAATCCAAATGCCATTTTAAAGGTCATGTTGTTTAATAGTTTAATTCAACACTTGAATTCACATAGCATGCATCACAGATAAATCATACACAATCATCATACATATAATAAGGCATATCATAGAACATCACAGAATATCACCAAATAAATATCACAAATCAGATATTCTACTATATAACATTCATAAGCAATCATCTTAATTTCTTATTGTGATTAATTCAATTTAAATCAATTATTTGAGAATTAATTACTTAAGAATTAATTACTTAATTAATTATTTATTTCATTTCACACAGTTTAATTAATTACTGCTTAATCAATTTATTTAACTTCAATTACTTAATTAATTACCCTTAATCATTAATTAATTACCTTATTTATTAATTATAAAATTTAATTATCCATTTATTAAACACTAATTACTTAATTAATCAATTATTAATTATTGATTAAATTACATAATTAGTTAACTACTAATCATATATTAATTAACTTTAAGAAGTTAATTAAAATTTATTAATCACATAATCCATTAATTAATCCAAACTCTAATTACGATTATAAATTAATTATTCTTAATTGCTTTCCAAAATAATTAATTGATATTAATTATTTATCGTAATTAACATTTAAAAGAAATCTTTTTCTTTAAGCTTTGGAAATCAATTTATTACTAACTACAAACTTTAAATGTCAACTAATTTTATACTTAATTTAAATAGTTAATTAAAATAATAATTAGAGTTTAAAACATCGTTAAGTATTAACTAAAATAATTAAAACTTGTACTAAAATCTTAACTTAAATTTGTTAAACATTTATTAAGTCGACAATGTTTAACTGGTTGAAAACAATTTACTTAACTTTATTTTTATAATACAATACTGCAGTTTTGAAAAAAAATCCGAGACTACCCCTATTAAACTCGAGTAATACTTCGAGCTAACCATCCATTTCACCCGAGACGATCACCTGTACGCATCTTCTTCTTCTTCTTTCTTTTTTTCTACCTCCAGTAAGTTTTAGTTTAAACTAAGTATGGATTAAAGCTACAGAAACCCTCTCGTGCGCTCGAACACAAACCTGAAGAAATCACCCTGCTTTCTCGAGTAACGACTTGCGTCACCTATCATCAACGACACTAACACCCCAACACCATCGGCAAGTTGCAAATCACACAAAAACACGAAAACCAAACTCGATTTAGCACCAAACATTCGAAATAAAAAAAAAGCATTATGCTCGAAAATACTGCAAACACGATCACTAACTAAAACCACTTGCCACCGCCGCATAGACCACCAGAGGCGTTTAGAATTCACCCACACCATGTCAACACTCTAAGCAACCTTTACCAGAGCCTCGTGACACTCGATCACGTATAGGAGTCGTACTCGTCACATTACAGACATGACCAAAAACTCCAAACGAAACCCTAAAATGAATTCGTTCTTTTAATTTATGCAATGGAAAAATTTCCTGATAATTTTCATGAAATCACATATGTTTATAATTGCTTCATACCAAATTTCAACTTTTAAAATTGATTCGATTGTTTGAAAATGGGCAAAATGCAAATTTGGTTCACATACAAACTGCTCTTAGAATCCCAAACTAAAAATCTTCGTTTTAGTTTTAAAAATCATAATTTGCAGTAAGCGTTCAAGTTATGATCTTGAATTAATATTTTATAATAAATCAATTTTATCAAATTATCATTTGAAACCTGTAAAACAAGATTTCCTGTAGTAATATTTCACTAACATGTTTAATCAGCTTTGAGAAATCTTGATTGAGATTTAGACTTCTTGTTTAATTGAAACTTAAAGTTTACAATGATCACTTGAAAGCAAATTAGAGTTTGAATGATTATCAACCCTGTAATCGATAACAGAGAAAACCAATATACAGAGTAGCCTATATATGCACAGAATTATATTCAAAGATCAAACAGATACAATACCATATAATAAATGAATCATCTTTACTGATTTTAATTAAACTTAAAACTTTAAAATTGATGCTTACTCGCCTGCAAAATTTCTGTGAACAGAGAACAATTTCTATTTTTGAAAACCTGAAGATTTGAATCTGCCTTGATCTTTCTTTTCTCTTTTTTTTGTAAACTGAAGTTTTGAATTGAGTTTGAGCTTTGAAAAAAATGAAGATGTTTACTATAATTTTTTTCTGGTTTTCTATGTGTTTTGCTGAACGAACTAAATGGCTTAGATGTGTACATATATATAAAAGATAACAGGATGCTTAAGGAAGGTGTTATCTGGTTATTATGTATCCTTCATTTTGTTTTAACTTGACAGATTTTTATAAATATTTTGAATTGACAAAATGTTGGCTGAGCTGATGTCAATAAATGCCTTGTTTCCAAATATGTTTACACTATTATTATTTATATCTTGGTTGTATATAGATATTTATACGTAAATGTACACTTTGTAGGTAGATGTTTGGTCTTGTGAATGAAGATTATTTTGTTTTATCTTTTTATTTTATGAACATATAGTTTTCGGGTTTTAGTTTATAAACTTTGCCTTATTTTAACTTTATACATTTGTGCTTTCAAATTTTCAGTTTATGTTGTATGTACACCAAAATTACTCAATCCTTGTTTTCTTTTATTTTTATTTTAACTATCACTATTTAAATTATATTCATAATTTTTACCTATATTTAATATTTATTTATATTAATAGAATTTGATTTCTAGTCCAAACATTATCATCCATATATATACTTATACCAAATGTTAACAAAGCAAAGTATTTTAATTTAATTATATAAGATAAATTTTTATTTTAAATATTATTAAGAGATTTATTTCAAATCTTCAAATCAATTTCCTTTCAAAAATACAAATCCATACAAATAAATGGAAATTATTCCAAAAGTCATATTCATTCTAAAATGATAAGTTTACTTCTTATTTAATTAGATTAAATATTTATTAAAATAATACTGCTAAAATTTCGGGCCGTTGCATTCCTCCCCCTTTAAAAGAATTTCGTCCCCAAAATTTAAAACAAAAGATAATTCAAAAGCTGTTATATCAACCATTCAAACATACATATCATTCATACATTAGCAAACAACCAAACAATCTATCCTAACAAACATCACTAGTTATCCGGACACAGATCCGAATAAGCTTTCCTAAAACTATCCAGAGTTTCCCAGGTGCAATCTCTGGGATCCTCGCTCCACTGCACTTTGACAAGCTTCACTACCTTACTCCTAAGTTGCCTCTCGTCTTGATCAACAATCTCAACTAGATTCCAGACCACAGTCAAATTCGGCTCGACTACCAAATCTTCCTGAACTACTGGTTCTGCAACTAATGATGGATCATGAACAAACTTCCTTAAATGGGATACATGGAATACATTATGAATTCCAGACATCCGTTCTGGCAATTCAATCCTATAAGCTACAGCACCAACTCTTTCCAATACCCGAAATAGTCCAATATATCTCGGGGCAAGTTTTCTCGTTTTTCTGAATCTAATAACTCCTTTAATCGGTGAAACTTTTAACAAAAACAAAATCACCAATCTCAAATTCCAATTGTCTCCTTCTCTTATCTGTGTGCTTTTCTGACGGTCCTGAGTAGCTCTCATCCTTTTCTTGATAAGCTCAACTTTAGCAGAAGCTTCATGAAACAAATCTGGTCCAAGCATAAGACGATCTTTCGATTCTATCCAATAGGGATCTACACGGTCTTCAATAAAGAGCTTCATAAGGAGCCATCTTAATAATAGCCTGATAACTATTATTATAGGAGAATTCTACCAAATGAAGATGGTCTTCCCATGATCCACTAAAATCCAAAACACAAGCTCGCAGCATATCTTCTAGAATACGATTCGGCCTCTCCGTCTGTCCATCTGTCTGAGGATGATAGGCTGTACTCAATCTCAAACTTGTTCCCATAGCTGATTTAAGAGCCTCCTAAAATTTTGCTGGTGAAAATAGGATCACGATCACTTACTATACTAACAGGAACACCATGCAATCTAATTATCTCTCTCAAGAAAATCTCAAACAGAGAACTGTAGCACGAGTTGCCTTAACGAGTATAGAATGGGCACTCTTAATTAATCGATCCTTAATAACCCTTATTCCTTCAATTACTTTCTTAGTTCTTGGAAAACCGTCGATGAAATCCATCGAAATCATCTCCCATTTCCATTCTGGGATTTTCAAAGGCTGCAACAAACCGGCTGACTTCTGTTGATCTCCTTTAACCTGTTGACAGATAGCACAACTATTACGAAAGCAGCTACATCCCTCTTCATGCTCGGCCAGTAGAAAACTCTTCTCATATCTTTATACATCTTAGAGATTCCTAGGTGGATATTCAGTCTGGAGCGATGACATTCAGCTAAGACTTCTTGCCTCAATCCATCTATATTAGGCACACGCAAACGACCATTAATCCTTAAAACACCTTGATCGTCCACCTTGAAATCAGAATATCGACCACCCTTAGTTCCAAGAATCAGTTCCTCAAAAGATATATCCTCCATTTGCTTACTTATAATTCTTTCCTAGAGAGATGGAATGATTTCCAAAAGGGACAAAACTGCACTCCTGCTAAGAGCATCAGCCACAACATTTGCCTTTCCCAGGGTATACAAAATATCCAAATCATATGATGCCAGAAGCTCGACCCAGCGCTACTGCCTCAGATTAAGATATTTTTGAGAGAAAAGGTATTTCAATGGTTTGTGATCCGTGAATAACTCGAACTTCTCTCCCAAGAGATAGTGTCTCCAAATCTTCAAAGAAAAAACAATGGCTAACAACTCAAGCTCGTGCGTAGCGTAGTTCCTTTCGTGTGGCTTCAATTGCCGACTCGCTACGCAATTACTCTTTCATTCTGCATCAAAACTGCTCCCAGACCAACTATACAAGCATCAGTATAAACTTCAAATTTGCTTTTCCCATCCGGAATAGCTAGCACTGTGCACTGGTTAGCCTCGTCTTCAACTCTCGGAAAGCTTCTTCACACTGGGGTGTCCATTTGAACTTAGCTCCTTTCATTGTCAACTTGGTCAGATGTGAAGAAATCTTGAAATAATCCTCGATAAATTTCCTGTAGTAACCAGCTAATCCCAGAAAACCGCGAATTTCCGTTGGTGACTTCGGTTGCTTCCATTCCAAAATAGTCTCAACCTTCGCTAGATCTACAGAGATACCCTCTCCAGAAACAATGTGCCCCAAAAATTTGACTTCCGATTTCCAAAAAGGGCACTTGGAGAACTTCGCCTTCAAAACATGCTTCCCCTCAGTGTCTCCAATACTATCCTCAAATGCTGCTTGTGCTCTTCTTCAGACTTAGAATAGACCAAAATATCATCGACGAACACCAGAACAAACTTATTCAGTTCTCGATGATCCACATAAAACCTTAGCGATCCATCCGATATAGTGAAAAACACTACAGCAGAACCCCAAGAAGAAAAACTGGGCCTAATCAATTCCTTATGTAAAAGATCCTGAGTCTGCTTAACTAACTCTTCTCTCTCCCTAGGTGCCATCCTCCTACTAGGCTGAATCACCGGCATTGCTCCTGGAATCAAATCAATGCAAAACTCTATCTCTCGATGTGGAGGCAAACACTTGACTTCCTCGAATACATCAGGGAAATCTTGGACCACATCGATATCTTCGACCTTCTCCTGAGAATTCTCAACTCCATGTAAAAGACTGCTCAAGTGAATTCCACAATTATCACACGACACTCTGGCAATCCTACCCAAATCAGTTTCCAGCGAAACTGCTCTCTCATCACAATTCAAAACAGCTTTATATTTATCGAGCCAATCCATCGAAGAAATGGATCCACTCTGCTACTCCAGAAATTACCTCAAGAAAAACTGCTAGCCAGAAAACCTTCTCGACGGCACACAGAACACTTCGAGCTACAATGCTGACCCGGATGCCCAAAGACTTCCTATCCAACGCTCTTCGAGAAACTCGGACCTCGAACCAAACAGAAACACCGTACTGAACTTAGCCACAACACCAAGCAGACATACTTCCTTAACTTGTTCCAAAGAAACATCTTCGGAGACATCCATAGTCACTGTGTCTCATCACACAGCTACTACATCCTGAGGTATCAAGTTATCATGACTTGCTTCCGTCCAACCAACAGATCCAAACCCTAGCTCATCCAAACTTACACTTCAAAGATGAACTCCGAACCTTAATAGGTTTCCTTCAGAGCTCGATGAAGTCCTTACTCCACCCAAAACTCACTTGAGTAGGTAATAGATCTAAAGTCTCGACAGATACACTTCCAACCTCAACATTCAAACTCCAACCATTGGTAGTCGTGTTACACACGCCACCACCCTATCTACCTTTATAACTTATATTGGAAAACCAGAATAGGTAGCCCAACAAATAGGTAGAAATATATATATATATATATATATATATATATATATATGTATGTATGTATGTATATGTATCAAAATTACAAATACGCTCTCTCAAGAAAGAAATCACTTAAGAGCCTAGGTATTCGCTCAACCTAGCGCTCTGATACCACCTGTGATGACCCTCCTTTCTAACCACAGAAAGACCCATCATCAACAAGAAAAGAAGGGATAGAAATAGAAAAGAACAGAAAGAAAGAATAACAACATCAGAATCTCACAGTGGAATGGAACAAAATATAATACATCACATAACTATTACATAGTTTTTACATTTATCAGAGTTATACAATATCATACACATGACAGTCATATATATATCTATCACTACATACATCCCAACATACAACATACTCTAACTAACACAGCGGAACTAGGTAGATATATATATACGTCTGGAACTCCTGCTCCAAGCTCCTCCAGAAACCAAAATCCAAAACCTATCACTTGGCTACTCATAAAAATTTGAGTACCCAAGAGTTTACGAAAAACAAAAATAAACTCCTGGTCAGACATGGGTCTGGTATGAGTAAACGGTTTAAAGTTGTTTAACTTTGAAAATCATTTGAAAATAAAGGTATCACGTAAGACTCCCTACACATAAATACGGGTAAGTTTTTACCTTACGCTAACCAAAATAATTTATAGGAAAACCGGTGGTATTATAATAGTGTCTAGATTTTTCAAGTAAAATACAGAAATAGCTGAAATGCTTACATCTCACATTCCAACATAGTTGGGCACAATCAAAACGTACGGCTCTTATTGGAAATTGGATTCCATACAATGGCAGGGCTACTGGGGTACCGCCCGTCATAGTACGGGGCCTAGATCACCGTACCGAGGATCCACCCTAAATCCCCTGCAACACAAGACCGGAACCATTCCTTACTGAACAGTCCCGAACAAGATAACCCCGTGGTTGTAGCTAGCAACCGCCCACACAGCCGAAATAAAAAGGGACATCTAGACAGGGGTATATCTCGTCCTGCTTGGGCATGACCCACCTAACCTTGCTGCACATCCCCTATTTTAGCCATTCCCGATTGATGAGGCTTGAGGTTACGATTACCTTTATAGAACATAGCTCTTAGAATGCTCATCGTCCGCCTGACGATGTTCTGAAAGCATTCAATCCATACAAGTTCATTCCGAATTCGAACGAAACCGAAGGCACTATTTGGTTGCACTCATTTTGGAATCACCTTCAGAGTCAACGACAATAACCTTTGCATTCTGAAAACACCATCTAGATCTTCACTTGATATTTACGACCTAACGTTTAATTTGGATCGATGTGGTTTTCGGATAATCATAAATGACACCCGATCCCGGTCTCATCAAAATCCAAACGCCATTTTAAAGGTCAAGTTGTTTAATAGTTTAATTCAACACTTGAATTCACATAACATGTATCACAGATAAATCATACACAATCATCATAGATATATTAAGCATATCATAGAACATCACAGAATATCACCAAATAAATATCATAAATCAGATATTCTACTATATAACATTCATAAGCAATCATCTTAATTTCTTATTGTAATTAATTCAATTTAAATCAATTATTTAAGAATAAATTACTTAAGAATTAATTACTTAATTAATTAATTATTTATTTCATTTCACATAATTTAATTAATTACTTCTTAATCAATTTATTTAACTTGAATTACTTAATTAATTACCCTTAATCATTAATTAATAACCTTATTTATTAATTAATAAAATTTAATTATCCATTTATTAACCAATAATTACTTAATTAATCAATCATTAATTCTTAATTAAATTACTTAATTAATTAACTACTAATCATACATTAATTAACTTTAAGTAGTTAATTACAATTTATTAATCACATAATTCATTAATTAATCCAAACTCTAATTACAGTTATAAATTAATTATTCTTAATTGCTTTCCAAAATAATTAATTGATATTAATTATTTATCTTAATTAACATTTAAAAGAAATCTTTTTTCCTTAAACTTTGAAAATCAATTTATTACTAACTATAAACTTTAAATGTTAATTAATTTTATACTTAACTTAAATACTTGATTAAAATAATAATTAAGAGTTTAAAACATCGTTAAGTATTAACTAAAATAATTAAAACTTGTATTAAAATCTTAACTTAAATTTGTTAAACATTTATTAAGTCGACAATGTCTAACTAATTGAAAACAATTTATTCAACTTTATTTTTATAATACAACACTGCAGTTTTGAAAAAAAAAACCAAGACTACCCCTATTAAACTCGAGTAATACTTCGAGCTAACCACCCATTTCACCCGAGATGATCACTTGTACGCATCTTCTTCTTCTTCTTTTTTCTACTTCCAGTAAGTTTTAGTTTAAACTAAGTATGGATTAAAGCTACAGAAACCCTCTCGTGCGCTCGAACACAAACCTGAAGCAATCACCATGCTTTCTCGAGTAACAACTCACGTCACCTATCGTCAACGACACTGACACCCACCACACTGCCGTACACGTGCACAGCGACTCGGCTTAACTCCGGCGAACCCCAACGCCATCGGCAAGTCGCAAATAACACGAAAACACGAAAACCAAACTCGATTTAGCGCCAAACATTCGAAATAAAAAAAAGAATTATGCTCGAAATACTGCAAACAGGACCACTAATTAAAACCACTTGCCACTGCCGCATAAACCACTAGAGGTGCTCAGAATTCATCCACACCATGTCAACACTCTAAGCAACCTTCCACTAAAGCCTCATGACACTCGATCACGTATAGGAGTCGTACTCGTCACATTACAGACATGACAAAAAACTCTAAACGAAACCCTAAAATGAACTCGTTCTTTTAACTTATGAAATGGAAAAATTTCCTGATAGTTTTCATGAAATCACAGATGTTTATACTTGCTTCGTACCAAATTTCAACTTTTAAAATTGATTCGATTATTTGAAAATAAGCAAAATGCAAATTTGGTTAATATACAAACTACTCTTAGAATCCCAAACTAAAAATCTTCGTTTTGTTTTAAAAATCATAATTTGCAGTAAGCATTCAAGTTATGATCTTGAATTAATATTTTACAATAAATCAATTTTATCAAATTATCGTTTGAAACCTATAAAACAAGATTTCATGTAGTAATATTTCACTAACATGTTTAACCAGCTTTGAGAAATCTTGATTGAGATTTAGACTTCTTATTTAGTTGAAACTTAAAATTTACAATGATCAGTTGAAAGCAAATTCGAGTTTGAATGATAATCAACCCTGTAATCCATAACAGAGAAAACCAATATACAGAGTAATCTATATACGCACAGAATTATGTTCAAAGATCAAACAGATATAATACCATATAATAAATGAATCATCTTTACTGATTTTAATTAAACTTAAAACTTAAAAATTGATGTTTACTCACCTGCAAAAATTTTGTGAACAGAGAACAATTTCTATTTTTGAAAACCTAAAGATTTGAATCTGCCTTGAGTCTTTCTTTTCTCTTTTTTTTTGTAAACTGCAGTTTTGAATTGAGTTTGAGCTTTGAAAAAAATGAAGATGTTTACTATAAATTTTTTTCTAGTTTTCTATGTGTTTTACTGAACGAACTAAATGGCTTAGATGTATACATATATATAAAAGATAACAGGATGCTTAAGAGCGGTGTTATCTGGTTATGCTGTATCCTTCATTTTGTTTTAACTTGACAGATTTTTATAAATATTTTGAATTGACAAATTGTTGGCTGAGCTGATGTCAATAAATGCCTTGTTTCCAAATATGTTTGCACTATTATTATTTATATCTTGGTTGTATATAGATATTTGTATGTAAATGTACACTTTGTAGTTAGATGTTTGGTCTTGTGAATGAAGATTATTTTGTTTTATCTTTTTATTTTATGAACATATAGTTTTTGGGTTTTAGTTTATACACTTTGCCTTATTTTAACTTTATACATTTGTGCTTTCAAATTTTCAGTTTATGTTGTATGCACACCAAGAATTATTTAATCCTTGTTTTCTTTTATTTTTACTTTAACTATCACTACTTAAATTATATTCATAAGTTTTACTTATATTTAATATTTATATTTTATATTGATAGAATTTGATTTCTATTTCAAACATTATCATCCATGTGTATACTTATACCAAATGCTAACAAAGTAAAGTATTTTAATTTAATTATATAAGATAAATTTTTATTGTAAATATTATTAAGAGATTTATTTCAAATCTCCAAATCAATTTCCTTTCAGAAAAACAAATCCATACAAATAAATGGAAATTATTCCAAAAGTCATATTCATTTTAAAATGATAAGTTTACTTTTTATTTAATTAGATTAAATATTTATTAAAATAATACTGCTAAAATTCCGGGTCGTTACAACTTTATATGTACTATATCGTAATTTGTCGTAGGTACTCCAGTATAAGACTAAGGGACGGTTATATCAGTTTAGGATTAGTGTTTGTTGATGACAAAGGGAGAGAAATATTAAATATAGTAGTTAGAGTAGTTAGGCTTATATTAAGGGGGGGCTATTAGTTTTAGAGGGAGTTATAGTGAAGGTGAAATATATTTTATTAACATAGGTTGTCATCATCAAAAAAGGGGAGATTGTTAGTCCTTGAGATGATGGTTTTGATGACAACAACCATATAACTTGTTATAAAATATGAATACTAACATTATAGTTTAGATATATATGTATATGCAGGATATAACATGCAGGTACCAAGAATGAAGACTGTACAGTATAGAGATTCAAGACCGAAGACATCAAGATTGAAGACTCATGAGTATCAAGATTTCAATAATACAAGATAAGTATTGAATCTAGAATTATGTTAAAACTTCATGAAAGCACTTACATCTTTATTCGAAATTTATTCGTGGAATGAAATCCACTTCGAGCCTGTTAAAGGGATGAAACCCTAGTGGGATGGAACCCACGACAATATCTAGTGGAACATATAGTGGTCATATTTTGATATCCACTAATTTTATGAAAATGCTTTTCAAAAATATATCTCTTATTTTAAATGTTTTCAAAACCTTCTTTTCAGATTGACATCTCCCTTGTTTTAACTATTTTAGCCTCAAAACTATTTTTATCACTTTTTATATTTTGATTTCAAAATTGTCCTTGTTTTAATAACATCTTTTTTTCAAATACTTAGCTTTAAATTATTTATATACTCATATTTTAAATCACTTTATAAATTAAGATTATATATTAAAAATTACTTTTATATGTCTAAACTATATTCAAATGTATTTACAAAGTTTAGAAATTGTTTTAACAAATTATAGAAACCAATTTTAATAAGAAAATCAAAATCACCAATTTTTCCTAGAGCATGTCGACATCCATCAACCCCCCCCCCCCACCCATGTCGACATGGTGCCCGTTAAATTCAAAATTCAAATTTTCAAAAGAAGTGTCTATTCATCGTATCCTTTGGTTGTAGATCTTCTATAAATATTAATAGTTCTAAACGAATTTTTTATTAGATTTCACTTGTTTTCTCTCGTCTTTATCTTCCACATTTATTTCAAAAAATCCAAAACTATACTTTGCTGAAATACCAAGTGCATCAAACTTGATTATCTCTTGTTTGATTCACTGCCACTCTCTCCATAAGATTTCAGTGCTATTCAGAGTTATAGGGTCATTCGCAGATCAAACTGTTGTGTATAAGGTGCGGTTGAGCCTTGAAATCAATTGAGTGTGATCGTTACCCCGGAAATCGATTAGGTGATCTTGTGGCCTGGTTAGATTAAGAGAGTTTGCCCCAGACTCGAATACAGGAGGGTGTACCTCGTAGCCTTGAAACCAAGGGTGTAATTTAGGAGATTATTTTGAAAAGAAATCCGTACAGTTGTGCGGTACTGGATGTAGGGTTTCTAGGAACCAGTATAAAATCTTGGTGAGCTCATTCCTTTAATGCTTTTATTTATTATTTGCATCTGTGTCTGATTCTGCGATTATATCTGTGTTTGTGAATTGCATTTGTTGGTAATTAGATTACATGAGTTTCAAAAAGATTTAGAAAATCCATAAAACACTATTCACCCCCTCCCTCTAATGTTATTCCAGCCTTAAGATCCGTAAACTGCATTTCTCACATTTTCAACCATTCGCATCCTTGCATGTCGAGATTTAATTGCTCAAAATATCAAATTGTTAATTTATAATTGGCAAAACTCAGCATATACAGTAAATAAGATAATCACAAAATCAGAGACACAGAGTAATAAAACAATACGCAGCAAAAAAAAATGAATAGTAGTTCATGAAGCTACTATATATATATAACAGAGTTAAAACAAGATACAACAGAAGTCTCGAATACATAGAAGTCTCAATACAATAGAAAAATAACAAAATCTGAA
The DNA here is from genome assembly GCA_030765085.1 of Allium cepa. Classification (NCBI taxonomy): domain Eukaryota; kingdom Viridiplantae; phylum Streptophyta; class Magnoliopsida; order Asparagales; family Amaryllidaceae; genus Allium; species Allium cepa. Next base: position 131,937,148 of record CM060940.1, on the reverse strand, counting down.
TATATCACTGGAGTCAACTGAATAACTGGAAGCTGAATAGATTTAGATGGATCTCAAACTATGACACTCGGTCTGTGTAACGACTCGTAAATTTTAAATGGTTTTAATAACGTTAATTTTTGTGAAAAATTAAATAATAATATTTTGAAATAAAAATTTGATATTTGTAATATGTCTAATCAAACATAACAAATAGCAAGTTCTCATATGATAATATGGAAGTTTATTGTCTTGTGTAATTTTATTAAATTTAAATTAGTTAATATTAGATGATAATAAAATGTTTTCCAAACCTAAATATTTTTATATAATAAATTTGTAAATCATCTTTTGAGTGAGACTTCATATTTCTTTTCGTTAAATTTGAATTACTATTGCTCCGTTTACCTTATTTTCGGCGTTTCAGTAGCATTTTCCAATGCCGAATATCGACATTTGATAGGATGGTCATATCACTAATATTTGTGTACCGTTCTGATCGTCTCATCGTGCTGATCTCTACAGTATATTCATTTGCTCATTTCGGAGTCCGGTACGTGGAAGAATCCACGAAAATGATTAGCTGTATCGGTATCCATTTTGAAGCTTTTGATATTCTATGGCCATTCAGTCATCCATCGGTTGAAATAGACAGCCATTTGCTTTTAATATTCCCTAGCATTCGACCTGGCCTTTTATTTCCCATTGTTTGATATTTGTACTAGTTCATTTTCTTGCCTCTGTCACTTCGTTTATGCCGTTCATGCATTTGAAAATATAAATAAATAATATAATAAGCATTCACGTGTATATAGGCTTGTGTAGACCTATTCTCTTTCCCTTTGCCTGCTTACCTTCTTAATGTTACTCATCCCTTCGTGGTCGAAATATTTCCACCTCCTCTAAAAAATGATGGTGATAAAGTAAATGAAATCTGTAGCCGGCTCATGCCATGGTAACTTTTCCCACACTCGTAGTCCTTCAACCGCCAGAGCCACATACTTCCCTACCCCACGAAACACAGCGCCACCTTTCCTCACATGCCGACATCTCCATAGGAGATCCAACACCAAAACAACCCTGATCGAAGGCCTCCCTCAACCCCTCTATTTTGCCCATCGATCCACCACCCTACACACAAACCACATCAGCCCATAATCCATGCAACTCTGCTCCTTCCAGTGCCTTGAACTCCTAGCTAAAGCCTCGTGCCTTCAACAGCTGAGCTTTTCAAGCTAGCCTACCCGAGCTTCCCTCTCTCTTGCATTTTGCTCGGTCTTCTTCTCTCTTGTTTCGTAAAGGAAGGTATTATATTTATATATTTTATATTATGTTAGTTCGTTATATATATATATATATAGTTTATATAAGTAGTTTATTTCATGCTGTATATATAAGACATATTATTTATACAAGTTTACTATGTATGTGTGCTACACTACACTGCGACTTTTAAACTATGTACATATACTATTTATACTATGAATTATATATATATATATATAGGACTCTTTTTACCATGACTTATATATATAGTACTGTTTATATTATGACTTATATATATATATATATATATATATATATATATAAGTTATTTATACTATGCAAGTTTTGATAGTTATATACTTGTACGCATGTTTTGTTTTGTTTTACGGTTTGCACATATGTGTGTGTATATTAACCGAGATATGTTACTTTGTTGTTGATTTTATTTTTATATATGTAATTTACAAATATATTGATATTTAGATTTTTAAATATATATAGTTTTATGTCTATATATAAAATATTGTGATCATCATATAGGTTGTTTTCATAGCTAGGAGGCTGCTTAACTTTAGTATTGATTTCAAATATAATACATATCTTTGAAATTTAAATATTGGTATTTTAAGAATAACGATTTTGAACTATAATTTTATTTTAACATTTTTCTTAATATCGATTTTTATAAAATAATATAATAATGTATATATATTGTTGATTTCAAAGTATATATAAGTAGTTATTAAAAAAAATATGATGCATATAAGTTGATTTTAATATATGTTGTTTAATTAAAATAATGATTTTTAATTATATGGTGTCGCTCTGCAAGTTCCCTATTAGTATAGAATTCCCTATGGGTTGAAATGATACATACCCAAAGATCATATAGAATATGAGAAAATAGTTATAGGTCGGAATGATAAACCCAAGCGATTTTCATTGAATTGAATTTAGGATTGCGACTTGAAAAGATATATACCCGTATATATTTAAATTGCGGATTGAAATGATAAATATTTGTATCACTTGACCATAGGACAGAAAATTATATACAGACACCGTTGGTCTATATATAAATATTTGAAAATGATTTCTAAGGCTTTGAAAAGAAATATATGTGGTTTTAATAAGTATTGGTTTTAAGATATTGTATATAAATGTATTTTTTTATAAAGGTTTAAATTTTAGATTTTAAACTTACATGTTTGAAAATTTTACTATTTTAAAAATATAAAAATAAATTTAATAATATGTTTAAGTATTTATTTAAATTTATACTTCTAATATAGAGTTCATGATACTTTCAATAAATTAAGGTTGGAACTAGAAATAGAAATTGGGTTGACATTGTATTTGTTTAAGAATTATATTAAATAAAAATCGATTTGAAACTTATTGAAGTTGAGATTTTTAGATATGATTTATAACTTAATTTTTATTTAAATTGATTAAATGAATATTTCTAGTAAATAAATTAAAGGGAATACTTAGTTTATTTAAATTGTAATATAAGGTTTTATTTGAATAATATTGAATTGACTAAGTGAATATTTCGATATTTAATAAATGTGAAGTTAAATTTGAAATATAAAGTAATTTATCAAAATTGAGTTAATTTAATTGTTTGAATATTTAAAGCTTTGAAATCTACTGAAATTAGAATGGTTTATATTGTAGTTTATAATCTATATCTGAAATTGATACAAAATGGTTTATTGAGATTTGAGTTGAATTGAAATGGAAGAATTGAGATTTGATTTAAATGGAATTTTGGAATTTGAGTTGATTTGAATCGATTTGCGAGCTTTTAGGAAACTATTTTTATTATATTAAGTATTTTAATATATATATAAATATTTTACTTTATAAATTATTTTAATATAAACTATTTCAATATATTTGTTATTTTAATATAAATTATTTTAACTTATAATTATTTTTAACATATAAACTATTTTATCTTATAAACTATTTTATTTTATTAACTATTTTAATATATATACCATTATTAATATCTAAACTGTTTAAGTGGAAAGTGTAATGATTTCAAAGTGTTATAATTTCAATGTGTTATGATTTCCAAAGTGTTATGATTTTGGAAATGAATATTATTTTAAGCTAGAAATGATATCGTATTGATATGGTTTTGAAATGAATATGATATTTATGTTTTGAAGTATAATATTTTGAAATGATCATAGTGTTATAATAGAGTTTGGTTGTTACAGAGACCGGGATCGTTTATTGTCATACTCTCTGCCAATACCGAAAACCACTTTAACAACTGTGTACGTGGTGGAGATTCCATAATGAAGTAGGATGGTGGCGACGATTCTATTTGAGGTATATAAGTGGACCTAACTCCGGTGAGTTAGATTAAGGTGGCTAAAACAGGAGCAATTGACAGGCCAAGTGAGGTAGCTCCTCCAATCGGACACACTTCTTTGATACCATTTTATTACTTTGTGATTGATTGGGTGCACCCTCGGATTTTTTAGGAGTATGGATCGAGGTGGGCGGTAGCTGCGGCTATGCATTACCACCGGTCCGAAAGTGTAATTGGTATATTTACTCTGACATAGCCTGGTTGTTTCATGTCACCTACCATATCAAGACCACTACGAGTTTGTTTTGTACCATACCTATGGGGTACCCATTGACGACGCCTAGTACAGGGGAGATTACGGTACTATATAAACTATGGGAATATATAAAATGTGTTAAGGGGGATATGGGCAATGCCTTAACGTTATTTTAATAGTTTACTCTACTATAGACATATTATAATAGCATATTGTACTACATAGTAGATAGTTCCATAGATCCTTAAAGGATGCTTGTCCCAAACATCCTTTGAGTTACTTGTATTTCAATTGATTTTTCACTTGAGTTGGATATATTGATATGAGAAGTTAATCATGACTCGAGTCTTTTGTATTTTTTCTTTTCGCTCGGGTCTGACTGAGTATCATAGCTTGGAGATCCATCTATATCTATTCAGCATCCAGTTATTCAGCTGACTCCAGTGATACATTCAGATTTTGTTATTTGACTATTGTATTGAGACTTCTATGTATTCAAGACTTCTGTTGTATCTTGTTTTAACTCCGTTATGTATATAGTAGCTTCATGAACTACTATTCATTTTTTTCCACTGCTTATTGTTATATTACTCTGTGACTGTGATTCTATGATTATCTTATTTACTGTATATGCTGAGTTTTGCTAATCATAAATTAACAATCCGATATTTTGAGCAATTCAATTCCAATATGTGTGGATGCGAATGGTTGAAAATACCAGGATGCTATCATTTTTTCTTATAATTTTTTTTCTTAAAAATATATAAAATAAGATTAAATTTAATAAATTTAATGTAATAGGTTTGTAATATGTTTAAGTATTTATTTAAATAGATATTTATATCTTTAAAAATAGATTTTTTTACTTTAATAATAAATGTTGGTAACATAAATTAACGTTGACTTGGAATTTAAATAGGTGAAAAATTGAGTTTAAAATAAGAATTTATTTGAACTAATTGATTTTGATATTTTGAAAATTTTGATTTATAACTTGATTCGAGACAAAGTGATTAAATGAATATTCTCAATTTTAAATAAATCTGAGATTGAATATTTGATATTGATTTAAATATATAAATTGGGATTTAAATAAATTGTTATAAAAATGGTTAAGTGAATATTTTCCAATTTGAATAAAAATTAAAGTGAAATGTTGAAAAATAAATGAAATTTATATTGTAAATGTTGAATACTTAAACTTGAATCTTTGAGCTTTAGATTGAAACGGTTAAATTGGAATTGATTTAAATTGAATTTAAGATGACTTAAATCGATTTGCAAAATGGGAGGAAACTAATTTTACTATATAAAGTATTTTATTATATATATAAACTACTTTAATTTATAAATTATTTTAATATATATACTATTTGCAACTTCTAAACTGTTTAGGTGCAAAGTGTTATCATTTCCAAAGTGTTATGATTTCAAAAGTGTGATATTTTAAAAGTGTTACAATTCTCGAAATGAATATTATTTAAAGTGAGTAATGATATCGAAGTGATATTGTTTTGAAATGATTATGATATTTCGATATGAAGTATAAACCATTTGAAATGAAATGACCACGGTGTGAAATAAGCGTTTGGTTGTTAAAGAGACCGGGACCAGATATTGTCATACTCTCTGAAAATATCGAAAACCACTTTAACAACTATGTACATGGTGGAGATTCCAGAATGAAGTAGGATGGTTTGACGACGATTCTATATGGTATTTACGTAGCCCTGACTCCCGCGAGTCAGCTTAATATGGCTAAAACAGGAGCTATACCGGGCCAAGTAGGGTCATTACCCCAATCGGGCACATTTCTTCGATACCATTCTAATGCTTTTTTTATTTGATTGGGTGTACCCCTTTGATTTGGGAGTGTGTCATGAGGTGGGCGGTAGTAGTTGCTACGCGTTACCACCAGTCCGGAAGTGCAAATTGTATATCTACCCTGGCATTGCCTCGAGTGTCATGTTCACATGCCCTATCGCGCCTTTTACAAGTTCGATTTGTACAATACCGATGGAGTGCCCTCTGATAGCCCTCCAATTTATGGAGGAATTACGGTACTGTATAGACTATGGAAATATATAAAAAAATGTGTTAAGGAGGTTATGGGTAACGCCTTAACGTTATTTTAATAGTTTACTTTACTATAGACATATTATAATAGCGTATATTACTACAGAGTAGATAGTTCCACGGATCCTTAGAGGATGGAAATCCCAAACATCCTTTAAGTTACTTTTATTTCAGTTGACATTTCACATGAGTTGAATTTATTAATATAAGAATGTTAATCCTAAGTCGAGTGTTTCGTGTTTTGCGTTATGCACGGGTCAGACTGAGTGTCATAGCATTTGAGACTCACCTTTAGAGATTGGAGCTTTGTTTGAAGATCTATATATCCAGCTTTCAGCTATTTTGGTTTATTCTAGTCACTTATGTTCAGACTTGTCAGTGGCTTCTTTACTTGAGATTACTCTGCAGTTGAGAGTTCTATGGTATTTTGTTTTAACTCTGATGTTTATATAGTAGCTTCATGAACTACTATTTATCTATTTCGCTTCTTATTATTATATTACTCTATGTCTATGATTCTGTGATTGATTTATTTACTGTATATGCTGAGTTTTGCCAAATATAAATTTAAAATCTGATATTTTGAGCAATTCAAGTCCGACATGTGTGAATGCGAAAGGTTCGAAATATCGGGTCATTACACGTTGGATTGAAGTGGTTTTCAGATTACTTACTCAATCCCGGTCTCTTCAAAGGTTCGATGTTTTTGGTAAACTTAAACCCAGTTCTCTAGAAAATAAACAGACGAGGTAAGATCGGAGATCACCTTCTAACTTTTAGTGGACGGATTTCCTTATCATCGTCCTAAAAGAATGAAACAAATTTACACGTACAGCATAGCACCTCGAACGGTAACCGTACCATATAATTCCCGTGCTTCTTCTAGATATTTCCTTTTAACCCGCCTTTCGGCAAGGCCACAGGCAGGCAGATTTAACTAAGTCAGCTTCTCGCTTATCGAGGCTGGAGTATGATGGATTCGGTTTAAAATGATGAAGTTCACTTGGAGACGTCGTTCGGTCGAGAAGTGGAGAGGTTACATGGCTTGGTCTGGAAGTCAAGGGCCGGTCGGCCCTGATAATGTTGCTCGGCATTGAGGATTTGTCATTGTGGCTCGGCATTATTGGCACAGCTCAGCCTTGGTGAGGTGGTTCGACCTACGTAAGGTCGCTTGGCATTGTAGAGAAGTCAGGGTCGCTCGGCATAAGGTAGTGGTTTGGCAGATGCCGCTCGACATCGTACGTCGCTCGGCACCGTACCTCGCTCGGCATCGCACCTTTCCCAGCATTGGTGAGACGACTCAGCATTATAAAGGTAGGTGGCTCGGCATTGTGGTGAGGCCGGTGTGGCTCGGCATTGTGGTGAGCCGGTATGGCTCGGAATTGTGGTGAGACCGGTGTGGCTCGGCATTATAGAGGTAGGTGGCTTAGTGGAAGGCCTTGATGGGCCTATGCCATTCAGAAAGCCCAACAACTCAGGATTTGTCTTTAAATACAACGTGTGGGGGTTCATAAAAAGGATCTTCTGCTGGCTCTCTGACTTTCTATTTCTTAAGGCTAAGGTTATTCTACCATTTTGTGACTGTAAACTGATTCTTACATCAATAAAAAAAATCTGGAGTGAACGTAGGCCGGAGTTAGCCAAACCACTATTAAACATGTTGTTCTTTACTGCTTTCATTTTAATTTTGACTGTTCTTCGCATTATTACTCTCTGCATATATTCTATCTATGAGTTGTGACTGTTATTTAGTGCTTTCATTTGGATTTGGGTGTTAGTGACCAATTTTGGCACTAACATTTTGGTGCTTTCACTAAGAAAGCTAGCACTCAGGAATTCAGGAGCTTGAATTTTGGATTGAAAAGCTTAGGAATTCTAATTTTGGAAAGCAATGGCTAGGCCATCAGCAAGGAAGCAAGTGACAGAAAGGAGCAATCAGGAGGGAAGTCAAGAGGCTTCCTCTGGAGCTAGAGCAGGTCAAGCATCCATCTACATCACCAGAGAGGAGATGGAAGCAATGTTGAAAAGACAAGAGGAGATGATGCAGGTTTTTCCCAGACAATTTGCACAAGCAGAAAATGCAGGAGCTCAGATCCATGGAGCTAGATCAGAAGCACTCAACCAGCAAGCGGAGGGAATGGCTTGGCGGGGGGCAGCCCCAATCAGTAGACGACTATCAACCTGGATGGATCTAGACTCGGGGCATACCATCAGGAAATGCTTGACCAATCCATGGAGGGATACCAGATGACGTCATGCAACCTGACACCAACAGGAGTGTAGGAGTACGAGATGAGGAGTATGTGCCAGCATTCCCTCACGAACTCGAGGGCAGACTGAGGCAACAGACAAGGATTACAGCTCGGGGACAACGACAGACTAGCGGAGATGGTCAGACGGGCAGTAAGAGGTGACTGGTAAACAAGGACTTGGAGGATGCGAATAGGAATCCCTTTACTCATACTATCAGGCAATCTTGGAATCTACCGGACTTTAAGCTACCAACTATAGATATGTATGATGGGAGAATGGATCCCACCGTTCACCTGACGAGGTACATGAGGCATATGGAGATACTTGGGGCATCGGATGAGGTCATGGCTCGATGCTTCCCCTTGTATTTGACGGATATCACAGCTATGTGGTTTATACGGCTGGAGAGTGGTTCTATCGGCACATGGACAGAGCTGATTGAAAGGTTTATGAGACAGTTTCAGGTCCATATAGTCAGACCCAAGAACGTAATGACCTTGACATCGATGAAACAATGGAAGGGAGAGTCACTCAGGAACTTTTTAACCAGATTCAATGCAGCAGTAGCCTCAGTGGATCGACCCGATCCGTCAATGGTTTTGATGGCAGCAGTCTGAGGAATCGCAGATAATTCGAATTTCAAGATATCATCGGAACAGGACCCACCAAGGGATCTCGGGGAGTTCTACCATGAGGCAGAAAAGTTCCTGAGACAGGAGGATGCGCAGGCTGAGAGAGTAGGAAGAGAGGCTAAAGCTTATGCAGCGAGGGGTGGAGGTCCACCCGGGAAGGATCCAAGTAAAGACGATAAAGGAAAAAGGAAAACAAATGGTAACAGTGGCACTTTGAAGAGGCCTCGAAGGGAGTCAAAGTTTTCTTCTTACATAGATTTAAATGAGACTCTAGAAAGGATTTACTTAGATACTCGAAGGCGCCTCCAACAACGAAGGTCGGCAAAGAGAGTGCCTTCGGAATACGAGCGGGCATCGAGATAACATTGCTTATTCCATAAGCTAGATGGGCACGTCATGAACGACTACAGGCATTTGAGAGATATCATGGAGAAGCATGTAAGGAATAGTCACCTGCAACAGTACATAAGGAATCGAGCAGTGGCAGGAGAGCAGGAGCGGCCATCGCCTACCTCGAACAATGGTGGTATTGGCTCTGGTCAATGCCAGCTTGTTATAAACTAAATGGTTTTACGGTTCTAAATAAGTAATAGTATCCAAAGTAATATGGCTAGGTCACTTACACACGTACGAGATCGAGGACGGTCCCTAGGCGTGCTTTGAGATGACGAAAACCGTACTGCTCGGGTTTATGAAATCCTGTTTTCTTTCTGTGTTTCTGCAAATTCTGGTTTCCTCTTTGGTACTTTGGACGTTTACTTTTCTTTGGTATGGTTTTGGAGGTTGGATTGAACTCCCGGTTTGGTTGGTTTTGTGGTTTGCCATTTTGGTTTGGATGTTTGATTTTTGATTTGGATTTTGACTAGGATTTTTGATATGGATTTTTGGTTTTCTGATTGAATTCGGATCAATGTAATAAACAATTCAGGCTTTGCGATTGCTGTCCCGATCGAAGAGATGGGGCAGTGATCATAAATTACGAGTCCCTTCATCGAAGAGTTATGGAATGGACTCGAACAGAATATAAAGTTCTTGGCTGGAGTGCCGAGGCCGGTGAATATCGGAGTCCTTGGCCGGAGTGACGAGGCCGGTGAATATAAAAGTCCTTGGCCGGAGTGCCAAGGCCGGCGAATATCAAAGTCCTTGGCCGGAGCGCCGAGGCCGGTGAATATAAAAGTCCTTGGTTGGAGTGCCGAGGACGGTGTATATCAATGTCCTTGGTCGGAGTGTCGAGGCCGGTGGATATAAAAGTCCTTGGCCGGAGTGCCGACGCCGATGAATATCAAAGTCCTTGGCTGGAGTGCCGAGGCTGGTACATATAAAAGTCCTTAGCCGGAGTGCCGAGGCTGGTACATATAAAAGTCCTTGGCCGGAGTGCCAAGGCCGGTGGATATCAAAGTCCTAGGCTGGAGTGCCTAGGCCGGTGGATATAAAAGTCCTTGGCTGGAGTGCCGAGGCCGGTGCATGTCAAAGTCCTTGGTCGGAGTGCCGAGGCCGGTGGATATAAAAATCCTTGGCCGGAGTGTCGAAGGCGATGAATATCAAAGTACTCGGTCGGAGTACTGAGGCCGGTGAATACACAAGCCTTGGCCAGAGAGCCAAGGCTGGGAAACATACAAACCTTTGACCGGAGAGTCGAGGTAGGAATAGTATAACGCGACCCGGCGAGGTCTACAGATTCAAAGACTAGACCCATGAGGCTATGTGTTTAGCTATTGGTTATTGATGGATTAGAACTCAGTCGTTGAGTTCAGATGGATATGTATTTGGCTAAGGATTTAGTTACTGGATTTAGAACCAGATATTGACTTGGGACAGTCGTAGGTTCAGAGAAGGATACGGTGATGGTACTTGGATAAAATGGATTGGATTATGAACCGGAAAGTACGGATGTGGATGACATACAAACTTTGGATATCGAACTCGAGGCTAATCCAAACACACCTTCCAATAGCAAGGCATGTTTTGGGGGGCAAATGTCAACCCGCCTTTCGGCAAGGCCACAGACAGGCGGATTTAACTAAGTCAGCTTCTTGTTTATTGAGGTTGGATTATAATGGATTCGGTTTAAAATGACGATGTTCACTTGGAGATGTCGTTCGGTCGAGAAGTGGAGAGGTTACATGGCTCGGTCTGGAAGTCAAGGGCCGGTCGGCCCTGGTAATGTCGCTCGGCATTGAGGATTCATCATTGTGGCTCGGCATTGTTGGCACGGCTCGGCCTTGGTGGGGTGGTTCGACCTACGCAAGGTCGCTTGGCATTGCAGAGAAGTCAGGGTCGCTCGACATAAGGTAGTGGTTCGACAGATGACGCTAGGCACCGTACCTCGCTCGACATCGTACCTCGTTCGGTATCGCACCTCGCTTGGCATTGGTGAGACGGCTCGGCATTATAAAGGTTGGTGGCTCGGCATTGTGGTAAGGCCGGTGTGGCTCAGCATTGTGGTGAGACCGGTGTGGCCCGGCATTGTGGTGAGACCGGTGTGGCTCGGCATTATAGAGGTAGGTGGCTCGGTGGAAGGCCTTGATGGGTCTATGCCATTCAGAAAGCCCAACAACTCAGGATTTGTCTATAAATACAGCGTGTGGGGGTTCAAAAAAAGGATCTTATGCTGGCTCTCTGACTTTCTATTTCCTAAGGCTAAGGTTACTCTACCATTTTGTAACTGTAACTGATTCTTACATCAATAAAAAGAAAACTTATGGAGTGGACGTAGGCCGGAGTTAGCTAAACCATTATAAAACATATTGTTCTTTACAGCTTTCGTTTCAATTTTGACTGTTCTTAACATTATTACTCTCTACATATATTCTATTTGTGCATTGTGACTGTTATTTGGTGCTTTCATCTAGATTTGGGTATTAATGACCAATTTTGGCGCTAACATTTCCAGAGTTATATTTAGGTCCAAATTTTATAGTCGGTCATTTAACTATCAAATAAAACAATCAATTCAACCAAATATTTCATTTTCACTTTTCACTGAAAAACGCCAAGTCTTATTTAAATTAAATTTTAAATAAATCAAATCTCTTTATCCAAAGTTTGTACTTATCTTATCGAATTCAGTATATTCGCAAATTATCCTTTTCAAAAATATTTGAAAACCCTTTTAAAATAATGTGTAAAGTACCATGCGGTATCACCATGGATCACAGCTCAATGGTTACATCTCTATCCCAGAGAAATCTAAAACTTAAGTGCAGACACTCACTGCTTTCGATTTTCGCCATGCAAGTATACCATTTCTTCCTGAAAACTTTATTCCAAACTTATCTCAAAATAATGCTTGTAAATTCTAAAATAAATTTTCATGTTTAATCTACGCAAATATACTTAAATAAAGGTTATTACCAAAGCTATATTCATATTTAATAATTTATCTTTTAGAACAAAAATGCTGACTAATGCTTAAATAATAATAAATCTTTAACACTCACTATAAAGTAACTAATTAATAATTAAATGCGCTTTAAACAACTTAAAATACTTAAATAACCAATTCCTACAATATTTTTAACACTATTAAAATCACCCAGTTAATAATTAAAAATCCCTCTTCTAAAACAAGCCCAATTTCTCGATTTCAATTTCATTTCGTATATTTGGAAATCTTACTGAACTCCAGTATAACCAATTTTATACTTATTCCCAGTTTCACTTCTATCCTTCAAAAAATATTTAAAATCTATGTTTTTATACCCTTTTTATTTTAACAAGTACCACTTAAGAGTTTACTATTTATAAATCCTTTTTTATACTTTTATTCCAAAATCCCTGTTCATAATGTCCCGCAAAAACTAAATACAATTTTCAAAACCCTTTATTTTATCCAATTAATTTATCAAACTCTATATAAATATTTTACTTCAAAATCCCGATTAAAATTCTTTACCAATTCAAAACCATATTTTATTAGTATTTAAAAATACCTAAAAATCCAGTTAAAACTGTCACATCATTCAATCAATTTAAAATCACATCGTAACATGTCACGGAGTATCCCAACAAAACATATATTACCATACACGAAATTAAATTCAATATTTTTTAGGAATCCAGTTGGATCCCTCCAACCTATTTTCCCTGTATCCACAGATGGTAGCACAACATAAAAAATACCAATTCTGCTTCGAGGTAGAATATCATGGTATATAGTGTCATCCGCTATTATGCGGGCGCATAGGGTCTCATCCGCTATATATATGCAGGAATATCAATCACTCCAATATATATACTATTATATATATAATATCACATCCAGATGTTAGAAAACATCAGTTTAACCAATCAATCATTCATTAATTTTAAATATTTAAAATTAAAGCCAGCAGTCCAAAATTGAGTGAGATTAACTCACCTTGATTTTTAATTTTTCAAACGTTCCAATTTTAAATTTAATCGAACACATTCGATTCAGCCTTAAAAATTTGCTAGCTCTGATCAACTCCAAATCTATTCCAGTGCGTAGCGCTCGTCGCTGCGATTTTGATGCCACTCGTTTCGTCTGATTTCGACCTCGTATGACAAAGATATGGATTTTTAAAGTTTGAATATAAATTAATATAAACAAATTTACAATATTTATTTTATTAAAAACGTAGGTCAAATCAGGCCGTACAATTCAAACTACAAAATCTTGGCTATTGCTTCCTTCTTCCCTCATGTTCGAACTATAACCAATGAACCCATACTCATGTCCCATTTTTTCTTGTCGCGGCCACTTCAATCATCGAGATCTCGATCAGGACCACCACGAGGAGCGCCTTCCCTCATGCCACCAACGCCAGAAACCACATGAAGCTCAACGCTTCCTCTAGCTCGAAAAACGAGCATGAATGTGCTGCCTTTAAATCCAAACTGCCGCCACATCGAGGAACTGTAGGCAATCGTAGCCGTTCAAACTGTTGAGCTCAACGAGCTCTTCGATTTTATAATTGGTATTTTTTCTAATTGTCGAAGGATCATGAGATAATCGAGGAAGAAAACAAGCCATTGTCGGCCATTGAAAATAATATGGCGACTGCTGCAAGAATGGCTAGGGCTCTACTGTTCATGCATATGTATACACACACACACACACATGTATATTTATATTATTTTAATATTATTCATAATTTTTACATGCTTTTTCAAATGAACTCTACATGTCGTATGTTATTTATAATGTTTTATCCCTATTTCGAACACAATGGAACATGTTTTGGGGCCTAATTTTATCGTAAGTGGAAGACAGCTTTTTGAACCGAATTTAAAATGTTAAATTTTTTATATTTATTTCAACGTGTTTCTATCCCATGCGACCAAATGGTAATTCCAAACGCTACGAAATTTGAAATTCGATAATAATAAACTATTATGGATCCATTGGAATCGGTTTTGTCGAATTTTGAGACTAAGTCCGGAATGGCTATTTAATTCGTCGATTAAATTGTGCAATTTTCAAAATCGTCGAAATCACTTAAAATTTCAATTTTAAAACTTATTAACTCATTTATAAATCAAATATAATTTATTTCATACTAGAAGTCATTCCAATTCATTTAAAATCAAAGTTCAATTATTTACACTATTATATATATATATATATTAATTTCACTATTTAATTAATAAAAATTTCCAATTTTTAACTTATCGACTTTTAACTCCATTCAAAAGTCCAATGTTATAATTCTAATCCAAATAGAATTTAAACAAATTTTAGAAATCATTTCCATCCACAATCACACTAGAATCACATATTTACCTAATTTTCAATATTTAATTTATATTTACCAAATCTAATTAATCGCTATATCTGAAATGTTAAACTATTTTACTGTCTCTTTTAAAATCGTCATATTCAAAGTCAATTAATAATCCAAGTTCAACGTTTAAAATAAATTAAATGTTCAAAACTAACGGCTAAAATTCCGGGTCGTTACACATATGTTCTTTTCATTCAATTATTTATAATAATCAATGAATTTATTATTGAAGGATTACAAACATTTTTTTCAATTTACTTTATACTCATCATTTACTTCAATTTCCTTTAAACATCAATATTTATTTATGAAGCGTCTCATTCTTTTTTTTCTTTTCAATTTTGTCTCTTTATATATAGTATACTATTTTACTATTTACTTTAATTATAATTGGCATCAAACATCACTTAAGTTTATAGTCATTTACTTATAGTATTCACTTTTCTGTTACATTTCATTAGTAGCATTTCAATTTATTAACTTAAATTTATAACCTTTTCGTAACATCTATTCTTATTTATAGAAATAATTCTATTAAACATCTTCATTACTAAAGTTTTACTTATATAATATTCTATCGCATATTTCTATTTAAGATTTTAACTTTTAACACTTTGGTTAGTTATATATATGTCTTTTAAGAATGCAATTGAATGTCATACAAGTTTACTTATTCATTTAGTTAACAAAAGTGTTCAATAGTTACATCTTCTAAATTTTCATATCTACAAGTTATAAATTTCCAATTTCTTATACATTTCACTAAACACTTAACATCAAATTTATTAATTTCCATTTTAGGAGTTATCAATTATTAATATAGTCCATATTTCATTTCATTAAAATAATTGAAAGCTACTAATTATCATAAAGTTTTAAGAACTAGACACCGGGTTACATTATAAATCGTTTAGAAATTTTATATATACATATATGTATATATATATATATCCTATATAGATCAAATCAAATGTGTAGTAAAACTATTATAGCAGTCTTCTCACTTTGAAACTCGAAAAATCGATGATGCATGCACTCATCACCGAAATTATTTTCTGGCGATAGAGAGAGAAGTACATAACTTATTTCCTTTTTAAACTTCCTTTCAAAATTCCTTGAAAACATTTCTTTCAAATAATATTGAAATATTTATATCCGAAAATACTTTCAAATAATACAAATATTATATTCCAAGATCTTTTGAAAGAAATTTTCAAAATCCTGAAACTTAAGTTCTCAAATTTTCAATCTATATTCATTTCATTTATAATCTCATTGTGCAACCAATGTTTATAAAATTTTCACCACCTAGCAAACAAACAAACATAACACATACCATTATATACATTTATAAAGATTACTCTTTTATATACAAATTATAATAGTAGGCAAATAATTTCATTTACCCATATTTCAAAACAATATTATGTCGGTCTACCCTATTAAGCGTTTAGAAATCCCCATCGATGCCGCAGCATCCCATGTACCGACCAGAATTTATAAATACTATACAAAACAAATTAACACAATACAAAACTTTTTATAAACCTAACAAACATGTTCTCTCGTATATATACACTCCACGACTCATTCTAGGGTATTACTACTCCATTTCTAACGAGTCAGACCCCACAAAGTTAAGGTTATCGCTAAACCAGAGCTCTAATACCAAATGTAACGATCCACTTTTTTGGACGGTTTAAATCAACAATAAGCCACACATGTCAAACTAAAACCATTCAAAAGGGTGGATTGTTTTGGGATAAATAAGAAAAAGACAGAGAAAGAAAGAAAATCAAAACATAGAATCTCACAGCGGAATGACAAAATATAATAATCAAATATACAGTCCGTGAAGTCGTTTTACAAATAACATTTGATTACACTTTACAATACAGACAGAGTTACATACAACAGAAATAAATAACAATGAAGCGGAACAACATGATATAGTGGGATAAATATAATAAATAATAATAATAACATACAAATATCCGTCTTCATCCTCCAAAGCAGTCTTCGATACACAGAAAAGCTCAGATTGACCCGAGTGAAATGAAAAGACAAAACATTCGAGTCAGAACTAAAAGATCTTATGTAAGCTAGATCAACAGTAAATAAAATGTGTGTAACGGCGTCAGATATATTTACGAGGTTTGGCACCTCCTATCCAGTATCAACGTAAGTGCAATAACTTAAGAGATGTTCGGGATTCCACCTCCTAAGGATCCGTTAAACTATCATAATACAATATGATATTATAATAGTGTTTACAATAAAGTATTAAAATAGCGTTAAGGCGTTACCCATATCCCTCTTAACACATTTTATATAATGTTGTAGTCTATACAGATACCGTAACTCCACCATAAACTGGTGGGCTATCAGGGAGCACTCCATATGTACGACACAAACCAAAATCGTAAAAGGCACGGTAGGACATGCGACAAGGCACACGAGGCAATGCCTATGGTAGGATACTACCGTTTTGTGAATCCGGACTGGTGGTAATGCATAGCTGCTACTACCGCCCTCTTCGAAACACACTCCCATAATCAAATCGAGGGGTGGCCACCAAATCAATCACGAAGTCATAATATAGTATCAAAGAAATGTGTCCGATTAGAGGTGCGACCTCACTTGTCCCGGCATGGCTTTTGTTTTAGCCACATCAAGCTGGCACATGGGAGCCAAGGTTATGAAAATACCGCATATAGAATCGTTCGTCAAATCATCCTATTTCATTCAGGAATCTCCACCATATACACGGTTGTTAAAGTGGTTTTCGGTATTGGTAGAGAGTATGACAATATCCAATCCGATCTCTTTAACAACCAAATGCTTATTCACACCGGTTAATTTTTAACATTTCAAACCGTTCATACTTCATACCAAAGTATCATATTCATTTCAAAAATCATATCACTTTCGAAATCATTTTTACTTCAAATCATATTCACTTCCAAATCATAATCATTTCAAAATCATATTCACTTTATTTCATATCTGATTTCAAAATCACAACCACAAATAGGTTAATCATCATATCAAATATTCGCATTTAAATCAAAGATTTAGATATAAACAATTCAGCCTTGCACCATTTGAATTTTTGAAAATAGTTCGGACAATCATGAACAGTTTAAATAGTTTAAAAGTAATTTAATAGTTTAAAATAGTTCTAATAGTTAAAAATAGTTTAAAATAGTTTTAATAGTTTTAAAATAGAATTTAATAGCTAAAAATAGTTTTAATTGTTTAAAATAGATTTAAAAAGCTTTAATAGTTAAATTAGCTTTTAATAGTTTAATAGTTTAATGCTTTTAAAATAATTAAAATAGTTTTTATATAAAATGGTTTGATAATTGGAAATGGTTTACGTAGTAAGTAATTTGAAATTCTAAATAATCTAAATTTTAAATAATAGATTTTTAAACAGTTTATATTAAATAATTTATTTTGAATATAGTATCAAATCAAACTGTTAATTTCATTTCAACAAATCTGAACCATATCCATATTTCAAATCAACAAAGCTCAATTTTTAATCTTTCAATTCAAATTCTCATAAAAACCATTTCAATTTATATCGATTTCAAATCCAATTTTAAACTACAATTTAAACCACTTCAAATTTAATAGATTTCAAAGTTTAAATATTCAAACGTTTACAATAATTTAGTTTTGATAAATTTCATTTATATTTCAAAATTCAACTTTAAAATTCCAATTTACCTTTTCAACCAATTCATTTAAACCAATTTCAATTTCAATATTTGGGATCTTGGATTTTGGAAATAATTCAGTTTACATAAACCTAATTTTTATTTCATTATATCATTTGATTGGATTTAAAAATTAAGGATTTAAAACTATTTAATTTAATCAATCTGATGTCCGTGTATAATTTTCTACCTATTGTCAAGTGATACAGATAATATCATTTCAATCTACAATAAATTTAAATTTATGGATATATATCATTTCAACCCGCAATCCCGAGTTAAAAATTCAAAATCCATAAAATTGCTCGAGTTTATCATTTCAACCTATACGATTTTTCCCTAATCTATAATTCTATTTGGGTATGTATCATTTCAACCCATAGTGATTTACTAACAACAAACTAAGGGAACTTGTAGTGTGATAACAACATATGAATAAACATACACCTAATCATCCAAATATCAACGACTAAACATCCATCACAATCATCATTCAAATCAACCAATAAATCACAACAAAAAACTAATTATCATTATCAGGTATTTAACTAACAAGTTAAATTCAATACTAATTCATATGGCAATTAAATTCAATATAAATTCAAATTAAATTAAGATGTCAAGTTAAACTACCAAACAGTAACCAATAATATTCTTATCACATCGTAAATCTAATTCAACTAACATAAGAAGGTTTAGTATTTGTGAGTGGGTTAAACCACTCGCATTTGATTTATAATCGATCGAAATCCAATAAAAGCCCAAAATTCCAATAGAAGAAATCGCGGGTGAAATCGAAGTTTATATGCAAAAGATATTTAAGCTATAAGAAAAATTATTGATATAATAATTGGTACATGTTTAAATAAAAAAATAAACAATGTTTAATACTTATGTTTTTCTCAAGATAAGGCTTCAGGCAAAGATGGACAAACAAACTAAGATGAGGGCAGGAAATGTAGGAAAAATAAAAAAAAAATGAAACTCGTGTTTCATCAAAGAAAGCTTTTGAATTCGCAAAAATGAGAGCTTTTGAATTTGCAAGTTCACATTAAAATGATTTGTGGGAAGGAAGATTTGAAATGGAGATCCAAACATAGGAAATAAAGTGGCGACAAGGAAAAAATAAGGAAAATTTCTATAAACTAAACAATTTGCTGATGAGATTATAGCTTCAGTAAAGAATAATTTGAACTAAATGAATATGAGGCGTCAGGAGAAACAAAACTTAAAAGATGAAATAAAGTGGCAAGTAATTTAATAATAAAGAAATGAAGGTGGATGGACAAAAATGAATGTCACATTTCCAAAATGAAGGCTTTAGGAAATATAGGCTACCAAAATAAAAACAAAAATACGAGGTTGTGGAAGAAGGCTACAAGAAAAAAAATGAAAAGAAATGAAGTGACTGTAGAAATATTAAATGAGATGGAGAAAACAACAAACTCACATTTTTTCGCTCTAGTAATTGGAGGTAGGACACGATGTAAAGAGCTGAAGAAAGGTTAAATAAAAAAAAAATTATACATATTAAATGAAACTCACGCTTGGGAAGATGTAGCTTCAGAAAAAAGAGGAAGGAAATAAATGAAATGAAGAAACAACAAAAATGAGGAAAGAAATGTGGTGTGTATTAAATAATGATGAAGGAATGCACATACCAGATGTACACTACCAACAAACCTTTGAATTCAAATTTCAAACTTATGTCTCCTCTTTATTACTTTTCTTACCTCCCATTAACTCACAATTACAATTATTTAATTTACGTTAATGTTTGCGCCAAAATTGGTCACAAACCCCAGATACCGTGAAAGCACCAGTGTATGAATACAAAATCAACAATATTCAAACACAAATAACAGATCTCAGCAAATAATGAGCAACAAATCCAAAATAACGAGCAGTGACACAAGTTTTATAGTGGTTCGGCTATCTCTGGCCTACGTCCACTCCAAAGTTTTATCCTTTTTATTAATTATCCTTGCTGGTTACAAGTGATTATAGCAGTTACAAAGTCCAAATTCAAAATCAATGGTTGAAATGACGATATGGAATGATTCTGGCAGCGTCCGGGCGTGCTTGTTCTCTTCAAATTCTCCCACCTCTTTTCTGAATGACCAGGGGCTCTATTTATAGGTGTAGGAGGCTGATATTTCTCCTAAAAATCAGGTAGACCGCTTCTAGCACGTGAGGGGGCCCATACGGCCAAATTCTGGAGATTGGGCCCACATAGGGATCGATTCGAAGTAAGGTTCGAATCGATCAAGGATGCATCCAATCGAGGTGAAATTTGGTGTGAACATTCTTCAACATGTATGTAAGCTCCTGTGAAAATTTCATTGCATTTGGATCAACGGTTTGGAAGATACGATGGATTCGAATTTGGGGTTGTCCGCTGCCTGTCGCCTTCGAGTCCATGCTTCGAACCCATGCTTTGAATCCATGCTTCGAATCCATGCTTTGAATCCATCGAAAGCGCGTGCGTATCGATGATGTGGCGCTATTTCTCTGGGTCGATCCACCTTTGTCGCCGTGTTGAATGCTTCCCTTCCTGAAGACGCGTCCGTATCCATTTTTCACGCTTCGTCCTTATCCATAACTTTACAACGGTCATGCTCGTATCCATTAACTCGTGTCTCTCTTCGCATCGGTCCCAGGAGTTCACTTCGAATCAATCCCACGTGATATGGTCGACTCGAAACGAGTATGGGGACATCAATACGAAGTGGTCGTGAAGGATGGATACGAACGAGGTCTCACCTGATGGATTCGAACGAAGCTCTCACCTGATGGATACGAAGTAACCGAGTCGAAACCATGCCGATCGATACGAAGTGTATCGATTCGAAGCCATCACTTCCTGATCGATACGAGGTGTATCGATTCAAACCATCCTTGCGTCGTGCCTTTGATCGATTTGAACCTGATGGGTTCGAATCAGATGGATTCGAAACGAGCACCACCTTGATCCTTTGATGGATTCGAACAGCATAACTTTCCTACCTTGCATCGATCATAACTCCTTCATATGAACTCCGATTAACCTGAAATTTGAAACATAGCCCCTCCTAGTCCTTTACACCATCTCCAACCAATTTCGTCCCGATCGGAGCTCAACCAAATTTTGACGACATCGATCGCCGCCTTACTTTCAATCGATCTCCAATCCCATATCCATCATCCCTTGCCAATTTGTTGATATTCCAGTTTTGACCAAAAAGTGGGATAACACTTTGCCCCCCAAAACATGCCTTTTGATAAGAAGGCGTGTTTTGAATTGTTCCGATTCCAATATCCAAAGTCCGTAGCCATATCGCCAGAGTATATCATCCTTGACTGCTTCGAGTCGATACCCAATTCCAAATCCCGTTACCAAAACCTTAGCCAATTCCATATCCATTCGAACTCGATAGCCGAGTCCTAATCCATCCTTATCCAATAACCAATAACCAGATCCAGGACTTCTCCAGGACGATATCTGAATCCATAACCTTTTCGGGTTCTTGCCAAGCGTGATCCACACCTGACGACCGTGGTCCAGTGTCCCTGGACGTTGTTCAAAGCCATGGCTTAAGTCCTAAGCCGAATCCTGGTCTCTCCGGACCCTTGTTGAGCATAGTCCATACTCAATGACCTGAAAATAACAATTGATAATACAGGGCCTAAGTCCTAGGCCGAATCCTGGTCACTCCGGATCCTTGCCAAGCATAGTCCATACTTGACGACCTGAATGAGCCAATTTACCACGTTCGGGCAAAGTGACTCACCCCTTGCCAGGCATAATCCATACCTGACGACCGTTTATCAAAAACCAGATAAAAATCCAATCCAGAATCCAAATCCCAAAATCCAAATCAAAACCAAAGAATCAGAAATCCAAACCAGCATCCAAAACCGAAAACAATCGTCCAAAGGAAAAACCAAATCAAAAAGCAAGCAAAACCAAGAGTTCAATCCAAACTCCAAAACCAAATCCAAAACGAAAAGCAGTGTCCATTCAAAAAGCAAAAGACAAATTTCACAAACCACAGCATCGCAGTTTATCATCATTCAGAGCATGCCTAGGGGCTATCTCCGTCCCCGTACATGTGTAAATGACTAGATTGCTCGCCAGTAGTTCACTACCTATTTCATATTATCCTGATCGGTGGATGATCAATCGACCATCATCCCTGGGCCTTACATCATCACAGTGTGAGGTAGTCGGTGGCTGCTCCTGCTCCACCGTTGCATTCCGAGTCCCGATATATTTCCGTAACTGTCCATTCCTTACGTGCTCCTCTATTATATCCTTTAAGTGCCTACAGCTGTTGGTATCATGTCCATCTAAATCATGAAAGAGGCAGTGCCTTCCTGATGTCCTCTCCCGTTCTGATGGTTCTCTCCTAGCCGGCCTCCGGTAGGGAAGGCGATTCCGAGTATCCAGGTATATCCGCTCTAGCGTCTCGTTCAATCCTTTGTATGTAGAAAACTTTGGATCCTTCCATCGCTTCCTAGCCTTTCCGGAATCATCGTCCAACTTCCTTTTCCCTTTGTCTTTATCCAGATCTTTGCTGGATGGTCCTACATCCTGAGTTGCATTAACCCTTTTCACCTTTAAATCCGTACTCGCATCTTCCTGCCGAAGGAACCTTTCTGCCTCGTGAAAGAATTCGTCGAGATCCTGTGGGGGATCTCGTATCAGTGATACCTTGAAATCCGAGTCCTCCCTGACTCCTGATACTGCTGCCATTAAAACCATCGATGGATCAGGCCGATCCACCGAAGCGATCGCCGCACTGAATCAAGTTAGAAAAGCTCTAAGCGATTCATCCATCCTTTGCTTTACTGATGTTAATGCCATCACATTCTTCGGCCTCTTGATGTGAACCCGAAACTGTCCCAAAAATTTTTCCACCAATTCCCTCCAAGTCCTGATAGATCCTTCTCCCAGCTGCCTAAACCACATTGCAGCTAAGTCCGTCAGATACAAAGGGAAGCATCGGGCCATCACTTCCTCCGATGCCCCCAGCACCTCCATGTGTCTGGTGTACCTCATCAAGTGATCAGTTGGGTCTGTCTTAGCATCATATATCTCCACGCTAGGTAGCTTAAACTTAGGTGGATTCTGAGCCATCCTTTTTTCCCAAGCAAACGGACTCCTATTCACTCCTTCCAAGTCTCCGTTGGTCAAACCACCTCGCACAGTTCTTCTGATGATTTCTACTAATCCGGTATTGTCTGTTGGGGGCTGCCCCCCATGCCCTCGAGGGAACTCCGGCACATACTCTTCGTGTGGCTCACTAGCAGCAACGTTAGCTCTAGTTTGTTGAACTCCTTCCAAAGGCCCTCTTGTGTTGGATCCCGCGGGCCTGCCCCCAAGCCCTTGTTGATTGCCTTCTAGCTCCGTATCTCCTCCTCCATTGGGTTCTATGACCCTTGTCTCTTGTCCTGCATCCACAGCGGCTGTAGCTGTTCCTAAGTTTTGCATCCCTGCAACCCTCATTTGCTCGAAGAAAGTCTGCATCATTTCCTGTTGGCTCTTCAACAATCTCTCCTGCAAAGAATTCGTCATAGCTTCCATTTCATCCCGAGTTATGTAGATTGAAGCCTGTCCTTCCCCAGCTTCGGAGGATGTTTGTTGACTTCCTTCCTGTTGGCGTCTCTTAGCCCTTTGCCTTCTACTATTTTGCCTAGTCATTGTCCTTGAATCCAAACTCTTTAAAATCTTCAAATCCAACTTTCAAATCCGATGTAGCGGGTGCTAGTCCTTCTCAGTGAAAGCACCAAAGTGTTTGCGCCAAAATTGGTCACAAACCCCAGATACCGTGAAAGCACCAGTGTATGAATACAAATCAACAATATTCAAACACAAATAACAGATCTCAGCAAATAATAAGCAGCAAATCCAAAATAACGAGCAGTGACACAAGTTTTATAGTGGTTCGGCTATCTCCGGCCTACGTCCACTCCAAAGTTTTATCCTTTTTATTAATTATCCTTGCTGGTTACAAGTGATTACAGCAGTTACAAAGTCCAAATTCGAAATCAATGGTTGAAATGACGATATGGAATGATTCTGGCAGCGTCCGGGCGTGCTTGTTCTCTTCAAATTCTCCCACCTCTTTTCTGAATGACCAGGGGCTCTATTTATAGGTGCAGGAGGCTGATATTTCTCCTAAAAATCTGGTAGACCGCTTCTAGCACGTGAGGGGGCCCATACGGCCGAATTCTGGAGATTGGGCCCACATTGGGATCGATTCGAAGTAAGGTTCGAATCGATCAAGGATGCATCCAATCGAGGTGAAATTTGGTGTGAACATTCTTCAACATGTATGTAAGCTCCTGTGAAAATTTCATTGCATTTGGATCAACGGTTTGGAAGATATGATGGATTCGAATTTGGGGTTGTCCGCTGCCTGTCGCCTTCGAATCCATGCTTCGAACCCATGCTTCGAATCCATCGAAAGCGCGTGCGTATCGATGACGTGGCGCTATTTCTCTGGGTCGATCCACCTTTGTCGTCGGGTTGAATGCTTCCCTTCCCGAAGACGCGTCCGTATCCATTTTTCACGCTTCGTCCTTATTCATAACTTTACAACGGTCATGCTCGTTTCCATTAACTCGTGTCTCTCTTCGCATCGGTCCCAGGAGTTCACTTCGAATCGATCCCACGTGATATGGTCGACTCGAAACGAGTATGGGGACATCGATACGAAGTGGTCGTGAAGGATGGATACGAACGAGGCCTCGCCTGATGGATTCGAACGAAGCTCTCACCTGATGGATACGAAGTAACCGGGTCGAAACCATGCCGATCGATACGAAGTGTATCGATTCGAAGCCATCACTTCCAGATCGATACGAGGTGTATCGATTCGAACCATCCTTGCGCCGTGCCTTTGATCGATGTGAACCTGATGGGTTCGAATCCGATGGATTCAAAACGAGCACCACCTTGATTCTTTGATGGATTCGAACAACATAACTTTCCTACCTTGCATCGATCATAACTCCTTCATATGAACTCCGATTAACCTGAAATTTGAAACATAGCCCCTCCTAGTCCTTTACACCATCTCCAACCAATTTCGTCCCGATCGGAGCTCAACCAAATTTTGACGACATCGATCGCCGTCTTGCTTTCAATCGATCTCCAATCTCATATCCATCATCCCTTGCCAATCTATTGATATTCCAGTTTTGACCAAAAAGTGGGATAACAATTAACAGACAATAGATGAAAATAAATTTTCTACACAAAGTTGTGTAATTAATGAAGGCAATATACAACATTAAGAACCTTTCATTTCTCTCTCTGTGATTAGATTGGGAATTTAAACAAATATGTTAACATTTCGATTAAACATTTTACTAGGAATGCATTAACATACATTATTCAGCATAAATGAGGTATTATAAAAAGGTGTATAACATATGTATGTATGTGTGTGTACACATCTTTGTCTCCACTTATAGTTTACATCCATAAATAAAAGGTATGCTACTAATCCACATAAGGAGGCAATGAATATAAGAGTAAATTAGAAGAGCGAAGATGGAAAGGTAAATTATGTTTCAATTAAAATCCAATCAAGCTAAGTGAAAAGTAAATAGTCAAGTGTAAATCTATTTTACCCCTTACAGTCTCCCATTAACATTTAATTTAAAACATATGAGATTTCAAACCTAGATAATCTTTTTTTATATAATTGGATCTGAAACATAAGTTTATACATATATGCAGTAAACCAACACTAAAATTTGAAACATGAGCTGAATTAATTGAAAGTAAATCATCCAATTTAAATTTCTTTCAATGTACGTCTACAATTAACGTCTTCTCTCATTTTAATTAAGAGGTTCCAATCACATTAATTTCCATTGATTTTTAAGTTAAATTTTAAAAGAGAAATGAGACAATTCAATTCCTTTCATAGTAATTTAATGTATCTATGGAATTATTGTATATAGACCAAAATCTATTAATTTCTTATTAACCAATTGATTTCTTATTCATGTTATTAATCAATAAGCTAATAGACATATGTTTACTCCTTTACTAAACTTATTCATTTTCGTTCTTTTACTTTTGATTTAAATGTTTCTCATATTAAATCAACTATTACCTTATGAATTTATTTAACATAAGTTTTCATTTTATTTCACTCGACTCTATAGTTAACATCATTTCTTATATTAACTACAATATTTAATTACATTTAATTTTATTGATTTCCAAATAGATTTCAAAGGATTAAATAATAAGATGATAAGTAGAATAATATTTATATTTAAGTAATTTAAACACATTAAAAAACACATTTATAAATATATTGCTTACAGCAAAGGTTATTGAATCTACGTACTAAATAATTGGTTTTCTATTGCATGTTAAAACCAACCAAATCAACTAACATTGATTTCTCTTTCTAATAAACGTTTAATTTTATTCCTTATTAACTTTCATTATTACCATTAATTGAAATTACATAAAATAGTTGTCAATAACATTCAAACCACATTATTAAATTATCGTAATCAAAAAAATTCCCATATATAAGCCATAAATTTTGATTTCTTACAATATTAAATTACAAAATCTTAATTAATTTAGTATTTTTAATTATTGAAAATTACGTGTCATTATACTAAAAAATGCTAGTTATAATTAATATATTGAGTTTTATACTATACAAAATGCTATCTATAATTAGTGTTATCCTTCAGCCAAATTTTTTTCCAAAGTTTGTCCTTCAGCCCAAAAATGAAACTTCTTGTCCTTCGACCTTTTTTTTGAAGTTTATTCTTGTGCCTATTTTCCACTTATTAAATACTAATGGAAATCAAAAAAATCAAATATGAAATATTTTTCATCAATTAATATTTCATAAATATTAATAGTTTACTTTATTTAAAATCCGTTTTAGTATTTATATTGTTCAAATCGAATTTAAACATTCTACGGATATCGTATATTGATATACGCGTTTATAACTTTCATATACGCATTTTACTAAATACTAATGGCATCCAATAAATTAAATAACAATTCATAATTAATATTTCTTAAAAGTTAATGAATTTAATTAATTTTAACAATTAAAAATCAACTAAATTGTGTGGTTAATTCAGTATATCCATCATTTTGGTTGTGTGACTCAAAGGTGTAAATCCAGTCAGCTATTAATATTGAACAATTCAAGTATTAATGTTAATGCATCACTTTAGCTACTAGTGTGATATTTTGGCTGAATTTATCGCTTACTCGTCCTTTGCAAAAACTAATTTTTCTTATTATAAGCGTTACCCACTAGTGATAATTATTTAAATCTTCGTCAAAACTGTATCACTTTGGACTTATGGAATTTGGTAATGGTTAAAATTCCAATATCGTCTATATTCAACTTTATAGTCGAAACATAAAGTTCTTGGTTCATTAATAACAACTGTTATTAACCGAAATACTTTGGCTAGAGACTTTGACCTTGAGCCTACTTTAGTTGACCGTGATATTAAGCTCACATCACTGAGGAGTTGAATCCTCTCTTGAATAGTGTTCCACTTCTAATACTTCCACTTGACGCAACTATAGTCGTTCAATGGATGTCGTGCAATAATTTAACTATAATTAAAGCGGAGCTTTTACATTGAAGCTCAACAATATTCTCAACTTGAAAGACCTGTGTAAATCAGTCACATCGATATTTTTTGTTTGACCTTAGTTATATTAACCAACATAAAATTATCGAGTGTGTCATTCTATAGTTATCCAATAATTATCAGTACGTAACCCCTTGGTGTCCCCAGAAGCTTGAGTAAACACACGCCCCACCTTTGGAAATCATTACGTACTCTAGTCTCAATTGATATATCAATATCCAGACTCGATACATCTTGACTAAAAATATTAAAAATGATATTTTATTTTCATTGTGATAAATTACTCACAGTTATAACACTTTGTAACTATCATAATAAAACATATCGTTTATGGATCTTCCATTAAATATACTTTTAATTAATTTAATTAATTAATATATAACACATTATATCAAGTATATAATAGAAAGAAAACAACTTTTATTTCGAACAAGATTGGCTATTGAGTTAGGCATATATGTTATATTAGACATGTCTACTATAACTTTTAATGTATGTACTATAACCTTTCTAGTAATACATATATATCATGTATACGAACATACTATAACCTTTATAGTATAACACATATACCTCATGTATGTGTTTTTTTATTTAATCCTTTAATTAATTTGTTCAGTTTATTTATTTAATTAAACAATTTTAATTAAATTACATTAATTTCAAATTTTATTTTATATGCAAACGCATATACTTATGTTATCTTAAACGCCTTTAAAATAGCATACAATATATAAATATATATGATATATGTATATAAGTTTTAATTAACTAACTTATTTACTTCATTCATTTTATTAATCTTATTAATAAAATTTAAAATTTGAGATCAATATATAAATATTTTCAAACATTTTGAAAATATGATTATCTTTTCAAACATTTTGAAAACTTATGTTGTATTATAACTTTTATAATAAACATGTTTTTATTTTAAATTTAACTTTTAAATTTAAAATCCTTTATTTTGATTTTCAAAACAATTCTGAAAATTGATCAGAGGTCCATTTTAAATTGGGGGTTTTCTATTAGAGGCAACCTTTGGGCTTACTTCAACTTTCAAGCCAGGTAGGTAACCAGGTAGTACATTATACTTGATTACCCGATTCCAATCCTAGACATTTACTTTCTATACACTGTACTAAGTGGGCAAGCTCAATTAGTTATCTTTGACATTCCTAATTTAGACCTCATTGGCTATTACGCTGTGATACTATTATTAGAACTTGGCCAGCCCGCAGTGGAAGAAATGAGTGAATTTCAAAAAAAAATCCATTTTATATATTTATTGGGCCTATATAGTCTAAATTATTTGGAACTTTTCTAAAACTTTCTTTTAAACTAGATTATATATATACATGTATATATACATACACAATAAATGTTTTGTATAGCAATTCAAATGAAATAGGTTTTATATATATCACATGTAATGAATCAAAGAATATTAAGAAAAATTAATGTAGTTTGAAACTTTACTATTATATCTTATAAATAAAGACTTTTGAAATCTTAGGTTAAATATAAATACACACACATAATAAACATTATGTATTATATTAACTCAAGTGCATAAACAATCAAAATAAATTTTAAACAAGATAAATAATATAAAAGGGTTTTTTGAAAAAGAATACTTCATTTTAAGCAAAGATTTAATACAAAATTAGACACAATTGTAAAACATGGAACAGATCATTAATTTAATATTTCCCATTTTTAATAGCGGAGTTTATTCTAGAATGATTTAAAATATGATAATTAAATCATCATATTGATGATAAAAGATTAATTAATGCAATCATTATCAAGTTTTATTTGCATTGCAACTCATGTGTAAATATTCAAATCTAAATCTATTAATATGAAAATTGAATTATTAACAAGAAAATTCCAAAGTTCAATTTTTTTTTGTTTTTTAGCAACAACAAAGTCAGACGACATAGGAATATGGAGATTCATGATAAGAAGATTTAGATTTAGATCTAGATTAAACAAACTGGAATAAACATATAAAACAGAGAAAATAAAATTAAGAATGTCCAGATCTAGGTTAAATTGATTGAATCAACAATCATACAGAATAGAGAAAATGAAATATTATGAACAAAATAATAGTGAACATATCAAAGGTTCCATGTTTTAACATGATAGGAATATGCAATTGATTCAAGCAAGGGAATTGAGATGTCCAAATCAAAATTCAAAATCACATATATGAATAGGGTGAGAGATAAAGAATTAAGAGTATATGAACAAATTAGAAGATGTGTAAATACAGAATTATACGAATATAATTACCTTAGGATGAAGCCTGTAGAAACACCTTGAATGACAGAACAATTCTTATATCTGATTGATCGCTCTCTAGATATGCAACAATCAAGAGACAACCACCTAATTTTTATTTAATATTACTTGATTAAATTTTGGAGTTTTGAAGTCTTTTCCATCATTAAAATTTTCAAACTTGAAGTTTCTCTGGAGGGGTACATAAATCTGATTAAAGGAGGAAATAAACATGTAATGAATATATGGTTTATTTCTCTCCTTTAGTTAAGATTGCCTCTTCATTTCAATTTTAAAAACTCCTCGCCTTCTCTACGTCATAGCCATCTATCACACAGGGATGTGGGTCCTCAAAATTTTCAAAATCCAGCTAGTATTATTTCCATTATATCTATTTTAAATTTTCCACTGATATTGTATGCCGATGTATGCTTTTATAACCTTTTATACACACATATTATTAAATACTAATGGAAATCAAAAAAATCAAAAAAGAAATATTTTCCATCAATTAGTATTTCATAAATATCAATTAGTTTATTTTATTTAAAATCCATCTCGGTATTTATCTTATTTAAATCGAATTTAAACATTCTACCAATATCGTATATTGATAAGTGTGTTTATAACTTTCATATACGCGCTTTACTAAACACTAATGACATCCAATAAATTAAACAACAATTTATAATTAATATTTCTTAAATTTTGATGAATTTAATTAATTTTTAATAATTAGAAATTTAACTAGATCGTGTGGTTGATTCAGAATATCCATCATTTCGGTAGTGTGATTTAGAGGTGTAAATTCTGCCAGTTACTAATATTGAAAAATTCAAATATTAATGTTCACACATCACCTTAGCTAGTGGTGTGTCATTTTGGCTGAATTTATTGCTTACTCATCCTCTGTAAAAAAATCATTTTTACTTATTATAAGCGTTACCCATTAGTGACAATTATTTACACCAATTCTTTTCATCAAAACTATATCGCTTTGGACTTATGGAATTTGGTAATGGTAAAAATTCCAGTATTATCCATATTAAACTTTATAATCCAAATATAAAGTTCTATGTCCAATAATAACAACTATTATTAATCGAAATTCTTTGGCTAGAGACCTTGACATTGAATTGACTTCATTTGACCATGATATAACCTCACATAACTATTAAGATGAATCCTCTCTTGAATAGTGTTTCACTTCCAATGCTTCCACTTGACCCAACTATATTCATTCGATGGATGCCAGGTCACAATGTAACTTTAATCAAGTTAGAGCTTCCATATTGAAGGTCAATGGTATTCTCAACTTGAGAGAAACGTGTAAATCAGTCACATCGATATTTTTTGTTTGACCTTAGTTATAATAACCAATAGAAAACTATCGAGTGGTTCATTTTATAGTTATCTAATAACTATCAGTACGTAACCCCTTGGTGCCCTAGCAACCTTGAGTAATACATTATCCAACATTTGAAGAGCGTTACATACTCTAGCCTCAATGTATAGATCGATATCCAGTCTCGATACATCTTGACTAGAAATATTTAAAATGATATATTTATTTTCATTGTAATAAATTACTCACAGTTGCAACACTTTGTAACTATCATCACAAAACATACCATTTATGGATCTTCTATTAACTTTCAATTAAATTAATTAATTAACATATAACACATTATATCAAATATATAATAGAAAGAAAACACCTTTTATTTTGAAAAAGATTGGTTATTGAGTTAGGCACATGTAATAAATTACATAATTGCTCTTAGGGCGTACCCCTAACTCTATCACCATGCATGTAGTGGAAGAGGCACGCTGGTAAGCCAATGGTATATACTATATGCCATATAACCCTCAAGGGGGTCATGTGCCTGTTGATTAGGAGAAAGAAGAATTGTGTCTTTTATGAGAAACTCATGAACCCGAGCGTCGGTATCCAAGTTCCTGATAACCGAAGTAGTGGCGATGGAACTGGTTGGGTCAACTAGTATACTGATGCACGAGAACCTTATATCAACGAATGAGTTTGGCTAGCTAGAAAAGTAGTATATTTGGAGGATGAATAAGGCTAAGCAATGGAGGAAGAAGCCGAAGCGCTGGGAGACTGGGAAATAGCTACAATAATAGATCTGGTGTGATGCCGTAAAGATGCCATACATGTCTGATAGACTATAGACCAATGATGTGCGAATTGACAAGTGTAACAAGATGATATGAAGTTTTTTATATTCATGCATGATTATTCTCGTATTTTTATGTATACAACTAGCCAAAGCGACCTGCTTACCGATGCATTCATTTAACTGGCATGAACCGAATCGACCAAGCAGAACCCTTTGACTAAAGTTGCATAGTAGCACAAAAATAGTATATCACCACTGACCAACTATATTAGATTATCATGAATAATGCAATAGTTATTTGTTGCACCTTAGGTAATAACTTAACCAGTGAACTAGGATTGATGTGTTGGAAGTAAATGTTATAACATGGAAATCTAGCATATAAACTTATACACACTTACCATATTCCATGTGATGTAAGCATTAACTCCTTTACCGACCGTAACAAAAAATCCAGAAATGCAAGTGTTTTTTTCGGTAGCTTAAATAGTTGAATCGATCTAGTTTAGCCCAATATCTGATAATTACGTTATTTAAATTACATGATAGCGTTACATTACCATACATATGGTATTAGATTGAACAAAATATATTATCTCTAAGAGGAACCCTTAGAGTTTTTCATCCATGCACATAGTGTTGTTTGGCCATGGCCTTAGCCTATGTGCCCTATCAATTCTTAACATACTAGGTCAAAATTACAAACCCAAACACCATAACGATTGTACCATATCTATGATGCACTTAAGTTAAGCAATTGTAAGATATTACCATACCATAAATTTTCCTACTGTCGAACCCTGATAGCTAGTCCACCTTAGGCGAATTGAAGTATAAAATCGATGGTAAAAATGAAAGACTAAAGTATGGATTATAGTATTAAACCGTTACAAGTGATTATTTAAAGAATTTGAATGGATATAGAGAAATTTTGCTTAGATTTGATTCGGCATTGATGAACGGGATGTATAATTTTTGAACCGGAAAAGAAAATAGGAAATCATTAGAAGGACAAAAGGGATTTTGTTTGGTACAGGACAAAAATGTACTAGATATAACACCACTGAATAAAATTTGTGTATTAATCAAAATTTAGCCTAACTGAATTGGATTGTCATCAGATATTGTTCTTCGTGGCATGAATGACACTTTATCTTCAGATACTAGACTCTTGTATCTTCAGTGGCACTAAAAGTTTTCTTCTTCAAAATATGCATACAGAAACTTAAAGATTATACATGATTGAATAATAGTTGTTTGAGGTCTAAGATGATTAATGCCTAAAGAAAGAGGCATCGTCGAATGGAACAATGCACATTTTATACTAAAAAAGTATGCTTTGGGGCAGTGTTGTGGGCGTTCCCCCTCATAGCACAACAAATACAAAAAGGACGTTAAGAAACATGGAAATAACTAAATGGTATATAATAAGATTGTTATCGCATGATCGAATAGGTAAGATGAAGAAACAAGGAGATCAAAAACTAACTCAGAGAAAATTGGAAGAAGAAACGAAATGTGGTTAAGTATGGAATTCTATACAATACTAAATGGTTATGAAAGTAATTAACAAAAATGTTCTGATAATTGTTCAACAACCAATAATAAAAATATTCCCGTGGTTGTCAACTATCAACGATCCGGTAAAAGGAAAGTACCGAACAATAAATATGGTTCGATAGTACTATTACCGAGCCAATCTTCTATTGAACCAAGTGCCACCGAATAGAATAAGCCAAAGATGGAAAGTACTAGTTCCATAGAGAATACCAAACTAATTTCCTTACAACCTCATATCAATAAATAGAATATGGATGAACAGTAATTGCGAACAAGTTTGAGAGATCTATTACTACCAAATAGAATTGTTAGAGCTACATTTTTCATTTATTTTAATCAATAGATCATTGTATTTTATGTTTTTACATTATACTCGACATCTATAAGAAAATGAATGATAATTCACAATGGATATAGGCGTTATTTGGACAAGTTTATATATATTCGACTTGTTCTTTATTTATTGCATTGTTTATTTTGTAATCACTATTTTGATTAGCTCTCTACAAAACACCATTTCCTTATAATCAACAGCATTATATACATTCATTGTTAGTGGTTCTATGTAGTTCGCTGGAAGTTTTGCATTTTTTTTACATAAATAAAATTAAGTTTGAATTCAATTGATAACATTAATATATATGTGTGTGTGTGTGTAGACAAACACGCACGCACACATATGTATGTGGATAGGGTATGATAAATAAATACAACTAATCGTTATCTTTCTATTTATTTTGCAACACAATAACATAACTTTAATCCTCACTTTTCAACTACTTCCAAATACCATTTCCCTAATACCATTTGTTTCACCAATATTTCAAAAAAAAAATAGGAGCTAGGAATGTATGGATTTAATTAAAGGTGGGTATTTGAAAGGACATATAAATTAGAGTTGTGCTATAAGGCCCAAAACATATAGGCTGGGAAAGTCAAACAAGAGATAAGAAAATATACCAAAAAGAAGAATGTTGCTAAATACATCGAGAACTACAATATTTTTTACCCAATCTTGAAAATACCGCATCTTTTTCAATATCCCCTTATTAATACCTTATATACACCATACTCCTTATTATCCCCAACTTGAAGAAAAAACAATGCATAAATTATCGTGACTCTATAACGAAGACAAATCAAATGATAATATTATACTGCATTTCATTAACATACACTGTAAACAAGTGTCTAAACACATCTCGATTTTCAATTATCAAAAAAAATTAAATTCTCGATAATCAAATCATTTAATTCTCTATTGTTTACCTTTTGCAGTAAGAATAACGACCTGAAAAAATTAAAGATGCTGTATAATTTATCTAAAAAACAACACAAAATGTTTAAAATTTTGAAATCAGACCGTGATCAATTTTGAAATAATCATGAAATTTAGAAGAAGATCAAGACAAAATTATGAAGGATAACTGAAAGTCATTAGGCAGATCGAAATCCAATGTTAAGGAAAACTTGATTGAGTTAATTATCCGTGTTATTAACTGTTAAATTTCGGTGATACAATATTTTCATATTAAAGAATATTTGAAAGATATTGTTGGTTTTGGTGATATTATATTTCCAAGTAAATAAGATTTGAAAGACATTTGAGATAACGACTCCAATATATTGCTTCTTTTATTATATTGAAAAAGGCAATGAATTATCATCATGAGAAGGAGAGTGATTTGGAAGATTGAAGAAATTAAATAATTCTTTAATCGGCTGATTAAAGAAGAAATCTTATCAAGCGCATGAAAATTGGAGGAAACTGAAAAGTCAAATGGATAAACATTTCCTATATGAATAGAAGAATTGATGAGACAATGATTTATAACCAAAAATCAATTAATTCAACACTAAGTAATATTCTCTATTTAAAGATGATCATTCTGTAGATTAGAATCATCCGCTCAAGTTGTAATTATTCTTCTTAGACTCCATTATCAATCTTGTAACGAACCAAGATTTTCGACCCTCGAAAATCGACATCAATATATTCACTACATAACATACCGAATATTCAAGTGCCGAAAATACCGATTGCTAAGGGTGAAGAAAGAAAAATAGAATAAAAGAAACAGAACAACATCACAGAATCTCACAAACACAGTGGAACAAAATATAATATATAGTAACAGATTTTTATGCAAAATAACCTGTAACTGTTTTAAAATTACAATCATCATAGTACAACAATTAATACATCAATATGGACAGTTATAATAACTTGTCCTCACATAGCGGAATATAAACCAAGTATGGAGATACGTCTCTGTCATCCAACTCTTCTCCTGAGCTCCATAGCATCATATCCTGAATCTGTATACTCGGTCAGACCCGAGCATTATAATCAAAACAACACCCGAGTCGTTTTGGAAAACCAGCATGAGAAAACGCATTAAATTTGAATTATTAAAGTTATCAAAATCTGAAGAAACAAAGGTATCTCGTAAGACCACGTCACACATAAACACGATGGTTTTTCCCTTATGATAACCAAAACATTTTTATCAAAATCGTCTGGTATTATAATAGTGTCTAAACAAAGTAAATAGAAAATAGCTGAAACGCTTGCATTTCACGTTTCAGTATAGTGGGCACAGTCAAAACCGCATGGCGCGAATGGATTTCATACAACGATTGGGCTACTGGGGTACCGCCAGTCACAGTACACCTTTAGAAAAATGTACCAAGGACCTCACTGGGAACCCCTGCCACACAAGACCGGCCTAACCCTAACCTAAAAGGTACCGAATATGTTATCACCCTGGGTGTTCCCACCTTTAAAACGTGCGCTCACTTTTCCATGCACAACCATATCCATAATTTTTATATATCCGAAGGTATCTAGAAAGATAATAACATACCCTAATTAGATGCGACCCACTTAGCCTTGCTCCATTTCCACTCTTTTAGTCATTTTCTATTGATGAGGCTTGAGGTTACAATTACCTTTCAAGAAAAATTCTACCTAGAATGTTCATCATCGTCCAATAACGATGTTCTGGTAGCATTCGTCCATACAAGTTGTCCTGGGTCTGGAAAAAGCGAGTCGCAGCCTTCACCATCTTCACGGTTTCACCATTCATAACGTTCAAACCGGATCGAAGTGGATTTTGGATAATTAAACCCGATCCTGGCCTCTTCAAAACGATCGGCGAACTTAGCCAAAATTGATAGTTGGTTATTTAACTATCAATGAAACATCCATAAGCAGACATCAGGCCTTATTGTAAATTTTCAAAAATTTATTTTCAAAATACCTTTATAAGATATATATTTAAATCCCATCCAATATTCCAAAAATTGATACAACTCAAATACTTATACCCATATTGGGGTATTTCAAACCATCTCTTATTTCAACATTTAGAAAAAATCCGTTTATTTCTCTTTTCTCAAAATCCTTCATAATTTATATTGTAAACTCATTAACTCGCCTAAAACTAATTCTATAAGTTCTAAGATTCCTTGATTTATTCCCTTTAATATTTTCCAAAGTCACATACACTTGTCTATAATTCCAATTACCAATTTTCTACTTCTTTTATGAATTCTGGTTTATTTTTTGAAGTTCAATCTTATTTATCTACTTTGGAAATTTTTGTTGCTTTTCCTCAGATTCCATTTTTATGAGAATTTTCTTATAATCCCATCTACTGATAACCCGTTACCAAACCTCGGGGAAATTTATAGATAAATTCAAGTCATCACAAAACTCTATATATACATATAAAAAATAAGTATTTAAAAGAATAATAAATTTATTTTAAAACATGTTCAATAAATTATTTAAAATATTGGAACACTTTTTATAAACATCAATAACTCATTTTTAGATAAACGAATCAATTTTCAAAGTCGATTCAAAAATTATAATTTATTAAAATACATGTTAAGTATTTTAAAAAAATTCACTTTCTGATGTACTTCAATTCTACTTGTTTAAAATTATATAGTTTGATAAATAAAACTTCCCTTTACAAAAATAACTTAACATTTTAAAATAAAATATATTTCAAAATCCCAATAACCAGTTCAATTTATAAATTCCTCATGATTCACAACCCATCGATTTCATTCCGATTCTCCTAACCATTTCGACTTTTCAAAAATAGTACCACTAATTT
Organism: Allium cepa; assembly: GCA_030765085.1. Classification (NCBI taxonomy): domain Eukaryota; kingdom Viridiplantae; phylum Streptophyta; class Magnoliopsida; order Asparagales; family Amaryllidaceae; genus Allium; species Allium cepa. The sequence continues at coordinate 131,899,123 of CM060940.1, read as the reverse complement.
TCTCAACCCTGTTTTCATATTCTAATATAAATTCTCCCTATGAATTTATATTTCCAAGTTATCATCTGATACCGATTTTCTTTATTTATAAACATCATTTATAAATTTATAACTCCTCTAGTTTCACTTGTTTATAAAAACAATCTTATTTATAAAATTTTATTGTATAAATCCATTTTCTTATAAATTCCATTTATTCCACCAATAAAATTTTAAATATCGATTTCAACCCCTTTTTTACATTTTTCGGATATCATTTAAAAATACTTTATATAGATTTTTTAATCCCTATTTAAGCAATTATTCAATTTATTAAGTACAACCAAAAATAAAATTATTGTTTCATTCGATCGATTTCTTTTTGAAATAATCCAAATTTCAATATAATTATTTTTATATTCAAAATCTCCTTTAGTTCCTTAAAAATGTAAAAATAATATTTGTGGTATTTTAAATACCTAAATCAAGGCCAGTGCTACTCTAGCATACAAAATACAAACAGAACAAATCTATATCAGATTTATTCACACACATCATATATCCATATATACGTATGATTAATAAATTCTTGAGGAATCCAGTTGGATCCCTCCAACCTGTTTCTCTGCATCCATAGATGTTAGACAACACAAAATACCAATCCCACTTCGAAGTGGGATATCGCGGTAATATAGGGTCATCCACTATTATACGGGGCACATAGGATCTCATCTGCTCCAATTGGCGGGTATATATTTAACTACTAATATATATACTACTATGTATGTATATAACATCCAAATTGATAATAATTTACAAATCCAACCAATCATCCACTATTTAATTTTAATTATTATAAATTAAATACAATAATCCAAATGAGTGAAATTTACTCACCTAGATTTTTATTTGCCAATGTACAGATTTTAAATTAAATCGAACGATGTTTGATTTAATTTGAAAATCCTAGCTATCACCGAGCGACTCTACATTGTTTCCAGACTATAGCCTACTTTATTTTGAATCCCACGCGACTTGTTTTCATGATTTTCTTTTGGACCTCGAATGAACATGTTATATATTTTATAAGCAATCAAATTTAATAAATAAATTAAATTAAAAATACTCATTAATAGTTAATTATCCTCACCCAAATCCTAATACATCAATATAGCAGACCCAACCATCATGAGACCTGAACACAACCTCTTACAATTTGAGAACGCCTCCTTCGAACTCAGCCACTATGCCATTTCAGCTTGCTTAAGCCGCCACAGCCTAGCACACTCAATGACCGACTCTAGATGTGCACCAAAACCTCGCCCAAATTCACGCATCTCCCAACCACCCCGCTTCATTCATCGACCTCGACACCGCTGTCTCCCATCGCTGACCAAAATGGCCTCCACGCCAGACAACAAGCCCATATGTACACAAGCTTGTGATGATCGAAGTCCAGAATCGCGACGATCGAACCTACGCTTATAGCTGAAGTCACGAACGCCTCGCCTTCCTTTTACTCTCGATCGCCTGATCTCTCCCTTGCTCGCTATTTCTCCAGCGACGTACGTACGCACCATCATCAAAAATTGCCTGATCTAGAATCTTAAAACTCATTCTAAACGATCGCGATATTTTTTTTCTCTTCTACGTGGATTCGAACAGAGGATGGAGAAGAAAAGGGAACTCATGATTTCATATATATTGCTTCTGACCTGACTTTTTATATTCGTTATTCTATTTCGGTTTGAATTTAGAAGAGATAAAGGAAAAGCACGTGGGTTTTTTAATATGAAGTGAATGATGGAAAAGGAGTGAGCGGGGGTAGGTCAGCTACATACTAGGGCGACTCGAGTTTGATGTTTGATTGGATTTCTTATTTATCTATTAAGAATATCCCATTGAGGTATGTCGATTGGCGTTCCTAATGTTATACCCATATTTCGGTCGCAATGGAACAAGCCTCGCATTCCAATTCGATCGTATGGAGAAGATAGCTTTCTATATCGACTATTTAAATTAATATCAATTAAATTATTTCCAGGCGTTTCTATCCCGTATGACCAAACGTTAAATCCAAATGCTATGAAAAATTAAATCCGATAATAATACACTATTACTGATCCAACAGAACTGGTTTCGTTGAATTTTGAGACTTGCCCCAGATCGCTATTTTAGTGCGTCAATTACATCGATGATCTCCAAAATTTACCAAATCGCTTGAAATTTTATTTTTAAAATCTTACTAACTAAATTATAATTTCGAATCCAATATTTAAACCATTAAAATATTCACAATTGGACGACGAAAAATCTAGGTCATTACATTCCTTTCCCCTTAAAAGAATTTCGTCCTCGAAATTGCTAAAGTAGGACGAATGATCCAAACCCTCCAAACCCACTCGGTTAAAACTCGACGTTCCACTCTTCTAACCTTTTGAACTCGCATTCATTAATTAGTTTCCATTTCTAATTCAAACCCTTTATTCCAATTTCATATTCAAAAATCAACCTTTTAGTTAACAAAAATTTTCAAAAATATTCTAACACCCTAAGTTTTCGAATTTTATTAGCAATCTCCCTTGTATTGAGAGCCTTTTGCAATATGACAAGAGAAATAAAAATATATACATCGACCCACATGGTCGGAAAACATAATATACATTAATTTTTATATTTTCGCGGTATTTAGTTTGAAAACGTATCTTTATTTAACGTTTTTAAGCATTATTAAGCGAGCAAGTTTACTTCATATGCAATTTCGCAACCCAAATCTAGCCCAATAGCCCTATGTACCTATACTTACTCAAGTAAAGTAACTAGTTTCATATAAATGAAATTAAATAGCATTGCATGCATTCAACCATTTTAAACACATATCTCATAATGCAAACATGGCATATCACCCATTTTAAACACATATCTCATAATGCAAACATGGCATATCACCCATTTTAGAAGGTATACACGATACAAGGTTTCAATCATTTAGTTATTCACTTCAAATTAGATTTATATGCCATATACACAATTCCAAATGCTTCACCACTTTTTTTATAACATTAAATTCATATTTATACCAAATAAATTCACATTCATTCCAAATTGATCTCAAAATCAATTTATTCACTTTCCATTTATTTGTAGAATTTTATTTACTTCTGTTTATAACAAACGATAATTTTTCTATGTAAATTAGACGATATTCATTTAATAAAATAACCATTTCAGTTTATATCTATTTTAATTTGATTCCAAATCAATTTATATTTAAATCCATTCTGTTTCAAATTGATTCTCAATCCATTCATTTGCATTCCATTTATATCCATATTCATTATATTCAAATCTATTTTATTAAGCTCGGAATCATTTCATGCTAATTTATTAAATACCCATTTCACAAATTTATTTGAGCCAAGCGTCCAAAAATAATAACTTAAGTTAATTTGTTTATTTTCAATTAATTTAACTATATAACTTGAGTTTATTACCCTTGCAACCAAATCATATTTCAATTTTAGATTGATTCTTATTCAATCAAATTTCATTCCATTTACTAATTAATTTAATTAGTTCATTCATTTAATCCACTTCAAACTTAACTTCAAGCTTGAACTCATTTAAACAATATCCAAGGCCATATTTAATTTACTTAGATTTAAATTGAATTTATTTATAACTCAAGTCATTGCTATTTCAATCCAATTCCATTTTATTCGAACACGTTTCCATTTTTATTTAATTCGCTTATAATTTAGTCGAATTTTATTTATAACTCAATTTCCAATTCCAATATTTACTGTTAATCCACAATCCAATTTATTCAACCAAATTAAGTTCCATTTTTGTATTCAATACCTGATTTTTTTATCAAAAATCACTTTGTTTAATTTACTTGAGTTCAAATTCATGTTTATAATTCAAGTTTGGCTTTTATTTCTTCATTTTAAAATATCACACCATTTTTATTTTGGGTTTTCTATTTCATCTTTCAATTCTATAAGTTACACAACTTATTTTTCACATTTCCGTCAATTCTATACTCGAGTATATTCACATTTTATTTTTAACTTAATTCAATATGGTTTCAATTCCAATTCACATTTTTATTTAACTTAGCTTAAGTTAAATTTCAATTTGTTCAATGTAACGACCCGCTATTTTTGACCATTCAAATCGACACTAAAACCATACATGTCCGACTTGAATAATTCAAAATACCGAATTGTTAATTTAATTTGGCAAACTTAAAATATACAGTAAATAAATCAAACACAGATCACAGACACAGAGTAATATAATGCAGCGGAATAGAAAAAAAAAATAGTAGTTCATGAAGCTACTATATACATCAGAGTTTAAAATGAATACATCAGAATCTCTTGAATACAGAAAAGTCTTCAGTACGAGCCGATGACTTCTCTGAACCAGTCAACTAGAAAACTGAAAGCTGAAACGATAGTTGGATCTCCAAATGAAGCTCCAATCTCCAAAGGTGAGTCTCTAATGCTGTATTACTCAGTCTGACCCGAGCGTAAAGCAAAACACAAAACACTCGAGTCAGGATTAACATTCTTATATCAATAAATTCAACTCAAATGAAATATCAACTGAAATACAATATAACTTAAAGGATGTTTGGGATGTCCATCCTCTAAGGGTCCATAAAACTATCTACAGGGTGGAAATATACACTATTACACCGTGGTTATTTACTTAATTTATACCTCAAACCCAAATATCAAATTCGCTTCATATTTCCCAAGATAGTATTTATATATTTTAATAATGTATACAGTAAAGTACTTTCAATTTCCTTAACTTAACAAATCGTTTCACATCAACCCGACCTTCCCATTTAAATTAAATCCAATCTCATTTTATTAGTTTAAATCTTCCTGAATTAACCACTTAAATCTATAATTCCCAAATTTGGATTTGATATCCCAATTTCCCCGTTTATTTCAATATGTTTCCATATTTTAAGTATTCATCATTTCAACTAAAATTTTCCAAATCTAGTTTTCTAAATAAAATTTCCAATCTAGTTCAAACTCAAATTTCACTAAGTTCGGTTAGTTATCTACATAACCAATTCAACTATCTTGGTTCCAAATACATACCGAACCTCTACACCATTTAATTACACTATGGTTCATAGCTTATATCTAACAATTTAAATTTAACAGTTTCATATAGATTCTCGATTTTACATCGTTATTATCTAGCCTTGAACCCTCCCTTATTTGATTCAATATCATTTTAGTGACCTTAAATTACATTTTACTCAATATTTCTTAATTTATTTAAACGTGAAATATCTCCTTCGATAAATTTCAAATTGATTTAAATAAATAAATCCTTATCAGAATACCATTAAAAATAACCCAAATTTATCTCCCAATCTTAATTGTTCAATATTATTGCAAAAATTTTTCGAATAAAATTTACATGGATATTTATCATGATTTATGTATTAAATCAAATCTTTGATTAAACTAGACATAATTAACTCTATATTTATCATTACCCTTTAAATATGTATTTAAGAATTTACATTTAATAAGACCATATATTTCTTATCATATGGTCAAGTGTTACGGATATTATCATTTCAATCCGTACACTAAATGTATACGGGTGGATAGCATTTCAACCCGTAACCCCAAATTTGATTAAATGGAAACCGCTTGGGTCTATCATTTCAACCCATTTCAATTCAAAAACAAACATAACAAAGGGAACTTGCAGTGATGACAGGGATGGTGTCAAAGTAAATAAACAGGCAATAACAACAATCAATAACAATTCAATAAATAAATCAAATAACCCCGAAATAATCGTATTAATTCGCATTACTATTTGTATGATTACTTCTAGAATCTACACTATCATTTCATGTAGATTAAAGATTATTACATTACAGTTTTTTCACTTGTCGTTCCTTTTTAAATTTCAGTTTTAAACTACAACAATGAATCCAAACTACGTTCAAAAGATTTAAAGTATAAAATTTTCTATTTCTACGACAATTAAAGGGTCAAATTTAACTAATCAAATTTACATATGTCGGGGTCAGGTTTTAATAAATCCAGGTCCGTCATATATAATCCGTTAAATTTGTAAACTATACTACCCCAACTTAAACTAGCAAACTAGTTATCATTTAACAATAATAATTAATATCCAATTTAAACAACAATCAATCAGAAAATCAATTATCAACCAATCTGTATTATTATCACATAAATAACTAACCGATAATGGTGTCAGGTGTTATAGGTGAACAGATACAGGTAATAGCAGTCATAACAGTAAAACAACTAACAGCAGCATATTTCAATTGTCGTTTCAATTGAAATCAAATTTAATAAATAAAAGAATGTTAATCGTGAGTGATTGCTCACCTTTCGAGGCTAGATAGGTTTGACAGATGAAACGAGCTCCGAATTCCGATCAACGCTAGATGGACACGATTCGACGAAGAAAGATAGGCACGACGGACAAAACTGATAATGGGAGATCGATGAGAATGTTTAGAATTAGTTGATATAAATCGAACTAAATATTTTAAAATCATATAATTATATAATCAAAATAAAATAAAATATAGTATACGTATTTGATATCTGTCTAAACATATTTTATATTTTAAAATCTTTATGCATTCTGAAATTATACGTCGATCTATGAAATATATTAAAACATATTCATAGCCAACATCTATGTACCAGCAAATATATACCCGGGCACTCAACATGCTTTCAAATATGAACTGTACAAACTTATATACCAACTTTTAATATATAGCCGATAGAACTTATATACACACTACTCTAAAACAATGTACTCTTAAACTTATATACAGACTACTCTAAAACAATGTACTCTTAAACTTATATACAGACTACTCTTATATACCAACCATGTACACACTTAACACATGCTGACCGAATATATATACCTATATATGTTGTACAAATAACAACTTAAACAAATCAACAACTATATAAAAATCCGACTGGTATATAAAAAAAATCAACTAACATATTCTGTATTTTTAATACTGTTCGTTATATCTTTGTAGTCTTATCCATTTAAAAGTTAAAGTTGTTAAACAAATATCTATGAAAAAAAAAAAAAAAAATCTTGGTACATTTTGAAGTCAATAAAGATCAATAACATATTAAAATACTTATATCAGAACCTACAACAAACCCTATATCTCTTATAGTAGCAGCGGCATGTTTAAACAATGAACAACTTTTATCCCAAAAGAAAGTAACTAAAATATAAATTATATGCAAACAGTAAAACACAACCCTTAATATACCATACTGTAAGCCAAAATAAAAACAAAAGAACACAGATTTACCATCGACCAAAATAAAAAGTATTGTTATACTTATATATATGTACATATATCAAATGCCTACACACGTACATTTATATACATGACCCATACACTACACACACATCTATATATACACGGCACACCCACACTACACATGCAGATATACACTACACGCACACATGTTACCCTTATAATATACACGGTGCTATATATATATCTTCCCCTAACTTATCAATCCCAAATTTTATACAAATTAACTTACATACGTCTATTATATTTTTAAAAACTTTACCCGAGCTTACATCTGAAACTTCATGCTCCTTATAACTGTAAAACATGATCATCCCAAGCAAGCATAGCTTGTGAATAACTGTTTTTTTTTTTTTTTATATATGAAACAAACTTTATATACTTTATATTTTATAACAAATCAAACTGATACATTTACCATTGTAAGTATATTTATATAAACTGAAACTTATATTATGCACTGCAACATATATATATATATATATATATATATATATATATATATATATATATCCAATTAGGTAATGATATGTAATACCTTGATATGCATGCAACAAAGAGGAGAAAATAGAAGAACGTGGGAAGAAAGGAAAGGCTCGACTGGCAAGGAAAGGTTTGCATGGGAAAGTTGGAAATGGTGCATAGGGAGAGGGGAGCCGGTGCTTTGCATTCGGCCATGGTGAAGAGGCACAGGCGAGCGGGGCATGCCGGGGTCGGGGAGGTTACCTGCGTGTGGGATCGGCTGTTGGAGAGGAGGATAAAAGGGAGGGTGAGATCTGGGGTACGAGGCCAGTGAGGGGAGGCTGTCGCACGGTGACGGAGCCAATGGTCGAGACAAGACTCGGGCGCTGGTGGGAAGAGGAAAGAGGGGCGAAGGCTGGGTGGAAGCTGACGTGGCGCTTGGTGATGTTGGGCCGCTCATGTGGGGAGAAAGGAAAACTTGCGTGAAAAAGGAGAAGGGGGAAAATATTTGAGAGGCAGGAACGGTAGAGAAGAGGAGAACAGGTGGATCTGGATAGCAAAATAGAAAGGAGGAGGAAGGAAATTATGAACAGATCTGGGAAGAATAATAGAGGAAGAAGGAGAGATTGGGAAGTAGGCAACATTTGTGGCAGATCTTCGTATTTAAAAATGAAAATGTAACTGAAGATGTCATTTCGTTTCTCAAAATGGAAGAAACGTAAGTGAAGGCAAAGTAAAAGACACGAATTTAGAAGAGAGCTATTTAACTGGTAGCAGTAAATAGAAATAGAACAGAATGTAAAGTGAACATTGGGACAGTGGGAATAGTGATTAACAGAACAATAAATGATAAATTGAAAAGTATGGCAACGGTCCGTTCTAATTTGGCTAAATAAATAAAACAATAAATTGTTGCTTGGATGACACGCCTAAAGTTTGAAATTCAAACGATAACAAAAGGTCAAGGATCCGGTACGAATACGGTTACCTGTTCCACGAATTCCACTGTTTACCGGAATTCAAAACACAGAAATAAATATGTTGTGGAGATCTGTATGATGAGACGATCAAAACAATATACAAATATCCGTGGTACGAGTTGAATATAAAAATTAGAAATTTCTATGTAAAAATTTTTAGGTTTGGAAATATTTTATTATCAGCAGTTATTTGCTAGCTTGAATTTAATAGAATTCCACCATGAAATAAATTTTCATAAAATTAATTTAAAATTTACAATCTGCTATATTTAAATGTATGTATTCTAAATAAAAAAAAAAATTGTTTTTAAAAAATCCAGTTATTATAAAATTTCACAACTATTCAATTAAATACGTTATAAAATCAATATAAAATTGTTAAAATTTTCCGGGTCGTTACACTCTCCCCCACTCAAAACTTTTCGTCCCCGAAAAGGAAGGAGGTAGGAGGATTGTACAACCAGAAATAAAAGTAGACTGGAAGTCAAGATTAAACCAATACTTTGAAACTAAATAAATTTTGCTTGAAATTTGAAAATTTCATTGGAAATTCGATTATCTTTGATGCTTTAAAACTTTTCAAAACTCTTTTGAAACAATTATTTACTCTATTGTTTATATTTACAAAGAAGCTATTTAAAAATATTAAATCCAAAATTCATGAAATTTTTAATTTATCTCAAGATACTTTCAAATATTATCAATAAATTAATAATCATTTTCTTTAAAGATGTTTTATAATATATAACTTCAAAAATATTTATAACACTAAAATTTTATACAAAACAATGTAGTATACAAATAAGCAATATTTAAAAGATTTATTCAAAAAGGAAAGGAAGGTAGATTCCGAAAACGGAATATAGGTGAAAAATGAAGCTGAGCAGATGATGTAGATTCAAAAGAATAGAATCGGGCACGAATAATTTATTTCAAACCATAAGAATTTTAATTTCAAATATTAATACAAAATTTCTTTGTTGGGAAAAATACTTTTATAATAAAATACCTTTATAAATAAAATATTTTTATATCGAAACCAATTTTTCTTTCGAAAATACTTTTATAACTCGATGTTTCGACAAGTTTATCCTCGTTCTTGCAGCCTCTGGCCATGCGTTGATCAGGCGCAAAGCTAGAATTCTTCAAGTACTTAGTAGACTTGTTTCAACACCCAGTGAAAATACTCGAAAAACCCTTTTAAAAACAGATATGGAAAGTACAATCCAAACAAACAACCAAACCAAAACCTTTGTCCGATCATGGTTCGCAGATACACAATGGTTACGCCTGGATCCCCCAGGAAACAATCCATATCCGTAAGCTTTCTCAGCCCTGCGAGTTACGCCATGATGACTAGTAGAGTGCAGGATACACAATGGTTACGCCTGGTTCCCCCAGGAAACAATCCGTACCCCTAGGCAAGACTCAGCCAGGCACTTGCGCTACTATTCGCGACCTACACAGATTGCAGGATACACAATGGTTACGCCTGGTTCCCCCAGGAAACAATCCGTACCCCTAGGCAAGACTCAGCCAGGCAATTTCGCTGTGCATTCACGAGAGAAAACGAAACCGCGGGTTACGCCACGGTGGGAACACTCGAGTATTACATCCGGAAAACCAAAATCAGAGAGAATAATATCGATAGAATGAATCCACGCTGTGGCCACAAAGCGGATATCAAGCAGAAGGCACTTTCCATATCTTTACTTGGAAAATATATATCATATAGTACCTTTTCAAATACCTCCAAATATCATACTTATATAAAGTCCACTATATATAGGATTCCTTTTTCAAATCGAATACTTTCCAAATCAATAGTATATCAAATCATACTTATATAGACTTCGATTATATAAAATTCTCTTTCCAAATTGAGTACCTTTCAAATCAATAGATTTCAAATCAACTTCATACTTATACAAATTCATTTTATATAAGTTCGACCACTCCCAATTCAAGTGCTAAATAATATAAGGTTCTCAATTTCAAATCATTTCAATATCAATTCAATTTCAAGATCCCATATGATTTCACCTAATTTTCTTCCAAATCAAATATCTAAATTTCGAAGTCCCCAAGATAATAGGCTTATAAAATAATCCCAGTTTCCAAATTAAACTGATTCAAGTCAAACAAATTTATTTCCAATATCACCATATAAGTACTGGTTTTTTTTTTTTTAATTTAATTTCAAAACCAAGTGTTCTCAAAATCAATTACTTAAAATGGTTTCCAAATTTATAATTATCCCTTTAAAACCTTTAAGCTATCTATTTTATTTGAAATATCCAATCTACCTTTTTGAAACCCATTATTTAAAACCAATCATTTTTCCAATATTCCAAACTAAATTCCATATTAGTATAACAGTCATATTTATTTTCTAAACAAAAGGTTTCAAACTTAAGCATACAAAACACAACTTATATGCTTTATCAAATATTTTATACGTTTCAAAATTTCTTAGTCTTTAACCTTTAAACCTTAATTTGGGAGTGCTCGAACCTTCAAAATAGTCGGTGAAAATCAATTTCAAATCCAAGAGTTGAAAATCAACAATAAATCAATAAACCAAATTATTAAATCCGAAACTCGAGGACTGAACACTGGTCTCATTTTATATTGTTTCAAATATATACATATATCTTTCGAAAATATCCAATTATACTTTGGAATTTGAAATCAAAATAGTTTACAAAATCACTCGCATAGCGAAGCTATTAAGTGGCCTCTCCCCCACTCTGAAACTCGAAAATCAATGTCGATGATGCGTGCACTCATCACCGAAATTATTTTCCAGCGACATAAGTGAGTTCTGGACTTCTATTTTCTTGAAAACTTCTTTGAAATTTCTTCAAAATTATTGGAATTCATTTGAACTCATTTGAAACATTTCTTATTCGGGAAAAATACTTTTAAATCGTATTATTTATATATGTTTTTCAAAATCTTAAAACCAATTCCAAAATACCGGAATTCAATTCTCGAATTTCAAATTTAACCCTTCAGTTATAAATCATTTTTATATAAATCAATTTCTTATAATTTTTCAAAATTTCAAATCCTTTCAAAACCTTTTTATATAGAATAACATATCTTCTTTGCTTTATACATATAGGTATATAATCCTTATTGAAAACAATTTCTTTTTTTTTTATATATAGGATATAATTTTGATATATAAAGCAATTTCAAAATACAAACATACCCGATTTTCAAAGGATAAATTAAGAATGGATTTCAAACAAAGATGGAGATTTAAATTAGAGGAACTCTAATCAGTAGAATCCTGATACGAAGATAGACTCAACAAAGTTGAGAAAATCAAAATACAAAATAGAAGATGGATATACCTCTATAAATCTCGAACGACCTTAACCGGGTCAACCGTGACTTCAGGAATATAATTATGCGGAATTCTAAAGCAAATCGACATTTGATTGCCATAGATAGAATTCGGCATATAGATATAGCAGCATCATAAACCGAGGGTACAGAAATCTTCGGTGAATCAATGCCAATTGTACGGAGTTTCATCCGTTCTACAAAACATTCAGTGGAGTCATTGGATACTCCCGGATCAAAAACATAAATAGAGGGAGGCAAGAATGAATTTTGGAATCGAGGGGCATTCCAAGATCCAAAGGAAATTGAGTCAAAGGAAGAGATTCAACTCGCGCGAAAGTGATTCTGTTAATAAATTTACCATATATGTTAAGATTTGCCTAGAACCTGGCTCTGATACCAACTGTAACGACCCGCTATTTTTGACCATTCAAATCGACACTAAAACCATACATGTCCGACTTGAATAATTCAAAATACCGAATTGTTAATTTAATTTGGCAAACTTAAAATATACAGTAAAAAAATCAAACACAGATCACAGACACAGAGTAATATAATGCAGCGGAATAGAAAAAAAAAATAGTAGTTCATGAAGCTACTATATACATCAGAGTTTAAAATGAATACATCAGAATCTCTTGAATACAGAAAAGTCTTCAGTACGAGCCGATGACTTCTCTGAACCAGTCAACTAGAAAACTGAAAGCTGAAACGATAGTTGGATCTCCAAATGAAGCTCCAATCTCCAAAGGTGAGTCTCTAATGCTGTATTACTCAGTCTGACCCGAGCGTAAAGCAAAACACAAAACACTCGAGTCAGGATTAACATTCTTATATCAATAAATTCAACTCAAATGAAATATCAACTGAAATACAATATAACTTAAAGGATGTTTGGGATGTCCATCCTCTAAGGGTCCATAAAACTATCTACAGGGTGGAAATATACACTATTACACCGTGGTTATTTACTTAATTTATACCTCAAACCCAAATATCAAATTCGCTTCATATTTCCCAAGATAGTATTTATATATTTTAATAATGTATACAGTAAAGTACTTTCAATTTCCTTAACTTAACAAATCGTTTCACATCAACCCGACCTTCCCATTTAAATTAAATCCAATCTCATTTTATTAGTTTAAATCTTCCTGAATTAACCACTTAAATCTATAATTCCCAAATTTGGATTTGATATCCCAATTTCCCCGTTTATTTCAATATGTTTCCATATTTTAAGTATTCATCATTTCAACTAAAATTTTCCAAATCTAGTTTTCTAAATAAAATTTCCAATCTAGTTCAAACTCAAATTTCACTAAGTTCGGTTAGTTATCTACATAACCAATTCAACTATCTTGGTTCCAAATACATACCGAACCTCTACACCATTTAATTACACTATGGTTCATAGCTTATATCTAACAATTTAAATTTAACAGTTTCATATAGATTCTCGATTTTACATCGTTATTATCTAGCCTTGAACCCTCCCTTATTTGATTCAATATCATTTTAGTGACCTTAAATTACATTTTACTCAATATTTCTTAATTTATTTAAACGTGAAATATCTCCTTCGATAAATTTCAAATTGATTTAAATAAATAAATCCTTATCAGAATACCATTAAAAATAACCCAAATTTATCTCCCAATCTTAATTGTTCAATATTATTGCAAAAAATTTTCGAATAAAATTTACATGGATATTTATCATGATTTATGTATTAAATCAAATCTTTGATTAAACTAGACATAATTAACTCTATATTTATCATTACCCTTTAAATATGTATTTAAGAATTTACATTTAATAAGACCATATATTTCTTATCATATGGTCAAGTGTTACGGATATTATCATTTCAATCCGTACACTAAATGTATACGGGTGGATAGCATTTCAACCCGTAACCCCAAATTTGATTAAATGGAAACCGCTTGGGTCTATCATTTCAACCCATTTCAATTCAAAAACAAACATAACAAAGGGAACTTGCAGTGATGACAGGGATGGTGTCAAAGTAAATAAACAGGCAATAATAACAATCAATAACAATTCAATAAATAAATCAAATAACCCCGAAATAATCGTATTAATTCGCATTACTATTTGTATGATTACTTCTAGAATCTACACTATCATTTCATGTAGATTAAAGATTATTACATTACAGTTTTTTCACTTGTCGTTCCTTTTTAAATTTCAGTTTTAAACTACAACAATGAATCCAAACTACGTTCAAAAGATTTAAAGTATAAAATTTTCTATTTCTACGACAATTAAAGGGTCAAATTTAACTAATCAAATTTACATATGTCGGGGTCAGGTTTTAATAAATCCAGGTCCGTCATATATAATCCGTTAAATTTGTAAACTATACTACCCCAACTTAAACTAGCAAACTAGTTATCATTTAACAATAATAATTAATATCCAATTTAAACAACAATCAATCAGAAAATCAATTATCAACCAATCTGTATTATTATCACATAAATAACTAACCGATAATGGTGTCAGGTGTTATAGGTGAACAGATACAGGTAATAGCAGTCATAACAGTAAAACAACTAACAGCAGCATATTTCAATTGTCGTTTCAATTGAAATCAAATTTAATAAATAAAAGAATGTTAATCGTGAGTGATTGCTCACCTTTCGAGGCTAGATAGGTTTGACAGATGAAACGAGCTCCGAATTCCGATCAACGCTAGATGGACACGATTCGACGAAGAAAGATAGGCACGACGGACAAAACTGATAATGGGAGATCGATGAGAATGTTTAGAATTAGTTGATATAAATCGAACTAAATATTTTAAAATCATATAATTATATAATCAAAATAAAATAAAATATAGTATACGTA
Organism: Allium cepa; assembly: GCA_030765085.1. Taxonomy (NCBI): domain Eukaryota; kingdom Viridiplantae; phylum Streptophyta; class Magnoliopsida; order Asparagales; family Amaryllidaceae; genus Allium; species Allium cepa. The sequence continues at coordinate 131,884,081 of CM060940.1, read as the reverse complement.
TTTGATATCTGTCTAAACATATTTTATATTTTAAAATCTTTATGCATTCTGAAATTATACGTCGATCTAGGAAATATATTAAAACATATTCATAGCCAACATCTATGTACCAGCAAATATATACCCGGGCACTCAACATGCTTTCAAATATGAACTGTACAAACTTATATACCAACTTTTAATATATAGCCGATAGAACTTATATACACACTACTCTAAAACAATGTACTCTTAAACTTATATACAGACTACTCTAAAACAATGTACTCTTAAACTTATATACAGACTACTCTTATATACCAACCATGTACACACTTAACACATGCTGACCGAATATATATACCTATATATGTTGTACAAATAACAACTTAAACAAATCAACAACTATATAAAAATCCGACTGGTATATAAAAAAAATCAACTAACATATTCTGTATTTTTAATACTGTTCGTTATATCTTTGTAGTCTTATCCATTTAAAAGTTAAAGTTGTTAAACAAATATCTATGAAAAAAAAAAAAAAATCTTGGTACATTTTGAAGTCAATAAAGATCAATAACATATTAAAATACTTATATCAGAACCTACAACAAACCCTATATCTCTTATAGTAGCAGCGGCATGTTTAAACAATGAACAACTTTTATCCCAAAAGAAAGTAACTAAAATATAAATTATATGCAAACAGTAAAACACAACCCTTAATATACCATACTGTAAGCCAAAATAAAAACAAAAGAACACAGATTTACCATCGACCAAAATAAAAAGTATTGTTATACTTATATATATGTACATATATCAAATGCCTACACACGTACATTTATATACATGACCCATACACTACACACACATCTATATATACACGGCACACCCACACTACACATGCAGATATACACTACACGCACACATGTTACCCTTATAATATACACGGTGCTATATATATATCTTCCCCTAACTTATCAATCCCAAATTTTATACAAATTAACTTACATACGTCTATTATATTTTTAAAAACTTTACCCGAGCTTACATCTGAAACTTCATGCTCCTTATAACTGTAAAACATGATCATCCCAAGCAAGCATAGCTTGTGAATAACTGTTTTTTTTTATTTATATATGAAACAAACTTTATATACTTTATATTTTATAACAAATCAAACTGATACATTTACCATTGTAAGTATATTTATATAAACTGAAACTTATATTATGCACTGCAACATATATATATATATATATATATATATATATATATATATATATCCAATTAGGTAATGATATGTAATACCTTGATATGCATGCAACAAAGAGGAGAAAATAGAAGAACGTGGGAAGAAAGGCAAGGCTCGACTGGCAAGGAAAGGTTTGCACGTGGGAAAGTTGGAAATGGTGCATAGGGAGAGGGGAGCCGGTGCTTTGCATTCGGCCATGGTGAAGAGGCACAGGCGAGCGGGGCATGCCGGGGTCGGGGAGGTTACCTGCGTGTGGGATCGGCTGTTGGAGAGGAGGATAAAAGGGAGGGTGAGATCTGGGGTACGAGGCCAGTGAGGGGAGGCTGTCGCACGGTGACGGAGCCAATGGTCGAGACAAGACTCGGGCGCTGGTGGGAAGAGGAAAGAGGGGCGAAGGCTGGGTGGAAGCTGACGTGGCGCTTGGTGATGTTGGGCCGCTCATGTGGGGAGAAAGGAAAACTTGCGTGAAAAAGGAGAAGGGGGAAAATATTTGAGAGGCAGGAACGGTAGAGAAGAGGAGAACAGGTGGATCTGGATAGCAAAATAGAAAGGAGGAGGAAGGAAATTATGAACAGATCTGGGAAGAATAATAGAGGAAGAAGGAGAGATTGGGAAGTAGGCAACATTTGTGGCAGATCTTCGTATTTAAAAATGAAAATGTAACTGAAGATGTCATTTCGTTTCTCAAAATGGAAGAAACGTAAGTGAAGGCAAAGTAAAAGACACGAATTTAGAAGAGAGCTATTTAACCGGTAGCAGTAAATAGAAATAGAACAGAATGTAAAGTGAACATTGGGACAGTGGGAATAGTGATTAACAGAACAATAAATGATAAATTGAAAAGTATGGCAACGGTCCGTTCTAATTTGGCTAAATAAATAAAACAATAAATTGTTGCTTGGATGACACGCCTAAAGTTTGAAATTCAAACGATAACAAAAGGTCAAGGATCCGGTACGAATACGGTTACCTGTTCCACGAATTCCACTGTTTACCGGAATTCAAAACACAGAAATAAATATGTTGCGGAGATCTGTATGATGAGACGATCAAAACAATATACAAATATCCGTGGTACGAGTTGAATATAAAAATTAGAAATTTCTATGTAAAAAATTTTAGGTTTGGAAATATTTTATTATCAGCAGTTATTTGCTAGCTTGAATTTAATAGAATTCCACCATGAAATAAATTTTCATAAAATTAATTTAAAATTTACAATCTGCTATATTTAAATGTATGTATTCTAAATAAAAAAAAATTGTTTTTAAAAAATCCAGTTATTATAAAATTTCACAACTATTCAATTAAATACGTTATAAAATCAATATAAAATTGTTAAAATTTTCCGGGTCGTTACATTCAATCCATTTAAAATTACTTAAGTTAAAATTTTAATTCCAGAATTAAATTTTCACACTTCTTCCCCTATTTGTATCATTCTCCATATTTGATTAGTTGTATTTAACCGATTAACATTCAATCCATTTAATTAATTCATTAATTCTTTTCATATCACCATCATTTCATTTTTTCCATTTATTTTTCTTAAGCTAATTGCTCCCTTTTCATTAATGCACTATATTGATACAATTTATTTAACTTACATAAGTTAAATTTTAATTTCATCCTGAAGTTCACAATATCCCAGCTTTATTTCAAAAACTTATTCCCTTCCGATTTCACTTCTCGTTTAATTGAAAATTTCAGAATTCAAACACCCGGTCTTTATTTCAAATTATTTTGAAATCATGAATATCCCAAATCACACTTTCTAAATTCAAACCAAACCTGGTTTTTATCCAACAAAAATTTCCTTTGGAATTTTTAAAACAACACTTATTTTCCAACAAAAATCTCCATCTCAAATTACTACCGTCGCTTAAAGACTCGAAAATGAAGGCGGATGATGCGGCCGTCATCATCAGAATTATTTTCCAATGACTGAAGTAAGTTCAGTCTTTACTACTTCCAAAATCCAGTTTAAACCCTTTTATTTCGAAAATATTCTCCAAAACAATACTCCATTGTTCTTTTCAACCACTTTGGAAAAAAATTCCAAAATCTCTAGGATATAATATTCCAAATTCCTGTTTTGAATGGATTTTTAGTTTTCAACTCATTTGTATAATTCATACTTATATAATCTCTATTTGGTTATATATAACCATTCCAATTTATAATCTTGTCTTGATTATAATAATACATCCAGACACACCAATATACTATAATAATTTCAAACAATTATTTCTTTTATATCAAAATAAACTTCGGGTAAAATTATTTCATTTGCCCGCTTTAGAACAATGATGTGTCAGTTTACCGTGTTCAAGTATTTAGAAACTCCTATCGATTCAGTGGCATCCTACTACTCGACCAGAATTTATATGCCACTCAACAGATAAATCAACACAATATAAAATAATTTATATTCACTAACAAATACGCGCTCATATCTATTAATACGCTCAAACTCATTTAAGGTACTACTGGCTTTATCTCTAATGAGTAATCCCCAAAAAAGCCAAAGTTCTCGCTTAACCTTCGGCTCTGATAACAAGTGTAACAAACTGAGATTTTCGACCTTGAAAATCGGCATCAATACATTCACTGGATAACATGCCGAATATTCAACTGCCGAAAATACCTATTGCTAGGGGTGAAGGAGGAATGATAGAAGAAACGAAATAGAACAACATCACAGATCTCACAAACGCAGTGGAACAAAATATAATATATAATAACAGATTTTTATACAAAATAATCAGTAACTGTTTTATACTTACATCATTAGAGTACAACGATCAATACATCAATTTGGACAGTTACAATAACTTGTCCTCATACAGTGAAAATATAAACCAAGTACGGAGATATGTCTTTGTCATCTAGCTCATCTCTTGAGCACCATAGCTCATATCCTAAATCTGTATACTCGGTCTGACCCGAGCATTATAATAAAATAATACCCGAAAGTCTGGAAAACCAGCATGAGAAAACGCAATCAATTTGAATTATTAAAGTTATTAGAATCCTTTGAAAAACAAAGGTATCTCATAAGAGCACGTCACACATAAACACGACGAATTTTCCCTTACGATAACCAAAACATTTTTATCAAAATCATCTGATATTATAATAGTGTCTAAACAAAGTAAATGGAAAATAGCTGAATGCATGCATTTCACGTTTCACCATAGCTAGGCACAATCAAAACTATACGACGGTTACTGGTGAACGAATTCCATACAACGACTAGGTTACCGGGTACCGCCTGCCACAGTACACCTCTACAAAAATATACCGAGGACCTCGTTGGGATCCCCTGCCACACAAGACCGGCCTACCCCTAACTTGCATAGTGCCGAATATGTTATCACCTCGGGTTTTCCCATCCTTAAAACAAGCGCTCACTTTTCCATGCACAACCATATCCATAATTTTTATATATCCGAGGGTATCTAGAAAGGTGATAACCTACCCTAATTGAGTGTGACCTACTTAGCCTTGCTACATCTTCCATGTTTTAGTCATTCTCGGTTGATGACGCTTGAGGCTAAGATTACCTTTCAAGAACAATTCTACTTAAAATGCTCATCGTCATCCAATGACGATGTTCTGATAGCATTCGTCCATATAAGTTTTCCTGGGTCTGGACAAACCGAGTCGCCGTTTTCACCATCTTCATGATTTCGCCATTCGTAACGTTCAAACCTGATCGAAGTGTATTTCAGAAAATTAAACATGATCCCGATCTCTTCGAAACGATCAGGGAACTTGGCCAAATTGATAGTCAGTTATTTAACTATCAATAAAATATCCATAAGCAGACATCAGGCCTTATTATAAAGTGTCCAAAAATTTATTTTCAAAATATTTTTATAAGATATATATTTAAATCCCTTCCAATATTCCAAAAATTGAGACAACTCAAATACATATACCCATATAGAAAAATTCCATTTATTTCTCTTTTCTCGGAATCCTTCACAATTTATATTGTAAATTCCTTAACTCGTCTGTAACGAATTCTATAAGTTCCGGGATTCCTTAATTTATTCCCTTTAGTATTTTCCAAAGTCACATACACTTGTCTATAATTCCAATTACCATTTTTCTTCTTCTTTTATGAAGTCTAATTCATTTTTCGACGTTCATTTTTATTCATCTACTTTGGAAATTTTCTTGCTTTCCCCCAAATCATTTCTTTAGAATTTTCTTATAATCCTATCTGCTGAATAACCGTTTCCAAACCTGGGGAAATTTATAAATAAATCCATGTCATCGCAAAATTCTACATATACATATAAAAAATATAAGTATTTAAAAGAATAATAAATTTATTTTTAGAACACGTTCAAGAAATTATTTAAAATATCGAAACACTTTTTATAAACATCAATAACTCATTTTTAGATAAATGAATCAATTTTCAAAGCTGATTCAAAAATTAGAATTTACTAAAACAAATATTAAGTATTTGAAAAAACTAAATTTTGAAGTACTTCAATTCTACCAGTTCAAATTAAACAGTTTGATAAATAAAACTTCCCTTTATAAAAATAACTTAAAATTTTGAAATAAAATCCCAATAACCAATTCAGTTTATAAATTCCTCTTGATTCATAACCCATCGATTTCATTTCGATTCTCCTAACCATTTCCACTTTTCAAAAATAGTATCCACTATTTTTCTCAACCCTGCTTCCATATTCTAATATAAATTCACCCTACGAATTTAAATTTCCAAGTTATCTTCTGATATCGATTTTCTTTATTATAAACACCGTTTATAAATTTATAACCCCTCTGGGTTTAACTAGTTTAAAAGACAAACTTATTTATAATGTTTTATTTTATAAATCCAATTTCTTATAAATTCCATTTATTCCGCCAATAAAATTTTAAATGTCGATTTCAACCCCATTTTTACATTTCCTGAATATCATTTAAAAATCCTTTATATAGATTTTTTTTAAAAAAAAATCCCTATTTGAACAATTATCGAATTTATTAAGCACAGCCAAAAATCAAATTGTTGTTTTATTCAATAAATTTCTTTTTAAAATAGCCCAAATTTCGATATAATTATTTTTATTTTCAAAAACTCCTTTTAGTTCCTTAAAAATTTAAAAATAATATTTATGGTATTTTAAATACGAAAATAAAGGCCAGTGCTACTATAACATTCAAAATTCAATCACAACAAATATATATCAGATTTATTCACGCACGTCATATATCAATATATATGAACAATTAATATATTTTTGAGGAATCCAGTAAGTTCCCTCCAACCTGTTCCCCTGCATCCACGGATGTTAGATAACATAAAATACCAATCCCGCTTCGAAGCGGGATATCGCGGTAATATAGGGTCATCCGCTATTATGTGGGATGCATAGGGTCTTACCCGCTCCAACCGGTGAGTATATATCCAACTACAAATATATATACTATTATATATATAAGATCCAAACTGGTAATAATTTATAAATTCAACCAATCATCAAATAATTAATTTTCATTATTATAATTAAATCTAGTAATCCAAATGAATGAGATTTACCCACCTTGATTTTTATTTGCTAACTTACAGATTTTATATTAAATCAAACGATGTTCAATTTAATTTAAAATCCCAAATATCACCAAGGGACTCCGCATCGCTTCCAAACTATAGCCTAATTTATTTTGAATCCCATGCGACTTGTTTCCATGATTTTCTTTTGGACCTTGAATGAACGTGTTATATATTTTATAGGCAATCAAATTTAATAAATAAATTAAATTAAAAATAATCATTAATAGTTAATTATCCTCACCTAGATTCTAATCCATCAATATAGCAAACCCAGTCATCACGAGACCCGAACACAGCCCCTTCCAATTTGAGACTGCCTCCTTCGAACTCGGCCACCATGCCATTTCAGCCTGCTTATACCACTACAACCTTAGCACACTCACTGAAAGACCCCAGATGTGCACCAAATCCTCGACCAACTTCACGCATCACCTATTCACCCCACTTCATTCATTAACCTCGACACCGTTGCTGCACATCGTTGACAAAAATTGCCTCCATGCCATACTTTAAGCATGTACTTATGAAAGCTTGTGATGATCGAAGTCTAAAATCGTGGCGCTCGAACCTACGCTTGTGGTTGGAGCCGCGAACGCCTCGCCTTCTGATTACTCTCGATCGCTTGATCTCTCCCTTGCTTGAGATTTCCCCAGTGGCGTACGTATGTGCCATCGTCGAAAATTATCTGATCTAGAATCTTAAAACTCATCCCAAACGATCGCGATATTTTTTTCTTCTACGTGGATTCGAACAGAGGATGGAGAAGAAAAGGGAACTCACGGTTTCATGTATATTTCTTCTGATCTGATTTTTTTGATTTTGTTATTCTATTTCGGTTTGAATCTGAGAGCGATAAAGGAAAAGCACGTGGGTTTTTGAACATGAAGGGAATGATGGAAAAGAAATAAGCAGGAGTAGGTCGGCTGCATACTAGGACGGCTCGAGTTTGACGTTTGATTGGATTTCTTATTTATCTATTCAGAATATCCCATTGAGATGTGTCGCATGGCGTTTCTACTGTTATACCCATATTTCAAACACAGTGGAATAAGCCTCACGTTCCAATTCGATCGTATAGAGGAGATAGCTTTTTGAATCGACTATTTAAGTTAATATCAATTAAATTATTTCCAAGCAATCCTATCCCGTACGATCAAATGTTAAATCCAAATGCTACGAAAATTTAAATCTGATAATAATAGACTATATTACGAATCCAATGGAACTAGTTTCGTCGAATTCCGAGATTATGTCCCGGATCGCAATAATAATGCGTCGATTAAATCGACGATTTCCAAAATTTAGGAAATCGCTTGAAATTTCAGTTTTAAAATCTTACTAAATTATAATTCCAAATCCACTATTTAAACCACTAAATTATTCAAAATCGAACTATGGAAAATCTGGGTCATTACAAATCTTGTAAAATTCTATTTTCTTAGAAAGCAATAAAATCTCCTCTTCCAAAAGTGGATGTACGCTCTCTCACGATAGTCTAACCACTATAAATTCGTGTGTGAACACTCTATTTTCTTTCTTTTGTGGTTTGTTGTTTTCTATTCTTCTATTGCTGTGTGTTTTATCGCACTACAACATGATTTTATTGCTTCTGCGTTTATTTGGGTTGATTTATAGTCTTTGGTGTAAAATTACCCCAACAATCTGGTATCGGAGTTTGTGGATTGTTGTTGAAACCTAGGGTTAGAAGGTGGTTGATAAAATGGCAGGATTTGGAGATGAAAGTAAGGATAGACCTACCTATGAGTATGCACCCTACATTAGGGATTCATATGCAGCATTCGGTTCGTAGTTAGCTATGAAAAAGTGGAACAAAGATAATAATTTTGAGAAGTGGCGGTGGAAGATAAAGGCGGTATCGAGAATAAATTGTGTTCATCGTGTTGTGTTTGATGCAGAATCATTGCTAGTGGATATCTCAGAATTGGAAAGGAAGAAGATGGAAGAATGAGCTTTCACTACTCTTGAAGTGGGATTGGTATTTTTATATTACGCTAACATCTGTGGATGTAGGAAAACAAATTGGAGGGATCCAACGAGATTCCTCAAAATGTTGAAATTATTTTTATTTTCAGTTATACGAATTATTTGATTAATTTATGATAGTTGATATTGAAAATTTAAATTATTAAATGCTATGGAATTACTGGATATATTTTAGGTATTTTAAAATATCAACTACATGAAAATTGGATGAAGGAAAAAAAGGAAATTTTAGTAAAATATTTATAGTGAAGTTGAGTAAATTAAAAGAATGAAATTGAAAAAAGTAAACAGTAGATTTTAAAATTCTATTTAATAAAGTCCGAATATGGAAAAATAATGATTTTCGAGAAAACGTGGAAAAAGGGTTTTTTAAAAATAAGGACTTAAGCGATATTGTTTTAATACTAGAGGATGTATTTTAAATTTGAAATTTAAATAGTTTGGAAAAAAGGGAATTTTGAAAATAAAATATGAAATCGATGTTCCGGATTTAAACAAGATTTTAAATCATAAAAAGGAAGTGGAATCTAAAAATTTGGGGGTTGGAATAAATTCGGGTTAGCTAAGAAATTAATTTAAAAATTAGAATTAAATTTGGAAAATCGATGAAGAATCGATTAAGTGTCGTGCAAAAAGTGAAAAGAGTAAGATGAGACTATGGGATTTATGAACGAAGTTTATAAATAGAGTGAAGAAAATTGTCAGCGGATAATTTGAAAATATAAATTCACGGTAGTAATTTATAAGGGGATGGATAAACCGTTTCAAAAATAAATAGTGGTTTATTTTTAGAACATGAGAAAATGAATTTACGGGATTGGAACGTAAATTAAGCTGGATATAAATCGAGAGATTTATAAATGATTAGAATGGCTATATTGGACTAGAAAATATATTTTACAGAAACGTAAGTTTATTTTTAAAGAAAGACTTTAAGTATAAATTAGAAAATTTAAAGGTATTTTAAAAGAACGTTTAGAATTTTTTTATCATTTAATGGTTAAAAAAATTTTAAAGTAAAAATTTATCAAGTCGGTTATAGTAACTAATTATTATTAAAGATTAAATCGGTATTGTTATTTTTAAAAGGAAAATTATTCAATATTAATATTTTATATGATAGCTTTATTTAAAAAAGTAGTTTTTGGTTAGAACTTTACATAGAGAATTTTTAAAGAAATTTCGTAAGTATTATTTTGAAATCTTTTAAATAGAGTTTTCGAGAAGTATTGGTAAACTCGCATAGCGAAATCGAAGGCAGTTGAATGCCTGCAGTTAAGACTTGGATTTCTCTGGGATAGAGACGTAACCATTGGATTATGATATATGGTTTGATACCGTAGTGGTACTTTCCACATTATTTTAAAAAGGGCTTTCAAATATTTTTGAAAAGATGCTTTATGAATCTACCGAGTTCGATAAGATAAGTATACAGTTTTGGATAGAGAGATTTAATTTATTTGAAATCTAAACTAAAATAAGACTTGGTGTTTTTAAATGGAAATGAAATATTTGGTTGAATGATTGTTTAATTTGATAGTTAAATAACCGACCATCAATCTGGACCCGAATATAACTTTGAAAATATTTGGAGAAGTATGGGAATTATATGGTACGGTTATCGTCCGAGGTGCTATACTGTACGTACAAACTCATTTTTTTCTTCTAGGACGTTGATAAGGAAATCCGTCCACTAACGGTTAGGAGGTGATCTCCAATCTTATTTTCGTCTATTTATTTCCTAAAGAACCGTGGATTACTGGGATATATCGAACGTTGTTTCGAAGAGTCCAGGATCGGGTTTGTGATCCGAAAACCACTTCGATCCAACGAGTACGTTTTCGTAATGAAGACAGGAACATGAAGTCGAAGATGGAGCAGTGAAGTGCAAGCGCTAATCGCTACTAATCCTGGAGTGATTCCAAAATGGATGTAGTAGGAATAGTTCCTTCGGTTCCGCTCGAATCGAAAACAGACTTGTATGGATGAATGCTATCAGTACATGTCCTTAGAGGACAATGAGCATTCTAAGTGAATATTTCTAAAAAGGTAATGCTTAGCCTCGAGCCTCATCAACCGGGAATGATTGAAAATCAAGGGAGACGCAGCAAGGCTAAGTGGGTCGCACCCAAGTAGGGTAAGGCTACCCTTATCTAGAGTCCATTTTATTCGACTGTGTGGTTGTTGCTGATCCCAACCGTAGGGTAATCTTATTCGGGCTATCCAATTTAAGGGGTAGTCCGGTCTTGTGCATTAGGGGATCGCGAGCGGTCCTCGGTACGTTGATCTTGACATATACCGTGACAGGTGGTACCCAAGTGCCTAGTCATTCAGGTGGAAATCCATTCTCCAATACGCCTTTACGATTTTGATTGTAAAGCCTAATATTGCTGGAATTTAATCAATGTAACAATTTCAGCTATGTGAATAAGTATTTGTACTTAGACACTATTATAATATCATAGGATTTTGATACGAAATGTTTTGGTTATCATAAGGTAGAAACCTGTTGTGTTTATTTGTGGCGTGGTCTTACGAGATATCTTTGATTTTCAAAAGGATTTTTGGACTTCAATAATTCAAATTGAGTGTGTTTTCTCACGCTGATTTCCAAGCTAACTCGGGTGTTATTTTATTATGATGCTCGGGTTAGACCGAGTATCACAGATACATGATAGGATGCTATCGAGCTCGGAAGACGAGATGCATGACGAAGAGGTATATCACGTATCTGATTTATATTCCGTTGTGTATTGTAAGCTGTATAGTTAGCTTTTGTGATGAGAGTTATTATAACTGTCCAGTATTGTGCTATTGATATATTGTACTCTGATGATGTAATGTATAAAAACAGTAAGGGTCCTTTTTGTGTAAAGATCTGTTGTTATCTATTATATATTGTTCATATACGGTTGTGAGATTCTGTGTTGTTATTTCCATTTCCTTTTTCTACCTCTTTCTTCTTTCCCTAACGTTCTGGTATTTCCGGCATCCGATTGTTCAGCATGTAATACAGTGGACGTATTGATATTCATTTTCGGAGGTCGAAAATTCCTGGCGGTGACATACACAAAGAGGGTACTTTTAGCACTTTGTTGGCGGGCGATGGCCTTGTCGGGGTTCGTTGACGAAGTCCAATGGGCGATGACAATGCTGAAGCTCATTAGGAATGTATTCATTGTATCTTGTTCGAGAGTTGCTTGGAGTAAAAGGATGTAGGTGGAGCTGGTAGGCTTGGATGTAAATATATATCAAGGCGGAGATTGTTAGATTTGGGTGATGCAATATTTTCATATTAAAGAAGATTTGAAAGATATTATTGATTTCGGTGATATTGTATATCCAAGTAAAGAAGATCAAAAAAGATAACTGAGATAATGACTCAAATATATTGCATCTTTTATTGTATTAAAGAGGATAATGAATTATCTCGATGATAAGAAGAGCGATACGAAAAATTAAAGTTATCAAACAATTTCCCGATCAAGTGATTAAAGAAGAAATCTAATCAGGCGCGTGCAAATTATAGGAAACTGAAAAATCAAATGGATAAACATTTTCCATATGAATAGGAGAATTGACGAGGCATTGATTTGTGACCATAAATCCATTACTTCAACCCTATGGCTCCGCTTGAGAGTTTTCTTCTACCGTTTTTGACTGGTTTTGGCCGCCCTGCATTTTAGTTACCGGGATAACCCTTGTTTGTAGGTTTTTTTCACACCGGTTATTGTCGGTTATAAAACCGGTACAATGTAATTTTAATGATAATTCTCAACCCATCAAATTGAGGTGTTTTGAGGTGCTCTTACTTTTTCAATTATACTTCTAATAATCACATTGAAAAATTAATCTTCATAAAACTAGATAATAAATATAATGATATACATGTAATACTGTTTCAGTAGATTGTTTTTTTAAAACTGGTGTATATTAACTCTCAAGTATGTATTGAACGTCTATAATAATATTTCGTGTAAACTAATCAAAATAGCTACGATCATTGATGGTCAAAACCGTTACTTTCAACCCCTTTCATAACCACAACCATAAGATTCCAACCGAAGCCTAAGTAATAATCTCTATCTAAACGTAGCTATCCCGTAGAAATTAGAATCACCCTTTCAAGTTGTGTTTCTTATTCTTCTTCTTAACCTTCATTATCAACATTGTAAATTTCTCTTTTCTCGGAAAACAATAATTATTTTCTTTTCAAAGTGTATGTATACCATCTCACGATAATGAAAGCACTATGAATTCGCATGTGCTATGGTTTGCTGTATTCTTCTATTGATGTTGTTTAATTGCATTACAACGTGATTTTATTGTACAGTTTGATTTACAATTAGTTGTAAAATTACTCCAACAGTAACGATAAGAGGTAACAAGCCGGCAAGGGCAGTGAAGAAAAATAGAGAACATATGTTCACCGTTGTTTCCCTGTGCCTCGTTTTCGGCCTGGTAGAATTTTCATAATTGGATGTTTTCGTTGGAAGTCCGAAGCAATATATCAGATTTCGGGTGGAGTAGATGCCAAAAAGCTGTAAAATTGTACTACGGAAAATCAAATTGGAAGGCTATGCACGTCATGATACAGTTTGCCTTTATCAAAGTTCTTTCTAGTTGTTTGAGCGGGAACTGAAAATCCAGTCCAAATAAAAAATGGGAATTTCTAGCTCCATCTCGGACGCTTCAACAAAGGTTACTTTCATAGGCGCTTTAAGTGAAATCAATCCCCGCCCCACCAACCATTTTTTCGTATAAGCAAATCAATTTGTAAGAAAGCATTTGATTTTTCGCTGCACTCCTGTTATTCTTCATTACTTCTGCCTTTTTAAATTTGACCGATTACATTTCATGCAAATACTTCAGATTTGGGTAGGTTCATGCAACTTTAAATTTCTGTGAAAACCACGCAAAGAGAGGAGTTGAAATTTACACGCGAGTCAAAGTGGGCACTTGCTAATAGAGGCGTTATAGTTAGAGATAAAAGTTCCCCTTTTACCAACTTGATTTTTCCGAGCTTCAAGGTAACGGTGCAATTTTAGCAAGTTCAACTCAAAGACTATTATTAATTCTTGCAGTGTATTTCGGCAGTCTCTGTTGAGCACAATGTATCCTTTTATGTAATGCATTATTATGGGGTTTTAGCGGGGATCCCATTTCATGTTCGAGGAAATGACGTTGGTGGAGCTTCTCAAATTTCAAAGATTGAATATGTAAAACTTTTGAAACTGGTATAAATGATTAACGTCCCAGTTCTCAAGCTTAACGTTCAAGTTTTTCTTTATTTATTACTTCGACTCTATATGTTGTTTGTTGTTCACACTAGAGCACTGTTTTCTATGTTACATGTTCACTTTATGTTAACTTATATGTATAGTATCTCTTGTTTTAGATCACTGCTTATTTGTCGTCAGTCTCAGAATTACATGAGCTTCAGGTTGAACTGTTGAAGTGTGATTTAAAAGTTTTGGTCATAAGTGGTAGTCCATCACCTATATTATCACGTTTTGACCACTCACAGGACACTCCTAGTTGAGCAGTCTCACATGATAGTTGTTTCATGACAGTATACACTGCTATTTCTACGAGGCTCTTTGAAAATTCAGTAATTTGTGCATATCAACTTAACCTAAAATGCAGGCAAAACAACCATATGCTTTCATTGCAACCCAAAAATGTGGTGGACTATTGGTCTAAACTCACATGTCACCACAGGATTGGCAGCAGCTGATGCATAGTTTTTGTCACTGGTACTATGTGCTTAAGCTTTTAGTATTGTGAAAAGGGTTCCTTATCTGCTTTGCTTTAGCTGCTCTTGTAATATCTTCTCGAGAAGGCCTACTTATAAATCCCAGGCAAAGATGGTCACTTTTCGGGGAAGCTCATTATGTTATACACATAGATAGCTGACAAATTTTTATTATTGGTCTCAGGGATCTAGCATTTGGTGATTTCCTTATTCAACTTTCTTCTTTAGAAGTCACAATTCAGTATTATTCTGATCTTCGGCAGGCGGTGCATGAAGACGATAGAACAGTTTTGAGCCCCAGGCTGTTATGCCATTTTTATAAAAGTAGCAGAGTCAACGAATCTAATCTTCAAAAGAAAACAAATTCCTCGGTAATTTTATCTTCAGATAGGTTAAGAGAAGCAAAGTTGTGCTCATAATTTTGATTTTTGGCCTTGACTGTTTCATTTTGGACCATTTTACTCCCTTTTTTTGGCATAAGCATGCGATTATTGTTAGGATTTCAACGTATTTTAAGATTGTTTAACTATGAAACCCTAGATATTTGAATAGGCGGCGCATGTTGATTTGATTGAGAAAAAAATAAATTAGCGGAAGTCGTACCTAAATCCATAGTTGCTGATTGAAAGAGAAGAATAATTGGTTTGATATTCCAAATTGACACAAATTCTTAGGTCTGATTTATTTTCATAGAAGAGATTATGAGAATACCTAGAAGTTGTATAATTTGAGGACTGTAACCCCTTATTTATAATATTGGCAGTTTTTAATTTGGCTCTTCAATAAATTAGAATTGCAGTGGTAGTTGTGCTTTACACCATAACAGTTATATCCTTTTAAGTTTTTTAACTTCAATTCATAATTTGATTATTTTAGTTGTGCTTTACACCAAAATAACACAATACATTTTACATACGTGGTCCAAATGCTGGAATTTTCCAATAATCTTCCCATAGGCCATATATGTAGTAACCTTATAAATGTGTGTAACTTTATGAGTTCCAAAATTTGATATTTATAACATAAAGTGTTTCCGAAACAATCTCATCCATTAACTATGCCGGCAAAGAATCAAAGCGGCTTTTGTTACTTTTAGCGTAACTAAACTCACCAGTGGTCATATATACCAATACAATCAAACAACACAGATCAATCATTAATGTGTTGTATGAAAATCACATGATATGTGGTCTATTCATGTCTATTTCCAACTGATCCTATTTTAGTGAGATCAAAACGTTCAATATTTGAACAACTTATAGTGCAAACAAAACTTTATTACTTTAATTCTGATCAGAAAAATGAACTTGATATATGTCTGTAACTGAAGTATAGAGCAATGTGTCATATGACTATACAAAATACAAACTCTCCATAAACAAAAATATCCTTACATAAAAGTTACACCAATTGAGCAACGTGCTCATGAAAGACCTTGGAGATAATCTTTTTGTAAGTGGATCCACCATAATGGAGTTTTTCACAATATGCTCTATAAATTACAATTTCTTTTGCACACTTCCTTTATTGAAAAATAATATGTTGTTTATTGTCACATAATATTACTTTAGTGGTCTTTCAATTTTTTTAATATTGCATAATTTTGCAATAAAATTTTGTGATTATTTTTCATCGTCGGATGCTACATAACAGAAAATAAATACAAGTTCCAAAATAGAGGAGGCTATAAGTGTTTGTATGATAACTTTCTTATATAGCTCCACCAAAAAAATTATCATTATTACATAAAGTGGATCTTTTATACTCTTCGCATCCAAAATATTCAGATCGTAATACTTTATGATCTCCAACCAATTCGATCTTTTATCTGTGAGCGTATAATCTTTTGTTCCCTAAAGATATCTCGTAACCATTTTGGTCATTAATTATTGATCCACTTTCAATGTCAGTAAGATACCTGCCAAATAATACATGCAATATCCATATGTGTATATGCCTTAACATGCTTTAGACTCCACAACACTAATGCATGAGGAATCTTTTGCATTTCTTTGGCTTCAAGGATGTTATTTTATTACTATATAAGACAACATTTGTCTCTTTTGACAAAAGAGAATCAATTGATTCATTTGCATACCAAACCTTTTTAAGCACTTATCTGCCTAGCTCTTGTGTGATAATCCAAATATCACAACATGAATAGTAATGGTATATCTAAATCCCTAATACAAAAGAGTACAACATAAGTAGGTTCTTTTAGTTGTTTCATCAATATCTTTATTGAGAAACACGATGTTAATATTCATGGGATGTTGCTTAAAATTACAATATGCAACAAAGCCCAAAGTGATTCTAAAGAGTTTCACTAAAACCAAAGAGCAAGTTTCCTTTTAAAAAATATTTTCCTTTTAAGGATGGTGTTTTCTATAAAAGAGCCTTATAGCTTTTCATATTATCCACTTGATTCCTTTTGGTTTTGAATGGTTATTCATAACCAATGGTCTTGTTACCTAAACTAAGCGAAAAATCTCAAACTTTATTATTCTTATAGGTTTACACTATATACAAACACCTTAAATCCACATTTCAAATAAGTACATTGTATGGATTGATATAAGTCCACAGTATCATCTTCATCAATTCATTTTTTATCTTTATGGAAAAATACTACATAATCGTCCGGAATAGTATTTCTTCATTTTTAAGTGGATTTCCTAGTGGCCTTGCACTTTGAGGTTGTTGAGTTTGTTTTCTTGAAATAATAATCTTAACTTGAAGAAAATTTTATTTGACATTTTTTTATTATGGTTCTTAGTTTACTTTTTGTTAATGAAAGGAAACAAATCACATACATTATCCGAAGAAGTAATTGTAATTGAATCGAATATAATGATTCTTCTTAAAGACAATGATATGTACTTTATTTTTCCCCTTAAACTCAGTATTCTCAAAAATTGTAGCATTTCCTATCTTAATTTTTTTCTCTCTTAACATGGGTTTACAAAACTTTTAGCTTTTATGTTGCTTAGAATATCAATAATGTATTTGCTATCTTTGGTGCTTTAATCTAGAACTATTTAGTAAGCTAAAACAAATAATCATATTAACTACCAAATCAAAATTTGAGACTTCATTATAAAAGTTATTTAGCATAAGTAGATATAAGATATATTATAAACATTAGGAGTTTTAATTACAACAATGTTTGAATTTATTCATAAATTAATCTTATTATTTCTAAATGAACAATAATAATCAAATTTGTTCGTATTGAAAATTAGAAACCGAAATATGTTTAAGTGACAGTATAACAACAATATCAAACAAATCCAAAACAACATGCATATCTTTTTAGACATGACATATGTGATGTCTAGTAAAATTATTTTTAAATGTTCATAGATTTCATAAAAGAAACAAGTATAAAAATATCTTTATGTTATTTCTTTTGTTTAGGCCCTTAGCGACTTTTTATATTGTTATTTATATATTATTTACTATGTACGATAAATGAGTACTTTCTATCTTATTATGCTTCAATTTCTTTTCTCTTCTTCTTACCACAATGTGAAATGAGCTCAATAAGAGATCAATTTATCCTTAAGAAAATTAATAATAATCTTAAAATGATTATATTGCGAATAAAGAAAGTACTAAAAGAATAGCTATAATTCGAGTGCCTTTAATTTTTGAAGCAATATTTTCTATGTAGTACCCATCTATGTTTTCTTTCTTTGACTTTATGGAATCAAGCAATATTCAGCTTGCTTGTTTCTCCTTACTATTTTGACAAAACGCTTTTCATCCTCAGTAAAGAACTCTTAAAATTGCTTATGCTTACGGATACCACATTCTTGAAAGCTTCTGAACTATTTTACTTGGTAATCTTTTGACTTTTGCCTTGAATTATCCCACACGTGAATGTTCTTCATAACATTATTAAAGTATTCAACCTTAATATGGGTGGGCATGAACCTTCTAATTGCAAGAGCTAAATCCATGAATTTAATAACAAACAACATGTTTCTGTTGTGCGGAAATTCAATTGATTCGCACAAACTCCAAAAACGCAGCGGAATGCTAATGCGCGGAAACAATCAAAAGAAGGATTTAGCTTGTCGATTAATTACCAAACACAAATTCAATGAAAAATAATCACCAAACAAAAAAAATACAGAAGAAAGGAGAACATAGAGATTTAACGTGGTTCGGCTAAATTGCCTACGTCCACGGACCCAACAACTATTCTTTATTTCACTGAAGAAAGAGAGTACAAAAAAAGAGGGAGATCACAAAATTATAGGCAGCAAAGTGGAGAGACTAACCTATAATTACAAATTGAATAATCAAATTATCCAAAGACTTACTTACGCTCAAAACCTCTAATTGATCGACTGCAGAAATTAGGGTTTACTGAAGAAGAGGATAATGGTGGATGCTCTCTCACACGCTCACACACATATGAAGAAGAACTTCCTTCATTTAAATAGGCATGAAAATGAAGGATGCTTGAAGATGAAGAAAATTAACTTCCAGATTATGTGACAACCTTTCCAGATTACTTGATTTGATTCCAATGCACATAAATGACAAAAAATCAATGTTTCCATAAATTTCTATTGCTTAAATTAATCTCCATGTATAAACTTCTCTATCTTCATATAATAAATATGACTAATTGATTGATTAACAATTAATTAGTTTCCATTCTCTAAAAGATACCGCACATATCTTTCCTCTTTATCATTTCATATACAGCCTAATTAATTGATTGACTGAATCAATTAATTATTTTCTTATCTTCTTTGGAAATATTTGAATCACATAAATTCAACACTCCACCTTGATTCAAATATAACTATCTCTCTGCATCATCACATCTCGACAAATTGTTGGGTCTACGTTAACAAGTTCAATGTGAACTAGTATAGGCAATATTGCCCAAACAGAATTTCCAAATCTTTCCCAAGCACAAGAAAGATAGTATGCACATCATCAAACATAAGGCATACGAGAAAGTACAAAAATTCTTCAACAAATCCTATGTTGGAGATGAACATGTAGATACAAATCTTCGAGAGACCAATGGAGATTTAACAGCGCGCTTCACCTTCTCCATTCCAAATTGAGTGAGGACATACTCAACATTATCTACTCCAATCTCCTCTACAAGAATTTTGCTAGACTTTTCTAAGTCAACATCAACTGACTCACTAACAAGCTCCACAACATTATAAGCATAAGATGAAGAATCATCGCTACAAATATGCTTACAAATAGGGCCAACTGAACCAAAAGGCCTTTCCAGCAAGTGAGCTCCACCTAGAGTCTGAACCTCTGTAATCTTCTCATCAACCATGGTATCATCGAAAATACCAATATCTTTCTAAATATGGAAATAATCTGATGACTCCAAATGTGTTTGGTAATTTTCTGTCCTCCCAATGTCATCACTCGATAGAGGCTCCATCTTCAACAAAGACCTCTCATCAAATATCGCATGCCTGCTAGTCACAATTCTCTTAGTTGTTTTACACCACAACCTATACCTCTTCACTCCTTCTCTATAGCCTAACAAAATGTGCTTGCTTTCCCTAGGCTTCAACTTATCATGTCTCTCATCTTCTAAATAAGCTGAACAACCAAACACTTTAAGGAATGAATAATCAACAGGCTCTCTTTTCCATATTTCTTCTGTGATCTTCATATCTATGGCAATAGAAGGTGTGCGGTTGATGAGAAATACTGCCATAGATATCGCTTCTGCCCAAAATCCCACTTCTAGACCAGCAATTGTTCTCAAGCTCGTAGCTCTCTTCCACAATATCCGACACATGCTCTCTGCCACCCCGTAACAACGTGACTCAACAGAAATAGAAAAATATCTAATAACATGTTCGGACTCACAATAGTTAGTGAATTCTTGTGACATAAATTCACTACTATTTTCAACTTTGAGAACCTTCAAACGCTTCCTCGATTGCTTCTCTACCAAGGTCTTCCACTTACAAAATTGGACAAATATTTCATCTTTGGCCTTTAAGAAATAGACACAAACCTTACGTGAGAAATCATCCACAAATAAGACAAAGTAACTGGCTCCACCAAAAGATGCAACTGGGGTGGGTCCCCGCACATAAGAATAAACATACTCTAGAAACTCTGTAGCTCTAGGTCTTCCAACATCAAATGTGACATGCTTCTTCTTTCCAAAAGAACAATCTCCACAAGAGCTAGGCTTCGACTGACAAACACCATCAATCAACCCACGCTTCTTCAATACTTCAAGACTCTCCTCATCAGCATGACCTAAACGAAGATGTCATAACTGAGTAGAATCTAAAATACTAGAATCAGTAGAAACTACCGACTCTTCTAAGACTGTCTCTCCATGAAGCACATAAATATCATTAACTCGCACCCCTTTCATCACTACCAAGGAACCCTTCACCACTCTCAAATTCTCTCCATCTATTATTATCCTCATACTAAGTCTACTCAAAGCTCCAACTGATAACAAACTTCTACGCAGCATCGGAACATGTCTAACATCCGTGATAGTCCTCACAACACCATCATGCATCCTAAACCTCACACTTCCAACGCCCACAACATGACAAAATGTGTCATTCTCCATATGAACTGTTCCGCCATCAATTTTCTTGTAACTGACAAAACAGCTCCTATCTGGCATCATATGACAAGAGGCTTCAGAATCAGTCACCCAACTTGTATGCTCTAAAGGTGAAATACTGGCTGAAAGTAATGATGTATTACTATCACTTCTATCCGCATCTGATCTAAGAGCTAGCAAAATTGAAGCTTTCTTCTTCTCCTCTCTCTTCTTTCTAAGAGCTGGACAATCCCGTATGAAATGTCCATTCTTCTTACAATAATAGCAAGCACCCCTTTTAGGACCCATGAAATGAGACCTACGCATATCTCTACCTCCAAGGTGCTTTTGGCTTTTATCTCTTCCTTTAGATGAACGAAGTTGTTGTTGAAGAACACTGTCATTAGTCTTCACCTTCCATGTCCCAAAAACTCCTTTTCTAACAAATTTGGTGATGCCATAATTTTTCAGACCACTACTGAAAGAATTTTTCATTGATAACTAATCTAGAACTAGACAACCTCGCTCTGATACCAAACTGTTGTGCAGAAATTCAATTGATTCGCACAAACTCCAAAAACGCAGCGGAATGCTAATGCGCGGAAACAATCAAAAGAAGGATCTAGCTTGTCGATTAATTACCAAACACAAATTCAATGAAAAATAATCACCAAACAAAAAAAATACAGAAGAAAGGAGAACACAAAGATTTAACGTGGTTCCGCTAGATTGCCTACGTCCACGGACCCAACAACTATTCTTTATTTCACTGAAGAAAGAGAGAACAAAAAAAGAGAGAGATTACAAAATTATAGGCAGCAAAGTGGAGAGACTAACCTATAATTACAAATTGAATAATCAAATTATCCAAAGACTTACTTACGCTCAAAACCTCTAATTGATCGACTGTAGAAATTAGGGTTTACTGAAGAAGAGGATAATGGTGGATGCTCTCTCACACGCTCACACACATATGAGGAAGAACTTCCTTCATTTAAATAGGCATGAAAATGAAGGATGCTTGGAGATGAAGAAAATTAACTTTCGGATTATGTGACAACCTTTCCAGATTACTTGATTTGATTCCAATGCACATAAATGACAAAAAATCTATGTTTTCATAAATTTCTATTGCTTAAATTAATCTCCATGTATAAACTTCTCTATCTTCATATAATAAATATGACTAATTGATTGATTAGCAATTAATTAGTTTCCATTCTCTAAAAGATACCACACATATCTTTCCTCTTTATCATTCCATATACAGCCTAATTAATTGATTGACTGAATCAATTAATTATTTTTTTATCTTCTTTGAAAATATTTGAATCACATTTGTTAGGTATGGCTCGCATTGTAAAAAGGAGTAGGTGCGTGGATTGAACAGACTAAAAAAGTCACACATCGCGGAATATTCAGAATAATCGTGGTATATATATGGGATTGGTGGCACGTAACATTAGGGATTCCTTTTGTTACAATGTGTTGCCAAGACCAGATTATATGCTCGATGGAGGCGATGGAGGGATGTTCAATCGGGATGCCGGCATGGGAAACTTCGACCGTTGACTCCGATAGACACGGTGAAGCGAACGCGTACGATACGCGGGAATGCCAAAACTCAACATGGTATCAGAGCTCCATGGTTCGATGGGACCGGTATGATGCAGCATGACTGAAGCATGGCTCCTAAGGGGCTTGAGCATGGAATGCTCGTCAAGGTGGAGATATGGTTAAAGCAGTCGCTCCGTCCTGCTTATGAGAACTCAAGGTAGCAGCTTGACTCCACTGCGAAGAGGACTCGATATAACTCCAAGGTGACTTGAGCAATGCTCGCCAAGGTGGAGATTGCTAGGTATTGCTCGCATTGTAAAAAGGAGTGGGTGCGTGGATTGAACAGACTAAAAAAGTCCCACATCGCGGAATAATCAGAATCATCGTGGTATATATGTGGGATTGGTGGCACGTAACATTAGGGATTCGTTTTGTTACAATGTGTTGTCAAGACCAGATTATATGCTCGATGGAGGCGATGGAGGGATGTTCAATCGGGACGCCGGCATGGGAAACTTCGACCGTTGACTCCGATAGACACGGTGAAGCGAACGCGTACGATACGCGGGAATGCCGAAACTCAACAGTTTCCTTAATAATTCTTAGAGTTAGTCGCAAACAAGACGAGACTATTAAAATTGGCAGATATTTTAATTAAATTAACTGAAAATTGAACAAAAATTAAGAATTGACCGTATATGCTCATACCCAAATATCAGCCAAGTAAGTTCAAATAATTGTTAAAGTCTCTTCTTAAGATACATAGCACAACATTAATATCAAGTCTTTGGATAGTAATATTAACTATAATGGGTACTTTTGTTGTAATGATCAACAATAAATTCAAGTCAAATGACAATCTTCCTTTGGTCGATTAGTTATTCACTTGTAAAACATTATAATTGTCATATTTATCATGACACATGTGCAAGTTATTCGATCTAATATTATTCTTTTTTTGGATCGGTTAACATCCGCATGAATAAATGCACACAAATATCAAACATTTCATAAACAACTAAAAATGAGAGGCCACTTTGGTGATA
The DNA here is from genome assembly GCA_030765085.1 of Allium cepa. Taxonomy (NCBI): domain Eukaryota; kingdom Viridiplantae; phylum Streptophyta; class Magnoliopsida; order Asparagales; family Amaryllidaceae; genus Allium; species Allium cepa. The sequence goes on along the minus strand of CM060940.1, from coordinate 131,860,324 downwards.
TGATATTTCAATTAGCTCACTTAGATTGTAGGATATTTACAATTAGTTTGCAAAATGACACCAAAAATATATCTGAATTTAATTCCTAGTGTACGTGCAATATCTCGAATGCTATAAAACACTCCCAAAAGTACCTTTTAAGTCTATATGACACTTGAAAATCTTAAAATTATAACTATGATACATGTTTTAATCATAGTTGTTATAATATTTTACTTTAAGTATGTGATTCATGACATTTTCTAAAGGGTTTTGGATCAAAGGTCCCTATTCTCAAAGCCCGTGCATAAAAAATCTCTACTCATAAATTAATGTAAATTAAGTCACTGTTTTGTTATTTTTTGCCAAACCGTCCCCTCCATAAAATCGGTCCAACATTGAAATCAAGAGCAAAAACGGCGTAAATTAGCCAAAAACTAAAATAGGGACCTAATTTTCACAACTTTTTTGGAAGGGACTTTTCTTCCACCATCTTTCAATTCTGAGGAGTTGGCAGTCATTCCTTATTTTAAAAAAAATATTACAAGATATCATAAATAAATCACATGACAAATGTCATGGATGAACGTCAAAATTAAATGCCACATAAAATTATGCATAAATGACATAATAAATGCCGTAATAAATAACATGAATGAATGTGGTAGTTATGATATCCGAACCATAATATAGCTATACAGAATGCTAATGCATCACTTTATATTTAGTTTATTATTTGAATATTTAATTAAGGTCAGCAACCATGCATTTTGGTAAAATATGAAAATTGCTTCTCTTTTTATTTTACGATAACCAAAGCATGAAAGTGAAACATGTTTTCAAGAATCATATAAAATATCTGTAACTATCAAACATTAATGCATCAAATAATAAAACATACATCTTTTCTTATTCCAAATACAAACATGTTGCATCACTAAAATAATTGTAACTAACGCATTTAGTGTTTTTATGGTAACAAATTACTTCATTTATTACCATAACAACCACATTTGATGCATTTATAATAAAAATAAATGCAATTGACCACTACGTGGTCCAAAATGTAAACTAGTGTCATGTTTAAAATTTATTTCAATTATAAAATAAACACTTTAAATGAGCATACTTTATTTCTAATTAATCAAAATTTCTGAAATAACCAAAATACTTTATATATATCCAAATTATTTAATCTAAAGTTGCTAAGTGTAAAATAATCATAGAACCGGATTTATATTATTTGCATAAAATATCCATACCATTGATAAATATTAAAGAAAATGACTGTACATATCAGATCATAATGGATTCCTCACATTAAAATTCACAACTTAGTTGTTTTCGAAATTTTGAGGAATTTAGATTATTTCTCATAATTTAATGATGTTAAAATTCTAACTTATTTCATAAATAACTTACCAATCATTTAGATCTATATTTCTACACCATAACAATTTCACAAATTAGCCTTTCAAATTACAATATGTAAGAAAATTAGTACTAAATCAAATCCAAAATCATCACAAGAAAATCGTTGATACATAGATCAAGAAGATCTGAAACTTAAGTGGAGTTTAATGACTTCTAAATGAAGTTTAATTTAGAACTTACTCATAATTAAAAAAATTAAAAAATCAATGAAATCAATGATGGGTAGCTCTGATATCACTTATTAGGATTTCAACATACTTTAGGATTGTTTAATCCTTAAGCCTTTAACTTCAATTCATAATTTGATCATTTTAGTTCTGCTTTACAAAAAAAATAGCACAATGCATTTTACCTTACCTATGTTGCCTACATGTTGGAATTTTCCAACAATTATGACCAAAAAGACCGTTATAGGATTTTCTTACTGTGGATGAACTAAATGGAGGCCAAATATATCACTGATTTCTTACTTCGAAATTAGAGCAATATGATTTTGTATAATAAACTAACAAATATGCATGTATAGCATAGAAACTTGTAGTTATACTTTAAGACTCAAAACTGGAATACATAGGATCCAAGTGAATGTTTGAAATTTCTTACGTTATACCACAACTTTTATTTTCTCTTGGTATAGCAGTACATGAATCAGTGTTTTCCTCCTTTAATATCGAAGATCTCTCCTGGTCAAGCATATAACAGCATGAGTCCCACCCCAGTTGATCTACTAGCACTCCCAATCACCTTCTACTCCTGTGTATTATTGTTTTCTCGTTTTTCTTTGAATAATCTGTTTTATGTTTCTAATATTATCTGATTTGTATTTATTTGCACATTTTCAAGTGAAGAAAAACTAAATTGCAATTTTTTTGGTCAATGTAAATGACGGTAGGAGGCACATAAGAGAAAACTGTAAACTACTTATAGATGAAAAATGCTCATGCAACTGTGAATGTTAGCGCTAACCGGTTCTATTAGTTCAGGCCAAAAGATAATGGAACTTTAAAGGCATCCGAGCAAAACCCATGTTGCTGAATAAAAAGGTACAAATCGGACTTTTTTATGTTGTTACACTTGCTAATTTTAAAATCTTCCTTTTTTGTCAGATTTCATTCACCGCTCTTAATTTATTATTACACTTTTAGCAATTAATGAAACCTGCTAATGAATGGATATAGATCACATGCTTTGGAAAAAAATGAGCAACATACACCAAATCAATCTCAGCATTCTCTGTTTACCTCAACAACACCCTAATCATTAATCTCATTTTCATGGACCTTGTCTTTATAGCCTATATTTGCTTTGAATTTTTCCTTTTTTTAGGTTAATAATGCTCCAAAATTGATTTTAAAAAGACTTTCATATCGTTCGTAATTTATACCGCAAGGTTTCAACTTGCACTTCTTTCGATGTACGATAGTAAACAATTTACAAAGCTTCCTTCATCCAGTTTAATGCTGTAGCCTCCTCTTCTTTGGCAAATCCAAAATAAAAGTGTAAAACCCTAGCTCTTTCAATATATCAAAAGATATGAAAAGAATTGAAAACACACTTCAACCACACACCATCTTTATTAACGCAAAAGATATGAATTTCTACAAGCAAACACTCATTATTATGTCAGGTCTACTTGCTGTTAAATATAGCAACGATCCAATCATACCACGATATAATTTTTGGTCAATACTTTTTCCACTTTCATCTTTATCAAGATGTATGGTTGTACTCATAGGAGTTGTTTGATAGAAGTATTTTCCATATCAAAGCGTTTAATTAGATTGTTACAATATTTTTCTTGATTAATAAAAATACCATTTTTCTAGTTGTTTTATTTGTAAGCCAAGAAAATAATTCAACCCGCCAATATGTGACATTTCAAATCATCTGTCATTATTTTAGACAAATCTTGACATAGTCTTTCATTTGTAGTCCAAAAATAATATCATCAACATATATTTGAACGATTAAAATATCTTGTTTATTTCTTTTAATAAAAGAGTTTGATCAACCTTTCCAATTTCAAAACCAGAATCTGTTAAAAATCTTTTAAGACAATCGTACCAAGCACGGGGTGCTTGTTTCAAACTGTATAAAGCATTTTTAAGCTTATAGACATGATTAGAAAATTGTTTATGTATGAATAACGGAGTTTGTTCAACATAAACATTTTCTTTCATGAAACCATTTAAAAAAGCACTTTTGACATCCATTTGATATAATTTAGAAGGCAACATCGCACGTATCAAATCTCAAGCTTCGAGTACGAAAATGGTGGTTTATCATTGGTTGGCTGCAACAAAACAGGGAGCTCAACAATAAAACACACCTATAACCACTCACATGCCACTGCGACCACAATCCATTTATGTTTTCGGCCACCCCCGCAATGTTGAAATAAGTCAACAAGCAGAAAAAGTCCAAGAAAAAAACAGGATGATCCGCCGACCACGAGAAAACCAATTTACCGAGCTAATTTGATTGACTGGCCTATTAGCTCAGTTGGTTAGAGCGTCGTGCTAATAACGCGAAGGTCGCAGGTTCGAGACCTGCATGGACCATTCTTCTTATTATTTTTAAATTCCAACCATTATTTTCCCTAACCGCAACAAACAACTCACACCTCTTACTACATGTCGACCTAAATTACCAATCAACTAAACAAAATATTCATTTTTATGCCTCAAATCAACGCATAATACTAGCATCGAATCTACAATCCACAGCAATATTACAGCAGTCGGAAAAAAAATATCAAACATTTACCTGTAACATTGAAGCAATTGGAGAAGGGCAACAATTCTGGTCCATGAAAAAATCGAAGTAGTTTGCCAATTAACGAATACAAGGACGAAAATGGTTGTGGTGCCACGTACTCGAAACAGGCACCGGGCATGATGTTGGGTGCCCGGTGCAAGGTCCCGAATGACATTTATAATTTCTAAATTTCTCCCATGAATATGGCAGTTTGTGAAGCTGACAAAAGGACAATCTTGGTCTGTCTGGTTGGTATTATTACGGTTGAGATGCGAGACTTTTGGGCTTCGGCTCTGAGTTAAGTTGGAAAATATATCGAGCTTATTTTGATCGAGCCGGTTAATGTTTGGCTTTTGAAATGTTGGATTGGTTCGGTAAATTGGTTTTTTCGTGCTAGGCAGATCATCCTGTTTTTTTTCTTGGACTTTTTTTGCTTGTTGACTTATTTCAACATTGCGGGGGTGGCCGAGAACATAAATTGGTTGTGGTCGCGGTGGCATGTGAGTGGTTATCGGTGTGTTTTATTGTTGGGCTCCCTATTTTGTCGCCGAGAACATAAACTACCATTTTCGTACTTGGAGCTTGAGATTTGATATGTGCGATGTTGCCTTCTAATGATATTAAAAGGGAATTGTTTGATTCTTACCTGTTTCGTTGTCCCTCACCGTGCCTTGTGGTGATTTGATATGTGGATAATTAAAATCAATCTTCTAGTTGAAACAAGAAACATTCATAGCTCAAATGGAAAGAAGCAAATGTAATATTATAAAGGAGAGGTCATGGGTTCATGTCTCTCTAGAGTCATAATTTTTTTTTTGTATTTTGATAAAAAAAATTGAATGAAAGTTTATATATATATATATATATATATATATATATTATCAAGTTAAGTTGGAAAATATATCGAGCTTATTTTGATCGAGCCGGTCAATGTTTGGGCTTTTGAAATGTTGGATTGGTTCGGTAAATTGGTTTTTTCGTGCTCGGCAGATCATCCTGTTTTTTTTCTTGTACTTTTTCTGCTTGTTGACTTATTTCAACATTGCGGGGGAGACCGAGAGCATAAATGGGTTGCGGTCGCGGTGGCATGTGAGTGGTTATACGTGTGTTTTATTGTTGGGCTCCCTGTTTTGTTGCAGCCAACCAATGATAAACCACCATTTTCGTACTTGGAGCTTAAGATTTGATATGTGCGATGTTGCCTTCTAATGATATTAAAAGGGAACTGTTTGATTCTTACCTGTTTCGTTGTCCCTCACCGTGCCTTGTGGTGATTTGATATGCGAATAATTAAAATCAATCTTCTAGTTGAAACAAGAAACATTCATAGCTAAAATGGAAAGAAGCAATTTTAATACTATAAAGGAGAGGTCATGGGTTTAAGTCTCTCTAGAGTCATAATTTTTTTTGTATTTTGATAAAAAAATTTGAATGAAAGTTTATATACATATATATTTTATCAAGTTGTGTTTTGAAAAACTACAAATTCAAATAGTATATATACATATATATAAAAAAATTATAAATCTTTAAAAGAGAAGTCATCAACAATAACAAATCTTTAAAAGCAATTATAAATCTTTAAAAGAGAAAACTTTAAAAAATTATATATATTTTATCACTTTTATTTTTCATAAAGATAGTCCAAGTATATGTAGAAAAATCATCAACAATAACAAACACATATCTACTATGATTAATGGATTGTACTTGTGTTGGTCTAAATAAATCAATATGTAGTAATTCAAGTGGTTGTAAAGTTGAAATGACCTTTTTAGATTTAAAAGATGGTTTAGTTAACTTACCCAACTGACATGCATCACAAATATGATCAATTTTAAAATTCATTTTTGGTAGTCCTTTCACTAAATCATTTTTAGAGAGCTTGTTTATAGTTTTAAAGTTAATATGACAGAATCGTTTGTGCCATAACCCAGGATCATTTTCTTTGGCTATTAAACACATATCTGAATTATGATTTATTTTCATATTCAGAACATATATATTTCTATCTCTATTTCCTTCAAAGATAAGATTTTGATTTTGATCAAAAATACTACATTTGTTTTCATAAAAAGTGATTTTGAATCCTTTGTCACACAATTGGCTGATACTAAGTAAATTATGTTTAAATTTTTGACTAATAAAACATTTGAAATAAGAGGTAAATTTGAAATACCATTATTGCCCACATCGTCTTTGCCGATGATATAACCTTTGGAGTTGTCTCCAAAAGTGACGGAGCCTCCATCTGAATAAGTAATATTTGATAGCATATCTTTGTCTCCTGTCATATGTTTTGAGCAACTACTGTCGAGTATCCATTTTTCTCTTTTCTTGAGTGGGACCTACAAAAAAATATAAGATAATATTGTTACCCACTTTTTCAATAGGGTCCTAAGAGTTAAATCTTGGGAAACCAAACCTAAGAGGGCTTAGTATCTCATTTAAAAATGTAACCTTTATTTTTATGAACAGTTTCAAGAAAGGTGTTTATATATTTCTTCCTAATTAGACTGTTGTTTGTTTTAGGAACCCTGACATTTATTCTTTTTGGGTAAGAATTCCTTTTTGTCTGTACAGTAGTAGGATTAATATTTCACTTAATTTTCTTTCTAGGTGAAATTGTTGTTTTCTTAACATATCTTAATCCTTTTCTGCTTGAAACAGATCGAGAGCTATCAATAATTTTAGATAAAGTTTCTCTTCCTTTATTAAAGTTTGAAATATTTTTGGTGATGCTTTCTAAATTAGTTTTGAGACTAGTATTATCCAACTCTATTAATTTTACCTTAGTTTTTAGCTCATGATTTTCAGAAACAAGAGCATCATTCTTCTCTTTTTGAGTTTCAATTTCATGACTCAAAAGAGTGAGTTGAGAATTGATATTAGAGAATGATTCTTTTAATTTTCAAGTTCTTCCTCTAGTATTTTCTTATCATCTTTAAGCATATCTCTTTCGAATTCTGCTTTGTTCTGATGTTCATGAGTCTCCTTATTTTTTCTTTTGAGATTTTTCAGAGTATCAACTAGCTCTGGATTTATCTTTATCATATCATCAAAAGTAAAATCACTAACCTCGTTTTTAGTAGCCATGAAACAGACATTTGCTTGCTCATTTTCACTTTCACTGCTGTTATCTGATGAAGAAGTATCTGAATCATCCCATGTTACAGAGAATTTTTTTCTTATCTTTTCTACCATTGTTGAAGTATTTTTTCTTTAACTTTGGACATTCTTTATGGATACGACATTTCTTATGGCAATCAAAGCATTCTAGAACTGAAGACGATGGTTTGTTTGGAAAGTTCTTTTTTCCATTATTTCTGTTATTTTTCCGGAATTTAAAGAACTTTTTGAAATTTTTGGCAATAAATGCTAGATCTTCTTCATCCGAATCTTCATCTTTTTCTTCTTCAGCGTGAAAAGGTATATTCTTTTTCTTCTTCTTCAGCATGAAAAGGTATATTCTTTTTGTCTGGCGCTTGTACTCGTTTTGCCTGTAAATTTACTTCATAGGACATTAGATTTCCTATTAACTCTTCAGGTTTTATGGTAGAGAGGTCATTAGCTTCTTCAATAGCCAAGACTTTTCTTTCCCATTCATCCGTTAAAGAGTTTGGGATTTTTGATACAGTATCAAAATCAGTGTACTTGATACAATCCTAATAGTGAATTATAGATATCTTGAAATCTAGAGTACATATCATTGATGGATTCATCTTGTTTCATTCTAAAGTTTTGAAACTGATTTTTGAGCATGGAGATTTTGCTTTGTTAGTTCCTTCATGAGTGATTTTAAGTGTTCTTCATATTTCATAAGCAGTTTGACACATGCTAACACGATTAAATTTATTTCTATCTAGTGCATCGAATAACATGTTCATAGCTTTAGCATTGACAGTAGCATCTAATTTTTGTGCGTTTGACCAAGTGGAGTATTCTCCAGTAGGAAGAGTGTATTCATTTTGTGTGATATTCCATGATTCAAAACTATTAGATTGCATGTATATTCTCATACGAGTAGACCAATAATTATTGTTCAAACCATTAAAAAATGGAGGTCGTGCAGTGGATTGACCTTCAATAAAACTAGTGTTAGTAACAGTGTTGGTAGTGCTGGTGTTGTTTTCCATATTAGCAAGATATTAGACAACTTTGTAATGATTATAAGATGCCTTGCTCTGATACCAAATGAAAGTGTGTAGGATCGTGCAATATGGATATAATAATGCATAGTATAGTAATGTAGTAAATAGTGCTAAATATAAAAGCAGTAATATAATAAAAATAACACCAGAGATTTTATACTGGTTCGGAGTACCGTCCTACGACCAATCCCAGACTCCTTCTGGAATTTCACTAAAACAACATTCCTCACTTAAACCGAAGGAACAGGTATACACAGTCTGAGTAGCAGAACAGACACCTGAGCAGCAGAACATGATTTTTGCCTCAGCAGCAGAAGAGGACTCACTAATACAAAAGTATATCTGACACTGTGTGTTCTTGATAACACTAATTTGTCTCTGATAGTACAAACCTCCTATAATCAAATCCTCAAGTATATGAAGTGTATGTGAAGATATGAAGAGAAGGTACTGCTATGTATCGAAGATTATGAAAGTTTATTTGATGATTCAAAGCAGTAAAAATGTTTGTTCGCTATTTGAATGCAAATATTAAAGCACAAGAAGAATATTAGAGAGTTAGAATGAAATCGGTGAATATGAAGTGTTTGAGAGTATGTATATGTAGTAGTTGAATAGTTACTGCCATTAGTGAAGGTTTCTAAACGAAGAGGAGCATCTATTTCCGTTCATAGAAGGGTTGCTTCCTTTCGCAGAAGAAGATATCTTTTCGAAAATATGGTAGTTGGTCTCGGGTCAGTCGATTGATCGTTTTTGGTCAGTCGACTGACTATGCAAAAGATTTAAAAAATAAACAGTTCATATTGTATATGTACAGAGTCATTCGACTGGATGATCCTAGCCAGTCGACTGGCTGAGTTATTTTTGCACAATATGCTTCTGTTTTGTTTAATTATGAGAAATATGAAGTGCGGACTACTTGAGGATAGATTTAAACAAATTCCTAAGACTCAATCATAAGTACTAGATAGTGAGAACATAGATTAAAAGTCTTGATATAGCCGTAGTCCTTTGATTATCTCTTTTTGTCGTGAATTCTCTTTCTCTTCTATCTTGCTTTATCATGAATCAAAAACTAGTGATTCAACAACATCCACTCATATTATGATTGAATGCTTATAAGTTTATGAAGAACATTCAAAGATGTGATAATCTAAACAGCAAGAATCGTAAGATCATAAGGTACAATATTTCAGGAGTTTTTAATGATGTAAAATTCATGGGGATAATCAATATTAAGTAATTCTTTACAGACTAAAAAGTATTTCTTATCGAAAATGATAAGGGGAACAAGCACGCTTTATATTGCTTGATTCCATAAAGTCAAAGTAAGAGAAACATAAACGAGTACTATATGGAAAATGACTGCTTCAAAAGTTAATGCACTCAAGTTAATTTTTTTGTACCCTCTTTATTCACATTATAACCATTTTAAGATTATTATTAATTATTAACTTTTAAGAATAAAACGACTTCCTATCAAGTCCATTTAACATTATGATAAGAAGAAGAGAGGTTGATGCATGTTAGATTGAAAGTACTCATTTAACATACATTGTAAATAAATGTATAAATAAAGATAAAGAAGTCTCTAAGGATCTAGAAGAAAAGATATAACACATAAATATATTTGTAGTTGTTTCTTTAATCGGATATACAAACATATAAAGTAAAATATACTAGATATTTTTAAGTTATTATCGGGATTTCAGTTATATTGTTTAGGTTTATTTGATATTTTTGTTATGCTGTCATTTAAACAGATTTTAGTTTTCTATTTCTAATATGAACAAATTAGGTTATTACCGTTCATTTAGAAATAATAAGATTTATTTATGAATAAATTGAGACATTGTTGGAATTAAAGCTCCTAAGGTTAAAACATAGTCTACATTAACTTGTGATGAGTTCCTTTTATAATGAAGTCTTAAATTTGATTTGGTGATTAATATGATTATTTGTTATAGCTTACTAAATAATTCTAGATTAAGGCACTAAAGATAGAAAATATTTTATTCATATTCTAAACGATTTAAAAGTTATAGTTTTATGAACCCCTTTAAGGAAAAGTTTTAAGATGGGAAATGCAACAGTTTTTGAGGATGTTGAGTTTGGAAGGAGAAATAAAGTATAGATCATTGCCATTGAAGTGAATCATTACATTTGATTCAACTATAGTTACTTTTATGGATAATTCATAGTATTTGTTTTCTTTCATAGAAGTAAATCAAGAACTATAATAAGATAATATTAAACAAAATTTTCTTATGAATCAGCGTCTTTAAAGAGAATCATTATTTTGATTCAACTATATTTTACTTCTGCGGATAATGTATGAGATTTGTTTTCTATCATTGACAAAGTAAATCAGGAACCATAATAAGACAATGTTAAACAAAATGATAAGTAATCAAAACGGTTATGAGATATCTTTAAGGAACAAAAATATCATATGCTCATATATAAAAGATCGGATTGGTTGGAGATCATAAAGCATTACGATCCGAAAATTTTGGATGTCAAGGGTACAAAAGATCCACTTTAGGTAATAATTTTTTTTGGGTGGAGCTATTCAAGGAAAGTTGTCATACAGACACTTATAGCTTACTCTACTAGGAACTAATGTTTATTTTCGGTCATCGGGCATTCAACAATGAAAAATAATTGCAAAATTTTGTCATAAAATTATGGAATATTAAAATAAAAAGGAATTGAAAGACCACTGTAATGGCCTGCAAATCCGTAGCCCTTTGAGTCGAAAATATTCTCCATCGGTTCAACTCAAATAGGACGGAACTACAAACCATTAGGGTAAAAGAAGGAAGAGGTAGAAGAAGAAGATAAAAAAACATCAGAGTCTCACAATCGCAGCGGAATAAAACATAATATATAATAACCGATCTTTATATAAAAAGAACTATTACTGTTTTATACATTACATCATCAGAGTATAACACCAAACAATAACACGCTACTGCACAATTATAATATCTTGTCCTCACAAAAGCTGACTATACAGCTTGCCATAAACAGCGGAATATAAGTGAGATACATGATATACGTCCCGTTATCAAGCTCTTCTTCTGAACTCCATGGTATCCTATCCTGTATCTGTAATATTCGGTCTGATCCGAATATTATAATAAAATAACGCCCAAGCAGTTTGGAAAACCAACGTGAGAAAACACACTGAATTGAATTATTAAAGTTTCCAAAATCCATTGAAAATCAAAGGTATCTCCTAAGACCACGCCACAAACAAACATGTCGGGTTTTTACCTTACGATAACCAAAACATTTTTGTCAAATCCGTCTGATATTATAATAATGTCTAAGTACAAATACTTATTAAATGGTTGAAATTGTTACATTCATTAAATTCTAGAATAATGGGTATACAAACAAGTCTGATGACCTTATTGGAGATTGGGTTTTCATACAATGGCAAAGCTACTGGGGTACCGTCCGTTACAATACCTGGCCTAGATCAGAGTACCGAGGACCACTCCTGATCCCCTACAAACTGGATAGTCCGAATAAGATCACCCCGCGGGTTGGGATCAGCAACCGCCCACAAAACCGAGATCAAAAAGGGACTCTAGACAGGGATGACCTTATCCTACTTGGGTGCTACCCACTTAGCCTTGCTGCACCTCCTCTGTTTTAGCCATTTGCGATTGATGAGGCTTGAGGCCATGTGTTACCTTTTTAGAACACGTTCACTTAGAATGCTCATTGTCTTCCAATGACGATGGTCTGATAGCATTCGTCCATACAAGTTGTCTTGGCGCTAGACAAAACGAATCACCATTTTCATCATCTTCACGGTTTTCATTCCCTACGTTCAAACCGGATCGAATTGGTTTTTGGATAATTAAATCCAATCTCAGTCTCTTCGAAACGATCAGCGCATTGCCCAATATTAATAGTCGGTTATTTAACTAACAAATTAAACAATCATTCAATCCATTATTTTATTTCCACTGAAAACACCAAGCTTATTAAATTTATGTTTTAAATAAATTAAATCACTTTATCCAAAAATATACATTTAAAGCGTTTAAAATAAACGTACTTAAATCTCTTTATTCAAAATAATAGTTAAGAAATTCTATAATAATTTGTCAAGTGAAACTTTAGCCAAAGACTAATTTTAAAATAAAACTGTTATATAAGGTATAAATATTTAATAGTTATCTTTAAAATCACAATACCATTTTAACCTTTAAAAATACTTAACTACTAAAATTTACTTAATTACTATTTACTTTAACACTTTCAAAACCATTAAAAAAATAAATTCTCCTAAAAACATTCTATTAAAAACACCTTTTAAAACTTCTAATTTATACTTACAAATCTTCCTTTGAAAACATACTTAGCTTTTCAGGAAAATACACTTTCAATCCAATAAAACCGGTCTTGTCCTTTATAAATCACTCTCGATTTATTTCCAGTTTTAAATATACGTTCCAACCCCGTAAATTCCTTTCTCACGTTTTTGAAAATAAAACCACTAATTATTTTTAAAACAAATTACCCTTTCCTTATAAATAATCACCGTGAATTTATACTTTCAAATTATCCACTGATAAATATTTCACTTTATTTATAAACCCAGTTTATACATCCCATAGTCTCAATTTCCTTTTAATCACTATATCAAAACACTTAATCGATTTCCTGAATTAAATTCCATTTTAAAGTTTATTTCTTGACGTACTCAAGTTTATTCCAAAATCCATTAATCCAAGCTTCACTTCTTTATTAGGATTTAAAATCTAATTTAAATCTGAAATATCAATTTCACACTTTATTTCAAACTTCTCTTTTAATTTTCCCAATCCATTTAAAACTTAAATTTAAAAATAAATTCTTTGTACTTAAAATCAATATTGCTTAAGTCCTTACTTTTTAAAATCCTTTACTCACATTTATCCAAAATCCCTATTATCCCCATATTTCAAAATTGATTAAATAGGATTTAAAAATCAAACTATTTATTTTCCCAACTCTTTTCTTTTTAATTGATCCAACTTACTATAAATATTCTTCTTTAAATTTTCCCTTTTAATAATTCAATATTTATATTTTTTTAAATGCCATAATATATTCAGCAATATATTAACATCAAATAATATAATTTTTCCAACATAATATATAACAGATTATTCAACATTTCATATATCACTGAAATGAAAATAAATTCCACATTTTTGAGGAATCCAGTTGGATCCCTCCAACCCGTTTCCCTACATCCACAGATGTTAGCACAATATAATACCAATCCCACTTCGAGGGGGATATCGCGGAATATAGGGTCATCCGCTATTATGCGGTGTGCATAGGGTCTCATCCGCTATAAAATGCGGGAATATCAATCACTCCAATATATATACTACTGTATATAATATCACACCCAGACTGATAAAAATTATCAATTCAAGCAATCAACCAATATTTTAAATTTTAACTATTTAAATTCACTAGTAATCCAATTTGAGTGAGATTAACTCATTTTTGATTTTTTTAGCAATCCAATCCAAACCGGCTTGTCTCTCTTCGATTTCATCATTTATATAAACATTATATGGTTTATTATCATTTGAACTAATCAATTACCATTTTAATAAATTTAATTAACTAATAATTTAATTAACAAATTTCCTTTAAAAATCTTTGGGTAACTAAAATATTCAAATAGGTTAATTAAATAAGTTAATCATCGATATACATTGTTCTAAAACAACTAGTGTTAGCGCCAAAATTGGTCACTAACATCCAAATCCAGATGAAAGCACTAAATGCCAGTCACAGCTTAGAGATAGAGTGTATGTAGAGAGTAATAATGTGAAGAACGGTCAAAACTAAAATAAAAACAGTAAAAAAACAACCGATTTTATAATGATTTGGCTAACTCCGGCCAAGGTCACCTCCAGAAGTTTCCTTTTTATTGATGTTTGAATCGATTACAGTTACAAAATGGTAGAGTAACCTTAGCCTTAGGAAATAGAAAGCAAGAGAGCGGAAGGAAGAAGAACCCTTTTCTGAACACCCACATGTTGTATTTATAGGTAAATCCCGAGTTACTGGGATTTCTGAGTAGCCCGGGCTTATCAGGTCCATAGCCACACCATCCTGCCGAGCCATACTATCCTAACGAGTCGCACCCCTGCCGAACCGCAGCTCTGCCAAGCCACAATCCTGCCGAGCCACAATCTTACCGAGTTGCATTCCTTTCGAGCCACAGTCGTGCCGAGCCATACTATCCTGCGGAGCCACACTTCTTCGAAGCCGCAATCCTGCCGAGCCGCAATCCTGTCGAGCTGCAATCCTGTCGAGCCGCATTCCTGCCGAGCCATACTATCGGCCGAGCCGCAATCCTGTCGATCCGCATTCCTACCGAACCGCATTGCTACCGAGCTGCATTCCTGTCGAGCCGCATTTCTACCGAACCGCAATCCTGCCGAGCCATACTATCATGTCGAGCTGCGCAGTCCTGGTGAACTTCATCCTTTTAAACTGAATCCATCATATTCCAGCTCGATAATCATGAAGTTGGTTAGGTTGAATCCGCCTGTTTATGGCCTTGACAAAAGACGAGTTAACATTTGCCTCCCAAAACATGTCTTGCTATTGGAAGGTGTGTTTTGAATAGCCTCTGGTCCGATATCCGAAGTCTATGCTTCATTCATAACCATACCGTTCGATCCATAATCCAATCCAATACCAAGCCATCCCATCCGTCAATCAAGTTTTAATCCATCAATAACCAATATCCAAATCTATGACCTTTCTGGATCGATATGCAAATTAGAGACCGCTCTAGGCCCTTTACCAAATCCAGGACCCCTTCGGGTCCATTTATCCTTAGTCGAAATCCTAATCCATGACCTCTCTGGGTCGTTTTATCCTGTTGATCCCGACTCTCCGGTCAAGGGCTTGTATGCTCTCCACCTTCTGGTTTTCTGACCAAGGACTTGTGTATTTACTGGCTTCAGCTCTCCGGCCAAAGACTTTGATATCCATCGGCCTTGGCTCTCCAGTCAAGAACTTTTATATTCATCGGTCTTCGCTCTCCGGCCAAGGACTATTATATTCACCGGCCTTGGCTCTCCGACCAAGGACTTTGATAATCACCGGCCTCGGCTCTCCGGCCAAAGACTTTTATATTCTGTTCGAGTCCATTCCATCGCTCTTCGATGAAGGGACTCGTAGCTTGCGATCACTGCCCCGTCTCTCCAGTCGGGACAGTAATTGCGAGACCTGAATTGTTTATTACATTGATCCAAATCCAATCAGAAAACCAGAAATCCATATCAAAAATCCTACTCAAAATCCAAATCAAAAATCAAACATCTAAACCAAAATGGCAAACCAAAAACCAACAAAACTAGGAGTTCAATCCAAATTCCAAAACCATACCAAAGAAAAGTAAGCGTCTAAAGCACGAAAGAAGAAACCAAAGTTTGCAGAAAAACGGAAAGAAAACAGGATCTCATATACTCGAACAGTACGGTTTTTCGTCATCTCAGAGTACGCCTAGGGACCGTCCTCGATCCCGTACGTGTGTAAGTGACCTAGCCATATTACTTTTGGCACTATTACTTATTCAGAACCATAAAACCATTCAATTTATAACAAGCCGGCGTTGACCAAATCCAGTGCCACCTTCGCTCGAGGTAGGCGGTGGCTGCTCCCGTTCCACTGCTATCGCATTCCTGCCGAGTCGCATTCCTACCGAGCTGCATTCCTATCGGGTCGCAATCCTGCTGAGCCATGCTATCCCGCCGAATCGAAATCCTGCCGAGCCGCAATCCCGCTTGCCGAGCCGCATTCCTGTCGTGCAGCAATCCTGCCGAAACGCAATCCTGTCGAGTCATACTATCCCGTCGAGCTACACAGTCCTGGCGAACTTCATCCTTTTAAACCGGATCCATCATATTCCAGCCTCGATAATCATGAAGTTGGTTAGGTTGAATCCGCATGTTTATGGCCTTGACAAGAGGCGGGTTAACAACTAGTAAATTTAAAATGTATATGTGTTTATTTATTTTATTTTATTATTTCTTTGAAACTACAAGTACTATAAAAAATTAACCTATATACATTTAAAAGTCTAATTTTTTTATATAAACTCTGCACGTTTAAAAATTCCTATATTTTCCTAAAATCTTCTATACATATATATTAAATTCTAATAAAAATCCTTTCGAACCTATATACATATATTAAATTAAAACAGAACTGCTTCCTTTTTCTGCTGTTTGTATTTTTTTTCCGTTTCTTTTCTATTTTTTGCACATATTCATACATATATTATCACATTTAAATTGAAATGAGCATACCTTACAGCCATTATTATTTCTAATATCTATATACATATATATACAAAGAATTAAAATTAAGATGGGTTATTCCTTAGTGCCACTCCTTACAGTAACTCACGAACATGCCATCGACACTGTGACTTCGACCTCGGCCTCCGCTGCCTCACACGTCGTCGTCCCATCCACACACGCACACGCTAACGCCCGGCCCACTCGACACCACAAAACCTCACGAACCCCCCCGATCTTCCAGCGTACCCAACATCGATCGAACACGAATGAGCTCGACACACCTAAACTTGCGAACGAACCACCCAGTGCCATGGTTGCTCCGCCATCGCGACGCCGAGTAACCCTCTACTCTAACCACTGCCCTCTCTCGTGCCTTCCCCGTGGTCGCGTGACCCAACCCCTTTGAGCTCGAGCAGAGCAATCGCGAATGCTATCGTGATTTATCGTTATTATATTTTATTTTCTTTTTCTTTTTTGGCTGGGTGAATCGATTTCGAAATAATTGAGAATGGAGGGAGAAAGGGGGAATGAAGGAAGCAGAGATAAATGAATTCAACTTTCTAAGTTCGGTTATATATATATATATATATATATTCTCTTAAAAGATTCGTTGCGTGCAAAATTTAAAAAGAAGATAAGGGAGACAAGAAGCGATGGTCACATGTAGCAGATGAGCTACAGGACTCTGAAGAGGAGACAAAAATTTCTGATGTGAAAAGTATTTCAACTGGTTGACCAGAATATAAATATGTGTATTCTTAATTAAATTTGAACTGTCTCGATAAATGCAATTTTAGATTTGATCTCCTATCAAGGCGTGCCGCTAGGCGTTTATAATGTTATATCCCTATTTCGAGCGCAATAGAAAAGGCTTCGAGGCCTAGATCGATCGTATGGAGAAGTTAGCTTTTTGAACCCAGTTATTAAATTAAATTTTCGATATGAATTTAAGCGCATTTACATACCGTACGAGTACAAGATAACTCCAAACACTACGGAATTTGAAATTCAATAATAATACATTATTACGGATCCAATAAAACTGGTTTCATCGAATTCCAAGACTGTGCCTTGGAAGACTATTTTCAAATATCAATTAAAACAATATATTTTTTAAAACTGAACAAATCACCTCTAAATTCAATTTTAAAACTTTTATTACCTTCAGTATTATCAATATAAATTTTATAAGCCTTTGAAATATTTTTAACAAGCTTAAGACTCAAGATTCAACATTTTACCCAATGTCCAGTTATTAAATTCAAAAATAAAATCATCCAACAAATAGTAATATCTGGAATTCAAGTTAAAAACCAATACCTGAATATTTAAAATCAATTAAATATTTCAATTTCAAATGTCCAAAATTCTGGGTCATTACAACCACTAAATTAATATTGGGCAATAAACAACATTTATTTTTCAATAAGGGAAGAGTGTAAAATAAATTGTAATTAGAGAGCGTATTTTGACAAACTCCATTACGGTGGATCTGCTTATAAAAGAATTATCATCCAATGTCTTTCATGAGCTTCTTGCTCAATTGATGTAACGTTTATGTAAGAATATTTTGGTTCAGGGGAAGTTTGTATTTGGTACTTTCATATGGCTCATTGCTCTATACTTCGGTTACAGATCAGAAATAAAGTAATAAAGTTTTGTTTGCACTCTAGATTGTTGAAATATTGAACATTTTGATCTCACTAATGTGGGACCAGTTGGAAATAGACATGTATAGGTCACATCTCATGTAATTTTTATGCTACACATTCATGGTTGATCCATATCATTTAATTGTGTTGGTATTGTGACCATTAATGAGTTTAGTTACGTAAAAGTAACGAAAGCAGCTTTGGTTC
Organism: Allium cepa; assembly: GCA_030765085.1. Lineage (NCBI taxonomy): Eukaryota > Viridiplantae > Streptophyta > Magnoliopsida > Asparagales > Amaryllidaceae > Allium > Allium cepa. The sequence continues at coordinate 131,841,802 of CM060940.1, read as the reverse complement.
TTTGCCAGCATAGTTAATGGATGAAATTGTTTCGGAGACACCTTATGTTATAAATAGAAAATTTTAAAGCTTATAAAGTTGTACACATTTATAAGGTTATTACATATATGGTCCAAGGAGAGATTGTCGGAAAATTCCAACATATGGGTCATGTATGTAAAATAAAACATGTTGTATTATTTTGGTGTAAAACCTAATTAAAGTGGTCATGTTATGAATTAAAATTAAAAGGCCTAAAGGTTTAGTTGTCATGGTATTAATGTGTAGATATCGGGACAATTCTAATTTGTTGAAGGACCAAGTTAGAAAATGCCAACATTATAAATATGAGGTTATGGTCCTAAATCACCCAAGCTCTAGTTATTCTCTTAATCTCTTCTATGAAAATAATTCAGATCTAGGTCTTGTGTCAATTTGAAAGATTAGATCCAACTCTTATATTTTAGATATGTCTCTTTCTCTTAATCAGTTCATAAAAGCAACAGCTATGGATTCATATCTAATATAAAATCTAGGGCTTGTATCAATATGGAAAACCAAACCAAGTTTACTCTTCCAATCAACAATTATGAACTCAGGTATGTCTTTTTCTAATTCATTTACTTTCCTTTGATTTCTTCTCAATCAAATCAACATGGGTCACCTATTCAGATATAGGATTTTATTATTAATGAATCTTAAAGCATAATGAAATCCTAACACTTATCAGATTATTTAAAAATATATTCACAATAATAACAAATTTTAGACCACATGGTGACAAGTTAGTCATTTTAACTCCTTTCTTTATGTGATCATGTGTTGTTTATTTCAAAGAATGATAGTAGTTGGGAGGAACACTAATTCAAATGGTCAAGAATAGAATATGTCAATTGGAAGTCCACATTGAAGGCTTAAAGGCTCATTGCGCATATAGTAATAGATTGAATTATGCTCATAGGGCATGTGCTTACCATTGATCCATTGGGAAAGGGGGACATAATTTGCGAGAACTATTACTAGCTAATGAATATTCTTTTCGTAGAATTGATGACCTAATAAATATGGTATAGTGCCCTACGGCGTAGCGATAGTCTCACATCTTGGGGATGCATATAAATATAAGTGGTCATATGCTAAGATATGAAAAATATTATAATTCCTATAATATAATAGAGTATGAACCACCATAGGACTTTAGAGACCGCACGCGAACCCACATACTATTGTTATTCACTTAGATTTGTCCTTCTTCTTCCCACACACATGCTGTTGTAAGTCCTTCGTCTTGGGAAACAGTTACTTTGCTTCAAGGAAAAAATAATCTTACTAGACTAGGACAACCCCTATACTAGTATGGACTGCCATTACGGTAATTTCTAATCTTTCTTTCGTTCAGTGCACTGGCAGTAATAATCTTGAAACAGAATTGCTATTTGTTTATCACTGATTGAAGTAATTTTATTTTAGACAATAACACTTGGGCAACAATACCTACTATAACCACCAATGAGAACAGAACAATGGTTCCAACAACAACTGTCATTCAATCGCATGGTGAAAGGTCAGAAAAATTGATTGGAGTGGATTTCAAGCGCCGACGATAGAAAATGTTGTTCTACTTGACTGCACTAAACCTTACGAAATTTTTCACTGAGGATGTTCCGATAGTGGAAGAATTGGACCCTAACGCAGCCAAAGACGAAGCACTCGATGTTTGGAAGAATCCAGACTTCATCTGCAAAAATACATATTAAATGGGCCGAATAACAGTGTGTATAATGTGTACTGCAGATTGAAGACTTCGAAACAACTTTGGGCTTCTTTGGATAAAAAATACAAGACGGAGGATGCTGGAATGAAGAAGTTCATTGTTGGAAAGTTCATTGTTCGTCTTTCATCTTGGGAAACGGTTGCTTTGTTCAAGGAAACAATAATCTTGCTGGACTCGAACAACCTCTATACTAGCACGGACTGCCATTACGATTTAAGTTTTAATCCTTCTTTTCGTTTATTGTACTAGCGGTAACAACCTTTAAATAGAATTGTTGTGCGTTCGTCACCGATTGAAGTCATTTTATTCATGACAATGACTCAAGACAATAACAACTCGGCCACAAAACCAACCATGGCCACCACTGAGAACAAAACAATGGTTCCAACAACAACTGTCATTTTATCGCATGGTGAAAGGCTAGAAAAATTCATTGGAGTGGATTTCAAGTGCTAACAACAGAAAAAGTTGTACTACTTGACTACACTAAACTTTACGAAATTTCTCACTGAGGATGCTACGGCAGTGGAAGAACCGGAGCCTGACGCAACCAAAATTGAAGCACTCAATGTCCGGAAGAATTCAGATTTTATCTACAAAAATTACATATTACGTGGACTGGATCACAGTCTGTAAAATGTGTACTGCAGATTGAAGACTTTGAAACAACCGTGGGCTTCATTTGGTAAAAAATACAAGATAAAGGATGCTGCAATGAAGAAGTTCATCGTCGTAAAGTTTTTCGATTTCAAAATGATAGGTACCAAAACCGTGATCAGTCAAATCCAAAAGTTGCAAGTGATAATACGTGAAATCCACGACGAATGGATGTCTTTGAGCGAATCATTTCAAGTAACTGCTGTTATTGAGAAACTGCTCCCATAATGGAAAGACTTCAAAAATTATATAAATTATAAGCGTAAGAAAATGACAATGGATGATCTTGTTATTTGGCTAAGAATCAAAGAGGGCAACATGAAACCAGAGAAGAAAATGAATAATTCTATAGTCACAAAGGTAAATGTAGTCGAGGCTGAGAAAAACAACAAACGGAAACGAGAATATAATCTAAATGCAAAGAAACCAAAGAAATTTAAAGGAAACTGTCACAATTGTAGGAAGAAAGGATATAAGGCAAGCAAATGTCAAGGTCCAAAGAAGAAGAAAGAACATACAAATATCACCGAGTGCGATAAACTCTCCGATGACGTTTATGAAATGAACTTGTCTGTGGCGATTTCTGAATGCAACTTAATTGGCAATTCGAAGGAATGGTTTATGGATACTAGTGCCGCAAGACACATCTGCATCAATAAGTGGATGTTTTTCAACTATAAACTCGCGACACAAGAAGTGCAATTATTTATGGGAAACTCCTCCACATCGAAGGTTGAAGGAAAATGAAATTTTTTTCTAAAGATGACCTTCAGAAAAGAATATACGTTGAATGATGTTCTACACATCTTAGATATTCGACGGAATTTGGTTTCTGGATCGTTGCTAAGCAAGAATGACTTCAAATTAGTCTGTCTTAGATAACTTTGTTTATTAAAGAACGAAGTATGTGAGAAAGGTTATGTGAGTGATGGTTTGTTTAAAACGAATGTAATGACTATTGTACCGAAGGATTGTCATAATAAACTTGAATCTTCATTTGTATAGCTGAATCCTTTAATATATGGCATGCTAGATTATACCATGTTAACTTTGATACATTGCGTAAAATGATCAACTTAGATTTTATATCTAGTTTTGCAATAGATTCAAGTTATAAATGTGAATTATGTGCTTAGACCAAACTTCCTTTCATCATATTCAAACGAATACAGAATCTTTAGACTTAATACACACAGATGTATGTAATTTAAAAAAGTATCAAATTCGAGGAGGGAAAAAAGATTTTATTATCTTTATCGATGACCGTACTAGGTGTTGTTATGTGTACCTACTGAGAAGTAAAGATGAGGCATTTGAAATGTTTAAACAATACAAGGCAGTAGTTGAAAATAAGCTGAGCAAGAAAATCAAAGCCTTAAGAAGTCATATGAAAGGTGATTATGAATTTCGATTTGAGGAATTTTATGCACAAAATGGTATAATCCATTGAACAACGGTACCATATTCTCCTCTATCAAACGGTATAGTAGAACGTAAAAATCATACCCTTAAAAAGATGATGAATGCTTTGCATATTAGTTTTGTTCTACAAGATAACTCCTTGGGGGAAGCAATACTTACAGCCAATCACATTCTAAAAAAATTACCTCGTAAGAAAACTTCGAAATCTCCATATGAACTGTGGAAAAACAGTCCACCGTCATAAATATTTAAAAGTGTGGAGGTGCCTTGTAAAAGTAGTATCCAAACCTAAAAAGGTCAAAACTGAACCAAAAACTATAGATTGTATATTCATTGTTTATGCTCATAATAGTAGTGCATATCTGTTTTTGATGTATAAATTTGAAATTGATGACATTCATGAAAACACCATTATCGAATCTCGAAGTGCAAGATTCTTTGAACACGTTTATCCATGGAAAACCTCTACTGAAACTATTGTTCAAAAGAGATCGAGAGATGCAGAAAGACTAGATACTCCGGGGGATAATGCCGATCAAAGTGTCCATAAAACTACATAAGAAAATATTGTTGAACCTGAGCTTAAGGAACTAAGAATGAGCAAACAGCAAAACACCTCTAAAACCTTTGGACCTGAATTCTGCTCATATATGGTAGAAAATGAACCTCCAACGTGCAAACAAGCAATATCATCCCCTGATGCTCCATACCGAAAGGAAACCGTCAATAGTGAAATCAAGTCCATTTTACAGAACAATACATGAAAATTTGTAGATCCACCTAAAGAATCAAAAACACTATACAAATAGATTTTTAAGAAAAAAAAAGAATTTGACTTCTTAATAGACAAGTATAAAGCAAGAATTGTAGTTAAAGAATTTAGATAGAAGGAAATTCTAGGTTATTTTGATACATACTCACCAGTTACTAGAATAACAGCAATTAGGATGCTTACTGCAATCTCATCCATACTAGATTTGGAAATACATCAAATGGATGTAAAAAATGTGTTTTTGAATGGTGAACTGAAAAAAGAAATATATCTGCAACAAGCTGTAGGGTTTTAATGCCTAGGAAATGAGAATAAGGTATGTAAGTTAGTAAAATAAATTTATGACTTTAAACAAGCGCCGAAACAATGCCACAAAAAATTGATGAAGCTATGTTATCAATGGATTCAAAATAAATGAATCGGATAAATGTGCCTATATGAAGCATATTAATATAGGATATGTCATTATTTGCTTTTATGTTGATTATCTATTGATTCTAGGTAATAATAAGGTCATAATAAAATCAACAAAGGATATGCAGTTCTCTAGATTCGACATGAAAAACCTATGAGTGGCTGATGTAATCTTGAGTGTCAAAATTTTAAGAACATCACAGGGATATGCATTATCTCAATCACATCACATTGCCAAAATACTCGAATGGTTCGAACAACATAATATAACTATTGCGAAATCGCCAGTAGATATGAACAGAAATTGGGTAAAAAACACAGGTGACGGTATCTATCAGCTTGAATACTCTCGTATACCAGAAAGCATCATGCATGTCACGAACTGCACAAGGCTAAACATTGCATATGCTGTAAGCAAGCTTAGTAGGTATACCAACTATTATAACTCCTATAAGACAATATGCACAAGGCTAGATCTTGGGGATCATAAAGATGTAAGTGGTTATATATTAAGATATGAAAACTATTATAACTCCTATAAGACAATAGAGTATGAACCGCATGGGGACTAGTTGCACCACCCGCACCCGAACCTGTGACGCGTGCGTGGATGGACGTTTGATGCATCTTGTAAGCACTTGGCACTTGGGCATTTGGCATTCAAATCGGTACAGACTTTTTGAGCAACAACGGTCATAAACTGTTAAAAATAATGCTCATAGCGTTTGGTAAAGAGTCCCAACCTTTCCAAACGAAGTGACCATTTTCTCCGAACAGATGCGTGTGAAAGAATCCTATAAATAGGATCATCTAAGAACCAATTCGAACACAGAAAACTTCATTCAAATTTATCATTCTTCTTTCCCACATACCGTTTTTATTCAAACTAACTTGGGTTCGTCGTTGCTCTGTAATCGCTGGCGTCACATTGTGAAAATCGATTTGTTTCATCTTGGGAAACAGTTGCGCATCCACATTTCAGCGTCATTGATGGAGCAATTCTGTTTCAAGGAAGCATTAATCTTACTGGACTCAAACAACCCCCTATATTGGTGCGGACTGCCATTATGGTAAGTTTAATCCTTTTTTCGTTTAGTTGTTGGTCAAATGCTAATCAGTATATTGGCAGTAACAATACCCACACAAATTTTTAGTATGGATATATAGTTATTAAAGTAACACGTATCTGCAGAAAGAATGATTCATAACCAGCAGTTACTTTCATTATTATTTCAGCCTTGCAAAAGTAGTTACTAGACCTTAGCCCAGCCCTGATGAAAGTGCTGTTGATGTCAGGTAATGGAACTGTATGTGGTTATCCTTATCTCAATATAAGTGCATTTGATATAACGTCTCATGTATAGTTATTGGAATCAAATGATAAGGTGTAAGAAAATCTGTAAATAAGATGGAACACAGTGCACGAGGCTCCGGTCGATAGCGTGCCCTGAAGAGGTCGATAATGTACACTGCCTTCTCTCGCATTGCGAAGAGGTTGTTTTTGGACTTGAATCTGGATGTCCAGATCACCATGCGGGTGACCTAACCGTTGCGTCCAGAAAATCTGCAAATAAATAGATAAATAATTAGAAAAAACTGAAGGAATTTTTTTTTAGCGATTTCGTATACCTTTTGTTTATTTAGTCATTATTATTGCACAACCAGTTGCATCAAAACAACGTACAATGTCCAAAGTCAGTACAAGGCTTCTTAAAGATGGGGTCGTCGGCATCAAATAATCTCTTGCCAATGTTGCATAAAATAACCCATGGACTTTATCTCAAGAACATTACTATAAAATATCCTTATAAAATATTCCTTTGAATTTATCTCATAAACCATTCTTGTACAAAGTCCTTGTAGAATATTCCATGGAAATTGTCTTTGTGAATGTGGTGTGAATAAAAAATACATAAATCCTCACAATGTTAACGAGCTTGATCTATTTCGAAGATAATGCACTTTTAGACCTGTTTTTTTATTTTTTAAACAAAAATAAATATACCTAATATATAATTGGTTGAATGTCTCACAGTTGGCAACAAATGCATTGCACTTGAACAGTTAGTCTGAAGGGAAAAACAATAACCGTTCATCCCACACGAATATAATGAAAAAAGTTCATTTTTCCCTATGTTATCGATGTATTGCGGAGAAAATCGCAGATACAAAATATGATAAGTAGTAGAAACACTACTTTTAAGTAGTAAAAACTGGGAGAGCAGACGTTAAATAATAACGGAATTTAGTTGTCAAGGTATAAGTTTAGTCAATACTTTTAACAAAGAAAATCCATTATTTTAATATGCGATCAAACTCATATACATACTACTCCACCTCTCTTATTTTTCACGACGTGGGACTATGCTTTTTCAATGTGTATCCATTATCCACGCACAGTGCGAGACACGTCAACAATGGTATCATCTATATATCAACCAATGGCAATGACCAAGAGGAAAATATTTGGCTATTGAAAAAATATTGGTATCCTAATCAAGAGGAAACAATTAACATTTTTGAAAATACTGTGAACAAGTTGAATGATTAGTAGAAGAATCCACTAGCATCATGCAATGAAGGTTTAATTGTGTTATTTTCCCTTCGTATAGTTTTATATACCTCATTTGTCAATTACCATGTAATTATATTTGTACCGATTGCATCTGCCTTTCTTATTTCTTCAAAGTGTATATTTTAGTTTGCAGGGATTGTATGATATATGAATTTATTATGAATGCAGTGATAATACTACATGACTGATGTGAAAATTCTAATTGTAATTTAATGCACTCTATTGAAGATCATGACTTTAAATTTTCAGAACCATGTTGTGGAAAGCTGCTTGATCTTTTTGAGATAATGAACTATTAACCTTACTGAGGTGAGCGAATGACTTGATCCAAATAGGCAGGAGCCCACAAGACCCACACACACACAACAACACACACAAACACATCATACATACATAAGGGGCAGATGTTTCGTTGATTATGGTACTGCCTTCCAAGTTACCGAGCTGAAATTTTGAATAAATGGATGAGTTGAACAAGAGACTAGTTTTTGTGGATAGTTGAAGCTTTTGAGGTTTAGTATCATGGGAGTAAAGTTGCAAAGATGAGGTTGGTGAAGGTGATAATACTCTTATGTAGTATTTGTTGCAAGTTATGTTTTATCTACTGGAATAAACAAAACTTTTATCACATTGTTGTACTGAACTCCTATTGTAGCAAAATATGACCATTTGTATGCAGTTTTTTCTATGAAACGCTAATATTTGGAAAAACATTGAACGAGTTAATATAACTTGAAGGTTAGACAAGCATCGAATAAGTAGACTGGGACAAGCTCAAGGTTCGAGTTTAAAATGAGTAGAATGAATCAAGGATTGAAGGCAACGAAAAATGGAACAAGTCATCCAATGACAGTCACAATGGTCTCAATGAAACCACGCTCTAAGTAACTCATTGGTGAAATCAAATGGCATAGTCCTCCCTACAACGAGAGAGAAGGCCTAAAATGTCAAGGGAAGTCCAACATAGGGAGTGGAAATAAAGAAATTGGAGTGCTGAACGTTATCAATATCTTTACATCGCATTTTGTTTGATAACGGAAATTTCATTGTAATCTTTCACTATATATATATATCGTAATTCCTTACATGTATTTTATGTATTTAACATGAATTGAGGTCAAGAACATGACTGCACAAATTGATAGGTAAAAAGAAAATCGTTTATGGAAAACAAGACTGCGAATGGGAGATGATCCTCAAAGGACTGCCTTGTACAACATTTCAAAAGTAAAAAACAAAAAAAAACAAACCGATATGTATGTTCTTTACCGAAGATGCATTTCTTCAACAATTTGTAAAATTTCATAAGTAAATAAAAAATTCAACGCGACTAAACTAATCTCGTCCAACATTTAGTAAGCGCCAAATCTTTCTCCTTCCCTGCTTTCCTTTCTATTTTTTCATTAACTCATCTTCCGTGAAAATCTCTTAAACTTCTTTGAAAACCAACAATGGTAAATTTATTTCAAAACATGTATTGTTTAGCAAAACCACCATAATTTTTGATGCACTTTGAAATTTTTTATAGAATCGGGTGCATTTTCCTATAAAGAAGTTAAAAGAAAAAGAGTATTAAGGAAACAAACAGTGGCAAAAGTGATTTATGTTGTTCTTAGTCAAAAACCACCGTACCTTCTCATAATACTTAACTAGAAAAAAAAGTAAGAACCAAAACAGATAAAAAATAAAGGGTGGACCAAATGGTACATTCCACCTAGTACAAATTAAAAACAAACACTTCTTTTAATTGAACTAAAACCTTCAATAACTACCATGTGTGCTGTTATTGATACTTCAGCTTTGGATATAAGGGGGTCAAATTTTATTTTCAATCCATAGAAAATTAAATTGCTACTAGGGAATACACATCATATCAATAGAACATATATTTTTATCTTTTTTGCCCTTAGTTAAAACATCAAAATCTTAAACATTTGCATTTACTTTCTCTTTCTCCTTTATTATTGAAAAAGTAATAACTATGAGAGAAAAAATTCATCTCAATCTTCACAATCAGATCCTAACTTTTGATGAGAATGTGATGAAAAGATGATTTCTTAACCCGATTTATTGTGCGTTTTTCAATAGTGGTAAAATTAGGGTTTAAAATTTTGTGTTGGATGCTTTCTTGAGTAAAAAAAACCTTGTAACTTTTTCATTTGCAATTCGGTTTTGGAGGTGACTTTGAATTCTTTATTATTTGGTTAATGGTTTTGGATTAAACTTTAATGGTGATTAAGGAAAAATTAGGATAAATTAAATAAATGACAACTATGTCAATTTGATTGTAATTTTATAGGAGGGCAAACTTGATTAGTATCCCGCATGATAAAAAACTTTTTTAAAGAAAATAACCCACTCAAATCCAAACTTAAGTGTCGGTAACAACGTTTTACTACATTTATTGTCCCCTTTTGAGATAAGCACAGTGGCGCTCTGTTGATTAACTTCCAAATCACACTTGAAAACTCCTACTAGTTCTAGATTTGAATAACACAATTTAGCCTTGCAACTATTAGCGATGTCGTTTCGTACCAATTGCTATTCAACCATCAATAGTTGACGAACCAGCTTGGGCGCTATCACCTCCGCCGACAACTCGAAGGGGCTCATGTCAGAACGTCTTAATAATAAGCTCTCTGCCTTTAATTTCATGATCTTTAATTACCACATTTTTAAGTAGCTGCTTGCAGTTAGGTAAGATGAGTTCCAATCTAATATGGGCTGGAAGTTCAATATTTCTAAATGTTCTTGTATTTCATTCTACTCATGCATGCCAAATCACTACTATAATAGCAATATCCTAAATGTTCCAACTGTTGGTAATCGTGATATGAAGTTTGTCCTTGATAATCTTCCAAATGGTTTTGGAATAGGAGAATTCAAAAAAATGATTATGAGATTCGTCTCATTGTTTATAGAGTTTGCACTTCTGGTCACGGTAGGGTTCCAATTGTTTACTCGGATTATAGTGTTTAATCTGCTTGTTTTTGCTAGTAAAACACAAATTGACATTTTGGGTGATCATGCATACCATATATGATTGCACCATCCTAAAACACTGTGATTCACCCCAACAAAATTCCATGTAAAAGAGAGAAAACTGACCGTTGCCTTATAGATTTCAAACCAAAAAATCCTCATCTTCAATTTGATTAATAGGAATACTACATATTTGTTGGGTTACATGAGGAGGCAAATCAGACTTTTCCACTGTTCATTGGAAATGAGAGAGGAAGCACTCTTGTTAGGGCCTTCAACGATTGAGATAGATTCCCACTCCAACATATTTTTCAACCACTGGTCATTGATCCTTGGATCAAACCATAAACTAGCACTATCTCCATTTGCTATTTGTCCCTGTGATTTTGATTTTTTTTGAACGTGTCTTGATTAGCATTTTCCATGTACATAGAGCATTGTTATCCTAAAAAAATAGTCCAAAAGTTTCTATTTTTATAGTATCTATTATTCATCCGTTGAGCCTATAAGCATCCTTCCGGCATTTTGCAAATATTTCCATGTAAGTTTTAGAGATATCGCTTATATAACATCTTCAGTTTTTCTAATCCCCCCTCCCCCTTCATAATTTGGTTTACATAAGTCATTCCAATTCAAGTTGGGTTGTTTATTTTTCCAAACAAAATTGGAACAAACTAAACTTATTTTGTTTATGACGGAGGCTGGTGACTAATGGAATTGAATCAAAAATATGATTATTAGATAAATCATATTTCCCAAATATATCGAATGCTTTCTTTTGTAAACACTAAAATGCCATCGGCGTACAATAAACGAGCGAGGAGTTGTTCAATAAAAAGAATAAGGTCTTTTTTGCCTTTATAGAAATCCATGTCAAGTAACATTAAGAAATACTCCATTGCAATTGCAAGGAGAAAGAGGGACAAGACCCTTTGTCTTATACCTTCGTTACTACTATCACACTGGGCCACCGTCAATTATGGTTGAGAAGGTAGTAAGAGAAATACATTATATATCACATTTGCAAATTTTAAGGGAATACCATATAAAGAAACATATGACATATGAATTCTCTACTAACTTTGAAATAAGCTTTATGTAACTCCATTTTCAAACAAAGATTATTTGAGGTCTTTCCATTGAACCCTCTCACCATTTCATATGCCTGAAACGAATTTTCTATAATTAGTCTATCGAGATTAAAAGCATTTTTGTTTATTGAGATTATATTATCTAAGTGTTACTTCATCCTATTACATATCAGATTGGCTAAAATTTTGTATAAAACATTGCATAAAGAAATTGGTCTATAACCTAAAAGAGTATGTGGGTTTACGGTTTTTTGGGTCAGACAAATAAAGGTATAATATACCTCTTTTATAATTTTACCCGATTGTTGAATGTGCAACATTGCTTAAAAACATCTTCTGATGAATCTTGTAGAATTTTGAGTTGAAACCATACGCACCTAGAGAGTTATTGTCATCAATTTGGAAAACTGCTATCTTGACTTCCTCCATGTCAAAAGGCTTCTTTGAGCATGTTATGCATTTTTTGACAGAATTATTTTGCAAGTAACATGTGAAAAATTATGTTTAAACTGGAAGTGTTAAATAAATTTGAAAAATATTGAATGACTTCCCTATTGAGATTTTCATTTGTATTAACCCAGTTTCCATGTGCATCTAGCATCATCTTTTTAGATGGACTTGATTTTGAATGTGAAACACTTGCAACAAAAAAAATGTGTAGCTCTATCACCTTGAGTTAACCACTTCACTTTAGCTCTTTGAATGTAGTCAATGGCTTGTCTTTTAAGTTGCTTGGATAGTTGGCTCGCTTTCTTCCGATATAATTCTAAAGCTTGTGCATCATCTACTTGATTGACAATTCGGAAGCATGCATCATCCCGTTCTTTCCTTAATGGTTCACCAGATATTTGAGTGGTAGAAGTCTGCATACTCCATTTTTAAGGCATGCTTTAGTTTTCCTTTGTTTTGGTAAAAGCTGAAGAAGGGGATTTCCAAAGCAATTGAAGTTCCATATTCAGCTTCCACCATACTCTTATGATCGGATTTAAAATGCCAAGAATTACTATATTAGAAAGATAATTTTTTTTCCTACCATGGGCATGAAATGAGAAGGTAAAAATAATAAAAGGCATGGTCGTTAGTGGAGTAATTAGAAAAATAAACCGAGAAAAAGAGGAAAATAGACATAACACTCTTTGTTAATGAAAACTTTTGTCTGTTTTGCTATGCATCGATATGTTAGGGCCATCTCTCCATGTGTAAAAATTGCTTATACTAAGTGGTTTATATTTATTGGCTGCTCCAACACAATCTATATCTGCTGACGAACTATAACCATCGTTGTTCATTCTGTCATGGCCATATAAAATAACATTGAAATCACTTGCAACTAGGGCTGTCAATTGATATCCGAATAATCCAAAATTCGTTTGCATCCATATTCGAATATAGGTTAAATATCCAGATCCGAAATCTATCCTTCTGATTTTTGCCAATATTATATTTTAAATTATGCGTGTTTTAGTACAATGAAAGATATTTATTCATTGTTCTGTTGAGCTTATCGGGATATATCGAACGTTGTTTCGAAGAGTCTGAAATCGGATTTGTGATTCGAAAACCACTTCGATCCAATGAGTACGTTTTCGTAATGAAGACAAGAACATGTAGTCGAAGAGGAGCGTGAAGTGCAAGGGCTATTCGCTACTAATCCTGGGGGTGATTCCAAAACGGATGTAGTAGGAATAGTGCCTTTGGTTCCGTTCAGACCGAAAACGGACTTGTATGGATGAATGCTATCAGTACATGTCATTGGAGGACAATGAGCATTATAAGTGAATATTTCTAAAAAAGTAACGCTTAGCCTCGAGCCTCATTAACCGGGAATGATTGAAAATCAAGGGAGATGCAGCAAGGTGGGTCGCACCCAAGTAGTGTACGACTACCCCTATCTAGAGTCCCTTTTATTCGGCCGTATGGCAGTTGTTGATCCTAATCGCAGAGCAATCTTATTCGAGCTATCCACTTTAAGGAGTGGTCCGGTTTTGTGTAGTAAGGGATCGCGGAGTGGTCCTCAGTACGCTGATTTAGACAGGTACCGTAACAGTGGTACCCAAATGCCCAGTCATTCAGTTGGAAATCCATTCCAATACATGCCTTTACGGTTTTGATTGTAGAGCCTAGTATTGCTGGAATTTAATTAATGTAACAATTCAGCAATTTGAATAAGTATTTATGCTTAGACACTATTATAATATCAAATGATTTTGATATGAAATGTATTGATTATCGTAAAGTAAAAACCCACTGTGTTTATTTGAGGCACGGTCTTATGAGATATCTTTGATTTTCAAAAGGATTTTTGAACTATAATAATTCAAATTGAGTGTGTTTACTTACGCTGGTTTTCCTGACTTACTCGGGTGTTATTTTATTATAATGCTCGGGTCAGACCGAGTATCACAGATACATGATAGGATGCTATCGAGCCTAGGAGACGAGCTGGATGGCGAAGACGTATATCACGTATCTGATTTATATTCCGTTGTGTATTGTAAGCTGTATAGTCAGCTTTTGTGAGGATAAATTATTATAACTGTCCAGTATTGTGCTATTGGTGTATTGTACTCTGATGATGTAATGTGTAAAACAGTAATGGCCCTTTTTGTGTACAGATATGTTGTTGTCTATTATATATTATTCCGCTGAAATTGTAAGATTCTGTGTTGTTATTTCCATTTTCTTCTTCTACATCTTTTTTCTTTTCCTAACGATCTGGTATTTCTAGCATCCGATTATTCGGCATGTAATACGGTGGACGTATTGATGTCGATTTTTGGAGGTCGAAAATTCTGGACCGTGACATACATAGAGAGGGTACTTTTAACGCTTGTTGGTGGGCGGTGACCTTGTCGGAGTTCGTTGACGAAGTGCAATGGGTGACGACCATGATGAAGCTCTTTAGGAAAGTATTCATTGTATCTTGTCCCAGAGTTGCTTGGAGTTCTACTTCATAAATTTAAAAATATTTTCAAATAGGACACATTTTATTTTTTAACGTATCGATATAAAAAACTGTACAATTTTTTTTTTCATGATCAGGCATCCTACTTCCCATTACAAACACAGTAAGCATTTAAATTTCGCATATTACTTCGTCTCAAACGATTCAAAAAAAATTCGGCAGCATTTCTCTTTTGTTCCATGCATTGTACACAATGCGTGTATGTAGGAATCAAAAAAGAAAAGTTAGACCGAAATTTTATGAACCGTTCGAGACGAAGTAGTATAAAAAATGTAAATGCTTACCGTGTTCATAACTTGTCCAACACAGGGACAAATCCAACAAACATTGTACCAGATGAATATAAATGGTCGTTTTTCGAAAAAAACGACTATTTATACAACGATCATGTACAACACTGGTCAGACGGGGCCAAAAACTTTCTACGGGACATTTGTCAATTACATGTGCGCATTTTACGAAAAAATACAATTGTGCTAACTGTTCACATTTACAAAAATATATTTTAATTTAACACATTTATTCGACGTATTATATCAACTTAAGGCTCGTTCGACGTTTTTTTTTGTTGCATAAGTCAATATGTGCACAATATAATATTCATAGCTCATACATTCATTTATTTTATTCCAACTAACACCATACAATGGTAGCAGCGCTACATACATATACAATCGTAGAATCAAGGCATACACAACGATTTATATACACGAACGACCACAAATTATACATGTTTTTCGCAATTTCACGATAAAAGATGAAATAGGAATACCATGGAATGCTAGAAACTATTATAACACCATTGGAAACAATTTCAATCAACAATTTACCCTAATTTATCAACTTATGCAAATCTAGAATTATGGTAAAAACTGAATTTTGACGAAAATAAGAGACTACACCTGAGCTAGAGAGCAATAGACGTTGATTTCGCAGCCGGGGAAGATCCGAAAGCTCGAATTTGATGATTGGAAGCTTGGGGAAGAGATTTTGGGTTTAGAAATTTCGTGTGCAGAATGAGGGAGAAGGCTCGGCTGAGCCCTGTAAATCGCTATTTTCCGACGTCTTCCGACGGCCTCGTCGAAAGCCGTCGGAAATTGGCTGTCGGAAGCCGTCGCTTGAAGCTGTCGGAATAACTTTTTTTTATTGTAGTGTTATAAATCAATGCCTCATTAATTCTCCTATTCACATAGGAAACATTTATCTATTTGATTTTTCAGTTTCCTTCAATTTGCACGCGAATGATAAGATTTCTTCTTTAATCAACATTTGGAAAATTGTTTGATAACTTTAATCTTTCCAATCGCTCTTCTTCTCGTCAAGATAATTCATTGTCCTCTTTAAAACAATAAAAAATGCAATATATTTGAGTAATTATCTCAAATATCTTTCAAATCTTCTTTACTTGGAAATATAATATCACTGAAATCAACAATGTCTTTCAAATCTTCTTTAATATGAAAATATTGAATCACCGAAATCTAACAATCTCCACCTTGATATATATTTACATCCAAGCCTACCAACTCCACCTACATCCTTTTCTTTAAATTCAAATATTATACGACCATGAAAATAATCTTTTTCGAATTTGTATTCTTGAAAATAAATATTAAATTCCGAACTTCTCATTTTGTCAAATAGGAAAAATGATTGAGTATTTTGTTGGTCGGAGGAGATGGATGTACCAAAGAAAAGGACCGAGGGGCTCAATAAAAGAAGATTTTTATAATGGTATAAACGTATTTGTCGAATTCGCTTTAAGTAATAACGGAAACGATCCAGAAATTCGTTGTCCATGTAGTAAGTGTAGACATTTGAAATATTTATTATCAGATACTGTGAAAGCACATTTGTGCCAAAACGGTTTCGTACCCGAGTATTATGTTTGGGATCGGCATGGAGAAGTTGTAGCAAATACTCATGTAAATTCTGAAAGTGTCATTAACGAAATAGTTATGATGACCTGTATAGAAAATATGCTCGAAGATGCAGCACGATCAATGTTTCTTATGGTTGAAGTTGACGACGATGATGGAAATGTTGAAGAACCAAATATTGAAGCAATTTTTTTTTTATGATTTACTAGATGCTACTAAGAAACCTATTTGGGATGGTTGTAAAAGCAGTACTCAGCTGTCAGTAATCGCAGAATACATTGCGAAGAAGTCAAAATACGACATCACTGAAGTTGGGTTACGGCTGTTGTACAAGCTGCAAAAAGACATATGCCGTCCGATAATCTAATGTGTGAAAATCACTATGAAGTTAAAATACTTATGTCCGCTTTTGGTTTACCTTATCAGAAAGTAGATACATGCTTAAAAGGCTACATGTTGTTTTGGAAAGAAGACGCAGACCTTAGAAATTGTAAAATTTGTAACCAGGAGAGATACAAACCAAGAAAAAAGAAAGGGAAGGAAGTTCTGTACAAGCATATGCATTACTTACCCATAACTCTGAAACTTCAAAGATTGTATGCATCTTCTGTAACTGCATCTAATATGAGATGACATAGTGTGAGAACGAAGGAAGATGGTACGTTGACACATCTGGCCGAAGGAGAAGCATGGAAGCATTTCGATAAAACGTATCCAAATTTTGAAGCGGAGAGTCGAAATGTTAGAATAGAATTATGTACAAACGGTTTTTCTTCATTTTCTCAATTTGGTTCTAAATGTTCATTATGACCCATTATCGTCACATTGTATAATTTACCTCCATGGATGTGTATGAAAACACAATATATGTTTTTTACTATTGTCGTTCCTGGCCCCGACGATCCGACACAAGGAATCGATGTATATTTACAACCATTGATTGAGGAGTTGAAAATACTATGGAACGAAGGAGTAGAAACATACGATGTGTACAAGAAGAAATTTTTTCGTACGTTTGCTTCTTTGTTGTGGACTATAAGTGATTTTCCTGCCTATATAATGCTTTTAGGATGGAGTACTATTGGTCGTCTAGCATGTCCATATTGCATAGATGAAATACGAACGTTTTCTTTACCTCCTGGTAAGAAAATTTCATGGTTTGACTGTCATCGATGTTTTCTCCATGTAAATCATTCATTCAGAGGAGACAAGAAAAACTTTTTAGCTAGCAGAGTAGAAACCAGACAACCACCGACGATATGGTCAAGCGAAGACATATATGAACTTGTTAGGGACTATCCGAAGATATATGAAACTGGAGAGCAAACTGAAATTGAAGGCCAATCAGTTTTTTATAACTGGTGCAAACAAACTATCGTCGTCGAAACAGTACACCCACTATGAATTAGGTATAATGCACTTCCATTTCTATTTCCATTTCAGTCATTAATTAAGCAATTTATACCGTTGATGTCATTTACATATGAAATATATTTCATTATTATGTTATTATTCTCTTATATAATGATGTGTGCATATGTCACAAGTTTATCATAATGTCACACAGAGGTAGGAGCTCTTCCCGATCATCAGGAGGCGATGGTAGTGGTCCATCGCAAGAGTCACAACGTCCAGTAGTTTCGTTGGTCTCTAGATCAGAGGGGTAAGAATTAAATTTTATTCATCATCTTATTTTTTTATGATATACGTACGCACTTATCTGTATCGTATTTAAAAACAGGGGGTTCGACCTACTTCCCTCGATGGTTGTGCTGGATGTCTTTAGAGCTTCTTATCACGGTAGGATGAGTGCTTGCTGGCCGAAGTGGGATAACATCCCTCCTCACATCATAGAGTGTATATGACAGGATGTTCTAGTATGTATATTTTTCTGTTTTCCATTTTTAATTCGTTTTTGTCGTTTTTCTATTGTTTATCGTTTACAGTATAATCTTTTTTTTTTTTTTTACTTTTTATCGTGAAACACATGCTGAGATAGATATCCAGAAAAATGACATGCCCCTGGCACGAGGATACTAGATGAAGAAGATGCGCAAGAACCACAGAGACTCGATGTCTGAAATTAAGAAATCTAGTAAGAAACCACGGTGTATGGGGAAGAGCGTATGACAAGCTTGGTTGAGATACTGGAAACGGACGAGGCGAAGGCAAGTATACTAATTTTTTTTGAATTATTAATTTGACGTGATC
Source organism: Allium cepa (assembly GCA_030765085.1). Lineage (NCBI taxonomy): Eukaryota > Viridiplantae > Streptophyta > Magnoliopsida > Asparagales > Amaryllidaceae > Allium > Allium cepa. Next base: position 131,823,080 of record CM060940.1, on the reverse strand, counting down.
GAAAAATAATGTATCAAATTTTAAATGTACAGGCAGAGTCAGATAGAAACTCTGCAAACAGAAATAAAAATCACGTCACTCATCACGGAGGGTCGAACTCATTTCAGCAGTATCAGCAGGAGTTGGTAAATTTACTGAATGATAACTGTAAATAGTTTATGCTATAAAATTTTAAACGTATAATAATTGAATGTAAAAATCAACTTCAAGAAGCTGAGGCGCATGGTCCCGTGGGTTATATGAGCATGTTCACTCGTACGCATGCTGTCGAGCATGTAAATCCGGGCAGGACTGTTTCGTATACATGGCAGGACGATAAATCCAGCAAGAGCCATTTAAGCATATTTCATTTTATGCAGTATTAGTAATTGTTCTACTTGTTAAATATAATGAAATAAGATATGATGTTATTAATTTGTTAATGCAGAAAAAATTTATGGAGCAGTGCCAGAAACTCTTTGCTGATACGGGTCGAGATCAACTGACGACTGATGAGGATGACGCTTTTTTTGAGTCCGTTATGGATCCAGCACAGCATGACAGACGATACGGCTTTGACAATCAAGTGGTAAATAATTTATTTTACTGCTAATTTGATATTTAAGTCATAATTCTATGTTGAAAATATAATTTTATCTTAAAATACTTCAAATATGCTATTTTGATCTTTTCAAAACAATAAACTTGAATTTTATTCATTTTTCCATTATTTAAAAATATTTGAACCATGAAAAATCCTCCATATTGAATTTGAATTCAAACCAACCAAATGACTTTATCACACCAGTAAAGCACAAGAAGACAGAAGATATGAACGTTATGTTACTTACTAGTTTACAGAGATATGCACATACACTTACAGAGATCATACAGCTAAATTAAATATTTATTGCAGGCCAGCAGTCAGATACGGGGTCGGCGGGATAGAGTTCAGAGCGATCTAGCAGATATAGAAGATTTGCGGGCTAGAGTGTCCCAGCTGGAGGAACAGAACCGCCAACATGCCATGCAGGCCACACAGTTGCTAGAGTACATGTAGCAGTTTGGTGACCGCTTCCCTTCCTCAGTTGGCTCCAGACCTGGAGGAGATTGGTTGATTGCTTGCTTGCTTTTTCAGGTATGTTTTTTTTTGTTTTGTATGATTTGGTAGACGGTGGAGGTAGTTGTTGATTTTTATATGATTTGGTAGACGATGGAGGTAGTTGTATGGTGCTGTGGATGTTGATGATTTTGTGTTATGTTGTGTATGTATGACATGGTAGAACACTTGTTGTTGGGGTTGTGAATGTTGGAATGGTTATATATGTTATGTATTTTATTTTGATATAATTTGATGTATTTGTGCGTTTGATGAATTTTGTGTAGTTTGGGTTTTGATATTTAGTTGGTATAAAAAAAATACAGAAGATATCCAATAGCTTCTGGCCGCTGGCTCCCAACAGCATTCAGGTAGTCATTTTCCGACGGCTTCCGACAGCCTGTAGGTCATTTTTTCCGACGGTTTCTGAAAGTTGTCGGAATCCGTCGGAAACCATCAAAGACCGTCGGAAACTGTCGAAAAAAGATCCAGCGCCCTCTGTCGAAGCCGTCGGAAACACTGCTCCCCGACGCCTTATTTTCTGACGGCCACCGATGGCTTTCGACGGCCGCCAACGGTTTCAGAAATTGTTGTTTTCCTTGCAGTGTAACCATAAATCCATTACTTCAGCCCTATGGCTCCGCTTGGGAGTTTCCTTCTACCGTTTTTGATTGGTTTTGGCCCACTCCGTATTTTAGGCATTAGGATAATCCTTGTTTGTAAGTTTTTTCACACCGGTTATTGTCGGTTATAGAAGCGGTAAAAAACCGATACAATGTAATTTTAATGATAATTCTCAACCCATAAAATTGGGGTGTTTTGAGATGCTGTGACTTTTTTCAATTATGCTCCTAATAATAACATTGAAAAATTAATCTTCATAAAACTAGATAATAAATATGATGATATACATGTAATACTATTTCAGCAGATTTTTTTTAAAACTGATATATGTTAAACTCTCAAGTATGTATTAAACGTCTATAATAATACTTCGTGTAAACTAATCAAAATAGCAACGATCATTGACGGTCATACTTTCAAAACATTTCATAATCGCTACCATAAGATTCCAACCGAAGCCTAAGTAATAATCTCTATTTAAGGATAGTTATTCAGTAGAGATTAGAATCACTCTCTCAAATTGTGTTTTGGCTTCATTATCAATATTGTAAATTTTGCTTTTCTCATAAAGCAATATTTTTTTTCTTCAAAGTATATGTACGATATTTCACACTAGTGAAAGCACTATAAATTCACGTGTGTTGTGGTTTGCTGTTTTGTATTCTTCTATTGATGTTTGTTTTATCGCAACACAACATGATTTTATTGTCTAACCATTTATTTGGATTGATTTACAATTAATTGTAAAATTACTCCAACGGTAATGATAAGATGTAACAAGCCGGCAAGGGTAGCGCAGAAAAATAGAGAACAACATATATTCACCGTTGTTTCCCTGTGCCTCGTTTTCGGCCTGGTAGAATTTTCATAATTGGATGTTTTCGTTGGAAGCCCGAAGCAATATATCAGATTTCGGGTGGAGTAGACACCAAAAAGCTGTAAAATCGTACCGTTGAAAATCAAATTGGAAGGCTATGCATTCTGTTGGAAACGTCACAATACAGTTTGCCTTTATCAAAGTTCTTTGTTGTTGTTTGAGCGGGAACTGAAAATCTAGTCCAAATAAAAAATGGGAATTTCTAGCTCCATCTGGAACGCTTCAAAAAAAGTTAATTTCATGGGCGCTTTAATTGAAATCAATCCCTGCCCCACCAACCGTTTTTTCGTATAAGCAAATCGATTTGTAAGAAAGCATCTGATTTTTCGCTGCAGTCCTGTTATTCTTCACTACTTCTACCTTTTTTAATTTAGACCGATTACATTTCATGCAAATACTTCAGATTTGGTTTGGTTCATGCAACTTTAAATTTCTTTCAAAACCACGCAAAGAGAGGAGTTGAAATTTACATGCGAGTCAAAGTGGGCACTTGCTAATAGAGGCGTTATAGTTAGAGATAAAAGTTCCCCTTTTACCAACTTGATTTTTCCGAGCTTCAAGGTAACGGTGCACTTTCAGTAAGTTCAACTCAAAGACTATTGTTAATTCTTGCAGTGTATTTCGGTAGTCTCTTTTGAGCACAATGTATCCTTTTATGTGGGGATCCCACTTCATGTTCGAGGAAATGACGTTGGTGGAGCTTCTCAAATTTCAAAGATTGAATATGTAAAACTTTTGAAACTGGTATAAATGATTAACGTCCCAGTTCTCAAGCTTAACGTTCAAGTTTTTCTTCATTTATTACTTCGACTCTATATGTTATTTGTTGTTCACACTAGAGCACTGTTTTCTATGTTACATGTTCACTTTATGTTAACTTATATGCACAATGTCTCTTGTTTTAGATCACTGCTTATTTGTCGTCAGTCTCAGAATTACATGCTCAAGTTGGTGCTGTAGCTTCAGGTTGAACTGTTGAAGTGTGATTTAAAAGTTTTGGTCATAAGTGGTAGTCCATCACCTATATTATCACTTTCTGACCACTCACAGGACACTCCTAGTTGAGCAGTCTCACATGGTAGTTGTTTCATGACAGTATACACTGCTATTTCTGCGAGGCTCTTTGAAAATTCAGTAATTTGTGCATATCAACTTAACCTAAAATGTAGGAAAAACAACCATATGCTTTCATTGCAACCCAAAAATGTGGTGGACTATTGGTCTAGAGACACATGTCACCACAAGATTGGCAGCAGATGATGCATAGTTTTTGTCACTGGTACTATGTGCTTAAGCTTTTAGCATTGTGAAAAGGGTTCCTTATCTGCTTTAGCTATAGCTGCTCTTGTAATATCTTCTCGAGAAGGCCTACTTATAAATCCCAGGCAAAGATGGACACTTTTCGGGGAAGCTCATTATGTTATAAACATAGATAGCTGACAAATTTTTATTATTGGTCTCAGGGATCTAGCATTTGGTGATTTCCTTATTCAACTTTCTTCTTTAGAAGTCACAATTCAGTATTATTCTGATCTTCGGCAGGCGGTGCATGAAGACGATAGAACAGTTTTGAGCCCCAGGCTGTTATGCCATTTTTATAAAAGTAGCAGAGTCAAGGAATCTAATCTTCAAAAGAAAACAAATTCCTCTGTAATTTTATCTTCAGATAGGTTAAGAGAAGCAAAGTTGTGCTCATAATTTTGATTTTTGGCCTTGACTGTTTCATTTTGGACCATTTTACTCCCTTTTTTTGGCATAAGCATGCGATTATTGTTAGGATTTCAACGTATTTTAAGATTGTTTAACTATGAAACCCTAGATATTTGAATAGGCGACGCATGTTGATTTGATTGAGAAAAAAATAAATTAGCGGAAGTCGTACTTAAATCCATAGTTGCTGATTGAAAGAGAAGAATAATTGGTTTGATATTTCAAATTGACACAAATTCTTAGGTCTGATTTATTTTCATAGAAGAGATTATGAGAATAACTAAAAGTTGTATAATTTGAGGATTGTAACCCCTTATTTATAATATTGGCAGTTTTTAATTTGGCTCTTCAATAAATTAGAATTGCAGTGGTAGTTGTGCTTTACACCATAACAGTTATATCCTTAAGTTTTTTAACTTCAATTCATAATTTAATTATTTTAGTTGTGCTTTACACCAAAATAACACAATACATTTTACATACGTGGTCCAAATGCTGGAATTTTCCAATAATCTTCCCATAGGCCACATATGTAGTAACCTTATAAATGTGTGTAACTTTATGAGTTCCAAAATTTTATATTTATAACATAAAGTGTTTCCGAAACAATCTCATCCATTAACTATGCCGGCAAAGAATCAAAGCGGCTTTTGTTACTTTTAGCGTAACTAAACTCACCAGTGGTCATATATACCAATACAATCAAACAACACAGATCAATCATTAATGTGTTGTATGAAAATCACATGATATGTGGTCTATTCATGTCTATTTCCAACTGATCCTATTTTAGTGAGATCAAAACGTTCAGTATTTGAACAACTTATAGTGCAAACAAAACTTTATTACTTTAATTCTGATCAGAAAAAAGAACTTGATATATGTCTGTAACCGAAGTATAGAGCAATGTGTCATATGACTATACAAAATACAAACTCTCCAAAAACAAAAATATCCTTACATAAAAGTTACACCAATTGAGCAACGTGCTCATGAAAGACCTTTGTAACATGTCGAATTTTCGTTGCCGAAAAACCGAATAGTTAGGGTTTTTAAAAAGAATTTAAGAAAAGAAAAAGAGAGAAAAAGGTAGAAGATAGAGAAGAAAATAGAGAGAGAAGAAAATAGAAAATTTTAAAATAGAAGAAAAAGAGAATAGAAAACAGAACAAAATAGAACGGAACAGAAAACAACAGAACAACAACAGAATCTCACAATTCGCAGCGGAACAACATATAATAATAAATGAATAATCTTTAAACAAAGAACTATATCAGTTATTACATTTTATACATTTCATTTCATTACATCATATCATCAGAGTGTACAACAACAAACAGTGCAGCGGAAAAGAAATACTATATACTAGTGATACGCCATGCCATCAAGCTTGCCTCCAGCAACTCCAGAATATCCAGAATATCCTGATAAACCTAACTCTTGACTGCCCGTGTGGAAATTGGTGGGCACCCAGAGTTTAGGAAGGAAAACAATAAACTCCGAGTCAGTCATGTGACTGGTGTGAGAACTCAAAACAGTTTATTTATCTTTGAAAACAAAATAGAGGAATATTTTTAAATCAATTCGCAATGCTTTTAAAAATGAGACTACCATAAGGCCTCCCGCACACACACACAATGCAAACGCAGAATCGGAGGAGATTTCTCCTTATGATAGTCAAAGATGCTTGATACGCATTTAAAAGACATTTGATATTATTACTAGTGCATACTGTAGGAAAAAAATTCATTTCGAAAGTAGAATATAAATCTTAGCCAGCATAGACATTCCGAACTATGCCTACTATAGCTAAATATGTTCAATAGCAGGTTACCGCCACATTCCATAGCAGGTTATACAACTAAAACCGTACAAGTCTCGTATTGTTTCTTTGGATTTCCAACGAATGATCAGGCCAAGGAACTTCCCATTGCCACATGAGAATGCCTCTGGATGGACATCCCCGAGAACCAAACCGGATCTCTACCAACACAAGGCCGGGTTACCCCTAACTGAGTAACAACTGACCGAATATGCCATCCCCCGGTCCTTTGGGACCTTTCATCGAGCGCTCGCAATCAATTCACACAATCATAACAAAGTGTTTTCAACATGAGTAAGTATCTGGGCTCCATACCATGATACCACCCTTTTCCAGAAGGAAATGCACACATCCTAAAGGGCGCTACCCCTCATAACCTTGCTGCATCTTTCCTATTTTGACCATTCACGGGGTGTGAGGCTCGACGAAGTCACGTCCACAAAAACATACTTTATACAAAAGCCATGCTTTGGGTCAACAAACGATCATAGAAATGATCACAAAGATAGACGATCAAATAAACGATCCTATCACAAATAATCAACACAATGATCATTTACAGCAACACTCAGCATGTCACATTACCAAATTGGGAATATATCGCTGATAACTTCAACTATATAACCTCTGAGCTCGTACGTCTCAGAGAAGGGTGTTAAGCTAAAAGAATAAATTCTTCGCCACCAACAGAAATATATTTGAAAGAAATCGGCTTTATATCTCAACTTGTAATGTCAGACATACAATCCATACAAGTCTGTTCCGGGCTCGAACAGAAACGAAGGCACTTACAAAGAAGTCCTTGCAATCCGGATATTCACAATCCTGACCGGATTCACCATCACATATGGAGAACTCAATACCGTAGCTACTCGGTGCAGAGTCAATCGACAGGTCATCCTATCGCTTTCGCAAATACCGGGTCTTCAACACCGATCTTCAATGCGATTCACAACGACGTATCACATATTCGGAATGGGTTATACGACCCCATGGTCCTTTCCCGATTAACCCGAATAGTGAGCGCTTATTCAAAAATAAGTGTGGCATTCAAATTCAAACAAATCACATCAAATACCCATTCAAAGGGAAATATTGATAGTCGGTTATTGAACTATCAATGGATATGCACACATCACCAGATTCCAAATAATTTTCTAAATTATTTATTTTCCAAAAATATCTTTACAAGATATATAATTTCAACACTTCAAAAATAAATCAACATTTATTTTTAAACAAATTCCACTTTCCTTTATAAATTCCTTAGTGAATTTATAATCCAAAATATCTATGAATATTCGATTTCAATTATTCATTTCAATATTTCTTTTCAATTTATCTTCAAAAAGATAAATTCTCAAAATATTCACTTTATATTGGAAAACATTTCCATACTTATTTATTCATAAGTAATTCACAAATTTTATTTATTTTCAACACTTGGAAAATATTCAATATACTTCAATCAAAAATAAGTATATATTTCATTCTTTAAGGAAATCATTCTCTTAAACATATTTATTTGGGCCAAAACGAATGTTGCGTAAAACATTGTTACGACAACCCAAAATCACTGGTATAGGGATTCGAAATTAAAATAGATATATAAATCCCAATACTATACAAAACATTTCCTTTCGGAAATCATTTACTATAACAACAGTGTTATAGTCCACAATTTCCTTTTATTTCTCGAAAACGTCTATTTCAACAATGAATGTTGAAATCTATGGTTTCGAATCTCAACACATTTAGAACATCGTTAGATCGTTTTAATTCTGTTTAAAATATCACATTCAAAACAATTTCTTTAACATGTTATTCACTATTCAAAAACGTGAATATACTACGTTAACAAATTCCATCCTTTTATTCATTTTATTTTAAAGGATTATTCACAATCAAAAAAGTGAATATAACTCCATTAATAGGTTTCAACAATTTACTTATCAAAATAAGTCGTTTGTGAATTTATAAAACAACGTTTATAAATTCCATTTCTATTTATTTTATAACAACTTTTTATAAATCTCTTTTATTAACCTATTCGATTTATAACTCAATTATAAAACAAAGGTTCATATTATAAGTCAAATACTTATAATTTATTCGTTCACAAAAATCGTTCCTTTGAACTTCATAATTATAAATCTTATAACTTATAAGATTCAATTATTTATCCAAAACCATTCTTTTAATGACTTTATAAATTTTATAAACCTACTGTTTATAAAATTCCATTTATAATTTCACCGTTTATAATTCTATAAATTTCATTTTATAACTTCACCATTTAAATTCTATAAATTTCATTCTTTAATGAAATTCATTTTCACTTCATTCAAACACTTATAAAAACTCGTTTTATAATTTCAGTATTTCAATTTATAAATATCCATTTATAAATCCCTTAATATAAATCAATTTATATTATTCTTTTCAAACGTCTTTAATCTCCTTTATAATTTCATCCTTTTGATTTATAAAATAATTAAATTTCATAAATCCTATATTTAAACTTTTCACAATAAATTCAGAAATTCCGATTTTACTATTTTATAAAAATCATCAGCATCATATTCTCAAAAATCAGTTTTTAACTATATTTCAAAAAATCATAATTTTTATAACATTAAACATTATACGTTTATTTATTTTAAAATGAATCAATTCCAAAAATATTTTATAACGTATACTTTCAAAAATCACTTTGAAATCATTTTAAAATTCCAAATTTGGTCCAATGATGCTACACACCAAATAGTCAATCACGACAACAACGATATCATACATCGATATGATAATCCATCAAATATCAAAATATCTGAAATCAAGTAAATACTGTTGAGGAATCCAGTTGGATCCCTCCAACCTGTTTTCCTGCATCCACAAACATTAGCACAATACCAATTCCGCTCCAGTATGAAATTATCGCGGTATATGGGATTAATAATATTATCCGCTTAATAACGGCGCAATAGGGTCTCATCCGCTAAACAAATAAATGCGGGAAATCAATAACTCCAATATATACATATGCCAATATATATATATTGCTATTATATATAATACCGATTTCACTGTTTATGAAATATTCGCGGTATATGTTTTTAGTAAATAACATCCGCTTACTAACGGCGTATAATGTCTATTTTAACAATCAATATATAACAATCATCATTCAAACATACATCCAAATATTTTAAATCTAACTATTTAAAATAAAATCGAAACTGATTCGATTGAGTGAGAAGTTCTCACCTTGATTTTAATTTCGTTTTAGCGATTTATTTCGAATAAAATTAAACGCGCGTTTAATTTTACTCAAAATTCTCACTAACTCCAAACGACTCCAATCCAACTCCATCGCGTAGTGCTCGTCCATACGATTCCAACGCAACTGGTTTCGCGCGTTTTCGACCTCGTATGAAAAAGATATTGATTTTACAAGTTTATACACGATTTTACATATATAAATTACAACATAGCTTTTATTATTTTAAACCTCAAACCATCAGGGCCGTAGGATCCACCAAATGCCATCACGACCGTTCCCCCCCCTTCTCTCCTCTTCACGTCTACAGGCCATTAGCCGAACCAAATGAACCTAAAGCTCAAATTTAGGGTTACTTCTTGCATCCACCTCGCTCCACTAGAATTTGATCAGGAAGCTCCACCACGTTCGCCATCACTTGCTCTAGGTTCGACCCCAAGGCCATGAAACTCGGCCTCACCCACGGCCTTGAATTGCGTGCCAAACTGAAGCCATACGCGGCCCCCCTACTCCCTCTATGTTGCTCCAAATCACATCACCACCGTTGAACTCGTAGCGCTCGATGAGCTCTCCAACTTTGATGTTGAACATTCTTGCTAATTCTTGATGGATTTTGAGTAATCGAGAGAGGAAGGAGAAGCATTCTCAGCCATTCAAAAGGTTGCTGGCGGCTAGGGTTACATATATATTTTTTTTAATTTAGAGTGAGGGTGCCTATTTATAGAATTTCGAATGACACTATTCATCCGGAAATTCCGAACTCCGATTTACGCGCCATAACCAGCGTTTCTAAGGTTTACCCCGCGTTCCGGACACAATGGAACAGGTTTCGGAAGCTAATTCGGACATCTGTGCGAGTTATGGCTACAAACGCTCAATTTAAATTAAACCGATTTAAATCGATTTCTAGGCGTTTTAATTTGTACCGGACAAACGGTAAATCCAATTGACACGAAATTTGAAACCTTACAATAATATCACATTACGGATCCGATGAAACTGGTTTCGTCGAAATCCGAGACTTTTTGAAAAATGGCTATTTTAACTCGCCAAATTAAAATTAAAAATAATTCGATGCGTTTCGAGCTGCCATGATCAAACGACAACTCCGATTGACACGAAAATTGAAATCCGGTAATAACTAACTATTACGGATCCAATGGAACTGGTTTCGTTCAATTCTGAGACTGTTCAAAAATTGACTATTTTCACTAGTCGATTAAAATATTCAATTTTCACAAATTAACTTTTAATTTGATTTTAAAAGTTCTAAAATATCATTCTAACTTCAACATGATAAAATAAAATTTTACAAATCATTTTCAATCATATTTAACTCAATTTTCAATTATTTCCATAATTTAACGTATTAAATTATCGATTTAATAATTCAATAAAATCCAATTATTCAAATAAAAAATTATTTGACTTAAAAATTCACTTACTAATATTTAAAATTAATTAAATATTCAAATTTTAATTTCTAAAAATTCTGGGTCGTTACAATCTTTCCCCCTTAAAAGAATTTCGTCCTCGAAATTAACAAGTAAGAAAAGTTATAGAATCTATTAACTTTCCCAAAAATTTATAATTAAACTTCTTACAATAACTTACTAAGTTTTCAAACCATACTTAGTTATCTTTTCAAAAACAACTACTATTGTTTAACTTTCAATTTCAAAATCAAAGTTAAAGTTTTCAAAATTTTCCAAATTTTCCCAAATTTTTCTAACGCCTTAAATTTCCGGAAAAATTCGCCATAGTCTCCTTTGCGCGGCTTGATCCGAAAAAAAATGACAGTATATATATCACAAATATACATCTCATCAAGTAATGAGGCATCCCGAAGGAAAAATTTTGTAAAAGTACGATATTTAATCCGAGATATGTACCTTATATTTTATTAGCAAGCATATACGGCTAATATAGCGCGAAAACGAGCTCCAAATGCGAAGCAAACGCGATCCGCACCTACTAATCACTCAACAAACAACATGAGAAACATGCATGTAGACAATAGTATCAATATACAACATATAGTAACATAAAAACTATATATGCCAACATAGCAAATGCAATAAAAGCAATATATTCAACCAATGTATATTAATTAAAACCAAATTCCTTTGCTTATCAATTGGTTTAATTAATTGATTTTCATTCAAACTTTCAACTTCTAATAACATTATATTTTAATGAATTAACACTTATATCCTTTATTCCATATCAATTATTTTCATTCAATTGATCAACATTTAATCCATTAATTCAATTCTTATAATTCTTTTTACTTATATAATTATCCTTTTATTTAGATTATTCAAACAACTTAACAATCAACTTATATACATTAATAATTTTGAAAAATTATTCCTTCATATACAAAATATACTCAAGGTAAAATTATTTCATTTACCCAATTTAAAACAATATTGTGTCGAATTGTTCTATTCCAGTGTTTAGAAACCCCTTCGGCATAGTCTTGCGGACCACGCTGACGACAGTTCATATGCCACTCAATAAACCAACCATCACAATATAAAACAATTTTATATTCACTATCAAATACGCTCTCATAGCTATTATTACACTCAAACTCATTCTAGAGTACTGCTGACTCTATCTCTAATGAATTATACCCAACAGAACCATGGTTGTCGCTTAACCATATGCTCCGATACCAAATGTAACATGTCGATTTTTCGTTGCCGAAAAACCGAATAGTTAGGGTTTTTAAAAAGAATTTAAGAAAAGAAAAAGAGAGAAAAAGGTAGAAGATAGAGAAGAAAATAGAGAGAAAAGGAAATAGAAAATTTTAAAATAGAAGAAAAAGAGAATAGAAAACAGAACAAAATAGAACGGAACAGAAAACAACAGAACAACAACAGAATCTCACAATTCGCAGCGGAACAACATATAATAATAAATGAATAATCTTTAAACAAAGAACTATATCAGTTATTACATTTTATACATTTCATTTCATTACATCATATCATCAGAGTGTACAACAACAAACAGTGCAGCGGAAAAGAAATACTATATACTAGTGATACGCCATGCCATCAAGCTTGCCTCCAGCAACTCCAGAATATCCAGAATATCCTGATAAACCTAACTCTTGACTGCCCGTGTGGAAATTGGTGAGCACCCAGAGTTTAGGAAGGAAAACAATAAACTCCGAGTCAGTCATGTGACTGGTGTGAGAACTCAAAACAGTTTATTTATCTTTGAAAACAAAATAGAGGAATATTTTTAAATCAATTCGCAATGCTTTTAAAAATGAGACTACCATAAGGCCTCCCGCACACACACACAATGCAAACGCAGAATCGGAGGAGATTTCTCCTTATGATAGTCAAAGATGCTTGATACGCATTTAAAAGATATTTGATATTATTACTAGTGCATACCGTAGGAAAAAAATTCATTTCGAAAGTAGAATATAAATCTTAGCCAGCATAGACATTCCGAACTATGCCTACTATAGCTAACTATGTTCAATAGCAGGTTACCGCCACATTCCATAGCAGGTTATACAACTAAAACCGTACAAGTCTCGTATTGTTTCTTTGGATTTCCAACGAATGATCAAGCCAAGGAACTTCCCATTGCCACATGAGAATGCCTCTGGATGGACATCCCCGAGAACCAAACCGGATCTCTACCAACACAAGGCCGGGTTACCCCTAACTGAGTAACAACTGACCGAATATGCCATCCCCCGGTCCTTTGGGACCTTTCACCGAGCGCTCGCAATCAATTCACACAATCATAACAAAGTGTTTTCAACATGAGTAAGTATCTGGGCTCCATACCATGATACCACCCTTTTCCAGAAGGAAATGCACACATCCTAAAGGGCGCTACCCCTCATAACCTTGCCGCATCTTTCCTGTTTTGACCATTCACGGGGTGTGAGGCTCGACGAAGTCACGTCCACAAAAACGTACTTTATAAAAAAGCCATGCTTTGGGTCAACAAATGATCATAGAAATGATCACAAAGATAGACAATCAAATAAACGATCCTATCACAAATAATCAACACAATGATCATTTACAGCAACACTCAGCAAGTCACATTACCAAATTGGGAATATATCGCTGATAACTTCAACTATATAACCTATGAGCTCGTACGTCTCAGAGAAGGGTGTTAAGCTAAAAGAATAAATTCTTCGCCACCAACAGAAATATATTTGAAAGAAATCGGCTTTATATCTCAACTTGTAATGTCAGACATACAATCCATACAAGTCTGTTCCGGGCTCGAACAGAACCGAAGGCACTTACAAAGAAGTCCTTGCAATCCGGATATTCACAATCCGGATCGGATTCACCATCACATATGGAGAACTCAATACCGTAGCTACTCGGTGCAGAGTCAATCGACAGGTCATCCTATCGCTTTCGCAAATACCGGATCTTCAACACCGATCTTCAATGCGATTCACAACGACGTATCACATATTCGGAATGGGTTATACGACCCCATGGTCCTTTCCCGATTAACCCGAATAGTGAGCGCTTATTCAAAAATAAGTGTGGCATTCAAATTCAAACAAATCACATCAAATACCCATTCAAAGGGAAATATTGATAGTCGGTTATTGAACTATCAATGGATATGCACACATCACCAGATTCCAAATAATTTTCCAAATTATTTATTTTCCAAAAATATCTTTACAAGATATATAATTTCAACACTTCAAAAATAAATCAACATTTGTTTTTAAACAAATTCCACTTTCCTTTATAAATTCCTTAGTGAATTTATAATCCAAAATATCTATGAATATTCGATTTCAATTATTCATTTCAATATTTCTTTTCAATTTATCTTCAAAAAGATAAATTCTCAAAATATTCACTTTATATTGGAAAACATTTCCATACTTATTTATTCATAAGTAATTCACAAATTTTATTTATTTTCAACACTTGGAAAATATTCAATATACTTCAATCAAAAATAAGTATATATTTCATTCTTTAAGGAAATCATTCTCTTAAACATATTTATTTGGGCCAAAACGAATGTTGCGTAAAACATTGTTACGACAACCCAAAATCACTAGTATAGGGATTCGAAATTAAAATAGATATATAAATCCCAATACTATACAAAACATTTCCTTTCGGAAATCATTTACTATAACAACAGTGTTATAGTCCACTATTTCCTTTTATTTCTCGAAAACGTCTATTTCAACAATGAATGTTGAAATCTATGGTTTCGAATCTCAACACATTTAGAACATCGTTAGATCGTTTTAATTCTGTTTAAAATATCACATTCAAAACAATTTCTTTAACATATTATTCACTATTCAAACGTGAATATACTACATTAACAAATTCCATCCTTTTATTCATTTTATTTTAAAGGATTATTCACAGTCAAAAATGTGAATATAACTCCATTAATAGGTTTCAACAATTTACTTATCAAAATAAGTCGTTTGTGAATTTATAAAACAACGTTTATAAATTCCATTTCTATTTATTTTATAACAACTTTTTATAAATCTCTTTTATTAACCTATTCTATTTATAACTCAATTATAAAACAAAGGTTCATATTATAAGTCAAATACTTATAATTTATTCGTTCACAAAAATCGTTCCTTTGAACTTCATAATTATAAATCTTATAACTTATAAGATTCAATTATTTATCCAAAACCATTCTTTTAATGACTTTATAAATTTTATAAACCTACTGTTTATAAAATTCCATTTATAATTTCACCGTTTATAATTCTATAAATTTCATTTTATAACTTCACCATTTAAATTCTATAAATTTCATTCTTTAATGAAATTCATTTTCACTTCATTCAAACACTTATAAAAACTCGTTTTATAATTTCAGTATTTCAATTTATAAATATCCATTTATAAATCCCTTAATATAAATCAATTTATATTATTCTTTTCAAACGTCTTTAATCTCCTTTATAATTTCATCCTTTTGATTTATAAAATAATTAAATTTCATAAATCCTATATTTAAACTTTTCACAATAAATTCAGAAATTCCGATTTTACTATTTTATAAAATCATCAGCATCATATTCTCAAAAATCAGTTTTTAACTATATTTCTCAAAAATCATAATTTTTATAACATTAAAAATTATACGTTTATTTATTTTAAAATGAATCAATTCCAAAAATATTTTATAACGTATACTTTCAAAAATAACTTTGAAATCATTTTAAAATTCCAAATTTGGTCCAATGATGCTACACACCAAATAGTCAATCACGACAACAACGATATCATATATCGATATGATAATCCATCAAATATCAAAATATCTGAAATCAAGTAAATACTGTTGAGGAATCCAGTTGGATCCCTCCAACCTGTTTTCCTGCATCCACAAACATTAGCACAATACCAATTCCGCTCCAGTACGAAATTATCGCGGTATATGGGATTAATAATATTATCCGCTTAATAACGGCGCAATAGGGTCTCATCCGCTAAACAAATAAATGCGGGAAATCAATAACTCCAATATATACATATGCCAATATATATATATTGCTATTATATATAATACCGATTTCACTGTTTATGAAATATTCGCGGTATATGTTTTTAATAAATAACATCCGCTTACTAACGGCGTATAATGTCTATTTTAACAATCAATATATAACAATCATCATTCAAACATGCATTCAAATATTTTAAATCTAACTATTTAAAATAAAATCGAAACTGATTCGATTGAGTGAGAAGTTCTCACCTTGATTTTAATTTCGTTTTAGCGATTTATTTCGAATAAAATTAAACGCGCGTTTAATTTTACTCAAAATTCTCACTAACTCCAAACGACTCCAATCCAACTCCATCGCGTAGTGCTCGTCCATACGATTCCAACGCAACTGGTTTTGCGCGTTTTCGACCTCGTATGAAAAAGATATTGATTTTACAAGTTTATACACGATTTTACATATATAAATTACAACATAGCTTTTATTATTTTAAACCTCAAACCATCAGGGCCGTAGGATCCACCAAATGCCATCACGACCGTTCCCCCCCTTCTCTCCTCTTCATGTCTACAGGCCATTAGCCGAACCAAATGAACCCAAAGCTCAAATTTAGGGTTACTTCTTGCATCCACCTCGCTCCACTAGAATTTGATCAGGAAGCTCCACCACGTTCGCCATCACTTGCTCTAGGTTCGACCCCAAGGCCATGAAACTCGGCCTCACCCACGGCCTTGAATTGCGTGCCAAACTGAAGCCATACGCGGCCCCCCTACTCCCTCTATGTTGCTCCAAATCACATCACCACCGTTGAACTCGTAGCGCTCGATGAGCTCTCCAACTTTGATGTTGAACATTCTTGCTAATTCTTGATGGATTTGGAGTAATCGAGAGAGGAAGGAGAAGCATTCTCAGCCATTCAAAAGGTTGCTGGCGGCTAGGGTTACATATATTTTTTTTTTTTAATTTAGAGTGAGGGTGCCTATTTATAGAATTTCGAATGACACTATTCATCCGGAAATTCCGAACTCCGATTTACGCGCCGTAACCAGCGTTTCTAAGGTTTACCCCGCGTTCCGGACACAATGGAACAGGTTTCGGAAGCTAATTCGGACATCTGTGCGAGTTATGGCTACAAACGCTTAATTTAAATTAAACCGATTTAAATCGATTTCTAGGCGTTTTAATTTGTACCGGACAAACGGTAAATCCAATTGACACGAAATTTGAAACCTTACAATAATATCACATTACGGATCCGATGAAACTGGTTTCGTCGAAATCCGAGACTTTTTGAAAAATGGCTATTTTAACTCGCCAAATTAAAATTAAAAATAATTCGATGCGTTTCGAGCTGCCACAATCAAACGACAACTCCGATTGACACGAAAATTGAAATCCGGTAATAACTAACTATTACGGATCCAATGGAACTAGTTTCGTTCAATTCTGAGACTGTTCAAAAATTGACTATTTTCACTAGTCGATTTAAATATTAAAATATTCAATTTTCACAAATTAACTTTTAATTCGATTTTAAAAGTTCTAAAATATCATTCTAACTTCAACATGATAAAATAAAATTTTACAAATCATTTTCAATCATATTTAACTCAATTTTCAATTATTTCCATAATTTAACGTATTAAATTATCGATTTAATAATTCAATAAAATCCAATTATTCAAATAAAAATTTATTTGACTTAAAAATTCACTTATTAATATTTAAAATTAATTAAATATTCAAAATTTAATTTCTAAAAATTCTGGGTCGTTACAACCTTGGAGATAATCTTTTTGTAAGTGGATCCGCCATAATGGAGTTTGTCACAATATGCTCTATAAATTACAATTTCTTTTGCACACTTCCTTTATTGAAAAATAATATGTTGTTTATTGTCACATAATATTACTTTAGTGGTCTTCCAATTTTTTTAATATTGCATAATTTTGCGATAAAATTTTGTGATTATTTTTCATCGTCGGATGCTACATAACAGAAAATAAATATAAGTTCCGAAATAGAGGAGGCTATAAGTGTTTGTATGATAACTTTCTTATATAGTTCCACCAAAAAAATTATCATTATTACATAAAGTGGATTTTTTATACTCTTGTCATCCAAAATATTCAGATCGTAATACTTTATGATCTCCAACCAATTCGATCTTTTATCTGTGAGCGTATAATCTTTTATTCCCTAAAGATATCTCGTAACCATTTTGGTCATTAAGTATTGATCCACTTTCAATGTCAGTAAGATACCTGCCAAATAATACATGCAATGTATATGCCTTAACATGCATTAGACTCCACAACACTAATGCATGGGGAATCTTTTGCATTTCTTTGGCTTCAAAGATGTTATTTTATTACTATATAAGACAACATTTGTCTCTTTTGACAAAAGAGAATCAATTGATTCATTTGCATACCAAACCTTTTTAAGCACTTATCTGCCTAGCTCTTGTGTGATAATCCAAATATCACAACATGAATAGTAATGGTGTATCTGAATCCCTAATACAAAAGAGTACAACATAAATAGGTTCTTTTAGTTGTTTCATCAATATCTTTATTGAGAAACACGATGTTAATATTCATGGGATATTGGTTAAAATTACAATATGCAACAAATCCCAAAGTGATTCTAAAGAGTTTCACTAAAACCAAAGAGAAAGTTTCCTTTTAAAAAATATTTTCCTTTTAAGGATGGTGTTTTCTATAAAAGAGCCTTATAGCTTTTCATATTATCCACTTGATTCCTTTTGGTTTTGAATGGTTATTCATAACCAATGGTCTTGTTACCTAAACTAAGCGAAAAATCTCAAACTTTATTATTCTTATAGGTTTACACTATATACACACACCTTGAATCCACATTTTAAATTAGTACCTTGTATGGATTGATATAAGTCCACAGTATCATCTTCATCAATTCATTTATCATCTTTATGGAAAAATACTACATAATCGTCTGGAATAGTATTTCTTCATTTTTAAGTGGATTTCCTAGTGGTCTTGCACTTTGAGGTTGTTTTCTTGAAATAATAATCTTAACTTGAATAAAATTTTATTTGACATTTTTTTATTATGGTTCTTAGTTTACTTTTTGTTAATGAAAGGAAACAAATCACATACATTATCCGAAGAAGTAATTGTAATTGAATCGAATATAATGATTCTTCTTAAAGACAATGATATGTACTTTATTTTTCCCCTTAAACTCAGTATTCTCAAAAATTGTAGCATTTCCTATCTTAATTTTTTTCTCTCTTAACATGGGTTTACAAAACTTTTAGCTTTTATGTTGCTTAGAATATCAATAATGTATTTGCTATCTTTGGTGCTTTAATCTAGAACTATTTAGTAAGCTAAAACAAATAATCATATTAACTACCAAATCAAAATTTGAGACTTCATTATAAAAGTTATTTAGCATAAGTAGATATAAGATATATTATAAACATTAGGAGTTTTAATTACAACAATGTTTGAATTTATTCATAAATTAATCTTATTATTTCTAAATGAACAATAATAATCAAATTTGTTCGTATTGAAAATTAGAAACCGAAATATGTTTAAGTGACAGTATAACAACAATATCAAACAAATCCAAAACAACATGCATATCTTTTTAGACATGACGTGTGTGATGTCTAGTAAAATTCTTTTTAAATGTTCATAGATTTCATAAAAGAAACAAGTATAAAAATATCTTTATGTTATTTCTTTTGTTTAGGCCCTTAGCGACTTTTTATATTGTTATTTATATATTTATTTACTATGTACGATAAATGAGTACTTTCTATCTTATTATGCTTCAGTTTCTTTTCTCTTCTTCTTACCACAATGTGAAATGAGCTCAATAAGAGATCAATTTATCCTTAAGAAAATTAATAATAATCTTAAAATGATTATATTGTGAATAAAGAAAGTACTAAAAGAATAACAATAATTCGAGTGCCTTTAATTTTTGAATCAATATTTTCTATGTAGTACCCATCTACGTTTTCTTTCTTTGACTTTATGGAATCAAGCAATATTCAGCTTGCTTGTTTCTCCTTACTATTTTGACAAAACGCTTTTCATCCTCAGTAAAGAACTCTTAAAATTGATTATGCTTATGGATACCACATTCTTGAAAGCTTCTGAACTATTTTACTTGGTAATCTTTTGACTTTGGCCTTGAATTATCCCACACGTGAATGTTCTTCATAACATTATTAAAGTATTCAACCTTAATATGGGTGGGTATGACCCTTCTAATTGCAAGAGCTAATTCCATTAATTTAATAACAAACAACATGTTTCTGTTGTGCGGAAATTCAATTGATTCGCACAAACTCCAAAAACGCAGCGGAATGCTAATGCGCGGAAACAATCAAAAGAAGGATCTAGCTTGTCGATTAATTACCAAACACAAATTCAATGAAAAATAATCACCAAACAAAAAAAATACAGAAGAAAGGAGAACACAGAGATTTAACGTGGTTCGGCTAAATTGCCTACGTCCACGGACCCAACAACTATTCTTTATTTCACTGAAGAAAGAGAGTACAAAAAAGAGGGAGATTACAAAATTATAGGCAGCAAAGTAGAGAGACTAACCTATAATTGCAAATTGAATAATCAAATTATCCAAAGACTTACTTACGCTCAAAATCCCTAATTGATCGACTGCAGAAATTAGGGTTTACTGAAAAAGAGGATAATGGTGGATGCTCTCTCACACTTTCACACACATTTGAAGAAGAACTTCCTTCATTTAAATAGGCGTGAAAATGAAGGATGCTTGGAGATGAAGAAAATTAACTTCCAGATTATGTGACAACCTTTCCAGATTACTTGATTTGATTCCAATGCACATAAATGATAAAAAATCTATGTTTCCATAAATTTCTATTGCTTAAATTAATCTCCATGTATAAACTTCTCTATCTTCATATAATAAATATGACTAATTGATTGATTAACAATTAATTAGTTTCCATTCTCTAAAAGATACCGCACATATCTTTCCTCTTTATCATTCCATATACAGCCTAATTAATTGATTGACTGAATCAATTAATTATTTTCTTATCTTCTTTGGAAATATTTGAATCACATAAATTCAACACTCCACCTTGATTCAAATATAACTATCTCTCTGCATCATCACATCTCGACAAATTGTTGGGTCTACGTCAACAAGTTCAATGTGAACTAGTATGGGCAATATTGCCCAAACAGAACTTCCAAATCTTTCCCAAGCACAAGAAAGATAGTATGCACATCATCAAACATAATGCATACGAGAAAGTACCAAAATTCTTCAACAAATCCGATGTTGGAGATGAACATGTAGATACAAATCTTCGAGAGACCAATGGAGATTTAACAGCGCGCTTCACCTTCTCCATTCCAAATTGAGTGAGGACATACTCAATATTATCTACTCCAATCTCCTCTACAAGAATTTTGCTAGACTTTCCTAAGTCAACATCAACAGACTCACTAACAAGCTCCACAATATTATAAGCATAAGATGTAGAATAATCGCTACAAATATGCTTACAAATAGGGCCAACTGAACCAAAAGGCCTTTCCAGCAAGTGAGCTCCACCTAGAGTCTGAACCTCTGTAATCTTCTCATCAACCATGGTATCATCGAAAATACCAATATCTTTCTAAATATGGAAATAATCTGATGACTCCAAATGTGTTTGGTAATTTTCTGTCCTCCCAATGTCATCACTCGATAGAGGCTCCATCTTCAACAAAGACCTCTCATCAAATATCGCATGCCTGCTAGTCACAATTCTCTTAGTTGTTTTACACCACAACCTATACCTCTTCACTCCTTCTCTATAGCCTAACAAAATGTGCTTGCTTTCCCTAGGCTTCAACTTATCATGTCTCTCATCTTCTAAATAAGCTGAACAACCAAACACTTTAAGGAATGAATAATCAACAGGCTCTCTTTTCCATATTTCTTCTGTGATCTTCATATCTATGGCAATAGAAGGTGTGCGGTTGATGAGAAATACTGCCATAGATATCGCTTCTGCCCAAAATCCCACTTCTAGACCAGCAATTGTTCTCAAGCTCGTAGCTCTCTTCCACAATATCCGACACATGCTCTCTGCCACCCCGTAACAACGTGACTCAACAGAAATAGAAAAATATCTAATAACATGTTCGGACTCACAATAGTTAGTGAATTCTTGTGACATAAATTCACTACTATTTTCAACTTTGAGAACCTTCAAACGCTTCCTCGATTGCTTCTCTACCAAGGTCTTCCACTTACAAAATTGGACAAATATTTCATCTTTGGCCTTTAAGAAATAGACACAAACCTTACGTGAGAAATCATCCACAAATAAGACAAAGTAACTGGCTCCACCAAAAGATGCAACTGGGGTGGGTCCCCGCACATAAGAATAAACATACTCTAGAAACTCTGTAGCTCTAGGTCTTCCAACATCAAATGTGACATGCTTCTTCTTTCCAAAAGAACAATCTCCACAAGAGCTAGGCTTCGACTGACAAACACCATCAATCAACCCACGCTTCTTCAATACTTCAAGACTCTCCTCATCAGCATGACCTAAACGAAGATGCCATAACTGAGTAGAATCTGAAATACTAGAATCAGTAGAATCTGAAATACTAGAATCAGTAGAAACTACCGACTCTTCTAAGACTGTCTCTCCATGAAGCACATAAGTATCATTAACTCGCACCCCTTTCATCACTACCAAGGAACCCTTCGCCACTCTCAAATTCTCTCCATCTATTATTATTCTCATACCAAGTCTACTCAAAGCTCCAACTGATAACAAACTTCTAGACAGCATCAGAACATGTCTAACATCCGTGATAGTCCTAACAACACCATCATGCATCCTAAACCTCACACTTCCAACGCCCACAACATGACAAGATGTGTCATTCTCCATATGAACTGTTCCGCCATCAATTTTCTTGTAACTGACAAAACAGCTCCTATCTGGCGTCATATGACAAGAAGTTCCAGAATCAATCACCCAACTTGTATGCTCTAAAGGTGAAATACTGGCTGAAAGTAATGATGTATTACTATCACTTCTATCCGCATCTGATCTAACTGCTAGCAAAATTGAAGCTTTCTTCTTCTTCTCTCTCTTCTTTCTAAGAGCTGGACAATCCCGTATGAAATGTCCATTCTTCTTACAATAATAGCAAGCACCCCTTCTAGGACCCATGAAATGAGACCTACGCATATCTCTACCTCCAAGGTGCTTTTGGCTTTTATCTCTTCCTTTAGATGAACGAAGTTGTTGCTGAAGAACACTGTCATTAGTCTTCACCTTCCATGTCCCAAAAACTCCTTTTCTAACAAATTTGGTGATGCCATAATTTTTCAGACCACTACTGAAAGAATTTTTCATTGATAACTAATCTAGAACAAGGCAACCTCGCTCTGATACCAAACTGTTGTGCGGAAATTCAATTGATTCGCACAAACTCCAAAAACGCAGCGGAATGCTAATGCGCAGAAACAATCAAAAGAAGGATCTAGCTTGTCGATTAATTACCAAACACAAATTCAATGAAAAATAATCACCAAACAAAAAAAATACAGAAGAAAGGAGAACACAGAGATTTAACGTGGTTCAGCTAGATTGCCTACGTCCACGGACTCAACAACTATTCTTTATTTCACTGAAGAAAGAGAGTACAAAAAAAGAGAGAGATTACAAAATTATAGGCAGCAAAGTGGAGAGACTAACCTATAATTACAAATTGAATAATCAAATTATTCAAAGACTTACTTACGCTCAAAACCTCTAGTTGATCGACTGCAGAAATTAGGATTTACTGAAGAAGAGGATAATGGTGGATGCTCTCTCACACGCTCACACACATATGAGGAAGAACTTCCTTCATTTAAATAGGCATGAAAATGAAGGATGCTTGGAGATGAAGAAAATTAACTTCCAGATTATGTGACAACCTTTCCAGATTACTTGATTTGATTCCAATGCACATAAATGACAAAAAATCTATGTTTCCATAAATTTCTATTGCTTAAATTAATCTCCATGTATAAACTTCTCTATCTTCATATAATAAATATGACTAATTGATTGATTAGCAATTAATTAGTTTCCATTCTCTAAAAGATACCACACATATCTTTCCTCTTTATCATTCCATATACAGCCTAATTAATTGATTGACTGAATCAATTAATTATTTTCTTATCTTCTTCGGAAATATTTGAATCACATTTGTTAGGTATGGCTCGCATTGTAAAAAGGAGTGGGTGCGTGGATTGAACAGACTAAAAAAGTCCCACATCGCGGAATATTCAGAATAATCGTGGTATATATATGGGATTGGTGGCACGTAACATTAGGGATTCCTTTTGTTACAATGTGTTGCCAAGACCAGATTATATGCTCGATGAAGGCGATGGAGGGATGTTCAATCGGGACGCCGGCATGGGAAACTTCGACCGTTGACTCCGATAGACACGGTGAAGCGAACGCGTACGATACGCGGGAATGCCGAAACTCAACAGTTTCCTTAATAATTCTTAGAGTTAGTCCCAAACAAGACGAGACTATTAAAATTGGCAGATATTTTAATTAAATTAACTGAAAATTGAACAAAAATTAAGAATTGACCGTATATGCTCATACCCAAATATCGGCCAAGTAAGTTCAAATAATTGTTAAAGTCTCTTCTTAAGATACCTAGCACAACATTAATATCAAGTCTTTGGATAGTAATATTAACTATAATGGGTACTTTTGTTGTAATGATCAACAATAAATTCAAGTCAAATGACAATCTTCGTTTGGTCGATTAGTTATTCACTTGTAAAACATTATAATTGTCATATTTATCATCACACATGTGCAAGTTATTCGATCTAATATTAGTCTTTCTTTGGATCGGTTAACATCCGCGTGAATAAATGCACACAAATATCAAACATTTCATAAACAACTAAAAATGAGAGGCCACTTTGGTGATATGATATTTCAATTAGCTCACTTAGAATGTAGGATATTTACAATTAGTTTGCAAAATGACACCAAAAATATATTTGAATTTAATTCCTAGTGTACGTGCAATATCTCGAATGCTATAATACACTCCCAAAAGTACATTTTAAGTCTATATGACACTTGAAAATCTTAAAATTATAACTATGATACATGTTTTAATCATAGTTGTTATAATATTTTACTTTAAGTATGTGATTCATGACATTTTCTAAAGGGTTTTGGATCAAAGGTCCATATTCTCAAAGCCCGTGCATAAAAAATCTCTACTCATAAATTCATGTAAATTAAGTCACTGTTTTGTTATTTTTTGCCAAACCGTCCCCTCCATAAAATCGGTCCAGCATTGAAATCAAGAGCAAAAGCGGCGTAAATTAGCCAAAAACTAAAATATGGACCTAATTTTCACAACTTTTTTGGAAGGGACTTTTCTTCCACTATCTTTCAATTCTGAGGAGTTGGCAGTCATTCCTTATTTAAAAAAAAATATAATACAAGATGTCATAAATAAATCACATGACAAATGTCATGGATGAACGTCAAAATTAAATGCCACATAAAATTATACATAAATGACATAATAAATGCCGTAATAAATAACATGAATGAATGTGGTAGTTGTGATATCCGAACCATAATATAGCTATACAGAATGCTAATGCATCACTTTAT
Organism: Allium cepa; assembly: GCA_030765085.1. NCBI lineage: Eukaryota > Viridiplantae > Streptophyta > Magnoliopsida > Asparagales > Amaryllidaceae > Allium > Allium cepa. The sequence goes on along the minus strand of CM060940.1, from coordinate 131,797,460 downwards.
ATTTAGTTTATTATTTGAATATTTAATTAAGGTCAGCAACCATGCATTTTGGTAAAATATGAAAATTGCTTCTCTTTTTATTTTACGATAACCAAAGCATGAAAGTGAAACATGTTTTCAAGAATCATATAAAATATCTGTAACTATCAAACATTAATGCATCAAATAATAAAACATATATCTTTTCTTATTCCAAATACAAACATGTTGCATCATTAATATAATTGTAACTGACGCATTTAGTGTTTTTATGGTAACAAATTACTTAATTTATTATCATAACAACCACATTTGATACATTTATAATAAAAATAAATGCAATTGACCACTACGTGGTCCAAAATGTAAACTAGTGTCATGTTTAAAATTTATTTCAATTATAAAATAAACACTTTAAATGAGCATACTTTATTTTTAATTAATCAAAATTTCTGAAATAACCAAAATACTTTATATATATCCAAATTATTTAATCTAAAGTTGCTAAGTGTAAAACAATCATAGAACCGGAGTTATATTATTTGCATAAAATATTCATACCATTGATAAACATTAAAGAAAATGACTGTACATATCAGATCATAATGGATTCCTCACATTAAAATTCACAACTTAGTTGTTTTCGAAATTTTGAGGAATTTAGATTATTTCTCGTAATTTAATGATGTTAAAATTCTAACTTATTTCATAAATAACTTACCGATCATTTAGATCTATATTTCTACACCATAACAATTTCACAAGTTAGCCTTTCAAATTACAATATGTAAGAAAATTAGTACTAAATCAAATCCAAAATCATCACAAGAAATCGTTGATACATAGATCAAGAAGATCTGAAACTTAAGTGGAGTTTAATGACTTCTAAATGAAGTTTAATTTAGAACTTACTCATAATTAAAAAAATTAAAAAATCAATGAAATCAATGATGGGTAGCTCTGATATCACTTATTAGGATTTCAACATACTTTAGGATTGTTTAATCCTTAAGCCTTTAACTTCAATTCATAATTTGATCATTTTAGTTATGCTTTACAAAAAAAAAGCACAATGCATTTTACCTTACCTATGTTGCATACATGTTGGAATTTTCCAACAATTATGACCACAAAGACTGTTATAGGATTTTCTTACTGTGGATGAACTAAATGGAGGCCAAATATGTCACTGATTTCTTACTTCGAAATTAGAGCAATATGATTTTGTATAATAAACTAACAAATATGCATGTATAGCATAGAAACTTGCAGTTATACTTTAAGACTCAAAACTGGAATACATAGGATCCAAGTGAATGTTTGAAATTTCTTACGTTATACCACAACTTTTATTTTCTCTTGGTATAGCAGTACATGAATCAGTGTTTTCCTCCTTTAATATCAAAGATCTCTCCTGGTCAAGCATATAACAGCACGAGTCCCACACCAGTTAATCTACTAGCACTCCCAATCACCTTCGACTCCTGTGTATTATTGTTTTCTCGTTGTTCTTTGAATAATCCGTTTTATGTTTCTAATATTATCTGATTTGTATTTATTTGCACATTTTCAAGTGAAGAAAAACTAAATTGCAATTTTTGTGGTCAATGTAAATGACGGTAGGAGGCACATAAGAGAAAACTGTAAACTACTTATAGATGAAAAATGCTCAAGCAACTGTGAATGTTAGTGCTAACCGGTTCTATTAGTTCAGGCCAAGAGATGATGGAACTTTAAAGGCATCCGAGCAAAACCCATGTTGCTGAATAAAAAGGTACAAATCGGACTTTTTTATGTTGTTAAATTATGCAGTAGATTTGAAACCTGTAATATTCTGTGTTTTTTATGTTTGCATTCAGGAAATGTCATATACTTGGATTTTTTAAAAAATGAGCTTTAATTTTCAAAGCCGACTTTAGCTCAGTTGGCAGAGCGGAGGACTGTAGTTATTTAACAGATAGATGCTTAGGTCGCTGGTTTGAATGCGGCAAGTCGGAGTTTTTTTATCTAACAGAATGAAACACGTTTCTGCCCTCCATTAATGTAAGTTTCTAATTCTCTGAACATATATGATTTCCTTCATATCCTTAACTCTCACATGTTCAACCATAAAAAAGAAGATTGTATGCCAAAATTTTCCTCATAAATAGATCTTATGGTGCATAGCTCCGGCATGATATCTCAACAGATAAATCCTTAAGTATTCAAACTTGTATTTGTCCCACATTTTAAGTTGTGAAAATAGCTATATTATATATTACATAATTTTTTTTTACAATTTTTCCACTGTTTAAAAAAGTTCAACGGAACAACCAAGTCCAAAAATAAGATTTTCATACTGAATCTCAGAATATTAAATGGTGAATGATAAGTTAAATTGCCGAGGTTGTTATGCTATATTTAGTTTGTTCAGTATACACCATGGTGATGTTTTTGCACAAGTGCTGAATTTAGAAAATGGATAACACAGGACTTTATAGTTTAGGAATGTTGCAATTTGTTAAGCATACTCTCATAATGGAAATCAAAGAATCTTTATAGAAAGGAAGGATAAAATAACAAATATCACTTTTAGGCCTTTTTTTTTGGATGATGAGTAATTCGCATCTGGCATGGTAGTGGGTACTATGTAAAGTTTAACTCTCACACGTGCCCCGTGTCACATAATATAGATCTTTGGTTCAATGTATATCTACCTCTTTTTATTTTATTAAAAAAAAGGTGGAGAAAAAAGAAAAGGAAAGAAAGAGAAAAGGAAAAGAACAAAGAATTGCTACCTATCATCAAGTTGCAATTTCTGAAATAACAAACAAGTACCATTTTAGCAGCTATGTAACAGATAACAATCTCATTGATGGTCAGATTGAATTAATTACTAAACATTGCATTTACACAAAAAATATAACCATTAATAGTATCATACGGTATGCATCTATATATATTCCTAAAAATATATAAAAATTTGTGACTTATAACCATGTGTGTATTAAACATCTCATATGTATGTGCATATATTTATAATGCATACGTGCACATACCATATATACGTCTATACATTCATAACATGCCATGTTATATATATTAAAAAAAACACACACATAGATACACACATATATATATAGTGGAAGAATCGACTACACCACATTTCAACATCATTCCTATTCTTCTATGGTTTCAACTACACATTCCGATTTAAATAATACATCTTCTCTCTTTTGTCATCCCATTATATTATTTAAATCCGAATGTGTGCTAGAAATTTGAGGAATAAAGGTGCAGCAAAATGAAGTGTAGTCGATCCTTGCGTGCACGCGCGCGCGCGCACGCACATATATGAAAATTTATTGGGACACAAAACGGTGATAAGATGACCCAAAGATTCGGATCTAGTGTATCACCAATCATGTTTTAATTTATGTCCAAATAGCTATGTGTTCTTGTGTGTAGATAATGATCGGCTCATTTTCACTTTTGCTACGAATATAAGCGGAGGAAGTTGTTTTTTTTTTGTTCCATCCGTTTCCAAAAAAAGAGGTCAGGCGGTCGTCGTTGTGTTACATGCGTGGAGCAGGTTGTGAGTGTGGGATTTGGGCGTTATGGGTAGAGATTGGGTGAGATTATATTTGGTTTATCATCTGTTTGGTATTACTAAACATATCAGAAAAATCAAAGGACCTAAGGTAATTATTATTTTATTAGAAAGTAATGCTAGGATTTAAAAGATATATGTCAGTTTTTATTTTTAAATTTAAAGTTGTGCTAAATGCATACCAAAAACTTTTATAATCCACCCCGTCTTTATTTTACACCCCTCCCCACAATTACTCGTGCCTTCTCCAGTTTAACACACATATTATTTTACCATTACCCAGCTCTGCCAGCCAACCGAATGGTGCCAGCCAAATTGTGTGTTTTCCCTCACAAACAGCTCAGTTCGGTAGACAGTACAACGTCGGTTGACTTGCTAATTTTAAAATATTCCTTTTTTGTCGGATTTCATTCACCGCTCTTAATTTATTGTTACACTTTTAGCAATTAATGAAACCTGCTAATGAATGGATGTAGATCACATGCTTTGGAAAAAATTGAGCAACATACACCAAATCAATCTCAGCATTCTCTGTTTACCTCAACAACACCCTAATCATTAATCTCATTTTCATGGACCTTGTCTTTATAGCCTATATTTGCTTTGAATTTTTCCTTCTTTTAGGTTAATAATGCTCCAAAATTGATTTTAAAAAGACTTTCATATCGTTCGTAATTTATACCGCAAGGTTTCAACTTGCATTTCTTTCGATGTACGATAGTAAACAATTTACAAAGCTTCCTTCATCCAGTTTAATGCTGTAGCCTCCTCTACTTTGGCAAATCCAAAATAAAAGTATAAAACCCTAGCTCTTTCAATATATCAAAAGATATGAAAAGAATTGAAGAACTTCAACCACACACCATCTTCATTAACGCAAAAGATATGAATTTCTACAAGCAAACACTCATCATTATGTCAGGTCTACTAGCTTTTAAATATAGCAACGATCCAATCATATTACGATATAATTTTTGGTCAATACTTTTGCCACTTTCATCTTTATCAAGATGTATGGTTGTACTCATAGGAGTTGTTTAATAGAAGTATTTTCCATATCAAAGCGTTTAATTTGATTGTTACAATATTTTTCTTGATTAATAAAAATACCATTTTCTAGTTGTTTAATTTGTAAGCCAAGAAAATAATTCAACTCACCAATATGTGACATTTCAAATCATCTGTCATTATTTTAGACAAATCTTGACATAGTCTTTCAGTTGTAGTCCAAAAATAATATCATCAACATATATTTAAACGATTAAAATATCTTGTTTATTTCTTTTAATAAAAGAGTTTGATCACCCTTTCCAATTTCAAAATCAGAATTTGTTAAAAATCTTTTAAGACAATCGTATCAAGCACGGGGTGCTTGTTTCAAACTGTATAAAGCATTTTTAAGCTTATAGACATGGTTAGAAAATTGTTCATGTATGAATAATGGAGTTTGTTCAACTTTTATGAAACCATTTAAAAAAGCACTTTTGACATCCATTTGATATAATTTAGAAGGCAACATCGCACATATCAAATCTCAAGCTCCGAGTACGAAAATGGTGGTTTATCATTGGTTGGCTGCAACAAAACAGAGAGCCCAACAATAAAACACACCTATAACCACTCACATGCCACTGCGACCACAACCCATTTATGTTTTCGGTCACCCCCGCAATGTTGAAATAAGTCAACAAGCAGAAAAAGTCCAAGAAAAAATAATAGGATGATCCGCCAAGCACGAAAAAACCAATTTACCGAGCAAATTTGATTGATTGGCCTATTAGCTCAGTTGGTTAGAGCGTCGTGCTAATAACGCGAAGGTCGCAGGTTTGAGACCTGCATGGGCCATTCTGCTTATTATTTTTAAATTCCAACCATTATTTTCCCTAACCGCAACAAACAACTCACACCTCTTACTAATTTCATGTCGACCTAAATTACCAATCAACTAAACAAAATATTCATTTTTATGCCTCAAATCAACGCATAATACTAGCATCGGATCTACAATCCACAGCAATATTACAGCAGTCGGAAAAAAAAAATCCAAAATTTACCTGTAACATTGAAGCAACTGGAGAAGGGCAACAATTCTGCTCCATGAAAAAAGTTTACCAATTAACGAATTCAAGGAGGAAAATGGTTGTGGTGCCACGTACTCGAAACAGGCACCGGGCATGATGTTGGATGCCTGGTGCAAGGTGCCGATTGACATTTATAATTTCTAAATTTGTCCCATGAATATGGCAGTATTTGAAGCTGACAGAAGCACAATCCTGGTCTGTCTGGTTGGTATTATTACGGTTGAGATGCGAGACTTTTGGGCTTCGGCTCTGAGTTAAGTTGGAAAATATATCGTGCTTATTTTGATCGAGCTGGTTAATGTTTGGGCTTTTAAAATGTTGGATTGGTTCGGTAAATTGGTTTTTTCGTGCTCGGTAGATCATCCTGTTTTTTTTCTTGGACTTTTTCTGCTTGTTGACTTATTTCAACATTACGGGGGTGGCCGAGAACATAAATGGGTTGTGGTCGCGATGGCATGTGAGTGGTTATAGGTGTGTTTTATTGTTAGGCTCCTTATTTTGTTGCAGCCAACCAATGATAAACCACCATTTTCGTACTTGGAGCTTAAGATTTGATATGTGCGATGTTGCCTTCTAATTATATTAAAAGGGAATTGTTTGATTCTTACCTGTTTCGTTGTCCCTCACTGTGCCTTGTGGTGATTTGATATGCGGATAATTAAAATCAATCTTCTAGTTGAAACGAGAAACATTCATAGCTCAAATGGAAAGAAGCAATTGTAATCCTATAAAGGAGAGGTCATGGGTTCATGTCTCTTTAGAGTCATAATTTTTTTTTGTATTTTGATAAAAAAAAATTGAATGAAAGTTTTTTTTATATATATATTTTATCAAGTTAAGTTGGAAAATATATCGAGCTTATTTTGATCGAGCAGGTTAATGTTTGGGATTTTGAAATGTTAGATTGGTTCGGTAAATTGATTTTTTCATGCTCGGCAGATCATCCTGTTTTTTTTTTTGGACTTTTTCTGCTTGTTGACTTATTTCAACATGGCGGGGGTGGCCGAGAGCATAAATGGGTTGCGGTCGCGGTGGCATGTGAGTGGTTGTAGGTGTGTTTTATTGTTGGGCTCCCTGTTTTGTTGCAGCCAACCAATGATAAACCACCATTTTCGTACTTGGAGCTTGAGATTTGATATGTGCGATGTTGCATTCTAATGATATTAAAAGGGAATTGTTTGATTCTTACCTGTTTCGTTGTCCCTCACCGTGCCTTGTGGTGATTTGATATGTGGATAATTAAAATCAATCTTCTAGTTGAAAAAAGAAACATTCATAGCTCAAATGGAAAGAAGCAATTGTAATACTATAAAGGAGAGGTCATGGGTTCAAGTCTCTCTAGAGTCATAATTTTTTTGTACTTTGATAAAAAAAAATTGAATGAAAGTTTTTTTTTATATATATTTTATCAAGTTGTGTCATGAAAAACTACAAATTCAAATAGTATATATACATATATATAAAAAAATCATAAATCTTTAAAAGAGAAATCATCAACAATAACAAATCTTTAAAAGCAATTATAAATCTTTAAAAGAGAAATCTTTAAAAAATTATATATATTTTATCACTTTTATTTTTCGTAAAGATAGTCCAAGTATATGTAGAAAAATCATCAACAATAACAAACACATATCTACTATGATTAATGGATTGTACTTGTGTTGGTCTAAATAAATCAATATGTAGTAAATCAAGTGGTTGTAAAGTTGAAATGACCTTTTTAGATTTAAAAGATGGCTTAGTTAACTTACCCAACTGACATGCATCACAAATATGATCAATTTTAAAATTCATTTTTGGTAGACCTTTCACTAAATCATTTTTAGAGAGCTTGTTTATAGTTTTGAAGTTAATATGACAGAATCGTTTGTGCCATAACCAAGGATCATTTTTTTTGGCTATTAAACACATATCTGAATTATGATTTATTTTCATATTCAGAACATATATATTTCTATCTCTATTTCCTTCAAAGATAAGATTTTGATTTTGATCAAAAATACTACATTTGTTTTCAAAAAAAGTAATTTTGAATCCTTTGTCACACAATTGGCTGATACTAAGTAAATTATGTTTAAATTTTTGACTACTAAAACATTTGAAATAAGAGGTAAATTTGAAATACCATTATTGCTCACATCGTCTTTGCCGATGATATAACTTTTGAAGTTGTCTCCAAAAGTGACGAAGCCTCCATCTGAATAAGTAATATTTGATAGCATATCTTTGTCTCGTGTCATATGTTTTGAGAAACTACTGTCGAGTATCCACTTTTCTCTTTTCTTGAGTGGGACCTACAAAAAATATGAGATAATATTGGTACCCACTTTTTCAATAGGGTCCTAAGAGTTAAATCTTAGGAAACCAAACCCAAGAGGGCTTAGTATCCCATTTAAAAATGCAACCTTTATTTTATGAACAGTTTCAAGAAAGGTGTTTATATATTTCTTCCTAATCAAACTGTTGTTTGTTTTAGGAACCCAGACATTTATGCTTTTTGGGTAAGAATTCCTTTTTTTCTGTACAGTAGTAGGATTAATATTTCTCTTAATTTTCTTTCTAGGTGAAATTGTTGTTTTCTTAACATATCCTAATTCTTTTCTACTTGAAACAGATTGAGAGCTATCAATAATTTTAGGTAAAGTTTCGCTTCCTTTATTAAATTTTGAAATATTTTTGGTGATGCTTTCTAAATTAATTTTGAGACTTGTATTATCCAACTCTATTAATTTTACCTTAGTTTTTAGCTCATGATTTTCAGAAACAAGAGCATCATTCTTCTCCTTTTGAGTTTCAATTTCATGACTCAAAAGAGTGAGTTGAGAATTGATATTAGAGAATGATTCTTGTAATTTTCAAGTTCTTCCTCTAGTATTTTCTTCTCATCTTTAAGCATATTTCTTTCGAGTTCTGCTTTGTTCTGATGTTCACGAGTCTCCTTATTTTTTCTTTTGAGATTTTTCAGAGTATCAACTAGCTCTGAATTTATCTCTATCATATCATCAAAAGTAAAATCACTAACCTCATTTTCAGTAGCCATGAAACAGACATTTGCTTGCTCATTTTCACTTTCACTACTGTTATCTGATGAAGAAGTATCTGAATCATCTCATGTTACAGAGAATGTTTTTTCTTATCTTTTCTACCATTGTTGAAGTATTTTTTCTTTAACTTTGGACATTCTTTCTGGATACGACATTTCTTATGGCAATTAAAGCATTCTAGAACTGAAGATGATGGTTTGTTTGGAAAGTTCTTTTTTCCATTATTTCTGTTATTTTTCCAGAATTTCAAGAAGTTTTTGAAATCTTTGGCAATAAATGCTAGATCTTCTTCATTCGAACCTTCATCTTTTTCTTCTTCAGCATGAAAAGGTATATTCTTTTTGTCTGGCGCTTGTACTCGTTTTGCCTGTAAATTTACTTCATGGGACTTTAGATTTCCTATTAACTCTTCAGGTTTTATGGTAGAGAGGTCATTAGCTTCTTCAATAGCCAAGACTTTTCTTTCCCATTCATCCGTTAAAGAGTTTGGGATTTTTGATACAGTATCAAAATCAGTGTATTTTGATACAATCCTAATAGTGAATGATAGATATCTTGAAATTTAGAGTACATATCATTGATGGATTCATCTTGTTTCATTTTAAAGTTTTGAAACTGATTTTTGAGCATGGAGATTTTGCTTTGTTTAACTTTGTTAGTTCCTTCATGAGTGATTTTAAGTGTTCATATTTCATAAGCAGTTTGACACATGCTAACACGATTAAATTTATTTCTATCTAGTGCACAGAATAACATGTTCATAGCTTTAGCATTGGCAGTAGCATCTAATTTTTGTGCCTTTGACCAAGTGTAGTATTCTCCAGTAGGAAGAGTGTATTCATTTTGTGTGATATTCCATGATTCAAAACTATTAGATTGCTTGTATATTCTCATACGAGTAGACCAATAATTATAGTTCAAACCATTAAAAAATGGAGGTCGTGCAGTGGATTGACCTTCAATAAAACTAGTGTTAGTAACAGTGTTGGTAGTGCTGGTGTTGTTTTCCATATTAGCAAGATATTAGATAACTTTGTAACGATTATAAGATGCCTTGCTCTGATACCAAATGAAAGTGTGTAGGATCGTGCAATATGGATATAATAATGCATAGTATAGTAATGTAGTAAATAGTGCTAAATATAAAAGCAGTAATATAATAAAAATAACACCAGAGATTTTATACTGGTTCGGAGCACCGTCCTACGTCCAGTCCCAGACTCCTTCTGGAATTTCACTAAAACAACAATCCTCACTTAACCCGGAGGAACAGGTATACACAGTCTGAGTAGCAGAACAGACACCTGAGCAGCAGAACATGATTTTTGCCTCAGCAGCAGAAGAGGACTTCACTAATACAAAAGTATATCTGACACCGTGTGTTCTTGATAATACTAATTTGTCTTTGATAGTACAAACCTCCTATAATCAAATCCTCATGTATATGAAGTGTATGTGAAGATATGAAGAGAAGGTACTGCTAAGTATCGAAGATTATGAAAGTTTATTTGATGATTCAAAGTAGTAAAAATGTTTGTTCGCTGTTTGAATGCAAATATTAAAGCACAAGAAGAATATTAGAGAGTTAGAATGAAAATCGGTGAATATGAAGTGTTTGAGAGTATATATATGTAGTAGTTGAAGAGTTACCTCCATTAGTGAAGGTTTCTAAACGAAGAGGAGCATCTATTTCCGTTCAGAGAAGGGTTGCTTCCTTTCGCAGAAGAAGATGTCTTTTCGAAAATATGGTAGTTGGTCTCGGGTCAGTCGACTGGCTATGCAAAAGATTTAAAAAATAAACAGTGCATATTGTATATGCACACAGTCATTCGACTGGATGATTCTAGCCAGTCGACTGGCTGAGTTATTTTTGCACAATATGCTTCTGTTTTGTTTAATTATGAGAAAAATGAAGTGCGGACTACTTGAGGATATATTTTAACAAATTCCTAAGACTCAATCATAAGTACTAGATAGTGAGAACATAGATTAAAAGTCTTGATATAGCCATAGTCCTTTGATTATCTCTTTTTGTCGTGAATTCTCTTTCTCTTCTATCTTGCTTTGTTATGAATCGAAAACTAGTGATTCAACAACATCCACTCATATTATGGTTGAATGCTTATAAGTTTATGAAGAACATTCAGAGATGTGATAATTTAAACAGCAAGAATCGTAAGATCATAAGGTACAATATTTCAGGAGTTTTTAATGATGTAAAATTCATGGGGATAATCAATATTAAGGAATTCTTTACAGACTAAAAAGTATTTCTTGTCGAAAATGATAAGGGGAACAAGCACGCTTTATATTGCTTGATTCCATAAAGTCAAAGTAAGAGAAACATAAACGAGTACTATATGAAAAATGACTGCTTCAAAAGTTAATGCACTCAAGTTAATTTTTTTGTACTCTCTTTATTCACATTATAACCATTTTAAGATTATTATTAATTATTAACTTTTAAGAATAAAACGACTTCCTATCAAGTCCATTTAACATTATGATAAGAAGAAGAGAGGTTGATGCGTGCTAGATTGAAAGTACTCATTTAACATACATTGTAAATAAATGTATAAATAAAGATAAAGAAGTCTCTAAGGATCTAGAAGAAAAGATATAACATATAAATATATTTGTAGTTGTTTCTTTAATCGGATATACAAACATATAAAGTAAAATATACTAGATATTTTTAAGTTATTATCGGGATTTCAGTTATATTGTTTAGGTTTATTTGATATTTTTGTTATGCTGTCATTTAAACAGATTTTAGTTTTCTATTTCTAATATGAAAAAATTAGGTTATTACTGTTCATTTAGAAATAATAAGATTTATTTATGAATAAATTCAGACATTGTTGGAATTAAAGCTCCTAAGGTTAAAACATAGTCTACATTAACTTATGATGAGTTCCTTTTATAATGAAGTCTTAAATTTGATTTGGTGATTAATATGATTATTTGTTATAGCTTACTAAATAATTCTAGATTAAGGCACTAAAGATATAAAATATTTTATTAATATTCTAAACGATTTAAAAGTTATAGTTTTATGAACCCCTTTAAGGAAAAGTTTTAAGATGGGAAATGCAACAGTTTTTGAGGATGTTGAGTTTGGAAGGAGAAATAAAGTATAGATCATTGTCATTGAAGTGAATCATTACATTTGATTCAATTATAGTTACCTTTCTGGATAATTTATAGTATTTGTTTTCTTCAATAGAAGTAAATCAAGAACTATAATAAGATAATATTAAACAAAATTTTCTTATGAATCAGCATCTTTAAAGAGAATCATTATTTTGATTCAACTATATTTTACTTCTTCAGATAATGTATGAGATTTGTTTTCTATCATTGGCAAAGTAAATCAGGAACCATAATAAGACAATGTTAAACAAAATGATTAGTAATCAAAACGGTTATGAGATATCTTTAAGGAACTAAAATATCATATGCTCATATATAAAAGATCGGATTGGTTGGAGATTATAAAGCATTACGATCCGAAAATTTTGGATGTCGAGGGTACAAAAGATCCACTTTAGGTAATAATTTTTTTTGGGGTGGAGCTATACAAGGAAAGTTGTCATACAGACACTTATAGCCTACTCTACTAGGAAGTAATGTTTATTTTCTGTCATTGGGCATTCAACAATGAAAAATAATTGCAAAATTTTGTCATAAAATTATGGAATATTAAAATAAAATGGAATTGAAAGACCACTGTAATGGCCTGCAAATCCGTAGCCCTTTGAGTCGACAATATTCTCCATCAGTTTAACTCAAATAGGACGGAACTACAAACCATTAGGGTAAAAGAAGAACGAGGTAGAAGAAGAAAATAAAAAACAACATCAAAGTCTCACAATTGCAGCGGAATAAAACATAATATATAATAACCGATCTTTATATAAAAAGAACTATTACTATTTTATACATTACATCATCAGAGTATAACACCAAGCAATAACACATACTGGACAATTATAATATCTTGTCCTCGCAAAAGCTGACTATATAGCTTACCATACACAGAGGAATATAAGTGAGATACGTGATATACGTCTCGTTATCAAGCTCTTCTTTTGAACTCCATAGCATCCTATCATGTATCTGTAATACTCGGTCTGATCCGAATATTATAATAAAATAATGCCCGAGTCAGTTTGGAAAACCATCGTGAGAAAACACACTGAATTGAATTATTAAAGTTTCCAAAATCCTTTGAAAATCAAAGGTATCTCGTAAGACCACGCCACAAACAAACATGTCGGGTTTTTACCTTACGATAACCAAAATATTTTTATCAAATCCGTCTGATATTATAATAATGTCTAAGTACATATACTTATTAAATAGCCGAAATTGTTACATTCATTAAATTCCAGAATAATGGGTATACAAACAAGTCCGATGACACTTATTGAAGATTGAGTTTTCGTACAATGGCAAGGCTACTGGGGTACCATCCGTTACAATACCTGGCCTAGATCAGAGTACCGAGGACCACTCCTGATCCCCTGCAACACAAGACCGGAGCTACCCCTTACTGGATAGTCCGAATAAGATCACCCTGTGGGTTGAGATCAGCAACCGCCCACAAAACCGAGATCAAAAAGGGACTCTAGACAGGGGTGACCTTATCCTACTTGGGTGCTACCCACTTAGCCTTGCTGCACCTCTTCTGTTTTAGCCATTCGCGATTGATGAGGCTTGAGGCCATGTGTTACCTTTTTAGAACACATTCACTTAGAATGCTTATTGTCTTCCAATGACGATGGTCTGATAGCATTCGTCCATACAAGTTGTCTTGGCTCTAGACAAACCGAATCACTGTTTTCATCATCTTCACGGTTTTCATTCCCTACGTTCAAACCGGATCGAATTGGTTTTTGGATAATTAAATCCAATCTTGATCTCTTCGAAACGATCGGCGCATTGCCCAATATTGATAGTCGATTATTTAACTAACAAATTAAACAATCATTCAATCCATTATTTTATTTCCACTGAAAATACCAAGCTTATTAAATTTAGATTTTAAATAAATTAAATCACTTTATCCAAAAATATACATTTAAAGCATTTAAAATAAACGTACTTAAATCTCTTTATTCAAAATAATAGTTAAGAAATTCTATAATAATTTGTCAAGTGAAACTTTAGCCAAAGACTAATTTTAAAATAAAACTGTTATATAAGGTATAAATATTTAATAGTTATCTTTAAAATCACAATACCACTTTAACCTTTAAAAATACTTAACTACTAAAATTTACTTAATTACTATTTACTTTAACACTTTCAAAACCATTAAAAAAATAAATTCTCCCAAAAACATTCTTTTAATAACACCTTTTAAAACTTCTAATTTATACTTAAAAATCTTCCTTTGAAAACATACTTAGCTTTTCAGGAAAATACACTTTCCACTCCAATAAAACCGGTCTTGTCCTTTATAAAGCACTCTCGATTTATTTCCAGTTTTAAATGTACGTTCCAACCCCGTAAATCCCTTTCTTGCATTTTTGAAAATAAAACCACTAATTATTTTTAAAACAAATTACCCATTGTTTATAAATAATCACCGTGAATTTATACTTTCAAATTATCCACTGATAAATATTTCACTTTATTTATAAACCCAGTTTATACATCCCATAGTCTCAATCTCCTTTTAATCACTATATCAAAACACTTAATCGATTTCCTGAATTAAATTCCATTTTAAAGTTTATTCTTGACGTACTCAAGTTATTCCAAAATCCATTAATCCAAGCTTCACTTCTTTATTACGATTTAAAATCTAATTTAAATCTGAAATATCAATTTCACACTTTATTTCAAACTTCTCTTTTAATTTTCCCAATCCATTTAAAACTTAAATTTAAAAATAAATTCTTTGTACTTAAAATCAATATTGCTTAAGTCCTTACTTTTTAAATTCCTTTACTCACATTTATCCAAAATCCCTATTATCCCCATATTCGAAAATTGATTAAATAGGATTTAAAAATCAAACTATTTATTTTCCCAACTCTTTTCTTTTTAATTGATCCAACTTACTATAAATATTCTTCTTTAAATTTTCCCTTTTAATAATTCAATATTTATATTTTTTAAGTGACATAATATATTCAGCAATATATTAACATCAAATAATATAATTTTTCTAACATAATATATAACAGATTATTCAACATTTCATATATCACTGAAATGAAAATAAATTCCACATTTTTGAGGAATCCAGTTGGATCCCTCCAACCCGTTTCCCTGCATCCACAGATGTTAGCACAATATAATACCAATCCCACTTCGAGGGGGATATCGCGGTATATAGGGTCATCCGCTATTATGCGGTGTGCATAGGGTCTCATCCGCTATATAATGCGGGAATATCAATACTAGATTTGGAAATACATCAAATGGATGTAAAAAATGTGTTTTTGAATGGTGAACTGAAAAAAGAAATATATCTGCAGCAAGCTGAAGGGTTTTAGAATAAGGTATGTAAGTTAGTAAAATCAATTTATGACTTTAAACAAGCGCCGAAACAATGCCACAAAAAATTGATGAAGCTATGTTATCAATGGATTCAAAATAAATGAATCGGATAAATGTGCCAATATGAAGCATATAAATAAAGGATATGTCATTATTTGCTTTTATGTTGATTATCTATTGATTCTAGGTAATAATAAGGTCATAATAAAATCAACAAAGGATATGCAGTTCTCTAGATTCGACATGAAAAACCTAGGAGTGGCTGATGTAATCTTGGGTGTCAAAATTTTAAGAACATCACAGGGATATGCATTATCTCAATCACATCACATTGCCAAAATACTCGAATGGTTCGAACAACATAATATAACTATTGTGAAATCGCCGGTAGATATGAACAGAAATTGGGTAAAAAACACAGGTGATGGTATCTATCAGCCTGAATACTCCCGTATACTAGAAAACATCATGTATGTCATGAACTGCACAAGGCTAAACATTGCATATGCTGTAAGCAAGCTTAGTAGGTATACCAACTATTATAACTCCTATAAGACAATATGCACAAGGCTAGATCTTGGGGATCATAAAGATGTAAGTGGTTATATATTAAGATATGAAAACTATTATAACTCCTATAAGACAATAGAGTATGAACTGCATGGGGACTAGTTGCACCACCCGCACCCGAACCTGTGACGCATGCGTGGATGGACGTTTGATGCATCTTGTAAGCACTTGGCACTTGGGCATTTGGCGTTCAAATCGGTACAGACTTTTTGAGCAACAACAGTCATAAACTGTTAAAAATAATGCTTATAGCGTTTGGTAAAGAGTCCCAACCTTTCCATACGAAGTGACTGTTTTCTTCGAACATATGCGTGTAGAATCCTATAAATAGGATCATCTGAGAACCAATTCGAACACAGAAAACTTCATTCAAATTTATCATTCTACTTTCCCACATACCGTTTTTATTCAAACTAACTTGTGTTCGTCGTTGCTTTGTAATCGCTAGCGCCACATTGTGAAAATCGATCTGTTTCATCTTGAGAAATAGTTGCGCATCCACGTTTCAGCATCATTGATGGAGCAATTCTGTTTCAAGGAAGCATTAATCTTACTGGACTCAAACAACCCCTATATTGGTGCGGACTTCCATTATGGTAAGTTTTAATCTTTTTTCGTTTAGTTGTTGGTCAAATGCTAATCAGTATACTGGCAGTAACAGTACCCACACAAATTTTTAGTATGTATGTATAGTTATTAGAGTAACACGTATCCGCAGAAAGAATGATTCATAACCAGCAGTTACTTTCATTATTATTTCAGCCTTGCAAAAGTAGTTACTAGACCTTAGCCCAGCCCTGATAAAAGTGCTGTTGATGTCAGGTAATGGAACTGTATGTGGTTATCCTTATCTCAATATAAGTGCATTTGATATAACGTCTCATGTACAGTTATCGGAATCAAACGATAAGGTGCAAGAAAATCTGTAAATAAGGTGGAACCTAGTGCACGAGGCTCCGGTCGATAGCGTGCTCTGAAGAGGTCGATAATGTACACAGCATTTCCCTCGCATTGCGAAGAGGTTGTTTTTGGACTTGAATCTGGATGTCCAGATCACCATGCGGGTGACCTAACCGTTGCGTCCAGAAAATCTGCAAATAAATAGATAAATAATTAGAAAAAACTGAAGGAATTTTTTTTTAGCGATTTCGTATACCGTTTGTTTATTTAGTCATTATTATTGCACAACCAGTTGCATCAAAACAACATACAATGTCCAAAGTCAGTACAAGGCTTCTTAAAGATGGGGTCGTCGGCATCAAATAATCTCTTGCCAATGTTGCATAAAATATCCCATGGAATTTATCTCAAGAACATTACTATAAAATATCCTCATAAAATATTCCTTTGAATTTATCTCATAAAACATTCTTGTACAAAGTCCTTGTAGAATATTCCATGGAAATTGTCTTTGTGAGTGCGGTGTGAATAAAAAATACATAAATCCTCACAATGTTAACGAGCTTCTATTTCGAAGATAATGCACTTTTAGACCTTTTTTTTATTTTTTAAACAAAAAGAAACATACCTAATATATAACTGGTTGAATGTCTCACAGTTGGCAACAAATGCATTGCACTTGAACAGTTTGTCTGAAGGGAAAAACAATAACCGTTCATCCCACACGAATATAATGAAAAAAGTTCAATTTTCCCTATATTATCGATGTATTGTGGAGAAAATCGCAGATACAAAATATGATAAGTCTGATAAATTTAGCTTGTTATGTGTCACAAAAACTGGGAGAGCAGACTCTAAATAATAACAGAATTTAGTTGTCAAGGTATAAGTTTAGTCAAAACCTTTTAACAAAGAAAATCTATTATTTTTACATACGATGAAACTCATATACATCCTACTTCACCTCTCTTATTTTTCACGATGTGGGAGTATGCTTTTTTCAATGTGTATCCATTATCCATGCACAATGCGAGACACGTAAACAATGGTATCATCTATATATCAACCAATGGCAATGACCAAGAGGAAATTATTTGGCTATTGAAAAAATATAGGTATCTCAATCAAGAGGAAACAATTAACATAATTGAAAATACTGTGAATAAGTTGAATGATTAGTAGAAGAATCCACTAGCATCATGCAATGAAGGTTTAATTATGTTATTTTCCCTTCATATAGTTTTATATACTTCATTTGTCAGTTACCATGTACTTATATTTGTACTGATTGCATCTGCCTTTCTTATTTCTTCAATGTGTATATTTTAGTTTGCAGGGATTGTATGATATATGAATTTATTATGAATGCAGTGATAATACTACATGACCGATGTAGTATTATGAATAAATGGATGATATATTTCAAAGTTACTGAGCTGAAATTTTGAATAGATGGATGAGTTGAACAAGAGACTAATTTTTCTAGATAGTTGAAGCTTTTGAGGTTTAGTATCATGGGAGTAAAGTTGCAAAGATGAGGATGGTGAAGGTGATAATACTCTTATTTAGTATTTGTTGCAAGTTATGTTTTATCTACTGGAATAAACAAAACTTTTATCACATTGTTGTATCTAAACTCCTATTGTAGCAAAATATGACCATTTGTATGTAGTTTTTTCTATGAAACGTTAATATTTGGAAAAACATTGAACGAGTTAATGCAACTTTGAAGGTTATACAAGCATCGAATAAGTAGACTGGGACAAGCTCAAGGTTCGAGTTTAAAATGAGTAGAAAGAATTAAGGATTGAAGGCAACGAAAAATGGAACAAGTCATCCAATGACAGTCACAATGGTCTCAATGAAACCACGCTTTAAGTAACTCATTGGTGGAATCAAATGGCCTAGTCCTCTCTACAATGAGAGAGAAGGCCTAAAATATCAAGGGAAGTCCAACATAGGGAGTGGAAATAAAGAAATTGGAGTGCTGAACATTATCAATATCATTACATCGCATTTTGTTTGATAACGGAAATTTCGTTGTAATCTTTCACTATCTACATATGTATCGTAATTCCTTACATGTATTTTATGTATTTAACATGAATTGAGGTCAACAACATGACTGCACAAATTGATAGGTAAAAAGAAAATCGTTTATGGAAAACAAGGCTGCGAATGGGAAATGATCCTCAAAGGACTGCCTTGTAGAACTTTTCAAAAGGAAAAAAAGAAAAAAAGAAAAAATAAACAAACCGATATGTATGTTCTTTACCGAAGGTGCATTTCTTCAACAATTTGTAAAATTTCAAAAGTAAATAAAAAATTCAACGCGACTAAACTAATCTCGTCCAACATTTAGTAAGCGCCAAATCTTTCTCCTTCCCCACTTTCCTTTTTATTTTTTCATTAACTCATCTTCAGTGAAAATCTCTTAAACTTCTCTCAAAACAAGCAGTGGTAAATTTATTTCAAAATCTGTATTGTTTAGCAAAACCACCATAATTTTTGATGCACTTTGAATTTTTTATAGAATCAGATGCTTTTTCCTACGAAGAAGTAAAAAAAAAAGAGTATTAAGGAAACAAATAGTGGCAAGAGTGATTTATATTGTTCTTAGTCAAAAACCACCGTACCTTCTCATAATACTTAACTAGAAAAAAAAACTAAGAACCAAAACAGATAAAAAATAAAGGGTGGACCAAATGGTAAATTCCACATGGTACAAATTAAAAACAAACACTTCTTTTAATTGAACTAAAACCTTCAATAACTACCATGTGTGCTGTTATTGACACTTCTCTATGATTTAACTTGTTTGTGAACGTGTTTTGAGTAGCAGTTTCCATGTACATGGAGCATTGTTATTCTAAAAATAGTCCAAAAGTTTCTATTTTTACAGTATCTGTTATTCATCCGTTGAGCTCATAAGCATCGTTCTGGCATTTTGCATATATTTCCATGTAAGTTTTAGAGATACTGCTTGCATAACATTCTGATCCCCGCTCCCCCTTCATAATTTGGCTTGCATAAGTCATTCCAATTCAAGTTGGGTTGTTTATTTTTCCAAACAAAATTGGAACAAACTAAACTTATTTTATTTATGACGAAGGCTGGTGACAGTTGAAATTGAATAAAACACTACTAGAACTACAGTGTATTCCAACGCTAATGTTTCAATGGCCTCCAACGGCATTTCTAACGGCTTTCAACGGCTCGTTGGATTTTGTCGTAACCGTCTGAAGCCGTTGGAAACCGTTGGAATGAAGCCGTTGGAAAATTTCCCACATATCTTCCAGAGAACCAACCTGAAGCTCATCTCCTTCCCCAACTATCCACATTTTCACCCAATTCCCCCATTCCTCCACCTCCTAGCCTGCTACCGCCGCCCCAAGCACCATCCCAACCACCTCCGACGACATCTAGAAGCTGCTCCAGCCCATCTCCACCCTTCTAGCTCTCCAAATCGGTAATTTTGCTAAACCTAATATTTAGATTTTTTAATTTAGGGTTTAATTTGAATTGTGATTGATTCCTATTTGTTCGTGTATGCATATTACATCATGTTATCCCCTAATTGCAACTACTATCCCATAATAAACAAGTTATTACCGATTGAAAATTTTGTAATTTAGGATATTGCATTAGTTTATGTTGATTTGGTTACGTATATTGAATGTATGTGTGTGATAGAGTTTATTGCATTTGGAAGCCGTTAGAATGGATATTGCATTTGTGCGAACACGAGTTTTGTATTCGTGCGAACACGCGAACTGATTTAGTGTATAAATGAATTTGTAATAAATGAATTTTGTGTACAAATTTTGTGTATAAATGAATTTAGTACTTATGTAATAAAACGGTAAAATATAAACCAATATTAATTAAACGAGTTATATATTTAAATTTAATATAAACAAATATTTAAATCCTTAGATATATTTGGCCCCGTCTGACAAGTGTTGTATATGATCGTATGGATATTCGTTTTTTCCACAAAACAGACAACTCTATTCATCTGATACATCATTTGTCGGATTTGTCCCTGTATTGGACAGTTACAAATACTATAAAGTAATTATATTTCGTCAATCATA
Source organism: Allium cepa (assembly GCA_030765085.1). Classification (NCBI taxonomy): domain Eukaryota; kingdom Viridiplantae; phylum Streptophyta; class Magnoliopsida; order Asparagales; family Amaryllidaceae; genus Allium; species Allium cepa. The sequence continues at coordinate 131,776,684 of CM060940.1, read as the reverse complement.
TCACTTTAAACGGTTCACAAAATTTCGACGGCATTTCCTTTACGCACCTTGTGTACACGCATTTTTGTACAATACAAGGAACATGGGGTAAATGCTGCCAAAATTTTATGAAATCATTTAAAATGATATGATTTAAGGAATATAACTACTATTGTGTTTATAATGAGAAGTAGGATGACCGACCATCAAAAAAGACACATAAGTGGCAATGAATCAATAGTTGTTTATTTAAAATGAAGTTTGTAGAGAAAATATAAAATTTAGTACATGTTTACTAAATCAGTAAATAAAATTTAAACAAAATATAAAATGAACGATTTATAATTTTTTTACTTTATCATAGGTTTTCAAGTAGGAAAAATGGTCAATTACTTTAATGATTGGAGCTGGATGTATCAAAGAAGGAAAATTAATGGCACAATAAGTGAACATTTTCTAAAAGGGGCACAAGTGTTCATCGAATTTGCTATAAGTAATATTGCAAACGATGAAGAAATTTGTTGTCCATGTAGTAGATGTAAATTGTTGAACTATTTAGTACCGAATATAGTTAAGGTTCGTTTGCTCCAATACGGTTTCGTACCCAATTATTTGCTGTGCGATCGTCATGGAGAAATTGTAGCCCCTAATAATCAAGAACAGTCGGTGGAGGTCATTAGTGATGACGTTAGTACGAATCTCATAGAACATATGGTCGAAGATGCAGCACAATCAATATTCCCTACAGTTGAAATTGATAACGACGATGTTAACGTCGAAGAGAAACCAAATGTTGGAGCTAAAAAAATATACGATTTATTGGATCATGCTAAAAAACCCCTTTGGAATGGATGTTTAAGCTGCTCTCAATTATCGGTAACTGCAGAATACATTGCAATGAAATCAAAATACAACCTTACAAAAGCTGGATTTACAGCTGTTGTTCAAACTGCTAAATGTCATATGCCACCCGATAATTTAATGTGCGAAAATTATTATGAAGTGAAAAAACTTATGTCATCTTTTGGTTTGCCATGTCAAAAAATAGATACATGTTTAAAGGGTTGCATGTTGTATTGGAAAGAAGGCATCAATCTTAGAAATTGTAAAATATGTAATCAAGAAAGATACAAACCGAGGAAAAAGAAGGGAAAAGAAGTTCTGTACAAGCGTATGCATTATTTACCCGTCGCCCCTAGACTTCAACGGTTATATGCATCATATGTAATAGCGCATCATATGAGATGGCACGGTGTGTGAACACCTCAAGAAGGTACGTTGACACACCCATCCGATGGAGAAGCATGGAAATATTTTGACAAGAAATATCCTGATTTCGCAGCGGAGAGCCGCTACGTTAGACTAGGTTTATGTACAAACGGCTTCTCACCGTTTTCTCAGTTTGGTTCTAAATATTCATCTTGGCCTATAATAATCACACCTTACAATCTGCCCCCGTGGATGTGTATGAAAACTCCATATACGTTCCTCACAATTGTCGTCCCTGGCCCTGATGATCCGACATAGGGCATTGATGTTTACTTACAACTGTTAATCGAAAAGTTGAAAATATTATGGTATGAAGGAGTTGAAACATACGACATATCAAAAAAGAAAATTTTTCGGATGTTCGCTTCTCTGTTATGGACTATTAGCGATTTTTCTGCATATGCAATGCTTTCGGGTTGGAGTACGGCCGGTCGTTTCTCTTGTCCTTATTGCATGGAAGAAACACGAGCATTTTCCTTACCGCATGGGAAGAAAATTTCATGATTTGATTGTCATCGATATTTTCTTCATATTAATCACCCATTTAGAAGAGACAAAATAACTTAATAGCTAATAGGCATGAGACTCTACGACCACCAACGGTTTCGTTAAGCGAGGATATATATGACCTTGTAAAAGGTTATCCAAAGATACACGAGACCGGACAACAAACTGAAATTCAAGGTAAATCGACGTTTCATAATTGGTGCAAACAAAGTATATTCTAGGAATTCCTTATTGGAAAAATCTCTTAATCCGTCATAACATTGACGTGATGCATAACGAAAAAAACGTATTTGATAATGTGTTTTATATAGTTTTGAATGTGAAGGGCAAGACTAAGGACGATTTGAAATCTAGACGTGATGTAGAGGAAATATGGAATCGTCCTGAGCTTCATATGAAGTCCAATGACAGTAAAAAACCCAAAGCATGCTTCGAACTAGACAGCAACCAAGTTAAAGTACTGTTAAAATGGGTGGAAGGATTACGATTTTCCGATGGAATTTCCTCTAATCTTCGTAGATGTGTCGACAATAAAAATGGAAGACTGAGTGGAATGGAAAGCCATGATTGTCATGTAATGATGGAAATTTGTTACCCGTCGCTTTCAAAGAATTGTTACCGGTAAAAGTTTGGATGGTAATAACAGAAGTTAGTTTATTTTACAAGGAGCTTTGTTCAACTACGTTAAACGTTGACCTTCTACTTAAACTTGAAGAAGAAATTCCTATACTGCTCTGCAAACTGGAGAAAATATTTCCTCCGGGTTTTTTTAATGTAATGGAGCATTTACCAGTTTATCTTCCATATGAAGCACGTTTTCGAGGTCCTGTGTAATATGGATGGATGTACCCATTCGAAAGGTATGTTACTATATTGAGTATGTAAATGTTAATTTAATTTTAAATATAAGTTAATACTTAACCGAAATATTTTTTATTAGGTACTTAAATCATTTAAAGAAGAAGGTGAGACAAAAAGCTCGAGTTGAAGGTTCTATTTGCAAATCATACATCGAAGAAGAAGCTTCTTTCTTTTTATCTCATTATTTTAATGATCATGTGAACTTATCATTTGTAAGTGTTCTGCGTAATGATGAGGCCGTTGAACAAAATTCTTCTTCTGAATCAATATTATATATTTTTAAACAACATGGTTGACATGCTGGAAAATGTGTGGAAGTATGGCTAGATGATAAAGATTACCATGTAGCACACACATATATTTTTATTAATTGTCCTGCAGTTGCACCATTTGTTAGGTAATTATCAGCTTCCAAGTTTTGTTAAATTTAATACTACACGTGTAAATAAATAATAATGTAATATATCATGTTTGTGTTTGCAGTATTTTTGAATCACAAAATCCAAGCGGCGATTTAAGCAAAGATTTCAGTACTTGGTTTTCAAAATACGTTTTCGATCCCGTAAATAATGTGCTCGATGAAGGATTGAAACATTTGGCGTTTGGACCGAAAAGAAAAGTTAAAACGTATCCAATATTTTTTGTTAATGGATATAAATTCAACACCAAAGAATACGGTGCTGAAAAATTAACAAACAATACTGGTGTATTTGTTAAAGGCAGTGATGATCCTAATAATTATATAAATGATTTTCATGGCGTGTTAACTCAGATTTTGCAGTTGACATATTTTACAAGACCCGCGGAGGATGTTTATTTGTTTAGATGAAACTGGTTCGACAATGTTCCAGGTTCTGGTATTAACGTGCATCCAAATTATAATCTTATAGAAATTAAACATACCTCGCGTTATCAAAAGTACGATCCTTTTATACTAGCCAAACAAGCCCTACAAGCTTATTATGCCCCTTATCCATCTCTAAAAAGGGATAAAGCAGATTGGTCTGCGGCTTTTAAAACCAAAGCAAAATTTATGTTCGATGGACAGAATATTCCAAACGAACAAGCCTATCAAGCAGATCTGGAGGAAAATATTGAAATAGCAATTACAGACGATCAAACTGATTTTGGACCTTTAAATGATGAGACAAATGTATTAGTCGAAGCATTTGAGAGTGTAGAGGAAAACGACATAGAACACGAAACCGAGTCTGAATCAGAAAACGACGAGGACGACTGAGTAATATCTGGTAATTTTTACAATTATTCACATTACATTCATCTCTGATTAATAATGCATTTATCCAAAGTTATATAATTTTAATGACAACAAGTGTATACTAACACAATACATACACAACATGACACATTTGCAGCATATTGTATTAAATTTTTTAATGGTTCGTCATATCATAATTATTATTAATTGTATATGTATGTATATGTAGGTATATTATGTCTGGCTCTGGTTCTGGCTCTCGGCGACGTGGCTCTTCCCAGCAGATTGGAGAGAGTAGTGGTAAGCCACCAGCTCGTCCAGTCGTTTACTTGCAGCCAATGGCTGATCAGGCGTAAGTATCATAATTAGCAGCATAGCAATTTAGTTTTTTGTACATGATATATCTATAATTTTCTAAAGTTCTATTTTATATTTAACGCAGTGGGTTTGAGTTGGAGTCATCTAAAGTGGTTCTGAACATTTCTAAGCAGGCCTATATGAGCAGGATGAGCGATTGCTGGCCTAAGTGGATCAAGATCCCCGATGATGTGAGAGAGACCATTTGGCCAGATTTTCTAGTAAGTTTATACCGCTTTACAAAATGATTGACTAAATACAAATAAAAAATTAGTAATATTTTCTCATTGTACAGGGCACAGTAGATTTGCAAGAATCTGACATGAAATTAGTTCAGCGACACTGGAACTCAAAGATCGCTTAGAACTATAGGGAGAAGATGTCAGAGATTAAAAGAGTGGGGAAGAAACCAAAGTGGATGAGCGCGGCTGTATGGGATAAGTGGGTTGGCTGAGGGAACTCTGAGGAGTTCAAGGTAAATCTATAATGAATCTCAGTAATTTTTTTAACGTTTAATAAATAATTATTCATTGTAAATTTGCAGGAGGATTCACAAAGGAACTCAGCAAACAGGAGCATGAATCCAGTAACTCGTCGTGGAGGCTCCAAATCTTTCCAGCATCACCGCGAAGATTTGGTAAATTTATCTATTATTACATTTGTGTATTGATCAGTTTAGTAATTAGTTATGTGGAGTTAAATTATCCAAATTATCAATTGCAGGAACGAGCTTATGGACATCCCGCTGGCTTAGTGGACTTATTTGCTCACACGCACGCATCTAGGCAAGTAGACGAGTCTGGCAAAATCATATATCAGTGGGGTGATCAGGATAGGGCGACTGAGGCATATGTATGCGTTTTTTAATTTCTAATACTTACATCGATAAGTTTATAAATTACTAGCTATGTAAAATAAAAATTACATTCTACTATTATTCAACTGAAATTGTTTTTTTTACATTATAGTCAAGATTACAGGTGTGACGACCCGGAAATTTTAATGAATTAAATTGGAATAATTAATTGATTTTAAAATATCTAAAAGTTAATTTTAACTTGAATTCAAGATATCAATACTTTCTGGATAATTAAACCATCGAATTATATATTTAAATGTGAATTTAATAATTGAAATTGGGTAAGTTGTTGAATCTGGAATTTCTAAGCCTGTTTAGAATAATTGGAAGGCTTATAAATCTATAATGATGATACTGAAGATAAAAGAATGGTTGAAATTTAATGTAAAGGTAATTTTTCAATTTTAATAATATATCGTTTAAATTGGAATTTAAAAATAGCCTTCCGAGGCATAGTCTCGGAATTCGACGAAACTAGTTCCATTGGATCCGTAATAGTTAGTTATTATCGGATTCTAATTTTCGTAACAATCAGAATTGTCGTTTGACCCTGGCAGCTCGAAACGCTTAGATTTATTTTGATAGATTTAATTTAATATCGATCGTTTAATTCTGTAACTCGCACATACGTTCAAATTAGTTTTCGAAACACATTACATTGTGTTCGGAACGTGGGTAAAACCTTATAATCGCCTCGCGGCATTCCTTAAAAAGAGTTCGAAAATTTTAGTAGCAATTGATAAAGCATTTTGAAGTTTATATAAGTTAAAAAAAATTAAAAAAAATTAAAATTAATTATTTAATCAACACTCGTATTCAAGAATCTAACCCGGAATCACTATTTATCACTGCTGCTTCTAACTTTCTTCAGAGGGGGGTATCGTTTTCGTCTAAAAAAATAATATAACAATGGTCGCTCATTCAATTAAAAATCGAGGCCGAACTTTCGATTCTAATCCTCCCCTCCTTCAATTCAAATTGTTGCGGCTGTTCTTTATTTTCCCCAAATCGAATCAAACAGCATAAAAAAATGGGAAAATGGCGACCGAGTGGGTATCCACGGCCGCGAGAGTCGATCGAATCAGAGAGGGGAGGTTGATCTCGTGATGGCTGCAAACCGTGGCGCGCGCAAGGGAGGCCAGAGCTCGGAGGGAAGTCGACCTATTCTCGACAATTTCACGGTGCATACGAGATAGATGGGAGGTCGCAACCTGACTGTCGATTGGGGAAGGTGAGCGTGGAGCATCTCGAGGCTTGCGAGGGGAAGACGACCACTGGGTTTGGCAGGGGTCTCGGCGATCGTTGCTAGGGGGAGTTTGGCTAGAGTTTTGGGACTTGTGGTGATGATCTAGCAGGTGAGTTTCCTGAATTTATTTCGAGTCAAATTTGAGAATATCCTACAGGTTTAAAATTTAACAGAATCAAGTTTTAAATTAACTTCTCAAACCCTTCTTTTAAATGTTGATGTTGCTTAATATATATATTAATCTAAGTTGTATGTGTTATTTAAACTAAGCAGGCAAGTCAGATTTGAAATTTAATTAATAGAGTGATTAAGAAGAAATTAAGGAAATAAAATGTTTAATATGAATTATATGTAAAGATCTTAAGTTAAATTATAGATTAATGATAATAAAATTCCAAATTTGTAGAATAAGATTCTAAAGTGTTATAATTAAGAAATTGATTTATTGACTTAACTTTTAGTTAATTTGGGTTTGGGAGATAATGGTCGAGATGGATTTGGATTTCAAAATCAAGATGAGTAAATCTCACTATGTTGGTTTTTAATTTAAATTTAATTGGTTAAATTTTAATAGCTGGTTGAATGATTAAATTGATTTAATGTGCACTGATGACGATGTGACCTTGGTTTTGTTTGGCTTTCGAGTTAAATGTGATTTGACTCGAAGTATTTCGGTTTTCAAATTGTTTAAAACTTAAATTGTAAATAGGAAGCTTAATGATTGTGATTCATCGGAATAGAGGGTAATTGAAATGGAAGATTTATTAATTAAATTAATTAATAAATCAAGTTGAGTAATTAGTAAGTAAAGGTTTGAATTCATTAAGGTTTAAGTTAATTTAGTCGAACTAATTTAGAAAATAAAAGTAGATAAGTACAGGTTGAGATTGATCGAGAATGATTGATGTTGTGGATGAACTAAAATAATTGATTTAGATTAGAACAAATTAAATTATAATTGGAAATCGTTTATATATATAATAATTGATGTAATTAAAATTTTATTAATTAAGATTAAATCAATTCAATAGAGAATGACTTATGAGAAATCAATTACTAAGTAATTAAGAATTAATGTAATTAATATAGACAATTCACTTATGAAGTAATTGATTTATTTATAAAGAAATTAAGACTACTTATTGATATATTTTTTTTGGATTAAGCGTAATCAATATCGAGAAATTAGTTAAAGATGATTACTTGAATGGAATTGAAAAAGAATTAATCTATGGTGATTAATCAAGATGGAAATTGAAGGTTGTCTAATTAATTGATTTAGAATTAATCAATGTTAAATGAAGGAATCTAAATGGTTGGGGTTAGAAATTGTGACGCCCCACCTTTATGCTCACAATAACAAAGGGTATTAAAAGAAATACTGTCTGTTATTACGAAGAATATGGCTGGATAGGAGCGGCCATCCGTAGTTCGGCCTTACACTAGTATTGGTTATTTCGTTAGGAGTGGTATATATTTTTATTTTTCATCTCTTATTTAATTACTCCCATCGACATACCCAATTCTAGTATAAAACAAACTACGATGGTTCACAATAGTTTAGGACAATATATATAATAATAACATAGATAATGTAAATGCGGAACACAGATATAACAGAAAGTCTCATATATATATATATATATATATATATATATATATATATATATATATATATAACTGATGTCAGTTGATATACGTGTGATGCAATACATATGATACAACTACAACTGTCGACTCTGGAAGTTACATATACAAGTACATTATCGTGAATAATATACATGAATATACAACATCCTATACTAAGACAACAACTACTCCAAAAAGTATGAAAAGGCTTCATAGCTCTAGCAGCAACCCAAAGTGAGATATCAACAACCTGTAAATACTCGGTCTGACCCGAGTATTAAATTCAAAAGAAAATAATACACGGGTCAGTCTAATTCAAACTCAGTTATTAGTGCATAGCAGCAATAATAATCAAATACTGAATAGATGACAGTCACAAAAATCTTGTATATCCAATCCTTTAATAAGAAATTGGATAACGATAAATATAACACTTAACAGTGTTAAACAACAATTCAACAAATTCAAAGTATCAACGAAGATAGGAAAAAGAGTTATTAATGAAGGTAATTTAGAAAACATCAGAATTGCCTATACGGCAATTAATAACAAAATCTAATTATTTAAATAAATAGTTAGAAACTCAGAATCTAATTATCAAATAGATAATTAGATAACAGCAAAATGATCAAATGAAACTAAATCAATTTAAACAATTGAAATATCACTTAAAACATCCATTCTAATTGGCTGCAGTCCACGCTAACGTGTACTGCCTCGCCAATACGGCATATGAAATACGCAAAAGATCAATGGATCAAAAGTAATTGAAATATCAATAAAAGCAATACTGTGTGGCTGCAGTTCACGCTTGTATGCACTGCCTTGCCACTACAGTGATGATGTACTCAATGAAAATTCACAAACGAACACGCGTTCAAACCCAAAATACCGGATTCAACTCAAATGCAAATCAAATAAAATCGCAATGCGAACACAAGGTCAAACCCGAAAATCAGGTTCAACTCAAATAAATTCGAAAGACCACAAAATACAAAGGTCAAGTCACTACTGTCATGACTCAACACAATGCAACAATATAAAGGGATACACTCGGCAAAGCTCAAGGACAAACTACTGCATTAAGCAAGCGACAGCAGTAAAAAGCTTCAACCAAGTGAATATGCAATTGAATAATGCAATGTATCAGTTTCTGACATATGGCCAAATGCAAAAGCAATATGAACCTGACAGTACACAAGTAATACTGTCTCAAGGTAAATAGCCTCCAATAACACTGGGCAGTGCCATCAGAAATGAACACTTCATATATGCAGACTCAATTGTACACAAATGAATGTACATTACGTACTACACATTAACAAAATGAAATAGAAGTGGCAACATGGAATTGCAGGCTATAGAAGTGGCAACCTGGAATTGCAGGCTATAGAAGTGGCAACATGGAATTGCAGGCTAACAGGATAATAATGCACTGACATGGTGGCCTAACAACGCCAAAATGCACAACTACGACTAATACATAGTACAGTCGGCACACATGACCATTTTATAAACTCAAGACTGCGACATATAAAATGGATAGTCACAGTACACCTCAAAGACAGGTTCAAAAAGAACCGACTACAAATGCAATGTATCACTGAGACACAATTACAAAACCAACAATGCAACTGTATGCAAACGGTCTCGAAGAACAGGCAATAAAAGAGGCGATCAAGTGATGTACAAATGAATGCGTCAGTGGCCAATGCAAGTGCAGACTCAAGTAAGTGCACATCCTAACCAACCAACAAGATTAACTATCTAAGGTCAGATCAACTACAAAGACAGTGGTGAACCCAGACAAAAGACAGAGTACATATATACATGCACAATGCAATAACATGCTACATAATTGTATGTATACACACTATCAATGAAGAGCAAAGGGATGTAGACACAAACCCAGACTATGATGAAATGGCCGGGCATTAGTAAATGGATCAGACTACCAAGACTATACAAGTGCAGTGTACCAGAATAAGCAGCCCAATATCAACATAATTGAACATGATAGCAAGCAACAGTTCGAAGCTAAACCAGTGAATAGCATGGCAATGTCGAATGTACAACAGTGAACAAGTGAAGCCTTTGTGTCGAAGCAAAGCCAATGCCAACCGAGAAGTAAAATCAACAATATCATAAGCCAAAGTCAAAAGATCAAAAGATCGACCAGTTCAAAATTCAAAGCCGATAATTTTAAAAAGACAAGTGCCGAAGACCAGATAAATCTCAAGAAAACAAACGAAGTCGAACAGCAAGCAAAAGAATCGACAAATTCAAACAATAATTCAAACTCTAAAACTTAAGCTTTGAATTGGATGTGAGTAATTAAAATTACTCACCTTAGAATGAAGCAAACGATCTCTATCAAACGACCGATGGTATCGCGAAACGATCGACTAACGAAGCAATGATTTGAAGTCGCGCCTTCAAGTTTTGCTCAAACCTCTAATCTGAAGAAAAAGGGGAACGAACGAAAACAAAGCCGCCATTTTCGTTCGTCTTCGTTTGCTTTTGTTTTAGGGTTCGAACGAAAATGAAAAAGGGGGCCGCCATTAATTTCATTCGTATGTTTTTTGAGTTAGGGTTTAAATGAATGGAGAATGAAAGGAGAAAGGGGGATCGGGTCGAACCAAGAAGGGAACGGCATCGAAAATTTTAAAGGGTTATTGGGCCGAGATTAAATTCTAAAGCCCGCTTAATTCCTTTAACGAATTCTCAAAAGAATTGCAGTTTGATTAAAAATTTCCAACTGCAATAATCCAACATATTAATCGTTAAATGACAAATTAACATCAAAACCCCGGGTTGTTACAGAAATTCTAGTAGAATCAATTGAGTTAATTTGGAAATGATCAAAATTGATATGAATGATGGAATGGTATTGGATGCTTGAATGAGATGATATTCCTGATATGAAATAATGAGTATTTCACTTTGATAATTTGGGTTTGGATGACAAAAGTCTCAAAGAGACTGGGGTTGGGTATTAATCAACACCCGAAACCACTTCGAATATAGATTGGTATGAGAAGTTTATATATTGGAATGAAGTGATTAAAAGAAAGTGGGTTATTTAAATCTAAGCTTTGGTACTTAGGTAATGGATGTGTGAAATTAGTTATGTCTATAATATATTGTGCACTTGTAAAATTGGTTTGAGTTACCCCGGGTTTTATATAAGTTGTTTGCTTGGTAGTCCATGATTGGGTTTACTCACGCTGGTTTCCAGCCTGACCCGGGTGTTACTTTGGTGTAATGCTCGGGTCAGACCGAGTATTACAGATTTCAAATTAGGACGTTCTGGAGCTCAAGAGGCGAGCTGGATGGCGATATTGTATAGAGTATTTCCGCTGTATTGATATTATTGTAAACCTGAGACATGATAACTGTAAATATTCAGTGACTGTATATAATGTGAAACTCTGATCTATTAAATTGAATCGACAGATATAGTATTCTTTTGTCAACTATTATTATTTATTATTATATTTTATTCGCTGCGAATGTGAGATGTTGTTGATTTTGTTGTTCTTCTTCTATCTTTTTTTCTTTTTCATAACTATCTGGAATTTTCGGCTTCGGAAATTCCGGATCGTTACATTTGGTATCAGAGATGAAAGGTTAAGCGAGAACCTTGGCTCTGGTGGGGATTACTCATTGAATAGAGTCCGTAGTACTCTAGAATGAGTTAAGTATATATATATATATATATATATATATATATATATATATATATATATATGAGAGCGTACTTGTTATTTGTTTATAAAGATTTTTAATGATTTTATATAAAAATATATTTTGATATATATAGCAACATTTCCTTTTAAATTATTGGAATTAGGTTAAGAATAATATAAAATACGACCAAATTGAAACTTATAACCAAAGTTGAAGAATAAACTTATATAACAAAATGGAATTTGAAATATAGATTGTGAATGTAATTTATAAATTGAAATAGAATTCCAGAGAATATGTGAAAATAAAGTAAGATGAAAATTCCAGAGTAATGTTTAAATGTGAATTGGATGGATTGGGAATTTGGAATTTTTGGGAAAATCTAAAATTCCTTTGGATTTGGAAGTGGTTTCCAAAGGTTTTGGAATAATAATAGTATTATTTCAAAAATATTTTTGTGTTGAATTTGAAATCTGGGAGATTTGAAATAAAAAAAATATATTTGGAAATGTTTTTAAAGAGATAAAAGCATTGAACTCTTTTGGTCACTGGAAAATAACGTCGGCGATGACTGCAGCATTATCGATGTTTATTTTCGAGTTTCTAGAAGAAAAAAATTGCTACAAATTGTTTTACATTGGAATTGATAGTGAACTGGGTTTGGTTTTGAAATTCAAAGGGGTAATTGAATTTGCCAAAGAGTTTTGGATATAGTTGAATTCTAAGGTGATATTGAAATTTTGGAAATTTGTTTAAACTCTGGAATCTTGATTAAAATGTTTATGGAATAATAAAAATATATTGGCTAAATGAAATGTATAACTCTAAGTTAAAAGCAAAATGTGAATGTAATTGATTATAAATAGAAATTGTAAAATTGAAATTGTAATTAAAGTTGTACAAGTTTAAAGATCAAACAGAATTTAATTTGAAGTTGGAAGGAAATTGAGAATCAATTCAACTTGAATTGGGGTTAAATCAATTTCAATGGAAATTGAAGATTATTCAATTTGGAATTGGGTCAATTTAAATGGGAGTGGAAATTTAAATTGAAACGTTGGGGAAGTGAACAGTTTTGACTCTAGACTATTTTCAATATAAATTGTCTTAATATAAACTTATTTTTCTAAGCTATTAAATATATACAACCTTTCTTTCTTAAAGCCAAATTATTTTATACTTGTTTATAATTATTTTGGAGGTTTCTAACCATTTTTCAGCTGTTTTCTAAACTCATTACTATTTTTCAACTATGTTACAAATTATTTACTAATTTACAACTATTTTGCAATTGTCTAAATTTTTTGAAACTATTTAACTATTTTACAGCTATTTTGCAAACTAATCATTATTTTTTAACTACTTATCTATTTTTAAATTTTCGAGCTATTTCCTAAATATAAACTGGTTGGAGTTCAAACTGTTATTGATTAAATACCCAACTGGGATAAGAATTGAGGTAATAATCCAAATGGGGATTAAGGCAAATGTGAATAAGTGAATGAAAATTTAAGCGAATGTGAATAGAAAGGAAATTGATATTAGAAGAGTAATCAAATTTGAATATTCGATTATGGATAAACAAGGTTATATCTTTGTTATATATTCTCCCCTTGTTGAATCTATTGCTGGAAGAAAAAGGATTTTGGAAGTGTTTGAAGTATAAAAGGAGTTTTATACAAGTTTGAAAAGATCCAAAGTTTTAAATTTTATATATATGTGTGTGTGTGTGTGTGTGTGTGTGTGTGTGTGTGTGTATAAAGGATCTTATGAGGATTTTGAAAAAGGTTTTGAGAACCTTTGGCTTTGGAAAGGCTTTTGATTTTTGGGTAAAATCAATATATGGAATTTGGAAAGCCTATTTTGAGAATTATCGATTTTGGGATAATCGATTTTGTATAAATGAGCTTTGTATGAGATCATACTAGGTGTATGATTTGAAGATACTATATGTGTATAGTATAAAATTGTTTTGATGATGGCTCTGGGGAAAAAGACGCTCCCTTGAAATGAACTTCTCAGGAGTGCCACCGGGTGGTGCTGCCTTGAGCCCAAGGGGGGTTCTAAAGTTGATCCTGTGAGGAGTCCGGACAAAACTAGTTCCTGAGGATTATGAGTAGTGTATACCATAGCGGAAGTCGTGTGTGCCACTGAGAGCCAACAGTCTACGTTTGATTTTATATTGGTAGACTGCGACCTGTAGTATAACATAGCGGAAGTCGTGTGTGCCGTTGAGAGCCAACAGTCTGCGTTTGATTTTACATCGGCAGACTGCGACCTATGTAGCAGTGGAGAGGTTTCATTTTGACAGCGAAAATCAGAGGCCGCGGAGAGCCTGCAGTTACATGGACTTTTGCTGTGACAGCAACGTAACCCTGGATGTAACTGTGATCTGTTGTGTGGGATCCATGGCGTAATCGAGAGGCCGCGGAGAGCCTGCAGTTACGTGGACTTCTGCTGCGATGGCAACGTAACCCTGGAATGTAACTGTGACCATGGATGGGGGTGATGATTTCCAGAGCATTCTCACCAAAGATATTCCCTCTATTTCAAAATGCTTTCAATATTTTAAATAAATTATTTTTCAAGTATTTTCACAGGGTGTTGAAAACGGGTTTACCAAGTACTTATAGATTTTCAGTCCTACGCCTGATCAACGTATGACTGAATTTCTGTGAGACCAAGGATGGACTGGTTGAGGCATCGAGTTATAAAAGTATTTTTATTAAAAGCTATTTTAAATAGTATTATCTGAATTTAAAAGCATTTCTAGAAATTTAAAATAAAGGGGAATCCAAACTGGAATTATAAAATAGAATTAGACTCGAGAAATTTAAATGAAGCGATTCTTTGTAATAAAATCGAATAAAAGAAAATGGAAGTAAGCTAATTATCTAAATAATTATTTAATTGGGTATGTTAATAAAATTTAACTCGGTTAACTAAAATGGATTTGTATCAATAATGGAGTTTGGAAATGAATTCGAATTATAATTAGAATTCGACTTGGGTTTGATAATGTATTAAATAAGAGGAGATGTTGTAAAAATAAAAATAAAATAAAGTTGGATTGAAAATGTGATGGTTTGAATTACAAATAAAAATTCAAGGGTGATTTGAATAATATTAAATAAAATTTGCAAGTAAATTGGATATAAGAGAAGTGATTATAATAGAAATGGTTTGAGTTGCAAAACAAAACCCAAATGAATAGAAATAAATTGAGAATGGCCTTATGTTAGTAAAATAAATTCGATAACAAATTAAGTAAGTAAATTAAAAATTAAAAATGGGTTAATTGAGTTAAATAATAAATGGATGAAGTCTGATAGAATAAAAACAAAATCAAAGCTGTGATTGGAATTGGATTATCAGACTGAACTTAAGTTCGATGGCATATTAATTTGAAGTATAAATGAATTAAGTTTGTGCTTGGATATTATTTTGATAAATTGAGAAGGTGAATTTAAAATTAAAATTTAAAATTGATGGGCTAACTGAACTTAATGGAAGTTGATTAAATGAGGATCAAATGGAATTAAACTTAAGTTGATGTTGGAATAAATTAAAGTAAATTAACTTAAGTTTAAAATTTATGGAAGCTTGGCTTCGAATGAGAATGGAAACTCATTAAATAAAGGCTTGGATTTATTTAATTTGGGAATGGCTTGAAGGATACAAGAATGAAATCTGTCGAGCTAATGAATGGTGGGTGAATAAATTAGAAATGAAATGGAATTAAATATGAAATGAATTGAAAATTTATTTAAAGTAGTTATAAACTGAAATAGATACACTATTAAACGAATATCGTTGAAATTACATGAAAATGGTTGTCGTTCGACGTACATGAAAGTAATTAAAAGGCTATGAGTCAATAGAGATTAAATGAAATTGATTTTGAATCATTTGAAGAGAATATAAGCTTGTTTGAATTAAAAATCAATGGAATGTAAGAAATTGAGTTACAAACCACTGAAATTGAATGAAATGGCTTATGAATTGATTGAAAGCAATTGAATAAGCTTTAAAATCATATGAATCGCTTATGGGAAGCGTTTGGCACTTGTTGTGTATGCAATACATGTGTTTAGCTATTGAAAGTAAGTGATATGCTAATAAATTTTCTATATATGGCACTTACATATTTGAATTGAGTAAGTACAGGTACCTGAAGGCCATTTGGCTGGTTTGGATTGCACTAATTGCTAAAATAAATAAGCTGCTTGCTTAAAATGCTAAATAAGGTACGCCTACGCAATAAAATAGGAAATATGAACTGTTTTTGCTTTTTCTGACCGTGTGGGTCGATGTATATATATTTATATCTTTTGTCAAATTGCAAAATCTCCTCCGTACAAAGGACACTCTGCCAAAATTTTCCGAAAATTTTTGACAATTTTTGAGAAAATTTTTGTTAAGCAATTAAACGATTTTAAATATGAAAATGAAATAAATTAGCAAATGGAACTAATAAGACTCAGTTATAAATAGAAAATAAAAACTTAATATTCAAAATTGAAAATAAATTGGGTCCACATTAAAATGGAAAAAACAAATTTGAATAGAAGTAAATATGGAAACCTATATAAGAGAATGTATAAAATGATTTGTAAAGTTACGATTGAATATGGTTGCTAAACAAGATATGCAGGTATTAAAAAGGGGAAAAGAAAATTGGATTTGATTCCAAAAGATAAATGTGAATTGCCCGACAAAAAGGTATGTATTTTATTTTCTGAATGGAATTGGATTGGGTTTTTGATGTAGCCACTTGGCTTTTGTTTACTTTTGGAATTTGGGATCCCGTAGAGGCCTTTTGTAGTAGTACCGAGCTAGCCGCGCAAAGGAGACGCTGGCAAAAATTTTCGGAAATTTAGAGAGGTGGCAAATTTTGAGAAACTTTTGATAATTCAAAATTTGGTTTTTAAATTGAAATTTAAAGAAGTAAGAAAAGGGGTATTGCATGAAAGCTATAGAAGAATTTGGGAAGTTGGTTAAGGATAGTGGGTCTTTAATAAAAGTTAGTTGATAAGATGTTGAATTTTGGGTTTTGGAAAAAGTAAACGGGTATTGGTCCATTCGCCCTAACAAGTAATTTCGGGGACGAAATTCTTTTAAGGGGGGAGGAATGCGACGACCCGGAAATTTTAATGAATTAAATTGGAATAATTAATTGATTTTAAAATATTTAAAAGTTAATTTTAACTTGAATTCAAGATATCAATATTTTCTGGATAATTAAATCATCGAATTATATATTTAAATGTAAATTTAATAATTGAAATTGGGTAAGTTGTTGAATCTGGAATTTCTAAGCCTGTTTAGAATAATTGAAAGGCTTATAAAATCTATAATGATGATACTGAAGATAATAGAATGGTTGAAATTTAATGTAAAGGTAATTTGTTCAATTTTAATAATATATCGTTTAAATTGGAATTTAAAAATAGCCTTCCGAGGCACAGTCTCGGAATTCGATGAAACCAGTTCCATTGGATCTGTAATAGTTAGTTATTATCGGATTCCAATTTTCGTAACAATCAGAGTTGTCGTTTGACACTGGCAGCTCGAAACGCTTAGATTTATTTTGATCGATTTAATTTAATATCGATCGTTTAATTCCGTAACTCGCACATACGTTCATACTAGTTTTCGAAACACATTCCATTATGTTCGGAACGTGGGTAAAACCTTATAATCACCTCGCGGCATTCCTTAAAAGGAGTTCGAAAATTTTAGTAGTAATTGATAAAGCATTTTGAAGTTTATATAAGTTAAAAAAAATAAAAATAAAATAAAATTAATTATTTAATTAACACTCGTATTCAAGAAGCTAACCCGGAATCACTATTTATCACCGCTCCTTCTAATTTTCTTCAGAGGGGGGTATCGTCTTCATCTAAAAAAAAAATAACAACGGTCGCTCATTCAATTACAAATCAAGGCCAAACTTTCGATTCTAATCCTCCCCTCCTTCAATTCAAATTGTTGCGATTGTTCTTTATTTTCCCCAAATCAAATCAAACAGCATAAAAAAAAGGGAAAATGGCGACCGAGTGGGTACCCACGGCCGCGAGAGTCGATCGAATCAGAGAAGGGAGGTTGATCTCGCGATGGCTGCAAACCGTGGCGTGCGCAAGGGAGGCCAGAGCTCGGAGGGAAGTCGACCTATTCTCGACAATTTCACGGTACATACGAGATAGATGGGAGGTCGCGACCCGACTATCGATTGGGGAAGGTGAGCATGGAGCGTCTCGAGGCTTGCGAGGGGAAGACGACCACTGGGTTTGGCGGAGGTCTCGGCGATCGTTGCTAGGGGAGTTTGGCTAGAGTTTTGGGACTTTTGGTGATGATCTAGCAGGCGAGTTTCCTGAATTTATTTCGAGTCAAATTTGAGAATATCCTACAGGTTTAAAATTTAACAGAATCAAGTTTTAAATTAACTTCTCAAACCCTTCTTTTAAATGTTGATGTTGCTTAATATATATATATTAATCTAAGTTGTATGTGTTATTTAAACTAAGCAGGCAAGTAAGATTTGAAATTTAATTAATAGAGTGATTAAGAAGAAATTAAGGAAATAAAATGTTTAATATGAATTAGACGTAAAGATCTTAAGTTAAATTATAGATTAATGATAATAAAATTCCAGATTTATAGAGTAAGATTCTAAAGTGTTATAATTAAGAAATTGATTTATTGACTTAACTTTTAGTTAATTTGGGTTTGGGAGATAATGGTCGAGATGGATTTGGATTTCAAAATCAAGGATGAGTAAATCTCACTATGTTGGTTTTTAATTTAAATTTAATTGGTTAAATTTTAATAGCTGGTTGAATGATTAAATTGATTTGATGTGCACTGATGACGATGTGACCTTGGTTTTGTTTGGTTTTCGAGTTAAATGTGATTCGACTCGAAGTATTTGGGTTTTCAAATTGTTTAAAACTTAAATTGTAAATGAGAAGCTTAATGATTGTGATTCATCGGAATAGAGGGTAATTGAAATGGAAGATTTATTAATTAAATTAATTAATAAATCAAGTTGAGTAATTAGTAAGTAAAGGTTTGAATTCATTAAGGTTTAAGTTAATTTAGTCGAACTAATTTAGAAAAAAAAAGTAGATGAGTACAGGTTGAGATTGATCGAGAATGATTGATGTTGTGGATGAATTAAAATAATTGATTTAGATTAGAACAAATTAAATTATAATTGGAAATCGTTTATATATATAATAATTGATGTAACTAAAATTTTATTAATTAAGATTAAATCAATTCAATAAACAATGACTTATGAGAAATCAATTACTAAGTAATTAAGAATTAATGTAATTAATATAGACAATTCACTTATGAAGTAATTGATTTATTTATAAAGGAATTAAGACTACTTATTGATTTTTTTTTGGGTTAAGCGTAATCAATATCGAGAAATTAGTTAAAGATGATTACTTGAATGGAATTGAAAAAGAATTAATCTATGGTGATTAATCAAGATGGAAATTGAAGGTTGTCTAATTAATTGATTTAGAATTAATCAATGTCAAATGAAGGAATCTAAATGGTTGGGGTTAGAAATTCTAGTAGAATCAATTGAGTTAATTTGGAAATGATCAAAATTTATGTAAATGATGGAATGCTATTGGATGCTTGAATGAGATGATATTCCTGATATGAAATAATGAGTATTTCACTTTGATAATTTGGGTTTGGATGACACAAGTCTCAAAGAGACTGGGGTCGGGTATTAGTCAACACCCGAAACCACTTCGAATATAGATTGGTATGAGAAGTTTATATATTGGAATGAAGTGATTAAAAGAAAGTGGGCTATTTAAATCTAAGCTTTGGTACTTAGGTAATGGATGTGTGAAATTAGTTATGTCTATAATATATTGTGCACTTGTAAAATTGGTTTGAGTTACCCCGGTTTTATATAAGTTGTTTGCTTGGTAGTCCATGTTTGGGTTTACTCACGCTGGTTTCCAGCCTGACCCGGGTGTTACTTTGGTGTAATGCTCGGGTCAGACCGAGTATTAAGATTTCAGGTTAGGACGTTTTGGAGCTCAGGAGGCGAGCTGGATGGCGATATTGTATAGAGTATTTCTGCTGTATTGATATTATTGTAAACCTGAGACATGATAATTGTAAATATTCAGTGACTGTATATAATGTGAAACTCTGATGTATTAAATTGAATCCACATATATAGTATTCTTTTGTCAATTATTATTATTTATTATTATATTTTATCCGTTGCGAATGTGAGATGTTGTTGATTTTGTTGTTCTTCTTCTATCTTTTTCTTCTTTTTCATAACTATCTGGAATTTTTGGCTTCGGAAATTCCGGATCGTTACAACAGGAGGCATGGGCTTATGCGCTTCAGCAGTCTGGTCGTGATGAGTTGATACAGGAGGAGCAAGATAACATATTTGACGATGTTATGGATCCGACGCAACAGAGTAGACGTTATGGCTTTGGGAATGTAACGGTAATTAATCCTTTTACATATGTACAACAAATTAGCGTTTAGATATATAGTGTTATAATAATTTATATGCTGACATAACCCTTTTGCTATTATTTCTATTTGCAGGCTCGACAAGCTCAAAAGGCCCAAGACAAAGAAGAAATTAAGGAGCTTAGAGCTATGATTGAGCAGCTACAAGGGGAGAATCGTTTGCGACCTGTACAGATGGAGCAGCTGAATCAAAAGCTTGCGGAGTATGTGCAGAATCATGGTACCTTTCCTTCGTCGTCTGGTGCTTCCGGAGGCGACGACAAAGATGCTTGAGGAGGTATGTTTCTTAGTGTTTGTGTTTGAACGATGTATATATTGACTTGGAGATGGTTATTATGTGTTTTAATGTTGTATATATTGGTACGGAGTGGGTGTGAACGATATTTTGATGGTATGTACGTGATTTGTTGACATGTTTTGATGGTATTTACGTTGATGGTATGGTTTATGATGTTTGAATGGTTTGGTTTGTTTATATTGGTGTTTAATTGATTTATGTGTGTTGTTTATATTGATATTGATATATATGTGTGGAATGGATTGGAAATGGTGTGGTTGGAAGGTGAATATGCTTGATGTTGTATAGAAAAATAAACCCAGATTTCCAACGGTTTCCGACGGTTTCCAACGGCTTATTGGACATTTTATTCAAACGGCTTGTAACGGTTTCCAACGGCTACAAACCGTTGGCGGCTGTTGGAAATTCCGTTGGAAAATAGCCGTTGTTTCCGTCGGATAGCGTTTATTCTATTTCAACGGCTATTCCAACGGCTTCCAACGGTCTCCAACGGCTCCGAGTCGTTGGAATAGCCGTTTAATCTTGTAATGAAAAATATGATTATTAGATAAATCACATTTTCCAAAAATATCGCAACGCTTCCATTTGTACACACTAAAATGCCATCAGCGTACAGCAAACGAGTAAGGAGTGGTTCAATAAAAAAAACAAGGGTTATTTTGCATTCATAAAAATCCATGTCAAGCAACATTAAGAAATACTCCATTGCAACTGCATAGAGATAAAAGGACAGAAGGACTCCTTGTCTTATACCTTTGTTGCTACTGAAGTATCATACTAGGCCACTGTCAATTATAGTTGAGAAGGTAGTAAGAGAAATATATTATATATCACATCTGCAAATTTTAAGGGAATCTCATACAAAGAAGCATATGATATACGAATTCTCTACTAACTTTGATATAAGCATTCAGCATCATCTTGTTAGATGGACTTGATTTTGAATGTGAAACATTTTCAAGAAAAAATGTGTAGTTCTATCACCTTGAGCTAACCACTTCACTTTAGCTCTTTGAATGTAGTCAATGGCTTGTTTTTAAGTTGCTTGGATAGTTGGCTCACTTTCTTTCGATATAATTCTAAAGCTTGTGCGTGATCTAGTTGAGTGACTATTCGGGAGCATGCATCATCCCGTTCTTTCCTTAATGCTTCATTGGATATTTGAGTGGCAGAAGTCTCCATACTTCATTTTTAAGGCATGCTTTGGTTTTCTTTAGTTTGAAGCTGAAGAAGGGGATTTTCTGTAACGATCGGGATTTTTCGTTGCCGAAAAATCGAACCGTTAGGGTTTTAGAAGAAGAAAGAGGTAGAAGAAGAAAGGAAAGAAAGAGAGGAGAAAACAGAAAACAAGTAACAGAACGAGAAACAATATCAGAATCTCACAATCGCAGCGGAACAATATATAATAGATAAATGTACATTCATTTAAAACAAAGAACTATACATTTTATATATACATCACAATACATCATATCATCAGAGTGTACAACAATAAAACAGCGGAAAGAATACTATATCCAATAGATAATAGACTACGCTATCCAAGCTCGCCTCCAACATCTGCACAGCAACTCCAGAATCCAGAATAACCTGATAACCTAACTCTAGACTGCCCGTGTGGAAAATAGTGGGCACCCAGAGTTTAGGAAAGGAACAATAAACTCCAGGTCAGTCATGGGACTGGTGTGAGAACTCAAAAATAGTTTATCTTTAAACAAGCAACAAGAAAATTTAAATTTTTAAATCCGCAATGCTTTTTTTGAAAATGAAACTACCATAAGGCCTCCCGCCACACACACAATGCAAACGCAGAATTGGAGGAGATTTCCCCTTATGATAGTCAAAGATGCTTACTACGCGAAAATCAAATCATTTTTGATATTATTACTAGTGCATAGTGTAGAAAACAATTTCGAAAGTAGAATATAAATCCTAGCCAGCATAGACATTCCGAACTATGCCTACTATAGCTACCATCCAAACAGTGGTGACCACCATAAGTGAATGGCAGGTAATACAACTAAAACCGTACAAGGCGCGTATTGGAGGAATGGATTTCCAACAAATGGTCAGGCTAAGGAACTTCCTACTGCCACATGGGATCGCCTCTGGCGGGACGTCCCGAGAAACTAACGTTACGGTTAGATCTCTGCCAACACAAGGCCGGGTTACCTCTGTAACTAGGTAACTACTACACGAATATGTCATCCCCCGGTCCTTTGGGACCTTTATCCGAGCGCTCGATACCAACAACACCACACAGAAATAGATATAGTGTTTTCCACATGAGTAAATATCTGGGCTCCATACCATGATACCACCCTTTTCCAGAAGGGAATGACATACCCTAAAGGGCGCGACCCTCATAACCTTGCCGCATATTCCTGTTTCGACCATTTCCGGGGAGTGAGGTCCTGACGAAGTCTCGTCCACAAAGCTACGCTTTGTGCAACAAAGCCATGCTTTGGGTCCACAGATGACCAAAGCAATAATCACAAAGATAAATGATCAAACAAATGATCATATCCAAACGATCAACCAATGATCATCACACAGCAGCACTCAGCATGCCACATTACCAGATTGGGAAATATCGCTGATAACCTTCAACTACATAACCTCTGAGCTCGTACGTCTCAGAGAAGGGTGTTAAGCTAAGAGAATAAATTCTCCGCCACCAACAGAAATGTATTTGAAAGAAATCTGCTCTATCTCTCAAAATGTAATGTCAGACACGTAACCATACAAGTCTGTTCCGGGTTCGAACAGAACCGAAGGCACTTCCAAAGAAGCCCTTGCAATCCGGGTATTCACAATCCCGATAAAATTTCCCATCACAAAGGAAATCTCCATATCGTAGCTAACGATGCGGAGACAATCGATAGGTCATCCTATCGTTCTCACAGATACCCGGTCTTCAACACCGGTCTTCAAATGCAATCCAACGACGTATCGCATATTCGGAATGGGATATATGACACAAAGGTCCTCTCCCGGCTAAACCGAATAGCGAGCGCTTATTTTAAAAAAATAAAAAGTGTGCATTCAATTTTAAACAAACACAATCAATACCATCCAAGGGTAAATATTGATAGTCGGTTATTTAACTATCAATAAGGATGCGCCACATCATCAGATTCCAAATAATTTTTCCAAAATTATTAAGTCCCAAAATATCTTACGAGAGATATATACATATATACACCATTTCCAAATAACTGCCCCAGTTATTTGTTTTACCAAAACCACTTCACGATAAAATTTTCCACACTTAACCAATTGAAAAACCAATTTCCAATTTACCTTTACCATTTGAAAACAAATTTTCAAATTACATTAACCATTTGCAAACCAATTTCAAATCACCTTAACCATTTGAAAACTAATTTCAAATCACCTTAACCATTTGAAAACTAATTTCAAATTACTTTTCATCCTTTATACCCTTTGAAAACAAATTTCAAATCATCAAATAAATCTTTACCGATTTAATTTAAATTTACGTCCCAAATCCGTAAATTCATTTTCATACTTCAAAATAAATCAATATTTATTTTTAAACAAATTTCCCTTCATATATATAAATTCCAAAGTGGATTTAAATTCCAAGCATCTACTAGCATACGATTCCCAAATCGATTTCAAGTTATTTGCTTTCAATTACCTTAAAGGTGAATTCACAAAAACCGTTCCATTTCATATTAGAAAACCATTCCCATGCTTATTTTAAAAATAAGTAATTCACAAATTTATTTATTTTCAACAATTTGGAAATATTCAATATACTTAAGTTACCGTTAAGTATTTTATTCCATTCTCTTTAAGAAAACATTCCTTTATTCACATTTATTTGGGTTAAAAACGAATGTTGCGTAAAACATCGTTACGACAACCCAAAAACACTAGTATATGGATTTGAAATTAAAAATAGATATATAAATCCAATACTATACAAATTATCCCCTTCTGTTTCTCGAAAACGTCTATTTCAACAATCAATGTTGAAATCTATGTTTTCAATACTCAATACATTTTAAAACACCTTTAATTCGTTTTAAATTCCATTTAAAACATTCCTTTCCCAAAAACAAACCCATTTTATTTAATAATCTATTCAATATTCAAAATAGTGAATAAAGCCCACTTAACAAATTCCCATATTTCAATTTATCAAATTCGATGAATTTCAAATTTATAAACATAGTTTATAAATTCCATTTCTATTATAAACCCCAATTTTATAAATTCCTTTATTAATCCGATGCAATTTTACATAACCCAATTTCATACCCAAAAGCCATATTGTAAGTTAAATACTTATAATATTATTTATTTACCAAATCGTTCCTTTGAACTTCACCAATTTAAAATCTTATCACTTACAAGATTTCTTTATGGTTTATAATAATTTCAACTAATGAAATCTTCATTTATTAACAATTTCTATAAAATTCCCCTTTTTATGCCCCAAATTCATTTTTATAAGTGAATAACTTATAAACTTAAAATTTTCCAATAACCATTCGTTTTATAAATTTCACATTTATTAATCTATAAATCCTAGTGAAATGCATGTTATACATCAACTTAACACTTTATAAATTTATTCTATAACTTCAATAATTTTTTATTTAAAAACATCCATTTATAAAATCCTTTATATAAACCATTAATAATAATAACTCCCCAAAAAACCAAATTTAACTATTTTATAAAAACCTATTATTGTTAAAAATTTCTTTTAAGTTATATTTTATAAAAATATAAAATTTTAAAACATAAAATTTTATCCATCTATTTATTTTAAAATTTAATCAATTCAAAATTTTAATAAACCATATTCTTTGAAAAATCGATTTAAAACCCCTTTTAAATTCAAAACCGTTATTTTAATTTTTAAAAATTTGAATCCGATGATGCAACAACATCAGATGGTCAATCACGGGAATAAGTGTCATATATCAATATGATTATCAACAATCAACATAATATTTATAAACAAATAAATATGCGAGGAATCCAGTTGGATCCCTCCAACCTGTTACCCTGCAACCACAGACGTTAGCACAATACCAATTCCACTTCAAGGTGGAATATCGCGGTATATGGGATTTTATAAATATTCCGCTTAATAACGGCGCAATAGGGTCTCATCCGCTATACGAGGCGGGAAATCAAATCCGATATATACATATGCCAATATATATATATCGCTATATATAGTATATGTCCTATTATATCTACTACCACAATCAATCAACAATTATCAATCAATATTAACTATTTAAAATTTTAAACAAAACCTTTCGATTGAGTGAGGAGTTCTCACCTTGGTTTTATTTCCGGTTTTCGCGTTCGTTTCGAATAAAATTAAACGAACGTTTAATTTTACCCGAAATTCAAACGAGCTCCAATCGACTCCAAACTGGTTGCATTGCGAAGAGCACGACCATACGATTCCAACGCACTTTGATTCGCCCAAATCGGACCTCGCAGCAAAAAGATATTGATTTTTAAAGTTTGAATTGAATTTCGAAACAATTCCTTTTAAATTAATTTACAAATACCAACCCAACGGGCCCCGCGTCCCCCTTCTCCTTCACCAAGATCACGCACGCAACTCTCCCCAGGCTAAGAAACACGTACATGAACCCATATGCACAAATCTAGGGCTTGAATTCGCGACCACCACACTCGCCTATGCATCGATCAGAGAGCACCACCTCGTAGCCCACGACAAGAGCCACCTTCGGCCAGGAGCTTGCAGAGCTCGGTCAGCATATCCCCTAGGAAAACGTGCCAAACGCAAGCACGAACGCGGCTCCCCATGCCCTCCAAACGGCGATGATAGCTGAGATCCACCGTTGGATCTGTAGTCCACACCATGCTCTACAACTTTCATGTTGTAAGTTTCTCGATTCGATGAGCGGATTTGGAGATTTTGAGAGGGGAAAATGGGATGATTTCGGCCATTGGACCTATAGGAGGCGGCTGGTGATAGTGATTAGGGTTTTGGAAAAGAAGATAACATATATGTTAATATTATTTTAATAATAAAATGCCCAATTTAACACTTTTGCAAACGAACTCCAAACGACGCGTGCCGCCAGGCGATCCTAAGGTTTTTCCACGTTCCGGACACAATGGAACAAGTTTCGGAAGCTAATTCCATCATATGTGTGAGATACGGTAATAAACGCTCAATTTAAATTTAAACCGATTTAAGCGATTTCTAGGCGTTTTGGCTTGTACTGGACAAACGACAAATCCAATCGACTTGAAATTTGAAATCTTGCAATAATATCACATTACGGATCCGATGAAACTGGTTTCGTCGAAATCCGAGACCGTTTGAAAAATGGCTATTTTAACTCGCCGAATTTATATTAAAACGATATTGATGCGTTTCGAGCTGCCACGGTCAAACGACAACTCCGTTTGCTACGAAAATTGAAATCCGATAATAACTAACTATTACGGATCCAATGGAACTCGTTTCGTTCAATTCTGAGACTGTTCAAAAATTGGCTATTTTTCAGTCGATAATTAAATATTAAAATATTCAATTTTTACGAATTAACTCCAAATTCAATTTTACAAGTTCTAAAATATTCCTATAACTTTAATATGATATAACAAAATTTTCCAAACCATTTTCAATCATATCTAACCCAATATTCAATTATCTACGGAATTTCACTATTAATTAATCGATTTAAATGACCAATTAAATCCAATATTCAAGAAATAAATTATTTAACTTAAAATTTTCACTTATAAACATTTAAAATTAATTAAATACTCAAATTTAAATTACTAAAAATTCTGGGTCGTTACAATCTTCCCCCCTTAAAAGAATTTCGTCCTCGAAATTGCAAGTTAAGGAGAACGATCCTAATCCGTTTATTATTTTTCCAAAGCTAATCAGTTTTATCAACTTTTCAAACAAATTTGCCAATTCAATTATAAAATTTCCAATACATGCTTCTTATACCACTTTTAGTTTACTATTAAAGTTGCATATTCATTTTCATTCAACTTTGCATTTCAATTTTCATTTGAATTCAATTACATAGCTTTCAAATTTTACTAATTCAATTTTCATTAACACTTAATGAATTTACATACAACCCACCAACAAGCAAATAACGACCAATGCACATCCAATACAACCAAATTTTATCCATTTTTCTTACATTCAATTTGGTTCAACTGTTTTAATTTCAATTGGTTTAACATTCAATTGATTTTCATTCTACTATTCAACTATTTTCAAATGAATTTACACTTGCATGCATCATTTCATATCAACTTATTCATATTCTATTGATTAACATTCAATTCATACTTTAACTCAATTGCTAGTTCTTTTTACAAATAAAATTGAATTTCATTTATATAACTTAAGTTCACCTCTTTAACAATTTCATTTACTCACTTTATTCACTTACTTTGATATTAACATCAATTCTTTCAACATTACTTAACTTGCATTCCATTTCAACTTTATTTACATCATTTAATTCACTTGATTATTTAACTTTGATGCAAAGATCGATTTTTTTATTCAACTTCACTTAAGTTATTCCATTTAAACATCATTTGTTAATTAAACTTAAGTTCTACTTATCAATTCAATTCGGATTTTAAATTCCAAAGTAAATCCTATTTAACTTTTACTTAAGCCAAATTCATATCAATATTCAAATTCATATTCCATTTTACTTAACTTAATTGTTTAACCACTTCAATAACTGGTTTCACTTACATTTTCCCATTCTATAAGTTATAAAACTTATTATTCAACTTCTAACTTATATTATAAGTTCAAAACCTTTTTCACTTATACTTAACAACTTCAAGTTGAATTTTAATTTCAAATTGATTTATTACAACAAAACTTCAATTTTTAAATTCATTTTTGTAGCAAATCCATCACATAGAAACTCGAAAATGATACTGATGATGCTGCAGTCATCACCCTTATTATTTCCCAGTGACAATAGTGAAATCAATGCTAATTATTCTTTCAAAAAGTTTTCTTTCTATTCATAAATCACTTTTATAAACCTTTTACTTATATAATTTTACTTCTTATATACATACATGCTTATCTTACAATTGTAAATCATCATTAATTATTATTTCATCTTATGATTCATTGGTTTATACCATTATTCTTTTTACAATAGTTGCTTTTATTAGCTTATTCAAACAACTTTTAATTATTTTATATATATATATATATATCATTTACAACAACCAAGCAATCAATTATATACACACTTCAATAATTCTTGAAAAATTATTTTCTTTTTATATATAAAATATAATCGAGGTAAAATTATTTCATTTACCCAATTTAAAACAATATTGTGTCGAATTGTTCTATTCAAGTGTTTAGGAACCCCTTCGATTCAGTTTTCGAGGCTGCGCCGACGAAGGTTCATATACCACTCAACAAACCAATCATCACAATATAAAACAATTTTATATTCACTAACAAATACGCACTCATATCTATTATTACACTCACACTCATTCTAGAGTACTACTGACTCCATCTCTAATGAGTAATACCCAACAGAGCAGGTTGTCGCTTAACCATATGCTCTGATACCAAATGTAAAGAACCTCATTTCCGTCAGCAGTAACCGGTAGGCTTTTCAACCATCCCAGCCCCACCGTGGCTTACACTGGTACCCCAGACCTTGCTTTTACAGCCAGCCTCTCGACTGTCACGGCTTACGCCTAACCAACCCCGTAAAGAGGACGTGTAGGGGTAAGAGTCTCCCGTTCGCCACCTAACGCAAAGCGAGAACCCCCCATCACGTTTCACCTAGATAAGCAAGTCTGGTCCGGGTTCGAACAGAACCGAAGGCACTTCCAAAGAAGCCCTTGCAATCCGGGTA
Source organism: Allium cepa (assembly GCA_030765085.1). Taxonomy (NCBI): domain Eukaryota; kingdom Viridiplantae; phylum Streptophyta; class Magnoliopsida; order Asparagales; family Amaryllidaceae; genus Allium; species Allium cepa. The sequence continues at coordinate 131,747,329 of CM060940.1, read as the reverse complement.
TTCACAATCCCGATAAAATTTCCCATCACAAAGGAAATCTCCATATCGTAGCTAACGATGCGGAGACAATCGATAGGTCATCCTATCGTTCTCACAGATACCCGGTCTTCAACACCGGTCTTCAAATGCAATCCAACGACGTATCGCATATTCGGAATGGGATATATGACACAAAGGTCCTCTCCCGGCTAAACCGAATAGCGAGCGCTTATTTTAAAAAAATAAAAAGTGTGCATTCAATTTTAAACAAACACAATCAATACCATCCAAGGGTAAATATTGATAGTCGGTTATTTAACTATCAATAAGGATGCGCCACATCATCAGATTCCAAATAATTTTTCCAAAATTATTAAGTCCCAAAATATCTTACGAGAGATATATACATATATACACCATTTCCAAATAACTGCCCCAGTTATTTGTTTTACCAAAACCACTTCACGATAAAATTTTCCACACTTAACCAATTGAAAAACCAATTTCCAATTTACCTTTACCATTTGAAAACAAATTTTCAAATTACATTAACCATTTGCAAACCAATTTCAAATCACCTTAACCATTTGAAAACTAATTTCAAATCACCTTAACCATTTGAAAACTAATTTCAAATTACTTTTCATCCTTTATACCCTTTGAAAACAAATTTCAAATCATCAAATAAATCTTTACCGATTTAATTTAAATTTACGTCCCAAATCCGTAAATTCATTTTCATACTTCAAAATAAATCAATATTTATTTTTAAACAAATTTCCCTTCATATATATAAATTCCAAAGTGGATTTAAATTCCAAGCATCTACTAGCATACGATTCCCAAATCGATTTCAAGTTATTTGCTTTCAATTACCTTAAAGGTGAATTCACAAAAACCGTTCCATTTCATATTAGAAAACCATTCCCATGCTTATTTTAAAAATAAGTAATTCACAAATTTATTTATTTTCAACAATTTGGAAATATTCAATATACTTAAGTTACCGTTAAGTATTTTATTCCATTCTCTTTAAGAAAACATTCCTTTATTCACATTTATTTGGGTTAAAAACGAATGTTGCGTAAAACATCGTTACGACAACCCAAAAACACTAGTATATGGATTTGAAATTAAAAATAGATATATAAATCCAATACTATACAAATTATCCCCTTCTGTTTCTCGAAAACGTCTATTTCAACAATCAATGTTGAAATCTATGTTTTCAATACTCAATACATTTTAAAACACCTTTAATTCGTTTTAAATTCCATTTAAAACATTCCTTTCCCAAAAACAAACCCATTTTATTTAATAATCTATTCAATATTCAAAATAGTGAATAAAGCCCACTTAACAAATTCCCATATTTCAATTTATCAAATTCGATGAATTTCAAATTTATAAACATAGTTTATAAATTCCATTTCTATTATAAACCCCAATTTTATAAATTCCTTTATTAATCCGATGCAATTTTACATAACCCAATTTCATACCCAAAAGCCATATTGTAAGTTAAATACTTATAATATTATTTATTTACCAAATCGTTCCTTTGAACTTCACCAATTTAAAATCTTATCACTTACAAGATTTCTTTATGGTTTATAATAATTTCAACTAATGAAATCTTCATTTATTAACAATTTCTATAAAATTCCCCTTTTTATGCCCCAAATTCATTTTTATAAGTGAATAACTTATAAACTTAAAATTTTCCAATAACCATTCGTTTTATAAATTTCACATTTATTAATCTATAAATCCTAGTGAAATGCATGTTATACATCAACTTAACACTTTATAAATTTATTCTATAACTTCAATAATTTTTTATTTAAAAACATCCATTTATAAAATCCTTTATATAAACCATTAATAATAATAACTCCCCAAAAAACCAAATTTAACTATTTTATAAAAACCTATTATTGTTAAAAATTTCTTTTAAGTTATATTTTATAAAAATATAAAATTTTAAAACATAAAATTTTATCCATCTATTTATTTTAAAATTTAATCAATTCAAAATTTTAATAAACCATATTCTTTGAAAAATCGATTTAAAACCCCTTTTAAATTCAAAACCGTTATTTTAATTTTTAAAAATTTGAATCCGATGATGCAACAACATCAGATGGTCAATCACGGGAATAAGTGTCATATATCAATATGATTATCAACAATCAACATAATATTTATAAACAAATAAATATGCGAGGAATCCAGTTGGATCCCTCCAACCTGTTACCCTGCAACCACAGACGTTAGCACAATACCAATTCCACTTCAAGGTGGAATATCGCGGTATATGGGATTTTATAAATATTCCGCTTAATAACGGCGCAATAGGGTCTCATCCGCTATACGAGGCGGGAAATCAAATCCGATATATACATATGCCAATATATATATATCGCTATATATAGTATATGTCCTATTATATCTACTACCACAATCAATCAACAATTATCAATCAATATTAACTATTTAAAATTTTAAACAAAACCTTTCGATTGAGTGAGGAGTTCTCACCTTGGTTTTATTTCCGGTTTTCGCGTTCGTTTCGAATAAAATTAAACGAACGTTTAATTTTACCCGAAATTCAAACGAGCTCCAATCGACTCCAAACTGGTTGCATTGCGAAGAGCACGACCATACGATTCCAACGCACTTTGATTCGCCCAAATCGGACCTCGCAGCAAAAAGATATTGATTTTTAAAGTTTGAATTGAATTTCGAAACAATTCCTTTTAAATTAATTTACAAATACCAACCCAACGGGCCCCGCGTCCCCCTTCTCCTTCACCAAGATCACGCACGCAACTCTCCCCAGGCTAAGAAACACGTACATGAACCCATATGCACAAATCTAGGGCTTGAATTCGCGACCACCACACTCGCCTATGCATCGATCAGAGAGCACCACCTCGTAGCCCACGACAAGAGCCACCTTCGGCCAGGAGCTTGCAGAGCTCGGTCAGCATATCCCCTAGGAAAACGTGCCAAACGCAAGCACGAACGCGGCTCCCCATGCCCTCCAAACGGCGATGATAGCTGAGATCCACCGTTGGATCTGTAGTCCACACCATGCTCTACAACTTTCATGTTGTAAGTTTCTCGATTCGATGAGCGGATTTGGAGATTTTGAGAGGGGAAAATGGGATGATTTCGGCCATTGGACCTATAGGAGGCGGCTGGTGATAGTGATTAGGGTTTTGGAAAAGAAGATAACATATATGTTAATATTATTTTAATAATAAAATGCCCAATTTAACACTTTTGCAAACGAACTCCAAACGACGCGTGCCGCCAGGCGATCCTAAGGTTTTTCCACGTTCCGGACACAATGGAACAAGTTTCGGAAGCTAATTCCATCATATGTGTGAGATACGGTAATAAACGCTCAATTTAAATTTAAACCGATTTAAGCGATTTCTAGGCGTTTTGGCTTGTACTGGACAAACGACAAATCCAATCGACTTGAAATTTGAAATCTTGCAATAATATCACATTACGGATCCGATGAAACTGGTTTCGTCGAAATCCGAGACCGTTTGAAAAATGGCTATTTTAACTCGCCGAATTTATATTAAAACGATATTGATGCGTTTCGAGCTGCCACGGTCAAACGACAACTCCGTTTGCTACGAAAATTGAAATCCGATAATAACTAACTATTACGGATCCAATGGAACTCGTTTCGTTCAATTCTGAGACTGTTCAAAAATTGGCTATTTTTCAGTCGATAATTAAATATTAAAATATTCAATTTTTACGAATTAACTCCAAATTCAATTTTACAAGTTCTAAAATATTCCTATAACTTTAATATGATATAACAAAATTTTCCAAACCATTTTCAATCATATCTAACCCAATATTCAATTATCTACGGAATTTCACTATTAATTAATCGATTTAAATGACCAATTAAATCCAATATTCAAGAAATAAATTATTTAACTTAAAATTTTCACTTATAAACATTTAAAATTAATTAAATACTCAAATTTAAATTACTAAAAATTCTGGGTCGTTACATTTTCAGAGTAATTGAAGTTCCATTCAAATTCCACCATACTCTTATAATCAGGTTTAAAATGCCAAGAATTACTATATTAGAAAGATAAATTTTTCCTACCACGAGCCTGAACTGAGAAATTAAAAATAATAAAGGCATGGTCGTTAGTGGAGCAATTAGCAAAATAAACCAAGAAAAGAGGAAATTAGACATAACACTCTTTGTTAATGAAGACTTTTGTCTGTTTTGCTATGCATCGACATGTTGGGGCCACCTCTCCATGTGTAAAAATTGCTTACACAAAGAGGTTTATATTTATTGCCTGCTCCAGTACAATCTATATCTGCTGACGAACTATAACCAACGTTGTTCATTCTATCGTGGCCATATTAAATAGCATTGAAATCACCTACACCTAGGGCTGTCAATGGAGATTCGAAAAAACCAAAATCCGTTTGTATCCATATCCGAAAAGCGGATAAATATCCGATATCCGAAAATATGGATGCGGATACAAAGATATCCGCATCCAAAAATTATGCTTCTGATTTTTGCCAAGATTATATTTTAAATTATGTGCGTTTTGCAATGAAAGATATTTATTTATTATTTTATTAAGTTAGCAGTTTATATTATATGCATTTAGTGCATATTAACTACTCAAAACTATTTATTATCATCATATTTGATTATTTTTAACACTTTTATAATAAACAGAGTTGAAAAAAAATTACGTTAAACTAAAATTTTATATTTATATTTCTTAATTTATCAGTTATTATCGAATAAGATAATTATGCGGATATTCGATATCCAAAAATAATTTAGGATGCGGATGCGGATGTTGATATGACACTATCCGCATCCGAAAGTATCCATTGACATGTGATGTATTGTTCGTCGATAACATAAATTTATTATGTAAATAACATGTGATTGTATTGTTCGTCAATATAAAGAATGGAAACATCCCGCTGTCTTTTGTCCCACATAATTAAAATTCTACTTTTGTTTCTTATTATCTTTACGAGCATTACGATACGCGCTTTGCATGTGAAATGTTTTCTACAGATTTTATATGTTTAGCGCATTCGAAAGCAAATGATTTGTATAAATTTTTAACTATATTTTTGCATTGAAATTATTTATTGTTAGTTTTAATTATATTTTAAGTTGCATTTTTTTTAATTTTTAATTTTTATTTGTATTATTAATTAATAATTTATTTGTTAGATTCTATCTTTTAAGTTATGTTAAGATTTGATAGTATTTGTAGATGGAAGTTTTGAATTTGTAAAAGAATTTTATTTATTAGATCCTATTTTTAAATGCGATTAAAATTGATAACATTTGCTTCTACTTTCTCCTTCTCCTTTATTGTTGAAAAAATATTAACTATGAGAAAGAAAATTTCATCTCGATCTTCGCAATCAGATTCTAACTTTGATGAGAATGTAACAAAAAGATAATTTCTTAACCCGATTTATTATGCGTTTTTTAATAGTGGCAAAAACTAGGGTTTAAAATTACTGTGTTGCACGCTTTTTTGAGTAAGAAAAAACCTTGTAACTTTCTTATTTGCAATTCTGTTTTGGAGGTGAGTTTGAATTCTTCATTATTTAATTAATGATTTTGGATTAAACATTAATGGTGATTAAGGTAAAATTAGGATAAATTAAATAATTGACAATTAGATCAATTTGATTGTAATTTTATAAGAGGGCAAATTTGATTAGTATCCCTCGTGATTAACCCACTCAAATCTAAAACTTAAGTGTCGGTAACAATGTTTTACTACATTTATTGTCCCCTTTTGAGAAAAGCATGGTGGCACTCTGTTGATTAACTTCCAAATCACACTTGAAAACTCCTACTAGTCCTAGATTTGAATAACACAATTTGGACTTGCAACTATTCGTGATGCTGTTTCATAACAATTGTTATTCAACTATCAATTGTTGACGAATCAACTTGGGCGCTATCACCTCCGCCGACAACTCGAAGGGGCTTATGTCCGAACTCCTTAAAAATAAGCTCCCTGCCTTTAATTTCATCATCTTTAATTACCGCATTTTTAAGTAGCCGCTTGTAGTCAGATAAGATAGGTTCCAATCTAATATGGGTTGGAAGTTCAATATTTTGAAATGTTCTAGTATTTCATTCTACTCATACGTGCAAAATCACTACCGTGATAGAAATATCCAATAATCTGTTGATTGATTTGTTTTATATGTTCCTGTTTAGTACCTAACGAAAATTTCATCAATGTTCCAACCGCTGGTAACGATGATTTGAAGTTTGTCCTTAATTATCTGCCAAATGGTTTTGGAATAGGAGAATCCAAAAAAAATGATTATGAGATTCGTCTCCTTGTTTATAGAGTTTGCACTTCTGGTCACTGTAGGGTTCCATTTGCTTGCTCGGTTTGTAGTGTTAATCTGCTTGTTTTTGTTAGTAAAACACAAATTGACATTTTGGGTGATCATGCATAATTCCATATATGCTTGCACCATCCTAAAACATTGTGATTCACCCCAACAAAATTCCTTGTAAAAGAGAGAAAACTGACCGTCGCCTTATAGATTTCAAACCAAAAAATCCTCATCTTTATTTTGATTAATAGGAATACTAGATATTTGTTGGGTTATATAAGGAGGAAAATCGGACTTTTCCACTGTTCATTGGAAATGAGAGAGGAAGCACTCTTGTTAGGGCCTCCAACGATTGAGATAGATTCCCACTCCAACATATTTTTCAACCACTGGTCATTGATCCTTGGATCAAACCATAAACTAGTACTATCTCCGTTTGCTATTTGTCCCTATGATTTTGATTTTTTCTGAACGTGTTTTGAGTAGCAGTTTCCATGTACATGGAGCATTGTTATCCTAAAAAATAGTCCAAAAGTTTCTATTTTTACAGTATCTGTTATTCATCCGTTGAGCCCATGAGCATCATTCCGGCAATTTGCAAATATTTCCATGTAAGTTTTAGAGATACTACTTGCATAACGTCTTCAGTTTTTATGATCCCCGCTCCCCCTTCATAATTTAGTTTACATAAGTCATTCCAATTCAAGTTGTGTTGTTTATTTTTTCAAACAAAATTGGAACAAACTAAACTTATTTTGTTTATGACGGAGGCTGGCGACTGATGGAATTCAATCAAAAATATGATTATTAGATAAATCATATTTCCCAAATATATCGAATGCTTTCTTTTGTAAACACTAAAATGCCATCGGCGTACAATAAACGAGCGAGGAGTGGTTCAATAAATAGAACCAGGGATTTTTTGCCTTCATAGAAATCCATGTCAAGCAACATTAATAAATACTCCATTGCAATTGCATAGAAATAGAGGGACAGAAGGACCCATTGTCTTATATCTTCGTTATTACTGAAGCATCATACTGGGGTACCGTCAATTATAGTTGAGAAGTTAGCAAGGGAAATACATTATATATCACATTTGCAAATTTTAAGGGAATCCAATACAAAGAAGCATATGATATATGAATTCTCTGCTAACTTTGACATAAGCTTTATATAATTCCATTTTCAAACAAAGATTATTTGAGGTCTTTCCATTAAACTTTCTCACCGTTTCATATGCCTGAAACGAATTTTCTATAATTAGTCTACCGAGATTAAAAGCATTTTGTTTACTGAGATTATACTATCTAAGTGTTACTTCACCCTTTTACATATCAGATTGCCTAAAATTTTGTATAAAACATTGCATAAAGAAATTGATCTATAATCTAAAAGAGTATGTGGGTTTACGGGTCTAAAAGAGTATGTGGGTTTACGGCTTTTGGGTCAGAAAAATAAATGTATGATTTACCTCTTTTATAATTTTACCCGATTGCTGAATGTGCAACATTGCTTAAAAACATCCTTTTTAACAGTTTCCTGATGAATCTTGTAGAATTTTGAGTTGAAACCATATGCACCTAGAGAGTTATTGTCATCAATTTGGAAAACTGCTATCTTGACTTCCTCCATGTCAAAAGGCTTCTTTGAGCATGTTCTTCATTTTTTGAAAGAATTATTTTGCAAGTAACATGTGAAAATTTATGTTTAAACTAGAAATGTTAAATAAATTTGAAAAATATCGAATGATTTCCCTATTGAGATTTTCATTTGTATTAACCCAGCTTCCATGCGCATTCAGCATCATCTGTTGGATGGACTTGATTTTGAATGTGAAACATTTTCAAGAAAAAATGTGTAGTTCTATCACCTTGAGCTAACCACTTCACTTTAGCTCTTTGAATGTAGTCAATGGCTTGTTTTTAAGTTGCTTGGATAGTTGGTTCACTTTCTTCCGATATAGTTCTTAAGCTTGTGCGTCATCTAGTTGATTGACTATTCGGGAGCATGCATCATCCCGTTCTTTCCTTAATGCTTCACTGGATATTTGAGTGGCAGAAGTCTCCATACTTCATTTTTAAGGCATGCTTTAGTTTTCTTTAGCTCGAAGCTGAAGAAGGGGATTTCCAGAGCAATTGAAGTTCCATTCAGCTTCCACCATACTCTTATAATCGGATTTAAAATTACTATATTAGAAAGATAATTTTTTCCTACCATGAGCCTGAATTGAGGAAGTGAAAATAATAAAGGCATGGTTGTTAGTGGAGGATTAGCAAAATAAACCGAGAAAAGAGGAAAATAGACAACACTCTTTGTCAATGAAAACTTTTGTCTGTTTTCTATGCATCGACATGTTGGGGCCACCTCTTTTATGTGTAAAAATTACTTATACTAAGAGGTTTTGTTACAATATATGTAAATTATAGAGTGAATATGCTTTTATGTTGTTTTGTTTAGTCCCACATCGTGGAATAGATTAAATCCTTAGCTCCAAAGCCTTCATATATAGAAGGCTATGTAATGTAAATAGACATCTATTATTAGGAATGAATAATATATCTTCTGCCTCTCTCTATAATGGCTTCTTATTTCTTCATTTATAACACGTTACCAACACGACCTCTAAACAAAAGGAAAATTTCAGATCTGATTATACATCTACAAAGTGGTAAGCCATTTCTGATCTGATTACTCAAATCTTTCTGATCTCGTTCTATTTATTTTATTTCTTTTAGACCTTATTTTATTATCGATCTAATTATTTAGATCTGAATCTATTTGCATATTTTATTTTATTTTTATCCATGTATTTTAGATCTCGTTTTGTTGTAAATCTAATTTTTCAGATTTCATTATATATATATATATATATATATATATATATATATATATAATCTCATAGATCTTTCTCCATTAATCTTATCATTTTAGATCTCATTCCATTATTTGGTTAAAAAAAAGTTTTCATTTTGAAATTTTTTTTGTTTGGATTTTAGTTTGAAAGAGAACTATAGAAATGATTTTGGCACATGATTTATATTTTCAGAAAAAATATTTCATTGTTTCTTAGAGAAACAAATATAAGGATAATACGTATCTAGAAGATCGTATTAAGTTTATATAAAAGAATAGGAACCTGAAGTTCATATGTGCGAAGGTAAAAGATTAAAGTTTTCATACGCTGAAATAAAGCCTTGAAAAAAAAACGAGCAATTCTAGAAAAGAGATTAATATGTCCAGAAGACATAACATAAAAACAATATGTTGGAATAACATTACAAATATGGTAAAAACTATTTTCTCGAAGAGAAATAGTATTATGATTCTCATGTTCGAATACAATTATGAATAGTCCTCTTGTTACATTGTGTTTATTTAACATTGGAGACCTGAAGTTCTCAAATAAAAATTAAACATAGAAGTTTGCATTTCAAAAAAAAAGGATTATATATCAAAACTCAAATATATAAATTGGAGATATGAAGCTTTGAATTATTAGAAAAGCTAATTCAGATTATGGTAAATTCCAATTGCAATCAAACCTGAAGTTTGATAATAAAAATAAAGTTGTACCATTTAGGATCTAAAGTACTAAACAAAGACTTTATTTAAAGTAAAATTGGAACCTGAATGTGACGCCCCACCTCTATACCCACGCTAGCCAAGAACACTACAGAGTAGTGCTGTCAACTAGCACGGAGAATAAGGCTGTTGAGGAGCGACCATCCATGTAATTGCTTATCACACGGTGGCTATAAATAATCCTCGGAAACAAACATAGAAATAAGCATATCGCAAATCAGTCACAGACATCCATATCACAAAGGCGGAAGAAGATATGAATATATAACTAACACATGAAAGTGTACATCAGAGTAGTGCTCAAAAGATCTACAATAATACAAAAGAATAGCAACACGTGCTATACAAAAGAATACAACTATGAGTCTATATCTCAAGTGTATACAACAAAAACTGCTAAGCTAAACAGTTAGCCAAAAGTCAGAGTGATGAATCCCTGGGAAGAAGTCAAGCAGAAGCACCTGTAACATCTCGGTCTGACCCGAGTATTATTTAAGAAAATAATAAACGGGTCAGTCTAGCTATAAATATCAGATGACATGATATAACATAAAAGATATGGCATAAACATAAAATATCCATAATGACATACCACTATAAGTATGTAAATAATGATCAACAGAAGATCAATCAATAAGAGATAATCAATATCACAAGAATCTTCTCAAAGATTCGGAAAGGGCATCATACCCCAAACTTGTACTCATAACAAGTCAATGACATAAATTCTAGAAATCAATGCAAGAAGTCCAGAAATTATAGAAAAGAGAAAGAGGCCTATCACATGACGGTCCGAAGACCAAGGGAAGCTACCCCACATGTGTGAATGGAATCACACAGATTAAGGTGCAGACTAACCAAAAAGCAAAAAGGTATGTGTGAGTGGAATCACACAAGTAGTGTTTAGTCTAACCTCGCAACAAGAGACATCGCACAGTTGCTAGTCTAAAGCATCAGAATGATCGTCATGATCAACAAGAAGTGTCAATTACACTAAGCTAGTAAATATAGAAGTTTAGCTTCCCATAACCACTTGCTTAACTTAAGTATTTACGAACAAACTGTAAATCTTCACTAATAAAATTGTCACAAGAGGTTCAATCGAACAAGTCCAAGAATTAACCGACGAAGTGAACGCAAGCGTTTCATACCACTTGTTTTACTAAGTCGTTTAATTAGATTTCTCATCCGAGTGAGGTAAAGGTTTGTATATACTAATAGATTGGAAAACGGTTTAAGAAAAGAGCTTTGTTATTAAAAATAGAGTTGAAATTGTTTGTTAAAAGAGTTTTGATATTTACTACTAGTATTGAAACCTTTATATTATAAAATGACAAAACACAGAAGCAATTGTAGAAACAATCAATCACAAAGATCGCATACGGAGATGTGAATAAAATCCAAGGAAAACAGCTCAATGTTTTTCAGATAAGATCCCCTACGGAGGGGGGTCCAAGGGGGTGGCAACCCCCCAAGGTGGGGGTGCGGGGGCAACGCCACCGCTTACGGGGTTCGACGACAAAATGAGATCTAACGACTTAAGGGTCTAAGGGGTCACGCGAACTATCAGGATAAGGTCCAACGACCTATGAGTTAAAGGTCCAACGACCTATTGGGTTATAAGGTCATACGACCTAACGACTCAAGGGTCTAACGACCTAACGACTCAAGGGTCTAACGACCTAAGGTATTCGCGACTTAACGGGTTATAGGCCTAACGACCTAACAGGGTTCACGACCTAAGGTATTCGCGAACGTCCTACTGCTTAAGGCTTAACTCGTGAGCGACCTACGACTTAAGGCTTAACTCGCGAGCGACCTACGGCTTAAGGCCTAACTCGTGAGCGACCTACGACTTAAGGCTTAACTCGCGAGCGACCTACGACTTAAGGCTTAACTCGCGAGCGACCTAACTCCGAAGTGCCAATACTTCCAGAATGACCTAAAGCCCTGCGACCTATGGTACTAACTCGCGAGCGACCTAACGAGTTAACTCGTGAGCGACCTAATTCCGAAGTGCCAATTCTTCCAGAACGACCTAAGGCCCTGCGACCCACGACCCAGTGACCTTGCGACCTATTACCGAACGAGTCAAGTGGCCAGAACGAGCTAAGTGCAGGAAATTTCCAAAAATGCTAAAAATTGGAGTTTTTCGCCAATCCAATCCAAACCAAAGGCAAATGTGCATGCAAAAGTGATAGGGAATCATTCCCAACAGTCCAATATAGTTATAGACTAGATTTGTGAGATAAAAATCTTACCTTTGCACAAATTCAATGAAAAATGAAGTTTTAAGCAAGCAAGAATCAATCCCTCTTCTATCTAAGCACAAGAAGCTTGAATCCAATGTCTTCTTCTTGAATTTGGAGTAGAAAGATGGATTGCAATTGAATTTGAGTTTTGGAATTTTAATTTCCCATTCCCTCCACCATTTTTGAAGAAGCTTGAAGACTTAGGAAAATAGAAATGAAGTTATGAAGAGGAGGGGTGAAGGTTGGGTCTAATAGGCTAAAAGCCCAACCCAAAGTCTCAAGTGAAAAAGTAGTGAAATTCTACTATCTCCAATCATATCAATGTTTATACTTAAAAGAATTGTAAATGGCATTTCGAACTCAATGGAAGTGGTCTCGAGTCCTAATTTGACCGTTTGCAAAAAGTAGCTTTTCGGACCAATATCCGATTAACGACAAAATATTTAAATAAAATATTTAAATATAAAATCGATAAATATGCGGGTTGTTACACTGAAGTTTTAAAATATTTGCCAATGGTATTAACTACTAAACCAAATAAATGTACAGAAACTTGTTCACTCCAGAAGTAGTGATAATAATATATTAAAAAAAAGGTCTCTAGAAGAGATTTGTCGATATATTTGGTGCTTTTACTAAACCAAATAAATACGTAGAAACATATCTACTCTCCCACTCTCTTTCTTTTTAATTAAAAATAAGGTATTCTAATAGAAAGTTTATTTCTTAATTTTTTTCCCTTCTTCCATGCATCCAATCGCCTTTCAAAAGGTAAAATATAATAGATCAAATATAATAGATCTGAAATAATATTAAATCCCTAAATTTCTGAAATATATTGTGTTGATTTGAAGATTTACATGTTTGTTTTGATATATTTGGTAAAGAATTATGAAGTTAGTTTTTTTATGAAAATAATAATAATTTGGATCTGAGATATATAGTTATTTATGACTATGAATGATATGGATAGATTTGAGATGACAATTCTGTTTATTTAGAAATTCAGATTATTGGGAAATAAAATTTCACCTTAAGATATTCATTTTAATTTTATTATTGAGTAATATTGAACCTAGGTTTGAGGTGAAATTGTGTTACTTTAAGTACTATTTGTTCAATTGGTTCATATATATTTATAATGAAATTATTTTGCTGTGACAGTAGTTATATCCTAGACCACGTAAAGGTTAATTGTAGTTATTTTTATCCTAAATGAATTAATTGCAAGTGTTATGGTAATAAATTAAATTATTTATTATCATAAATGCATTAAATGCACTAATTACAGTAAATTAAATGATGTTGTATTTTTATATTTGAAATAAGAATAGACATATGCTTTATTATATGGTGTATTTATTTGGCAAACAATGCTCGATATAATGAAAGAAATAAGTTTGAACAACAACTTGAAGTTGTGCAAAGATTTTTTTTCAACCAGAAGTTGTATACTCAAAGTCCAAGAGACGAATTCTTGAATTATGCAAAAAAAAATTCTGATAAACTTTACAAGCTTGAATTCTTGTCAGTATATTTTTTTTATTTGTCAAAATGTACAAGTCTTGAAATAAGAATAGACTTTTATTTTGTAACAATATGGTACAAAAAAAGGGAGAAGTTTACACAAAATTTGAGAACCTGAAGTTCATAACAAATTAATGAACTTGAAGTTCATGAATCAGAAGCCCGAAGCTCTATTGAAATTATGTCAAATGATAAGTTGTACTTCTTGAAGAAGTTAAAGAAAATTAATAAATAATCATATGAGAAAATGATGTTGCATTCAAGAGATTACAAAAATCTCCAAATGAGTTATACCTTACCTTATATCTTAACATTTATACTAAATTAACCAAATATCCTGAAGATATTATGTTATATGATATTTCAAACATCATTGGATGTGTGTGTGTATTAATCTGTTGAAAAGATGTTTTAGAGATTTATTTATATTTATATTGCAAAATCTAACATCCTAGAAGAGATGTTATAAGAATTTTATTTTTGTTACATTGCAATTCCTTAAAAGGAAACACTATATTCCCTGAAGGAATAACCATATAAAATTTTTTTGAAGCAATAACAGTAATTTTTGAAAAAAAAAGGATATTGTATGCCAATATTACACTCCAGAAGTAGTGGTTTTATCTCTTACATCTTACTTTCATTTGGTGAATCTAATTTTGTTACTGTATTTAAAAGTTTGATATGCCATTTCAAAGACAGTTACAACAAAAATCTTCAACAGAGATATTTTATGCCACTGTAAAAATAGTAATTATGTAATTTATATAAAAGAAATATTGTATATTGATACGGCATTCCAATAATGCATATACTTATAGAAGAGATAAGTTCACTCCAGAAGTGATGATACTAAAATATCTCTAGAAGAGATTTATAAATTTGAAAATGATAACATATCTCTAGAAGAGATTTGTTTATATATTTGGTAATTTTATTAAACCGAATAAATGCATAGAAATTTGATACTTGAGATACAATTGAGGAACAAAACTTAACAACTTGAAGTTGTGTGTATATATTGTTCGAAACAGAAGTTCGATATGGTTCCAAACCAAATGTTTTGAACATTATCATGCGGTTTTGACAGGTTTGCATTGACATTGATTTATAAATAGAAATTAATAGTTTGAATCCTTGTAATAGTTTGTTCAAAAAATCGCTAATTCAAATGAGAAAGAATATGAAATTTTTATAATATATGTGTGATACGCGGACGCACGTATACATCCATATATGTAAATATTTAGCTAACAACCTGAAGTTTGTTATAAGCCCATCTTGTAGATTATGCATAGATATTATTTAGTGATTTAAAATTAAATCAACATAAATGTTGAATGACCTGAAGTCATATATGTATTCAAATGATCTACACAATAAGTAAATTTCTCCAATTGGTTAGATCAATGAACGAGTACAAACTCTAATAAGCTATATCAATTGAATGCATCTTATCAACTAATAAAAGAATTATCCTCCTACTATTATATTTATGATGTATTTGCTAGTAGCAATATCATAATGGATCAAAATTAGAGTCCAAAGATGATTATTATTTAATGTGACAATGTTTGTCAACATTGAGGGGGAGGATAAAAGGATACAAGTTCATTTTGATCATCAGTGTTAAATATTTATTAAAAATATACAATGGTGCAAAATATTATCAGTATTATTCTTAGTAGACTTTCTCCAATATAGATTTGAATCCCTGAAGGATCAAAATGTGAAAACCACATCTGAAATATGGTTTAAAAGTTAGTTCAAAATACTTTTGGAGTAAGTAATAAAGATGAAAAATAAAGGAGGTGAGTATTCTTGAAGAAACGCTTAAGGATGCTCTGAAAGAGATCCATGACATGATTGTCAAATAACCCTAAAAGCGGATTAGGTACCTAAAACATGATAATTAAAGAGATCTCAATAAAATCATGTCTAGAACTGACAAGAAATAATCATCGATGATAAATTTATGAATAATAAAGCGCTTATGTATATAAATAGATTAAAGATCCTGGATTAGAGAAAAACATGATTAGCCATCATGAAATTCTCATAAATAAGAAATGTGAACCTGTAGTTCGCAAATATACATACATACATACATACATACATACATACATACATACATACATACATACATACATACATACATACATACATACATACATATATACATATATATAATAGAAAAACACATTGAAATTATTGAAGCACATGTAGTGCTACATCGTGTTAAATGCTCTAGGCATATGTTTTTATAATAATTGAATTCATTGAAGCAGTGAAAGTGTTTGAACACTTAAAATACCCTGAAGGTATAAATATTGTTAAAACATTATAAACAATGAAAGTACACAAATTCCTGAAGAATATAAATAACTTTGGTGGTTATAAAGAAGATAAAGAACAAGACCGTAGATTACAACTTCTTTTAAGTATTGTTGTAATGAAAATCTTGATATAATTCATGATGAGTAGATTACTTTCTATTTTTTAGTATTATTGTAATGAAACTCTTAATATCCATTGAATGGTAGTTGCGATATGCAAATACTTATTAAAGTATACAAATTCTTGAAGAATATATATAACTTTTGTAGTTATAAAGTATGCAAAGGACATGAAATGTAGATTACAACCTTCTTCAAAGTATTATTGTAATGAAAATCTTGATATACTTCAAGATGAGTAGATTACTTCATGCTTTTTAGTAATGTTGTAATGAAATTTTAATATTCATGAAAGATGTATAGTTGCAATACGCAAAACTGATTTGAAGCACAAAAATGAAAGCACATGAAGTGTTTTTCATAAAAGTAGCATACAAAATGCATAAAATGCAAACCATATTTGGAAGAAACAATCTTAGAAAATTTGATTGTATCAAAGGAAACTATTAATAAATTGTATTATTAATGAGATACATATTTATGGATTCAGAAGTATCTATAACCAATTTGAGTTATCGAAGGACGAATATGAATTCAGAGGAAAAATTAAAATCAGGGGGAGCATCCATAAATATTTTATAATGCGCTCTTTTTCCTTAACTAAGATTTTTCCCACTGGGTTTTTATTAGTAAGGTTTTAATGAGGCATTATCTTGATCCAGAAGTATCAACTCCCCAGTAACATTTGAAAATAAGTTACAATGTACTCTTTTCCCTTATTTAAGATTTTTCCCACTGGGTTTTTCTTACTAAGGTTTTAACGAGGCATTATCTTGATCTAGGAGAATCAAACATCTTTTCAAGGAATAACATCTCAAATATGTTATTTAAGTTAAATTATATTTTTATCCTTGACTAAGGTTTTTCCCATCGGGTTTTTCTTTATAAGGTTTTTAATGAAGTATTAAATTGATCCAGAAATATCAAACTCTATTTGATGCAGTAAATTATTGAAATATGACATACTATATTGTACTCTTTTTTCTTCACTAAGATTTTTCCTATAGGGTTTTACTTAGTAAGGTTTTAATGAGACATTAATTTGATCCAGAAGTATCAAGCATCATTTAAAGAAATAAGAAAATAAAATATGTCATTGTACTCTCTTTCCTTAACTAAGATTTTTCCCATTGGGTTTTTCTTAGTAAGGTTTTAATGAGGCATTGTTTTGATCCCGAAGTATCAAATTCTTAGAAGGAATATCATTTTTAGTATGATATCTATGATTTCACAAGTTGCACTCTTTTCCTCTTTCAAGCTTTTTCCCATTGGTTTTTTCCTAACAGAGGTTTTTAATGAGGCAATAGACAATATCTATATCGACTGAATCGATAAATGCAAGCAAGATAATAATGAGAGGAAGCAATCATCATACACGTTTCGAAACGAAAAAAGTATCAAATTATCTGAGCATTCAAGATTTTGAAGACGCATATTCAAGGGGGAGTGTTACAATATATGTAAATTATAGAGTGAATATGCTTTTATGTTGTTTTGTTTAGTCCCACATCGTGGAATAGGTTAAATCCTTAGCTCCAAAGCCTTTATATAAAGAAGACTATGTAATGTAAATAAACATCTATTATTAGGAATGAATAATATATATTCTGTCTCTCTCTCTCTCTAGTGGCTTCTTATTTCTTCGTTTTATAACAGGTTTATATTTATTAGCTGCTCCAACACAATCTATATCTGCTGACGCACTATAACCATCGTTGTTCATTCCATCATGGCCATATAAAATAGCATTGAAATCACTTGCACCTAGGGCTGTCAATGAAGATCCAAAAATCCGAAAACCGTTTGCATCCATAATCGAAAAGCGGATTAATATTCGATATCCGAAAATACGGATGCAGATACAAAGATATCCGCATCCGAAAATTATGCTTCTGATTTTTACCAAGATTATATTTTAAATTATGCGTGTTTTAGTGCAATGAAAGATATTTATTTATTGTTTTATTAAGTCTGTAGTTTATATTATATGCACTTGTTGCTCAAAACTATTTATTGTCATTATATTTGTTTATTTTTCACATTTTTATAATGAATGGAATTGAAAAAAAAATTATGTTAAACTAAAATTTTATATTTATATTTCTTAATTTATCAGTCATTAGCGGATAAGATAATTATCCGATATTCGCCCATTTCCACGGATGAGGATATCCTATATCCAAAAATAATGTAGGATGCGGATACAGATGTGGATATGACACTATCCGTATCCGAAAGTATCTGTTGACATGTGATGTATTGTTCGTCAATAACATAAATTTATTATGTAAATAACATGTAATGTATTGTTCGTCAATATAAAGAATGGAAACATCCCACTGTCTTTTGTCCACATAACTAAAATTGTACTTTTTTTTCCTGATTATCATTACGAGCATTACGGTATGCGCTTTGCGCGTGAATTATTTTTCTGTAGATTGTATATGTTTAGCGCATTCGAAAGAAAATGATTTGTATAAATTTTTAACCATATTTTTGCATTGAAATCATTTCTTGTTAGTTTAAATTGTATTTTAAGTTGCAAAATCTATTTTTTTTTAATTTGAATTTTTATTTATATTATTAATTAATAATTTATTTGTTAGATCCTATTTTTAAGTTATATTAAGATTTGATAGTATTTGTAAATGGAATTTTTGAATTTGTAAAAGAATTTTATTTATTAGATCCTATTTTTAAGTGATATTAAAATTGATAACATTTGCATTTACTTTCTCCTTCTTCTTTATTGTTGAAAAAATAATAACTATGAGAAAAGAAAACTTCATCTCATTCTTCGCAATCAGATCGTAACTTTGATGAGAATGTGATGAAAAGATAATTTCTTAACCCGATTTGTTATGCTTTTTTAATAGTGGCGAAAATTAGGATTCAAAATTATTCTGTTGGACGCTTTCTTGTGTAAGAAAAAAACCTTGTAACTTTCTTATTTGCAATTCTGTTTTGGAAGTGAGTTTGAATTCTTCATTATTTGATTAATAATTTTAGATTAAACGTTAACGGTGATTAAGGAAAAATTAGAATAAACTAAATAACCGACAATTAGGTCAATTCGATTGTAATTTTATAAGAGGGCAAATTTGATTAGTATCCCTCGTGAAAAAAAAACCTTTTTTGAAAGAAAATAACTCACTCAAATCCAAAACTTAAGCGTTCGTAACAATTTTTTACTATATGTATTGTCCCCTTTTGAGATAAGCATGGCGGCGCTCTGTCATTTAACTTCCAAATCACACTTGAAAATTCCTGCTAGTTCTGGATTTGAATAACACAATTTAACCTTGCAACTACTAGCGATGTTGTTTCGTACCAATTGCTATTCAACTATCAATCGTTGACGAATCAACTTGGGCGCTCACCTCTGCTGACAACTCGAAGGGGCTCATGTCCAAACTCCTTAAAAATAAGCTCCCTGCCTTTAATTTCATCATCTTTAAGATAAGTTCCAATCTAATATGGGTTGGAAGTTAAATATTTCAAAATGTTCTTGTATTTCATTCTACTCATACATGCCAAATCACTACTGTAATAGCAATATCAAATAAACTGTTGATTGATTTGTTTTATGTGTTCTGGTCTAGTACCTGATTGAAAATTTCATCAATGTTCCAACTGTTGGTAATCGTGATTTGAAGTTTGTCCTTAATTATCTGCCAAATGGTTTTGGAATAGGAGAATCCAAAAAAAATGATTATGAGATTTGTCTCCTTGTTTATAGAGTTTGCACTTCAGATCACTGCAGGGTTCAATTTTCTTACTTGGTATGTAGTGTTTAATCTACTAGTTTTTGCTAGTAAAGTACAAATTGACATTTTGTGTGATCACGCATAATTCCATATATGATTGCATCATCCTAAAACACTACGATTCACCCCAATAAAATTCCATGTAGAAGAGAGAAAACTGACCGTTGCCTTATAGATTTCAAACCAAAAAAACCTCATCTTCATTTTGATTAATAGGAATACTAGATATTTGTTGGGTTATATGAGGAGGCAAATCGGACTTTTCCAATGTTCATTGGAAATGAGAGAGAAAGCACTCTTGTTAGGGCCTCCACCGATTGAGATAGATTCCCACTCCAACATATTTTTCAACCACTGGTCATTGATCCTTGGATCAAACCATAAACTAATACTATCTCCGTTTGCTATTTGTCCCTGTGATTTTGATTTTTTCTGAACGTGTTTTGATTAGCAGTTTCCATGTACATAGAGCATTGTTATCCTAAAAAATAGTCCAAAAGTTTCTATTTTTATAGTATCTATTATTCATCCGTTAAGCCTATAAGCATCCTTCCGGCATTTTGCAAATATTTCCATGTAAGTTTTAGAGATATCACTTGTATAACATCTTTAGTTTTTCTAATCCCCGCTCCCCTTCATAATTTGGTTTACATAAGTCATTCCAATTCAAATTGGGTTGTTTATTTTTCCAAACAAAATTGGAACAAACTAAACTTATTTTTTTTATGACGGAGGCTGGTGACTAATGGAATTGAATCAAAAAAATGATTATTAGATAAATCATATTTCCCAAATATATCAAATGCTTTCTTTTGTAAACACTAAAATTCCATCGGCGTACAATAAACGAGCGAGGAGTGGTTCAATAAAAAGAACAAGGGTTTTTTTTGCCTTCATAGAAATCCATGTCAAGCAACATTAAGAAATACTCCATTGCAATTGCAAAGAGAAAGAGGGACAGGACCCTTTGTCTTATACCTTTGTTACTACTATCATACTGGGCCACCGTCAATTATGGTTGAGAAGGTAGTAAGAGAAATACATTATATATCACATTTGCAAATTTTAAGGGAATCCAATACAAAGAAGCATATGATATATGAATTCTCTACTAACTTTGAAATAAGCTTTATGTAACTCCATTTTCAAACAAAGATTATTTGAGGTCTTTCCATTGATCCCTCTCACCATTTCATATGACTGCAACAAATTTTCTATAATTAGTCTACCGAGATTAAAAGCATTTTTGTTTATTGAGATTATATTATCTAAGTGTTACTTCATCCTATTACATATCAGATTGGCTAAAATTTTGTACAAAACATTACACAAAGAAATTGGTCTATAACCTAAAAGAGTATGTGGGTTTACGGTTTTTGGGTTAGACAAATAAAGGTATAATATACCTCTTTTATAATTTTACCCTATTTTTGAATGTGCAACATCGCTTAAAAACATCTTTTGATGAATCTTGTAGAATTTTGAGTTGAAACCATATGCACCTAGAGAGTTATTGTCATCAATTTGGAAAACTGCTATCTTGATTTCCTCCATGTCAAAAGGCTTCTTTGAGCATGTTATGCATTTTTTGACAGAATTATTTTGCAAGTAACATGTGAAAAATTATGTTTAAACTGGAAGTGTTAAATAAATTTGAAAAATATTGAATGACTTCCCTATTGAGATTTTCATTTGCATTAACCCAGTTTCCATGTGCATCTAGCATCATCTTTTTATATGGACTTGATTTTGAATGTGAAGCACTTGCAATAAAAAAAAGTGTAGCTCTATCACCTTGAGTTAACCACTTCACTTTAGCTCTTTGAATGTAGTCAATGGCTTGTCTTGTAAGTTGCTTGGATAGTTGGATCGCTTTCTTCCGATATAATTCTAAAGCTTGTGCATCATCTACTTGATTGACTATTCAGAAGCATTCATCATCCCGTTCTTTCCTTAATGGTTCACCAGATATTTGAGTGGTAGAAGTCTCCATTCTCCATTTTTAAGGCATGTTTTAGTTTTCTTTTGTTTTGACAAAAGCTGAAGAAGGGGATTTCCAAAGCAATTAAAGTTTCATTCATCTTCCACCATACTCTTATGATCGGATTTAAAATGCCAAGAATTACTATATTAGAAAGATAATTTTTTCCTACCATGAGCATGAAATGAGAAGGTAAAAATAATAAAGGGGTGGTCGTTAGTGGAGAAATTAGCAAAATAAACCGAGAAAAGAGGAAAATAGACATAACACTCTTTGTTAATGAAAACTTTTGTCTGTTTTTCTATGCATCGACATGTTAGGGCCATCTCTCCATTTATAAAAATTGCTTATACTAAGTGGTTTATATTTATTGGCTACTCCAACACAATCTATATCTGCTGACGAACTATAACCATCGTTGTTCATTCCATCATGGCCATATAAATAACAATAAAATCACTTGCAACTAGGGCTGTCAATGGATATTCGAATAATCCAAAATCCGTTTGCATCCATATTCGAAAAGCGGATAAATATCCACATCCGAAATCTATCCTTCTGATTATTGCTAATATTATATTTTAAATTATGCGTATTTTAGTACAATGAAAGATATTTATTTATTGTTCTATTGAGCTTATCGGGATATATCGAACGTTGTTTCGAAGAGTCTGAGATCGGATTTGTGATCCGAAAACCACTTCGATCCAATGAGTACGTTTTCGTAATGAAGATAGGAACATGTAGTCGATGATGGAGCGTGAAGTGCAAGGGCTATTCGCTACTAATCCTGGGGGTGATTCCAAAATGGATGTAGTAGGAATAGTGCGTTCGGTTCCGTTCGGACTGAAAACAGACTTGTATGGATGAATGCTATCAGTAAATGTCATTGGAGGACAATGAGCATTATAAGTGAATATTTCTAAAAAGGAATTCTTAGCCTCGAGCCTCGTTAACCGAGAATGACTGAAAACCAAGGGAGATGCAGCAAGGCCAAGTAGGGCGTACCCAAGTAGGGTACGGCTACCCCTATCTAGAGTCCCTTTTATTCGGCTGTATGGCAGTTGCTGATCCTAACCGCAGAGTAATCTTATTTGAGCTATCCACTTTAAGGAGTGGTCCGGTTTTGTGTAGTAAGGAATCGCGGAGTGGTCCTCGGTACGCTGATTTAGACAGGTACCGTGACTGTGATACCCAAATGCCCAGTCATTCAGTTGGAAATCCATTCCAATACATGCTTTTACGGTTTTGATTGTAGAGCCTAGTATTGCTGGAATTTAATTAATGTAACGATTTCTGCAATTTGAATAAGTATTTATGCTTAGACACTATTATAATATCAAAGGATTTAGATATGAAATGTTTTGGTTATCGTAAGGTAAAAACCCATTGTGTTTATTTGCGGCACGGTCTTATGAGATATCTTTGATTTTCAAAACGATTTTTGAACTTCAATAATTCAAATTGGGTGTGTTTACTCATGCTGGTTTTCCTGACTTACTCGGGTGTTATTTTATTATAATGCTCGGGTCAGACCGAGTATCACAGATAAATGTTAGGATACTATCGAGCCTAGGAGACGAGCTGGATGACGAAGACGTATATCACGTATCTGATTTATATTCCGCTGTGTATTGTAAGCTGTATAGTCAGCTTTTCTGAGGATAAGTTATTATAACTGTCCAGTATTGTGCTATTGGTGTATTGTATTCTGATGATGTAATGTGTAAAAACAGTAATGGTCCTTTTTGTGCACAAATATGTTGTTATCTATTATATATTATTCCGCTGCAATTGTAAGATTCTGTGTTGTTATTTCCATTTTCTTCTTCTACCTCTTTCTTCTTTTCCTAACGATCTGGTATTTCTAGCATCCGATTATTCGGCATGTAATACAGTGAACGTATTGATGTCGATTTTTGGAGGTCGAAAATTCCGGACCATGACATACACAGAGAGGGTACTTTTTACACTTGTTGGTGGCGGTGACCTTGTCGGAGTTCGTTGACGAAGTGCAATGAGTGACGACCATGCTGAAGCTCTTTAGGAAAGTATTCATTGTATCTTGTCTGAGAGTTGCTTGGAGTAAAAGGATGTAGGTGGAGCTAGTAGGCTTGGATGTAAATATATATATCAAGGTGGAGATTGTTAGATTTCGGTGATGCAATATTTTCATATTAAAGAAGATTTGAAAGATGTTGTTGATTTCGATGATATTATATTTCCAAGTAAAGAAGATTTGAAAGATATCTGAGATAATTATTCAAATATATTGCATTTTTTATTGTATTAAAGAGGACAATGAATTATCTTGACGACAAGAAGAGCGATCTGAAAGATTAAAGTTATCAAACAATTTCCCAATCAGCTGATTAAAGAAGAAATCTTATCATGCGCGTGCAAATTGAAGGAAACTGAAAAATCAAATAGATAAACGTTTCCCATGTGAATAGGAGAATTAACAAGGCATTGATTTATAACACTACTAGAAAAAACAATTATTCCGACAGCTTCAAGCGACGGCTTTCGACAGCCAATTTCCGATGGCTTTTGACTGGCCGTCGGAAGCCATCGGAAAATCGCGATTTACGGGGCTCAGCCGAGCCTTCTTCTTCCTCATTATGCATACGAAATTTCTAAACCCAAAATCCCAAAATCTCTTCCCAAGCTTCCAATCATCAATTTTGAGCTTTCGGATCCTCCCCGGCTGCGTAATCAACGTCTATTGCTCTCTAGCTCAGGTGTAATCTCTTATTTTGCCAAAAATTCAGTTTTTACCCTAATTCTAGATTTGCATAAGTTGATAAATTAGGGCTAATTGTTGCTTGAAATTATTTCCAATAGTGTTATAATAGTTCTAGCATTCCATGGTATTCCTATTTCATCTTTTATCGTGAAATTGCGAAAAACATGTATAATTTGTGGTCGTTCGTGTATATAAATCGTTGTGTATGCCTTGATTCTACGATTGTATATGTATGTAGTGCTTCTATCATTGTATTGTGTTAGTCGGAATAAAATAAAACGAATGTATGTGCTATGAATATTATATTGTGCACGTATTAACTTATGCAACAAAAAAAATACGTCGAACGAGCCTTAAGTTGATATAATACGTCGAATAAATGTGTTAAATTAAAATATATTTTTGTAAATGTGAACAGTTAGTACAACTGTATTTTTTCGTAAAATGCTCACATACAATTGGCAAATGTCCCGTAGAGAGTTTTTCGCCCTGTCTGACCAGTGTTGTACATGATCGTTGTATAAATAGTCGTTTTTTTGAAAAACGACCATTTATATTCATCTGGTACAATGTTTGTTGGATTTGTCCCTGTATTGGACAAGTTATGAACACCGTAAGCATTTACATTTTATACTATTTTGTCTCAAACGGTTCATAAAATTTCGACTTAACTTTTCTTTTTTATTTCCTACATACATGCATTGTGTACAATGTAGGGAACAAAAGGGAAATCCTGCCAATTTTTTTTGAATCATTTGAGACGAAGTAATATGAGATGCTTACCGTGTTTGTAATGGGAAGCAGGATGCCTGATCATGGAAAAAAAATTGTACAATTTTTTATATCGATACGTTAAAAAATAAAATATGCCCTATTTGAAAATATTTTTAAATTTGTGAAGTAGTTCTTTAAATTAAAATATTATACGACCATGAAAATAATCTTTTTCGAATTTGTATTCTTGAAAATAAATATTAAATTTTGAACTTCTCATTTAGTCAAATAGAAAAAATGAGTGAGTATTTTGTTGATCGGAGGAGATGGATGTACCAAAGAAAAGGACCGAGGGGCTCAATAAAAGAAGATTTTTATAACGGTATAAACGTATTGGTTGAATTCGCTTTAAGTAATAACGGAAATGATCTAGAAATTCGTTGTCCATGTAGTAGGTGTAGACATTTGAAGTATTTATTATCAGATATTGTGAAAGTTCATTTGTTCCAAAACGGTTTCGTACCCGAGTATTATGTTTGGGATCGGCATGGAGAAGTTGTAGCAAATACTCCTGTAAATTCTGAAAGTGTCGTTAAGGAAATAGTTATGACGACCCGTATAGAAAATATGCTCGAAGATGCAGCACGATCAATGTTTCCTATGGTTGAAGTTGACTACGACGAAGAAAATGTTGAAGAACCAAATATTGAAGCAATTTTTTTTATGATTTACTAGATGCTGCTAAGAAACCTATTTGGAATGGTTGTAAAAGCGGCACTCAGCTATCAGTAATCGCATAATACATTGCGGAGAAGTCAAAATACAACATCACTGAAGCTGGGTTTACGGCTGTTGTACAAGCTGCAAAAAGACATATGCCGCCCGATAATCTAATGTGTGAAATTCACTATGAAGTTAAAACACTTATGTCTGCTTTTGGTTTACCTTATCAGAAAATAGATATAGGCTTAAAAGGCTACATGTTGTTATGGAAAGAAGATGCAAACCTTAGAAATTATAAAATTTGCACCCAGGAGAGATACAAACCAAGAAAAAAGAAGGGGAAGGAAGTTCCGCACAACCGTATGCATTACTTACCTATAACTCCAAGACTTCAAAGATTATATGCATCTTCTGTAACTACATTTAATATGAGATGACATAGTGTGAGAACGAAGGAAGAGGGTACGTTGACACATCCGACCGATGGAGAAGCATGGAAGCATTTCGATAAAATGTATCCATATTTTGCAGCGGAGAGTCGAAATGTTAGAATAGGATTATATACGGACGGTTTTCCACCATTTTCTCAATTTGTTTCTAAATATTCATCATTCCCCATTATTGTCACACCGTATAATTTGCATCCATGGATGTGTATGAAAACACAATATATGTTTCTTACTGTTGTCGTTTCTGGCTCCGATGATCCGACACAAGGAATCGATGTATATTTACAACCATTGATTGAGGAGTTGAAAATACTATGGAACGAAGGATAGAAACATACGATGTGTAAAAGAAGAAATTTTTTCGTATGTTTGCTTCTTTGTTGTAGACTATAAGTGATTTTCCTGCTATGTAATGCTTTCAGGATGGAGTATTACCGGTCGTCTAGCATGTCCATATTGCACGGATGAAAAAGAGCGTTTTCTTTACCTCATGGTAAGAAAATTTCATGGTTTGACTGTCATCGATGTTTTCTCCATGTAAATCATCCCTTCAGAGGAGACAAGAAAAATATTTTAGCTAATAGAGTAGAAACCAGACAACAACCGACGATATTGTCAAGCGAAGACATATATGAACTTGTTAGGGACTATCAAAAAATATATGAAACTGGAGAGCAAACTGAAATTGAAGGCAAATCAGTTGTTCATAACTGGTGCAAACAAACTATTTTTTGGGAGTTCCGTATTGGAAACATCTTCTGCTTCGTCATAATATAAATGTGATGCACAACGAGAAAAATATACTTGATAATGTTTTTAACACAATTTTGAATGTGAAAGGTAAGACGAAGGATGATTTGAAATCAAGACGTCATATAGAAGAATTATGCAAACGTCTTGAGCTTCATATGAAACCAAATGACAGTAAAAATATCCAAAGCATGTTACGAATTAGATAATAATCAAGTTAAAGCTGTGTTAAAATAGGTGGAAGGGTTAAGATTTCTTGATGGCATATCATCAAATCTTCGTAGATGTGTTGACTTTAAAAATGGTAGATTGAGCAGAATGAAAAGTCACGACTGTCACATAATGATGGAAAATTTATTTCCCGTTATGTTCAAAGAACTACTGCCGTTAAAGTTTGGAAGGTAGTAACGGAGCTTAGTATGTTTTACAAAGAGCATTATTCGACTACTTTGAAAGTGCAACGTTTACGTAAACTTGAAGTGGATATTCCTATATTTCTTTGCAAATTAGAGAAAATATTTCCGCCAGGTTTTTTAATGTAATGGAACATTTACCTGTTCGTCTCCCATCCGAAGCACGACCTCGAAGTCCTGTCCAATATGGATGGATGTATCCATTTGAGAGGTATGTAATATGTTATCACGTAATTTAATTGCATTTGAAAGATGAAGTTAATATAAATTAATTTTGCATAGATATTTGAATCATCTGAAGAAAAAAGTGAGGCAAAAAGCACGATTTGAAGGTTCGATATGTAAATCTTACATTGAAGAAGAAGCTTCGTTATTTTTCTCCCACTATTTCAGTGACCATGTGAATATTTTATTTGAAAGTGTTCCTCGTAATGACGAAGGCGACGAATAAGAGTCCTCTCAAGCAATGTTATCTATTTTTAGACAACGTGATCGGCCTTCTGGAAAATGTGTAGAAATATGGCTAGACGATAGAGATCTTCATGTAGCACACACTTATATTCTTCTAAATTGTGCCGAGTTTGCACCGTTTGTTAGGTAATCTGAAATAATAATTTGTGTTTTATTCTTTTCTACAATGCATGCGCGTGCATAACCTAATGTAATAATTTATTTATATAAACAGTGTTTATGAACGTGAACATCCGAACGGAGATCTCAGTAAAGAATTTTCCGGTTGGTTTTCAAATTACGTTTATGAGCCGAGAAATTGTGTTGTTGATGAAGGGTTGAAACATCTTGCGATGGGCCAAAAAGAGTGGTCAAGACATATCCAATATATTTCGTCAATGGATATAAATTTAACACCAAAGAATACGGTGCAGAAAAATTAACAAATAACACTGGTGTATCTGTTAAAGGTAGTGACGATCCAGAAAATCACTTAAATGATTTTTATGGCGTTCCAACACAAATTTTGCAACTTACATATTTCTCACGACCTGCGGAGGAGGTGTTTCTATTTAGATGCAATTGGTTTAGCAATGCTCCAGGTTTTGGAATTAATGCGCATAAGGATTATAATCTTATCGAAATAAAGCATACATCGCACTATCACAAGTATGATCCTTTTGTACTAGCCAAACAAGCATTGCAAGTTTATTACGCTCCTTATCCGTCTCTAAAAAGAGATAAAGCAGATTGGTCTGCTATTTTTAAAACAAAGGCCATACTCACATTCGATGGGAAGAATATTCCAAATGAGCAAGCTTATCAGGAAGATCTTGAGCAGAATAACAAAATAATAATTACAGACGATCATACAGATTTTGGTCCTTTGATCGATGAATTAAATGTTTTGTTAGAAGCGTTTGACAGAGCGGAGGAAAATATTGTATAAAACGAGACTGAATCTAAATCAAAAGACTGATGACTGATATAAATCTGAATCTGATTTTTTTTTGCAAATGATGTAACTATGTTGAATTCTTGATGTGTTATGAAATTGAAGTGACTATGAAACCAAATCTGTTTACCAATGTCTACATGTTTTATGTCATTTTAATTTGTCATTTATTTAGCAATTTTTATTAAAAATGCAATGAAATATGCTTATCGTCGGAAGGATACACCCACCGTGAATCAGGTGTAACATACTTCCATTTCTATTTCCACTTCAGTCATTAATTAAGCAATTTATATCGTTGATGTCATTTACATATGAAATATATTTCATTATTATGTTATTATTCTCTTATATAATGATGTGTGTATATGTCAGAGGTTTATCATAATGTCATATAGAGGTAGAAGCTCTTCCCGATCATCAGGAGGAATGGCAGTGGCCCATCGCAAGAGTCACAGCGTCCAGTAGTTTCGTTAGTCCCTAGAGCAGAGGGGTAAGAATTAAATTTTATTCAGCATCTTATTTTTTTTATGATATACGTACGCACTTATCTACATCGTATTTAAAAACAGGGGGTTCGGCCTACTTCCCTCGAAGGTTGTGCTGGATGTCTCTAGAGTTCCTTATCACAGTAAGATGAGTGCTTGCTGGTCGAAGTGGGATAACATCCCTCCTCACATCATAGTGTATATGACAGGATGTTCTAGTATGTATATTTTTCTATTTTCCATTTTTAATTCGTTTTTTTCGTTTTTCTACTGTTTATCATTTGCAGTGTAATCTTTTTTTTTACTTTTTATCGTGAAACACAGGCTGAGATAGACATCCAGAAAAATGACATGCCGCTGGCACGAGGATACTGGATGAAGAAGATGCACAAGAACTATAGAGACTCGATGTCTAAAATTAAGAAATCTAGCAAGAAACCACGGTGGATGGGGGAGAGCGTATGACAAGCGTGGTTGAGATACTGGAAACGGACGAGGCGAAGGCAAGTATACTAAATTTTTTTGAATTATTAATTTGACGTGATCGAAAAATAATGTATGAAATTTTAAATGTACAGGCAGAGTCAGATAGAAACTCTGCAAACAGAAATAAAAATCACGTCACTCATCGCGGAGGG
This sequence comes from Allium cepa, assembly GCA_030765085.1. NCBI lineage: Eukaryota > Viridiplantae > Streptophyta > Magnoliopsida > Asparagales > Amaryllidaceae > Allium > Allium cepa. The sequence continues at coordinate 131,717,054 of CM060940.1, read as the reverse complement.
TCGAAGTCATTTCAGCAGTATCGGCAGGAGTTGGTAAATTTGCTGAATGATAATTGTAAATAGTTTATGCTATATAATTTTAAATGTATAATAATTGTATGTAAAAATCAACTTCGGGAAGCTGAGGCGCATGGTCCCGTGGGTTATATGGACATGTTCACTCGTACGCATGCTATCGAGCATGTAAATCCGGACGGGACTGTTTCGTATACATGGCAGGACGATAAATCCAGCAAGAGCCATGTAAGCATATTTCATTTTATGCAGTATTAGTAATTGTTTTTCTTGTTAAATATAATGAAATAAGATATGATGTTATTAATTTGTTAATGCAGGAAAAGTTTATGGAGCAGCGCCAAAAACTCCTTGCTGATACGGGTCGAGATCAACTGACGACTGATGAGGATGACGCTTTTTTTGAGTCCGTTATGGATCCAACAGAGCATGACAGACAATACGTCTTTGGCAATCAAGTGGTAAATAATTTATTTTACTGCTAATTTGATATTTAAGTCATAATTCTATGTTGAAAATATAATTTTATCTTAAAATACTTCAATATGCTATTTTGATCTTTTCAAAACAATAAACTTGAATTTTATTCATTTTTCCATTATTTAAAAATATTTGAACCATGAAAAATCCTCCATATTGAATTTGAATTCAAACCAACCAAATGACTTTATCACACCAGTAAAGCACAAGAAGGCAGAAGATATGAACGTTATGTTACTTACTAGCTTACAGAGATATGCACATACACTTACAGAGATCACATAGCTAAATTAAATATTTATTGCAGGCCAGCAGTCAGAGACGGGGTCGGCGGAATAGAGCTCAGAGCGATCTAGCAGATATAGAAGATTTGCGGGCTAGAGTGTCCCGGCTGGAGGAGTAGAACCGCCAACATGCCATGTAGACCACATAGTTGCTAGAGTACATGCAGTAGTTTTGTGACCGCTTTCCTTCCTCGGCTGGCGCTAGATCTGGAGGAGATTGATTGATTGCTTGCTTGCTTTTTCAGGTATGTTTTTTTATTTTGTATGATTTGGTAGACGGTGGAGGTAATTGTTGATTTTTGTATGATTTGGTAGATGGTGGAGGTAGTTGTATGATGATGTGGATGTTGATGATTTTGTGTGTATGTATGACATGGTAGAACACTTGTTGTTGGGGTTGTGAATGTTGGAATGGTTATGTATATTATGTATTTTATTTTGATGTAACTTGATGTATTTGTACGTTTGATGAATTTTGTGTAGTTTGGGTTTTGATATTTGGTTGGAATAAAAAAATACAGCAGATTTCCGAGGGCTTCCGGTCGACGGCTCCAAACAGCTTCCAGGTAGCCATTTTTTGACGGCTTCCGACAGCCTGTAGGTCATTTTTTCCGACGGTTTTCGACAGTTGTCGCAATCTGTCGGAAACCGTCGAAGGCCGTCGAAAACCGTCGGAAAAAGATCCAGGGCCTTCTGTCGGAGGCCATGGGAAACATTGCTCCCCGATGCCTTATTTTTCGATGGCCGTCGACGGCTTCCGACGACCGCCAACGGTTTTCAAACGTCGGAAATTGCTGTTTTCCTTGCAGTGTAACCATAAATCCATTACTACAGCCCTATGGCTCCGCTTGGGAGTTTTCTTCTACCATTTTTGATTGGTTTTGGCCCACTCTGTATTTTAGGTATTGGGATAGTCCTTATTTGTAAGTTTTCTCACACCGGTTAATGTCGGTTATAGAAGCGGTAAAAAACCGGTACAATGTAGTTTTAATGATAATTCTCGACCCATAAAATTGGGGTGTTTTGAGGTGCTGTGACTTTTTTCAATTATGCTCCTAATAATCACATTGAAAAATTAATCTTCATAAAATTAGATAATAAATATGATGGTATACATGTAATACTATTGCAATAGAATTTGTTTAAAACTGTTATATGTTAAACTCTCAAGTATGTATTAAACGTATATAATAATACTTCGTGTAAACTAATCAAAATAGCTACGATCATTGACGGTCATCCTTTCAAAACCTTTCATAACCGCTACCATAAGATTCCAACCGAAGCTTAAGTAATAATCTCTCTCTAAGGATAGTTATTTGGTAGAGATTAGAATCACCCTCTCAAATTGTGTTTCTTATTCTTCTTCTTAGCCTTCATTATCAATATTGTAAATTTCCCTTTTCTCAGAAAGCAATATTTTTTTTTTCAAAATGTATATAAAAGCACTATAAATCTACGTGTGATGTGGTTTGGTGTTTTGTATTCTTCTATTGATGTTTGTTTTATCGCAACATAACATGATTTTATTGTCTACACATTTATTTGGATTAATTTACAATTAATTGTAAAATTACTCCTACGGTAACGGTAAGAGGTAACAAGCCGGCAAGGGTAGCGCAGAAAAATAGAGAACGACATATGTTCACCGCTGTTTCCCTGTGCCTCGCTTTCGGCCTGGTAGAATTTTCATAAATGGATGTTTTCGTTGGAAGCCCGAAGCAGTATATCAGATTTCGAGTGGAGTAGGCGCCAAAAAAGCTGTAAAATCGTACCGCTGAAAATCAAATTGGAAGGCTATGCATTCTGTTGGAAAACGTCACAGTACAGTTTGCCTTTATCAAAGTTCTTTCTAGTTGTTTGAGCGGGAACTGAAAATCTAGTCCAAATAAAAAATGGGAATTTCTAGCTCCATCTCGAACGCTTCAAAAAAAGTTACTTTCATGGGCGCTTTAATTGAAATCAATCCACGCCCCACCAACCATTTTTTCGTATAAGCAAATCGATTTGTAAGAATGCATTTGATTTTTCGCTGCAGTCCTGTTATTCTTCACTACTTCTACCTTTTTTAATTTAGACTGATTACATTTCATGCAAATACTTCAGATTTGGGTTCATGCAACTTTAAATTTCTGTGAAAACCACGCAAAGAGAGGAGTTGAAATTTACCCACGAGTCAAAGTGGGCACTTGCTAATAGAGGCATTATAGTTAGAGATAAAAGTTCCCCTTTTACCAACTTGATTTTTCCGAGCTTCAAGGTAACGGTGCAATTTCAGTAAGTTTAACTCAAAGACTATTATTAATTCTTGCAGTGTATTTCGGCAGTCTCTTTTGAGCACAATGTATCCTTTTATGTAATGCATTAATTGTTAGGATTTGATATAGAGAGGAGGGAGAGAGATTAAATGTTAAAAAAGAAATAGACTACATTGTATTGCTTGATTGTTAAACGATAGAAAATACAAAGCTTTAAATAGAAAAATAAAATAACTATCTACTTCTAAACTTAAGCCACTAATTTATTTCTTGACCAATAAACTAGGAAGACTATTCCTAAACATGTGCTAACTTTAACACACTCCCTTAAACTTAATGTGCTAATATTCAGTTTACAACACAATATCTTCATCTTCTTGTATAGATGAACTCGGTCACAACTCTCATCTCTATCTGGTTGGACATGCTCAACTGTTTTACGTTGATTGGTACTTTAACCATCAACAAATACTTTTAGTTTCCTCTAAGGGATCCACTGACCTCTCCATTCGGGTCATCCCTGATACTGCTGTATCTGTCATCTTCCCAACAAGTGAGAACCGCAGCTCTTCTTTCTTACTTGTTGGATGACACAAAACCAAATCTTCCTCACTCAGCCTACTTCTATTAGGCATATCATCAAACAGTTCTCGAGCGCTCACCATAAATGTCCAACCTCATAACCGACATCGTCTTCTTTACTATCCATCACTCACACACAAGGCAGCTTCTGCATCAATGGCCTCGGTCTCTTCTACATCAATAATTCTCGTTTCTAATCTCAAAAACACTCTCTGTTATCTCTTACATAACCTCAAAACTTCCTTGCTCCACACTGTTAAACTGCCATATCTCCACACTTCCATTCTCTCTATTTCATCTCCACCTTTAACACTTCAACAAACCAATACCATCCAAACATTACATTCATACATCCCTTTTGTAGACTACTCCTCCACCAGACTGCTACTACAACAACTTTCCTAAACCGCTACACTGCTTCAACCATGCTTGCATTCAACTCCACAACCCCACACATCAATCACAAACAGAAACACAACATCCAATAAACCTTCAACATTCCTCTATCAGACTACAATTCACCACACTACAAGTGCTTCACCTCTGCATATACAACCTACCTGCCAATTCACCTTCGGCAAGCCACCATACTTCACCTTCAAACTCCAGCGACCGCAGCAGTTCAACTGCAAACAACCCCCTCATCATATTCAATCATCATCATCAACCCCCAATTAGGCCACAATCAGCCAATCATCATCACCATCCCACCAAAAGTGACCATCTCTAAAAAAAACTGCTATACAAAACTGCACCTCAACAATCACATCAACCTACCAAAACTGCAACAACCCGAACTACCTCCTCAAATACAAATTTCATTTCTCAATACAAAACTGTTCTATTTGCCACAACAACCAATAGAACTGTCTCTAGACTAGCTTCCATCACCACTCTTAGCAGCAAACTTCTTCAAAACTACAAAACTACAACTTGTTGCTCACAAACACAACACAGAACTCCATTTCAAAAAAACCAATACTTGCCTAAAATACAAATTGAAACCCAATCGCATCTCCTTACCCGATCCTTCTTAGGACTAGCAAAAAACCAAACGAGCAACCCTACAACACTTCCTTATTCCAAACTCCTCACTAATCCACAGCTATCACCTCCGCACCAACAACGTTCACCACAAAACTCCTTCTTCAGTCTCTCCGCTGCAAACCCATCATCTACTTCAAACTGCTGCATAGCAACCTCCACCTTCGACCATAACACAATCACTAACAAATCCAGCAAACATCTTCACAAAAAATTTTAGCGTTAACAAGCGCTATCAGGGAGATCGGTGATAAGCTTGCGTTTCCTGGCGCTCCTCACATATATAATGGAAGGATGGTCTTTGTTTCAAGACTCTGCTTTGCCAAACCCACCAATATCAATGCACTGTGCCTTCCCCTGAATCATGATAGAACATTCATCTAAACCACTTTCTGCATCTACATCAACTTCTACAACTATGCTGCCACCTCTCTAAACAGATCATCCAGACATTCCCCTACACAACGCAAGTGCACGCATACACACTTCATTACAATCTGATCACCAACACTTCCAACATACCAACAATTCAAGCAACAACTCCACATCCACATACATGCATAGTCACTACTCCATACTCTATACATTCATACAACTGCTACTGCCAACGCCACAGTTTCTACTGCCACTTTATCACTTCGATTCCCTGACCAATACGTACTCACAGTCTACCATCCATCTTCCTGCCTCATTTCACAAGTGCAAAGCAATCACAACATCATCTCCTCTGCTGTCTACTACTTCTCTTCTATATTATCGACACTCATATAACTTCCACTGCCATTCACTGATAGCTACACTCACCATCAGCTCTGCCCATCAACAAAAGTCACTTCATTTCCCAAACAAACCACGACTGCCTTATACAACTTCCATCACCACACACAACTGCTGTTTCATATCACTGCCTTCACCTACAACCCTGTTGCCTTCTTCCTCCAACCAACCATTGCACCAAACCCTGAAACTGTGCCACTGCCTTGCCATCATGCTACTTGATCAACCATCACCTCACTTCCACCTACCACTGGTGACAACCTCCAGAACCTCAAGCCAACTCCATTGCATTGCCATCACATTCAAAACATTCAAAGCCTTCCCAAATCATCGGTACTCCCCTTCACCCTTCATGTAATAGCCTACAATCACACCGTTTGAAACTGTTACATCATTCTCCATTGCCTGTCACCGAAATCGTCACTTCAACATCATCCTTACTGTCAACCACTACACCGAGCTACCTGAACACTATTCCACTTGAAATTGCTACCTCCACCATTGACAAGAACTGCCTTGCCTTCGTCCTCCCTCTACCAAAGCTGCAGCAGCCACTTCCAAGCATTCAACGTTCCATAACCAACCAACCCAAACCTAAAACTACTACCGAAAATTCCACCTCCAACCTGAACTCGAGAATCACATTGCAGTCTTCTTCGAATCATTCAAACCAAACTCCACCACAATTTAAATCACAACCGCGACTCTCAACCTCGCTCGAACACCAGAAACACCATCAAATCGAGCATCGCCTCACCCCGATACCACCTTCTCCAAATCGCCAGCACGAACCCCACAACCAGAGCAACTACAATCGCCTAGCCTGCCACCCAAACAACCACCTCCAACAACCCACGAGAATTCAAAATTGAATTGAATTAAAAGAATTGATTTTGGAAAAGATGGGTTCGCGATTTCTCTTCTGAAAATTTATTGAATTTGGGTCGTGATTTTTGTTTGTGAACGATTCACAAATTTGGAGTGGGATAGACGGTTTGCTTTTTTTTAATTCACTCACTCACTCTCTCTAGTACTCTCTCCCTCATCAGGCTCCGATACCATGTTAGGATTTGATATAGAGAGGAGGGAAAGAGATTAAATGTTAAAAAAGAAATAGACTACATTGTATTTCTTAATTGTTATACGATAGAAAATACAAAGGTTTAAATAGAAAAATAAAATAACTAACTACTTCCTAAACTTAAGCCACTAATTTATTTCTTGACCAATAAACTAGGAAGACTTATTCCTAAACATGTGCTAACTTTAACATTAATATGGGGTTTTAGCGGGGATCCCACTTCATATTCGAGGAAATGACGTTGGTAGAGCTTCTCAAATTTCAAATATTGAATATGTAAAACTTTTGAAACTGGTATAAATGATTAACGTCCCAGTTCTCAAGCTTAACGTTCAAGTTTATCTTTATTTATTGCTTCGACTCTATATGTTTTTTGTTGTTCACACTAGAGCATTGTTTTCTATGTTACATGTTCACTTTAGGTTAACTTATATGCGTAATATCTCTTGTTTTAGATCACCGCTTATTTGTCGTCGGTCTCAGAATTACATGCTCAAGTTGGTACTGTGGCTTCAGGTTGAACTGTTGAAGTGTGATTTAAAAGTTTTGGTCATAAGTGGTAGTGCATCACCTATACTATCACGTTCTGACCACTCACAGGACACTCCTAGTCGAGCAGTCTCACATGATAGTTGTTTCATGACAGTATACCTGCTATTTCTGCGAGGCTCTTTGAAAATTCAGTAATTTGTGCATATCAACTTAACCTAAAATGTAGGCAAAACAACCATATGCATTCATTGCAACCCAAAAATGTGGTGGACTATTGGCCTAAAGATATGTAACCACAGGATTGGTAGCAGCTGATGCATAGTTTTTGTCACTGATACTATGTGCTTAAGCATTTAGCATTGTGAAAATGGTTCCTTATCTGCTTCAGCTACAGCTGCCCTTATAATATCTTCTCGAGAAGGCCTACCTATAAATCCCAGGCATAGATTCTCACTTTTCAGGTAAGCTCATTATGTTATACACATAGATGGATTTTTATTATTGGTCTCAGGGATCTAGCATTTGGGAATTTCCTTATTCAACTTTCTTCTTTAAAAGTCACAATTCAGGATTATTCTGATCTTCGGCAGGCGATGTATGAAGGCGATAGAACAGTTTTGAGCTCAGGCTATTATGTCATTTTTATAAAAGTAGGAGAGTCAAGGAATCTAATCTTCAAAAGAAAACAAATTCCTCGGTAATTTTATGTTCAAATAGGTTAAGAGAAGCAAAGTTGTGCTCGTAATTTTGATTTTTGGCCTTGACCGTTTCATTTTGGACCATTTTACTCCCTTTTTTGGCATAAGCATACGATTATTGTTAGGATTTCAACGTATTTTAAGATTGTTTAACCATGAAACCCTAGATATTTGAATAGGCGACCCATGTTGATTTGATTGAGAAAAAAATAAATTAGCGGAAGTTGTACCTAAATCCATAGTTGCTGATTGAAAGAGAAGAATAATTGGTTTGATATTCCAAATTGACACAAATTCTAGGTCTGATTTATTTTCATAGACGAGATTATGAGAATAACTAGAAGTTGTATAATTTGAGGACTGTAACCCCTTATTTATAATAATAGCAGCTCTTAATTTGGCTCTTCAATAAATTAGAATTGCACTGGTAGTTGTGCTTTACATCATAACAGTTATATCCTTAAGTTTTTTAACTTCAATTCATAATTTGATTATTTTAGTTGTGCTTTACACCAAAATAACACAATACATTTTACATACGTGGTCCGAATGCTGGAATTTTCCAATAATCTTCCTCTAGGCCATGTATGTAGTAACCTTACAAATGTGTGTAACTTTATGAGTTCCAAAATTTTCTATTTATAACATAAAGTGTTTCCGAAACAATCTCGTCCATTAACTATGCCGACAAAGAATCAAAGCAGCTTTTGTTACTTTTAGCGTAACTAAACCCATCAGTGGCCATATATACCAATACAATCAAACAACATAGATCAATCATTAATGTGTTGTGTGAAAATCACATGATATGTGGTCTATTCATGTCTATTTCCAACTGATGCTATTTTAGTGAGATCAAAACGTTCAGTATTTTAACAACTTATAGTGCAAACAAAACTTTATTACTTTAATTCTGATCAGAAAAAAGAACTTGATATATGTCTGTAACCGAAGTATAGAACAATGTGTCATATGACTATACAAAATACAAACTCTCCATAAACAAAAATATCCTTACATAAAAGTTACACCAATTGAGCAACGTGCTCATGAAAGACCTTGGATGATAATCTTTTTGTAAGTGGATCCACCATAATGGAATTTGTCACAATATGCTCTATAAATTACAATTTCTTTTGCACACTTCCTTTATTGAAAAATAATATGTTGTTTATTGTCATATAATATTACTTTAGTTGTCTCTCAATTTTTTTAATATTGCATAGCTTTGCGATAAAATTTTGTGATTATTTTTCATCGTCGGATGCTACATAACAAAAAATAAATACAAGTTCCAAAATAGAGGAGGCTATAAGTGTTTGTATGATAACTTTCTTATATAGCTCCACCAAAAAAATTATCATTATTACCTAAAGTGGATCTTTTATACTCTAGGCATCCAAAATATTCAGATCGTAATACTTTATGATCTCCAACCAATTCGATCTTTTATCTGTGAGCGTATAATCTTTTGTTCCCTAAGATATCCCGTAACCATTTTGGTCATTAATTATTCATCCACTTTCAATGTCAGTAAGATACCTGCCAAATAATACCATGCAATATCCATATGTGTATATGCCTTAGCATGCATTAGACTCCACAACACAAATGCATGAGGAATCTTTTGCATTTCTTTGGCTTCAAAGATGTTATTTTATTACTATATAAGACATCATTTGTCTCTTTTGACAAAAGAGAATCAATTGATTCATTTGCATACCAAACCTTTTTAAGCACTTATCTGCCTAGCTCTTGTGTGATAATCCAAATATCACGACATGAATAGTAATGGTGTATATGAATCCCTAATACAAAAGAGTACAACATAAGTAGGTTCTTTTAGTTGTTTCATCAATATCTTTGTTGAGAAACACGATGTTAATATTCATGGGATATTGCTTAAAATTACAATATGCAAAAAATCCCAAAGTGATTCTAAAGAGTTTCACTAAAACCAAAGGGAAAGTTTCCTTTTAAAAAATATTTTCCTTTTAAGGATGGTGTTTTCTATAAAAGAGCCTTATAGATTTTCATATTATCCACTTGATTCCTTTTGGTTTTGAATGGTTATTCATAACCAATGGTCTTGTTACCTAAAATAAGCGAAAAATCTTAAACTTAATTATTCTTATAGGTTTACACTATATATACACACCTTAAATCCACATTTCAAATTAGTACTTTGTATGGATTGATATAAGTCTACAGTATCATCTTCATCAATTCATTATTTATCTTTATGGAAAAATACTACATAATCATCCGGAATAGTATTTCTTCATTTTTAAGGGGATTTCCTAGTGGCCTTGCACTTTGAGGTTGTTGAGTTTGTTTTCTTGAAATAATAATCTTAACTTGAAGAAAATTTTATTTGATATTTTTTTTATTATGGTTCTTAATTTACTTTTTGTTAATGAAAGGAAACAAATCGCATACATTGTCCGAAGAAGTAATTGTAATTGAATCGAATATAATGATTCTTCTTAAAGACAATGATCCGTACTTTATTTTTCCCCTTAAACTCAGCATTCTCAAAAATTGTGGCATTTCCTATCTTAATTTTTTTTCTCTCTTAACGTGGGTTTACAAAACTTTTAGCTTTTATGTTGCTTAGAATATCAATAATGTATTTGCAACCTTTGGTGCTTTAATCAGAACTATTTAGTAAGCTAAAACAAATAATCATATTAATTACCAAATCAAAATTTGTGACTTCATTATAAAAGTTATTTAGCATAAGTAGGTATAAGATATATTATAAACATTAGGAGTTTTAATTACACTAATGTTTGAATTTATTCATAAATTAATCTTATTATTTCTAAATGAACAATAATAATCAAATTTGTTTGTATTGAAAATTAGAAACCGAAATATGTTTAAGTGACAGTATAACAACAATATCAAACAAATCCAAAACAACATGCATATCTTTTTAGACATGACGTGTGTGATGTCTAGTAAAATTCTTTTTATATGTTCATAAATTTCATAAAAGAAACATTTATAAATATATCTTTATGTTATTTCTTTTGTTTAGGCCCTTAGCGACTATTTTATTGTTATTTATATATTTATTTACTATGTACGATAAATGAGTACTTTCTATCTTATTATGCTTCATTTTCTTTTCTCTTCTTCTTACCACAATGTGAAATGAGCTCAATAAGAGATCAATTTATCCTTAAGAAAATTAATAATAATTTTAAAATGATTATATTGTGAATAAAGAAAGTACTAAAAGAATAACAATAATTCGAGTGCCTTTAATTTTTGAAGCAATATTTTCTATGTAGTACCCATCTATGTTTTCTTTCTTTGACTTTATGGAATCAAGCAATATTCAGCTTGCTTATTTCTCCTTACTATTTTGACAAAACGCTTTTCATCCTCAGTATAGAACTCCTAAAATTGGTTATGCTTACGGATACCACATTCCTGAAAGCTTCTGAAATATTTTACTTGATAATCTTTTGACTTTTGCCTTGAATTATCCCACACATGAATGTTCTTCATAACATTATTAAAGTATTCAACCTTAACATGGGTGGGTATGACCCTTCTAATTGCAAGAGCTAAATCCATGAATTTAATAACAAACAACATGTTTTCTTAATAATTCTTAGAGTTAGTCCCAAACAAGACGAGACTATTAAAATTGGCAGATATTTTATTTAAATTAGTTGAAAATTGAACCAAAATTAAGAATTGACCGTATATGCTCATATCCAAATATCAGCCAAGTAAGTTCAAATAATTGTTAAAGTCTCCTCTTAAGATACCTAGCACAACATTAATATCAAGTCTTTGGATAGTAATACTAACTATAATGGGTACTTTTGTTGTAATGATCAACAATAAATTCAAGGCAAATAACAATCTTCCTTTGGTCGATTAGTTATTCACTTGTAAAACATTATAATTATCACATTTATCATCACACATGTGTAAGTTATTCGATCTAATATTAGTCTTTCTTTGGATCGGTTAACATCCGCTTGAATAAATACACACAAATATCAAACATTTCAAAAACAACTAAAATACGAGAGGCCACTCTGGTGATATGATATTTCAATTAGCTCACTTAGAATGTAGGATATTTACAATTAGTTTGCAAAATGACACCAAAATTATATTTGAATTTAATTCCTAGTGTATGTGCAATATCTCGAATGCTATAAAACATTCCCAAAAGTACTTTATGTCTATATGACACTTGAAAATCTTAAAATTATAACTATAATACATGTTTTAATCATAGTTGTTATAATATTTTACTTTAAGTATGTGATTCACGACATTTTCTAAAGGGTTTTGGATCAAAGGTCCCTATTCTTAAAGCCCGTGCATAAATAATCTATACTCATAAATTCATGTAAATTAAGTCTCTGTTTTCTTATTTTTTGCCAAACCGTCCCCTCACATAAAATCGGTCCCGCATTGAAATCAAGAGCAAAAGCGGCATAAATTAGCCAAAAACTAAAATAGGGACCTAATTTTCACAACTTTTTGGGAGGGACTTTTCTTCCACCATCTTTCAATTCTGAGGAGTTGGCAGCCATTCCTTGTTTTAAAAAAAATATATAATACAAGACATCATAAATAAATCACATAACAAATGTCATGGATGAACGCCAGAATTAAATGCCACATAAAATTATACATAAATGACATAGTAAATGCAGTAATAAATAACATGAATGAATGTGGTAGCTATGATATCCGAACCATAATATAGCTATACAGAATGCTAATGTATACTTTATATTTAGTTTATTATTTGAATATTTAATTAAGGTCAGGAACCATGCATTTTGGTAAAATATGAAAATTACTGCTCTTTTTATTTTACGATAACCAAAGCATGAAAGTGAAACATGTTTTCAAGAATCATATAAAATATTTGTAACTATCAAACATTAATGCATTAAATAATAAAACATATGTCTTTTCTTACTCCAAATACAAACATGTTGCATCATTAAATTAATTGTAACTAACGCATTTAGTGCTTTTATGGTAACAAATTACTTTATCTATTACCATAACAACCACATTTGATGCATTTATAATAAAAATAAATGCAATTGACCACTACTTGGTCCAAAATGTAAACTATGTCATGTTTAAAATTTATTTCAATTATAAAATAAACACTTTAAATGAGCATATTTTATTTCTAATTAATCAAAATTTCTGAAATAACCAAAATACCTTATATTAATTTCTGAAAATCGTTGATACATAGATCAACATGCTTAAAATTAATACACTTTAAATGAGCGTTCTGTGTTTTTTATGTTTGCATTCAGGAAATGTCATTTACTTCGATTTAAAAAAAATGAGCTTTGATTTTCAAAGTCGACTTTAGCTCAGTTGGCAGAGCGGATAGGTCGATGGTTCGAATCCGGCAAGTCGGAATTTTTTATATCTAACAGAATGAACCACATTTCTGCCCTCCATTAATGTAAGGTTTCTAATTCTCTTAACATATATGATTTCCTTTATATCCTAACTCTCATATATTCAACCATAAAAAAGAAGATTGTATGCCAAAATTTTCCTGATAAATAGATCTTATGGTGCATAGCTCTGGCATGATATCTCAACAGATAAATCCTTAAGTACTCAAACTTGTATTTGTCACACAGTTTAACCTGTCTGTTAATTGTTGATGTTATCCCACATTTTAACCTATCTTTTTTTAGTATTAAAACACGTATTTGTGAAAATAGATATATTATATATTACGTAATTTTTTCTAACGATTTTTCCACTGTTTAAAAAAGTTTAACGGAACAATCAAGTCCAAAAATAAGATTTTCAAACTAAATCTCAGAATATTAAATGGTGAATGATAAGTTAAATTGCCGAGGTTGTTATGCTATATTTAGTTTGTTCAGTATACACCATGGTGATGTTTTTGCACAAGTGCTGAATTTAGATAATGGATAACACAGGACTTTATAGTTTAGGAATGTTGTCATTTGTTAAGCATACTCTCATAATGGAAATCAAAGAATCTTTATAGAAAGGAAGGATAAAATAACAAATATCACTTTTAGGCCTTTTTTGGATGATGAGTAATTCGCATCTAGCATGGTAGTTGGTACTATGTAAAGTTTAACTCTCACACGTGCCCCGTGTCACATAATATAGATCTTTGGTTCAATGTATATCTACCTCTTTTTATTTTATTAAAAAGGTGGAGAAAAAAGAAAAGGAAAGAAAAAGAAAAGGAAAAGAACAAAGAATTGCTACCTATCATCAAGTTGCAATTTCTGAAATAAGAAACAAGTACCATTTTAGCAGCTATGTAACAGATAACACTCTCATTGATGGTCAGCTTGAATTAGTTACTAAACATTGCATTTACACAAAAAATATAACCATTAATAGTATCATATGGTATGCATCTATATATATTCCTAAAAATATATAAAAATTTGTGACTTATAACCATGTGTGTATTAAACATCTCATATGTATGTGCATATATTTATAATGCATATGTGCACATACCATATATACGTGTATACATTCATAACATGCCATGTCATATATATTAAAAAAACACACACACACTAATACACATACATAGATACACACATACATATATAGGGCAAGGATCGACTACACCACATTTCAACAGCATCCCTATTCTTTTATGGCTTCAACTACACATTCCGATTTAAATAATATACCTACTCTCTTTTGTCATCCCATTATATTATTTAAATCCGAATGTGTGCTAGAAATTTGAGGAATAAAGGTGCAGCAAAATGAAGTGTAGCCGATCCTTGCGTGCACGCGCGCGTGCACACACACATTTATGAAAATTTATTGGGACACAAAACGGTGATAAGATGATCCAAAGATTCGGATCTAATGTATCACCAATCATGTTTTAATTTATGTCCAAATAGCCATGTGTTCTTGTGTGTAGACAATGATCGGCTCATTTTCACTTATGCTACGAATATAAGCGGAGGAAGTTGTTTTTTTTTGTTCCATCTGTTTCCAAAAAAAGAGGTCAGGCGGTCCTCGTTGTGCTACATGCGTGGAGCAGGTTGTGAGTGTGGGATTTGGGCGCTATGGGTAGAGATTGGGTGAGATTATATTTGGTTTATTATCTGTTTGGTATTACTAAACATATCAGAAAAATCAAAGGACCTAAGGTAATTATTATTTTTATTAGAAATTAATGCTAGGATTTAAAAGATATATGTTAGTTTTTTTAAAAATTTAAAGTTGTGCTAAATGCATACCAAAAACTTTTATAATCCACCCCGTCTTCATTTTACACCCCTCCCCACAATTACTTGTGCCTTCTCCAATTTAACACACATATTATTTTACCATTACCCAGCTCTGCCAGCCAACCGAATGATGCCAGCCAAATTGTGTGTTTTCCCTCACAAATAGCTCAGTTCGGTAGACGGTACAACGTCGGTTGACTTGCCAATTTTAAAATCTTCCTTTTTTGTCGGATTTCATTCACCGCTCTTAATTTATTGTTACACTTTTAGCAATTAATGAAACCTGCTAATGAATGGATATAGATCACATGCTTTGGAAAAAATTGAGCAATATACACCAAATCAATCTCAGCATTCTCTGTTTACCTCAACAACACCCTAATCATTAATCTCATTTTCATGGACCTTGTCTTTATAGCCTATATTTTCTTTGAATTTTTCCTTCTTTTAGGTTAATAATGCTCCAAAATTGATTTTAAAAAGACTTTCATATCGTTCGTAATTTATACCGCAAGGTTCCAACTTGAACTTCTTTCGATGTACGATAGTAAACAATTACAAAGCTTCCTTCATCCAGTTTAATGTTGTAGCCTCCTTTTCTTTGGCAAATCCAAAATAAAAGTTTAAAACCCTAGCTCTTTCAATATATCAAAAGATATGAAAAGAATTGAAAGAACACTTCAACCACACATCATCGTTATTAACGCAAAAGATGTGAATTTCTACAAGCAAACACTCATCATTATGTCAAGTCTATTAGCTGTTAAATATAGTAACGATCCAATCGTACTACGATATACTTTTTGGTCAATACTTTTGCCACTTTCGCCTTTATCAAGATGTATGGTTGTACTCATACGAGTTGTTTGATAGAAGTATTTTCCATATCAAGGCGCTTAATTAGATTATTACAATATTTTTCTTGATTAATAAAAATACCATTTTCTAATTGTTTTATTTGTAAGCCAAGAAAATAATTTAACTCACCAATGTGTGACATTTCAAATCATCTGGTCATTACTTAAGAAAAATCTTGACATAGTCTTTCATTTGTAGATCCAAAAATAATCTCATCAACATATATTTGAACGATTAAAATATCTTGTTTATTTCTTTTAATAAAAAGAGTTTGATCAACCTTTCCAATTTCGGAACCAGAATCTGTTAAAAATCTTTTAAGACGATCGTACCAAGCATGGGGTGCTTGTTTCAAATCGTATAAAGCATTTTTAAGCTTATAGACATGGTTAGAAAATTGTTCATGTATGAATAACGGAGTTTGTTCAACATAAACATTTTCTTTTACGAAACCATTTAAAAAAGCACTTTTGACATCCATTTGATATAATTTAGAAGGCAACATCGCACATATCAAATCTCAAGCTCCTAGTATGAAAATGGTGGTTTATCATTGGTTGCCTGCAACAAAACAGGGAGCCCGACAATAAAACACACCTATAAC
The DNA here is from genome assembly GCA_030765085.1 of Allium cepa. Lineage (NCBI taxonomy): Eukaryota > Viridiplantae > Streptophyta > Magnoliopsida > Asparagales > Amaryllidaceae > Allium > Allium cepa. The sequence continues at coordinate 131,700,616 of CM060940.1, read as the reverse complement.
CACTCACATGTCACTGCGACCACAACCCATTTATGTTCTCGGTCACCCCCGCAATGTTGAAATAAGTCAACAAGCAGAAAAAGTCCAAGAAAAAAAAACAGGATGATCCACTGAGCATGAAAAAACCAATTTACCGAACTAATTTGATTGACTGACCTATTAGCTCAGTTGGTTAGAGCGTCGTGCTAATAACGCGAAGGTCGCAGGTTCGAGACCTGCATGGGCCAATCTTCTTATTATTTTTAAATTCCAACCATTATTTTCCCTAACTGCAACAAACAACTCACACCTCTTACTAATTTCATGTCGACCTAAATTACCAATCAACTAAACAAAATATTCATTTTTATGCCTCAAATCACGCATAATACTAGCATCGGATCTACAATCCACAGCAATATTACAGCAATCGGAAAACAAATATCAAAAATTTACCTGTAACATTGAAGCAATTGGAGAAGGGTAACAATTCTGCTCCATGAAAAAATCGAAGCAGTTTACCAATTAAAGAATACAAGGAGGAAAATGGTTGTGGTGCCACATACTCGAAACAGGAACTGGGCATGATGTGAGTGGGTTGTGGTCGCGGTGGAATGTGAGTGGTTATAGTGTGTTTTATTGTTGGGCTCCCTGTTTTTTTGCAGCCAACCAATGATAAATCACCATTTTCATACTTGGAGCTTGAGATTTGATATGTGCGATGTTGCCTTCTAATGATATTAAAAGGGAATTGTTTGATTCTAACCTGTTTCGTTGTCCCTCACCGTGCCTTGTGGTGATTTAATATGCAGATAATTAAAATCAATCTTCTAGTTAAAACCAGAAACATTCATATCTCAAATGGAAAGAAGCAATTGTAATACTATAAAGGAGAGGTCATTGGTTCAAGTCTCTCTAGAGTCATAATTTTTTTTTTGAAATTTGATAAAAAAAATTGAATGAAAGTTTATATATATATATATATATATATATATTATCAATTTGTGTTATGAAAAACTACAAATTCAAATAGTATATATACATATATATTAAAAAGTTATAAATCTTTAAATGAGACTATTCCAAGTTCTCATCTTAAATTGATGAAAGTATTTTCATTTAGAGGTTTTGTAAAAATATCTGTCAATTGTTTATCAGAGGAAACAAATTCCAGATTTATCAAATCCTTTTCAATATTATCACGAAGAAAATGATGACTTAATGTGTTTTGTTTGTGAGTGATTGACGGGATTTTTAGATAAATTAATAGCACTAGAATTATCACAGTAAATAGTTGACATAGATAAATTAAAACCAAAATCTTGTAGTGTTTGTTGCATTTTGATAACTTGAGCACATGCCAGAGCTGTAGAAATATATTCTGCTTCACATGTCGATAATGAAACACAGTTTTGTTTCTTACTAAACCAAGATACAAGAGATCATCCAATGAAGTGACAAGTACCACTTGTACGTTTTCTACCTGTCCGGCTTCCTCCAAAATCAGCGTCACTATAGGACACTAATTCAAAAGGACATTCCTTTCAATAGAATAGTCCAAAGTCCTCGGTTTTATTAAGATACTGTAGTATGCGTTTCACTGCTCGTAAATGTGATTCTTTGGGATTTGCTTGAAATCGTGCACACAAGCAAACACTCATCATTATGTCTGGTCTATTAGCTGTTAAATATAGTAACGATCCAATCATACTACGATATAATTTTTGGTCAATACTTTTGCCACTTTCGTCTTTATCAAGATGTATGGTTGTACTCATAGGAGTTGTTTTGATAGAAGTATTTTCCATATCTAAGCGTTTAATTAGATTGTTACAATATTTTTCTTGATTAATAAAAATACCATTTTCTATTTATTTTATTCATAAGCCAAGAAAATAATTTAACTCATCCATATGTGACATTTCAAATTCTCTAGTCATTATTTTAGAAAATCTTGACATAGTCTTTCATTTGTAGATCCAAAAATAATATCATCAACATATATTTGAACGATTAAAATATCCTGTTTGTTTCTTTTAATAAAAAGAGTTTGATCAACCTTTCCAGTTTCAAAACAGAGTCTATTAAAAATCTTTTAAGACGATCGTACCAAGCACGGGGTGCTTGTTTCAAACCGTATAAAGCCTTTTTAAGCTTATAGATATGGTTAGGAAATTGTTCGTGTATGAATAACAGAGGTTGTTCAACATAAACATTTTCTTTTATGAAACCATTTAAAAAAGCACTTTTGACATCCATTTGATATAATTTAAAGTGATGAAAACATGCAAATGCTAGTAAGATTCGTATTGCTTCTAGTCTAGCGACTAGAGCAAACGTTTCTTCATAGTCAATTCCTTCTTCTTGATTATATCCTTGAGCAACTAATCTAGCTTTATTTCTATTAATATCTCCTTGTTCATCTGCTTTATTTTTGAAATCTCATTTTGTACCAATAACTGATTGGTCACTAGGCCGTGGAACTAAATCCCAAACGTCATTTCTTTCGAATTGGTTTAACTCTTCTTGCATAGCGATTAACCAATTTTCATCGGTAGATGCTTCTTTAATATTTTTAGGTTCAATATGAGAAAGAAAAACTAGACCCATTTGATTTAATTGACTTCTTGTTCTAACAGATGAATTGAGTTCTCCAATAAAATTAACAGAAGGGTGATCTCTTAATATTCTAGGTGGAGATCTTAATTCATTGTTATTGTGAACAATGTTTTCATTATTTTCAACATTTTAAATTTTTGTGCCTGTGATATTATCAGGGAATTCTTCATCATCTCTTATACTAGGGATTTGTTTAAAATTTTCATCGAAAGATACATGAAGTGTTTCTTCGATGATATTTGTTCTTTTATTATAAATTTGACAAGTTTTGTTTCGATCCGAATATCCTAAAAATATTCCTTCATCGGATTTTAGATCGAATTTACCAAGTTGATCTTTTCTGTTTAAAACAAAACATTTCGAATCGAAAACTTAAAAATAAGAAATATTTGGTTTTCGTCCATTAACAAGTTCATAATAAGTATTCTTAGTTAATGGTCAAATACAGACATGATTCAAAACATAACAAGCTGTTGCAACTGCTTAGCCCAGAAATGTTTTGGTAATGTACATCCATTTAACAAAGTCCTTGCACATTCTTGTAAGGTTCTATTTTTACGTTCTACAACTCCATTTTGTTGTGAAGTTCTAGGAAACGAAAAATTATGGAATATTCCCTTTTTCTTAGAAAAATGTTCAAAGACATCGTTTTCGAATTCATCTCCATGATCAATTCTTATGTTTTTTATTTTCAAAGCTTTAAAATTTTGAATTCTTTTGACAAAAGTTTTGAAATTATTAAAGGTATCACTTTTATTTTTCATGAAGATAGTCCAAGTATATCTAGAAAAATCATCAACAATAACAAACACATATATACTATGATTAATGGATTGTACTTGTATTGGTCTAAATAAATCAATATGTAGTAATTCAAGTGGTTGTAAAGTTGAAATGGCCTTTTTATATTTAAAAGATGACTTAGTTAACTTACCTAACTGACATGCATCACAAATATGATCAATTTTAAAATTCATTTTTGGTAGACCTTTCACTAAATCATTTTTAGAGAGCTTGTTTATAGTTTTGAAGTTAATATGACAGAATCGTTTGTGCCATAACCAATGATTATTTTCTTTGGCTATTAAACACATATCTGAATTATGATTTATTTCATATTCAGAACATATATATTTCTGTCTTTATTTCCTTCAAACATAAGATTTTGATTTTGATCAAAAATACTATATTTGTTTTCAAAAAAAGTGATTTTGAATCCTTTGTCACACAATTGGCTGATACTAAGTAAATTATGTTTAAATTTTTGACATAAAATATTTGAAATAAGAGGTAAATTTGAAATACCATTATTGCTCACATCGCCTTTGCCGATGATATAACCTTTGGAGTTGTCTCCAAAAGTGACGGAGCCTCCATCTGAATAAGTAATATTTGATAGCATATCTTTGTCTCCTGTCATATGTTTTGAGCAACCACTGTTTAGTATCCATTTTCCTCTTTTCTTGAGTGGCACCTACAAAAAATATGAGATAATATTGGTACCCACTTTTTTAATAGGGTCCTAAGAGTTAAATCTTAGGAAACCAAACCCAAGAGGGCTTAGTATCCCATTTTTAAATGTAATCTTTATTTTTATGAACAGTTCCAAGAAAAGTGTTTATATATTTCTTCCTAATCAGACTGTTGTTTGTTTTAGGAACCCAGACATTTTTGCTTTTTGGGTAAGAATTCCTTTTTGTCTGTACAGTAGTAGGATTAATATTTCTCTTAATTTTCTTTCTAGGTGAAACTTTTGTTTTCTTAACATATCCTAATCCATTCCTACTTGAAACAGATTGAGAGATATCAATAATTTTAGATAAAGTTTCTCTTCCTTTATTAAAGTTTAAAATATTTTTGGTGATGCTTTCTAAATTAGTTTTGAGACTAGTATTATCCAACTCTATTAATTTTACCTTAGTTTTAAGCTCATGATTTTCAAAACAAGAGCATCATTCTTCTCTCTTTGAGTTTCAATTTGATGAATCAAAAGAGTGAGTTGAGAATTGATATTAGAGAATGATTCTTGTAATTTTCAAGTTCTTCCTCTAGTATTTTCTTCTCATCTTTAAGCATATCTCATTCGAGTTCTACTTTGTTCTGATGTTCATGAGTGTCCTTATATTTTCTTTTGAGATTTTTCAGAGTATCAACAAGCTCTGAATTTATCTCTATCATATCATCAAAAGTAAAATCACTAACCTCGTTTTCAGTAGCCATGAAACAGACGTTTGCTTGCTCATTTTCACTTTCACTACTGTTATCTGATGAAGAAGTATCTGAATTATCCCATGTTACAGAGAATGCTTTTTTCTTATCTTTTCTACCATTGTTGAAGTATTTTTTCTTTAACTCTGGACATTCTTTCTGGATACGACCTTTCTTATGGCAATTAAAGCATTCTAGAACTGAAGATGATGATTTGTTTGGAAAGTTCTTTTTTCCATTATTTCTGTTATTTTTTGGGAATTTCGAGAACTTTTTGAAATTTTTGGCAATAAATGCTAGATCTTCCTCATCCGAATCTTCATCTTTTTCTTCTTCAGCATGAAAAGCTATATTCTTTTTGTCTTGTGCTTGTACTCGTTTTGCCTGCAAATTTACTTCATAGGACATTAGATTTCCTATTAACTCTTCAGGTTTTATGGTAGAGAGGTCATTAGCTTCTTCAATAGCCAAGACTTTTCTTTCATATTCATCCGTTAAAGAGTTTAGGATTTTTGATATAGTATCAAAATCAGTGTACTTTTGATACAATCCTAGTAGTGAATGATAGATGTCTTGAAATCTTGAGTACATATCATTGATGGATTCATCTTGTTTCATTCTAAATTTTTGAAACTATTTTTGAGCATGGAGATTTTACTTTGTTTAACTTTGTTAGTTCCTTCATGAGTGATTCTAAGTGTTCTCCATATTTCATAAGCAGTTTGACAAATGTTAACACGATTAAATTTATTTCTATCTAGTGCACATAATAACATGTTCATGGCTTTAGCATTGGCAGTAGCATCTAATTTTTGTGTGTTTGATCAAGTGGAGTATTCTCCAGTAGGAAGAGTGTATTCATTTTGTGTGATATTCCATGATTCAAAACTATTAGATTGCATGTATATTCTCATACGAGTAGACCAATAATTATTGTTCAAACCATTAAAAAATGAAGGTCGTGTAGTGGATTGACCTTCAATAAAACTAGTGTTAGTAACAGTATTGGTAGTGCCGGTGTTGTTTTCCATATTAGCAAGATATTAGATAACTTTGTAACGGTTATAAGATGGCTTGCTCTGATACCAAATGAAAGTGTGTAGGATCGTGCAATATGGATATAATAATGCAGAGTATAGTAATGTAGTAAATAGTGCGAAATATAAAGCAGTAATATAATAAAAATAACACCAGAGATTTTATACTGGTTCGGAGCACCGTTCTACGTCCAGTCCCAGACTCCTTCTGTAATTTCACTAAAACAACAATCCTCACTTAACCCGGAGGAACAGGTATACACAGTCTAAGCAGAAGAACGGACACTTGAGCAGCAGAACAAGATTTTTGCATCAGCAGCAGAAGAGGACTTCACTAATACAAAAATATATCTTACACTATGTGTTCTTGATAACGCTAATTTGTCTCTGATAGTACAAACCTCCTATAATCAACTCCTCAAGTATATAAAGTGTATGTGAAGATGTGAAGAGAAGGTACTGCTAAGCACTGATAAATATTTCACTTTATTTATAAATTCAGTTTATACATCCCATAGTCTCATTCTCCTTTTAATCACTGTGTCAAAACACTTAATCGATTTCCTGAATTAAATTCCATTTTAAAGTTTATTTCTTGACGTACTCAAGTTTATTCCAAAATCCATTAATCCAAGCTTCACTTCTTTATTACGATTTAAAATCTAATTTAAATTTGAAATATCAATTTCACACTTTATTTCAAACTTCTCTTTTAATTTTTCCAATCCATTCAAAACTTAAATTCTTTGTACTTAAAATCAATATTGCTTAAGTCCTTACTTTTTAAAATCCTTTACTCACATTTGTCCAAAATCCCTATTATCCCCATATTCCGGAATTGATTAAATAGGATTTAAAAATCAAACTATTTATTTTCCCAACTCCTTTCTTTTCAATTGATCCAACTTATTATAAATATTCTTCTTTAAATTTTCCCTTTTAATAATTCAATATTTATATTTTTTAAATGCCATAATATATTCAGCAATATATTAACATCAAATAATATATTTTCCCAACATAATAGATAACAGATTATTCAACATTTCATATATCACTGAAATGAAAATAAATTCAACATTTTTAAGGAATCCATTTGGATCCCTCCAACCCGTTTTCCTGCATCCACAGATGCTAGCACAATATAATACCAATCCCACTTCAAGGGGGATATCGCGGTATATAGGGTCATCCGCTATTATGCGGTGTGCATAGGGTATCATCCGCTATATAATGTGGGAATATCAATCACTTCAATATATATACTACTATATATAATATCACACCCAGACTGATAAAAATTATCACTTCAAGCAATCAACCAATAATTTAAATTTTAACTATTTAAATTCACCAGTAATCCAATTTGAGTGAGATTAACTCATCTTTGATTTTTTTAGCAATCCAATCCAAACTGGCTTGTCTCTCTTCGATTTCAGCCCTTATATAAACATTATATGGTTTATTATCATTTGAACTAATCAATTACCATTTTAATAAATTTAATTAACTAATAATTTAATTAACAAAATTCCTTTAAAAATGTTTGGGTAACTAAAATATTCAAATAGGTTAATTAAATAAGTTAATCATCGATATACATTGTTCTAAAATAACTAGTGTTAGCGCCAAAATTGGTCACTAACATCCAAATCCAGATGAAAGCACTAAATGCCAGTCACAGCTTAGAGATAGAGTGTATGTAGAGAGTAATAATGTGAAGAACGGTCAAAACTAAAATAAAAACAGTAAAAAAACAACAGATTTTATAGTGATTCGGCTAACTCCGGTCTACGTCCACTACAGAAGTTCCCTTTTTATTGATGTTTGAATCGATTACAGTTACAAAATGGTAGAGTAACCTTAGCCTTAGGAAATAGAAAGCAAGAGAGAAGAAGGAAGAAGATCCCTTTTCTGAACCCCCACATGTTGTATTTATAGGTAAATCCCGAGTTGCTGGGATTTCTGAGTAGCCTGGGCCCATCAGGTCCATAGCCACACCATCCAGCCGAGCCATACTATCCTGTCGAGTCGCACCCCTGCCGAACCGCAGCTCTGCCAAGCCGTGATCCTGCCGAGCCACAATCCTGCCGAGCTGCATTCCTTCCGACCCGCGGTCCTGTCGAGCCATACTATCCTACCGAGCCGCACTCCTTCGGAGCCGCATCCTACCGAGCCGCAATCCTGCCGAGCCGCATTCCTTCCGAGCTGCATTCCTGCCGAGCTGCATTCCTGCTGAGCCGCAATCCTGCCGAGCCATACTATCAGCCGAGCCGCACTCCTACCGAGCCGCAATCCTGCCGATCCGCATTCCTGCCGAACCGCATTCCCACCGAGCTACATTCCTGTCGAGCCGCATTCCTACCGAACCGCAATCCTGCCGAGCCATACTATCATGTCGAGCTGTACAGTCCTGGTGAACTTCATCCTTATAAACTGAATCCATCATATTCCAGCATCGATAATCATGAAGTTGGTTAGGTTGAATCCACCTGTTTATGGCTTGACAAAAGACGGGTTAACATTTGCCTCCCAAAACATGCATTGCTATTGGAAGGTGTGTTTTGAATAGCCTTTGGTCCGATATCCAAAGTCTATGCTTCATTCATAACTATACAGTTCGATCCATAATCCAATCCAATACCAAGCCATCCTATCCGTCAATCAAGTTTTAATCCATCAATAACCAATATACAAATCTATGACCTTTCTGGATCGATATGCAAATTCGAGACCGCTCTAGGCCCTTTGCCAAATCCAGGACCTCGTCGTGTCCATTTATCCTTAGTCGAAATCCTAATCCATGACCTCTCTAGGTCGTTTTATCCTGTTGATCCCGACTCTCCGGTCAAGGGCTTGTATGTTCTCCACCTCTGGCTTTCTGACCAAGGACTTGTGTATTTACTGGCTTCAGCTCTCCGGCCAAAGACTTTGATATCCATCGGCCTTGGCTCTCCAGCCAAGGACTTTTATATTCACCGGTCTTCGCTCTCCGGCCAAGGACTATTATATTCACCGGCCTTGGCTCTCCGACAAAGGACTTTGATAATCACCGGCCTCGGCTCTCCGGCCAAAGACTTTTATATTCTGTTCGAGTCCATTCCATCGCTCTCCAACGAAGGGACTCGTAGCTTGCGATCACTGCCCCGTCTCTCTAGTGGAGACAGTAATTGCGAGACCTGAATTATTTATTATATTGATCCAAATCCAATCAGAAAACCAGAAATCCATATCAAAAATCCTACTCAAAATCCAAATCAAAAATCAAACATCTAAACCAAAATGGCAAATCAAAAACCAAACCGGGAGTTCAATCCAAACTCCAAAACCATACCAAAGAAAAGTAAGTGTCCAAAGCACGAAAGAAGAAACCAAAGTTTGCAGAAAAACAGAAAGAAAACAGGATTTCATAGACCCGAGCAGTACGGTTTTTCGTCATCTCAGAGTACGCTTAGGGACCGTCCTCAATCCCGTACGTGTGTAAGTGACCTAGCCATATTACTTTTGGCACTATTACTTATTCAGAACCCTAAAACCATTCAATTTATAACAAGCCGGCGCCAATGCCACCATCGCTCGAGGTAGGCGGTGGCTGCTCCCGTTCCACTGCTACCGCATTCCTGGCGAGCCGCATTCCTACCGAGCCGCAATCCTGCTGAGCCATGCTATCCTGCCGAACCGCTATCCTACCGAGCCGCAATCTCGCCTGCCGAGCCGCATTCCTGCCGTGCAGCAATCCTGCCAAGCAGCAATCCTGCCGAGCCATACTATCCTGTCGAGCTGCACAATCCTGGTGAACTTCATCCTTTTAAACCGAATACATCATATTCCAGCCTCGATAATCATGAAGTTGGTTAGGTTGAATCCACCTGTTTATGGCCTTGACAAGAGGCGGGTTAACAACTAGTCAATTAAAAATGTATATGCGTTTATTTATTTTATTTTATTATTTCTTTGAAACTACAAGTACTAAAAAAATCAACCTATATACATTTAAAAGTCTAATTTATAAAAACTCTGCACGTTTAAAAATTCCTATATTTTCCTAAAATCTTCTATACATATAAATTAAATTCTAATAAAAATCCTTTCGAACCTATATACATATATTAAATTAAAACAAAACTGCTTCCTTTTTTCTGCTGTTTATAATTTTTTTTCGTTTCTTTTCTGTTTTCTACACATATTCATACATATATTATCACATTTAAATTGAAATGAGCATACCTTACAGCTATTATTATTTCTAATATCTATATACATATATATACAAAGAATTAAAATTAAGATGGGTTATTCCTTACTGCCACTCCTTACAGTAACTCACGACATGCCATCGACACTGTGACTTCGACCTCGGCCTCCGCTGCGTCACACACCGTCGTCCCATCCATACACGCGCACGCTAACGCCCGGCCCACTCGACACCACAAAACCTCATGAACCCCCCGATCTTCCAGCGTACCCAATATCGATCGAACACGAATGGGCTCGACACACGTAAACTTGCAAATGAACCACCCAGTGCCATGGTTGCTCCGCTGTCACGATGCCGAGTAACCCTTTACTCTAACCGCTGCCCTCTCTCATGCCTTCCCCGTGGTCACGTGACCCAACCCCTTTGAGCTCGAGCAGAGCAATCGCGAATGCTATCGTGATTTATCGTTATTATATTTTTTTTTCTTTTTCTTTTTTGGCTGGGTGAATCGATTTCGAAATAATTGAGAATGGAGGGAAAAGGGGGAATGAAGGAAGCAGAGATAAATGAATTCAACTTTCTAAGTTCGGTTTTATATATATATATATATATATATATATATATATATATATATATATATATATATTCTCTTAAAAGATCTGTTGCGTGCAAAATTTAAAAAGAAGATGAGGGAGACAAGAAGCGATGGTCACGTGTAGCAGATGAGCTACAGGACTCTGAAGAGGAGACAAAAAAAATTGATGTGAAAAGTATTTTAACTGGTTGACCAGAATATAAATATATATATATTTAATTAAATTTGAATTGTCTCGATAAATGCAATTTTAAATTTTAATCTCCAATCAAGGCGTGCCACTAGGCGTTTATAATGTTATAGCCCTATTTCAAGCGCAATGGAAAAGGTTTCGATGCCTAGATCGATCGTATGGAGAAGTTAGCTTTTTGAACCCAGTTATTAAATTAAATTTTCGATATGAATTTATATACCGTACGAGTACACGATAACTCGAAACACTACGGAATTTGAAATCTGATAATAAATCATTATTATGGATCCAATGAAACTGGTTTCATCGAATTTCGAGACTGTGCCTTGGAAGACTATTTTCAAATATCAATTTAAACAATATATTTTTAAAATTGAACAAATCGCCTTTAAATTCAATTTTAAAACTTTTATTACCTTCAGTATTATCAATATAAATTTTATAAGCCTTTGAAATATTTTTAACAAGCTTAAGACTCAAGATCAACATTTTACCCAATGTCCAGTTATTAAATTCAAAAATTAAACCATCCAACAAATAGTAATATCTGGAATTCAAGTTAAAAACCAATACCTGAATATTTAAAATCAATTAAATATTTCAATTTCAAATATCCAAAATTCTGGGTCATTACAACCACTAAATTAATATTGGGACAATAAACAACATTTATTTTTCAATAAGGAAAGAGTGGAAAATTAATTGTAATTTGCAGAGCGTATTTTGACAAACTCCATTACGGTGGATCTGCTTATAAAAGAATTACCATCCAATGTCTTTTATGAGCATCTTGCTCAATTGATGTAACATTTATGTAAGAATATTTTGGTTCAGGGGAAGTTTGTATTTGGTATTATCATATGGCTCATTGCTCTATACTTCGGTTACAGATCAGAAATAAAGTAATAAAGTTTTGTTTGCACTCTAGATTGTTGAAATATTGATCACTTTGATCTCACTAACGTGGGACCAGTTGGAAATAGACATGTATAGATCACATCTCATGTAATTTTTATGCTACACATTCATGATTGATCCATATCATTTGATTGTGTTGGTATTGTGACCATTAATGAGTTTAGTTACGTAAAAGTAACGAAAGCAGCTTTGATTCTTTGCTAGCATAGTTAATGGACGAGATTGTTTCGGAGACACCTTATGTTATAAATAGCAAATTTTGAAGCTTATAAAGTTGTACACATTTATAAGGTTATTACATATATGGTCTAAGGAGAGATTATCGGAAAATTCCAACATATGGGTCATATATGTAAAATAAAACAAGCTGTACTATTTTGGTGTAAAACCTAATTAAAGTGGTCATGTTATGAATTAAAATTAAAAGGCCTAAAGGTTTAGTTGTCATGGTATTAATGTGTAGATATCGGGACAATTCTAATTTGTTGAAGGACCAAGTTAGAAAATGCCAACATTATAAATATGAGGTTATGGTCCTAAATCACCCAAGCTCTAGTTATTCCCTTAATCACTTCTATGAAAATAATTCAGATCTAGGGCTTGTGTCAATTTGAAAGATTAGATCCAACTCTTATATTTTAGATCTGTCTCTTTCTCTTAATCAGTTCATAAAAGCAACAACTATGGATTCATATCTAATATAAAATCTAAGGCTTGTATCAGTATGGAAAACCAAACTAGGTTTACTGTTCCAATCAACAATTATGAACTCAGGTATGTCTTTTTCTAATTCATTTACTTTCCTCTAATTTCTTCTCAATCAAATCAACATGGGTCACCTATTCAGATATAGGATTTTATTATTAATCAATCTTAAAGTATGATGAAATCCTAACACTTATCAGATTATTTAAAAATATATTCACAATAATAACAAATTTTAGACCACATGGTGACAAGTTGGTCATTTTAACTCCTTTCTTTATGTGATCCTGTGTTGTTTATTTCAAAGAATGATAGTAGTTGGGTAGTCAAGAAAAGAATATGTCAATTGGAAGTCCACATTGAAGGCTTAAAGGCTCATTGCACATATAGTAATAGATTGAATTATGCTCATAAGGCATGTGCTTACCATTGATCATTGGGAAAGGGGGACATAATTTGCGAGAACTATTACTAGCTAATGAATATTCTTTTCGTAGAATTGATGACCTAAGAAATATGGTATAGTGCCCTACGGCGTAGGGATAGTCTCACATCTTGGGATGCATATAAATATAAGTGGTTATATGCTAAGATATGAAAAATATTATAATTCCTATAATATAATAGAGTATGAACCACCATAGGACTTTAGAGACCCACACGCGAAACCACATACTGTTGTTATTCACTCAGATTTGTCCTTCTTCTTCCCACACACATGTTGTTGTAAGTCCTTCGTCTTGGGAAACAGTTGCTTTGCTTCAAGGAAAAAATAATCTTACTGGACTAGGACAACCCCTATACTAGTATGGACTGCCATTACGGTAAGTTCTAATCCTTCTTTCGTTCAATGTACTGGCAGTAATAATCTTGAAACAGAATTGCTATTTGTTTATCAATGATTGAAGTCATTTTATTTTAGACAATGATTCAAGACAATAACACTTGGGCAACAATACCTACTATGACCACCAATGAGAACAGAGCAATGGTTCTAACAACAACTGTCATTCGAAGGAATGGTTTATGGATACTAGTGCCACAAGACACATCTGCATCAAGAAGTGGATGTTTTTCAACTATAAACCCGCGACACTAGAAGTGCAATTATTTATGGGAAACTCCTCCACATCGAAGGTTGAAGGAAAATGAATTTTTTTTCTAAAGATCACCTTCGGAAAAGAATATACGTTGAATGATGTTCCGCACATCTTAGATATTCGACAGAATTTGGTTTCTGGATCGTTGCTAAGCAAGAATGGCTTCAAATTAGTCTTTGTCTCTGATAACTTTGTTTTATCAAAGAACGAAGTATGTGCTGAGAAAGGTTATGTGAGTGATGGTTTGTTTAAAACGAATGTAATGACTATTGTACCGAAGGATTGTCATAATAAACTCGAATCTTCATTTGTATCGCTGAATCCTCTAATATATGGCGTGCTAGATTATACCATGTTAACTTTTATACATTGCGTAAAATGATCAACTTAGATTTTATACCTAATTTTGCAATAGATTCAAGTTATAAACGTAAACTATGTTCTTAGACCAAACTTCCTTTCATCATATTGAAACGAATACAGAATCTTTAGACTTAATACACACAGACGTATGTGATTTAAAAAAGTATCAAATTCGAGGAGGGCAAAAGATTTTATTATCTTTATCGATGACCGTACTAGGTGTTGTTATGTGTACCTACAGAGAAGTAAAGATGAGACATTTGAAATGTTTAAACAATACAAGGAAGTAGTTGAAAATCAGCTGAACAAGAAAATCAAAGCCTTAAGAAGTCATATGAAAGGTGATTATGAATTTCGATTCGAAGAATTTTATGCACAAAATGGTATAATCCATTAAACAACGGTACCATATTCTCCTCAATCAAACGCTATAGTAGAACGAAAAAATCATACCCTTAAAGGATGATGAATGCTATGCATATTAGTTTTGTTCTACAAGATTACTTCTTGGGGGAAGCAATACTTACAGCCAATCACATTCTAAAAAAATTGCCTCGTAAGAAAACTTTGAAATCTCCATATGAAATGTGGAAAAACAGTCCACCGTCATACAAATATTTAGAAGTGTAGAGGTGCCTTGTAAAAGTAGTATCCAAACCTATAAAGGTCAAAACTGAACCAAAAAAGTTAGATTGTATATTCATTGTTTATGCTCATAATAGTAGTGCATACCTGTTTTTGATGTATAAATTTGAAATTGATGGCATTCATGAAAACACCATTTTCGAATCTCGAAGTACAAGATTCTTTGAACACGTTTATCCATGGAAAACCTCTACTGAAACTATTGTTCAAAAGAGATCAAGAGATACAGAAAGACTAAATACTTCAGAAGATAATGCCGATCAAAGTGTCCATAAAACTACATAAGAAAATATTGTTGAACCAGAGCTTAAGGAACTAAGAATGAGCAAACGACAAAGGACCTCTAAAACCTTTGGACCTGAATTCTGCTCACATATAGTAGAAAATGAACCTCCAACGTGCAAACAAGCAATATCATCCCCTGATGCTCCATACAGAAAGGAAACCGTCAATAGTGAAATCAAGTCCATTTTACAAAACAATACATGAAAATGTGTAGATCTACCTAAAGGATCAAAAACACTATACAAATAGATTTTTAAGAAAAAACTAGAATTTGACTTCTTAATGGACAAGTATAACGAAAAAAATGTAGTTAAAGAATTTAGATAGAAGGAAAATCTAGATTATTTTGATACATACTCACCAGTTACTAGAATAACAGCAATTAGGATGCTTATTGCAATCTCATCCATACTAGATTTGGAAATACATCAAATGGATGTAAAAAATGTGTTTTTGAATGGTGAACTGAAAAAGGAAATTTATCTGCAGCAAGCTGAAGGGTTTTAATGCCTAGGAAATGAGAATAAGGTATGTAAGTTAGTAAAATCAATTTATGACTTTAAACAAGCGCCGAAATAATGCCACAAAAAATTGATGAAGCTATGTTATCAATGGATTCAAAATAAATGAATCGGATAAATGTGCCAATATGAAGCATATAAATATAGGATATGTCATTATTTGCCTTTATGTTGATTATCTATTGATTCTAGGTAATAATAAGGTCATAATAATATCAACAAATGATATGCAGTTCTCTAGATTCGACATGAAAAACGTAGGAGTGGCTGATGTAATCTTGGGTGTCAAAATTTTAAGAACGCCATAGGGATATGCATTATCTCAATCACATCACATAGCCAAAATACTCGAATGGTTCAAACAACATAATATAAGTATTGCGAAATCGCCAGTAGATATGAACAGAAATTGGGTAAAAAAACATAGGTGACGGTATCTATCAGCTTGAATACTCTCGTATACTAGAAAGCATCATGTATGTCATGAACTGCACAAGGCTAAACATTGCATATGCTGTAAGCAAGCTTAGTAGGTATACCAACTATTATAACTCCTATAAGACAATATGCATAAGGCTAGATCTTGGGGATCATAAAGATGTAAGTGGTTATATATTAAGATATGAAAACTATGATAACTCCTATATATAAGACAATAGAGTATGAACCGCATGGGGACTAGTTGCACCACCCGCACCCGAACCTGTGACGCGTGTGTGGATGGACGTTTGATGCATCTTGTAAGCACTTGGCACTTGGGCATTTGGCATTCAAATCGGTACAGACTTTTTGAACAACAACAGTCATAAACTGTTCAAAATAATGCTCACAGTGTTTGGTAAAGAGTCCCAACCTTTCCATACGAAGTGACCGTTTTCTCCGAACAGATGCGTGTAGAATCTTATAAATAGGATCATCTGAGAACCAATTTGAACACAGAAAACTTCATTTAAATTTATCATTCTTCTTTCCCACGTACCGTTTTTATTAAAACTAACTTGAGTTCGTCGTTGCTATGTAATCGCTGGTGCCATATTGTGAAAATCGATATGTTTCATCTTGGGAAACAATTGCGCATCCACATTTCAGCGTCATTGATGGAGCAATTCTATTTCAAGGAAGCATTTATCTTACTGGACTCAAACAACCCCTATATTGGTGCGGACTGCCATTATGGTAAGTTTTAATCCTTTTTTCGTTTAGTTGTTGGTCAAATGTTAATCATTATACTGGCAGTAACAGTACCCACACAAATTTTTAGTATGGATGTATAGTTATTAGAGTAACACGTATCTGCAGAAAGAATGATTCATAACCAGAAGTTACTTTCATTATTATTTCAGCCTTGCAAAAGTAGTTTAGTAGACCTTAGCCTAGCCCTGATGAAAGTGCTGTTGATGTCAGGTAATGGAACTGTATGTGGTTATCCTTATCTCAATATAAGTGCATTTGATATAACGTCTCATGTATAGTAATCGGAATCAAATGATAAGGTGTAAGAAAATCTGTAAATAAGGTGGAACCCAGTGCACGAGGCTCCGGTTGATAGCGTGCTCTGAAGAGGTCGATAATGTACACAGCCTTTCCCTCGCATTGCGAAGAGGTTGTTTTCGGACTTGAATCTGGATGCCCAGACCACCATGCGGGTGACCTAACCGTTGCGTACAGAAAATCTGCAAATAAATAGATAAATAATTAGAAAAAACTGAAGGAATTTTTTTTGAACGATTTCGTGTACCGTTTGTTTATTTAGTCATTATTATTGCACAACCAGTTGCATCAAAACAACATATAATGTCCAAAGTCAGTACAAGGCTTCTTAAAGATGGGGTCGTCGGCATCAAATAATCTCTTGCCAATGTTGCATAAAATATCCCATGGAATTTATCTCAAGAACATTACTATAAAATATCCTCATAAAATATTCCTTTGAATTTATCTCATAAAACATTCTTGTACAAAGTCCTTGTAGACTATTCCATGGAAATTGTCTCTGTGAGTGTGGTGTGAATAAAAAATACATAAATCCTCACAATGTTAACGAGCTTCTATTTCGAAGATAATGCACTTTTAGACCTGTTTTCTATTTTTTAAACAAAAAGAAATATACCTAATATATAACTGGTTGAATGTCTCACAGTTGGCAACAAATGCATTGCACTTGAACAGTTTGTGTGAAGGGAAAAACAATAACTGTTCATCCCACACGAATATAATGAAAAAATTTCATTTTTCCTTATGTTATCGATGTATTGTGGAGAAAATCGCAGATACAAAATATGATAAGTCTGATAAATTTAGTTTGTTATGTGTACTTCATGTACTCAAGTAGTAGAAACACTGCGCACATTTAGTTGTCAAGGTATAAGTTTATTCAATACCTTTTAACAAAGAAAATCTATAATTTTAATATACGATCAAACTCATATACATACTACTCCACCTCTCTTATTTTTTACGATGTGGGACTATGCTTTTTTCAATGTGCATCCATTATCCATGCACAATTCGAGACACGCCAACAATGGTATCATCTATATATCAACTAATGGCAATGACCAAGAGGAAATTATTTGGCTATTGAAAAAATATAGGTATCCCAATCAAGAGGAAACAATTAACATTTTTGAAAATACTGTGAACAAGTTGAATGATTAGTAGAAGAATCCACTGGCATCATGCAATGAAGGTTTAATTATGCTATTTTCCCTTCATATAGTTTTATATACTTCATTTGTCAATTACCATGTAATTATATTTGTACTGATTGCATCTGCCTTTCTTATTTCTTCAAAGTGTATATTTTAGTTTGCAGGGATTGTATGATATACGAATTTATTATGAATGCGGCGATAATACTACATGACTGATGTGAAAATTCTAATTGTAATTTAATGCACTCTATTGAAAATCATGACTTCAAAATTTTCAGAACCATGTTGTGGAAAGCTGCTTGATCTTTTTGAGATAATGAACTATTAACCTTACAGAGGTGAGTGAATGACTTGATCCAAATAGGCAGGAGCCCACAAGACCCACACACACACAACAACACACACAAACACATCATACATACATAAGGGGCAGATGTTTCGTTGATTATGGTACTGCCTTCCAAGTTACCGAATAAATGGATGTATTGAACAAGAGACTAACCTTTGATGAGAATGTGATGAAAAGATAATTTCTTAACCCGATTTATTGTGCGTTTTTTAATAGTGGTAAAAATTAGGGTTTAAAATTATTGTGTTGGATGCTTTCTTGAGTAAGAAAAAACCTTGTAACTTTTTCATCTGTAATTCTGGTTTGGAGGTGAGTTTAAATTCTTCATTATTTTATTAATGATTTTGGATTAAACTTTAATAGTGATTAAGGAAAAATTAGAATAAATTAAATAAATGACAACTATGTCAATTTGATTGAAACTTTATAAGAGGGAAAATTTGATTAGCTTCCCTCGTGATAAAAAACTTTTTGAAAGAAAATAACCCGCTCAAATCCAAACTTAAGTGTCGGTAACAATGTTTTACTACATTTATTGTCCCCTTTTGAGATAAGCACAGTGGTGCTCTGTTGACTAACTTCCAAATCACACTTGAAAACTCCTACTAGTTCTAGATTTGAATAACACAATTTAGCCTTGCAACTATTAGCGATGTCGTTTCGTACCAATTGCTATTCAACTATCAATTGTTGACGAACCAGCTTGGGCACTATCACCTCCGCCGACAACTCGAAGGGGCTCATGTCAGAACGTCTTAACAATAAGCTCCCTGCCTTTAATTTCATCATCTTTAATTACCACATTTTTAAGTTGCTGCTTGCAGTCAGATAAGATGAGTTCCAATCTAATATGGGTTGGAGGTTCAATATTTCTAAATGTTCTTGTATTTCATTCTACTCATACATGCCAAATCACTACTGTAATAGCAATATCAAATAAACTGTTGATTGATTTGTTTTATGTGTTCTTGTTTAGTACCTGATCGAAAATTCATCAATGTTCCAACTATTGGTAATCGTGATTTGAAGTTTGTCCTTAATTATCTGCCAAATGGTTTTGGAATAGGAGAATCCAAAAAAATGATTATGAGATTTGTCTCCTTGTTTATAGAGTTTGCACTTGTGGTCACTATAGGGTTCCATTTGCTTACTCGGTTTGTAGTGTTTATTCTGCTTGTTTTTGCTAGTAAAACACAAATTGACATTTTGGGTGATCATGCATAATTCCATATATGATTTCACCATCCTAAAACACTATAATTCACCCCAACAAAATTCCATGTAGAAGAGAGAAAACTGACCGTTGCCTTATAGATTCCAAACCCAAAAATCCTCATCTTCATTTTGATTAATAGGAATATTAGATAGTTTTTGGGTTATATGAGGAGGCAAATCGGACTTTTCTACTGTTCATTAGAAATGAGAGAGGAAACACTCTTGTCAAGGCCTCCGACGATTGAGATAGATTCCCACTCCAACATATTTTTCAACAACCGGTCATTGATCCTTGGATCAAACCATAAACTAGTACTATCTTCGTTTTCTATTTATCCCTATGATTTGATTTTTTTCTGAACGTGTTTTGACTAGCAATTTCCATGTACATGGAGCATTGTTATCCTAAAAAATAGTCCAAAAGTTTCTATTTTTATAGTATCTATTATTCATCCGTTGATCCTAAAAGCATCCTTCCGGCATTTTGCAAATATTTCCATGTAAGTTTAGAGATATTGCTTATATAACATCTTCATTTTTTCTAATACTCGCTCCCCCTTCATAACTTGGTTTAAATAAGTCATTCCAATTCAAGTTGTGTTGTTTATTTTCCAAACAAAATTGGAACAAACTAAACTTATTTTGTTTATGACGGAAGCTGGTGACTAATGGAATTGAATCAAAAATATGATTATTAAATAAATCATATTTCCCAAATATATCGAATGCTTTCTTTTGTAAACACTAAAATGCCATCGGCGTACAATAAACGAGCGAGGAGTGGTTCAATAAAAAGAACAAGGGTTTTTTTTGCCTTATAGAAATCCATGTCAAGCAAAATTAAGAAATACTCTATTGCAAATGCAAAGAGAAAGAGGGACAGGACCCTTTGTCTTATACCTTTGTTACTACATCATACTGGGCCACCGTCAATTATGGTTTAGAAGGTAGTAAGAGAAATACATTATATATCACATTTGCAAATTTTAAGGGAATCCCATACAAAGAAGCATATGATATATGAATTCTCTACTAACTTTGAAATAAGCTTTATGTAACTCCATTTTCAAACAAATATTACTTGAGGTCTTTCCATTAGACCCTCTCACCATTTCATATGCCTGAAACGAATTTTCTATAATTAGTCTACCGAGATTAAAAGCATTTTTGTTTATTGAGATTATATTATCTAAGTGTTACTTCATCCTATAACATATCAGATTGGCTAAAATTTTGTACAAAACATTGCACAAAGAAATTGGTCTATAACCTAAAAGAGTATGTGGGTTTACGGTTTTTGGGTCAGATAAATAAAGGTATAATATACCTCTTTTATAATTTTACCCGATTATTGAATGTGCAACATTGCTTAAAAACATCTTCTGATGAACCTTGTAGAATTTTGAGTTGAAACCATATGCACCTAGAGAGTTATTGTCATCAATTTGGAAAACTGCTATCTTGACTTACTCCATGTCAAAAGGCTTCTTTGAGTATGTTATGCATTTTTGACAAAATTATTTTGCAAGTAACATGTGAAAAATTATGTTTAAACTGGAAGTATTAAATAAATTTGAAAAATATTGAATGACTTCCCTATTGAGATTTTCAGTTGTATTGACCCAGTTTCCATGTGCATCTAGCATCATCTTTTTAGATGGACTTGATTTTGAATGTGAAACACTTGCAATGAAAAAAATGTGTAGCTCTATCACCTTGAGTTAACCACTTCACTTTAGCTCTTTGAATGTAGTCAATGGCTTGTCTTTTAAGTTGCTTGGATAGTTGGCTCGCTTTCTTCCGATATAATTCTAAAGCTTGTGCATCATCTACTTGATTGACTATTCGGAAGCATGCATCATCCCGTTCTTTCCTTAATGGTTCACCAGATATTTGAGTCGTAGAAGTCTCTATACTCCATTTTTAAGGCATGCTTTAGTTTTCTTTTGTTTTGGTAAAAGCTAAAGAAGGGGATTTCCAAAGCAATTGAAGTTCCATTCAGCTTCCACCATACTCTTATGATCGGATTTAAAATGCCAAGAATTACTATATTAGAAAGATAATTTTTCCTACCATGAGCATGAAATGAGAAGGTAAAAATAATAATGGCGTGGTCGTTAGTGGAGTGATTAGCAAAATAAACCGAGAAAAGAGGAAAATAGACAAAACACTCTTTGCTAATGAAAACTTTTGTCTGTTTTTCTATGCATCGACATGTTAGGGCCATCTCTCCATGTGTAAAAATTGCTTATACTAAGTGGTTTATATTTATTGGCTACTCCAACACAATCTATATCTGCTGACGAACTATAACCATCGTCGTTCATTCTATCATGGCCATAAAAAATAACATTGAAATCACTTGCAACTAGGGCTGTCAATGGATATTCGAATAATCCAAAATCCATTTGCATCCATATTCGAAAAGCAGATAAATATCCACATCCTAAATCTATCCTTCTGATTTTTGCCAATATTGTATTTTAAATTATGCGTGTTTTAGTACAATGAAAGGTATTTATTTATTGTTCTATTGAGCTTATCGGGATATATCGAACGTTGTTTCGAAGAGTCTGAGATTGGATTTGTGATCCGAAAACCACTTCGATCCAATGAGTACGTTTTCGTAATGAAGACATGAACATGTAGTCGAAGATGGAGCGTGAAGTGCAAGGGCTATTCGCTACCAATCCTGGAGGTGATTCCAAAACGGATGTAGTAGGAATAGTGCCTTCGATTCCGTTCGGACCGAAAACAGACTTGTATGGATGAATGCTATCAGTACATGTCATTGGAGGACAATGAGCATTATAAGTGAATATTTCTAAAAAGGTAACACTTAGCCTCGAGCCTTATTAACCAGGAATGACTGAAAATCAAGGGAGATGCAGCAAGACCAAGTGGATCGCACCCAAGTAGGGTACGGCTACCCCTATCTAGAGTCCCTTTTATTCGGCTGTATGGCAGTTGCTGATCCTAACCGTAGAGTAATCTTATTCGAGCTATCCACTTTAGGAGTGGTCCAGTTTTGTGTAGTAAGGGATCGCGGAGTGGTCCTCGGTACGCTGATTTAGACAGGCACCGTGACAGTGGTACCTAAATGCCCAGTCATTCAGTTGGAAATCCATTCCAATACATGCCTTTATAGTTTTGATTGTAGAGTCTAGTATTGCTGGAATTTAAATTAATGTAACAATTTCAGCAATTTGAATAAGTATTTATGCTTAGACACTATTATAATATCAAAGGATTTTGATATGAAATGTTTTGGTTATCGTAAGGTAAAAACCTGTTGTGTTTATTTGCGGCATGTTCTTATGAGATATCTTTGATTTTCAAAAGGATTTTTGAACTTCAATAATTCAAATTGAGTGTGTTTACTCATGCTGGTTTTCTTGACTTACTCGGGTGTTATTTTATTATAATGCTCGGGTCAGACCGAGTATCACAAATACATGATAGGATACTATCGAGCCTAGGAGACGAGCTGGATGACGAAGACGTATATCACGTATCTGATTTATATTCCGCTGTGTATTGTAAGCTGTATAGTCAGCTTTTGTGAGGATAAGTTATTATAACTGTCCAGTATTGTGCTATTGGTGTATTGTACTCTGATGATGTAATGTGTAAAAACAGTAATGGTCCTTTTTGTGTACAGATATGTTGTTATCTATTATATATTATTCCGCTGCAATTGTAAGATTCTGTGTTGTTATTTCCATTTTCTTCTTCTACCTCTTTCTTCTTTTCCTAACGATCTAGTATTTCTAGCATCCGATTATTCGGCATGTAATACAGTGGACGTATTGATGTCGATTTTCGAAGGTCGAAAATTCCGGACCGTGACATACACAAAGAGGGTACTTTTAACACTTGTTGGCGGACGGTGACCTTGTCGGAGTTCGTTGACGAAGTGCAATGGGTGGCGACCATGCTGAAGCTCTTTAGGAAAGTATTCATTGTATCTTGTCCGAGAGTTTCTTAGAGTAAAGTGATGTAGGTGGAGTTGGTAGGCTTGGATGTAAATATATATCAAGGTGGAGATTGTTAGATTTCGGCGATGCAATATTTTCATATTAAAGAAGATTTGAAAGATATTGTTGATTTCGATGATATTATATTTTCAAGTAAAGAAGATTTGAAAGATATCTGAGATAATTACTCAAATATATTGCATTTTTTGTATTAAAGAGGACAATGAATTATCTTGACGAGAAGAAGAGCGATTTGAAAGATTAAAGTTATCAAACAATTTCCCAATCAGCTGATTAAAGAAGAAATCTTATCATGCGCGTGCAAATTGAAGGAAACTGAAAAATCAAATAGATAAATATTTTCCATGTGAATAGAAGAATTCACGAGGCATTGATTTATAACACTGCAAGAAAAAACAATTATTCCGACAACTTCAAGCGACGGCTTCCGACAGCCAATTTCCGACGGCTTTAGACGGGCCGTCGGAAGCCGTCGGAAAATCGCGATTTACAGGGCTCAACCGAGTCTTCTTCTTCCTCATTATGCATACGAAATTTCTAAACCCAAAATCCCAAAATCTCTTCCCCAAGCTTCCAATCATCAATTTCGAGCTTTACGATCCTCCTCGTCCGCATAATCAACGTCTATTGCTCTCTAGCTCAGGTGTTATCTCTTATTTTCGCCAAAAATTCAGTTTTTACCCTAATTCTAGATTTGCATAAGTTGATAAATTAGGGCTAATTGTTGATTGAAATTGTTTCCAATAGTGTTATAATAGTTTCAAGCATTCCATGGTATTCGTATTTCATCTTTTATCGTGAAATTCCGAAAAACATGTATAATTTGTGGTCGTTCGTGTATATAAATCGTTGTGTATGCCTTGATTCTACGATTGTATATGTATGTAGCGCTGCTATCACTGTATTGTGTTAGTTGGAATAAAATAAAATGATTGTACGAGCTATGAATATTATATTGTGCGCGTATTGACTTATTCAACAAAAAAATACGAACGAGCTTTAGGTTGATATAATACGTCAAGCAAATGTGTTAAATTAAAATATATTTTTGTAAACGTGAACAGTTAGTACAACTGTATTTTTTCATAAAATTCGCACATACAATTGACAAATGTTCTGTAGAGAGTTTTTGGCCCCGTCTGACCAGTGTTGTACATGATTGTTGCATAAATAGTCGTTTTTTTGAAAAACGACCATTTATATTCATTTGATACAATGTTTGTTGGATTTGTCCATGTATTGGACAAGTTATGAACAGAGTAAGCATTTACATTTTTTATACTACTTCGTCTCAAACGGCTCATAAAATTTCGGTCTAACTTTTCTTTTTTGTTTCCTACATACACGCATTGTGTACAATGCAGGGAACAATAGGGAAATGCTGCCCAACTTTTTTTAAATCGTTTGAGACGAAGTAGTATAGGAAATGTAAATGCTTACTGTGTTTGTAATGGGAAGTAGGATGCCTGATCATGGAAAAAAAATTTGTACAATTTTTTATATCGATACGTTAAAAAATAAAATGTGCCCTATTTGAATATATTTTTAAATTTGTGAAGTAGTACTTTAAATTCAAATATTATACGACCATGAAAATAATCTTTTTCGAATTTGTATTCTTGAAAATAAATATTAAATTTTGAACTTCTCATTTTATCAAATAGGAAAAATGATTGAGTATTTTGTTGATCGGAGGAGATGGATGTACCAAAGAAAAGGACCGAGGGGCTCAATAAAAGAAGATTTTTATAATGGTATAAACGTATTTGTTGAATTCGCTTTAAGTAATAACGGAAACGATCTAGAAATTCATTGTCCATGTAGTAGGTGTAGACATTTGAAGTATTTATTATCAGATATTGTGAAAGTTCATTTGTTCCAAAACGGTTTCGTACCCGAGTATTATGTTTGGGATCGGCATGGAGAAGTTGTAGCAAATACTCCTGTAAATTCTGAAAGTGTCGTTAAGGAAATAGTTATGACGACCCGTATAGAAAATATGCTCGAAGATGCAGCACGATCAATGTTTCCTATGGTTGAAGTTGACTACGATGATGGAAATGTTGAAGAACCAAATATTGAAGCAATTTTTTTATGATTTACTAGATGCTGCTAAGAAACCTATTTGGGATGGTTGTAAAAGCGGCACTCAGCTATCAGTAATCGCAGAATACATTGCGAAGAAGTCAAAATACAACATCACTGAAGCTGGGTTTACGTCTGTTGTACAAGCTGCAAAAAGACATATGTCGCCCGATAATCTAATGTGTGAAAATCACTATGAAGTTAAAACATTTATGTCCGCTTTTGGTTTATCTTATCAGAAAATAGATATAGGCTTAAAAGGCTACATGTTGTTATGGAAAGAAGACGCAAACCTTAGAAATTGTAAAATTTGTAATCAGGAGAGATACAAACCAAGAAAACAGAAGGGGAAGGAAGTTCCGCACAAGCGTATGCATTACTTACCTATAACTCCAAGACTTCAAAGATTATATGCATCTTCTGTAACTACATCTAATATGAGATGACATAGTGTGAGAACGAAGGAAGAGGGTACGCTGACACATCCGACCGATGGAGAAGCATGGAAGCATATCGATAAAACGTATCCAAATTTTGCAGCGGAGAGTCGAAATGTTAGAATAGGATTATGTACGGATGGTTTTCCTCCATTTTCTCAATTTGGTTCTAAATATTCATCACGTCCCATTATCGTCACACCGTATAATTTACCTCCATGGATGTGTATGAAAACACAATATATGTTTCTTACTGTTGTCGTTTCTGGCTCCGATGATCCGACACAAGGAATCGATGTATATTTACAACCATTGATTGAGGAGTTGAAAATACTATGGAACGAAGGAGTAGAAACATACGATGTGTAAAAGAAGATTTTTTTTCCATATGTTTGCTTCTTTGTTGTGGACTATAATTGATTTTCCTGCCTATGTAATGCTTTCAGGATGGAGTACTACCGGTCGTCTAGCATGTCCATATTGCACGGATGAAATACGAGCGTTTTCTTTACCTCATGGTAAGAAAATTTCATGGTTTGTAACAACCGTGTATTTTGTGATTTATTTTTTTGTATATTTTAATTATTTTAAATTTTTGATTTAAAAACTTATTTTATTTATTTTGAATGATAAACTTTAGTTTTGATATGAATTATCATTCCAAAGCATGACTAAAAAGAATATTTTCCAAAAAGTGAATTTTTGGTCAAAATTTTAAAAGTTTGAAAATTTAAATTTTTTCTTTTATTTTGAAAGTACATAAAATTTTAGGAACATTGCTTTTTGTTTCGTTGGAAACGGATTTAAATTGTGAGAGTTAGTATATTTC
Organism: Allium cepa; assembly: GCA_030765085.1. NCBI lineage: Eukaryota > Viridiplantae > Streptophyta > Magnoliopsida > Asparagales > Amaryllidaceae > Allium > Allium cepa. The sequence continues at coordinate 131,673,683 of CM060940.1, read as the reverse complement.
AATATTGAGTGCAATTCGTTTATTCTGCAATTTTGTTATTTTAAATAGTATAAATTTTATTTTTCTTTGTCATATTTTATTGTAATATGTATTGATATTCTATTTTATGTATGTTTTTGTCTTTTAATATTTTTGAAGTGAGGTAGAAATTTTTCTAGAGCTAGTAGTATTTTTCTTGTAATTTCCATGTCCTGTTTTCAATTTTTAAACATTTTCTTTAGTTCTTTTCTATTTTTCTCCAATTTAATTATTTATTTTATTTTAGAAATGATAAATAAATTATTTTATTTCAAAATTTTGCTTTATAATATTTTTAAAATGAAGTAGATATTTTTCCAAAGCCATTGATGTTTTAATTGTAATTTTTGAACCCTGTTTTCAATTTTAAGCAATTTCCTTAGTTCTTTTTATATTTTCTTTAAATCTAATTATATATTTTTATTTTTTTCACTTTGTTTCGGTTTTTAGATGTACTTGCTGAAGTTTATTTTTTTTACTTGATTTAAAAGAAAAGGAAGTATGGAAGGTTTTAAAAGCTAAGAAACGTAAAGTCGTTTCACCGTTTCTTTTACCGTTTCTTTTTCAATCAATGCATCAATTTATTGTAGCCGTTCCTTTTCTTTTGCTTATTCACGTGAAAGTTTCTCATTCCATCAATAATACACATTCATTTTAGATCTGAGCAAAGAAAAATAAGCAATGGCCCCTCTTCCTCCTCTCATTTTTCTACTTCTTCTTCTTTGTTTTGCTTGATTTTTGCCATGACCTCTCATTGCTTTGTTTGGCCTAACACCTCCACCATCTCCTCCACCGACCACCACCACTTCCTACCCCACATCATATACGACCAAAATCCTTCCTCCTCTGACCAGCAAGTGCCATGACCATCCCATGATGCGAAATCCACAAAAACTATGTTAAAACTCCTTAAAAAGCATGTCTAGCCACCTAGTCTTCAACACCATCACCTTAGATGACCTTGGCCACCTCCTATTGCTCCACCACCACCTTGACACACCCCTAACCATCACCTTCATCCTCTGTCCAGATCTGAAACATGCCATAGCCGAGCCATAGATCCATGTAGCCTAGCCTAAAATGAACCAAAAACCCACTATTTACATAAGCCTCTTCATATTCATGCATAGTAACTCCTCCACCACTTCAATACCTTGTAGCCATGCCTTATAGGACCCAAACCTGAACCAAAGTATGTCCAAACCTGAGACAAAACATTCGCTAAGCCGTGCTAGCAAGTGTAGAAGGCAAGACAAAAGACTGTGTATTCGTATCTCTTTTTGTTTCAAAGTTATTCCTATTCAATGTTGTATTGAATTGTAATTTTATTTTGTTTTGTTTTGGGTTGTAACACAAGTTCTAAGCTTGGATCTCTTCCCACTTGAGCCTATTTTTGTGTCATCATGCCTTATGAAATCCGTTATGTCATTTGTATTGCAATCTCCAACACAAAAAGGTGAGTAAAGCTCACACGACATTTATACTTATGCAGTTGTGAAACAACAACAACTGAATGTGGAGAATTAAATATGATGTTATAACTACCATGTGATATTTATATATGATGTTAAACCTGTTAAATTTCATGTCAAATCATCTGTTAGTATATATATGATGTTACTGTTCATTTTTATCAGTTTATCACACTGCAAGTTCCCTGTAAATTAGAAATCACTATGGGTTGAAATGATACATACCTGAACGGACTTTAGAATAAGGGAAAATTGTTATGGGCTGAAATGATAGGCCTGAATGATTTTCAATTTATTTCATTTACTTGGGACTGCGGGTTTGAAATGATAAAACCCGGATTTTCTTTGTAAATTACGGGTTGAAATGATATATTACCCGTATCACTTTTCGTAGTATAGAAAATTATATACAGACCCGTAGTTAATATATGTTTTCTAAAAAATTTAAAATTATTTTAGAAATGTAAATATTAAAACATTTTGATTTAAATCTAATTAAAAAGGATTTTTGTAAAGTATTATTGATTTTCTGAATAATTGTAAGTAAAATGAATTAATGAAAAGTTAGAAAATTTTGAACGTAAGTTATTTTGGAAAATTTGATTTAATTATTATTGGAAATTAAATTGAATATGAAATTATGATAAATTTATGATAATTTGAATTTAAATGAATTCAAAGTGATTTTATATCATATTAATGATTTTTGATAAAGTTGAATGTGAAATGAATGAATATTGAAGTTGAAATATAACTAAATTGGAAATTTATGAAATTGACTTAAAGTGAACTTTTAGTTAAGTAAATAAAAATAAAACTAATTTATATTTGAGAATTTGAACTTAAGTGTTAAGTTGAAATTTAATGCAATGAATTTAAAATTGAACATTGCAATTAAATAAGTGAATTATTATTAAATCTTGATTTTTGAATGAAAATTTAACTTTATAAAATCATGAACTTGAGGAAAATTAAATGATGTTTATAAATGTGAAAATGTATGAATTTATGAGTTAAAAATGTTTTAAATAAAAAAATATAATTGGTTGAGAAATCATATTAAATATTTGAAGTTAATTGACTGCATTTTTGAAATGCTATTAATTACAATGTAAATGATATTACAGCATTTGTAAATGCTCTAGTTGATGATAATGAACTAAAAAGCTAAATTGAATTAAAAGCTATTATAGCAATTTTTGTAAGTGCTATAATTTTTGAATTTAACTAAGTTTATTTGAAATTTAAGTAAACCTATTACAACATTTTAAAATGTTGTCTTTTTTAAATTGAACTGTTTTGAATGTATCTTTCCGTAGCGTTTTCTAAATGCCACGAAAAGTGAATTTTCACTGTTTTGATAAACTTAAGTGAATAAATGAACTTTGGAAGTTGAAAATTTTGGAAATTTAATAATTTAATTATTGAACATAATAACTTCATTTTAATGATTAAAAATGATTTTTTTTGAATATAAACTGTTTTGAAATGTGAATTGAAATGGTATTTTAAATTGAATAAAATGAATAATGATTTGAAATGAATGTGGTTTTGATATTTTGATATATTAAATGATTGAAATGTGGTTTGAAAAGATATGATATTTTGATATTAAAATGATTTGAAAATGTAGTTTTGAAAGATATGACATTTTGATATTAAAATAATTTGAAAGGAAGTGCTGAAAGATAAGATATTTTGAACAAAGTTTTGAAAGGTTAGGATATTTTGATATATTAAAATGATTTGAAAGGAAGTTTTGAAAGGATATGATAATTTAATATATTGAAATGGTTAGAAATGACTTGATATTTATTTTGATAAATATTTGAATCGAAAGATATGGTGTGATGATATATTGAAATGGTTTGGAAATGATTTAATCTTTATTTTTATAAAGATTTGGGTTGAAATGACGTTTTACTTTTGAAGTATAAAATATTGTTTTAAAGTTATAACTACGGGTTATAATAACAATTGGTTGTTAAAGAGACCAGGATCGGATATTGTCTTATAGCCAGCCAATACCCAAAACCACTTTAACAACTGTGTACGCGGTGGAGATTCCAGAATGAAGTAGGATGGTGGCGACGTTCTCGAGGTATATTACGTGGACCCAACTCCCGTGAGTTGGCATAAATGACTAAAACAGGATCTATACCGGGCTACACAAAGGGTCGCACCCTTTCATCGAGCATGCTCCATCGGAAACCATTCTATTACTTTTGTGATTCGATACGTGGCGCCACTTTGATTCGGGTGTATTGTTCGAGGTGGGCGGAAGCTGCTGGCTTGCCGTCACCACCGGTCCCGGAGTGCAAATGGTGTATCCACCCTGGCATTGCCTCACGTTCCTTGGCATCTCCTTATAGCGAATCCACTATGATCTTGGTTTTAAAGATCCGACCGCGTTAAGGTTCACCATCCCCTTAACGCTATCTTCTATATGATTATACTTTACTGATTAGACACTACTGTATATAGCGTATATTACTACATAGTAAATAGTTTAACGGATCCTTAAAGGATGGGAGGTCCCAAGCATCTTCTAAGTTACTTGTACCTTTGCTACAGTTCACTTGAGTTGGTTTACATTGTATAAGTATGTATGTCCTGACTCGAGTGTTTGTATTTTTATTTACGCTCGGGTCAGTCTGAGTTATTCATAGATTTGGATTTCCACTTTCTGGAGATTGGAATCGCTAGAGATTATCTACTTGTCAAGTTTCATCTTTTTAGTTCAGTTGTTCTATTCGGCTTGTACTTGGTTATCATATTTAAACTTCTGTTGTACTTTATTTCTTCTATTATATCTTATGTAACTCTGATATATTTATATAGTAGCTTCATGAACTACTATCTCTTTTACTTCCGCTGCATTATTATTACTCTGTGTCTGTGATCTATGATTTTTATTTACTGCATATTCTGAGATTTGCCAAATTTTTATTTACAACGCGGTATTTTAAGCAATTCAATTCCGGCATGAGTGTCTACCTATACACTTATAATGGATGCGAATGGTTGAAAATATCGGGTCGTTACATGGTTTGACTGTCATCGATGTTTTCTCCATGTAAATAAAATAAAATAAAATGTCGAATAAATTGTGTTAGTTGGAATAAAATAAAATGAATGTACGAGCTATGAATATTATATTGTGCACGTATTGACTTATGCAACAAAAAAATATACATCGAACGAGCCTTAAGTTGATATAATATGTCGAATAAATGTGTTAAATTAAAATATATTTTTGTAAATGTGAACAGTTAGTACAACTGTTTTTTCGTAAAATGCTCACATACAATTGACAAATGTCCCGTAGAGAGTTTTCGCCCCTCTGACCAGTGTTGTACATAATTGTTGTATAAATAGTCTTTTTTTTGAAAAACGACCATTTATATTCATCTGGTACAATGTTTGTTGGATTTGTCCCTATATTGGACAAGTTATGAACACAGTAAGCATTTACATTTTTATACTACTTCGCCTCAAACGGTTCATAAAATTTCAGCCTAACTTTTCTTTTTTGTTTCCTACATACACGCATTGTGTACAATGCAGGGAACAAAAGGGAAATGCCACCGAATTTTTTTTGAATCATTTGTGACGAAGTAATATGGGAAATGTAAATGCTTACTGTGTTTGTAATGGGAAGTAGGATGCCTGATCATGGAAAAAAATTTGTACAATTTTTTATATCGATACGTTAAAAAATAAAATGTGCCTATTTGAAAATATTTTTAAATTTGAGAAGTAGTTCTTTAAATTAAAATATTATACGACCATGAAAATAATCTTTTTCGAATTTGTATTGTTGAAAAAAAATATTAAATTTTGAACTTCTCGTTTTGTCAAATAGGAAAAATGTTTGAGTATTTTGTTGATCGGAAGAGATGGATGTACCAAAGAAAAGGACCGAGGGGCTCAATAAAAGAAGATTTTTATAACGGTACAAACGTATTTGTTGAATTCGCTTTAAGTAATAACGGAAAAGATCTAGAAATTCGTTGTCCATGTAGTAGGTTAAACATTTGAAGTATTTATTATAAGATATTATGAAAGTTCATTTGTGCCAAAACGGTTTCGTACCCGAGTATTATGTTTGGGATCGGCATGGAGAAGTTGTAGCGAATACTCCTGTAAATTCTGAAAGTGTCGTTAACGAAATAGTTATGACAACCCGTATAGAAAATATGCTCGAAGATGTAGCACGATCAATGTTTCCTATGGTTGAAGTTGACGACGATGATGGAAATGTTGAAGAACCAAATATTGAAGCAATTTTTTTAAAATTTACTGGATGCTATTAAGAAACCTATTTGGGATGGTTGTGAAAGCGGCACTCAACTATTAGTAACCGCAGAATACATTGCGAAGAAGTCAAAATACAACATCACTAAAGCTGGGTTTATGGCTGTTGTACAAGCTGCAAAAAGACATATACCGCCCGATAATCTAATGTGTGAAAATCACTATAAAGTTAAAACACTTATGTACGCTTTTGGTTTACCTTATCAAAAAATAGATACATGCTTAAAAGGCTACATGCTATTTTGGAAAGAAGACGCAAACCTTAGAAATTGTAAAATTTGTAACCAAGAGAGATACAAACCAAGAAAAAAGAAGGGGAAGGAAGTTCCGTACAAGCGTATGCATTACTTACCCATAACTCCAAGACTTCAAAGATTATATGCATCTTCTGTAAATGCATCTAATATGAGATGACATAGTGTGTGAACGAAGGAAGAGGGTACGTTGACACATCCGGCCGATGGAGAAGCATGGAAGCATTTTGATAAAAAGTATCCAAATTTTGCAACGGAGAGTCGAAATATTAGAATAGGATTATGTACGGACGGTTTTTCTCCATTTTCTCAATTTGGTTCTAAATATTCATCATGCCCCATTACCATCGCACCGTATAATTTACCTCCATGGATGTGTATGAAAACACAATTTATGTTTCTTACTGTTGTCGTTTCTGGCTCCGACGATCCGACACAAGGAATCGATGTATATTTACAACCATTGATTGAGGAGTTAAAAATACTATGGAACGAAGGAGTAGAAACATATGATGTGTAAAAGAAGAAATTTTTTCGTATATTTGCTTCTTTGTTGTGAAATATAAGTGATTTTCCTGCCTATATAATGCTTTTATGATGGAGTACTACCGGTCGTCTAGCATGTCCATACTGCACGGATGAAATACGAGCGTTTTCTTTACCTCATGGTAAGAAAATTTCATGGTTTGACTGTCATCGATGTTTTCTCCATGTAAATCATCCCTTCGGAGGGGACAAGAAAAACTTTTTAGCTAATAGAGTAGAAACCAGACAACCACCGACGATATGGTCAAGCGAAGACATATATGAACTTGTTAGGGACTATCCAAAGATATATGAAACTGGAGAGCAAACTGAAATTGAAGGCAAATCAGTTGTTTGTAACTGGTGCAAACAAACTATTTTTTGGGAGTTGCCGTATTGGAAACATCTTCTGCTTCGTCATAATATAGATGTGATGCACAATGAGAAAAATATACTTGATAATGTTTTTAACACAATTTTGAATGTGAAAGGTACGACGAAGGATGATTTGAAATGAAGACGTGATATAGAAGAATTATGCAAACGTCTTGAGCTTCATATGAAACCAAATGACAGTAAAAAAAACCAAAAGCATGTTACAAATTAGATGATAATCAAGTTAAAGCTGTGTTAAAATAAGTGGAAGGGTTAAGATTTCTTGATGGGATATCATCAAATCTCCATAGATGTGTTGACTTTAAACATGGTAGATTGAGCAGAATGAAAAGTCACGACTGTGACATAATGATGGAAAATTTATTTCCCGTTATGTTCAAAGAACTACTGCAGTTAAAAGTTTGGAAGGTAGTAACGGAGCTTAGTACGTTTTACAAAGAGCATTGTTCGAGTACTTTAAAAGTGCAACGTTTACGTAATATTGAAGTGGATATCCCTATATTGCTTTGCAAATGAGAGAAAATATTTCAGACAGGTTTTTTTAATGTAATGGAACATTTACCTGTTCATCTCCCATCCGAAGCACGATTTCGAGGTCCTGTCCAATATGGATGGATGTATCCATTTGAGAGGTACGTAATATGTTATCACGTAATTTAATTGCATTTGAAAGATGAAGTTAATATAAATTAATTTTGCATAGACATTTGAATCATTTGAAGAAAAAAGTGAGGCAAAAAGCACGATTTGAAGGTTCGATATGTAAATCTTACATCGAAGAAGAAGCTTCGTTCTTTTTCTCTCACTATTTAAATGACCATGTGAATATTTCGTTTGAAAGTGTTCCTCGTAATGACGAAGGCGATGAACAAGAGTCCTCTCAAGCAATGTTATCTATTTTTAGACAACGTGGTCGGCCTTCTGGAAAATGTGTAGAAATGTGGCTAGACGATAGAGATCTTCATGTAGCACACACTTATATTCTTCTAAATTGTGCCGAGTTTGCACTGTTTGTTAGGTAATCTGAAATAATAATTTGTATTTTATTCTTTTCTACAATGCATGCGCGTGCATAACCTAATGTAATAATTTATTTATATAAACAGTGTTTATGAACGTGAACATCCGAACAGAGATCTCAGTAAAGAATTTTCCGTTTGGTTTTCAAATTACGTTTATGAGCCGAGAAATTATGTTGTTGACGAAGGTTGAAACATCTTGCGATGGGGCCAAAAAGAGTGGTCAAGACATATCCAATATATTTCGTCAATGGATATAAATTTAACACCAAAGAATACGGTGCAGAAAAATTAACAAATAACACTGGTGCATTTATTAAAGGTAGTGACGATCCAGAAAATCATTTAAATGATTTTTATGGCGCTCCAACACAAATTTTGCAACTGACATATTTCTCCCGACCTACGGAGGAGGTGTTTCTATTTAGATGCAATTGGTTTAGCAATGCTCCAGGTTTTGGAATTAATGCGCATAAGGATTATAATCTTATCGAAATAAAGCATACATCGCACTATCACAAGTATGATCCTTTTGTACTAGCCAAACAAGCATTGAAAGTTTATTATGCTCCTTATCCGTCTCTAAAAAGAGATAAAGTAGATTGGTCTGCAGTTTTTTAAACAAAGGCCATACTCACATTCGATGGGAAGAATATTCCGAACGAACAAGCTTATCAGGCAGATCTTGAGCAGAATAACAAAATAATAATTACGGACGATCATACAGATTTTGGTCCTTTGATCGATGAATCAAATGTTTTGGTAGAAGCGTTTGATAGAGCAGAGGAAAATATTGTAGAAAACGAGACCGAATCTGAATCAGAAGACGATGATAACTGATATAAATCTGAATTTGATTTTTTTGCAATTGATGTAACTATGTTGAATTCTTGATGTATTATGAAATTGATGTGACTATGAAACCAAATCTGTTTACCATTGTTTACATGTTTTATGTCATTTTCATTTGTCATTTATTTAGCAATTTTTATTAAAAATGCAATGAAATGTGCTTATCGTCGGAACAGTACATCCACTATGAATCAGGTATAACGCACTTCCATTTCTATTTCCATTTCAGTCATTAATTAAGCAATTTATACCGTTGATGTCATTTACATATGGAATATATTTCATTATTATGTTATTATTCTCTTATATAATGATGTGTGTATATGTCACAGGTTTATCATAATGTCATATAGAGATAAGAGCTCTTCCCGATCATCAGGAGCCGATGGCAGTGGCCTATCGCAAGAGTCACAGAGTCAAGTAGTTTCATTAGTCCCTAGAGCAGAGGGGTAAGATTTAAATTTTATTCAGCATCTTATTTTTTTATGATATACGTACGCACTTATCTGCATCGTATTTAAAAACAGGGGGTTCGACCTACTTCCCTCGAAGGTTGTGCTGGATGTCTCTAGAGTTTCTTATCATAGTAGGATGAGTGCTTGGTGGTCGAAGTGGGATAACATCCCTCCTCATATCATAGAGTATATATGTCAGGATGTTCTAGTATGTATATTTTTCTGTTTTCCATTTTTAATTTGTTTTTGTCGTTTTTCTACTGTTTATCGTTTACAGTGTAATCTTTTTTTACTTTTTATCGTGAAACACAGGCTGAGATAGACATCCAGAAAAATGACATGTCGCTGGCACGAGGATACTGGATGAAGAAGATGCGCAAGAACTACAGAGACTCGATGTCTGAAATTAAGAAATCTAGTAAGAAACCACGATGGATGGGGGAGAGCGTATGACAAGCTTGGTTGAGATACTGGAAACGGACGAGGCGAAGGCAAATATACTAAATTTTTTTGAATTATTAATTTGACGTGATCGAAAAATAATGTATCAAATTTTAAATGTATAGGCAGAGTCAGATAGAAACTCTGCACACAGAAATAAAAATCACGTCACTCATCGCGGAGTGTCGAAGTCATTTCAGCGGTATCGGCAGGAGTTGATAAATTTGCTGAATGATAATTGTAAATAGTTTATGCTATATAATTTTAAATGTATAATAATTGTATGTAAAAATCAACTTCAGGAAGCTGAGGCGCATGGTCCCATGGGTTATATGAACATGTTCACTCGTACGCATGCTGTCGAGCATGTAAATCCGGACGGGACTGTTTCGTATACATGGCAGGACGATAAATCCAGCAAGAGCCACGTGAGCATATTTCATTTTACGCGGTATTAGTAATTGTTCTTCTTGTTAAATATAATTAAATAAGATATGATGCTATTGATTTGTTAATGTAGGAAAATTTTATGGAGCAGCGCCAGAAACTTCTTGCTGATACGGGTCGAGATCAACTGACGACTAATGAGGATGATGCTTTTTTTTGAGTCCGTTATGGATCCAACAGAGCATGACAGATGATACGGCTTTGGCAATCAAGTGGTAAATAATTTATTTTACTGCTAATTTGATATTTAAGTCATAATTCTATGTTGAAAATATAATTTTATCTTAAATTACTTCAAATATGCTATTTTGATCTTTTCAAAACAATAAATTTGAATTTTATTCATTTTTCCGTTGTTTAAAAATATTTGAACCATGAAAAATCCTCCATATTGAATTTGAATTCAAACCAACCAAATGATTATATCACACCAGCAAAGCACAAGAAGGTAGAAGATATGAACGTTATGTTATTTACTAGCTTACAGAGATATGCACATACACTTACAGAGATCACATAGCTAAATTAAATATTTATTGCAACCTAGCAGTCAAAGACGAGGTCGGCGGAATAGAGCTCAGAGCGATCTAACAGATATAGAAGATTTGCGGGCTAGAGTGTCCCGGCTGGAGGAGCAGAACTACCAACATGCCATGCAGACCACACAGTTGCTAGAGTACATGCAGCAGTTTGGTGACCGATTCCCTTCCTCGGATGGCTCTAGATCTGGAGGAGATTGATTGATTGCTTGCTTGCTTTTTCAAGTATGTTTTTTTTGTTTTGTATGATTTGGTAAACGGTGGAGGTAGTTGTTGATTTTTGTATGATTTGATAGACGGTGGAGGTAGTTGTATGATGTTGTGGATGTTGATGATTTTGTGTTACGTTGTGCATGTATGACATGGTAGAACACTTGTTGTTGGGGTTGTGAATGTTGGAATGGTTATGTATATTATGTATTTTATTTTGATGTAATTTGATGTAGTTGTGCTTTTGATGAATTTTGTGTAGTTTGGGTTTTGATATTTGGTTGGAATAAAAAAAATACAGCAGATTTCCAACAACTTCCAGGCGACGGCTCCCAACAGCTTTCAGGTGGTCATTTTCCGACGGCTTCCTGTAGCCTGTAGGTCATTTTTTCCGACGGTTTCCGACAGCTGTCGGAATCTGTCGGAAACCGTCTATGGCTGTTGGAAACCGTCGGAAAAAGAACCAAGGCCCTTTGTCGGAAGCCGTCGGAAACACTTCTCCCCGATGCTTTATTTTCCGACGGCCGCCAACGGTTTTCAACCGTCGGAAATTGCTGTTTTGTAACCATAAATCCATTACTTCAGCCCTATGGCTTCGCTTGGGAGTTTTCTTCTACCGTTTTTGATTGGTTTTGGCCCACTCTGTATTTTAGGTATTGGGATAATCCTTATTTGTAAGTTTTTTCACACCGGTTAGTGTCGGTTATAAAAGCGGTAAAAAACGGTACAATGTAATTTTAGTGATAAATCTCAACCCATAAAATTAGGGTGTTTTAAGGTGCTGTGACTTTTTTCAATTATGCTCCTAATAACCACATTGAAAAATTAATCTTTATAAAACTCGATAATAAATATGATGATATACATGTAATACTATTCCAGTAGAATTTTTATAAACTGGTATATGTTAAACTCTCAAGTATGTATTAAACGTCTATAATAATACTTCGTGTAAACTAATCAAAATAGCTACGATCATTGACGGTCATACTTTCAAAACCTTTCATAACCGTTACCATAAGATTCCAACCGAAGCCTAAGTAATAATCTCTACCTAACGATACTTATTCAGTAGAGATTAGAATCACCCTCTCAAATTGTGTTTCTTATTCTTCTTCTTAACCTTCATTATAAATATTGTAAATTTCCCTTTTTTCAAAAAGCAATAGCTTTTTTTCAAAGTGTATGTACGCTATTTCACAATAGTGAAAGCACTATAAATCTACGTGTGCTGTAGTTTGCTGTTTTGTATTCTTCTATTGATGGTTGTTTTATCGCAACACAACATGATATAATTAATTGTAAAATTACTCCAACAGTAACGATAAGAGGTAAAAAGCCGGCAAGGGTAGTGCAGAAAAATTAGAGAACATGTGTTCATGGTTAGTTTCCCTGTGCCTCGTTTTCGTCCTGGTAGAATTTTCATAATTGGATGTTTTCGTTGGAAGCCCGAAGCAATATATCAGATTTCGGGTGGATTAGATGCCAAAAACCTGTAAAATTGTACTGCTGAAAATCAAATCGGAAGGCTATGCATTCTGTTGGAAACGTCATAATACAGTTTGCCTTTATCAAAGTTCTTTCTAGTTGTTTGAGCGGGAACTGCAAATCTAGTCCAAATTAAAATTGGGAATTTCTACCTCCATCTCGAACGCTTCAAAAAAAGTTACTTTCATGGGCGCTTTAGTTGAAATCAATCCCCGCCCCACCAACCATTTTTTCGTATAAGAAAATCAATTTGTAAGAATGCATTTGATTTTTCGCTGCACTCCTGTTATTCTTCACTACTTCTACCTTTTTTAATTTAGACCGATTACATTTCATGCAAATACTTCAGATTTGGGTTGAAAACCACGCAAAGAGAGGAGTTGAAATTTACATGCGAGTCAAAGTGGGCACTTGCTAATAGAGGCGTTATAGTTGGAGATAAAAGTTCCCCTTTTACCAACTTGATTTTTCCGAGCTTCAAGGTAACGGTGCAGTTTTAGTAAGTTCAATTCAAAGACTATTATTAATTCTTGCAGTGTATTTCGGCAGTCTCTTTTGAGCACAATGTATCCTTTTATGTAATGCATTATTATGGGGTTTTAGCGGGGACCCCACTTCATGTTCGGGGAAATGACGTTGGTGGAGCTTCTAAAATTTCAAAGATTGAATATGTAAAACTTTTGAAACTGGTATAAATGATTAACGTCCCAGTTCTCAAGCTTAACGTTCAAGTTTTTCTTTATTTATTATTTCGACTCTATATGCTGTTTGTTGTTCACACTAGAGCACTGTTTTCTATGTTACATGTTCACTTTATGTTAACTTATATATGCATAATATCTCTTGTTTTAGATCATTGCTTATTTGTCGTCAATCTCAGAATTACATGCTCAAGTTGGCACGGTGGCTTCAGGTTGAACTGTTGAAGTGTGATTTAAAAGTTTTGGTCATAAGTGGTAGTCCATCACCTATATTATCATGTTCTGACCACTCACAGGACACTCCTAGTCGAGCAGTCTCACATGATAGTTGTTTCATGACAGTATACACTGCTATTTCTGGAGGCTCTTTGAAAATTCAGTGATTTGTGCATATCAACTTAACCTAAAACGTAAGCAAAACAACCATATGCTTTCATTGCAACCCAAAAATGTGGTGGACTATTGGTCTAAAGACACATGTCACCATAGAATTGAAGCAGCTGATGCATAATATTTTTCATTGGTACTATGTGCTTAAGCTTTTAGTATTGTGAAAAGGGTTCCTTATCTGCTTTGCTTTAGCTGCTCTTGTAATATCTTCTTGAGAAGGCCTACTTATAAATCCCAGGCAAAGATGGTCACTTTTCGGGGAAGCTCATTATGTTATACACATAGATAGCTGACCAATTTTTATTATTGGTCTCAAGGGTCTAGCATTTGGCGATTTCCTTATTCAACTTTCTTCTTTAGAAGTCACAATTCGGTATTATTTTGATCTTCGGCAGGCCGTGCATGAAGACGATAGAACAGTTTTGAGCCCCAGGCTGTTATGCCATTTTTAAAAAAGTACCAGAGTCAATCTAATCTTCAAAAGAAAACAAATTCCTCGATAATTTTATCTTCAGATAGGTTAAGAGAAGCAAAGTTGTGCTCATAATTTTGATTTCTGGCCTTGACTGTTTCATTTTGGACCATTTTACTCCCTTTTTTTGGCATCAGCATATGATTATTGTTAGGATTTCAACGTATTTTAAGATTGTTTAACCATGAAACCCTAGATATTTGAATAGGCGACCCATGTTGATTTGATTGAGAAAAAAATAAATTAGCGGAAGTCGTACCTAAATTCATAGTTACTGATTGAAAGAGATGAATAATTAGTTTGATATTCCAAATTGACACAAATTCTAGGTCTGATTTATTTTCATAGAAGAGATTATGAGAATAACTGGAAGTTGTTTAATTTGAGGACTGTAACCCCTTATTTATAATATTGGCAGTTCTTAATTTGGTTCTTCAATAAATTAGAATTGCACTGGTAGTTGTGCTTTACACCATAACAGTTATATCCTTAAGTTTTTTAACTTAAATTCATAATTTTATTATTTTAGTTGTGCTTTACACCAAAATAACACAATATATTTTACATACGTGGTCCAGATACTGGAATTTTCCAATAATCTTCCCCAAGGCCATATATGTAGTAACCTTATAAATGTATGTAACTTTATGAGTTCCAAAATTTGCTATTTATAACATAAAGTGTTTTCGAAATAATCTCGTCCATTAACTATGCCGACAAAGAATCAAAGCGGCTTTTGTTACTTTTAGTGTAACTAAACCCATCAGTGGTCATATATACCAATACAATCAAACAAAATAGATCAATCATTAATGTGTTGTATGAAAATCACATGATATGTGGTCTATTCATGTCTGTTTCCAACTGATCCTATTTTAGCGAGATCAAAACGTTTAGTATTTGAACAACTTATAGTGCAAACAAAACTTTATTACTTTAATTCTGATCAGAAAAAAGAACTTGATATATGTATGTAACCGAAGTATAGAGCAATGTGTCATATGACTATACAAAATACAAACTCTCCATAAACAAAAATATCCTTACATAAAAGTTACACTAATTGAGCAATGTTCTCATGAAAGACCTTGGATGATAATCTTTTTGTAAGTGGATCCGCCATAATAGAGTTTGTCACAATATGCTCTATAAATTACAATTTCTTTTGCACACTTCCTTTATTGAATAATATGTTGTTTATTGTCACATAATATTACTTTAGTGGTCTTTCAATTTTTTTAATATTGCATAACTTTGCGATAAAATTTTGTGATTATTTTTCATCGTCGGATGCTACATAACAGAAAATAAATACAAGTTCCAAAATAGAGGAGGCTATAAGTGTTTGTATGATAACTTTCTTATATAGCTCCACCAAAAAAATTATCATTATTACCTAAAGTGGATCTTTTATACTCTTGGCAGCCAAAATATATACTTTATGATCTCCAACCAATTCGATCTTTTATCTGTGAGCATATAATCTTTTGTTCCCTAAAGATATCTCGTAACCATTTGGTCATTAATTATTGATCCACTTTCAATGTCAGTAAGATACCTGCCAAATAATACATGCAATATCCATATGTGTATATGCCTTAGCATGCATTAGACTCCACAACACAAATGCATGAGGAATCTTTTGCATTTCTTTGGCTTCAAAGATGTTATTTTATTATTATATAAGACAACATTTGTCTCTTTTGACAAAAGAGAATCAATTGATTCATTTGCATACCAAACCTTTTTAAGCACTTATCTGCCTAGCTCTTGTGTGATAATCCAAATATCACAACATGAATAGTAATGGTGTATCTGAATCCCTAATACAAAAGAGTACAACATAAGTAGGTTCTTTTAGTTGTTTCATCAATATATTTATTGAGAAACACGATGTTAATATTCATGGGATATTGCTTAAAATTACAATATGCAACAAATCGCAAAGTGATTCTAAAGAGTTTCACTAAAACCAGAGAGAAAGTTTCCTTTTAAAAAATATTTTCCTTTTAAGGATGGTGTTTTCTATAAAAGAGCCTTATAGCTTTTCATATTATCCACTTGATTCCTTTTGGTTTTGAATGGTTATCATAACCAATGGTCTTGTTACCTAAACTAAGTGAAAAATCTCAAACTTTATTATTCTTATAGGTTTACACTATATATACACACCTTAAATCCACATTTCAAATTAGTACGTTGTATGGATTGATATAAGTCCACAGTATCATCTTCATCAATTCATTATTTATCTTTATGGAAAAATACTACATAATCGTCCGGAATAGTATTTCTTCATTTTTAAGTGGATTTCCTAGTGGCCTTGCACTTTGAGGTTGTTGAGTTTGTTTTCTTGAAATAATAATCTTAACTTGAAGAAAATTTTATTTGACATTTTTTTATTATGGTTCTTAATTTACTTTTTGTTAATGAAAGGAAACAAATCACATACATTATCCGAAGAAGTAATTGTAATTGAATCGAATATAATGATTTTTCTTAAAGACAATGATCCGTACTTTATTTATCCCCTTAAACTCAGCATTCTCAAAAATTATAGCATTCCCTATCTTAATTTTTTTCTCTCTTAACGTGGGTTTACAAAACTTTTAGCTTTTATGTTGCTTAGAATATCAATAATGTATTTGCTATCTTTGGTGCTTTAATCTAGAACTATTTAGTAAGCTAAAACAAATAATCATATTAATTACCAAATCAAAATTTGAGACTTCGTTATAAAAGTTATTTAGCATAAGTATATATAAGATATATTATAAACATTAGGAGTTTTAATTACAACACTGTTTGAATTATTCATAAATTAATCTTATTATTTCTAAATGAACAATAATAATCAAATTTGTTCGCATTGAAAATTAAAAACTGAAATATGTTTAAGTGACAGTATAACAACAATATCAAACAAATCCAAAGCAACATGCATATCTTTTTAGACATGACGTGTGTGATGTCTAGTAAAATTCTTTTTATATGTTCATAGATTTCATAAAAGAAACAAGTATAAATATATCTTTATGTTATTTATTTTGTTTAGGCCCTTAGCGACTTCTTTATTGTTATTTATATATTTATTTACTATGTACGATAAATGAGTACTTTCTATCTTATTATGCTTCAATTTCTTTTCTCTTCTTCTTACCACAATGTGTAATGAGCTCAATAAGAGATCAATTTATCCTTAAGAAAATTAATAATAATCTTAAAATGATTATATTGTGAATAAATAAAGTACTAAAAGAATAACAATAATTCGAGTGCCTTTAATTTTTGAAGCAATATTTTCTATGTAGTACCATCTACGTTTTTCTTTCTTTGACTTTATGGAATCAAGCAATATTCAACTTGCTTGTTTCTCCTTACTATTTTGACAAATCGCTTTTCATCCTCAGTAAAGAACTCCTAAAATTGGTTATGCTTACGGATACCACATTCTTGAAAGCTTCTGAAATATTTTACTTGATAATCTTTTGACTTTTGCCTTGAATTATTCCACACGTGAATGTTCTTCATAACATTATTAAAGTATTCAACCTTAATATGGGTGGGTATAACCCTTCTAATTGCAAGAGCTAAATCCATGAATTTAATAACAAACAACATGTTTTCTTAATAATTCTTAGAGTTAGTCCCAAACAAGACGAGACTATTAAAATTGGCAGATATTTTAATTAAATTAGTTGAAAATTGAACAAAAATTAAGAATTGACCGTATATGCTCATATCCAAATATCAGCCAAGTAAGTTCAAATAATTGTTAAAGTCTCTTCTTAAGATACCTAGCACAACATTAATATCAAGTCTTTGGATAGTAATATTAACTATAATGGGTACTTTTGTTGTAATGATCAACAATAAATTCAATTCAAATAACAATCTTCCTTTGGTTGATTAGTTATTCACTTGTAAAACAATATAACTGTCACATTTATCATCACACATGTGTAAATTATTCGATCTAATATTAGTCTTTCTTTGGATCGGTTAACATCCGCATGAATAAATACACACAAATATCAAACATTTCATAAACAACTAAAATATGAGAGGCCACTTTGGTGATATGGTATTTCAATTAGCTCACTTAGAATGTAGGATATTTACAATTAGTTTGCAAAATGACACCAAAAATATATTTGAATCTATTTCCTAGTGTATGTGCAATATATCGAATGCTATAAAACACTCCCAAAAGTACTTTAAGTCTATATGACACTTGAAAATCTTAAAATTATAACTATGATACATGTTTTAATCATAGTTGTTATAATTGTAACGACCCGGCCTTTTCAACAGTTAATTTGCGATATTTAAAATGAATTTAAATAATTAATTTGAAGATATAATTTGTTTTCAATATGAAAAGTTGGTTTGATTTAATGAAAAGAACTCAGAATTTAAATATAACAATTAATTGAATAAATTAAATAGTAATTGACAATTGGGTAAATTATTTAAATTTGGAATTGTAAGCTTATTGAAAATATTTTAACGGCTTATAAATTTATATTGATAATACTGGAAGTAATAGATGGGTTAAAATTGAATTTAACTGCCGTTTGTTCAATTTTAAATTTACATCGTCTAAATTGACATTTAAAAGTAACCTTCCGAGGCACAGTCTCGGAATTCAACGAAACCAGTTCCGTTGGATCTGTAATATTGAATTATTGCCGGATTTCAAATTTCGTAATTTTTGGAGTGACCGTGTGATAGCACGATAAGAATACGCGCTATAATTTATATTGAATTCGAGAAGATTTATCTAACGTTTAAAAATAAAATAATTAGCGTAGCTTCCTCAACACACCATCGTTCGTCTTTCTGAATATGCCTCCCATCTTCTTTATTATTTCGATGCTTCTCGTTTATGTCTTCGTTCAGAAAACAAAAACCATATATTCATGGCCAAAGCCTTGTATTCCTTTTCGCGAAGCTCACCCCTCATTCCTTCATGTGCGAAACCCCCCTTTCTCTTTTTCGATCTGCCTCTCTCCTTTTTCCCCTTTCTTCTCTTCAAGGCCGAATTCACGGCATCCATATAAAAAAAATGAAGAAACCCTAAATCATTTGCGTCTGAGCTATGTGGGGCGGCTGCGTTCGCAAGTCGCGTCGAGGCATAAGAGAAGGGGGGCGTCGTTCGCGTGCAGGCACACATCGCGAGTGGGTCGCGACGTCTTCGGTGGCGACGTGGGTGCGACGGTCCGTTGATGGTGGGTTTCTCGTGGTGTGCATCGCGAGGCGCGTGATGTGTGCAGTTCGTTCTGGGAAGGGAACGGTGATTTTGGGAAGAATGGATGTTTGCGTGAAGAGAAGGAGGTGAGTGTGGTTCTTAGGGTCGTGATCGTTGGTGGTCTCGAATCTCGGCAGTGAGGTATTTTACTTATTTGCTTTTTAATTTAATAAATTTTCATATTTT
Source organism: Allium cepa (assembly GCA_030765085.1). Classification (NCBI taxonomy): domain Eukaryota; kingdom Viridiplantae; phylum Streptophyta; class Magnoliopsida; order Asparagales; family Amaryllidaceae; genus Allium; species Allium cepa. The sequence continues at coordinate 131,654,250 of CM060940.1, read as the reverse complement.
AATTTTGCTAGATGTATTTATAATAGTCTGGTGAAAAAAAAATTTGTTTGATTAATTCAGCTAATAAAAAGATTTTTAAAAGAAAATGTTTTTTGTTTAAAAACTAAGGAATTAGTAAATGGAATTTATTAACAGATAATAATGTTTAAATTGTTCCAAATATTTATAAAAATTCAATTTTTGAAGTATCAGTTCATTAACTTATAAAATGAAATTTATCAATCGATTATTTTGAATATTTATAAAATTCATATGAATTGTTATATAAAGTTTAAAATCGGGAAATAAATAGCTTAAATAAATTATAGACTAACTAAAATTATTTATTAAAAGAAATTATCTTAAATCAAATTATTAATTTAAACCCATAATTCTTAGTAACTAAATTAATGGAAATTTAATTGTTTGATTTGTCAAATATTAATAAATCATCAAATTGTTATTCAAGGTCAAGAGTACGGAAACGAGTCTGGATTGGAAAGGATTGCAACAATTAAATCAAAGGTGAGTTAATCTCACTCAGTTAAGTTTAAAATTTGAATTGTTGAATTTAAATTTAATTGTTGAATTGCTTGAATGATGGTTGAAGTAGTGAATAATTAAATAAACTTTTTACGCCGCGTAATAAGTGGATGTTAGAAATATTAAACCCATATACTGCAATATTTCACATTGAAGTGAAATTGTTATTTTATTGTGCTAACATCTGCGGATGCAGGGAAACAGGTTGGAGGGATCCAACAGGATTCCTCAAAACTATTTATTTTATTTTGTATATATGATGTTCTGTGACAGGATGATATATTGATTTGAGTGGTTTTCTAGATGATTGAATTATCAACTGTTGAATCACAGAGAAGTTGAAAAATTGAAATTTCTATTACCGTTGATAAATTAATTTGAAGAAGTTAAATAAAACTCAAATAGAAAATATTTATTTGAAATTTGAATCTACTTTAAGTGAGAATGAAGAAAAGAAATAAAAGTATATTTTCTACTTAAGTTAAACCTTAATGTGATAAAGTTGAGTTTTGGAAAATTTAAATTATAAATTTATACTTGAAGGAATATTGTAATCGATAAGTGAATTAAAGAAAATGGAATTATATTAAGAAATGGAAATGGAGGTCTATTAAGGAAATAAAAAGAAATATTAATAAGAAAAGAGAAGAAATTTATTAGGAAATAAAGAAGATGCTATTAAGAGCCAACAAGAAATTTTATTTAATAATGAATGGAATTTATTAAATGGGACAATATGGAACTTTATAGAAAGGAATAAATTATAAAATGAGATTTTTAAATCAAACTATCTTTTAATAAATGAAAATCCAAGGAGATTTTATAAATTCATGAATGGAATTTATAAATGAGATATGAAATTGGTTGAATGGAAATAGCAGGATATTTCCAAAGGAGAATGTGGACAAGAGGCATTTATAAATGGATATTGGATTTTCTAAAATTATAATTTATTTTAAAAGAAATATTTTAAATTACTATACTATATAAATCTTTGTATAAACTATTATTTGAATGTAAAATATTTTCGAATTAGTTATTTTGAAGGTTTAGCTATTATTTATTATAAACTCTAAGTTTTCTAAAACCAGCTTTGAAACTTATAAATAACTAGATATAAATTTTAATATTTAATATTACTTCTTATTTTATACATCTATATGGTTTTTCAAAATGTTTTTAAAATTCAATTAAAATCCTCTTGTGATGGTAAGCAAATTAATTTGAATGGGATAAGATTTAGGAGAAATCTTATTAAGTGGAGAAAGTGAATTTGAGAAATTATAAGGAAAGTGTAAATTGATTTTTGAAGAATGAATGAGAAATAAAAGATATTTTTCAAAGGATAAGTCAAATGGAATGAGTATAAGAAATCAGTTAAATGATTTCATGGAAATAAAAGACTTTGAAAATTTATTCCAAATGGGTTAAGTTGGGAATAATATCTGACTGATATTGAGATAAATAATTTGTAGAAATTATTTGATGGTTGCTTGTGAATGATTAGTTGATAGTTAAATAACCGACTATCAATATTGGACAACGCGCTGATCGTTTCGAAGAGTCCGGGATCGGATTTAATTATCCGAAAACCACTTCAATCCGGTTTGAACGATTACGAATGAAGACCGTGAAGAGTTGAAGATGGTGATTCGGTTTGTCCAAACCCAGGACAACTTGTATGGATTGAATGCTTTCAGAACATCGTCAGGTGGACGATGAGCATTCTAAGTGATGCGTTCTTAAAAAGGTAACGTTTAACCTCAAGCCTCATCAACCGGGAATGGCTAAAACAGGGGAGGTGCAGCAAGGTTAGGTGGGTCATGCCCAAGCAGGACAAGATATTTCCCCTGTCTAGATGTCCCTTATATATTTCGGCTTAGTGGGTGGTTGGTCGCGCCAACCACGGGGTTTATCTTGTTCGGGACTGTTCAGTAAGGAATGGTTCCGGCCTTGTGTTGTAGGGGATGAAGGGAGTAATCCTCGGTACTCTGATCTAGGCCAGGTACTGTGACGGGCGGTACCCCAGTATCCCAGCCATTGGTTGAAATCCATTCTCCCTACGAGCCTTGTAAGAGTTTTGTTTGTATTACCCACTCTGTGGCTAGTAGCTGGAATTTAATAGATGTAACAATTTCGGCTATTTTATAAGTATTTGTATATAGACCCTATTATAATATCAGAGGATTTCTATAAAAATTGTTTTAGCTATCGTAAGGTAAAAACCCGACATGTTTATTTGTGGCGTGGTCTTACGAGATGCTTTTGTTTTCAAAAAGATTTTTCAAACTTTAATAATCCAATTGAGTGTGATTTTCTCACGCTGGTATTCCAGACTGACTCGGGTGTTGTTTTATATGATGCTCGGGTCAGACCGAGTTAAACAGGATTCAGGTTTTATACTGGAGCTTAGGAGACGAGCTGATGACAGAGCGTATCTACGTATTTGCCTATTATTTCCGCCGTGTATGATCTTATAGTAGTTGTCTCTGTATGAGTTGATTGATGTACTCTGATGATGGTATGTATGTATATGTATACAACACAGTTTTCTTGTATTTAAAACTGTATTCTATATATTATATTTTATTCCGCTGCGATGTGAGATTCTGATGTTGTTTTTCTTTTCCTATCCCTTTCTTCTTTTTCATAACTATCTGGAGTTTTCGGGTTCGAAAATTTCCGGGTTGTTACAATAATATTTTACTTTAAGTATGTGATTCATGACATTTTCTAAAGGGTTTTGGATCAAAGGTCCCTATTCTCAAAGCTCGTGCATAAAAAATCTCTACTCATAAATTCATATAAATTAAGTCTCTATTTTGTTATTTTTTGCCAAATCGTCCCCTCACATAAAATCGGTCCAGCCTTGAAATCAAGAGCAAAAGCGGCATAAATTAGCCAAAAACTAAAATAGGGACCTAATTTTCACAATTTTTTTGGAATGGACTTTTCTTCCACCATCTTTCAATTCTGAGGAGTTGGCAGTCATTCCTTGTTTTAAAAAAATATATAATACAAGACATCATAAATAAATCACATAACCAATGTCATGGATGAACGCCAGAATTAAATGCCACATAAAATTATACATAAATGACATAGTAAATGCCGTAATAAATAACATGAATGAATGTGGTAACTATGATATCCGAACTATAATATAGCTATACAGAATGCTAATGTATCACTTTATATTTAGTTTATTATTTGAATATTTAATTAAGGTCAGCAACCATGCATTTTGGTAAAATATGAAAATTGCTGCTCTTTTTATTTTACGATAACCAAAGCATGAAAGTGAAACATGTTTTCAATAATCATATAAAATATCTGTAACTATCAAACATTAATGCATCAAATAATAAAACATATTCTTTTCTTATTCCAAATACAAACATGTTGCATCATTAAATTAATTGTAACTGACGCATTTAGTGCTTTTATGGTAACAAATTAGTTCATTTATTACCATAACAACCACATTTGATGCATTTATAATAAAAATAAATGCAATTGACCACTACGTGGTCCAAAATGTAAACTAGTGACATGTTTAAAATTTATTTCAATTATAAAATAAACACTTTAAATGAGCATACATTATTTCTAATTAATCAAAATTTCTGAAATAACCAAAATACCTTATATATATCCAAATTATTTAATCTAAAGTTGCTAAGTGTATAATAATCATAGAACCGGATTTATATTATTTGCATAAAATATCCATACCATTGATAAACATTAAAGAAAATGACTGTGCATATCAGATCATAATGGATTCCTCACATTAAAATTCACAACTTAGTTGCTTTCGAAATTTTGAGGAATTTAGATTATTTCTCGTAATTTAATTATTTTAAAATTCTAACTTATTTCATAAATAACTTACTGATCATTTAGATCTATATTTCTACACCATAACAATTTCACAAATTAGCCTTTCAAATTACAATATGTAAGAAAATTAATACTAAATCAAATCCAAAATCATCACAAGAAAATCGTTGATACATAGATCAAGAAGATCTGAAACTTAAGTGGAGTTTAGTGACTTCTAAATGAAGTTTAATTTAGAACTTACTCATAATTAAAAAAATTAAAAAATCAATGAAATCAATGATGTGTAGCTCTGATATCACTTATTAGGATTTCAACATACATTAGGATTGTTTAATCCTTAAGCCTTTAACTTCAATTCATAATTTGATCATTTTAGTTCTGCTTTAAACAAAAATAGCACAATGCATTTTACCTTACCTATGTTGCCTACATGTTGGAATTTTCCAACAATTGTGGCTAAAAGGACTGTTATAGGATTTTCTTACCATGGATGAACTAAATGGAGGCCAAATATATCATTGATTTCGTACTTCGAAATTAGAGCAATATGATTTTGTATAATAAACTAACAAATATGCATGTATAGCATAGAAACTTGCAGTTATACTTTAAGACTCAAAATTCGAATAAATAGGATCCAAGTGAATGTTTGAAATTTCTTATGTTATACCACAACTTTTATTTTCTCTTGATATAGTTGTACATGAATCAGTGTTTTCCTCCTTTAATATCAAAGATCTCTCCTGGTCAAGCTTATAACGGTATAGATGAAAAATGCTCAAGCAACTGTGAATCAGTGTTTTCTCTTGATATAGTTGTACATGAATCAGTGTTTTCCTCCTTTAATATCAAAGATCTCTCCTGGTCAAGCTTATAACGGTATAGATGAAAAATGCTCAAGCAACTGTGAATGTTAGCACTAACCGGTTCTATTAGTTCAGGCCAAGAGATGATGGAACTTTAAAGGCATCCGAGCAAAACCCATGTTGCAGAATAAAAAGGTACAAATCAGACTTTTTTATATTGTTAGATTTGAAACCTGTAATATTCTGTGTTTTTTATGTTTCCGTTCAGGTAATGTCATCTACTTGGATTTAAAAAAAATGAGCTTTGATTTTCAAAGCCGACTTTAGCTCAGTTGGCAGAGCGGAGGACTATAGTTATCTAACAGATAGATCCTTAGGTCGCTCAAGTTGGAAATTTTTTTATCCAACAGAATGAACCACATTTCAGCCCTCCATTAATGTAAGGTTTCTAATTCTCTGACCATATATGATTTCCTTTATATCCTTAACTCTCATATATTCAACCATAAAAAAGAAGATTGTATGCCGAAATTTTCCTGATAAATAGATCTTATGGGGCATAGCTCTGGCATGATAACTCAAGTGATAAATCCTTAAGCATTCAAACTTGTATTTGCCCCACATTTTAACCTATCTGTTAATTGTTGATGTTATCCCACATTTTACCCTTTTTTTTTTTAATATTCAAACATGTATTTGTGAAAACAGCTATATTATATTACATAATTTTTTTAACGATTTTTCCACTGTTTAAAAAAGTTCAACGGAACAATCAAGTCCAAAAATAAGATTTTCAAACTGAATATCAGAATATTAGATGGTATATGATAAGTTAACTTGCCGAGGTTGTTATGCTATATTTAGTTTGTTCATTATACACCATGGTGATGTTTTTGCACAAATGCTAAATTTAGAAAATGGATAACACGGGACTTTATAGTTTAGGAATGTTGCCATTTGTTAAGCATACTCTCATAATGGAAATCAAAGAATCTTTATAGAAAGGAAGGATAAAATAACAAATATCACTTTTAGGCCTTTTTTTTGGATGATGAGTAATTCGCATCTATCATGGTAGTTGGTGCTATGTAAAGTTTAACTCTCACACGTGCCCCGTGTCACATAATATAGATCTTTGGTTCAATGTATATCTACCTCTTTTTATTTTATTAAAAAAAAGGTGGAGAAAAAAGAAAAGGAAAGAAAGAGAAAAGGAAAAGAACAAAGAATTGCTACCTATCATCAAGTTGCAATTTCTGAAATAAGAAACAAGTACCATTTTAGCAGCTATGTAACAGATAACACTCTCATTGATGGTCAGATTGAATTAATTAGTAAACATTGAATTTACACAAAAAATGTGATAGCCCTGATTTGATGAGCAATATTATGATTTAAATTAGTTTAAGATTGTTGAAAAATTATTGTAAAAACATATATATATATATATATATATATATATATATATAGGAATAGAAACTTGTTGCCAATGAATGATTAAATTATGTACAGGGGCTCAAGGCAGTACACATACATGCACACATGTTCTCTGCATAATAAAAATTGTCAGAAGTTAATGTATAAACTAGGATAAAATAAGTTAGAAATATGTATTATATGGGAGACATGATTATGTCTTTAATAAGTTAGCATGAAAGAAATCAAGTGTAGGAAGAAATAATGGATACCTGTGGAAAAGTGTTAGATAGTTAGAATTATACAAAAGAAAAGAAAAAAAAATTAAAATAATATAGTTTGCATATGGTATGCATGTATATAGGCAAGTGCTGTTGGTAGAATACAAAACTTGCATGAAAATGGTATGAACCCTTAACAAAAACACCTTTACCATTTTCAGTAATTCTTTTGCTTACAAATAAATCAAGACACACATATAACATGACTGGGGTAGGATTGAAAAGAATAAGTTTTATTTTCTGGAAAATTTTTAAGAGGACCACATACCCTTTTTCTTTCATCTAAATTGAGACTGAGGCAGGTTTAGATATGGGGTAAAATTGACATTAGGTAATTCCTAAAACCCTAGTAGCAGCCAGAGTTTATAAGAAGGCTTAGTGTGGTGAGATCATATACATTTTGCTCTTCATTAACTTAAAAAAATAAAATATATAAGCACCGGCCATTAGAATTAGTAGAAGGCAGGATATCATTGAAAAAGGCTTAGGAAAGAAAGAGAAGGACTAAGGTGAGTAATCTCACTGAAAACTTGGCATTAAGTCCTAAATATTGAGGCAGCCTAAATAGTTTTATAATTCATCTATATAATCTGTGTTTATTTTGGGTGTGTTGATGATCTGTTTAAATGTTCAACCTACCATGTTGATATACTCAGAAAAATATGATTATGGATTTCCTGTTTAAAATGATCACTTGTATTATGCATTAATCTTGACAGGAGATGTTTTCCTTTATGTGTTTTCTCCATACAGTAATTTATTAAAAAGAAAATCTCAAGGGAAAATGTTGTAATCTATGGTCTAAAAATGAAAAAGAAAAGATGGGACTGCAGCATAGAATGGTTGCTGCATATGTCTCATAATTAAATAAGTGGAAATATAGAAGTGCAATGTTACACATGTGTTGAGCTTCTATGTTTACAAATAAATCCAGATAAGAATAAAGACTTGTGGTTTGGTCAGATCTTATGAAATTGTGAGCACCTGATTAAACCAGAGGTAATGGATGCAACAGAGAAAACTATTTATGACCATATATTTTAAACTTGATCCATTAAAAAAAACCCATGATTCAAATAACATATATACTGAGAACTCAGATTAGCTAGTATGACAAAATCTATGTTTATGAAAACATGATCTATTATTTCTTGAATACATGCATGATGGTTGAGTTATTTATTTTTCTCTGATTAAATGTGAGATGCAGAAGGGATTAGCACAATTGGGGAAGGGGAAAATAAACACTTAGTAGTTTAACTAAGGATTTTGGATCTTAGGGCTACAAAGTATGGCTTGGCAAGGGGAACATTGCAAGCTCACACATGGTATGATCATACCCAGGGGCCTGAGTGTGCTGGGTTAACAGTGAATATGTCCCAGACAATGTGTGATTTGATAGAAGGAAAGTAGCTAAAGACCAACATAAAATACCTGATATTGAATTCTAAAAAAAAAAAACAAGTCCACAAGAAGGCTTGGGTAAAATCCCTAATAGCCAGAAAGTTTGTAGATGAGGAAAGATGATTTAAAGGATGATTATATTGGTTGTTTTAAAGTGTTTTATGGATGGATTATATGCTTGTGCTCCTTGACACAACACATTGAATCATGAATTATTTTGTTGGGCAATAATGAACATGCATAGGTTAAACAGGAAGGTGTACAAGAGAAATATTGCTTTCATTTATTTATTGTAGAATTTATTTGAAAATGAGAAAAGTTATCTAAATTTGGATTTTCAGTAAGATTGCTCATACCAGGCAATTAGTCCGACCTTTTGTGTGTTTGTGCACCATTGGGTGTCTCATATTTTTATGAGGCAGCTCATGGTGATTCTGCAGGAAAATAGGCATCTCTTTTATCAAGAATTGGATGAATTAGCTGCTAAGGATTTAGATACAATAGCTACAAACTCATTGATATTGAAATAGAAGTTTAAGTTGAATTTATATTATGAGATGTTAGTTAAGTTGTTTGGGAAGAAACTGATGTAGTAATATTTTCTAGCTGTGGTGTATTGAACTTAAAAATGTAATTCAGTTGGAAACTGTGTGTTGCTCTTGAAAATGTTTTAGCTGAGTATTGAAGTTTTCCTTCTTAGTTTCAGAATGATTTAATTCAAAGAGTAGAAAATCTGAGATATAAACATGTAAAGACTGAATGAGTATCTCAGTACTTAATGAGGAAGATTCATGTTAAAAAAAATGATAAGGTAAATCTGGCATATACAAGTGTAGAATTACCATAGAAAGAACCCAGAAAATGCTTGTGATTTATATACAAATTAATAGAAGACAATAAGGTTAATCTGACCAAACCTTTAAGCCTGGGCTCAACCCATTCTTAATAGTCTTAAACCCAGTTTGTAGAGAAAAACTAATTACATATACAAGTAGAGTAAGCCTCATCATTTCAAGTTAATAATTATTTGAAAAAGAATCAAAATATTTAAAAATCCTATTAGTAAATAAACATGCACAGGGACTTGCATACACTGATTTAAAAGACAGGTTATAAATAGATTAGTAGAAATAAGTATGACTGGGGGAAACTGTATTCTAAAGAAAAGAAATTGCTATGTATAAATTATTTAATGATTTTCAAAGCAGATTTCTACTTATTAATATTTATACTCTGATTCAAGTAGAAAATATAGGGGAATAATTTACATATCTTCATATATGCAAATTAGATAAGTTGAACAACACAATATTTTTATACTGGATAAAAGATCCTGGCTAGAGAAAAATTTAAAGATGACATTCTCTTGAGTAAATGACTACGGTATGATATAAAAAAAAATTAGTAGAAGAAAGTGGGTCATCTCATTTGGTATCAAAGCCATGTTGTTAAATAACATAGCAAAATTTTGTATGAATTTGTCTGCATTGAATGTATGAAAGTGAAGACCGCTTTGGATGACTTGTTTTGTTAATATATATATTACTAATATTTCTTATAACTAAATAAGAAGAAATTGAAGTGAATTAATTTATAGAGTGTTAGGCAAGATGAACTAACTTAAGTATCATATCCATAGAATTATGGTGAGACCCAGACAACAAGAGGTAGGACCCAGTGAACCACCAATGGTGAATATGCAAGACTTTATGAGAGCCATAAGAGATGGAGTAGGTAACAGGCAAGAAAATCCACATGAGGAGCTTTCCAAACTTCTCAAGACCTTTACCAATCTTGGAGGCAAGACTTTTGATGGAACAGAAGGGATTATGGGAGTTCAAAATTGGCTCAGAAATTTGGATAGAATCTTTGCTGATATGCAAGTTGAAGACCAAAAGAAGAGGCTGATAGCATCTAGACAATTGAGAGGAGAAGCTCTGGATTGGTGGGAAGTTATTATAGCTGGAAGACCTGAAGGAGAGGTGACATGGAACCAGTTTAAAGAAATGTTGGAAGGAAGATTTATACCTGCATCAGCCAAAGAGTCTTTGCTAGAGGAATTCATTAAATTAAGACAAGGGGCTATGAGTGTTACTGAATACACACAGAAGTTTGAATCTCTTGCAAAATATGGTGCAGTGCTTATCACAACCCAAGAGGCTAAAAATGGCATATACATCCAAGGACTGAATGCTAGTCTTAGTAGAGCTATGCTACCATATAAGGACCGGACATTTGATCAAGTTTTCGATCTGACCTTGAGTATTGAACAGCATGATAAAGCCAAAGAAAATTTCAGGGCATTTAAAAATAATCAAAACAAGAAAGGAAAGGGTAAGTTTCACCCATATGATAAAAAGAAAACAGATGTGGCTTCCACCAAGAAATCAGAAGAAGTCAAAACTGTTGAGGTTAAGAAGAAGATCACTTGCTATAATTGTGGACAAGAGGGACACATGAAAAATAGGTGTACAAATCCTAAACCAGCATCCTTCAAATGTCACCAGTGTGGAAAGGAAGGTCACATAAGAAGGAACTGTCTAGAGTTTAAGCAAGGAAAAGTGAGTACTTTGGAGGTGAAAGGCAAAGCAACAGAAGGACCAAATGTTGAGAATCATGGCCAAGTTGAAGGTACTTTGCTTATTCACTCAATACCATTTGCAGTAGTATATGATACTGGGGCTACACACTCTTTAATTTCTCATGATATTGCACAACAATTAAAATTGAATTGTATGATTGTTGATAGGCCATTGCTTATTAAAAGCCCTTTAGGTAATTCCTGTGTTTTGGGTATGATGTGTATGCAACTGGGATTGAATATAGGGGGATATATGTTTAATGCAGACCTATATGTGTTGCAATATCCAGGCATAGGAGTTATTTTAGGAGTTGATTGGTTAAGAAAATATAGGGCTATTATAAATATGGAGACCTCCACCATATCATTGAAAACTTCTGAAGGAAAAAGGATAGTTGTTCTTTTTGAAGTAAATAAGAGCAGAAATATAGTTACCCTTGCTAACTTATCTAGTGAGAAGCACATGCCAGCATTGGAAGAAATTCCTATAGTAAATGAATATGCTGATGTGTTTGGTGAAGTTAGGGGAGTTTCAAACCATAGACCAGTAGAGTTTTCAATTAAACTGATTCCAGGAGCTAACCCAGTGCTTAAAAGGCCAACTCGAATGGGGCCTAAGGAATTGATAGAACTGAAGAAACAACTGGTTGAACTAGAAGAAAAAGGCTTCATCAGACCTAGTAGCTCATTATGGGGAGCACCAGTAGTTTTTGTTAAAAAACAGGATGGATCTCTTAGATTATGTATTGATTATAGGGAGTTAAACAAAATCACAGTTAAAAACAAATACCCCTTACCAAGAATTGATGATCTTTTTGATCAATTAAGTGGTGCAAAAATATTCTCCAGACTTGATTTAGCTTCAGGATTTCATCAAATGAAAGTAGAAGAGGAAAGCATTAAATATACAGCTTTTAATACTAGGTATGGACTTTATGAATTTTTAGTGATGCCCTTTGGCTTGACAAATGCTCCCTCTTACTTTGTTGATTTGATGAATAGAATTTTTAGAAAGTACTTAGATAAATTTGTATTGATATTTATTGATGATATCTTAATTTATTCTAAGACAGTTGAAGAGCATGAGAATCATTTGCATATAGTACTACAGAAATTGAGGCAAGAAAATTTGAAGGCAAAATTTTCAAAATGTACTTTTTGGCAGAATGAAGTAAACTTTTTAGGACATGTGATATCAGAAAAAGGTATATCGGTAGATCCCAATAAGGTAATTGCAGTTCAAGCTTGGAAAAGGCTTACTAATGTCATAGAGGTCAGGTCATTTATGGGGATGGCTGGTTATTATAGAAGGTTTATAAAAGATTTTGCAAAGATTTCAATTCAATTAACTAGATTGACAAGGAAGAATCAGGTATTTGCTTGGACTGAGGAGTGTGAAAAAGCTTTTGGGAGGTTAAAGGAAGCATTAATACAAGCCCCAATACTAAAAGTACCTGAAGGGAATGAAAATTTAGTGATATATACTGATGCAAGTGGACGAGGACTTGGGGCAGTATTGATGCAACAACATCAAGTAATAGCTTATGCCTCTAGACAGTTAAAACCCAGTGAGGTAAGGTATGCAACACATGACCTTGAATTGGCTGCCATAGTGTATGCTCTTAAATTATGGAGACATTATTTGTTAGGAGCAAAATTTGAAGTGTACACAGACCATAAGTCACTTAAATATTTGTTTTCACAAAAAGAATTGAATATGAGGCAGCAAAGGTGGATTGAACTATTAGCCTCATATGATTTTGAAATATTGTACACCCCTGGAAAAGCTAATAGAGTAGCAGATGCTTTAAGTAGACAGCATGCCAATGTAGCTAGATTAATGATAGAAGAGTTCAACACTTTATCACTGTTGATTGATTCAGAGGTAGAAAGTGAGGATATAGAGAGCATTAGCATATGCAGTGGGAATGTAGAGATGGGAAGGTTAAGCTTTATTACTTTGGAGTCTGAATTGAAGAATAAAATTGTAAAGCTACAAGACAAAGATTCATTTTTATTTGAGAAGAAAACTCAAATATTGAATGGTGAGATAGTGGAAGATTTTCAATTGAATAAACAAGGTCAACTGGAGAAAAGAAAAAGAATATGTGTTCCTGCCAATGATGAATTAAAGCAAGAAATATTGGATGCTTATCATAACAGTAAATATACCATACATCCAGGAAGCACAAGAATGTATCATAACCTCAAGAGAGATTATTGGTGGAGTGGTATGAAAAATGCAATAGCCACTTATGTGTCTAAGTGCATGGTTTGTCAACAGGTAAAAGCTGAATATTAAAGACCCTCGGGAATGCTTCAACCTTTACTAATACCACAGTGGAAATGGGAAGACATATCAATGGATTTCATTGATGGTTTGCCTAAAACTAGGAGGGGAAATGATAGTATTTGGGTTATGGTGGATAGGCTAAACAAATCAGCCCATTTCATACCTGTAAAATCAGAAAGGAATGCATGCACATTAGCTCAATTATTTATTAAAGAAGTAGTTAGATTGCATGGAATACCAAAAACCATAGTAAGTGATAGAGACACCATCTTCACTTCAAAGTTTTGGCAAAGTTTTCACAAAGCAATAGGGACTGATTTATGCTTGAGTACAGCATATCACCCTTAATCTGATGGTCAAACAGAAATTGTGAGTAAACTGCTTGAAGATATGTTGAGGGCATGTATATTGGATTAGGGAGGAAGCTGGGAAGATCACATATTTCTGGCAGAGTTTGCATATAACAATAGTTATCACAGTAGCATAGGCATGGAACCCTTTGAAACACTCTATGGTAGACCATGTTTATCACCCTCAAGTTGGATGGAGTCTGGGGAGAAGGTGGTCTTAGGACCAGAAAATGTAAAAGAGACTTCTGAAAAGATAGCTTTGATTAGGAGAAGGATTGCTTCTGGCAAAGACAGGCAAAAGAAATATGCTGATCAAAGAAGAAAAGCAGTGCAATATGATGTTGGAGATTATGTATTTATTAAGATATCACCCATGAAAAAGATTTTGAGATTTGGGAAACAAGGAAAGTTAATTCCCAGATACATAGGGCCATATAAAATTCTAGAAAGAATTGGAAATGTAGCTTATAAGTTAAAATTGCCAGAGGAAATGAGGGCAATGCATGATGTTTTTCATGTATCTCAGTTAAGGAGATGGATTCATGATGCAAAGACAATCTTGGAATCTACTAGGGATGTGCAGATTGATCCCAGAATGATTTATGAAAAAGAGCCAGTAGGTATTATTGCAAGAGAAATTAAGAAATTGAGGGATAAAGAAATTAAATTGGTGAAAGTACAGTGGAGCCTTGACCCAAATGATTGCACATGGGAAGTGGAAGATAAAATCAGAAATGATTATCCAAAACTGTTTGATTGAATAAAAGGTATAACATATATATGTTGATAAATTTTTTGATTAAATATGCAGTGTGAATTTTGTTTTAAATTTACACAGAGTTTAACTTAGAGGTAATTTGGAAAAAAAATTGATATTCTGGATTGAAAATACTTGAGCTAAGTATGAAAGAATTGTGGGACACAATTCCTAAAAAGGAGGGGTATATGTGATAGCCCTGATTTGATGAGCAATATTATGATTTAAATTAGTTTAAGATTGTTGAAAAATTATTGTAAAAACACACACACACACACACACACACACACATATATATATATATATATATATATATATATATATATATATATATATAGGAATAGAAACTTGTTGCCAATGAATGATTAAATTATGTACAGGGGCACAAGGCAGTACACATACATGCACACATGTTCTTTGCATAATAAAAATAGTTAGAAGTTAATGTATAAATTAGGATAAAATAAGTTAGAAATATGTATTGTATGGGAGACATGATTATGTCTTTAATAAGTTAGCATGAAAGAAATCTAGTGTAGGAAGAAATAATGGATACCTGTGGAAAAGTGTTAGATAGTTAGAATTATACAAAAGAAAAGAAAAAAAATTAAAATAAAAAAGTTTGCATATGGTATGCATGTATATTGGCAAGTGCTGCTGGTAGAATACAAAACTTGCATGAAAATGGTATGAACCATTAACAAAAACACCTTTACCATTTTCAGTAATTCTTTTGCTTACAAATAAATCAAGACACACATATAACATGACTGGGGTAGGATTGAAAAGAATAAGTTTTATTTTCTGGAAAATTTTTATGAGGACCACATACCCTTTTTCTTTCATCTGAATTGAGACTGTGGCAGGTTTAGATATGGGGTAAAATTGACATTAGGTAACCCTAGTGGCAGCCAGAGTTTATAAGAAGGCTTAGTGTGGTAAGATCATATACATTTTGCTCTTCATTAACTTAAAAAAATAAAATAAGCACCGGCCATTAGAATTAGTAGAGGGCAGGATATCGAAGAAAAAGGCTTAGGAAAGAAAGAGAAGGACTAAGGTGAGTAATCTAACTGAAAACTTGGCATTAAGTCCTGAATATTGAGGCATCCTAAATAGTTTTATAATTCATCTATATAACCTGTGTTTATTTTGGGTGTGTTGACGATCTGTTTAAATGTTCAACCCACCATGTTGATATACTCAGAAAAATATGATTATGGATTTCCTATTTAAAATGATCACTTGTATTATGCATTAATCTTGACAGGAGATGTTTGCGCAAAAAATGGGCAAACACCTCCAAGTCGTGTGATTTAGTTGATTTTATATGATTCTTAATGATTTAGATGAGTTATGTAAATATGAAAAAGCAGGGGCTGAAATGTAAAAGACACACAGATTTATAGTGGTTCGGCCAGAACGTGCCTACGTCCACTTTATATGTTATTATCTTATTTGTTTCAGATTACAAGTACAATGCTTTGTGTACAAGTATATGAAAGTAGTTTGAAAGTTCCTTCCGTGCTTGAGCTCTCAAACTTGTCTGCCATTGTTGTACCCCTGCCCCTCTATTTATAGAGTGAGGTAGGGGGCAGGGGTCTTGGATGTATATAGCTGCTGGTGGGCCCGGGCTGGAGCTATCTGGCCTGTCAACATTCTGGTTCGGCGAGGCTTCATTCGGTGGTGAGGTATGTGTTTGGCTCGATGGTGTTGGTCCGGCCATGAATGATCCGGTGATGGTGGTCCGGTTGTAGCTTGGGAGTTGGTTCGGTAGAGGGGTGATGTATGGATCGGTGGACCTGGTCTGGTGAAGGCTGGTGGACCGGCATGGCTGGTCCGGTAGGGTATTGGAGGGGTGGGTCCGGTGGACCTGGACCGGTGAAGTCTGGTTCGGCAGGAGCTTATGCCGAATGGGGTGGAGGTTGTGCCTTGCCGAATGGATATGGCCGAATGAACTATAAGTTGGGCTTGCCGAATGGACCCTTGGACATGAGTGTTGAACGAACTCCTTACTAGATGGAATGGAGGTCGCCAACCCGGGTGAAACTGCCGCTTCTCAGTCTCGAGGTCTTCTGGGTGAGAATTCGCCCAACATTTGCCCCCCCCCAAAGTGGGGCACGTGCTTGCATGTGTCGCGCTTTGTTTCCCTGCAGTGGGAAGGCGTGTTTTGTAACGCCATGGGCTGTATGCTTGTATCCTGTTGATGTCCTGCAAAGGAATTTATAGTTTTAGTGTGACTTCAGATAACGACCGTTCAGGATCGAAGCATTTGAGATGAAGTGAATCGCGCTGTTCGGGGCGAGAGGTGTGCCTCGAGGGGGCTTAACATCATCGATGCCAGGTACACGTCAGAGTGGGTCCCTGGATCGTTTGTCAAGGTGCTTTATCGCCAGCTCAGAGCATGCCTAGGGATCGTTCGCGACCCCGTACATGTGTAAGTAGCTTAGCCATTTCATAATTATCAGAATCAAATATCCATTTAACCGATGAGCTTAAAAAATGATGTCAAAGTGTAAATTTTCACGACGATAGGGTTAATGGTCATTCAGAGCATGCTTGTGGACCGTTCGTGGTCGTGTACATGTGTAAATGATTAACCCATGCCAGTGAAAGATTTGCTACTTATTCATTGTTATCATAATTTCTATTTTATCAGCCGGTTCTAGAGTCCGGTACTTATCTGAATGCGGTGCCTTGCGTGCCCCCTGTTTCTGGTTTCTGCTGGTAGAGACAGTTTCATTCGGCTTCGAGTAGGTATAGGTTTTCATTCGGTTGGAGGTTGGTCCGGTATGCCGAACCATCTGGTCCGGTGGTGTTCCTCCAGTCTATATATAGGGGCTACACCCCCTTAGGTTTTCTTCACCGAATCAACAAGCGCCGAACCAATACTATACCGAATCAAACTTTAGCCGAATCTCACTTTTGCCGAACCATTTCGTGCCGAACCAGGTATATGCTCTTTGCCGAATGATCCTTATTACCGAATGAACCTAATTTGCCGAATATACGCGTAAGGCTTTCAATGCCGAATGGTGCTGTGTACCGAATGAACTTGAGATACCGGTGCCAAATGAACATGAACTTGTACTACCGGATGGTCTTGAACTTCCAGTGCCGAATGAACTTTGTATTCGGACTCTGAGTGGAACTCTGGACTTATGTATGCTTGCTTGCTTACATCTCTGTATTCTTTGTTTTAACAACCTGTCTTTTTGCTTCTGTGTATGCAGATAAATGTCTCGCAAGGCGGAAACACGATCAGATAGACGGAAATCCAAGGATAGAGGTGAGTCTTCCTCCGTGCCCCCAGCCCAACCAGGATCCGGGCAGCATCGACCTGTTCCGAGGTCGTTAGTGGATGGATATGGTCCACAGGAACTTCTGGTCTCCCCTCTCGATTGCTTTCCTAGCTCCCTAAAGGAGGAGCAACTTGATGTCATATCTCGTTCATTTGGGATAGACAGGGCTCTTATGCTGCTGCCGGGTGATGGAGTGATGCCGTATAATCCCCCCGAAGGTTACTTTGCTTACAGCAGGTACCATTGCATGTGTGGTGCTATCCCTCCTATCAATGCCTGGATAGTCATCTTTACCACATATTTGAAAGTGGCTCCATTCCAGCTTCAGCCGAACTCTTATGCCATTCTGGTAAGCCTTTTCGTCATCTTCCAGAGGAGGTACGAGAGCCCTCCTTCTAACCGGGAAATTCGGTATTTGTATAACCTGAGAGGCTACAAGAAGGGGTCTCCGTATATTAGTCTGGAAGCGGCCGTGCCCTTCAAACCGGTCTTGGACTTATATTCAAAGTTCACCATGTTCAAGAAGGAATGGTTTTTTATCAAGGACGATTCTGTTTCTTTCCGCCTTTTCACTTCCGGCTGTAAGATGAATTTCATTTATATTTTCCATGTTCTAACTGTTGTGCTTCTTCTGACACGCTTCTGTTTCTTGCTAGCGACAGGTGGTATTGCAGTCGTGGAAGATGATTCTCTGACGCGGATGGCTGCTGAAATAAAGGCCATTCCGGCACGGGACAGGTCGGCTTCTTTCCTGATCAGGAACGCTACCCTTCTGGAATATAACTTGATCCTGCAGCAGCAGTCCGTGGTTAAGCAGAGGGACACGGTTGAGGAGAAGGCCGCTAAAGCTAAGGAGGGGGCCACGGTGAAGAGTGGCAAGAGGAAGCCCTTTGCACAACACCCAGTCGTGGGAGGTAAGAAGCTTAAGGAGTCTGATGGCCCCTCTCCTAGTACTCGCCCGATCATTCCGGAGGAGGAAGGTGTGGAAGAGGGCGAAGGAGGCGATATGGAAGGAGAGTCGGAGGGCGGAGGAGATGGAGATGGTCAGGGTGGTAGTGGCGCTGGTGGCTTAACTTCTGGACGAGACTCTGAGCTGGATGAGGCCCTCCGCCAGGCCTTCGGGGAATCGGAAGGGGAATCGGGAGCGGAGAAGGTGAAGGAGACTGGCAAGGTCGGGGCTGGTGCCGATCTATCCCCCAAGGGTTCCTCAGCCAGGGTGACTTCGGCAGTGCAAGGTGAACTTTTGTCCTCTGTCGATTCCATTTTTGATAAGGACTTAGAAATATTTTATGGTTCACTTCCGTCCTGGAATGAGATTCAGGACTTATTGCAGTACCCCACTCCTCCGCAGGGTTTGTATAATAGACGTGCCTTCTCACTTTTCTTTCTTTTTACTTAACATGTTTCTTGAATTGTGGACCATTGTATGTTCGTAACACTTGTTCTTTATTCCAGGGGCAGGCCAGGTGGTTAAAACGTCAGACGTTCGACACCGCCTCGAACAGTTCAAGTTGATGAGAGCTTCTGCGAAGCCTCCCACTGGTCGTACTGGGGACGTAGTCAAATACCGTCATCTTCTTTGGGTCATTGAAGAGAGCATTCAGAAAAAGAAGAGGAGTCGATCTTTATTTGAGCCTTCCCCTGGTCCGCAGCTTCCTGTTCAGCCTCCCCATAATGCCACGAAGGAGAGCACGGAGTTCATCCCCCCTCCACCTCCTTCTAAGAATCCCACTGTTATCCGCATAAGGCGTCCTGACGTGCCTCGTGACCCCTTTGCCGGTCATCCTGATTTAGATCCAAGCACTCGGGATATTTCATTCGATGAGGCCACGGGTGAGCACCTCCTTCCCCGCAACCCCATGGTACGAGTGTTAGACGAGACTAAGTCCCTAGATCTTGATCTGCTTACCACTCGGGTAGTTACCATGGGAGACGAAGTCAAAGCTAATATCGATCGGGTGGCTGAAGAGACCAAGAAGTTAATGAAGTATCATGCTCAATTGGTCAAGGCCGGGGAGGAGATTGGGAGTGCTAATATTCGGTTGAGGCTGAAGGTTGCCGATCAGGCTGAACAGCTTGCCGGTCAAGCCATTCAGATTTCTCAACACGAGGAAGCTTTCAGGCGGCTGAAAGAGACCATGGAAAAGGCTAGTAGGGCCGAATTACGGAAGATGGAGGCCGCCTGTAAGGAGAGGATCGACATGGCCATTGCGACAGTGGATGAGGTTCGGAATGCGGATCTCGAGCAGGTAGAGGAGTTGTCTGGAAGGCTTGAGGCCGCGGAGATGGCTCAAGTCAAGCTAAAGGAGGAGATGGAGGAGATGAGGAGGTCTCTCCAGGCTGACTGCTTGAGATACCGATCAGAGAGGGATGTCGCTGTCGCCAAGTTGCAGGCTTCCGAGGCCCGGGTGAGGGAGTTCGAGGAGAATGAGGGGATGATGGACGAGATGTTGCAGGACATGTACTTCCGTACTTGGAAGGAGGGCAGCTTGTCTTGGATGGATGACTATCCCCGGGTCATGGCCAAGATATATCTTCGGGCTTTAGAGGAGGCCAGGGTCAATGCGGGTAAGGAAGGTGGAGCGGCTTTTAGTCTGGATGTGGTCACTGCTCAGTTCTCGAAAGAGGAGCAAGCGGCGGTGAAGGAGGGGATGCGGTTGCTTGCTGCGGAGGAAGCGGGTGTGCAACTGGAGGATGAGGATCAAGCGGCGGACGCTGGTGAGTTATTCTTCTCTTTTCCTTTTCTTTCTGGATTTCCATTACTTGATCGTTTATCGTTTGTTTAATGGATTTCTCTTCTGAATTGGACAAGTGGAACTTCCGATCAGCATGCTGGGGGTTCCGGCCCTGCGGCCAAGTAGGCTTGGGAAGTTGGTGATGGAGTGTGGACGCAGCTGGTTACTTGTCCGGATTCGGCCGCTTTTTATTTCTTTTTACTGCTGTTTACGTTAGTCCAAAACATTGATGTGACTGTAATAATATTATTTGCAGAGAATAACTTTGTGTGATTTTATAATATAAGTTGATTTTGTTATGTTTAAACGTTGCTGTCATTTTGATATGCTGCGTGAGAAGTATAACTATGTATATGCCTGTGATTTTAATTGTGTTTGACGTTAAGCCTTTGCTCGAAATATAATTTCATGTTTTGCAATGTTAGTGTGACATATGAATAAGCTATAGCTATGTACTTATGTACAAGAGAAGAGAGTACCGCCCTTCATGTTTTATTTGCAGGCGGTAGCTTTGAGCTTCTTGTGTAACTGATCATGGATATATTTGAGTACCTTGCCACCCAGTACGCAGGCTTAGATTCTCATGAGTGAATGCTCCCTATTTGATTTCCTGTACTTTAGAGTTTGTTATACAGGATAGGAGAAAAGTATTTAAATGAAATGGAAATATAGAAAAAGTAAAACTTCCAGTCACGGAAGGCCGTCGATGTGCTTAAGTTCGTGGCAAACGGGTTTTGTAGTCACTTTCCCTAGCTGTGGGTCTTGGAGACATTTGTCACCCATCTTACGCCTCCGCGGGGAGTTTTCTTTTTTACCACAGCCGCACTTAAGACACATCGGAGCCGAGATCGCGTACGGTAACTACCCGAACCATTATGGTCCGTAATCGTGGGTATTATTCGATTTACCGTGGCCGGCTAGCGTGGGTGCCGTTGGCCGTGAACTACCCCTGGCTGGCCATACCTTATGTTGGGGCTTAAAGTAGGTTCACAGTTGCCGGCGAGCCGAACGCCGTAATGAGCTGCCATCGGCTATAGTCGGCCTTTATGATGACTTATAATCGGCTCATTACAGTTGGCTTTGAGGGCAGGCGCGAGCAATGAGTTAACCCGCAGCAGAGGGATGCTAGAGCAAAAGAGTCTCATTGGCGAGTGCATAGAATCGTAGCGTACCTGTTAGGCCTTGTCCAGATGAGGCCGTGGTGCGTCTTGAGTGGAGGTGCCATAAGATTTTGTTCAACAGAAAAGGATAAAGCTTAACAAGCAGCCAAGATATAAAGGAACAAGTTAAAAAGAGACAAGATTTTTTAAAGTGGTTCGGCATGAAAATGCCTACGTCCACTGATTCTCTTTGTTAATTCACTTCATATGGGCAGTACAAGTTAAGAAAAGTATCGACGGAGGTGTCGGATGTTCCATGCCCTCTGGAACACCTCTCCGTCCACTGTTGACAAAATATAAGCTCCGTTGTGGAGATCTTTATGAATTACATGTGGTCCGTCCTAGATGGGGTCCGGTGCCCCAGGGCGCGGAAAGATTCGCCTGAGGACAAGATCTCCTTCTTGTAAGATGCGATGCTTGACCTTGGAGTTGTATAGTGCTGCCACTTTTTGTTTGTGAGCTGCTGCTTTGAGTGCTGCATCGTTTCTCCTTTCCTCAATCAGATCCAAAGACATGAGGAGGAGTTCTTCGTTTTCTTCTGGATTGTAGTGGATCCTACGGTAGGAAGGAACAATGGTCTCAACAGGGAGCATTGCCTCCGATCCGTATGCCAAAGAGAAAGGAGTATGTCCCGTTGATATTCTGAAAGATGTGCGGTAGGCCCAAAGTGCCGTAGGAAGTTCATCCACCCAAGCGCCTTTTGACTTTTCAAGTTTCTTCTTGATTAGGGTTTTGAGAATTTTGTTGACAGCTTTGACTTGTCCGTTTGCCTGAGGATAAGCTACCGATGAGAAGCTTTTATGAATTCCATGCTCTTGGCACCAGTCGGCGAATTCTTCGCTGTCAAATTGGAGTCTGTTGTCTGATATGATCTTGAGTGGTACTCCGTACCTGCACAGAATATTTTTGATCAAGAAGTTGATAACTTTTGCTGAAGATATTTTATTTAGGGGTTCCGCTTCCACCCATTTGGTGAAATAATCGACTGCCACTATAGCATATTTGGCTCCGCCTCGGCCCGTTGGCAGTTCGCCAATTAAATCAATTCCCCATACAGCAAAGGGCCAAGGGCTGGTCATTTGAGTAATCTCATTTGTGGGTAGTCGAGGAATCTTGGCAAATTTCTGACATCTGTCGCATCTCTTAACGAAGTCTAAGGCGCCTTTGTTTAGTGTGGGCCAGTAATATCCATATCGGAGTATCTTTTTCGCCAGAGTCTGCCCTCTAGTGTGATCTCCGCAACTTCCTTGATGGATGTTGAATAAGATTTCCTTGGCTTCCCTTCCAGCGACGCATCTGAATAAGGGGCTAGAGAAGCCACGCCGATAGAGGATGCCTTCTTGTATTGTGTAGTGGGGAGCTTTCCTCAAAATTCTCCTGACTTCATCACGTTTGTCTGGTAGTGTGCCGTCCTGCAAATATTTCCGGATAGGAGTCATCCAAGTTGCTTCTTCAATTGCAGTTATCAGATTCACTTGTTCGAAACTTGGGGCTAGCTGCCTTGAGATGGCTAGTGCTTCGGAAATGGTGCTATTCTTCATACTAGCTTGCTTTGCTAGTTCATCGGCCTCTTGGTTATCTTCTCGAGGAATGTGTTTGATTAGATAATGGTCCAATTGGTCGAGCAGCAGTTTGGTTTTCTTTAGATATGCTGTGAGTCGCTCTCCTCGTGTCTGGAATTCTCCTAGTACTTGGTTTACGATAAGTTGAGAATCACTATGAAGACATAAAGAATTGACTCCAATTTCTAAGGCAAGCTCCAATCCCGATATTACTGCCTCATACTCCGCATCGTTGTTAGTGACCGCGAATTCCAACCTTAATGCATAGTACAGCTTTCTTCCCCTGGGGGTGATTATCACAATACCTGCCCCCGAGCCTTGTTCGTTTGATGCTCCATCTATAAAGAGGTTCCACTTGATGTTTTTTGCTGTTTCAAACTGATCCTTGCCTTCGTTGGTAGTGAATTCGGCAATGAAGTCGGCCATGGCTTGCCCCTTGATAGCGGTGCGAGGGTGGTAGGTGATGTCATACTGACTTAGTTCAATGCACCATTTGAGGAGTCGTCCGGAAGTGTCGAGACGATGGAGCACCTGTCTTAGTGGCTGATCGGTTAGAACTCTGATGGAGTGAGATTGGAAGTAGTGTCGCAGTTTTCGTGACGCGATCAATAAACAATATGCCAATTTCTCAAGTTTAGGATATCTGGCTTCTGCCCCTGTAAATCTCTTACTTATAAAGTACACCGGGCGTTGTGTACGGTCTTCTTCTCTTACCAGGGCAGCGCTTAGAGCATGAGATGATACAGCGAGGTATAGGTATAGCTCTTCGCCTTCGTTTGGAGTCGAGAGTACTGGTGGTTTCTGAAGGTGTTCGATCAGGTTAAGGAAGGCTTTTAAGCATTCATCGGTCCACTCGAATTTTCCTTTGTCTTTCTTGAGAGCTTCGAAGAAAGGGACGCACTTGTCAGTTGCTTTGGAAATGAATCTTCTTAGGGCGGCCACCTTTCCGTTTAGGCTCTGCATTTCTTTTCGAGTGGAAGGTATCCTTATTTCTTTTAGAGCCCGGATTTGTTTAGGGTTTGCTTCAATTCCTCTGGCATGGACGATGAATCCTAAGAATTTTCCCGATGACACTCCGAAGGAGCACTTTAGAGGATTCAGCTTCATTCCATATTGGCGAATTACCTGAAACATCTCGCTCAGGTGGCTTACATGATCGTCGGCTCTTCTGGACTTTACCAACATGTCATCCACATATACTTCCATAGTTCGTCCTATTAATTCCGCGAACATCTTGTTGACGAGGCGCTGGTAGGTAGCTCCGGCATTTTTGAGTCCAAAAGGCATGACTTTGTAACAATATAATCCCCGGTCAGTGATAAAGCTAGTGTGGTCTTGATCGGGAGCGTGCATGGGAATCTGGTTGTATCCGGAGTATGCATCCATAAAAGATAAAAGTTCGTGCTTGGCAGTGCTGTCCACAAGCTGATCGATTCGGGGGAGCGGGAAGCAGTCTTTCGGGCAAGCGTAATTTAAGTGGGAGAAATCAATGCATGTTCGCCACTTCCCATTAGCTTTCTTTACTAGTACTGGGTTAGCGATCCATTCTGGGTAGATGGCTTCTCGTATGAAGTCATTAGTAAGTAGGTTCTTTACTTCCTCATCGAGGGCTGTTGATCGTTCTGCTCCCATGCTTCTCTTTTTCTGCTTTATCGGTACCTTGGTGGGATCGACGTTCAGCATGTGGCATGCTATGTCTGGGGAGATTCCTGTCATATCGGCATGTGTCCACGCAAATACATCTAAGTTGTGGCGGAGAAAGTCAATGAGTTGATCCTTCAATTCTGTTTTTAGCTGAGATCCTATTTTTAATAGTCTACTTGAATCACGTTTGTCTACAGATACGAATTCCATGACCTCCGCAGGCTCAGCGGTAGCCTCCTCCTCCTTATCCCTGGGGTCTAGTTCATTGAAAGGATCGCTGGTGTATCAAAGAGGAGGGGCTTTCTTTAGTTGCTATGCTTCCAAGATTTTCATGCAGAGAGTAGTCTCTGCATCTTTCCCTTTATTCTTTCTACGGTTATTGCGAAGTTCAGTTACATAGCAATCTCGAGCGGCGTCTTGATCTCCTTCAACTTCTCCTATTCCGTTATCTGTTGGGAATTTCATCTTTAGGCACCACGGGGCTAGGACAATTTTGAAGTCAGACAAGGCTGGTCTTCCCAAGAAGGCGTTGTAGGCCGAGTGGTTTTCTATTAGTACGAACGTTTGTTTTCGCACAACGGAGCGGGGATGACTTCCTATTTCGACGAAGAGGTCAAGTTGCCCGGGTGGCATTTTCGCATCTCCAGTGAAACCGTGCAGGGGTTTATTGCAGGGAGACACATCCTTCATTGACAGCTTCATTTTGTCGAAAGCATGCTTGAATAGGATATTTACGGAGCTTCCTGTGTCTATTAGAATTCGGAAAACTTTAGCTGGACCGAACCAGGCAGAGATGACCATGGGATCCATATGCGGATACTGTCTTCCTTCTAAATCACGTCTACTGAATACGATGTCGTCACTCTCTTTCCGTTTCGGGTGGTGTTCTTCCATAATGAAGTTAACATAGCCTTCAGCATTTCTAAGTGACTTGCCATATCTTTCCATCTCCGCCCAGCTTTTGTCGGCGATGTGTGGTCCTCCCGAGATGGTATGGACCACTATCTTCTCTTGACTAGAGCCACTGGTGTTGCGATTCCCTCCGCCTACTTCTGGGACGGGTCGCTTTGGGTTCTCATTGGCAGGAGTTGGAGTCATGTTCTGACCTTTCACATAGCGTTCCAGTCTTCTTTTTCTGATGTGTTCTTCGATCAAGTCCCGGAGATGGTGGCATTCATTGATGTCATGTCCGCGGGATTCGTGGAAGCGGCAGAACTTTCCAGACTTGAGTGCGTTATCAGATTCTTTCTTGTGCGGGGGGCGCTTGTATCCGAGTTCGCCCTGAGTGGCTAGAAAGATGTTTTCGATTGTTTCATTCAAAGGAGTGTAGGAGTCAAATCTCGGTCCTGGTCGATATTGGCGTTTTTCAACCTTCCTGCCCCCAGCATTGTCTCTAGATTCATTTCTTCGAGTGTCCTTGGCTGCAGCGGGAACCTTGTCCGAAGTTGTCTTACCTTGTTGCCCTGACTGCCTCTCAGTGACGGCGTCTTCAAGTCTCATATACTTTCCAGCTTCATGGAAGAAATCAGGTAAAGTAGCTGGTTTTTCCTTAGTTAGCCTTCTTGCGAACTTGGTATCTGGGTGTACACCGCTACAGAGGGCCATTAGGGTGAGTTTCTCATCGGCATCTTGGACTGCGGCCGCTGCGGCGTTGAACCGAGTTAGATATTGTTGCAGTGTCTCTCCGGATTTCTGTTTGACATTGGATAGAGAATAAGCATCCTTGGGTTGTTCTACATGGATACGGAACTGGCTAATGAACCTTTCTTTCAACATCTCCCATGAGCTGATAGACCCTTGGGGTAGATGGCAGAACCAGGAGGTAGCTAGATCTGCTAGGAATAGCGGAAAGCATTTACACAGCACCCCTTCTGTTGCTCCGCTCATGAGCATATGCTGGGTGTATCTTTGTAAGTGTACGATGGGGTCGGAAGTTCCCTTGTAAGGTTCCATGGTTGGCATTTTCCATTCCCGGGGGGTGATGGCAGTTTCGATACTGCGGGTAAAGGGGCTGGTGACCCTAGCGCCTATTCCTCGGTCCCTTTGCTCCCGTTGGACGCATTCTCTGAATAGTCGTGCCATTCTTTCATCAGAATTTGGAGCGGATAGAAATGAACTTGGTTCTTCCCTGCGGGATCGATCTCGTCCAGATGACCTGTAGGGATGGTATAATCTATCACTTCTGACGTTATCCAGTGGTTGCCTCTGGCTGCTCGGATGCATGCTAGGACCAGCTACAGTTGCCCCCTGCCTTGACCTTCCCCTGCGGGGTTCTGTTTCGGGCATTTCCATGGGGTCAACTTCGGGCTGGGTTCTAGCTCGGCTCCGTTCAGCGGGGTTTCTATGATTAGGTGGGCATGACTGGCTCAGCTACATCCGACCCTCGCCTGGCGCCTCCCCCACTGGGTTCGGTTCCAAGCGCTTCATCGAGTCGGAGTTCGGGCTGACTCCGGGCGCGGCCCCTATCATTGTTGTTCCTGTTGATGGCTTCCTCGAAGAGGGAAGACCTTTGCTGTCTCCGAGATCCTCCAGATTGAGATTCATCCCATGATTCAGTGTTGCGGTTGGATTCTTCGACATCTCTCAAGCGTGACATGAGTTGGTTCACCAAAGCTTCTTGTTGGGATGCGAAGCGGTTAGTCACTTCCACCACAACTCTGTCTAGGTCTGCTCTAGTGATTACTGTCGGTTGTTCCGCGGCAGGGGCTGTTGGATTTGCCTGATCTTCATGTGGCACTGCTGCTGTAGTGGGATGGTTCTCTTGATCTGGATCCACTGGATTTGGAGCGCTGCTAGTTGCAGCGTTCTTTCCCTTGTTGGCGTCTTTTCTTGGCCTGGAAGTCATGTTTCCTAGGCAATGAAGGGTGCTATTGGGAAAGAAGGTTGAATGAGGGAAGCTGAAGCTTCGAGTTCGAAGTTCTCAGTGAAAGCACCAAAAATGTTTGCGCAAAAAATGGGCAAACACCTCCAAGTCGTGTGATTTAGTTGATTTTATGTGATTCTTAATGATTTAGATGAGTTATGTAAATATGAAAAAGCAGGGGCTGAAATGTAAAAGACACACAGATTTATAGTGGTTCGGCCAGAACGTGCCTACGTCCACTTTATATGTTATTATCTTCTTTGTTTCAGATTACAAGTACAATGCTTTGTGTACAAGTGTATGAAAGTAGTTTGAAAGTTCCTTCCGTGCTTGAGCTCTCAAACTTGTCTGCCATTGTTGTACCCCTGCCCCTCTATTTATAGAGTGAGGTAGGGGGCAGGGGTCTTGGATGTATATAGCCGTTGGTGGGCCCGGGCTGGAGCTATCTGGCCTGTCAGCATTCTGGTTCGGCGAGGCTTCATTCGGTGGTGAGGTATGTGTTTGGCTCGATGGTGTTGGTCCGGCCATGAATGATCCGGTGATGGTGGTCCGGTTGTAGCTTGGGAGTTGGTTCGGTAGAGGGGTGATGTATGGATCGGTGGACCTGGGCCGGTGAAGGCTGGTGGACCGGCATGGCTGGTCCGGTAGGGTATTGGAGGGGTGGGTCCGGTGGACCTGGACCGGTGAAGTCTGGTTCGGCAGGAGCTTATGCCGAATGGGGTGGAGGTTGTGCCTTGCCGAATGGATATGGCCGAATGAACTATAAGTTGGGCTTGCCGAATGGACCCTTGGACATGAGTGTTGAACGAACTCCTTACTAGATGGAATGGAGGTCGCCAACCCGGGTGAAACTGCCGCTTCTCAGTCTCGAGGTCTTCTGGGTGAGAATTCGCCCAACAGGAGATGTTTTCCTTTATGTGTTTTCTGCATACAGTAATTTATTAAAAAGAAAATCTCAAGGGAAAATGTTGTATTCTATGGTCTAAAAATGAAAAAGAAAAGATGGGACTGCAGCATAGAATGGTTGTTGTATATGTCTCATAATTAAATAAGTGGAAATATAGAAGTGCAATGTTACACATGTGCCGAGCTTCTATGTTTACAAATAAATCCAGATAAGAATAAAGACTTTTGGTTTAGTCAGATCTTAATAAATTGTGAGCACCTGATTAAACCAGAGGTAATAGATGCAACAGAGAAAACTATTTATGACCATATATTTTAAACTTGATCCATTAAAAAAAACCATGATTTAAATAACATGTATACTGAGAACTCAGATTAGCTAGTATGATAAAATCTATGTTTATGAAAACATGATCTATTATTTCTTGAATACATGCATGATGGTTGAGTTATTTATTTTTCTCTGATTAAATGTGAGATGCATAAGGGATTAGCACAATTGGGGAAGGGGAAAATAAACACTTAGTAATTTAACTAAGGATTTTGGATCTTAGGGCTACAAAGTATGGCTTGGCAAGGGGAACATTGCAAGCTCACACATGGTATGATCATACCCAGGGGCCTGAGTGTGCTGGATTAACAGTGAATATGTCCCAGACAATGTGTGATTTGATAGAAGGAAAGTAGCTAAAGACCAACATAAAATACCTGATATTGAATTCTAAAAAAAAAAAAACAAGTTCACAAGAAGGCTTGGGTAAAATCCCTGATAGCCAGAAAGTTTGTAGATGAGGAAAGATAATTTAAAGGATGATTATATTGGTTGTTTTAAAGTATTTTATGGATGGATTATATGCTTGTGCTCCCTGACACAACACATTGAATCATGAATTATTTTGTTGGGCAATAATAAACATGCATAGGTTAAACAGGAAGGTGTACAAGAGAAATATTGCTTTCATTTATTTATTGTAGAATTTATTTGAAAATGAGAAAAGTTATCTAAATTTGGATTTTCAGTAAGATTGCTCATACCAGACAATTAGTCTGACCTTTTGTGTGTTTGTGCACCATTGGGTGTCTCATATTTTTATGAGGCAGCTCATGGTGATTCTGCAGGAAAATAGGCTTCTCTTTGATCAAGAATTGGATGAATTAGCTGCTAAGGATTTAGATACAATAGCTACAGACTCACTGATATTGAAATAGAAGTTTAAGTCGAATTTATATTATGAGATGTTAGTTAAGTTGTTTGGGAAGAAACTGATGTAGTAATATTTTCTAGCTGTGGTGTATTGAACTTAAAAATATAATTCAGTTGGAAACTGTGTGTTGCTCTTGAAAATGTTTTAGCTGAGTATTGAAGTTTTCCTTCTTAGTTTCAGAATGATTTAATTCAAAGAGTAGAAAATCTGATATATAAACATGTAAAGACTGAATGAGTGTCTCAGTACTTAATGAGGAAGATTCATGTTAAAAAAAATGATAAGGCAAATCTGGCATATACAAGTGTAGAATTACCATAGAAAGAACCCAGAAAATGCTCGTGATTTATATACAAATTAATACAAAACAGTAAGGTTAATCTGACCAAACCTTTAAGCCTGGGCTCAACCCATTCTTAATAGTCTTAAACCCAGTTTGTAGAGAAAAACTAATTACATATACAAGTAGAGTAAGCCTCATCATTTCAAGTTAATAATTATTTGAAAAAGAATCAAAATATTTAAAAATCCTATTAGTAAATAAACATGCATAGGGACTTGCATACACTGATTTAAAAGACAGGTTATAAATAGATTAGTAGAAATAAGTATGACTGGGGGAAACTGTATTCTAAAGAAAAGAAATTACTATGTATAAATTATTTAATGATTTTCAAAGCAGATTTCTACTTATTAATATTTATACTCTAATTCAAGTAGAAAATATAGGGGAATAATTTACATATCTTCATATATGCAAATTAGATAAGTTGAACAACACAATATTTTTATATTGGATAAAAGATCCTGGCTAGAGAAAAATTTAGAGATGACATTCTCTTGAGTAAATGACCACAGTATGATATTAAAAAAAAAAATTAGTAGAAGAAAGTGGGTCATCTCAAAAAATATAACTATTAATAGTATCATATGGTATGCATCTATATATATTCCTAAAAATATATAAAAATTTGTGACTTATAACCATGTGTGTATTAAACATCTCATATGTATGTGCATATATTTATAATGCATATGTGCACATACCATATATACGTGTATACATTCATAACATTCCATGTTATATATATTAAAAAACACACACTAATACATACACATAGATACACACACACACACACACACACACACACACACACACACATATATATATATATAGGGCAAGGATCGACTACACCACATGTCAACAACATCCCTATTCTTCTATGGTTTTAACTACACATTCCGATTTAAATAATATACCTTCTTTCTTTTGTCATCACATTATATTATTTAAATCCGAATGTGTGCTAGAAATTTGAGGAATAGAGGTGCAGCAAAATGAAGTGTAGCCGATCCTTGCGTGCACGCGCGCGCGCACACACACACATAAAAATTTATTGGGACACAAAACGGTGATAAGATGATCCAAAGATTCGGATCTAGTGTATCACCAATCATGTTTTAATTTATGTCCAAATAAGCATGTGTTCTTGTGTGTAGATAATGATCGGCTCATTTTCACTTTTGCTACGAATATAAACGGAGGAAGTTGTTTTTTTTGTTCCATCCATTTCCTAAAAAAGAGGTCAGGCGGTCCTCGTTGTGGTACATGCGTGGAGCAGGTTGTGAGTGTGGGATTTGGGCATTATGGGTAGAGATTGGGTGAGATTACATTTGGTTTATTATCTGTTTGGTATTACTAAACATATCAGAAAATCAAAGGACTTAAGGTAATTATTATTTTTATTAGAAAGTAATGCTAGGATTTAAAAGATATATGTCAGTTTTTATTTTTAAATTTAAAGTTGTGCTAAATGCATACCAAAAACTTTTATAATCCACCCCGTCTTCATTTTACACCCCGCCCCACAATTACTCGTGCCTTCTCCAATTTAACACACATATTATTTTACCATTACCCAGCTCTGCCAGCCAACCGAATGGTGCCAGCCAAATTGTGTGTTTTCCCTCACAAACAGCTCAGTTCGGTAGACGGTACAACGTCGGTTGACTTGCTAATTTTAAAATCTTCCTTTTTTGTTGGATTTCATTCACCATTCTTAATTTATTGTTACACTTTTAGAAATTAATGAAACCTGCTAATGAATGGATATAGATCACATGCTTTGGAAAAAATTGAGCAACATACACCAAATAAATCTCAGCATTCTCTGTTTACTTCAACAACACCCTAATCATTAATCTCATTTTCATGGACCTTGTCTTTATAGCCTATATTTGCTTTGAATTTTTCCTTCTTTTAGGTTAATAATGCTCCAAAATTGATTTTAAAAAGACTTTCATATCGTTCGTAATTTATACCGCAAGGTTTCAACTTGCACTTCTTTCGATGTATGATAGTAAACAATTTACAAAGCTTCCTTCATCCAGTTTAATGTTGTAGCCTCCTCTTGTTTAGCAAATCCAAAATAAAAGTATAAAACCCTAGCTCTTTCAATATATCAAAAGATATGAAAAGAATTGAAAAAACACTTCAACCACACACCACCGTTATTAACGCAAAAGATATGAATTTCTACAAGCAAACACTCATCATTATGTCAGGCCTACTAGCTGTTAAATATAGTAACGATCCAATCATACTACGATATAATTTTTGGTCAATATTTTTGCCACTTTCATCTTTATCAAGATGTATGGTTGTACTCATAGGAGTTGTTTGATAGAAGTATTTTCTTATATCAAAGCGTTTAATCCGATTGTTATAATATTTTTCTTGATTAATAAAAATACCATTTTCTAGTTGTTTTATTTGTAAGCCAAGAAAATAATTTAACTCACCAATATGTGACATTTCAAATCATCTGGTCATTATTTTAGAAAAATCTTGACATAGTCTTTCATTTGTAGATCCAAAAATAATATCATCAACATATATTTGAACGATTAAAATATTTTTGTTTATTTCTTTTAATAAAAAGAGTTTGATCAACCTTTCCAATTTCAGAACCAGAATCTGTTAAAAATCTTTTAAGACGATCGTACCGAGCACGGGTTGCTTGTTTCAAACCGTATAAAGCGTTTTTAAGCTTATAGACATGGTTAGAAAACTGTTCATGTACGAATAACGGAGTTTGTTCAACATAAACATTTTCTTTTATGAAACCGTTTAAAAAATCACTTTTGACATCCATTTGATATAATTTAAAAGGCAACATCGCACATATCAAATCTCAAGCTCCGAGTACGAAAATGGTGATTTATCATTGGTTGGCTGCAACAAAACAGGGAGCCCAACAATAAAACACACCTACGACCACTCACATGCCACTGCGACCACAACCCATTTATGTTCTCGGCCACCCCCGCAATGTTGAAATGAGTCAACAAGCAGAAAAAGTCCAAGAAAAAAAAACAGGATGATCCGCCGAGCACGAAAAAACCAATTTACCGAACTAATTTGATTGATTGGCCTATTAGCTCAGTTGGTTAGAGCGTCGTGCTAATAACGCGAAGGTCGCAGGTTCGAGACCTGCATGGGCCATTCTTCTTATTATTTTTAAATTCCAACCATTATTTTCCCTAACCGCAACAAACAACTCACACCTCTTACTAATTTCATGTCAACCTAAATTACCAATCAACTAAACAAAATATTCATTTTTGTGCCTCAAATCAACGCATAATACTAGCATCAGATCTAGAATCCAAATATTAGAGCATTTGGAAAAAAATATCAAAAATTTACCTGTAAAATTGAAGCAATTGGAGAAGGGCAAAAATTCTGCTCCATGAAAAAATCGAAGCAGTTTACCAATTAACAAATACAAGGAGGAAAATGGTTGTGGTGCCATGTATTCAAAACAGGCACCGGGCATGATGTTGGATGCCCGGTGCAAGGCCTCGAATGACGTTTATAATTTTTAAATTTGTCCCATGAATATGGCAGTATTTGAAGCTGACAGAAGGACAGTCCTGGTCTGTCTGGTTGGTATTATTACGGTTGAGATGCGAGAGTTTTGGGCTTCGGCTCTGAGTTAAGTTGGAAAATATATCGAGCTTATTTTGATCGAGCTGGTTAATGTTAGGGCTTTTGAAATGTTGGATTGGTTCGGTAAATTGGTTTTTTCGTGCCCGGTAGATCATCCTGTTTTTTTTCTTGGACCTTTTCTACTTGTTAACTTATTTCAACATTGCGGGGGTGGCCGAGAACATAAATGGGTTGTAGTCGCGGTGGCATGTGAGTGGTTATAGGTGTGTTTTATTGTTGGGCTTCCTGTTTTGTTGCAGCCAACCAATGATAAACCACCATTTTCGTACTTGGAGCTTGAGATTGGATATGTGCGATGTTGCCATCTAATGATATTAAAAGGGAATTGTTTGATTCTTACCTGTTTCGTTGTCCCTCACCGTGCCTTGTGGTGATTTGATATGCGGATAATTAAAATCAATCTTCTAGTTGAAACAAGAAACATTCATAGTTCAAATGGAAAGAAGCAATTGTAATACTATAAAGGAGAGGTCATGGGTTCAAGTCTCTCTAGAGTCATAATTTTTTTTTTGTATTTTAATAAAAAAATGAATGAAAGTTTATATATATATATATATAGATATAGATATATATATATATATATGTTTTATCAAGTTGTGTTATGAAAAACTACAAATTCAAATAGTATAAATACGTATATATAAAAAAATTATAAATCTTTAAAAGAGACTATTCCAAGTTCTCATCTTAAATTGATGAAAGTATTTTCATTTAAAGGTTTTGTAAAAATATCGGCCAATTGTTTATCAGAGGAAACAAATTCTAGATTTATCAAATCCTTTTCAATATTATCATGAAGAAAATGATGACGAATGTCAATGTGTTTTGTTCGTGAGCGATTGACAGGATTTTTAGATAAATTAATAGCACTAGAATTATCACAGTAAATAGTTGACTTAGATAAATTAAAACCAAAATCTTGTAGTGTTTGTTGCATATAGATAACTTGAGCACATGCCAGAGCTGCAGAAATATATTCTGCTTTACATGTCGATAATGAAACACAGTTTTGTTTCTTACTAAACCAAGATACAAGAGAACGTCCAATGAAGTGACAAGTACCACTTGTACTTTTCTACTTGTCCGGCTTCCTCCAAAATCAGCGTCACTATAGGACACTAATTCAAAAGGACATTCCTTTGGATAGAATAGTCCAAAGTCCTTGGTTTTATTAAGATACCGTAGTATGCATTTCACTGCTCGTAAATGTGATTCTTTGGGATCTACTTGAAATCGTGCACACAAGCAAACACTCA
The DNA here is from genome assembly GCA_030765085.1 of Allium cepa. Taxonomy (NCBI): domain Eukaryota; kingdom Viridiplantae; phylum Streptophyta; class Magnoliopsida; order Asparagales; family Amaryllidaceae; genus Allium; species Allium cepa. The sequence continues at coordinate 131,619,349 of CM060940.1, read as the reverse complement.
TCATTATGTATGGTCTACTAGCTGTTAAATATAGTAACGATCCAATCATACTACGATACAATTATTGGTCAATACTTTTGCCACTTCCATCTTTATCAAGATGTATGGTTGTACTCATAGGAGCTGGTTTGATAGAAGTATTTTCCATATCAAAGCGTTTAATTAGATTGTTACAGTATTTTTCTTGATTAATAAAAATACCATTTTCTATTTGTTTTATTTGTTAGCCAAGAAAATAATTTAACTCACCCATATGTGACATTTCAAATTATCTAGTCATTATTTTAGAAAAATCTTGACATAGTCTTTCATTTGTAGATCCAAAAATAATATCATCAACATATATTTGAACGATTAAAATATCCTATTTATTTCTTTTAATAAAAAGAGTTTGATCAACCTTTTTAATTTCAAAACCAGAATCTATTAAAAATCATTTAAGACGATTGTACTAAGCACGGGGTGCTTGCTTCAAACCGTATAAAGCCTTTTTAAGCTTATAGATATGGTTAGGAATTTGTTCGTGTATGAATAACGGAGGTTGTTCTACATAAACATTTTCTTTTATGAAACCATTTAAAAAAGAACTTTCGACATCCTTTTGATATAATTTAAAGTTATGAAAACATGCAAATGCTAGTAAGATTCGTATTGCTTCTAGTCTAGGGACTGGAGCAAATGTTTCTTCATAGTCAATTCCTTCTTCTTGATTATATCCTTGAGCAACTAATCTAGCTTTATTTCTACTAATATTTCCTTGTTCATCTGCTTTATTTTTGAAAACTCATTTTGTACCAATAACTGATTGGTCACTAGGCCGTGGAACTAAATCCCAAACGTCATTCCTTTCGAATTGGTTTAACTCTTCTTGCATAACGATTAACCAATTTTCATCGGTAGATGCTTCTTTAATATTTTTAGGTTCAATATAAGAAAGAAAAACTACATGACCCATTTGATTTAATTGACTTCTTGTTCTAACAGATGAATTGAGCTCTCCAATAACATTAACAGAAGGGTGATCTCTTAATATTCTAGGTTGAGATCTTAATTCATTGTTATTGTGAACAATGTTTTCATTATTTTCAACATTTGAAATTTCTGTGTCTGTGATATTATCAGGGAATTCTTCATCATCTCTTATACTTGGGATTTGTTTAAAATTTTCATCGAAAGATACATGAAGTGTTTCTTCGATGATATTTGTTCTTTTATTATAAATTTGATAAGCTTTGTTTCGATCCGAGTATCCTAAAAATATTCCTTCATCGGATTTTGGATCAAATTTACCAAGCTGATCTTTTGTGTTTAAAACAAAACATTTCAAACCGAAAACTTTAAAATAAGAAATATTTGGTTTTCGTCCATTAAGAAGTTCATAATGAGTATTCTTAGTTAATGGTCGAATAGAGACACGATTCAAAACATAACAAGCTGTTGCAACTACTTAGCCCAAAAATGTTTTGGTAATGTACTTCCATTTAACAAAGTCCTTGCACATTCTTGTAAGGTTCTATTTTTACGTTCTACAACTCCATTTTGTTGTGGAGTTCTAGGAAACGAAAAATTATGGAATATTCACTTTTTCTTACAAAAATGTTCAAAGGCTTCGTTTTCGAATTCATCTCCATGATCAATTCTTATGTTTTTGATTTTCAAACCTTTAAAACTTTGAATTCTCTTGACAAAAGTTTTGAAATTATTAAAGGTATCACTTTTATTTTTCATAAAGATAGTCCAAGTATATCTAGAAAAATCATCAACAATAACAAACACATATCTACTATGATTAATGGATTGTACTTGTGTTGGTCTAAATAAATCAATATGTAGTAATTCAAGTGGTTGTAAAGTTGAAATGACCTTTTTAGATTTAAAAGATGGCTTGGCTAATTTACCTAACTGACGTGCATCACAAATATGATCAATTTTAAAATCCATTTTTGGTAGACCTTTCACTAAATCATTTTTAGAGAGCTTGTTTATAGTTTTGAAGTTAATATGACAGAATCGTTTGTGCCATAACCAAGGATCATTTTCTTTGGCTATTAAACGCATATCTGAATAATGATTTATTTTCATATTCAGAACATATATATTTCTCTCTCTATTTCCTTCAAAGATAAGATTTTAATTTTGATCAAAAATACTTCATTTGTTTTCAGAAAAAGTGATTTTGAATCCTTTGTCACACAATTGGCCGATACCAAGTAAATTATGTTTAAATTTTTGACTAATAAAACATTTGAAATAAGAGGTAAATTTGAAATACCATTATTGCTCACGTCTTTGCTGATGATATAACCTTTGGAGTTGTCTCCAAAAGTGACGGAGCCTCCATCTGAATAAGTAATATTTGATAGCATATCTTTGTCTCCTGTCATATGTTTTCAGCAACCACTGTTGAGTATCCATTTTCCTCTTTTCTTGAGTGGGACCTACAAAAGATATGAGATAATATTGGTACCCACTTTTTCAATAGGGTCCTAAGAGTTAAATCTTAGGAAACCGAACCCAAGAGGGCTTAGTATCCCATTTAAAAATGTAATCCTTATTTTTATGAATAGTTTCAAGAAATATATTTCTTCCTAATTAGACTATTGTTTGTTTTAGGAACCCAGACATTTATACTTTTTGAGTAAGAATTTCTTTTTGTCTGTGCAGTAGTAGGATTAATATTTCTCTTAATTTTCTTTCTAGGTGAAAATTTTGTTTTCTTAACATATTCTAATCCTCTTCTACTTGAAACAGATTGAGAGCTATCAATAATTTTAGATAAAGTTTCTCTTCCTTTATTAAAGTTTGAAATATTTTTGGTGATGCTTTCTAAATTAGTTTTGAGACTAGTATTATCCAACTCTATTAATTTTACCTTAGTTTTTAGCTCATGATTTTCAGAAACAAGAGCATCATTCTTCTCTTTTTGAGTTTCAATTTCATGACTCAAAAGGGTGAGTTGAGAATTGATATTAGAGAATAATTCTTGTAATTTTCAAGTTCTTCCTCTAGTATTTTATTCTCATCTTTAAGCATATCTCCTTCGAGTTCTGCTTTGTTCTGATGTTCACGAGTCTCCTTATATTTTCTTTTGAGAATTTTCAGAGTATCAACTAACTCTGAATCTATCTCTATCATATCATCAGAAGTAAAATCACTAACCTCGTTTTCAGTAGCCATGAAACAGACATTTGCTTGCTCATTTTCACTTTCACTACTGTTATCTGGTGAAGAAGTATCTGAATCATCCCATGTTACAGAGAATGCTTTTTTCTTATCTTTTCTACCATTGTTGAAGTATTTTTTTCTTTAACTTTGGACATTCTTTCTGGATACGACCTTTCTTATGGCAATTAAAGCATTCTAGAATTGAAGATGATGGTTTGTTTGGAAAGTTCTTTTTTTCATTATTTCTATTATTTTTCCGGAATTTCAAGAACTTTTTGAAATTTTTGGCATTAAATGCTAGATCTTCTTCATTCGAATCTTCATCTTTTTCTTCTTCAGCATGAAAAGCTATATTCTTTTTGTCTTGCGCTTGTACTCGTTTTGCCTGCAAATTTACTTCATAGGACATTAGATTTCCTATTAACTCTTCAGGTTTTATGGTAGAGAGGTCATTAGCTTCTTCAATAGCCAAGACTTTTCTTTCCCATTCATCCATTAAAGAGTTTAGGATCTTTGATACAGTATCAAAATCAGTGTACTTTTGATACAATCCTAATAGTGAATGATAGATATCTTGAAATCCAGAGTACATATCATTGATGGGTTCATCTTGTTTCATTCTAAAGTTTTGAAACTAATTTTTGAGCATGGAGATTTTGCTTTGTTTAACTTTTTTAGTTCCTTCATGAGTGATTTTAAGTGTTCTCCATATTTCATAAGCAGTTTGACACATGCTAACACGATTAAATTTATTTCTATCTAATGCACAGAATAACATGTTTATAGCTTTAGCATTGGCAGTAGCATCTAATTTTTGTGTGTTTGACCAAGTGGAGTATTCTGCAGTAGGAAGAGTGTATTCATTTTGTGTGATATTCCATGATTCAAAACTATTAGATTGCATGTATATTCTCATACGAATAGACCAATAATTATAGTTCAAACCATTAAAAAATGGAGGTCGTGCAGTGGATTGACCTTCAATAAAACTAGTATTGGTAGTGCTGGTGTTGTTTTCCATATTAGCAAGATATTAGATAACTTTGTAACGGTTATAAGATGCCTTGCTCTGATACCAAATGAAAGTGTGTAGGATCGTGCAATATGGATATAATAATGCAGAGTATAGTAATGTAGTAAATAGTGCTAAATATAAAAGCAGTAATATAATAAAAATAACACCAGAGATTTTATACTGGTTCGGAGCACCGTCCTACGTCCAGTCCCAAAATCCTTCTGAAATTTCACTAAGACAACAATCCTCACTTAACCCGAAGGAACAGGTATACACAGACACCTGAGCAGCAAAACAGGATTTTTGCCTCAGCAGCAGAAGAGGACTTCACTAATACAAAAGTATATCTGACACTGTGTGTTCTTGATAACACTAATTTGTCTCTGATAGTACAAACCTCCTATAATAAAATCCTCAAGTATATGAAGTGTATGTGAAGATATGAAGAGAAGGTACTGCTCAGTATAGAAGATTATGAAAGTTTATTTGATGATTCAAAGCAGTAAAAATGTTTGTTCATTGTTTGAATGCAAATATTAAAGCACAAGAAGAATATTAGAGAGTTAGAATGAAAATCGGTGAATATGAAGTGTTTGGGAGTATGTATATGTAGTAGTTGAAGAGTTACTGCCATTAGTGAAGGTTTCTAACGAAGAGGAGCATCTATTTCCGTTCAGAGAAGGGTTGCTTCCTTTCGCAGAAGAAGATGTCTTTTCGAAAATATGGCAGTTGGTCTCGGGTCAGTCGACTGGTCGTTCTTGGTCAGTCGACTGACTGTGCAAAAGAATAAAAAAATAAACAGTGCATATTGTATATGTACACAGTCATTCGGCTGGATGATCCTAGCCAGTCGACTGGCTGAGTTAATTTTGCACAATATGCTTCTGTTTTGTTTAATTATGAGAAACATGAAGTGCGGACTACTTGATGATAGATTTTAACAAATTTCTAAGACTCAATCATAAGTACTAGATATTGAGAACATAGATTAAAAGTCTTGATATAGCCATAGTCCTTTGATTATCTCTTTTTGTCGTGAATTCTCTTTCTCTTCTATCTTGCTTTGTCATGAATCAAAAACTAGTGATTCAACAACATCCACTCATATTATGGTTGAATGCTTTTATAAGTTTATGAAGAACATTCAGAGATGTGATAATTTAAACTGCAAGAATCGTAAGATCATAAGGTACAATATTTCAAGAGTTTTTAATGATGTAAATTCATAGGGATAATCAATATTAAGGAATTCTTTATAGACTAAAAAGTATTTATTGTCGAAAATGATAAGGGGAACAAGCACGCTTTATATTGCTTGATTCCATAAAGTCAAAGTAAGAGAAACATAAACGAGTACTATATGGAAAATGACTGCTTCAAAAGTTAATGCACTTAAGTTAATTTTTTTGTACTCTCTTTATTCACATTATAACCATTTTAATATTATTATTAATTATTAACTTTTAAGAATAAAACGACTTCCTATCAAGTCCATTTAACATTGTGATAAGAAGAAGAGAGGTTGATGCATGTTAGATTGAAAGTACTCATTTAACATACATTGTAAATAAATGTATAAATAAAGATAAAGAAGTATTTAAGGATCTAGAAGAAATGATATAACATATAAATATATTTGTAGTTGTTTCTTTAATCGAATATACAAACATATAAAGTAAAGTATACTAGATATTTTTAAGTTATTATCGGGATTTTAGTTATATTGTTTAGGTTTATTTGATATTTTTGTTATGCTGTCATTTAAACAGATTTTAGTTTTCTATTTCTAATATGAACAAATTAGGTTATTACTATTCATTTATAAATATAAGATTTATTTATGAATAAATTGAGACATTGTTGGAATTAAAGCTCCTAAGGTTAAAACATAGTCTACATTAACTTATGATGAGTTCCTTTTATAATGAAGTCTTAAATTTTGATTTGGTGATTAATATGATTATTTGTTATAGCTTACTAAATAATTCTAGATTAAGGCACTAAAGATAGAAAATATTTTATTAATATTCTAAACGATTTAAAAGTTATAGTTTTGTGAACCCCTTTAAGGAAAAGTTTTAAGATGGGAAATGCAACAGTTTTTGAGGATGTTGAGTTTGGAAGGAGAAATAAAGTATAGATCATTGTCATTGAAGTGAATCATTACATTTGATTCAACTATAGTTACTTTTTTGGATAATTTATAGTATTTGTTTTCTTTCATAGAAGTAAATCAAGAACTATAATAAGATAATATTAAACAAAATTTTCTTATGAATCAGCGTCTTTAAATAGAATCATTATTTTGATTCAACTATATTTTACTTCTTCCGATAATGTATGAGATTTGTTTTCTATCATTGACAAAGTAAATCAGGAACCATAATAAGACAATGTTAAACAAAATGATTAGTAATCAAAATAGTTATGAGATATCTTTAAGGAACAAAAATATCATATGCTCATATATAAAAGATCGGATTGGTTGGAGATCATAAAGCATTACGATCCGAAAATTTTGGATGTCGAGAGTACAAAAGATCCACTTTAGGTAATAATTTTTTTTGGGTGGAGCTATATAAGGAAAGTTGTCATACAGGCACTTATAGCCTACTATACTAGGAACTAATGTTTACTTTCTGTCATCGGGCATTCAATAATGAAAAATAATTGCAAAATTTTGTCATAAAATTATGGAATATTAAAATAAAAGGGAATTGAAAGACCACTGTAATGGCCTGCAAATCCGTAGCCATTTGAGTCGACAATATTCTCCATCAGTTTAACTCAAATAGGACGGAACTACAAACCATTAGGGTAAAAGAAGAAAGAGGTAGAAGAAGAAGATAGAAAACAACATCAGAGTCTCACAATCGCAGAGGAATAAAGCGTAATATATAATAACCGATCTTTATATAAAAAGAACTATTACTATTTTATACATTGCATCATCAGAGTATAACACCAAACAATAACACAATACTGGACAATTATAATAACTTGTCCTTACAAAAGCTGACTATACATCTTACCATACACAGCGGAATATAAGTGAGATACGTGATATACGTCTCGTCATCAAGCTCTTCTTCTAAACTCCATAGCATCCTATCCTATATCTGTAATACTTGGTCTGATCCAAACATTATAATAAAATAACACCCGAGTCAGTTTGGAAAACCAACGTGAGAAAACACACTGAATTGAATTGTTAAAGTTTCCAAAATCCTTTGAAAATCAAAGGTATCTCGTAAGACCACGCCACAAACAAACATGTTGGGTTTTTACCTTATGATAACCAAAACATTTTTATCAAATCCGTCTGATATTATAATAATGTCTAAGTACAAATACTTATTAAATAGCCGAAATTGTTACATTCATTAAATTCCAGAATAATGTGTATACAAACAAGTCCGATGACACTTATTGGAGATTGGGTTTCCATACAATGGCAAGGCTACTGGGGTACCGTCCGTTACAATACCTGGCCTAGATTAGAGCACCGAGGACCACTCCTGATCCCCTGCAACACAAGACCGGAGCTACCCCTTACTGGATAGTCCGAATAAGATCACCCCGTGGGTTGGGATCAGCAACCGCCCACAAAGCCGAGATCAAAAAGGGACTCTAGACAAGGATGACCTTATCCTACTTGGGTGCTACCCACTTAGCCTTATTGCACCTCCTCTGTTTTAGCCATTCGCGGTTGATGAGGCTTGGGGCCATGTGTTACCTTTTTAGAACACATTCACTTAGAATGCTCATTGTCTTCCAATGACGATGGTCTGATAGCATTCTTCCATACAAGTTGCCTTGGCTCTAGACAAACCGAATCACTGTTTTCATCATCTTCACGGTTTTCATTCGCAACGTTCAAACCTGATCGAAGTGGTTTTTGAATAATTAAATCCGATCTCGGTCTCATCGAAACAATCAGCGCATTGCCCAATATTGATAGTCGGTTATTTAACTAACAAATTAAACAATCATTCAATCCATTATTTTATTTCCACTGAAAATGACAAACTTATTAAATTTAGATTTTAAATAAATTAAATCACTTTATCCAAAAATATACATTTAAAGCATTTAAAATAAACCTACTTAAATCTCTTTATTCAAAATAATAGTTAAGAAATTCTATAATAATTTGTCAAGTAAAACTTTAGCCAAAGACTAATTTTAAAATAAAACTGTTATATAAGGTATAAATATTTAATAGTTATCTTTAAAATCACAATACCACTTTAACCTTTAAAAATACTTAACTACTAAAATTTACTTAATTACTATTTACTTTAACACTTTCAAAACCATTAAAAAAATAAATTCTCCCAAAAACATTCTTTTAAAAACACCTTTTAAAACTTCTAATTTATACTTAAAAATCTTCCTTTGAAAACATACTTAGCTTTTCAGGAAAATACACTTTCCACTGCAATAAAACCGGTCTTGTCCTTTATAAATCCCTCTCGATTTATTTCCAGTTTTAAATGTACGTTCCAACCCCGTAAATTCCTTTTTCGCATTTTTGAAAATAAAACCACTAATTATTTTTAAAACAAATTACCATTTCCTTATAAATAATCACCGTGAATTTATAATTTCAAATTATCCATTGATAAATATTTCACTTTATTTATAAACCCAGTTTATACATCACATAGTCTCATTCTCCTTTTAATCACTGTATCAAAACACTTAATCGATTTCCTGAATTAAATTCCATTTTAAAGTTTATTTCTTGACATACTCAAGTTTATTCCAAAATCCGTTAATCCAAGCTTCACTTCTTTATTACGATTTAAAATCTAATTTAAATCTGAAATATCAATTTCACACTTTATTGCAAACTTCTCTTTTAATTTTCCCAATCCATTTAAAACTTAAATTTAAAAATAAATTCTTTGTACTTAAAATCAATATTGCTTAAGTCCTTACTTTTTAAAATCCTTTTCTTACATTTATCCAAAATCCCTATTATCCCAATATTCTGGAATTGATTAATAGGATTTAAAAATCAAACTGTTTATTTTCCCAACTCTTTTCTTTTTAATTGATTCAACTTACTGTAAATATGCTTCTTTAAATTTTCCCTTTTAATAATTCAATATTTATATTTTTTAAATGCCATAATATATTCAGCAATATATTAACATCAAATAATATAATTTTTCCAACATAATATATAATAGATTATTCAACATTTCATATATCACTGAAATGAAAATAAATTCAACATTTTTGAGGAATCCAGTTGGATCCCTCCAACCCATTTCCCTAAATCCACAGATTTTAGCACAATATAATACCAATCCCACTTCGAGGGGGATATCGCGGTATATAGGATCATCCTCTATTATGCGGTGTGCATAGGGTCTCATCCGTTATATAATGCGGGATATCAATCACTCCAATATATATACTACTATATATAATATCACACCCAGAATGATAAAAATTATCAATTCAAGCAATCAACCAATATTTTAAATTTTAACCATTTAAATTCACCGGTAATCCAATTTGAGTGAGATTAACTCATCTTTGATTTTTTTTAGCAATCCAATCCAAACTGGCTTGTCTCTCTTCGATTTCAGCCCTTATATAAACATTATATGGTTTATTATCATTTGAACAAATCAATTACTGTAAAGACCCGTAAATCCGTACTCCTTGAATAGACACTAATCTCCTTTGTTTAATTCAAGATGAACGAAAATACGAACCCTTAGGGGTTTTAAGAAAAAGAAAAGAAGAAGAAAGAAAATTTAGAGAGATAGAAGATAGATAAGGTAGAAGAGGGAGGGAAAAGAAGATAGAAAATTTTAAAATAGAAGGAAAAGAGAATAGAACGAAACAGAAAACAACAGAATCACATCAGAATCTCACAATTCGCAGCGGAACAACATATAATAATAAATGAATAATCTTTAAACAAAGAACTATATCAGTTATTACATTTTATACATTACATTACATCATATCATCAGAGTGTATAACAACAATATACAACATCAAACAGTGCAGCGGAAAAAGAAATGCTATATAAACTAGTAATACACCATGCCATCCAGCTTGCCTCCAGCAACTCCAGAATATCCAGAATATCCTGATAAACCTAACTCTTAACTGCCCGTGTGAAAATTGGTGGGCACCCAGAGTTTAGGAAGGAAAACAATAAACTCCAAGTCAGTCATGTGACTGGTGTGAGAACTCAAAACAGTTTATTTATCTTTAAAATCAAAATAGAGGAATATTTTTAAATTCAATTCGCAATGCTTTTAAAAATGAGACTACCATAAGGCCTCCCGCACACACACACAATGCAAACGCAGAATCGGAGGAGATTTCTCCTTATGATAGCCAAAGATGCTTGATACGCATTTAAAAGAACATTTCATATTATTACTAGTGCATAGTGTAGAAGAAATTCATTTCGAAAGTAGAATATAAATCTTAGCCAACATAGACATTTCGAACTATGCCTACTATAGCTACCATCCAAACAGTGTTGCGACACCATAAGTGAATGATAGGTTCTACAACTAATACCGTACAAGTTTCGTATTGTTTCTTTGGATTTCCAACAAATGGTCAGGCCAAGGAACTTCCCATTGCCACATGAGAATGCCTCTGGAAAGACATCCCCGAGAACCAAACCGGAACTCTGCCAACACAAGGACGGGTTACCCCTAACTGGGTAACTACTGACACGAGCACGCCATTCCCCGATCGTAAACGACCTTTCTCACGGGATCCCGATAGCCAACAACAACAAAGTAATAAATTCGTAGTAACCACATAGGTTAAATATCTGGGCTCCATACCATGATACCACCTCTATCCAGAAGGAAATGTACATACCCTAAAGGGTGCTACCCCTCATAACCTTGCCGCATCTTTCCTGTTTTGACCATTTCCGGGGTGAGGCTCGACGAAGTCACGTCCACAAAAACATACTTTATACAAAAGCCATGCTTTGGGTCAACAAATGATCAACACAATGATCACCAAGATAGACGATCAAATAAACGATCCTATCACAATAATCAACACAATGATCATTTACAGCAACACTCAGCATGTCACATTACCAAACTGGGAATATATCGCTGATAACTTCAACTATATAACCTCTGAGCTCGTACGTCTCAGAGAAGGGTGTTAAGCTAAAAGAATAAATTCTCCGCCACCAACAGAAATATATTTGAAAGAAATCGGCTTTATATCTCAACTTGTAATGTCAGACATACAATCCATACAAGTCTGTTCCGGGCTCGAACAAAACCGAAGGCACTTACAAAGAAGTCCTTGCAATCCGGATATTCACAATCCTGATCGGATTTCCCATCACTTAGGGAGTCTCTATACCGCTGCAACTCAGTGCAGAGACAATCGACAGGTCATCCTATCGCTCTCGCAAATACCGGGTCTTCAACACCGATCTTTAATGCAATTATAACGACGTATCACATATTCGGAATGGGTTATACGACCCCATGGTCCTTTCCCGGTTAACTCGAATAGTGAGCGCTTATTTAAAAATAAGTGTAGCATTCACATTCAAACAAATCACATCAATTACCCATTCAAAGGGAAATATTGATAGTCGGTTATTGAACTATCACTGGATATGCACACATCACCGGTTTCCAAATAATTTTCCAAATTATTTATTTTCCAAAATATCTTCACTAGATATATAATTTTCAACACTTCAAAAATAAATCAATATTTATTTTTAGACAAATTCCACTTCCTTTATAAATTCCTTAGTGAATTTATAATTCCAAAATATCAATGAATATTCGATTTCAATTATTCATTTCAATATTCCTTTTCAATTTATCTTCAAAAAGATAAATTCTCAAAATATTCATTTTATATTGGAAAACATTTCCATACTTATTTATTCATAAGTAATTGACAAATTTTATTTATTTTCAACACTTAGAAAATATTCAATATACTTCAATCGAAATTAAGTATATATTTCATTCTTTAAGGAAATCATTCTCTTCAACATATTTATTTGGGCCAAAACGAATGTTGCGTAAAACATCGTTACAACAACCCAAAACCACTAGTATAGGGATTCGAAATTTAAAATAGATATATAATCCCAATACCACATAAAACATTTCCTTTCGAAAATCATTTACTATAACAACAGTGTTATAGTTCACCATTTCCTTTTATTTCTCGAAAACGTCTATTTCAACAATGAATGTTGAAATCTATGGTTTCGAATCTCAATACAATTAAAACTTCGTTAGATCGTTTTAATTCTATTTCAAATATCACATTCAAAACAATTTCTTTAACATCTTATTCACTATTCAAAAACGTGAAGATACTACGTTAACACATTTCATCATTTCTATTCATTTTAATTCAAAGGATTATTCACTATTCAAAAATGTGAATATAACTCCATTTATAGGTTTCAACAAATTTTCTTGTCAAAATAAGTCATTTGCGAATTTATAAAACAACGTTTATAAATTCCATTCTATTTATTTATAAAAACTTCCTTTTTATAAATTCTTTTATTAACCTATTCCAGTTTATAACTCAATTATAAACTAAAAGTTCATATTACAAGTCAAATGCTTATAAAACGATTATTTTACAAAATCGTTCTTTTAAAGACTTTCTAATTTATAAACCTTATAACTTATAAGATTCATTTATTTAACCAAATCTATTCCTTCAATATAACTTCACAAATTTATAAATCTTACTATTTATAAATTTCATTTATAACGTCACCGTTTATAATTCTATAAATTTCATTCTTTAATGAAATTCATTTTCACTTCATTCAAACACTTATAAAAACTCGTTTTATAATTTCAATATCTCAATTTATAAATATCCATTTATAAATCTCTTAATATAAATCAATTTATATTAATATTTTAAAACGTCTTTAATTTCCTTTATAATTTCACCATTTTGATTCATAAAATAATTAAATTTTATAAATCCTATATTTAGACTTTTCACAATAAATTCTAAAATCCCGATTAAACTATTTTATAAAATCATTGGCATTATATTCTCAAAAATCAGTTTTTAACTATATTTCCCAAAAATCATAATTTTTATAACTAAAAAAAATTATAACGTTTATTTATATAAAATGGATCAATTCCAAAAATATTTTATATTTTCAAAAATCACTTTAAAAATCATTTTAAAATCCCAAAATTTGGGTCCAATGATGCTACACACCAAATAGTCAATCACGACTACAACGATATCATACATCAATATGATAGTCCATCAAATATCAAAATATCTGAAATCAAATAAATACTGTTAAGGAATCCAGTTGGATCCCTCCAACCTGTTTTCCTGCATCCACAAACATTAGCACAATACCAATTTCGCTCCAGTACGAAATTATCGCGGTATATGTTCTTATTAAATATTATCCGCTTAATAACGGCGTAATAGGGTCTCATCCGCTAAAAAATGCGGGGAATCAACAACTGCAATATATACATATGCCAATATATATATATATTGATATTATATATAATACCAATTTCACTGTTTATGAAATATTCGCGGTATATGTTTTTAATAAATAACATCCGCTTACTAACGGCGTATAATGTCTATTTTAACAATCAATAGATATCAATCAACATTCAAACATGCATTCAAATATTTTAAATCTAACTATTTAAAATAAAATCGAAACTGATTCGATTGAGTGAGAAATTCTCACCTTGGTTTTAAATTCCGTTTTAGCGATTTATTTCGAATAAAATTAAACGGACGTTTAATTTTACCCAAAATTCTCACTAACTCCAAACGACTCCAAACCAACTCCATCATGTAGTGCTCGTCCATACGATTCCAACGCAACTGGTTTCGCGCGTTTTCGACCTCGTATGAAAAAGTTATGAATTTTTGAAGTTTGTACACGATTTATATAAACTATTACAACATAAATTATAAAATTTATAACCTATACTAAAATCTGGCCGTTCATTCCTTCTAGAGCAAATCTGGGCCGACCCCTACCTTCATCTCCCCCACGCGAAAATCTACAGGCATCACGTACACAAACCGAACCCACAACCATCAAGCTAGGGTTTCAAATTGCTCCTCCTACACTCGATTTGACAACGATCAGGAAGCATGAATACGTGCGCCTCACTCCCCTCCATGTTCGGCCTGAAGGCCATAGAACTCGGTTGTCCCCTACTCCTCGTGTTGCGTGCGCAGGCCATGGAGGACGCGGCCCAATATCTCGGCCCATGGTCGATAATAACGAACTCCACCGTACGGATCTACTCGTCTCGATGAGATCTACAACTTTGTAGTTGGTCATTTTTGATGAAAGCGAGTGGATTGGACAAGATTAGTGGAAGAGGGATGGTGTAATTCTGGCCATCGGTTTATAGGGTGGCGGCTAGGGTTAGGTTAGGTTTTTATTTTATTTTTTCTAAATTATGAAGAGGGTGGGTGTATTTATAGGAAAAATTCGAACACTATTCATCCGGAAATTCCGAACTCCGATTTACGCGCCGTAACCAGCGTTTCTAGGGTTTACCCCGCGTTCCGGACACAATGGAACAGGTTTCGAAAGCTAATACGGACATCTGTGCGAGTTATGGCTATAAACGCTCAATTTAAATTAAACTGATTTAACTCGATTTCTAGGCGTTTTAATTCGTATCGGACAAACGGTAAATCCAATTGACTTGAAATTTGAAACCTTACAATAATATCACATTACGGATCCGATGAAACTGGTTTCGTTGAAATCCGAGACTTTTTGAAAATGGCTATTTTCACTCGTCAAATTTAAATTAAAAATAAATCGATGCGTTTCGAGTTGCCACGATCAAACGATAACTCCGATTGACACGAAATTTGAAATCCAGTAATAACTAACCATTACGGATCCAATGGAACTGGTTTCGTTCAATTCTGAGACTGTTCAAAAATTGGCTATTTTCACTAGTCGATTAAATATTAAAATATTCAATTTTCACAAATTAACTTTTAATTCGATTTTAAAAGTTCTAAAATATTGTTCTAACTCCCATATGATAAAATAAAATTTTACAAATCATTTTCAATCATATTTAACTCAATTTTCAATTATTTCCATAATTTAACGTATTAAATTATCGATTTAATTATCCAATTAAATCCAAAAATTCAAATAAAAATTATTTGACTTATAAATTCACTTATCAATATTTAAAATTAATTAAATATTCAAATTTTAATTATTAAAAATTCTGGGTCGTTACAATCTTCCCCACTTAAAAGAATTTCGTCCTCGAAATTATTAAGTAAGAAAGGTTACAGAATTTATTAATTTTCCATAATTCATAGTTAAACTTCTTACAATACTTACTAAGTTTTCCAAATCATACTTAGTTATCTTTTCAAAAACAACTACTATTGTTTAACTTTCAACTCCCAAATCAAAGTTAAAGTTTTCAAAATTTTTCAATTTTCTCAAAAAATTTCTAACGCCTTAAATTTCCGGAAAAATTCGCCATAGTCTCCTTTGCGCGGCTCGATCCGAAAAAAAATGACAGTATATATATCACAAATATACATCTCATCAAGTAATGAGGCATCCCGAAGGGAAAAAAGTGTAAAAGTACGATATTTAATCCGAGATATGTACCTTATATTTTATTAGCGTGCATATACGGCTAATATAGCGCGAAAGCGAGCTCCAAATGCGAAGCAAACGCGATCCGCACCTACTAATTACTCAACAAACAACATGAGAACATGCATATATGACAATAGTATCAATATACAACATATAGTAACATAATAACTATATATGTCAACATAGCAATTGAAACAAAAGCAACAAATGCAAACATCAACCAACTATCATCCAACAATTCATAACCAATATATATTCATTTATATTCTCATTAATATTAATGAATTGGTTTTCAATCTAATCACATTTGATTCATTAACATTGGGTTTACTAACATTCATTTTCAATTAGTTTATATTCACTAATTCACATTCAAGTTGGTTCACTTCCAATTCAAATTCAATTCTATTCAAAATTTACTTAACTTCAAATTGGATTTCAATTACTTTAGCTTCCAATTTTATTAAATCAATTTCATTAACACTTAATGAATTATATACAATCAACTAACTAACAACCACATAACAATCAATGTATATTAATTACAACCAAATTCCTTTACTTATCAATTGGTTTAATTAAATTGATTTGCATTCAATTTCCAATAACATTAGATTTTAATGAATTAACACTTATATTCATTATTCCATATCAACTTAATTTACATTCAATTGATTATTATTCGATCCATTAACTCAATTCAATTACTAAAGTTGAATTTCACTTATATAACTTAAGTTCACATTTATCACTTCACTTCACTAATTTACTTTGATACTAATATCAACTTCATTCAACATAATTTAAGTTATATTTCCATTTCTAAAGTAAATTTCCATTTAACTTTAAATTCATTTTCATTTACAACTCATATTCATAAATATATTCATTAGTTTCACTTCTTATATATATATATATATATATATATATAAGTTTATTTCACAATTGTAAATCACTTTAATTATAATTCAATTCTCATAATTCATTTTACTTATACAATTATTCTTTTATTTAGATTATTCAAACAACCAAACAATCAACTTATATACTCTTTAATAATTTTGAAAAATTATTTCTTTACATATAAAATATAATCAAGTAAAATTATTTCATTTACCCAATTTAAAACAATACTGTGCCGAATTATTCTATTCAAGTGTTTAGAAACCCCTTCGATTCAGTTTCGAAGCTGCGCCGACGAAGGTTCATATGCCACTCAATAAACCAATCATCACAATATAAAACAATTTCATATTCATTAACAAATACGCTCTCATAGCTATTATTACACTCAACTCATTCTAGAGCACTACTGACTCTATCTCTAATGAGTAATACCCAACAGAACCATGGTTGTCGCTTAACCATAAGCTCTGATACCAACTGTAAAGACCCGTAAATCCGTACTCCTTGAATAGACACTAATCTCCTTTGTTTAATTCAAGATGAACGAAAATACGAACCCTTAGGGGTTTTAAGAAAAAGAAAAGAAGAAGAAAGAAAATTTAGAGAGATAGAAGATAGATAAGGTAGAAGAGGGAGGGAAAAGAAGATAGAAAATTTTAAAATAGAAGGAAAAGAGAATAGAACGAAACAGAAAACAACAGAATCTCATCAGAATCTCACAATTCGCAGCGGAACAACATATAATAATAAATGAATAATCTTTAAACAAAGAACTATATCAGTTATTACATTTTATACATTACATTACATCATATCATCAGAGTGTACAACAACAATATACAACATCAAACAGTGCAGCGGAAAAAGAAATACTATATAAACTAGTAATACGCCATGCCATCCAGCTTGCCTCCAGCAACTCCAGAATATCCAGAATATCCTGATAAACCTAACTCTTAACTGCCCGTGTGAAAATTGGTGGGCACCCAGAGTTTTGGAAGGAAAACAATAAACTCCAAGTCAGTCATGTGACTGGTGTGAGAACTCAAAACAGTTTATTTATCTTTAAAATCAAAATAGAGGAATATTTTTAAATTCAATTCGCAATGCTTTTAAAAATGAGACTACCATAAGGCCTCCCGCACACACACACAATGCAAACGCAGAATCGGAGGAGATTTCTCCTTATGATAGCCAAAGATGCTTGATACGCATTTAAAAGAACATTTCATATTATTACTAGTGCATAGTGTAGAAGAAATTCATTTCGAAAGTAGAATATAAATCTTAGCCAACATAGACATTTCGAACTATGCCTACTATAGCTACCATCCAAACAGTGTTGCGACACCATAAGTGAATGATAGGTTCTACAACTAATACCGTACAAGTTTCGCATTGTTTCTTTGGATTTCCAACAAATGGTCAGGCCAAGGAACTTCCCATTGCCACATGAGAATGCCTCTGGAAAGACATCCCCGAGAACCAAACCGGAACTCTGCCAACACAAGGCCGGGTTACCCCTAACTGGGTAACTACTGACACGAGCACGCCATTCCCCGATCGTAAACGACCTTTCTCACGGGATCCCGATAGCCAACAACCACAAAGTAATAAATTCGTAGTAACCACATAGGTTAAATATCTGGGCTCCATACCATGATACCACCTCTATCCAGAAGGAAATGTACATACCCTAAAGGGTGCTACCCCTCATAAACTTGCCGCATCTTTCCTGTTTTGACCATTTCCGGGGTGTGAGGCTCGACGAAGTCACGTCCACAAAAACATACTTTATACAAAAGCCATGCTTTGGGTCAACAAATGATCAACACAATGATCACCAAGATAGACGATCAAATAAACGATCCTATCACAATAATCAACACAATGATCATTTACAGCAACACTTAGCATGTCACATTACCAAATTGGGAATATATCGCTGATAACTTCAACTATATAACCTCTGAGCTCGTACGTCTCAGAGAAGGGTGTTAAGCTGAAAGAATAAATTCTCCGCCACCAACAGAAATATATTTGAAAGAAATCGGCTTTATATCTCAACTTGTAATGTCAGACATACAATCCATACAAGTCTGTTCCGGGCTCGAACAAAACCGAAGGCATTTACAAAGAAGTCCTTGCAATCCGGATATTCACAATCCTGATCGGATTTCCCATCACTTAGGGAGTCTCTATACCGCTGCAACTCAGTGCAGAGACAATCGACAGGTCATCCTATCGCTATCGCAAATACCGGGTCTTCAACACCGATCTTCAATGCAATTATAACGACGTATCACATATTCGGAATGGGTTATACGACCCCATGGTCCTTTCCCGGTTAACCCGAATAGTGAGCGCTTATTTAAAAATAAGTGTAGCATTCACATTCAAACAAATCACATCAATTACCCATTCAAAGGGAAATATTGATAGTCGGTTATTGAACTATCACTGGATATGCACACATCACCAGCTTCCAAATAATTTTCCAAATTATTTATTTTCCAAAATATCTTCACTAGATATATAATTTTCAACACTTCAAAAATAAATCAATATTTATTTTTAGACAAATTCCACTTCCTTTATAAATTCCTTAGTGAATTTATAATTCCAAAATATCAATGAATATTCGATTTCAATTATTCATTTCAATATTCCTTTTCAATTTATCTTCAAAAAGATAAATTCTCAAAATATTCATTTTATATTGGAAAACATTTCCATACTTATTTATTCATAAGTAATTCACAAATTTTATTTATTTTCAACACTTAGAAAATATTCAATATACTTCAATCGAAATTAAGTATATATTTCATTCTTTAAGGAAATCATTCTCTTCAACATATTTATTTGGGCCAAAACGAATGTTGCGTAAAACATCGTTACAACAACCCAAAACCACTAGTATAGAGATTCGAAATTTAAAATAGATATATAATCCCAATACCACATAAAACATTTCCTTTCGAAAATCATTTACTATAACAACAGTGTTATAGTTCACCATTTCCTTTTATTTCTCGAAAACGTCTATTTCAACAATGAATGTTGAAATCTATGGTTTCGAATCTCAATACAATTAAAACTTCGTTAGATCGTTTTAATTCTATTTCAAATATCACATTCAAAACAATTTCTTTAACATCTTATTCACTATTCAAAAACGTGAAGATACTACGTTAACACATTTCATCATTTCTATACATTTTAATTCAAAGGATTATTCACTATTCAAAAATGTGAATATAACTCCATTTATAGGTTTCAACAAATTTTCTTGTCAAAATAAGTCATTTGCGAATTTATAAAACAACGTTTATAAATTCCATTCTATTTATTTATAAAAACTTCCTTTTTATAAATTCTTTTATTAACCTATTCCAGTTTATAACTCAATTATAAACTAAAAGTTCATATTACAAGTCAAATGCTTATAAAACGATTATTTTACAAAATCGTTCTTTTAAAGACTTTCCAATTTATAAACCTTATAACTTATAAGATTCATTTATTTAACCAAATCTATTCCTTCAATATAACTTCACAAATTTATAAATCTTACTATTTATAAATTTCATTTATAACTTCACCGTTTATAATTCTATAAATTTCATTCTTTGATGAAATTCATTTTCACTTCATTCAAACACTTATAAAAACTCGTTTTATAATTTCAATATCTCAATTTATAAATATCCATTTATAAATCTCTTAATATAAAGCAATTTATATTAATATTTTAAAACGTCTTTAATTTCCTTTATAATTTCACCATTTTGATTCATAAAATAATTAAATTTTATAAATCCTATATTTAGACTTTTCACAATAAATTCTAAAATCCCGATTAAACTATTTTATAAAATCATTGGCATTATATTCTCAAAAATCAGTTTTTAACTATATTTCCCAAAAATCATAATTTTTATAACTAAAAAAAATTATAACGTTTATTTATATAAAATGGATCAATTCCAAAAATATTTTATATTTTCAAAAATCACTTTAAAAATCATTTTAAAATCCCAAAATTTGGGTCCAATGATGCTACACACCAAATAGTCAATCACGACTACAACGATATCATATATCAATATGATAGTCCATCAAATATCAAAATATCTTAAATCAAATAAATACTGTTGAGGAATCCAGTTGGATCCCTCCAACCTGTTTTCCTGCATCCACAAACATTAGCACAATACCAATTTCGCTCCAGTACGAAATTATCGCGGTATATGTTCTTATTAAATATTATCCGCTTAATAACGGCGTAATAGGGTCTCATCCGCTAAAAAATGCGGGGAATCAACAACTGCAATATATACATATGCCAATATATATATTGATATTATATATAATACCAATTTCACTGTTTATGAAATATTCGCGGTATATGTTTTTAATAAATAACATCCGCTTACTAACGGCGTATAATGTCTATTTTAACAATCAATAGATATCAATCAACATTCAAACATGCATTCAAATATTTTAAATCTAACTATTTAAAATAAAATCGAAACTGATTCGATTGAGTGAGAAATTCTCACCTTGGTTTTAAATTCCGTTTTAGCGATTTATTTCGTATAAAATTAAACGAACATTTAATTTTACCCAAAATTCTCACTAACTCCAAACGACTCCAAACCAACTCCATCGCGTAGTGCTCGTCCATACGATTCCAACGCAACTGGTTTCGCGCGTTTTTGACCTCGTATGAAAAAGTTATGAATTTTTGAAGTTTGTACACGATTTATATAAACTATTACAACATAAATTATAAAATTTATAACCTATACTAAAATCTGGCCGTTCATTCCTTCTAGAGCAAATCTGGGCCGACCCCTACCTTCATCTCCCCCACGCGAAAATCTACAGGCATCACGTACACAAACCGAACCCACAACCATCAAGCTAGGGTTTCAAATTGCTCCTCCTACACTCGACTTGACGACGATCAGGAAGCATGAATACGTGCGCCTCACTCCCCTCCATGTTCGGCCTGAAGGCCATAGAACTCGGTTGTCCCCTCCTCCTCGTGTTGCGTGCGCAGGCCATGGAGGACGCGGCCCAATATCTCAGCCCATGGTCGATAATAACGAACTCCACCGTACGGATCTACTCGTCTCGATGAGATCTACAACTTTGTAGTTGGTCATTTTTGATGAAAGCGAGTGGATTGGACAAGATTAGTGGAAGAGGGATGGTGTAATTCTGGCCATCGGTTTATAGGGTGGCGGCTAGGGTTAGGTTAGGTTTTTATTTTTATTTTCTAAATTATGAAGAGGGTGGGTGTATTTATAGGAAAAATTCGAACACTATTCATCCGTAAATTCCGAACTCCGATTTACGCGCCGTAACCAGCGTTTCTAGGGTTTACCCCGCGTTCCGAACACAATGGAACAGGTTTCGAAAGCTAATTCGGACATCTGTGCGAGTTATGGCTATAAACGCTCAATTTAAATTAAACCAATTTAACTCGATTTCTAGGCGTTTTAATTCGTATCGGACAAACGGTAAATCCAATTGACTTGAAATTTGAAACCTTACAATAATATCACATTACGGATCCGATGAAACTGGTTTCGTCGAAATCCGAGACTTTTTGAAAAATGGCTATTTTCACTCGTCAAATTTAAATTAAAAATAAATCGATGCGTTTCGAGTTGCCACGATCAAACGATAACTCCGATTGACACGAAATTTGAAATCCGGTAATAACTAATCATTACGGATCCAATGGAACTGGTTTCGTTCAATTCTGAGACTGTTCAAAAATTGGCTATTTTCACTAGTCGATTAAATATTAAAATATTCAATTTTCACAAATTAACTTTTAATTCGATTTTAAAAGTTCTAAAATATTGTTCTAACTCCCATATGATAAAATAAAATTTTACAAATCATTTTCAATCATATTTAACTCAATTTTCAATTATTTCCATAATTTACCGTATTAAATTATCGATTTAATTATCCAATTAAATCCAAAAATTCAAATAAAAATTTATTTGACTTATAAATTCACTTATCAATATTTAAAATTAATTAAATATTCAAATTTTAATTATTAAAAATTCTGGGTCGTTACAATTACCATTTTAATAAATTTAATTAACTAATAATTTAATTAACAAATTTCCTTTAAAAAATCTTTGTGTAACTAAAATATTCAAATAGGTTAATTAAATAAGTTAATCATCGATATACATTGTTCTAAAACAACTAGTGTTAGCGCCAAAATTGGTCACTAACATCCAAATCCAGATGAAAGCACTAAATGTCAGTCACAGCTTAGTGATAGAGTGTATGTAGAGAGTAATAATGTGAAGAACGGTCAAAACTAAAATAAAAACAGTAAAAAACAACAGATTTTATAATGATTCGGCTAACTCCGGCCTACGTCCACTCCAGAAGTTTCCTTTTTATTGATGTTTGAATCGATTATAGTTACAAAATGGTAGAGTAACCTTAGCCTTAGGAAATAGAAAGCAAGAGAGCTGAAGGAAGAAGATCCCTTTTCTGAACCCCCACATGTTGTACTTATAGGTAAATCCTGAGTTGCTGGGATTTCTGAGTAGCCCGGGCCCATCGGGTACATTGCCACACCATCCTGCCGAGCCATACTATCCTGTCGAGCCGCATCCATGCCAAACCGCAACTCTACCAAGCCGCAATCCCGTCAAGCCGCAATCCTGCCGAGCCACAATCCTGTCGAGCCGCATTCCTTCCGAGCCGCAGTCCTGCCGAGCCATACTATCCTGCCGAGCCGCACTTCTTCGGAGCAGCAATCCTTTCGAGCCGCAATCCTGCCGAGCCGCAATCCTGCCGAGCCGCAATCCTGCCGAGCCGCATTCCTTCCGAGCTGCATTCCTACCGAGCCGCATTCCTGCCGAGCCGCAATCCTGCCGGGGCATACTATCCGCCGAGCCGCACTCCTACCGAGCCGTAATCCCGTCGATCCGCATTCCTGCCGATCCGCATTCCTGCCGAACCGCATTCCTACCGAGCTGCATTCCCGTCGAGCCGCATTCCTACCGAACCGCAATCCTGCCAAGCCGCAATCCTGCCGAACCATACTATCATGTCGAGCTGCACAGTCTTGGTGAACTTCATCCTTTTAAACTGAATCCATCATATTCCAGCCTCGATAATCATGAAGTTGGTTAGGTTGAATCTGCCTGTTTATGGCCTAGACAAAACGCAGGTTAACATTTGCCTCCCAAAACACGCCTTGCTATTGGAAGGTGTGTTTTGAATAGCCTCTGGTCCGATATCCGAAGTCTATGCTTCATTCATAACCATACTGTTCGATCCATAATCCAATCCAATACCAAGCCATCCTATCCAATCAAGTTTTAATCCATCAATAACCAATATCCAAATCTATGACCTTTTTGGATCGATATGCAATTTCAAGACCGCTCTAGGCCCTTTGCCAAATACAGGACCCTGTCGGGTCCATTTATCCTTTGTCAAAATCCTAATCCATGACCTCTCTGGGTCATTTTATCCTATTGATCCCGATTCTCCGGTCAAGGGCTTGTATGCTCTCCACCTCTGGCTTTCTATCCAAGGACTTGTGTATTTACTGGCTTCAGCTCTCCGGCCAAAGACTTTGATATCCATCGGCCTTGGCTCTCCAGCCAAGGACTTTTACATTCACCGGTCTTCGCTCTCCGGCCAAGGACTATTATATTCACCGGCCTTGGCTCTCCAGCCAAGGACTTTGATAATCACCGGCCTCGGCTCTCCGGCCAAAGACTTTTATATTCTGTTCGAGTCCATTCCATCGCTCTCCGACGAAGAGGCTCGTAGCTTGCGATCACTGCCCCATCTCTCCGGTCGGGACAGTAATTGCCAGACCTGAATTGTTTATTGCATTGATCCAAATCCAATCAGAAAACCAGAAATCCATATCAAAAATCCTACTCAAAATCCAAATCAAAAATCAAACATCTAAACCAAAATGGCAAACCAAAAACCAACAAAACCGGGAGTTCAATCCAAACTCCAAAACCATACTAAAGAAAAGTAAGTGTCCAAAGCACGAATGAAGAAACCAAAGTTTGCAGAAAAACAGAAAGAAAACAGGATTTCATAGACCCGAGCAGTATGGTTTTTCGTCATCTCAGAGTACGCCTAGGGACCATCCTCGATCCCGTACGTGCGTAAGTGACCTAGCCATATTACTTTTGGCACTATTACTTATTCAGAACCATAAAACCATTCAATTTATAACAAGCCGGCGTTGACCAAATCCAGTGCCACCATCGCTCGAGGTAGGCGGTGGCTGCTCCCGTTCCGCTGCTACCGCATTCCTGCCGAGCCGCATTCCTGCCGAGTCGCATTCCTATCGAGCAGCAATCCTGCTGAGCCATGCTATCCTGTCGAACCGCAATCCTGTCGAGCCGCAATCCCACCTGCCGAGCGGCATTCCTGCCGTGCAGCAATCCTACCAAGCAGCAATCCTGCCGAAACGCAATCCTGCCTAGCCATACTATCATGTCGAGCTGCATGGTCCTGGTGAACTTCATCCTTTTAAACCGAATCCATCATATTCCAGCCTCGATAATCATGAAGTTGGTTAGGTTGAATCCGCCTGTTTATGGCCTTGACAAGAGGCGGGTTAACAATTAGTAAATTTAAAATGTATATGTGTTTATTTATTTTATTTTATTATTCTTTGAAACTACAAGTACTAAAAAAATTAACCTATGTACATTTAGAAATCTAATTTTATATAAACTCTGCACGTTTAAAAATTCCTATATTTTTCCTAAAATCTTCTATACATATATATTAAATTCTAATAAAAATCCTTTCGAACCTATATACATATATTAAATTAAAACGGAACTGCTTCCT
Organism: Allium cepa; assembly: GCA_030765085.1. Lineage (NCBI taxonomy): Eukaryota > Viridiplantae > Streptophyta > Magnoliopsida > Asparagales > Amaryllidaceae > Allium > Allium cepa. Next base: position 131,593,715 of record CM060940.1, on the reverse strand, counting down.
TTTTTCTTCTGTTTATAATTTTTTTTCGTTTCTTTTCTGTTTTCTGCACATATTCATACATATATTATCACATTTAAATTGAAATGAGCAGACCTTACAGCTTTTATTATTTCTAATATCTATATACATATGTATACAAAGAATTAAAATTAAGATGGGTTATTCCTTACTGCCACTCCTTACAGTAACTCACGAACATGCCATCGACACTGTGACTTCGACCTCGGCCTCCGCTGCCTCACACGTCGTCGTCCCATCGACACATGCGCATGCTAACGCCCGGCCCACTCGACACCACAAAACCTCATGAACACCCCCGATCTTCCAACATACCCAACATCGATCGAACACGAATGAGCTCGACACACCTAAACTTGCGAACGAACCACCCAGTGCTATGGTTGCTCCGCCATCGCGACGCTGAGTAAACCTCTACTCTAACCACTGCCCCCTCTCATGGCTTCCCCGTGGTCACGTGACCCAACCCCCTTGAGCTCGAGCAGAGCAATCGTGAATGCTATCGTGATTTATCGTTATTATATTTTATTTTCTTTTTTGGCTGGGTGAATCGATTTCGAAATAATTGAGAATGGAGGGAGAAAGGCGGAATGAAGGAAGCAGAGATAAATGAATTCAACTTTCTAAGTTCGATTCTATATACATATACATACATACATACATACATACATACATACATATATATATATATATATATATATATATATATTCTCTTAAAAGATCTGTTGCGTGCAAAATTTAAAAATAAGATGAGGGAGACAAGAAGCGATGGTCACGTGTAGCAGATGAGCTACAGGACTCTGAAGAGGAGACAAAAATTTCTGATGTGAAAAGTATTTCAACTGGTTGACCAGAATATAAATATATATACTTTTAATTAAATTTGAATTGTCTCGATAAATGCAATTTTAAATTTTGATCTCCTATCAAGGCGTGCCGCTAGGCGTTTATAAGTTATAGCCCTATTTCGAGCGCAATGGAAAAGGTTTCAAGGCCTAGATCGATCGTATAGAGAAGTTAACTTTTTGAACCCAGTTATTAAATTAAATTTTCGATATGAATTTAAGCGCGTTTATATACCGTACGAGTACACGATAACTCGAAACACTACGGAATTTGAAATCCGATAATAATACATAATTACGGATCCAATGAAACTGGTTTCATCGACTTCCGAGACTGTGCCTTGGAAGACCATTTTCAAATATCAGTTTAAATAATCTATTTTTAAAACTGAACAATTCACCTTTAAATTCAATTTTAAAACTTTTATTACCTTTAGTATTATCAATACAAATTTTATAAGCCTTTGAAATATATTTAACAAGCTTAAGACTCAAGATTCAACATTTTACCCAACGTCCAGTTATTAAATTCAAAAATTAAATCATCCAACAAATAGTAATATCTGGAATTCAAGTTAAAAACCAATACCTGAATATTTAAAATCAATTAAATATTTCAATTTCAAATGTCCGAAATTCTGGGTCATTACAACCACTAAATTAATATTGGGACAATAAACAACATTTATTTTTCAATAAGGGAAGAGTGCAAAATTAATTGTAATTACAGAGCGTATTTTGACAAACTCCATTACGGTGGATCTGCTTATAAAAGAATTATCATCCAATGTCTTTCATGAGCATCTTGCTCAATTGATGTAACGTTTATGTAAGAATGTTTTGGTTCAGGGGAAGTTTGTATTTGGTACTATCATACGGCTCATTGCTCTATACTTCGGTTACAGATCAGAAATAAAGTACTAAAGTTTTGTTTGCACTCTAGATTGTTGAAATATTGAACACTTTGATCTCACTAACGTGGGACCGGTTGGAAATAGACATGTATAGATCACATCTCGTGTAATTTTTATGCTACACATTCATGATTGATCCATATCATTTGATTGTGTTGGTATTGTGACCATTAATGAGTTTAGTTACATAAAAGTAACGAAAGCAGCTTTGATTCTTTGCCAGCATAGTTAATGAACGAGATTGTTTCGGAGACACCTTATGTTATAAATAGCAAATTTTGAAGCTTATAAAGTTGTACACATTTATAAGGTTATTACATATATGGTCCAAGGAGAGATTGTCGAAAATTCCAACATATGGGTCACATATGTAAAATAAAACATGCTATACTATTTTGGTGTAAAACCTAATTAAAGTGGTCATGTTATGAATTAAAATTAAAAGGCCTAAAGGTTTAGTTGTCATGGTATTAATGTGTAGATATCGGAACAATTCTAATTTGTTGAAGGACCAAGTTAGAAAATGCCAACATTATAAATATGAGGTTATGGTCCTAAATCACCCAAGCTCTAGTTATTCCCTTAATCTCTTCTATGAAAATAATTCAGATCTAGGGCTTGTGTCAATTTGAAAGATTAGATCCAACTCTTATATTTTAGATCTGTCTCTTTCTCTTAATCAGTTCGTAAAAGAAACAACTATGGATTCATATCTAATATAAAATCTAGGGCTTGTATCAATATGGAAAACCAAACCAAGTTTACTGTTCCAATCAACAATTATGAACTCAGGTATGTCTTTTTCTAATTCATTTACTTTCCTCCGATTTCTTCTCAATCAAATCAACATGGTTCACCTATTCAGATATATGATTTTATTATTAGTCAATCTTAAAGTATAATGAAATCCTAACACTTATCAGATTATTTAAAAATATATTCACAATAATAACAAATTTTAGACCACGTGGTGACAAGTTGGTCATTTTAACTCCTTTCTTTATGTGATCATGTGTTGTTTATTTCAAAGAATGATAGTAGTTGGGAGGAACACTAATTCAAATGGTCAAGAATAGAATATGTCAATTGGAAGTCCACATTGAAGGCTTAAAGGCTCGTTGCGCATATAGTAATAGATTGAATTATGCTCATGAGGCATGTGCTTACCATTGATCCATGGGGAAAGGGGGACATAATTTGCGAGAACTATTACTAGCTAATGAATATTCTTTTCGTAGAATTGATGACCTAAGAAATATGGTATAGTGCCCTACGGCGTAGGGATAGTCTCACATCTTGGGGATGCATATAAATATAAGTGGTTATATGCTAAGATATGAAAAATATTATAATTCCTATAATATAATAGAGTATGAACCACCATAGGACTTTAGAGACCCGCACGCGAACCCACATACTGTTGTTGTTCACTCAGATTTGTCCTTTTTCTTCCCACACACATGCTGTTGTAAGTCCTTCGTCTTGGGAAACAGTTGCTTTGCTTCAAGGAAAAAATAATCTTACTGGACTAGGACAAACCCTATACTAGTATGGACTGCCATTACGGTAAGTTCTAATCCTTCTTTCGCTCAGTGTACTGGCAGTAATAATCTTGAAACAGAATTGCTATTTGTTTATCACTGATTGAAGTCATTTTATTTTAGACAATGGTTCAAGACAATAACACTTGGGCAACAATACCTACTATTACCACCAATGAGAACAGAACAATGGTTCCAACAACAACTGTCATTCAATCGCATGGTGAAAGGTCAGAAAAATTGATTGGAGTGGATTTCAAGCGCTGACGATAGAAAATGTTGTTCTACTTGACTACACTAAACCTTACGAAATTTTTCACTGAGGATGTTCCGATAGTGGAAGAACTGGACCCTAACGCAGCCAAAGACTAAGCATTCGATATTTGGAAGAATCCAGACTTCATCTGCAAAAATACATATTAAATGGACTGAATAACAGTGTGTATAATGTGTACTGCAGATTGAAGACTTCGAAACAACTTTGGGCTTCTTTGGATAAAAAATACAAGATGGAGGATGCTGGAATGAAGAAGTTCATTGTTGGAAAGTTCATTGTTCGTCTTTCATCTTGGGAAATGGTTGCTATGTTCAAGGAAACAATAATCTTGCTAGACTCGAACAACCTCTATACTAGCACGGACTGCCATTACGGTTTAAGTTTTAATCCTTCTTTTCCTTTATTGTACTAGCAGTAACAACCTTTAAATAGAATTGTTGTGCATTTGTCACCGATTGAAGTCATTTTATTCCGGACAATGACTCAAGGCAATAACAACTCGGCGGAAAAAACCAACCATGGCCACCATTGAGAACAAAACAATGGTTCCAACAACAACTGTCATTTTATCGCATGGTGAAAGGCTAGAAAAATTCTTTGGAGTGGATTTCAAGTGCTAACAACAGAAAAAGTTGTACTACTTGACTGCACTAAACTTTACGAAATTTCTCACTGAGGATGCTCCGGCAGTGGAAGAACCGGAGCCTGACACAACCAAAGTTGAAGCACTCAATGTCCGAAAGAATTCGGATTTTATCTACAAAAATTACATATTACATGGACTGGATCACAGTCTGTATAATGTGTACTGCAGATTGAAGACTTTGAAACAACCTTGGGCTTCATTTGATAAAAAGTACAAGACAAAGGATGCTGCAATGAAGAAGTTCATCGTCGTAAAGTTTTTCAATTTCAAAATGATAGGTACCAAAACCGTGATCAGTCAAATCCAAAAGTTGCAAGTGATAATACGTGAAATCCACGACGAATGGATGTCTTTGAGCGAATCATTTCAAGTAACTGCTATTATTGAGAAACTGCTCCCATAGTGAAAGACTTCAAAAATTATCTAAAGCATAAGTGTAAGAAAATGACAATGGATGATCTTGTTATTTGGCTAAGAATCAAAGAGGACAACATGAAACCGGAGAAGACAATGAATAATGCTATAGTCACAAAGGTAAATGTAGTCGAGGCTGAGAAAAACAACAAACGGAAACGAGAATATGATCTAAATGCAAATAAACCAAAGAAATTTAAAGGAAATTGTCACAATTGCAGGAAGAAAGGATATAAGGCAAGCAAATGTCAAGGTCCAAAGAAGAAGAAAGAACATACAAATATCACCGACTGCGATAAACTCTCCGACGACGTTTGTGGAATGAACTTGTCTGTGGCGATTTCTGAATGCAACTTAATTGGCAATTCGAATGAATGGTTTGTGGATACTAGTGCCACAAGACACATCTGCATCAATAAGTGGATGTTTTTCAACTATAAACCCGCGACACAAGAAGTGCAATTATTTATGGGAAACTCCTCTACATCGAAGGTTGAAGGAAAATGAAAAATTGTTCTAAAGACGACCTTCGAAAAAGAATATATGTTGAATGATGTTCTACACATCCTAGATATTCGACAAAATTTGGTTTCTGGATCGTTGCTAAGCAAGAATGGCTTCAAATTAGTCTTTGTCTCAGATAACTTTGTTTTATCAAAGAATGAAGTATGTGGTGAGAAAGGTTACGTAAGTGATGGTTTGTTTAAAACGAATGTAATGACTATTGTACCGAAGGATTGTCATAATAAACTTGAATCTTCATTTGTATCGCTGAATCCTCTAATATATGGCATGCTAGATTATACCATGTTAACTTTGATACATTGCGTAAAATGATCAACTTAGATTTTATACCTAATTTTGCAATAGATTCAAGTTATAAATGTGAACTATGTGCTTAGACCAAACTTCCTTTCATCATATTGAAACGAATACAGAATCTTTAGACTTAATACACACAGATGTATGTGATTTAAAAAAGTATCAAATTCGAGGAGGGAAAAATGATTTTATTATCTTTATCGATGACCGTACTAGGTGTTGCTATGTGTACCTACTGAGAAGTAAAGATGAGGCATTTGAAATGTTTAAACAATACAAGACAGTAGTTGAAAATCAGCTGAACAAGAAAATCAAAGCCTTAAGAAGTCATATGAAAGGTGATTATGAATTTCGATTCGAGGAATTTTATGCACAAAATGGTATAATCCATTAAACAACGGTACCATATTCTCCTCAATCCAACGGTATAGTAGAATGTAAAAATCATACCCTTAAAAAGATGATGAATGCTTTGCATATTAGTTTTGTTCTACAAGATAACTTCTTGGGGGAAGCAATACTTACAGCCAATCACATTCTAAAAAAATTGCCTCGTAAGAAAACTTCGAAATCTCCATATGAACTGTGGAAAAACAGTCCACCGTCATACAAATATTTAAAAGTGTGGAGGCCCCTTGTAAAAGTAGTATCCAAACCTAAAAAGGTCAAAACTGAACCAAAAACTATAGATTGTATATTCATTGTTTATGCTCATAATAGTAGTGCATACCTGTTTTTGATGTATAAATTTGAAATTGATGACATTCATGAAAACACCATTATTGAATCTCGAAGTGCAAGATTCTTTGAACGCTTTTATCCATGGAAATCCTCTACTGAAACTATTGTTCAAAAGAGATCAAGAGATGCAGAAAGACTAGATACTCCAGAGGATAGTGCCGATCAAAGTGTCCATAAAACTACATAAGAAAATATTGTTGAACCAGAGCTTAAGGAACTAAGAATGAGCAAACGGCAAAGGACCTCTAAAACCTTTGGACCTGAATTCTGCTCATATATGGTAGAAAATGAACCTCCAACATGCAAACAAGCAATATCATCCCCTGATGCTCCATACCGAAAGGAAACCATCAATAGTGAAATCAAGTCCATTTTACAAAATAATACATGAAAATGTGTAGATCTACCTAAAGGATCAAAAACACTATACAAATAGATTTTAAAGAAAAAACTAGAATTTGACTTCTTAATAGACAAGTATAAGCAAGAATTGTAGTTAAAGAATTTAGATTGAAGGAAAATCTAGGTTATTTTGATACATACTCACCAGTTACTAGAATAACAGCAATTAGGATGCTTATTGCAATCTCATCCATACTAGATTTGGAAATACATCAAATGGATTAAAAAATGTGTTTTTGAATGGTGAACCGAAAAAAGAAATATATCCGCAGCAAACTGAAGGGTTTTAATGCCTAGGAAATGAGAATAAGGTATGTAAGTTAGTAAAATTAATTTATGACTTTAAACAAGCGCCGAAACAATGCCACAAAAAATTGATGAAGCTATGTTACCAATGGATTCAAAATAAATGAATCGGATAAATGTGCCAATATGAAGCATATAAATATAGGATATGTCATTATTTGCTTTTATGTTGATTATCTATTGATTCTAGGTAATAATAAGGTCATAATAAAATCAACAAAGGATATGCAGTTCTCTAGATTCGACATGAAAAACCTAGGAGTGGCTGATGTAATCTTGGGTGTCAAAATTTTAAGAACATCACAGGGATATGCATTATCTCAATCACATCACATTGCCAAAATACTCGAATGGTTCGAACAACATAATATAACTATTGCGAAATCGCCAGTAGATATGAACAGAAATTGGGTAAAAAAACATAGGTGATGGTATCTATCAGCTTGAATACTCTCATATACTAGAAAGCATCATGTATGTCATGAACTGCCCAAGGCTAAACATTGCATATGCTGTAAGCAAGCTTAGTAGGTATACCAACTATTATAACTCCTATAAGACAATATGCACAAGGCTAGATCTTGGGGATCATAAAGATGTAAGTGGTTATATATTAAGATATAAAAACTATTATAACTCCTATAAGACAATAGAGTATGAACCGCATGGGAACTAGTTGCACCACCCGCACCCGAACCTGTGACGCGTGCGTGGATGGACGTTTGACGCATCTTGTAAGCACTTGGCACTTGGGCATTTGGCATTCAAATCGGCACAAACGTTTTGAGCAACAACAGTCATAAACTGTTAAAACTAATGCTCACAGCGTTTGGTAAAGAGTCCCAACCTTTCCAAACGAAGTGACCGTTTTCTCCGAATAGACTATAAATAGGATCATCTGAGAACCAATTCGAACATAGAAAACTTCATTCAAATTTATCATTCTTCTTTCCCAAAAACTGTTTTTATTCAAACTAACTTGAGTTCGTCATTGCTCTGTAATTGCTGGCGCCACATTGTGAAAATCGATCTGTTTCGTCTTGGGAAACAGTTGCGCATCCGCATTTCAGCGTCATTGATGGAGCAATTCTGTTTCAAGGAAGCATTAATCTTACTGGACTCAAACAACCCCTATATTGGTGCGGACTGCCATTATGGTAAGTTTTAAGTTTAGTTGTTGGTCAAATGCTAATCAGTATACTGGCAGTAACAGTACCCACACAAATTTTTAGTATGGATGTATAGTTATTAGAGTAATACGTATCCGCAGAAAGAATGATTCATAACCACAGTTATTTTCATTATTATTTCAGCCTTGCAAAAGTAGTTACTAGACCTTAGCCCAGCCCTGATGAAAGTGCTGTTGATGTCAGGTAATGGAACTGATGTGGTTATCCTTATCTCAATATAAGTGCATTTGATATAACGTCTCATGTGTGGTTATCGGAATCAAATGATAAGGTGTAAGAAAATCTGTAAATAAGGTGGAACCCAGTGCATGAGGCTTCGGTCGATAGCGTGCTCTGAAGAAGGCGATGATGTACACAGCCTTTCCCTCGCATTGCCAAGAGGTTGGTTTTTGACTTGAATCTGGATGTCCAGATCACCATGCGGGTGACCTAACCGTTGCATACAGAAAATCTGCAAATAAATAGATAAATGATTAGAAAAAACTGAAGGAATTTTTTTTTAGCGATTTCTTATACCGTTTGTTTATTTAGTCATTATTATTGCACAACCCGTTGCATCAAAACAACGTACAATGTCCAAAGTCAGTACAAGGCTTCTTAAAGATGGGGTCGTCGGCATCAAATAATCTCTTGCCAATGTTGCATAAAATATCCCATGGAATTTATCTCAAGAACATTACTATAAAATATCCTCATAAAATATTCCTTTGAATTTATCTCATAAAACATTCTTGTACAAAGTCCTTGTAGAATATTCCATGGAAATTGTCTTTGTGAGTGTGGTGTGAATAAAAAATACATAAATCCTCACAATGTTAACGAGCTTCTATTTCGAAGATAATGCACTTTTAGACCTGTTTTCTATTTTTTAAACAAAAAGAAATATACCTAATATATAACTGGTTGGATGTCTCACAGTTGGCAACAAATGCATTGCACTTGAACAGTTTGTTTGAAGGGAAAAACAATAACCGTTCATCCCACACGAATATAATGAAAAAAGTTCATTTTCGCCTATGTTATCGGTGTATTGTGGAGAAAATCGCAGATACAAAATATGATAAGTCTGATAAATTTAGTTTGTTACGTGTACTTCATGTGCTCAAGTAGTAGAAACACTGCGCACACTTAGCTAAATATATTATATTACACAGTGGTAGGAAAGAAAATTTATGTTTTGTGCGTATTTGAAATGCTAATACTTGTAAGATTATATGTATCACAAAAACTGGGAGAGAAGACTCTAAATAGTAACAGAATTTAGCTGTCAACGTATAAGTTTAGTCAATACCTCTTAACAAAGAAAATCCGCTATTTTTATATGCTATCAAACTTATATACATGCTACTCCACCTCTATTATTTTTTACGACGTGGGACTATGCTTTTTTCAATGTATATCCATTATCCATGCACAATGCAAGACACGTCAACAATGGTATCATCTATATATCAACCATTGGCAATGATCAAGAGGAAATTATTTGGCTATTGAAAAAATATAGGTATCTCGATCAAGAGGAAACAATTAACATTTTCGAAAATATTATGAACAAGTTGAATGATTAGTAGAAGAATCCACTAGCATCATGCAATGAAGGTTTAATTATGTTATTTTCCCTTCATATAGTTTTATATACTTCATTTGTCAATTACCATGTAATTATATTTGTACTGATTGCATCTTCCTTTCTTATTTCTTCAAAGTGTATATTTTAGTTTGCAGGGATTGTATGATACATGAATTTATTATGAATGCAGCGATAATACTACATGACTGATGTGAAAATTCTAATTGTAATTTAATGCACTCTATTGAAAATCATGACTTTAAATTTTCAGAACCATGTTGTGGAAAGCTGCTTGATCATTTTGAGATAATGAACTATTAACCTTACTGAGGTGAGTGAATGACTTGATCCAAATAGGCAGGTGCCCACTAGACCCACACACACACAACAACACACACAAACACATCATACATACATAAGGGGCAGATGTTTCGTTGATTATGGTACTGCCTTCCAAGTTACCAATATCAAGGGAAGTCCTAAAACGAGAAAGAAGTCCTAAAATATCAAGGGAAGTCCAACATAGGGAGTGGAAATAAAGAAATTGGAGTGCTGAACGTTATCAATATCTTTACATCGCATTTTGTTTGATAACGAAAATTTCATTGTAATCTTTCACTAGCTATATATATCGTAATTCCTTACATGTATTTTATGTATTTAACATGAATTTGTTGGAATTCCTAAAAGAACAAAATGAATGAAACATACATAAAGTCCCACATCACCAAAATTGCTAAGCCATACTAGTTTATATATGGCTTTGAAAGTGTTGGGGCCTAGGGGCGTCCAAATGTATACTTTGTAGTGAGGAGGGAGATCATCCATCTCCACCACACACGCACGCATGCGAATGGATGAAGTGGCGCGGGTAGGCGGGTGCGACTATATGAAGTGGTACGGACGCAACTGTTTGAGCGAACGAATGCAGACACGACCGTTCGGAAGAGATACGGACCAACTATAAATAAGAAGGAAAACTGATCACTTTCCTAACTCATTTTTCAGAATCCGAATCTTCTTCATTACAATCTCGAGCAGAATACGTCTGTTGTATCTTGGAAGAATTTTGAAATAAAATTCTTAAGGAAATCGTTACGACGAGCCTCAGACGAAATTTCCTTTGTATACTGGTTAAATTCTCTGTAGTCTTTCCCGTTTATAAGTTGTACTATTTTCAAAATAGTATAACGCTGTTGTTGTAATTTATTTACAATGTAACTTATTGTTACAATTATCTAATACACAATTCCAGTGTAGTGGAATTCTAATCGATAAACTTGTGCGACGAGTTTATTGTAGCGTGCTATCTGTTTTACTACACTAGCCAACTAACATCTTAAGAATTTTACTGTTTTACGCTAAAACAGGGATGGCAACAGTTGACAACATGAAAATGGATAAGTCCAACTTTTCAGCAGTTATTTCCGAATGCAATTTGGTTTAGAACCCTAAACAATGGTGGGTTGACACAGGAGCTACTCGTCATGTTTGCTCTGAAAAATCCATGTTTTCAACATACTAGAAATTCGATCACAAAGGAAGACTCTACATGGGTAATTCTGCAGTTTCCATGATCGAAGGCAGTGGCACAGTTATCCTCAAGTTCACTTCTGGAAAAACTGTCAAATTGAATGACGTGCTTCACGTTCTAGACATACGCAAGAATCTGATCTCCGGCTCAGTGCTATCAAAGAAAGGATTCAAAATTGTGTTCGAATCAGACAAGATGGTTCTGTTCAAAGCTAAAATGTATATCGGAAGGGGTTATTTATGTGATGGCCTATTGAAGGCAAACGTAGCCGTTATCGGCAATAAATCTATGTATTCTGATTGTGCTATTAATAAAATTGAAGTTTCTTACTTGCTTGAGCACGAAATTTTACTATGGCACGATAGATTAGGACACATAAACTTCCGAAAAATGAAGAAATTATCAAACTTGGGATTGATTCTAAATTTTCAAGTAGATAAGAACTACAAATGTGGGACATGTGTAGAAGCAAAAATGGTTAAAAACCCATTTCAATCTGTTGATAGAAGCACTGAACCACTAGATTTGGTTCACACAGATTTATGTGATTTTAAATCATTACCTACAAGAGGTGGGAAAAAGTATTTCATTACTTTTACTGACGATTATACGCGATATTGCTATGTATATTTTTTAAATAGTAAAGATGAAGCAATAACAGTGTTTATAAAATACAATGCTGAGGTAGAAAATCAGTTAAATAAAAAGATCAACATACTAAGATCTGATCGAGGTGGAGAATATGAATCACCATTTGAACAGTTCTGTGCTGAAAATGGTATAATTCATCAAACAACAGCTCCATATTCACCACAACAAAATGGTGTAGCCGAGAGGAAGAACAGAACGTTAAAAGACATGATTACTGCCATGCTTTTAACTTCTGGTCTACCAACGAACTTGTGGGGGGAAGCCTTAAATATGTCTAATCACATATTAAACAAAGTTCCTCACAATAAAACGGGAACAATTCCATATGAGATATGGAAAGGACACAAACCAAGCTTTAAATACCTCAAAGTGTGGGGGTACTTGGCAAAAGTTCCAGTTCCGCCTCCCAAGAGAGTCAAACTTGGACCAAAAATAGTAGATTGTTATTATCTTGGGCCAGCCCAAAATAGTAGTGCCTACAGATTTTTGGTATTCAAGTCTGATATAAATGATATTCATGTAAATACAATCATGGAATCAAGAGATGCCTCGTTCTTTGAAGATGTGTTCCCACATAAAAGAAACGATGGAAATCCTGTCCCAAAAAGGACAAGAGATAACAGAGATGAGACATGTGAAGATGAAACTCATCAAGACAACGAGGAGGTTGAACCAAGAAGAAGCGTAAGGGCATGAACTTCCAAAACATTTGGTTCGGATTTTTTAACTTATATGTTAGAACACGAACCTCAAACGTACAAGGAAGCAATGTCATCTTCTGAATCTTCATGTTGGAAAGAAGCAATCCAAAGTGAGATTGATTCAATTCTAAGTAATAAAACTTGGGAAATAGTTGATATTCCACCTGGAATAAAACCAATTGGCTGTAAATGGATTTTCAAGAAGAAATTGAAATCAGACGGCTCTATAGATAAATATAAAGCCAGATTGGTAGCCAAAGGATATTGCCAAAAAGAAGGAGTAGACTTCTTTGATACTTATTCACCAGTTACACGAATAACCTCTATAAGAATGTTAATAGCAATTGCTTCCATATATAATCTGGAAATTCATCAGATGGATGTCAAAACAGCATTCTTAAATGGAGATCTCGATGAGGAGATTTACATGGAGCAACCTGAGGGTTTTATTTCCAAAGGAAATGAAAACAAAGTATGTCAGTTAGTGATTTCACTATACGGACTAAAACAAGCTCCAAAACAATGGCATGAAAAATTTGATAGTGTCATGATGAAAAATGGTTTTCGTATAAATGAATGTGATAAATGTGTTTATTACAAACAGGTTGGACAATCATATGTGATGATTTGTCTATATGTAGACGATATGCTAATCTTTGGTCCTAATACTAAAGTAATAGAGACTATAAAGAAGATGTTAATCAACAATTTCGATATGAAAGACTTAGGAGTTGCGGACGTTATTTTGGGAATCAAAATAATAAGAACACCTAATGGAATTGAACTATCTCAGTCACACTATGTAGACAAAGTGATTGAAAAATTCCAAGAGTATGGAATTAAAGGAGTGAGGACACCTTTTAATCCATCGGAAGTACTGCATAAAAACACTGATGAGAGTGTAATGCAACTGGAATACTCTCGTGTAATAGGATGCTTAATGTATCTGATGAATTGCACCAGACCAGATATTGCTTACGCGGTAAGTCGATTGAGCAGGTATACAAGTAATCCAGGGAAGGAACACTGGAAAGCATTAATAAGAGTGCTTGGATATTTAAAAAATACCACTAACTATTCCTTACATTATGGAAAATATCCTGCCGTCTTAGAAGGATATAGTGATGCAAACTGGATTGCAGATTCAAAGGAATCAAAATCAACGAGTGGTTAAGTCTTTACCCTAGCAGGGGCAGCAGTGTCATGGAAATCTACTAAACAAACATACATAGCTCGATCCACTATGGAATCAGAGTTCATTGCATTAGATAAAGCAGGCGAAGAAGCAGAATGGCTTCGTCACTTTTAGAAGATATTCCAAGTTGGGCTTAACCTGTACCGGCCATATGTATACACTGTGATAACCAAGCTGCGCTAAGAAGAGCGCACAACTTTGCGTATAATGGAAAGTCACGACATATTCATCGACGCCATAACACAGTTAGGCAGTTACTCACAAATGGAACAATTTCCATAGATTATGTGAGAACAAATGATAACCTAGCGGATCCATTTACTAAAGGTTTATCAAGAGATAAAATGTACTGCGCATCGAGGGGAAAAAGCCTAAACCACAAAGAGTTATCTTATACGGAAACCTATCCTAGCGACTGGAGATCCCACGGACTAGGATCAATAGGCAAACCAGTTCTGAATAACTCAAGACGTAATGCATTTGCATGGACATAGTCCAACTCCATTCCTATGGTGCACAACATAAATACATCCCTACAGAAGTATTTAAAGGTTAAAACTATGTTTTTTAATGATGATCATATCTTGGAAATAACAAGTGGGGTATATGTAGGATACTCTTAATGATTGCGATCACCTATATTAGTGTGAGCTGGGTCGGCTCTATGAGAATATTAAAAGGCTTTTATTCTCTAAAACACTCGCAGAACCAAAAATTGTTCAGGACCAAAATGAACACAACCAAGAGATTAGATGAGAAGGGAATCAATGCTTCGTAAAACTTATTGTCTGGATATACAATAAAGGCCGACGGTTCAAGATGAAATAATTCACCGATTGGCCAAGTAGATCCGATAAGTTTTAACTAGGGTAAGTTCAAAGTGAAATATCTACTTATCCATGATAAAGCATTATTCCATATGTACTCTGTGATATTTCGCTTTGTGTGGGGGATATGTATATTATCATTCATGTGAGGGATTGTTGGAATTCCTAAAAGAACAAAATGAATGAAAAATACATAAAGTTCAACATCGCCAAAATTGCTAAGCCATACTAGTTTATATATGGCTTTGCAATGAAGGTGTTGGGGCCTAGGGGCACCCAAATGTATGCTTCGTTGTGAGGAGGGGGATCATGCATCTCCACCACACACGCGCGCGCGCGCCGCCACCGTCCGTCCGACCGACCGAACCGAACCGGGCCGGGCCGGGCTCGGGTACGGTCTAAAATGACTATTCTTTTTGCTAGACCATCGTTTAACGGTTTTGGATTTCGGCTGAAACTGGGCTGAGCCTGTAATTTAAAGAGAAACGGGCGGGTGAAGACAGATGCGACTGTTCATAAAGCGGACGGCCGTTAGACGCGAACAGAAGCGGGTGCGAGAAGCAGACGCGGGCGAATGGATGAAATGGCACGGGCAGGCGGGTGCGACTGTACGAATTGGTACTGACGCAACTGTTTGAGCGAACGGGTGCAGACACGACCATTCGGAAGAGATACGGACCAACTATATATAAGAAGGAAAACTGATCACTTTCCTCACTTATTTTTCAGAATCCGAATCTTCTTCTTCTCTTCTGCTACCATACTCTAAATCACAGAGTGATATACTCATTACAATCTCGAGCAGAATACGTCTGTTGTATCTTGGGAGAATTTTGAAATAAAATTCTTAAGGAAATCATTACGATGAGCTTGAGACGAAATTTCCTTTATATATTGGTTAGATTCTCTGTAGTCTTTCCCGTTTATAAGTTGTACTATTTTCAAAATAGTATAACGTTGTTGTTGTAATTTATTTACAACGTAACTTATTGTTACAGTTATCTAATACACAATTCCAGTGTAGTGGAATTCTAATCGGTAAACTTGTACGACGAGTTTATTGTAGCGTGCTATCTGTTTTAGTACACTAGCCAACTAACAGAATTGAGGTCAAGAACATGACTGCGCAAATTGATAGGTAAAAAGAAAATCGTTTATGGAAAACAAGACTGCGAATGGGAGATGATCCTCAAAGGACTGCCTTGTAGAACTTTTCAAAAGTAAAAATAAAATAAAAAAAATAAACAAACCGATATGTATGTTCTTTACCAAAGGTGCATTTGTTCAACAATTTGTAAAATTTCAAAAGTAAATAAAAAATTCAACGCGACTAAACTAATCTCGCCCAACATTGAAAGCGCCAAATCTTTCTCCTTCCCCGCTTTCCTTTCTATTTTTTCAATAACTCATCTTCCGTGAAAATCTCTTAAACTTCTCTGAAAACAAACAGTGGTAAATTTATTTCAAAACCTGTATTGTTTAGCAAAACCACCATAATTTTTGATGCACTTTGAAATTTTTTATAGAATCCGGTGCATTTTCCTATGAAGAAGTTAAAAGAAAAAGAGTACTAAGGAAACAAAGAGTGGCAAAAATTCATCTCAATCTTCACAATCAGATCCTAACTTTTGATGAGAATGTGATGAAAAGATGATTTCTTAACCCGATATTTTATGCGTTTTTTAATAGTGGCAAAAATTAGGGTTTAAAATTACTGTGTTGGATGCTTACTTGAGTAAGAAAAAACCTTGTAACTTTTTCATTTGCAATTCTGTTTTGGAGGTGAGTTTGAATTCTTCATTATTTGATTAATGGTTTTGGATTAAACTTTAATGGTGATTAAGGAAAAATTAAAATAAATTAAATAAATGACAATTATGTCAATTTGATTGTAATTTTATAAGAGGGCAAATTTGATTAGTATCCCTCTTGATTTTGAAAGAAAATAACCCACTCAAATCCAAACTTTAGTTTAAGTGTCGGTAACAATGTTTTACTACATTTATTGTCCCCTTTTGTGATAAGCACAATGGCGCTCTATTGATTAACTTCCAAATCACACTTGAAAACTCCTACTAGTTCTAGATTTGAATAACACAATTTAGCCTTGCAACTATTAGCGATGTCGTTTCGTACCAATTGCTATTCAACTATCAATTGTTGACGAACCAGCTTGGGCGCTATCACCTCCGCCGACAACTCAAAGGGGCTCATATCAGAACGTCTTAACAATAAGCTCCCTGCCTTTAATTTCATCATCTTTAATTACCACATTTTTAAGTTGCTGCTTGCAGTCAGATAAGATAAGTTCCAATCTAATATGGGTTGGAAGTTCAATATTTTGAAATGTTCTAGTATTTCATTCTACTCATACATGCCAAATCACTACTATAATAGCAATATCAAATAAACTGTTAATTGATTTGTTTTATGTGTTCTTGTTTAGTACCTGATCGAAAATTTCATCAATGTTCCAACTGCTGGCAACCATGATTTGAAGTTTGTCCTTAATTATCTGCCAAATGGTTTTGGAATAGGAGAATTCAAAAAAAATGATTATGAGATTCGTCTCCTTGTTTATAGAGTTTGCACTTCTGATCACTGTAGGGTTCCATTTGCTTACTTGGTATGTAGTGTTTAATCTGCTTGTTTTTGCTAGTAAAACACAAATTGACATTTTGGGTGATCATGCATAATTCCATATATGATTGCACCATCCTTAATATGGGTTGGAATTTCAATATTTTGAAATGTTCTAGTATTTCATTCTACTCATACATGCAATATCTGTAATAGCAATATCCAATAATCTGTTGATTGATTTGTTTTATATGTTCTTGTTTAGTACCTGATCGAAAATTTCACCAATGTTCCAATTGCTTGTAATGATGATTTGAAGTTTGTCCTTAATTATCTGCCAAATGGTTTTGGAATAGGAGAATCCAAAAAAAATGATTATGAGATTCGTCTCCTTGTTTATAGAGTTTGCACTTTTGGTCACTGTAGGGTTCCATTTGCTTACTCAGTTAGTAGTGTTTAATCTGCTTGTTTTTGCTAGTAAAACACAAATTGCATTTTGGGTGATCATGCATAATTCCATATATGATTGTACCATCCTAAAACACTGCGATTCACCCCAACAAAATTCCATGTAGAAGAGAGAAAACTGACCGTTGCCTTATAGATTTCAAACCAAAAAATCCTCATCTTCACTTTGATTAATAGGAATACTAGATATTTGTTGGGTTATATGAGGAGGCAAATCGGACTTTTCCACTGTTCATTGGAAATGAGAGAGGAAGCACTCTTGTTAGGGCCTCCAACGATTGAGATAGATTCCCACTCCAACATATTTTTCAACCATTGGTCATTGATCCTTGGATCAAACCATAAACTAGTACTATCTCCGTTTGCTATCTGTCCCTATGATTTTGATTTTTTCTGAACGTGTTTTGATTAGCAGTTTCCATGTACATGGAGCATTGTTATCCTAAAAAATAGTCCAAAAGTTTCTATTTTTATAGTATCTATTATTCATCCGTTGATCCTATAAGCATCCTTCCAGCATTTTGAAAAATATTTCCATGTAAGTTTTAGAGATATCTCTTATTTAACATCTTCAGTTTTTCTAATCCCCGCTCCCCCTTCATAATTTGGTTTACATAAGTCATTCCAATTCAAGTTGGGTTGTTTATTTTTCCAAACAAAATTGGAACAAACTAAACTTATTTTGTTTATGACGGAGGCTGGTGACTAATGGAATTGAATCAAAAATATGATTATTAGATAAATCATATTTCCCAAATATATCGAATGCTTTCTTTTGCAAACACTAAAATGCCATCGGCGTACAATAAACGAGCGAGGAGTGGTTCAATAAAAAGAACAACGGTTTTTTTTTGCCTTCATAGAAATCCATATCAAGCAACATTAAGAAATACTCCATTGCAATTGCAAAGAGAAAGAGGGACAGGACCCTTTATCTTATACCTTTGTTACTACTATCATACTGGGCCACCGTCAATTATGGTTGGGAAGGTAGTAAGAGAAATACATATATATCACATTTGCAAATTTTAAGGGAATCCCATACAAAGAAGCATATGATATATGAATTCTCTACTAACTTTGAAATAAGCTTTATGTAAATCCATTTTCAAACAAAGATTATTTGAGGTCTTTCCATTGAACCCTCTCACCATTCCATATGCCTGAAATGAATTTTCTATAATTAGTCTACCGAGAATGAAAGCATTTTTGTTTATTGAGATTATATTATCTAAGTGTTACTTCATCCTATTACATACCAGATTGGCTAAAATTTTGTACAAAACATTGCACAAAGAAATTGGTCTATAACCTAAAAGAGTATGTGGGTTTACGGTTTTTGGGTCACACAAATAAAGGTATAATATACCTCTTTTATAATTTTACCCGATTGTTGAATGTGCAACATTGCTTAAAAACATCTACTGATGAATCTTGTAGAATTTTGAGTTGAAACCATATGCACCTAGAGAGTTATTGTCATCAATTAGGAAAACTGCTATCTTGACTTCCTCCATGTCAAAAGGCTTCTTTGAACATGTTATGCATTTTTTGACAGAATTATTTTGCAAGTAACATGTGAAAAATTATGTTTAAACTGGAAGTGTTAAATAAATTTGAAAAATATCGAATTACTTCCCTATTGAGATTTTCATTTGTATTAACCCAGTTTCCATGTGCATCTAGCATCATCTTTTTAGATGGACTTGATTTTGAATGTGAAACACTTGCAATAAAAAAAATGTGTAGCTCTATCACCTTGAGTTAACCACTTCACTTTAGCTCCTTGAATGTAGTCATTGGCTTGTCTTTTAAGTTGCTTGGATAGTTGGCTCGCTTTCTTCCGATATAATTCTAAAGCTTGTGCATCATCTACTTGATTGACTATTCGGAAGCATGCATCATCCCGTTCTTTCCTTAATGGTTCACCAGATATTTGAGTGGTAGAAGTCTCCATACTCCATTTTTAAGGCACGCTTTAGTTTTCTTTTGTTTTGATAAAAGCTGAAGAAGGGGATTTCCAAAGAAATTGAAGTTCCATTCAGCTTCCACCATACTCTTATGATCGGATTTAAAATGCCAAGAATTACTATATTAGAAAGACAATTTTTTCCTACCATGAGCATGAAATGAGAAGGTAAAAATAATAAAGGCGTGGTCGTGAGTGGAGTAATTAGCAAAATAAACCGAGAAAAGAGGAAAATAGACATAACACTCTTTGTTAATGAAAACTTTTGTCCGTTTTCCTACGCATCGACATGATAGGGCCATCTCTCCATGTGTAAAAATTGCTTATACTAAGTGGTTTATATTTATTGGCTACTCCAACACAATCTATATCTGATGACGAACTATAACCATCGTTGTTCATTCTATCATGGCCATATAAAATAACATTGAAATCACTTGCAACTAGGGCTGTCAATGGATATTCGAATAATCCAAAATTCGTTTGCATCCATATTCGAAAAGCAGATAAATATCCACATCCGAAATCTGTCCTTATGATTTTTGCCAATATTATATTTTAAATTATGCGTGTTTAGTACAATGAAGGTATTTATTTATTGTTCTATTGAGCTTATCGGGATATATCGAACGTTGTTTCGAAGAGTTTGAGATCGGATTGGTGATCCGAAAACCACTTCGATCCAATGAGTACGTTTTTGTAATGAAGACAGGAACATGTAGTCGAAGATGGAGCGTGAAGTGCAAGCGCTATTCGCTACTAATCCTGGGGGTGATTCCAAAATGGATGTAGTAGGAATAGTGCCTTCGGTTCCGTTCGGACCGAAAACGGACTTGTACGGATAAATGCTATTAGTACATGTCATTGGAGGACCATGAGCAATATAAGTGAATATTTCTAAAAACGTAACGCTTAGTCTCGAGCCTCATTAACCGGGAATGACTGAAAATCAAGGGAGATGCAGCAAGGCCAAGTGGGTCGCACCTAAGTAGGGTACGACTACCCCTATCTAGAGTCTCTTTTATTCGGCCGTATGGCAGTTGCTGATCCTAACCGCAGAGTAATCTTATTCGAGCTATCCACTTTAAGGAGTGGTCTGGTTTTATGTAATAAGGGATCGCGGAGTGGTCCTCGGTACACTGATTTAGACACCTACCGTGACAGTGGTACCCAAATGCCCAGTCATTCAGTTGGAAATCCATTCCAATACATGCCTCTACGGTTTTGATTGTAGAGCCTAGTATTGCTGGAATTTAATTAATGTAACAATTTCAGCAATTTGAATAAGTATTTATGCTTAGACACTATTATAATATCAAAGGATTTTGATATGAAATGTTTTGGTTATCGTAAGGTAAAAACCCATTGTGTTTATTTGCAGCACAGTCTTATGAGATATCTTTGATTTTCAAAAGGATTTTTGAACTTCAATAATTCAAATTGAGTGTGTTTACTCACGCTGGTTTTCTTGACTTACTCGGGTGTTATTTTATTATAATGCTTGGGTTAGACCGAGTATCACAGATACATGATAGGATACTATCAAGCCTAGGAGACGAGCTGGATGACGAAGACGTATATCACGTATCTGATTTATATTCCGCTGTGTATTGTAAGCTGTATAGTCAGCTTTTGTGAGGATAAGTTATTATAATTGTCCAGTATTGTGCTATTGGTGTATTGTACTCTGATGATGTAATGTGTAAAAACAGTAATGGTCCTTTTTGTGTACAGATATGTTGTTATCTATTATATATTATTCCGCTGCAATTGTAAGATTCTGTGTTATTATTTCCATTTTCTTCTTCTACCTCGTTCTTCTTTTCCTAACGATCTGGTATTTCTAGCATCCGATTATTCGGCATGTAATACAGTGGACGTATTGATGTTGATTTTTGGAGGTCGAAAATTCCGGACCGTGACATACACAGAGAGGGTACTTTTAACACTTGTTGGCGGGCGGTGACCTTGTCGGAGTTCGTTGACGAAGTGCAATGGGTGACGACCATGCTGAAGCTCTTTAGGAAAGTATTCATTGTATCTTTCCGAGAGTTGCTTGGAGTAAAAGGATGTAGGTGGAGTTGGTAGGCTTGGATGTAAATATATATCAAGGTGGAGATTGTTAGATTTCAGTGATGCAATATTTTCATATTAAAGAAGATTTGGAAGGTATTGTTGATTTCGGTGATATTATATTTCCAAGTAAAGAAGATTTGAAAGATATTTGAGATAATTACTCAAATATATTGCATTTTTTATTGTATTAAAGAGGACAATGAATTATCTTGACGAGAAGAAGAGCGATTTGAAAGATTAAAGTTATCAAACAATTTCCCAATCAGCTGATTAAAGAAGAAATCTTATCATGCGCGTGCATATTGAAGAAAACTGAAAAATCAAATAGATAAACGTTTCCCATGTGAATAGGAGAATTAACGAGGCATTGATTTATAACACTACTAGAAAAAACAATTATTCCGACAGCTTCAAGCGACCGCTTCTGACAGCCAATTTCCGACGGCTTTCGACGGGCCGTCGGAAAATCGCGATTTACAGGGCTCAACCGAGCCTTCTTTTTTCTCATTATGCAAACGAAATTTCTAAACCCAAAATCCCAAAGTCTCTTCCCCAAGCTTCCAATCATCAATTTCGAGCTTTCGGATCCTCTCCGGCTGCGTAATAAACGTCTATTGCTCTCTAGCTCAGGTGTAATATCTTATTTTCGCCAAAAATTCAGTTTTTACCCTAATTCTAGATTTGCATAAGTTGATAAATTTGGGCAAATTGTTGATTGAAATTGTTTCCAATGGTGCTATAATAGTTTCTAGCATTCCATGGTATTCCTATTTCATCTTTTGTCGTGAAATTGCGAAAAACATGTATAATTTGTGGTCGTTCGTGTATATAAATCGTTGTGTATGCCTTGATTCTACGATTGTATATGTATGTAGCGCTGCTATCATTGTATTGTATTAGTTGGAATAAAATAAAATGAATGTACGAGCTATGAATATTATATTGTGCACGTATTGACTTATGCAACAACAAAAATACGTCGAACGAGCCTTAAGTTGATATAATATGTCAAATAAATGTGTTAAATTAAAATATATTTTTGTAAATGTGAACAGTTAATACAACTGTATTTTTTCGTAAAATGCGCACGTACAATTGACAAATGTCCCGTGGAGAGTTTTTGGCCCCGTCCGACCAGTGTTGTACATGATCATTTTATAAATAGTCATTTTTTTTAAAAACAACCATTTATATTCATCTGGTACAATATTTGTTGGATTTGTCCCTATATTGGACAAGTTATGAACACAGTAAGCAATTACGTTTTTTATACTACTTCGTCTCAAACGGTTCATAAAATTTCGGCCTAACTTTCCTTATTTGTTTCCTACATACACGTATTGTGTACAATGCAGGGAACAAAAGGGAAATGCTGTCGTATTTTTTTTAAATCGTTTGAGACGAAGTAATATGGGAAATGTAAATGCTTACTGTGTTTGTAATGGGAAGTATGATGCCTGATCATGAAAAAAAAATTGTACAATTTTTTATATCGATACGTTAAAAAATAAAATGTGCCTTATTTGAGAATATTTTTAAATTTGTGAAGTAATTCTTTAAATTCAAATATTATACGACCATGAAATAATCTTTTTCGAATTTGTATTCTTGAAAATAAATATTAAATTTTGAACTTCTCATTTTGTCAAATAGGAAAAATGATCGAGTATTTTGTTGATCGGAGGAGATGGATGTACCAAAGAAAAGGACCGATGGGCTCAATAAAAGAAGATTTTTATAATGGTATAAATGTATTTGTTGAATTCGCTTTAAGTAATAACGGAAACGATCCAGAAATTCATTGTCCATGTAGTAGGTGTAGACATTTGAAGTATTTATTATCAGATATTGTGAAAGTTCATTTGTGCCAAAACGGTTTCGTACCCGAGTATTATGTTTGGGATCGGCATGGAGAAGTTGCAACAAATACTCCTGTAAATTCTGGAAGTGTCGTTAACGAAATAGTTATGACGACCCGTATAGAAAATATGCTCGAAGATGCAGCACGATCAATGTTTCCTATGGTTGAAGTTGACGACGACGATGGAAATGTTGAAGAATCATATATTGAAGCAATTTTTTTATGATTTACTAGATGCTGCTAAGAAACCTATTTGGGATGGTTGTAAAAGCGGCACTCAGCTATTAGTAATCGCAGAATACATTCCGAAGAAGTCAAAATACAACATCACTGAAGCTGGGTTTACGGCTGTTGTACAAGCCGCAAAAAGACATGTCGTCCGATAATCTAATGTGTGAAAATCACTATGAAGTTAAAACACTTATGTCCGCTTTTGGTTGATCTTATCAGAAAATATATACATGCTTAAAAGGCTACATGTTGTTTTGGAAAGAAGACGCAAACCTTAGAAATTGTAAAATTTGTAACCAGAAGAGATACAAACCAAGAAAAAAGAAGGGGAAGGAAGTTCCGTACAAGCGTATCCATTACTTACCCATAGCCCCAAGATTTCAAAGCTAATATGCATCTTCTGTAACTGCATCAAATACGAGATGACATAGTGTGAGAACGAAGGAAGATGGTACGTTGACACATCCGGCCGATGGAGAAGCATGGAAGCATTTCGATAAAACGTATCCAAATTTTGCAGCGGAGAGTCGAAATGTTAGAATAGGATTATGTACGTACGGTCTTTCTCCATTTTCTCAATTTGGTTCTAAATATTCATCATGCCCCATTATCGTCACACCGTATATTTTACCTCCATGGATGTGTATGAAAACACAATATATGTTTCTTACTGTTTTCTTTCTGGCTCCGACGATCCGACACAAGGAATCGATGTATATATACAACCATTGATTGAAGAGTTGAAAATACTATGGAACGAAGGAGTAGAAACATACGATGTGTAAAAGAAGAAATTTTTTCGTATGTTTGCTTCTTTGTTGTGGACTATAAGTGATTTTCCTGCCTATGTAATGCTTTCAGTATGGAGTACTACCGGTCGTCTAGCATGCCCATATTGCACGGATGAAATACGAGCGTTTTCTTTACCTCATGGTAAGAAAATTTCATGGTATGACTGTCATCGATGTTTTTTCTATGTAAATCATCCCTTCAGAGGAGACAAGAAAATCTTTTTAGCTAATAGAGTAGAAACCAGACAACCACCAACGATATGGTCAAGCGAAGACATATATGAACTTGTTAGGGACTATCCAAAGATATATGAAACTGGAGAGCAAACTGAAATTGAAGGCAAATCAGTTGTTCATAACTGGTGCAAACAAACTATTTTTTGTGAGTTTCCGTATTGGAAACATCTTCTGTTTCTTCATAATATAGATGTGATGCACAATGAGAAAAATATACTTGATAATGTTTTTAACACAATTTTGAATGTGAAAGGTAAGACGAAGGATGATTTGAAATAAAGACGTGATATAGAAGAATTATGCAAACGTCTTGAGCTTCATATGAAACCAAATGACAGTAAAAAAACCCAAAGCATGTTACGAATTAGATAATAATCAAGTTAAAACCGTGTTAAAATGTGTGGAAGGGTTAAGATTTCTTGGTGGGATATCATCAAATCTTCATAGATGTGTTTACTTTAAAAATGGTAGATTGAGCAGAATGAAAAGTCACGACTATCACATAATGATGGAAAATTTATTTCCCGTTATGTTTAAAGAACTACTGTAGTTAAAAGTTTGGAAGGTAGTACGGAGCTTAGTATGTTTTACAAAGAGCATTGTTTGACTACTTTAAAAGTGCAACATTTACGTAAACTTGAAGTGGATATTCCTATATTGCTTTGCAAATTAGAGAAAACATTTCCGCAAGGTTTTTTTTAATGTAATGGAGCATTTACCTGTTCATCTCCCATCTGAAGCACGACTTCGAGGTCCTGTCTAATATGGATGGATGCATCCATTTGAGATGTATGTAATATGTTATCACGTAATTTAATTACATTTGAAAGACGAAGTTAATATAAATTAATTTTGCATAGATATTTGAATCATCTGAAGAAAAAAGTGAGGCAAAAAGCACGATTTGAAGGTTCGATATGTAAATCTTACATCGAAGAAGAAGCTTCGTTCTTTTTCTCTCACTATTTCAATGACCATGTGAATATTTCATTTGAAAGTGTTCCTCGTAATGATGAAGGCGACGAACAAGGGTTCTCCCAAGCAATGTTATCTATTTTTAGACAGCGTGGTCGGCCTTCTAGAAAATGTGTAGAAATATGGCTAGACGATAGAGATCTTCATGTAGCACACACTTATATTCTTCTAAATTGTGCCGATTTTGCATCGTTTGTTAGGTAATTTGAAATAATAATTTGTATTTTGTTCTTTTCTATAATGCATGCACGTACATAACCTAATGTAATAATTTATTTATATAAACAGTGTTTATGAACGTGAACATCCGAATGGAGATCTCAGTAAAGAATTTTCCGGTTGGTTTTCAAATTACGTTTATGAGCCGAGAAATTATGTTATTGATGAAGGGTTGAAACATCTTGCGATGGGGCCAAAAAGAGTGGTCAAGACATATCCAATATATTTCGTCAATGGATATAAATTTAACACCAAAGAATACGGTGCAGAAAAATTAACAAATAACACTGGTGTATTTGTTAAAGGTAGTGACGATCCAGAAAATCACTTAAATGATTTTTACGGCGTTTCCAACACAAATTTTGCAACTGACATATTTCTCACGACCTGCGGAGGAGGTGTTTCTATTTAGATGCAATTGGTTTAGCAATGTTCCAGGTTCTGGAATTAGTGTGCATAAGGATTATAATCTTATCGAAATAAAGCATACATCGCACTATCGCAAGTATGATCCTTTTGTACTAGCCAAACAAGTATTGCAAGTTTATTACGCTCCTTATCCGTCTCTAAAAAGAGATAAAGCAGATTGGTCTGCAGTTTTTAAAACAAAGGCCATACCCACATTCGATGGGAAGAATATTTTGAACGAACAAGCTTATCAGGCAGATCTTGAGCAGAATAAAATAATAATAATTACAGACGATCATACAGATTTTGGTCCTTTGATCGATGAATCAAATGTTTTGGTAGAAGCGTTTGACGGAGCAGAGGAAAATATTGTAGAAAATGAGATCAAATCTGAATCAGAAGACGATGATGACTGATATAAATCTGAATCTGATTTTTTTGCAATTGATGTAACTATGTTGAATTCTTGATGTATTATGAAATTGATGTGACTATGAAACCAAATCTGTTTACCATTGTTTACATGTTTTACGTCATTTTCATTTGTCATTTATTTAGCAATTTTTATTAAAAATGGAATGAAATCTGCTTATCGTCGGAACAGTACACCCACAATGAATCGGGTATAACGCACTTCCATTTCTATTTCCATTTCAGTCATTAATTAAGCAATTTATACCGTTGATGTCATTTACATATGAAATATATTTCATTATTAACTTATTATTCTCTTATATAATGATGTGTGTATATGCCACAGGTTTATCATAATATCATATAGAGATAGGAGCTCTTCCCGATCATCAGGAGACGATGGCAGTGGCCCATCGCCTCCGTCACAGCGTCCAGTAGTTTCGTTCGTATCTAGAGCAGAGAGGTAAGAATTAAATTTTATTCAGCATCTTATTTTTTTATGATATACGTACGCACTTATCTGCATCGTATTTAAAAACAGAGGGTTCGACCTACTTCCCTCGAAGGTTGTGCTGGATGTCTCTAGAGTTTCTTATCACAGTAGGATGAGTGCTTGCTGGTCGAAGTTGGATAACATCCCTCCTCACATCATAGAGTGTATATGACAGGATGTTCTAGTATGTATATTTTTCTGTTTTCCATTTTTAATTCGTTTTTGTCGTTTTTCTACTGTTTATCGTTTACAGTGTAATCTTTTTTTTACTTTTTATCGTGAAACACAGGCTGAGATAGACATCCAGAAAAATGACATGCCGCTGGCACGAGAATACTGGATGAAGAAGATGCGCAAGAACTACAGAGACTCGATGTCCGAAATTAAGAAATCTAGTAAGAAACCACGGTGGATGGGGGGAGCGTATGAAAAGCTTGGTTGAGATACTGGAAACGGACGAGGCGAAGGCAAGTATACTAAATTTTTTTTGAATTATTAATTTGACGTGATCGAAAAATTATGTATCAAAATTTAAATGTACAGGCAGAGTCAGATAGAAACTCTGCAAACGGAAATAAAAATCACGTCACTCATCGCAGAGGGTCGAAGTCATTTCAACAGTATCGGCAGGAGTTGCTAAATTTGCTGAATGATAATTGTAAATAGTTTATGCTATATAATTTTAAATGTATAATAATTGTATGTAAAAATCAACTTCAGGAAGCTGAGGCGCATGGTCCGGTGGGTTATATGGACATGTTCACTCGTACGCATGCTGTCGAGCATGTAAATCCGGACGGGGCTGTTTCGACGGGACTGTTTCGTATACATGGCAGGACGATAAATCGAGCAAGAGCAATGTAAGCATATTTCATTTTATGCAGTATTAGTAATTGTTCTGCTTGTTAAATATAATGAAATAATATATGATGCTATTAATTTGTTAATGCAGGAAAAGTTTATGGAGCAGCACCAGAAACTCCTTGCTGATACAGGTCGAGATCAACTGACGACTGATGAGGATGATGCTTTTTTGAGTCTGTTATGGAACCAGCAGAGCATGACAAACAATCCGACTTTGGCAATCATGTGGTAAATAATTTATTTTACTGCTAATTTGATATTTAAGTCATAATTCTATGTTGAAAATATAATTTTATCTTAAAATACTACAAATATGCTATTTTGATCTTTTCAAAACAATAAACTTGAATTTTATTCATTTTTCCATTATTTAAAAATATTTGAAACATGAAAAATCCTCCATATTGAATTTGAATTCAAACCAACCAAATGACTTTATCACACCAGTAAAGCACAAGAAGACAGAAGATATGGACGTTATGTTACTTACCAGCTTACAGAGATATGCACATACACTTACAGAGATCATACAGCTAAATTAAATATTTATTACAGGCCAGCAGTCAGAGACGGGGTCGGCGGAATAGAGCTCAGAGCGATCCAGCAGATATAGAAGATTTGCGGGCTAGAGTGTCCCGGTTGGAGGAGCAGAACCGCCAACATGCCATGCAGACCACACAGTTGCTAGAGTACATGCAACAGTTTGGTGACCGCTTCCCTTCCTTGGCTGGCTCTAGATCCGGAAGAGATTGATTGATTGCTTGCTTGCTTTTTCAGGTATGTTTTTTTTGTTTTGTATGATTTGGTAAACGGTGGTTGTTGATTTTTGTATGATTTGGTAGACGGTGGAGGTGGTTGTTGATTTTTGTATGATTTTTGTATGTTTTGTATGATTTGGTAGACGGTAGAGGTAGCAGTTTTTGAAAAGAAACATCAGGAACATGGATGTCAAAGGCAATACACAAGAGACAGTGGTAGCAGTTCAGATGACAATGAACTAAAGTGAAGATCACAAAGACTTCAAGACAATGATTCAATCAGACCTGACATAAGTTAAAGAAGCCAGAGTGAATGCAGACAAGCATACTTGAAGACCACCCATATAGCATCAAAGCTTATGTATGCAGACCAGAAAAATCAGACTCAACTACAGGGGTCAGAGAATCAATGCCGTGTAAAGTCGAAAGCAACAGTGGATGAACGAGATTCAACAGTGCAGAGAAGGGCCGAAGTCAGAATTCAAAAATCAAATTCGTATTTTTGAAAAGGTCCAAAGTCAAAGCAAATTGAAAGGGGAAAGTTGTTGCCGTGTGAATCAAGCAAAATCGAACGTTACATAATCAAGGCCGTGAGCATCAAGTAGTAAGTATATCAGGAAAGTCGTGTGTATCAAGTTGTAAAAATTAGGAAAGTGATAAAGTCGCGTTAATGAACACGAACGAAATCAAGTGTCACGAATTCATATAAATACCACATCCAAGTCATCATCACCGGCATCGAGTAAAAAATCAAGCAATTTAAACGAGCAACGAAAGAAATTACATACCGAATCAACAACTCGATCATCAGAGAACGAAAGAGCCCAAGCAACGCAAATCAGAGAACGAGCGAGCAAAAGCAACGCAAAACAGTAAATTGATCATCAGAGAACGTGCGCAAGAGCACCACTAATTCAAATCGAACAAGCCCCAATTTGGATCGCAAGAGCCGAAGCCCTAATTCCAGATCGAACGAAATACAACAGAGGGCCGCCATTTCTCTTCACAAACAAAAGACAAAGGATTGGGTTAAAGAATAATTGGGCCGGCCTTGTTTATTATAAAGGGGGTTTTAGTTTTATTTGTTAATAGGGTTTAAGTTTTAAGTCTAGTTTTATTTTGAGCAAAAATTAGGGATTCAAGTTTATATTTTAATTTTGCTCCTGCTTGTATTTTTGAAGTTGTTTTTTCTTTTCGAGTCTAAGAATTTGTAAATCACCACCTAGGTTGTAGGTAGTGTCAGATTGTCTAGTTAGAATTAGTTCAGTGAGCAGGGTGTGCGAGTTTGCAAAACTCTACAAGCGGAGCAGAGTTTGCGAGTGAGCGAAACTCTATAGGCGGAGTAGGGTGTGCGAGTCTATGAGAGTGTTTGTGAGCGGGAGCAAAAGGGTTTGCGAGTCTAGTAGAGTGTTTGTAAGTGGGATACTGTTTAATTCTAATAGAAATCTGGGAATGCAGCAGTAGGCAGGGGTTGCCGAAGCTGGGTAAATTTTGTTTGTGATTTACTTTACAGCATATTTATTTCTGCAGTTTGTTTTCTGTGTTTAAATCGAGAAAATTTGTTATAACCCTATTCACCCCCCTCTAGGGTTAATCTAGATCCTACAGGTGGTATCAGAGCCTGGTATTTTTATTTAACTCTAGAGTCATGAATCCACCAAATAATGCTTTTTCTTAGGGGCAATCTATTGTTAGGCCACGCATGTTTAATGGGAGTGATTATGCTTATTGGAAGGTTAGGATGGGCATTTACCTTAGTTCTGTTGATTATGATGTTTGGGATATTATTGAAACTGGCTACAAATCTCCCACTATAACTGTTGTTGATACTGAGATTCCTAAACCTAAGGATAGGTGGGATGCTAGCGATAAGAAATTAAAAACTACAAATGCCAAAGCAATGAACGCTTTGATCTGTGCTCTTGATAAAAATGAATTTAATAGAATTTCTCATTGTACAACAGCACAGGAAATTTGGCACACTTTGGAGGTGACACATGAAGGAACTTCTCAAGTCAAGGAGTCTCGTCTAGCCCTATTCAGCAATGAATACGAAAACTTTGTGATGGACAAAGGCGAAAGCATAAAGGACATGTTTGGATGCTTTTCAACTTTGGTATACAACGCTAGAGCGCTCGGGAAGGTATTCACTGAGGTAGAGCTTGTGCGGAAGATACTACGAGTCTTACCGATGAACTTTGAGGAAAAAGTCGCGGCAATACAAGAATCGAAAGATTTGAGTAAACTAAGCATTGAGGAGTTGATTGGCAATTTAATGACATATGAGCTTGAGCTAAAAGCAAAGGAGGAACGCAACAACTCCGAATCAAAGAAGAAGACGATTGCCTTAAAGAGCAAAGAAGAAAGCGATGAAGAAGAAGAAGATCCAATCGAAGAGCTTGCAATGGCTGTCAATAATCTTAGAAAATGGTCAAGATTCAAGCCACGCAAGAAGAAAACATCTGGTAATAGGTCAAGAGAGTCTAACAATTCCGATAATGAATTGACGTGCTATAACTGCAACAAGCATGGCCACTTCAAACAAGAATGCCAACTTCTCAAAAACAATCGAGGAAAGAAAAAGACGAAGAAGGTCTTTGCAGCGACTTGGGATGATGAAGAAGGAGAGGAAGTTTCGAATAGTAGCTCAGAGGAGGCTAACTTGTGTCTTATGACAAAATTGGATTCAGAAGCAAGCTCAAAAGAATCTAGTTAGGCAGGTGACTATTCTTATAAAGATCTTGTTTTTATGTGCCTTGATCTTACTAAAGTAGTTGATGCTCTTGAATCTAAAATTGAAAAACTGAAAACTGATAGGAGAGAACTTGCACGTGAAAATTTTAGGTTAGAAACTGAACTTGAAAACATTCAAAACCTAGACTGTAAAAATTGTAAGATTTTAGATTCAGAATTATCAAAACTTAGGAGTAACTTTGAGAATCTTGAAAAAGAAAACTTGAATCTTAAGGAAACCATCGACACTAGGAAAAAGGATTTTATAAATCGATGCACCTCACTTGTCACTGAAAACACAATACTAAAAAGCAAAGTCCAAAATCTTGAGAAACCTTTGAATAACTTTTCAAGAGGCGAAAAATCTTTCAACATGCTATAGGGAAATCAATTTTTTGCTAACAACAGAAAAGGACTAGGTTTTGGGAAAACACAAGTTGAGGATAATGCAATAAGTAAGAGTGTCTTTGATAGATGTGAAATAATTGGACATCGTGTTGAAAATTGTAGCCATAGGAACAAGAACACAAAATTTATACAAGTTTGGGTTCCTAAGAATTCTACAAAAAAATTTCATGTCTATTGGAACAAGAATAAAAGGACAAAACAAGTTTGGATTCCAAAGGGTTTGTTTATTCATAATGCTTCTGCCACTAACAATCATGGACCTATAAATAGGTCACAAAAATCTTTCATCATGTAGGTATAGTGGCAGGCTAAGGAACAACAACGGTGTTCTCTGGACAACAACGAGAAATCATCGTAAAGGTAAAATAGGTGAAGGTATATTTATTTGATCGATAAATTAAATGTGATAATCTGCACCATATTCTGAATGAAATCAGCCAATATTGAGATGTTGTAAAAAGATGATGATTTTTTTGATTCTGACTTGGTCTACATAATTAGCCAATTATATTGATGCCAAAAACACCATTTTTTGAATTACTTCATACATATTTGTTTGGATTAAAATTGTGTTTTGTCGGATACATTTGGTCATAATTCGGCTAACTCTATATTCTCAGTTTCTGATTGTTTACATGGCTTCAATTCAAATTCAAAGAATGTCATTTAAATTGTTGTTAAAATTGAGTTTGAAATTTTTGATGCACACTTCATGGTCTGGTTTATCAAATTTAATTAGTGATATTTTGGAGAGAAAGAGAAATTCAGATGTAGATCATACTGGTAATCTAATTGATAGAAAAATTACTAGTTGAACGTGATTTTGAGACATTTAGTAACTGCATCGTTTTTTCAAAGAAAATATTTGCATATTTTTCATTTTAAATAATTTTCATTTAGCAGAAATTTTTTTCTCATATAACCCCTTCGAGAAAATAATTGTTTGACCATATTTTCAGAATAGTCATTTTATTTGATTTTAAATGACAAATTTTGACTAATCCGACTCCCTACTAATTATCAAAAAGATAAATAGTGATTGAAAAGGTGACAAGTGTTGATATTTAACATACATTACTCAAGAGAGTATATTCGGAAAATTTCTTTAGGAATTCAAACAAGAGTTATAAAACTTTTTGTTAGGTAAAGATTCCATGACCATTCTATATCTATCATATTTCTATCGACCATTGTTTATCAAATCTTAAATATAGTTTGTTGATGTGTGGTACTATAATCAGGAATCATTTGTTTTTCATTTCACATTTTTTTGTAAAAATAAATAAATATCCAAAGTATTCACTCTCATTTAAAAGTCCTCACGGTTATGCATGGGTGAATTACTTGGATTTTTGATTATGTGCTTCCATGCTCATTTAAAAGTCCTTACGGTTATGCATGTATGGAACGCATATCAAAATTGATTAATTAAATAGACAAGTTGATTCTAATCCCATTTAAAAGTCCTCACGGTCATGCGTGGTTAGAAGATACTTGATTTCATTTTATTTTAAAAATTAAATTGGAATACTACTAATCTCATTTAAAAGTCCTAACGGTTATGCATGATTAGTAGATATTCAAATTCCTGATATAAATGTACCACAAGAAGATACAATTGTATGATTTTATATTAGAACATCATTACCGTTCTTTCTAAAAATGGAATATGCGCCTAACAAGGGTAGTTATGATTTTTGTTTGATTTTTATCGAAGTTTAAATATTTATATTCAATTTGAGTTTAATGTTGGAATAATATTGAACACTTAATCTCTATTTTTCTCTAACACTATTATTTTTTTGCTGATAACAAAAGGGGTAGAGAAAAGTTAAGATTTTGTCAAATAGAATCAAGCAAAGGTCAAATAATTTTCCATTTGCATATAGGCTCATTTATATATTTAAATAATTTTCCATTTGCATATAGGCTCATTTATATATTTCTATTTGGATGCATATATGTAGGGGGAGCATCATGTAGAGAGGAAGCATTTAAATAGTTGGAGCAATTAGAGTATATCATTGATCAAATACATTTAACACGGTCAAAATCTTAAATATATGTTTGTTATCATCAAAAGGGGGAGATTGTATGAATATGCGCTTATATGTTTTTGTTTGATGATAATAAACATATATATTCATTTGAATGTATTTGGTAATGTACTATTTTGTTTTTCATAGATTAAATAAATATTTGTTGAATAGATTAAATTACACAGAAATTGAATTCAAACAGAAATTTTATTCAAACAAATATTTATTACAATCTTGAATAGTACAAATTCAAGCTCTCACTATACATATACATTTTTGATTACATCACAATTCAGTTTACATAATTTCCTCACTACATATCACTCACACTCGTATTTTGTCTTCAACTGCATTCCAGTTTGAGTCCAGCATCTGAGCAATCTGCAAAAATATTCACTAACGCAGTAAAATTGAAAAAGAAATATTTTTGCAATATAAAATAAAATATGGTTTTTGAAAATAATATTTGCCTCAGTTATTTGGGTTGTTCGTCATCATTCACATTTGAATTCATCACATACGAACAGTGTGACATGCACAGTGTATCACTGTACATGCCACAAGGTCGTGCACATCAATATACACTTGATAATGCTACAGGGACAGGTGAGCACAGGTCAAACCCAAATGAAAAACCGGGTTCAACTCACGTGCAATATACTGAAAATCACGACACGAGCACAAGGTCAAACCCGAGTTTTTGAAACTGGATTCAACTCAAGTGAAATAGCAAATGTCAACATGAAGTATATGCAATTCGAAGCAATAATGAAGATTACACCAAGTATGCTAAAACAAAGTCAGTGACCACTCAGACCAGACCAAACAAAGAACCACAAGTACAAAATGATGCAATACCAAACTTCACAAGCAATGACCAAAGCATCACATACATACATATGTACATGAGAAATGGCCAAGACTACAAGTAAATCAACATAGCAACAAACTCAGCAGATTTGGAAATGTGGCACAGCAGTTTTTGAAAAGAAACATCAGGAACATGGATGTCAAAGGCAATACACAAGAGACAGTGACAGCAGTTCAGATGACAATGAACTAAAGTGAAGATCACAAAGACTTCAAGACAGTGATTCAATCAGACCTGACATAAGTTAAAGAAGCCAGAGTGAATGCAGACAAGCATACTTGAAGACCACCCATATAGCATCAAAGCTTATGTATGTAGACCAGAAAAATCAAACTCAACTACAGGGGTCAGAGAATCGATGCCGTGTAAAGTCGAAAGCAACAGTGGATGAACGAGATTCAACAGTGCAGAGATGGGCCGAAGTCAGAATTCAAAAATCAAATTCGTATTTTTGAAAAGGTCCAAAGTCAAAGCAAATTAAAAGGAGAAAGTTGTTGCCGTGTGAATCAAGGAAAATCAAACGTTACATAATCAAGGCCGTGAGCATCAAGTAGTAAGTATATCAGGAAAGCCGTGTGTATCAAGTTGTAAAAAATTAGGAAAGTGTTGAAGTCGCGTTAATGAACACGAACGAAATCAAGTGTCACGAATTCATATAAATACCACACCCAAGTCATCATCATCGGCATCGAGTAAAAAAGCAAGCAATTTAAACGAGCAACGAAATAAATTACATACCGAATCAACAACTCGATCATCAGAGAACGAAAGAGCCCAAGAAACGCAAATCAGAGAACGAGCGAGCAAAAGCAATGCAAAACAGTAAATTGATCATCAGAGAACGTGCGCAAGAGCACCACTAATTCAAATCGAACAAGCCCCAATTTGGATCGCAAGAGCCGAAGCCCTAATTCCAGATCGAACGAAATACAACAGAGGGCCGCCATTTCTCTTCACAAACAAAAAACAAAGGATTGGGTTAAAGAATAATTGGGCCGGCCTTGTTTATTATAAAGGGGGTTTTAGTTTTATTTGTTAATAGGGTTTAAGTTTTAAGTCTAGTTTTATTTTGAGCAAAAATTAGGGATTCAAGTTTATATTTTAATTTTTGCTCCTGCTTGTATTTTTGAAGTTGTTTTTTCTTTTCGAGTCTAAGAATTTGTAAATCACCACCTAGGTTGTAGGTAGTGTCAGATTGTCTAGTTAGAATTAGTTCAGTGAGCAGGGTGTGCGAGTTTACAAAACTCTATAGGCGGAGCAGAGTTTGCGAGTGAGCGAAACTCTATAGGCGGAGCAGGGTGTGCGAGTCTATGAGAGTGTTTGTGAGCGGGAGCAAAAGGGTTTGCGAGTCTAGTAGAGTGTTTGTAAGCGGGATACTGTTTAATTCTAATAGAAATCTGGGAATGCAGCAGTAGGCAGGGGTTGCCGATGCTGGGTAAATTTTGTGTGTGATTTACTTTACAGCATATTAATTTCTGCAGTTTGTTTTCTGTGTTTAAATTGAGAAAATTTGCTATAACCCTATTCACCCCCCCCTCTAGGGTTAATCTAGATCCTACAGTTTGTGGTTTTGTTTTCTCCTGCAAAAGCATAAAATAGCAACAGGCATTATTGAAATATTGACCAAGCTTTTACTATTCATTACTTTTGTACACTATGAGTCAGCACATTAATTG
Source organism: Allium cepa (assembly GCA_030765085.1). Classification (NCBI taxonomy): domain Eukaryota; kingdom Viridiplantae; phylum Streptophyta; class Magnoliopsida; order Asparagales; family Amaryllidaceae; genus Allium; species Allium cepa. Next base: position 131,557,050 of record CM060940.1, on the reverse strand, counting down.
ATGCTGTCAGATTTGACGTATATTTTTTTTTGTAATTTATTGTTGCTACTTAATATGTTTCACCTTCTATTTTGAATAGTCACAGTTAAATAAAGTATGCGATAATCTGATACTAATTATTATTGCAAGTATTATTCATTTATGTATTATTACAGTTTCCTTGATGCTTTGACATTGATATTTATGGAAAATTTATAAATGAAGGAGTTAAAATAAATTCATATACTATTTGACGTCTTTTGCAAATTGATTGTGAATATTCTACATTACAAGTGAACTAATTGAAATAATATGTCACCAAAGTGACATCTCTTATTTTAGTTGCTTATGAAAAATGTTAGATATTTGTGTGTATTTATTTATGCGAATATTAGTCGGCCCAAAGGAAGGTTAATATCTGGCCAAATTAGATACATATGTGTGATGATAAAAATGTAACAATTATAAAGTTTTACAAGAAAATAATTAATCGGCCCAAAGGAAGATTATTATTTGACTTGAATTTATTGTTAATATTTGATGATTACAACAAGAATACCACTTACAGTTAATATTACTGTCCAAAGACTTGATATTAATGTTGTGCTAGGTGTCTTGAGCAAAGACTTACCAATTATTTTAAATTTACAACAGTTGTTTTATAATGTAAGCATATTTGATTAATTTAAAATTACATCTAATTTGACTACGGTATCTGCCAATCTGAACAACATTCCTATTCTGACTGGAACAAACTTTAAGGATTGGAAAGAGAACATATTGCTTGTTCTTGGCTGCATGGATCTTGACCTTGCACTTAGGATAGATGAACCCGCCCCTATTACGGATGAATGTTCTTCTGATGTTATAAAGAACTTTGAGAGGTGGGATCGTTCAAACCGCATGAGTCTAATGATCATAAAGCGTGGCATTCCAGAGGCATTTAGGGGTGCGGTATCTGAAAAGATAACCAATGCTAAAGATTTCCTTGATGAGATTGAAAAACGTTTTGCTAAAAACGATAAGGCGGAAACAAGCATGCTTTTGCAACGCTTGATTTCCATGAAGTATCAAAGCAAAGGAAACAAAAGGGAGTACATTATGGAAATGTCTAACATTGCTTCAAAACTTAAGGCACTTAAGCTTGAGCTTTCAGATGATTTGCTCGTGCATTTGGTATTAATCTCTCTTCCTTCACAATACAACCAGTTCAAGGTCAGTTATAACTGTCAAAAGGAGAAATGGACTCTTAATGAGCTCATTTCGTACTGTGTACAAGAAGAAGAGAGATTGAAGCATGATGAGGCAGAAAGTGCTCATTTAACATACACCTCTAAGGGAAAAGACAAAAAGAGAAAGAAGGATAAAGAAACTGCTAAGGATCCGACTGAAAAGAAACAACAAAAGGAGACTGATGGTTGTTACTTTTGCAAAAAGGCTGGACATTTGAAAAAAGATTGTGCCAAATACCACGCATGGCGTGTTAAGAAAAGGTTGCCTGAGCTATCGAAATCCAACTGATGCTGAAAGATACATCTATGTGGGTGATGGAAAATCGGTAGAAGTGGAGGCTATTGGGCATTTTAAGTTGTTATTAAGAACTCAGTTTTATTTGGATTTATTTAGATTTATTTGATACTTTTGTTATACCGTCATTTAGACGGAATTTGGTTTTTGTTTCTAAGTTGGACAAATTTGGTTATTCTTGTTCATTTGGGAATGGTACTTTTAGTTTATTAATGAATTCAACTCTTATTGGAACTGGTTCTCTTAATGTTTATGATAACTTATATATGCTTGATGTTAATACCTCTTATAATAAAGCCTTGCATGTAGAGTCACGTGGTACTAAAAGAAAAGCTAATAAGGAAACTTCAGCCACATTGTGGCACAAGCGCTTAGGTCATATATCTAAAAATAGAATTCAAAGGCTTGTGTCAGATGGCATTTTGGAATCCGTTGATTTTTCAGACCTTGATTTCTGTGTAGAGTGTATCAAGGGAAAACAGACCAAACATAAGAAAATAGGTGCCAATAGAGCAACTGACATCTTAGAATTAATACATACAGACATTTGTGGGGCATTCCCTGATGCATCATGGAATGGTCAACAATATTTTATAACATTCATAGACGACTACTCAAGATATGGCTACCTATATCTTATTCATGATAAATCAGAATCCTTAGACATGTTCAAGAAATTTAAGGTAGAAGTTGAGAACCAACTCAACAAAAGGATTAAAACTGTCAGATCTGACCGTGGCGGTGAATATTATGGTAAATCTGACGGATCAGGTGAACAATGTCTAGGACCATTTGCCAAATTCCTAAAGGAATGTGGAATAGTCCCACAATACACTATGCAAGGTTCACCTAGCATGAATGGTGTTGCTGAGAGACGAAACCGGACTCTTAAAGACAGGTAAGGAGTATGATCAGTCATTCTACCTTATCAAAATCACTCTGGGGAGAGGCATTAAAGACAACAGTTTATATCCTTAATAGAATACCCACTAAAGCAGCTACTAAAATACCTTATGAGCTCTGGACAGGCAAACAGCACACTATAAAGCATTTTCACTTTTGGGGATGTCCAGCTGAGGCAAGGCCATATAGGCCAAATGAAAGAAAATTGGACTCCAAAACAGTGAGTAGCTACTTTATTGGTTATTCCGAGCGATCTAAGGGCTATAAATTTTATGATCCCATACTGAGGAAAATATTTGAGACAGGAAATGCAACATTTTTTGAGCATGTTGAGTTGAGAGGGAGAAATGAAGTAAAGAACAATGTTTTTGTGGAGGAATCATCGTCTATGATTCCTACTACAGTTACTTCTTTGGACAATGTGCAGATTATTGTTTCTGTCATTGATCAAGAAGTGAATTCAGAACCCCATCAAAACAATGTTGAAGAAAATCCTCTTCAAGTTGAAGTTAATGTTCCACAAGAACAAATTCAACAACCTCAAAATGAATTACCATTAAGAAGATCCACTAGGGAAAGAAGAAATGCTATTCCGGATGATTATGTTGTATTTCTTCAAGAGTTAAAGGATAATGATGGAAGATGATCCTATCAACTTTCACCAAGCCATGCAAGATATTAATTCTCAAAAGTGGATTGAAGCTATGAATGAAGAGTATAAATCAATGCAGGACAATAAAGTTTGGGATCTTGTCCCTTTACCTGAAGGTAAGAAGCCCATTGGTTGTAAATGGATATTTAAAACCAAGAGGGATGCAAAAGGTAAAGTGGAAAGATATAAGGCTCGTCTTGTAGCAAAAGGTTTTACTCAAAAGGAAGGCATTGATTTCAAAGAGACTTTCTCTCCGGTTTCATCGAAAGACTCTTTTAGAATAATTTTGTCACTTGTTGCACATGGTGACCTTGAGTTGCATCAAATGGATGTTAAGACTGCATTTCTCAATGGAGACATTGAGGAAACAATTTATATGGTGCAACCGGAAAACTTTGTGGTCGAAGATCCAAAGAATATGGTTTACAAACTAAAGAAATTCATTTATGGACTCAAATAAGCTTCTCGTCAGTGGTACCACAAATTTCATAATGTAATTACCTATTTTGGTTTAGAGGTAAACATCATTGATAACTGTGTGTATCACAAGTTTAATGGGAGTAAATTTATATTTTTAATTTTATATGTTGATGATATATTGCTTGCAAGCAATGATTTAAATATGTTGCACGAAACTAAGAGATTTCTTTTAAATAATTTTGAAATGAAAGATCTTGGTGATGCCTTTTTTGTGTTAGGGATCCAAATACATCATGATCGTTCACGAGGCATTCTTGGATTGTCACAAAAGAACTATATAGAAAAGGTGCTTAAGAGATTTGGCATGCAAGATTGTAAACCAGGTGATACCCCTGTCGCTAAAGGAGATAAGTTTTGTCTCAAACAATGCCCTAATAACATCCTTGAAGTTAATGAAATACAGAAGATCCCTTATGCATCTACTATAGGGAGTCTAATGTATGCTAAGTATGTACGCGTCCGGATATTGCGTACATTGTAGGAGTGTTAGGCAGGTATCTTAGTAACCCTGGAATGGATCATTGGAAAGCAGCAAAAAGGGTTATGAGGTATCTTCAAAGAACAAAGGACTATATGCTTACATATAGAAGATCAGATCAGTTGGAGATCATTGGGTATTCTGATTCTGACTTTGCTGGATGTCCGGATAGCAGAAAATCCACTTCAGGATGCATATTTATGTTGAGTGGAGGGGCTATATCGTGGAAGAGTATTAAGCAAACGCTTATAGCTTCTTCCACTATGGAAGCAGAATTTGTGGCTTGCTATGAGGCATCTAATCGTGGAAAATGGCTGCGAAATTTTGTCACCGGGCTACGCATTATAGATAATATTGAAAGACCACTAAAGTTGTTTTGTGACAATAGATAAGTAACAATAGAAGCTCAAGTAAGTAAAATTACATTGACATCAAGTTTCTAGTTGTGAAGGAAAGAGTGCAAAATGGGTTAATATCCATAGAGCATATTGGGACAAATTCCATGTTAGCGGATCCACTTACAAAAGCATTACCACCCAAGGTATTTCATAAGCATGTTGCTAAAATGGGTGTATCTTTTATGTAAGAATATTTTGGTTTAGGGGAAGTTTGTACTAAGTCATTTCTTTTGTGACATTACTCTATATTTTGATTGTGGATATGCTTCAGTTTTTCTGATCAGAAATAAAGTTTTTTTTAATTGCACTCAAATTATTTATATATGTTTAGATTTTAATCCCATTAAAGTAAAGTAGGACCAGTTGGAAATAGACATGTAAAGATCACATTTCATGTAATCTCCATGCTACACATACATGATTGATCTATATCATTTGATTATATTGATATACGTGACCATTGATGGGTTTAGTTATAGTAACGATAATGAAAACCGCTTTGATCCTATGTTAACACAATCAATGGACGAGATTGTTTTAGATATACCATATTGTCAAGATAGCTATTTAAGAGCTCATAAAGTTAAATACATTCTATAAGGTTACATATGTGGCCCAGGGTGAGATTGTTGGAATAATTTAGCATTATGGGGCAACATATTTTAGTATTTGAATGTACGGGTTATCATGGGATTAAGTTTGATTATGTGATCTATTTGGAATAAATACAACAAGACTTAAGGGGTATATTCGCCATGTAAATTTATAATGTGTGGATACCAGAGTGACAATTTTAGTTTGTTGAAGGGCCGAACTGAAAAATGTCGCACACTATATATATGGGGTTATGGTCCCTAAATTACACAAGTCTTATCATATTCTCTCCACCCTCTTCTAAAGAGAATTTTCAGATCTAAGCTTGTGTCAATTTGGAAGATCTAAAATCTAGTTGATCTTCTTTTTGCAAACATCAATGGATTCAGGTACGACTTCTGCTGAACTATATAATCTCATATATTTGTTTCTCGATAGAATCAATATGGGTTGTATGTATTCAGATCTAGAATTTATTTATTTATTACAACAAAATATATCATTGATTTCGTACTTCGAAATTAGAGCAATATGATTTTGTATAATAAACTAACAAATATGCATGTATAGCATAGAAACTTGCAGTTATACTTTAAGACTCAAAAATGGAATACATAGGATCCAAGTGAATGTTTGAAATTTCTTACGTTATACCACAACTTTTATTTTCTCTTGATATAGCAGTACATGAATCGGTGTTTTCCTCCTTTAATATCAAAGATCTCTCATGGTCAAGCAAATAACAGCATGAGTCCCACACCAATTGATCTACTAGCACTCCCAATCACCTTCTACTCCTGTGTATTATTGTTTTCTCATTTTTCTTTTAATAATCCGTTTTATGTTTCTAATATTATCTGATTTGTATTTATTTGCACATTTTCAAGTGAAGAAAAACTAAACTGCAATTTTTGTGGTCAATGTAAATGACGGTAGGAGGCACATAAGAGAAAACTGTAAACTGCTTATAGATGAAAAATGCTCAAGCAACTGCGAATGTTAGCACTAACCGGTTCTATTAGTTCAGGCCAAGAGATGATGGAACTTTAAAGGCATCCGAGCAAAACACATGTTGTTGAATAAAAAGGTACAAATCGGACTTTTTTACGTTGTTAAATTATGCAGTAGATTTGAAACCTGTAATATTCTGTGATTTTTATGTTTGCATTCAGGAAATGTCATCTACTTGGATTTAAAAAAAATGATCTTTAATTTTCAAAGCCGACTTTAGCTCAGTTGGCAGAGCGGAGGACTGTAGTTATCTAACAGATAGATCCTTAGGCCGTTGGTTTGCATCTGGCAAGTCGGAATTTTTTTTATCTAACAGAATGAACCACATTTCTGCCCTCCATTAATGTAAGGTTTCTAATTCTCTGAACATATATGATTTCCTTTATATCCTTAACTCTCATATATTCAACCATAAAAAAGAAGATTGTATGCCAAAATTTTCCTGATAAATAGATCTTATGCTGCATAGCTCTGGCATGATATCTCAACAGATAAATCCTGAAGTATTCAAACTTGTATTTGTCCCACATTTTAACCTATCTATTAATTATTGATGTTATCCCATATTTTGACATATATTTTTTAAGTATTCAAACATGTATTTGTGTAAATAGCTATATTATATTACATAATTTTTTTTTAACGAACAAGCACCATTGTCCAAGTGGTTAATTGATTTGGCTTTGGTGCAAGAGGTCACAAGTTCGAAACTTGCTTTTGAACGTTTATTGACATGGGATATGTTGTCCCAATGATTTGTTGTATATAAAGTACCATTTCAAAAAAAAAAATTAACGATTTTTCCACTGTTTAAAAAAGTTCAACGGAGCAATCAAGTCCAAAAATAAGATTTTCAAATTGAATCTCAGAATATTAAATGGTGAATGATAAGTTAAATCGCCGAGGTTGTTATGCTATATTTAGTTTGTTCAGTATACACCATGGTGATGTTTTTGCACAAGTGCTGAATTTAGAAAGTGGATATGACACAGGACGTTATAGTTTAGGAATGTTGCCATTTGTTAAGCATACTCTCATAATGGAAATCAAAGAATCTTTATAGAAAGGAAGATAAAATAACAAATATCACTTTTAGGCCTTTTTTTGGATGATGAGTAATTCGCATCTAGCATGGTAGTTGGTACTATGTAAAGTTTAACTCTCACACGTGCCCCATGTCACATAATATAGATCTTTGGTTTAATGTATATCTACCTCCTCTTATTTTATTAAAAAAAGGTGGAGAAAAAAGAAAAGGAAAGAAAGAGACAAGGAAAAGAACAAACAATTGCTACCTATCACCAAGTTGCAGTTTCTGAAATAACAAACAAGTACCATTTTAGCAGCTATGTAACAGATAACACTCTCATTGATGGTTAGATTGAATTAATTACTAAACATTGCATTTACACAAAAACTATAACCATTAATAGTATCATATGGTATGCATCTATATATATTCCTAAAAATATATAAAAATTTGTGACTTATAACCATGTGTGTATTAAACATCTCATATGTATGTGCATATATTTATAATGCATATGTGCTATGTATGTGCATATATTTATAATGCATATGTGCACATACCATATATACGTGTATACATTCATAACATGCCATGTTATATATATTTAAAAAAACACACACACACTAATATACACGCATAGATACACACATACACATATATATAGGGCAAGGATCGACTATACCACATTTCAACAGCATCCCTATTTTTCTATGGTTTCAACTACACATTCTGATTTAAATAATATACCTTCTCTCTTTTGTCATCCCATTATATTATTTAAGTCCGAATGTGTGCTAGAAATTTGAGGAATAAAGGTGCAGCAAAATGAAGTGTAGCCGATCCTTGTGTGCACGCGCGCGCGCACACACATATATGAAAATTTATTGGGACACAAAACGGTGATAAGATGATCCAAAGATTCGGATCTAGTGTATCACCAATCATGTTTTAATTTATTTCCAAATAAGCATGTGTTCTTGTGTGTAGATAATGATCGGCTCATTTTCACTTTTGCTAAGAATATAAGCGGAGAAATTTGTTTTTTTTTTTGTTCCATCCGTTTCCAAAAAAAGAGGTCAGGCGGTCCTCGTTGTGTTACATGCGTGGAGCAGGTAGTGAGTGGGATTTAGGCGTTATGGGTAGAGATTGGGTAAGATTACATTTGGTTTATTATCTGTTTGGTATTACTAAACATATCAGAAAAATCAAAGGACCTAAGGTAATTATTATTTTTATTAGAAAGTAATGCTAGGATTTAAAAGATATATGTCAGTTTTTATTTTTAAATTTAAAGTTGTGCTAAATGCATACCAAAAACTTTTATAATCCACCCCGTCTTCATTTTACACCCCTCCCCACAATTACTCGTGCCTTGTCCAATTTAACACACATATTATTTTACCATTACCCAGCTCTGCCAGCCAACCGAATGGTGCCAGCCAAATTGTGTGTTTTCCCTCACAAACAGCTCAGTTCGGTAGACGGTACAACGTCAGTCGACTTGCTAATTTTAAAATCTTCCTTTTTGTCGGATTTCATTCACCGCTCTTAATTTATTGTTACACTTTTAGCAATTAATGAAACCTGCTAATGAATGGATATAGATCACATGCTTTGGAAAAAAATTGAGAAACATACACCAAATCAATCTCAACATTCTCTATTTACCTCAACAACACCCTAATCATTAATCTCATTTTCATGGACCTTGTTTTATAGCCTATATTTGCTTTGAATTTTTCCTTCTTTTAGGTTAATAATGCTCCAAAATTGATTTTAAAAAGACTTTCATATCATTCGTAATTTATACCGCAAGGTTTCAACTTACACTTCTTTCGATGTACGATAGTAAACAATTTACAAAGCTTCCTTCATCCAGTTTAATGCTGTAGCCTCCTCTTCTTTGGCAAATCCAAAACAAAAGTATAAAACCCTAGCTCTTTCAATACATCGAAAGATATGAAAAGAATTGAAAAAACACTTCAACCACACATCATTGTTATTAACGCAAAAGATATGAATTTCTACAAGCAAACACTCATCATTATGTCAGGTATACTAGCTGTTAAATATAGTAATAATCCAATCATACTACGATATAATTTTTGGTCAATACTTTTGCCACTTTCATTTTTATCAAGATGTATGGTTGTACTCATAGGAGTTGTTTGATAGAAGTATTTTCCATATCAAAGCGTTTAATTAGATTGTTACAATATTTTTCTTGATTAATAAAAATACCATTTTCTAGTTGTTTTATTTGTAAGCCAAGAAAATAATTTAACTCACCAATATGTGACATTTCAAATCATCTGCTCATTATTTTAGAAAAATCTTGACATAGTCTTTCATTTATAGATCCAAAAATAATATCATCAACATATATTTGAACGATTAAAATATCTTGTTTATTTCTTTTAATAAAAAGAGTTTGATCAACCTTTCCAATTCCAAAACCAGAATCTGTTAAAAATCTTTTAAGACGATCGTACCAAGCACGGGGTGCTTGTTTCAAACCGTATAAAGCATTTTTAAGCTTATAAACATGGTTAGAAAGTTGTTCATGTATGAATAACGGAGTTTGTTCAACATAAACATTTTCTTTTATGAAACCATTTAAAAAAGTACGTTTGACATCCATTTGATATAACTTAGAACACAACATCACACATATCAAATCTCAAGCTCCGAGTACGAAAATAGTGGTTTATCATTGGCTGGCTACAACAAAACAGGGAGCCCAACAATAAAACACACCTATAACCACTCACATGCTACTGCGACCATAACCCATTTATGTTCTCGGCCACCCCCGCAATGTTGAAATAAGTCAACAAACAGAAAAAGTCCAAGAAAAAAAAACAGGATCATCCGCCGAGCACGAAAAAACCAATTTACCGAACTAATTCGATTGACTGGCCTATTAGCTCAGTTGGTTAGAGCGTCGTGCTAATAACGCGAAGGTCGCAGGTTCGAGACCTGCATGGGCCATTCTTATTATTATTTTTAAATTCCAACCATTATTTTTCCTAACCGCAACAAACAACTCACACCTCTTACTAATTTCACGTCGACCTAAATTACCAATCAACTAAACAAAATATTCCTTTTTATACCTCAAATCAACGCATAATACTAGCATCGGATGTACAATCCACAGCAATATTACAGCAGTCGGAAAAAAATATCAAAAATTTACCTGTAACATTGAAGCAATTGGAGAAGGGCAACAATTCTGCTCCATGAAAAAATCGAAGCAGTTTACCAATTAACGAATACAAGGAGGAAAATGGTTGTGATGCCATGTACTCGAAACAGGCACCGGGCATGATGTTTGATGCCCGGTGCAAGGTCCCGAATGACGTTTATAATTTCTAAATTTGTCCCATGAATATGGTAGTATTTGAAGCTGACAGAAGGACAGTCCTGATCTGTATGGTTGGTATTATTACGGTTGAGATGCGAGACTTTTGGGCTTCGGCTCTGAGTTAAGTTGGAAAATACATCGAGCTTATTTTGATCCAGCCGGTTAATGTTTGGGCTTTTGAAATGTTGGATTGGTTCGATAAATTAGTTTTTTCATGCTCGGAAGATCATCCTGTTTTTTTCCTTGGACTTTTTTTTCTTGTTGACTTATTTCAACATTGCGGTGGTGGCCGAGAACATAAATGGGTTGTGGTCGCGGTGGCATGTGAGTGGTTATAGGTGTGTTTTATTGTTGGGCTCCCTATTTTTTGCAGCCAAGCAATGATAAACCACCATTTTCGTACTTGGAGCTTGAGATTTGATATGTGCGATGTTGTCTTCTAATGATATTAAAAGGGAATTGTTTGATTCTTACCTGTTTCGTCGTCCCTCACCGTGCCTTGTGGTGATTTGATATGCGGATATTTAAAATCAATCTTCTAGTTAAAACAAGAAACATTCATAGTTCAAATGGAAATGGGCAATTCTAATACTATAAAGGAGAGGTCATGGGTTCAAGTCTCTCTAGAGTCATTTTTTTGTATTTTGATAAAAAAAAATTGAACGAAAGTTTATATATATATATATATTTATATATATATATATATATTATCAAATTGTGTTATGAAAAACTACAAATTCAAATAGTATATACATATATATATAAATATTATAAATCTTTAAAAGAGACTATTCCAAGTTCTCATCTTAAATTGATGAAAGTATTTTCATTTAAAGGTTTAGTAAAAATATCTGTCAATTGTTTATCAGAGGAAACAAATTCTATATTTATCAAATCCTTTTCAATATTATCATGAAGAAAATGATGACGAATGTCAATGTGTTTTGTTCGTGAGTGACTGACGGGATTTTTATAAATTAATAGCACTAGAATTATCACAGTAAATAGTTGACTTAGACAAATTAAAACCAAAATCTTGTAGTGTTTGTTGCATATAGATAACTTGAGCACATGCCAGAGCTACAGAAATATATTATGCTTCACATGTCGATAATGAAACACAGTTTTGTTTCTTACTAAACCAAGATACAAGAGATCGTCCAATAAAGTGACAAGTACCACTTGTACTTTTTCTACCTGTCCGGCTTCCTCCAAAATCAGCGTAACTATAGGACACTAATTCAAAAGGACATTCCTTTGGATAGAATAGTCCAAAGTCCTCGGTTTTATTAAGATACAGTAGTATGCGTTTCACTGCTCGTAAATGTGATTCTTTGGGATCTGCTTGAAATCGTGCACACAAGCAAACACTCATCATTATGTCTGGTCTACTAGTTGTTAAATATAGTAACGATCCAATCATACCACGATATAATTTTTGGTCAATACTTTTGCCACTTTCATCTTTATCAAGATGTATGGTTGTACTCATAGGAGTTGGTTTGATAGAAGTATTTTCCATATCAAATCGTTTAATTAGATTGTTACAATATTTTTTGATTAATAAAAATACCATTTTCTATTTGTTTTATTTGTAAGCCAAGAAAATAATTTAACTCACCCATATGTGACATTTCAAATTCTCTAGTCATTATTTTAGAAAAATCTTGACATAGTCTTTTATTTGTAGATCCAAAAATAATATCATCAACATATATTTGAACGATTAAAATATCCTGTTTATTTCTTTTAATAAAAAGAGTTTGATCAACCTTTCCAATTTCAAAACCAAAATCTATTAAAAATCTTTTAAGACGATCGTACCAAGCACGGAGTACTTGTTTCAAACCGTATAAAACCTTTTTAAGCTTATAGATATGGTTAGGAAATTGTTCGTGTATGAATAATGGAGGTTGTTCAACATAAACATTTACTTTTATGAAACCATTTAAAAAAGCACTTTTGACATCCATTTGATATAATTTAAAGTTATGAAAATAGGCAAATGCTAGTAAGATTCGTATTGCTTCTAGTCTAGCGACTGGAGCAAACGTTTCTTCATAGTCAATTCCTTCTTCTTGATTATATCCTTGAGCAACTAATCTAGCTTTATTTTTATTAATATTTCCTTGTTCATCTGCTTTATTTTTGAAAACTTATTTTGTACCAATAACTGATTGGTCACTAGGTCGTGGAACTAAATCCCAAACGTCATTTCTTTCGAATTGGTTTAACGCTTCTTGCATTGTGATTAACCAATTTTCATCGGTAGATGCTTCTTTAATATTTTTAGGTTCAATATGAGAAAGAAAAACTACAAGACCCATTTGATTTAATTGACTTCTTATTCTAACAGATGAATTGAGTTCTCCAATAACATTAACAGAAGGGTGATCTCTTAATATTCTAGGTGGAGATCTTAATTCATTGTTATTGTGAACAATGTTTTCATTATTTTCAACATTTGAAATTTCTGTGTCTGTGATATTATCAGGGAATTCTTCATCATCTCTTATACTTGGGATTTGTTTAAAATTTTCATCGAAAGATACATGAAGTGTTTCTTCGATGATATTTGTTCTTTTATTATAAATTTGATAAGCTTTGTTTCGATCCGAATATCCTAAAAATATTCCTTCATCGGATTTTGGATCCAATTTACCAGGCTGATCTTTTGTGTTTAAAACAAAACATTTCGAACCGAAAACTTTAAAATAAGAAATATTTGGTTTTCGTCCACTAAGAAGTTCGTAACGAGTATTCTTAGTTAATGGTCGAATAGAGACACGATTCAAAACATAACAAGTTGTTGCAACTGCTTAGCCCATAAATGTTTTGGTAATGTACTTCCATTTAACAAAGTCCTTGCACGTTCTTGTAAGGTTCTATTTTTACGTTCTACAACTCCATTTTTTTATGGAGTTCTAGGAAACGAAAAATTATGGAATATTCCCTTTTTCTTACATAAATGTTCAAAGGCTTCGTTTTCGAATTCATCTCCATGATCAATTCTTATGTTTTTGATTTTCAAACCTTTAAAATTTTGAATTCTTTTGACAAAAGTTTTGAAATTATTAAAGGTATCACTTTTATTTTTCATAATGATAGTCCAAGTATATCTAGAAAAATCGTCAACAATAACAAACACATATCTACAATGATTAATGGATTGTACTTGTGTTGGTCTAAATAAATCAATATGTAGTAATTCAAGTGGTTGTAAAGTTGAAATGACCTTTTTAGATTTAAAAGATGGCTTAGTTAACTTACCTAAATGACATGCATCATAAATATGATCAATTTTAAAATCCATTTTTGGTAGACCTTTCACTAAATCATTTTTAGAGAGATTGTTTATAGTTTTGAAGTTAATATGACAGAATCGTTTGTGCCATAACCAATGATCATTTTCTTCGGCTATTAAACACATATCTGAATTATGATTTATTTTCATATTCAGAACATATATATTTCTGTCTCTATTTCCTTCAGAGATAAGATTTTGATTTTGATCAAAAATACTACATTTGTTTTCAGAAAAAGTGATTTTGAATCCTTTGTCACACAATTGGCTGATACTAAGTAAATTATGTTTAAATTTTTGACTAATAAAACATTTGAAATAAGAGGTAAATTTGAAATACCATTATTGCTCACATCGCCTTTGCCGATGATATAACCTTTGGAGTTGTCTCCAAAAGTGATGGAGCCTCCATCTGAATAAGTAATATTTGATAGTATATCTTTGTCTCCTGTCATATGTTTTGAGCAACCACTGTCGAGTATCCATTTTTCTCCTTTCTTGAGTGGGACCCACAAAAAATATGAAATAATATTGGTACCCACTTTTTCAATAAGGTCCTAAGAGATAAATCTTAGGAAACCAAAACCAAGAGGGCTTAGTATCCCATTTAAAAATGTAATCTTTATTTTTATGAACAGTTTCAAGAAAGGTGTTTATATATTTCTTCCTAATCAGGCTGTTGTTTGTTTTAGGAACCCAGACATTTATGCTTTTTGGGTAAGAATTCCTTTTTGTCTGTACAGTAGTAGGATTAATATTTCTCTTAATTTTCTTTCTAGGTGAAATTGTTGTTTTCTTAACATATCCTAATCCTTTTCTACTTGAAACAGATTGAGAGCTATCAATAATTTTAGATAAAGTTTCTCTTCCTTTATTAAAGTCTGAAATATTTTTGGTGGTGCTTTCTAAATTAGTTTTGAGACTAGTATTATCCAACTCTATTAATTTTGCCTTAGTTTTTAGCTCATGATTTTCAGAAACAAGAGCATCATTCTTCTCTTTTTGAGTTTCAATTTCATGACTCAAAAGAGTGAGTTGAGAATTGTATTAGAGAATGATTCTTGTAATTTTCAAGTTCTTCCTCTAGTATTTTCCTCATCTTTAAGCATATCTCTTTCGAGTTCTGCTTTGTTCTGATGTTCACGAGTCTCCTTATATTTTCTTTTGAGATTTTTCAGAGTATCAACTAGATCTGAATTTATCTCTATCATATCACCAAAAGTAAAATCACTAACCTTGCTTTCATTAGCCATGAAACAGACATTTGCTTGCTCATTTTCGCTTTCACTACTGTTATCTGACGAAGAAATATCTGAATCATCCCATGTTACAGAGAATGCTTTTTTCTTATCTTTTCTACCATTTTTGAAGTATTTTTTCTTCAACCCTGGATATTCTTTCTGGATACGACCTTTCTTATGGCAATTAAAGCATTCTAGAACTGAAGATGATGGTTTGTTTGGAAAGTTCTTTTTTCCATTATTTCTGTTATTTTTCCTGAATTTCAAGAACTTTTTGAAATTTTTGGCAATAAATGCTAGATCTTCTTCATCCTAATCTTCATCTTTTTCTTCTTCAGCATGAAAAGCTATAATCTTTTTGTCTTGCGCTTGTGCTCGTTTTGCCTGCAAATTTACTTCATAGGACATTAGATTTCCTATTAACTCTTCAGGTTTTATGGTAGAGAGGTCATTAGCTTCTTCAATAGCAAAGACTTTTCTTTTCCGTTCATCCGTTAAAGAGTTTAGGATTTTTGATACAGTATCAAAATCAGTATACTTTTGATACAATCCTAATAGTGAATGATAGATATCTTGAAATCTAGAGTACATATCATTGATGGATTCATCTTGTTTCATTCTAAAGTTTTGAAACTGATTTTTGAGCATGAAGATTTTGCTTTGTTTAACTTTGTTAGTTCTTCATGAGTGATTTTAAGTGTTCTCCATATTTCATAAGCAGTTTGACACATGCTAACACGATTAAATTTATTTCTATCTAGTGCACAGAATAACATGTTCATAGCTTTAGCATTGGCAGTAGCATCTAATTTTTGTGTGTTTGACCAAGTAGAGTATTCTCCAGTAGGAAGAGTGTATTCATTTTTTGTGATATTCCATGATTCAAAACTATTAGATTGCATGTATATTCTCATACGAGTAGACCAATAATTATAATTCAGACCATTAAAAAATGGAGGTCGTGTAGTGGATTGACCTTCAATAAAACTAGTGTTAGTAACAGTGTTGGTAGTGTTGGTGTTGTTTTCCATATTAGCAAGATATTAGATAACTTTGTAACGGTTATAAGATGCCTTGCTTTGATACCAAATGAAAGTGTGTAGGATCGTGCAATATGGATATAATAATGCAGAGTATAGTAATGTAGTAAATAGTGCTAAATATAAAAGCAGTAATATAATAAAAATAACACCAGAGATTTTATACTGGTTCGGAGCACCGTCCTACGTCCAGTCCCAGACTCCTTCTGGAATTTCACTAAAACAACAATCCTCACTTAACTCGAAGGAACAGGTATACACAGTCTGAGCAGCAGAACATACACCTGAGCAGCAGAATAGGATTTTTGCCTCAGCAGCAGAAGAGGACTTCACTAACACAAAAGTATATCTGACACTGTGTGTTCTTGATAACACTAATTTGTCTCTGATAGTACAAACCTCCTAGAATCAAATCCTCAAGTATATGAAGTGTATGTGAATATATGAAGAGAAGGTACTGCTAAGTATCGAAGATTATGAAAGTTCATTTGATGTTTCAAAGCAGTAAAAATGTTTGTTCGCTGTTTAAATTCAAATATTAAAGCACAAGAAGAATATTAGAGAGTTAAAATGAAAATCGATGAATATGAAGTGTTTGGGAGTATGTATATGTAGTAGTTGAAGAGTTACTGCCATTAGTGAAGGTCTCTAACAAAGAGGAGCATCTATTTCCGTGCAGAGAAGGGTTGCTTCCTTTCGCAGAAGAAGATGTCTTTTCAAAAATATGGCAGTTGGTCTCGGGTAAGTCGATTGGTCGTTCTTGGTCAGTCGACTGACTGTGCAAAAGATTTAAAAAATAAACAGTGCATATTGTATATGTACACAGTCATTCGACTGGATGATCCTAGCCAATCGACTGGCTGAGTTATTTTTGCACAATATGCTTCTGTTTTGTTTAATTATGAGAAACATGAAGTGTGGACTAATTGAGGATAGATTTTAACAAATTTCTAAGACTTAATCATAAGTACTAGATAGCGAGAACATAGATTAAAAGTCTTGATATAGCCATAGTCCTTTGATTATCTCTTTTTGCCGTGAATTCTCTTTCCCTTCTATCTTGCTTTGTCATGAATCAAAAGCTAGTGATTCAACAACATCCACTCATATTATGGTTGAATGCTTTTATAAGTTTATGAAGTACATTCAGAGATGTGATAATTTAAACAGCAAGAATCGTAAGATCATAAGGTACAATATTTCAGGAGTTTTTAATGATATAAAATTCATGGGGATAATCAATATTAAGGAATTCTTTACAGACTAAAAAGTATTTCTTGTCGAAAATGATAAGGGGAACAAGCACGCTTTATATTGCTTGATTCCATAAAGTCAAAGTAAGAGAAACATAAACGAGTACTAATGACTGCTTCAAAAGTTAATGCACTCAAGTTAATTTTTTGGTACTCTCTTTATTCACATTATAACCATTTTAAGATTATTATTAATTATTAAATTTTAAGAATAAAACGACTTCCTATCAAGTCCATTTAACATTGTGATAAGAAGAAGAGAGGTTGATGCATGTTAGATTGAAAGTACTCATTTAACATACATTGTAAATAATTGTATAAATAAAGATAAAGAAGTCTCTAAGGATCTAGAAGAAAAGATATAACATATAAATATATTTGTAGTTGTTTCTTTAATCGGATATACATACATATAAAGTAAAGTATACTAGATATTTTTAAGTTATTATCGGGATTTCAGTTATATTGTTTAGGTTTATTTGATATTTTTGTTATGCTGTCATTTAAACAGATTTTAGTTTTCTATTTCTAAAATGAACAAATTAGGTTATTACTGTTCATTTAGAAATAATAAGATTTATTTATGAATAAATTCAGACATTGTTGGAATTAAAGCTCCTAAAGTTAAAACATAGTCTACATTAACTTATGATGAGTTCCTTTTATAATGAAGTCTTAAATTTTGATTTGGTGATTAATATGATTATTTGTTATAGCTTACTAAATAATTCTAGATTAACGCACTAAAGATAGAAAATATTTTATTAATATTCTAAACGATTTAAAAGTTATAGTATTATGAACCCCTTTAAGGAAAAATTTTAAGATGGGAAATGCAACAGTTTTTGAGGATGTTGAGTTTGGAAGGAGAAATAAAGTATAGATCATTGTCATTGAAGTGAATCATTACATTTGACTCAACTATAGTTACTTTTTTCGATAATTTATAGTATTTGTTTTCTTTCATAGAAGTAAATCAAGAACTATAATAAGATAATATTAAACAAAATTTTCTTATGAATCAGCGTCTTTAAAGAGAATCATTATTTTGATTCAACTATATTTTACTTCTTCGGATAATGTATGAGATTTGTTTTCTATCATTGACAAAGTAAATCAGGAACCATAATAAGACAATGTTAAACAAAATGATTAGTAATCAAAACGGTTATGAGATATCTTTAAGGAACAAAAATATCATATGCTCATATATAAAAGATCGGATTGGTTGGAGATCATAAAGCATTAAGATCCGAAAATTTTGGATGTCGAGAGTAAAAAAATCCACTTTAGGCAATAATTTTTTTTGGGTGGAGCTATATAAGGAAAGTTGTCATACAGACACTTATAGCCTACTCTACTAGGAACTAATGTTTATTTTCTGTCGTCGGGCATTCAACAATGAAAAATAATTGCAAAATTTGGTCATAAAATTATGGAATATTGAACTAAAAAGGAATTGAAAGACCATTGTAATGGCTTGCAAATCCGTAGCCCTTTGAGTCGACAATATTCACCGTCAGTTTAACTCAAATAGGACGGAACTACAAACCATTAGGGTAAAAGAAGAAAGAGGTAGAAGAAGAAGAAAAAAAAACAACATCAGAGTCTCACAATCGCAGCGGAATAAAGCATAATATATAATAATCGATCTTTATATAAAAAGAACTATTACTGTTTACACATTACATCATCAGAGTATAACACCAAACAATAACACAATACTGGACAATTATAATAACTTGTCCTCACAAAAGCTGACTATACAGCTTAACATACACAGCGGAATATAAGTGAGATACGTGATATACGTCTCGTCATCAAGCTCTTCTTCTGAACTCCATAGCATCCTATCATGTATCTGTAATACTCAGTCTGATCCGAACATTATAATAAAATAACACCCGAGTCAGTTTGGGAAACCAACGTGAGAAAACACACTGAATTGAATTATTAAAGTTTCTAAAATCCTTTGAAAATAAAAGGTATCTCGTAAGACCACGCCACAAACAAACATGTCGGTTTTTTACCTTACGATAGCCAAAACATTTTTATCAAATCCGTCTGATATTATAATAATGTCCAAGTACAAATACTTATTAAATAGCCGAAATTGTTACATTCATTAAATTCCAGAATAATGGGTATACTAACAAGTCCGATGACACTTATTGGAGATTGGGTTTCCATACAATGGCAAGGCTACTGGGGTATCGTCCGTTAGAATACCTGGCCTAGATCAGAGTACCGAGGACCACTCCTGATCCCCTGCAACACAAGACCAGAGCTAACCCTTACTGAATAGTCCGAATAAGATCACCCCGCGGGTTGGGATCAGCAACCACCCACAAAGCTGAGACCAAAAAGGGACACTAGACAGGGATGACCTTATCCTTCTTGGGTGCTACCCACTTAGCCTTGCTGCACCTCCTCTGTTTTGGCCATTCGCGGTAGATGAGGCTTGAGGCCGTGTGTTACCTTTTTAGAACACATTCGCTTAAAATGCTCATTGTCTTCCAATGATGATGGTCGATAGCATTCATCCATACAAGTTGGCTTGGCTCTAGACAAACCGAATCACCGTTTTCATCATCTTCACGGTTTTCATTCGCTACGTTCAAACCGGATCGAAGTGGCTTTTGGATAATTAAATCCAATCTCGGTCTCTTCGAAACGATCAGCGCATTGTCCAATATTGATAGTCGGTTATTTAACTAACAAATTAAACAATCATTCAATCCATTATTTTATTTCCACTGAAAATACCAAGCTTATAAATTTAGATTTTAAATAAATTAAATCACTTTATCCAAAAATATACATTTAAAGCATTTAAAATAAACCTACTTAAATCTCTTATTTCAAAATAATAGTTAAGAAATTCTATAATAATTTTTCAAGCAAAACTTTAGCCAAAGACTAATTTTAAAATAAAACTGTTATATAAGGTATAAATATTTAATAGTTATCTTTAAAATCACAATACCACTTTAACCTTTAAAAATACTTAACTACTAAAATTTACTTAATTACTATTTACTTTAACACTTTCAAAACCATAAAAAAAATAAATTCTCCCAAAAAAATTCTTTTAAAAACACCTTTTAAAACTTCTAATTTATACTTAAAAATCTTCCTTTGAAAACATACTTAGCTTTTCAGGAAAATACACTTTCCACTCCAATAAAACCGGTCTTGTCCTTTATAAATCCCTCTCGATTTATTTCCAGTTTTAAATGTACGTTCCAACCCCGTAAATTCCTTTCTCGCATTTTTGAAAATAAAACCACTAATTATTTTTAAAACAAATTACCCTTTCCTTATAAATAATCACCGTGGATTTATACTTTCAAATTATCCACTGATAAATATTTCACTTTATTTATAAATCCAGTTTATACAGCCCATAGTGTCATTTTCCTTTTAATCACTGTATCAAAACACTTAATTGATTTCTTGAATTAAATTCCATTTTAAAGTTTATTTCTTGACGTACTCAAGTTTATTCCAAAATCCATTAATCCAAGCTTCACTTCTTTATTACGATTTAAAATCTAATTTAAATCTGAAATATCAATTTCACACTTTATTTCAAACTTCTCTTTTAATTTTCCCAATCCATTTAAAACTTAAATTTAAAAATAAATTCTTTGTACTTAAAATCAATATTGCTTAAGTCCTTACTTTTTAAAATCCTCTACTCACATTTATCCAAAATCCCTATTATCCCCATATTCCGGAATTGATTAAATAGGATTTAAAAATCAAACTATTTATTTTCCCAACTCTTTTCTTTTTATTGATCCAACTTACTATAAATATTCTTCTTTAAATTTTCCCTTTTAATAATTCAATATTTATATTTTTTAAATGCCATAGTATATTCGGCAATATATTAACATCAAATAATATAATTTTTCCAACATAATATATAATAGATTATTCAACATTTCATATATCACTGACATGAAAATAAACTCAACATTTTGAGGAATCCAGTTGGATCCCTCCAACCCGTTTCCCTGCATCCACAGATGTTAGCACAATATAATACCAATCCCACTTCGAGGGGGATATCGCGGTATATAGGGTCAACCGCTATATAATGCGGGAATATCAATCACTCCAATATATATACTACTATATATAATATCACACCCAGACTGATAAAAATTATCAATTCAAGCAATCAACCAATATTTTAAATTTTAACTATTTAAATTCACCAGTAATCCAGTTTGAGTGAGATTAACTCATCTTTGATTTTTTTAGCAATCCAATCCAAACCGGCTTGTCTCTCTTCGATTTCTGCCCTTATATAAACATTATATGGTTTATTATCATTTGAACTAATCAATTACCATTTTAATAAATTTAATTATCTAATAATTTAATTAACAAATTTCCTTTAAAAATCTTTGGGTTACTAAAATATTCAAATAGGTTAATTAAATAAGTTAATCATCGATATACATTGTTCTAAAACAACTAGTGTTAGCACCAAAATTGGTCACTAACATCCAAATTCGGATGAAAGCACTAAATGCCAGTCACAGCTTAGAGATAGAGTGTATGTAGAGAGTAATAATGTGAAGAACGGTCAAAACTAAAATAAAAACAGTAAAAAAACAACAAATTTTATAATGATTCGGCTAACTCCGGCCTACGTCCACTCCAGAAGTTTCCTTTTTATCGATGTTTGAATCGATTACAGTTACAAAATGGTAGAGTAACTTTAGCCTTAGGAAATAGAAAGCAAGAGAGCGGAAGGAAGAAGATCCCTTTTCTGAACCCCCACATGTTGTATTTATAGGTAAATCCCGAGTTGCTGGGATTTCTGAGTAGCCCGGGCCCATCAGGTCCATAGCCACACCATCCTGCCGAGCCATACTATCATGTCGAGCCGCACCCCTGCCGAATCGCAGCTCTGCCAAGCCGCAATCCTGTCGAGCCGCAATCCTGCCGAGCCACAATCCTGCCGAGCTGCATTCCTTTCGAGCCGCAGTCCTGCCGAACCATACTATCCTATCGAGCCGCACTCCTTCGAAGCTGCAATCCTGCCGAGCCGCAATCCTGCCGAGCCGCATTCCTTCCGAGCTGCATTCCTACCGGGCCGCATTCCTGTTGACCCGCAATCCTACTGAGCCATACTATCCGCCGAGCCGCACTCCTACCGAGCCACAATCCTGCCGATCCGTATTCCTGCCGATCCGCATTCCTGCCGAACCGCATTCCTACCGAGCTGCATTCCTGTCGAGCCGCATTTCTACCGAACCGCAATCCTGCCGAGCTGCAATCCTGTCGAGCCATACTATCATGTCGAGCTGCACAGTCCTGGTGAACTTCATCCTTTTAAACTGAATCCATCATATTCCAGCCTCGTTAATCATGAAATTGGTTACGTTGAATCCGCCTATTTATGGCCTTGACAAAAGATGGGTTAACATTTGCCTTCCAAACCATGCCTTGCTATTGGAAGGTGTGTTTTGAATAGCCTCTGGTCCGATATCCGAAGTTTATGCTTCATTCATAACCGTTCCGTTCGATCCATAATCCAATCCAATACCAAGCCATCGTATCCGTCAATCATGTTTTAATCCATCAATAACCAATATCCAAATCTATGACCTTTCTGGATCGATATGCAAATTCGAGACCGCTCTAGGCCTTTGCCAAATCCAGGACCCCGTCGGGTCCATTTATCCTTAGTCGAAATCCTAATCCATGACCTCTCTGGGTTGTTTTATCCCGTTGATCCCGACTCTCCGGTCAAGGGATTGTATGCTCTCCACCTCTACTTTCTGACCAAGGACTTGTGTATTTACTGGCTTCAGCTCTTCGGCCAAGGACTATTATATTCACCGGCCTTGGCTCTCCGGCCAAGGACTTTGATAATCACCGGCCTCGGCTCTCCGGCCAAAGACTTTTATATTCTATTCGAGTCAATTACATTGCTCTCCGACGAAGGGACTCGTAGCTTGCGATCACTACCCCGTCTCTCCGGTCAGGACAGTAATTACGAGAGCTGAATTGTTTATTACATTGATCCAAATCCAATCAGAAAACCAGAAATCCATATCAAAAGTCCTACTCAAAATCCAAATCAAAAATCAAACATCCAAACCAAAATAGCAAACCAAAAACCAACAAAACTGGGAGTTCAATCCAAACTCCAAAACCATACCAAAGAAAAGTAAGTGTACAAAGCACGAAAGAAGAAACCAAAGTTTGCAAAAAAACAGAAAGAAAACAGGATTTCATAGACCCGAGCAGTACGGTTTTTCGTCATCTCAGAGTACGCCTAGGGACCGTCCTCGATCCCGTACGTGTGTAAGTGACCTAGCCATATTACTTTTGGCACTGTTACTTATTCAGAACCATAAAACCATTCAATTTATAACAACCCGGCGTTGACCAAATCCAGTGCCACCTTCGTTCGAGGTAGGCGGTGGCTGCTTCCGTTCCACTGCTACTGCATTCCTGGCGAGCCGCATTCCTGGCGAGCCGCATTCCTGCCATGCCGCATTCCTACCGAGCCGCAATCCTGCTGAGCCATGCTATCCTGCCGAACCGCAATCCTGCCGAGCCGCAATCCCACCTGCCGAACCGCGTTCCTGCCGTGCAGCAATCCTGCCAAAACGTAATCCTGTCGAGCTGCACAGTCCTGTCGATCTGCACAGTCCTGGTGAACTTCATCCTTTTAAACCGAATCCATCATATTCCAGCCTCGATAATCATGAAGTTGGTTAGGTAGAATCCGCCTGTTTATGGCCTTGACAAGAGGCGGGTTAACAACTAGTAAATTTAAAACGTAATTGTGTTTATTTATTTTATTTTATTATTTCTTTGAAACTACAAGTACTAAAAAAATTAACCTATATACATTTAAAAGTCTAATTTTTTTTAATATAAACTCTGCACGTTTAAAAATTCCTATATTTTCCTAAAATCTTCTATACATATATATTAAATTCTAATAAAAATCCTTTCGAACCTATATACATATATTAAATTAAAACAGAACTGCTTCCTTTTTCTGCTGTTTATAATTTTTTTCGTTTCTTTTCTGTTTTCTACACATATTCATACATATATTATCACATTTAAATTGAAATGAGCATACCTTACAGCTATTATTATTTCTAATATCTATACACATATATATAAAAAGAATAAAAATTAAGATGAGTTATTCCTTACTGCCACTCCTTATCGTAACTCACGAACATGCCATCGACACTGTGACTTCGACCTCGGCCTCCGCTGCCTCACACGCCGTCATCCCATCCACACACGCGCACGCTAACGCCCGGCCCACTCGACACCACAAAACCTCACGAACCCCCCCGATCTTCCAGCGTACCAACATCGATCGAACACGAATGAGCTCGACACACCTAAACTTGCGAACGAACCACCCAGTGCCATGGTTGCTCCGCCATCGTGATGCCGAGTAACCCTCTACTCAAACCACTGCCCTCTCTCATGCCTTCCCCGTGGTCACGTGACCCAACCCCTTTGAGCTCGAGCAGAGCAATCGCGAACGCTATCGTGATTTATCGTTATTATATTTTATTTTATTTTTCTTTTTTGGCTGGGTGAATCGATTTCGAAATAATTGAGAATGGAGGGAGAAAGGGGGAATGAAGGAAGCAACAAATGAATTCAACTTTCTAAGTTCGGTTATATATATATGTATATATATATATATATATATATATATTCTCTTAAAAGATCTGTTGCATGCAAAATTTAAAAAGAAGACGAGGGAGACAAGAAGCGATGGTCACGTGTAGCAGATGAGCTACAAGACTCAAAAGAGGAGACAAAAATTTCTGATGTGAAAAGCATTTCAACCGGTTGACCAGAATATAAATATATATATTTTTAATTAAATTTGAATTATCTCGATAAATACAATTTTAAATTTTGATCTCCTATCAAGGCGTGCCGCTAAGAGTTTATAATGTTATAGCCCTATTTCGAGCGCAATGGAAAAGGTTTCGAGGCTTAGATCGATCGTATGGAGAAGTTAGCTTTTTGAACCCAATTATTAAATAAATTTTCGATATGAATTTAAGCGCGTTTATATACCGTACGAGTACACGATAACTCGAAACACTACGGAATTTGAAATCCGATAATAATACATTATTACGGATCCAATGAAACTGGTTTCATCGAATTCCGAAACTGTTCCTTGGAAGACTATTTTCAAATATCAATTTAAACAATATATTTTTAAAACCGAACAAATCACCTTTAAATTCAATTTTAAAACTTTTATTACCTTTAGTATTATCAATATAAATTTTATAAGCCTTTGAAAATTTTTAACAAGCTTAAGACTCAAGATTCAACATTTTACCCAATGTCTAGTTATTAAATTCAAAAATTAAATCATCCAACAAATAGTAATATCTGGAATTCAAGTTAAAACCAATACCTGAACATTTAAAATCAATTAAATATTTCAATTTCAAATGTCCAAAATTCTGGGTCATTACAACCACTAAATTAATATTGGGACAATAAACAACATTTATTTTTCAATAAGGGAAGAGTGCAAAAAAAATTGTAATTTACAGAGCGTATTTTGACAAACTCCATTACGGTGGATCTGCTTATAAAAGAATTATCATCCAATGTCTTTCATGAGCATCTTGCTCAATTGATGTAACGTTTATGTAAGAATATTTTGGTTCAAGGGAAGTTTGTATTTGGTACTATCATATGGCTCATTGCTCTATACTTCGGTTACAGATCAGAAATAAAGTAATAAAGTTTTGTTTGCACTCTAGATTGTTGAAATATTGAACACTTTGATCTCACTAACGTGGGACCACTTGGAAATAGACATGTATAGATCACATCTCATGTAATTTTTATGCTACACATTCATGATTGATCCATATCATTTGATTGTGTTGGTATTGTGACCATTAATGAGTTTAGTTACGTAAAAGTAACGAAAGCAGCTTTGATTCTTTGCCAACATAGTTAATGGACGAGATTGTTTCAGAGACACCTTATGTTATAAATAGCAAAATTTGAAGCTTATAAATTTGTACACATTTATAAGGTTATTACATATATGGTCCTAGGAGAGATTGTCGGAAAATTCCAACATATGGGTCATATATGTAAAATAAAACATGCTGTACTATTTTGGTGTAAAACCTAATTAAAGTGGTCATGTTATGAATTAAAATTAAAAGGCCTAAAGGTTTAGTTGTCATGGTATTAATGTGTAGATATCGGGACAATTCTAATTTGTTGAAGGACCAAGTTAGAAAATGCCAACATTATAAATATGAGGTTATGGTCCTAAATCACCCAAGCTCTAGTTATTCCCTTAATCTCTTCTATGAAAATAATTCAGATATATGGCTTGTGTCAATTTGAAAGATTAGATTCAACTCTTATATTTTAGATCTTTCTCTTAATCAGTTTATAAAAGCAACAACCATGGATTCATATCTAATATAAAATCTAGGGCTTGTAGCAATATGGAAAACCAAACCAAGTTTACTGTTCCAATCAACAATTATGAACTCAGGTATGTCTTTTTCTAATTCATTTACTTTCCTTCGATTTCTTCTCAATCAATTCAACATGGGTCACCTATTCAGATATAGGATTTTATTATTAATCAATCTTAAAGTATAATGAAATCCTAACATTTATCAGATTATTTAAAAATATATTCACAATAATAACAAATTTTAGACCACGTGGTGACAAGTTGGTCATTTTAACTCCTTTCTTTATGTGATCATGTGTTGTTTATTTCAAAGAATGATAGTAGTTGGGAGGTACACTACTTCAAATGGTCAAGAATAGAATATGTCAATTGGAAGTCCACATTGAAGGCTTAAAGGCTCATTGCGCATATAGTAATAGATTGAATTATGCTCATAAGGCATGTGCTTACCATTGATCCATGGGGAAAGGGGGACATAATTTACGAGAATTATTACTAGCTAATGAATATTCTTTCCGTAGAATTGATGACCTAAGAAATATGGTATAGTGCCCTACGGCGTAGGATAGTCTCACATCTTGGGGATGCATATAAATATAAGTGGTTATATGCTAAGATATGAAAAATATTATAATTCCTATAATATAATAGAGTATGAACCACCATAGGACTTTGGAGACCCGCACGCAAACCCAAATACTGTTGTTATTCACTCAGATTTGTCCTTCTTCTTCCCACACACATGCTGTTGTAAGTCTTTCATCTTGGGAAACAGTTGCTTTGCTTCAAGGAAAAAATAATCTTACTGGACTAGGACAACCCCTATACTAGTATGGACTGCCATTACGGTAAGTTCTAATCCTTCTTTCATTCAGTGTACTGGCAGTAATAATCTTGAAACAGAACTGCTATTTGTTTATCACTGATTGAAGTCATTTTATTTTAGACAATGATTCAAGACAATAACACTTGGGAAACAATCTATGACCACCAATGAGAACAGAACAATGGTTCCAACAACAACTGTCATTCAATTGCATGGTGAAAGGTCAGAAAAATTGATTGTAGTGGATTTCAAGCGCTGACGATAGAAAATATTGTTCTACTTGACTACACTAAACCTTACGAAATTTTTCATTTAGGATGTTCCGATAGTGGAAGAACTGGACCCTAACGCAGCCAAAGACGAAGCACTCGATGTTTGGAAGAATCCAGACTTCATCTGCAAAAATACATATTAAATGGACTGAATAACAGTGTGTATAATATGTAGTGCAGATTGAAGACTTCAAAACAACTTTGGGCTTCTTTGGATAAAAAATACAAGACGGAGGATGATGGAATGAAGAAGTTCATTGTTGGAAAGTTCATTATTCGTCTTTCATCTTGGGAAACGGTTGCTTTGTTCAAGGAAACAATAATCTTGCTGGACTCGAACAACCTCTATACTAGCACGGACTGCCATTACGGTTTAAGTTTTAATCCTTCTTTTCGTTTATTGTACTAGCAGTAACAAACTTTAAATAGAATTGCCGTGCATTTGTCACCGATTGAAGTCATTTTATTCCAGACAATGACTCAAGACAATAACAACTCGGCGACAAAACCAACTATGGCCACCACTGAGAACAAAACAATGGTTCCAACAACTGTCATTTTATCGCATGGTGAAAGGCTAGAAAAATTCGTTGGAGTGGATTTCAAGTGCTCGCAACAGAAAAAGTTGTACTACTTGACTACACTAAACTTTACGAAATTTCTCACTGAGGATGCTCCGGCAGTGGAAGAACCGGAGCCTGACGCAACCAAAGTTGAAGCACTCAATGCCCGGAAGAATTCAGATTTTATCCACAAAAATTACATATTACATGGACTGGATCACAGTCTGTATAATGTGTACTGCAGATTGAAGACTTTGAAACAACCGTGGGCTTCATTTGATAAAAAGTACAAGACAAAGGATGCTGCAATGAAGAAGTTCATCGTCGCAAAGTTTTTCGATTTCAAAATGATAGGTACCAAAACCGTGATCAGTCAAATCCAAAAGTTGCAAGTGATAATACGTGAAATCCACGACGAATGGATGTCTTTGAGCGAATCATTTCAAGTAACTGCTGTTATTGAGAAACTTCTCCCATAATGGAAAGACTTCAAAAATTATCTAAAGCATAAGCGCAAGACAATGATAATGGATGATCTTGTTATTTGGCTAAGAATCAAAGAGGACAACATGAAACCGGAGAAGACAATGAATAATGCTATAGTCACAAAGGTAAATGTAGTCGAGGCTGAGAAAAACAACAAACGGAAACGAGAATATAATCTAAATGCAAAGAAACCAAAAAAATTTAAAGGAAACTGTCACAATTGCAGGAAGAAAGGATATAAGGCAAGCAAATGTCAAGGTCCAAAGAAGAAGAAAGAACATACAAATATCACCGAGTGCGATAAACTCTCCAACGACGTTTGTGGAATGAACTTGTCTGTGGCGATTTCTGAATGCAACTTAATTGGCAATTTGAAGGAATGGTTTGTGGATACTAGTGCCACAAGACACATCTGCATCAATAAGTGGATGTTTTTCAACTATAAACCCGCGACACAAGAAGTGCAATTATTTATGGGAAACTCCTCCACATCGAAGGTTGAAGGAAAATGAAAAATTGTTCTAAAGATGACCTTTGAAAAAGAATATACGTTGAATGATGTTCTACACATCTTAGATATTCGACAGAATTTGGTTTCTGGATCGTTGCTAAGCAAGAATGGCTTCAAATTAGTCTTTGTCTCAGATAACTTTGTTTTATCAAAGAACGAAGTATGTGGTGAGAAAGGTTATGTGAGTGATGGTTTGTTTAAAACGAATGTAATGACTATTGTACCGAAGGATTGTCATAATAAACTTGAATCGTCATTTGTATCGCTGAATCCTCTAATATATGGCATGCTAGATTATACCATGTTAACTTTGATACATTGCGTAAAATGATCAACTTAGATTTTATACCTAATTTTGCAATAGATTCAAGTTATAAATGTGAAATATGTGCTTAGACCAAACTTCCTTTCATCATATTGAAACGAATGCAGAATCTTTTGACTTAATACACACAGATGTATGTGATTTAAAAAAGTATCAAATTCAAGGAGGGAAAAAAGATTTTATTATCTTTATCGATGACCGTACTAGGTGTTGTTATGGGTACCTACTGAGAAGTAAAGACGAGGCATTTGAAATGTTTAAACAATACAAGGCAGTAGTTGAAAATCAACTGAACAAGAAAATCAAATCCTTAAGAAGTCGTATGAAAGGTGATTATGAATTTCGATTCGAGGAATTTTATGCACAAAATGGTATAATCCATTAAACAACGGTACCATATTCTCCTCAATCAAACGGTATAGTAGAACGTAAAAATCATACCCTTAAAAAGATGGTGAATGCTTTGCATATTAGTTTTTTTCTGCAAGATAACTTCTTGGGGGAAGCAATACTTACAGCCAATCACATTCTAAAAAAATTGCCTCATAAGAAAACTTCGAAATCTCCATATGAACTGTGGAAAAACAGTCCATCGTCATACAAATATTTAAAAGTGTGGAGGTGCCTTGTAAAAGTAGTATCCAAACCTAAAAAGGTCAAAACTGAACCAAAAACTATAGATTGTATATTCTTTGTTTATGCTCATAATAGTAGTGCATACCTGTTTTTGATGTATAAATTTGAAATTGATGGCATTCATGAAAACATCATTATCGAATCTCGAAGTGCAAGATTCTTTGAACAAGTTTATCCATGGAAAACCTCTACTGAAACAATTGTTCAAAAGAGATCAAGAGATGCAGAAAGACTAGATACTCCAGAGGATAATGCCGATCAAAGTGTCCATAAAACTAGATAAGAAAATATTGTTGAACCAGAGCTTAAGGAACTAAGAATGAGCAAACGGCAAAGGACCTCTAAAACCTTTGGACCTGAATTCTGCTCATATATGGTAGAAAATGAACATCCAACGTGCAAACAAGCAATATCATCCTCTGATGCTCCATACCGAAAGGAAACCGTCAATAGTGAAATCAAGTCCATTTTACAAAACAATACATGAAAATTTGTAGATCTACCTAAAGGATCAAATACACTATACAAATAGATTTTTAAGAAAAAACTAGAATTTGACTTCTTAATCGACAAGTATAAAGCAAGAATTGTAGTTAAAGAATTTAGATAGAAGGAAAATCTAGATTATTTTGATACATACTCACCAGTTACTAGAATAACAGCAATTAGGATACTTATTGCAATCTCATCCATACTAGATTTGGAAATACATCAAACGGATGAAAAAATGTGTTTTTGAATGGTGAACTGAAAAAAGAAATATATCTTCAGCAAGCTGAAGGGTTTTATTGCCTAGGAAATGAGAATAAGGTATGTAAGTTAGTAAAATCAATTTATGACTTTAAACAAGCGCCGAAACAATGCCACAAAAAATTGATGAAGCTATGTTATCAATGGATTCAAAATAAATGATTCGGATAAATATGCCAATATGAAGCATATAAATATAGGATATGTCATTATTTGCTTTTATGTTGATTATCTATTGATTCTAGTAATAATAAGGTCATAATAAAATCAACAAAGGATATGCAGTTCTCTAGATTCGACATGAAAAACCTAGGAGTGGCTGATGTAATCTTGGGTATCAAAATTTTAAGAACATCACAGGGATATGCATTATCTCAGTCACATCACATTGCCAAAATACTCTAATGGTTCAAACAACATAATATAACTATTGCGAAATCGCCAGTAGATATGAACATAAATTGGGTAAAAAACACATGTGACAGTATCTATCAGCTTGAATACTCTCGTATACTAGAAAGCATCATGTATGTCATGAAGTGCACAAGGCTAAACATTGCATATGATGTAAGCAAGCTTAGTAGGTATACCAACTATTATAACTCCTATAAGACAATATGCACAAGGCTAGATCTTGGGGATCATAAAGATGTAAGTGGCTATATATTAAGATGTGAAAACTATTATAACTCCTATAAGACAATAGAGTATGAACCGCATGGGGACTAGTTGCACCACCCGGACCCGAACCTGTGACGCGTGCGTGGATGGACGTTTGATGCATCTTGTAAGCACTTGGCACTTGGCACTTGGCACTTGGGCATTTGGCATTCAAATCGGTACAGACTTTTGAGCAACAATAGTCATAAACTGTTAAAAATAATGCTCACAGCGTTTGGTAAAGAGTCCCAACCTTTCCAAACGAAGTGACCGTTTTCTCCGAACAGATGCGTGTAGAATCCTATAAATAGGATCATCTGAGAACCTATTCGAACACAAAAAACTTCATTCAAATTTATCATTCTTCTTTCCCACATACCGTTTTTTATTCAAACTAACTTGAGTTCGTCGTTGCTCTGTAATCGCTGGCGCCACATTGTGAAAATCGATCTGTTTCATCTTGGGAAACGGTTGCGCATCCACATTTCAGCGTCATTGATGGAGCAATTCTGTTTTCAAGGAAGCATTAATCTTACTGGACTCAAAAAAACCCTATATTGGTGCGGACTGCCATTATGGTAAGTTTTAATCCTTTTTTCGTTTAGTTGTTGGTCAAATGCTAATCAGTGTACTGGCAGTAACAGTACCCACACAAATTTTTAGTATGGATGTATAGTTATTAGAGTAACACGTATCTGCAGAAAGAATGATTCATAACCAGCAGTTACTTTCGTTATTATTTCAGCCTTGCAAAAGTAGTTACTAGACCTTAGCCAAGCCCTGATGAAAGTGCTGTTGATGTCAGGTAATGGAACTGTATGTTGTTATCCTTATCTCAATATAAGTGCATTTGATATAACGTTTCATGTATAGTTATCGGAATCAAATGATAAGGTGTAAGAAAATCTATAAATAAGGTGGAACCCAGTGCACAAGGCTCCGGTCGATAGCGTGCTCTGAAGAGGTCGATAATGTACACAGCCTTTCCCTCGCATTGCGAAGAGGTTGTTTTTGGACTTGAATCTGGATGACCAAATCACCATGCGTGTGACCTAACCGTTGCGTCCAGAAAATCTGCAAATAAATAGATAAATAATTAGAAAAAACTAAAGGAATTTTTTTATAGCGATTTCATATACCGTTTTTTTATTTAGTCATTATTATCGCACAACCAATTACATCAAAACAACGTACAATGTCCAAAGTCAGTACAAGGCCTCTTAAAGATGGGGTCGTCGGCATCAAATAATCTCTTGCCAATGTTGCATAAAATATCCCATGGAATTTATCTCAAGAACATTACCATAAAATATCCTCATAAAATATTCGTTTGAATTTATCTCATAAAACATTCTTGTATGAAGTCCTTGTAGAATATTCCATGGAAATTGTTTTTGTGAGTGTTGTGTGAATAAAAAATACATATACCCTCACAATGTTAACGAGCTTCTATTTCGAAGATAATGCACTTTTAGACCTGTTTTTTATTTTTTAAACAAAAAGAAATATACCTAATTTATAACTGGTTGAATGTCTCACAGTTGGCAACAAATGCATTGCACTTGAACAGTTTGTTTGAACGGAAAAACAATAACCGTTCATCCCACATGAATATAATGAAAAAAGTTCATTTTTCCCAATGTTATCGATGTATTGTGGAGAAAATCGCAGGTACAAAATATTCTAAATAATAACAGAATTTAGTTGTCAAGGTATAAGTTTAGTCAATACCTTTTAACAAAGAAAATCTATTACTTTTATATGCGATCAAACTCATATACATACTACTCCACCTCTCTTATTTTTCACAATGTGGGACTATGCTTTTTTCAACGTGTATCCGTTATCCATGCACAATATGAGATACGTCAACAATGGTATCATCTATATATCAACCAATGGCAATGACCAAGAGAAAATTATTTGGCTATTGAAAAAATATAGGTATCCCAATCAAGAGGAAACAATTAACATTTTTGAAAATACTGTGAACAAGTTGAATGATTAGTAGAAGAATCCACTAGCATCATGCAATGAAGGTCTAATTATGTTATTTTCCCTTCATATAGTTTTATATACTTCATTTGTCAATTACCATGTAATTATATTTGTACTGATTGCATCTGCCTTTCTTATTTCTTCAAAGTGTATATTTTAGTTTGCAGGGATTGTATGATATATGAATTTATTATGAATGCAGCGATAATACTACATGACTGATGTGAAAATTCTAATTTTAATTTAATGCACTCTATTGAAAATCATGACTTTAAATTTTCAAAACCATGTTGTGGAAAGCTGCTTGATCTTTTTGAGATAATGAACTATTAACCTTACAGAGGTGAGTGAATGACTTGATCCAAATAGGCAGGAGCCACAAGACCCACACACACACACACAACAACAAACACAAACACATCATACATACATAGTAACATAAGGGGCAGATGTTTCGTTGATTATGGTACTGCCTTCCAAGTTACCGAGCTGAAATTTTGAATAAATGGATGAGTTGAACAAGAGACTAATTTTTGTGGATAGTTGAAGCTTTTGAGGTTTAGTATCATGGGAGGAAAGTTGCAAAGATGAGGTTGGTGAAGGTGATAATACTCTTATGTAGTATTTGTTGCAAGTTATGTTTTATCTACTGGAATAAACAAAACTTTTATCACATTGTTGTATCTGAACTCCTATTGTAGCAAAATATGACCATTTGTATGTAGGTTTTTCTTTGAAACGCTAATATATGGAAAAACATTAAACGAGTTAATGCAACTTGAAGGTTAGACAAGCATCGAATAAGTAGAATGGGACAAGCTCAAGGTTCGAGTTTAAAATGAGTAGAAAGAATTAAGGAGTGAAGGTAACGAAAAGTGGAACAAGTCATCCAATGACAGTCACAATGGTCTCAATGAAACCACAATTTAAGTAACTCATTGGTGGAATCAAATGGCATAGTCCTCTTTACAACAAGAGAGAAGGCCTAAAATATCAAGGGTAGTCCAACATAGGGAGTGGAAATAAAGAAATTGGAGTGCTGAACATTAGCAATATCTTTACATCGCATTTTGTTTGATAACGGAAATTTCATTGTAATCTTTCACTATCTACATATATATCGTAATTCCTTATATGTATTTTATGTATTTAACATGAATTGAAGTCAAGAACATGACTGCACAAATTGATAGGTAAAAAGAAAATCGTTTGTGGAAAACAAGACTGCGAATGGAAGATGATCCTCAAAGGACTGCCTTGTAGAACTTTTCAAAAGTAAAAAAAATAAAAAAAATAAACAAACCGATATGTATGTTCTTTACCGAAGGTGCATTTCTTCAACAATTTGTAAAATTTCAAAAGTAAATAAAAAATTCAACGCGACTAAACTAATCTCGCCCAACATTTATTAAGCGCCAAATCTTTCTCCTTCCCCGCTTTCCTTTCTATTTTTTCATTAACTCATATTCCGTGAAAATCTCTTAAACTTCTCTGAAAACAAACAGTGGTAAATTTATTTCAAAACCTGTATTGTTTAGCAAAACCACCATAATTTTTGATGCACTTTGAAAAATTTTATAGCATCGGGTGCATTTTCCTATGAAGAAGTTAAAAGAAAAGGAGTATTAAGGTTTATATTGTTCTTACTCAAAAACCACCATACCTTCTCATAATACTTCAACTAGAAAAAGAACTAAGAACCAAAACAGATAAAAAAATAAAGGGTGTACCAAATGGTAAATTCCACCTGGTACAAATTAAAAACAAACACTTCTTTTGATTGAACTAAACCTTCAATAACTACCATGTGCTCTGTTATTGACACTTCAGCTTTGGATATAAGAGGGTCGAATTTTATTATCAATCCATATAAAATTAAATTGATACTAGGGAATACACATCATATTAATAGAACATATCTTTTTATCTTTTTTGCCCTTGGTTTAAACATCAAAATCTTAAACATTTGCATTTACTTTATCCTTCTCCTTTATTATTGAAAAAGTAATAACTATGAGAAAAAAAAATCATCTCAATCTTCAACAATCAGATCCTAACTTTTGATGAGAATGTGATGAAAAGATGATTTCTTAACCCGATTTATTGTGCGTTTTCTAATAGTGGTAAAAATTAGAGTTTAAAATTACCGTGTTGGATGCTTTCTTGAGTAAGAAAAAACCTTGTAACTTTTTCATTTGCAATTCTGTTTTGGAGGTGAGTTTGAATTCTTCATTATTTGATTAATGGTTTTGGATTAAACTTTAATGGTGATTAAGGAAAAATTTGGATAAATTAAATAAATGACAACTATGTCAATTTGATTGTAATTTTATAAGAGGTCAAATTTGATTAGTTTCCCTCGTGATAAAAAAACTTTTTGAAAGAAAATAACCCACTCAAATCCAAACTTAAGTGTCGGTAACAATGTTTTTCTGCATTTATTGTCCCCTTTTGAGATAAGCACAATGGCGCTCTGTTGATTAACTTCCAAATCACACTTGAAAACTCCTACTAGTTCTAGATTTGAATAACACAATTTAGCCTTGCAACTATTAGCGATGTTGTTTCGTACCAATTGCTATTCAACCATCAATTGTTGACGAACCAGCTTGGGTGCTATCACCTCCGCCGACAACTCGAAGGGGCTCA
The DNA here is from genome assembly GCA_030765085.1 of Allium cepa. Taxonomy (NCBI): domain Eukaryota; kingdom Viridiplantae; phylum Streptophyta; class Magnoliopsida; order Asparagales; family Amaryllidaceae; genus Allium; species Allium cepa. The sequence continues at coordinate 131,520,633 of CM060940.1, read as the reverse complement.
TGTCAGAACGTCTTAACAATAAGCTCCCTGCCTTTAATTTCATCATCTTTAATTACCACATTTTTAAGTAGCTGCTTGCAGTCAAATAAGATGAGTTCCAATCTAATATGGGTTGGAAGTTCAATATTTCTAAATGTTCTTGTATTTCATTCTACTCATACATGCCAAATCACTACTATAATAGCAATATCCAATAAACTGTTGATTGGTTTGTTTTATGTGTTCTTGTTTAGTACCTGATCGAAAATTTCAACAATGTTCCAACTGCTGGTAAACGTGATTTGAAATTGTCCTTATTTATCTGCCAAATGGTTTTGGAATAGGAGAATTCAAAACGAAATGATTATGAGATTCGTCTCCTAGTTTATAGTGTTTGCACTTCTGATCACTATAGGGTTCCATTTGCTTATTCGGTTTGTAGTGTTTATTCTGCTTGTTTTTGCTAGTAAAACACAATTGACATTTTGGGTGATCATGCATAATTCCATATATGATTGCACCATCCTAAAACACTGCGATTCACCCCAATAAAATTCCACGTAGAAGAGAGAAAACTGACCGTTGCATTATAGATTCCAAACCAAAAATCTTCATCTTCATTTTGATTAATAGGAATACTAGATATTTGTTGGGTTATATGAGGAGGCAAATCAGACTTTTCCACTGTTCATTGGAAATGAGAGAGGAAGCACTCTTGTTAGGGCCTCCAACGATTGAGATAGATTTCTACTCCAACATACTTTTCAACTATTGGTCATTGATCCTTGGATGAAACCATAAACTAGTACCATCTCCGTTTGCTATTTGTCCCTATGATTTAGCTTGTTTGTGAACGTGTTTTGAGTAGCAGTTTCCATGTACATGGAGCATTGTTATCCTAAGAAATAGTCCAAAAGTTTCTATTTTTACAGTATCTGTTATTCATCCGTTGAGCCCATGAGCATCATTCCGGCAATTTGCAAATATTTTCGTGTAAGTTTTAGAGATACCGCTTGCATAACATCTTCAGTTTTTATGATCCCCGCTCCCCCTTCATAATTTAGTTTACATAAGTCATTCCAATTCAAGTTGTGTTGTTTATTTTTTCAAACAAAATTGGAACAAACTAAACTTATTTTGTTTATGACGGAGGATGGTGACTGATGGAATTAAATCAAAAATATGATTATTAGATAAATCATATTTCCCAAATATATCGAATGCTTTCTTTTGTAAACACTAAAATTCCATCGGCGTACAATAAACGAGCGAGGAGTGGTTCAATAAAAAGAACAAGGGTTATTTTGCGTTCATAGAAATCCATGTGAAGCAACATTAAGAAATACTCCATTGCAATTGCATAGAGATAGAGGGATTGAAGCACCCCTTGTCCTAAACCTTCGTTACTACTGAAGTATCATACTAGGCCACCGTCAATTATAGTTGAGAAGGTAGTAAGAGAAATACATATATATCACATTTGCAAATTTTAAGGGAATCCCATACAAAGAAGCATATGATATACAAATTCTCTACTAACTTTGATATAAGCTTTATGTATTCCATTTTCAAACAAAGATTATTTGAGGTCTATCCATTGAACCCTCCCATTATTTCATGTGCCTGAAACAAATTTTCTATAATTAGTTCATTGAGATTAAAAGCATTTTTGTTTATTGAGATTATATTATCTAAGTGTTACTTCATCTATTACATATCAGATTGGCTAAAATTTTGTATAAAACATTGCATAAAGAAATTGGTCTATAATCTAAAAGAGCATGTGGGTTTACGGTTTTTGGGTCAGACCAATAAAGGTATGATTCACCTCTTTTGTAATTTTACCCGATTGCTGAATGTGCAACATTGCTTAAAACTTCCTCTTTAATAGTTTCCCGTTGAATCTTGTATAATTTTGAGTTGAAACCATATGCACCTAGAGAGTTATTGTCATCAATTTGGAAAACTGCTATCTTGACTTCCTCCATGCCAAAAGGCTTCTTTGAGCATGTTTTGCATTTTTGAAAGAACTATTTTGCAAGTAAATGTGAAAATTTATGTTTAAACTGGAAACGTTAAATAAATTTGAAAAATATCGAATGATTTCCCCATTGAGATTTTCGTTTGTATTAACCCAGCTTCCATGCGCATTCAGCATCATTTTGTTGGATGGACTTGATTTTGAATGTGAAACATTTTCAAGAAAAAATGTGTAGTTCTATCACCTTGAGCTAACCACTTCACTTTAGCTCTTTGAATGTAGGCCTGTCAAAATTCAATAAACCCATTTAACCCTACCCTTTTAACCTTATTTTAGACAGGCCGGGCCTTCTCCAAATTATTATTTTAGCAACCCGTTCAACCCGTCTACTCTTAATACAACCTGTTTAACGTTGTTGCCGACTCCGCCCAGTTACTTTCCAAACCCTAAATCAATGGCGATTGCTCATTTTTTTTCGTCGATTCAAACTATTCTTTTGTTGGGTCGAGTTGATTTGTTCTTCTTCACACCAACGATTCTTCCTCACGTCGATTTTGATCCCAGTTCACATCGAACAAGGCCGTAAGCAAGGAAGAGGTTCGGAGGAAAAGGAGGCATAAAGGTATTTCGTCGATTCAACTTTTTCCTTTTATTTGATTTGCTTACGATTTGTTGCTTTGTATTATTTCTTAATTTACAGTTTTAATTGTTTTAATTTTTTTATTTTTTATGTATTGGCCAAAACGTGATAAAAAATTTAACTGCTGATGATTCTTGAGTGATTTTTTGTTGTAGTGCTATTTAATGTTTGATTGAATATGTCGTTTATGTCAAAGTTTGTCTATGGTGTTAACTGCAGTCTTCTCTGATTCTCTCCCATAAATTTTTTTTAACTGTCAAGGTACTTATAATGCAAAAAAGTTTTCAAACTGTCACTTCTTCTTTCGTGGAGTCAGTTGTGTATGTAGTGACGGTAATTTACCGTAATAAATTTTTTTTACAATTTTATTTGGAACTATTGATGTTTGTCATATTTATATATTTCAATGGTATGTTCATATATCAGAAGCAGGTTGATTGCTACAACTCTTGACATGGGTAGTAGGATATTCCAACTGTAGATGAAAGCTCAGTTGGTGAAAGCATTCTTACTTGCACAGGGAGGGAGCTAAAAGACGAGTTCTGCATTAATACCAAAAGGTGCAATTTATCAAAAATTTTCCCTCTATACTGTTCTATTATATATGCTAGTAAATTCATCAGTACTGAATAAACTGATGAACAACTGGTAGTACCTTTTTTGACACCACTGTTAATAAATGAAAAGTACTTTGATTATAAGTGCTTTGATTGTGAGAAAATGAGATCATCGATTATCCCTTTCATTTATTTGATAGAATTTTATATAATACATTGCAACAATCATTACCTGCATGTTTCCAATTAAATGTGAAAGTAAAACAATCCCCAATATGCTAAGGAGGATGCAAAATGTAGTTTCTCCAATGTACAAGCTGGCTTTCAAATTTTGACAAAATGAGCTGCCATATGCAAGATAAAGTTTCAGTTAGCTATGGCACTATATTGAATTTTAAATTATTATGGTATCTAAGACACAAATGACCGAGTGAAGCTATGCAACACAATTAGAAAGTTAACGAACCAATCAAGGAAACCTTGGTACTCATGGTCGAGGTTGTTCTTATACATAGAATGCAAACTAACATTTATAATCATATAACTTAGGGATTTAACAAATTTAGGAAGAGTGCCATATTTAGGGAAATACCTTAACTATTGTAGACCCCACCAGAGCGCAAAGAAATATTTCTTGAGCATATCGGTAGAAGTTATCCCAAAATGCAATCCGTATTCATGTATACCGTAGGAGAAGGTGATGTCCTTGTTGTTAGCATCACAGTTTGCAAAAATTTGAGTCTTGTTTGCCCAAATCTGCTGATAAGCCTATGTAATTTCAATACCTTTGTAAACTGTGAGTCAAGCAATTCATGTATAGGGAGTAGGCTATAATATTTCGAACCAGTAGTAGATTATGTACCAGGAGCATGCAAATTATGCTTGAGTGTGAATTAGAATGCCATCAGAAAACAATACTGAAACTAGGAACCACGTTTTTTGTTAATTTTGCGATGTTAACAGTATATACAGACATTATAATGTATTCAGTACGATTGTAAGTAATAAATTTCTTTATATAACCTATTTGCAGACAAGTTTTGTTGTTGTTTTTACAAGCTGTTGCGTCACTTACATATCAGTATGATTGAAAATTTTCGAGTATGTTAGTTGACTGGGAAGTAGTCGATAAAATATTTGCATGCACTCTAGATAATGCATCTGCTAACGATAAATTCGCTGATTTACTGAAATCGCATCTTTGTCATAGAAAAGCAATGGTCGGATGGACAATTTTTGCATGTCTGATATGCCGCCCACGTGCTAAATTTGATAGTGCAGGATGGTTTAAAATGTGTCGCTTCTTTCTTAAGTAACATACGTGAGAGTATTAAATATATCAAGGGTTCCCAATCTAGAAAGAAAAGTTTCGTCGAACGCATAACCACTCTTTCATTAAATGACGTTAAGAAAGGATTGCGTCAGGATGTTCCTACTACATGGAATTCAACTTTTATAATGCTTAAAAGCGCAATACATTATGAACAAGCGCTTTAACGTCTTTAGCTTATTGATTCTAGTTATAGTTATTTTCCAACATCCGAAGAATGGATCAAAGCAAAGAGAATTTCACGGCTTCTAGGAGTATTTTACGATGCCACTTCATTATTTTCCGTCGCAAATCATCCAACGGCTAACTTATTTTTTTCAAAAATTTTCTTGGTTCATTTTACTTTGAAGAAGTGCACGGAAGAGAATGACTTTATATCTGACATGGCAAGTGAAATGCTCAAAAAGTTTAATAAATATTGGAGTGAATTTAGTGTGTTACTTTCCATTGCTTGCATCTTTGATCCGCGATACAAAACAAATTTCGTTCGGTTTTCTTATAACACATTGTATGGCGACTACTTAGAGTTTGAAAAGGTAGAAAGAAAGTTGGAAGCACTATATGATGAGTATAGGGAAAGGGTGAGAAAAGAATCGTCCATTGAAACATGTGTCGTGGAAATCGTGGAATCCACACAATCATTTATGGGTCCTTACTCGCAAGAATGCGAAGATATGATGGATCGATTTGATTATTCCGAATTTGCTAGCAATCCTCGCAAGTCCGAACTTAATTCTTATTTGGAAGATGGGTTAGTTGATCGTAAAATGCAATTAGATATTCTTTCATTTTGGAAATCGCAACAATATAAATATCCAATTTTATCTCTCATAGCAAGTGATATTTTCGCTGTTCCAATTACCACCGTCGCTTCTGAAAGTGCATTTAGTATTGGTGGTAGAGTTTTAGATGACTATCGCATTTCACTTAAGGAGGATGTTGTTGAAGCGTTACTTTGTTCAAGAGATTGGTGTATGGAACATCTATAATGTCAACAATCTAAGATCATACGGAAGATGTTACCGTTCTTGATAATGAAGAAGCTACTTAATTTTTAACTCCTCTTTTAGCTAATTGATGCATTGTTAGAGGTACACTACTTGCTTTATAGTTATTTTTCATTTTCTGTCTTTTGGTCAAATTGAAATTGTTTTGTCACTGCTGCTATAAATTTCGTCAACTATTTTATATGCAGGTTTGGAGAAGAACATGCTAGTGAATTGTGAAGAATGTAATATTGGGGATGTAGCAACCATTTCGATGTAGATTTAGGTAAACTGCACATGTAGCAACCCTTTTATCCCATATTTGACTATCGTACATGAAGATATCTACTACAGTTCCTTTCATGCTATCATTGAATAATTTAGGTGGTACAGAATTTAGTCTCTTAAGCCACTTTGCTATTATTCTACCTAACGTATCCTCTGCTCTTTCTACTTTAGGAAGAGGGGTTTTTCATCCCTCCGTAGGAGTACACCTATTATATACGAAATATTGTTGTCTAAGAAAAAGAAAAAAGACAAGAAAATTAGACGTTCATCATGGTAGACATGACCAAAAATATACATCATTGATTTGCAAATTTTTCGATGTGACCATTAATATCTGTCAAGTGTCTAACAGTTTACATGTTATTAATGTTCACTTTCTATGTTCTGCATCCATTCAAAATGAGAAAAAATAATTCTATTGATCATCATCAACTTGAGCTAAACCATTCTCATTTGTATATTTCTTTGTTCACTGTGTTATAATGGATGGATAGGCATCGAACTTCTAGTATGTAAATTGTACAGTTTGCGCCTAGCATTTCTAATTCCAAGCGTATTCAAAACCCATGTTGATAGAAAATCTTCCTGAAGCTATTTAGACACAAATTTAACTAAGAATCCATGGGAAAGGACAAATTTTCAAACAGTGCATGTCAAAAAAAACAAATTTGTGATAATTCTTCATGATATTTGATGGCAGTCCTTAATATTGCATATGCTAGTTTATTTCACTATAACAAAAATCACTTTTAACAGCAACAATTATCAGCGTTTATTAAACAAATGCGTTAAAAATTATTTTAAACGAACTAATTTTCTTTAAAACGCTGACATAACATTGAGTTCAAAACATTTCTCACTGCCTCTCTCATTATTACACTTCGTGAAAAAATCGCTTTCCCTCTTCTTATTCCCTCTTCTTTTCATTTCCCTCGTTCCTTAATTTCATCCTGCCCTAATTCCCTTCCATTCAATTTTTGTCGTTCTCTATTTCCTTTATTTTTCAATTTCATAGTGCCCTAATTCTCTCGTTCAGGTACGTTGACTGATTCAGTTTTAATTCGTCCTGTTTTCTTTGATATTTGTATGCATTGATCGTATACTAATTTAGTTTTTATTAGAAGGTTAATTCCATAAGTCTTCAGTTTCGATTCAAACTTCGATTCATATTTTGATCTTGACATGGATTTTTAGGTTTTGATTCAGATTTTGATCTCACTCAGGTACGGTAAGTTGAACTGCTTTTCATATACATTTTTGTCAAGTTTTATGCTGATTATTGAAAGAAGCCTGGTTCCTCTTAAATTTATACTTATATAAGCTTTGCAGTAGGTCAGAACTTAAAATTTACAAAAATGAAAAATTCTAAAAATATTATTATTGAAACTGCTGTGTGGCTTAAAAGATTCACTGCTCACCGGTTTGGTTATTGATTTTGCACGTTTTGATTATAGCCTGTGTTAATTAATTAATACGCTTGAGTCTAATTTCATTTGAATGTTTGATACTATTTTTTCTTCTGAGTTAAGGAATAATGAATGTTGATGTTTGTATTAGTGTGGTATGAAAAGAATTATTCCTGGATGAATATCATTAGTTTTCGGTAATGATGAGTTTCCTAATCTGCTTCTAATGAACTGGCTTACACTATTAATTTTTTTTCTCTGTGTGAATTGATTGGAATGATTGGATTTTGATTATGTTGATGGGAAATGTTTTTTTCAAAGAGTATATATTTTGAAATATTTCTTGTTCTGGTTGCCATATAACATGCAATTGAAGTATACGTCGGACCTTAGAGAATATCATACAAAAAATTAAATCAAATAGTTTGGAACAAAAGCATGTCTTAACTCAGTGTGTAATACCTGAGATAGAGACAATTTTATTGAATCATTTTTGTGTGTATTGTTTTGTAATAGTTTAATTAAGCATTTTATAACAAAAACTTGAGACCATGGTTCATGGTTAAGGAGCATAGATGAAACACAAGATGTTGTTTTCCTATACAGGGTCTGAGTTTATATCTCAGTAACACAATTGATATTTCAAAAATCACCATGAGTATAATAACCTTTCTAGACTTTTACTATATTTAATAACTTTTGTCCAATTTATCCAACCCAAGCAAATTATAAAATGAGGCAAACATCAAAATGGTCTATGGATTGAGTTAACTAATAACATTTTTTCCACTAAGTCACCAATCATATTAGCATAGGCTTATGAAGATGAATTCACTAATCAAATAGTACAAGCTTGATCTTCATATAGTCATATGACCTATCAGCCACATATTAAATTGAAGTATTATTACTTGGAGTTCCCAGTCCCATTGAGTGGTTACTGTTGAACTAATACCTTTAATGTTGACATGAATGTTCATAAAGGCTCATGAAATGTTGCTTGAATTATATAAAGATAGCATAATGAAATACAACTAGCCTTCCAAGTGGAAAATAACATGTAGGCATGGAATATCATTATCATCAGAGTAGTTATATTGTAGCTACATACACTTTCATGCAAACTGACTTGGTGAGTAATTAAACATGAGTGGTCATCTTTATGGAATAGATCTATAGAAAGATAGCTTTTTTTGTTTCACATTTTTGACTTCTAACTTTACAGATTTATTTCTTTAATAGATGAACCTCCATGTATATAGTTATGATAGCTCACTTTTTATTGGTATATATCATCAGAAGTGACTGCTTTCTTATTAAGACACAACTCCTCGAGATGTTGTATCGATTGATGCTCGAAAAGGGGTAAACATGTTTCGCAAAGTTGAAGTTCCCGTAAGCCCAACTTCTTTAGTACTCTTTCTTCTTTATAACTTATTACATGTGTCAATGATGAAGAAACATATTATAAGGTATTGCTGTTGCAATTTTATGCCAAATACATGTTGGTTGGCCCAGTTAACATTGAATTATTCACTGTTTAATTTTTTAACTGTTGTGGATGAAGTGTATTGTCGATGAATCGTAAAAAAATGCATTATTTTATATATATCAAGATGCTTTTTTGATTTAGCGGAGCTAAGTTCAGAGGACAGTGTTTTCTATTGATGCAGTTGATTAGATTTTGGTTGGAGGACAGTGCTAAGTTTAGTAGTACTTTGGATCTAGTTAAGTGTACGATGGTGGATGACTGATAGCATATTTTAGACACGATCTGTACAAAGAATTAAAGTTTTTGAAATTTTTTGGCTGTTGTAGTTGTTACATGTATATTAAGCATGTTGAATTCCATCATATTTCGAAGATTTGAGATGAGTTTTGATGGGTTGAATTTAGAGGCAGCTGTGGTTCTTTCTTGTGAGATCTAGAGAGCTATGTTGATTCTAGGCATCATTTTGTTGCTAATTGATAAGATGGAATCTAAAGATTGATAATATGTCACGTATGCCTGATGGGTTTACAATGGACATGTTACCTTTTCTTTTTCTTTTTCCTTTTCTGTTTTGGGTACATACATGTATAAATAATTTCAAAATAATTTCAAGATAACTACTTTTATGGATATAATAGTTGCACGATTTTTGCTCTTGTTTTCATTAGCACAATATGTCTGCTTCATGCTATTTATCATTACATTTTTAAATAAGCCCTAATCTAGGTTAGCTACAACCATCTAAGCATTTATTTTTTCAATTTAATAAACAATATACCTCGTACACTTAACTAAAATTCCTACTTCCATTCAACATTTTAGGGTATTCTCCATCCTATAATTTTAGCAATAGTCCTATCAATTCCTTTGATTTTTATTTTATTTTAAATGGTTTATTATCAAAGTGGAGCAGTAAAAAGAAAGAAAGGGACACATATTCAAAAGCTATAAACCCTAAGAAAGAGAAACTGTACTGAACTGGATCTCTTGTTAATAATGAAATTTTACATTAAATCAGATGACCATTTTTTTTGCAAAGTCTTTTTTGCTGGGGATGTAAAGAGTTGAGGTTTTACAAGACGAGAGATGGTTACTATTTTGAAGAGTGAACTTTTGAAAAAGGAAATGAGATTAAAATTGTTGGGGAATGAGGATGGTGTATGGCCATAAATGTGAAACAGGATGTGTGTACTGGGTTTTTTAACTTGTTGCAGCATAAAGTAATTTATTTATGCTTTCATAGTTGATGATTTGATTGTACAGTTTGATGCTTTCTTGTAGGACTAGTGTGTTTGTTTAATATTCTAGGAATTTTTGTTGTTTTGGTGTTTATTTAACTAAGTTTTATAAACTTAACTAATTAACAAAGTTTTATAAAAGTAATTAAGTTTATAAGAATTAACTAGATTACACATGTTGCTTTCAAATTGTACAAAAATTGAAATTAACTATATGCACTCTAGAATTAACTAGATTATAAAAATTAAGTTCATAAGAATCACATCCCTATTTTAAAAATAGTAACAATTGAGTTTATAAAAATTAAGTTTATGCAACCTTTATAGCTTAAGGCTCGATTAAATAAACTATAATGAAATATTTCTGTTTGGCTTCACTGTTGAAAATTCTGATACATTTTTTTTTGCAGAAGATGGAGATTTATTTTTAATGTATAATGGACACATGCACAGGTTAATAATGATTTTACTTTCTCATCCACTAACAAGGAACAAGGTCTGTACCTTAAGCTTCATTTTTTAACGTTATACCATAGGTAATTTTTGAGATCACTTGATTGAGGTAAAAGGGAAAGATGTTATAAAAGGGGACCAAGCAATTTGACTTTTTTAACACTAAAACTTGTTGATAGCTGGTCCAAAATAGGATTTAGGATTACTTGATCCTCAGTATAACCATATGGTGCTTGCAAAGCAAAATCATTTTTTTACATGGACCAGAAAAATAACTGATTGTTTAGGAAACATCATTTCTGGCAGTCGACCTATCAATCTTTGAATATAGACTTAAATATAAGCTATATTATACAACAGTAAGAGTATTTGAATATAGACTTAAATATAGACATTCATTGGGGAAGTTATTTTGCAATTGATTCATGTTGCAAAAAGCTAATGAATATGGTACTCATATATATTCATTAGTACCATATATATTCATGTATGGCCGAGGAGATGTTCGAGAGCAGTGTTTCGATTGCTGCTGTAGCCAGTGGTTGCGGTAGTTGATGGTTGAGTGCAGATGGAGTCTGGTTCGATGGGTGAGGCATTCGTGAAAGTCGCTGGAAACGAGCTGTTGTGTTTGTAGTAAAGGGTGGGTGGTCTGGTGTAATGTTGAAGTGGCAGAACAGTAGTGGTTGAATGTTGAGGGGAGTGGATGAACAAGTAGAACAATAGAGATGAATGTTTTTGACAGAGGTTTGGTATGTAGGCAATGGGAAGTGTTAACCAATGTATGGTGACTGATGCTGATTGTGTAGTGTTAGTAATAGCAGTTGATGTCAGTGGAGATATTGACAGTAATGTGGATGTGGTGAGGCACTTGTATGTTGTAGTAGAACTGTTGAAGGTAGGCAGTTATTTGGTGGTTGTAGTTGCCATTGAAAGACAGATGATAATATGTTGATGGTAGTTGTGGAATACAAGTTAGTGATGAGGTAATTGGGTTGATGTGAAGAGATGAGTTGTTGCTGTCTGATGTTCCAGGGGGATTGCAGGCAGTGATATAGTTGAATGCTTTCGGGTCAGTAATTGGTTGAAATGGTAGGAGTTATTGGATTGTAATAGAAAAGGAGGTGCAGTAGGGAGATATGCAGTGCAGATGCTTTGCTGAGGCGATGTGTTGAAGTTGTGTGAATTTAGGGATGGTTGGACACTGGCAGTGGGTAGGATTGAAGTTGTTAAGAGTTGTGTCGTGGGGAGATGGATGGTATGCAAGGAAGAAACTACAATGTCGTGAAATGTAGAGGAGTTGTATTGCAGAAAGGGGTATTTGATCAGACAGAAGGGGTTTGATAGTGGTAGCCGATTTGGAGTGTGGATAGTGAGTCTTGTTGTTTGTTGATGCACTGTAATGTGAAGGAGATATTGGGATGATGAAGAAGTGAAAATAGAGAGAGCAGGGCTGTGCACAGTGAATCAGTGCAAAAATGCACACTGTCTTTTTTTTTGGAAATTATAAAACAAAAACTTGTAAATTAAATACAAACTCGAATGGAATTAAAAAAAATTCTATTAGAAATTGTGTATGCTCTTTTTTTTTAAATAATGAAAATGAAAATGGAAAATAAAAAGAAAACAAGCACGCAAAGAAAATGCAATCAAAAATTACACAAACACAATATTTTTTTTATTTCTTTTTTAAATGGTAGATATATCAAATATGTGGAAAAAATTCAAGTGAGTATTTTTTTTATTAGATCATTATGATGCGTTAGCCTTGAGGTATTACGAAGATTAGAGAAGGATCCTAAAATGACACTAGAACAAGTTGTGGGAGAAGCTTACAAGAATGTACTACAACCATGGCATGGTTGGATCTCCACTACAGCTTATAAGGTTCTCCCCTTGCAAGATTATGTTTGTGTATTTTATTTGGAAGTATATTTTGAATGCAAATATATTTAGAACATGTAGCAATGAAGCTCATTCCAAAAGATAAATCTTCAATAGCTTGCTTTTGGGTCAAGATCAATATTATGATGCACTTGGAAGTGATATACTGAAATTTGTTTCTTTTCTTCAGCCATTTTTTTGATGAAATCAGTGCACTTTTGGTGAGACTGATGCGCATACACACAACACATACATACATACACACAACACATACATACATACATACATACATACATACATACATACATACATACATACATACATACATACATACATACATATATATATACATACATACATACATACATACATACATACATACATACATATATATATATTAGGCTAAGAGACCTTTTAAGATTTTGGTACATGTTACGAAATATCTTTCCTGACAATTTTCTTTGGCAATGACAGAGAGAGCTTCGATTGGACAAATTGAAATCAACATAAAGGAACAGGCTCAAACTTTTGATATATTCATCTTGTAAATACTATCACAACGGTATCGGCTTTAATGTGTAATAATAAAGATGGTGCCTTCCTCTCATTAGTTTTGCTAAAGTCCTCAGTAGAAAAGATGGTGTCTGCCTCTCATATACATAGCAGTTTTAATGGTTAAGAAGTGCAAGGTAGAAAGTACAGATATTGACCTCTTAGCCTTTTCCATACAGAATCTCATCAGGTATGTTACTGCACCTCCTTTTAGCCTTACTAGATTAGATGACATGTCGATATAGTGTAGATGTGAATATTTGTTTCAGTACTGCATCTAATGTTAAAACATTACATGGATTGTTGAATTACTAGAATGAAACTGTTTACATAGAGTTATTTTGATTGTTTGTGGCCTCAATAGGCAATCATATATATATATACATATAAATATATACAGCTAGGCTTACACGTTATAAAATGTAATTTCAGTTGTAAATCCTAGCAATGATTGATAAATCTAAATAAACATCATGAGTGTTGACTTTATTAAAAAAATTGTAACTACATATGAAATAAACATCATGAGTTATTTTGATTATTTCAGCTATTGGCTCGACTGTAGCATGGCCTGTTGCGAATGTTAGAATGGGCTCAACTTCCATGTAAGTTTCACATCTTGTTTATATGCAATAGACAAAAAAAAAACTACTATAGAGTAGTTTAGCTTCGTTAACTGAGCTAACCTACTAATGCGTATATTGGCTAGGTTTCGGCTTAATATAGCACATAGCGATTTTTTGGCGCAGTTAAGCATTTTAGCATATGAAACTTCAAATTTTTAGATGGCGTTTACTCACCGACTTCAAATTTCTTCATTGCAGGTAATTAAAGATGGCGATGACACATTCTTCTTCCGTAGCAAGTAGCAAGCATATGAAACTTTTTAGATGCACGTTTTGTTGTTGGCATTTGGTGCGGACTTACTGTATTGATATTATATTTTTGTTTAACATATAACGTGTATTTATTTAACAGAATTTGTGGCAACTTGGTTTACTTTGTTATTTTTGTTTATGGATATTATTGAAACTTGGTTTATGGATGTCTTTTGTTTATTAATATTGTTTTAACTAGTTTATGTAACTAATTAATAGTTATTAGAACATGTTATATATACTAGTTGCTTGAATATACTCAAAATATAGTTCTGGAATATTCAAAAATAGAGAGGAATATTAAAGCTGTTATATAAATAGAAGACAGCGTCTGATTAATGCTGTCAATGAAGAAACAACAACGTTCAATTCGTGCTGTAATTATCTTTAAATAGTCAATAATAGCGTTTAATACATGCTGTCGAAATAGTTGATGATTCAATAACAGCGTTTATAAAAAGCTGTTGTAAACAGTTAAAGTAGAATTAAAACATCTCCGACAACTAAATTATTAACGCTGTAGAAACATAATACAACATGTTTGAAAACGCTGTAAAAACATTATTGACAGCTTGTACGAAACGCTGTCAAAGTGATGTTTCAACAGCGTTTATCAAAAAGCTGTTGTAAGTTCTGTATATACGACAACATGTCGTTATACAGCGTTTGAACTAACGCTGTTGTATCGTATTACAGCATTTATCAAACGCTGTTAAAAGCCTTTTGTGTGTAGTGTTTCATAGTTCATTTCTCCCTTGCCTATGTTCCATTTCATGATTCAAACTTTATAATTCTTGCTATTGTTGTTTACATTGCAGGAAGCATGGCTAATTGGCTAATGGCTATGAAGTATGACTAATTGTTTTTGTTGCTGACTTCTTATTGCTGCCTTGCTAGTTGCTAGGACTATGGTTGTTGTCTGAACTTAATGAAATATGAACTGTGCTGATGTATTATGTAATGTATTAGCATGAACTTACTGAATATCATCATGTATCAATATGTATGAATTGTACTGTGCTATGTATTATGTAGTGCATGTGCTAGCTGCTGAGACCGAGTAGTGAGTGTGGATTAGTACTTAGTGTTGACTGTTATATGGTTGTATCGGCTAATAGCTATGTAGTACGTAATGTTATCTTTATTGTTATGCATTGCAATGTGGACTATTATATATGGGTCATAAGGGTTAACCCACATTAAAAAAGGGTTAAAAGGGTTAGATTAAAAATTATGTCAAAATAGTTGGATCAATTTCTATGCAACCCTTATGCAACCCAATTCTACTCTTTTGACACACCTATTTGAATGTAGTCAATGGCTTGTTTTTAAGTTGCTTGGATAGTTGGTTCACTTTCTTCCGATATAATTCTAAAGCTTGTGCCTCATCTAGGTGATTGACTATTCGGGAGCATGCATCATCCCGTTCTTTCCATAATGCTTCATGATATTTGAGTGGCAAAAGTCTCCATACTTCATTTTTAAGGCATGCTTTAGTTTTCTTTAGTTTGAAGCTGAAGAAGGGGATTTCCAGAACAATTGAAGTTCCATTCAGATTCCACCATACTCTTATAATCGGATTTAAAATGCCAAGAATTACTATATTAGAAAGATAATTTTTTCCTACCATGAGCCTGAATTGAGAAAGTAAAAATAATAAAGGCATGGTCGTTAGTGGAGGATTAGCAAAATAAACCGAGAACAGAGGAAAATAGACATAACACTCTTTTTTAGTGAAAATTTTTGTCTGTTTTGCAATGCATCGACATGTTGGGGCCACCTCTTTTATGTGTAAAAATTACTTGCACTAAGAGGTTTATATTTATTGGCTGCTCCAACACAATCTATATCTGCTGACCAACTATAACCATCGTTGTTCATTCCATCATGGCCATATAGAATAGCATTGAAATCACTTGGACCTAGGATTGTCAATGAAGATCCGAAAAATCCAAAATCCGTTTGCGTCCATATTCGAAAAGTGGATTAATATTCGATATCTGAAAATACGGATGCAGATACAAAGATATCCACATCCGAAAATTATGCTTCTGATTTTTGCCAAGATTATATTTTAAATTATGCGTGTTTTAGTGCAGTGAAAGATATTTATTTATTGTTTTATTAAGTTTGTAGTTTATATTATATGCACTTAGTGCATATTAACTGCTCAAAACTATTTATTATCATTATATTTGTTTATTTTTAACATTTTTATAATGAATGGAATTGAAAAAAAAAATTATGTTAAACTAAAATTTTATATTTCTATTTCTTAATTTATCAGTCATTAGCGGATAAGATAATTATCCGATATCCGTCCCTTTCCACGGATGCGGATATCCTATATCCAAAAATAATTTAGGATGCGGATGCAGATGTGGATATGACACTATCAGTATCCGAAAATATCTGTTGACATGTGATGTATTGTTCGTCGATAACATAAATTTATTATGTAAATAACATGTAATGTATTGTTCGTCAATATAAAGAACGGAAACATCCCACTGTCTTTTGTCCACATAACTAAAATTGTACTTTTTTTCCTGATAATCATTACGAGCACTATGGCATGCGCTTTGTGCGCGAATTGTTTTTCTGCAGATTGTATATGTTTAGCGCATTCGAAAGAAAATGATTGGCATAAATTTTTAACCATATTTTTGCATTGAAATCATTTATTGTTTATTTTAATTTCTATTTTAAGTTGCAAAATCTATTTTTTTTTAAGTTTGAATTTTTATTTATATTATTAATTAATAATTTATTTGTTAGATCCTATTTTTAAGTTATATTAAGATTTGATAGTATTTGTAGATGGAATTTTTGAATTTGTAAAAGAATTTTATTTATTAGATCCTATTTTTAAGTGATATTAAAATTGATAACATTTGCATTTACTTTCTCCTTCTTCTTTATTGTTGAAAAAATAATAACTATGAGAAAAGAAAATTTCATCTCATTCTTCGCAATCAAATCGTAACTTTGATGAGAATGTGATGAAAAGATAATTTCTTAACCCGATTTATTATGCGTTTTTTAATAGTGGCGAAAATTAGGGTTCAAAATTATTCTATTGAATGCTTTTTTGTGTAAGAAAAAAACCTTGTAACTTTCTTATTTTCTATTCTGTTTTAGAGGTGAGTTTGAATTCTTCATTATTTGATTAATGATTTTAGATTAAACGTTAACGGTGATTAAGGAAAAATTAGAATAAATTAAATAAATGACAATTAGGTCAATTCGATTGTAATTTTATAAGAGGGCAAACTTGATTAGTATCCCTCGTGGAAAAAAAAACCTTTTTTGAAAGAAAATATCTCACTCAAATCCAAAACTTAAGTGTCTGTAACAATTTTTACTACATTTATTGTCCCCTTTTGAGATAAGCATGGCGGCGTTCTGTCATTAAGTTCCAAATCACACTTGAAAACTCCTATTAGTTCTAGATTTGAATAACACAATTTAGCCTTGCAACTACTAGCGATGTTGTTTCGTACCAATTGCTATTCAACTATCAATCGTTGACGAATCAGCTTGGGCGCTATCACCTCCGCTGACAACTCGAAGGGGTTCATGTCCGAACTCCTTAAAAATAAGCTCCCTGCCTTTAATTTCATCATCTTTAAGATAAGTTCCAATCTAATATGGGTTGGAAGTTCAATATTTCTAAATGTTCTTGTATTTCATTCTACTCATACATGCCCAATCACTACTGTAATAGCAATATCAAATAAATTGTTGATTGATTTGTTTTATGTGTTCTTGTTTAGTGCCTGATCGAAAATTTCATCAATGTTCCAACTGTTGGTAATCGTGATTTGAAGCCAAATGGTTTTGGAATAGGAGAATATAAAAATGATTATGAGATTCGTCTCCTTGTTTATAGAGTTTGCACTTCTGATCACTGCAGGGTTCCATTTGCTTACTTGGTATGTAGTGTTTAATCTGCTTGTTTTTGTTAGTAAAATACAAATTGACATTTTGGGTGATCACGCATAATTCCATATATGATTGCACCATCCTAAAACACAGCGATTCACCCCAATAAAATTCCAAGCAGAAGAGAGAAAACTGACCGTTGCCTTATAGATTTCAAACCAAAAAATCCTCATCTTCATTTTGATTAATAGGAATACAAGATATCTGTTGGGTTATACGAGGAGCCAAATCGGACTTTTCCACTGTTCATTAGAAATGAGAGAGGAAACACTCTTGCCAGGGCCTCCGACGATTGAGATAGATTCCCACTCCAACATATTTTTCAACCACTGGTCATTGATCCTTGGATCAAACCATAAACTAGTGTTATCTCCGTTTGCTATTTGTCCCTATGATTTTGAATTTTTGTGAACGTGTTTTGATTAGCAGTTTCCATGTACATGGAGCATTGTTATCCTAAAAAATAGTCCAAAAGTTTCTATTTTTACGGTATCTATTATTCATCCGTTGAGCCTATAAGCATCCTTCCGGCATTTTGCAAATATTTCCATGTAAGTTTTAGAGATATCGCTTATATAACATCTTCATTTTTTCTAATCCCCGCTCCCCTTCATAATTTGGTTTACATAAGTCATTCCAATTCAAGTTGGGTTGTTTATTTTTCCAAACAAAATTGGAACAAACTAAACTTATTTTTTTTAAGACGGAGGCTGGTGGCTAATGGAATTGAATCAAAAATATGATTATTAGATAAATCATATTTCCCAAATATATCGAATGCTTTCTTTTGTAAACACTAAAATGCCATCGGCGTACAATAAATGAGCGAGGAGTGGTTCAATAAAAAGAACAAGGGTTTTTTTTTGCCTTCATAGAAATCCATGTCAAGCAACATTAAGAAATACTCCATTGCAATTGCAAAGAGAAAGAGGGCCAGGACTCTTTGTCATATACCTTTGTTACTACTATCATACTGGGCCACCGTCAATTATGGTTGAGAAGGTAATAAGAGAAATACATTATATATCACATTTGTAAATTTTAAGGGAATCCCATACAAAGAAGCATATGATATATGAATTCTCTATAACTTTGAAATAAGCTTTATGTAACTCCATTTTCAAACAAAGATTATTTGAGGTCTTTCCATTGAACCCTCTCACCATTTCATATGCCTGAAACGAATTTTCTATAATTAGTCGACCGTGATTAAAAGCATTTTTGTTTATTGAGATTATATTATCTAAGTGTTACTTCATCCTATTACATATCAGATTGGCTAAAATTTTGTATAAAACATTGCACAAAGAAATTGGTCTATAACCTATAAGAGTATGTGGGTTTACGGTTTTTGGGTCAGACAAATAAAGGTATAATATACCTCTTTTAAAATTTTACCCAATTGTTGAATGTGCAACATTGCTTAAAAACATCTTCTGATGAATCTTGTAGAATTTTGAGTTGAAACCATATGCACCTAGAGAGTTATTGTCATCAATTTGGAAAATTGCTATCTTGACTTCCTCCATGTCAAAAGGCTTCTTTGAGCATGTTATGCATTTTTTGACAGAATTATTTTGCAAGTAACATGTGAAAAATTATGTTTAAACTGGAAGTGTTAAATAAATTTGAAAAATATTGAATGACTTCCCTATTGAGATTTTCATTTGTATTAACCCAGTTTCCATGTGCATCTAGCATCATCTTTTTAGATGGACTTGATTTTGAATGTGAAACACTTGCAATAAAAAAAATGTGTAGCTCAATCATCTTGAGTTAACCACTTCACTTTAGCTCTTTGAATGTAGTCAATGGCTTGTCTTTTAAGTTGCTTGTATAGTTGGCTCGCTTTCTTCCGATATAATTCTAAATCTTGTGCATCATCTACTTGACTAACTATTCAGAAGCATGCATCATCTCGTTCTTTCCTTAATGGTTCACCAGATATTTGAGTGGTAGAAGTCTCCATACTCCATTTTTAAGTCATGCTTTAGTTTTCTTTTGTTTTGATAAAAGCTGAAGAAGGGGATTTCCAAAGCAATTGAAGTTACATTCAGCTTCCACCATACTCTTATGACCGAATTTAAAATGCCAAGAATTACTATATTAGAAAGATAATTTTTTCCTACCATGAGCATGAAATGAGAATGTAAAAATAATAAAGGCGTAGTCGTTAGTGGAGTAATTAGCAAAATAAACCGAGAAAAGAGGAAAATAGACATAACACTCTTTGTTAATGAAAACTTTTGTCTGTTTTGCTATGCATCGACATGTTAGGGCCATCTCTCCATGTGTAAAAATTGCTTATACTAAGTGGTTTATATTTATTGGCTACTCCAATACAATCTATATCTGCCGACGAACTATAACCATCGTTGTTCATTCTATCATGGCCATATAAAATAACATTGAAATCACTTGCAACTAAGGCTGCCAATGGATATTCGAATAATCCAAAATCTGTTTGCATCCATATTCGAAAAGCGGATAAATATCCACATCTGAAATCTATCCTTCTGATTTCTGCCAATATTATATTTTAAATTATGCGTGTTTTAGTATAATGAAAGATATTTATTTATTGTTCTATTGAGCTTATCGGGATATATCGAACGTTGTTTCGAAGAGTCTGAGATCGGATTTGTGATCCGAAAACCACTTCAATCCAATGAGTACTTTTCATAATGAAGACAAGAACATGTAGTCGAAGATGGAACGTGAAGTGCAAGGGCTATTCGCTACTAATCCTGGGGGTGATTCCAAAATGGATGTAGTAGGAATAGTGCATTCGGTTCCGTTCGGACCGCAAAACGGACTTGTATGGATGAATGGTATCAGTATATGTCATTAGAGGACAATGAGCATTATAAGTGAATATTTCTAAAAAGGTAACGCTTAGTGTCGAGCCTCATTAACCGGGAATGACTGAAAATCAAGGGAGATGCAGCAAGGCCAAGTGGGTCGCACCCAAGTAGGGTATGGCTACTCCTATCTAGAGTCTCTTTTATTCGGCCGTATGACAGTTGCTGATCCTAACCGCAGAGTAATCTTATTCGAGCTATCCACTTTAAGGAGTGGTCCGGTTTTGTGTAGTAAGGGATCGCGGAGTGGTCCTCGGTACGCTGATTTAGACAGGTACTGTGACAGTGGTACCCAAATGCCCAGTCATTCAGTTGGAAATCCATTCCAATACATGCCTTTACGGTTTTGATTGTAGAGCCTAGTATTGCTGGAATTTAATTAATGTAACAATTCAGCAATTTGAATAAGTAGACACTATTACAATATCAAAGGATTTTGACATAAAATATTTTGGTTATCGTAAGGTAAAAACCCATTGTGTTTATTTGCGGCACGGTCTTATGAGATATCTTTGATTTTCAAAAGGATTTTTGAACTTCAATAATTCAAATTGAGTGTGTTTACTCACGCTAGTTTTCCTGACTTACTCGGGTGTTATTTTATTATAATGCTCGGGTCAGACCGAGTATCACAGATACATGATAGGATGCTATCGAGCCTAGGAGACGAGTTGGATGACGAAGACATATATCACGTATCTGATTTATATTCCGCCGTGTATTGTAGGCTATATAGTCAGCTTTTGTGAGGATGAGTTATTATAACTGTCCAGTATTGTGCTATTGGTGTATTGTACTCTGATGATGTAATGTGTAAAAACAGTAATGTTCCTTTTTGTGTACAGATATGTTGTTATCTATTATATATTATTCCGCTGCAATTGTAGGATTCTGTGTTGTTATTTCCATTTTCTTCTTCTACCTCTTTCTTCTTTTCCTAACGATCTGGTATTTCTAGCATCCGATTATTCGGCATGTAATACAGTGGACGTATTGATGTCGATTTTTGGAGGTCGAAAATTTCGGACCGTGACATACAAGAGATGGTACTTTTAACACTTGTTGGCGGGCGGTGACCTTGTCGGAGTTCGTTGACGAAGTGCAATGGGTGACAACCATGCTGAAGCTCTTTACGAAAGTATTCATTGTATCTTGTCCGAGAGTTGCTTAGAGTAAAAGAATGTAGGTGGAGTTGGTAGGCTTGGATGTAAATATATATCAAGGTAGTGATTGTTAGATTTCGGTGATGCAATATTTTCATATTAAAGAAGATTTGAAAGATATTGTTGGTTTCAGTGATATTATATTTCCAAGTAAAAAAGATTTGAAAGATATCTGAGATCAAATATATTGCATTTTTTATTGTATTAAAGAGGACAATGAATTATCTTGACGATAAGAAGAGCGATTTGAAAGATTAAAGTTATCAAATAATTTCCCAATCAGCTGATTAAAGAAGAAATCTTATCATGCGCGTGCAAATTGAAGGAAACTAAAAAATCAAATAGATAAACGTTTCCCATGTGAATAGGAGAATTAACGAGGCATTGAATTATAACACTACTAGGAAAAAAAATTACTCCGACAGCTTCAAGCGACGGCTTCCGACAGCCATTTTGCGACGGCTTTCGACGGGCCGTCGGAAGCCGTCGGAAAATCGCGATTTACAGGGCTCAGCCGAGCCTTCTTCTTCCTCATTCTGCATACGAAATTTCTAAACCCAAAATCTCAAAATCTCTTCCCCAAGCTTCCAATCATCAATTTCGACCTTTCGGATCCTCCCCGGCTGCGTAATCAATGTCTATTGCTCTTTAGCTCAGGTGTAATCTCATATTTTCGCCAAAAATTCAGTTCTTACCCTAATTCTAGATTTGCATAGGTTGATAAATTAGGGCTAATTGTTGATTGAAATTGTTTTCAATAATATTTTCTAGCATTCCATGGTATTCATATTTCATCTTTTATCGTGAAATTGCGAAAAACATGTATAATTTATGGTCGTTCGTGTATATAAATCGTTGTGTATGCCTTGATTCTACGATCGTATATGTATGTAGCGTTGCTATCATTGTATTGTGTTGGTTGGAATAAAATAAAATGAATGTACGAGCTATGAATATTATATTGTGTACGTATTGACTTATGCAACAACAAAAAATACGTCGAACGAGCCTTAAATTGATATAATACGTCGAATAAATGTGTTAAATTGAAATATATTTTTGTAAATGTGAACAGTTAGTACAACTGTATTTTTTCATAAAATGCGCACATATAGTTGACAAATGTCCCGTAGAGAGTTTTTGGCCCCTTCTGACCAGTGTTGTTCATGATCGTTGTATAAATAGTCGTTTTTTTGAAAAATGATCATTTATATTCATCTGGTATAATGTTTGTTGGATTTGTCTCTGTATTGGACAAGTTAAGAGTTAAGAACACAGAAAGCATTTACATTTTTTATACTACTACGTTTCAAACGGTTCATAAAATTTCGGTCTAACTTTTCTCTTTTATTTCCTACATATACGCATTGTGCACAATGCAGGGAACAAAAGGGAAATGCTGCCGAAATTTTTTTGAATCGTTTGACACGAAGTAATATGGGAAATGTAAATGCTTACTGTGTTTGTAATGGGAAGTAGGATGCCTGATCATGGAAAAAAATTTGTACAATTTTTATATCGATGCGTTAAAAAATAAAATGTGCCCTATTTGAAAATATTTTTAAATTTGTGAAGTAGTTCTTTAAATTCAAATATTATACGACCATGAAAATAATCTTTTTCGAATTTGTATTCTTGAAAATAAATATTAAATTTTGTACTTCTCATTTTATCAAATAGGAAAAATGATTGAGTATTTCGTTGATCGGAGGAGATGGATGTACCAAAGAAAAGGACCGAGGGGCTCAATAAAAGAAGATTTTTATAATGGTATAAACGTATTTCTTGAATTCGCTTTAAGTAATAACGGAAACGATCCAGAAATTCATTGTCCATATAGTAGGTGTAGACATTTGAAGTATTTATTATCAGATATTATGAAAGTTCATTTGTGCCAAAACGGTTTCGTACCCGAGTATTATGTTTGGGATCAGCACAGAGAAGTTGTAGCAAATACTCCTGTAAATTCTGAAAGTGTCGTTAACGAAATAGTTATGACGATCTGTATAGAAAATATGCTCGAAGATACAGCACGATCAATGTTTCCTATGGTTGAAATTGACGACGATGATGGAAATGTTGAAGAACCAGATATTGAAGCAATTTATTTTATGATTTACTAGATGCTGCTAAGAAACCTATTTGGGATGGTTGTAAAAGCGGCACTCAGTTGTCGATAATCGCAGAATACATTGCGAAGAAGTCAAAATACAACATCACTGAAGCTGGGTTTACGGCTGTTGTACAAGCTGCAAAAAGACATATGCCGCCCGATAATCTAATGTGTGAAAATCACTATGAAGTTAAAACACTTATGTCTGCTTTTGGTTTACCTTATCAGAAAATAAATACATGCTTAAAATGCTACATCTTGTTTTGGAAAGAAGACACAAACCTTAGAAATTGTAAAATTTGTAACCAGGAGAGATACAAACCAAGAAAAAAGACAGGGAAGGAAGTTCCGTACAAGCATATGCATTACTTACCCATAATTCCAAGACTTCAAAGATTATATGCATCTTCTGTAAGTGCATCTAATATGAGATAACATAGTGTGAGAACAAAGAAAGATGGTACGTTGACACATCCGACCAATGGAGAAGCATGGAAGCATTTCGATAAAATGTATCCAAAATTTGCAGTGGAGAGTTAGGATTATGTGCAGACGGTTTTTCTCCATTTTCTCAATTTGGTTCTAAATATTCATCCTGCCCCATTATCGTCACACCGTATAATTTACCTCCATGGATGTGTATGAAAACACAATATATGTTTCTTACTATTGTCGTTTCTGGCTCCGACGATCCAACACAAGGAATCGATGTATATTTACAACCATTGATTGAGGAGTTGAAAATACTATGGAATGAAGGAGTAGAAACATACGATGTGTACAAGGAGAAATTTTTTCGTATGTTTGCTTCTTTGTTGTGGACTATAAGTGATTTTCCTGCCTATGTAATGCTTTCAGGATGGAGTACTACTGGTCGTCTAGCATGTCCATATTGCATGGATGAAATACGAGTGTTTTCTTTACCTCATGGTAAGAAAATTTAATGGTTTGACTGTCATCGATGTTTTCTCCATGTAAATCATCTCTTCAGAGGAGACAAGAAAAACTTTTGAGCTAATAGAGTAGAAACCAAACAACCACCGACGATATGGTCAAGCGAAGACATATATGAACTTGTTAGGGACTATCCAAAGATATATGAAACTATAAAGCAAACTGAAATCGAAGGCAAATCAGTTGTTCATAACTGGTGCAAACAAACTATTTTTTGGGAGTTGCCGTATTGAAAACATCTTCTGCTTCGTCATAATATAGATGTGATGCACAATGAGAAAAATATACTTGATAATATTTTTAACACAATTTTGAATGTTAAAGGTAAGACGAAGGATGATTTGAAATCAAGACGTGATATAGAAGAATTATGCAAACGTCTTGAGCTTCATATGAAATCAAGACGTGCGCACTTATCTGCATCCTATTTAAAAATAGGGGGTTCGACCTACTTCCCTCGAATGTTGTGCTGGATGTCTCTAGAGTTTCTTATCACAGTAGGATGAGTGCTTGCTGGCCGAAGTGGGATAACATCCCTCCTCACATCATAGAGTGTATATGACAGGAAGTTCTAGTATGTATATTTTTCTGTTTTCCATTTTTAATTCGTTTTTGTCGTTTTTCTACTGTTTATCGTTTACAGTGTAATTTTTTTTACTTTTTATCATGAAACACAGGTTGAGATAGACATCCAGAAAAATGACATGCCGCTGGCACGAAGATACTGGATGAAGAAGATGCGCAAGAACTACAGAGACTCGATGTCCGAAATTAAGAAATTTAGTAAGAAACCACGGTGGATGGGGGAGAGCGTATGAAAAGCTTGGTTGAGATACTGGAAACGGACGAGGCGAAGGCAAGTATACTAAATTTTTTTGAATTATTAATTTGACGTGATCGAAAAATTATGTATCAAAATTTAAATGTACAGGCAGAGTCAGATAGAAACTCTGCAAACAGAAATAAAAATCCCGTCACTCATCGCAGAGGGTCGAAGTTATTTCAACAATAACGGCAGGAGTTGGTAAATTTGTTGAATGATAATTGTAAATAGTTTATGCTATATAATTTTAAATGTATAATAATTGTATGTAAAAATCAACTTCAGGAAGCTGAGGCGCATGGTCCCGTGGGTTATATGGACATGTTCACTCGTACGCATGCTGTCGAGCATGTAAATCCGGACGGGACTGTTTCGTATACATGGCAGGACGATAAATCCAGCAAGATCCATGTAAGCGTATTTCATTTTATGCAGTATTAGTAATTGTTCGGCTTGTTAATAACATCATAAGATGATGTTATTAATTTGTTAATGTAGGAAAAGTTAATGGAGCAGCGCCAGAAACTCCTTGCTGATACGGGTCGAGATCAACTGACGACTGATGTGGATGAGTCTTTTTTTGAGTCCGTTATGGATCCAGCAGAGCATGACAGACGATACGGCTTTGGCAATCAAGTGGTAAATAATTTATTTTACTGCTAATTTGATATTTAAGTCATAATTCTATGTTGAAAATATAGTTTTATCTTAAAATACTTCAAATATGCTATTTTGATCTTTTCAAAACAATAAACTTGAATTTTATTCATTTTTCCATTAGTTAAAAATATTTGAACCATGAAAAATCCTCCATATTGAATTTGAATTCAAATCAAGAAAATGACTTTATCACACCAGTAAAGCACAAGAAGGCAGATGATATGAACGTTATGTTACTTACTAGCTTATAGAGATATGCACATACACTTACAGAGATCACACAGCTAAATTAAATATTTATTGCAGGCCAGCAATCAGAGACGGGGTCGGCGGAATAGAGCTCAGAGCGATCTAGCAGATATAGAAGATTTGCGGGCTAGAGTGTCCCGGTTGGAGGAGCAGAACCGCTAACATGCCATGCAGACCACACAGTTGCTAGAGTACATGCAGCACTTTGGTGACCGCTTCCCTTCCTCGGCTGGCTCTAGATCTGGAGGAGATTGATTGATTGCTTGCTTGCTTTTTCAGGTTTGTTTTTTCTGTTTTGTATGATTTGGTAGACGGTGGAGGTAGTTGTTGATTTTTGTATGATTTGGTAGACGGTGGAGGTAGTTGTATGATGATGTGGATGTTGATGATTTTGTGTTATGTTGTGTATGTATGACATGGTAGAACACTTGTTGTTGGGGTTGTGAATGTTGGAATGATTATGTATATTATGTATTTTATTTTGATGTAATTTGATGTATTTGTGCGTTGATGAATTTTGTGTAGTTTGGGTTTTGATATTTGGTTGGAATAAAGAAAAATACAGCAGGATTTCCGACGGCTTCCGGCCGACGGCTCCCAACAGCTTCCAGGTAGTCATTTTTCGACGGCTTCCGATAGCCTGTAGGTCATTTTTTCCGACGGTTTCCGACAGTTGTCGCGGAAACCGTCAAAAACCGTCGAGGCCGTCGAAAACCGTTGGAAAAAGATCCAGCGCCCTCTGTCGGAAGCCGTCGGAAACATTGCTCCCCGACACCATATTTTCCGACGGCCGCCAACGGTTTTCAACCGTCGGAAATTGCTGTTTTCCTTGCACTGTAACCATAAATCCATTACTTCAGCCCTATGGCTCCGCTTGGGAGTTTCCTTTTACCATTTTTGATTGGTTTTGGCCCACTCTGTATTTTAGGTATTGGGAAAATCCTTGTTTGTAAGTTTTTTCACGCCGGTTAATGTCGGTTATAGAAGCGGTAATTCTCAACCCATAAAATTGGGGTGTTTTGAGGTGCTGTGACTTTTTTCAATTATGCTCCTAATAATCACATTGAAAAATTAATCTTCATAAAACTAGATAATAAATATGATGATATACATGTAATACTATTTCGGTATATTTTTTTTAAAACTAATATATGTTAAACTCTCAAGTATGTATTAAACGTCTATAATAATACTTCGTGTAAACTAATCAAAATAGCTACGATCATTGACGGTCATACTTTCAAAACCTTTCATAACCGCTACCATAAGATTCCAACCGAAGCATAAGTAATAATCTCTATCTAAGGATAGTTATTCAGTAGAGATTAGAATCACCCTCTCAAATTGTGTTTCTTATTCTTCTTCTTAGCCTTCATTATCAATATTGTAAATTTCCCTTTTCTCACAAAGCAGTAATTTTTATTCAAAGTGTATGTAAAAGCACTATAAATCTATGTGTGCTGTGGTTTGCTGTTTTGTATTCTTCTATTGATGTTTGTTTTATCACCACATAACATGATTTTATTGTCTATACATTTATTTGGATTAATTTACAATTAATTGTAAAATTACTCCTACAGTAACGATAAGAGGTAACAAGCCGGCAAGGGTAGCGCCAAAAAAAAGAGAACAACATATGTTCACCGTCGTTTCCCTGTGCCTCATTTTCGGCCTGGTAGAATTTTCATAATTGAATGTTTTCGTTGGAAGCCCGAAGCAATATATCAGATTTCGGGTGGAGTAGACGCCAAAAAAGCTGTAAAATCGTACCGCTAAAAATCAAATTGGAAGGCTATGCATTCTGTTGGAAACATCACAATACAATTTGTCTTTATCAAAGTTCTTTTTTGTTGTTTGAGCGGGAGCTGAAAATCTAGTCCAAATAAAAAATGGGAATTTCTAGCTCCATCTCGAACGCTTCAAAAAAAGTTACTTTCATGGGCGCTTTAATTGAAATCAATCCCCGCCCCCACCAACCATTTTTTCGTATAAGCAAATCGATTTGTAAGAAAGCATTTGATTTTTCGCTGCAGTCCTGTTATTCTTCACTACTTCTACCTTTTTTAATTTAGACCGATTACATTTCATGCAAATACTTCAGATTTGGTTTGGTTCATGCAACTTTAAATTTCTGTCAAAACCACGCAAAGAGAGGAGTTGAAATTTACATGCGAGTCAAAGTGGGCACTTGCTAATAGAGGCGTTATAGTTAGAGAAAAAAGTTCCCCTTTTACCAACTTGATTTTTCAGAGCTTCAAGGTAACGGTGCACTTTCAGTAAGTTCAACTCAAAGACTATTGTTAATTCTTGCAGTGTATTTCGGCAGTCTCTTTTGAGCACAATGTATCCTTTTATGTAATGCATTATTATGGGGTTTTAGCGGGGATCCCACTTCATGTTCGAGGAAATGACGCTGGTGGAGCGTCTCAAATTTCAAAGATTGAATATGTAAAACTTTTGAAACTGGTATAAATGATTAACGTCCCAGTTCTCAAGCTTAACGTTCAAGTTTTTCTTCATTTATTACTTCGACTCTATATGTTATTTGTTGTTCACACTAGAGCACTGTTTTCTATGTTACATGTTCACTTTATGTTAACTTATATGCACAATGTCTCTTGTTTTAGATCACTGCTTATTTGTCGTCAGTCTCAGAATTACATGCTCAAGTTGGTGCTGTAGCTTCAGGTTGAGCTGTTGAAGTGTGATTTAAAAGTTTTGGTCATAAGTGGTAGTCCATCACCTATATTATCACGTTCTGACCACTCACAGGACACTCCTAGTTGAGCAGTCTCACATGATAGTTGTTTCATGACAGTATACACTGCTGTTTCTGCGAGGCTCTTTGAAAATTCAGTAATTTGTGCATATCAACTTAACCTAAAATGTAGGCAAAACAACCATATGCTTTCATTGCAACCCGAAAATGTGGTGGACTATTGGTCTAGAGACACATGTCACCACAGGATTGGCAGCAGCTGATGCATAGTTTTTGTCACTGGTACTATATGCTTAAGCTTTTAGCATTGTGAAAAGGGTTCCTTATCTGCTTTAGCTATAGCTGCCCTTGTAATATCTTCTCGAGAAGGCCTACCTATAAATCCCAGGCAAAGATGGTCACTATTCAGGTAAGCTCATTATGTTATACACATAGATGGCTGACAAATTTTTATTATTGGTCTCAGGGATCTAGCATTTGGCGATTTCCTTATTCAACTTTCTTCTTTAGAAGTCATAATTCGGGATTATTCTGATCTTCGGCAGGCGGTGTATGAAGACGATAGAACAGTTTTGAGCCTCCGGCTGTTATGTCATTTTTATAAAAGTAGCAGAGTCAAGGAATCTAATCTTCAAAAGAAAACAAATTCCTCGGTAATTTTATGTTCAGATAGGTTAAGAGAAGCAAAGTTGTGCTCGTAATTATGATTTTTGGCCTTGACTGTTTCATTTTGGACCATTTTACTCCTTTTTTTGCATAAGCATACGATTATTGTTCAACATACTTTAAGATTGTTTAACCATGAAACCCTAGATATTTGAATAGACGACCCATGTTAATTTGATTGAGAAAAAATAAATTAACCGAAGTCGTACCTAAATGCATAGTTGCCGATTGAAAGATAAGAATAATTGGTTTGATCTTTCAAACTGGCACAAAGTCTAGATCTGATTTATTTTCATAGAAGAGATTATGAGAATAACTAGAAGTTGTATAATTTGGGGACCGTAACCCCTTATTTATAATATTGGCAGTTTTTAATTTGGCTCTTCAATAAATTAGAATTGCACTGGTAGTCGTGCTTTACACCGTGACAGTTATATCCTTAAGCTTTTTAACTTCAATTCATAATTTGATCATTTTAGTTGTGCTTTACACCAAAATAGCACAATACATTTTACATATGTGGTCCATATGCTGGAATTTTCCAACAATCTCCCCTCTAGGCCATATATGTAGTAACCTTATAAATGTGTGTAACTTTATGAGTTTCAAAATTTGCTATTTATAACATAAGGTGTTTCCGAAACAATCTCGTTCATTAACTACGTCGAAAAAAATCAAAGCGGCTTTTGTTACTTTTAGCATAACTAAACCCATCAGTGGTCACATATACCAATACAATCAAACAATATAGGTCAATCATTGATGTGTTGTATGAAAATCACATGAGATGTGGTTTATTCATGTCTATTTCCAGCTGAGCCTACTTTAGTGAGACCAAAACATTCAGTATTTGAACAACTTATAGTGCAAACAAAAACTTTATTACTTTAATTCTGATAAAAAAAAGAACTTGATATATATCTGTAACCGAAGTATAGAGCAATGTGCCATATGACTATACAAAATACAAATACCCATAAACAAAAATATCCTTACATAAAAGTTACACCAATTGAGCAACATGCTCATGAAAGACCTTGGATGATAATTTTTTTATAAGTGGATCCGCCATAATGGAGTTTGTCACAATATGCTCTATAAATTACAATTTCTTTTGCACTCTTCCTTTATTGAAAAATAATATGTTGTTTATGGTCACATAATATTACTTTAGCGGTCTTTCAATTTTTTTAATATTGCATAACTTTGCGATAAAATTTTATGATTATTTTCCATCGTCGTATGTTACATAATAGAAAATAAATACTATTTCCAAAATAGAGGAGGCTATAAGTGTTTGTATGATAACTTTTCTTATATAGCTCCACCAAAAAAATTATCATTATTACCTAAAGTGGATCTTTGATACTCTTGGCATCCAACTTATTCAGATCGTAATGCTTTATGATCTCCAACCGATCCGATCTTTTATCTGTGAGTGTATAATCTTTTGTTCCCTAAGGATATCTCGTAACCAATTTGGTCACTAATTATTGATCCACTTTCAATGTCAGTAAGATATCTGTCAAATAATACACGCAATATCCATATATGTATATGCCTTAGCATGCATTAGACTTCACAATGCAAATGCATGAGGAATCTTTTGCATTTCTTTGGCTTCAAGGATGTTATTATATTACTATATAAGACAACATTTGTCTCTTTTGACAAAAGAGAATCAATCGATTCATTTTCACACTAAACCTTTTTAAGCACTTATCTGCATAGCTCTTGTGTGATAATCCAAATATCATAACATGAATAATAATGTTGTATTCGAATCCCTAATACAAAAGAGTACAACATAAGTAGGTTCTTTCAGTTGTTTCATCAATCTCTTTATGGAGAAACATGACGTTAATATTCATCGGATATTGCTTGAAATCACAATATGCAACAAATCCCAAAGTGATTTTAAAGAGTTTCACTAAAACCAAAGAGAGTTTCTTTTTAAAAAAATATTTTCCTTTTATGAAATGGTCTTTTCTATAAATGAGCTTATACCTTTCCATATTACCCACTTGATTCCTTTTGGTTTTGAATGGTTATTCATAACCAACGATCTTGTTACTTAAACTAAGCGAAAATTCTCAAACTTTATTATTCTTATAGATTTACACTATATGTACGTTCCTTAAATCCACATTTCAAATTAGTACCTTGTATGAATTGATACAAGTCAACAGTATCATCTTCATCAATTCATTATTTATCTTTATGGAAATATACTACATACTCATCTGGAATAGTATTTCTTCATTTTCAAATGGATTTCCTAGTGACCTTGCACTTTGAGGTTGTTGGGTTTGTTTTCTTGAAATAGTAATCTTAGCTTGAAGAAAATTTTACTTGGCCTTTTTTTATTATGGTTCTTAACTTACTTTTTATTAATGAAAGAAAACAAATCGCGTACATTATCCGAAGAAGTAATTGTAGTTGAATCGAAGATAATGATTCTTCTTAAAGACAATGATCCGTACATTATTTTTCCCCCCTAAACTCAGCATTCTCAAAAATTGTAGCATTTCTTATCTTAATTTTTTTTCTCTTAATGTGGGTTTATAAAGCTTTTAGCTTTTAAGGTGCTTAGAATATCAGTAATGTATTTGCTATCTTTAGTGCTTTAATCTAGAACTATTTAGTAAGCTGAAACAAATAATCATATTAATTACCAAATCAAAATTGAGACTTCATTATAAAAGTTATTTAGCATAACTAGATATAAGATATATTTTAAACATTAGGAGTTTTAGTTACAACAATGTTTGAATTTATTCATAAATTAATCTTATTATTTCTGAATGAACAATAATAATCAATTTTGTTCATTTTAAAATTTACAAACCGAAATATGTTTAAGTGACAGTATAACAACAATATCAAACAAATCCAAAACAACAGGAATATCTTTTAGACATGACATGTGTGATGTCTAGTAAAATTCTTTTTATATGTCCATAAATTTCATAAAAGAAACAACTATAAATATATCCTTATGTTGTTTCTTTTGTTTAGATCCTTGGCGACTTCTTTATTCTTATTTATACATTTATTTACTATGTACGATAAATGAGTACTTTCTATCTTATCATGCTTCAATTTTTCTTCTTCTTATCACAATGTGAAATGAGCTCAATAAGAGATCAATTTATCCTTAAAAAAATTAATAATAATCTTAAAATGATTATATTGCGAATAAAAGGAGTACTAAAAGAATAGCAATACTTTGAGTACCTTTTAACTTTTGAAGCAATATTTTCTATGTAGTACCCATCTATGTTTTCTTTCTTTCTTTATGGAATCAAGCAATATTCAGCTTGCTTGTTTCTCCTTACTATTTTGACAAAACGCTTTTCATTCTCAGTAAAGAACTCCTTAAAATTGGTTATTCTTACGGATGTCATATTCTTGAAAGATTCTGAAACATTTTACTTGATAATCTTTTGACTTTTGCCTTGAATTATTCCACCTGTGAATGTTCTTCATAACATTATAAAAGCATTCAAACATAATATGGATGGGCGTGATCCTTCTAATTGCAAGAGCTAAATCCATGGATTTAATAACAAACAACATGTTTTCTTAATAATCCTTAGAGTTAGTCCCAAACAAGATGAGACTATTAAATTGGCAGATATTTTAATTAAATTAGTTGAAAATTGAACTAAAATTTAGAATTGACCGTATATGCTCATATTCAAATAGCAGCCAAGTAAGTTCAAATAATTGTTAAGTCTCTTTTTAAGATACCCAGCACAACATTAATATCAAGTCTTTGGATAGTAATATTAACTATAAGGGATACTCTTGTTGTAATGATCAAATATTGACAATAAATTCAAGTCAAATAACAACCTTTCTTTGGCCGATTAGTTATTCACTTGTAAAACATTATAACTGTCACATATTTATCATTACACACGTGTAAGTTATTCGATCAAATATTAGTCTTTCTTTGGGTCGGTTAACATCCGCATGAATAAATACACAAATATTAAACATTTCATAAACAACTAAAATATGAGAGGTCACTTTGGTGATATGATATTTCAATTAGCTCACTTAGAATATAGGATATTTATAATTAGTTTGCAAAAAGATACCAAAAATATATTTGAATTTATTTCTAGTGTATGTACAATATTTCGAATGCTATACGTTGGGTATGTTTGTGACCGGACCAAAGCCTCACCGAGCCAAGGTCTCGCCGAACCACCCACCGCCGAACCAATCGCCAAACCACCCACCGCCGAACCACCCACCGCCGAACCAACCTCCTCCAAGCTCCTGCCGAACCAATCTCCTCCAAGCTCCTGCCGAACCAACCTCCTCCAAGCTCCTGCCGAATCAACCTCCTCCAAGCTCCTGCCGAACCATCCTAACCGGTCCATTCATCTCCTACCACCGAACCATCCTAACCGGACCACCTATCCAACCTACACCGAACCAACATTGCCAGGCCAGATCGTTTCAGCCCAGGCTCATCAGCAGCTATATACATCGAAAACCCCTGCCCCCAGCCTCACTCTATAAATAAAGGGGCAGGGGTACAACAATGGCGGACAAGTTTGAGAGCTCAAGCACGGATAGAACTTTCAAACAACTTTCAGTTACTTGTAATCAAAGCTTTGTACTTGTAATCTGAATAGAAAAGGAGAATAATATATAAAGTGGACGTAGGCACGTTCTGGCCGAACCACTATAAACCTGTGTGTCTTTTACAGTTTAGTCCATCTATTTCATATATTTGCATAAGTCACCCAAACCATCCAGAACAACCTATAATCAACTAAATCCTACGACTTGGAGGTGTTTGCCCATTTTTTGTGAAAACATTTTTGGTGCTTTCACTGAGAGCGGATCACGAAGCTTCAGCTTCTCCCACTCAACCCTTTTCCTATCAACATCGATTATTGCTTGGAAAACATGCCTCCCGGACGGAAGAAAGATGCTAACAAAGGAAAGAACATTGCAACTGGCAGTATCCCAGATCCAGTAGTCAGAAATTAAGACAATCGTCCGTTTCCAACAGCAAACGAAAATCAGGCAAATCCGACAGCCCCTGCTACGGAACAACCAATTACAAGAACGGATCTAGACAGGATTGTGGCTGAAGTAACTAACCGCTTCGCATCTCAACAAGAAGCCTTGGTGGACCAACTCATGTCACACTTAAGGGATGCTGAAGAATCCAACCGCAACACTGAATCATGGGGTGAGTCCCGGTCTGGAGGATCTGGGAGACAACAAGGTCTTTCTTCTTCGAAGAGGTTAACAACAGAAACAGCAATGGTAGGAGCCGAGTCCAGACTCAGCCCGAATTCCGACCCGAGGAAACGCTTGGAACCAAACCCAACAGGGGAGGTACCAGACGGGGGCGGATGTAGCTGAGCCTGTCATGCTACCTAACCATGGAAACACCAGTAGACGGGGCCGAGCAGGAGTCCAGCCCGAAGTTGGACCCGAGGAAGTGCTGAGAACAGAACCCAGCAGGGGAAGATCAAGGCAAGGGCCAACTGTGGCTGACCCCAGCATGCCCCCAGAAGACCAGAGGCAGCCATTGGAGAATGTTAGGAGTGACAGACGATACCATCCATACAAGTCGTCTGGACGGAATCAGTCCCGTAGGGAAGAACCAAACTCATTTCTATCCGCTCCAAGTTCTGATGAAAGGATGGCGTGATTGTTCAGAGAGTGCGT
Source organism: Allium cepa (assembly GCA_030765085.1). Lineage (NCBI taxonomy): Eukaryota > Viridiplantae > Streptophyta > Magnoliopsida > Asparagales > Amaryllidaceae > Allium > Allium cepa. Next base: position 131,485,116 of record CM060940.1, on the reverse strand, counting down.
CCAACGGGAGCAAAGGGATCGGGGGATAGGTGCTAGGGTAACCAGCCCCTTCACCCGCAGTATCGAAACTGCCATCACCCCCCGGGAATGGAAAATGCCAACAATGGAACCTTACAAGGGAACCTCTGACCCCATCGTACACTTACAGAGATACACCCAGCATATGCTCATGAGCGGAGCAACGGAGAGAGTATTGTGTAAATGCTTCCCACTTTTCTTGGCAGATCTAGCTACCTCCTGGTTCTGCCACCTACCCCAAGGGTCCGTCAGCTCATGGGAAATGTTGAAAGAAAAGTTCATCAGCCAGTTCCGCATTCATGTGGAACAACCCAAGGACGCTTGTTCCTTATCTAATATCAAACAAAAGCCTGGAGAGACAGTGCAGCAATATTTAACCCGATTCAATGCCGCAGCGGCTGCAGTTCAAGATGCCGATGAGAAACTTATCCTAATAGCCCTCTGCAGTGGTGTGCACCCGGATATTATATTTGCTAGAAGACTAACCAAGGAAAAACCAGCTACTTTACCTGATTTCTTTCATGAAGCTAGAAAGTATATGAGACTTGAAGACGCTGCCACTGAGAGGCAGTCAGGGCAACAGGCTAAGATAGCCCCAGACAGGGTCCCCGCTGCAGTAAAGGATGTTCGGAGAAGTGACTCTAGAGACAATGCTAGGGGCAAGAAGGGAGAAAAGCGCTTATATCGACCAGGACCAAGATTTGACTCCTACACTCCTTTGAATGAAACGATCGAAAACATCTTCCTAGCCACTCAGGACGAAGTTAGATACAAGTGCCCCCCGCACAAGAAGGAGTCAGATAACGCACTCAAGTCTGGAAAGTTCTGCCGCTTCCACGAATCCCATGGACATGACACCAATGAATGCCACCATCTCCGGGACTTGATTGAAGAACACATTAGAAGGAGGAGACTGGAGTGCTATGTAAAAAGCCAGAACAGGACTCCAGCTCCCGCTAATGAAAACCCAGGGCTACCCCTCCCAGAAGTGGGCGGAGGAAATCGCAACACCAGCGGCTCTAGTCAAGAGAAGATAGTGGTCCATACCATATCAAGAGGACCGCACATCGCCGACAGAAGCTGGGCAGAGATGGAAAGATACGGTAAGTCACTTAGGAACGATGAAGGCTACGTTAATTCTGTCATGGAAGAACGCCACCCGAAACGGAAAGAGAATGACGACATCACATTCAGTAGGCGTGACCTAGAGGGAAGACAGTACCCACACATGGATCCTATAGTCATCTCTGCTTGGTTCGGTCCAGCCAAAGTTTTCCGAATTTTAATAGACACTGGAAGCTCAGTAAATATCCTATTCAAGCATGCTTTCGACAAAATGAAGCTGTCAATGAAGGATGTGTCTCCCTGCAACAATCCACTACATGGTTTCACTGGAGATGCGAAGATGGCCCTCGGGCAACTGGATCTCTTTGTCGAAATAGGAAGTCATCCCCGCTCCGCTGTGCGAAAACAAACATTTGTACTAATAGAGAACCACTCGGCCTACAACACCTTTTTGGGAAGACCAGCCTTGTCTGACTTCCAAATTGTCCTGGCCCCATGGTGCCTGAAGATGAAATTTCCAACAGATAACGAAATAGGAGAAATAGAGGGAGATCAAAACGCTGCTCGAGACTGCTATGTGACTGAACTTCGCAATAACTGCAGAAATGATAAAGGGAAAAATGCAGAGACTACTCTCTGCATGAAAAGCTTGGAAGCATAGCAACTAAAGATAGCCTCTCCTCTTCGATATACCAGTGATCTTTTCAATGAGTTAGACCCCAAGGACAAAGAGGAGGAGGCCACCGCCGAGCCTGCAGAGGCTATGAAATTCGTGGCTGTAGACAAATACGACTCAAGTAGACTGTTGAAAATCGGATCTCAACTAAAAGAAGAATTAAAGGATCAACTCATTGATTTTCTTCGCCACAACATGGATGTATTTGCATGGACGCACGTTGACATGACAGGAATCTCCCCAGATGTAGCATGCCACGTACTGAACATCGACCCCGCCAAGGTGCCAGTAAAGCATAAAAAGAGAAGCATGGGGGTAGAACGATCAGCAGCCCTAGAGGAAGAAGTAAAGAACCTACTTGCCAATAACTTCATACGAGAAGCCATCTACCCAGAATGGATCGCCAACCCGGTGCTGGTAAAGAAGGCTAATGGGAAGTGACGAACATGCATCGACTTCTCCAACTTAAATGACGCTTGTCCGAAGGATTGCTTCCCGCTCTCCCGAATCGATCAGCTCGTGGACAGCACCGCCGGACATGAACTCTTATCTTTTATGGACGCATACTCAGGATATAACCAGATCCCTATGCACGCACCCGATCAAGACCACACTAGTTTCATCACTGACCGGGGACTGTACTGCTACAGAGTAATGCCTTTTGGACTTAAAAACGCCGGAGTTACTTATCAGCGCCTCGTCAACAAGATGTTTGCGGAACTAATAGGACGAACTATGGAGGTTTATGTGGATGACATGCTGGTGAAATCGAGGAAAGCCAATGATCATATAAGCCACCTGGATGAGATGTTTCAAGTACTTCGCCAATATGGAATGAAGCTGAACCCTCTAAAGTGCTCCTTCGGAGTACCGTCGGAAAAATTCTTGGGATTCATCGTCCATGCCAGGGGGATTGAAGCAAACCCCGAACAAGTTCGGGCTTTGCAAGATATCAAGATACCATCCACTCGAAGAGAGATGCAAAGCCTAAACGGGAAAGTGGCCGCCCTAAAACAGGTTCATCTCTAAAGCAACCGACAAATGCATCCCTTTCTTTGAAGCTCTAAAGAAAGACAAAGGAAAGTTCGAATGAAGGCGAGAAACTATACCTATATCTTGCTGTATCGTCCCATGCTTTAAGCGCCGCTTTGGTGAGATAAGACAACCGCGCGCAGCGGCCCGTATACTTTGAAAGCAAGAGATTTACAGGGGCAGAAGCCAGATACCCTAAACTTGAAAAGCTAGCATACTGTTTGCTAATCACGTCACGGAAGCTGCGACACTATTTCCAATCTCATTCCATCAGAGTTTTAACCGATCAACCGCTAAGGTAGGTACTCCATCGCCCCGACACTTCTGGGCGACTACTTAAGTGGTGCATTGAACTGAGTCAATATGATATCACCTACCATCCTCGCACCGCTATCAAGGGGTAAGCATAGCTGATTTCATTGCCGAATTCACTACTAACGAAGGTAAGGAGCAATCTGAAATAGCAGAAGATATCAAGTGGAATCTCTTCGTAGATGGAGTGTCAAATGAACAAGGCTCGGGGGCAGGTGTTGTGATAATTACCCCCGGGGGAAGGAAGCTGCACTACGCCCTAAGGTTGGAATTCGCTGCCACCAACAATGACGCAGAATACGAAGCAGTGATAGCCGGATTAGAACTTGCCCTAGAAATTGGAGTCAGTTCTTTATGCCTCCATAGTGATTCTCAACTCATTGTAAATCAAATACTGGGAGAATTCCAGACTCGAGGAGAACGACTCACAGCATACCTAAAGAAGACCAAGCAGCTGCTCAATCAATTGGATCACTATTTAATCAAACACATTCCTCGAGAAGAGAATCAGGAGGCCGACGAACTGGAAAAGCAAGCTAGCATGAAGGACGGCGCCGCTTCCCGAACAGTAACCATCTCAAAGCAACTGGCCCCGAGTCACGAGCCAATTAATATGATAGCTGCAATTGAAGAGGAAACTTGGATGACTCCCATCCGGAAGTACTTACAAAGTGACACACTGCCCAATGGGCATAGCGAAGCTAAGAAAATCTTAGGGAAAGCTTCCCGCTACACATTACAGGAAGGAATCCTCTATCGGCGCGGCTTCTCTAATCCCTGATTAAGGTGTATCGCTGGAAGGGAAGCCAAGGAAGTCTTGTCCAACATCCATCAAGGAAGTTGCGGAGATCACACCGGAGGGCAGACTCTATCCAAGAAGACACTCCGATACGGGTATTACTGGCCCACTTTAAACAAAGACGCCTTGGACTTCGTCAAAAAATGCAACAGATGTCAGAAATTTGCTAAGATTCCTCGATTGCCCACGAATGAGATTACTAAAATGACCAGCCCTTGGCCCTTTGCAATATGGGGAATTGACTTGATTGGCGAACTGCCAACGGGCCGAGGCGGAGCCAAATACGCCATAGTCGCAGTTGACTATTTCACCAAATGGGTGGAAGCGGAGCCTCTAAATAAAATATCTTCGGAAAAAGTTATTAACTTCTTGATCAAAAGTGTTTTATGCAGGTACGGGGTTCCACTCAAAATCATATCGGACAATGGACTTCAATATGACAGCGAGGAATTCACCGACTGGTGCCAAGAGCACGGAATTCATAAAAGCTTCTCATCTGTAGCTTACCCCCAGGCAAACGGACAAGTCAAAGCTGTCAACAAAATCCTCAAAACCCTAATCAAGAAGAAACTTGAAAAGCCAAAAGGCGCTTGGGTGGATGAACTTCCTACGGCACTTTAGCCCTACCGCACATCTTACAGAACATCAACAGGGCATACCCCTTTCTCTTTGGCATACGGATCGGAGGCGATGCTCCCAGTTGAAACTGTAGTGCCTTCCCACCGTAGGATCCACTACAACCCAGAAGAGTACGAAGAACTCCTCCACATGTATTTGGATCTAATTGAGGAAAGAAGAAATGATGCAGCACTCAAAGCAGCAGCTCACAAGCAAAAAGTAGCGGCACAATACAACTCCAAAGTCAAACACCGCAGCTTACAAGAAGGAGATCTTGTCCTCAAACGGATCTTCCCGCGCCCCGTAGCGCTAGATCCAATCTTGGACGGACCCTATGTAATTCATAAAGATCTCCACAACGGAGCTTATATTTTGTCAACAGTGGACGGAGAGGTGTTCCAGAGGGCATGGAACATCCAACACCTCCGTCGATACTTTTCTTAACTTGTACTGCCCATATGAAGTGAATTAACAAAGAGAATCAGTGGACATAGGCATTTTCGTGCCGAACCACTTTAAAAATCATGTCTCTTTTTAACTTCTTCCTTTATATCTTGGCTGCTTGATAAGCTTTATCCTTTTCTGTTGAACAAAATCATGTATAGCGACATTTCCATTCTGGACACTTCACGGCATAACCTCACCTGGACAGGACCTAACAGGTACTATACGATTCTATGCACTCGCCAATGAGACACTTTTGCTCCAGAATCCCTCTGCTGCAGGTTAACTCATTGCTCGCGACTGCCCTCAAAGCCAACTGTAATGAGCCGATTATAAGCCATCAAGAAGGCCGACTATAGCCGATGGCAGCTCATTACGGCGTTCGGCTGGCCGGCAACTGTAAACCTACTTTAAGCCCCAACATAAGGTGTGGCCAGCCAGGGGTAGTTCACGGTTGACGATCGGCACCCACGCTAGCCGGCCACAGTAAATCAAATAATACCCACGATTACGGGCCATAATGGCTCGGGTAGTTACTGTGCGCGATCTCGGCTCTGATATGTCTTAAGTGCGGCTGTGGTAAAAAAGATAAACTCCCCGCGGAGGCGTAAGATGGGTGACAAATGTCTTCAAGACTCCCAGCTAGGGAAAGTGACTACAAAACCCGTTTGCCACGAACTTAAGCATATCGACGGCCTTCCATGATTGGAAGTTTTACTTTTTCTCATATTTCCATTTCATTCAAAAACTTTTCTCCTATCTTATATAACAATCCCTAAAGTACAGGTCACAAAATAGGGGAACTCTCGCTTGTGGAAATATGAACTCACATCCGGATGACGGAGCATTCAGCTACATTCCATACTCAGTCACGCAAGACATTCAAAACAACCCTCTACGACTAAAACACGAAGGGTGGTGCTATCTTCTCTTGTATACAAATATGTAGCTTTAATTTATTCACGCATCATATTGGCATTGCAAGACATGAAACAATATTTTGAGCAGAAACTTAGCATCAAATACGATTAAATCACATGCATAAACACGCAGCTGTATTTCTTATGCAACATATCAAAATAACAATCACATTTGAACATAACAGAATCTGCTTATGTTATAAAGTTACATAAAGACGTTCGTTGCAAGGACATAATTATAGCCTGAAAATACAATAATGTTTTGGACTAGTATATACAGGAATGTCAAACAGACCAAATAAAAGAGTCAACCACATCGGGGCTCCGCCTCTATCCTGCCCGCCATCCGGATCTACTTAACTGCAGGGTCAGAACTCCCCGCATGTACTCCAGAGGTCCCACCTGCCCAATTCAGAAGAGACTCCATCAATAGTCACGAAAGATAAGCAATCAAATCATGAAAAGACTAAAAGGGAAGACTTACCAGCGTCTGCTCCCTGATCATCATCATCTAGCTGCATGCCTACCTCATCCGCAGCAAGCACCCGCATGCCCTCCTTAACCGCCACCTTCTCTTCCTTAGTGAATTGGGCCGTAACCACGTCCATCCTGAAAGCCGCACCACCTTCCTTATCCGCGTCGGCCTTAGCCTCCTCCAAAGCCCGAAGATATATTCTAGCCATGACCCGGGGATAGTCGTCCATCCAGGACAGGTTGCCCTGCCTCCAAGTTCGGAAATACATGTCCTGGAGCATCTCATCCATCATCCCCTCGTTCTCCTCAAACTCTTTCATCCGGGCCTCAGAAGCCGACAGCCGTGCAATGGCAGCATCTCTCCCCAATCGGTATCTCGAGCAGTCAGCTTGAAGGGATTTCCGCATCACTTCCATCTCCTCCTTCAGGTTGGCCTGAGCAAGCTCTGCGGCCTCAAGCCTCCCAGATAACTCCTCTACCTGCTCAACATCCGCTCTCCGAACCTCATCCACCATTGCGATGGCCATGTCAATTCGTTCTTTGTAAGCAGCCTCCATTTTTCGCAACTCAGCCTTGCTAGCCTCTTCCATGGTTTTCTTCAGTCGTCTGGAGGCCGCCTCATGCTAGGATATCTGGATAGCCTGATCGGCAAGCTGTTTAGCCTGATCAGAGACCTTTAGCCGCAACCGAATGTTAGCACTTCCGATTTCCTCTCCAGCCTTGGCCAGTCGAGCGTGATGCTCCATTAGCCTCTTGGTCTCTTCAGCCACCCGATCGATGTTTGCCTTGGCTTCATCCCCCATGGTCACAATCCGAGTAGTAAGCAAATCAAGGTCTAATGACTTAGCCTCATCAAGCACCCGTACCATGGGATTGCGGGGAAGAAGATGCTCACCCGTGGCCTCGTCATAAGAAATGTCCTGAAAACTCGGGTCCAGATCCGGGTGGCCGGCAAATGGGTTGCGAACCAAACCAGGGTGGTATATCGGGGTGACGGTTGGATTTTCGGACGGGTGTGGGGAAGGCATAAACTCAGTATCTTCCTCAGTAATATCATGGATAGGCTGGACTGAAGGCTGAGGGCCAGGTGAAGGTTCAAACGGAGATCGCCCCCTCTTCCTCTTTTGCATATCTTCTTCAATAACTCCGAGAAGATGACGATAGCCAACCACATCTCCGGGACAGCTAGTTGATGGCTTTGGTTTGGCGGAAGCTTTGTGTAGCTTGTACTGCTCAAGGCGGTGCCGAATATCTGATGTCTTGGCCACCTTACCCATTCCTGGAATAAAAACCAAGTGTTACAAGCATGCATGAAACTGTGATTCAAGAAACATATGAAGTTAAAAGAAGGAGTTAAGAATTCACCTTGAACCGCCGGAGTTGCCTTAGCTGAATACTCTCAGAAGATAGACTGGCACTAGTCTCGGCCTTATCAGAATTCTTCGACTTCTCCACCAAGGCCGGCCCTTCCCCCAACCCCTCAAAGGCTTGGCGGGAAGCATCATCCGTCCACTCTTGAATCTCACCCGCTTGCCCAGAGGTCAGGGCACCAACGCCACTACCACCCTGACCTTCGCCACCGTTACCACCATCACCTTCTCCATCGCCTCCGCTCTCCTCCTCGCCTCTTTCCTCCTCTCCACTTTCCTCCTCCGGAGCATCTGGGCATGTGCTGGGAGAGGGTCCATCAGATTTCTTAAGCTTCTTCCCCCCGACGACTGGAGGTACCGAGAAAGGTCGTCTCTTACTACTCTTCGCAGTAGCCCCGTCTTTAGCTTTGGCAGCCCTCTCCTCGGCTGTATCCCACTGCTTAACCACAGATTGACGTGGCAGAATTAAGCTGTACTCCAGGAGAGTGGCATTCCTGATCGGGTAAGAAGCCGACCTATCCCATCCCGAAATGGCCTTTATTTCCGCAGCCATTCGAGCCAAGGAATCATTCTCCAGGACCGCAAAGCCACCTGTCGCTAGCAAGAAATAAAAGCATATAAGAAGAAGCATTGCGGTCGAAACAAGGAAAATATAAATGAAGTTCAACTTACAGCCGGAAGTGAAAAGACGGAAGGAAACAGAGTCGTCCTTGATGAAGAACCATTCTTTCTTAAACATACTGAGCTTCGAATTCAAATCCAGGACCGGCTTGAAAGGCACGGCCGCTTCCAAGATGACGTATGGAGACCCCTTCTTATAGCCTCTCAAGTTGTACAAATACCGGATCTCCCGGTTGGAAGGGGGACGCCCATATTTCCTCTGAAAAATGATGAACAAGCACACCAGGATAGCATAGGAATTGGGCTGAAGTTGGAATGGATCCACCTTCAAATAGGTAAGAAAGCTGACTATCCAAGCATTGATTGGGGGAATGGCCCTGCACATACAATGGTATCGGCTGTAAGCGAAATATCCTTCAGGAGGATCATACGGCATCACACCATCTCCCGACAACAGCATACTCTCCCTGTCAATCCCAAAGGAGCGAGCGATGACATCAAGTTGCCCTTCTTTGAGGGAGCTCGGAAAGCAATCGGGAGGAGAGTTCAGAAGCTCCTGAAGGCCATATCCGTCCACTAATGACCTCGAGGCAGGTCCCTGTCGCGCTGGTCCCAGCTGGACTGGGGGCACAGTGGAAGACTCACCTCTGTCCGTAGATTTTCTCTTTTCTGATCGAGTTTTCACTTTGTGAGACATTTATCTACAACACCATAAGAACATATTATTAGAACAAGGAGTACGGGAATACAAACGAGCAAAATACATGCAGCCTGGAGTCTCATTCGCAATTCAAAACATAAAAGTTTGGGACCAAAGACCATTCGGCCTCGCACTTCTCAAACACATCCAGCAATACGAGGAAGAAGGGCCGTTCGGCACTATGCTCCTTATCTCATTCGGTACTTGGGGCCCCGGAGTTCATTCGCCAACTCAAGAACGAATGTGGCATTCGGTACTTGAAACCCACGAGGTCCATTCGGCAGGTCAATCTCATTCGGCGATAGAAGACTCACCTGGTCTGGCAGTAGAGTTGATTCGGCGGTTGATTGGTTCGGCTATCTCGAAGCAAAAGAGTTTAGTTCGGTGTTACACTGGTTCGGCTGGTGGAAAATGGCGAAGGCCTTAGGCCCATATTTATAGGAGAAACATGAATAAGCCGGACCAGCCGGCTCGGCACACAAGGCCGGATGAAAGTGACCCAGCCAAAACAAAGTATGCCATGCACATGCGCATGCCCTACTTTGGTGGGCAAGTGTTGGGTATGTTTCGACCGGACCAAAGCCTCACCGAGCCAAGGTCTCGCCGAACCACCCACCGCCGAACCAATCGCCGAACCACCCACCGCGGAACCAAAGCCTCATCCTCCAAGCTCCTGCCGAACCAACCTCCTCCAAGCTCCTGTTGAACCATCCTAACCGGTCCATTCATCTCCTACCACCGAACCATCCTAACCGGACCACCTATCCAACCTACACCGAACCAACATTTCCAGGCCAGATCGTTTCATCCCAGGCCCATCAGCAGCTATATACATCCAGAACCCCTGCCCCCAGCCTCACTCTATAAATAAAGGGGCAGGGGTACAACAATGGCGGACAAGTTTGAGAGCTCAAGCACGAATAGAACTTTCAAACAACTTTCAGTTACTTGTAATCAAAGCTTTGTACTTGTAATCTGAATAGAAAAGGAGAATAACATATAAAGTGGACGTAGGCACGTTCTGGCCGAACCACTATAAACCTGTGTGTCTTTTACAGTTTAGTCCATCTATTTCATATATTTGCATAAGTCACGCAAACCATCCAGAACAACATATAATCAACTAAATCCTACGACTTGGAGGTGTTTGCCCATTTTTTGTGCAAACACTATAAAACACTCCTAAAAGTACTTTAAGTTTATATGACACTTGAAAATCTTAAAATTATAACTATGATACATGTTTTAATCATAGCTGTTATAATATTTTACTTTTAAGAATGTGGTTATATTCATAACATTTTCTAAAGGGGTTATGGATCAAATGTCTCTATTCTTAAAGGTCGTGCACAAAAAGTCTCTACTCATAAACTCATCTAAATTAAGTTTCTATTTTGTTATTTTTTACCAAAGTGTACCCTTCCAAAAACTCGGTCCAGCATTGAAATCAAGGGCAAAAGTGGCATAAATTAGCCAAAAATTAAAGATAGGGACTTAATTTTCACAACTTTTTTGGGAGAGGCTTTTCTTCCATCATCTTTCAATTCCGGAGAATTATCAGTCATGCCTGGTTTTTTAAATAAATATAATACAAGACATCATAAATAAATCACATAACAAATATCACGGATGAACGCCAGAATTAAATGCCACATAAAATTATACATAAATGACATAGTAAATGTCGTAATAAATAACATGAATGAATTTGGTAGCTACGATATTTGTACCATAGTATAGGAATGCTAATGTATCACTTTATATTTAGTTTATTATTTGAATATTTAATTAAGGTCGACAACCATGCATTTTGGTAAAATATGAAAATCACTGCTCTTTTTATTTTATGATAGCCAAAGCATGAAAGTGAAACATGTTTTCAACGAGCATGAGTCAAACATATAAATATCTGTAACTATTAAACATTAATGCATCAAATAATAAAACATATGTCTTTTCTTATTCCAAATACAAACATGTTGCATCATTAAATTAATTGTAACTGACACATTTAGTGCTTTTATGATAACAAATTGTTACCATAACAACCACATTTGATGCATTTATAATAAAAATAAATGCAATCGACCGCTACATGGTAAAAATGTAAACTAGTGTCATGTTAAAATTTATTTCAATAATAAAATAAACATTTTAAATGTGCATACTTTATTTCTAATTAATCAAAATTTCTGAAATAACCAAACTACCTTATATATATCCAAATTATTTAATCTAAAGTTGCTAAGTGTAAAATAATCATAGAACCGGATTTATATTACTTGCACAAAATATCCATTCTATTGATAAACATTAAAAAAATGATTGTACATATCAGATCATAATGTATTCCTCACATTAAAATTCACAACTTAGTTGTTTTCAAAATTATGAGGAATTTAGATTATTTCTCATAATTTAACGATTTTAAAATTCTAACTTATTTCATAAATAACTTACACAGTTCATTTAGATCTATATTTCTACACCATAACAATTTCACAAATTAGCCTTTCAAATTACAATATATAAGAAAATTATTACTAAATCAAAACCAAAATCATCAAAGAAAATCCTTGAAACATAGATCAAGAAGATCTAAAAAAGTAAAGTTTAATGACTTCTAAATGAAGTTTAATTTAGAACTTACTCATAATTAAAAAAAATTAATGATGGGTAGCTCCGATACCACTTATTAGGATTTCAACATACTTTAAGATTGTTTAATCCTTAAGCCTTTTGACTTCAATTAATAATTTGATCATTTTTGTTCTGCTTTACACAAAAATAGCACAATACATTTTACTTTACGTATGTTGCCTACATGTTGGAATTTTCCAACAATTATGGCTAAAAAGACTGTTACAGGATTTTCTTACCGTGGAGGAACTAAATGGAGGCTAAATATATCATGGATTTCGTACTTTGAAATTAGAGCAATATGATTTTGTATAATAAACTAACAAATATGCATGTATAGCATAGAAACTTGCAGCTATGCTTTAAAACTCGAAACTGGAATACATAGGATCCAAGTGAATGTTTGAAATTTCTTACGTTACACCACAACTTTTATTTTCTCTTGATATAGCAGTACATGAATCAGTGTTTTCCTCCTTTAATATCAAAGATCACTCCTGGTCAAGCATATAACAGCATGAGTCCCACACCAGTTGATCGACTATCACTCCCAATCACCTTCTACTCCTGTAGTTACTTAATAGATAGATCCTTAGGTCGCTGGTTCGAATCCGGCAACATATATGATTTCATTTATATCCTTAACTCTCATATATTCAACCATAGAAAAGAAGATTGTATGCCAAAATTTTCCTGATAAATAGATCTTATGGTGCATAGCTCTGGCATGATATGTCAACAGATAAATCCTGAAGTATTCAAACTTGTATTAGTCCCACACTTTAACCTATCTGTTAATTGTTGATGTTATCCCATATTTTTACATATCTTTTTTCACTATTCAAATATGTATTTGTGAAAATAGCTATATTATATTACATAAATTTTTTTTTAACGATTTTTCCACTGTTTAAAAAAGTTCAACGGAACAATCAAGTCCAAAATAAGACTACAAACTGAATCTCGGAATATTAAATGGTGAATGATAAGTTAAATTGCTGAGGTTGTTATGCTATATTTAGTTTGTTCAATATAGACCATGGTGATGTTTTTGCATAAGTGCTGAATTTAGAAAATGGATAACACAGGACTTTATAGTTTAGGAATGTTGCCATTTGTTAAGCATACCCTCATAATGGAAATCAAAGAATCTTTATAGAAAGGAAGGATAAAATAACAAATATCACTTTTAGGCCTTTTTTTGGATGATGAGTAATTCGCATCTAGCATGGTAGTTGGTACTATGTAAAGTTTAACTCTCACATGTGCCCTGTGTCACATAATATAGATCTTTGGTTCAATGTATATCTACCTCTTTTTATTTTATTAAAAAAAAGGTGGAGAAAAAAGAAAAGGAAAGAAAGAGAAAAGGAAAAGAACAAAGAATTGCTACCTATCATCAAGTTGCAATTTCTGAAATAACAAACAAGTACCATTTTAGCAGCGATGCAACAGATAACACTCTCATTAATAGTATCATATGGTATGCATCTATATATATTCCTAAAAATATATAAAAATTTGTGACTTATAACCATGTGTGTATTAAACATCTCATATGTATGTGCATATATTTATAATGCATATGTGCACATACCATATATATTTGTATACATTCATAACATGACATGTTATATATATTAAAAAAACACACACACACACACACTAATACACACGCACACACATATAGGGTAATGATCGGCTACGCCACATTTCAACAGCATCCCTATTCTTCTATGATTTCAACTACACATTCTGATTTAAATAATATACATTCTCTCTTTTGTCATCCCATTATATTATTTAAATCTGAATGTGTGCTAGAAATTTGAGGAATAGAGGTGCAGCGAAATGAAGTGTAGCCGATCCTTGCGTGCGCGCACACACATATATATGAATATTTATTGGGACACAAAACGGTGATAAGATGATCCAAAGATTCGGATCTAGTGTATCACCAATCATGTTATAATTTATGTCCAAATAGTCATGTGTTCTTGTGTGTAGATAATGATCGGCTCATTTTCACTTTTGCTACGAATATAAGCGGAGGAAGTTGTTTTTTTTGTTCCATCCGTTTCCAAATAAAGAGGTCACGCGGTCCTCGTTGTGTTACATGAGTGGAGCAGGTTGTGAGTGTGGGATTTGGGCGTTATGGGTAGAGATTGGGTGAGATTATATTTGGTTTATTATCTGTTTGGTATTACTAAACATATCAGAAAAATCAAAGGACCTAAGGTAATTATTATTTTTATTAAAAAGTAATGCTAGGATTTAAAAGATATATGTCAGTTTTTATTTTTAAATTTAAAGTTGTGCCAAATGCATACCAAAAACATTTATAATCCACCCCGTCTTCATTTTACACCCCTCCCCACAATTACTCGTGCCTTCTCCAATTTAACACACATATTATTTTACCATTACCCAGCTCTGCCAGTCAACCGAATGGTGCCAGCCAAATTGTGTGTTTTCCCTCACAAACGACTCAGTTCGGTAGACGGTACAATGTCGGTTGACTTGCTAATTTTCAAATCTTCCTTTTTTGTCGGATTTCATTCACCGCTCTTAATTTATTGTTACACTTTTAGCAATTAATGAAACCTGCTAATGAATGGATATAGATCACATTCTTTGGAAAAAATTGAGCAACATACACCAAATCAATCTAAGCATTCTCTGTTTACCTCAACAACACCCTAATCATTAATCTCATTTTCATGGACCTTCTTTATAGCCTATATTTGCTTTGAATTTTTCCTTCTTTTGGGTTAATAATGCTCCAAAATTGATTTTAAAAAGACTTTCATATAATTCGTAATTTATACCGCAAGGTTTCAACTTGCACTTCTTTCGATGTACAATAGTAAACAATTTACAAAGCTTCCTTCATCCAGTTTAATGCTGTAGCCTCCTCTTCTTTGGCAAATCCAAATAAAAGTATATAACCCTAGATCTTTTAATATATCAAAAGATATGAAAAGGATTGAAAAAACACTTCAACCATCCACCATCGTTATTAATGCAAAAGATATGAATTTCTACAAGCAAACACTCATCACTATGTCAAGTCTACTAGCTGTTAAATATAGTAACGATCCAATCATACTACGATATAATTTTTGGTCAATACTTTTGTCACTTTCATCTTTATCAAGATGTATGGTTGTACTCATAGGAGCTGGTTTGATAGAAGTATTTTCCATACCAAAGTGTTTAATTAGATTGTTACAATATTTTTCTTGATTAATAAAAGTACCATTTTCTAGTTGTTTTATTTGTAAGCCAAGAAAATAATTCAACTCACCAATATGTGACATTTCAAATTCTCTAGTCATTATTTTAGAAAAATCTTGACATAGTCTTTCGTTTGTAGATCCAAAAATAATACCATCAACATATATTTGAACGATTAAAATATCATGTTTATTTCTTTTAATAAAAAGAGTTTGATCAACCTTTCCAATTTCAAAACCAGAGTCTATTAAAAATCTTTTAAGACGATCGTACCAAGCACGGGGTGCTTGTTTCAAACCGTATAAAGCCTTTTTAAGCTTATAGACATGGTTAGGAAATTGCTCATGTATGAATAGCAGAGGTTGTTCAACATAAACATTTTCTTTTATAAAACCATTTAAAAAAGCACTTTTGACATCCATTTGATATAATTTAGAAGGCAACATCACAAGTATCAAATCTCAAGCTCCAAGTACGAAAATGGTGGTTTATCATTGATTGGCTGCAACAAAACAGGAAGCCCAACAATAAAACACACCTATAACCACTCACATGCCACCGCGACCACAACCCATTTATGTTCTTGGCCACCACCGCAATGTCGAAATAAGTCAACAAGCAGAAAAAGTCCAAGAAAAAAAAAACCAGGATGATCCGCCGAGCATGAAAAAACCAATTTACCGAACAAATTTGATTGACTGGCCTATTAGCTCAGCTGGTTAGAGCGTCGTGCTAATAACGCGAAGGTCGCAGGTTCGAGACCTGCATGGGCCATTCTTCTTATTATTTTTAAATTCCAACCATTATTTTCCCTAACCGCAACAAACAACTCACACCTCTTACTAATTTCATGTCGATCTAAATTACCAATCAACTAAACAAAATATTCCTTTTTATGCCTCAAATCAACGCATAATACTGGCATCGGATCTACAATCCACAGCAATATTACAACAGTCGGAAAAAATATCAAAAATTTACATGTAACATTGAAGCAATTGGAGAAGGGCAACAATTCTGCTCCATGAAAAAATCGAAACAGTTTACCAATTAACGAATACAAGGAGGAAAATGGTTGTGGTGCCACATACTCGAAACAGGCACCGGGCATGATGTTGGATGCCCGGTGCAAGGTCCCGAATGACGTTTATTATTTCGAAATTTGTCTCATGAATATGGCAGTATTTGAAGCTGACAAAAGGACGGTCCCGGTCTGTCTGGTTGGTATTATTACGGTTGAGATGCGATACTTTTGGGCTTCGGCTCTGAGTTAAGTTGGAAAATATACCGAGCTTATTTTGATCGAGCCGGTTAATGTTTGGGCTTTTGAAATGTTGGATTGGTTCGGTAAATTGGTTTTTTCGTGCTCGGCGGATCATCCTGTTTTTTTTCTTGGACTTTTTCTGCTTGTTGACTTATTTCAACATTGCGGGGGTGGCCGTGAACATAAATGGGTTGTGGTCGCGGTGGCATGTGAGTGGTTATAGGTGTGTTTTATAGTTGGGCTCCCTCTTTTGTTGCAGCCAACCAATGATAAACCACCATTTTCATATTTGGAGCTTGAGATTTGATATGTGCGATGTTGCCTTCTAATGATATTAAAAGGGAATTGTTCGATTCTTACCTGTTTCGTTGTCCCTCACCGTGCCTTGTGGTGATTTGATATGCGGATGATTAAAATCAATACTCTAGTTGAAACAAGAAACATTCATAGCTCAAATGGAAAGAAGCAATTGTAATACTATAAAGGAGAGGTCATGGGTTCAAGTCTCCCTAGAGTCGTATTTTCTTTTTGTATTTTGATAAAAAAATTGAATGAAAGTTTTTTATATATATTTTATCAAGTTGTGTTATGAAAAACTACAAATTCAAATATTATATATACATATATATAAAAAAATTATAAATCTTTGTAAGAGACTATTCCAAGTTCTCATCTTAAATTGATGAAAGTATTTTCATTTAAAGGTTTTGTAAAAATATCCGCCAATTGTTTATCAGAGGAAACAAATTCTAGATTTATCAAATCCTTTTCAATATTATCACGAAGAAAATGATGACGAATGTCAATGTGTTTTGTTCGAGAGTGATTACAGGATTTCTAGATAAATTAATAGCACTAGAATTATCACAGTAAATAGTTGACTTAGATAAATTAAAACCAAAATCTTGTGGAGTTTGTTGCATATAGATAACTTGAGCACATGCCAGAGCTGCAGAAATATATTCTTCTTCACATGTCGATAATGAAACACAGTTTTATTTCTTACTAAACCAAGATACAAAAGATCGTCCAATGAAGTGACAAGTACCACTTGTACTTTTTCTACCTGTCCGGGTTCCTCCAAAATCAGCGTCACTATAGGACACTAATTCAAAAGGACATTCCTTTGGATAGAATAGTCCAAAGTCCTTGGTTTTATTAAGATACCTTAGTATGCATTTCACTGCTCGTAAATGTGATTCTTTGGAATCTACTTGAAATCGTGTACACAAGCAAACACTCATCATTATGTCTGGTCTACTAGCTGTTAAATATAGTAACGATCCAATCATATTACGATATAATTTTTGGTCAATACTTTTGCCACTTTCATCTTTATCAAGATGTATGGTTGTACTCATAGGAGTTGGTTTGGTAGAAGTATTTTCCATATCAAAGCGTTTAATTAGATTGTTACACTATTTTTCTTGATTAATAAAAATACCATTTTCTAGTTGTTTTATTTGTAAGCCAAGAAAATAATTTAACTCACCCATATGTGACATTTCAAATTCTCTAGTCATTATTTTAGAAAAATCTTGACATAGTCTTTCATTTGTAAATCCAAAAATAGTATCATCAACATATATTTGAACGATTAAAATATCATGTTTATTTCTTTTAATAAAAAGAGTTTGATCAACCTTTCCAATTTCAAAACCAGAATCTATTAAAAATATTTTAAGACAATCGTACCAAGCACGGGGTGCTTGTTTCAAACCGTATAAGCCTTTTTAAGCTTATAGACATGGTTAGGAAATTGTTCGTGTATGAATAACGGGGGTTGTTCAACAAAAGCATTTTCTTTTATGAAACCATGTAAAAAGCACTTTTGACATCCATTTGATATAATTTAAAGTTATGAAAACATACAAATGCTAGTAAGATTCGTATTGCTTCTAGTCTAGCGACTGGAGCAAACATTTCTTCATAGTCAATTCCTTCTTCTTGATTATATCCTTGAGCGACTAATCTAGCTTTATTTCTAGTAATATTTCCTTGTTCATCTGCTTTATTTTTGAAAACCCATTTTGTACCAATAACTGATTGATCACTAGGCCATGGAACTAAATCCCAAACATCATTTCTTTCGAATTGGTTTAACTCTTCTTGCATAGCGATTAACCAATTTTCATCGGTAGATGCTTCTTTAATATTTTTAGGTTCAATATGAGAAAGAAAAGCTACATGACCCATTTGATTTAATTGACTTCTAGTTCTAACAGATGAATTGAGTTCTCCAATAACATTAACAGAAGGACGATCTCTTAATATTCTAGGTGGAGATCTTAATTCATTGTTATTGTGAACAATGTTTTCATTATTTTCAACATTTGAAATTTCTGTGTTTGTGATATTATCAGGGAATTCTTCATCGTCTCTTATACTTGGGATTTCTTTAAAATTGTCATCGAAAGATACATGAAGTGTTTCTTCGATGATATTTGTTCTTTTATAATAAATTCGATAAGCTTTGCTTCGATCCGAATATCCTAAAAAAATTCCTTCATCGGATTTTGGATCGAATTTACCAAGCTAATCTTTTGTGTTTAAAACAACACATTTTGAACCGAAACTTTGAAATAAGAAATATTTGGTTTTTTTCCATTAAGAAGTTCATAAGGAGTATTTTTAGTTAATGGTCGAATAGAGACACGATTCAAAACATAACAAGCTGTTGCAACTGCTTCAGCCCAGAAATGTTTTGGTAATGTACTTCCATTTAACAAAGTCCTTGCACATTCTTGTAAGGTTCTATTTTTACATTCTACAACTCCATTTTGTTGTGGAGTTCTAGGAAACGAAAAATTATGGAATATTCCCTTTTTCTTACAAAAATGTTCAAAGGCTTCGTTTTCGAATTCACCTCCATGATCACTTCTTATGTTTTTGATTTTCAAACCTTTAAAATTTTGAATTCTTTTGACAAAAGTTTTGAAATTATCAAAGGTATCACTTTTATTTTTCATAAAGATAGTTCAAGTATATCTAGAAAAATCATCAACAATAACAAACACATATCTACTATGATTAATGGATTGTACTTGTGTTGGTCCAAATAAATCCATATGTAGTAATTCAAGTGGTTGTAAAGTTGAAATGACCTTTATAGATTTAAAAGATGACTTAGTTAACTTACCTAACTGATATGCATCACAAATATGATCAATTTTAAAATTCATTTTTGGTAGACCTTTCACTAAATCATTTTTATAGAGCTTGTTTATAGTTCTGAAGTTAATATGACAGAATTGTTTGTGCCATAACCAAGGATCATTTTCTTTGGCTATTAAACACATATCTGAATTATGATTTATTTTCATATTCAGAACATAGATATTTCTGTCTCTATTTCCTTCAAAGATACGATTTTGATTTTGATCAAAAGTACTACATTTGTTTTTAGAAAAAGTGATTTTGAATCCTTTGTCACACAATTGGTTGATACTAACTAAATTATGTTTTAAATTTTTGACTAATAAAACATTTGAAATAAGAGGTAAATTTGAAATACCATTATTGCTCACATCGCCTTTGCCGATGATATAACCTTTGGAGTTGTCTCCAAAAGTGACGGAGCCTCCATCTGAATAAGTAATATTCGATAGCATATCTTTGTCTCCTGTCATATGTTTTGAGCAACCATTGTCGAGTATCTATTTTCCTCTTTTCTTGAGTGGGACCTACAAAAAATATGAGATAATATTGGTAACCACTTTTTCAATAGGGTCCTAAGAGTTAAATCTTAGGAAACCAAACCCAAGAGGGCCTAGTATCCCATTTAAAAATGCAATCTTTATTTTTATGAACAGTTTCAAGAAATGTGTTTATATATTTCTTCCTAATCAGACTGTTGTTTGTTTTAGGAACCCAGACTTTTATGGCTTTTGGGTAAGAATTCCTTTTTGTCTGTATAGTAGTAGGATTAATATTTCTCCTAATTTTCTTTCTAGGTGAAATTGTTGTTTTCTTAACATATCCTAATCCTTTTCTACTTGAAACAGATTGAGAGCTATCAATAATTTTAGATAAAGTTTCTCTTCCTTTATTAAAGTTTGAAATATTTTTGGTGATGCTTTCTAAATTAGTTTTGAGACTAGTATTATCCAACTCTATCAATTTTACCTTAGTTTTTGGTTCATGATTTTCAAAAACAAGAGCATCATTCTTCTCTTTTTGAGTTTCAATTTCATGACTCAAAAGAGTGAATTGAGAATTGATATTAGAGAATGATTCTTATAATTTTTCAAGTTCTTCCTCTAGTATTTTCTTCTCATCTTTAAGCATATCTCTTTCGAATCCTGCTTTTTTCTAATGTTCACGAGTCTCCTTATATTTTCCTTTGAGATTTTTCAGAGTATCAACTAGCACTGAATTTATCTCTATCATATCATCAAAAGTAAAATCACTAACCTCGTTTTCAGTAGCCATGAAACAGACATTTGCTTGCTCATTTTCACTTTCACTACTGTTATCTGATGCAGAAGTATCTGAATCATCCCATGTTACAGAGAATGCTTTTTTCTTATCTTTTCTACCTTTTTGAAGTATTTTTTCTTTTACTCTGGATATTTTTTCTGGATATGATCTTTATTATGGCAATTAAAGCATTCTAGAACTGAAGATGATGGTTTGTTTGGAAAGTTCCGTTTTCCATTATTTCTGTTATTTTTTCGGAATTTCAAGAACTTTTTGAAATTTTTGGCAATAAATACTAGATCTTCTTCATCCGAATCTTCATCTTTTTCTTCTTCGGCGTGAAAAGCTATATTCTTTTTGTCTTGTGCTTGTACTCGTTTTGCCTGCAAATTTACTTCATAGGACATTAGATTTCCTATTAACTCTTCAGGTTTTATGGTAGAGAGGTCATTAGCTTCTTCAATAGCCGAGACTTTTCTTTCCCATTCATCCGTTAAAGAGTTTAGGATTTTTGATACAATATCAAAATCAGTGTACTTTTCTCCTAATCCTAATAGTGAATGATAGATATCTTAAAATCTAGAGTACATATCATTGATGGATTCATCTTGTTTCATTCTAAAGTTTTGAAACTGATTTTTGAGCATGGAGATTTTGCTTTGTTTAAATTTGTGAGTTCCTTCATGAGTGATTTTAAGTGTTCTCCATATTTCATAAGCAGTTTGACACATACTAACACGATTAAATTCATTTCTATCTAGTGCACAGAATAACATGTTTATAACTTTAGCATTGGCAGTAGCATCTAATTTTTGTGTGTTTGACCAAGTGGAGTATTCTCCAGTAGGAAGAGTGTATTCATTTTGTGTGATATTCCATGATTCAAAACTATTAGATTGCATGTATATTCTCATACGAGTAGACCAATAATTATAGTTCAAACCATTAAAAAATGGAGGTC
Organism: Allium cepa; assembly: GCA_030765085.1. Taxonomy (NCBI): domain Eukaryota; kingdom Viridiplantae; phylum Streptophyta; class Magnoliopsida; order Asparagales; family Amaryllidaceae; genus Allium; species Allium cepa. The sequence continues at coordinate 131,463,546 of CM060940.1, read as the reverse complement.
TTTAGTGGATTGACCTTCAATAAAACTAGTGCTAGTAACAGTGTTGGTAGTGCTGGTGTTATTTTCCATATTAGCAAGATATCAGATAACTTTGTAACGGTTATAAGATGCCTTGCTCTGAAACCAAATGAAAGTGTGTAGGATCGTGCAATATTGATATAATAATGTAGAGTATAGTAATGTAGTAAATAGTGCTAAATATAAAAGCAGTAATATAATAAAAATAACACCAGAGATTTTATACTGGTTCGGAGCACCGTCCTACGTCCAGTCCCAGACTCCTTTTGGAATTTCACTAAAACAACAATCTTCACTTAACCCGGAGGAATAGATATACACAGTCTGAGCAGCAGAACAGACACCTGAGCAGCAGAACATGATTTTTGCCTCAGCAGCAGAAGAGGACTTCACTAATACAAAAGTATATCTGACACTCTGTGTTCTTGATAACACTAATTTGTCTCTGATAGTACAAACCTTCTATAATCAAATCCTCAAGTATATGAAGTGTATGTGAAGATATGAAAAGAAGGTAATGCTAAGAATCGAAGATTATGAAAGTTTATTTGATGATTCAAAGCAGTAAAAATGTTTGTTCGCTGTTTGAATGCAAATATTAAAGCACAAGAAAAATATTAGAGAGTTAGAATGAAAATCGGTGAATATGAAGTGTTTGGGAGTATGTATATATAGTAGTTGAAGAGTTACTGCCATCGGTGAAGGGTTCTGACAAAGAGGAGCATCTATTTCCGTTCAGAGAAGAGTTGCTTCCTTTCGTAGAAGAAGATGTCTTTTCGAAAATATGGCAGTTGGTCTCGGGTCAGTCGACTGGTCATTCTTGGTCAGTCGACTAACTACACAAAAGATTTAAAAAATAAAAAGTGCATATTGTATATGTACACAGTCAGTCGAATGGATGATCCTAGCCAGCCGAGTGGCTGAGTTATTTTTGCACAAATGCTTCTGTTTTGTTTAATTATGAGAAACATGAAGTGCGGACTACTTGAGGATAGATTTTAACAAATTTCTAAGACTCAATCATAAGTACTAGATAGTGAGAACATAGATTAAAAGTCTTGATATAGCCATAGTCTTTTGATTATCTCTTTTTGTTGTGAATTCTCTTTCTCTTCTAACTTGCTTTGTCATGAATCAAAAACTAGTGATTCAACAACATCCACTCATATTATGGTTGAATGCTTTTATAAGTTTATGAAGAACATTCAGAGGTGTGATAATTTAAACAGCAAGAATCGTAAGATCATAAGGTACAATATTTCAGGAGTTTTTAATGATGTAAAATTCATGGGGATAATCAATATTAAGGAATTCTTTACAGACTAAAAAGTATTTCTTGTCGAAGGGTAACAAGCACTCTTTATATTGCTTGATTCCATAAAGTCAAAGTAAGAGAAACATAAACGAGTACTATATGGAAAATGATTGCTTCAAAAGTTAATGCACTCAAGTTATTTTTTTTTGGTCTCTCTTTATTCAAATTATAACCATTTTAAGATTATTATTAATTATTAACTTTTAAGAATAAAATGACTTCTTATCAAGTCCATTTAACATTGTGATAAGAAGAAGAGAGGTTGATGCATATAAGATTGAAAGTACTCATTTAACATACATCGTAAATAAATGTATAAATAAGGATAAAGAAGTCTCTAAGGATCTAGAAGAAAAGATATAACATATAAACATATTTGTAGTTGTTTCTTTAATCTTATATACAAACATATAAATAAAGTATGCTAGATATTTTCGGGACTTCAGTTATATTGTTTAGGTTTATTTGATATTTTTGTTATGCTGTCATTTAAACAGATTTTAGTTTTCTATTTCTAATATGAAAAAATTAGGCTATTACTGTTCATTTAGAAATAATAACATTGATTTATGAATAAATTCAGACATTGTTGGAATTAAAGCTCCTAAGGTTAAAACATAGTCTATATTAACTTATGATGAGTTCCTTTTATAATGAAGTCTTAAATTTTGATTTGGTGATTAATATGATTATTTGTTATAGCTTACTAAATAATTCTAGATTAAGGCACTAAAGATAGAAAATATTTTCTAAACGATCTAAAAGTTATAGTTTTGTGAACCCCTTTAAGGAAAAGTTTTAAGACGGGAAATGCAACAGTTTTTGAGGATGTTGAGTTTGGAAGGAGAAATAAAGTATAGATCATTGTCATTGAAGTGAATCATTACATTTGATTCAACTACAGTTACTTTTTTGGATAATTTATAACATTTTTTTTCTTTCATAGAAGTAAATCAAGAACTATAATAAGATAATATTAAACAAAAATTTCTTATGAATCAACGTCTTTAAAGAGAATCATTATTTTGATTCAACTATATTTTACTTCTTCGGATAATGTATGAGATTTGTTTTCTATCATTGACAAAGTAAATCAGGAACCATAATAAGACAATGTTAAACAAAATGATTAGTAATCAAAATGGTTACGAGATATCTTTAAGGAACAGAAATATCATATGCTCATATATAAAAGATCAGATTGGTTGGAGATCATAAAGCATTATGATCCGAAAATTTTGGATGTCGAGAGTACAAAAGATCCACTTTAGGTAATAATTTTTTTTTTTGGGTGGAGCTATATAAGGAAAGTTGTCATACAGACACTTATAGCCTACTCTACTAGGAACTAATGTTTATTTTCTGTCATGGGGCATTCAACAATGAAAAATAATTGCAAAATTTTGTCATAAAATTATGGAATATTAAAATAAAAGGGAATTGAAAGACCACTATAATGGCCTTCAAATCCGTAGCCCTTTGAGTCGACAATATTTTCCATCAGTTCAACTCGAATAGGACGGAACTACAAACCATTAGGGTAAAAAAAGAAAGAGGTAGAAGAAGAAGATAAAAAACAACATCAGAGTCTCATAATCGTAGCGGAATAAAGTATAATATACAATAACCGATCTTTATATAAAAAGAACTATTACTGTTTTATACATTACATCATCAGAGTATAACACCAAACAATAACACACTAATGGACAATTATAATAACATGTCCTCACAAAAGCTGACTATACAGCTAACCATACACAGCGGAATATAAGTGAGATATGTGATATACGTCTCGTCATCCAGCTCTTCTTCTTAACTCCATAGCATCTTATCCTGTATCTGTAATACTCAGTCTAATCTGAACATTATAATAAAATAACACCCGAGTCAGTTTGGAAAACCAATGTGAGAAAACACACTGAATTGAATTATTAAAGTTTCCAAAATCCTTTGAAAATCAAAGGTATCTCGTAAGACCACGCCATAAAAAAACATGTCGGGTTTTTACCTTACGATAACAATAACATTTTTATCAAATCCGTCTGATATTATAATAACGTCTAAGTACAAATACTTATTAAATAGCCGAAATTGTTACATTCATCAAATTCCAGAATAATGGGTATACAAACAAGTCCGATGGCACTTATTGGAGATTGGGTTTCCATACAATGGCAAGGTTACTGGGGTACCATCCGTTACAATACCTGGCCTAGATCAGAGTACCGAGGGCCACTCATTATCCCCTGCAACACAAGACCGGAGCTACCCCTTAGTGGATAGTCCGAATAAGATCACCCCACGGGTTGGGATCAGCAACCGCCCACAAAGCCGAGATCAAAAAGGGACTCTAGACGGGAATGACCTTACCCTATTTGGGTGCTACCCACTTAACCTTGCTGCACCTCCTCTGCTTTAGCCATTCCCGGTTGATGAGGCTTGAGGCTATGTGTTACCTTTTTAGAACACATTCACTTAGAATGCTCGTTGTCTTCCAATGACGATGGTCTAATAGCATTCGTCCATACAAGTTGCCTTGGCTCTAGACAAACCGAATCACCGTTTTCATCATCTTCACGGTTTTCATTCGCTACGTTCAAACCGGATCGAAGTAGTTTTTGGATAATTAAATCCGATCTCGGTCTCTTCGAAACGATCAGCACATTGCCCAATATTGATAGTCGGTTATTTAACTAACAAATTAAACAATCATTCAATCCATTATTTTATTTCCACTGAAAACACCAAGCTTATTAAATTTAGATTTTAAATAAATTAAATCACTTTATCCAAAAATATACATTTAAAGCATTTAAAATAAACCTACTTAAATCTCTTTATTCAAAATAATAGTTAAGGAATTCTATAATAATTTGTCAAGGAAAACTTTAGCCAAAGACTAATTTTAAAATAAAACTGTTATATAAGGTATAAATATTTAATAGTTATCCTTTAAAATCACAATACCACTTTAACCTTTAAAAATACTTAACTGCTAAAATTTACTTAATTACTATTTACTTTAACACTTTTAAAACAATTAAAAAAATAAATTCTCCCAAAAAAATTCTTTTAAAAACATCTTTTAAAACTTCTAATTTATACTTAAAAATCTTCCTTTGAAAACATACTTAGCTTTTCAGGAAAATACACTTTCCACTCCAATAAAACCGGTCTTGTCCTTTATAAATCCCTCTCGATTTATTTCCAGTTTTAAATGTACGTTCCAACCCCGTAAATTCCTTTCTCACATTTTTGAAAATAAAACTACTAATTATTTTTAAAACAAATTACCCTTTCCTTATAAATAATCACCGTGAATTTATACTTTCAAATTATCCACTGAAAATATTTCACTTTATTTATAAACCCAGTTTATACATCCCATAATCTCATTCTCCTTTTAATCACTGTATCAAAACACTTAATCGATTTCGTGAATTAAATTCCATTTTAAAGTTTATTTCTTGACGTACTCAAGTTTATTCCAAAATCCATTAATCCAAGCTTCACTTCTTTATTATGATTTAAAATCTAATTTAAATCTGAAATATCAATTTCACACTTTATTTCAAACTTCTCTTTTCATTTTCCCAATCCATTTAAAACTTAAATTTAAAAATAAATTCTTTGTACTTAAAATCAATATTGCTTAAGTCCTTACTTTTTAAAATCCTTCACTCACATTTATCCAAAATCCATATTAACCCCATATTCCGGAATTGATTAAATAAGATTTAAAAATCAAACTATTTATTTTCCCAACTCTTTTCTTTTTAATTGATCCAACTTACTATAAATATTCTTCTTTAAATTTTCCCTTTTAATAATTCAATATTTATATTTTTAAAATGCCATAATATATTCAGTAATATATTAACATTAAATAATTAATTTTTCCAACATAATATATAACAGATTATTCAACATTTCATATATCACTGAAATGAAAATAAATTCAACATTTTTGAGGAATCTAGTTGGATCCCTCCAACCTGTTTTCCTGCATCCACAAATGTTAGCACAATATAATACCAATCCCACTTCGAGGGGAATATCGCGGTATATAGGGTCATCCGCTATTATGCGGTGTGCATAAGGTCTCATCCGCTATATAATGCGGGAATATCAATCACTCCAATATATATACACTGCTATATATATTATCAAACGCAGACTGATAAAAATTATCAATTTAAGCAATCAACCAATATTTTAAATTTTAACTATTTAAATTCACCAGTAATCCAATTTGAGTGAGATTAACTCACCTTTGATTTTTTTTAGCAATCCAATCCAAACCGGCTTGTCTCTCCGATTTCAGCCCTTATATAAACATTAAATGGTTTATTATCATTTGAACTAATCAATTACCATTTTAATAAATTTAATTAACTAATAATTTAATTAAACAAATTTCCTTTAAAAATCTTTTGGTAACTAAAATATTCAAATAGGTTTAACCATCAATATACATTGTTCTAAAACAACTAGTGTTAGCGCAAAAATTGATCACTAACATCCAAATCCAGATGAAAGCACTAAATGCCAGTCACAACTTAGATATAGAGTGTATGTAGAGGATAATAATGTGAAGAACAGTCAAAACTAAAATAAAAGCAGTAAAAAACAACAGATTTTATAATGATTCGGCTAACTCCGGCCTACATCCACTCCAGAAGTTTTCTTTTTATTGATGTTAGAATCGATTACAGTTACAAAATGGTAGAGTATTCGATTTAAATTCAAAAGGTGAGTGTTTTAACCCACTCTCAACTTCTAAAAGTTTTTATGTATGTTAAATTTATTTTAGATATGAGTAGAAATTATTTATGACTGTTTGGCATGTTTTATTCATCATATCTGTTAAATCGCATTTATTTAATATAACTGTTCATTAAATTTTATTACTGCATATAGATTGACAGTTATAGTTATTTATTTGCATATAAACTATTAGTTTAATAGTTGTTAAATTTTATTTGAATATAATTGCCAGTTATTACCTGTTATATATTATCAGATATATATTGATGTTGATTTATTATTGGATGATGATTGTGATTTGGATGATGGATGATTTTGATGAATGGATGTTTTATTGTATATCATTAAACTGCAAGTTATCATGCATTTTTTTCATTTCATTCGGGATTGTGGTTTGAAATGATATACGACCGCAAAATTTTATTTTTAAATTGCGGATTGAAATGATAAATATCCGTATCACTTGACCATAGGATAGAAAATTATATACAGGCACCGTGGTCTATATATATAAAATATTTTAAAGTGATTTCTATGGTTTGTATGGAATACGGTTTATAATTTTTAATTTTGATATTTTCTTCTATATATATACATATGAAGTTGGAGATTTTGAATTTAAGCTGTGTATAAATCTCTTAAATAAAAATGGAAAAATTGAGAAAAATGGAGTTTGATAATTATATCATATGTTTAAAGTTTAAGTTTGGAAATTTTAAGATACGATATTTATAACTGGACTTTTCCAAGATAATTAAAAATGAATATGTTAGTATAAATTAAATTGAAGAAAATATTTAATTGTTAGAAATTGGAGTTTTATTTATGGATTTTATGTAAATATTCAAGACTAAATAATAGTACGTTTACTTTGCTGAAAGAAAATTTTCCAACTTTAGTTTTGAAATATTAATACTCCAAATGGATATATATATATATAGAAATTGAAGTAGTTTTGGAACTTGAAAGTGATATTTAAATTTTGGTTTAGATTGTAAATAAAGAAACATATTTGTAAAGCCATGGAAATTATTTTTCTTTACAAAGTTACCTTAAAGTTAAACCATTTATTTTATATACCGTTGAATATCCAAACCATTCAAGTTTTAGAAGTTATGGTTTTAAAAGTATGAATTCCGAAATATTATGTTTTGAAAGTATAATTCAAATGTTTGGTTTCCAGATATTTTAAATTTTAAACCAGTATGATTTTGGAAAAGGATTATATTTGAGATAAAATGATATCATATTTTTTGGGTTTTAATTTGATATCGTATGGAAAATTTTATTCTGGTTTTAAATTATAAACTATTTTTAAATGACCGCGGTGTTATAATAACGATGGGTTGGCAAAGAGACCGGGATCGAATATGGACATACTCTCTATCGATACCGAAAACCACTTTGACTAACCGTGTACGCGGTGGAGATTCCAGAATGAAGTAGGTTGGTGGCAACGTTTCATGTAAGGTAAATACGTGGACCCAACTCCCGTGAGTTGGCATAAGGTGGCTAAAACAGGAGCGATTCTCGGGCCAATGAGGTCATTCCTCTGATCGAACGCACTCCTTCGTTACTATACTCTGACTTTGGATTGTTTCGGTGGCCACTATTGATTTCTTTGATTTGGGGTGTTAGTTCGAGGTGGGCGGTAGCTGCGGCTATGCGTTACCACCAGCCCGGATAGCAATTGGTATATCTACCCTGGCATTGCCTAGTTGTGCCGTGTCACCTACCCTAGCGCGCCTTATACGATTTTGGCTTTGTACCATACCTATGGAGTGCCCTCTGACGGCGCCCAGTACGGGGGAGATTACGGTACTGTATAGACTATGGGAATATATTCTGTGTTAAGGGCTATATGGGTAACCCCTTAACGCTATTTAAAAGTAAGTTTATTTTACAATTAGACACTATTATAATAGCGCAATATACTATATAGTAAATATTTTAGCGGATCCTTAGGAGATGTAAATCCCGAGCATCTCTTGAGTTACTGCACTCATATTTATTTCTGTAAATTTAACTTACATAAGTTCTTTTAGTTCTGACTCGAGTGTTTTTGTCTTTTCAAATTCGCTCGGGTCAGTCCGAGCGTTTCAGGATCGAAGACTTTAGCTTGGAGGACGAAAACGAAGAATTCGTATTATTATTATCTATATTATTGCACCACACACATACTGTTCCACTGCATTGATTGTGTTGGTATGTGTAACTCTGATATTTATTGTACAAGTAAAATAAAATATTTTGTAAACAGCTTCATGAACTGTATATTTGATTTTTATATTTTATCCTTCCGCTGTGAGATTCTGTTTTGTTTTATTTCTTCTCTATTTTTCTTATTTACCCCATAACAATCCGCCCTTCCGTATGGTTTGAATTGACACGTGCGTCGGTTTAAATCATGCGAAAAGGCGGGACGTTACAGTAACCTTAGCCTTAGGAAATAGAATGCAAGAGAGCAGAAGGAAGAAGATCCCTTTTCTGAACCCTCAAATGCTGTATTTATAGGTAAATCCCGAGTTGCTGGGCTTTCTGAGTAGCCCGAGCCCATCGGGTCCATAGCCACACCATCCTGTCGAACTATACTATCCTGTCGAGCCGCACCCCTACCGAACCGCAGTTCTGCCAAGCCGCAATCCTGTCGAGCCGCAATCCTGCCGAGCTGCATTCCTTCCGAACCACAGTCCTGCCGAGCCATACTATCCTGCCGAGCCGCACTCCTTCGGAGCCGCACTCCTACCGAGCCGCAATCCTACCAAGCCGCAATGCTGCCGCCGCATTCCTACCGAGCCATACTATCCCGTCGAGCCGCACTCCTATCGAGCCGCAATCCTGTCGATCCGCATTCCTGCCGTTCCGCATTCCTACCGAACCGCATTCCTACCGAGCTGCATTCCTATCGAGCCGCATTCCTACCGAATTGCAATCCTGCCGAGCCACAATCCTGCCGAGCCATACTATCCTGTCGAGCTGCGCAGTCCAGGTGAACATCATCCTTTTAAACTGAATCCATCATATTCCAGCCTCGATAATCATGAAGTTGGTTAGGTTGAATCCGTCTGTTTATGGCCTTGACAAAAGACGGGTTAACATTTGCCTCCCAAAACATGCCTTGCTATTGAAAGGTGTGTTTTGAATAGCCTCTGGTCCGATATCCGAAGTCTATGCTTCATTCATAGCCATACCGTTCGATCCATAATCCAATCCAATACCAAGCCATCCTATCCATCAATCAAGTTTTAATCCATCAATAACCAATAGCCAAATCTATGACCTTTCTGGATCGATATGCAAATTCGAGACCGCTCAAGGCCCTTTGCCAAATCCAGGACCCCGTCGGGTCCATTTATCCTTAGTCGAAATCCTAATCCATGACCTCTCTGGGTCGTTTTATCCTGTTGATCCCGACTCTCCGGTCAAGGGCTTGTATGCTCTCCGCCTCTGGCTTTCCGGCCAAGGACTTGTGTATTTACTGGCTTCAGCTCTCCGGCCAAAGATTTTGATATCCATCAGCCTCGTCTCTCCAACCAAGGACTTTTATATTCACCGGTCTTCGCTCTCCGGCCAAGGACTATTATATTCACTGGTCTTGGCTCTCCGACCAAGGACTTTGATAATCACCAGCCTTGGATCTCCGGCCAAAGACTTTTATATTCTGTTCGAGTCCATTTCATCGCTCTCCGACGAAGGGACTCGTAGCTTGCGATCACTACCCTGTCTCTCCAGTCGGGACAGTAATTGCGAGACCTGAATTGTTTATTACATTGATCCAAATCCAATCAGAAAACCAGAAATCCATATCAAAAATCAAACATCCAAACCAAAATGGCAAACCAAAAAACCAACAAAACCGGGAGTTCAATCCGAACTCCAAAACCATACCAAAGAAAAGTAAGTGTCCAAAGCACAAAAGAAGAAACCAAAGTTTGCAGAAAAACAGAAAGAAAACAGGATTTCATAGACCCGAGTAGTATGGTTTTTCGTCATCTCAAAGTACGCCTAGGGACCGTCCTCGATCCCGTACGTGTATAAGTGACCTAGCCATATTACTTTTGGCACTATTACTTATTCAGAACCATAAAACAATTCAATTTATAACAAGCCGACGTTGACCAAATCCAGTGCCACCTTCGCTCGAGGCAGGCGGTGGCTGCTCCCGTTCCACTGCTACCGCATTCCTGGCGAGACACATTCCTGCCGAGCCACATTCCTACCGAGCCACAATCCTGTTGAGCCATTCTATCCTGCCGAACCGCAATCCTGCCGAGCCGCAATCCCGCCTACCGAGCTGCATTCCTGCCGAGCAGCAATCCTGCCAAGTAGCAATCCTACCGAACCGCAATCCTGCCGAGCCATACTATCTTGTCGAGCTGCACAGTCCTGGTGAACTTCATCCTTTTAAACCGAATCCATCATATTCCAGCCTCGACAATCATGAAGTTGGTTAGGTTGAATCCGCCAGTTTATGACCATGACAAGAGGCGGGTTAACAACTAGTAAATTTAAAATGTATATATGTTTATTTATTTTATTTTATTATTTCTTTGAAACTACAAGTACTAAAAAAAATAACCTATATACATTTAAAAGTCTAATTTTTTTTATATAAACTCTACATATTTAAAAATTCCTATATTTTTCTAAAATCTTCTATACATATATATTAAATTCTAATAAAAATCCTTTCAAACCTATATACATATATTAAATTAAAACAGAACTGCTTCCTTTTTCTGCTGTTTATAATTTTTTTCGTTTCTTTTCTGTTTTCTGCACATATTCATACATATATTATCACATTTAAATTGAAATGAGCATACCTTATAGCTATTATTATTTCTAATATCTATATACATATATATACATAGAATTAAAATTAAGATGGGTTATTCCTTACTGCCACTCCTTACAATAACTCGCGAACATGCCATCGACACTGTGACTTCGACCTCGGCCTCCGCTGCCTCACACGCCGTCGTCCCATTCACACACGCACATGCTAATGCTCGTCCCACTCGACACCACAAAATCTCACGAACCCCCCCGATCTTCCAGCGTACCCAACATCGATCGAACACGAATGAGGTCGACACACCTAAACTTGCGAACGAACCACCCAATGCCACGGTTGCTCCACCATCGCGACGCCGAGTAACCCTCTACTCTAACCACCACCCTCTCTCATGCCTTCCCCGTGGTCACGTGACCCAATCCCTTTGAGCTCGAGCAGAGCAATCGCGAATGCTATCGTGATTTATCGTTATTATATTTTATTTTTCTTTTTTGGTTGGGTGAATCGATTTTGAAATAATTTGAGAATGGAGGGAGAAAGGGGGTATGAAGGAAGCAGACATAAATGAATTCAACTTTCTAAGTTCGTTTCTATATTTTTTTTCTCTTAAAAGGTCTGTTGCGTGCAAAATTTAAAAAGAAGACGAGGAAGACAAGAAGCGATGGTCATGTGTAGCAGATGAGCTACAGGACTTTGAAGAGGAGACAAAAATTTCTGATGTGAAAAGTATTTCAACTGGTTGACTAGAATATAAATATATATATTTTTAATTAAATTTGAATTGTCTCGATAAATGCAATTTTAAATTTGGATCTCCTATTAAGGCATGCCGCTAGGCGTTTATAATGTTATAGCCCTATTTCGAACGCAATGGAAAAGGTTTCGAGGCCTAACTCGATCGTATGGAGAAGTTAGCTTTTTGAACCCAGTTATTAAATCAATTTTTCGATATGAATTTCAGCGCATTTATATACCGTACGAGTACATGATAACTCAAAACACTACAGAATTTGAAATCCGATAATAATGCATTATTATGGATCCAATGAAACTGGTTTCGTTGAATTGCGAGACAGTGCCTTGGAAGACTATTTTCAAATATCAATTTAAACAATATATTTTTAAAACTGAACAAATCACCTTTAAATTCAATTTTAAAACTTTTATTACCTTCAATATTATCAATATAAATTTTATAACCCTTTGAAATATTTTTAACAAGCTTAAGACTCAAGATTCAACATTTTACCCAATGTCCAGTTATTAAATTCAAAAATTAAATCATCCAACAAATAGTAATATCTGGAATTCAAGTTAAAAACCAATACCTGAATATTTAAAATCAATTAAATATTTCAATTTCAAATGTCCAAAATTCTAGATCATTACAACCACTAAATTAATATTGGGACAATAAACAACATATTATTTTTCAATAAGGGAAGAGTACAAAATAAATTGTAATTTACAGAGCGTATTTTGACAAACTCCATTACGGTGGATCTGCTTATAAAAGAATTATCATCCAATGTCTTTCATGAGCATCTTGCTCAATTGATGTAACGTTTATGTAAGAATATTTTGGTCTAGGGGAAGTTTGTATTTAGTACTATCATATGGCTCATTGCTCTATGCTTCGGTTACAAATCAGAAATAAAGTAATAAAGTTTTGTTTGCACTCTAGATTGTTGAAATATTGAACACTTTGATCTTATTAACGTGGGACCAGTTGGAAATAGACATGTATAGATCACATCTCATGTAATTTTTATGCTACACATTCACGATTGATCCATGTCATTTGATTGTGTTGGTATTGTGACCATTAATGAGTTTAGTTACGTAAAAGTAACGAAAGCAGCTTTGATTCTTTGCCAGCATAGTTAATGGACGAGATTGTTTCGGAGACACCTTATGTTATAAATAGAAAATTTTGAAGATTATAAAGTTGTACACATTTATAAGGTTATTACATATATGGTCCAAGGAGAGATTGTCGGAAAATTCCAACATATGGGTCATATATGTAAAATAAAATATGTTGTACTATTTTGGTGTAAAACCTAATTAAAGTGGTCATATTATGAATTAAAATTAAAAGGCTTAAAGGTTTAGTTGTCATAGTATTAATGTGTAGATATCGGGACAATTCTAATTTGTTGAAGGACCAAGTTAGAAAATGCCAACATTATAAATATGAGGTTATGGTCCTAAATCACTGAAGCTCTAGTTATTCCCTTAATCTCTTCTATGAAAATAATTCAAATCTAGGGCTTGTGTCAATTTGAAAACTAGATCCAACTCTTATATTTTAGATCTGTCTCTTTCTCTTAATCAGTTCATAAAAGCAACAGCTGTGGATTCATATCTAATATAAAATCTAGGGCTTATATCAATATGGAAAACCAAACCAAGTTTACTGTTCCAATCAACAATTATGAACTCAGGTGTGTCTTTTTCTAATTCATTTACTTTCCTCCGATTTCTTCTCAGTCAAATCAACATGGGTCACCTATTCAGATATAGGGTTTCATTATTAATCAATCTTAAAGTATAATGAAATCCAACACTTATCAGATTATTTAAAAATATATTCACAATAATAACAAATTTTAGACCACGTGGTGACAAGTTGGTCATTTTAACTCCTTTCTTTATGTGATCATGTGTTGTTTATTTCAAAGAATGGTAGCAGTTGGGGGGAACACTAATACAAATGGTCAAGCATAGAATATGTCGACTGGAAGTCCACATTGAAGGCTTAAAGGCTCATTGCGCATATAGTAATAGATTAAATTATGCTCAAAGGGCATGTTCTTACCATTGATCCATTGGGAATGGGGGACATAATTTGCGAGAACTATTACTAGCTAATGAATATTCTTTTCGTAGAATTGATGACCTAAGAAATATGGTATAGTGCCCTACGGCGTAGGGATAGTCTCACATCTTGGGGATGCATATAAATATAAGTGGTTATATGCTAAGATATAAAAAATATTACAATTCCTATAATATAATAGAGTATGAACCACCATAGGACTTTAGAGACCAGCATGCGAACCCACATACTGTTGTTATTCACTCAGATTTGTTCTTCTTCTTCCCACACACATGCTGTTGTAAGTCCTTCGTCTTAGGAAACAGTTGCTTTGCTTCAAGGAAAAACTAATCTTACTGGACTAGGACAACCCCTATACTAGTATGGACTGCCATTATGGTAAGTTCTAATCCTTCTTTCGTTCAGTGTACTGGCAGTAATAATCTTGAAACAGAATAGCTATTTGTTTATCACTGATTGAAATCATTTTATTTTAGACAATGATTCAAGACAATAACACTTGGGCAACAATACCTACCATGGCCATCACTGAGAACAGAACAATGGTTCCAACAACAACTGTCATTCAATCGCATGGTAAAGGTCAGAAAAATTGATTGGAGCGGATTTCAAGCGCTGACGATAGGAAATGTTGTTCTACTTGACTACACTAAACCTTACAAAAAATTTCACTGAGGATGTTCCGATAGTGGAAGAACTGGACCCTAACGCAACCAAAGACGAAGCAGTCGATGTTTGGAAGAATTCAGACTTCATCTGCAAAAATACATATTAAATGGACTGAATACCAGTGTGTATAATGTGTACTGCAGATTGAAGATTTCGAAACAACTTTGGGCTTCTTTGGATAAAAAATACAAGACGGAGGATGCTGGAATGAAGAAGTTCAGTGTTGGAAAGTTCATTGTTCGTCTTTCATCTTGGGAAACGGCTGCTTTGTTCAAGGAAACAATAATCTTGCTGGACTCGAAAAACTCTATACTAGCACGGACTGCCATTACGGTTTAAGTTTTAATCCTTCTTTTCGTTTATTGTACTAGAATTAACAACCTTGAAATAGAATTTCTGTGTGTTTGTCACCGATTGAAGTCATTTTATTCCGGACAATGACTCAAGACAATAACAACTCGGCGACAAAACCAACCTTGGCCACCACTGAGAACAAAACAATGGTTCCAACAACAACTGTCATTTTATCGCATGGTGAAAGGCTAGAAAAATTCATTGGAGTGGATTTCAAGTGCTAACAACAGAAAAAGTTGTTCTACTTGACTACACTAAACTTTACCAAATTTCTCACTAAGGATGCTCCGACAGTGGAAGAACTGGAGCCCGACGCAACCAAAGTTGAAGCACTCAATGTCCGGAAGAATTCAGATTTTATCTACAAAAATTACATATTACATGGACTGGATCACAGTCTGTATAATGTGTACTACAGATTGAAGACTTTGAAACAACCATGGGCTTCATTGGATAAAAAATACAAGACAAAGGATGCTACAATGAAGAAGTTCATCGTCGTAAAGTTTTTCGATTTCAAAATGATAGGTACCAAAACCGTGATCAGTCAAATCCAAAAGTTGCAAGTGATAATACGTGAAATCCGCGACGAATGGATGTCTTTGAGCGAATCATTTCAAGTAACTATTGTTATTGAGAAACTGCTCCCATAATGGAAAGACTTCAAAAATTATCTAAAGCATAAGCGCAAGAAAATGACTATGGACGATCTTGTTATTTGGCTAAGAATCAAAGAGGACAACATGAAACCAGAGAATAAAATGAATAATGCTATAGTCACAAAGGTAAATGTAGCCGAGGCTGAGAAAAACAACAAATGGAAATGAGAATATAATCTAAATGCAAAGAAACCAAAGAAATTTAAAGGAAACTATCACAATTGCAGGAAGAAAGGATATAAGGCAAGCAAATGTCAAAGTCCAAAGAAGAAGAAGGAAGAACATACAAATATCACCGAGTGCGATAAAATCTCCGATGACGTTTTGGAATGAACTTGTCTGTGGCAATTTCTGAATGCAACTTAATTGACACTTCAAAGGAATGGTTCGTGGATACTAGTGCCACAAGACACATCTGCATCAATAAGTGGATGTTTTTCAACTATAAACACGCGACACAAGAAGTGCAATTATTTATGGAAAACTCCTCCACGTCGAAGGTTGAAGGAAAATGAAAAATTGTTCTAAAGATGACCTTTGGAAAAGAACATACGTTGAATGATGTTCTACACATCTTAGACATTCGATAGAATTTGGTTTCTAGATCGTTGCTAAGCAAGAATGGCTTCAAATTAGTCTTTGTCTCAGATAACTTTGTTTTATCAAAGAACGAAGTATGTGGTGAGAAAGGTTATGTGAGTGATGGTTTGTTTAAAACGAATGTAATTACTATTGTACCGATGGATTGTGATAATAAACTTGAATCTTCATTTGTATCGCTGAATCCTCTAATATATAGCATGCTAGATTATACCATGTTAACTTTGATACAATGCGTAAAATGATCAACCTAGATTTTATACCTAATTTTGCAATAGATTCAAGTTATAAATGTGAACTATGTGCTTAGACCAAACTTCCTTTCATCATATTGAAACGAATACAGAACTTTAGACTTAATACTGTGACGACCCGCCTTTCTACTGCCAGAAAGACGTATCATCATGAAGAAAGAAAGGGATAGAAATAGAAAAGAAAGAGAAAGAAAGAACAACAACCACGGAATCTCACAGCGGAATGGAATAAAATATAATACATCACATAACAATTACATAGTTTACATATATCAGAGTTATACAATATTATACACGTGACAATTTTATATACATCTGTCACTACATACATCTCAAAATACAACATACCCTAACTAACACAGCGAAACTATATAGATATCTACATACGTCTGGGCTCCTGCTCCAAGCTCCTCCAGAACTCAACAATCCAAGAACCTATCACTTGGCTACTCGTAAAAATTTGAGTACCCAAGAGTTTATGAAAAACAAAATATAAACTCCGGGTCAGACATGAGTTTGGTATGAGTAAACAGTTTAAATTGTTTAACTTTGAAAAACATTTGAAAATAAAGGTATCACGTAAGACTCCCTACACATAAATACGGGTAAGTTTTTACCTTACGCTAACCGAAACATTTCATAGGAAATTCTGTGATATTATAATAGAGTCTAGGGTTTTCAGGTAAATAGAAAATAGCCGAAATTGTTACATTATTAAATTCCAGCTACTAGCCACAAAAGTGGGTAATACAATCAAAACCGTGGGCACTTATTGGAAAATGGATTCCATACAATGGCAGGGCTACTGGGGTACCGCCCGTCACAGTACGGGGCCTAGATCATCGTACCGAGGAGTACGCCCGCTCCCCTGCAACACAAGGCCGGAACCATTCCTTACTAAACAGTCCCGAACAAGATAAACCCCGTGGTTGGCGCGCCCAACCACCCACTAAGCCGAATAAAAAGGGACATCTAGACAAGGGAAATATCCTGTCCTTCTTGGGCATGACCCACCTAACCTTGCTGCATCTCCCCTGTTTTAGCCATTCCCGGTTGATGAGGCTTGAGGCTACGATTACCTTTAGAGATCAAATTCCTTAGAATGCTCATCGCCCGCCCGACGATGTGCTGAAAGCATTCAATCCATACAAGTTCATTCTGGGTTCGAACGAAACCGAAGGCATTATCTCGTTACACTCATTTTGGAATCATCCTCAGAGTTAACGACGACAACCCTTGCATTCTAAACCTTCATCCTCACATCAGATTCACGACCTAACGTTAATTTGGATCGATGTGGTTTTCGGATGTTCCAAATGTGGAAACCCGATCCCAGTCTCATCGAAATCCAAAACGTGTCTTTTAGGGCCAAGTTGTTTTAAAGTTTATAAACAATTCAATTATCCATATACACACAGATAGATAATTCACAATATCACAATAGAACATCATCATCATAAACAGATAATCAATATTATCATCACAACAGATAATTCATGTTATCATCATATTTCAATCAAGCATACATTTCATACAGCATCATTTATCTCAAACTAGAAATCTCAAATCATTCAAGATAAACAATATCATCCATTCATACATAAATAATCATATCAGCTATAATTAATTTAAAATGAATTAAATTAATTACTTGCATCTCTAATTAATTTAAAGTAAATTAAATTAATTACTACACTATCATAAATCTTGCTTATATAACTATTGACCAATTATCTATCAATTAATAAATTAATCACACTTGATTAATTAACATTTAATTTATTCAAGTAATCATCTTTTAATCGTTTTCACAAATTAATTATCTAATCCAAATATAGAAATTAACCTTCAATTTCAAACATTACATTACTTCTTAATTATACTAATTAATTACTCTTTAATCCCTTATTATTATTTATATTTATTAATGATTACTAATTACATTTTAATTTCATTATTCTGTATTAAATTAATTACCTTAAGTAATTAATCTTCAAAAAAAAACTACATTTATTAATCACCCCTGATTAATACTATTCAGTAATTAACCACCTTTAATTACTCTTATCACATTTCTTAATTACACCTCAATTACTTTCCTTTAAATTAATCCTTTGATTAATTTTCCCAAAGTAATTATACTCAAATTATTTTCATTATTAAATCATCCTCAGACAATTTCTTCCGGTCATTATTATTAATTACTTATCCAAGTAATTATACTTATCATATCATCAAATAATTAATTAATTAAACTTAATTAATTAACTCAAATAATTCATCTTGACCCTCAGTAATTAAAATAAGTATTTAATTCCCTTAATTACTCGATCACTTAATCAATTTGTTTAATCTTAAATACTTAATGAACTATTCTTAATTATCCCATTATTAATCACTACCTACTTAGTTAATTGATTAATTTATTCTTAATTAGATTACTTAAGTAAGCAACTATTAATTCATTCATTAATTATTATAAGTAGTTAATTACACTTAATTAACCACTTAATCGTTACATAATCCTTAATTACAATTTGTAAAGTAATTGTTCTAAATTATTTATTTATTTTGTTATAATTTATTGATATTAATTTGTTCAATCAACATTTTAAAGTTTCCTTTTAAATTTTGAAAATAGTATTGACTACAACCTCCTTTAATGTTAATCAATTTCATATTTAACTTAATTACCAAATTAAAATAATAATTAAGCACTAAATACATCATTAAGTATTAACCTAATAATTTTAAAACTTGTATTTAACTGTTAAACATTCTCCAGGTTTACAGTGTTCAAAACTTGTTAAAAACCAGATACACTTAACTTTATCCATTTCTATTTATTTTTTTAGTACAGGTTGAAAGAAACCGAGTCCCCCCTATTAAACACCGAGTGGAACCTCGCGTCATTCACCCATCTTCCCCGAGTCCCCTCTGTACATCCCCCTTCTTCTTCTCTTTTTTTTAGTTCATGTAGTTTAATTTTAAACAAAACTATAAACTACATCAGGGATCTAACCCACTCAACATCGACTCGAACCCGAAGAAAACATTCAAGAAGCTCGCGCACGACTCGAGACTATTTACTGACACAACATTGTCCCCTCCTCCCCGCCGTGCACGTGCACGGCGGCACCAATGACCACCGGCGAACACCCACGACGCAGACACATCACAATCCACTCCCCTATTCGAAACCCAAAGTCGAAATATCTTCAGAAATGTCGAAACGAAAATCGACAGTTCAACCCATAACAGAACTTGAACCCCTCCACCAGTAACACCTCGTCATCGCCACACAAGGCACTAGAGTAGCCATAATTTTGCCCACGCCTCGACGTCACGGCCTTCGACCCTTGACCAGAAACCCGTGGCACTCGATCTCGAAAAGGAGTTGCACTCGTATGGTTACAGTCATGACAAAAACTTTGAGCAAAAATCCTAAATCAATCTCAATCCCTTGATTCTCCTAATAGAAAAATTATTTGATAATTTTTGTGTGATCATCAATGTTTATACATTCTTAACTATAAATTTGAACATTTATCATTGGATTGATAATTTGTAATTGGTAAAAATGTCAATTTTGATAAACCTTGAACTGCCCTTTCAATTATACACTAAAAATTCTTATTTCTGCTCTAAAAATCCTATTTTGCATTTAAGATCTAGGTTATCAACTTGAATTTATAATTTGTAACAGACGAATTTATCAACATAATCTTTGTTACCTGTAAAAAAATAGTTTACTGAGCATAGCTTCTTAATATGTTTTTAAACAAAAATTTAAATTTCTGGTTTAAATTCGAGCATATGATTTTGATGAAAAATTTAAAGCTTTTCTATGATCATATGAAAATAATACAAGATCAAATAGTTTCAACCCTGTAATCAGAAATGAACAACATATCATCAAGAACAGTCTGCATATAAGCACAGAATTATACCAAGAGAAAACACAGACATCACCATGAAATCCACAAATCATCTTACTGTTAAAATTAAACTAAAGCTTGAATGTTTATGTTTACTCACCAGAAAACAAATATTGTTGAACAGAGCATGGTTGTTAATAGAAGCCTGCAGCTTGAAGTTTTGAATAAAATCAGAGTTTGCTTGCATCTTTTTTTCTTTTTCTTTCTGTTTTCCTCTTTATATTTTTCTTCTTCTTTCAGTTATACTTATACTATAAGCTAAATAAAAGATGGATACTTATATATATAGAAGATAAGAAGTTAAGTATGAATGGGAAAAAAAGAGTTTTAACCTGGTTAGGTGTTACCTATACTATTCATTTTGTTTTATCAGGCAAAATTCCTAATGGCCTGACATGATCTTGAATTCGGTCCAAAGCTTTGCTGAGAGAATGAAACATTAAATGCTCATGTACTTATTGTCTACATTTAATCTTATAAGTACATATATTTTCATGACTTGCTTTACATAATTATTTACAGGTGCACATATATACAAGCCTGTTTTACTTTACTTTTATACTTATCTCACTGTTATCTAATTATGTTGATCAGATTCTATTCTGTAAAGTAAAGATTTGTGCATATTTTAAATAGACACAAAGATGTGCTCGAACAGAAGAGCAGTAATGTTGTTGCTTAACTTGTTTACGTAATTATGTGGTACTGTGAAGACATGGTATGCATTAGTATGAGCTATGTACTTCAGCAAGTAGCTTGCATAGGAAGACAAGTTATTTTAATGCTTGTATTTCAATCTACCTGAGTTTGTCAGGTTTCTTCATTAATGCATATATCATAATTATGTTTGGCTGAGTGAAAATATTATATGTAAACATGTACTTATGTAGGCAGGCTAGGGTGTTGTATATGAAGATAATTTATATATGAATACCTGTCTTGTTATTAGCCTCCATTTTAAATATTTTCATATATGTGAAGATATGGTGTAAAAATAATGTTTTTATGAATTGCTTGCATGAATAATAAATATGTTTGGGGTCAGATTTATATTTACCTTGGTTTACTTGTGAAAATAAATTTTTGTTGTTGTTTCTAACTTTAATAATTTACATATATATGGTTGTTGATTGATTTGTGCATGAAAATATTTTGTTTGGTTAACTTCTAATTTACATAAGTTATACATAAATGTTTTAGTTTAGTTTTAGACTACATTTGATTTTGTTTTACTTTATACTTTGAGTTTTATACCTTGTTCTTATTTTTGCTTTGTTTACAAATTGTTAAGTTATTTTATATGAAATCTTAACCAGTTAATTCTTATTTTAAATTTTACATTTGTATTTTATATTAACTATCAATGTTCAAGTCATATTCAAAATGATTTCTTACTTATATTTGTATCCATTTCTATTTGTACTATACTATTACTTATTTAAATTAAGTTATATACACATATTTGATTTATATTTTACTTTTATATTTTATTCTTATTAAAATTAGATTTTAATTTAAACATTAACATCTATATGTATATATTTCCAAATGCAAACAAAGTACAGTATTTTAATTTAGTTATATAAGGTAAATATTATTAAGAAATTCTATTTAAATTTCCAAAATCAAATTTCCTTTTAAAAATACAAATTTATATAAATAAATGGCAATTATTCCAAAATCATATTCATTTGAAAATAATCAGTTCACATTTTATTTAATCAGATTAAATATTTATCAAAATAAACAGGGCCAAAATTCAGGGTCGTTACATTCCTTCCCCCTTAAAAAAATTTCGTCCCCAAAATTTAAAACAAAGATAATTTAAAAGCTGTTATACCAACCATTCACACGTACATATCATTCAAGCATAAGCAAACAATCAAGCAGTTTATCCTAACAAGCAACACTAGTTATCCGAACACAAATCCGGATAAACTTCCCTAGAACTATCCAGAGTCTCCCAGGTGCAACCACTGAGATCTTCGCTCCACTGCACTCGACAAGCTTCACTACTTACTCCCGAGTTGCCTCTCGGTTTGATCAACAATCCGAACAGGATTCCTGACTACAGTCAAAATCTGCTTGACTTCCAAATCTCCCTGAACTACTAGTTCTACAACTAATGATGGATCCTAAACAAAATTCCAAGATGAGATGCATGGGATACATTATGAATTCCAAACATCCGTTCTGGCAATTCAATTCTATAAGATACAACTCCAATCCAAGTTGAATTATATATATATATATATATATATATATATATATATATATAACTCGAGGTCTCAGCCTCCCATTCATTTTTAATTTACAATCAAATTCATTAATTCACCATCCAATCTTTATTTTGACCAATTCCAATTCCATTTACATACTTAATTTACTAATTTATTTCAAATTAGTTTATTTCCACTTCCAATTCAATATTTGATTTTATCACAAAAATCACTTCATTATAGTTCTTGAGTTTATTTCTAGTTTGTAATTCTGATTTGGATGTTTATTTCATTTCCTAAGTATAAAATAATTTTATTTTGGCTTATAATTCCACTTTTTTTTAAATTTTAAACTTTATGAGCCACAAATTTATTTATTCACCACACTACATCCAGTTACTCTTAATCACATTCATTTTCACTTTAAACTCCAGATCTTACCTGTATCAAACAAGTATATTTTGTATTTCAAATATTTAAATTCTTTTGATAAGCCATCAGAGTTTATTTATACAAATTTAATTTCTTATCCAACTATTTCTATTCGAATAAAGATTTTATTCCATTCAACTTAAATTATTAAAGCTTTTACTAAATAAATTCTTACTTCCCTCGAAGCTACGCTTCTATAAAGTTTAATCTTTGGTTAATTTACTTGTTTCAATTTCATACTTAAATTTATTTCCAATTTATTTGATACTCACAAGATCAACTTCCATTTATTTTATTAAGATTAAATCCAAGGCCATCTTTATTTCATCCATACTTGAATTGGATTTTATCTTTAAAAAAAACATCTTATTATTTTATCTGTGTTCAATTTTATTTTATAATTCAAGTTTGGATTTTATTCCATTCTCCAAATACAAAACAAATTTTATTGGCTTACTATTTTACTTCTACACATTTTCTTTCATAAATCTCACATTCATATTTTCACATTTTTTTTCCAATTTAAGCTTGAATATATTCATGTTTCATTTTAACTCGAGATTGAACACTTATCTACAGCCAAAAATATTCCTAATCAATGTGTTGCCGATTTCCCTTACAAGTTATCGGAACATATTTATTCCAATTAAATTCCATTTCAACTTACTTTTATTTATTTAAGTAAGAATTTAATTTATTTAACACCATCTATATCTCAACTGAATTCTATTCCAATTCAATTTGTTTATCTTAACTTCCATTAAATTAAGCACCATACTATTCTCTTCAATCTACCAACCCACTTGGATTTGATTAAATAAGAACTTAATTTCATTTACCCATATCTCCATTCATTTCATTCCAATCTTAAATTTAAATCCAATTATTAAGCTTAAGTTAATCTCAACCAAAATTTTATTTCTATTAAATTTCCCAATCCAATTCATTTACATTGTAAATTTGATGTACTTCATTAATTTATTTATATCCTTATTATTATTATATTTTTAATCATTAGAATTCCAAAATTAAATTAAACTTTCAACTTAATCCAAAAATTCTCATTTTTAACTTCACTTTTAACTTTAATTCAAAATTCAATCTCATACTTCCCTTGATTGCACAAGTCATTGTAATTTTTTTTTATAAATCTTATTCGTCTATAACACTATCACCCAAACCTTTTAATTATACATAATAACTTGCAATTTTTTTTTGTTTCATATCAAAATATATTTTGGATGAAATTATTTAATTCACCCACTTTGGAAAACAATATCATGTCGAATTGTTCTATTCAAGTGTTTAGAAACCCCTTCAGTACAGTTGTGCAGACTGCACTGACGAAGGTTCATATACCACTCAATAAATCAATCAACATAATATAAAACCATTTTATATTCACTAACAAGTATGCGCTCATATCTATTATTACGCTCAGACTCATTCTAGAGTACTACCGACTCTGTCTCTAATGAGTAATCTCCACCAGAGCCAAGGTTCTCACTTAACCTTTCAGCTCTGATACCAACTGTGACGACCCGCCTTTCTACTACCAGAAAGACGTATCATCATAAAGAAAGAAAGGGATAGAAATAGAAAAGAAAGAGAAAGAAAAAATAACAACCACGGAATCTCACAGCGGAATGGAATAAAATATAATACATCACATAACAATTACATAGTTTACATATATCATAGTTATGCAATATTATACACGTGACAATTTTATATACATCTGTCACTACATACATCTCAAAATACAACATACCCTAACTAACACAGCGAAACTATATAGATATCTACATACGTCTGGGCTCCTGCTCCAAGCTCCTCCAGAACTCAACAATCCAATAACCTATCACTTGGCTACTTGTAAAAATTTGAGTACGCAAGAGTTTATGAAAAACAAAATATAAACTCCGGGTCAGACATGAGTCTGGTATGAGTAAACAGTTTAAATTGTTTAACTTTGAAAAACATTTGAAAATAAAGGTATCACGTAAGACTCCCCACACATAAATACGGGTAAGTTTTTACCTTACGCTAACTGAAACATTTCATAGGAAATTCTATGATATTATAATAGAGTCTAAGGTTTTCAAGTAAATAGAAAATAGCCGAAATTGTTACATTATTAAATTCCAGCTACTAGCCACAAAAGTGGGTAATACAATCAAAACCGTGGGCACTTATTGGAAAATGGATTCCATACAATGGCAGGGCTACTAGGGTACCGCCCGTCACAGTACGGGGCCTAGATCACCGTACCGAGGAGTACGCCCGCTCCCCTGCAACACAAGGCCGAAACCATTCCTTACTGAACAGTCCCGAACAAGATAAACCCCGTGGTTGGCGCGCCCAACCACCCACTAAACCGAATAAAAAGGGACATCTAGACAGGGGAAATATCTTGTCCTGCTTGGGCATGACCCACCTAACCTTGCTGCATCTCCCCTGTTTTAGCCATTCCCGGTTGATGAGGCTTGAGGCTACGATTACCTTTAGAGATCAAATTCCTTAGAATGCTCATCGCCCGCCTGACGATGTGCTGAAAGCATTCAATCCATACAAGTTCGTTCCGGGTTCGAACGAAACCGAAGGCATTATCTCATTACACTCATTTTGGAATCATCCTCAGAGTTAACGACGACAACCCTTGCATTCTGAACCTTCATCCTCACATCATATTCACGACCTAACGTTAATTTGGATCGATGTGGTTTTCGGAT
This sequence comes from Allium cepa, assembly GCA_030765085.1. NCBI lineage: Eukaryota > Viridiplantae > Streptophyta > Magnoliopsida > Asparagales > Amaryllidaceae > Allium > Allium cepa. The sequence goes on along the minus strand of CM060940.1, from coordinate 131,437,946 downwards.
GTTCCAAATGTGGAAACCCGATCCCGATCTCATCGAAATCCAAAACGTGTCTTTTAGGGCCAAGTTGTTTTAAAGTTTATAAACAATTCAATTATCCATATACACACAGATAGATAATTCACAATATCACAATAGAACATCATCATCATAAACAGATAATCAATATTATCATCACAACAGATAATTCATGTTATCATCATATTTCAATCAAGCATACATTTCATACAACATCATTTATCTCAAACTAGAAATCTCAAATCATTCAAGATAAACAATATCATCCATTCATACATAAATAATCATATCAGCTATAATTAATTTAAAATGAATTAAATTAATTACTTGCATCTCTAATTAATTTAAAGTAAATTAAATTAATTACTACACTATCATAAATCTTGCTTATATAACTATTGACCAATTATCAATCAATTAATAAATTAATCACACTTGATTAATTAACATTTAATTTTATTCAAGTAATCATCTTTTATCGTTTTCACAAATTAATTATCTAATCCAAATGTAGAAATTAACCTTCGATTTCAAACATTACATTACTTCTTAATTGTACTAATTAATTACTCTTTAATCCCTTATTATTATTTATATTTACTAATGATTACTAATTACATTTTAATTTCATTATTCTGTATTAAATTAATTACCTTAAGTAATTAATCTTCAAAAAAAAACTACATTTATTAATCACCCCCGATTAATACTATTTAGTAATTAACCACCTTTAATTACTCTTATCACATTTCTTAATTACACCTCAATTACTTTCCTTTAAATTAATCCTTTGATTAATTTTCCCAAAGTAATTATACTCAAATTATTTTCATTATTAAATCATCCTCAGACAATTTCTTCCGATCATTATTATTAATTACTTCTCCAAGTAATTATACTTATCATATCATCAAATAATTAATTAATTAAACTTAATTAATTAACTAAAACAATTCATCTTGACCCTCAGTAATTACAATAAGTATTTAATTCCCTTAATTACTCGATCACTTAATCTATTTGTTTAACCTTAAATACCTAATGAACTATTCTTAATTATCCCATTATTAATCACTACTTACTTAGTTAATTTATTAATTTATTCTTAATTAGATTACTTAAGTAATCAACTATTAATTCATTCATTAGTTATTATAAGTAGTTAATTACACTTAATTAACACTTAATTGTTACATAATCCTTAATTACAATTTGTAAAGTAATTGTTCTAAATTATTTATTTATTTTGTTATAATTTATTGATACTAATTTGTTCAATTCAACCTTTTAAAGTTTCCTTTTAAATTTTGAAAATAGTATTGTTATCCCATTTTTGGTCAAAACTGGAATATCAACAAATGGACGAGGAATGATGGATGACAGGATTGGAGATCAGTTGGAATCAAGGCTACGATCGATATCTTCAAAATTTGGTTGAACTCCGATCGGGACGAAATTAACTGGAGATGATGATAAGGATTAGGAAAGGCTATGTTTCAAATTTCAGGTTAATCGGAGTTCATATGAAGGAGTTATGATCGATGCAAGGTAGGAAGGGCATGGCTGTTCGAACCCATCAAGGTGTTCGTTTCGAACCCATCAGGTTCGAATCGATCGAAGGCACACAATGTTCGAATCGATATATTTCGTATCGATTGGTATGGATTCGGCTCTGAGAAGCTCGCATTAGGTGTTGGTTCGACTCGATAGTGGTCGTATCGGTTAATATGGATACGAACTCCGCGTTCGTATTGATCAGGTGGGAAAGGCATATGGAGTTTACTACGAATCGATCGACTTCGACTCGATGACAGCACAGATCTCCTTCGTATCCATAGGGTGTATACAGGTTAGTTCGTATCGATGGTGGTTCGAATCGATGGGAATCTGGGTTCGTACCTATCGATACGAAGAGAGCGTTCGAACAGAATACGTGGGGAGTCGGCTTTGTGGATTCGAAGGAGATGGGTTCAAAGGGGATGGACTCGATGGGGATGGACTCGAAGGAGATGGATTCGAAGGAGAAGGTTCGAAGGAGATGGATTCGAAGGAGGTGGGTTCGAAGCATGGATTCGAACCAGGCAGAACACACGAAACTTTGAACTTGAATCGATCATATCTTCCAAACCGTTGATCCAAATGCAATGAAATTTTTACTGGAGCTTACATACATGTTGAAGAATGTTCTCACCAAATTTCAGCTCAATTGGATGATTTCTTGATGGATTCGAACCTTACTTAGAATCGATCCTGATGTGGGCTCGGATCTCCAGATTTCGGGCGCGTGGGCCCCCCTCACGTGCTTGAAGCAGTCTACCAGATTTTTAGGAGAAATATCAACCTCCTATGCCTATAAATAGAGCCCCTGGTCATTCAGAAAAGGGGTCGGAGAATTTGGAGAAAGAAAGCACGGCCGGACGCTGCCTGAATCATTCCATATCATCATTGCTGCTATTCATTTCAAGTTTTGGACTTTGTAACTGCTGTAATCATCTGTAATCATCAAGTATAATCAATAAAAGGATAAAAATCTTTGGAGTGGACGTAGGCCGGAGATAGCCGAACCACTATAAAACTTGTGTCTCCGTTCTTTACTTTTGGATTGCTGTTTAATATTTGCTGAGATCCGAGATTTGTGTTTGAATATTATTGATTTATATTCATACACTGGTGCTTTCACGGTATTCGGGGTTTGTGACCAATTTTGGCGCAAACACTTTGGTGCTTTCGCTGAGAAAGACTAGCACCCGCTACATCGGATTTGAAGGTTTGATTTGAAGATTATAAAGAGTTTGGATTCAAGGACAATGACTAGGCAAAATAGTAGAAGGCATAGGGCTGAGAGAAGCCAACAGGAAGGAAGTCAACAAGCATCCTTCGGAGCTGGGGAAGGACAGGCTTCAATCTACATAACCCGGGATGAAATGGAGGCTATGGCAAATTCTTTGCAAGAGAGATTGTTGAAGAACCAACAGGAAATGATGCAGACCTTCTTTGAGCAAATGAGAACTGCAGGAATGCAGAACCTAGGAACAGCTACAGCCGCTGTGGATGCAGGACAAGGAGCTAGGGTTGTGGAACCCAATGGAGGACAGGATACAGAGCTGGAAGGCAATCAACAGGGCTTGGGGGCAGGCCCACCGGATCCAATACAGGAGGACCTTTGGAAGGAGTCCAGCAGGCTAGAGCTAACATTGCTGCTAATGAACCACACGAGGAATATGTGCCAGAGTTCCCTCGGGGGCATGGGGGCAACCCCCAATAGACAATACTGGATTGGTAGAAATCATCAGAAGAACTATGCGAGGTGGTTTGACCAACAGAGATTTGGAAGGAGTGAATAGGAGTCCGTTCGCTCAGGAAATAAGGATGGCTCAGAATCAACCTACGTTCAAGCTACCGAGCGTGGAGGTATATGATGGCAAGGCAGATCCAACAGATCACTTGATGAGGTACACCAGACACATGGAGGTGCTTGGGGCATCGGAGGAAGTGATGGCTCGATGCTTCCCTTTATATTTGATGGACTTAGCTGCAATGTGGTTTAGGCAGCTGGGAGAAGGATCTATCAGGACTTGGAGGGAATTGGTGGAAAGGTTTTTGGGACAGTTTTGGGTTCACGTCAAGAGGCCGAAGAATGTGATGACATTAACATCGGTGAAGCAAAGGATGGATGAATCGCTTAGAGCTTTTCTAACTCGATTCAGTGCGGCAGTCGCTTCGGTGGATCGGCCTGATCCATCGATGGTTTTAATGGCAGCAGTATCAGGAGTCAGGGAGGACTCGGATTTCAAGGTGTCTTTGATAAGAGATCCCCCACAAGATCTCGATGAGTTCTTTCACGAGGCAGAAAGGTTCCTTCGACAAGAAGATGCAAGTACCGATTTAAAGTTGAAAAAGGTTAGTGCAACCGAGGTTGGAGCAGTATCTAGCAGTGGTTCTGATAAAGACAAAGGAAAAAGGAAGTTAGATGATGATTATGGAAACACTAGGAAGCGATGGAAGGATCCAAAGTTTTCCACATACACCGGATTGAACGAGACGCTGGAGCGGATATACCTGGATACCCGGAATCGCCTTCCTTACCGGAGGCCAGCTAGGAGAGAACCATCAGAACAGGAAAGGACATCGGGAAGGCACCGCCTCTTCCATGATTTAGATGGACATGATACCAACACCTGCAGGCACTTAAAGGATATAATCGAGGAGCATGTAAGGAATGGACAGTTACAGCAATATGTCGGAACTCGGAATGCAACGGTGGAGCAGGAGCAACCACCGACCACCTCACACCGTGATGATGTGAGGCCCAGGGATGATGGTTGATTGATCATCCATTGATCAGGGTAATATGGAATAAGCAACAAGCTACTAGCAAACGGCAAAGTCATTTACACATGTACGGGGACGGAGATAGCCCCTAGGCATGCTCTGAATGATGATAAACCGGGATGCTATGGTTTGTGAAATTTATCTTTTGCTTTTTGATTGGACACTGCTTTTCTCTTTGGATTTGGTTTTGGAGTTCGGATCGAACTCCTGGTTTTGCTTGTTTTTTGATTTGGATTTTCCACTGGATGATTGTTTTTGGTTCTGGATGCTGGTTTGAATTTCTGATTCTTTGATTTCGATTTGGATTTTTGGGATTTGGATTCTGGATTGGATTTTGATTGGATTTTCATCTGGTTTTTTATAAATGGTCGTCGGGTATGGATTATGCCTGGCAAGGGGTGAGTCACTTTGCCCGAACGTGGTAAATTGACTCATTCAGGTCGCTGAGTATGGACTATGCTCAGCAAGGGTCCGGATGACCAGGATTCGGCCTAGGACTTAGGCCCCGCATTATCGGTTATTGTATCAGGTCGTTGAGTATAGACTATGCTCAACAAGGGTCCGGAGAGACCAGAATTCGGCTTAGGACTTAAGCCACGGCATTGCTCAACGTCCAGGGACACTGGACCACAGTCGTCAAGTATGGATTGCGCTTGGCAAGAGCCCGGAGAGGTTACGGACTTGGATATCGACCCGGAGAGGTCTTGGATTCGGTTATTGGCTATTGGATAAGGATGGATCAGGACTCTGCTGTCGAGTTCGAATGGATATGAAATTGGCCAAGGCTTTGGTTACGGGATTTGGAATTGGGCATCGACTCGAAGCAGTCAAGGATGACATACTCTGGCGATATGGCTATGGACTTCGGATATTGGATTCGGAACTATTCAAAACATGCCTTGTTATCACAAGGCATGTTTTGGGGGGCAAAGTGTTATCCCATTTTTGGTCAAAACTAGAATATCAACAAATGGACGAGGAATGATGGATGTCAGGATTGGAGATCAGTTGGAATCAAGGCTACGATCGGTATCGTCAAAATTTGGTTGAACTTCGATCGGGACGAAATTAATTGGAGATGATGATAAGGATTAGGAAAGGCTATGTTTCAAATTTCAGGTTAATCGGAGTTCATATGAAGGAGTTATGATCGATGCAAGGTAGGAAGGGCATGGCTGTTCGAACCCATCAAGGTGTTCGTTTCGAACCCATCAGGTTCGAACCGATCGAAGGCACACAAGGTTCGAATCGATACACTTCGTATCGAATGGTATGGATTCGGCTCTGAGAAGTTCGCATTAGGTGTTGGTTCGACTCGATAGTGTTCGTATCGGTCAATATGGATACGAACTCCGCGTTCGTATCGATCAGGTGGGAAAGGCATATGGATTTTGCTACGAATCGATGGACTTCGACTCGATGACAGCACAGATCTCCTTCGTATCCATAGGGTGTATACAGGTTAGTTTGTATCGATGGTGGTTCGGATCGATGGTAATCTGGGTTCGTACCTATCGATACGAAGAGAGCGTTCGAACAGAATACGTGGGGAGTCGGCTTTGTGGATTCGAAGGAGATGGGTTCGAAGGAGATGGGTTCGAAGGGGATGGACTCGAAGGAGATGGACTCGAAGGAGATGGATTCGAAGGAGAAGGGTTCGAAGGAGATGGATTCGAAAGAGGTGGGTTCGAAGCATGGATTCGAACCAGGCAGAACACACGGAACTTTGAACTTGAATCGATCATATCTTCCAAACCATTGATCCAAATGCAATGAAATTTTTACAGGAGCTTACATACATGTTGAAGAATGTTCTCACCAAATTTCAGCTCAATTGGATGATTTCTTGATCGATTCGAACCTTACTTCGAATCAATCCTGATGTGGGCCCGGATCTTCAGATTTCGGGCGCGTGGGCCCCCCTCACGTGCTTGAAGCGGTCTACCGGATTTTTAGGAGAAATATCAGCCTCCTACGCCTATAAATAGAGCCCCTGGTCATTCAGAAAAGGGGTCGGAGAATTTGGAGAAAGAAAGCACACCCGGACGTTGCCTGAATCATTCCATATCATCATTGTTGCTATTTATTTCAAGTTTTGGACTTTGTAACTGCTGTAATCATCAAGTATAATCAATAAAAGGATAAAAAACTTTGGAGTGGACGTAGGCCGGAGATAGTCGAACCACTATAAAACTTGTGTCTCTGTTCTTTACTTTTGGATTGCTGTTTAATATTTGCTGAGATCCGAGATTTGTGTTTGAATATTATTGATTTATATTCATACACTGGTGCTTTCACGGTATTCGGGGTTTGTGACCAATTTTGGCGCAAACAAGTATTGACTACAACCTCCTTTAATGTTAATCAATTTCATATTTAACTTAATTACCAAATTAAAATAATAATTAAGCACTAAATACATCATTAAGTATTAACCTAATAATTTTAAAACTTGTATTTAACGGTTAAACATTCTCCAGGTTTACAGTGTTCAAAACTTGTTAAAAACCAGATACACTTTACTTTATCCATTTCTATTATTTTTTTAGTACAGGTTGAAAGAAACCGAGTCCCCCCTATTAAACACCGAGTTGAACCTCGCGTCATTCACCTATCTTCCCCGAGTCCCCTCTGTACATCCCCCTTCTTCTTCTCTTTTTTTTTTAGTTCCTGTAGTTTAATTTTAAACGAACTATAAATTACATCAGGGATCTAACCCACTCAACATCGACTCGAACCCGAAGAAAACATTCAACAAGCTCGCGCACGACTCGAGACTATTCACTGACACAACGCTGTCCCCTCCTCCCCGCCGTACACGTGCACGGCGGCACCAATGACCACCGGCGAACACCGAAGACGCAGACACATCACAATCCACTCCCTAATTCGAAACCCAAAGTCGAAATATCTTCAGAAATGTCGAAACGAAAATCGACAGTTCAACCCATAACAGAATTTGAACCCCTCCACCAGTAACACCTCGTCATCGCCACACAAGGCACCAGAGTAGCCAAAATTTTGCCCACGCCTCGACATCACGGCCTTCGACCCTTGACCAGAAACCCGTGGCACTCGATCTCGAAAAGGAGTTGCACTCGTATGGTTACAGTCATGACAAAAACTTTGAGCAAAAACCCTAAATCAATCTCAATCCCTTGATTCTCTTAATAGAAAAATTATTTGATAATTTTTGTGTGATCATCAATGTTTATACTTGCTTAACTATAAATTTGAACATTTATCATTGGATTGATAATCTGTAATTGGTAAAAATGTCAATTTTGATAAACCTTGAACTGCCCTTTCAATTCTACACTAAAAATTCTTATTTCTGCTCTAAAGATCCTATTTTGAATTTAAGATCTAGGTTATCAACTTGAATTTATAATTTGTAACAGAAGAATTTATCAACATAATCTTTGTTACCTGTAAAAAATTAGTTTACTGAGCATAGCTTCTTAATATGTTTTTAAACAAAAATTTAAATTCCTGGTTTAAATTCGAGTATATGATTTTGATGAAAAATTTAAAGCTTTTCTATGATCATATGAAAATAATACAAGATCAAATAGTTTCAACCCTGTAATCAGAAATGAACAACATATCATCAAGAACAGTCTGCATATAAGCACAGAATTATACCAAGAGAAAACACAGACATCACCATGAAATCCACAAATCATCTTACTGTTAAAATTAAACTAAAGCTTGAATGTTTATGTTTACTCACCAGAAAACAAATATTGTTGAACAGAGCATGGTTGTTAATAGAAGCCTGCAGCTTGAAGTTTTGAATAAAATCAGAGTTTGCTTGCATCTTTTTTTCTTTTTCTTTCTGTTTTCCTCTTTATATTTTTCTTCTTCTTTCAGTCATACTTATATTATAAACAAAATAAAAGATGGATACCTATATATATAGAAGATAAGAAGTTAAGTATGAATGGGAAAAAAAGAGTTTTAACCTGGTTAGGTGTTACTTATACTATTCATTTTGTTTTATCAGGCAAAATTCCTAATGGCCTGACATGACCTTGAATTCGGTCCAAAGCTTTGCTGAGAGAATGAAACATTAAATGCTCATGTACTTATTGTCTACACTTAATCTTATAAGTACATATATTTTCATGACTTGCTTTACATAATTATTTACAGGTGCACATATATACAAGCCTGTTTTACTTTACTTTTATACTTATCTCACTGTTATCTAATTATGTTGATCAGATTCTATTCTGTAAAGTAAAGATTTGTGCATATTTTAAATAGGCACAAAGATGTGCTCGAACAGAAGAGCAGTAATGTTGTTGCTTAACTTGTTTACATAATTATGTGGTACTGTGAAGACATGGTATGCATTAGTATGAGCTATGTACTTCAGCAAGTAGCTTGCATAGGAAGACAAGTTATTTTAATGCTTGTATTTCAATCTACCTGAGTTTGTCAGGTTTCTTCATTAATGTATATATCATAATTATGTTTGGCTGAGTGAAAATATTGTATGTAAACATGTACTTATGTAGGCAGGCTAGGGTGTTGTATATGAAGATAATTTATATATGAATACCTGTCTTGTTATTAGCCTCCAGTTTAAATATTTTCATATATGTGAAGATATGGTGTAAAAATAATGTTTTTATGAATTGCTTGCTTGAATAATAAATATGTTTGGGGTCAGATTTATATTTACCTTGGTTTACTTGTGAAAATAAATTTGTTTTATTGTTTCTAACTTGAATAATTTACATATATGTGGTTGTTGATTGATTTGTGCATGAAAATATTTTGTTTGGTTAACTTCTAATTTACGTAAGTTATACATAAATGTTTTAGTTTAGTTTTAGACTACATTTGATTTTGTTTTACTTTATACTTTGAGTTTTATACCTTGTTCTTATTTTTGCTTTGTTTACAAATTGTTAAGTTATGTTATATGAAATCTTAACCAATTAATTCTTATTTTAAATTTTACATTTGTATTTTATATTTAACTATCAATGTTCAAGTCATATTCAAAATGATTTCTTACTTATATTTGTATCCATTTCTATTTGTACTGTACTATTACTTATTTAAATTAAGTTATATACACATATTTGATTTATATTTTACATTTATATTTTATTCTTATTAAAATTAGATTTTAATTTAAACATTAACATCCATATATATATATTTCCAAATGTAAACAAAGTATAGTATTTAATTTAGTTATATAAGGCAAATATATTAAGAAATTCTGTTTAAATTTCCAGAATCAAATTTCCTTTTAAAATACAAATTTATATAAACAAATGACAATTATTCCAAAATCATGTTCATTTGAAAATAATCAGTTCACATTTTATTTAATCAGATTAAATATTTGTCAAAATAATAGGGCCAAAATTCAGGGTCGTTACAAATACACACAGATGTATGTGATTTAAAAAAGTATCAAATTCGAGGAGGGAAAAAAGATTTTATTATCTTTATCGATGACCGTACTAGGTGTTGTTATGTGTACCTACTGAGAAGTAAAGATGAGGCATTTGAAATGTTTAAACAATACAAGGCAGAAGTTGAAAATCAGCTGAACAAGAAAATCAAAGCCTTAAGAAGTCATATGAGAGGTGATTATGAATTTCGATTCGAGGAATTTCATGCACAAAATGGTATAATCCATTAAACAACGGTACCATATTCTCCTCAATCAAACGGTATAGTAGAACGTAAAAATCATACCCTTAAAGAGATGATGAATGCTTTGCTTATTAGTTTTGTTCTACTAGATAACTTCTTGGGGAAGAAATACTTGCAGCCAATCACATTCTAAAAAAATCGCCTCATAAGAAAACTTCGAAATCTCCATATGAACTGTGGAAAAACAGTCCACCGTCGTACAAATATTTAAAAGTATGGAGGTGCCTTGTAAAAGTAGTACCCAAACCTAAAAAGGTCAAAACTGAACCAAAAACTATAGATTGTATATTCATTGTTTATGCTCATAATAGTAGTGCATACCTGTTTTTGATGTATAAATTTGAAATTGATGACATTCATGAAAACACCATTATCGAATCTCGAAGTGAAAGATTCTTTGAACACGTTTATCCATGGAAAACCTCTACTGAAACTATTGTTCAAAAGAGATCAAGAGATGCAGATAGACTAGATACTCCAGACCTCTACTGAAACTATTGTTCATCTTGGGAAACAGTTGTGCATCCACATTTCAGCGTCATTGATGGAGCAATTCTGTTTCAAGGAAGCTTTAATCTTACTGGACTCAAACAACCCCTATATTGGTGCGGACTGCCATTATGGTAAGTTTTAATCCCTTTTTCGTTTTGTTGTTGGTCAAATGCTAATCAGTATACTGGCAGTAACAGTACCCACACAAATTTTTAGTATGGATGTATAGTTATTAGAGTAACACGTATCCGCAGAAAGAATGATTCATAACCAGCAGTTACTTTCATAGTTACTTTCATTATTATTTCAGCCTTGCAAGAGTAGTTACTAGACCTCAGCCCAGCCCTGATGAAAGTGTTGTTGATGTCAGGTAATGGAACTGTATGTGGTTATCCTTATCTCAATATAAGTGCATTTGATATAACGTCTCATGTATAGTTATCGGAATCAAATGATAAGGTGTAAGAAAATCTGTAAATTAAATGGAACCCAGTGCACGAGGCTCCGGTACGATAGCGTGCTCTGAAGAAGTCGATAATGTACACAGTCTTTCTCTCGCATTGCGAAGAGGTTGTTTTTGGACTTGAATCTGCATGTCCAAATCACCATGCGGGTGACCTAACCGTTGTGTCCAGAAAATCTGTAAATAATTAGAAAAAACCGAAGGAATTTTTTTTTAGCGATTCCATATACGGTTTGTTTATTTAGTCATTATTATTGCACAACCAGTTGCATCAAAACAACATACAATGTCCAAAGTCGGTACAAGACTTCTTAAACATGGGGTCGTCGGCATATCAAATAATCTCTCGCCAATGTTGCATAAAATATCCCATAGAATTTATCTCAAGAACATTACTATAAAATATCCTCATAAAATATTCCTTTGTATTTATCTCATAAAACAGTCTTGTACAAAGTCCTTGTAGAATATTCCATGGAAATTGTCTTTGTGAGTGTGGTGTGAATAAAAAGTACATAAATCCTCACAATGTTAATTAACGAGCTTCTATTTCGAAGATAATGCACTTTTAGACCTGTTTTTTTATTTTTTAAACAAAAAGAAATATTCCTAATTTATAACTGGTTGAATGTCTCACAGTTGGCAACAAATGCATTGCACTTGAACAGTTTGTCTGAAGGGAAAAACAATAACCGTTCATCCCACACGAATATAATGAAAAAAGTTCATTTTTTCCTATGTTATCGATGTATTGTGGAGAAAATCGCAGATACAAAATATGATAAGTCTGATAAATTTAGTTTGTTACGTGTACTTCATGTACTCAAGTAGTAGAAACACTGCACACACTTAGCTAAGCAGTGTAATATATTATATTACAGAGTGGTAGGAAAGCAAATTTATGGTTTGTGCGCATTTGAAATGCTAATACTTGTAAATAATAACAGAATTTAGTTATCAAATGTTCTTAATGATAACATGGTTGCTGAAGTTTGGAAACAAACAGTACAACATATAAGTTTGGTCAATAACTTCTAACAAAGAAAATCTATTACTTTTACACATGATCAAACTCGTATACACACTACTCCACCTCTCTTATTTTTCATGATGTGGGACTATGCCTTTTCCAATGTGTATCCATTATCCATACGCAATGCAAGACACATCAACAATGGTATCATCTATATATCAACCAATGGCAATGACCAAGAGGAAATTATTTGGCTATTGAAAAAATATAGGTATCCCAATCAAGAGGAAACAACTAACATTTTTGAAAATACTGTGAACAAGTTGAATGATTAGTAGAAGAATCCACTAGCATCATGCAATGAAGGTTTAATTATGTTATTTTCCCTTCATATAGTTTTATATACTTCATTTGTCAATTACCATGTAATTATATTTGTACTGATTGCATCTGCCTTTCTTATTTCTTCAAAGTGTATATTTTAGTTTGCAGGGATTGTATGATATATGAATTTATCATGAATGCAGCGATAATACGACATGACTGATGTGAAAATTCTACTTGTAATTTAATGCACTCTATTGAAAATCATGACTTTAAATTTTCAGAACCATGTTGTGGAAAGCTGCTTGATCTTTTTGAGATAATGAACTATTAACCTTACAGAGGTGAGTGAATTACTTGATCCAAATAGGCAGGAGCCCACAAGACCCACACACACACAACAACACACACAAACACATCATACATACATAAGGGGCAGATGTTTCGTTGATTATGGTACTGCCTTCCAAGTTACCGAGCTGAAATTTTGAAAAAATGGATGAGTTGAACAAGAGACTAATTTTTCTAAATAGTTGAAGCTTTTGAGGTTTAGTATCGTGGGAGTAAAGTTGCAAAGATGAGGTTGGTGAAGGTGATAATACTCTTATTTAGTATTTGTTGCAAGTTATGTTTTATCTACTGGAATAAACAAACCTTTTATCACATTGTTGTATCTGAACTCCCATTGTAGCAAAATATGACCATTTGTATGTAGTTTTTTCTTTAAAACGCTAATATTTGGAAAAACATTGAACGAGTTAATGCAACTTGAAGGTTAGACAAGCATCGAATAAGTAGACTGGGACAAGCTCAAGGCTCGGGTTTAAAATGAGTAGAAAGAATTAAGGATTAAAGGCAACGAAAAATGGAACAAGTCATCCAATGACGGTCACAATGGTCTCAATGAAACCATGCTTTAAGTAACTCATTGGTGGAATCAAATGGCATAATCCTCTCTACAACGAGAAAGAAGTCCTAAAATATCAAGGGAAGTCCAACATAGGGAGTGGAAATAAAGAAATTGGAGTGCTGAACGTTATCAATATCTTTACATCGCATTTTGTTTGATAACAGAAATTTCATTATAATCTTTCACTATCTATCTATATATATATATATATATATATATCATAATTCCTTGCATGTATTTTATGTATTTAACATGAATTGAGGTCAACAACATGACTGCACAAATTGATAGGTAAAAAGAAAATCGTTTATGGAAAACAAGACCGCGAATGGGAGATGATCCTCAAAGGACTGCCTTGTAGAACATTTCAAAAGTAAAAAAAAAACGAACCAATATGCATGTTCTTTACTTAAGGTGCATTTCTTCAACAATTTGTAAAATTTCAAAAGTAAATAAAAAATTCAACACGACTAAACTAATCTCGTCCAACATTTAGTAAGCGCCAAATCTTTCTCCTTCCCCGCTTTCCTTTTAATTTTTTCATTAACTCATCTTCAGTGAAAATCTCTTAAACTTCTCTCAAAACAAACAGTGGAAAATTTATTTCAAAACCTGTATTGTTTAGCAAAACCACCATAACTTTTGATGCACTTTGAAATTTTTTATAGAATCGGATGCATTTTCCTATGAAGAAGTTAAAAGAAAAGGAGTATTAAGGAAACAAACAGTGGAAAAAATGATTTGTATTGTTCTTACTCAAAAACCACCGTACCTTCTCATAATACTTCAACTAGAAAAAGAACTAAGAACCAAAACAAATAAAAAATAAAGGGTGGACCAAATGGTAAATTCCACCTGGTACAAATTAAAAACAAACACTTCTTTTAATTGAACTAAAACCTTCAATAACTACCATGTGTGCTGTTATTGACACTTCAACTTTGGATACAAGGGGTCAAATTTTATTTTCAATCCATAGAAAATTAAATTGCTGCTAGGGAATACATATCATATTAATAGAACATATATTTTTATCTTTTTTGCCTTTAGTTAAAACATCAGAATCTTAAACATTTGTATTTACTTTCTCCTTCTCCATTACTATTGAAAAATTAATAACTATGAGAAAAAATTCATCTCAATCTTCACAATCAGATCCTAACTTTTGATGAGAATGTGATGAAAAGATGATTTCTTAACCCGATTTATTGTGCGTTTTTTAATAGTGGTAAAAATTAGGGTTTAAAATTAGTGTGTTGGATGCTTTCTTGAGTAAGAAAAAACCTTGTAACTTTTTCATTTGCAATTCTGTTTTGGAGGTGAGTTTGAATTCTTCATTATTTGATTAATGATTTTGAATTAAACTTTAATGGTGATTAAGAAAAAATTAGAATAAATTAAATAAATGACAACTATGTCAATTTGACTGTAATTTTATAAGAGGGCAAATTTGATTAGTATCCCTCCGTGATAAAAAAAAACTTTTTGAAAGAAAATAACCTACTCAAATCCAAACTTAAGTGTCGATAGCAATGTTTTGCTACATTTATTGTCCCCTTTTGAGATAAGCACAGTGGCGCTCTGTTGATTAACTTCCAAATCACACTTGAAAACTCCTACTAGTTCTAGATTTGAATAACACAATTTAGCATTGCAATTATTAGCGATGTCGTTTCGTACCAATTGCTATTCAACTATCAATTGTTGACGAACCAGCTTGGGCGCTATCACCTCCGCCGAAAACTCGAAGGGGCTCATGTCAGAACGTCTTAATAATAAGCTCCCTGCCTTTAATTTCATCATCTTTAATTACCACATTTTTAAGTAGCTGCATGGAGTTAGATAAGATTGTTGAATTACTGGTTTTGATTCACGACAAGACAGTTCAGAAGCTAAAAGAAGAATTTGCATTCATTCATGACAAAAAGAAGACAACGGAGGATCTCTAGGCTTATAGTAACTATTATAGATATTGAGTCTTAGACATATGTTAAAATCAATTCTCAAGTTTTAAAATTTTTAAATTTTCTCTTTACAAACAGAAGTTCACTGTGCAATTTATGCACAGCGGGTCGACTGACTGTTCTTGACAGTCGACTGACTGTGCATATGCACTATACTGAACACTTTTCATATTTTTAAAACGGCAAATATTTTTAAATATTCAAACACCAGTCGACTGAACCGGCTTCAACTGCAAAAATTCTGAATGGACATCTTCTTCCATGAAGGGATGCACTGCATGAATATATGTCTCTCTTGGCTGAAACTCTTCACTAAGAGTTGCATCTCTCTGAAAACTATATATATAAGTTATCACTCACTTCATAATCACCAATTTCTAATTCTAATTCTCTATATTCTCTTTTGTGATTATTCTAGTGCTTTCATACTCTCCATTGCTTTGAATCTTTGAATTATATTATATACTTTGATTCTTAGCAATATTCTTCCTTTCAAATCTTCACATACTCTTTATATTCTTGAGGAATTGATTATAGGAAGTTTGTAATCTTAATAGACAAATCAGTGTTATCAAGAACACATTAAGTCAACCACATTTATACTTTGTTAAAGTCCTGTTCTGCTGCTCAGGCAAGGAAAAGTTCTCTTCTGCCGCTAAGGAAAAAATCCTGTTCTGCTGCTCAGGTGTTGTTTACCTATTCATCCGGGTTAAGTGAGGGTATTGTTAGTTAAAGCTAGAAGTTAGTCTGGGACTGGACGTAGGACGGTGCTCCGAACCAGTATAAAATCTCTGGTGTCATTTTACTTACTGCATTTATATTCCGCGTTATTTACTATCTATACTCTGTATTACTGTTTATCCATATTACACGGTCCTATTCACTTTCAAAGATAAGTTCCAATCTAATATGGGTTGGAAGTCCAATATTTTGAAATGTTCTAGTATTTCATTCTACTCATACATGCAAAATCACTACTGTAACAGCAATATCCAATATTCTGTTGATTGATTTGTTTTATGTGATCTTGTTTAGTACCTGATCGAAAATTTCATCTTTGACGACCCGGAATTTTGAGCAATATCAATTTAATATTCTTTGATAATAATTAAATTGATTTGGTCATTTTATACTATAAATTGACAAGTTAAATTTATTTTAAAGGCTGAAAATAATAATTTGTTAATATCTATTAATATTTTTCTTAACATTATAAATAGGCAAGTTAATTCTTTTGAAAGTTAATAATATTTTGTTTTGAAAATATTATTTTGGTGATTTAAAATTGGTAAGATTTATTTTATTTTCTATTTATAATATACATATTGATATATCTTGTAAATAGGGAATGTTTAATGTAATAAAAACTTTATATTCAAATTGTAATATATATGAATGTATATATTGTAATTTGATATTTGTTTTAAAATTTAATATGGAAATTAATAAATTTAATGTTAGAATGTTTCTATTTGAAATGTCTATATATATTTGTATATATATTTGAAATAGGAAAATTATCAATTTTAATTTAATAAGAGTTTTCAAACTTGAATATATTTAGTTTTGAATTTGAAATGATAATTTGATTTAATGTCTTTGAAATGATATTTGAAATTTAAATTTTAAATAATAAAGTTAATTTCTTATTTTATAAACATATATTTTAGCTTTTGTTTTTAATAAGATAAAATTTGTTTTAAAAATTTATACAAGGAGTTAACTAAATTTCTCAATTTATGAACAAATGATAAAATTAAATTGATTAAAATACAAGTTATTTAAAAATGCCTATATGAATTTGTTTTAAGATAATGAAAGCCTAAAGTATATTTTTATAAGATGGAAGCATTTTATAATTATCTAACATTACACAAATACATATATTGCTTAAAGAGATTATTTTAAGATAAAATAACATTTAAAAGAAAATTTAATAACACTTATAAAACACTTGTAAACATTATAGGATATGTAAGGACATTTGTAAACATAGGAGTATATGTGTAAGTTAATGAAGAACTTGAATGTGACAAATGTCTTCCTCTCTAATAATTTAATTTAAAATTTAATTGTAAAATAAAAAGATGAGTTTATTTTCAGCAAGAGAATTCCTTTACTCTCTTCAAATGAATACAAATATATATTAAAAAAATGAAAACTGCAAAGAAATCTGGAAATAACAAGGAAGATGAAACCTGAAAGAAATATGCAGGATTCTTTCAAATAGAAAATTAGAGGCAAGCATGATGTAAACTTCAACAATTCAAATGCTCAGCTGCAAGATTAAAATTCAACATGCACTTCAGATTCATCAAGCAAAACAATTCTGTAAATAGCATGCAAGATAATTGCAAACCTGGAAAGCATATAGTCTCTGTCTTCTGCTTTATACAAAGGTGAGTAAATACAATTTTAAAAGCAGATTTAAATTTTTAAAATGGATTTTTGTTCTTGTGGAATTATGACGATTCATCTGGATTTTTGAATTTAAACTAATTGCATGTTTGAAATATAAAATGCTTGATGTCTGTGTAAATAAACAGTTCTGTGTGATATTTACAGGTAGAAATATATTAAAATCAATAACTTCATATTGGATCCAAGTTAGCTTATGATTTATGAATAAGAGTTGTTTGAAATCATCTATCTTGTCATCTAAAAATGTTTGTAAGTTTTAAATTTGAAGAATTAATTGTAAAATTTCAGATTTACAGTAAAATATAAATTCGGCCAAAATTTGATGAATTCAATTTCAAGTTTTGATTGCATGATTGAATTGCAAATGGAAAATTATGATTTTTAGTACTTGAATCATAATTTTTAATGAGTTAATTAGTGAGTATTTTGGGATTTACTGATTTGGGGTTTTCGGCCAAATCACGGCAAACCACGGCGAATTGGACATCGCCGTTGAACTCGAAGGTGGAGGGGGCTTCTGTGATCATGTGAAAAATGCTTCGAGGATTTTTAATAGGTTGTGATGATTGTTAATCGAGGAGTTAGGGTTTTATTACCTGTTTTCAGCCGATGTGTTCATCATGGTTTCACGGTGTCGTGGGACTATCGGAAGTGGTCGTGAGTGGTACTGTGGTTTCGAGGCAACGTGGAGAAGCGTTGTCTAAGGTGGCGGGGTTGCTCGAGTTTGGAGTTGCCGTGGAGGGGGTGATGGTGGTTTCGAACGATTTCAGGTTGAAGGTCGAGATTTTGTTCTCGATGGAATTAGTGATTTCTGGGTTTAGTTTGTTGATGTTGAGGTTTAAGTCGACCTGGGGATGATCGGCGTGGAGTTCGCCGTTGATCATTGGCGTCGTGCACGTTCATGTGCACGTTTGTGGGCTACTGCAGAAGTTCTGGGAAGAAGGAGGAGGGAACTCGAAGTATGCTCCGTGTTTTCGTCGTTCTGGCTCGAAGCAGGGGGTAGGTAGGGGGAAACTAGGGGTTTTGCTAGTTTTACTCGGGGTGTTTGCTGTTTAACTCGGGAATTTCTGTAGTTTGCTCGTGTATTTGAGTTCGCAGGGTTCGTTTCTGTTTGGGGTTCAAACAGTTATAAAGGTTTTTAAAATTAACAGCAAGGTTTTTATAAAGTTTTTAAAACAAGATAATATGATTTTGTAAATAATTTTAGATTAAAAACAAGAGTTAAACAAGTTTGTTTATAAAACTAAATTGTTTTAAAGTTGGTTAAACAAAGTTTTATATATATAAAATATGGAAGTTTAAAATAAAATTAGTGTAATTTTGAATTAAGTTGTATTAACTTTTATTTAGTAACTATGGAAAGTTTTAAAGATTTAAAAAGGTTTGATTTGAATATTTAAAATTGTTTTAATCATAATTGACTTTTAAAATAATTTATTTTTAAATAAGGATTAATGGTTAAAGTTTAGAAATCAATTATAATTTAAGAAATTATAAGTTTTGATTATTTAAAGATAATTAAATTTGTAAAGATAATTGAGATAATTAAATCATTTTTAATTATCAAGTTTTATTTGTTAATAAATGATTTAATTAAGATAATGGTTTCTTAATTAAGAATCTTTTAATATAGTAGATCAAGAATCATTTAATTAATTTAAATGATTAAGTTAAATAAATTAATTAATTAAATAATTAATTAGTGATTAATTAAGATAATCACTTATGAGTTAATATAATTCCTTGGTGAAGTAATTAAGTGATTAATTACAGAAGGTAATTAAGTAAAAGATAATTACTTTATGAAAAGTAATTAAGTAATGTGATTAAGAGTTAATCACTTTAGTTATTAATTAAAGAATTAATTAATAATTAGTTAAAGGTTTAAATTATTTGATTAATGATTAATTAATAAAAGGATTAAGAGTAATTAATTAAGTGATTAATTACTTGTTAAAGTAATCTATTTAGAAGAAATTTTAATTAATGAAGTAATCATTATTTAATGTAAATAATTAATTAATTGTTAATTAATAATTTAAGATAATTTATTTATAAATAAGTTTTAATTACTAATTGTAATTAAAGTAATTAATCAAAGGTGATTAATTAAAAATAATTAATCAAGTATGATTAATTAAAAGTGATTAATCAAGTATTTAATTAAAAGTAAATTAATCAATGTGATTAATTAAAAGTGATTAATCAGGTATGATTAAAGGATAATTAAGGAATAATTATCAGAATAATTAGAGAATAATTAATCAAGGTTGATTAATTTAGAAGGAAATTAAGAGGTAATTACTTAGAATAATTTGGTAGTAATTAATCAGGATGATTAATTAATATGGTAATTAAGTAATAATTACTTAAAGTAATTAAGTAATAATTAATCAGGGAAGATTAATTGAGATGGATAATTAAGGGATGTTAATTAATTAGTTTGTAATTAATTAATGAATACGAAGTTGGATTGAAGATAATCCAAGTGATTAATTAAGGATTAATTTAATTTAAGGATTAATTAAATTAATCAAGTTTGAATCAAACTTGATTATGAATGGTTAATGATTGGATGATATATATCATTGGATGAGTTAATGATATTGGTTGTTGTTGGATGACATTGATTGATGGGTGATAATGTGAATATGTTATATCTGAGATGTGATACATATGCTGCTTTGTGATATGCATAGATGCATGTGATAATAGATGCTTCTCTATCTGTGTAATATGAATACATCCATTTATGTTAAGTGATATTTCTAAATATCTAATGATTAAATCCCTTAGGTATAACTTGGACATTAAAATGGCGTTTGGTTTCGATGAGACCGGGATCGGGTTTTCATATTTGGATATCCGAAAACCACATCGTTTCCAATTAAACGTTAGGTCGTTAATCCAAGTGGAGCAAGTGAAGACTCGAGGTGTGAGGGCTATACATCAGTATAACTCTATGGGTGATTCCGTAATGAGTTTGACGGAATAGTGCTTATAGATTCAAGATGGAGATTTAGAGTGCAAGGGCTATGGTTGTTGACTCTGAGGGTGATTTCCAAAACGAGTGCAATGAGATAGTGCCTTCGGTTTCGTTCGAACCCGGAATGAACTTGTATGGATTGAATGCTTTCAGCACATCGTCAGGCGGACGATGAGATTCTAAGATAATTGGTCCTATAAAGGTAATCGCAGCCTCAAGCCTCATCAACCGGGAATGGCTAAAACAGGGGAGGTGCAGCAAGGCTTCGTGGGTCGCTCCCACTGGAGAGCAAGATACATCCCTATCTAGAAGTCCCTTTATATTTCGGCTGTGTGGGCAGTTGGTCTGCAGCCAACTGCGGGGTGGTCTTGTTCGGGATTGTTCAGTAAGGAATGGTTTCGGCTTTGTGTTGCATGGTAGTGGGAGTACTCCTCGGTACGGTGATCTAGGCCACGTACTGTGACGGACGGTACCCCAGTAGCCCTGCCATTGATGGAAACCCATTTTCCCTACGAGACCCTACGGTTTTGTTTGTATTACCCACTTTTGTGGCTAGTAGCTGGAATTTAATCATGTAACAATTTCGGCTATTTCATATTTACTTGAAAACCCTAGACACTACTATAATATCACTGAATTTCCTATCAAATGTTTTGGTTAGCGTAAGGTAAAAACTTTTCCATGTTTATGTGTGGGAAGTCTTACGTGATACCTTTTCTTTTCAAAGGATTTTCTAAAGTTAAGCAATCCTAAACCGTTTACTCACACCAGACCCCTGTCTGACCCGAGTGTTTATTTTCTGTTTTATTAAACTCTTGGGTACTCATATTATATATGAGTAGTCAAGTGATTCAGGTTATCTCTTGACAAATTCTGGAGGAGCTTTGGAGTAGGAGGCTTCAGCGTGTAGATTATAGTTAGAGTTTCCGCTGTGTGTTATTCTGTATGATGTCTTGTATTGTATTAGACAGAAATGTTATAACTGTCTAAATTGAGATGTTTAGTTGTGTACTCTGATGTAGATGATACTATGTATATGTTCTATATTATATTTAAATCATTCCGCTGTGAGATTCTGATGTGTTGTTTTCTCTTTCTTCTCTTTCTTTTCTTCTTCTATCCCTTTCTTTCTTAATTAGTGATGCGATTTTCCGGGAGTGGAAAGTCGGGTCGCTACATCATCATTGTTCCAACCGTTGGTAATCGTGATTTGAAGTTTGTCCTTAATTATCTGCCAAATGGTTTTGGAATAGGAGATTCAAAAAAATGATTATGAGATTCGTCTCATTGTTTATAGAGTTTGCACTTCTGGTCACGGTAGTATTCCATTTGCTTACTCGGTTAGTAGTGTTTAATCTGCCCGTTTTTGCTAGTAAAACACAAATTGACATTTTAGGTGATCATGCATAATTCCATATATGATTGCACCATCCTAAAACACTCTGATTCACCCCAACAAAATTCCATGTAGAATAGAGAAAACTGACCGTTGCCTTATAGATTTCAAACCAAAAAATCCTCATCTTTATTTTGATTAATAGGAATACTAGATATTTGTTGGGTTATATGAGGAGGCAAATCAGACTTTTCCACTGTTCATTAGAAATGAGAGAGGAATCACTCTTGTTAGGGCCTTCAACGATTGAGACACATTCCCACTCCAACATATTTTTCAACCACTGGTCATTGATCCTTGGATCAAACCATAAACTAGTACTATCTCCGTTTGCTATTTGTCCCTGTGATTTTGATTTTTTCTGAACGTGTTTTGATTAGCAGTTTCCATGTGCATGGAGCATTGTTATCCTAAAAAATAGTCCAAAAGTTTCTATTTTTACAATATCAATTATTCATCCGTTGAGCCTATAAGCATCCTTCCGGCATTTTGCAAATATTTCCATGTAAGTTTTAGAGATATCGCTTATAACATTTTTAGTTTTTTAATCCCTGCTCCCCCTTCATAATTTGGTTTACATAAGTCATTCCAATTCAAGTTGTGTTGTTTATTTTTCCAAACAAAATTGGAACAAACTAAACTTATTTTGTTTATGACGGAGGCTGGTGACTAATGGAATTGAATCAAAAATATGATAATTAGATAAATCATATTTCCCAAATATATCGAATGCTTTCTTTTGTAAACACTAAAATGCCATCGGCTTACAATAAACGAGCGAGGAGTGGTTCAATAAAAAGAACAAGGGGTTTTTTGCCTTCATAGAAATCCATGTCAAGCAACATTAAGAAATACTCCATTGCACTTGCAAAGAGAAAGAGGGACAGAAGGACCCTTTGCCTTATACCTTTTTTTACTACTATCATACTGGGCCACCATCAGTTATGGTTGAGAAGGTAGTAAGAGAAATACATTATATATCACATTTGCAAATTTAAGGGAATCCCATACAAAGAAGCATACAATATATGAATTCTCTACTAACTTTGAAATAAGCTTTATGTAACTCCATTTTCAAACAAAGATTATTTAAGGTCTTTCCATTGAACCCTCTCACCATTTCATATGCCTGAAACGAATTTTCTATAATTAGTCTACCCAGATTAAAAACATTTTTGTTTATTGAGATTATAACATCTAAGTGTTACTTCATCCTATTACATATCAGATTGGCTAAAATTTTGTATAAAACATTGCACAAAGAAATTGGTCTATAACCTAAAAGAGTATGTGGGTTTACGGTTTTTAGGTCAGACAAATAAAGGTATAATATACCTCTTTTATAATTTTACCCGATTGCTGAATGTGCAACATTGCTTAAAAACATCTTCTGATGAATCTTGTAGAATTTCGAGTTGAAACCATATGCACCTAGAGAGTTATTATCATCGATATGGAAAACTGCTATCTTGACTTCCTCCATGTCAAAAGGCTTCTTTGAGCATGTTATGCATTTTTTGAAAGAATTATTTTGTAGGTAACATGTGAAAAATTATGTTTAAACTGGAAGTGTTAAATAAATTTGAAAAATATTGAATGACTTCCCTATTGTGATTTTCATTTGTATATACCCAGTTTTCATGTGCATCTCGCATCATCTTGTTAGATGGACTTGATTTTGAATGTGAAATACTTGCAATAAAAAAATGTAAAGCTCTATCACCTTGAGATAACCACTTCACTTTAGCTCTTTGAATGTACTCAATGGCTTGTCTTTTAAGTTGCTTGGATAGTTGGCTCGCTTTCTTTCGATATAATTCTAAATCTTGTGCATCATCTACTTGATTGAATATTCGAAAACATGCATCATCCCGTTCTTTCCTTAATGCTTAACCAGATATTTGAGTGGTAAAAGTCTCCATACTTCATTTTTAAGGCATGCTTTAGTTTTCTTTCGTTTTGATAAAAGCTAAAGAAGGGGATTTCCAAAGCAATTGAAGTTCCATTCAGCTTCCACCGTACTCTTATGATCGGATTTAAAATGCCAAGAATTACTATATTAGAAAGATAATTTTTTCCTACCATGAGCATGAAATGAGAAGGTAAAAATAATAAAGGCGTGGTCGTTGGTGGAGTAATTAGCAAAATAAACCGAGGAAAGAGGAAAATAGACATAACACTATTTGTTAATGAAAACTTTTGTCTGTTTTGCTATGCATCGACATGTTAGGGTCATCTCTCCATGTTTAAAAATTGCTTATACTAAGTGGTTTATATTTATTGGCTACTCCAACACAATCTATATCTGCTGACGGACTATAACCATCGTTGTTCATTCTATCATGGCCAAATAAAATAGCATTGAAATCACTTGCAACTAGGGCTGTCAATGGATATCCGAATAATCCAAAATCCATTTGCATCCATATTCGAAAAGCGGATAAATATCCACCTTTGAAATCTATCCTTCTGATTTTCGCCAATATTATATTTTAAACTATGCGTGTTTAGTACAATGAATGATATTTATTTATTGTTCTATTGAGCTTATCGGGATATATCGAACGTTGTTTCGAAGAGTCTAAGATCGGATTTGTGATCCTAAAACCACTTCGATCCAACGAGTACGTTTTCGTAATGAGGACAAGAACATGTAGTCGAAAATGGAGCATGAAGTGCAAGGGCTATTCGCTACTAATCCTAGGGGTGATTCCAAAATGGATGTAGTAGGAATAGTTCCTTCGGTTCCGTTCAGACCAAAAACGGACTTGTATGGATGAATGCTGTCAGTACATGTCATTGGAGGACAATGAGCATTCTAAGTGAATATTTCTAAAAAGGTAACGCTTAGCCTCGAGCACCATCAACCGGGAATGACTGAAAATCAAGGGAGATGCAGCAAGGCCAAGTGGGTCGCACCCAAGTAGGGTACGTCTACCCCTGTCTAGAGTCTCTTTTACTCGGCTGTATGGCAGTTGCTGATCCTAACCGCAGAGTAATCTTATTCGAGCTATCCACTTTAAGGAGTGGTCCGGTTTTGTGTAGTAGGGGATTGCGGAGTGGTCCTCGGTACGCTGATTTAGACAGGTACCTGACAGTGGTACCCAAATGCTCAGTCATTCAGTTAGAAATCCAATCTCCAATACATGCCTTTACGGTTTTGATTATAGAGCCTAGTATTGCTGGAATTTAATTAATATAACAATTTCAACAATTTGAATAATTATTTATGCTTAGACACTATTATAATATCAAAGGATTTTGATATGAAATGTTTTGGTCATCGTAAGGTAAAAACCCATTGTGTTTATTTGTGGCGCGGTCTTATGAGATATCTTTGATTTTCAAAAGGATTTTTGAACTTCAATAATTCAAATTGAGTGTGTTTACTCACGCTGGTTTTCCTGACTGACTCGGGTGTTATTTTATTATAATGCTCGGGTCAGACCGAGTATCACAGATATATGATAGGATGCTATCGAACCTAGGAGACGAGCTGGATGACGAAGACATATATCATGTATCTGATTTATATTCCACTGTGTATTGTAAGCTGTATAGTCAGCTTTTGTGAGGATAAGTTATTATAACTGTCCAGTATTGTGCTATTAGTGTATTGTACTCTGATGATGTAATGTGTAAAAACAGTAATGGTCCTTTTTGTGTACAAATATGTTGTTATCTATTATATATTATTCCGCTGCAATTGTAAGATTATGTGTTGTTATTTCCATTTTCTTCTTCTACCTCTTTCTTCTTTTCCTAACGATCTGGTATTTCTAGCATCCGATTATTCGGCATGTAATATGGTGGACGTATTGATGTCGATTTTTGGAGGTCGAAAATTCCAGACCATGACATACATAGAGAGGGTACTTTTAACATTTGTTGGCAGGCGGTGGCCTTGTCGGAGTTCGTTGACGAAGTGCAATGGGTGGCGACCATGCTGAAGCTCTTTAGGAAAGTATTCATTGTATCTTGTCCGAGTGTTGCTTGGAGTAAAAGGATGTAGGTGGAGTTGGTAGGCTTGGATGTAAATATATATCAAGATGGAGATTGTTAGATTTCGGCGATGCAATATTTTCATATTAAAGAAGATTTAGAAGATATTGTTGATTTCGGTGATATTATATTTCCAAGTAAAAAAGATTTGAAAGATATCTGAGGTAATTACTCAAATATATTGCATTTTTTATTGTATTAAAGAGGACAATGAATTATCTTGACGAGAAGAAGAGCGATTTGAAAGATTAAAGCTATCAACAATTCTCCAGTCAGTCGATTAAAGAAGAAATCTTATCATGCGCGTGCAAATTGAAGGAAACTGAAAAATCAAATAGATAAACGTTTTCCATATGAATAGGAGAATTAGTGAGGCATTGATTTATGACACTACTAGAAAAAACAAGTATTCTGACAGCTTCAAGCGACGGCTTCAGACGGCCAATTTGCGACGGCTTTCGAAGGGCCGTCGACGGCCGTCGGAAGCCGTCGGAAAATCGCGACTTACAGGGCTCAGCCGAGCCTTCTTATTCCTCATTCTGCATACGAAATTTCTAAACCCAAAATCCGCAAATCTCTTCCCCAAGCTTTCAATCATCAATTTCGAGCTTTTGAATCCTCCCCGGCTGCGTAATCAACGTCTATTGCTCTCTAGCTCAGGTATAATCTCTTATTTTCGCCAAAATTCAGTTTTTACCCTAATTCTAGATTTGCATAAGTTGATAAATTAGGGCTAATTGTTGTTTGAAATTGTTTCCAATAGTGTTATAATAGTTTCTAGCATTCCATGGTATTCCTATTTCATCTTTTATCGTGAAATTGCGAAAAACATGTATAATTTGTGGTTGTTCGTGTATATATAAATTGTTGTGTATGCCTTGATTCTACGATTGTATATGTGTGTAGCGCTGCTATCATTGTATTGTGTTAGTTGGAATAAAATAAAATGAACGTACGAGCTATGAATATTATATTGTGCATGCATTGACTTATGCAACAAAAAAATACGTCGAACGAGTCTTAAGTTGATATAATACGTCGAATAAATGTGTTAAATTAAAATATATTTTTGTAAATGTGAGCAGTTAGTACAACTGTATTTTTTCGTAAAATGCGCACATGTAATTGACAAATGTCCCTTAGAGAGTTTTTGGCCCCGTCTGACGTGTGTTGTACATGATCGTTGTATAAATAGTCATTTTTTTGAAAAACGACCATTTATATTCATCTGGTACAATGTTTGTTGGATTTGTTCCTGTATTGGATAAGTTATGAACACAGTAAGAAATTGCATTTTTTATACTACTTCGTCTCAAACGGTTCATAAAATTTCGGCCTAACTTTTCTTTTTTGTTTCCTACGTACACGCATTGTGTACAATGCAGCGAGCAAAAGGGAAATGCTGCCGAAATTTTTTTGAATCGTTTGAGACGAAGTAATATGCGAAATGTAAATGCTTACTGTGTTTGTAATGGGATGTAGGATGCTTGATCATAGAACAAAAAAATTGTACAATTTTTTATATCAATACGTTAAAAAATAAAATGTGCCCTATTTGAAAATATTTTTAAATTTGTGAAGTAGTTCTTTAAATTCAAATATTATACGACCATGAAAATAATCTTTTTCGAATTTGTATTCTTGAAAATAAATATTAAATTTTGAACTTCTCATTTTGTCAAATAGGAAAAATGATTGATTATTTTGTTGATCGGAGAAGATGGATGTACCAAAGAAAGGGACTGAGGGGCTCAATAAAAGAAGATTTTTATAATGGTATAAACGTATTTGTTAAATTCGCTTTAAGTAATAACGGAAACTATCCAGAAACTCGTTGTTCGTGTATTAGGTGTGGACGTTTGAAGTATTTGTTATCAGATATTGTGAAAGTTCATTTGTGCCAAAAGGTTTCGTACCCGAGTATTGTGTTTAGGATTGGCATGGAGAAGTTATAGCAAATACTCCTGTAAATTCTGAAAGTGTCGTTAACGAAATAGTTATGACGACCCGTATAGAAAATATGCTCGAAGATGCAGCACGATCAATGTTTTCTATGGTTGAAGTTGACGACGATGATGGAAATGTTGAAGAACCAAATATTGAAGTAATTTTTTTTTATAATTTACTAGATGCTGCTAAGAAACCTATTTGGGATGGTTGTAAAAGTGGCACTCAACTGTCAGTAATCGCAGAATACATTGCGAAGAAGTCAAAATACAACATCACTGAAGCTGGGTTTACGGCTATTGTACAAGCTGCAAAAAGACATATGCCTTCTGATAATCTAATGTGTGAAAATCAATATGAAGTTAAAACACTTATGTCCGCTTTTGGTTTACCTTATCAGAAAATAGATACATGCTTAAAAGGCTACATGTTGTTTTGGAAAGAAGACGCAAACCTTAAAAATTGTAAAATTTGTAATCTGGAGAGATACAAACCAAGAAAAAAGAAGGGGAAGGAAGTTTCGTACAAGCGTATGCATTACTTACCCATAACTCCAAGACTTCAAAGATTATATACATCTTCTGTAACTTCATCTAATATGAGATGACATAGTGTGAGAACGGAGGAAGAGGGTACGTTGACACATCCATCCGATGGAGAAGCATGAAAGCATTTCGACAAAACGTATCCAAATTTTGCAACGGAGAGTCGAAATGTTAGATTAGGATTATGTACGGACGGTTTTTCTCCATTTTCTCAATTTGGTTCTAAATATTCATCCCCATTATCGTCACACCATATAATTTACCTCCATGGATGTTATGAAAACACAATATATGTTTCTTACTGTTGTCATTCCTGGCCCCGACGATCCGACACAAGGAATCGATGTATATTTACAACCGTTGATTGAGAAGTTGAAAATACTATGGAACAAAGGAGTAGAAACACACGATGTGTACAAGAAGAAAAATTTTCGTATGTTTGCTTCTTTATTGTGGACTAAGTGATTTTCCTACCTATGTAATGCTTTCAGGATGTACTGCCGGTCGTCTAGCATGTCCATATTGCATGGATGAAATACGAGCGTTTTCTTTACCTCATGGTAAGAAAATTTCATGGTTTGACTGTCATCGATGTTTTCTCCATGTAAATCATCCCTTCATAGGAGACAAGAAAAACTTTTTAGGTAATAGAGTAGAAACCAGACAACCACCAACGATATGGTCAAGCGAAGACATATATGAACTTGTTAGGGACTATCGAAAGATGTATGAAACTGGGGAGCAAACTGAAATTGAAGGAAAATCAGTTATTCATAACTGGTGCAAACAAACTATTTTTTGGAAGTTGCCGTATTGGAAACATCTTCTGCTTCGTCATAATATAGATGTGATGCACAATGAGAAAAATATATTTGATAATATTTTTAACACAATTTTGAATGTGAAAAGGAAGGCAAAGGATGATTTGAAATCAAGACGTGATATAGAAGAATTATGCAAACGTCCTGAGCTTCATATGAAACCAAATGACGGTAAAAAACCAAAGCATGTTACGAATTAGATAATAATCAAGTTAAAGCTGTGTTAAAATGGATGGAAGGGTTAAGATTTCTTGATGGGATATCATCAAATCTTCGTAGATGTGTTGACTTTAAAAATGGTAGATCGAGCGGAATGAAAAGTCACGACTGTCACATAATGATGGAAAATTTATT
This sequence comes from Allium cepa, assembly GCA_030765085.1. Classification (NCBI taxonomy): domain Eukaryota; kingdom Viridiplantae; phylum Streptophyta; class Magnoliopsida; order Asparagales; family Amaryllidaceae; genus Allium; species Allium cepa. The sequence goes on along the minus strand of CM060940.1, from coordinate 131,408,319 downwards.
TCCTGTTATGTTCAAAGAACTACTGCCGTTAAAAGTTTGGAAGGTAGTAACGGAGCTTAGTATGTTTTACAAAGAGCATTGTTCGATGTAACGACCCAGAATTTTTGATAATTTAAATTTGAATATTTAATTAATTTTAAATATCAACAAGTGGAATTTTTAAGTCGAACAATTTATTTATCGGATATTTGATTTAATTTGACAATAAATCGATAATATAATAGTGGAAATTCCAAAAATAATTAAATATTGGGTTAAATATGATTGCAAATGATTTGGAAAATTTTTTTGTATCATATTGAAGTTATGGAAGTATTTTAGAACTTGTAAAATTGAATTTGGAGTTAATTTGTAAAAATTGAATATTTTAATATTTAATTATCGACTGAAAAATAGCCAATTTTTGAACAGTCTAAGAATTGAACGAAACTAGTTCCATTGGATCCGTAATAGTTAGTTATTATCGGATTTCAATTTTCGTAGCAATCGGAGTTATCGTTTGACCGTGGTAGCTCGAAACGCATCGAAATTGTTTTTATAATTATTTAGCGAGTTAAAATAGCCATTTTTCAAACGGTCTCGGATTTCGACGAAACTAGTTTCATCGGATCCGTAATGTGATATTATTGTAAGATTTCAAATTTCAAGTCAACTGGATTTACCGTTTGTCCGGTACAAATTAAAATGCATCGAAATCGGTTTAAATCGGTTTTAATTTAAATCGACCGTTTATTGCCGTATCTCACACATACGATCGAATTAGCTTACGAAACCTGTTCCATTACGTCCGGAACGCGGAAAAACTTTAGAATCGCCTGTTGGAACGTGAGAATTGGAGTTCGTTTGCATAAGTTGTTAAAAAGAGAATTTTATTAATAAAATAATATTAATAACATATATATATATTTATATTTTTCACTAAAACCTAGCTAATTCACCAGGCCGCCACTTGCTCTTACTAATGGCCGATACGCTCCAGAATTCATCGCGATTTTTCTCTCAATCAAATCGCTTTCGTCCAAAGTTCTCAACTAAGAAGTCGTAGGGGATGGATAGACGGGTAAATCCAACGGTCAGGATGATTTTTCGTGCGACGAGGTGGCCAGAATCGAGGCCGAGGCGTGGGCCATTCGAGCTCGTCGTGGGGAAGCAGGGGACCACCGAGTTGCACGTGCTTTAGGGCGTGGGTAGCTCTCGTCATGGCGAATGGAACGGCGTCATCTGATCGGAGGCTTGACGTCATATGGTGGTTGCGTTTTCAAACCCTAGGGGAGCTAGGTTGGGTTGTTGCGCGTTTCCTTTGCCTGGGTTGGTCGCGTGAGAGGGGAAGAGGAGCATACGTGCGGGCGTGTTGTCCAGGTAGAAGGAAAATAAAGAAAAAAAATTTGTTGAATTTAATTTTAAATGGAATTGTACAAAACTTTAAAAATGCGTATCTTTTTGCTGCGAGGTCCGATTGGGACGAAACAAATTGCGACGGGTCCGTATTGACGAGCTCTTCGCGATGCAACCAGTTTGGAGTCAATTGGAGCTAGCGAAAATTTCGGGTAAAATTAAACGTTCGTTTAATTTTATTCGAAATGAACGCTGAAATCGGAAATAAAACCAAGGTGAGAACTCCTCACTCAATCAAACCGTTTGGTTTAAAATTTTAAATAGTTATTGTTGATTGATGATTGCTGTTTGATTGTGGTAGTAGATATAGTAGGATATATACTATATATAGCAATATATATATATATATATATATATATATATATATATATTGGAATATGTATTTATTGGAATTGATTTTCCCGCCTTGTATAGCGGATGAGACCCTATTGCGCCGCCTATTAAGCGGATAATATTATAAAATCCCATATACCGCGATATCCCGTCTCGAAACGGGATTGGTATTGTGCTAACGTCTGTGGATGCAGGGAAACAGGTTGGAGGGATCCAACTGGATTCCTCGCAAATTATTATTTGTTTATAAATATTGTGATGTTTGTTGACTACCACATCGATTTATGTTGTTTGTTCCCGTGATTGACCATTTGATGCTATTGCATCATCGGATTCATTTTTTAAGTTAAAAATAATGATTTTGAATTTAAAAAGGGTTTTTAAAGTGATTTTCCAAAGTATACGTTTTATTAAATTTTTGGATTGATTCATTTTAAAATAAATGAACGTATAAAATTTTATGTTATAAGAATTAATATTTTTATGAAATATAACAGAAAGGTGATTTTTAAAATACATAGATTTTTATAAAATAGTTAAATTGAGATTTTGGATAAATTTTATTATCGGTTTATATAAAAGATTTTATAAATGGATATTTGTGAATTAAATTTATTGAAATTCTGAAACGGGTTTATAAAGTGTTGAGTTGATGTATAAAATGAATTTCATTAAAATTTATAGATTTATAAGTTGTGAAAGTTATCAAATGAATAGATGTTGAAATTAAAAGTTTTATAGGAAATTAACTTATAAACTGGCTTTTGGGCATTTAAATGGGATACTGATAGAAACAGTTAATAAAAGAAATTTTTTATAAGTTGGAATTGAAAGAAAATATATAAAGAAATCTTATAAGTAATAAGATTAAAATTTTGTGAAGTTCAAAGGAACGATTTGGTAAATAAATAATATTATAAGTATTCAACTTATAATATAGATTTTGGTTTATAATTGGGTTATACAAATTGAATTGGATTTAATAAAAGAGATTGGTAAATTGAAGTTTATAAATAGAAATGGAATTTATAAACATTGTTATAAATTCGGAAATAAATGGAATTTGATAAATTGAATATAGAATTTGTTAAACTATTCACTATTTTGAACGGTGAATATATTATTATATTAAATGGACATGTTTTGGGAAAGGAATGTTTTAAATGGAATTTAAAACGTTTTAAAGATGCTTTAAAATGCATTAAGTATCGAAACCATAGATTTCAACATTTATTGTTGAAATAGACGTTTTCGAGAAATAGAAGGAAATGAATACGTAGATTTCAACATTCATCGTTGAAATAGGCGTTTTCGAGGAAATAAGGAAATGGTGGACTATAACACCGTTGTTATAGTAAATGGTTTCCAAAAGGCAATATTTTGTGTAGTATTGGGGATTTATGTATCTATTTTTATTTCGAATCCCTATACTAGTGATTTTGGGTTGTCGTAACGATGTTTTGCGCAACATTCGTTTTAACCCAAATAAAAGTGAATAAAAGAATGTTTTCCTTAAAAGAATGAAATATATACTTAAATATGGTTTGAGTATGTTGAATATTTTCAAATTGTTGAAAATAAATAGAATTTGTAAATTACTTATTTTTAAATAAGTATGGAAATGCTTTCCATTATGAAATGGAACATTTTTGAGAATTTATCTTTTAAAGGTAAATTGTAAGCGAATATTTTGAAATCGATTTGAAAATCGTATATCGGTAGATATTTGGAAATTTGAAATTCACTATGGAATTTATAAAAGGAAGGGAAATTTGTTTAAAAATGAATATTGGTTTATTTTGAAGTATGGAAATGAATTTACGAATTTGGAACGTAAGTTTAAAATAAATCGGTAAAGATTTATTTAATGGTTTGAAATTTGTTTTCAAAGGGTATAAATGATGTAAAGTAATTTGAAATTGGTTTTCAAATGGTTGAAGTGTGGAAATTATATCTTATAAAGATATTTTGGTAAAACAAATAATTTGGGCAATTATTTGAGAAATGTATATATATCTTATAAAGATAATTTTGGGGATTAAATAATTTTGGAAATTTTTTTAGAATCTGATGATGTGGCGCATCTTTATTGATAGTTAAATAACCGACTATCAGTATTTACCCTTGGATGGTATTTGTTGTGATTGTTTGAAATTGAATGCTACACTTATTTTTAAAACAAGCGCTCGCTATTCGGTTCAGCCGGGGGAGGACCTTTGTGTCGTATATCCCATTCCGAATATGTGATACGTCGTTATGGATAGCATTTGAAGACCGGTGTTGAAGACCGGGTATTTGTGAAAACGATAGGATGACCTATCGATTGTCTCTGCATCGTTAGCTACGATATGGAGATTTCCTTTGTGATGGGAAATTTTATCGGGATTGTGGATACCCGGATTGCAAGGGCTTCTTTGGAAGTGCCTTCGGTTCTGTTCGAACTCGGAACAGACTTGTATGGTTACGTGTCTGACATTACATTTTGAGATATAAAGCAGATTTCTTTCAAATAAATTTCTGTTGGTGGCGGAGAATTTATTCTCTTAGCTTAACACCCTTCTCTGAGACGTACGAGCTCAGAGGTTATGTAGTTGAAGGTTATCAGCGATATATTCCCAATCTGGTAATGTGACATGCTGAGTGCTGCTGTGTGATGATCATTGGTTGGTCATTTGTGATATGATCATTTGTTTGATCATTTATCTTTGTGATCATTGCTTTGGTCATCTGTTGACCCAAAGCATGGCTTTGTTGCACAAAGCGTAGCTTTGTGGACGAGACTTCGTCAGACCTCACTCCCCGGAAATGGTCGAAACAGGAATATGCGGCAAGGTTATGAGGGTCGCGCCCTTTAGGGTATGTCATTTCCTTCTGGAAAAGGGTGGTATCATGGTATGGAGCCCAGATACTTACTCATGTTGATACACTATATCTATTACTGTGTGGTGTTGTTGGAATCGAGCGCTCGGATAAAGGTCCCAAAGGACCGGGGGATGGCATACTCGAGTAGTAGTTACCTAGTTACAGAGGTAACCCGGCCTTGTGTTGGCAGAGATCTGGTTAGGTTCTCGGGACGTCCCGCCAGAGGCGATCCCATGTGGCAGTAGGAAGTTCCATAGCCTGACCATTTGTTGGAAATCCAATCAAAACAATACGCGCCCTGTACGGTTTTAGTTGTATAACCTGTCATTCACTTATGGTGGCGCCCCACTGTTTGGATGGTAGCTATAGTAGGCATAGTTCGGAATGTCTATGCTGGCTAGGATTTATATTCTACTTTTGAAACTGTTTTCTACACTATGCACTAATAATAATATCAAAAATGATTTGATTTATGCGTAGTAAGCATCTTTGACTATCATAAGGAGAAATCTCCTCCAATTCTGCGTTTGCATTGTGTGTGTGGCGGGAGGCCTTATGGTAGTTTCATTTTCCAAAAAGCATTGCGGATTTCAAAATTTAATTTTTCTTGTCGTTTGTTTAAAGATAAACTGTTTTGAGTTCTCACATCAGTCCCATGACTGACCTGGAGTTTATTGTTTCCTTCATAAACTCTGGGTGCCCACTATTTTCCACACGGGCAGTCTAGAGTTAGGTTATCAGGTTATTCTGGATTCGGAAGTTGCTGTGCAGATTTGGAGGCGAGCTTGGATAGCGTAGTCTATTATCTATTGTATATAGTATTCTTTTCCGTTGTTTTTTTTTATTGTACACTCTGATGATGTGATGTAATGTGATGTAATGTATAAAATGTATAAAATACTGCTCTTTTGTTTAATGATTATTTATCTATCTATTATATGTTATTCTGCCGCGATTGTGAGATTCTGATATTGTTATCCGGTTCTGTAGTTTGTTTCTGTTTCTTCTATCTTTCTCTCTCTTCTTCTACCTCTTTCTTCTTCTTAAACCCTAACGGTTCGGTTTTTCGGCAACGAAAAATCGTAAACGTTACATTCGACTACTTTAAAAGTGCAACGTTTATGTAAACTTGAAGTGCATATTCCTATATTACTTTGCAAATTGGAGAAAATATTTTCGTCCGGTTTTTTAATGTAATGGAACATTTACCTGTTCATTTACCATCTGAAGCACGACTTCGAGGTCCTGTCCAATATGGATGGATGGATCCATTTGAGAGGTATGTAATATGTTATCACGTAATTTAATTGCATTTTAAAGATGAAGTTGATATAAATTAATTTTGCATAGACATTTGAATCATCTGGAAAAAAAGTAAGCAAAAAGCACGAGTTGAAGGTTAGAATGTAAATCTTACATCGAAGAAGAACCTTCGTTCTTTTTCTCTCACTATTTCAGTGACCATGTGAATATTTCATTTGAAAGTGTTCCTCGTAATGACGAAGGCGACGAACAAGAGTCCTCTCAAGTAGTGTTATCTATTTTTAGACAACGTGGTCGGCCTTCTGGAAAATGTGTAGAAATATGGCTAGACGATAGAGATCTTCATGTAGCACACACTTATATTCTTCTAAATTGTGCCGAGGTTGCACCGTTTGTTAGGTAATCTGAAATAATAATTTGTGTTTTATTCTTTTCCACAATGCATGCGCGTGAATAACCTAATGTAATAATTTGTTTATATAAAAAGTGTTTATGAACGTGAACATCTGAACGGAGATCTTGGTAAAGAATTTTCTGGTTGGTTTTCAAATTACGTTTATGAGCCGAGAAATTGTGTTGTTGACGAAGGGTTGAAACATCTTGCGATGGGACCAAAAAGAGTGGTCAAGACATATCCAATATATTTTGTCAATGGATATAAATTTAACACCAAAGAATACGGTGCAGAAAAATTAACAAATAACACTAGTGTATTTGTTAAAGGTAGTGACGATCCAGAAAATCACTTAAATGATTTTCATGGCATTCTAACACAAATTTTGCAACTGACATATTTCTCACAACCTACGGAGGAGGTTTTTCTATTTAGATGCAATTGGTTTAGAAATGTTCCAGGTTCTGAAATTAATGTGCACAAGGATTATAATCTTATCGAAATAAAGCATACATCGCACTATCACAAGTATGATCCTTTTGTACTAGCCAAACAAGCATTGCAGGTTTATTGCGCTCCTTATCCATCTCTAAAAAGAGATAAAGCAGATTGATCTGCAGTTTTTATAAAAAGGCCATGTTCATATTCGATGGGAAGAATATTTCAAACGAACAAGCTTATCAGGCAGATCTTGAGCAACATAACGAAATAATAATTATAGACGATCATACAGATTTTGATCCTTTGATTGATGAATCAAATGTTTGGTAGAAGCGTTTGACAGTGCAGAGGAAAATATTGTAGAAAACATGACCGAATCTGAATCATAAGACGATGATGACTGATATAAATTTGAATTTGAATCTGATTTTTTTGCAATTGATGTAACTATGTTGAATTCTTGATGTATTATAAAATTGATGTGACTATGAAACCAAATCTGTTTACCATTGTTTACATGTTTTATGTCATTTCCATTTGTTATTTATTTAGCAATTTTTATTAAAAATGCAATGAAATCTGCTTATAGTCGTAACAGTACACCCACTATGAATCAGGTATAACGCACTTCCTTTTCTATTTCCATTTCAGCCATTAATTAAGCAATTTATACCGTTGATGTCATTTACATATGAAATATATTTCATTATTATGTTATTATTCTCTTATATAATTATGTGTGTATATGTCACAGGTTTATCATAATGTTATATAGAGGTAGGAGCTCTTCCCGATCATCAGGAGGCGATGGCAGTGGCCCATCGCAAGAGTCACAACGTCCAGTAATTTCGTTAGTCCCTAGAGCAGAAGGGTACGAATTAAATTTTATTCAGCATCTTATTTGTTTTATGATATATGTACGCACTTATCTGTATCGTATTTAAAAGCAGGGGGTTCGACCTACTTCCCTCGAAGGTTGTGATGTATGTCTCTAGAGCTTCTTATCACAGTAGGATGACTGCTTGCTGGCCGAAGTGGGATAACATCCCTCCTCACATCATAGAGTGTATATGGCAGGATGTTCTAGTATGTATATTTTTCTGTTTTCCATTTTTAATTCGTTTTTGTCGTTTTCTACTGTTTATCATTTACAGTGTAACTTTTTTTTTACTTTTTTATCATGAAACACAGGCTGAGATAGACATCCAGAAAGACGACATGCCGTTGGCACGAGGATAGTGGATGAAGAAGATGCGCAAGAACTACAGAGACTCGATATCTGAAATTAAGAAATCTAGTAAGAAACCACGGTGGATGGGGGAAAGCGTATGGCAAGCTTGGTTGAGATACTGGAAACGGACGAGGCGAAGGCAAGTATACTAAATTTTTTTAAATTATTAATTTGACGTGATCGAAAAATAATGTATCAAATTTTGAATGTACATGCAGAGTTAGATAGAAACTCCACAAACATAAATAAAAATCACGTCACTCATCTCGGAGGATCGAAGTCATTTCAGCAGTATCGGCATGAGTTGATAAATTTACTGAATGATAATTGTAAATATTTTATGCTATATAATTTTAAATGTATAATAATTGTATGTAAAAATCAACTTCAGAAAGCTGAGGTGCATGGTCCCGTGGGTTATATGGACATGTTCACTCGTATGCATGCTGTCGAGCATGTAAATCCAGACGGGACTGTTCCGTATACATGGCAGGACGATAAATCCAGTAAGAGCCATGTAAGCATATTTCATTTTATGCAGTATTAATAATTGTTCTGCTTGTTAAATATAATGAAATAAGATATGATATTATTAATTTGTTAATGCAGGAAAAGTTTATGGAGCAGCGCCAGAAACTCCTTGCTGATACGGGTCGAGATCAGCTGATGACTGATGAGGAGAATGCTATTTTGAGTCCGTTATGGATCCAGAAGAGCATGGCAGATGATACGACTTTGGCAATCAAGTGGTAAATAATTTATTTTACTGCTAGTTTGATATTTAAGTCATAATTCTATGTTGAAAATATAATTTTATCTTAAAATACTTCAAATATGCTATTTTGATCTTTTCAAAACAATAAACTTGAATATTATTCATTTTTGCATTATTTAAAAATATTTGAACCTTGAAAAATCCTCCATATTGAATTTGAATTCAAACCAATCAAATGACTTTATCACACCAGTAAAGCACAAGAAGGCAGAAGATATGAACGTTATGTTACTTACTAGCTTATAGAGATATGCACATACACTTACAGAGATCACACAACTAAATTAATTATTTATTGCAGGCCAGCAGTCAGAGACGGGGTCGGCGGAATAGAGCTTAGAGCGATCTAGCAGATATAGAAGATTTGCGAGCTAGAGTGTCCCGGCTGGAGGAGCAGAACCGCCAACATGCCATGCAGACCACACAGTTGCTAGAGTACATGCAGCAGTTTGGTGGTCGCTTCCCTTCCTCGGCTGGCTCTGGATCTGGAGGAGATTGATTGATTGCTTGCTTGCTATTTCAGGTATGTTTTTTTTATTTTGTATGATTTGGTAGACGGTGGAGGTAGTTGTTGATTTTTGTATGATTTGGTAGACGGTGGAGGTAGTTGTATGATGATGTGGATGTTGATGATTTTGTGTTATGTTGTGTACGTATGACATGGTAGAACACTTGTTGTTGGGGCTGTGAATGTTGGAATGGTTATGTATATTATGTATTTTCTTTTTAATGTAATTTGATGTATTTGTGTGTTTGATGAATTTTGTGTAGTTTGAGTTTTGATATTTGGTTGGAATATTGTATACTGGATTTTGCAGTATTGGTGTAAAAGTGTTTGGATGGGAAATGTGGATGGAAGGCTATGTTGCAGCAGGAATAAAAAAAATTACAGCAGATTTTCGACGGCTCCCGACAGCTTCCAGATAGTCATTTTCCGACGGCTTCCGACAGCCTGTAGGTCATTTTTTCCGACGGTTTCCGACAGTTGTCGGAATCTGTCGAAGGCCGTCGAAAACCATCGGAAAAAGATTCAGCGCCCTCTGTTAGAAGCTGTCGGAAACACTGCTCCCCGACGCCTTATTTTCCGACGACCGCCGATGGTTTTCAGCTGTCGGAAATTGCTGTTTTTTTGCAGTGTAATCATAAATCCACTACTTCAACCCTATGGCTCCACTTGGGAGTTTTCTTCTACCGTTTTTGATTGGTTTTGGCTCGCTCTGTATTTTAGGTACTGGGATAATCCTTATTTGTAAGTTTTTTCACACCGGTTAATGTCGGTTATAAAAGCGGTAAAAAACCGGTACAATGTAATTTTAGTGATAATTCTCAACCCATCAAATTGGGGTGTTTTGAGGTGCTGTGACTTTTTTCAATTATGCTCCTAATAAACATATTGAAAAATTAATCTTCATAAAACTAGATAATAAATATGATGATATACATGTAATACTATTTCAGCAGAATTTTTTTAAAACTGGTATATGTTAAACTCTCAAGTATGTATTAAACGTCTATAATAATACTTCATGTAAACTAATCAAAATAGCTACGATCATTGACGGTCATACTTTCAAAACCTTTCATAACTGCTACCATAAGATTCCAACCGAAGCCTAAGTAATAATCTCTATCTAAGGATAGTTATTCAGTAGAGATTAGAATCGCCCTCTCAAATTGTGTTTCTTATTCTTCTTCTTAGCCTTCATTATCAATATTGTAAATTTCCCTCTTCTCAGAAAGCAATAATTTTTTTCAAAGTGTATGTACGCTATTCACAATAGTGAAAGCACTATAAATCTACGTGTGCTGTGGTTCGCTGTTTTGTATTCTTCTATTGATGTTTGTTTTATCGCAACACGGCATGATTTTATTGTCTATACATTTATTTGGATTGATTTACAATTAATTGTAAAATTACTCCAGTGGTAACGATAAGAGGTAACAAGCCGGCAAGGGTAGCGCAGAAAAATAGAGAACAACATATGTTCACCGTTGTTTCCCTGTGCCTCGTTTTCGGCCTGGTAGAATTTTCATAATTGGATGTTTTCGTTGGAAGCCCGAAGCAATATATCAGATTTCGGGTGGAGTAGACGCCAAAAAGCTGTAAAATCGTACCGCTGAAAATCAAATTGGAAGGCTATGCATTCTGTTGGAAACTTCACAATACAGTTTGCCTTTATCAAAGTTCTTTCTAGTTGTTTGAGCGAGAAGTGAAAATCTAGTCCAAATAAAAAATGGGAATTTCTAGCTCCATCTCGAACGCTTTAAAAAAAGTTACTTTCATGGGCGCTTTAAGTTAAATCAATCCCCGCCCCACGAACCATTTTTTCGTATAAGCAAATCGATTTGTAAGAAGGCATTTGATTTTTCACTGCAGTCCTGTTATTCTTCACTACTTCTACGTTTTTTAATTTAGACCGATTACATTTCATGCAAATACTTCAGATTTGGGTAGGTTCATACAACTTTAAATTTCTGTGAAAACCACGCAAAGAGAGGAGTTGAAATTTACATGCGAGTCAAAGTGAGCACTTGCTAATGGAGGCGTTGTAGTTAGAGATAAAAGTTCCCCTTTTACCAACTTGATTTTTCCGAGCTTCAAGGTAACGGTGCAATTTCAATAAGTTCAACTCAAAGACTATTATTAATTCTTGCAGTGTATTTTGGCAGTCTCTTTTGAGCACAATGTATCCTTTTATGTAATGCATAATTGTTAGGATTTGATATAGAGAGGAGGGAGAGAGATTAAATGTGAAAAAAGAAACAGACTACGTTGTATTGCTTTATTGTTAAACAATAGAAAATACAAAGCTTTAAATAGAAAAATAAAATAACTAACCACTTCCTAAACTTAAGCCACTAATTTATTTCTTGACCAATAAACTAGGAAGACTTATTCCTAAACATGTGCTAACTTTAACACCCTCCCTTAAACTGAATGTGCTAATATTCAGTTTACAACACAATTTCTTCATCTTCTTGTATAGACGAACTCGGTCACAACTCTCATATCTATCTGGTTGGGCATGCTCAACTGTTTTACGTTGATTGGTACTTTAAGGGATCCACTGACCTCTCCATTCGGGTCATCCCTGATACTGCTGTATCTATCATCTCCCCAACAAGTGAGAACCGCATCTCTTCTTCCTTACTTGTTGGATGACACAAAACTAAATCTTCCTCACTCAGCCTACTTCTATTAGGCATATCATCAAACAGTTCTCGAGCGCTCACCATAAATGTCCAACCTTATAACCGACATCGTCTTCTTTACTATCCATCACTCACACACAAGCCAGCTTCTGCATCAATGGCCTCGGTCTCTTCTACATCAATAATTCTCGTTTCTAATCTCAAAAACACTCTCTGTTATCTCTTCCATAACCTCAAAACTTCCTTGCTCCACACTGTTAAACTGCCATATCTCCACACTTCCATTCTCTCTATTTCATCTCCACCTTTAACACTTCAACAAACCAATACCATTCAAACATTACATTCATACATCCCCTTTGCAGAATACTCCTCCACCAGACTGCTACTACAACAACATTCCTAAACTGCTACACTGCTTCAACCATGCATGCATTCAACTCCACAACCTCACACATCAATACAAACAGAAACACACAACATCCAATAAACCTTCAACATTCCTCTATCAGACTACAACTCACCACACTACAAGTGCTTCACCTGTGCATATACAACCTACCTGCCAATTCACCTACGACAAACCACCATACTTCACCTTCAAACTCCAGCGACCGCAGCAGTTCAACTGCAAACAACCCCCTCAATTATCATCATCAACCCCCAATTAGGACACAATTAGCCAATCATCATCACCATCCCACCAAAAGTGACCATCTCCAAACAAAAACTGCTATACAAAACTGCACCTCAACAATCACATCAACCTACCAAAACTGCAACAACCCGAACTACCTCCTCAAATACAAATTTCATTTCTAAATGCAAAACTGTTCTCATTGCCACAACAACCAATAGAACTATCTCTATACTAGCTTCCATCACCACTCTTAGCAGCAAACTCCTCCAAAACTACAAAACTACAACTTGTTTCTCACAAACACAACACAGAACTCCATTTCAAAACAACCAATACTTGCCTAAAATACAAATTGAAACCCAATCGCATCTCCTTACCGGATCCTTCTTAGGACTAGCAAAAATACCAAACGAGTAACCCTACAACACTTCCTTATTCCAAACTCCTCACTAATCCACAGCTATCACCTCCGCACCAACAACGTTCACCACAAAACTCATTCTTCAGTCTCTCCGCTGCAAACCCATCATCTACTTCAAACTGCTGCATAGCAACCTCCATCTTCGACCATAACACAATCACTAACAAATCCAGCAAATATCTTCATAAACAAGCCTCTGCTTTGCTAAACCCACCAATATCAGTGCACTGTGCCTTCCCCTGAACAGTGATACAACTTCCATCTAAACCACTTTCTGCATCTACATCAACTTCTACAACTGTGCTGACACCTCTCTCAACAGATCATCCAGACATTCCCCTGCACAACGCAAGTGCACGCATACACACTTCATTACAATCTGATCACCAACACTTCCAACATACCCACAAATCAAGCAACAACTCCACATCTACATACATACCTAGTCACTACTCCATACTCTATACATTCATACAACTGCTACTGCCAACGCTACAGTTTCTACTGCCACTTTATCACTTCGATTCCCTGACCAATACGTACTCACAGTCTACCATCCATCTTTCTGCCTCATTTCACAAGTGCAAAGCAATCACAACATCATCTCCTCTGCTGTCTACTACTTCTCTTCTATATTATCGACACTCATATAACTTCCACTGCTATTCACTGATAGCTACACTCACCATCAGCTCTGCCCATCAACAAAAGTCACTCCATTTCCCAAACAAACCACGATTGCCTTATACAACTTCCATCACAGCACATAACTGCTGTTTCATATCACTGCCTTCACCTACAACCCTGTTGCCTTCTTCCTCCAACCAACCATTGCACAAAACCCTGAAACTGTGCCACTGCCTTGCCATCACGCTACTTGATCAACCATCACCTTACTTCCACCTACCACTGGTGACAACCTCCAGAACCTCAAGCCAACTCCATTGCATTGCCATCACATTCAAAACATTCAAAGCCTTCCCAAATCATCGGTACTCCCCTTCACCTTCACGTAATAGCCTACAACCACACTGTCTGAAACTGTTACATCATTCTCCATTGCCTGTCACCGAAATCGTCACTTCAACATCATCCTTACTGTCAACCACTACACCAAGCTACCTAAACACTATTCCACTTGAAATTGCTACCTCCATCATTGACAAGAACTGCCTCGCCTTCGTCCTCCCTCTACCAAAGCTGCAGCAGCCACATCCAAACATTCAACGTTCCATAACCAACCAACCCAAACCCAAACTACTACCGAAAATTCCACCACCAACCTAAACTCGAGAATCACATCAGAGTCTTCTTCGAATCATTCAAACCAAACTCCACCGCAATTTAAATCACAACCGCGACGCTCAACCTTGCTCGAACACCAGAAACACCATCAAATCGAGCATCGCCTCACCCCGATACCACCTTCTCCAAATCGCATGCACGAACCCCACAACTAGAGCAACTACAACCGCCTAGCCTGACACCCAAACAACCACCTCCTACAACCCACGAGAATTCAGAATTGAATTGAATTAAAAGAATTGATTTTGGAAAAGATGGGTTCGTGATTTCTCTTCTGAAAATTTATTGAATTTGGGTCGTGATTTTTGTTGGTGAACGATTCACAAATTTGGAGTGGGATAAACGGTTTGCTTTTTTTTTATTCACTCGCTCACTCTCTCTCTAGTACTCTCTCCCTCACCAGGCTCTGATACCATGTTAGGATTTGATATAGAGAGGAGGGAGAGAGATTAAATGTTAAAAAAAATAGACTACATTGTATTGCTTGATTGTTTAAAGATAGAAAATACAAAGCTTTAAATAGAAAAATAAAATAACTAACTACTTCCTAAACTTAAGCCACTAATTTATTTCTTGACCAATAAACTAGAAAGACTTATTTCTAAACATGTGCTAACTTTAATATTAATATGGGGTTTTAACGGGGATCCCACTTCATGTTCGAGGAAATGACGTTGGTGGAGCTTCTCCAATTTCAAAGATTGAATATGTAAAACTTTTGGAACTGGTATAAATGATTAGCTTCCCAGTTCTCAAGCTTAACGTTCAAGTTTTTTTCCATTTATTACTTCGACTCTATATGTTGTTTGTTGTTCACACTAAAGCACTGTTTTCTACATTACATGTTTACTTTATGTTAACTTATATGCATAATATCTCTTGTTTTAGATCACTGCTTATTTGTCGTCAGTCTCAGAATTACATGCTCAAGTTGGTGCTGTAGCTTCAGGTTGAACTGTTGAAGTGTGATTTAAAAGTTTTGGTCCTAAGTGGTAGTCCATCACCTATATAATCACTTTCTGACCACTCACAGGACACTCCTAGTCGAGCAGTCTCACATGATAGTTATTTCATGTCAGTATACACTGTTGTTTCTGCGAGGCTCTTCGAAAATTCAGTAATTTGTACATGTCATAACCTAAAATGTAGGCAAAACAACCATATGCTTTCATTGCAACCCAAAAATGTGGTGGACTATTGGTCGAAAGACACATGTCACCACAGGATTGGTAGCAGCTGATGCATAGTTTTTGTCACTGGTACTATGTGCTTAAGCTTTTAGCATTGTGAAAAGGGTTCCTTATCTGCTTTAGCTATAGCTTCCCTTGTAATATCTTCTCGAGATGGCCTACCTATAAATCCCAGGCAAAGATGGTCACTTTTCAGGTAAGCTCATTATGTTATACACATAGATGGCTGAAATTTTTTTATTATTGGTCTCAGGGATCTAGCATTTGGCAATTTCCTTATTCAACTTCCTTCTTTAGAAGTCACAATTTAGTATTATTCTGATCTTCGGCAGGCGGTGCATGAAGACGATAGAACATTTTTGAGCCCCAGGCTGTTATGCCATTTTTATAAAAGTAGCAGAGTCAAGGAATCTAATCTTCAAAAGAAAACAAATTCCTTGGTAATTTTATCTTCAGATAGGTTAAGAGAAGCAAAGTTGTGCTCATAATTTTGATTTTTGGCCTTGACTGTTTCATTTTGGACCATTTTACTCCCTTTTTTTGGCATAAGCATACGGTTATTGTTAGGATTTCAACGTATTTTAAGATTGTTTAACCATGAAACCCTAGATATTTGAATAGGCGACCCATGTTGATTTGATTGAGAAAAAAATAAATTAGTGGAAGTCGTACCTAAATCTATAGTTGCTGATTGAAAGAGAAGAATAATTGGTTTGATATTCCAAATTGATACAAATTCTAGGTCTGATTCATTTTCATAGAAGAGATTATGAGAATAACTAAAAGTTGTATAATTTGAGGACTGTAACCCCTTATTTATAATATTGGCAGTTCTTAATTTGGCTCTTCAATAAATTAGAATTGCATTGGTAGTTGTGCTTTACACCATAACAGTTATATCCTTAAGTTTTTTAACTTCAATTCATAATTTGATTATTTTAGTTGTGCTTTACACCAAAATAACACAATATATTTTACATATGTGGTCCAAATGCTGGAATTTTCCAATAATCTTCCCCTATGCATTATATGTAGCAACCTTATGAATGTGCGTAACTTTATGAGTTCCAAAATTGGCTATTTATAACATAAAGTGTTTCCGAAACAATCTCGTCCATTAACTATGCCGACAAAAAATCAAAGCGGCTTTTGTTACTTTTAGCGTAACTAAACCCATCGGTGGTCATATATACCAATACAATCAAACACCATAGATCAATCAATAATGTGTTGTATGACAATCACATGATATGTGGTCTATTCATGTCTATTTCCAACTGATCCTATTTTAGTGAGATCAAAACGTTCAGTATTTGAACAACTTATAGTGCAAACAAAACTTTATTACTTTAATTCTGATCAAAAAAAAGAACTTGATATATGTCAGTAACCGAAGTATAGAGCAATGTGTCATATGACTATACAAAATATAAACTCTCCATAAACAAAAATATCCTTACATAAAAGTTATGCCAATTGAGCAACGTGCTCATGAAAGACCTTGGATGATAATCTTTTTGTAAGTGGAACCACCATAATGGAGTTTGTCACAATATGCTCTATAAATTACAATTTCTTTTGCACAATTCCTTTATTGAAAAATAATATGTTGTTTATTGTCGCATAATATTATTTTAGTGGTCTTTCAATTTTTTTAATATTGCATAACTTTGCGATAAAATTTTGTGATTATTTTTCATCGTCGGATGCTACATAACAGAAAGTAAATACAAGTTCCAAAATAGAGGAGGCTATAAGTGTTTGTATGATAACTTTCTTATATAGCTCCACCAAAAAATTATCATTATTACCTAAAGTGGATCTTTTATACTCTTGGCATCCAAAATATTCAGATCGTAATACTTTATGATCTCCAACCAATTCGATCTTTTATCTGTGAGCATATAATCTTTTGTTCCCTAAAGATATCTCATAACCATTTTGGTCATTAATTATTGATCCACTTTCAATGTCAGTAAGATACCTGCCAAATAATACATGCAATATCCATATGTGTATATGCCTTAGCATGCATTAGACTCCACAACACAAATGCATGAGGAATCTTTTGCATTTCTTTGGCTTCAAAGATGTTATTTTATTATTATATAAGATAGCATTTGTCTCTTTTGACAAAAGAGAATCGATTGATTCATTTGCATACCAAACCTTTTTAAACACTTATCTGCCTAGCTCTTGTGTGATAATCCAAATATCACAACATGAATAGTAATGGTGTATCTGAATCCCTAATACAAAAGAGTACAACATAAATAGGTTCTTTTAGTTGTTTCATCAATATCTTTATTGAGAAACACGATGTTAATATTCATGGGATATTGCTTAAAATTACAATATGCAACAAATCCCAAAGTGATTCTAAAGAGTTTCACTAAAACAGAAGAGAAAGTTTCCTTTAAAAAATTATTTTCCTTCTAAGGATGGTGTTTTCTATAAAAGAGCCTTATAGCTTTTCATATTATCCACTTGATTCCTTTTGGTTTTGAATGGTTATTCATAACCAATGGTCTTGTTACCTAAACTAAGCGAAAAATCTCAAACTTTATTATTCTTATAGGTTTACACTATATATACACACCTTAAATTCACATTACAAATTAGTACCCTGTATGGATTGATATAGGTCCACAGTATCATCTTCATCAATTCATTATTTATCTTTATGGAAAAATACTACATAATCATCCGGAATAGTATTTCTTCATTTTTAAGTGGATTTTCTAGTGGCCTTACACTTTGAGGTTGTTGAGTTTGTTTTCTAGAAATAATAATCTTAACTTGAAGAAAATTTTATTTGACATTTTTTTATTATGGTTCTTAATTTACTTTTTGTTAACGAAAGGAAACAAATCACATACATTATCTGAAGAAGTAATTGTAATTGAATAGAATATAATGATTCATTTTAAAGACAATGATCCGTACTTTATTTTTCCCTTAAACTTAGCATTCTCAAAAATTGTAGCATTTCCTATCTTAATTCTTTTCTCTCTTAACGTGGGTTTACAAAACTTTTAGCTTTTATGTTGCTTATAATATCAATAATGTATTTGCTATCTTTGGTGCTTTAATCTAGAACTATTTAGTAAGCTAAAACAAATAATCATATTAATTACCAAATCAAAATTTAAGACTTCATTATAAAAGTTATTTAGCATAAGTAGATATAAGATATATTATAAACATTAGGAGTTTTAATTACAACAATGTTTGAATTTATTCATAAATTAATCTTATTATTTCTAAATGAACAATAATAATTAAATTTGTTCGTATTGAAATTTAGAAATCGAAATATGTTTAAGTGACAGTATAACAACAATATCAAACAAATCCAAAACAACATGCATATCTTTTTACACATGACGTGTGTGATGTCTAGTAAAATTCTTTTTAAATGTTCATAGATTTCATAAAAGAAACAAGTATAAAAATATCTTTATGTTATTTCTTTTGTTTAGGCCCTTAGCGACTTTTTTTATTGTTATTAATATATTTATTTACTATGTACGATAAATGAGTACTTTCTATCTTATTATGCTTCAGTTTCTTTTCTCTTCATCTTACCACAATGTGAAATGAGCTCAATAAGAGATCAATTTATCCTTAATAAAATTAATAATAATCTTAAAATGATTATATTGTGAATAAAGAAAGTACTAAAAGAATAGCAATAATTCGAGTGCCTTTAATTTTTGAAGCAATATTTTCTATGTAGTACCATCTATGTTTTCTTTCTTTGACTTTAGGGAATCAAGCAATATTCAGCTTGCTTGTTTCTCCTTACTATTTTGACAAAACGCTTTTCATCCTCAGTAAAGAACTCCTAAAATTGGTTATGCTTACGGATACCACATTCTTGAAAGCTTCTGAAATATTTTACTTGATAATCTTTTGACTTTTGCCTTGAATTATCCCACACGTGAATGTTCTTCATAACATTATTAAAGTATTCAACCTTAATATGGGTGGGTATGACCCTTTTAATTGCAAGAGCTATATCCATGAATTCAATAACAAACAACATGTTTTCTTAATAATTCTTAGAGTTAGTCCCAAACAAGATGAGACTATTAAAATTGGCAGATATTTTAATTAAATTAGTTGAAAATTGAACAAAAATTAAGAATTGACCGTATATGCTCATATCCAAATATCAGCCAAGTAAGTTCAAATAATTGTTAAAGTCTCTTCTTAAGATACCTAGCACAACATTAATATCAAGTCTTTGGATAGTAATATAAACTATAATGGGTACTTTTGTTGTAATGATCAACAATAAATTCAAGTCAAATAACAATCTTCCTTTGGTCGATTAGTTATTCACTTGTAAAACATTATAATTGTCACATTTATCATCACACATGTGTAAGTTATTCGATCTAATATTAGTCTTTCTTTGGATCGGTTAACATCTGCATGAATAAATACACACAAATATCAAACATTTCATAAACAACTAAAATATGAGAGGCCACTTTGGTGATATGATATTTCAATTAGCTCACTTAGAATGTAGGATATTTACAATTAGTTTGCAAAATGACACCGTGTATGTGCAATATCTCGAATGCTATAAAACACTCCCAAAAGTACTTTAAGTCTATATGACACTTGAAAATCTTAAAATTATAACTATGATACATGTTTTAATCATAGTTGTTATAATATTTTACTTTAAGTATGTGATTCATGACATTTTCTAAAGGGTTTTGGATCAAAGGTCCCTATTCTCAAAGCCCGTGCATAAAAAATCTCTACTTATAAATTCATGTAAATTAAGTCTCTGTTTTGTTATTTTTTTCCAAACTTGTATTTGTCACACATTTTAACCTATCTGTTAATTGTTGATGTTATCCCATATTTTAACCTATCTTTTTTAGGTATTCAAACATGTATTTGTGAAAATAGCTATATTATATATTACATAATTTTTTTTAACGATTTTTCCACTGTTTAAAAAAGTTCAATGGAACAATCAAGTCCAAAAATAAGATTTTCAAACTGAATCTCAGAATATTAAATGGTGAATGATAAGTTAAATTGCCGAACACAGGACTTTGTAGTTTACGAATGTTGCCATTTGTTAAGCATACTCTCATAATGGAAATCAAAGAATCTTTATAGAAAGGAAGGATAAAATAACAAATATCACTTTTAGGCCTTTTTTTTGGATGATGAGTAATTCGCATCTAGCATGGTAGTTGGTACTATGTAAAGTTTAACTCTCACACGTGCCCCGTGTCACATAATATAGATCTTTGGTTCAATGTATATCTACCTCTTTTTATTTTATTAAAAAAAGGTGGATAAAAAAGAAAAGGAAAGAAAGAGAAAAGGAAAAGAACAAAGAATTGCTACCTATCATCAAGTTCCAATTTCTGAAATAACAAACAAGTACCATTTTAGCAGCTATGTAACAGATAACACTCTCATTGATGGTCAGATTGAATTAATTACTAAACATTGCATTTACACAAAAAATATAACCATTAATAGTATCATATGGTATGCATCTATATATATTCCTAAAAATATATAAAAATTTGTGACTTATAACCATGTGTGCATTAAACATCTCATATGTATGTGCATATATTTATAATGCATATGTGCACATACCATATATACGTGTATACATTCATAACATGCCATCTTTTATATTTTAAAAAACACACACACACACTAATACACACATATAGATACACACACACATATATGGCAATGATCGACTACACCACATTTCAACAGCATCCCTATTCTTCTATGGTTTCAACTACACATTCCGATTTAAATAATATATCTTCTCTCTTTTGTCATCCTATTATATTATTTAAATCCGAATGTGTGCTAGAAATTTAAGGAATAAAGGTATAGCAAAATGAAGTGTAGCCGTTCCTTGCGTGCACGCGCGCGCGCACACACACATATATGAAAATTTATTGGGACACAAAATGGTGACAAGATGATCCAAAGATTCGGATCTAGTGTATCACCAATCATGTTTTAATTTATGTCCAAATAGCCATTTGTTCTTGTGTGTAGATAATGATCGGCTCATTTTCACTTTTTCTACGAATATAAGCAGAGGAAGTTGTTTTTTTGTTCCATCCATTTCCAAAAAAAGAGGTCAGGCGGTCCTCGTTGTGTTACATGCGTGGAGCAGGTTGTGAGTGTGGGATTTGGGCGTCATGGGTAGAGATTGGGTGAGATTATATTTGGTTTATTATATGTTTGGTATTACTAAAGATATCAGAAAAATCAAAGGACCTAAGGTAATTATTATTTTTATTAGAAAGTAATGCTAGGATTTAAAAGATATATGTCAGTTTTTATTTTTAAACTTAAAGTTGTGCTAAATGCATACCAAAAACTTTTATAATCCACCCATCTTCATTTTACGCCTCTCCCCACAATTACTCGTGCCTTCTCCAATTTAACACACATATTATTTTACCATTACCAAGCTCTGCCAGCCAATCGAATGGTGACAGCCAAATTGTGTGTTTTCCCTCACAAACAGCTCAGTTCGGTAGACGGTACAACGTCGGTTGACTTGCTAATTTTAAAATCTTCCTTTTTTGTCTTATTTCATTCACCGCTCTTAACTTATTATTACACTTTTAGCAATTAATGAAACCTGCTAATGAATGGATATAGATCACATGCTTTGGAAAAAATTGAGCAACATACACCAAATCAATCTCAGCATTCTTGTTTACCTCAACAACACCCTAATCATTAATCTCATATTCAAGGACCATGTTTTAATAGCCTATATTTGCTTTGAATTTTTCCTTCTTTTAGGTTAATAATGCTCCAAAATTGATTGTAAAAAGACTTTCATATCGTTCGTAATTTATACCGCAAGGTTTCAACTTGCACTTCTTTCAATGCACGATAGTAAACAATTTACAAAGCTTCCTTCATCCAGTTTAATGCTGTAGCCTCCTCTTCTTTGGCAAATCCAAAATAAAAGTATAAAACCCTAGCTCTTTCAATATATCAAAAGATATGAAAAGAGTTGAAAAAACACTTCAACCACACACCATCGTTATTAACGCAAAAGATATGAATTTCTATAAGCAAACACTCATCATTATGTCAGGTCTACTAGCTGTTAAATATAGTAACGATCCAATCATACTACGATATAATTTTTGGTCAATATTTTTGCCACTTTCATCTTTATCAAGATGTATGGTTGCACTCTTAGGAGTTGTTTGATAGAAGTATTTTCCATATCAAAGCGTCTAATTAGATTGTTACAATATTTTTCTTGATTAATAAAAATACCATTTTCTAGTTGTTTTATTTGTAAGTCAAGAAAATAATTTAACTCACCAATATGTGACATTTCAAATCATCTGGTCATTATTTTAGAAAAATCTTGACATAATCTTTCATTTGTAGATCCAAAAATAATACCATCAACATATATTTGAACGATTAAAATTCTTGCTTATTTCTTTTAATAAAAAGAGTTTGATCAACCTTTCCAATTTCAAAACCAGAATATGTTAAAAATCTTTTAAGACGATCGTACCAAGCATGGGGTGCTTGTTTGAAACCGTATAAAGCATTTTTAAGCTTATAGACATGGTTAGAAAATTGTTCATGTATGAATAACGGAGTTTGTTCAACATAAACATTTTCTTTTATGAAACCATTTAAAAAAGCACTTTTGACATCCATTTGATATAATTTAGAAGACAACATCGCACATATCAAATCTCAAGCTCCGAGTATGAAAATGGTGGTTTATCATTGGTTGGCTGCAACAAAACAGGGAGCCCAGCAATAAAACACACCTATAACCACCCACATGCCACTGCGACCACAACCCATTTATGTTCTCGGCCACCCCCGCAATGTTGAAATAAGTCAACAAGCAGAAAAAACAGGATGATCCGCCGAGCACGAAAAAACCAATTTACCGAACTAATTGGATTGACTGGCCTATTAGCTCAGTTGGTTAGAGCGTCGTGCTAATAACGCGAAGGTCGCAGGTTCGAGACCTGCATGGGCCATTCTTCTTATTATTTTTCAATTCCAACCATTATTTTCCCTAACCGCAACAAACAACTCATACGTCTTACTAATTTCATGTCGACCTAAATTACCAATCAACTAAACAAAATATTCATTTTTATGCCTCAAATCAACGCATAATACTAGCATCGGATCTGCAATCCATAGCAATATTACAGCAGTTGGAAAAAAAATATCAAAAATTTACTTGTAGCATTGAAGCAATTGGAGAAGGGCAACAATTCTGCTCCATGAAAAAATCGAAGCAGTTTACCAATTAACGAATACAAGGAGGAAAATGGTTGTGGTGCCACGTACTCGAAACAGGCACCAGGCATGATGTTGGATGCCCGGTGCAAGGTCTCGAATGACGTTTATAATTTCTAAATTTGTCCCATGAATATGGCAGTATTTGAAGCTGACAGAAGGAAAGTCCTGGTCTGTCTGGTTGGTTTTTTTCCGATTGAGATGCGAGACTTTTGGGCTTCGGCTCTGAGTTAAGTTGGAAAATATATCGAGCTTATTTTGATCGAGCCGGTTAATGTTTGGGCTTTTGAAATGTTGGATTGGTTCGGTAAATTGGTTTTTTCGTGCTCGGTAGATCGTCCTGTTTTTTTTCTTGGACTTTTTCTGCTTGTTGACTTATTTCAACATTGCGGGGGTAGCCGAGAACATAAATGGGTTGTGGTCGCGGTGGCATGTGAGTGGTTATAGGTATGTTTTATTGTTGGGCTCCCTGTTTTGTTGCTGCCAACCAATGATAAACCACCATTTTCGTACTTGGAGCTTGAGATTTGATATGTGCGATGTTGCCTTCTAATGATATTAAAAGGGAATTGTTTGATTCTTACACGTTTCGTTGTCCCTCACCGTGCCTTGTGCTGATTTGATATGCGGATAATTAAAACCAATCTTCTAGTTGAAACAAGAAACATTCATAGCTCAAATGGAAAGAGGCAATTGTAATACTATAAAGGAGAGGTCATGGGTTCAAATCTCTCTAGAGTCATAATTTTTTTTTGTATTTTGATAACATAAATTGAGTGAAAGTCTTTATATATATATATATATATTATCAAGTTGTGTTATGAAAAACTACAAATTCAAATAGTATATATACATATATATAAAAAAATTATAAATCTTTAAAAGAGACTATTCCAAGTTCTCATCTTAAATTGATGAAAGTATTTTCATTTAAAGGTTTTGTAAAAATATCTGCCAATTGTTTATCAGAGGAAACAAATTCTAGATTTATCAAATCCTTTTCATTATTATCACGAAGAAAATGATGACGAATGTCAATGTGTTTTGTTCAAGAGTGATTACAGGATTTCTAGATAAATTAATAGCACTAGAATTATCACAGTAAATAGTTGACTTAGATAAATTAAAACCAAAATCTTGTAGTGTTTGTTGCATATAGATAACTTGAGCACATGCCAGAGCTGCAGAAATATATTCTTCTTCACATGTCGATAATGAAACACAGTTTTATTTCTTACTAAACCAAGATACAAAAGATCGTCCAATGAAGTGACAAGTACCCCTTGTACTTTTTCTACCTGTCCGGGTTCCTCCAAAATCAGCGTCACTATAGGGCACTAATTCAAAAGGACATTCCTTTGGATAGAATAGTCCAAAGTCCTTGGTTTTATTAAGACACCGTGGTATGCGTTTCACTGCTCGTAAATGTGATTCTTTGGGATCTGCTTGAAATCGTGCACACAAGCAAACACTCATCATTATATCTGGTCTACTAGTTGTTAAAAATAGTAACAATCCAATCATACTACGATATAATTTTTGGTCAATACTTTTGCCACTTTCATCTTTATCAAGATGTATGGTTGTACTCATAGTAGTTGGTTTGATAGAAATATTTTCCATATCAAAGCATTTAATTAGATTGTTACAATATTTTTCTTGATTAATAAAAACAACATCAGAGTCTCACAATCGCAGCGGAATAAAGCATAATATATAATAACCGATCTTTATATAAAAAGAACTATTACTGTTTACATATTACATCATCAGAGTATAACACCAAACAATAACACACTACTGGACAATTATAATAACTTGTTCTCACAAAAGCTGACTATACAGCTTACCATACACATCGGAATATAAGTGAGATACGTGATATACGTCTCGTCATCAAGCTCTTCTTCTGAACTCCATAGCATCCTATCCTGTATCTGTAATACTCGGTCTGATCCAAATATTATAATAAAATAACACCCGAGTCGGTTTGGAAAACCAACGTGAGAAAATACACTGAATTAAATTATTAAAGTTTCCAAATCCTTTGAAAATCAAAGGTATCTCGTAAGACCACGCCACAAACAAACATGTCGGGTTCTTACCTTACGATAACCAAAACATTTTTATCAAATCCGTCTGATATTATAATAATGTCTAAGTACAAATACTTATTAAATAGCCGAAATTGTTACATTCATTAAATTCCAGAATAATGGGTATACAAACAAGTCCGATGACACTTATTGGAGATTGGGTCTCCATACAATGGCAAGGCTACTGGGGTACCGTCCGTTACAATACCTGGCCTAGATCATAGTACCGAGGACCACTCCTGATCCCCTGCAACATAAGACCGGAGCTACCCCTTACTGGATAGACCGAATAAGATCACCCCGCGGGTTGGGATCAACAACCGCCCACAAAGCCGATATCAAAAGGGGACTCTAGACAGGGATGACCTTATCCTACTTGGGTGCTACCCACTTAGCCTTGCTGCACCTCCTCTATTTTAGCCATTCGCGGTTGATGAGGATCGAGGCCATGTGTTACCTTTTTAGAACACATTCACTTAGAATGCTCATTGTCTTCCAATGACGATGGTCTGATAGCATTCGTCCATACAAGTTGCCTTGGCTCTAGACAAACAGAATCACCGTTTTCATCATCTTCACGGTTTTCATTCGCTACGTTCAAACCGGGTCGAAGTGGTTTTTGAATAATTAAATCCAATCTCGGTCTCTTCGAAACGATCAGCGCATTGCCCAATATTGATAGTCGGTTATTTAACTAACAAATTAAACAATCATTCAATCCATTATTTTATTTCCACTGAAAATACCAAACTTATTAAATTTAGATTTTAAATAAATTAAATCACTTTATCCAAAAGTATACATTTAAAGCATTTAAAATAAACCTACTTAAATCTCTTTATTCAAAATAATAGTTAAGAAATTCAATAATAATTTGTCAAGTAAAACTTTAGCCAAAGACTAATTTTAAAATAAAACTGTTATATAAGATATAAATATTTAATAGTTATCTTTAAAAACATTCTTTTAAAAACACCTTTTAAAACTTCTAATTTATGCTTAAAAATCTTCCTTTGAAAACATACTTAGCTTTTCGGGAAAATGCACTTTCCACTCCAATAAAACCGGTCTTGTCCTTTATAAATCCCTCTCGATTTATTTCCAGTGTTAAATGTACGTTCCAACCCCGTAAATTCCTTTCCCGCATTTTTGAAAATAAAACCACTAATTATTTTTAAAACAAATTACCCTTTCCTTATAAATAA
This sequence comes from Allium cepa, assembly GCA_030765085.1. Lineage (NCBI taxonomy): Eukaryota > Viridiplantae > Streptophyta > Magnoliopsida > Asparagales > Amaryllidaceae > Allium > Allium cepa. Next base: position 131,381,296 of record CM060940.1, on the reverse strand, counting down.
TCACTATGAATTTATACTTTCAAATTATTCACTGATAAGTATTTCACTTTATTTATAAACCTAGTTTATACATCCCATAGTCTCATTCTCCTTTCAATTACTGTATCAAAACACTTAATCGATTTCCTGAATTAAATTCCATTTTAAAGTTTATTTCTTGACGTACTCAAGTTTATTCCAAAATCCATTGATCTAAGCTTCACTTCTTTATTATGATTTAAAATCTAATTTAAATCTGAAATATCAATTTCACACTTTATTTCAAACTTCTCTTTTAATTTTCCTAATCCATTTAAAACTTAAATTTAAAAATAAATTCTTTGTACTTAAAATCAATATTGCTTAAGTCCTTACTTTTTAAAATCCTTTACTCGCATTTATCCAAAATCCCCATTATCCCCATATTCCGGAATTGATTAAATAGGATTTAAAAATCAAACTATTTATTTTCCCAACTCTTTTCTTTTTAATTGATCCAACTTACTATAAATATTCTTCTTTAAATTCTCCCTTTTAATAATTCAATATTTATATTTTTAAAATGCCATAATATATTCAGCATTATATTAACATCAAATAATTTAATTTTTCCAACATAATATATAACAGATTATTCAACATTTCATATATCACTGAAATGAAAATAAATTCAACATTTTTAAGGAATCCAGTTGGATCCCTCCAACCCGTTTCCCTGCATCCACAGATGTTAGCACAATATAATACCAATCCCACTTCGAGGGGGATATCGCGGTATATAGGGTCATCCGCTATTATGCGGTGTGCATAGGGACTCATCCGCTATATAATGCGGGAATATCAATCACTCCAATATATATACTACTATATATAATATCACACCCAGACTGATAAAAATTATCAATTCAAGCAATCAACCAATATTTTAAATTATAACTATTTAAATTCACCAGTAATCCAATTTGAGTGAGATTAACTCGTCTTTGATTTTTTTAGCAATCCAATCCAAACCGGCTTGTCTCTCTTAGATTTCAGCCCTTATATAAACATTATATGGTTTATTATCATTTGAACTAATCAATTGCCATTTTAATAAATTTAATTAACTAATAATTTAATTAACAAATTTCCTTTAAAAATCTTTGGGTAACTAAAATATTCAAATAGGTTAATTAAATAAGTTAATCATCGATATACATTGTTCTAAAACAACTAGTGTTAGCGCCAAAATTGGTCACTAACATCCAAATCCAGATGAAAGCACTGAATGCCAGTCACAGCTTAGAGATAGAGTGTATGTAGAGAGTAATAATGTGAAGAACGGTCAAAACTAAAATAAAAACAGTAAAAAACAACAGATTTTATAATGATTCGGCTAACTCCGGCCTACGTCCACTCCAAAAGTTTCATTTTTATTGATGTTTGAATCGATTACATTACAGTTACAAAATGGTAGAGTAACCTTAGCCTTAGGAAATAGAAAGCAAGAGAGCGGAAGGAAGAAGATCCCTTTTCTGAACCCCCACATGTTGTATTTATAGGTAAATCCCGAGTTGCTGGGATTTCTGAGTAGCCCGAGCCCATCAGGTCCACAACCACACCATCCTGCCGAGCCATGCTATCCTGCCGAGCTGCAACCCTTGCTGGGCCGCAATCCTGCCGATCCGCAATCCTGTCGAGCCGCAATCCTGTCGAACCGCAATCCTGCTGAGCTGCATTCCTTTCGAGCCGCAGTCCTGCCGAGCCATACTATCATGCCGAGACGCACTCCTTCGGAGCCGCAATCCTGTAGAGCTGCATTCCTGCTGAGCCGCAATCCTGCATCTAGGGACCGTCCTTGATCCCGTACGTGTGTAAGTGACCTAGCCATATTACTTTTGGCACTATTACTTATTCAGAACCATAAAACTATTCAATTTATAACAAGTCAGCGTTGACCAAATCCAGTGCCACCTTCGCTCGAGGTAGGCGGTGGCTGCTCCCGTTCCACTGCTACCGCATTCCTACCGGGCCACATTCCTGCCGAGCAGCATTCCTGCCGAACCGCAATCCTGCCGAGCCATGCTATCATGCCGAACCGCAATCCTGCCGAGCCGCAATCCCGCCTGCCGAGCTGCATTTCCGCTGTGCAGCAATCCTGCCGAAACGCAATCCTGCCGAGCCATACTATCCTATCGAGCTGCACGGTCCTGGTGAACTTCATCCTCTTAAACCGAATCCATCAAATTCCAGCCTCGATAATCATGAAGTTGGTTAGGTTGAATCCGCATGTTTATGGCCTTGACAAGAGGCGGGTTAATAACTAGTAAATTTAAAATGTATATGTGTTTATTTATTTTATTTTATTATTTCTTTGAAACTACAAATACTAAAAAAATTAACCTATATACATTTGAAAGTCTAATTTTTTTTTATATAAACTATGCACGTTTAAAAATTCCTATATTTTCCTAAAATCTTCTATACATATATATTAATTTCTAATAAAAATCCTTTCGAACCTATATACATATATTAAATTAAAACAGAACTGCTTCATTTTTCCGCAGTTTATAAAATTTTGTCGTTTCTTTTCTGTTGTCTGCACATATTCATACATATATTACCACATTTTTTTGGCAAGGCCGACGGTTTTATAGTGGACCGACCACTTATTATTACGAACGTAATAAGGTTGAAGTACAGGAGTAAGGTAAAGGCACCTTAACTACTATGTAAGAGAAATATAATACAGCACAGGAGTGTGACAACATGTCACAACTACTAGAAATATAAAACAAGGCTAGTTCTCCTCCGCAGAGGAAGAATCACCAACGTCCTCAGAAACCAGAGTACCACCCCCAAGAAGACCAAAAAAGGGGCGAAATAGAACAGCAAGAGAAGGATCATAAATGTCAATGTCAGAAGAGTATATAAAGGATCGATCCCAAGCAGTATCGGCAAGAAGAACAGAATTAGTCTCAGCATAAAAACCATCAATGTCAAGAACCAAGGAATCACCAGAAATACTATAATAGAGGCAACGGAGGTCCAATAAGTCATCAGAAACATATCTAAAAAAGTTGCGATCCACTGGGTTGAATCTCATATCAGAACGCAGTTCAACCCAACTATGTTCCTTCTCAGCCCAAACAACTCGCGGCTGAGAGAGAACCGGCACAGAAGGGAGAACTGAATGCACAACCTCAGGAACTGGGGAAGCAGGACGAACATTGGCATGGGGAGGACTAGAGGGAGTTGCATCCAGAGAGGATTTGGGAACCCATTTTCTAAGCGGAGGCCGAGGCAGAGGAATCTTAGGAGCGGCATTAGGAACAGCAGAACGCATGCAAGCAGAGGCAATATGGCCAAAAGAATGACAGGAGGAACAGATATCAGGGACCCAACCATAACGAACGCGAACATCCACCACATGACCAACAGCTAGCTGGACAGGAATAGAGGAAGGTAGTGGCTTAAGTGGAGAGATCTCAATCAGGGCCTTGGCGTAAACAAGCTTATCACGCGCAACAGTATTAGAGTCAAAACATTTCAATTTACCAATATTGCATGCAAGCCAATTCAAGCCAAGCAAGGGTTGTAAAGCCGAAGGAATTTGCGAGAAATAAACCCAAACAGGGATAGAAAATACTTGCTCACGAACACGAGCTACTGTCGGAGACCATGGTGTAATAATAAAAGGCTGTCCATCAAAGAAGGAAGGCTCAGACTCTAGAACACGACTACGTTCCTCAGAGGAGGTGAACAATAGGTAGTACAAGGAATCAACTAACTTAACTTTAAGCCCACCCTGAAGTCTCCAGGCCCTACGACAAACAGCAGCCACATTCTGAAGACGATGATTAGGGTCCAAAAAGAATCCAACTACGTATCCTGACCAAAAGTCCATTCCTGCTTGCATAACACATGGGGGAGGGATCATCACACCGTTATCCTCAACAATGTCAAACTTAACTGGCTTATAAACACCCGCATTACACGGCAAGGAAGAAAAAAGTGATGACCAAGTTTTGGGAACTGTGTGGCATGACACAGCAGGGCAACTCACATTAGCAAAAGTGGCCTCAGGGTTGGAATGTTGTGCAATAAGGGGAGAGGTAACAGAATGTAATATTTCGGCCGTAATAGAATGCTCAGCCAAAGGAGGATCAAGACCAACGTTAACCAGACTAGGAGTAGCATCGGACACAGGGGCTAACAAATAGTCAGGAGATCTGGATCCAAGGCCCACAGGTGCATTATCACAAGCATTAGACGTGCATATATCAGACTCCAAATTTTTGGACAAAATAACTCTATCGGCCATTAGATCCCCATTATCACACGCAAGAAACGCAGTACCAGATACTTGCGCAACCACCAAGCTACCGGAATTGGTACACTGAACACCCAAATTACCAGCAGCCGAGTCGGACGAAGGTAAAACGCAGGCGTCGTTCACAGGCACATCAAACAAATTCGAACGCGGCACCGGTTGTGCCGATATGGATGCACGTAGCGGGGGAAATTCGTTGGACGACAGGATGTTAGGGAGATTGACATCATTGGTTGACATAGCAGAATAGCAGCAGCCAGAACGTGTAGTCGAGAGAGGAGGAGTTGGAGAAGTAGACTTGGACATGAAGGAACGGTAGGTCAGCAGTCATGAGAAACGAAGAAACCTGGAAGCCATTATATATTACCACATTTAAATTGAAATGAGCATACCTTATAGCTATTATTATTTCTAATATCTATATACATATATATACAAAGAATTAAAATTAAGATGGGTTATTCCTTACTGCCACTCCTTACAGTAACTCACGAACATGCCAACGACACTGTGACTTCGACCTCGACCTCCGCTGCCTCACACGCCATCGTCCCATCCACACACGCGCACACTACTGCTCGGCCCACTCGACACCACAAAACCTCACGAGCCCCCCCGATCTTCCAGCATACACAACATCGATCGAACACGAATGAGCTCGACACACCTAAACTTGCGAACGAACCACCCAGTGCCATGGTTGCTCCGCCATCGCGACGCCGAGTAACCCTCTACTCTAACCACTACCCTCTCTCATGCCTTCCCCGTGGTCACGTGACCCAACCCCTTTGAGCTCGAGCAGAGCAATCGTGAATGCTATCGTGATTTATCGTTATTTTATTTTATTTTATTTTATTTTTCTTTTTTGGCTTGGTGAATCGATTTCGAAATAATTGAGAATGGAGGGAGAAAGGGGGAATGAAGGAAGTAGAGATAAATGAATTCAACTTTCTAAGTTCGGTTCTATGTGTGTGTGTGTGTGTGTGTGTATTCTCTTAAAAGATCTGTTGCGTGCAAAATTTAAAAAGAAGATGAGGGAGACAAGAAGCGAAGGTCACGTGTAGCAGACGAGCTACAGGACTCTGAAGAGGAGGCAAAAATTTCTGATGTGAAAAGTATTTCAACTGGTTGACCAGAATATAAATATATATATATTTAATTAAATTTGAATTGTCTCGATAAATGTAATTTTAAATTTTGATCTCCTATTAAGGCGTGGCGCTATGCGTTTATAATGTTATAGCCCTATTTCGAGCGCAATGGAAAAGGTTTCGAGGCCTAGATCAATCGTATGGAGAAGTTAGTTTTTTGAACCCAGTTATTAAATTAAATTTTTGATATGAATTTAAGCACGTTTATATACCGTACGAGTACACGATAACTCGAAACACCACGGAATTTAAAATCCAATAATAATACATTATTATAGATCCAATGAAACTGGTTTCATCGAATTCCGAGACTGTGCCTTGGAAGACTATTTTCAAATATCAATTTAAACAATATATTTTTAAAACTGAACAAATCACTTTAAATTCAATTTTAAAACTTTTATTACCTTCAGTATTATCAATATAAATTTTATAAGCCTTTGAAATAATTTTAACAAGTTTAAGACTCAAGATTCAACATTTTACCCAATGTCCAGTTATTAAATTCAAAAATTAAATCATCCAACAAATAGTAATATCTGGAATTCAAGTTAAAAACCAATACCTGAATATTTAAAATCAATTAAATATTTCAATTTCAAATGTCCAAAATTCTAGGTCATTACAACCACTAAATTAATATTGGGACAATAAACAACATTTATTTTTCAATAAGGGAAGAGTGCAAAATTAATTGTAATTTACAGAGCGTATTTTGACAAACTCCATTACGGTGGATCTGCTCATAAAAGAATTATCATCCAATGTCTTTCATGAGCATCTTGCTCAATTGATGTAACGTTTATGTAAGAATATTTTGGTTCAGGGGAAGTTTGTATTTAGTACTATCATATGGCTCATTGCTCTATACTTCGGTTACAGATCAAAAATAAAGTAATAAAGTTTTGTTTGCACTCTAGATTGTTGAAATATTGAACACTTTGATCTCACTAACGTGGGACCAGTTGAAAATAGACATGTATAGATCACATCTCATGTAATTTTTATGCTACACATTCATGATTGATCCAAATCATTTGATTTTGTTGGTATTGTGACCATTAATGAGTTTAGTTACGTAAAAGTAACGAAAGCAGCTTTGATTCTTTGCCAGCATAGTTAATGGACGAGATTGTTTCGGAGACACCTTATGTTATAAATAGCAAATTCTGAATCTTATAAAGTTGTACACATTTATAAGGTTATTACATATATGGTCCAAGGAGAGATTGTCGGAAAATTCCAACATATGGGTCATATATGTAAAATAAAACATGCTGTACTATTTTGGTGTAAAACCTAATTAAAGTGGTCATGTTATGAATTAAAATTAAAAGGCCTAAAGGTTTAGTTGTCATGGTATTAATGTGTAGATATCGGGACAATTCTAATTTGTTGAAAGACCAAGTTAGAAAATGCCAACATTATAAATATGAGGTTATGGTCCTAAATCACCCAAGCTCTAGTTATTCTCTTAATCTCTTCTATGAAAATAATTCAGATCTAGGGCTTGTGTCAATTTGAAAGATTAGATCCAACTCTTATATTTTAGATCTGTCTCTTTCTCTTAATCAGTTCGTAAAAGCAACAGCTATGGATTCATATCTAATATAAAATCTAGGGCTTGTATCAATATGGAAAACCAAACCAAGTTTACTGTTCCAATCAACAATTATGAACTCAGGTATGTCTTTTTCTAATTCATTTACTTTCCTTCGATTTCTTCTCAATCAAATCAACATGGGTCACCTATTCAGATATAGGATTTTATTATTAATCAATCTTAAAGTATAATGAAATCCTAACAATTATCAGATTATTTAAAAATATATTCACAATAATAACAAATTTTAGACCACATGGCGACAAGTTGGTCATTTTAACTCCTTTCATTATGTGATCACGTGCTGTTTATTTCAAAGAATGATAGTAGTTGGGAGGAACACTAATTCAAATGGTCAAGAATAGAATATGTCAATTGGAAGTCCACATTGAAGGCTTAAAGGCTCATTGCGCATATAGTAATAGATTGAATTATGCTCATAGGGAATGTGCTTACCATTGATCCATTAGGGGGACATAATTTGCGAGAACTATTACTAGCTAATGAATATTCTTTTCGTAGAATTGATGACATAAGAAATATGGTATAGTGCCCTACGGCATAGGGATAGTCTCACATCTTGGGGATGCATATAAATATAAGTGGTTATATGCTAAGATATGAAAAATATTATAATTCCTATAATATAATAGAGTATGAACCACCATAGGACTTTAGAGACCCGCACGCGAACCCACATAGTGTTGTTATTCACTCAGATTTGTCCTTCTTCTTCCCACACACATGTTGTTGTAAGTCCTTCGTCTTGGGAAATAGTTGCTTTGCTTCAAGAAAAAAAATAATCTTACTGGACTAGGACAACCCCTATACTAGTATGGACTGCCATTACGGTAAGTTCTAATCCTTCTTTCGTTCAGTATACTGGCAATAATAATCTTGAAACAGAAGTGCTATTTGTTTATCACTGGTTGAAGTCATTTTATTTTAGACAATGATTCAAGACAATAACACTTGGGCAACAATACCTACTATGACCATCAATGAGAACAAAACAATGGTTCCAACAACAACTGTCATTCAATCGCATGGTGAAAGGTCAGAAAAATTGATTGGAGTGGATTTCAAGTGCCGATGATAGAAAATGTTGTTCTATTTGACTACACTAAACCTTACGAAATTTTTCACTAAGGATGTTCCGATAGTGGAAGAACTGGACCCTAACGCAGCCAAAGATGAAGCACTCGATGTTTGGAAGAATCCAGACTTCATCTGCAAAAATACATATTAAATGGACTGAATAACATTGTGTATAATGCGTACTGTAGATTGAAGACTTCGAAACAACCTTGGGCTTCTTTGGATAAAAAATACAAGACGGAGGATGCTGGAATGAAGAAGTTCATTGTTGGAAAGTTCATTGTTCGTCTTTCATCTTGGGAAATGGTTGCTTTGTTCAAGGAAACAATAATCTTGCTGGACTCGAACAACCTCTATACTAGCACGGACTGCCATTACGGTTTAAGTTTAAATCCTTCTTTTCGTTTATTGTACTAGCAGTAACAACCTTTAAATAGAATTGACGTGCGTTTGTCATCGATTGAAGTCATTTTATTTCGGACAACGACTCAAGACAATAACAACTCGGCGACAAAACCAACCATGGCCACCACTAAGAACAAAACAATGGTTCCAACAACAACTGTCATTTTATCGCATGGTGAAAGGCTATAAAAATTCATTGGAGTGGATTTCAAGTGCTAACAACAGAAAAAGTTGTACTACTTGACTACACTAAACTTTACAAAATTTCTCACCGAGGATGCTCCGGAAGTGGAAGAACCGGAGCCTGACGCAACCAAAGTTGAAGCACTCAATGTCCGGAAGAATTTAGATTTTATCTACAAAAATTACATATTACATGGACTGGATCACAGTCTGTATAACGTGTACTGCAGATTGAAGACTTTGAAACAACCGTGGGCTTCATTTGATAAAAAATACAAGACAAAGGATGCTGCAATGAAGAAGTTCATCGTCGTAAAGTTTTTCGATTTCAAAATAATAGGTACCGAAACCGTGATCAGTCAAATCCAAAAGTTGCAAGTGACAATACGTGAAATCCACGACGAATGGATGTCTCTGAGCGAATCATTTCAAGTCACTGCTGTTATTGAGAAACTGCTCCCATAATGGAAAGACTTCAAAAATTATCTAAAGCATAAGCGCAAGAAAATGACAACGGATGATTTTGTTATTTGGCTAAGAATCAAAGAGGACAACATGAAACCAGAGAAGAAAATGAATAATGCTATAGTCACAAAGGTAAATGTAGTCGAGGCTGAGAAAAACAACAAACGGAAACGAGAATATTATCTAAATGCAAAGAAACCAAAGAAATTTAAAGGAAACTGTCACAATTGCAGAAAGAAAGGATATAAGGAAAGCAAATGTCAAGGTCCAAAGAAGAATAAATAACATACAAATATCACCGAGTGCGATAAACTCTCCGACGACGTTTGTGGAATGAACTTGTCTGTGGCGATTTCTGAATGCAACTTAATTGGCAATTCGAAGGAATGGTTTGTGGATACTAGTGCCACAAGACACATCTGCATCAATAAGTGGATGTTTTTCAACTATAAACCCACGACACAAGAAGTGCAATTATTTATGGGAAACTCCTCCACATCGAAGGTTGAAGGAAAATGAAAATTTTTCTAAAGATGACATTCGGAAAAGAATATACGTTGAATGATGTTCTACACATCTTAGATATTCGACAGAATTTGGTTTCTGGATCGTTGCTAAGTAACAATGGCTTCAAATTAGTCTTTGTCTCAGATAACTTTGTTTTATCGAAGAACGAAGTGTGTGGTGAGAAAGGTTATGTGAGTGATGGTTTGTTTAAAACGAATGTAACGACTATTGTACCGAAGGATTGTCATAATAGACTTGAATCTTCATTTGTATCGCTGAATCCTCTAATATATGGCATGCTAGATTATACCATGTTAACTTTGATACATTGCGTAAAATGATCAACTTAGATTTTATACCTAATTTTGCAATAGATTCTAGTTATAAATGTGAACTATATGCTTAGACCAAACTTCCTTTCATCATATTGAAACGAATACAGAATCTTCAGACTTAATATACACAGATGTATGTGATTTAAAAAAGTATCAAATTCGAGGAGGGAAAAAAGATTTTATTATCTTTATCGATGACCGTACTAGGTGTTGTTATGTGTACCTATTGAGAAGTAAAGATGAGGCATTTGAAATGTTTAAACAATACAAGGCAGTAGTTGAAAATCAGCTGAACAAGAAAATCAAAGCCTTAAGAAGTCATATGAAAGGTGATTATGAATTTCGATTCGAGGAATTTTATGCACAAAATGGTATAATCCATTAAACAACGGTACCATATTCTCCTCAATCAAATGGTATAGTAGAACGTAAAAATCATACCCTTAAAAAGATGATGAATGCTTTGCATATTAGTTTTGTTCTACAAGATAACTTCTTGGGGGAAGCAATACGTACAGCCATCACATTCTAAAAAAATTGCCTCGTAAGAAAACTTCGAAATCACCATATGAACTGTGGAAAAACAGTCCACCTCATACAAATATTTAAAAGTGTGGAGGTGCCTTGTAAAAGTAGTATCCAAACCTAAAAAGGTCAAAACTGAACCAAAAACTATAGATTGTATATTCATTGTTCATGCTCATAATAGTAATGCATACCTGTTTTTGATGTATAAATTTGAAATTGATGACATTCATAAAAACATCATTATCGAATCTCGAAGTGCAAGATTCTTTGAGCACGTTTATCCATGGAAAACCTCTGCTGAAACTATTGTTCAAAAGAGATCAAGAGATGCAGAAAGACTAGATACTCCAGAGGATAATGCCGATCAAAGTGTCCATAAAACTACATAAGAAAATTATTGAACCAGAGCTTAAGGAACTAAGAATGAGCAAATGGCAAAGGACCTCTAAAACCTTTGGACCTGAATTCTGCTCATATATGGTAGAAAATGAACCTCCAACGTGCAAACAAGCAATATCATCCCCTGATGCTCTATACCGAAAGGAAACCGTCAATAGTGAAATCAAGTCCATTTTACAAAACAATACATGAAAATTTGTGGATCTACCTAAAGGATCAAAAACACTATACAAATAGATTTTTAAGGAAAAAAACTAGAATTTGACTTCTTAATAGACAAGTATTGATGTGCACGTAAATGTGCATATTTTTACCACCATATTTATTCTATTTAAATTAAATAAATGATCATATTGGGTATTTTAACTTGTTTTAACCAAAATTCATATTAATTCCAAATTATCACATATTCATCTTCATATAGGAGCAAAAAGGTCATTTGTGTGCATATATTTCTTTGAAAAAAATTAATTGAATTATATATATATATATTTGTAGGAATTTGGTCCCAAATAGGAGTGGTTTCATGAAGAAATCTGCATGCACAAAGAATATAAATGAATGAAGATGGAAATAATTCAAAGTGAAGATCATGGAGGACCTCACCTACCCACCTACCTTAATGTACAAATTAAAGGCTAATGCACATGTTTTTGGACTTAATGGCTTCATGTACACTTAATGGGGGATTAAGACATGTTAATGATTACTTGGCCTCCACACTTCCTAAGGGGCATTTTGGCCATTCCCCAAAAATATGAATTAGGGTTTCATACATGTATAAATACCCATATGTTTCATGTAATCTTCTCTTAGTCTCTCTTAGGCCTCCTTCTCTTTAGTTTAGTTTAGATCAAATAAAAGAAAGCTCTCTTTCTCTTTTAATGGCTACTTAGCCAATTTTTATTTCTTGTAATCTTTTTTATTTTATGTAATTTAATACATGCTCTTTCCTTTTCATGTTCATTTACTTTCATGTTGTAGTGTAGGTTTCTCTTATTTCATGTAAGTAGATTAGTTTTGTTTCTTTGCTTTGCTTTTCTTTTTTCTTTTTTTTTCTTTCATGTTGCTTTCTACATTTGTTGATTTGATAACAAATATGAGAGCTTAATCCCTACAATTTAGGGGTAATGAAGCTCTCTATTATGTAGATGCAACATTTTGATGTTTATACTCTCTTTTTGTGCTTTAATGGAAACACTTGAAGTGGTTTAATGGTGTTGTTTAGCTTTGAATTTGATAGTCTATGTTGTTCATAACAAATAGGCTATGCTTAAACAAACATAACACAAATTGCCTCTTCATGTAAATATGATTATGGCAAAGAAGTGAATGTTGAAATTGAAATTTGATAGCCTATATTTCTAAACAATAGTTAATAGGCTATGCTTAAAATAGATTTTTATTTCAACTTTGTTGTCATATTTCATGAGAGTTAAATGTGTATTAGTGGTTGTGTTATAGTTTGATGGTTTATATTGAGCTAATTAATAGCACAAATATACCATACTTATGATAAGCACATCAACTAATTCATTAATGACAAGAAAAGAGAGATCATAACTTCATTTTGCTGATTTATATGATCTAGAGAGTGGATTTATCTCTAAATTGTTCTTTTAACTCTCATATTTTTTATCATTTTCTTTTGCTAGTTTTTGTTAATTTCTTACATTTTTAGCTAATCACACTTTCAACTTTGGTTAATTTGATTGAATAGAATTTTAAAATCATCAATTCCCTGCGGATCGACCCGTATTCGCCGCGTGCTACATTCGTACACCATGCGCTTGCGGTTATTTTTAAATTTAAATTCGTTCGGCGGTTTTCTAAACCGATAGAACTTCCGTCGAAACAACAAGTTTTTGGCGCCGTTGCCGGGGATTTGTTTTGATTTTAATTTTCTATTCTTCGAATTAGTTTTCTTTGTTTTTTGTGTGTGTTTGCATTTTTTTCTTTATAAAAAAAACAAAAACAAAAAATATTGTGTGTTTTGTGATTTTTGGTGACATTGTGTTGTGTGCTTGTTTTCTATTTTATTTTCCATTTGCATTGGATATCATATTCGAAAAAAAAAACATTGCATTCATCTTCAACTTTATTTCATTTCCTTTTCAATTACATTTTCCATTTACAAAAAAAAAACAACACTCTTACATTCTATTTTTCTTCACGGTTTACATTCTCTGTAGCAGTCTCTGTTCTCATTCATAGTTCATATCCCCATACCAACAAGCCTGCATATCATTTCAATTACAAACTACTGTCCATCAAACAACCTGCACAACTCCTTCATTCAGTGCAAACCATTCTACACCATCCCCCTCTGCCTTGTTCAATTCTGCCATCCAGTGACCCAGTCCTCCTCTACCACATTGACACCAAACAAGTATCACCACCATCAAACATGTCACTTCCCTGCAATCACCATCTCATTCACCACCCCATAGACACTGCCACTTCTCTTCACGTCTACAATTTCCTCCAAAGCACACAATTCAATGCATCACCTTTCTTGCCTTTCATTTCCCATACATACACATACAACCACCAATTTCCAGCACCTCCAATTCTGCTTCCTTATCCACCAATCACCAACCATCTTCCTGAAAGTCACTACACCCAAAGACCACGGCCTTCACAATTGTCTCCTTCCCCATAACATCATCCCACCAGAACCAAGAAGTTCAAAAACAATCAAAAAAAAAAACACAATCGAATCCACTGCTGTCAAAAACAATCCACACTGCAATTACAATCACAATCCCATTTATTACATTCCACTTGCCAAACAACATTCGCATACAACCTCACATCCAAATACAACTTCATACTTCTGCACATACAAGCTACCCGAACCCAGAACCACAATCTCTACAGTTCCTTCATTTTCCTTCATCAAACGCCTGCCTCGCTCGAACACCAGAACCACAATCCAGCAAACTTCCCCTCTGACCCAACAGCAACATCCCATTGCAAACAACACAACTCCTCCATTGCTGCCACCATTACATCCAACTCCCCTTATAAACAACCACAAATCTGTCAACAAGACAACCCTACATTCATATCACTGCTATTCACAAAAACCACTACACTTCCATCAAATTCCCTTCCATCTTCAACCTGCACACCCCCTACATCAATCAACAGATACCACAAAACTCAATTTCTCCTTCCCTTACCATAAACACAGTTCACCACTCCGTCAACATTCTCCTCCTACAAATTCACACTGCATTTCCATTAACAGACCATCTTCATCCCTACATTACTGTCTGCAGTTCAACCATTAGTGCCATACTGACCAACTTCTTCTCCCCAAACCACCAAACTCCGGCAACCAATCAAATCGCCTTCATCACTGCCAATTCAAACGGCAACCTCCATCACCAATCCATCATCAACTTCATCCTCCTCGACTTCGACATCAAAACCCAAATTATCCCGAATCGAAACTTAATCGTGAACGCCTTCACCACATTCGACAATCGCCAACTCAAAGCCACCGCGAGTTTAAATTCGAATGCTGCACTTCAATTGAGTGACCTCCCTTTCCGAGGCCAAAACCCAGATACCCATCAACAATTGAAACCCCCAACCGAACAAACAGCCAAAAGATTTGGGAAATTGTATTCCAATTTTTGTTTTGAAATTAAAATTTTGGGAGTGCGTGAGGGATGTACAAAATTTTAGGAAATGTGAATACACGTTTTGTTTTTTTTTACGGGGATCTTGTTTTTGTGTGTTAAGATAAGAGTTTGGTTGTGGATTTTGTATGGAATTATTTACGTGGGCCGGGCCCTAGCTGCTTTAAAAATAAATTGAGTTAAGTGATTTTGTATAGAAATCTTTTCTTAGCGCTTAGTGTTTTGTTTAGAAATCTTTGTTTTGATTTTTCGTCAGTTAATTCTCTCTTAAAAAAAATTAATAATAATAATAATAAAAGTTGTTTTCAAATATTTTAGTCCATTTTGTTTTCCATTGTTTTAGTTTCATTTGACTTTATCTTCATTTGTTTTAGTTCTTTCTAATCATTTGTTTTAGTAAAACCCTACTTTTAAGTTTCCTTTCAAAAAAAATAAAAAAAAATAAAAAATTGTATATCTCTTAGTTTTTGATTTTCAGGTTGTCAAAGCAGGAAATAAAGGAAGAATAGCTTGCTGAAAATTGCTTCCTTAGCTAGCCAAAATAAATTGCTCTGCTTACTAAAAAATTCTGCTTTCATTTCTAGTTTTATTTAAATTGAATTGTTGGTTGCTTGCATTTGCATTTTAAAAAAAAAATTCATTCGTAGTTGCATTGTTAATACACGTTTAGTTTCTGTCCTGCATTTCATCTTAGATTTTGATTAATAATAACGGTTAGACATCGATAACACTTAATTGTATATTGACAATTTGTCTTTTTTTTGAACAATTTAATTTCTTGGTGTCTAGGCTACGGCAGAGTAATAACCATTTATAAATATTACGGTGATTCGTATATATTATAATGGTTGTTCCTCTGAAGGTACTTAAACCTTCGGCTGCATTGCTACGGTGATTCGTGGTGCACCGATAAATCCTGCCCGTTACCTGGCTGAGAACTATCTTGTTTATCTAAGACAATTAGTGAATATACAATTTTGGGTTAACTTAGGATAAATCATTTGTAATTAACCACTGCATTCATTTAGTTGCATTTGTTCATGCATATTTAAAACAAAAAACAAAAAAAATTCAAAATCTAAAACTAAATTTTTTTAAATATTCCTTTTCTTTTTCTTTGAAATTTCAAAAAAATCCAAAAAAAAATTTTAAAAAAAATTGAAAAATAAAAACAAAAAAAAATCGATTTCCCTTTTCAAAAATCAATTTTCTTTGTAAATATTTTTCGTTTATAAAAAAACATTCTTGAAAATGTCTGAATATCCATATCCACTTGAATTTTACAATAGTTGTGAAAATCAATATAATCCATATGATTTCAGTCCAAATTCGTATGGATATTTTAACAACTATTTTGTAAATAATTCAAATTTCGAACAACAAAATTTTCAAAACGATGACCAACGTTCGACTCTTGAAAATAGCACTGAAATGATTTCATCTTTACTCGAACTTTCTACACGAAAAAATCAAGAGATAAATGATTTATGTAATTCTTATTTGTGTAATAACTCGAGTCAAGGATTTCAAAATTTGAATTCAATTCAAAATTCAAACGAATACGATTATAACCCATGCCAATTTAATTTCGAACTCCAAAATGAATTTCAAACTCAACATGAAAATGGGAACAACTTTTCAAACGAATTTGGCAATGGGAATAGTTTCAATTGCGATACGATTGAAAACTTTGGTTATCAACAAATTCAAAGTGAAAATTTTCAAATTAATAATCATGAATTTGATTTTGTTGATGAAATGGAAAAGGACAACGGGGATTTATTACTTGAAAAGTACAAAACTTATCGTGAAAATCATAATCAAATCTCAACCCACGAAGAATCAAATAATAATCTACCGTTTATCGAAATTGACAATTCTTGTTCTCAACAAGTCCAAATCGAAAATTTTCAAGTTAATAATTACAAATTTGACTTTGTTGAGCAAATGAATGAAATTTACGATGATCGCACGAATTTGTTGATTAAAACATTGGAAAATTTTCTTGAGAAACAAAATCAAGTTTCAATGTGTGACGAGTCAAACGATAATCCATCTTTTACCCAAATCGATGATTTTCAAACAACAACTTTTGAAACTGAAAATGATGATCTTAACGAAGTTGTTGAAAAGACGGTAATTGTGTTGGATTGCAATTCTTTTGAGGGTGAGAAACTCGATTTAAATTTTGATCTTCCTTTTTCTGAAAATTTGAACACACCAACTTTGAATTTTGAACTTGAGACATGTAATAAAATTGTTGATAATCCAATAAAGGAAGACGAGTTTAATGAACATGAATTTTTTGGACTTTTGGATGATGAGTTGTTAAATTCCGAAGGGGAAGATGAAAATCACCATTTTGATTTTGAAATCAATAAATGTGAAAATGTTTTCAATGATAAGCTTGAATGTCAAATTGGTGAAAATAAACTTGAACTTCAATCAATTGTTTTGTCGACCTTGAAAATCATCGAAAATAAAACAACTCGTACGATTTTTAATGAAACGACATTCGTTTTTCCAAATCGACAATCAACTTCAAATTCTTTTACGATTTGGTTTTTCGTGCTTAAGCTGTATCTCGTATACTTGACGAGACAAATGAATCGGTCTTTAGAAGACCGTTTCATTTACTTTTTGGCAATATACTTTCTGATATCGTGTAAATTCATTTCATTTTCATGTAAATAATAATAAACGTTCATTTCACTTGGGTTGACTGTAGGGACACAGTCAAAGTCAAGTGTGAGGGGAGACTCATCTTCTTCTTGATTTTTCAGGATTAATTTTTCATTTTTCTTCCAAAAACTCAAAAAAAAAAATCCAAAAACAAAAGAAGAATTTTTTTTAGCGTTTTTGATTTATTTTTAAAGAAACACTATAGGATAAATATATGGTTTTGGTTTATTAAATTAAAATTTTTGAAAATTTATTTTGTCTTAACAAAAATAAAATTGAAGTTTGATTACAAATAATAATGGTTTAACTAGTATATAGGAAGATTCATACGTGTTAATTATGAAGTACATCCTAATTGAAAATCTTTGTTTTAAAAAGTGGTTGATTTAAAGAAAAGATATAACATTTTTTTTGTCTTCTAAGTTAAATGGTGCTAAGATGATTTTGCAAAACTCTCTCTCTCTTAAAAAAAATTATAAAAAAATAAAAATAATAATAATACATCCAAAGTATTCACTCTCATTTAAAAGTCCTCACGGTTATGCATGGGTGAATTACTTGGAATTTTTGATTATGTGCTTTCATACTCATTTAAAAGTCCTCACGGTTATGATGTATGGAACACATGTAAAAAAAGACTTAATAAAAACCACCTACGGTCGATAGTGTATGCGTGAAAGTGTGTGCACTCGCCACGCTCTGTACTCCCCTCACATAAGCCCGAAAGGCAGTGCATGGGTGGTATATCTGGCCTCAGTTTACCTGAGCTAGGTGTGTAATTTTTCTTGCAAATAATGAGAGAGCAAGCAATTGAAATCCTAGCACTATTTTTACTTATTTGATTTGATGTGTTATTGAAAAGAAATGAAAATACCACTTTGATAAACTTTGATAATCAACTAAGGATCCATTTTATAATTACACTTTGTTATCAACCGAAACAACAAATTAAACTATTGTCTATTTGTTATGATAACTTGATTTTTGTTGAAAATTTTGACGAGTAAATGACATAAATTTTTCAAGATAATAACCAAAACCTATATTTAACTTATTTGTGTCAATTTAAAAATAAATCCTTCATTTGTAAATATTTTCAAAAATTTGCATTCATCTCTTTGTAAATAAATCTTGCATTTTGTAAATATTTTCATCATGCGTTTGGATTTTGTGGGTAGTATCCGCTGAAAACCCTCACGAGACAACACTCGTCCTACTGGGGACACCCAAAGGTTTAACGGCTTGTTGCATATGCTCAATGCAATCGTGCTTCCTACGAAAATGGATTTATCTTAGCTTCCCTTTATTCGAGGACGAATAAAAAGATAAGTGTGGGGGTATTTGATGTGCACGTAAATGTGCATATTTTTACCACCATATTTATACTATTTAAATTAAATAAATGATCATATTGGGTATTTTAACTTATTTTAACCAAAATTCATATTAATTTCAAATTATCACATATTCATCTTCATATAGGAGCAAAA
Organism: Allium cepa; assembly: GCA_030765085.1. NCBI lineage: Eukaryota > Viridiplantae > Streptophyta > Magnoliopsida > Asparagales > Amaryllidaceae > Allium > Allium cepa. The sequence goes on along the minus strand of CM060940.1, from coordinate 131,362,506 downwards.
AGGTCATTTGTGTGCATATATTTCTTTGAGAAAAATTAACTGAATTATATATATGTATTTTTGTAGGAATTTGGTCCCAAATAGGAGTGGTTTCATGAAGAAATATGCATGCACAAAGAATATAAAGGAATAAAGATGGAAATAATTCAAAGTGAAGATCATGGAGGACCCCACCTACCCACCCACCTTAATGTACAAATTAAAGGCTAATGCACATGCTTTTGGACTTAATGGCTTCATGTACACTTAATGGGGGATTAAAACATGTTAATGATTACTTGGCCTCCACACTTCCTAAGGGGCATTTTGGCCATTCCCCAAAAATATGAATTAGGGTTTCATACATGTATAAATACCCACATGTTTCATGTAATCTTCTCTTAGTCTCTCTTAGGCCTCCTTCTCTTTAGTTTAGTTTAGATCAAATAAAAGAAAGCTCTCTTTCTCTTTTAATGGCTACTTAGCCAATTTTTATTTCTTGTAATCTTTTTTATTTTATGCAATTTAATACATGCTCTTTCCTTTTCATGTTCATTTACTTTCATGTTGTAGTGTAGGTTTCTCTTATTTCATGTAAGTAAAGAAACAAAAACTACTTACATGAAATAAGAGAAACCTACACTACAACATGAAAGTAAATGAACATGAAAAGGAAAGAGCATGTATTAAATTGCATAAAATAAAAAAGATTACAAGAAATAAAAATTGGCTAAGTAGCCATTAAAAGAGAAAGAGTGCTTTCTTTTATTTGATCTAAACTAAACTAAAGAGAAGGAGGCCTAAGAGAGACTAAGAGAAGATTACATGAAACATATGGGTATTTATACATGTATGAAACCCTAATTCATATTTTTGGGGAATGGCCAAAATGCCCCTTAGGAAGTGTGGAGGCCAAGTAATCATTAACATGTAAGTGTACATGAAGCCATTAAGTCCAAAAGCATGTGCATTAGCCTTTAATTTGTACATTAAGGTAGGTGGGTAGGTGGGGTTCTCCATGATCTTCACTTTGAATTATTTCCATCTTCATTCCTTTATATTCTTTGTGCATGCATATTTCTTCATGAAACCACTCCTATTTGGGACCAAATTCCTACAAATATATATATATATATATATATATATATATATATATATAAAATTCAATTAATTTTTTTCAAAGAAATATATGCACACAAATGACCTTTTTGCTCCTATATGAAGATGAATATGTGATAATTTGGAATTAATATGAATTTTGGTTAAAACAAGTTAAAATACTCAATATGATCATTTATTTAATTTAAATAGAATAAATATGGTGGTAAAAAGGTATAAAGCAAGAATTGTAGTTAAAGAATTTAGATAGAAGGAAAATCTAGGTTATTTTGATACATACTCACCAGTTATTAGAATAACAACAATTAGGATGCTTATTGCAATCTCATCCATACTAGATTTAGAAATACATCAAATGGATGTAAAAAATGTGTTTTTGAATGGTGAACTGAAAAAAGAAATATATCTGCAACAAGCTGAAGGGTTTTAATGCCTAGGAAATGAGAATAAGGTATGTAAGTTAGTAAAATCAATTTATGACTTTAAACAAGCGCCGAAACAATGCCACAAAAAATTGATGAAGCTATGTTATCAATGAATTCAAAATAAATGAATCGGATAAATGTGCCAATATGAAGCATATAAATATAGGATATGTCATTATTTGCTTTTATGTTGATTATCTATTGATTCTAGGTAATAATAAGGTCATAATAAAATCAACAAAGGATATGCAGTTCTCTAGATTCGACATGAAAAACCTAGGAGTGGCTGATGTAATCTTGGGTGTCAAAATTTTAAGAACATCACAGGGATATGCATTATCTCAATCACATCACATTGCCAAAATACTCGAATGGTTCGAAAAGCATAATATAACTGTTGCAAAATCGCCAGTAGATATGAACAGAAATTGGGTAAAAAACACAGGTGACGGTATCTATCAGCTTGAATACTCTCGTATACTAGAAAGCATCATGTATGTCATGAACTGCACAAGGCTAAACATTGCATATGCTATAAGCAAGCTTAGTAGCTATACCAACTATTATAACTCCTATAAGACAATATGCACAAGGCTAGATCTTGGGGATCATAAAGATGTAAGTGGTTATATATTAAGATATGAAAACTATTATAACTCCTATAAGACAATAGATTATGAACCGCATGGGGATTAGTTGCACCACCCGCACCCGAACCTGTGACGCATGCGTGGATGGACGTTTGATGCATCTTGTAAGCACTTGGCACTTGGGCATTTGGCATTCAAATCGGTACAGACTTTTTGAGCAACAACAGTCATAAACTGTTATAAATAATGCTCATAGCGTTTGGTAAAGAGTCCCAACCTTTCCAAACGATGTGACCGTTTTCTTCGAACAGATGCGTGTAGAATCCTATAAATAGGATCATCTGAGAACCAATTCGAACACAGAAAACTTCATTCAAATTTATCATTCTTCTTTCCCACATACCGCTTTATTCAAACTAACTTGAGTTCGTCGTTGCTCTGTAATCGCTGGCGCCACATTGTGAAAATCGATCTGCTTCATCTTGGGAAATAGTTGCGCATCCACATTTCAGCGTCATTGATGGAGCAATTCTGTTTCAAGGAAGCATTAATCTTACTGGACTCAAACAACCCCTATATTGGTGCGGACTGCCATTATGGTAAGTTTTAATCCTTTTTTCGTTTAGTTGTTGGTCAAATGCTAATCAGTATACTGGCAGTAACAGTACCCACACAAATTTTTAGTATGGATGTATAGTTATTAGAGTAACACGTATCCGCAGAAAGAATGATTCATAACCAGCAGTTACTTTCATTATTATTTCAGTCTTGCAAAAGTAGTTACTAGACCTTAGCCAGCCCTGGTGAAAGTGCTGTTGATGTCAGGTAATGGAACTGTATGTGGTTATCCTTATCTCAATATAAGTGCATTTGATATAACGTCTCATGTATAGTTATCAGAATCAAATGATAAGGTGTAAGAAAATCTGTAAATAAGGTGGAACGCAGTGCACGAGGCTCCGGTCGATAGCGTGCTCTGAAGAGGTCGATAATGTACACAGCCTTCCCCTCGCATTGCGAAGAGGTTGTTTTTGGACTTGAATCTGGATGTCCAGATCACCATGCGGGTGACCTAACCGTTACGTCCAGAAAATCTGCAAATAAATAGATAAATAATTAGGAAAAACTGAAGGAATTTTTTTTAAGTGATTTCGTATACCGTTTGTTTATTTAGTCATCATTACTGCACAACCAGTTGCATCAAAACAACGTACAATGTCCAAAGTCAGTACAAGGCTTCTTAAAGATGGGGTCGTCCGCATCAAATAATCTCTTGCCAATGTTGCATAAAATATCCCATGGAATTTATCTCAAGAACATTACTATAAAATATCCTCATAAAATATTCCTTTGAATTTATCTCATAAAACATTCTTGTACAAAGTCCTTGTAGAATATTGCATGGAAATTGTCTTTGTGAGTGTGGTGTGAATAAAAAATACATAAATCCTCACAATGTTAACGAGCTTCTATTTCGAAGATAATGCACTTTTAGACCTGTTTTTTATTTTTTAAACTAAAAGAAATATATCTAATATATAACTGGTTGAATGTGTCACAGGTGGCAACAAATGCAATGCACTTGAACAGTTTGTCTGAAGGGAAAAACAATAATCGTTCATCCCACACGAATATAATGAAAAAAGTTCATTTTTCCCTATGCTACGGATGTATTGTGGAGAAAATCGCAGATACAAAATATGATAAGTCTGATAAATTTAGTTTGTTACGTGTACTTCATGTACTCAAGTAGTAGAAATGCTTATACTTGTAAGGTTATATGTATAACAAAAAGTGGGAGAGCAGACTCTTAATAGTAAGAGACTTTAGTTGTCAAGGTATAAGTTTAGTCAATACCTTTTACCAAAGAAAATCTGTTGCTTTTATATACGATCAAACTCATATACATACTACTCCACCTCTCTTATTTTTCACGATGTGGGACTATGCTTTTTTCAATGTGTATCCATCATCCATACATACACAATGCGAGACACATCAACAATGGTATCATCTATATATCAACCAATGGCAATGACCAAGAGGAAATTATTTGGCTATTGAAAAAATATAGGTATCCCAATCAAGAGGAAACAATTAACATTTTTGAAAATACTGTGAACAAGTTGAATGATTAGTAGAAGAATCCACTAGCATCATGCAATGAAGGTTTAATTATGTTGTTTTCCCTTCATATAGTTTTATATACTTCATTTGTCAATTACCATGTAATTATATTTGTACTGATTGCATCTGCCTTTCTTATTTCTTTAAAGTGTATATTTTAGTTTGCAGGGATTGTATGATATATGGATTTATTATGAATGCAGCGATAATACTACATGACTGATGTGAAAATTCTAATTGCAATTTAATGCACTCTATTGAAAATCACGACTTTAAATTTTCAGAACCATGTTGTGGAAAGCTGCTTGATCTTTTTGAGATAATGAACTATTAACCTTACTTAGGTGAGTGAATGACTTGATCCAAATAGGCAGGAGCCCACAAGACCCCCACACACACAACAACACACACAAACACATCATACATACATAAGGGGCAGATGTTTCGTTGATTATAGTACTGCCTTCCAAGTTACCGAGCTGAAATTTTGAATAAATGGATGAGTTGAACAAGAGACTAATTTTTGTGGATAGTTGAAGCTTTTGAGGTTTAGTATCATGGGAGTAAAGTTGCAAAGATGAGGTTGGTGAAGGTGATAACACTCTTATTTAGTATTTGTTGCAAGTTATGTTTTATCTACTGGAATAAACAAACCTTCTATCACATTGTTGTATCTGAACTCCTATTGTAGCAAAATATGACCATTTGTATGTAGTTTTTTCTTTGAAACGCTAATATCTGGAAAAACATTGAACGAGTTAATGCAACTTGAAGGTTAGACAAGCATCGAATAAGTAAACTGGGACAAGCTCAAGGTTCGAGTTTAAAACGAGTAGAAAGAATTAAGGATTGAAGGCAACAAAAAAATGGAACAAGTCATCCAATGACAGTTAGATTATTTAATTATAGAAGGCTAGACGTCAAAGCGAAAACCCCCCGAAACTCAAATAATAGCCTCAGTAGACCCTGAGTCCAAAGTTAGCATCCGTGTATGGAAAGGTTATAGGAAAATAAAATTTGGGCTTTTAAGCTCCAGCCATTTTAGTTGGGAGTTAAAGGAAAATGAACTCGGTGAGACTCGAGAAGATTGACTAAAAAGCCTAAGCTCCATGAACAGAATCACTATAAAAAATATGTTATTGGTTGCAATATATATAGTAGAGTTTAATAACTAAGTGCAACCATTTGTAATATTTTAAAAGTAAAAATAACAAATTCAACGTACTAAACTAATCCCGCCCAACATTTAGTAAGCGCCAAATCTTTCTCCTTCCCTGCTTTCCTTTGTATTTTTTCATTAACTCATCTTCAGTGAAAATCTCTTAAACTTCTCTTGAAACAAACAGTTGTAAATTTATTTCAATACTAGTATTGTTTAGAAAAACCACCATAATTTTTGATGAACTTTGAATTTTTTTATAGAATCGGGTCATTTTCCTATGAAGAAGTTAAAGAAAAAGAGTATTAAGGAAACAAATAGTGGCAAGAGTGATTTATATTGTTCTTACTGAAAAACTGCCGTACCTTCTCATAATACTTCAACTAGAAAAAGAACTAAGAACCAAAACAAATAAAAAATAAAGGGTGGACCAAATGATAAATTCCACCTGGTAAAAATTAAAAACAAACACTTCTTTTAATTGAACTAAAACCTTCAATAACTACAATGTGTGCTGTTATTGACACTTCTCTATGATTTAACTTGTTTGTGAACGTATTTTGAGTAGCAGTTTTCATGTACATGGAGCATTGTTATTCTAAAAAATAGTCCAAAAGTTTCTATTTTTACAGTATCTGTTATTCATCCGTTGAGCTCATAAGCATCATTCTGGCATTTTGCAAATATTTCCATGTAAGTTTTAGAGATACTGCTTGCATAACATTCAGTTTTCTGATCCCCGCTCCACCTTCATAATTTGGTTTACATAAGTCATTTCAATTCAAGTTGTGTTGTTTATTTTTCCAAACAAAATTGGAACCAACCAAACTTATTTTGTTTATGACGGTGGCTGGTGACTGTTGGAATTGAATCAAAAATATGATTATTAGATAAATCATATTTTCCAAAAATATCGCAACGCTTTCTTTTGTAAACACTAAAATGCCATCGGCGTACAGTAAACGAGTGAGGAGTGGTTCAATAAAAAGAACAAGGGTTATTTTGCGTTCATAAAAATCCATGTGAAGCAACATTAAGAAATACTCCATTGCAATTGCATAGAGATAGAGGGATTGAAGGACCCCTTGTCTTATACCTTCGTTACTACTGAAGTATCATACTGGGCCACCGTCAATTATAGTTGAGAAGGTGGTAAGAGAAATACATTATATATCACATTTGCAAATTTTAAGGTAACCCCGTACATAGAAGCATATGATATACAAATTCTCTACTAACTTTGATATAAGCTTTATGTATTCCATTTTCAAACAAAGATTATTTGAGGTCTATCCATTGAACCCTCTCACTATTTCATATGCCTGAAACAAGTTTTCTATAATTAGTCTATCGAGATTAAAAGCATTTTTGTTTATTGAGATTATATTATCTAAGTGTTACTTCATTCTATTACATATCAGATCGGCTAAAATTTTGTATAAAACATTGCATAAAGAAATTGGTCTATAATCTAAAAGAGCATGTGGGTTTACGGTTTTTGGGTCAGACAAATAAAGGTATGATTTACCTCTTTTATAATTTTACCCGATTGCTGAATGTGCAACATTGCTTAAAACTTCCTCTTTAATAGTTTCCTGATGAATCTTGTAGAATTTTGAGTTGAAACCATATGCACCTAGAGAGTTATTGTCATCAATTTGGAAAACTACTATCTTGACTTCCTCCATGTCAAAAGGCTTCTTTGAGCATGTTCTGCATTTTTGAAAGAATTATTTTGCAAGTAACATGTGAAAATTTATGTTTAAACTGGAAATGTTAAATAAATTTGAAAAATATCGAATGATTTCACTATTGAGATTTTCATTTGTATTAACCTGGCTTCCATTCGCATTCAGCATCATCTTGTTGGATGGACTTAATTTTGAATGTGAAACATTTTCAAGAAAAAATGTGTAGTTCTATCACCTTGAGCTAACCACTTCACTTTAGCTCTTTGAATGTAGTCAACGGCTCGTTTTTAAGTTGCTTGGATAGTTGGTTCACTTTCTTCCGATATAATTCTAAAGCTTGTGCGTCATCTAGTTGATTGACTATTCGGGAGCATGCATCATCCCATTCTTTCCTTAATGCTTCATTGGATATTTGAGTGGCATAAGTCTCCATACTCCATTTTTAAGGCATGCTTTAATTTTCTTTAGTTTGAAGCTGAAAAAAGGGATTTCCAGAGCAATTGAAGTTCCATTCAGCTTCCACCATACTCTTATAATCAGATTTAAAATGCGAAGAATTACTATATTAGAAAGATAATTTTTTCCTACCATGAGCCTTAACTGAGAAAGTAAAAATAATAAAGGCATGGTCGTTAGTGGAGCGATTAGCAAAATAAACCTAGAAAATAGGAAATTAGACATTACACTCTTTGTTAATAAAAACTTGTATCTGTTTTGTCATGCATCGACATGTTGGGGCCACCTCTCCATGTGTAAAAATTGCTTACACTAAGAGGTTTATATTTATTGGCTGCTCCAACACAATCTATATCTGCTGACGAACTATAACCATCGTTGTTCATTCCATCATGGCCATATAAAATAGCATTGAAATCACTTGCACCTAGGGCTGTCAATGAAGATCCGAAAAATTCGAAATCCGTTTGCATCCATTTTCGAAAGCGGATTAATTTTCGATATCCGAAAATACGGATGCAAATACAAAGATATCCGCATCTGAAAATTATGCTTCTGATTTTTGCCAAGATTATGTTTTAAATTATGCGTGTTTTAGTGCAATAAAAGATATTTATTTATTGTTTTATTAAGTTTGTAGTTTATATTATATGCACTTAGTGCATATTACTGCTCAAAACTATTTATTATCATTATATTTGTTTATTTTTAACATTTTTATAATGAATGGAATTGTAAAAAAAATTATGTTGAACTAAAATTTTATATTTATATTTCTTAATTTATCAGTCATTAGCGGATATGATAATTATCTGATATTCGTCCGTTTCCATGGATGCGGATATCCGATATCCAAAAATAATTAAAGATGGGGATGCAGATGTGGATATGACACTATCCGCATCCGAAAGTATCTGTTGACATGTGGTGTATTGTTCGTCGATAACATAAATTTATTATGTAAATAACATGTAATGTATTGTTCGTCAATATAAAGAACGAAAACATCCCATTGTCTTTTGTCCACATAACTAAAGTTCTACTTTTTTTTCCTGATTATCATTACGAACATTATGACACGCACTTTGCACGTGAATTGTTTTTCTGCAGATTGTATATGTTTAGCGCATTCGAAAGAAAATGATTTGTATAAACTTTTAACCATATTTTTGCATTGAAATCATTTATTGTTAGTTTAAATTCTATTTTAAGTTGCAAAATCTATTTTTTTTAAGTTTGGATTTTTATTTATATTATTAATTAATAATTTATTTGTTAGATCCTATTTTTAAGTTATATTAAGATTTGATAGTATTTGTAGATGAAAATTTTGAATTTGTAAAACAATTTTATTTATTAGATCATATTTTTAGGTGATATTAAAATGGATAACATTTGCATTTACTTTCTCCTTTTTCTTTATTGTTGAAAAAATAATAACTATGAGAAAAGAAAATTTCATCTCATTCTTCGCAATCAGACCCTAACTTTGATGAGAATGTGATGAAAAGATAATTTCTTAACCCGATTTATTATGCGTTTTTTAATAGTGGCGAAAATTAGGGTTCAAAATTATTCTGTTGGACGCTTTCTTGTGTAAGAAAAAAAAAACCTTGTAACTTTCTCATTTGCAATTTTGTTTTGAAGGTGAGTTTGAATTCTTCATTATTTGATTAATGATTCTAGATTAAACGTTAACGGTGATTAAGAAAAAATTAGAATAAATTAAATAAATGACAATTAGGTCAATTCGATTGTAATTTTATAGGAGGTCAAATTTGATTAGCATCCCTCGTGATAAAAAAAACTTTTTAAAAGAAAACAACCCACTCAAATCCAAAACGTAAGTGTCGGTAACAATGTTTTACTACATTTATTGTCCCCTTTTGAGAAAAGCATTGTGGCGCTCTGTTGATTAACTTCCAAATAACACTTGAAAACTCCTACTAGTTCTAGATTTGAATAACACAATTTAGCCTTGCAACTACTAGCGATGTTGTTTCGTACCAATTGCTATTCAACTATCAATCGTTGACGAATCAGTTTAGGCGCTATCACCTCCGCTGACAATTCGAAGGGGCTCATGTCCGAACTCCTTAAAAATAAGCTCCCTGCCTTTAATTTCATCATCTTTAATTACCACATTTTTAAGTAGCTGCTTGCATTCAGATAAGATAAGTTCCTATCTAATATGGATTGGAAGTTCAATATTTCTAAATGTTCTTGTATTTCATTCCACTCATACATGCCAAATCACTACTGTAATAGCAATAACCAATAAACTGTTGATTGATTTGTTTTATGTGTTCTTGTTTAATACCTGATCGAAAATTTCATCAATGTTCCAACTGCTGGTAATGATGATTCGAAGTTTGTCCTTAATTATCTGCCAAATGGTTTTGGAATAGGAGAATTCAAAAATGATTATGAGATTCGTCTCATTGTTTATTGAGTTTGCACTTCTGGTCACGGTAGGGTTCCATTTGCTTACTCGGTTAGTAGTGTTTAATCTGTTTGTTTTTGCTAGTAAAACACAAATTGACATTTTGGGTGATCATGCATAATTCCCAATATGATTGCACCATCCTAAAACACTGTGATTCACCCCAACAAAATTCCATGTAGAAGAGAGAAAACTGACCGTTGCCTTATAGATTTCAAACCAAAAAATCCTCATCTTCATTTTGATTAATAGGAATACTAGATATTTGTTGGGTTATATGAGGAGGCAAATCGGACTTTTCCACTGTTTATTGGAAATGAGAGAGGAAGCACTCTTGTTAGGGCCTCCAACGATTGAGACAGATTCCCACTCCAGCATATTTTTCAACCACCGGTCATTGATCCTTGGATCAAACCATAAACTAGTACTATCTCCGTTTGCTATTTGTCCCTATGATTTTGATTTTTTCTGAATGTGTTTTGATTAGCAGTTTCCATGTACATGGAGCATTGTTATCCTAAAAAATAGTCCAAAAGTTTCTATTTTTATAGTATCTATTATTCATCCGTTGAGCCTATAAGCATCCTTCAGGCATTTTGCAAATATTTCCATCTAAGTTTTAGAGATATCGCTTATATAACATCTTCAGTTTTTCTAATCCCCGCTCCCCCTTCATAATTTGGTTTACATAAGTCATTCCAATTCAAGTTGTGTTGTTTATTTTTCCAAACAAAATTGGAACAAACTAAACTTATTTTTTTTATGACGGAGGCTAGTGACTAGTGGAATTGAATCAAAAATATGATTATTAGATAAATCATATTTCCCAAATATATCGAATGCTTTCTTTTGTAAACACTAAAATGCCATCGGCGTGCAATAAACGAGCGAGGAGTGGTTCAATAAAAAGAACAAGGGTTTTTTTGCCTTCATAGAAATCCATGTCAAGCAACATTAAGAAATACTCCAATGCAATTGCAAAGAGAAAGAGGGACAGAAGGACCCTTTGTCTTATACCTTTGTTACTACTATCATACTGGGCCACCGTCAATTATGGTTGAGAAGGTAGTAAGAGAAATACATTATATATCACATTTGCAAATTTTAAGGGAATCCCATACAAAGAAGTATATGATATATGAATTCTCTACTAACTTTGAAATAAGCTTTATGTAACTCCATTTTCAAACAAAGATTATTTGAGGTCTTTCCATTGAACCCTCTCAACATTTCATATGCCTGAAACGAATTTTCTATAATTAGTCTACCGAGATTAAAAGCATTTTTGTTTATTGAGTTTATATTATCTAATTGTTACTTCATCCTATTACATATCAGATTGGCTAAAATTTTGTATAAAAATTGCACAAAGAAATTGGTTTATAACCTAAAAGAGTATGTGGGTTTACGGTTTTTGGGTCAGACAAATAAAGGTATAATATACCTCTTTTATAATTTTGCCCGATTGCTGAATGTGCAACATTGCTTAAAAACATCTTCTGATGAATCTTGTAGAATTTTGAGTTGAAACCATATGCACCTAGAGAGTTATTGTCATCAATTTGGAAAACTGCTATGAAAGTGTATGTGCAGTACTAAGGATCGTGTAATATAATATATAAATGCGAAAACCGATAATAGTAGTAAAATAAGAATTAAAGTAAGCACATCAGGAATTTTTATACTGGTTCGAACTTCCCGTTCTACGTTCAATCCCAGAATATCCTCTGGATTTAGACTAAACCCCTCACTTAACCCGAAGGAATAGGTATACCACACCTGAGCAGTCGAACATGAATTTTTCCTCCTCAACAGCCGAAGAGGACTTCAACTTAATACAAATAATTTGTTGACGAGTGTGCTTTGAATAACACGGATTGTCTTTTGATAGTACAATTTTCCTATAATCAAATCCTCAAGAATATGTAGTGTGTGTGAAGATTTAGAAGGGGGATAATCTCGTAGAATCGAAGTATATAAATTAATTCAGAGATTCTAGCGATACTGAATGAGAATGAATGCTTTTATTTGTAGAAATAAATAGAGAATAGGTTTCAGAATTATAAACAAGAATTGGTTATTGTAGGAATGAATTAAACATGTTTATATAGTTGTAGAATAGTTACAATCTTTCATGAAGAGTTTCAATCAAAGGTTGTGACCATATCTCTTGGATTGAAGGTGATTCCTCTTCACGAACGATCGCAACCCTTTAGAAAAATAGTTGTTATTTCCAGGTCGGTTGACTGAAAATTCTGGCCGGTCAGCTGAGTTAAAAATGTGCACAAAACAGAGCATATTTGTGCACTAATAACAGGTTCAGTCAGCCGAGTTTACCGGTCGGTCGACCGTCCTGATGTTATGTGCACAGTGTAGGATCTAGATTAACCCTAGAGGGGGGGTGAATAGGGTTATAGCAAATTTTCTCGATTTAAACACAGAAATAAACTGCAGAAATAAATATGCTGAAAAGTAAATCACACACAAAATTTACCCAGCTTCGGCAACCCCTGCCTACTGCTGCATTCACAGATTTCTATTAGAATTAAACAGTATCACGCTTACAAACACTCTACTAGACTCGCAGACATTTGCTCCCGCTCACAAACACTCTACTAGACTCGCACACCCTGCTCTGCCTATAGAGTTTCGCTTACTCGCAAACTTTGCTTCCCGCCTATAGAGCTTCGCTTACTCGCAAACTCTGCTCCCGCCTATACAGCTTTGCAAACTCGCACACCCTGCTCACTAAACTAATTCTAACTAGACAATCTGACACTACCTAAACCCTAGGTGGTGATTTACAAATTCTTTGATTCGAAAAATAAAAACAACAATTATAAAACAATAGAAAATAACCCTAAACCCTAATTAACAATATAATAAAGCCCTTTTAAAAACACAGCCGGCCCCTATTTTTTTTTATTTTAGCCCATTCCTTTTTATTTTCTTCTGTAACAAAGAACACGGCCTCCCTTTCGTTCCTCTTTGCGCTTGTATTGGGGCTTGCGTCCTTCTTCGTTCCTCTTCCTTGATCCAAAATTAGGGCTTTGCGAAGCGCCTACCGTTGTTCGATCGCGTGGATAATCGTGAGTTTCTTCGATCAATTGTTTCCTTGTATCTTACTGCGGCTGCTTCAATGGAGTTCGTGTTCGAATTGGTATGTTCTTTTTATTGCTTGTAATTTCTTGATTTCTGTATTGCGAACTCCTTGATCTATGCCGATGATGATAGTTTGGTTTTTATAGGGTTCGATCCCCTGAGTTTTCGTTCGTATATTCGTGTTTGAATTTGTCAATTTATTCATCTCGGCCACTCGATGATGCTTGAATGATTGAGATTGATTCTGACTTTTTCATATGCGTATAATTTCATTTCTTGCGTCCCACGGTTTTGATGTTTGACTTGTTCATATGAGTGTATATTTTTATCGTGAATTTTGGTTTCCTGAATTTTCTTGTACCTCTGCGGCCTTGACTTGAGATTCTTCACTGCACTGCTTCATCATGTTGTATACACTCCATAATATCGTTGAATTCATTTGAGTAGTTGATATTCTCTGGTCAGTTACATGTTCATGATGCATTATGCCTTTGCCTCTATTTGCTTGATGTCTACATGCATGTGGTCTTGCTGCAGTTTGGTCTCATATTCATTCTTTGATCATGTTGGCTATTTGGTCGAGTTCATTTGAGTCAGTGGAGTTGTTTCATTGTGGCATTGTATTTAGTCGAGTCTTGTTCTAGCCATTGTTTTTTTTTGAACCTGATGTTGAGGCTGATGCATCCTGGCTTGTTTCAGTTGTATCTTGTTTATGTACATATTGCTGAGGCTTGTGGTTTTTTTTTGCTGTTAGATGGTAATGCTGTGATGTTTTTGCTTCGACCTGTACTTGACCTTGCCACTTGACCATTTGTATTCATGTATGTGTATATATATGTATGTTGCTTCATTTGCTTAGTGCATTGCTCACTTTTCTGATCTTTGCATTTGTGAAACTGTTCATTCCTAGTTGCCTTGAGTAGCAGAGCTTCATGTTGTATTCATTTTTTTTTGAGGCAGTTTGCATTTCATTTACGGCCTTGACTTTTGTGATATTTGAACTTGACAGCTCTAGCTCGATGTTGTTACTGCATTCATGACCATTGTCTTGCATTTTTGCTTGTACTGTGTGTTCTGGTCATTCCTTCTGTTTGTTACTGCATTCATATGCAGTTGCTGTTGATCTTCATTGTTTATTGCATTGTTGAACTTGATTCACTTCATGTTGCCTTCTTCACCGTGTCACTTAGGTGCATATGTTTGCACTGTGCATTGACTTGAGCTTCTCTTGACTTGGTCATCTTTGATGTTGTTGAACTTGGTGGCATGCATTTTGTGGTCTGCCTTGTTGTTGTTGCTATGCAGTTGCTATGCCTTGTGTTGAGCCCAGTTTTAAAACTCGGGTTTGACCTTGTGCTCGTGTCGTGATTTTGAATATATTGCACATGAATTGAACCCGGCTTTGCATTTGGGTTTGACCTGTGCTCACCTGTCCCTGTAGCATTATCAAGTGTATATCAGTGTGTACGGCCTTGTGGCATATACAGTAATACACTGTGTATGTCACAAGTTGTTCGTGTATGATGAATTCAAATTTAAATTATGACGAACAACCCAAATAATTGAGGCAAATCATATTTTCAAAAACCATATTTTATTTTTGAATTGCAAAAATATTTCTTTTTCAATTTTACTGCGTTAGTTTATATTTTGCAGATTTCTCAGATGCTGGATTCAAACTGGAATGAAGTTGAAGATAAATACGAGTGTGAGTGATATGTAGTGAGGTGAATTGTAAATATGAAATGTGATGTAATTGTAATCAAAGTTGTATAGTTATTGTGAGAGCTTGAAATTGTACTATTCAAAAATGTAATAAATATTTATTTGAATAAAATATCTGTTTGAATTCAAATTCTGTGTAATTTATTTTATTCAACAAATATTTATTTAAACTATGAAAAATAGAATAGTATATTAACAAATACATTTAAACGAATGTATATATGTTTATTATCATCAAACAAAAATCATATAAGCGCAAAGCGCATATTCAACAATCTCCCCCTTTTGATGATAACAAACATATATTTAAGATTTTGAATGTATTAAATGTATTTGATCGTTCAATTTGCTCCCCCTATTTAAATGCTCCTCTCTACATAATACTCCCCCTACATATATGCATACAAATGAAAATATGTAAATGAGCCTATATGCAAATGGAAAATTATTTGACCCAAATGGAAAATTATTTGACCTTTGCTTGGTTCCATTTGACAAAATCTTAACTTTTCTCTCCCCCTTTTGTTATCAGCAAAAGAATAACGGTGTTATAAAAATAGGGATGAAGTGATAGACATGATTCAAACATTTAACTCAATTGAATATGCATATCAAATTTCAATAAAACTCAAACAAAAATCATAATTACCCTTGTCAGGCACATATTCCACTTTCAGAAGTGATGTGAATTAAATCATAAAAATCATACAGTTCTGTCTATTTGTGGTATATTTATTTCAGGAAATTTGAATATCTACTAACCATGCATAACCGTTAGGACTTTTAAATGAGATTAGTAGTATTCACAATTTTTATTAAAAAATGAAATCAAGTATATTCTAACCACGCATGACCGTGAGGACTTTTAAATGGGATTAGAATCAACTTGTCTATTTAATCAATTACTTTTGATATGCGTTCCATACATGCATAACCGTGAGGACTTTTAAATGAGCATGGAAGCACATAATCAAAAATCCAAGTAATTCACCCATGCATAACCGTGAGGACTTTTAAATGAGAGTGAATACTTTGGATATTTATTTTTATTGCTAAATATAATAAATTTAAGCACAAATAATTTCCTTCACAAATTTAAAGATATTGAAGAACGAATGATTTCCTTTGTAAACTACCACAAATTTACATACTATATGTAATTTTGATGAGTGATGGTCGATAGAAAGATGATAGAAATAGAAATGGTCATGGAACTTTTACCCAACAAAAAGTTTTTATAACTCTTGTTATGAAATTCTAAAGAAATTTTCTAATTATACTTTCTCGAGTTATAATATATGATAAATATCAACACTCATCACTTTTTCAATCACTATTCATCTTTTCGATAATCAAAGGGAGTCAGATTAGTCAAAATAGTCATTTAAAAATCAAATTCAAAAATTATAAAATCAATTTTTCAAAAATGACTAATCTGAAAATATGGTCAACAATGATTTTCTTGAAGGGGTTTTATAAGAAAATTTTCTGCTATTTGAAAATTATTTCAAGTGAAAAATATGCAGATATTTTCTTTGAAAAACGATGCAGCAAATGAATGTTTCAAGAATTAATCACGTTACACTAATAATTTTTCTATCAACTATATTACCAGTGTAATCTACATCTGAATTTAAATTTCACTCAATATTCACTCGTTGGATATCAAAGACCAGATTTGTGAAATTTCAACAAACTATCTCAGAATGAAATTTGAAATGAAGCCATGTTAACACTCAAACAAATATCATAGTGTTAATTTCAGAAACCGTAGGATGAACAACTATCAATAGTCATTAAAACTTCATTATTATTTCAAAACAATTTCTTGAAGTTTCAACAATTTCATAAAGTTTCAACAATTTCAAAAAAAACCTTTTTAACAGCTTTCACATGAAATTTGAAATCGTGCAAATTTACAAGCAGTGACCAAAATATATCTACGTGTAGCATGAGTAATCAAATACCATCATTTGACCGAACAAATTTATATGGATTAGTTCAAAGTTGAAAATCTGATTGGTCATCAATTAAGCACAAATCAATGTCATAAATAAGAACAAGTCTAAAAATCATATTAGTTAAATCCGAATCAGTCAACCATCATAATTACTCCAAGTAATTCTATTTAAAGATGATTGGTCAATATTTTGAAAAAGTCATAGAATCAAAATCATCATCTTTTGTTCATCTCAATATTGGCTGATTTTAATTTAGAGTATGGTGCAGATAATCACATTTAATATATCGTTAAAAATAATTTTACCTGTTTTACCTTTACGATAATTTTTCGTTGTTATCCATTGTGATTCTGTCACCTTTATACTAGGCTAAGGAACTTTGCTTTGTCGCCCGTTGTGTTTCTGGAACAGCCAAAATCCAGAGAACACTGTTGTTGTTCCTTAGCCTGTCACCACACCTACACGGGAAAAGATTTATGTGACCTATTTGTTTTTATAGGTCCATGGTTGTTAGTGGCAAAATATGAAAAATATGTTTTTGGAGACCCAAAACTATTTATATATGTTCCTTTTGGCACCCAAATTTGTTTGAATTTCAAAGATTTTATATTTGTGCCTTTTGGAACCCAAATCAGTATAGTTTTCACATGTTTGGGTCTATACCAACAATTATTGTGATTGTGTCCATATTTTCTACAAATCATGCACATTGAATTTTCTTGATTAATCTCATTTCTAACATATTCAGAGTGAGTATATCCAAGTCCTTGTCTATCAATATTGATAGTTTGTTTTCCTATTAACATATTCAACGATTTTTCACTTTTGAAAATTTATCTAAAGTCGTTGACAATTGTTGGACTTGTGTTTTGAGAGATTCATTTTCATTTATCAATTGTGTGCACTTTTCAATAGAATTCTCTCTCCTATTATTTTCATTCTCTTTTAAAATCAGAATTTCATTTTCAAGTGATTTTATATTGATTTCTGATTTTTCAATTTCCTTTTCGAATGTTGGACACTTATCACACTTAGGGATCTTACTTTGATAGGTTTTAACTAATTTGTCGAGTTGCTCATTTAATTCTAACAAAATATCATTTTGTGATTCAAGTTTGGCATACTTCTCCCTAAGTCGTTTAAAACAGCCATTTACTTTGTGGAAATAAATAAGTAATTCAGAGTGAGTAAGTTTTGATACCTCGCTTGGCTCGTCGTCGTCGCTATCGGTTATATTCCCATGAAGGCACATATCTGCTTCCTCACTTTCACTGCTATCGCTTTTATTCCACTTGGCTGCAAATTTCCTTTTTGAATTCTTCGTTCGTAATGCCAGCTCGGCTGCTCCATCATCATCATCCTCATCACAACTGCTATTTACCAATCCTGTTAAGCATATTTCTTTAACTGAGTCGGTTGTGAAGGACTTCTCATTGCTATTGACTTTTGCACCATATATTGCATCGAGAGTTTTCCAAATTTTCTGTGCATTTTCACAATGAGAGACGAAATAAAAATTATCACGATTAATATGAGAATATAATATATGCATAGCAAGAGCATTAATCGAGATAATTTCCTTATTTGTTATATCACACCCATTTTCAATAATATCCCAACATTTAATATTAACAGATTTTAAATAAAATTCCATTTTCAATTTCCAATTCAAAATATCTGTTCCATCGAAAATAGAAGGAATAATATTGAAACGACCCTCAACAAAAATATTATCTGGTGGATTCATGACTCTGGAGTTAAAGAAAAAAATACCGGGCTCTGATACTACTTGTAGGATCTAGATTAACCCTAGAGGGGGGTGAATAGGGTTATAGCAAATTTTCTCGATTTAAACACAGAAATAAACTGCAGAAATAAATATGCTGAAAGTAAATCACACACAAAATTTACCCAGCTTCGACAACCCCTGCCTACTACTGCATTCACAGATTTCTATTAGAATTAAACAGTATCACGCTTACAAACACTCTACTAGACTCGCAGACATTTGCTCCCGCTCACAAACACTCTACTAGACTCGCACACCCTGCTCGCAAACATTTGCTCCCGCTCACAAACACTCTACTAGACTCGCACACCCTGCTCCGCCTATAGAGTTTCGCTTACTCGCAAACTTTGCTTCCCGCCTATAGAGCTTCGCTTACTCGCAAACTCTGCTCCCGCCTATACAGCTTTGCAAACTCGCACACCCTGCTCACTAAACTAATTCTAACTAGACAATCTGACACTACCTAAACCCTAGGTGGTGATTTACAAATTCTTTGATTCGAAAAATAAAAACAACAATTATAAAACAATAGAAAATAACCCTAAACCCTAATTAACAATATAATAAAGCCCTTTTAAAAACACGGCCGACCCCTTTTTTTTTAGCCCGTTCCTTTTTATTTTCTTCTGTAACAAAGAACACGGCCTCCCTTTCGTTCCTCTTTGCGCTTGAATTAGGGCTTGCGTCCTTCTTCGTTCCTCTTCCTTGATCCAAAATTAGGGCTTTGCGAAGCGCCTACCGTTGTTCGATCGCGTGGATAATCGTGAGTTGCTTCGATCGATTGTTTCCTTGTATCTTACTGCGGCTGCTTCGATGGAGTTCGTGTTCGAATTGGTATGTTCTTTTTATTGCTTGTAATTGCTTGATTTCTGTATTGCGAACTCCTTGATCTATGCCGATGATGATAGTTTGGTTTTTATAGGGTTCGATCCCCTGAGTTTTCGTTCGTATATTCGTGTTTGAATTTGACAATTTATTCATCTCGGCCACTCGATGATGCTTGAATGATTGAGATTGATTCTGACTTTTTCATATGCGTATAATTTCATTTCTTGCGTCCCACTTTTGATGTTTGACTTGTTCATATGAGTGTATATTTTCATCGTGAATTTTGGTTTCGTGAATTTTCTTGTACCTCTGCGGCCTTGACTTAAGATTCTTCACTGCACTGCTTCATCATGTTGTATACACTCCATAATATCGTTGAATTCATTTGAGTAGTTGATATTCTCTGGTCAGTTACATGTTCATGATGCATTATGCCTTTGCCTCTATTTGCTTGATGTCTACATGCATGTGGTCTTGCTGCAGTTTGGTCTCATATTCATTCTTTGATCATGTTGGCTATTTGGTCGAGTTCATTTGAGTCAGTGGAGTTGTTTCATTGTGGCATTGTATTTAGTCGAGTCTTGTTCTAGCCATTGTTTTGTTTTGAACCTGATGTTGAGGATGATGCATCCTGGCTTGTTTCAGTTGTATCTTGTTTATGTGCATATTGCTGAGGCTTGTGGTTTTTTTTTGCTGTTAGATGGTAATGCTGTGATGTTTTTGCTTCGACCTGTACTTAACCTTGCCACTTGACCATTTGTATTCATTTATGTGTGTATATATATATGTATGTTGCTTCATTTGCTTGGTGCATTGCTTACTTTTCTAATCTTTGCATTTGTGAAACTGTTCATTCCTAGTTGCCTTGAGTAGCAGAGCTTCATGTTGTATTCATTTTTTTTGAGGCAGTTTGCATTTCATTTACGGCCTTGACTTTTGTGATATTTTAACTTGACAGCTCTAGCTCGATGTTGTTACTGCATTCATGACCATTGTCTTGCATTTTTGCTTGTACTGTGTGTTCTGGTCATTCCTTCTGTTTGTTACTGCATTCCTATGCAGTTGCTGTTGATCTTCATTGTTTATTGCATTGTTGAACTTGATTCACTTCATGTTGCCTTCTTCACTGTGTCACTTAGGTGCATATGTTTGCACTGTGCATTGACTTGAGCTTCTCTTGACTTGGTCATCTTTGATGTTGTTGAACTTGGTGGCATGCATTTTGTGGTCTTCCTTGTTGCTGTTGCTATGCAGTTGCTATGCCTTATGTTGAACCCAGTTTTAAAACTCGGGTTTGACCTTGTGCTCGTGTCGTGATTTTGAATATATTGCACGTGAATTGAACCCGGCTTTGCATTTGGGTTTGATCTGTGCTCACCTGTCCCTGTAGCATTATCAAGTGTATATCAGTGTGTACGGCCTTGTGGCATATACAGTAATACACTGTGTATGTCACAAGTTGTTCGTGTATGATGAATTCAAATTTAAATTATGACGAACAACCCAAATAACTGAGGCAAATCATATTTTCAAAAACCATATTTTATTTTTGAATTGCAAAAATATTTCTTTTTCAATTTTGCTGCGTTAGTTTATATTTTTGCAGATTTCTCAGATGCTGGATTCAAACTGGAATGAAGTTGAAGATAAATACGAGTGTGAGTGATATGTAGTGAGGTGAATTGTAAATATGAAATGTGATGTAATTGTAATCAAAGTTGTATAGTCATAGTGAGAGCTTGAAATTGTACTATTCAAAAATGTAATAAATATTTATTTGAATAAAATATCTGTTTGAATTCAAATTCTGTGTAATTTATTTTATTCAACAAATATTTATTTAAACTGTGAAAAATAGAATAGTATATTAACAAATACATTTAAACGAATGTATATATGTTTATTATCATCAAACAAAAATCATATAAGCGCAAAGCGCATATTCAACACACAGATCATATTTTTTCAAGTATAAAACAATATACAACTATTTGTATGTGTGTGTGACTACTTGAGGAATGATTTTAACAATATTCTCAGACTCGATACAATAAAATATTAGTACTAATCTCTGGATTGTAGTCTTGTCTCCTTTGTAGTGCACAATATACTTTTATTCTCTTTTAGTCGCCTTTGTATAGTATTCTCTTTGTAGTTCGTCTTATGATCTCTGAAGCTTGTGTCATGAATCAAAACCTATGAATCAACATGCTATCTTGACTTCCTCCATGTCAAAAGTCTTCTTTGAGCATGTTATGCATTTTTTGAAAGAATCATTTTGCAAGTAACATGTGAAAAATTATGTTTAAACTGGAAGTGTTAAATAAATTTAAAAAATATTAAATGACTTCCCTATTGAGATTTTCATTTGTATTAACCCAGTTTCCACATGTATCTAGCATCATCTTGTTAGATGGACTTGATTTTGAATGTGAAACACTTGCAATAATAAAAAGTGTAGCTCTATCACCTTGAGTTAACCACTTCACTTTAGCTCTTTGAACGTAGTCAATGGCTTGTCTTTTAAGTTGCTTGGATTGTTCGCTCGCTTTCTTCCGATATAATTCTAAAGCTTGTGCATCATCTACTTGATTGACTATTCGGAAGCATGCATCATCCCGTTCTTTCCTTAATGCTTCACCAGATATTTGAGTGGTAGAAGTCTCCATACTCCATTTTTAAGGCATGCTTTAGTTTTCTTTTGTTTTGATAAAAGCTGAAGAAGGGGATTTCCAAAGCAATTGAAGTTCCATTCAGCTTCCACCATACTCTATTATCGGATTTAAAATGCCAAGAATTACTATATTAGAAAGATAATTTTTTCCTACCACGAGCATGAAATGAGAAGGTAAAAATAATAAAGGCGTGGTCTTTAGTGGAGTAATTGGCAAAATAAACCGAGAAAAGACGAAAATAGACATAACACTCTTTGTTAATGAAAACTTTTGTCTGTTTTGCTATGCATCGACATGTTAGGGCCATCTCTCCATGTGTAAAAATTGCTTATACTAAGTGGTTTATATTTACTGGATACTCCAACAAAATCTATATCTGCTGACGAACTATAACCATCGTTGTTCATTCTATCATGGCCATATAAAATAGCATTGAAATCACCTGCAAGTAGGGCTGTCAATGGATATCCGAATAATCCAAAATCCGTTTGCATCCATATTCGAAAAGCGGATAAATATCCCCATCCGAAATCTATCCTTCTAATTTTTGCCAATATTATATTTTAAATTATGCATGTTTTAGTACAATGAAAGATATTTATTTATTGTTCCATTGAGCTTATCGGAATATATCGAACGTTGTTTCGAAGAGTCTGAGATCGGATTTGTGATCCGAAAACCACTTCGATCCAACGAGTACGTTTTCGTAATGAAGACAAGAACATGTAGTCGAAGATGGAGTGTGAAGTGCAAGGGCTATTCACTACTAATCCTGAGGGTGATTCCAAAATGGATGTAGTAGGAATAGTGTCTTCGGTTCCGTTCGGACCGAAAACGGACTTGTATGGATGAATGCTATCAGTACATGTCATTGGAGGACAATGAGCATTCTAAGTGAATATTTCTAAAAAGGTAATGCTTAGTGTCGAGCCTCATCAACCGGGAATGATTGAAAATCAAGGGAGATGCAGCAAGGCCAAGTGGGTCGCACCTAAGTAGGGTACGACTACCCCTATCTAGAGTCCCTTTTATTTGACCGTATGGAAGTTGCTAATCCTAACCGCACAGTAATCTTATTCGAGCTATCCACTTTAAGGAGTGGTGCGGTTTTGTGTAGTAGGGGATCGCGGAGTGGTCCTTGGTACGCTGATTTAGATAGGTACCGTGACAGTAGTACCCAAATGCCCAGTCATTCAGTTGGAAATCCATTCTCCAATACATGCCTTTACGGTTTTGATTGTAGAGCCTAGTATTGCTGGAATGTAATTAATGTAATAATTTCAGCAATTTGAATAAGTATTTATGCTTAGACACTGTTATAATATCAAAGGATTTGATATGAAATGTTTTGGTTATCGTAAGGTAAAAACCCATTGTGTTTATTTACGGCGCGGTCTTATGAGATATCTTTGATTTTCAAAAGGATTTTTGAACTTCAATAATTCAAATTGAGTGTGTTTACTCATGCTGGTTTTTCTGACTGACTCGGGTGTTATTTTATTATAATGCTCGTGTCAGACCAAGTATCACAGATACATGATAGGATGCTATCGAGCCTAGGAGACGAGCTGGATGACGAAGACGTATATCACGTATCTGATTTATATTCCGCTGTGTATTGTAAGCTGTATAATCAGCTTTTGTGAGGATAAGTTATTATAACTGTCCAGTATTGTGCTATTGATGTATTGTACTTTGATGATGTAATGTGTAAAAACAGTAATGGTCCTTTTTGTGTATAGATATGTTGTTATCTATTATATTTTATTCCGCTGCAATTGTATGATTCTGTGTTGTTATTTTCATTTTCTTCTTCTGCCTCTTTCTTCTTTTTCTAACGATCTGATATTTCTAGCATCCGATTATTCGGCATGTAATACAGTGGACGTATTGATGTCGATTTTTGAAGGTCGAAAATTCCGGACCGTGACATACACAGAGAGGGTACTTTTAACACTTGTTGGCGGACGGTGGTCTTGTCGAAGTTCGTTGACGAAGTGCAATGGGTGAAGACCATGGTGAAGCTCTTTAGGAAAGAATTCATTGTATCTTGTCCGAAAGTTGCTTGGATTAAAAGGATGTAGGTGGAATTGATAGGCTTGGATGTAAATATATATCAAGATGGAGATTGTTAGATTACGGTGATGCAATATATTCATATTAAAGAAAATATGGAAGATATTGTTGATTTCGGTGATATTATATTTCAAAGTAAAGAAGATTTGAAAGATATCTGAGATAATTACTCAAATATATTGCATTTTTTATTGTATTAAAGAGGATAATGAATTATCTTGACGAGAAGAAGAGCGATTTGAAAGACTAAAGTTATCAAACAATTTCCCAATCAGCTGATTAAAGAAGAAATCTTATGATGCGTGTGCAAATTGAAGGAAACTGAAAAATCAAATAGATAAACGTTTCTCATGTGAATAGGAGAATTAACGAGGCATTGATTTATAACACTACTAGAAAAAATAAATATTCCGACAACTTCAAGCGACGGCTTCCATGGCCAATTTTCGACGGCTTTCGACGGGCCGTCGGCGGCCGTCGAAAGTCGTCGAAAAATCGCGATTTACAAGGCTCAGCCGAGCCTTCTTCTTCCTCATTCTGCATACGAAATTTCTAAACCCAAAATCTCTTCCTCAAGATTCTAATCATCAATTTCGAGCTTTCAGATCCTCGCCGGCTGCGTAATCAACGTCTATTGCTCTCTAGCTCAGGTATAATCTCTTATTTTCGCCAAAATTCAGTTTTTACCCTAATTCTAGATTTGCATAAGTTGATAAATTAGGGCTAATTGTTGTTTGAAATTGTTTCCAATAGTGTTATAATAGTTTCTAGCATTCCATGGTATTCCTATTTCATCTTTTATCGTGAAATTTCGAAAAACATGTATAATTTGTGGTTGTTCGTGTATATATAAATCGTTGTGTATGCCTTGATTCTACGATTGTATATGTGTGTAGCGCTGCTATCATTGTATTGTGTTAGTTGGAATAAAATAAAATGAATGTACGAGCTATGAATATTATATTGTGCACGTATTGACTTATGCAACAAAAAAAAACGTCGAATGAGCCTTAAGTTGACATAACAAGTCGAAGAAATGTGTTAAATTAAAATATATTTTTGTAAATGTAAACAGTTAGTACAACTGAATTTTTTCGTAAAATGCGCACATATAATTCACAAATGTCTCGTAGAGAGTTTTTGGCCCCGTCTGACGAGTGTTGTACATGATCGTTGTATAAATAGTCGTTTTTTTCAAAAAATGACCATTTACATTCATCTGGTACAATATTTGTTGGATTTGTCCCTGTAATGGACAAGTTATGAACACAGTAAGAATTTACATTTTTTATATTATTTCGTCTCAAATGGTTCATAAAATTTCGGCCTAACTTTTCTTTTTTGTTTCCTCCGTACACGCATTGTGTACAATGCAGGGAACAAAAAGGAAATGCTGTCGAAATTTTTTTGAATCGTTCGAGACGAAATAATATGCAAAATGTAAATGCTTACTGTGTTTGTAATGGGAAGTAGGATGTCTGACCATGGAAAAAAGAATTTGTACAATTTTTTATATCGATATGTTAAAAAATAAAATGTGCCCTTTTTGAAAATATTTTTAAATTTGTGAAGTAGTTCTTTAAATTCAAATACTATACGTCCATGAAAATAATCTTTTTCGAATTCGTATTCTTGAAAATAAATATTAAATTTTGAACTTCTCATTTTGTCAAATAGGAAAAATGATTGATTATTTTGTTGATCGGAGGAGATGGATGTACCAAAGAAAAGGACGGAGGGGCTCAATAAAAGAAGATTTTTATAATGGTATAAACATATTTGTTGAATTCGCTTTAAGTAATAACGGAAACGATCCAGAAATTCGTTGTCTGTATAGTAGGTGTAGACATTTGAAGTATTTGTTATCAGATATTGTGAAAGTTCATTTATGCCTAAACGGTTTCGTACCCGAGTATTATGTTTGGGATCGGCATGGAGAAGTTGTAGCAAATACTCCTGTAAATTTTGAAAGTGTCGTTAACGAAATAGTTATGACGACCCGTATAGAAAATATGCTCGAAGATGCAACACGATCAATGTTTCCTATGGTTGAAGTTGACGACGATGATGGAAATATTGAAGAACCAAATATTGAAGCAATTTTTTTTATGATTTACTAGATGCTTCTAAGAATATTTGGGATGGTTGTAAAAGCGGCACAAGCCGTCATTAATCGCAGAATACATTGCGAAGAAGTCAAAATACAACATCACTGAAGCTGGGTTTACGACTGTTGTACAAGCTGTAAAAGGACATGTGCCGTCCGATAATCTAAAGTGTAAAAATCACTACGAAGTTAAAACACTTATGTCCGCTTTTGGTTTATCTTATCCGAAAATAGATACATGCTTAAAAGGCTACATGTTGTTTTGGAAAGAAGACATAAACCTTAAAAATTGTAAAAATTGTAACCAGAAGAGATACAAACCAAGAAAAAAGAAGGGGAAGGAAGTTCCGTACAAGCGTATCCATTACTTACCCATAACTCCAAGACTTCAAAGATTATATGCATCTTCTGTAACAGCATCTAATATGAGATGACATAGTGTGGGAATGGAAAAAGAGGGTACGTTGACACATCCGACCGATGGAGAAGCATGGAAGCATTTTAATAAATCGTATTCAAATTTTGCAGTGGAGAGTCAAAATGTTAGATTAGGATTATGTATGGACGGTTTTTCTCCATTTTCTCAATTTGGTTCTAAATATCCATCCTGCCCCATTATCGTCACATTGTATAATTTACCTCCATGGATGTGTATGAAACACAATATATGTTTCTTACCGTTGTCGTTCCCGGCCCTGACGATCCGACACAAGGAATCGATGTATATTTACAACCGTTGATTGAGGAGTTGAAAATACTGTGGAACGAAGGAGTAGAAACATACGATGTGTACAAGAAGAAATTTTTCCGTATGTTTGCTTCTTTGTTATGGACTATAAGTGATTTTCTTGCCTATGTAATGCTTTCAGGATGGAGTACTGCCGGTCGTCTAGCATGTTCATATAGCATGGATGAAATACGAACGTTTTCTTTATCTCATGGTAAGAAAATTTCATGGTTTGACTGTCATCGATGTTTTCTCCATGTAAATCATCCCTTCAGAGGAGACAAGAAAAACTTTTTAGCTAATAGAGTAGAAACCAGACAACCATCGACGATATGGTCAAGCGAAGACATATATGAACTTGTTAGGGACTATCCAAAGATATATGAAACTGGAGAGCAAACTGAAATTGAAGGCAAATCAGTTGTTCATAACTGGTGCAAACAAACTATTTTTTGGGAGTTTCCGTATTGGAAACATCTTCTGCTTCGTCATAATATAGATGTGATGTACAATGAGAAAAATATATTTGATAATGTTTTTAACACAATTTTGAATGTGAAAGGGAAGACGAAGGATGATTTGAAATCAAGACGTGATATAGAAGAATTATGCAAACGTCCTAAGCTTCATATGAAACCAAATGACAGTAAAAAAACCCAAAGCATGTTACGAATTAGATAATAATCAAGTTAAAGCTATGTTAAAATGGGTGGATGGGTTAAGATTTCTTGATGGGATATCATCGAATCTTCGTAGATGTGTTGACTTTAAAAATGGTAGATTGAGTGGAACGAAAAGTCAGACTGTAACATAATGATGGAAAATTTATTTCCCGTTATATTCAAAGAACTACTGCCATTAAAAGTTTGGAAGGTAGTAACGGAGCTTAGTATGTTTTACGAAAAGCTTTGTTCGACTACTTTAAAAGTGCAACGTCTACGTAAACTTAAAGTGAATATTCCTATATTTCTTTGCAAATTAGAGAAAATATTTCCGTCGGGTTTTTTAATGTAATGGAACATTTACATGTTCATCTCCCATCCGAAGCACGACTTCGAGGTCCTGTCCAATATGGATGGATGTATCCATTTGAGAGGTATGTAATATGTTATCACGTAATTTAATTGCATTTGAAAGATGAAGTTAATATAAATTAATTTTGCATAGATATTTGAATCATCTAAAGAAAAAAGTGAGGAAAAAATCACGATTTGAAGGTTCGATATGTAAATCTTACATCGAAGAAGAAGCTTCGTTCTTTTTCTCTCACTATTTCAGTGACCATGTGAATATTTCATTTGAAAGTATTCCTCGTAACGACAAAGGCGACGAACAAGAGTCCTCTCAAGCAATGTTATCTATTTTTAGATATCGTGGTCGGCCTTCTAGAAAATGTGTAGAATTATGGCTAGACGATAGCGATCTTTATGTAGCACACACTTATATTCTTCTAAATTGTGCCGAGGTTGCACCGTTTGTTAGGTAATCTGAAATAATAATTTGTGTTTTCTTCTTTTCTACAATGCATGCGCGTGCGTAACCTAATGAAATAGTTTATTTATATAAACAGTGTTTATGAACGTGAACATCCGAACTGAGATCTCAGTAAAGAATTTTCCGGTTGGTTTTCAAATTACGTTTATGAGCCGAGAAATTGTGTTGTTGACGAAGGGTTGAAACATCTTGCGATGGGACCAAAAAGAGTGGTCAAGACATATCCAATATATTTCGTCAATGGATATAAATTTAACACCAAAGAATACGGTGCAGAAAAATTAACAGATAACACTGGTGTATTTGTTAGTGACGATCCAGAAAATCACTTAAATGATTTTTATGGCGTTCTAACACAAATTTTGCAACTGACATATTTCTCACGACATGCGGAGGAGATGTTTCTATTTAGATGCAATTGGTTTAGCAGTATTCCAGATTTTGGAATTAATGTGCACAAGGATTATAATCTTATCGAAATAAAGCATACATCGCACTATCACAAGTATGATCCTTTTGTACTAGCATTGCAAGTTTATTACGCTCCTTATCCGTCTCTCAAAAAAGATAAAGCAGATTGGTTTGTAGTTTTTAAAACAAAGGCCATATTCACATTCCATGGGAAGAATATTCCGAACGAACAAGCTTATCAGGCAGATCTTGAGCAAAAAAACGAAATAATAATTACAGACGATCATATAGATTTTGGTCCTTTGATCGATGAATCAAATGTTTTGGTAGAAGCATTTGACAGAGCAGAGGAAAATATTGTAGAAAAGGAGACCGAATTTGAATCAGAAGACGATGATGACTGATATAAATCTGAATCTGATTTTTTTGCAATTGATGTAACTATGTTGAATTCTTGATGTATTATGATATTGATGTGACTTTGAAACCAAATATGTTTACCATTGTTTACATGTTTTATGTCATTTCCATTTGTCATTTATTTAGCAATTTTTATTAAAAATGCAATGAAATCTGCTTATCATCGGAACAGTACACCCGCTATGAATCAGGTATAACGCACTTCCATTTCTATTTCCATTTCAGTCAATAATTAAGCAATTTATAACGTTGGTGTCGTTTACATATGAAATATATTTCATTATTATGTTATTATGTGTGTATATGTCACGGGTTTATCATAATGTCATATAGAGGTAGGAGCTCTTCCCGATCATCAGGAGGCGATGGCAGTGGCCCATCGCAAGAGTCATAACGTCCAGTAGTTTCGCTAGTCCCTAGAGCAGAGAGGTAAGAATTAAATTTTATTCAGCGTCTTGTTTTTTTATGATATAGTACGCACTTATCTGTATCGTATTTAAAAACAGGGGGTTCGACCTACTTCCCTCGAAGGTTGTGCTGAATGTCTCTAGAGCTTCTTATCACAGTAGGATGGGTGCTTGTTAGTCGAAGTGGGATAACATCCCTCCTCACATCATAGAGTGTATATGGAAGGATGTTCTAGTATATATTTTTATGTTTTCCATTTTTAATTCATTTATGTCGTTTTTCTACTGTTTATCGTTTATAGTGTAATCTTTTTTTTTAATTTTATCGTGAAACACAGGCTGAGATTAACATCTAGAAAGACGACATGCCGCTGGCACGAGGATACTGGATGAAGAAGAAGCGCAAGAACTACAAGGACTCGATATTTAAAATTAAGAAATCTAGTAAGAAACCACGGTGGATGAGGGAGAGCGTATGGCAAGCTTGGTTGAGATACTAGAAATGGACGAGGCGAAGGCAAGTATACTAATTTTTTTTGAATTATTAATTTGACGTGATCGAAAAATAATGTATCAAATTTTGAATGTACAGGCAGAGTCAGATAGAAACTCTACAAACAGAAATAAAAATCACGTCACTCATCATGGAGGGTCGAAGTCATTTCAGCAGTATCGGCAGGAGTTGGTAAATTTGCTGAATGATAATTATAGATAGTTTATGCTATATAATTTTAAATGTATAATAATTGTATGTAAAAATCAACTTCAGAAAGCTGAAGCGCATGGTCCCGTGGGTTATATGGACATGTTCACTCGTACGCATGTTGTCGAGCATGTAAATCCGGACGGGACTGATACATATACATGGCAGGACGATAAATCCAGCAAGAGCCATGTAAGCATATTTCATTTTATGCAGTATTAGTAATTGTTCTGCTTGTTAAATATAATGAAATAAGATATGATGTTATTAATTTATTAATGTATGAAAAGTTTTTGGAGCAACGCCAGAAACTCGTTGCTGATACGAGTCGAGATCAACTGACGACTGATGAGGAGGACGCTTTTTTTGAGTCCGTTATGGATCCAGCAGAGCATGGCAGACGATACGGCTTTGGCAATCAAGTGGTAAATAATTTATTTTACTGCTAATTTGATATTTAAGTCATAATTCTATGTTGAAAATATAATTTTATCTTAAAATACTTCAAATATGCTATTTCGATCTTTTCAAAACAATAAACTTGAATTTTATTCATTTTTTCACTATTTAAAAATATTTGAACCTTGAAAAATCCTCTATATTGAATTTGAATTCAAACCAACCAAATGACTTTATCACACCAGTAAAGCACAAGAAGGCAGAAGATATGAACGTTATGTTACTTACTAGCTTATAGAGATATGCACATACACTTACAGAGATCACACAGCTAAATTAAATATTTATTGCAGGACAGCAGTCAGAGACGGGGTCGGCGGAATAGAGCTAAGAACGATCTAATAGATATAGAAGTTTTGCGGGCTAGAGTGTCCCAGTTGGAGGAGCAGAACCGCCAACATGCCATGCAGACCACACAGTTGCTGGAGTACATGCAGCAGTTTGGTGACCGCTTCCCTTCCTCGGCTAGCTCTGGATCTGGAGGAGATTGATTGATTGCTTGTTCAGGTATGTTTTTTTTTGTTTTGTATGATTTGGTAGAGGGTGGAGGTAGTTGTTGATTTTTGTATGATTTGGTAGACGGTGGAGGTAGTTGTATGATGATGTGGATGTTGATGATTTTGTGTTATGTTGTGTATGTAAGACATGTTAGAACACTTGTTGTTGGGGCTGTGAATGTTGGAATGGTTATGTATATTATGTATTTTATTTTGATGTAATTTGATGTATTTATGTGTTTGATGAATTTTGTATAGTTTGGATTTTGATATTTGGTTGGAATATTGTATACTGAATTGTGCAGTATTGGTGTAATAGTGTTTGGATGGGAAATGTGGATGGAAGACTATGTTGCAGCAGGAATAAAAAAAATACAGCAGATTTTCGACGGCTTTCAGGTAATCATTTTCCGACGGCTTCCGACAGCTTGTAGGTCATTTTTTCCGACGGTTTCCGACAGTTGCCGGAATCCATCGAAAACCATCGAAGTCCGTCGGAAACCGTCGGAAAAAGATCTAGCGCCCTCTGTCGGAAGCCGTTGGAAACACTGCTCTCCGACGCCCTATTTTCCGACGGCCGCCGACGGTTTTCAACCGTTTGAAATTGTTGTTTTCCTAGCAGTGTAACCATAAATCCATTACTTCAACCCTATGGCTCCGCTTGGGAGTTTTCTTCTACCGTTTTTGATTGGTTTTGGACCGCTCTGTATTTTAGGTATTGGGATAAGTAGCCATGGAAAGAAAGAGAGAATTGATTTATTTTCTAAACTAAAACTAACTAACTAAGAGGAGGATCTCTACATGAAACATAAGGGGTATTTATACAAGTTAGAAACCCTAATGCATATTTTTTGGGGAGTACCTAAAATGCCCATGAGAAAGTGTGGAGGCCAAGTTATCATTAGCATGTTTTAGTCCCCACTTAAATGTACATGAAACCATTAAGTCCAAAAGCATGTGCATTAGCCTTTAATTTATACACTAAGGTAGGTGGGTAGGTGGGGTCCTCCATGTTCTTCACTTTGAATTATTTCCATCTTCATTCCTTTGTATTAATTTTGTGCATGCATATCTTCATGAAACCACTTCTATTTGAGATCAATTTCCTACAAAAATATATACAAATTTTCAATTAATTTTTCTCAAATTAATATACGCACAAAAATGACCATTTTGCCCTTGGATGAAGATGAATATGCGACAATTTCAAATAATATGAATTTTGGTTTAAAGAAGTTAAAATACCCAATATGATCATTTATTTAATTTAAAAAGAATAAATATGATGATAAAAATATGCACATTTACGTGCACATCAACATTCCAATTCACACTCTGCGAACTTAGAGTTAGTATTAACATTTCAGTTTACGCTACGGGAACTTTGACTTGGTATTTGTGCTCCAATTCACACTCCGGGAATTTGGAGATAGCAAGTATGTTTGGGTTCGCGCTTCGGGAACCTGTAATATATATATACTCCATTCATGTTCTACGAAGTTGGAGTTAGCCGCTGGATGGTCAGTCACATCTACGTGGGCTTTTTAGGAGTCTCCCATTCGGTGAACGATGGATTCGACGTTTATACTCCAATTCACGCTCTGGGAAGTTGGAGTCCGTCCGCACTCCGGGAACGAATTATTGAATGTTTATACTCCAATTCACACTCTGGTAAGTTGGAGTCCGTTCGCACTCCGGGAACGAGTTATTGAATATTTATACTCCAATTCACACTCTGGGATGTTGGAGTCCGTTCGCACTCCAGGAACGAGTTATTGAATATTTATACTCCAATTCACACTCTGGGAAATTGGAGTCTGTTCGCACTCCGGAAACGAGTTATTGAATATTTATACTCCAATTCACACTCTGGGAAGCTGGAGCTAGTGTTTATACTCTAGTCCGCACTCCGGGGACTTAGAGTTATTTCAATGTTTATACTCCAGTTCGCACTCTGGGAATCTGGAGTTAGTGTGAGGATTGTCACGTATCAATCCTTTTAAATATTAACGTGGTGACATGCCCCTGAGCTTGGGCTTCACATAGCGAGTGACCGGTCGAATCACAGCCACTCCCTACTTGAATTAAATCCCACCGTATGATGGAACTTAGCTCTTCGTGCATTGTGATGTTTTGCGGCATATTTGATAAATCACAGCTCTGGCTCGAAGAGATAGCATTTTATTGCTGAAATGAGAAAATATGGCAAAGTCAGCTGCCTAATTACAAGTTCGAGTTTCAAAATGCGAAAATAAAATGCAAAGGAAATAACGAGCTAGAATAAATAAAGCCTGTTATGTATAGTAGCGACGGAGACTCTCGCTATTCCAGGCTCTCGGCAGAGTTAGACCGTCAACGGTCGATAACTTGAATGTGCCATCTCCGAGCTTTTGTGAAATCACATACGGTCCTTCCCAATTTGGCTTCATGTGAGAAGGAACCGGATAAACTCTTTTGAGTACAAGGTCGCCAAGTTCGAAGGTCCGCGGTCGGACCTTGGCATTGTACATTCGGGCGACTCGACTCCGATATGCGGCTGCCCTTAAATCAGCCTCTTCGCGCCTCTCATCGAGCAGATCCAGGGATTCGGCAAGTAGTATAGCATTCGTTTTCGGATCATAATATGTCACACGATATGAATGAACTTCCATTTCGACCGGAATAACAACTTCAGTGCCATAAGATAGAGAAAATGGAGTGTGGCCGGTTGCAGTTTTGTGAGTCATCCGATAAGCCCACAAGGCCATGGGAAGTTCATCAACCCACTTGCCCCCGGCCTTTTCCAGTCGTTTCTTCAAAATAGATTTGATGACCTTATTAACGGCTTCGACTTAGCCATTTGCTTGCGGGTGTGCAACAGCGGAGAATTTCTTATGGATATGGAATCGTAGACAGAAGTTTTTGAATTTAGCGCTGTCAAATTGGGCTCCGTTATCGGTAATAACAGTATGCGGGAGACCGAACTGACATATGATATTGCGTACTACAAAGTTGATAACTTTCTTCGTCGTGATTGTTTCAAGAGGTTCAGCTTCCGCCCATTTCGTGAAGTAATTGACTGCGATGATAGCATACTTCGCGCCACCTTTGGCCAAAGGCAATGTACCAATTATATCAATCCCCCATACTGCAAACGGCCATGGACTGACCATTTGGGTTATCTCAGTAGGCAGGGCTCTAGGAATCCGAGCGTGTTTTTGGCATCTATCACATTTTTTGGCATAGTCCATAGCATCACGATTTACAGTAGGCCAATAATATCCGTATCGGAGTATTTTCTTGGCAAGTGCTTGTCCCCCAGTGTGATCGCCACATTCTCCTTCGTGTACATCGTGTAACACTCATTTGATTTCGTCGTGCGTGATACACCGGAGAAGAGGAATGGAATATCCCCTTCGATACATAACTCCATTTTGAATAACAAATCGTGAAGCCCTTCGTAGAATTTGTCTTTTCTCGCTTCGACGCTCGGGCAATACACCACGTTCGATATAATCTCGATAAGGAGTCATCCACGACTCCCTATTGGAGGTAGCTTCAAATGTGAAATCGATCTCCCTTCGATCAATGCTCGGAGAGGATAGGGTTTCAACCGGAACGACCCCCAACTGCTGAGCCTCACCTGTACTTGCTAACTTGGCCAACGAATCAGCTTTCTGATTCTGCTCTCGGGGTATGTAGAAAATGGCATAGTAATCGAATTGATCAAGCATCTCCAGAACTCGAGTTAGATAAGCGGCTAATCTTCGGTCTTTGGCCTGATATTCTCCTCGAACTTGACATACTATCAACAGGGAATCGCAGTTGATCTCTACAGCGATGATTTTCAGATCACGGGCAAGATTTAGTCCGGTAAGTAGAGCTTCGTACTCGGCTTCATTGTTGGTTGCACGGAACTCGAACTTTAAAGCGTAACATATGGATCGTCCCTCGGGGGTTTCAAGCACTACCCCAGCTCCTGAGCACCGATCGTTTGACGCACCATCGGTATACAGCTTCCATATGTATTCGGGAGATTTGCTGGTCTCGGGCAAGTCTTCGGGAACAGTGAATTCGGCTATAAAATCTGCTAGGACTTGGCCGTGAATGGCCCTTCTTGGAGTATAAGTGATGTCGAATTGACTCAGTTCGATGTTCCATTTTAGTAACCTACCAAACGTCTCAGGCCGCGTGAGGACCTGTCGTAACGGCTGATCGGTGTACACAGTAATAGGATGAGCTTGAAAATATGGATGGAGCTTCCTCGAGGCAATATGCCAACTTTTCAAGCTTTGGATAATTTCTCTCGGCTCCGGTCAATCGTTTACTCACATAGTAGACCGGTTTTTACACTCGGTCTTCCTCCTGAATAAATGCAGCACTGATTGCATTTTCAGATACCGCCAGGTAGAGATACAACTGTTCATGATCTACAGGCTTTGAGAGGATTGGTGGTACGGAAAGATTTTGGACTAGCGATTGAAATGAGCCCTCACATTCTGCAGTCCATTCGAAGTTTCGTTTTCCTTTTCGAATCAAATCGAAGAAGGGAATGCATTTGTCGGTCGACTTCGAGATAAACCTGCTCAGTGCTGCGACTTTCCCATTAAGGCTCTGAACTTTCTTTATGGTTCTCGGAGTCTGAAGATTTCTGATAGCCCAGATCTTCTCGGGGTTGGCCTCTATTCCTCGGGCATTGACAACGAACCCAAGGAATTTTCCGGATGCGACTCCGAAATGACACTTTAGCGGATTAAGCTTCATCCCGTATTTCTGGAGGATACTGAACATTGACTCCAAGTCTTTGACATGATCAACGGAGTATCGTGATTTCACCAACATGTCATCTACATAAACCTCCATAGTCTTCCCAATCTGATCGGCAAACGTTCGGTTGACTAAGCATTGATAAGTTGCGCCAGCATTCTTTAATCCAAAAGGCATAACCTTGTAGCAGTATAATCCCAAATCGGTTACGAAGCTTGTGTGCTCTTGATCGGGTACATGCATGGGTATCTGATTGTAACCTGAGTAAGCGTCCATGAAGGATAATAATTCATGTTCTATGGTTGAATCTACCAGTTGATCGATTCGGGGAAGTGGAAAGCTGTCTTTCGGGCAAGCTTTATTCAGGTCCGAGTAATCGATACACGTCCTCCATTTCCGGTTTGGTTTCCGGACGAGCACGGGATTGAACGCCCACTCTGGGTATAAAGCGTCTCTAATGAACCCATTTGATTTCAACTTATCAACCTCTTCTTTTAGGGCGGCAGATCTCTCTGGATCCATACCATGCCTTTTTTGCTTGACCGGGACAAACCGCGGGTCAATATTTAGGGTGCGGCTTGCGATGTCTGGCGAGATCCCACACATATCAGAATGCGTCCAAGCAAATATGTCCAGATTTGCTTGGAGAAACTCGACCAATTCCCGTTGTGCTTGCAGGCTCAACCGCGACCCAATTTTCAACATCTTTGAATTATCGTTACCACTGATCGGAATGTCGATTGTTAATTCAGCTGGTGAAGCCTGACTTTCTCTAGATTCATCTTTATTCTCACTGTCTCGGGGGTCTAGATCCTTCTGGAATTGGTCGTGATGCCTGGGCCGAGGCCCAGGCGTTAATTGTCAATTGTCGGTGAAACAGACGTAGAGAGATTCCTCTACGCCCTTTCCTTTTTCCTTTCGATGTGCCTCTCGCAGCTCAGCAACATAACAAGCTCTCCCCGCAGCTTGATCTCCTTGTATAACCCCTATCCCACGATCAGTAGGGAACTTGAGGGTCAAACACCATGGGGCAATAGCTGCCCTAAATTTAGCGAGGGCCGGTCAACCCAAGAAAGCATTATACGGAGAAGGAATATCCAAGACAACAAATTGCAACATCCGAACTCTTCGACATTCTCCTACTCCCAGCTCCACCGGCAATTCAACCATTCCGGTTGGTATCGTCACACTTCCGTTGAAGCCGTGGACTCATGATTGACAAGGTTTTAAGTCCTTAGCTTCCATTTTCATTAAATCATATGCTCTTTTAAACAGTATGTTCACAGAACTCCCACTGTCTACCAAGATCCTCTTCATCCAAGCAGGACCAACTTGAGCGGATATAACCAGTGGGTCGATCGTGGGGGCCTCGATTCTATCAGCGTCTCGACTTGTAAACACGATGTCGTCTGTCATCGTCTTCTGTTGTTTAGCCGGAGCCCCGTCTTCAGAATTGCTACAACGCTCGAAGTACGCATGCCTGATCGAACTAGCATACGACTCCATTTCTCCCCAACTTCTGTCTGTCGGATCGGGACCACCACTTATTTTATTGATAACCAACCACCCGCCCGTACGAGCGGGTTCACCCTGCCTTTCCTGATTCTGTGTACGATTTTGATTGGATGGGCCCGTTCCACCAGACTGCGGTGCCCGAACAAACTGGTCCAACTTTCTCTCTCTGATTAACTTTTCAACGAGGTCTTGCAAATGCCTATACTCATTGGTATTATGCCCATAACTTTCATGAAACCTACAGAATTTTCCTGTTTGAATCTGCCTCTCCGACGAAGGCTTCGGAGCAGGCTTCTTGTATTGCATAGTATTACAAGTCTATAGGTATACGTTTTCCAGCGACCTGTTAAGCGGTGTATAACTGTCAAACATTGCGGCCCTACGCCTCGGACCACGATTCTGGTCTTGTTTCTTACTTCGGCTATCACCGTTTCTCGATCGTTGAGTCTGTTTATTTTGAATATTCAACTCGACTTTTCCTAAACTTTCTCCGGATTGTTTAACCGCAACATTACTCTGAATCCCTTCACTGCTGGGCCTTGCATCGTCCTGCTTCCTAGACTGTTTCGCATCCTCTCGCCTCAAGAACTGAGCAGCTTTGGAATAGAAACGGTCCAACGATGCGGGAGGCTTTCCAGCCAACCAATTGCCAAACTCGGAATCAGGATCAATTCCTTTAGCCAAAGCCATTAAAATAGAATTATCATTGGGGTTGGTGATCTCTGCGCACGCAGCATTAAACCTCTCCAAATATCGTCTAAGTGTTTCTCCGGGAGCTTGAGTAACACTTGATAAGGTATTAACATCCTTAGGTCTGGAAATATGCATACGAAACTGCTCAACAAATTTGGTGGCTAACTGATCAAAAGAAGAAATAGATCGCGGTGGTAGTCGTGTAAACCACATCGTCGCAATTCCCCCTAAGGAAATGGTAGAACTACAGCATTTTACTGCGTCATCAGCTCTCGCAGCTGTCATCGACCATTCGTACTTCAAAATATGTTAATTTGGGTCTGAATTCCCTTCATACATGGGCAGGGTTGGCATTCTGAATCGCCTAGGAGGTTCAGCATACAATATGTCATCAGTGAACGGGGTATGACTTCGGGAGATTCCCCAATCGTCATTTGTTAGGTCTTGACTCTCGCGAATCATTTGGCATACCATGGCTGAAAGGTCTGGTGTTGTTACATTCTGAGGGTGGTGAGCCAAAGTGTGGTCGGGTTCCACAGTGCGAGATGGGATCGGACGCTGTCAACGATCTGTGTCTCGCCTCCTTGGCACAATGTCTTCCGGGACATAGGGTTCTGGTGCTCGTTCCTGCTGGTGGTAAGCCTGGTTGGAGTGATTTCGGGTATCAACTCCTATGTCAACCGCAGCGGTAGTGGCATGGTTATCCGCGGTGTGTTGCGGTACAGCGCCCCCTCGGGATGAGGGCCCTGTATGAAAACTAGCGGATGGGCCGACTCTTATCTGTCCCACGGTCAATGTTGGCTGGTGGTCAACGGCCTGTGCATAGCTTCCCTCTAGCCTGGGATGGGTGGATCTGTGATTGTAGTCGGATGAAGCAGAACTTTCCGTGGAGGAACGAGACGCATGATCCCTCCTAGATCTTCTACGCCCTTGGCGATTTAGTTGGCTGGCTAACTCAGTGTTGACGCGCAACTGCTCGGCTAGCTGTTGCCGACTTTGAGTTAGTTCTTGGAGCAACGTCTGGAACTCTTGCCTGGTGACCGGACCTGAGGGGTCAGAATGCCCGGTATCATCTTGGTTAGGTGGAGGTAGTTGCGCGCGATTTTGTCTATCCCGACCTTCTTGACCAGCGGCAGATGTGGTTCTTGTGCTAACCATTTTAGATAGTGAACTCCTTCCCTAGAATTTGGCAAATCTGAATAGAACGGAAGGAATCTGAAGATGAAATCTGGATCTCTCTCTTAGATTTATGCAATCCGGTATCGGCGACGGATCCAAGGAGCAGGAGAAAAACTGGTTTTTCTCGATGAAAGCACCAAAGTGTTTGTACCAAAATTAGGCACAACACTCTTCGGGAGTCTTTTGAAGAGATAATAAATGAAGAATATGAATTAAAAATGAGGATTATCTAACAAAAACTCCAAACAACCGTGAAGTAAAGACAAAGGCAAGCAATTTATAGTGGTTCGGCACGTTGCCTACGTCCATTGTGAAATTTTAGCAATTTTATTGATTCTCTTTCAACGTTTACAAGCGATTACAGCAAGCAACAGTAGGATACAACTGAAAATTCGAAATCAACAGCTAGTATACAATGTAGGATGATGAAGATCTCAATCCGGCAGAGTCTGGGCGCTTGAGAGTCCAAAAGATCCCTTTTCTATTGGCTCTAGGGCTCTATTTATAGGCGTAGGCTGCTGATATTTCGCTGAAAACTCGGGAGACCACTTCTGACACGTGAGGGGGCCCACACGCCCAGCCTCAGGAAATTTGGGCCCACTTTGGCATCGGTTCGAACTCCATTCGAACCGATCAAGAATTCATCCAATCGAGGTGAAATTTGGTGCGGACACTCTTCGACATGAATGCAAGCTTCTGTGAAAATTTCGTGGCATTTGGATTAGTGGATTGAGAGATATGATGGATTTGAGATGGGGTTTACTGCGTGGCTGTTTGGTTCGAAACCATCCATTCGAACCGATGGTCTCGAACCGATGGTGGCACGTGCCTTCGTGTTGACGTGGAGCGCAAACTTCGAACCGACCCGGTCTTCACTCCGAGTTGACCGGTTCGACTCCATGTATCCCGGCGCGTTCGAACCGATGGATGACACGTCATCGTGGCTGGGTGACCCAGTGGATTCGAACGAAGCTTCACAGATGGGTTCGAAGAAGGTTCCAATGATGGGTTCGAACAAGGCTTCACAGATGGGTTCGAACAACCGATGCTTGATGGGTTCAAAATTGTGTTTCTCTGATGGATGCGAGCTTTGCAACCTCTCCATGGACATGAGGCCCACCGACGCGAACCACATGGGTTCGAAGTTGATGGATTCGAACCGAGGCACTCCGATGGGTTCGAAGTCCATCAATTCGAAGGTGATTGATTCGAATGGTACTTGACGATGGGTTCGAAGACACCTACCGTGGTGGGTTCGAAACCGGTGCTTTCCCCTTCAAGTTGAATCGATCATAACTTGAGCGTATGAACTCGGATTGACTCAAAATTTGAGATGAAGGCTCCTATGGTCTTTCTTGTCTTGTCCTATCAATTGTAGTACAATTCGGACTCGGACAAAATTCAGCGATATCCATAGCGAAACAAAGTATGGCCAATCTCTGATACGAACCATCCATTGTTTTCGACCGATCTGTTGGTATCACGGCTTTGTCAAAAAGCGGGATAACAGTGTGATTTAAAAGTTTTGGTCATAAGTGGTAGTCCATCACCTATATTATCACTTTCTGACCACTCACAGAACACTCCTAGTCAAGCAGTCTCACATGATAGTTGTTTCATGACAGTATACACTGCTATTTCTGCGAGGCTCTTTGAAAATTCAGTAATTTATGCATATCAACTTAACCTAAAATGTAGGCAAAACAACCATCTGCTTTCATTGCAACCCAAAAATGTGGTGGACTATTGGTCTAAAGACACATGTCACCACAGGATTGGCAGCAGTTGATGCATAGTTTTTGTCACTGGTACTATGTGCTTAAGCTTTTAGGATTGTGAAAAGGGTTCCTTATCTGCTTTGCTTTAGCTGCTCTTGTAATATCTTCTCGAGAAGGCCTACTTATAAATCCCAGGCAAAGATGGTCACTTTTCGAGGAAGCTCATTATGTTATACACATAGATAGCTGACAAATTTTTATTATTGGTCTCAGGGATCTAGCATTTGGCAATTTCCTTATTCAACTTTCTTCTTTAGAAGTCACAATTCAGTATTATTCTGATCTTCGGCAGGCGGTGCATGAAGACGATAGAACAGTTTTGAGCCCCAGGCTGTTATGCCATTTTTATAAATGTAGCAGAGTCAAGGAATCTAATCTTCAACAGAAAACAAATTCCTTGGTAATTTTATCTTCAGATAGGTTAAGAGAAGCAAAGTTGTGCTCATAATTTTGATTTTTGGCCTTGACTGTTTCATTTTGGACCATTTTACTCCCTTTTTTTTGGCATAAGCATACGATTATTGTTAGGATTTCAACGTATTTTAAGATTGTTTAACCGTGAAACCCTAGATATTTGAATAGGCGACCCATGTTGATTTGATTGAGAAAAAAATAAATTACCGGAAGTCGTACCTAAATCCATAATTGCTGATTGAAAGAGAAGAATAATTGGTTTGATATTCCAAATTGACACAAATTCTAGGTCCGATTTATTTTCATAGAAGAGATTATGAGAATAACTAGAAGTTGTATAATTTGAGGACTGTAACCCCTTATTTATAATATTGGCAGTTCTTAATTTGGCTCTTCAATAAATTAGAACTGCACTGGTAGTTGTTCTTTACACCATAACAGTTATATCCTTAAGTTTTTTTAACTTGAATTCATAATTTGATTATTTTAGTTGTGCTTTACACCAAAATAACATAATACATTTTACATACATGGTCCAAATGCTGGAATTTTCCAATAATCTTCCCCTAGGCCATATATGTAGTAACCTTATAAATATGTGTAACTTCATGAGTCCCAAAATTTGTTATTTATAACATAAAGTATTTCCGAAACAATCTCGTCCATTAACTATGCCGACAAAGAATCAAAGCGGCTTTTGTTACTTTTAGCGCAACTAAACCCATCAGTGGCCATATATGCCAATACAATCAAACAACATAGATCAATCATTAATGTGTTGTATGAAAATCACATGATATATGGTCTATTCATGTCTATTTCCAACCGATCCTATTTTAGTAAGATCAAAACGTTCAGTATTTGAGCAACTTATAGTGCAAACAAAACTTTATTACTTTAATTCTGATCAGAAAAAATAAGTTGATATATGTCTGTAACCGACATATAGAGCAATATG
This sequence comes from Allium cepa, assembly GCA_030765085.1. Classification (NCBI taxonomy): domain Eukaryota; kingdom Viridiplantae; phylum Streptophyta; class Magnoliopsida; order Asparagales; family Amaryllidaceae; genus Allium; species Allium cepa. The sequence continues at coordinate 131,319,853 of CM060940.1, read as the reverse complement.
TCATATGACTATAAAAAATACAAACTCTCCATAAACAAAAATATCCTTACATAAAAGTTACACCAATTGAGCAACGTACTCATGAAAGACCTTGGATGATAATCTTTTTGTAAGTGGATCCGCCATAATGGAATTTGTCACAATATGCTCTATAAATTACAATTTCTTTTGGACACTTCCTTTATTGAAAAATAATATGTTGTTTATTGTCACATAATATTACTTTAGTGGTCTTTCAATTTTTTTAATATTGCATAACTTTGCGATAAAATTTTGTGATTATTTTTCATCATCGGATGCTACATAACAGAAAATAAATACAAGTTCCAAAATAGAGGAGGCTATAAGTGTTTGTATGATAACTTTCTTATATAGCTCCACCAAAAAAATTATCATTATTACCTAAAGTGGATCTTTTATACTCTTGGCATCCAAAATATTCAGATCGTAATACTTTATGATCTCCAACCAATTCGTTCTTTTATCTGTGAGCGTATAATCTTTTGTTCCCTAAAGATATCTCGTAACCATTTTGGTCATTAATTATTGATCCACTTTCAATGTCGGTAAGATACCTGCCAAATAATACATGCAATATCCATATGTGTATATGCCTTAGCATGCATTAGACTCCACAACACAAATGCATGAGGAATCTTTTGCATTTCTTTGGCTTCAAAGATGTTATTTTATTACTATATAAGACAACATTTGTCTCTTTTAACAAAAGAGAGTCAATTGATTCATTTGCATACCAAACCTTTTTAAGCACTTATCTGCCTAGCTCTTGTGTGATAATCCAAATATCACAACATGAATAGTAATGGCGTATCTGAATCCCTAATACAAAAGAGTACAACATAAGTAGGTTCTTTTAGTTGTTTCATCAATATCTTTATTGAGAAACACGATGTTAATATTCATGGGATATTGCTTAAAATTACAATATGCAACAAATCCCAAAGTGATTCTAAAGAGATTCACTAAAACCAAAGAGCAAGTTTCCTTTTAAAAAATATTTTCCTTTTAAGGATGGTGTTTCCTATAAACGAGCCTTATAGCTTTTCATATTATCCACTTGATTCCTTTTGGTTTTGAATGGTTATTCATAACCAATGGTCTTGTTACCTAAACTAAGCGAAAAATCTCAAACTTTATTATTCTTATAAGCTTACACTATATATACACACCTTAAATCCACATTTCAAATTAGTACTTTATACGGATTGATATAAGTCCATAGTATCATCTTCATCAATTCATTATTTATCTTTATGGAAAAATACTACATAATCATCCAGAATAGTATTTCTTCATTTTTAAGTGGATTTCCTAGTGGCCTTGCACTTTGAGCTTGTTGAGTTTGTTTTCTTGAAATAATAATCTTAACTTGAAGAAAATTTTATTTGATATTTTTTTATTATGGTTCTTAATTTACTTTTTGTCAATGAAAGGAAACAAATCACAAAAATTATCCGAAGAAGTAATTGTAATTGAATCGAATATAATGATTCTTCTTAAGGACAATGATCCGTACTTTATTTTTCCCTTTAAACTCAGCATTCTCAAAAATTGTAGCATTTCCTATCTTAATTTTTTTCTCTCTTAATGTGGGTTTACGAAACTTTTTGCTTTTATGTTGCTTAGAATATCACTAATGTTTTTGCTATCTTTGGTGCTTTAATCTAGAACTATTTAGTAAGCTAAAACAAATAATCATATTAATTACCAAATCAAAATTTGAGACTTCATTATAAAAATTATTTAGCATAAGTAGATATAAGATATATTATAAACATGAGGAGTTTTAATTACAACAATGTTTGAATTTATTCATAAATTAATCTTATTATTTCTAAATGAACAATAATAATCAAATTTGTTCGTATTGAAAATTAGAAACCGAAATATGTTTAAGTGACGGTATAACAACAATATCAAACAAATCCAAAACAATGACATGACGTGTGTGATGTCTAGCAAAATTCTTTTTATATGTTCATAGATTTCATAAAAGAAACAAGTATAAATATATCTTTATGTTATTTCTTTTGTTTAGGCCCTTAGCGACTTTTTAATTGTTATTTATATATTTATTTACTATGTACGATAAATGAGTACTTTCTATCTTATTATGCTTCAATTTTTTTTCCCTTCTTCTTACGACAATGTGAAATGAGCTCAATAAGAGATCAATTTATCCTTAAGAAAATTAATAATAATCTTAAAATGGTTATATTGTGAATAAAGAAAGTACTATAAGAATAACAATAATTCGAGTGCCTTTAATTTTTGAAGCAATATTTTCTATGTAGTACCCATCTATGTTTTCTTTCTTTGACTTTATGGAATCAAGCAATATTCAGCTTGCTTGTTTCTCCTTGCTATTTTGACAAAACGCTTTTCATCCTCAGTAAAGAACTCCTAAAATTGGTTATGCTTACGGATACCACATTCTTGAAAGCTTCTGAAATATTTTACTTGATAATCTTTTGACTTTTGCCTTGAATTATCCCATACGTGAATGTTCTTCATAACATTATTAAAGTATCCAACCTTAATATGGGTGGGTATAACCCTTCTAATTGCAAGAGCTAAATCCCTGAATTTAATAACAAACAACATGTTTTCTTAATAATTCTTAGAGTTAGTCCCAAACAAGACGAGACTATTAAAATTGGCAGATATTTTAATTAAATTAGTTGAAAATTGAACAAAAATTAAGAATTGATCGTATATGCTCATATCCAAATATCAGCCAAGTAAGTTCAAATAATTGTTAAAGTCTCTTCTTAAGATACCTAGCACAACATTAATATAAAGTATTTGGATAATAATATTAACTATAATGGGTACTTTTGTTGTAATGATCAACAATAAATTCAAGTCAAATAACAATCTTCCTTTGGTCAATTAGTTATTCACTTGTAAAACATTATAATTGTCACATTTATAATCACACATGTGTAAGTTATTCGATCTAATATTAGTCTTTCTTTGGATCGGTTAACATCCGTATGAATAAATACACACAAATATCAAACATTTCATAAAAAACTAAAATATGAGAGGCCACTTTGGTGATATGGTATTTCAATTAGCTCACTTAGAATGTAGGATATTTACAATTACTTTGCAAAATGACACCAAAAATATATTTGAATTTAATTCCTAGTGTATGTGTAATACCTCGAATGCTATAAAACACTCCCAAAAGTTCTTTAAGTCTATATGACAATTGAAAATCTTAAAACTATAACTATGATACATGTTTTAATCATAGTTGTTATAATATTTTACTTTAAGTATATGATTCATGACATTTTCTAAAAGGTTTTGGATCAAAGGTCCCTATTCTCAAAACCCGTGCATAAAAAATCTCTACTCATAAATTCATGTAAATTAAGTCTCTGTTTTGTTATTTTTTGTCAAACCGTCCCCTCCCATAAAATCGGTCCAGCATTGAAATCAAGAGCAAAAGCGGCATAAATTAGCCAAAAACTAAAATAGGGACCTATTTTTCACAACTTTTTATGAGAGGGACTTTTCTTACACCATCTTTCAATTCTGAGGAGTTGGCAGTCATTTCTTGTTTTAAAAAATATATAATACAAGACATCATAAATAAATCACATAACAAATGTCATGGATGAACGCCAGAATTAAATGCCACATAAAATTATACATAAATGACATAGTAAATGCCGTAATAAATAACATGAATGAATGTGGCAGATATGATATCCGAACCATAATATAGCTATACAGAATGCTAATGTATCACTTTATATTTAGTTTATTATTTGAATATTTAATTAAGGTCGGCAACCATGCATTTTGGTAAAATATGAAAATTGCTGCTCTTTTTATTTTACGATAACCAAAGCATGAAAGTGAAACATGTTTTCAACAATCATATAAAATATCTGTAACTATCAAACATTAATGCATCAAATAATAAAACATATGTCTTTTCTTATTTCAAATACAAACATGTTGCATCATTAAATTAATTGTAACTGACGCATTTAGTGCTTTTATGGTAACAAATTACTTCATTCATTACCATAACAACCACATTTGATGCCATTTATAATAAAAATAAATGCAATTGACCACTACGTGGTCCAAAATGTAAACTAGTATCTTGTTTAAAATTTATTTCAATTATAAAATAAACACTTTAAATGAGCATACTTTACTTCTAATTAATCAAAATTTCTGAAATAACCAAAATACCTTATATATATCCAAATTATTTAATCTAAAGTTGCTAAGTGTAAAATAATCATAGAACCGGATTTATATTATTTGCATAAAATATCCATACCATTGATAAACATTAAAGAAAATGACTGTATATACCAGATCATAATGGATTCCCTATATTAAAATTCACGACTTAGTTGTTTTTGAAATTTTGAGGAATTTAGATTATTTCTCATAATTTAGTGATTTTAAAATTCTAACTTATTTCATAAATAATTTACCGATCATTTAGATCTATATTTCTACACCATAACAATTTCACAAATTAGCCTTTCAAATTACAATATGTAAGAAAATTAATACTAAATCAAATCCAAAATCATCACAAGAAAATCGTTGATACATAGATCAAGAAGATCTGAAACTTAAGTGGAGTTTAATGACTTCTAAATGAAGTTTAATTTAGAACTTACTCATAATTAAAAAAAAAATCAATGAAATCAATTATGGGTAGCTCTGATATCACTTATTAGGATTTCAACATACTTTAGGATTGTTTAATCCTTAAGCTTTAACTTCAATTCATAATTTGATCATTTAGTTCTGCTTTACACAAAAGTAGCACAATACATTTTACTTTACCTATGTTGCCTACATGTTGGATTTTTCCCGCAATTATGGCTAAAAAGACTGTTATAGGATTTTCTTACCGTAGAGGAACTAAATGGAGGCCAAATATATCATTGATTTCGTACTTTGAAATTAGAGCAATATAATTTTGTATAATAAACTAACAAATATGCATGTATAGAAACTTGCAGTTATACTTTAAGACTCAAAACTGGAATACATAGGATCCAAGTGAATGTTTGAAATTTCTTACGTTATACCACAACTTTTATTTTCTCTTGATATAGCAGTACATGAATCAGTGTTTTCCTCCTTTAATATCAAAGATCTCTCCTGGTCAAGCATATAACAGCATGAGTCCCACACCAGTTGATCTACTAGCACTCCCAATCACCTTCTACTCCTGTGTATTATTGTTTTCTCATTTTTCTTTGAATAATCCGTTTTATGTTTCTAATATTATCTGAATTGTATTTATTTGCACATTTTCAAGTGAAGAAAAACTAAATTGCGATTTTTGTGGTCAATGTAAATGACGGTAGGAGGCACATAAGAGAAAACTGTAAACTACTTATAGATGATGGAACTTTAAAGGCATCCGAGCAAAACACATGTTGCTGAATAAAAAGGTACAAATCGGACTTTTTTATGTTGTTAAATTGTGCAGTAGACTTGAAACCTGTAATATTCTGTGTTTTTTATGTTTGCATTCAGGAAATGTCAAACTGAATGATCAAGTCCAAAAATAAGATTTTCAAACTGAATCTCAGAATATTAAATGGTGAATGATAAGTTAAATTGCCGAGGTTGTTATGCTATATTTAGTTTGTTCAGTATACACCATGGTGATGTTTTTGCACAAGTGCTGAATTTAGAAAATGGATAACACAGGCTTTAGAGTTTAGGAATGTTGCCATTTGTTAAGCATACTCTCATAATGGAAATCAAAGAATCTTTATAGAAAGGAAGGATAAAATAACAAATATCACTTTTAGGCCTTTTTTTTGGATGATGAGTAATTCGCATCTAGCATGGTAGTTGGTACTATGTAAAGTTTAACTCTCATACGTGCCCCATGTCACATAATATAGATCTTTGGTTCAATGTATATCTACCTCTTTTTATTTTATTAAAAAAAAAGGTGGAGAAAAAAGAAAAGGAAAGAAAGAGAAAAGGAAAAGAACAAAGAATTGCTACCTACCATCAAGTTGCAATTTCTGAAATAACAAACAAGTACTATTTTAGCAGCTATCTAACAGATAACACTCTCATTGATGGTCAGATTGAATTAATTACTAAACACTGCATTTACACAAAAAATATAACCATTAATAGTATCATATGGTATGCATCTATATATATTCCTAAAAATATATAAAAATTTGTGACTTAATAACCATGTGTGTATTAAACATCTCATATGTATGTGCATATATTTATAATGCATATGTGCACATACCATATATATGTGTATACATTCATAACATGCCATGTTATATATATTAAAAACACACACACACACTAATACACACACATAGATACACACACGCGCGCACACACACACACACACACACACACACGCGCGCGCACACACACACACACACACACACACACACACATATATATATATATATATATATAGGGCAAGGATCGACTAAACCACATTTCAACAGCATCCCTATTCTTCTATGGTTTCAACTACACATTCAATTTAAATAATGTGCATTCTCTCTTTTGTCATCCCATTATATTATTTAAATTTGAATGTGTGCTAAAAATTTGAGGAATAGAGGTGCAGCAAAATGAAGTGTAGCCGATCCTTGCGTGCGTGCACGCACATACATACACACACACACACACACACATATATATGAAAATTTATTGGGACACAAAACGATGATAAGATGATCCAAAGATTCGGATCTAGTGAATCATCAATCATGTTTTAATTTATGTCCAAATAGCCATGTGTTCTTGTGTGTAAATAATGATCGGCTCATTTTCACCTTTGCTACGAATATAAGCGGAAGAAGTTGTTTTTTTGGTTCCATCCATTTACAAAAAAGAGGTCAGGCGGACCTCGTTGTGTTACATGCGTGGAGCAGGTTGTGAGTGTGGGATTTGGGCGTTATGGGTAGAGATTGGGTGAGATTATATTTGGTTTATTATCTGTTTGGTATTACTAAACATATCAGAAAAATCAAAGGGCACAAGGTAATTATTATTTTTATTATAAAGTAATGCTAGGATTTAAAAGATATATGTCAGTTTTTATTTTTAAATTTAAAGTTATGCTAAATGCATACCAAAAACTTTTATAATCCACCCATCTTCATTTTACACCCCTCCCCACAATTACTCGTGCCATCTCCAATTTAACACACATATTATTTTACCATTGCCCAGCTCTGCCATCCAACCGAATGGTGCCAGCCAAATTGTGTGTTTTCCCTCACAAACAGCTCAGTTCGGTAAACGGTACAACGTCGGTTGACTTGCTAATTCTAAAATCTTCCTTTTTTGTCGGATTTCATTCACCGCTCTTAATTTATTGTTACACTTTTAGCAATTAATGAAACCTGCTAATGAATGGATATGGATCACATGCTTTGGAAAAAATTGAGCAACATACACCAAATCAATCTCAGCATTCTCTGTTTACCTCAACAACACCCTAATCATTAATCTCATTTTCATGGACCTTGTCTTTATAGCCTATATTTGCTTTGAATTTTTCCTTCTTTTAGGTTAATAATGCTCCAAAATTGATTTTAAAAAGACTTTCATATCGTTCGTAATTTATATCGCAAGGTTTCAACTTGCACTTCTTTCGATGTACGATAGTAAACAATTTACAAAGCTTCCTTCATCCAGTTTAATGCTGTAGCCTCCTCTTCTTTGGCAAATCCAAAATAAAAGTATAAAACCCTAGCTCTTTCAATATATCAAAAGGCATGAAAAGAATTGAAAAAACACTTCAACCACACACCATCTTTATTAACGCAAAAGATATGAATTTCTACAAGCAAACACTCATCATTATGTCAGGTCTACTAGCTGTTAAATATAATAACGATCCAATCATACTGCGATATACTTTTTGGTCAATACTTTTGCCACTTTCATTTTTATCAAGATGTATGGTTGTACTCATAGGAGTCGTTTGATAGAAGTATTTTCCATATCAAAGCGTTTAATTAGATTGTTACAATATTTTTCTTTATTAATAAAAATACCATTTTCTAGTTGTTTTATTTGTAAGCCAAGAAAATAATTTAACTCACCAATATGTGACATTTCAAATCATCTGGTCATTATTTTAGAAAAATCTTGACATAGTCTTTCATTTGTAGATCCAAAAATAATATCACCAACATATATTTGAACGATTAAAATATCTTGTTTATTTCTTTTAATAAAAAGAGTTTGATCAACCTTTTCAATTTCAAAACCAGAATCTGTTAAAAATCTTTTAAGACGATCGTACCAAGCACGGGGTGCTTGTTTCAAATCATATAAAGCATTTTTAAGCTTATAAACATGGTTATAAAATTGTTCATGTTTGAATAACGGAGTTTGTTCAACATAAACATTTTCTTTTATGAAACCATTTAAAAAAGCACTTTTGACATCCATTTGATATAATTTAGAAGGCAACATCACACATATCAAATCTCAAGCTCCGACTACGAAAATGGTGGTTTATCATTGGTTGGCTGCAATAAAACAGGGAGCCCAACAATAAAACACACATATAACCACTCACATGCCACTGCGACCACAACCCATTTATGTTCTCGGCCACCCCCGCAATGTTGAAATAAGTCAACAAGCCGAAAAAGTCCAAGAAAAAAAAACAGGTTGATCCGCCGAGCACGAAAAAACCAATTTACCGAACTAATTCGATTGACTGGCCTATTAGCTCAGTTGGTTAGAGCGTCGTGCTAATAACGCGAAGGTCGTAGGTTCGAGACCTGCATGGGACATTCTTCTTATTATTCTTAAATTCCAACCATTATTTTCCCTAACCGCAACAAACAACTCACACCTCTTACTAATTTCATGTCGACCTAAATTACCAATCAACTAAACAAAATATTCCTTTTTATGCCTCAAATCAACGCATAATACTAGCATTGGATCTACAATCCACACCAATATTACAGCAGTTGGAAAAAAATATCAAAAATTTACTTGTAACATTGAAGCAATTGGAGAAGGGCAACAATTCTGCTCCATGAAAAAATCGAAGCAGTTTACCAATTAACCAATACAAGGAGGAAAATGGTTGTGGTGTCACGTACTCGAAACAGGCACCGGGCATAATGTTGGATGCCGGGTGCAAGGTCCCGAATGACGTTTAAAATTTCTAAATTTGTCCCATGAATGTGGCAGTATTTGAAGCTGATAGAAGGACAGTCCTAGTCTGTCTGGTTGGTATTATTACAATTGAGATGCGAGACTTTTGGGCTTCGGCTCTGAGTTAAGTTGGAAAATATATCGAGCTTATTTTGATCGAGCCGGTTAATGTTTGGGCTTTTGAAATGTTGGATTGGTTCGGTAAATTAGTTTTTTCATGCTCGGCAGATCATCATGTTTTTTTTCTTGGACTTTTTCTGCTTGTTGACTTATTTCAACATTGCGGGGGTGGCCGAGAACATAAACGGGTTGTGGTCGCGGTGGCATGTGAGTGGTTATAGGTGTGTTTTATTGTTGGGCTCCCTGTTTTGTTGCAGCCAACCAACGAACCATTTTCATACTTGGAGCTTGAGATTTGATATGTGCGATATTGCCTTCTAATGATATTAAAAGGGAATTGTTTGATTCTTACCTGTTTCGTTGTCCCTCACCGTGCCTTGTGGTGATTTGATATGCGGATAATTAAAATCAATCTTCTAGTTGAAATAAGAAACATTCATAGCTCAAATGGAAATAAGCAATTGTAATACTATAAAGGAGAGGTCATGGGTTCAAGTCTCTCTACAGTCTGAGCAGCAGAACAGACACGTGAGCATCAGCAGCAGAAGAGGACTTCACTAATACAAAAGTATATCTAACACTGTGTGTTCTTGATAACACTAATTTGTCTCTAATAGTACAAACCTCCTATAATCAAATCCTCAAGTATATGAAGTGTATGTGAAGATATGAAGAGAAGGTACTGCTAAGTATCGAAGATTATGAAAGTTTATTTGATGATTCAAAGCAGTAGAAATGTTTTTTCGCTGTTTAAATGCAAATATTAAAGTACAAGAATAATATTAGAGAGTTAGAATGAAAATCGGTGAATATGAAGTGTTTGGGAGTATGTATATGTAGTAGTTGAAGAGTTACTGCCATTAGTGAAGGTTTCCAACGAAGAGGAGCATCTATTTCCGTTCAGAGAAGGGTTGCTTCCTTTCGCAGAAGAAGATGTCTTTTCGAAAATATGGCAGTTGGTCTCGGGTCAGTCGACTGTTCGTTCTTGGTCAGTCGACTGACTGTGCAAAAGATTCGAAAAATAATCAGTGCATATTGTATATGTACACAGTCATTCGACTGAATGATCCTAGCCGGTCGACTGGCTGAGTTATTTTTGCACAATATGCTTCTGTTTTGTTTAATTATGAGAAACATGAAGTGCGGACTACTTGAGGATAGATTTTAATAAATTTTTAAGACTCAATCATAAGTACTAGATAGTGAGAACATAGATTAAAAGTCTTGATATAGCCATAGTCCTTTGATTATCTCTTTTTGTCGTGAATTCTCTTTCTCTTCTATCTTGCTTTGTCATGAATCAAAAACTAGTGATTCAACAACATCCACTCATATTATGGTTGAATGCTTTTATAAGTTTATGAAGAACATTCAGAGATGTGATAATTTAAACAGCAAGAATCGTAAGATCATAAGGTACAATATTTCAGGAGTTTTTAATGATGTAAAATTCATGGGGATAATCAATATTAAGGAATTCTTTACAGACTAAAAAGTATTTCTTGTCGAAAATGATAAAGGGAACAAGCACGCTTTATATTGCTTGATTCCATAAAGTCAAAGTAAGAGAAACATAAACGAGTATTATATGGAAAATGACTGCTTCAAAAGTTAATGCACTCAAGTTAATTTTTTTTTACTCTTTTTATTCACATTGTAGCCATTTTAAGATTATTATTAATTATTAACCTTTAAGAATAAAACGACTTCCTATCAAGTCCATTTAACATTGTGATAAGAAGAAGTGAGGTTGATGCATGCTAGATTAAAAGTACTCATTTAACATACATTGTAAATAAATGTATAAATAAAGATAAAGAAGTCTCTAAGGATCTAGAAGAAAAGATATAACATATAAATATATTTGTAGTTGTTTCTTTCATCGGATATACAAACATATAAAGTAAAGTATACTAGATATTTTTAAGTTATTATCAGGATTTCAGTTATATTGTTTAGGTTTATTTGATAATTTTGTTATGCCGTCATTCAAACAGATTTTGGTTTACTATTTCTAATATGAACAAATTAGGTTATTACTGTTCATTTAGAAATAATAAGATTTATTTATGAATAAATTCAGACATTGTTGGAATTAAAGCTCCTAAGGTTAAAACATAGTCTGCATTAACTTATGATGAGTTCCTTTTATAATAAAGTCTTAAATTTTGATTTGGTGATTAATTTGATTATTTGTTATAGCTTACTAAATAATTCTAGATTAAGGAACTAAAGATAGAAAATATTTTATTAATATTCCAAAAGATTTAAAAGTTATAGTTTTATGAACCCCTTTAAGGAAAAGTTTTAAGATGGGAAATGCAAGAGTTTTGAGGATGTTGAGTTTGGAAGGAGAAATAAAGTATAGATCATTGTCATTGAAGTGAATCATTACATTTGATTCAACTATAGTTACTTTTTTGGATAATTTATAGTATTTGTTTCCTTTCATAGAAGTAAATCAAGAACTATAATAAGATAATATTAAACAAAATTTTCTTATGAATCGGCGTCTTTAAAGAGAACCATTATTTTGATTCAACTATATTTTACTTCTTCGGATAATGTATGAGATTTGTTTTCTATCATTGACAAAGTAAATCAGGAACCATAATAAGACAATGTTAAACAAAATGATTAGTAATCAAAACGGTTATGAGATATCTTTGAGGAACAAAAATATCATATGCTCATATATAAAAGATCGGATTGGTTAGAGATCATAAAGTACTACGATCTGAAATTTTTGGATGTCGAGAGTACAAAAGATCCACTTTAGATAATAATTTTTTTTGGGTGGAGCTATATAAGGAAAGTTGTCATACAGACACTTATAGCTTACTCTACTAGGAACTAATGTTTATTTTCTGTCATCGGGCATTCAACAATGAAAAATAATTACAAAATTTTGTCATAAAATTATGGAATATTAAAATAAAAAGGAATTGAAAGACCACTGTAATGGCCTGCAAATCCGTAGCCCTTTGAGTCGAAAATGTTCTCCATCGGTTCAACTCAAATAGGACGGAACTACAACCATTAGGGTAAAAGAAGGAAGAGGTAGAAGAAGAAGATAAAAAAACATCAGAGTCTCACAATCGCAGCGGAATAAAGCATAATATATAATAACCGATCTTTATATAAAAAGAACTATTACTGTTTTATACATTACATCATCAGAGTATAACACCAAACAATAACACACTACTGGACAATTATAATAATTTGTCCTCACAAAAGCTGACTATACAGCTTACCATACACAGCGGAACATAAGTGAGATACGTGATATACGTCTCGTCATCAAGCTCTTCTTCTGAACTCCATAGCGTCCTATCCTGTATTTGTAATAGTCAGTCTGATCCGAACATTATAGTAAAATAACACCCGAGTCGGTTTGGAAAACCAACGTGAGAAAACACACTGAATTGAATTATTAAAGTTTTCGAAATCCGTTGAAAATCAAAGGTATCTCGTAAGACCATGCCACAAACAAACATGTCGGGTTTTTACCTCACGATAACCAAATTTTTTTTATCAAATCCGTCTGATATTATAATAATGTCTAAGTACAAATACTTATTAAATAGCCGAAATTGTTACATTCATTAAATTCCAGAATAATGGGTATACAAACAAGTCCGATGACACTTATTGGAGATTGGGTTTCCATACAATGGCAAGGCTACTGGGGTACCGTCCATTACAATACCTGGCCTAGATCAGAGTACCGAGGACCACTTCTGATCCCCTGCAACACAAGACCGGAGCTACCCCTTACTGGATAGTCCGAATAAGATCACCCCGCGGGTTGGGATCAGCAACCGCCCACAATGCCGAGATCAAAAAGGGACTCTAGACAGGGATGATCTTATCCTACTTGGGTGCTACCCACTTAGCCTTGCTGCACCTCCTCTTATTTAGCCATTCGCGGTTGATGAGGCTTGAGGCCATGTGTTACCTTTTTAGAACACATTCACTTAGAATGCTCATTGTCTTCCAATGACGATGGTCTGATAGCATTCGTCCATACAAGTTTCATTGGCTCTAGACAAACCGAAAACCTTTTTCATCATCTTCACGGTTTTCATTCGCTACGTTCAAACCGAATCGAAGTGGTTTTTGGATAATTAAATCCGATCTCGGTCTCTTCGAAACGATCATCGCATTGTCCAATATTGATAGTCGGTTATTTAACTAACAAATTAAACAATCATTCAATCCATTATTTTATTTCCACTGAAAATACCAAGCTTATTAAATTTAGATTTTAAATAAATTAAATCACTTTATCCAAAAATATACATTTAAAGCATTTAAAATAAACCTACTGAAATCTCTTTATTCAAAATAATAGTTAAGAAATTCTATAATAATTTGTCAAGTAAAACTTTGGCCAAAGACTAATTTTAAAATAAAACTGTTATATAAGGTATAAATATTTAATGGTTATCTTTAAAATCACAATACCACTTTAACCTTTAAAAATACTTGACTACTAAAATTTACTTAATTACTATTTACATTAACACTTTCAAAACCATTAAAAAAATAAATTATCCCAAAAACATTCTTTTAAAAACACCTTTTAAAACTTCTAATTTATACTAAAAAATCTTCCTTTGAAAACACACATAGCTTTTCAGGAAAATACACTTTCCGCTCCAATAAAACCGGTCTTGTCCTTTATGAATCCCTCTCGATTTATTTCCAGTTTTAAATGTACGTTCTAACCCCGCAAATTCCTTTCTCGCATTTTTGAAAATAAAACCACTAATTATTTTTAAAAAAAATTACCCTTTCCTTATAAATAATCACCGTGAATTTATACTTTCAAATTATCCACTGATAAATATTTCACTTTATTTATAAACCTAGTTTATACATCCCATAGTCTCATTCTCCTTTTAATCACTGTATCAAAACACTTAATCGATTTCCTGAATTAAATTCCATTTTAAAGTTTATTTCTTGACGTACTCAAGTTTATACCAAAATCCATTAATCCAAGCTTCACTTCTTTATTATGATTTAAAATCTAATTTAAATCTAAAATATCAATTTCACACTTTATTTCAAACTTCTCTTTTAATTTTCCCAACCCATTTAAAACTTAAATTTAAAAATAAATTCTATGTACTTAAAATCAATATTGCTTAAGTCCTTACTTTTTAAAATCCTTTACTCACATTTATCCAAAATCCCTATTATCTCCATATTCCGGAATTGATTAAATAGGATTTAAAAATCAAACTATTTATTTTCCCAACTCTTTTCTTTTTAATTGATCCAACTTACTATAAATATTCTTCTTTAAATTTTCCCTTTTAATAATTCAATATTTATATTTTTTAAATGCCATAATATATTCAACAATATATTAACATCCAATAATATAATTTTTCCAACATAATATATAACATATTATTCAACATTTCATATATCGCTGAAATGAAAATATATTCAACATTTTTGAGGAATCCAGTTGGATACCTCCAACCTGTTTCCCTGCATCCACACATGTTAGCACAATATAATACCAATCCCACTTCGAGGGAGATATCGTGGTATATAGGGCCATCTGCTACTATGCGGTGTGTATAGGGTCTCATCCGCTATATAATGCGGGAATATCAATCACTCCAATATATATACTACTATATATAATATCACACCCAGACTGATAAAAATCATCAATTCAAGCAATCAACCAATATTTTAAATTTTAACTATTTAAATTCACCAGTAATCCAATTTGAGTGAGATTAACTCATCTTTGATTTTTTTAGCAATCCAATCCAAACCGGCATGTCTCTTTTCGATTTCAGCCCTTACATAAACATTATATGGTTTATTATCATTTAAACTAATCAATTACCATTTTAATAAATTTAATTAACTAATAATTTAATTAACAAATTTCCTTTAAAAATCTTAAGGTAACTAAAATATTCAAATAGGTTAATTAAATAAGTTAATCATCGATATACATTGTTCTAAAACAACTAGTATTAGCGCCAAAATTGGTCACTAACATCCAAATCCAGATGAAAGCACTAAATGCCAGTCACAGCTTAGAGATAGAGTGTATGTAGAGAGTAATAATGTGAAGAACAGTCAAAACTAAAATAAATACAGTAAAAAAACAACAGATTTTACAATGATTCGACTAACTCCGGCCTACGTCCACTAAAGAAATTTCCTTTTTATTGATGTTTGAATCGATTACAGTTACAAAATGGTAGAGTAACCTTAGCCTTAGGAAATAGAAAGCAAGAGAGCGGAAGGAAGAAGATCCCTTTTCTGAACCCCCACATGTTGTATTTATAGGTAAATCCCGAGTTGCTGGGATTTCTGAGTAGCCCGGGCCCATCAGGTCTATAGCCACACCATCCCGCCGAGCCATACTATCCTGTCGAGCCGCACCTCTGCCGAACCGCAGCTCTGCCAAGCCGCAATCCTGTCGAGCCACAATCCTGCCAGGCCACAATCCTGTCCAGCGACATTCCTTTCGAGCCGCAGTCCTGCCGAGCCATACTATCCTGCCGAGCCACACTCCTTCGGAGCCGCAATCCTATAGAGCCGCATTCCTTCCGAGCTACATTCCTACCGAGCCGCATTCCAGCTGAGCCACAATCCTGCCGAGCCATACTATCCACCGAGCCGCACTCCTACCGAGCCGCAATCCTGCCGAGCCGCAATCCTGCCAATCCGCATTCCTGCCGATCCGCATTCCTACCGAGCTGTATTCCTACTGAGTCGCATTCCTACCGAACCGCAATCCTGCAGGGTCATACTATCATGTCGAGCTGCACAGGCCTGGTGAACTCCATCCTTTTAAACTGAATCCATCATATTCCAGCCTCGATAATCATGAAGTTGGTTAGGTTGAATCCGCCTGTTTGTGGCCTTGACAAAAGACGGGTTAACATTTGCCTCCCAAAACATGCTTGCTATTGGAAGGTGTGTTTTGAATAGCCTCTGGTCCGTATCTGAAGTCTATGCTTCATTCATAACCATACCGTTCGATCCATAATCCAATCCAATACCAAGCCATCCTATCCGTCAATCAAGTTTTAATCCATCAATAACCAATATCCAAATCTATGACCTTTCTGGATCGATATGCAAATTCGAGACCGCTCTAGGCCCTTTGCCAAATCCAGGACCCTGTCGGGTCCATTTATCCTTAGTCGAAATCCTAATCCATGACCACTCTGGGTCGTTTTATCCTGTTGATCCCGACTCTCCGATCAAGGGCTTGTATGCTCTCCACCTCTGGCTTTCTGACCAAGGACTTGTGTATTTACTGGCTTCAGCTCTCCGACCAAAGATATTGATATCTATTGGCCTTGGCTCCCCAGCCAAGGACTTTTATATTCACCGGTCTTCGCTCTCCGTCCAAGGACTATTATATTCACCGGCCTTGGCTCTCCGGCCAAGGACTTTGATAATCACCGGCCTCGGCTCTCCAGCCAAAGACTTTTATATTCTGTTCGAGTCCATTCCATCGCTCTCCGACGAAGGGACTCGTAACTTGCGATCACTGCCCCGTCTCTCCAGTCGGGACAGTGATTGCGAGACCTGAATTGTTTATTACATTGATCCAAATCCAATCAGAAAACCCAAAATCCATATCAAAAATCCTACTCAAAATCCAAATCAAAAATCAAACATCTAAACCAAAATGGCAAACCATAAACCAACAAAACCGGGAGTTCAATCCAAACTTCAAAACCATACCAAAGAAAAGTAAGTGTCCAAAGCACGAAAGAAGAAACCAATGTTTACAAAAAAACAAAAAGAAAACAGGATTTCATAGATCCGAGCAGTACGGTTTTTCGTTATCTCAGAGTACGCCTAGGGACCGTCCTCGATCCCGTACGTGTGTAAGTGACTTAGCCATATTACTTCTGGCACTATTACTTATTCAGAACCATAAAACCATTCAATTTATAACAAGCCGGCGTTGACCAAATCCAGTGCCACCTTCGCTCGAGGTAGGTGGTGGCTGCTCCCGTTCCACTGCTACCGCATTCCTGGCGAGCCGCATTCCCGCCGAGCCGCATTCCTACCGAGCCGCAATCCTTCCGAGCCAGGCTATCATGCCGAACTGCAATCCTGCCGAGCCGCAATCCCGCCTACCGAGCCGCATTTCTGCTGTGCAGCAGTCCTGTCGAAACGCAATCCTGCCGAGCCATACTATCCTGTCGAGCTGCACGGTCCTGGTGAACTTCATCCTTTTAAACCGAATCCATCAAATTCCAGCCTCGATAATCATGAAGTTGGTTAGGTTGAATCCGCATGTTTATGGCCTTGACAAGAGGCGGGTTAACAACTAGTAAATTTAAAATGTATATGTGTTTATTTATTTTATTTTATTATTTCTTTGAAACTACAAATACTAAAAAAAATTAACCTATATACATTTAAAAGTCTAATTTTTTTTATATAAACTATGCACGTTTAAAAATTCCTATATTTTCCTAAAATCTTCTATACATATATATTAAATTCTAATAAAAATCCTTTCGAACCTATATACATATATTAAATTAAAACAGAACTGCTTCCTTTTTCCGTAGTTTATAATTTTTTTTCGTTTCTTTTCTGTTGTCTGCACATATTCATACATATATTACCACATTTAAATTGAAATGAGCATACCTTACAGCTATTAGTATTTCTAATATCTATACACATATATATATACAAAGAATTAAAATTAAGATGGCTTATTCCTTGCCGCCACTCCTTGCAGTAACTCACGACATGCCATCGATACTGTGACTTCGACCTCGGCCTCCGCTGCCTCACACGCCGTCGTCCCATCCACACACGCGCACGCTAACGCCCGGCCCACTCGACACCACAAAACCTCATGAACCCCCCCGATCTTCCAGCGTACCCAACATCGATCGAACACGAATGAGCTCGACACACCTAAACTTGCGAACGAACCACCTAGTGCCATGGTTGCTCCGCCCTCGCGACGCCGAGTAACCCTCTACTCTAACCACTGCCCTCTCTCATGCCTTCCCCATGGTCACGTGACCCAACCCCTTTGAGCTTGAGCAGAGTGATCCGAATGCTATCGTGATTTATCGTTATTATATTTTATTTTATTTTTCTTTTTTGGCTGGGTGAATCGATTTCGAAATAATTGAGAATGGAGGGAGAAAGGGGGAATGAAGGAAGCAGAGATAAATGAATTCAACTTTCTAAGTTCGGTTCTATATATATATATATATATATATATATATATATATATATATATATTCTCTTAAAAGATCTGTTGCATGCAAAATTTAAAAAGGAGACAAGGGAGACAAGAAGCGATGGTCACGTGTAGCAGATGAGCTAAAGGACTCTGAAGAGGAGACGAAAAAATTTGATGTGAAAAGTATTTCAACTGGTTGAGCGGAATATATATATATATATATGTATGTATGTATGTATGTATGTATGTATGTATATATATATTTAATTAAATTTGAATTGTCTCGATAAATGCAATTTTAAATTCTTATCTCCTATCAAGGCGTGCCGCTAGGCTTATAATGTTATAGCCCTATTTCGAGCGCAATGGAAAAGGTTTCGATGCCTAGATCGATCGTATGGAGAAGTTAGCTTTTTTAACCCAGTTATTAAATTAAATTTTCGATATGAATTTAAGCGAGTTTATATACCGTACGCGTACACGATAGCTCGAAACACTACGGAATTTGAAATATGATAATAATACATTATTACGGATCCAATGAAACTGGTTTCATTGAATTCCGAGACTGTGCTTTGGAAGACTATTTTCAAATATCAATTTAAACAATATATTTTTAAAACTAAACAAATCACCTTTAAATTCAATTTTAAAACTTTTATTACCTTCTGTATTATCAATATAAATTTTATAATCCTTTGAAACATTTTTAACAAGCTTAAGACTCAAGATTCAACATTTTACCCAATGTCCAGTTATTAAATTCAAAAATTAAATCATCCAACAAATAGTAATATCTGGAATTCAAGTTAAAAACCAATACCTAAATATTTAAAATCAATTAAATATTTCAATTTCAAATGTCCAAAATTCTGGGTCATTACAACCACTAAATTAATATTGGGACAATAAACAACATTTATTTTTCAATAAGGGAAGAGTGCAAAATAAATTGTAATTTACAGAGCGTATTTTGACAAACTCCATTACGGTGGATCTGCTTATAAAAGAATTATCATCCAGTGTCTTTCATGAGCATCTTGCTCAATTGATGTAACGTTTATGTAAGAATATTTTATTTCAGGGGAAGTTTGTATATGGTACTATCATATGGCTCATTGCTCTATACTTCGGTTACAGATTAGAAATAAAGTAATAAAGTTTTGTTTGCACTCTAGATTGTTGAAATATTGAACACTTTGATCTCACTAACGTGGGGCCAGTTGGAAATAGACATGTATAGATCACATCTCATGTAATTTTTATGCTACACATTCATGATTGATCCATATCATTTGATTGTGTTGGTATTGTGACCATTAATGAGTTTAGTTACGTACAAGTAACGAAAGCAGCTTTGATTCTTTGCCAGCATAGTTAATGAACGAGTTTGTTTCGAAGACACCTTATGTTATAAATAGCAAATTTTGAAGCTTATAAACTTGTACACATTTATAAGGTTATTACATATATGGTCCAAGGAGAGATTGTCGAAAAATTCCAACATATAGGTCATGTATGTAAAATAAAACATGTTGTACTATTTTGGTGTAAAACCTAATTAAAGTGGTCATGTTATGAATTAAAATTAAAAGGCCTAAAGGTTTAGTTCTCATGGTATTAATGTGTGGATATCGGGACAATTCTAATTTGTTGAAGGACCAAGTTAGAAAATGCCAACATAATAAGTATGGGGTTATGGTCCTAAATCACCCAAGCTCTAGTTATTCCTTTAATCTCTTCTATGAAAATAATTCAGATCTAGGGCTTGTGTCAATTTGAAAGATTAGATCCAACTCTTATATTTTAGATCTATCTCTTTCTCTTAATCAGTTCATAAAAGCAACAGCTATGGATTCATATCTAATATAAAATCTAGGGCTTGTATCAATATGGAAAACCAAACTAAGTTTACTGTTCCAATCAACAATTATGAACTCAGGTATGTCTTTTTCTAATTCATTTACTTTCCTTCGATTTCTTCTCAATCAAATCAACATGGGTCACCTATTCAGATATAGGATTTTATTATTAATCAATCTTAAAGTATAATGAAATTCTAATACTTATCAGATTATTTCAAAATATATTCACAATAATAACAAATTTTAGAGCACATGGTGACAAGTTGGTCATTTTAACTCCTTTCTTTATGTGATCATGTGTTGCTTATTTCAAAGAATGATAGTAGTTGGCAGGAACACTAATTCAAATGGTCAAGAATAGAATATGTCAATTGGAAGTCCACATTGAAGGCTTAAAGGCTCATTGCGCATATAGTAATAGATTGAATTATGCTCATAGGGCATGTGCTTACCATTGATCCATTGGGAAGGGGGGACATAATTTGCGAGAACTATTACTTGCTAATGAACATTCTTTTCGTAGAATTGATGACCTAAGAAATATGGTATGGTGCCCTACGGCATAGGGATAGTCTCCCATCTTGGGGATGCATATAAATATAAGTGGTTATATGCTAAGATATGAAAAATATTATAATTCCTATAATATAATAGAGTATGAACCACCATAGGACTTTAGAGACCGCACGCAAACCCACATACTGTTGTTATTCACTCAGATTTGTCCTTCTTCTTCCCACACACATGCTGTTGTAAGTCCTTCATCTTGGGAAACAGTTGCTTTGCTTCAAGGAAAAAATAATCTTACTGGACTAGGACAACCCCTATAATTGTATGGACTGCCATTACGGTAAGTTCTAATCCTTCTTTCGTTCAGTGTACTGGCAGTAATAATCTTGAAACAGAATTGCTATTTGTTTATCACTGATTGAAGTCATTTTATTTTAGACAACGATTCAAGACAATAACACTAGGGCAACAATACCTACTATGACCACTAATGGGAACAGAACAATGGTTCCAACAACAACTGCCATTCAATCGCATAGTGAAAGGTCAGAAAAATTGATTGGAGTGCATTTCAAGCGCTGACGATAGAAAATGTTGTTCTACTTGACTACACTAAACCTTATGAAATTTTTCACTGAGGATGTTCCGATAGTGGAAGAACTGGACCCTAACGTAGCCAAAGACGAAGCACTCGATGTTTGGAAGAATCCAGACTTCATCTGCAAAAATACATATTAAATGGACTGAATAGCAGTGTGTATAATGTGTACTGCAGATTGAAGACTTCGAAACAACTTTGGGCTTCTTTGGATAAAAAATACAAGACGGAGGATGCTGGAATGAATAAGTTCATTGTTGGAAAGTTCATTGTTCGTCTTTCATCTTGGGAAACGGTTGCTTTGTTCAAGGAAACAATAATCTTGCTGGACTCGAACAACCTCTTTTCTAGCACGGACTGCCATTACGGTTTAAGTTTTAATCCTTCTTTTCGTTTATTGTACTAGCAGTAACAACCTTTAAATAGAATTGCTGTGCGTTTGTCACCGATTGAAGTCATTTTATTCCGGACAATGACTCAAGACAATAACAACTCGGCGACAAAACCAACCGTGGCCACCACTGAGAACAAAACAATGGTTCCAATAACAACTGTCATTTTATTGCATGGTGATAAGCTAGAAAAATTCATTGGAGTGGATTTCAAGTGCTAACAACAGAAAACGTTGTACTACTTGAGCACACTAAACTTTACAAAATTTATCACTGAGGATGCTCCAGCAGTGGAAGAACCGGAGCCTGACGCAACCAAAGTTGAAGCACTCAATGTCCGGAAGAATTCAGATTTTATCTACAAAAATTACATTTTACATGGACCGGATCAAAGTCTGCATAATATGTACTGCAGATTGAAGACTTTGAAACAACTGTGGGCTTCATTTTATAAAAAATACAAGACAAAGGATGCTGCAATGAAGAAGTTCATCGTCGTAAAGTTTTTCGATTTCAAAATGATAGGTACCAAAACCATGATCAGTCAAATCCAAAAGTTGCAAGTGATAATATGTGAAATCCACGACGAATGGATGTCTTTGAGCGAATCATTTCAAGTAACTGCTGTTATTGAGAAACTGCTCCCACAATGGAAAGACTTCAAAAATTATCTAAAGCATAAGCGCAAGAAAATGACAATGGATGATCTTGTTATTTGGCTAAGAATCAAAGAGGACAACATGAAACGAGAGAAGAAAATGAATAATGCTACAGTCACAAAGGTAAATGTAGTCGAGGATGAGAAAAACAACAAATGGAAACGAGAATATAATCTAAATGCAAAGAAACCAAAAATTTTTAAAGGAAACTGTTACAATTGTAGGAAGAAAGGATATAAGGCAAGCAAATCTCAAGGTCCAAAGAAGAAGAAAGAACATACAAATATCACCGAGTGTGATAAACTCTCCGACGACGTTTGTGGAATGAACTTGTCTGTGGCGATTTCTGAATGCAACTTAATTGGCAATTCAAAGGAATGGTTTGTGGATACTAGTGCCACAAGACACATCTGCATCAATAAGTGGATGTTTTTCAACTATAAACCCACGACACAAGAAGTGTAATTATTTATGGGAAACTCCTCCACATCGAAGGTTGAAGGAAAATGAAAAATTGTTCTAAAGAAGACCTTTGGAAAAGAATATACGTTGAATGATGTTCTACACATCTTAGATACTCGACAGAATTTGGTTTCTGGATCGTTACTAAGCAAGAATGGCTTCAAATTAGTCTTTGTCTCAGATAACTTTGTTTTATCAAAGAACGAAGTATGTGGTGAGAAAGGTTATGTGAGTGATGGTATGTTTAAAACGAATGTAATGACTGTTGTACCGAAGGATTGTCATAACAAACTTGAATCTTCATTTGTATCGCTGGATCCTCTAATATATGGCATGCTAGATTATACCATGTTAACTTTGATGCATTGCGTAAAATGATCAACTTAGATTTTATACCTAATTTTGTTATAGATTCAAGTTATAAATGTGAACTATGTGCTTAGACCAACTTCCTTTCATCATATTGAAACGAATACAGAATCTTAAGACTTAATATACGCAGATGTATGTGATTTAAAAAAGTATCAAATTCGAGGAGGGAAAAAGATTTTATTATCTTTATCGATGACCGTACTAGGTGTTGTTATGTGTACCTATGAGAAGTAAAGATGAGGCATTTGAAATGTTTAAACAATACAAGGCATTAGTTGAAAATTAGCTGAACAAGAAAATCAAAGCCTTAAGAAGTCATATGAAAGGTGATTATGAATTTCGATTCGAGGAATTTTATGCACAAAATGGTATAATCCATTAAACAACAGTACCAAATTCTCCTCAATCAAACGGTATAGTAGAACGTAAAACTCATACCCTTAAAAGATGATGAATGCTTTGCATATTAGTTTTGTTCTAGAAGATAACTTCTTGGGGGAAGCAATACTTACAGCCAATCACATTCTATAAAAAATGCCTCGTAAGAAAATCCATATGAACTGTGGAAAAACAGTCTACGATCATATAAATATTTAAAAATGTGGAGGTGCCTTGTAAAAGTAGTATCCAAACCTAAAAAGGTCAAAACTGAACCAAAAACTATAGATTGTATATTCATTGTTTATGCTCATAATAGTAGTGCATACCTGTTTTTGATGTATAAATTTGAAATTGATGACATTCATGAAAACACCATTATCAAATCTCGAAGTGCAAGATTCTTCGAACACGTGTATCCATGGAAAACCTTTACGGAAACTATTGTTCAAAAGAGATCAAGAGATGCAGAAAGACTAGATACTCTAGAGGATAATGCCGATCAAAGTGTCCATAAAACAACATAAGAAAATATTGTTGAACCAGAGCTTAAGGAACTAAGAATGAGCAAACGGCAAAGGACCTCTAAAACCTTTGGACCTGAATTCTGCTCATATATGGTAGAAAATGAACCTCCAACGTGCAAACAAGCAATATCATCCCCTAATGCTCCATACCGAAAGGAAACCGTCAATAGTGAAATCAAGTCCATTTTACAAAACTATACATGAAAATTTGTAGATCTACCTAAAGGATCAAAAACACTATACAAATAGATTTTTAAGAAAAAACTAGAATTTGACTTCTTAATAGACAAGTATAAAGCAAGAATTGTAGTTAAAGAATTTAGATAGAAGGAAAATCTAGATTATTTTGACACATACTCACCAGTTACTAGAATAACAGCAATTAGGATGCTTATTGCAATCTCATCCATACTAGATTTGGAAATACATCAAATGGATGTAAAAAATGTGTTTTTGAATGGTGAACTGAAAATGGAAATATATCTGCAGCAAGCTGAAGGGTTTTAATGCCTAGGAAATGAGAATAAGGTATGTAAGTTAGTAAAATCAATTTATGACTTTAAACAAGCGCCGAAACAATGACACAAAAAATTGATGGAGCTATGTTATCAATGGATTAAAAATAAATGAATCGGATAAATGTGCCAATATGAAGCATATAAATATAGGATATGTCATTATTTGCTTTTATGTTGATTATCTATTGATTCTAGGTAATAATAAGGTCATAATAAAATCAACAAAGGATGTGCAGTTCTCTAGATTCGACATGAAAAACCTAGGAGTGGCTGATGTAATATTGGGTGTCAAAATTTTAAGAACATCACAGGGATATGCATTATCTCAATCACATCACATTGCCAAAATACTCGAATGGTTCGAATAACATAATATAACTATTGCGAAATCGCCAGTAGATATGAACATAAATTGGGTAAAAAACACAGGTGACGGTATCTATCAGCTTGAATACTCTCGTATACTAGAAAGCATCATGTATTTCATGAACTGCACAAGGCTAAACATTGCATATGCTGTAAGCAAGCTTAGTAAGTATACCAACTATTATAACTCCTATAAGACAATATGCACAAGGCTAGATCTTGGGGATCATAAAGATGTAAGTGGTTATATATTAAGATATGAAAACTATTATAACTCCTATAAGACAATAGAGTATGAACCGCATGGGGACTAGTTGCACCACCCTCACCCGAACCTGTGACCGTGCATGGATGGACATTTGATGCATCTTGTAAGCACTTGGCACTTGGGCATTTGGCATTCAAATTGGTACAGACTTTTTGAGCAACAACAGTCATAAACTGTTAAAAATAATGCTCACAACGTTTGGTAAAGAGTCCCAACCTTTCCAAACGAAGTGTCCATTTTCTCCGAACAGATGCATGTAGAATCCTTTAAATAGGATCATCTGAGAACCAATTCGAACACAGAAAACTTCATTCAAATTTATCATTCTTCTTTCCCACATACCGTTTTTATTCAAACTAACTTGAGTTCATCGTTGCTCTGTAATCGCTGGCGCCACATTGTGAAAATCGATCTGTTTCATCTTGGGAAACAGTTGCGCATCCACATTTCAGCGTCATTGATGGAGCAATTCTGTTTCAAGGAAGCATTAATCTTACTGGACTCAAACAACCCCTATATTGGTGCGGACTGCCATTATGGTAAGTTTTAATCCTTTTTTCATTTAGTAGTTGGTCAAATGCTAATCAGTATACTAGCAGTAACAGTACCCACACAAATTTTTAGTATGGATGTATAGTTATTGGAGTAACACGTATCCGCAGAAAGAATGATTCATAACCAGCAGTTACTTTCATTATTATTTCAGCCTTGCAAAAGTAGTTACTAGACCTTAGCCCAGCCCTGATGAAAGTGCTGTTGATGTCAGGTAATGGAACTGTATGTGGTTATCCTTATCTCAATATAAGTGCATTTGATATAACGTCTCATGTATAGTTATCGGAATCAAATGATAAGGTGTAAGAAAATCTGTAAATAAGGTGGAACCCAGTGCATGAGGCTCCGGTCGACAGCGTGCTCTGAAGTGGTCGATAATGTACACAACCTTTCCCTCGCATTGCGAAGAGGTTGTTTTTGGACTTGAATCTGGATGTCCAGATCACCATGAAGCGCCCTAACCGTTGCGTCCAAAAAAATCTGCAAATAAATAGATAAATAATTAGAAAAAACTGAAGGAATTTTTTTTATTTAGCGATTTCGTATACCGTTTGTTTATATAGTCATTATTATTGCACAACCAATTGCATCAGAACAACGTACAATGTCCAAAGGCAGTACAAGGCTTCCTAAAGATGGGGTCGTCGGCATCAAATAATCTCTTGCCAATGTTGTATAAAATATCCCATGGAATTTATCTCAAGAACATTACTATAAAATATCCTCATAAAATATTCCTTTGAATTTATCTCATAAAACATTCTTGTACAAAGTCCTTGTAGAATATTCCATGGAAATTGTCTTTGTGAGTGTGGTGTGAATAAAAAATACATAAATCCTCACAATGTTAACGAGCTTCTATTTCGAAGATAATGCACTTTTAGACCTGTTTTTTATTTTTTAAACAAAAAGAAATATACCTAATATATAACTGGTTGAATGTCTCACAGTTGGCAACAAATGCATTGCACTTGAACAGTTTGTCTGAAGGGAAAAACAATAACCGTTCATCCCACACGAATATAATGAAAAAGGTTCATTTTTCCCTATGTTATCGATGTATTGTGGAGAAAATCGCAGATACAAAATATGATAAGTCTGCTGAATTTAGTTTGTTACGTGTACTTCATGTACTCAAGTAGTAGAAACACTGTGCACACTTAGCTAAATATATTATATTACACAGTGGTAGGAAAGCAAATTTATGGTTTGTGCGTATTTGAAATGCTAATACTTGTAAGATTATATGTATCACAAAAACTGGGAGAGCAGATTCTAAATAATAACAGAATTTAGTTGTCAAGGTATAAGTTTAGTCAATACCTTTTAACAAAGAAAATCTATTATTTTTATATGCGATCAAACTCATATACATACTACTCTACCCCTCTTATTTTTCACGATGTGGGACTATGCTTTTTTTAATGTGTATCCATTATCCATCCACAATGCGAGACACATCAACAATGGTATCATCTATATATCAACCAATGGCAATGACCAAGAGAAAATTATTTGGCTATTGAAAAAATATAGTGATCCCAATCAAGAGGAAACAATTAACATTTTCGAAAATATTGTGAACAAGTTGAATGATTAGTAGAAGAATCCACTAGCATCATGCAATGAAGGTTTAATTATGTTATTTTCCCTTCATATAGTTTTATATACTTTATTTGTCAATTACCATGTAATTATATTTGTATTGATTGCATCTGCCTTTCTTATTTCTTCAAAGTGTATATTTTAGTTTGTAGGGATTGTATGATATATGAATTTATTATGAATGCAGCGATAATACTACATGACTGATGTGAAAATTCTAATTGTAATTTAATGCACTCTATTGAAAATCATGACTTTAAATCTTCAGAACCATGTTGTGGAAACCTTACTGAGGTGAGTGAATGACTTGATCCAAATAGGCAGGAGCCCACAAGACCCACAAACACACAACAACACACACAAACACATCATACATACATAAGGGGCAAATGTTTTGTTGATTATGGTACTGCCTTAATTGAAAAAAAGTAAAGAAGAATAATCTCTGCTTTTTATTATACTTTTGTATTTGTTTTACAAGATAAAAAATAAAGTATACTGCCAATAGTTGTATTTATAAAACAAAAGGTGTAAATGGGCTTGGCCCAGAGATAGTGCAGTCCGTATGTTGTAAATTTGAGCAGCCCGTATTATCCAATATCATACTTGAGTGAGAACTCTCTTCATACTACGGTTATTCCTTTATTTTCCCCCCTCAAACCCAAATTAGGGTTAGGGTTTGCGAGCGATAATAGGATTCAGCCGATGAAATAAAAATTGAGAAGCAGATGATAGGAAATTAGATCTGGCTTGTTCAAGATCTACCGAATCTAGGCAAGCGACTTTGACATGAGCATGAGTTTGAGATGTTTGAAGCTCATATGCTGTTGGATGCCTCAAAAGTTGCTTGAGAGGCTTTGGGGATATAAATCTGAGCATCTGACCTCAGATTGATGTCGGCTTCGTCAACGTTAAGTTCTCGTCTGAATCGAACAAAATTTGGTCTTGAGAGGGCTTTGGTTAAAACATCGGCCTTCTGGTAAGTGGAAGGTATGTAATTGACCTTTAGTTCTTCTTTAATGACTTGCTCTCGTACGAAATATAGGTCTAGTTCCATATGTTTCGTACGAGAGTGAAGAATTGGATTGGCTATGAGTGCGATACCACTTTGATTGTCACACCATATAGTAGCTTTGGTGTTAAATGTAATATGTAGTTCACTTAGTAGAGATTTTATCCACATGATTTTGGCAGTAGCACTAGCTATGCTACGATATTCGGCCTCAGTGTTAGATCTAGACACTGTTGGCTGTTTCTTTGCACACCATGACACAGGGTTGTTCCTAAAAACACGCAGTACCCAGTTGTAGATCTCCTGTCATCAGTGTCGGTAGCCCAGTCTGAGTCAGCGTTGCCGTTGATGTGAAGAGATGTACAAGATTGTAAAATCAGTCCTTGATTAATTGATCCTTTGAGATACCTTAAAACTCGTTTTACTGCCTTCCAATTAGTGTCTAATGGCTTTTGCATGTACTGGCTTACTTTGTTGACACCATAAGATATGTCTGGTCTAGTTATTGTGACATACTGAAGTGCTCCCACTATACTCATGTATTGTTTATCATTTTGTATAGGCTCTCCTTTGTCCTTTGAAAGATGTAGATTGCTTGTCATTGGAGTAGAAAGAGAATTTGCTTTATCCATCTTGGATCTTATTAAAATATCATTGATGTATTTTTTCTGACTTAGTTGCATCTCTGACTTTGATAACCTCTTTACTTCAATTCCTAGAAAATAGTTTAGTTCACCTAACTCTTTGATGGAAAATTCCTTCTTCAGGCATTGAGTTATGTGATTAATCTCTAACTGACTGTTCCCTGTAATAATAAAATCATCTACATAAATTAGTATATAAGTCATAGTATGATTGGAGAATTTAATAAATAAGGAATTATCAGATTTTGCTTGAATGTAGCCATGACTGGATAGTATGGTTTTAAGCTTATTGAACCAGACTCTTGGGGCTTGCTTAAAACCATAAAGTTCTTTATTCAATTTGCATACTAGTTGCTCACTGCCTTTTACTGTGAACCCATATGGCTGCTCCATGTATACTTCTTCCTGTAAATCACCATTAAGAAAAGCATTATTAATTGAATAGCCCAATTCTTATGTAAAGCAACTGTTAATATTATCCTGATTGATGTGGGCTTCACAAATGGGGAAAAAGTTTCATTAAAGTCAAACCCATTTTGTTGTGAATACCCTTTTGCCACCAATCTTGCTTTGTGCCTAAGAATTGAGCCATCTGGATTTTTCTTCAGTTTGTATGTCCATTTGCATCCTATGACATTTTTGTCCTTGGGTAGTGGAACAAGATCCCAAGTTTTATTTTTGATTAGAGCATCATATTCCTCTGTCATGGCAATTTTCCAATTGTTGTCAACAATTGCTTGTTGATAAGTGCTTGGTTCACTTGTATCAAGTTCAGTATTGTATATTTTTGGTTTGAAGATACCACTTTTTGCCCTAGTCATCACGTGATGCCCAGTGCTTGCAGGAATAGTGGATTGGTTACAGTCATCATTGGTGGTCTCTTGTTGGGTATTGATTGACTTTTGTTCTTTCAATATTGAGCATGGATCTCCAGGACAGTTACTGTCAGATTCAATATTGTCATTCCTTGGTGATTCTTCAGTCTGCTCATGACCTGGCTCGTTGATGGGCATTGTGTGTTGTGAGTCAGAAGTTCTTTCATCAACAGCACCTTCACTTTGAATTGGTATGATTATTTCAGGTGAGAATGATGCTGGAGGTATGGAGTGCTTGGTATTGTATATTTTCTGAGAGGTTTTGATATCTGCATTGCTAAAAGGAAATTCATCTTCTTTGAATACAACATGTCTAGATATATATACTCTACCATTACTATCAAGACATTTGCACCCCTTTTGACTAATAGGATAGCCTATGAATGTGCATGATTTTGACCTATAATCAAGCTTGTGCGAATTGTATGGTCTTAAATAGGGAAAACACTGACATCCAAATATCTTTAAGTTTTGGTAATTTGGTTTAACTTTGGTTAGCACTTCCAAAGGGCTCTTGTAATCAAGAACCTTTGTAGGCAGTCTGTTAATTAAGTAGACTGCTGTAGAAATTGCATCTGGCCAGAATTTGAGCGGCATAGATGCTTGTGCTAGTAAAGTTAAGCTTGTTTCAACAATATGTTTGTGTTTTCTCTCTATAAGACCATTTTGCTCTGAAGTGTAGGGACATGTAGTTCTATGGATGATTCCCTTGCTTTGAAAAAATGTTTTTAGTGGCAGAAATTCCTTACCTCCATCTGACTGAAAGATTTTTACCTGATTATTTGTCTGTCTTTCAGCATTTGCAATAAATTACATCACCGCATTGTTAGTCTCAGATTTTGATTTTAAGAAATAAATCCATACAAATCTAGAGTGTGCATCAATGAATGAGATATAGTATTTATAACCATAGTCAGTACTAATTGGAGCAGGTCCCCAGAGATCTGCTGCAATTAGTTCAAGTGAGTTATTATACATAGTCTTAGAATCTGGAAATGCAAGTTTATGACTTTTTCCTAACTGACAATATGTGCATATGTAAGAAGTATGGATTTTATCAACAAGAATATCATCATAAATGTTCAGTACATGTTTTACAATATCTATACTAGGATGTCCTAGTTTACAGTGCCAAGCATCAAATTTTTCAACATGCTTTTCAACATTTTTAATTTCAGAAATATGACACCATTTGCCTTCATGTTCAGATTTTCTTGAACTTGTGGCATCA
Organism: Allium cepa; assembly: GCA_030765085.1. Taxonomy (NCBI): domain Eukaryota; kingdom Viridiplantae; phylum Streptophyta; class Magnoliopsida; order Asparagales; family Amaryllidaceae; genus Allium; species Allium cepa. The sequence continues at coordinate 131,288,478 of CM060940.1, read as the reverse complement.
AATTTGTATATCCCCTTATGTTCTCTACCCTGCAATAGAATTTCATTAGTTAGATTATCTTTTACTAAGCAGTATGTTGAGTGAAATTCAAAATAGACATTGTTATCTTTAGCAAATTGTGAAACACTCATTAATTTTTTTCTAATTAATGGTACTCTCAATAGGTTCTTGAGATAAAGTTGTCTGGTACCATTAATACTTGCATTTCCAATATGAGATATGTATGCAGATTTTCCATTACCCATATAAAGTAATTGTTTACCTTTGTATTCCCTGTTGCCAAGATTCAACCGATTCAGGTTGTTTGTCACATGGTTGGTTGCACCAGAATCTGGATACTAGTTATCATCATGAATGTCTTTAATCCTTGCTGTGCTAGTGTCTGCATTTTCTGATTTTGATTCTTCATGCATGTTTACCATATTGGCACTGGGATTTTGTGGTCTTGTGTTGTTATTATTTTGTTGCACTAGTGTGAAATTTGCATCAAACCTAAAATAGCACTTATTTGCAGTATGGCCATATCTTTCACATATCTAACATCTTGGTCTACTGTTGTTGTTGTAATTCCATCTTCCACCTCTATTTCTGCCTCTGCTGGATTGACCACCTCTATAGTTGTTTGATTGATTTCTGTTACTTTGATTCTTTTCTTGGTTTCTGTTCCTGTTAGCAGGGACATGATTTACATTGTATTCCAAGTTTGTTGATTTCTTCTGCTCTATTCTTCCCTCATGAGCAAGGAGCATTGCATGTACACTCTGTAGTGATGGTAGTTTTTCATTTGATGATATAATGGCTACTACTGCTTCGTATTCATCATCAAGACCACCTAGTATACATAGTATTTGCTCTGTATCTGTTATCTTGTGACCTGCACAAGCTAATTGATCACATATGGTTTTGGCTTTTGACAGATAATCTCTCATACTTGCACTACCTTTTCTCAAGTTTTACAGCTGTCTTTTGTATTGCATTATTCTTGCTGCAGATTGTGAACTGAATATTTGTTCAATTGTATGCCAGATTTCATGCGTAGTTTTACATCCAACCAATTGAGGCAACAAGTTTGTACCTATGGAAAACAATAGCCAAGAACTGATCAGGCTATCTTGTCTTTCATGTGTAATGTAATCCTTGTTACTGATTAGCTTTCCTTCATAGTCTGTAGTGAACCTTGGTGGTGTAATCATTGTACCATAGACAAATTCTTGCAAGCCATAGCCTCTTATTGCCGTCTCAACTTGAAATTTCCATAGAAGGTAGTTAGATTCATCTAACTGGATGGTGATTACTTGGCTCTATGGTTTGATGATGGATTTGAGTAGATCTTGGGTGACACTTGTCTGATCTTGACCAGTTCTTGATTCTGATCTTGGTGATACAGCGGCATTGCTGCTTTCTTCACCCATCTTGAGAGTGATAGCAGAACAGAAGAGATGTTGAAACAAATCAAGAAGTGTAGCCGAAGACTGGAGGGTGATGATGATGTTCTGACTCCAACTTCTTGGCGCGACAAAGTGGGTGAGTAGGCTAAAGAAAACTTGAGTATTCTAATGATATTGTGCAGCCGATGAGTTGTCGATGATGAGAACCCTCTGAGACTCTTCTTCTTGGCACGACACAAGATTCAGATGATGATTACTCAAGTAAAATACTGTGCAAAGCAATCTAATTGTGTGCAGATGCTCTCAAGTGATGAAATTCCATTCTGATGAGGAAATTAAATCAATCAAAACTTGCTGTTAAGCAATTTTGATTAGCCTGGCTCTGATACCAAATTGAAAAAAGTAAAGAAGAATAATCTCTGCTTTTTATTATACTTTTGTATTTGTTTAACATGATAAAAAATACAGTATACTGCCAACAGTTGTATTTATAAAACAAAAGGTGTAACTGGGCTTGGCCCAGAGATAGTGCAGTCCGCATATTGTAAATTTGAGCAGCCCGTATTGTCCAATATCATACTTGAGTGAGAACTCTCTTCATACTACGGTTATTCCTTTATTTGCCTTCTAAGTTACCGAGCTGAAATTTTGAATAAATGGATGAGTTGAACAAGAGACTAATTTTTGTGGATAGTTGATACTTTTGAGGTTTAGTATCATGGGAGTAAAGTTGCAAAGATGAGGTTGGTGAAGGTGATAATAATGAGAGAAATTGAATCAATAAAAACTTGTTGTTAAGCAATTTTGATTAACCTGGCTCTGATACCAAATTGCAAAAAGTAAAGAAGAATAATCTCTGCTTTTTATTATACTTTTGTATTTGTTTTACAAGATAAAAAATACAGTATACTGCCAATAGTTGTATTTATAAAACAAAAGGTGTAAATGGGCTTGGCCCAGAGATAGTGCAGTCCACATGTTGTAAATTTGAGCAGCCCGTATTATCCAATATCATACTTGAGTGAGAACTCTCTTCATACTACGGTTATTCCTTTATTTGCCTTCCAAGTTACCGAGCTGAAATTTTGAATAAATGGATGAGTTGAACAAGAGACTAATTTTTGTGGATAGTTGAAACTTTTGAGGTTTGGTATCATGGGAGTAAAGTTGCAAAGATGAGGTTGGTGAAGGTGATAATACTCTTATTTAGTATTTGTTGCAAGTTATGTTTTATCTACTAGAATAAAAAAAACTTTTATCACATTGTTGTATCTGAACTCCTATTGTAGCAAAATATGACCATTTGTATGTAGTTTTTTCTTTGAAACGCTAATATTTGGGAAAACATTGAACGAGTTAATGCAACTTGAAGGTTAGACAAGCATCAAATAAGTAGACTGGGACAAGCTCAAGGTTCGAGTTTAAAATGAGTAGAAAGAATTAAGGATTGAAGGCAACAAAAAATGGAACAAGTCATCCAATGACAGTCACAATGGTCTCAATGAAACCACGCTTTAAGTAACTCATTGGTGGAATCAAATGGCATAGTCCTCTCTACAACGAGAAAGAAGTCCTAAAATATCAAGGGAAGTCCAACATAGGGAGTGGAAATAAAGAAATTGGAGTGCTGTACGTTATCAATACCTTTACATCGCATTTTAACGGAAATTTCATTGTAATCTTTCACTATCTATGTATATATCGTAATTCCTTACATGTAATTTATGTATTTAACATGAATTGAGGTCAAGAACATGACTGCACAAATTGATTGGTAAAAAGAAAATCGTTTATGGAAAACAAGACTGCGAATGGGAGATGATCCTCAAAGGACTGCCTTGTAGAACATTTCAGAAGTAAAAAAAAAACCGATATGTATGTTCTTTACCGAAGGTGCATTTCTTCAACAATTTGTAAAATTTCAAAATTAAATAAAAAATTCAACGCGACTAAACTAATCTCGCCCAATATTTAGTAAGTACCAAATCTTTCTCCTTCCCTGCTTTCCTTTCTATTTTTTAATTAACTCATCTTCAGTGAAAATCTCTTAAACTTCTCTCAAAACAAACAATGGTAAATTTATTTCAGAACCTGTATCGTTTAGCAAAACCACCATAATTTTTGATGCACTTTGAAATTTTTCATAGAATCGGGTGCATTTTCCTATGAAGAAGTTAAAAGAAAAAGAGTATTAAGGAAACAAACAGTGGCAAAAGTGACTTATATTGTTCTTACTCAAAAATCACCGTACCTTCTCACAATACTTCAACTAGAAAAAGAACTAAGAACCAAAACAAATAAAAAACAAAGGGTGGACCAAATGGTAAATTCCACCTGGTACAAATTAAAAACAAACACTTCTTTTAATTGAACTAAAACCTTCAATAACTACCATATATGATGTTATTCACACTTTAGCTTTGGATATAAGGGGGTCAAATTTTATTACCACTCCATACAAAATTAAATTGCTACTAAGGAATACACATCCTATTAAAAGAGCATATATTTTTACTTATTTTGCCCTTAATAAAAATATCAAAACCTTAAACATTTCCATTTACTTTCTCTTTTTCCTTTATTGTTGAAAAAATATTAACTATGAAAAGAAAAAAAATTCATCTCAATCTTCACAATCAGATCCTAACTTTGATGAGAATGTGACGAAAAGATAATTTCTTAACCCGATTTGTTGTGCGTTTTCTAATAGCGCTAAAAATTTGGGTTCAAAATTACTGTGTTGAATGCTTTCTTAAGTAAGAAAAAACTTGTAACTTTCTCATTTGCAATTTTGTTTCGGAGGTGAGTTTGAATTCTTCATTATTTGATTAATGATTTTGGATTAAAAACGTTAATGGTGATTAATGAAAAATTAGAATAAATTAAATAAATGACAACTAGGTCACTTTGATTGTAATTTTATAAGAGGGCCAATTTGATTAGTATCCCTCGTGATAAAAAAAACTTTTTGAAAGAAAATAACTCACTCAAATCCAAAACTTAAGTGTGGGTAACAATGTTTTACTACATTTATTGTCCCCTTTTGAGATAAGCATGGCGGCGCTCTGTCATTAACTTCCAAATCACGCTTGAAAACTCCTAGTTCTAGATTTGAATAACACAATTAAGCCTTGCAACTAGTAGCGATGTTGTTTCGTACGAATTTCTATTCAACTATCAATTGTTGACGAATCATCTTTGGCGCTATCACCTCAGCCGACAACTCGAAGGGGATCATGTCCGAACTCCTTAAAAATAAGCTCCCTGCCTTTAATTTCATCATCTTTAATTACAACATTTTTAAGTAACTGCTTGCAGTCAGAAAACATAAGTTCCAATCTAATATGGGTTGGAAGTTCAATATTTTGAAATGTTCTAGTATTTCATTCTACTCATACATTCCAAATCACTACTGTATTAGCAATGTCCAATAAACTGTTGATTGATTTGTTTTATGTGTTCTTGTTTAGTACCTGATCGAAAATTTCATCAATGTTCCAACTGCTGGTAACCGTGATTTGAAGTTTGTCCTTAATTATCTGCCAAATGGTTTTGGAATAGGAGAATTCAAAAAAAATGATTATGAGATTCGTCCCCTTGTTTATAGAGTTTGCACTTTTGATCACTGTAGGGTTCCATTTGCTTACTTGGTATGTAGTGTTTAATCTGCTTGTTTTTGCTAGTAAAACACAGATTGACATTTTGGGTGATCATGCATAATTCCATATATGATTGCACCATCCTTAATATGGGTTGGAAGCTCAATATTTTGAAATGTTCTAGTATTTCATTCTACTCATACATGCAATATCACTACTGTAATAGCAATATCCAATAATCTGTTGATTTATTTGTTTTATATGTTCTTGTTTAGTACCTGATCGAAAATTTCATCAATGTTCCAACTACTGGTACTGATGATTTGAAGTTTGTCCTTAATTATCTGCCACATGGTTTTGGAATAGGAGAATCCAAAAAAATGATTATGAGATCCGTCTCCTTGTTTATAGAGTTTGCACTTCTGGTCCCTGTAGGGTTCCATTTGCTAACTCGGTTAGTTGTGTTTTATCTGCTTGTTTTTGCTAGTAAAACACAAATTGACATTTTGCGTGATCATGCATAATTCCGTATATGATTGTACCATCCTAAAACACTGTGATTCACCCCAACAAAATTCCATGTAGAAGAGAGAAAACTGACCGTTGCCTTATAGATTTCAAACCAAAAAATCCTCATCTTCACTTTGATTAATAGGAATACTAGATATTTGTTGGGTTATATGAGGAGGCAAATCAGACTTTTCCATTATTCATTGGAAATGAGAGAGGAAGCACTCTTGTTAGGGCCTCCAACGATTGAGTTAGATTCCCACTCCAACATATTTTTCAACCACTGGTCATTGATTCTTGGATCAAACCATAAACTAGTACTATCTCCGTTTGCTATCTGTCCCTATGATTTTGATTTTTTCTGAACGTGTTTTGATTAGCAGTTTCCATGTACATGGAGCATTGTTATCCTAAAAAATAGTCCAAAAGTTTCTATTTTTATAGTATCTATTATTCATCCGTTAATCCTATAAGCATCCTTCCGGCATTTTGCAAATATTTCCATGTAAGTTTTAGAGATATCGCTTATATAACATCTTCAGTTTTTCTAATCCCCGCTCCCCCTTCATAATTGGGTTTACATAAGTCATTCCAATTCAAGTTGGGTTGTTTATTTTTCCAAACAAAATTGAAAAAAACTAAACTTATTTTGTTTATGACGGACGCTGGTGACTAATGGAATTGAATCAAAAATATGACTATTAGATAAATCATATTTCCCAAATATATCGAATGCTTTCTTTTGTAAACATTAAAATGCCATCGGCGTACAATCAACGAGCGAGCAGTGGTTCAATAAAAAGAACAAGGATTTTTTTTGCCTTCATAGAAATCCATGTCAAGCAACATTAAGAAATACTCCATTGCAATTGCAAAGGGAAAGAGGGACAGGACCCTTTGTTTTATACCTTTGTTACTACTATCACACTGGGCCACTGTTAATTATGGTTGAGAAGGTAGTAAGAGAAATACATTATATATCACATTTGCAAATTTTAAGGAAATCCCACACAAAGAAGCATATGATATATGAATTCTTTACTAACTTTGAAATAAGCTTTATGTAACTCCATTTTCAAACATAGATTATTTGCCATTTCATATGCCTGAAACGAATTTTCTATAATTAGTCTACCGAGATTAAAAGCATTTTTGTTTATTGAGATTATATTATCTAAGTGTTACTTCATCCTATTACATATCAGATTGGCTAAAATTTTGTACAAAACATTGCACAAAGAAATTGGTCTATAACCTAAAAGAGTTTGTGGGTTTACGGTTTTTGGGTCACACAAATAAAGGTATAATATACCTCTTTTATAATTTTACCCGATTGTTGAATGTGCAACATTGCTTAAAAACATCTTGTGATGAATCTTGTAGAATTTTGAGTTGAAACCATATGCACCTAGAGAGTTATTGTCATCAATTTGGAAAACTGCTATCTTGACTTCCTCCATGTCAAAAGGCTTCTTTGAGCATGTTATGCATTTTTTGACAAAATTATTTTGCGAGTAACATGTGAAAAATTGTGTTTAAACTGGAAGTGTTAAATAAATTTGAAAAATATCGAATGACTTCCCTATTGAGATTTTCATTTGTATTAGCCCAGTTTCCATGTGCATCTATCATCATCTTTTTAGATGGACTTGATTTTGAATGTGAAACACACTTGCAATAAAAAAATGTGTAGCTCTATCATCTTGAGTTAACCGCTTCACTTTAGCTCTTTGAATGTAGTCAATGGCTTGTCTTTTAAGTTTCTTGGATAGTTGGCTCGCTTTCTTCCGATATAATTCTAAAGCTTGTGCATCATCTACTTGATTGACTATTCGGAAGCATGCATCATCCCACTCTTTCCTTAATGGTTCACCAGACATTTGAGTGGTAGAAGTATCCATACTCCATTTTTAAGGCATGCTTTAGTTTTCTTTTGTTTTGATAAAAGCTGAAGGAGGGGATTTCCAAAGCAATTGAAGTTCTATTCAGCTTCCACCATACTCTTATGATCGGATTTAAAATTCCAAGAATTACTATACTAGAATGATAATTTTTTCCTACCATGAGCATGAAATGAGAAGGTAAAAATAATAAAGGCGTGGTCGTTAGTGGAGTAATTAGCAAAATAAACCAGAAAAGAGGAAAATAGACATAACACTCTTTGTTAATGAAACTTTTGTCTGTTTTACTATGCATCGACATGTTAGGGCCATCTCTCCATGTGTAAAAATTGCTTATACTAAGTGGTTTATATTTATTGGCTACTCCAACACAATCTATATCTACTGACGAACTATAACCATAGTTGTTCATTCTATCATGGCCATATGAAATAACATTGAATCACTTGCAACTAGGGCTGTCAATGGATATTCGAATAATCCAAAATCCGTTTGCATCCATATTTGAAAAGAACATAAATATCCACATCTGAAATCTATCCTTCTGATTTTTGCTAATATTATATTTTAAAAATACGTGATTTAGTACAATGAAAGGTATTTATTTATTGTTCTATTGAGCTTATCGGGATATATCGAACGTTGTTTCGAAGAGTCTGAGATCGGATTTGTGATCCGAAAACCACTTCGATCCAATGAGTACGTTTTCATAATGAAGACAGGAACATGTAGTCGAAGATGGAGCGTGAAGTGCAAGGGCTATTCGCTACTAATCCTGGGGGCGATTCCAAAATGGATGTAGTAGGAATAGTGCCTTCGGTTCCGTTCGGACCGAAAACGGACATGTATGGATGAATGCTATCAGTACATGTCATTAGAGGACAATGAACATTATAAGTGAATATTTCTAAAAAGATAACGCTTAGCCTCGAGCCTCATTAACCGGGAATGACTGAAAATCAAGGGAGATGCAGCAAGGCTAAGTGGGTCGCACCCAAGTAGGGTATGGCTACCCCTATCTAGAGTCCCTTTTATTCGGCCGTATGGCAGTTGTTGATCCTTACCGCAGAGTAATCTTATTCGAGCTATCCACTTTAAGGAGTGGTCCGGTTTTGTGTAATAAGGGATCGCGGAGTGGTCCTCGATACGCTGATTTAGACAGGTACCGTGACAGTGGTACCCAAATGCCCAGTCATTCAGTTGGAAATTCATTCCAATACATGCCTTTACGGTTTTGATTGTAGAGCCTAGTATTGCTGGAATTTAATTAATGTAACAATTTCAGCAATTTGAATAAGTATTTATGCTTAGACACTATTATAATATCAAAGGATTTTGATATGAAATGTTTTGGTTATCGCAAGGTAAAACCCATTGTGTTTATTTGCGGCACGGTCTTATGAGATATCTTTGATTTTTAAAAGGATTTTTGAACTTCAATAATTCAAATTGAGTGTGTGTACAGATATGTTGTTATCTATTATATATTATTCCGCTGCAATTGTAAAATTCTGTGTTGTTATTTCCATTTTCTTCTTCTACCTCTTTCTTCTTTTCCTAACGATCTGGTATTTCTAGCATCCGATTATTCGGCATGTAATACAGCGGACGTATTGATGTTGATTTTTGGAGGTCGAAAATTCCGGACCGTGACATACACAGAGAGGGTACTTTTAACACTTGTTGGCGGGTGTTGACCTTGTCGGAGTTCGTTGACGAAGTGCAATGGGTGACGACCATGCTGAAGCTCTTTAGGAAAGTATTCATTGTATCTTATCCGAGAGTTGCTTGGAGTAAAAGGATGTAGGTGGAGTTGGTAGGCTTGGATGTAAATATATATTAAGGTGGAGATTGTTAGATTTCAGTGATGCAATATTTTCATATTAAAGAAGATTTGAAGCATATTGTTGGTTTCGGTGATATTATATTTCCAAGTAAAGAAGATTTGAAAGATATTTGAGATAATTATTCAAATATATTACATTTTTTATTGTATTAAAGAGGACAATGAATTATCTTGACGAGAAGAAGAGCAATTTGAAAGATTAAAGTTATCAAACAATTTCCCAATCAGCTGATTAAAGAAGAAATCTTATCATGCGCGTGCAAATTGGAGGAAACTGAAAAATCAAATAGATAAACGTTTCCCATGTGAATAGGAGAATTAACGAGGCATTGATTTATAACACTACTAGAAAAAACAATTATTCTGACAGCTTCAAGCGACGGCTTCTGACAGCAAATTTCCGACGGCTTTCGACGGGTCGTCGGAAGCCGTCGGAAAATCGTGATTTACATGGCTCAGCCGAGCCTTCTTCTTCCTCATTACGAAATTTCTAAACCCAAAATCCCAAAATCTCTTCCCCAAGCTTCCAATCATCAATTTCGAGCTTTGGGACCCTCTCCGGCTGCGTAATCAACGTCTATTGCTCTCTAGCTCAGGTGTAATCTCTTATTTTCACCGAAAATTCAGTTTTTACCCTAATTCTAGATTTGCATAAGTTGATAAATTAGGGCTAATTGTTGATTGAAATTGTTTCCAATAGTGTTATAATAGTTTCTAGCATTCCATGGTATTCCTATTTCATCTTTTATCGTGAAATTGCGAAAAACATGTATAATTTGTGGTCGTTCGTGTATATAAATCGTTGTGTATGCCTTGATTCTACGATTGTATATGTATGTAGAGCTGCTATCGTTGTATTGTGTTAGTTGGAATAAAATAAAATGAACGTACGAGCTATGAATATTATATTGTGCACGTATTGACTTATGCAACAACAAAAATACGTCGAACGAGCCTTAAGTTGATATAATACGTCGAACAAATGTGTTAATCAAAATTTATTTTTGTAAATGTGAACAGTTAGTACAACTGCATTTTTTCGTAAAATGCGCACATACAATTGACAAATGTCCCGTAGAGAGTTTTTGGCCTCGTCTGACCAGTGTTATACATGATCGTTGTATAAATAGTCATTTATTTTGAAAAACGACCATTTATATTCATCTGGTACAATGTTTGTTGGATTTGTCCCTGTATTGGACAAGTTATGAACACAGTAAGCATTTACATTTTTTATACTACTTCGTCTCAAACGGTTCATAAAATTTCGGTCTAACTTTTCTTATTTGTTTTCTACATACACGCATTGTGTACAATGCAGGGAACAAAAGGGAAATGCTGTCGAATTTTTTTTGAATCGTTTGAGACGAAGTAATATGGGAAATGTAAATGCTTACTGTGTTTGTAATGGGAAGTAGGATGCCTGATCATGGAAAAAAATTTGTACAATTTTTTATATGATACGTAAAAAAATAAAATGTGCCCTATTTGAAAATATTTTTAAATTTGTGAAGTAGTTCTTTGAATTCAAATATTATACGACCATGAAAATAATCTTTTTCGAATTTGTATTCTTGAAAATAAATATTAAATTTGAACTTCTCATTTTGTCAAATAGGAAAAATGATTGAGTATTTTATTGATCGGAGGAGATGGATGTACCAAAGAAAAGGACCAAGAGGCTCAATAAAAGAAGATTTTGATAATGGTATAAACGTATTTGTTGAATTCGCTTTAAGTAATAACGGAAACGATCCAGAAATTAGTTGTCCATGTAGTAGGTGTAGACATTTGAAGTATTTATTACCAGATATTGTGAAAGTTCATTTGTGCCAAAACGGTTTCGTACCCGAATATTATGTTTGGGATCAGCATGGAGAAGTTGTAGCAAATACTCCTGTAAATTCTGGTGTCGTTAACGAAATAGTTACGACGACCCATATAGAAAATATGCTCGAAGATGCAGCACGATCAATGTTTCCTGTGGTAGAAGTTGACGACGATGATGGAAATGTTGAAGAACGAAATATTGAAGCAATTTTTTTTATGATTTACTAGATGCTGCTAAGAAACCTATTTGGGATGGTTGTAAAAGTGACACTCAGCTATCAGTAATCGCAGAATACATTGCGAAGAAGTCAAAATACAACATCACTGAAGCTGGGTTTACGGCTGTTGTGCAAGCTGCAAAAAGACATGCCGTCCGATAATCTAATGTGTGAAAATCACTATGAAGTTAAAACACTTATGTCCGCTTTTGGTTTATCTTATCAGAAAATAGATACATGCTTAAAAGGCTACATGTTGTTTTGGAAAGAAGACGCAAAACTTAGAAATTGTAAAGTTTGTAACCGGGAGAGATACAAACCAAGAAAAAAGAAGGGGAAGGAAGCTCCGTACAAGCGTATGCATTACTTATCCATAACCCCAAGACTTCAAAGATTATATGCATCTTCTTTAACTGCATCTAATATGAGATGACATAGTGTGAGAACGAAGGAAGATGGTACGTTGACACATCCGGCCGATGGAGAAGCATGGAGGCATTTCGATAAAACGTATTCAAATTTTGCAGCGGAGAGTCGAAATGTTAGAATAGGATTATGTACGTACGGTTTTTCTCCATTTTCTCAATTTGGTTCAAAATATTCATCATACCCCATTATCGTCACACTGTATAATTTACCTCCATGGATGTGTATGAAAACACAATATATGTTTCTTACTATTTTCGTTTCTGGCTCCGACGATCGGACACAATGAATCGATGTATATTTACAACCATTGATTGAGGAGTTGAAAATACTATGGAACGAAGGAGTAGAAACATACGATATGTAAAAGAAGAAATTTTTTCGTATGTTTGCTTCTTTGTTGTGGACTATAAGTGATTTTCCTGCCTATGTAATGCTTTCAGGATGGAGTACTACCGGTCGTCTAGCATGTCCATATTGCACGGATGAAATACGAGCGTTTTCTTTACCTTATGGTAAGAAAATTTCATGATTTGACCGTCGTCGATGTTTTCTCCATGTAAATCATTCCTTCAGATGAGACAAGAAAAACTTTTTAGCTAATAGAGTAGAAACCAGACAACCACCGACGATATGGTCAAGCGAAGACATATATGAACTTGTTAGGGACTATCCAAAGATATATGAAACTGGAGAGCAAACTGAAATTGAAGGCAAATCAGTTGTTCATAACTGGTGCAAACTAACTATTTTTTGGGAGTTGCCGTATTGGAACATCTTATGCTTCATCATAATGTAGATGTGATGCACAATGAGAAAAATATACTTGATAATGTTTTTAACACAATTTTGAATGTGAAAGGTAAGACGAAGGATGATTTGAAATCAAGACGTGATATAGAAGAATTATGCAAACGTCTTGAGCTTCATATGAAACCAAATGATAGTAAAAAAACCCAAAGCATGTTAGGAATTAGATAATAATCAAGTTAAAGCCTTGTTAAAATGGGTGGAAGAGTTAAGATTTCTTGATGGGATATCATCAAATCTTCGTAGATGTGTTCACTTTAAAAATGGTAGATTGAGCAGAATGAAAAGTCACGACTGTCACATAATGATGGAAAATTTATTTCCCGTTATGTTCAAAGAACTACTGCAGTTAAAAGTTTGGAAGGTAGTAACGGAGCTTAGTATGTTTTACAAAGAGCATTGTTCGACTACTTTAAAAGTGCAACGTTTACGTAAACTTGAAGTGGATATTCGTATACTGCTTTGCAAATTAGAGAAAATATTTCCGCCAGGTTTTTTTAATGTAATGGAACATTTACCTGTTCATCTCCCATCCGAAGCACGACTTCGAGGTCCTGTCCAATATGGATGGATGTATCCATTTGAGAGGTATGTAATATGTTATCACGTAATTTAATTGCATTTGAAAGATGAAGTTAATATTAATTAATTTTGCATAGATATTTGAATCATCTGAAGAAAAAAGTGAGGCAAAAAGCACGATTTGAAGGTTCGATATGTAAATCTTGCATCGAAGAAGAAGCTTCGTTCTTTTTCTCTCACTATTTCAATGACCATGTGAATATTTCATTTGAAAGTGTTCCTCGTAATGATGAAGGCGACGAACAAGAGTTCTCTCAAGCAATATTATCTATTTTTAGACAACATGGTCGGCCTTCTGGAAAATGTGTAGAAATATGGCTAGACGATAGAGATCTTCATGTAGCACACACTTATATTCTTCTAAATGGTGCCGATTTTGCACCGTTTGTTATGTAATCTGAAACAATAATTTGTATTTTATTCTTTTCTACAATGCGTGCACGTGCATAACCTAATGTAATAATTTATTTATATAAACAATGTTTATGAACATGAACATCCGAATGGAGATCTCAGTAAAGAATTTTCCCGTTGGTTTTCAAATTACATTTATGAGCCGAGAAATTGTGTTGTTGATGAAGGGTTAAAACATCTTGCGATGGGGCCAAAAAGAGTGGTCAATACATATCCAATATATTTCGCCAATGGATATAAATTTAACACCAAAGAATACGGTGCAGAAAAGTTAACAAATAACACCGGTGTATTTGTTAAAGGTAGTGACGATTCAAAAAATCACTTAAATGATTTTTATGGCGTTCCAACACAAATTTTGCAACTGACATATTTCTTACGACCTGCGGAGGAATAGATGCAATTGGTTTAGCAATGTTCCAGGTTCTGGAATAAATGTGCATAAGGATTATAATCTTATCCAAATAAAGCATACATCGCACTATCACAAGTATGATCCTTTTGTACTAGCCAAACAAGCATTGCAAGTTTATTACGCTCCTTATCCGTCTCTAAAAAGAGATAAAGCAGATTGGTCTGCAGTTTTAAAAACAAAGGCCATACTCACATTCGATGGGAATAATATTCCGAACGAACAAGCTTATCAGGCAGATCTTGAGCAGAATAACAAAATAATAATTACGGACGATCATACAGATTTTGGTCCTTTGATCGATGAATCAAATGTTTTGGTAGAAGCGTTTGACAGAGCAGAGGAAAATATTGTAGAAAATGAGACTGGATCTGAATCAGAACACGATGATGACTGATATAAATCTAAATCTGATTTTTTTGCAATTGATGTAACTATGTTGAATTCTTGATATATTATGAAATTGATGTGACTATGAAACCAAATCTGTTTACCATTGTTTACGTGTTTTATATCATTTTCATTTGTCATTTATTTAGCAATTTTTATTAAAAATGCAATGAAATTTGCTTATCATCGGAACAGTACACCCACTATGAATCAGTTATAACGCACTTCCATTTCTATTTCCATTTTAGTCATTAATTAAGCAATTTATGCCGTTGATGTCATTTACATATGAAATATATTTCATTATGTTATTATTCTCTTATATAATGATGTGTGTATATGTCACAGGTTTATCATAATGTCATATAGAGATAGGAGCTCTTCCCGATCATCAGGAGGCGATGGCAGTGGCCCATCGCCTCCGTCACAGCGTCCAATAGTTTCGTTAGTCTCTAGAGCAGAGGGGTAAGAATTAAATTTTATTCAGCATCTTAATTTTTATGATATACGTACGCACTTATCTGCATCGTATTTAAAAACAGGGGTTCGACCTACTTCCCTCGAAGGTTGTGCTGGATGTCTCTAGAGTTTTTTATCACAGTAGGATGAGTGCTTACTGATCGAAGTGGGATAACATCTCTCCTCACATCATAGAGTGTATATGACAGGATGTTCTAGTATGTATATTTTTCTGTTTTCCATTTTTAATTCGTTTTTGTCGTTTTTCTACTGTTTATCATTTATAGTGTAATCTTTTTTTACTTTTTATCGTGAAACACAGGCTGAGATAGACATCCAGAAAAATGACATGCCGCTGGCATGAGAATACTGGATGAAGAAGATGCGCAAGAACTACAGAGACTCGATGTCTGAAATTAAGAAATCTAGTAAGAAACCATGGTGGATGGGGGAGAGCGTATGACAAGCTTGGTTGAGATACTGAAAACGGACGAGGCGAAGGCAAGTATACTAAATTTTTTTGAATTATTAATTTGACGTGATCAAAAAATAATGTATCAAATTTTAAATGTACAGGCAGAGTCTGATAGAAACTCTGCAAACAGAAATAAAAATCACGTCACCCATCGCGGAGGGTCGAAGTCATTTCAGCGGTATCGGAAAGAGTTGGTAAATTGGCTGAATGATAATTGTAAATAGTTTATGCTATATAATTTTAAATGTATAATAATTGTATGTAAAAATCAACTTCAGGTAGCTGAGGCGCATGGTCCCGTGGGTTATATGGACATGTTCACTCGTACGCATGCTGTCGAACATGTAAATCCGGACGGGACTGTTTCGTATACATGACAGGACGATAAATCCAGCAAGAGCCATGTAAGCATATTTCATTTTATGCAGTATTAGTAATTGTTTTGCTTGTTAAATATAATGAAATAAGATATGATGCTATTAATTGGTTAATGCAGGAAAAGTTTATGGAGCAGCGCCAGAAACTCCTTGGTGATACGGGTCGAGATCAACTGACGACTGATGAGGAGGACACTTTTTTGAGTCCGATATGGATCCAGCAGAGCATGACAGACGATCCGGATTTGGCAATCAAGTGATAGATAATTTATTTTACTGCTAATTTGATATTTAAGTCATAGTTCTATGTTGAAAATATAATTTTATCTTAAAATACTACAAATATGCTATTTTGATCTTTTCAAAACAATAAACTTGAATTTTATTCATTTTTCCATTATTTAAAAATATTTGAAACATGAAAAATCCTCCATATTGAATTTGAATTCAAACCAAGCACATCAGTAAAGCACAAGAAGGCAGAAGATATGAACGTTACGTTACTTACCAGCATACAGAGATATGCACATACACTTATAGAGATCACACAGCTAAATTAAATATTTATTGCAGGCCAGCAGTTAGAGACGGGGTCGGCGGAATAGAGCTCGGAGCGATCTAGCAGATATAGAAGATTTGCAGGCTAGAGTGTCCCGGCTGGAGGAGCAGAACCGCCAACATGCCATGCAGACCACACAGTTGCTGGAGTATATGCAGCAGTTTGGTGACCGCTTCCCTTCCTCAGCTGGTTATAGATCTGGAGGAGATTGATTGATTGCTTGCTTGCTTTTTCGGGTATGTTTTTTTTGTTTTGTATGATTTGGTAAACGGTGAGGTAGTTGTTAATTTTTATATGATTTGGTAGACGGTGGAGGTAGTTGTATGATGATGTGGATGCTGATGATTTTGTGTTATGTTGTGTATGTATGACATGGTAGAACACTTGTTGTTGGGATTGTGAATGTTGGAATGATTATGTATATTGTGTATTTTATTTTGATGTAATTTGATGTATTTGTGCTTTTGATGAATTTTGTGTAGTTTGGGTTTTGATATTTGGTTGGAATAAAAAAAATACAGCAGATTTCTGACGGCTTCCGGCCGACGGCTCCCAACAGCTTCCAGGTAGTCATTTTCCGACGGCTTCCGACAGCCTGTAGTCCATTTTTTCCGACGGTTTCCGACAGTTTTCGGAAGGCCATCGGAAAAGGATCCAGGGCCCTCTGTCGGAAGCCGTTGGAAACACTACTCCCCGACGCCTTATTTTTCGACGGCCGTCGACGGCTTCCGACGGCCGCCAACGGTTTTCAACCGTCGGAAATCGCTGTTTTCCTTGCAGTGTAACCATAAGTCCATTACTTCTGCCCTATGGCTCCGCTTGGGAGTTTTCTTCTACCGTTTTTGATTTCTTTTGGCCCAATCTGTATTTTCGGTATTGGGATAATCCTTATTTGTAAGTTTTTTCACACCGGTTAATGTCGGTTATAGAAGCGGTAAAAAACCGGTACAATGTAATTTTAATGATAATTCTCAACCCATAAAATTGCAATTGTGCTCCTAATAATCACATTGAAAAATTAATCTTCATAAAACTAGATAATAAATATGATGATATACGTGTAATATTATTTCAGTAGAATTTTTTAAAACTGGTATATGTTAAACTCTCTAGTATGTATTAAAAGTCTATAATAATACTTCGTGTAAACTAATCAAAATAGCTACGATCATTGACGGTCATACTTTCAAAACCTTTCATAACCGCTACCATAAGATTCCAACCGAAGCCAAAGTAATAATCTCTATCTAAGATAGTTATTCAGTAGAGATTAGAATCACCCTCTCAAATTGTGTTTCTTATTCTTCTTCTTAGCCTTCATTATCAATATTGTAAATTTCCCTTTTCTCAGAAAGCAATAATTTTTTTTCTCAAAGTGTATGTAAAAGCACTATAAACCTACGTGTGCTGTGGTTTGTTGTTTTGTATTCTTCTATTGATGTTTGTTTTATCGCAACATAACATGATTTTATTGTCTATACATTTATTTGGATTAATTTACGATTAATTGTAAAATTACTCCTACAGTAACGATAAGAGGTAACATGCCGGCAAGGGTAGCGAAAAAAAATAGAGAACAACATATGTTCACCTTTGTTTCCCTGTGCCTCGTTTTTGGCCTGGTAGAATTTTCATAATTGGATGTTTTTGTTGGAAGCCCGAAGCAATATATAAAATTTCGAGTGGAGTAGGCGCCAAAAAGTTGTAAAATCGTACCGTTGAAAATCAAATTGGAAGGCTATGCATTCTGTTGGAAACGTCACAATACAGTTTGCCTTTATCAAAGTTCTTTCTAGTTGTTTGAGCGGGAACTGAAAATCTAGTCCAAATAAAAAATGGGAATTTCTAGCTCCATCTCGAACGCTTCAAAAAAAGTTACTTTCATGGGCGCTTTAATTGAAATCAATCCATGCCCCACCAACCATTTTTTCGTATAAGCAAATCGATTTGAAAGAAAGCATTTAACTTTTCGCTCTAGTACTGTTTTTCTTCACAACTTCTACCTTTTTTAATTTAGACCGATTACATTTCATGCAAATACTTTAGATTTGGGTTTACGCAACTTTAAATTTCTGTGAAAACCACGCAAAGAGAGGAGTTGAAATTTACACGCGAGTTAAAGTGGGCACTTGCTAATAGAGGCGTTATAGTTAGAGATAAAAGTTCCCCTTTTACCTGTTGGAATAATTCAGCATTATGGGGCCACATATTTTAATATTTGAATGTATGGGCTATCTTCGGATTAAGTCTGATTATGGGATCTATTTGGAATAAATACAACAAGACTTAAGGGGTATATTCGTCATGTAAATTTATAACGTGTGGATACCAGAGTGACAATTTTAGTTTGTTGAAGGGCCGAACTGAAAAATGTCACACACTATATATATGGGGTTATGGTCCCCAAATTACACAAGTCTTATTGTGACGACCCAAACTCGATGTCCTATAAACGACACCAAATTCGCATCGCCGGAGCTTATAACAACAATTAGATGCATATAAAACAGCAGAACAGAATCAATATCATAATCATCACAGTTACAACATCAACATAATATCCATACTGCAACAGAGTATATAATACATACACCACAACTCCAAATACAACATCATGATAACACAACAGTGAACATATATCCAAAAGTTCTCAAATGAGAGAGATGATAACAAACTCCCAAAAGCTAACACCTGAAATCTCCAAAAGCTCCTAAGATATCTCCAAGATAAAAAGCTCCAAAATATTGCTCCTCCAAAATACAGAAACCCGCTACTAGGCTGCCCGTGTGGAAATAATGGGCACCCAGAGTTTAGGAAAGAAAACAATAAACTCCGAATCAGTCATGGGACTGGTATGAGTAAACAAAAACAGTTGCATTCCAATAAAAACAAGATTTATAAAAGAATTTTCGGAATGCTTTTAAAAATGGAACTACCATAAGACCTCCCGCCACACACATAATGCAAACGCAGAATTGGAGGAGATTTCTTCTTATGATAGTTAAATATGCTTGGTACGAGAAAAGAATTCTTTGATATTATTACTAGTGCATAGTGAAGTAAATCATTTCAAAAATAGAATATTAATCTTAGCCAACGTAGACATTCCGAACTATGCCTACTATAGCTACCATGTTTTGTGGCAGGTTACCGCCACGCTACATGACAGGTTTTACAACTAAAACCGTACAGGGCTCGTATTGTTTCTTTGGATTTCCAACAAATGGTCAGGCCAAGGAATTTCCCATTGCCACATGAAAACGCCTCTGGCGGGACGTCCCGAGAACTTAACCAGCTCTCTGCCAACACAAGGCCGGGTTACCTTTATCACTAGGTAACTACTACACGAATATGTCATCCCCCGGTCCCATTAGACCTTTATTCGAGCGCTCGACAACCAACAACACCACACAGTAGTAGATATGGTGTATCAACATGAGTAAGTATCTGGGCTCCATACCATGATACCACCCTTTCCAGAAGGAAATGACATACCCTAAAGGGAGCTACCCCTCATAACCTTGCCGCATCTTTCCTGTTTTGACCATTTCGGGGTGTGAGGCTCGACGAAGTCTCGTCCACAAAGTCACGCTCAAAAGCTGTGCTTTGGGTCAACAAATGATCATAAAAATGATCACCAGGATAGACGATCAAATAAATGATCCTATCACAAATAATCAACACAATGATCATTTCACAGCAACACTCAGCATGTCACATTACCAAATTGGGAATATATCGCTGATAACATTCAACTACATAACCTCTGAGCTCGTACGTCTCAGAGAAGGGTGTTAAGATAAGAGAATAAATTCTCCGCCACCAACAGAAATATATTTGAAAGAAATCAGCTTTATTTCTCAATTTGTAATGTCAGACATACTATCCATACAAGTCTGTTCCGGGCTCGAACAGAACCGAAGGTACTTACAAAGAAGTCCTTGCAATCCGAATATTCACTAATCACGTTCGGACTTCCCATCACATATGGAGTCTCTATACCGGGGACCAGTCGATGCAAAGACATTCGACGAGTTATCCTTCTGCTTTCAAAAATATCCGGTCTTCAACACCGATCTTCAAATGCAATTCATAACGACGTATCACATATTCGGAATGGGTTATATGACCCCAAAGTCCTTTCCCGGTTAACCCGAATAGTGAGCGCAATATTTTTAAAACACATGGATATGTCAATTACAAAGATTCATGTTTAGGGTTCGATGTGAGTTTCGGATACTCACTAGAATCCGATTCCCTGTCGCATCGAAGTTTAAATGTCGTTTTACGGCATAAAGGTTTTCACATAAATACAGAACAATCATAGTCACAGTGCATCACACCGTATCACAGTCACAACAGAAATATCAATCTAGTGCATAGCAATAGTTAATTGTTTATAAATCAAAGTGAATGGGATTTAATAAATCAATTTAATTATCTATGGTTGTCTTCCAAAATAATTTGTGATTTATCTAATTTAACATTTAGAAATCTTATTATTCAGAAATTCATTCCTACTACAGCAAGCTTAATCATTAATTAACTTAAATTATCTAAATTCAATTATTTAACTTATAATTTTTATTTTTATTTTGTTAAACAAATTTAATTACTTTTCATTCAATGTTAAGAAATCCTTTTTATAAAAGAATCTATATAAAGTAAGTTTAATCCTTTATTTGAAACCAAATCATGTTTAAACATTCTTTATTTAAATTTGACTTATCATTTAAATTTATAAACTTATTTAAATTTCACATTCAAGAAAACTAGAATCTATGATCCCTTTAATTTTAAACTTAGTTTAAATCTGGTTTTATATTTTTAATTTTCATTTTAACTTTAGGATATAAAAAATCATTTGAATTCAACTTTAAACTTTGTTTAAACTACCTGTTATTAAATCTTGCTTCTACTTTTACATATTTTATTTTATTTTATTTATTTATTTATTTATTTTATTTTATTTTTAGAAACCTGAAACGGTTTCAGGTTCACTTTAATGTAGTTCAAAAATTACTTAATTCACATATCACTTCTAAGTTATTTTAAAACAAATTAAATTCAAAACAAGATTATTCCAAAACCCAGGTTTTTAAGCACAGTCTTTTCTTCTTTCTTTCTGAAGCCTGGCAATAGGCTTAGCAAACCCAATCATTCTTAACAACTTCCCCGAGCCAAAAGAAATTTTCCCCGCGTTTGACTTCGGGTTTCACCACTTCCCAGTTTCTTCGAGTAAACCCATAGGCTACTCCGATTCGAACCCGAGAAAACTACGTCTCCCTTAACTCACACACAATGCTGATACGAAGGTCATCGCGTGCACGTGTCCAGGCGTTTGGATGGTCGCTGACCATCACCGAGACCCCCCGTACATCGCAGTCGATCCCCACGAGCCTTCCAACTTCACAAATATTCGAATTCGAAAGCGAATCGAAATCGAGCTCTCTCACTACTAACTGAAGCCAACCCAGTCGCCAAACTCAGCCTCGAACTCGACGCCTCGACCACCTGAAAGTTCCTAACTCCGGCCAATGACTCGTCACCCACCCAGCCATCATTTCCCCAAACCATGTGCCACTCGATCAACCACAGAGGGAAAACGAATCAAATTAAAAGCTACTAACAAAACTAGGTTTCTGGAAAGAAACCACTCGCCGCCGCCGCCACGTTGACCTTCCGACCACCCCAATATTTTTCTCCGATACCCCGTAAGCTCATCTACCTTCTCGAGAAACTCCGGCCTCCCTAGTACCTCCGACCACCTGAATTTGACCATAAACCCTTTTCCAGTCGTCAACGATCTGCTCTTAAACCACACGCTTAAAAATCATCAAACACGGCTTAAAATTCCTATCTTCTAATGCAGATTCATATTATATAATCCAATCTCAAAATTGTGATACTCGAAATTTATCAAAATTTAAGACTTCCTCTGGAAAAAAAAAGTTTTCTTACTGAATATACTCATGCTCCATGAAACTATTTTACTTATAATTCATACATAAGCACTGCTACTTAGTTTTGAAATCAAAGGCTAATTCTAATCAGATGATAAGGATTTAAATATTTTGTTGTGTAATACAACCCTGTGATTCAATCAGAGAAGGAAATGGAAGTTTCAGACAGTTTGATAAGTTTATATATATGTAGAATAAAACTGAGAGAAATTTATAAGCAACACAATATAAATCATTCCCACAATCTATCTAAATCCTGAAGTAAATTTTTTTTTACTCACCTGAATATATTGATAAGCAGAGACTATATTTGGTTTTGAAGCTGCAGTTCTAAATCTTCCTCTCTGGTTTGTTTCTTTTTTTTTCTTTATTCTTTCTTCAGCAATTTGTTTGAACTTGTATATAATTTTTTCCAAGTTTATTTCCTATTCTTTGCTAAGTTGAACGAAATAAAACTGAAACAAATGTTCTTGTTTATAGAGGGAATTTTGTACAGGTTGATGTGATCTTTATCTATGCTAGACAGTAAATGCATTTAATGAAGCATGGATTCACAATTAATGTTTTGCTTGAGATTACTAGAGTAATGGCATTAAATGAAGCATGCTTTGTAATGCTTCCCTGTACACTTGTATCTTTCAGCATACTGTTTTGTTTATTTTTTTTTATATGTATGTGTTGTTTTGTTTACTTTAATTTTATTGTTTTTTTTTAAAAAAAATGTTCTTTTATTTAATTATCATTATTATTATCTATTTATTTAAACTTAACTATCTATGTTAATTTAAATCCTATGCATCTTTATAATATTAACATTAACAACATTTATTTTTCTTGAAATTCTCAATTTAAATTCCAAAAGTTCAAATACATTACCAATTTTATATTCAAAAATTTCGGGATGTTACAATATCCCCTCCTTAAGAAAATTTCGTCCTCGAAATTAAAAGAGTGAGAAACGCAAACAAAGCATATATGAATTTAGGAAATATAAGGAAATGACTTACAATTTAAGCCAAGATGTCTATTCTGCATTTGGGATATGATTTCTTCATATTATCCTCAGTTTCCCAAGTACAGTCCTTTGGATCGCCACTCCATTTAACTTTGACCAGCTTCACAATCTTGTTTCTTAATCGCTTCTCATCACGATCTACAATTTTTATCGGTTCCATTCTAACTGCCAAGTTAGGAGTAATTTCAAGATCCTGCTGAGCAGCTTCTTCAATAATATCATCTGGATCGTGCACATATTTCCGAAGATTAGAAATGTGAAACACATCATGTACACCAGACAACCAGCTGGGTAATTGCACTCGATATGCTAGAGACCCGATCCTTTCCAGAATAGGAAAAGGACCAATATAACGCGGTGCTAACTTTCCAGTTTTTCCGAATCTCAATACACCCCGCATCGGAGATACTTTCAGAAATACAGAATCTCCAACTTGAAATTCCAAATTTCTCCTTCGTCGGTCATAATAGCTCTTTTGACGGCTTTGGGCGGTTAATAACTTCTTTCGAATAAAGTCTACCTTCTCAGTAGCTTCCTTTATCATATCCGGTCCAAGAACAAGCCTGTCACCTGATTCGATCCAGCATGTAGGTGATCGACAGGGACGACCATATAAAGCTTCGAAAGGAGCCATTTCTATACTGGCCTGATAGCTGTTAGTATATGAGAATTCAACCAGATGCAAATGGTCCTCCCAAGAACCACCAAAATCATGAACACAAGCACGCAATAGGTCTTCTAAAATTCGGTTGACCCTTTCAGTCTGTCCATCAGATTGTGGGTGATAAGCAGTACTGAAATTTAATTTCGTTCCCAAAGCGTCTTGGAATGCTTCCCAAAATCTACTAGTGAAGATCGGATCACGATCACTCACTATACTGCTGGGAATACCATGGAGGCGAACAATTTCCTTTATATAAATACCTGCCAAGCTTGCTGTAGTCCGAGTAGATTTAACTGGAATGAAATGAGCATTTTTGGTTAGACGGTCCACAATAACCCAAATTGCTTCATTGCCTTTCTTAGTTCGTGGCAATCCGTCGATGAAATCCATCGATACCTGATCCCACTTCCATTTCGGTACTTCCAAAGGTTGAAGTAAACCGGTCACTTTCTTTTGGTCGCTCTTGATTTGCTGACAAGTAGCACAGCGACTCACATAAATAGATATGTCTCTCTTCATCGTTTTCCACCAGAATGTCCTTTTAACATCACAATACATTTTGTTGACTCCTGGATGGATGTTGAATTTTGACTTGTGGCATTCATCCAATACTTCACGTTTCAGATCAGGGAAGTCTGGAACACAAATCCTACCTTTTAATCTTATTACTCCTCTATTATCCATCTCGAAACTAGTGTCTTCTCCTTGGCAAATTCTTTTATAAATTCTCCGAAGAAACTCATCTTCATATTGCTGTCTTGCGATCTTCTCAAGGAGAGTAGGAGTGATAACAAGATATGCAAGAACAGCATGTCTTCTGCTCAAAGCGTCGGCAACCACATTGGCTTTTCCCGGCGTATATTGGATATCTAGGTCATATGATGCCAGAAATTCCAACCAACGTTGTTGTCGCAAATTCAAATCCTTCTGGGTGAAGAAATATTTCAAAGGTTTATGGTCGGTGAATAATTCAAATTTTTCACCGGGAGAAAGAAGAGTTCATTAAGTATATTGTTTAAGTTAAATTAATTTCGCAAATTGTTAAGAAAGTCAAAAGGATTCTTACCCAGAAGATAGTGTCGCCAGATCTTTAAGGCGAAAACAACAGCTAAAAGCTCCAAATCATGGGTTGGGTAGTTTCTTTCGTGCGGACGTAATTGTCTACCCGCGTAGGCAACTACCCTTCCATTTTGCATTAATACTGCACCTACCCCATCACCACATGCGTCAGTATAAACAGATAATTCCTGATTCCCGTTTATAATAGCGAGAACAGGAGCAGTGGTTAATCTCTTCTTCAACTCCTGAAAAGCTTCATCACATTTCGAAGTCCAATCAAATTTTACATCTTTCATCGTTAGCTTAGTCAGCGGACTAGCTATCTTGGAAAAATCCTGAATGAATTTCCGGTAATAACCTGCTAAACCCAAAAAGCTTCGAACTTCTTTTGGAGTAGTGGGTTGTTTCCAATCAAGAATAGCGGAAATTTTGCTAGGATCTACCGAAATTCCTCCTTCATTAACAGTATGGCCAAGGAATTTGACTTCTTTGACCCAAAAGTGGCATTTGGAAAATTTTGCAAATAAGATATTCCTTCTCAAGATTTCCAAAACCATTTTGAGATGTTCCGCATGTTCTTCTTCGGTTTTGGAGTAGATTAGGATATCATCGATAAATACAAGAACAAATTTATTCAGAACTTCCCGAAACACACGAGTCATAAGATCCACGAAGTATGCTGGAGCATTGGTTAGCCCAAAAGGCATAACTAACCATTCGTAGAACATATTGGGACCCCTGAAAGCAGTTAAAGGTACACAATCTTCGGCGATTCGTAGTTGATGGAATCCTTGGGCTAGATCCATCTTTGAAAAGAAACGAGCGTTGTGCAATTTATCAAATAGATCATCAATTCTTGGTAGAGGGAATTTGTTCTTAAGAGTTTGTTTATTGAGATCGCGGTAATCTACACACAATCTTAAAGATTCGTCTGACTTAGCAACAAATACGACGGCTGAGCCCCATTCAGAAATACTGGGTCGAATTAATCCTTTTGCTCATAGCTCATCAGTTTGATGAACCAATTCAATCTTTTCCCTGGGTGCCATCCTGCGATTTGCGTGAACAACAGGACGAGCATTAGGTACAAGGTCAATTCTAAATTCTATTTCTCGGGGAGGAGGTAAAGATTTCACTTCTTCGAATACGTCCGGAAAATCTCTAACAATTGGTATAGACTCCAAACTGGGTTCAGGATAACCCAAATTATACATCAACCCTTCCCTTTTAGGACTAGGGTCCTCACAAGAAATTTCGATGAAATTCCCAAATTCGGTTTTAATCGAAATCAATCGATTGCTGCAATCCAATCTGGCTTCATATTTTGCTAGCCAATCCATTCCGAGTAAGACTTCAAACTCGCTAAAATCGAGAACGAAGAGACCAATGGGGAATTGATAATGAGAATATGAGATAGGAACGTCCCTACATCGAAGACAAAGATTCGCAGGCCCTCCAACTGGATTCCTTACGCATATAGGCTCATCAACAAAATCAGGTTCAAGATTTAATTCTTTAATGGCTTGCTGAGAGATAAAACTATGTGTAGCGCCCGTATCAAATAGAACTCTAACAATTCTATCATAAATGATAAGATTACCTTCCAGAACTTCTTTTCCTTTTCCTGCTTTGGAAGTTGCAGGTTGTTCCTTGACTACGTATACCTTTGCTGTTTGAGCTTGTTTCATGGTTGGACAGTCTTTAACTTCATGCCCCTCTTTCTGACAGTAATAGCACTTCCTAGGTTTTGCTTGAGTGGATTGACTGTCTTGTTTCTTAGGCTTCGTACATCTGCTCGAATAGTGGCCCTTCTCCAAGCAATTAAAACAAGTGACTTCCTCTGCTGTACTACCATGAATGCTCTTCTTTTTCTCGTTGCTCTGCCATGGTTTCTTACCTCCAAATTTCCGCTTCTTCCAATTTTGGTTTCCCGAATTTCCCTTCTCTGCTGGGGCTTCTTGTATATCAAGTGTGGCGTATCTGTAACCCATATCAACTAAATCCGAAAAAGATTCCTTAACGTGGCCCGTCATTCTTTCATGATATTTCTGGTTCATTCCACGGATAAACCTTTCGTTTTTCTTAAGAGGTGTGTTTAGCAATTCCGGGCCAAACCGAGATAGTTCGCTGAATTTATTCAAGTATTCTTCAAACGACAAACTTCCTTGTTTCAAATCCAGAAATTCCTGATACATTCTGGAAATTCCCGCCGATGGCATGTAACGTTTCTCAAACACTTCCTTAAAACGATCCCAAGTAAATTCTTCCTCGGGTTCATCTATAATGATGGTTTCCCACCAAGCTGAAGCTTCTCCTTGGAGTTGCCATGAAGCTATAAGTCTTTTCTGCTCATCCTGCAGTTTTAGACCTTTAAAAATCTTCTCACACGATCTTACCCAAGCTTGAGACTCAATAATTGACTCCTTGCCGGTGAACGGTTTGCCACCAAGCTTTTCGAACTTCTTATATAAATCAGCCAAGTCCGGCTGCTGCTGAATATCTATTATTGCTTCTGCGGCTGGGGGAATTTGATTAGGTGCTGCAGCATCCCCTCGACCCCTAACTCTTCCTCTGCGTCCACTCATTTTCACTATCTGAGATTAGTAAGAAAATTGATTTAGATATACAGACGAGATATCTTAAGGAATATCAGCAGTAAAAAGAAATAGACTAAGAAAATTTAAAGTTTCAGTCTTGGTTATACTCATTCTAGGGTATACTTCACCCTATCTCTAATGAGCCATCTAATGTGTTATACTCCATAGCTAAAGTTCTTACTCAACCTGTAGCTCCGATACCACTTGTGACGACCCAAACTCGATGTCCTATAAACGACACCAAATTCGCATCGCCGGAGCTTATAACAACAATTAGATGCATATAAAACAGCGGAACAGAATCAATATCATAATCATCACAGTTACAACATCAACATAATATCCATACTGCAACAGAGTACATAATACATACACCACAACTCCAAATACAACATCATGATAACACAACAGTGAAC
The DNA here is from genome assembly GCA_030765085.1 of Allium cepa. Lineage (NCBI taxonomy): Eukaryota > Viridiplantae > Streptophyta > Magnoliopsida > Asparagales > Amaryllidaceae > Allium > Allium cepa. The sequence continues at coordinate 131,260,568 of CM060940.1, read as the reverse complement.
ATATATCCAAAAGTTCTCAAATGAGAGAGATGATAACGAACTCCCAAAAGCTAACACCTGAAATCTCCAAAAGCTCCTAAGATATCTCCAAGATAAAAAGCTCCAAAATATTGCTCCTCCAAAATACAGAAACCTGTAGGATCTAGATTTAACCCTAGAGGGGGGGGGGGTGAATAGGGTTATAGCAAATTTTATCGATTTTATACATAGAAAAATAAATATGCAGAAAAGTAAATCACACACAAAATTTACCCAGCTTCGGCAAACCCTGCCTACTGCTGCATTCACAGATTTCTATTAGAATTAAACAGTATCACCCTTACAAACACTCTACTAGACTCGTAGACATTTGCTCCACGCTCACAAACACTCTACTAAACTCGCACACCCTACTCGCAAACATTTGCTCCCGCTCACAAACACTCTACTAGACTCGCACACCCTGATCCCGCCTATAGAGTTTCGTTTACTCGCAAACTTTGCCTCCCGCCTATAGAGCTTCGTTTACTTGCAAACTCTGCTCCCGCCTACAATAGAACTTTGCAAACTCGCACACCCTGCTCACTGAACTAATTCTAACTAGACAATCTGACACGACCTAAACCTTAGGTGGTGATTTACCAGTTTTCGATTTGAAAAAGTTAAAAACAACAATTAAAAAAAAACACAGTACTTAAACAACCCTGAACCAAAATTAAAAACCTTTAAATAAAGAAAGCCTTTTTTTTTAAACAAGGACGGTCCACTTTTTCTTTAGCCCGTTTGACTTTGCTCCGTTCCTTTTTGCTGTTGCTTGTGAAATTATGGCCAATCCTCTTTCGTTCCTTTTTGCGAATTAGGGTTTCTGCAAATTGCTTTTACTCCTTGCGATTTAAACTAGGGTTGTGCAAAATTGAAGCGCCGCCCGTTCTCGTTCGATAGTAGGCTTCGATGCTTTTGATTTGCTTACGGCTCTTCAATTTTGGATCGAATTCGTTCTGCTTTTTCGGTATGTATTTTTCTCCTTTTGCTTTGCTGGTTGATGCTTGAACTCGATGATTTAATTTGCTAGTGATGATTGGGTTATATATGCGTTCGAATTCCTTGAATTACGTTCGTCTAAATATATTTGAATTTGTCAATAGTTGTTCGATCTTGTATTGATGCTTGGGATTGATCTGACTTTGTCAAATTCGTATACTTGATGCTTGGCACACACGGTATTGATTTTTGACTCGTTCAATATTGACTGTGACGATTTTTGGGTTTGTTATGCTTCCACGGCTTCGACATTTTGTAAATTTGCTTCGGCCACTGTCTGCATTCCTGTAGCTTTGTTCTAGCAATCTTGAGCATTTTTGTATCCATTGCAGTTGCACTTCTAGTCTTCATTTCATATGCTCTGGGTTTCACTGCCTTCTGTCCATGTTGGTACTGACTGTTGTTGCTGTGTTCCATGAACATGCTTCACTGTTTACTGCACTGAGTCATTTTGTATCTGCATTTGTTATTTCTGGAGCTCGATTTGCACTTGCTCACTGCTTGATGGTCTTGTGACTCTTGCTATGCCTTTGTATTTTATTCTGTATTTCTTCATTGTGTTCTTGATAAATGCACATCTGTCTTTGTGGTTACTTATGCAGTTTGGTCTTATTTATGCTATGCATTTACTTGGTGGTGTATTACTGCCTTCACTGTCCACCTGTATCATGCTTGGTTTTGTTGCAAATTGCATTTGGTCTGCACTTTCACTGTTGTGTCTGGTTCTTTTCATTCATGTTGCAACTCAAATGTTTCACTCTGATATATTTATGCATTTGCCACTGAGCTTGATTCATGCAGTGTAGTTATCTGGTAGTGATACATTTTGGAGTTGGTTCATGTTGTATTGAGCTTTGACCCTTTGTTGTTAATCTGCATTGTTGCCTTGTTGACTGTATCACCATACTCTCTGTTTTGATTCATATGTTCTTCAAATCAGTGGTGCACTGTGCCATTTGATCTGTTGCATTGTCTCTGCTCCATCCTGGTTGCTTCCCTGACCTTGTATCACTTGATTCAGAAAAAAAATTGGAACTGGATTAGTGCAGTTTTCATTCTAGTTTGTAACTGCAGCCATCTTTCATTTTGAGTTGCAGTGTTAGTCTGACTTGCTTGTTTCACTGCCATAAGTCGTGCATGTGTGTTGCAGTTGTTTATATGCGCTTCATCACTTCAGTATTGCATTGTTTTCACCTCTGGCCTGTTGTAGTTTGAATTTTGTGATGTTGCCTCTGGTTGGTGTTGTTACTGCATTCATGACCACTGTCTTGCATGTTTTTGATAAAGTGTGACTGATGCTACACTTGGTCTTTGTTCTGTTGCTTTGAATGAATTATTACCAGTGATGTTAACATGTGCATTTACTTGAGTCTGTGTCATTTGCCTTGAGTTGAACCTATCTTGGGTTTGACCTTGTTTTTTATTTCTGTGCATTTGTTTGATTTTTGCACACGAGTTGGCGAGGCAGTGCACACGTATATGAATGTACACGTGTGTACTGCAGCCACTTATAATTGCCTGTCCCTGATAAAAATACTGATATGCACAGATATTGCACAGTCAAAAATGATGACGAACAACCCAAATAACTGAGGCAAACAATGTTTTCAAAATCATCGTTTCTTTCAAATTTCAAAAATATTTCTCTTTCAATTTTACTGCGTTTGAGAATATTTTTGCAGATTACTCAGATGCTGGATTCAAACTGGATTATAGTTGAAGACAAAAATATGAGTGTGAGTGATATGTAGTAAGGTTGTGATGTAAATGTGAAATGTCATGTATTGTAGTCAAAATTGTATATGTATAGTGAGAGCTTGAAATTGTACTATCAAAGTTGTAATAAATATTTGTTTGAATAAAATATTCGTTTAAATTCAAAAACTGTGTTATTTATTTTTATTCAGCAAATATTTATTTATTCTGTGAAAAATTAAAATAGTACGTTAACAAATACATTTAAGTGAATGTATATATGTTTATTATCATCAAACAAAAATCATATAGCGCAAAGCGCATATTCAACAATCTCCCCCTTTTGATGATAACAAACATATATTTAAGATTTTGAATATATTAAATGTATTTGATAATTTCATTTGCTCCCCCTATTTGAATGCTTCCTTTTTATGTGATGCTCCCCCTACATATATGGCTCCCCTACATATATGCATACAAATAAAAATATGTAAATGAGCCTATATGCAAATTGAAAATTATGAAAATTATTTGACCTTTGCTTGATTCTTTTTGACAAAATCTTAACTTTTCTCTCCCCCTTTTGTTATCAGCAAAAGAATAACAGTGTTATAAAAATAGGGATGAAGTGATAGACATGAATCAAACATTTAACTCAATTGAATATAAATATTAAATTTCAATAAAACTCAAACAAAAATCATAATTACCCTTGTCAAGCGCATATTCCACTTTCAGAAGTGATGGGGATAAAATCATCAAAAATCATACAATTCTGTCTATTTGTGGTATATTTATTTCAGGAAATTTGAATATCTACTAACCATGCATAACCGTTAGGTTTTAAATGAGATTAGTAGTATTCACAATTTCTATTTAAAAAAAAAATGAAATCAAGTATCTTCTAACCACGCATGACCGTGAGGACTTTTAAATGGGATTAGAATCAACTTGTCTATTTGAATCAGTTAATTTTGATATGCGTTCCATACATGCATAACCGTGAGGACTTTTAAATGAGCATGGAAGCACATAATCAAAAATCCAAGTAATTCACCCATGCATAACCGTGAGGACTTTTAAATGAGAGTGAATACTTTGGATATTTATTTTTATTGCTGAATATAATAAGTTGAAGCACAAATAATTTCCTTCACAGATTTAAAGATATTGAAGAACAAATGATTTCCTTTGTAAACTACCACAAATTTACATACTAAATATGATCTTGATGAGTGATGGTCGATAGAAAGATGATAGAAATAGAAATGGTCATGGAATTTATACCCAACAAAAAGTTTTTATAACTCTTGTTATGAAATTCTACAGAAATTTTCTAATTATACTTTCTCGAGTTATAATATATGATAAATATCAACACTCATCTCTTTTTCAATCACTATTCATCTTTTCGATAATCAAAGGGAGTCAGATTAGTCAAAATTTGTCATTTAAAATCAATTTTTCAAAAATGATTAATCTGTAAATATGGTCAAACATGATTTTCTCGGGGGGGTTTTATAAGAAAATTTTCTGCTATTTGAAAATTATTTCAAGTGAAAAATATGCAGATATTTTCTTTGAAAAAAAAAACGATGCAGCAAATGAATGTTAAAAATTAATCACGTTCCACTAGTAATTTTTCTATCAACTGTATTACCAGCGTAATCTGCATCTGAATTTAAATTTCACTCAATACTCACTCGTTGGATATCAAAGACCAGATTGTGAAATTTCAACAAACTATCTCAGAATTGTTTTCAACAATTTTAAATGAAATTTGTAATGAAGCCATGTTCACACTCAAACAAATATCATGATGTTAATTTCAGAAACCATAGGATAAACAAGATCATGAGTAATCAACAGTCAATCAACATCATAATTATTTCAAAAACAATTTCTTAAGGTTTCAACAATTTTTAAAATCCTTTTTCACATGAATTTGAAATCGTGCAAATTTACAAGCAGTGACCAAAATATCAAAAACAAATATATCTACGTGTAGCATGAGTAACCAGCATTTGACCGAACAAATTTATATAAATTAGTTCAAAATTGAAAATCTGATTGGTCATCAATTAAGCACAAATCAATGTCATAAATAAGAACAAGTCAAAAAATCATATCAATTAAGTTTGAATCAGTCAACCATCATAATTACTCCAAGTAATTCTATTTAAAGATGGTTAGTCAATCTTTTAAAAAAAATCATAGCATCAAAATCATCATCTTTTGTTTATCTCAATATTGGCTGATTTTAATTTAGAGTATGGTGCAGATAATCACATTCAATATATCATTAAAAACAATTTTACCTGTTTTACCTTTACGATAATTTTTCCGTGATTGCCCATTGTGATTCTGTCACCTTTATACTAGGCTAAGGAACTTTGCTTTGTCGCCCGTTGTGTTTCTGGAATAGCTGAAATCCAGAGAACACTGTTGTTGTTCCTTAGCCTGCCACCACACCTACACGATAAAAGATTTATGTGACCTATTTGTTTTTATAGGTCCATTGTTGTTAGTGGCAGAATATGAAAAATATGTTTTTGGAGACCCAAAACTATTTATATATGTTCCTTTTGGAACCCAAATTTGTTTGACTTTCAAAGATTTTATATTTGTGCCTTTTGGAACCCAAATCGGTATAGTTTTTACATGTTTGGGTCTATACCAACAATTATTTTGATTATGTCCAAATTTTCTGCAAATAGAGCACATTAAGTTGACTTGATTAAATTTTATGTTCCTATGACTATGATGTCCAATTATTTCAGATCGAGCAACACTTTTACCTTTATCATCATCTTGTGATTTTCCAAAACCTAGTCCTTTTCTATTGTTAGAAAAAAAATTGATTTCCCAATAACATTTTGAAAGATTTTTCTCCTTTTGAAAAGTTATTCAGGGATTTCTCAAGATTTTGGACTTTGGTTTTTAATGTTGAGTTTTCAGTGACAAGTGAGGTGCATCGATTAATAAAATCCTTTCTCCTAGTGTCGATGGTTTCCTTAAGATTCAAGTTTTCATTTTCAAGACTTTCAAAGTTATTCCTCAGTTTTGATAATTCTGAATCTAAAATCTTACATTTTTTACATTCTAGGTTTTGAATATTTTCAAGTTCAGTTTTTAACCTAAAATTTTCACGAGCAAATTCTCTCCTATCAGATTTCAGTTTTTCAATTTTAGATTCAAGAGTATCCACTACCTTAGTAAGATCAGAACACATAAAAACAAGTTCTTTATAAGAAAACTCACCTGCCTCACTAGATTCGTCGGAGGTTGCTTCTGATTCTGATTTTTCCATGCAACACAAGTTAGCCTCCTCTGAGCTGCTATCCAAAGCTTCCTCTCCTTCCTCATCTTCCCAAGTCGCTGCAAATACCTTCTTCACCTTTTTCTTTTCTTTGTTGTTTTTGAGAAGTGGACATTTTGGTTTGATGTGGCCAGGCTTGTTGCAGTTATAACACGTCAGTTCATTATCAGAATTTTCGGAATCTTTTGACTTATTGCCCTTTGTTTTCTTCTTGCGTGGCTTGAATCTAGACCATCTTCTAAGATTATTGACAGCCATTGCAAGCTCTTCAATTGGATCTTCTTCATCGCTTTCTTCTTTGCTCTTTAAGGCAATCGTCTTCTTCTTTGGTTCGGAGTTGTTGCGTTCTTCCTTTGCTTTTAGCTCAAGCTCATATGTCATCAAGTTGCCAATCAACTCCTCCATGCTTAGTTTGCTCAGATCTTTCGATTCTTGGATTGCTGTGACTTTTGCCTCAAAGTTCATTGGTAAAACTCGTAGCACCTTCCTCACAAGCTCTACCTCAGTGAAGACCTTCCCAAGCGCTCTAGCGTTGTATACCAAGGTTGAAAAACGTCCAAACATGTCTTTTATGCTCTCGCCTTTGTCCATCACAAAGTTCTCGTATTCATTGCTGAATAGGGCTAGACGAGACTCCTTGACTTGAGAAGTTCCTTCGTGTGTCACCTCCAAAGTGTGTCAAATTTCCTGTGCTGTTGTACAATGAGAAATTCTATTAAATTCATTTTTATCAAGAGCACATATCAAAGCATTCATGGCTTTAGCATTTGTCATTTTCAATCTCTTATCGTTAGCATCCCACCTATCCTTAGGTTTAGGAATCTCAGTACCACCAACGATTATAGTGGGAGGTTTATAGTCAGTTTCAATAATATCCCAAACATCATAATCAACAGAACTAAGATAGATACCCATCCTAACTTTCCAATAAGCATAATCGTTCCCGTTAAACATGGGTGGCCTAGCAATAGATTGCCCCTCAGAAAAAGCATTATTTTGTAAACTCATGACTCTAGAGTTAAATAAAAATATACCGGGCTCTGATACCACTTGTAGGATCTAGATTTAACCCTAGAGGGGGGGGGGGTGAATAGGGTTATAGCAAATTTTATCGATTTTATACACAGAAAAATAAATATGCAGAAAAGTAAATCACACACAAAATTTACCCAGCTTCGGCAAACCCTGCCTACTGCTGCATTCACAGATTTCTATTAGAATTAAACAGTATCACCCTTACAAACACTCTACTAGACTCGCAGACATTTGCTCCACGCTCACAAACACTCTACTAGACTCGCACACCCTGCTCGCAAACATTTACTCCCGCTCACAAACACTCTACTAGACTCGCACACCCTGCTCCCGCCTATAGAGTTTCGTTTACTCGCAAACTTTGCCTCTCGCCTATAGAGCTTCATTTACTTGCAAACTCTGCTCCCGCCTACAATAGAACTTTGCAAACTCGCACACCCTGCTCACTGAACTAATTCTAACTAGACAATCTGACACGACCTAAACCTTAGGTGGTGATTTACCAGTTTTCGATTTGAAAAGGTTAAAAACAACAATTAAAAAAAACACAGTACTTAAACAACCCTGGTCTTATTTATGCTGTGCATTTACTTGGTGGTGTATTGCTGCCTTCACTGTCCACCTGTATCATGCTTGGTTTTGTTGCAAATTGCATTTGGTCTGCACTTTCACTGTTGTGTCTGGTTCTTTTCATTCATGTTGCAACTCAAATGTTTCACTCTGATATATTTATGCATTTGCCACTGAGCTTGATTCATACAGTGTAGTTATCTGGTAGTGATACATTTTGGAGTTGGTTCATGTTGTATTGAGCTTTGACCCTTTGTTGTTAATCTGCATTGTTGCCTTGTTGACTGTATCACCATACTCTCTGTTTTGATTCATATGTTCTTCAAATCAGTGGTGCACTGTGCCATTTGATCTGTTGCATTGTCTCTGCTCCATCCTGGTTGCTTCCCTGACCTTGTATCACTTGATTCAGAAAAAAAATTGGAACTGGATTAGTGCAGTTTTCATTCTAGTTTGTAACTGCAGCCATGTTTCATTTTGAGTTGCAGTGTTAGTCTGACTTGCTTGAGTTTCACTGCCATAAGTCGTGCATGTGTGTTGCAGTTGTTTATATGCACTTCATCACTTCAGTATTGCATTGTTTTCACCTCTGGCCTGTTGTAGTTTGAATTTTGTGATGTTGCCTCTGGTTGGTGTTGTTACTGCATTCATGACCACTATCTTGCATGTTTTTGATAAAGTGTGACTGATGCTACACTTGGTCTTTGTTCTGTTGCTTTGAATGAATTATTACCAGTGATGTTAACATGTGCATTTACTTGAGTCTGTGTCATTTGCCTTGAGTTGAACCTATCTTGGGTTTGACCTTGTTTTTGATTTCTGTGCATTTGTTTGATTTTTGCACACGAGTTGGCGAGGCAGTGCACACGTATACGAATGTACACGTGTGTACTGCAGCCACTTATAATTGCCTGTCCCTGATAAAAATACTGATATGCACAGATATTGCACAGTCAAAAATGATGACGAACAACCCAAATAACTGAGGCAAACAATGTTTTCAAAATCATCGTTTCTTTCAAATTTCAAAAATATTTCTCTTTCAATTTTACTGCGTTTGAGAATATTTTTGCAGATTACTCAGATGCTGGATTCAAACTGGATTATAGTTGAAGACAAACATATGAGTGTGAGTGATATGTAGTAAGGTTGTGATGTAAATGTGAAATGTCATGTATTGTAGTCAAAATTGTATATGTATAGTGAGAGCTTGAAATTGTACTATCAAAGTTGTAATAAATATTTGTTTGAATAAAATATTCGTTTGAATTCAAAAACTGTGTTATTTATTTTTATTCAGCAAATATTTATTTATTCTGTGAAAAATTAAAATAGTACGTTAACAAATACATTTAAGTGAATATATATATGTTTATTATCATCAAACAATAATCATATAGCGCAAAGCGCATATTCAACAAAACCTGCTACAAGGCTGCCCGTGTGGAAATAATGGGCACCCAGAGTTTAGGAAAGAAAACAATAAACTCCGAATCAGTCATGGGACTGGTATGAGTAAACAAAAACAGTTGCATTCCAATAAAAACAAGATTTATAAAAGAATTTTCGAAATGCTTTTAAAAATGGAACTACCATAAGACCTCCCGCCACACACACAATGCAAACGCAGAATTGGAGGAGATTTCTTCTTATGATAGTTAAATATGCTTGGTACGAGAAAAGAATTCTTTGATATTATTACTAGTGCATAGTGAAGTAAATCATTTCAAAAATAGAATATTAATCTTAGCCAACATAGACATTCCGAACTATGCCTACTATAGCTACCATGTTTTGTGGCAGGTTACCGCCACGCTACATGACATGTTTTACAACTAAAACCGTACAGGGCTCGTATTGTTTCTTTGGATTTCCAACAAATGGTCAGGCCAAGGAACTTCCCATTGCCACATGGAAACGCCTCTGGCGGGACGTCCCGAGAACTTAACCAGCTCTCTGCCAACACAAGGCCGGGTTACCTTTATCACTAAGTAACTACTACACGAATATGTCATCCCCCGGTCCCATTGGACCTTTATTCGAGCACTCGACAACCAACAACACCACACAGTAGTAGATATAGTGTATCAACATGAGTAAGTATTTGGGCTCCATACCATGATACCACCCTTTCCAGAAGGAAATGACATACCCTAAAGGGAGCTACCCCTCATAACCTTGCCGCATCTTTCCTGTTTTGACCATTTCGGGGTGTGAGGCTCGACGAAGTCTCGTCCACAAAGTCACGCTCAAAAGCTGTGCTTTGGGTCAACAAATGATCATAAAAATGATCACCAGGATAGACGATCAAATAAATGATCCTATCACAAATAATCAACACAATGATCATTTCACAGCAACACTCAGCATGTCACATTACCAAATGGGGAATATATCGCTGATAATATTCAACTACATAACCTCTGAGCTCGTACGTCTCAGAGAAGGGTGTTAAGCTAAGAGAATAAATTCTCCGCCACCAACAGAAATATATTTGAAAGAAATCAGCTTTATTTCTCAATTTGTAATGTCAGACATACTATCCATACAAGTCTGTTCCGGGCTCGAACAGAACCGAAGGTACTTACAAAGAAGTCCTTGCAATCCGAATATTCACTAATCACGTTCGGACTTCCCATCACATATGGAGCCTCTATACCGGGGACCAGTCGATACAAAGACATTCGACGAGTTGTCCTTCCGCTTTCAAAAATATCCGGTCTTCAACACCGGTCTTCAAATGCAATTCATAACGACGTATCACATATTCGGAATGGGTTATATGACCCCAAAGTCCTTTCCCGGTTAACCCGAATAGTGAGCGCAATATTTTTAAAACACATGGATATGTCAATTACAAAGATTCATGTTTAAGGTTCGATGTGAGTTTCGGATACTCACTAGAGTCCGATTCCCTGTCGCATCGAAGTTTAAATGTCGTTTTACGGCATAAAGGTTTTCACATAAATACAGAACAATCATAGTCACAGTGCATCACACCGTATCACAGTCACAACAGAAATATCAATCTAGTGCATAGCAATAGTTAATTGTTTATAAATCAAAGTGAATGGGATTTAATAAATCAATTTAATTATCCATGGTTGTCTTCCAAAATAATTTGTGATTTATCTAATTTAACATTTAGAAATCTTATTATTCAGAAATTCATTCCTACTACAACAAGCTTAATCATTAATTAACTTAAATTATCTAAATTCAATTATTTAACTTATAATTTTTATTTTTATTTTGTTAAACAAATTTAATTACTTTTCATTCAATGTTAAGAAATCCTTTTTATAAAAGAATCTATATAAAGTAAGTTTAATCCTTTATTTGAAACCAAATCATGTTTAAACATACTTTATTTAAATTTGACTTATCATTTAAATTTATAAACTTATTTAAATTTCACATTCAAGAAAACTAGAATCTATGATCCCTTTAATTTTAAACTTAGTTTAAATCTGGTTTTATATTTTTAATTTTCATTTTAACTTTAGGATATAAAAAATCATTTGAATTCAACTTTAAACTTTGTTTAAACTACCTGTTATTAAATCTTGCTTCTACTTTTACATATTTTATTTTATTTTATTTATTTATTTATTTATTTTTATTTTTTTTTAGAAACCTGAAACGGTTTCAGGTTCACTTTAATGTAGTTCAAAAATTACTTAATTCACATATCACTTCTAAGTTATTTTAAAACAAATTAAATTCAAAACAAGATTATTCCAAAACCCAGGTTTTTAAACACAGTCTTTTCTTCTTTCTTTCTGAAGCCTGGCAATAGGCTTAGCAAACCCAATCATTCTTAACAACTTCCCCGAGCCAAAAGAAATTTTCCCCGCGTTTGACTTCGGGTTTCACCACTTCCCAGTTTCTTCGAGTAAACCCATAGGCTACTCCGATTCGAACCCGAGAAAACTACGTCTCCCCTAACTCACACACAATGCTGATACGAAGGTCATCGCGTGCACGTGTCCAGGCGTTTGGATGGTCGCTGACCATCACCGAGACCCCCCGTACATCGCAGTCGATCCCCACGAGCCTTCCAACTTCACAAATATTCGAATTCGAAAGCGAATCGAAATCGAGCTCTCTCACTACTAACTGAAGCCAACCCAGTCGCCAAACTCAGCCTCGAACTCGACGCCTCGACCACCTGAAAGTTCCTAACTCCGGCCAATGACTCGTCACCCACCCAGCCATCATTTCCCCAAACCATGTGCCACTCGATCAACCACAGAGGGAAAACGAATCAAATTAAAAGCTACTAACAAAACTAGGTTTCTGGAAAGAAACCACTCGCCGCCGCCGCCACGTTGACCTTCCGACCACCCCAATATTTTTCTCCGATACCCCGTAAGATCCTCTACCTTCTCGAGAAACTCCGGCCTCCCTAGTACCTCCGACCACCTGAATTTGACCATAAACCCTTTTCCAGTCGTCAACGATCTGCTCTTAAACCACACGCTTAAAAATCATCAAACACGGCTTAAAATTCCTATCTTCTAATGCAGATTCATATTATATAATCCAATCTCAAAATTGTGATACTCGAAATTTATCAAAATTTAAGACTTCCTCTGAAAAAAATAAGTTTTCTTACTGAATATACTCATGCTCCATGAAACTATTTTACTTATAATTCATACATAAGCACTGCTACTTAGTTTTGAAATCAAAGGCTAATTCTAATCAGATGATAAGGATTTAAATATTTTGTTGTGTAATACAACCCTGTGATTCAATCAGAGAAGGAAATGGAAGTTTCAGACAGTTTGATAAGTATATATATATGTAGAATAAAACTGAGAGAAATTTATAAGCAACACAATATAAATCATTCCCACAATCTATCTAAATCCTGAAGTAAATTTTTTTTTTACTCACCTGAATATATTGATAAGCAGAGACTATATTTGGTTCTGAAGCTGCAGTTCTAAATCTTCCTCTCTGGTTTGTTTCTTTTTTTTTCTTTATTCTTTCTTCAGCAATTTGTTTGAACTTGTATATAATTTTTTCCAAGTTTATTTCCTATTCTTTGCTAAGTTGAACGAAATAAAACTGAAACAAATGTTCTTGTTTATAGAGGGAATTTTGTACAGGTTGATGTGATCTTTATCTATGCTAGACAGTAAATGCATTTAATGAAGCATGGATTCACAGTTAATGTTTTGCTTGAGGTTACTAGAGTAATGGCATTAAATGAAGCATGCTTTGTAATGCTTCCCTGTACACTTGTATCTTTCAGCATACTGTTTTGTTTTTTTTTTATATATGTATGTGTTGTTTTGTTTACTTTAATTTTATTGTTTTTTTTTTAAAAAAATATGTTCTTTTATTTAATTATCATTATTATTATCTATTTATTTAAACTTAACTATCTATGTTAATTTAAATCCTATGCATCTTTATAATATTAACATTAACAACATTTATTTTTCTTGAAATTCTCAATTTAAATTCCAAAAGTTCAAATACATTACCAATTTTATATTCAAAAATTTCGGGATGTTACACTTATCATATTCTCTCCACCCTCTTCTAAAGAGAATTTTCAGATCTAAGCTTGTGTCAATTTGAAAGGTCTAAAACCTAGTTGGCCTCCTTTTGCAAACATCAATGGATTCGGGTACGACTTCTGCTGAACTATTTGATTTCATATATTTGTTTCTCGATAGAATCAATATGGGTTGTATGTATTCAGATCTAGAATTTATTTATTTGTTTATTACAACAAGTGGTATCAGAGCCACCCATCATTGATATTATTGAGAAATTCTTTGGTTTTAAGAACATATGAAATTAGGGTTCTTGGATTTACAATTTTTGGTTGATTCACCTGATCCACTTATTTCGTTCTGATTTGTGAATGCTTCATTTATGGTGATTCAAAACACGTTAATAAACAGTATTATACATGGATCCATAGATTTTATGAAATATTGGATTCTGTTGATTTGACCAAAAGTTTCCTGAAATGATAGCAATTTGGATTTAATTGAACCGTATCATTGGATTTATGATCTAAGAATTCATCTACATCTTTTACAATAATTGTACCATGACATGTTTGTGGTTTTGTTTTCTCCTGCAAAAGCATAAAATAACAACAGGCATTGTTGAAATATTGACCAAGCTTTTACTATTCATTCTTTTGTACACTATGAATCAGCACATTAACTGATGCTGTCAGATTTGACATATTTTTTTTTCGTAATTTATTGTTACTACTTAATATGTTTCACCTTCTATTTTGAATAGTAGCAGTTAAATAAAATACGCAATAATCTGATACTAATTATTATTGCAAGTATTATTCATTTATGTATTATTACAGTTTCCTTGATGTCAAATTGGACATTGATATTTATGGAAAATTTATAAATGAAGGAGTTAAAATAAATTCATATACTATTTGGCGTCTTTTGCAAATTGATTGTAAATATCCTACATTACAAATGAACTAATTGAAATAATATTTTGTCACCAAAGTGACCTCTCTTATTTTAGTTGCTTATGAAAAATGTTAGATATTTGTGTGTATTTATTTATGCGAATATTAGTCGGCACAAAGGAAGGTTAATATCTGGCCAAATTAGATACACATGTGTGATGATAAATATGTAACAATTATAAAGTTTTACAAGAAAATAATTAATCGGCCCAAAGGAAGATTATTATTTGACTTGAATTTATTGTTAATATTTGACGATTACAACAAGAATACCACTTACAGTTAATATTACTGTCCAAAGACTTGATATTAATGTTGTGCTAGGTATCTTGAGCAAAGACTTACCAATGATTTTAAATTTACTACAGTTGTTTTATAATGTAAGCATATTTGATTAATTTAAAATTACAGCTAATTTGACTATGGTATCTGCCAATCTGAACAACATTCCTATTCTGACTGGAACAAACTTTAAGGATTGGAAAGAGAACATATTGCTTGTTCTTGCCTGCATGGATCTTGACCTTGCACTTAGGATAGATGAACCCGCCCCTCTTACGGATGAAAGTTCTTTTGATATTATAAAGAACTTTGAGAGGTGGGATCGTTTAAACCGCATGAGTCTAATGATCATAAAGCGTGGCATTCCGGAGGCATTTAGGGGTGCGGTATCTGAAATGATAACCAATGCTAAAGATTTCCTTGCTGAGATTGAAAAAGGTTTTGCTAAAAACGATAAGGCGGAAACAAGCACGCTTTTGCAACGTTGATTTCCATGAAGTATCAAAGTAAAGGAAACATAAGGGAGTACATTATGGAAATGTCTAACACTGCTTCAAAACTTAAGGCACTTAAGCTTGAGCTTTCAGATGATTTGCTCGTGCATTTGGTATTAATCACTCTTCCTTCACAATACAACCAGTTCAAGATCAGTTATAACCGTCAAAAGGAGAAATGGACTCTTAATGAGCTCATTTCATATTTTATACAAGAAGAAGAGAGATTGAAGCATGATAAGGCTGAAAGTGCTCATTTAGCATACACCTCTAAGGGAAAAGACAAAAAGAGAAAGAATGATAAAGAAACTGCTAAGGGTCCGACTGAAAAGAAACAACAAAAGGAGACTGACGGTTGTTACTTTTGCAAAAAGGCTGGACATTTGAAGAAAGATTGTGCCAAATACCACGCATGACGTGTTAAGAAAGGTACATCTTTTGCTTTGGTTTGTTATGAAGTAAATTTAGCTACAGTACCTGGAAACACTTGGTGGTTAGATTCTGGTGCTTCTACTCACATAAGTGTTTCTATGCAGAGTTGCCTGAGCTACCGAAATCCAACTGATGCTGAAAGATACATCTATGTGGGTGATGGAAAATCGGTAGAAGTGGAGGCTATTGGGCATTTTAAGTTGTTATTAAGAACTCAGTTTTATTTGGATTTATTTGATACTTTTGTTATACCGTCATTTAGACGGAATTTGGTTTCTGTTTCTAAGTTGGACAAAATTGATTATTCTTGTTCATTTGGGAATGGTACTTTTAGTTTATAAATGAATTCAACTCTTATTGGAACTGGTTCTCTCAATGTTTATGATAACTTATACATGCTTGATGTTAATACCTCTTATAATGAAGCCTTACATGTAGAGTCACGTGGTACTAAAAGAAAAGCTAATAAGGAAACTTCAGCCGCATTGTGGCACAGGCGCTTAGGTCATATATCTAAAAATAGAATTCAAAGGCTCGTGTCAGATGGCATTTTGGAATCCGTTGATTTTTCAGACCTTGATGTCTGTGTAGAGTGTATCAAGGGAAAACAGACCAAACATAAGAAAATATGTGCCAATAGAGCAACTGACGTCTTAGAATTAATACATACAGACATTTGTGGGCCATTCCCTGAGGCATCATGGAATGGTCAACAATATTTTATAACATTCATAGACGACTACTCAAGATGTGGCTACCTATATCTTATTCATGATAAATCAGAATCCTTAGATATGTTCAAGAAATTTAAGGTAGAAGTTGAGAACCAACTTAACAAAAGGATTAAAACTGTCAGATCTGACCGTGGCGGTGAATATTATGGTAAATCTGACGGATCAGGTGAACAATGTCTAGGACCATTTGCCAAATTCCTAGAGGAATGTGGAATAGTCCCACAATACACTATGCCAGGTTCACCTAGCATGAATGGTGTTGCTGAGAGACGAAACCGAACTCTTAAACACATGGTAAGGAGTATGATCAGTCATTCTACCTTATCAAAATCACTCTGGGGAGAGGCCTTAAAGACAGCAGTTTATATCCTTAATAGAATACCCACTAAAGTAGCTACTAAAACACCTTGTGAGCTCTGGACAGGCAAACAACCTACTCTAAAACATTTTCACATTTAGGGATGTCCAGCTGAGGCAAGGCCATATAGGCCAAATGAAAGAAAATTGGACTCCACAACAGCAAGTAGCTACTTTATTGGTTATTCTGAGCGATCTAGGGGCTATAAATTTTATGATCCCATACTGAGGAAAATATTTGAGACGGGAAATGCAACATTTTTTGAGGATGTTGAGTTGAGAGGGAGAAATGGAGTAAGGAACATTGTTTTTGAGGAGGAATCATCGTCTATGATTCCTACTACAGTTACTTCTTCGGACAATGTGTAGATTATTGTTCCTGTCATTGATCAAGAAGTGAATCCAGAACCCCAACAAAACAATGTTGAAGAAAATCCTCTTCAAGTTGAAGTTAATGTTCCACAAGAACAAATTCAACAACCTCAAAATGAATTGCCATTAAGAAGATCCACTAGGGAAAGAAGAAATGCTATTCCGAATGATTATGTTGTATTTCTTCAAGAGTTAGAGGATAATAATGGATTGATGGAAGATGATCCTATCAACTTTCACCAATCCATGAAAGATATTAATTCTCAAAAGTGGATTGAAGCTATGAATGAAGTGTATAAATCAATGCAAGACAATAAAGTTTAGGATCTTGTCCCTTTACCTGAAGGTAAGAAGCCCATTCGTTGTAAATGGATATTTAAAACCAAGAGGGATGCAAAAGGTAAAGTGGAAAGATATAAGGCTCGTCTTGTAGCATAAAGTTTTACTCAAAAGGAATTCATTGATTTCAAAGAGACTTTCTCTCCGGTTTCATCGAAAGACTCTTTTAGAATAATTTTATCACTTGTTGCACATTTTGACCTTGAGTTGCTTCAAATGGATGTTAAGTCTGCATTTCTCAATGGAGACATTGAGGAAACAATTTATATGGTGCAACCGGAAAACTTTGTGGTCGAAGATCCAAAGAATATGATATGCAAACTAAAGAAATCCATTTATGGACTCAAACAAGCTTCTCGTCAATGGTACCACAAATTTCATAATGTAATTACCTCTTTTGGTTTTGAGGCAAACATCACTAATAACTGTGTGTATCACAAGTTTAATGGGAGTAAATTTATATTTTTAATTTTATATGTTGATGATATATTGCTTGCCAGCAATGATTTAAATATGTTGCACAAAACTAAGAGATTTCTTTCAAATAATTTTAAAATGAAAGATCTTGGTGATGCCTCTTTTGTATTAGGGATCCAAATACATCGTGATCATTCACGAGGCATTTTTAGATTGCCACAAAAGAACTATATAGAAAAGGTGCTTAAGAGATTTGGCATGCAAGATTGTAAACCATGTGATACCCCTGTCGCTAAAGGAGATAAGTTTTGTCTCAAACAATGCCCTAATAACATCCTTGAAGTTAATGAAATACAGAAGATCCCTTATGCATCTTCTATAGGGAGTCTAATGTATGCTCAAGTATGTACGCGTCCGGATATTGCGTACATTGTAGGAGTGTTAGGCAGGTATCTTAGTAACCCTAGAATGGATCATTGAAAAGCAGCAAAAAGGGTTATGAGGTATCTTCAAAGAACAAAGGACTATATGCTTAAATATAGAAGATTAGATCAGTTGGAGATCATTGGGTATTCTGATTCTGACTTTTCTGGATGTCCGGATAGCAGAAAATCCACTTCAGGATGCATATTTATGTTGAGTAGAGGGGCTATATCATGGAAGAGCATTAAGCAAACGCTTATAGCTTCTTCCACTATGGAAACAGAGTTTGTGGCTTGCTATGAGGCATCTAATCATGGAAAATGGCTGTGAAATTTTGTCACTGGCTGCGCATTATAGATAATATTGAAAGACCACTAAAGTTGTTTTGTGACAATAGATCAGCAGTATTATATTCTAATAACAATAGAAGCTCAAGTAAGTCAAATTACATTGACATCAAGTTTCTAGTTGTGAAACAAAGAGTGCAAAATGGGTTAATATCCATAGAGCATATTGGGACAAATTCCATGTTAGCGGATCCACTTACAAAAGCATTACCACCCAAGGTCTTTCATAAGTATGTTGCTAAAATGACTGTATCTTTTATGTAAGAATATTTTGGTTTAGGGGGAGTTTGTACTAAGTCATTTCTTTTGTGACATTGCTCTATATTTTGATTGTGGATATGCTTAAGTTTTTCTGATCAGAAATAAAGTTTTTTTTGCACTCAAATTATTTATAAATGTTTAGATTTTGATCTCATTAAAGTAAAGTAGGACCAGTTGGAAATAGACATGTAAAGATCACATTTCATGTAATTTCCATGCTACACATGCACGATTGATCTATGTCATTTGATTATATTGATATACATGACCATTGATGGGTTTAGTTACACAAACGATAATGAAAACCGCTTTGATCCTATGTTAACACAATCAATGGGCGAGATTGTTTTGGATATACCATATTGTCAAAATAGCTATTTGAGAGCTCATAAAGTTAAATACATTCTATAAGGTTACATATGTGGCCCGGGGGGAGATTGTTGGAATAATTTAGCATTATGGGGCCACATATTTTAATATTTGAATGTATGGGCTATCATGGGATTAAGTTTGATTATGTGATCTATATGGAATAAATACAACAAGACTTAAGGGGTATATTCGTCATGTAAATTTATAATGTGTGGATACCATAGTGACAATTTTAGTTTGTTGAAGGGCCGAACTGAAAAATGTCACACACTATATATATGGGGTTATGGTCCCCAAATTACATAATTCTTATCACATTCTCTCCACCTTCTTCTAAAGAGAATTTTCAGATCTAATCTTGTGTCAATTTGGAAGATCTAAAACCTAGTTGACCTTCTTTTGCAAACATCAATGGATTCAGGTACAACTTCTGCTGAACTATTTAATTTCATATATTTGTTTCTCGACAGAATCAATATGGGTTGTATGTATTCAGATCTAGAATTTATTTATTTATTTATTACAACATTACCAACTTGATTTTTCCGAGCTTCAAGGTAACGGTGCAATTTCAGTAAGTTCAACTCAAAGACTATTATTAATTGTTGCAGTGTATTTCGGCGATCTCTTTTGAGCACAATGTATCCTTTTATGTAATGTGTTATTACTGGGTTTTAGCGGGGATCCCATTTCATGTTCGAGGAAATGACGTTGGTGGAGCTTCTCAAGTTTCAAAGATTGAATATGTAAAACTTTTGAAACTTGTATAAATGATTAACATCCCAGTTCTCAAGCTTAACGTTTAAGTTTTTCTTTATTTATTACTTCGACTCTATATGTTGTTTGTTGTTCACACTAGAGTTATGTTTTCTATGTTACATGTTCACTTTATGTTAACTTATATGCATAATATATCTTGTTTTAGAGCACTGCTTATTTGTCGTCAGTCTCAGAATTACATGCTCAAGTAGGTGTTGTGGCCTCAGGTTTAACTGTTGAAGTGTGATTTAAAAGTTTTGGTCATAAGTGGTAGTCCATCACCTATATTATCACGTTCTGACCACTCACAGGACACTCCTAGTTGAGCAGTCTCATATGATAGTTGTTTCATGACAGTATACACTGCTATTTATGTGAGGCTCTTTGAAAATTCAGTAATTTGTGCAAATCAACTTAACCTAAAATGTAGGCAAAACAACCATATGCTTTCATTGCAACCAAAAATGTGGTGGACTATTGGTCTAAAGACACATGTCACCAGCAGCAGCTTGTGCATAGTTTTCGTCACTGGTACTATGTGCTTAAGCTTTTAGTATTGTGAAAAGGGTTCTTTATCTGCTTTGCTTCAGCTACTCTTGTAATATCTTCTCGAGAAGGCCTACTTATAAATCCCAGGAAAAGATGGTTACTTTTCGGGGAAGCTCATTATGTTATACACATAGATAGCTGACAAATTTTTATTACTGGTCTCAGGGATCTAGCATTTGGCGATTTCCTTATTCAACTTTCTTCTTTAGAAGTCACGATTCAGGATTATTCTGATCTTCGGCAGGCGGTGCATGAAGACGATTTTGAGCCCCAGGCTGTTATGCCATTTTTATAAAAGTAGCAGAGTCAAGGAATCTAATCTTCAAAAGAAAACAAATTCCTCGGTAATTTTATCTTCAGATAGGTTAAGAGAAGCAAAGTTGTGCTCATAATTTTGATTTTTGGCCTTGACTGTTTCATTTTGGACCATTTTACTCCCTTTTTTGTTGGCATAAGCATACGATTGTTGTTAGGATTTCAACGTATTTTAAGATTGTTTAACCATGAAACCCTAGATATTTGAATAGGCGACCCATGTTGATTTGATTGAGAAAAAATAAATTAGCGGAAGTCGTACCTAAATCCATAGTTGCTGATTGAAAGAGAAGAATAATTGGTTTGATATTCCAAATTGACACAAATTCTAGATCTTATTTGTTTTCATAGAAGAGATTATGAGAATAACTAGAAGTTGTATAATTTGAGGACTATAACCCCTTATTTATAATATTGGCAGTTCTTAATTTGGCTCTTCAATAAATTAGAATTGCACTGTAGTTGTGCTTTACACCATAACAGTTATATCCTTAAGCTTTTTAACTTCAATTCATAATTTGATTATTTTAGTTGTGCTTTACACCAAAATAACACAATACATTTTACATATGTGGTCCAAATGCTGGAATTTTCCAATAATCTTCCTCTAGGCCATATATCTAGCAACCTTATAAATGTGTGTAACTTTATGAGTTTCAAAATTTGCTATTTATAACATAAAGTATTTCCGAAACAATCACGTCCATTAACTATGCCGACAAAGAGTCATAGCGACTTTTGTTACTTTTAGCGTAACTAAACCCATCAGTGGTCATATATACCAATACAATCAAACAACATAGATCAATCATTAATGTGTTGTATGAAAATCACATGATATGTGGTCTATTCATGTCTATTTCCAACTGATCCTATTTTAGTGAGATCAAAACGTTCAGTATTTGAACAACTTATAGTGCAAACAAAACTTTATTAATTTAATTCTGATCAGAAAAAAGAACTTCATATATGTCTGTAACCGAAGTATAGAGCAATGTGTCATATGACTATACAAAATACAAACTCTCCATAAACAAAAATATCCTTACATAAAAGTTACACCAATTGAGGAACGTGCTCATGAAAGACCTTGGATGATAATCTTTTTGTAAGTGGATCCGCCATAATGGAGTTTGTCACAATATGCTCTATAAATTACAATTTCTTTTGCACACTTCCTTTATTGAAAAATAATATGTTATTTATTGTCACATAATATTACTTTAGTGGTCTTTCAATTTTTTTAATATTGCATAACTTTGCGATAAAATTTTGCGATTATTTTCCATCGTCGGATGCTACATAATAGAAAATAAATACTAGTTCCAAAATAGAGGAGGCTATAAGTGTTTGTATGATAACTTTTCTTATATAGCTTCACCAAAAAAATTATCATTATTACCTACAGTGGATCTTTTATACTCTTGGCATCCAAAATATTCAGATCGTAATACTGTATGATCTCCAACCAATTTGATCTTTTATCTGTGAGCGTATAATCTTTTGTTCCCTAAAGATATCTCGTAACCATTTTGATCATTAATTATTGATCCACTTTCAATGTCAGTAAGATACCTGCCAAAAATACATGCAATATCCATATGTGTATATGCTTTAGCATGCATTAGACTCCACAACACAAATGCATGAGGAATCTTTTGCATTTCTTTGGCTTCAAAGATGTTATTTTATAACTATATAAGACAGCATTTGTCTCTTTTGACAAAAGAGAATCTATTGATTCATTTGCATACCAAACCTTTTTAAGCACTTATTTGCCTAGCTCTTGTGTGATAATCCAAATATCACAACATAAATAGTAGTGGTGTATCTGAATCCCTAATACAAAGGAGTACGACATAAGTAGGTTCTTTCAGTTGTTTCACCAATATCTTTATTGAGAAACACGATGTTAATATTCATGGGATATTGCTTAAAATTACAATATGCAACAAATCTCAAAGTGATTCCAAAGAGTTTCACTAAAACCAAAGAGAAAGTTTCCTTTTAAAAAATATTTTCCTTTTAAGAATGGTGTTTTCTATAACAGAGCCTTATACCCTTCCATATTATCCACTTGATTCCTTTTGGTTTTGAAAGGTTATTCATAACCAATGATCTTGTTACCTAAACTAAGCGAAAAATTTCAAACTTTATTATTCTTACAGATTTACACTATGTATATATACCTCAAATCCACATTTCGAATTAGTACATTGTATGGATTGATATAAGTCCACAGTATCATCTTCACCAATTCATTATTTATCTTTATGGAGAAATAATACATAATCATCCAGAATAGTATTTCTTCATTTTTAAGTGGATTTCCTAGTGGCCTTGCACTTTGAGATTGTTGAGTTTGTTTTCTTGAAATAATATCTTAACTTGAAGAAAATTTTATTTGACATTTTTTTATTATGGTTCTTAATTTACTTTTTGTCAATGAAAGGAAACAAATCACATATATTATCCGAAGAAGTAATTGTAATTGAATCGAAGATAATGATTCTTCTTAAAGACAATGATCCGTACTTTATTTTTCCTTCTAAACTCAGCATTCTCAAAAATTGTAGCATTTCCTATCTTAATTTTTTTCTCTCTTAACGTGGGTTTATAAACTTTTAGCTTTTATGTTGCTTAGAATATCAATAATATATTTGCTATCTTTGGTGCTTTAATCTAGAACTATTTAGTAACCTAAAACAAATAATCATATTAATCACCAAATCAAAATTTGAGACTTCATTATAAAAGTTATTTTGCATAAGTAGATATAAGATATATTTTAAACATTAGGAGTTTTAATTACAATAATGTTTGAATTTATTCATAAATTAATCTTATTATTTCTAAATGAACAATAATAATCATATTTGTTCGTATTGAAAATTAGAAACCAAAATATGTTTAAGTGACAGTATAACAACAATATCAAACAAATCCAAAACAACATGCATATCTTTTTAGACATGACGTGTGTGATGTCTAGTAAAATTCTTCTTATATGTTCATAGATTTCATAAAAGAAACAAGTATAAATATATCTTTATGTTATTTCTTTTGTTTAGGCCCTTAGCGACTTTTTTATTGTTATTTATATATTTATTTACTATGTACGATAAATGAGTACTTTCTATCTTATCATGCTTCAATTTCTTTTCTCTTCTTCTTACCACAATGTGAAATGAGCTCAATAAGAGATCAATTTATCCTTAAGAAAATTAACAATAATCTTAAAATTATTATATTGTGAATAAAGAAAGTACTAAAAGAATAACAATAATTTGAGTGCCTTTAATTTTTGAACCAATATTTTCTATGTAGTACCCATCTATGTTTTCTTTCTTTGACTTTATGGAATCAAGCAATATTCAGCTTGCTTGTTTCTCCTTACTATTTTGGCAAAACGCTTTTCATTCTCAGTAAAGAACTCCTTAAAATTAGTTATGCTTACGGATACCACATTCTTGAATGCAATAACAAAGAACATGTTTTCTTAATAATTCTTAGAGTTAGTCCCAAACAAGACGAGACTATTAAAATTGGCAGATATTTTAATTAAATTAGTTGAAAATTGAGCAAAAATTAAGAATTGACCGTATATGCTCATATCCAAATATCAGTCAAGTAAGTTCAAATAACTGTTAAAGTCTCTTCTTAAGATACCTAGCACAACATTAATATCAAGTCTTTGGATAGTAATATTAACTATAATGGGTACTCTTGTTGTAATGATCAACAATAGATTCAAGCCAAATAACAATCTTCCTTTGGTCGATTAGTTATTCACTTGTAAAACATTATAATTGTCACATATTTATCATCATACATGTGTAAGTTATTCGATCTAATATTAGTCTTTCTTTGGATCGGTTAACATCCGCATGAATAAATACACACAAATATCAAACATTCATAAACAACTAAAATATGAGAGGCCACTTTGGTGATATGATATTTCAATTAGCTTACTTAGAATGTAGGATATTTACAATTAGTTTGCAAAATGACATCAAAAATATATTTGAATTTAATTCCTAGTGTATGTGCAATATTTCGAATGTTATAAAACACTCTCAAAAGTACTTTAAGTCTACATGACACTTGAAAATCGTAAAATTATAACTATGGTACATGTTTTAATCATAGCTGTTATAATATTTTACTTTAAGAATGTGATTCATGAAATTTTCTAAAGGGTTTTGGATCAAATGTCCCTATTCTCAAAGCCCGTGCATAAAAAATCTATACTCATAAATTCATGTAAATTAAGTCCCTGTTTTGTTATTTTTTGCCAAATCGTCCCCTTCCATAAAATCGGTCCAGCATTGAAATCAATAGCAAAAGTGGCATAAATTAGCCAAAAACTAAAATAGGGGCCTAATTTTTACAACTTTTTTGGGAGGGGCTTTTCTTCCACCATCTTTCAATTCTGAGGAGTTGGCAGTCATTCCTTGTTTTGTAAATAAATATAATACAAGATATCATAAATAAATCACATAACAAATGTCACGGATGAACGCCATAATTAAATGCCACATAAAATTATACATAAATGACATAGTAAATGTCGTAATAAATAACATGAACGAATGTGGTAGCTATGATATCTGAACCATAGTATAGCTATACAGAATGCTAATGTATCACTTTATATTTATTTGATTATTTGAATATTTAATTAAGGTCAGCAACCATGCATTTTGGTAAAATATGAAAATCACTACTCTTTTTATTTTACGATAACCAAAGCATGAAAGTGAAACATGTTTTCAAGAGCCATATAAAATATCTGTAACTATCAAACATTAATGCATCAAATAATAAAACATGTCTTTTCTTATTCCAACATGTTGCATCATTAAATTAATTGTAACTGACGCATTTAGTGCTTTTATGGTAACAAATTACTTCATTCATTACCATAACAACCACATTTGATGCATTTATAATAAAAATAAATGCAATTGACCACTACGTGGTCCAAAATGTAAACTAGTGTCATGTTTAAAATTTATTTCAATTATAAAATAAACACTTTAAATGAGCATACTTTATTCCTAATTAATCAAAATTTCTGAAATAACCAAAATACCTTATATATATCCAAATTATTTAATCTAAAGTTGCTAAGTGTAAAATAATCATAAAACCGGATTTATATTATTTGCATAAAATATCCATACCATTGATAAACATTAAAGAAAATGACTGTACATACCAGATCATAATGGATTCCTCATATTAAAATTCACGACTTAGTTGTTTTTGAAATTTTGAGGAATTTAGATTATTTCTCATAATTTAGTGATTTTAAAATTCTAACTTATTTTATAAATAATTTACCGATCATTTAGATCTATATTTCTACACCATAACAATTTCACAAATTAGCCTTTCAAATTACAATATGTAAGAAAATTAATACTAAATCAAATCCAAAATCATCACAAGAAAATCGTTGATACATAGATCAAGAACATCTGAAACTTAAGTGGAGTTTAATGACTTCTAAATGAAGTTTAATTTAGAACTTACTCATTATTAAAAAAATTAAAAAAATCAATGAAATCAATGATGGGTAGCTCTGATATCACTTATTAGGATTTCAACATACTTTAGGATTGTTTAATCCTTAAGCCTTTAACTTCAATTCATAATTTGATCATTTTAGTTCTGGTTTACACAAAAATAGCACAATGCATTTTACCTTACCTATGTTGCCTACATGTTGAAATTTTCCAACAATTATGGCTAAAAAGACTGTTATAGGATTTTCTTACCGTGGATGAACAAAATGAAGGCCAAATATATCATTGATTTCGTACTTCGAAATTAGAGCAATATGATTTTGTATAATAAACTAACAAATATGCATGTATAGCATAGAAACTTGCAGTTATACTTTAAGACTCAAAACTGGAATACATAGGATCCAAGTGAATGTTTGAAATTTCTTACGTTATACCACAACTTTTATTTTCTCTTGATATAGCAGTACATGAATCGGTGTTTTCCTCCTTTAATATCAAAGATCTCTCCTGGTCAAGCATATAACAGCATGAGTCCCACACCAGTTGATCTACTAGCACTCCCAATCACCTTCTACTCCTGTGTATTATTGTTTTCTCATTTTTCTTTGAATAATCCGTTTTATGTTTCTAATATTATCTGATTTGTATTTATTTGCACATTTTCAAGTGAAGAAAAACTAAATTGCAATTTTTGTGGTCAATGTAAATGACGGTAGGAGGCACATAAGAGAAAACTGTAAACTACTTGTAGATGATGGAACTTTAAAGGCATCCGAGCAAAACACATGTTGCTGAATGAAAAGGTACAAATCGGACTTTTTTATGTTGTTAGATTTGAAACCTGTAATATTCTGTGTTTTTTATGTTTGCATTCAAGTAATGTCATCTACTTGGATTTAAAAAAATGAGCTTTGATTTTCAAAGCCGACTTTAGCTCAGTTGGCAGAGCAGAGGACTATAGTAATCTCAACAGATAAATCCTTAAGTATTCAAACTTGTATTTGTCCACATTTTAACCTATTTGTTAATTGTTGATGTTATCCCACATTTTAACCTATCTTTTTAAAGTATTCAAACATGTATTTGTGAAAATAGCTATATTATATTACATAATTTTTTTTAACGATTTTTCCACTGTTTAAAAAAGTTCAACGGAACAATCAAGTCCAAAAATAAGATTTTCAAACTGAATCTCAGAATATTAAATGGTGAATGATAAGTTAAATTGCCGAGGTTGTTATGCTATATTTAGTTTGTTCAGTATACACCATGGTGATGTTTTTGCACAAGTGCTGAATTTAGAAAATGGCATTGTTAAGCATTGTTAAGTTAAAAGTGCTGACTTTAGTTTGTTCAGTATACACAGGACTTTATAGTTTAGGAATGTTGCCATTTGTTAAGCATACTCTCATAATGGAAATTAAAGAATCTTTATAGAAAGGAAGGATAAAATAACAAATATCACTTTTAGGCCTTTTTTTTGGATGATGAGTAATTCGCATCTAGCATGGTAGTTGGTACTATGTAAAGTTTAACTCTCACAGGTGCCCCGTGTCACAAAAAATATAGATCTTTGGTTCAATGTATATCTACCTCTTTTTATTTTATTAAAAAAAAGGTGGAGAAAAAAGAAAAGGAAAGAAAGAGAAAAGGAAAAGAACAATGAATTGCTACCTATCATCAAGTTGCAATTTCTGAAATAACAAACAAGTACCATTTTAGCAGCTATGTAACAAATAACTCTCTCATTAATGGTCAGATTGAATTAATTACTAAACATTGCATTTACACAAAAAATATAACCACTAATAGTATCGTATGGTATGCATCTATATATATTCCTAAAAATATATAAAAATTTGTGACTTATAACCATGTGTGTATTAAACATCTCATATGTATGTGCATATATTTATAATGCATATGTGCACATATCATATATACGTGTATACGTTCATAACATGCCATGTTATATATATTAATAAAAAACACACACACTAATACACACACATATATATAGGGCAAGGATCGACTACACCACATTTCAACAGCATCTCTATTCTTCTATAGTTTAAACTACACATTCCGATTTAAATAATATACCTTCTCTCTTTTGTCATCCCATTATATTATTTAAATCTGAATGTGTGTTAGAAATTTAAGGAATAAAGATGCACCAAAATGAAGTGTAGCCGATCCTTGCGTGCACGCGTGCGCGCGCGCACACACACATATGAAAAAAAATTGGGACACAAAACGGTGATAAGATGATCCAAAGATTCGGATCTAGTGTATCACCAATCATGTTTTAATTTATGTCCAAATAGCCATGTGTTCTTGCGTGTAGATAATGATCGGCTCATTTTCACTTTTTCTACGAATATAAGCGAAGGAAGTTGTTTTTTTTGTTCCATCCATTTCCAAAAAAAGAGGTCAGGCGGTCCTCGTTGTGTTACATGCGTGGAGCAGGTTGTGAGTGTGGGATTTGGGCGTTACGGGTAGAGATTGGGTGAGATTATATTTGGTTTATTATCTGTTTGGTATTACTAAACATATCAGAAAAATCAAAGGACCTAAGGTAATTATTATTTTTATTAGAAAGTAATGCTAGGATTTAAAAGATATATGTCAGTTTTTATTTTTAAATTTAAAGTTGTGCTAAATGCATACCAAAAACTTTTATAATCCACCCCGTCTTCATTTTACACCCCTCCCCACAATTACTCGTGCCTTCTCTAATTTAACACACATATTATTTTACCATTACCCAGCTCTGCCAGCCAACCGAATGGTGCCAGCCAAATTGTGTGTTTTCCCTCACAAACAGCTCAGTTCGGTAGACGGTACAACGTCGGTTGACTTGCTAATTTTAAAATCTTCCTTTTTTGTCGGATTTCATTCACCACTCTTAATTTATTGTTACACTTTTAGCAATTAATGAAACTTGCTAATGAATGGATATAGATCACATGCTTTGGAAAAAATTGAGCAACATACACCAAATCAATCTCAGCATTCTCTGTTTACCTCAACAACACCCTAATCATTAATCTCATTTTCATGGACCTTGTCTTTATAGCCTATATTTGCTTTGAATTTTTCCTTCTTTTAGGTTAATAATGCTCCAAAATTGATTTTAAAAAGACTTTCATATCGTTCGTAATTTATACCGCAAGGTTTCAACATGCACTTTTTTCGATGTACGATAGTAAACAATTTACAAAGCTTCCTTCATCCAGTTTAATGCTGTAGCCTCCTCTTCTTTGGAAAATCCAAAATAAAAGTATAAAACCCTAGCTCTTTCAATATATCAAAAGATATGAAAAGAATTGAAAAAACACTTCAACCACAACCATCGTTATTAACGCAAAAGATATGAATTTCTACAAGCAAACACTCATCATTATGTCAGGTCTACTAGCTGTTAAATATAGTAACGCTCCAATCATACTACGATATACTTTTTGGTCAATACTTTTGCCACTTTCATCTTTATCAAGTTGTATGGTTGTACTCATAGGAGTCGTTTAATAGAAGTATTTTCCTATCAAAGCGTTTAATTAGATTGTTACAATATTTTTCTTGATTAATAAAAAATACCATTTTCTAGTTGTTTTATTTGTAAGCCAAGAAAATAATTTAACTCACCAATATGTGACATTTCAAATCATCTGGTCATTATTTTAGAAAAATCTTGACGTAGTCTTCATTTGTATATCCAAATATAATATCATCAACATATATTTGAACGATTAAAATATCTTGTTTATTTCTTTTAATAAAAAGAGTTTGATAAACCTTTTCAATTTCAAAACCAGAATCTGTTAAAAATCTTTTAAGACGATCGTACCAAGCACGGGATGCTTGTTTCAAACCATATAAAGCATTTTTAAGCTTATAGACATGGTTAGAAAATTGTTCATGTATGAATAACGGAGTTTGTTCAACATAAACATTTTCTTTTATGAAATCATTTTAAAAAGCACTTTTGACATCCATTTGATATAATTTAGAAGGCAGCATCGCACATATCAAATCTCAAGCTACGAGTACGACAATGGTGGTTTATCATTGGTTGGCTGCAACAAAACAGGGAGCCCAACAATAAAACACACATATAACCACTCACATGTCACTGCGACCACAACCCATTTATGTTCTCGGCCACCCCCGCAATGTTGAAATAAGTCAACAAGCAGAAAAAGTCCAAGAAAAAAAAATAGGATGATCCGCCGAGCACGAAAAAACCAATTTACCGAACTAATTTGATTGACTGGCCTATTAGCTCAGTTGGTTAGAGCGTCGTGCTAATAACGCGAAGGTCGCAGGTTCGAGACCTGCATGGGCCATTCGTCTTATTATTTTTAAAATCCAACCATTATTTTCCCTAACCACAACAAACAACTCACACCTCTTACTAATTTCATGTCGACCTAAATTACCAATCAACTAAACAAAATATTCCTTTTTATTCCTCAAATCAACACATAATACTTGCATCAGATCTACAATCCACAGCAATATTACAGCAGTCGGAAAAAAATATCAAAAATTTACCTCTAACACTGAAGCAATTGGAGAAGGGCAACAATTCTGCTCCATGAAAAAATCGAAGCAGTTTACCATTTAACGAATACAAGGAGGAAAATGGTTGTGGTGCCACGTACTCGAAACAGGCACCGGGCATGATGTTGGATGCCCGGTGCAAGGTCCCGAATGACGTTTATAATTTCTAAATTTGTCCCATGAATATGGCAGTATTTGAAGCTGACAGAAGGACAGTCCTGGTCTGTCTGGTTGGTATTATTACAGTTGAGATGCGAGACTTTTGGGCTTCGGCTCTGAGTTAAGTTGGAAAATATATCGAGCTTATTTTGATCGAGCCGGTTAATGTTTGGGCTTTTGAAATGTTGGCTTGGTTCGGTAAATCGGTTTTTTCGTGCTCGGTAGATCATCCTGTTTTTTTTTCTTGGACTTTTTCTGCTTGTTGACTTATTTCAACATTGCGAGGGCGGCCGAGAAAATAAATGGGTTGTGGTCGCGGTGGCATGTGAGTGGTTATAGGTGTGTTTTATTATTGGGCTCCCTGTTTTATTGCAGCCAACCAATGATAAACCACCATTTTCATACTTGGAGCTTGAGATTTGATATGTGCGATGTTGCCTTCTAATGATATTAAAAGGGAATTGTTTGATTCTTACCTGTTTGGTTGTCCCTCACCGTGCCTTGTGGTGATTTGATATGTGGATAATTAAAATCAATCTTCTAGCTGAAACAAGAAACATTCATAGCTTAAACGGAAAGAAGCAACTATAATACTATAAAGGAGAGGTAATGGGTTCAATTTCGTCAAGAGTCATAAATTCTTTTTTTGTATTTTGATAAAAAAAAATTGAATGAAAGTTATATATATATATATATATATATATATATTATCAAGTTGTGTTATGAAAAACTACAAATTCAAATAGTATATATACATACATATATAAAATTATAAATCTTCAAAAGAGACTATTCCAAGTTCTCATCTTAAATTGATGAAAGTATTTTCATTTAAAGGTTTTGTAAAAATATCTGCCAATTGTTTATCAGAGGAAACAAATTCTAGATTTATCAAATCCTTTTCAATATTATCATGAAGAAAATGATGACGAATGTCAATGTGTTTTGTTCGTGAGTGATTGACAGGATTTTTAGATAAATTAATAGCACTAGAATTATCACAGGAAATAGTTGACTTAGATAAATTAAAACCAAAATCTTGTCGTGTTTGTTGCATATAGATAACTTGAGCACATGCCAGAGCTGCAGAAATATATTCTGCTTCGCATCTCGATAATGAAACACGGTTTTGTTTCTTACTAAACCAAGATACAAGAGATCGTCCAATAAAGTGACAAGTACCACTTGTACTTTTTCTACCTGTCCGGCTTCCTCCAAAATCAGTGTCACTATAGGACACTAATTCAAAAGGACATTTCTTTGGATAGAATAGTCCAAAGTCCTTGGTTTTATTAAGATACCATGGTATGCGTTTTACTGCTCGTAAATGTGATTCTTTGGGATCTGCTTGAAATCGTGCACACAAGCAAACACTCATCATTATGTCTAGTCTACTAGCTGTTAAATGTAGTAACGATCCAATCATACTACGATATAATTTTTGATCAACACTTTTGCCACTTTCATCTTTATCAAGATGTATGGTTGTACTCATAGGAGTTGGTTTGATAGAAGTATTTTCCATATCAAAGCTTTTAATTAGATTGTTACAATATTTTTCTTGATTAATAAAAATACCATTTTATATTTGTTTTATTTGTAAGCTAAGAAAATAATTTAACTCACCCATATGTGACATTTCAAATTCTCTAG
Source organism: Allium cepa (assembly GCA_030765085.1). Classification (NCBI taxonomy): domain Eukaryota; kingdom Viridiplantae; phylum Streptophyta; class Magnoliopsida; order Asparagales; family Amaryllidaceae; genus Allium; species Allium cepa. Next base: position 131,228,089 of record CM060940.1, on the reverse strand, counting down.
TCATTATTTTAGAAAAATCTTGACATGGTCTTTCATTTGTAGATCCAAAAATAATATCATCAACATATATTTGAACGATTAAAATATCCTGTTTATTTCTTTTAATAAAAAAAGTTTGATCAACCTTTCCAATTTCAAAACCAGAATCTATTAAAAATCTTTTAAGACGATCGTACCAAGCACGGGGTGCTTGTTTCAAACCGTATAAAGCCTTTTTAAGCTTATAAATATGGTTAGGAAATTGTTCGTGTATGAATAACAGAGGCTGTTCAACATAAACATTTTCATTTATGAAGCCATTTAAAAAAGCACTTTTGACATCCATTTGATATAATTTAAAGTTATGAAAACATGCAAATGCTAGTAAGATTCGTATTGCTTCTAGTCTAGCGACTGTAGCAAACGTTTCTTCATAGTCAATTCCTTCTTCTTGATTATATCCTTGAGCAACTAATCTAGCTTTATTTCTATTAATATTTCCTTGTTCATCTGCTTTATTTTTGAAAACTCATTTTTTACCAATAACTGATTGGTCACTAGGCCATGGAATTAAATCCCAAACGTCATTTCTTTCGAATTGGTTTAACTCTTCTTGCATAGCGATTAACCAATTTTCATCGGTAGATGCTTCTTTAATATTTTTAGGTTCAATATGAGAAAGAAAAACTACAAGACCCATTTGATTTAATTGACTTCTTGTTCTAACAGATGAATTGAGTTCTCCGATAACATTAACAGAAGGGTGATCTCTTAATATTTTAGGTGGAGATCTTAATTCATTGTTATTGTGGACAATGTTTTCATTATTTTCAACATTTGAAATTTCTGTGTCTGTGATATTATCAGGGAATTCTTCATCATCTCTTATACTTAGGATTTGTTTAAAATTTTCATCGAAAGATACATGAAGTGTTTCTTCGATGATATTTGTTCTTTTATTATAAATTTGATGATCTTTGTTTCGATCCGAATATCCTAAAAATATTCCTTCATCGGATTTTAAATCGAATTTACCAAGCTGATCTTTTGTGTTTAAAACAAAACATTTCGAACCGAAAACTTTAAAATAAGAAATATTTGGTTTTCTTCCATTAAGAAGTTCATAATGAGTATTCTTAGTTAATGGTCGAATAGAGACACAATTCAAAACATAACTAGCTGTTGCACTGCTTAGCCCAGAAATGTTTTAGTAATGTACTTCCATTTAACAAAGTCCTTGCACATTCTTGTAAGCTTCTATTTTTACGTTCTACAACTCCATTTTGTTGTGGAGTTCTAGGAAACGAAAAATTATGGAATATTCCATTTTTCTTACAAAAACGTTCAAAGGCTTCGTTTTCGAATTCATCTCCATGATCAATTCTTATGTTTTTGATTTTCAAACCTTTAAAATTTTGAATTCTTTTGACAAAAGTTTTGAAATTATTAAAGGTATCACTTTTATTTTTCATAAAGATAGTCAAAGTATATCTAGAAAAATCATCAACAATAACAAACACATATCTACTATGATTAATGGATTGTACTTGTGTTGGTCTAAATAAATCAATATGTAGTAATTCAAGTGGTTGTGAAGTTGAAATGACCTTTTTAGATTTAAAAGATGGCTTAGTTAACTTACCTAACTGACATGCATCACAAATATGATCAATTTTAAATTCATTTTTGGTAGACCTTTCACTAAATCATTTTTAGGGAGCTTGTTTATAGTTTTGAAGTTAATATGACAGAATTGTTTGTGCTATAACCAAGGATCATTTTCTTTGGCTATTAAACACATATCTGAATTATGATTTATTTTCATATTCAGAACATATATATATTTCTGTCTCTATTTCCTTCAAAGATAAGATTTTGATTTTGATCAAAAATACTACATTTGTTTTCAGAAAAAGTGATTTTGAATCCTTTGTCACACAATTGGCTGATACTAAGTAAATTATGTTTTAATTTTTGACTAACAAAACATTTGAAATAAGAGGTAAATTTGAAATACCATTATTGCTCACATCGCCTTTGCCGATGATATAACCTTTGAAGTTGTCTCTAAAAGTGACGGAGCCTCCATCTGAATAAGTAATATTCGATAGCATATCTTTGTCTCCTGTCATATGTTTTGAGCAACCACTGTCGAGCATCCATTTTCCTCTTTTCTTGAGTGGGACCTGCAAAAAATATGAGATAATATTGGTACCCACTTTTTCCATAGGGTCCTAAGAGTTAAATCTTAGGAAACCAAACCCAAGAGGGCTTAGTATTTCATTTAAAAATGTAATCTTTATTTTTATGAACAATTTCAAGAAAGGTGTTCTTATATTTCTTCCTAATCAGACTGTTGTTTTTTTTAGGAACCTAGACATTTATGCTTTTTGGGTAAGAATACATTTTTGTCTGTACAGTAGTAGGATTAATATTTCTCTTAATTTTCTTTCTAGGTGAAATTGTGTTTTCTTAACATATCCTAATCCTTTTCTACTTGAAACAGATTGAGAGCTATCAATAATTTTAGATAAAGTTTCTCTTCCTTTATTAAAGTTTGAAATATTTTTGGCGATGCTTTCTAAATTAGTTTTGAGACTAGTAATATCCAACTCTATTAATTTTACCTTAGTTTTTAGCTCATGATTTTCAGAAACAAGAGCATCATTCTTCTCTTTTTGAGTTTCAATTTCATGACTCAAAAGAGTGAGTTGAGAATTGATATTAGCGAATGATTCTTGTAATTTTCAAGTTCTTCCTCTAGTATTTTCTTCTCATCTTTAAGCATATCTCTTTCGTGTTCTGCTTTGTTCTGATGTTCACGAGTCTCCTTATATTTTCTTTTGAGATTTTTCAGAGTATCAACTAGCTCTAAATTTATCTCTATCATATCATCAAAAGTAAAATCACTAACCTCGTTTTCAGTAGCCATGAAACTGACATTTGCTTGCTCATTTTCACTTTCACTACTATTATCTGATGAAGAAGTATCTGAAATCCCATGTTACAGAGAATGCTTTTTTCTTATCTTTTCTACCATTGTTGAAGTATTTTTTCTTTAACTCTGGACATTCTTTCTGGATACGACCTTTCTTATGGTAATTAAAGCATTCTAGAACTGAAGATGACGGTTTGTTTGGAAAGTTCTTTTTTCCATTATTTCTGTTATTTTTCCGGAATTTCAAGAACTTTTTGAAATTTTTGGCAATAAATGCTAGATCTTCTTCATCCGAATCTTCATCTTTTTCTTCTTCAGCATGAAAAGCTATATTCTTTTTGTCTTGCGCTTGTACTTGTTTTGCCTGCAAATTTACTTCGTAGGACATTAGATTTTCCTATTAACTCTTCAGGTTTTATGGTAGAGAGGTCATTAGCTTCTTCAATAGCCAAGACTTTTCTTTCCCATTCATCCGTTAAAGAGTTTAGGATTTTTGATACAGTGTCAAAATCGGTGTACTTTTGATACAATCCTAATAGTGAATGATAGATATCTTGAAATCTAGAGTACATATCATTGATGGATTCATCTTGTTTCACTCTAGAATTTTGAAACTGATTTTTGAGCATGGAGATTTTGCTTTGTTTAACTTTGTTAGTTCCTTCATGAGTGATTTTAAGTGTTCTCCATATTTCATAAGCAGTTTGACACATGCTAACACGATTAAATTTATTTCTATCTAGTGCACAGAATAAAATGTTCATAGCTTTAGCATTGGCAGTAGCATCTAATTTTTGTGTGTTTGACCAAGTGGAGTATTCTCCAGTAGGAAAAGTGTATTCATTTTGCATGATATTCCATGATTCAAAACTATTAGATTGCATGTATATTCTCATACGAGTAGACCAATAATTATAGTTCAAACCATTAAAAAATGGAGGTCGTGTAGTGGATTGACCTTCAATAAAACTAGTGTTAGTAACAGTGTTGGTAGTGCTGGTGTTGTTTTCCATATTAGCAAGATATTAGATAACTTTGTAACGGTTATAAGATGTCTTGCTCTGATACCAAATGAAAGTGTGTAGGATCGTGCAATATGGATATAATAATGCAGAGTATAGTAATGTAGTAAATAGTGCTAAATATAAAAGCAGTAATATAATAAAATTAACACCAGAGATTTTATACTGGTTCGAAGCACCGTCCTACGTCCAGTCCCAGACTCCTTCTGAAATTTCAGTAAAACAACAATTCTCACTTAACCCGGAGGAACAGGTATACACAGTCTGAGCAGCAGAACAGACACTTGAGCAGAAGAACAGGATTTTTACCTCAGCAGCAGAAGAGGACTTCACTAATACAAAAGTATATCTGACATTGTGTGTTCTTGATAACACTAATTTGTCCTTGATAGTACAAACCTCCTATAATCAAATCCTCAAGTATATGAAGTGTATGTGAAGATATGAAGAGAAGGTACTACTAAGTATCGAAGATTATGAAAGTTTATTTGATGATTAAAAGCAGTAAAAATGTTTGTTCGCTGTTTGAATGCAAATATTAAACACAAGAAGAATATTAGAGAGTTAGAATGAAAATCGGTGAATATGAAGTGTTTGGGAGTATGTATATGTAGTAGTTGAAGAGTTACTGCCATTAGTGAAGGTTTCTAATGAAGAGGAGCATCTATTTCCGTTCAGAGAAGGGTTGATTCCTTTCGCAGAAGAAGATGTCTTTTCGAAAATATGGCAGTTGGTCTCGGGTCAGTCGACTGGTCGTTCTTGGTCAGTCGACTGACTGTGCAAAAGATTTAAAAAATAAACAGTGCATATTGTATATGTACACAGTCATTCGACTGGATGATCCTGGCCAGTCGACTGGCTAAGTTATTTTTGCACAATATGCTTCTGTTTTGTTTAATTATGAGAAACATGAAGTGCGGACTACTTGAGGATAGATTTTAACAAATTTCTAAGATTCAATCATAAGTACTAGATAGTGAGAACATAGATTAAAAGTCTTGATATAGCCATAGTCCTTTGATTATCTCTTTTTGTCGTGAATTCTCTTTCTCTTCTATCTTGCTTTGTCATGAATCAAAAACTAGTGATTCAACAACATCTACTCATATTATGGTTGAATGCTTTTATAAGTATATGAAGAACATTTAGAGATGTGATAATTTAAACAGCAAGAATCATAAGATCATAAGGTACAATATTTCAGGAGTTTTTAATGATGTAAAATTCATGGGGATAATCAATATTAAGGAATTCTTTACAAACTAAAAAGTATTTCTTGTCGAAAATGATAAGGGGAACAAGCACGCTTTATATTGCTTGATTCCATAAAGTCAAAGTAAGAGAAACATAAACGAGTACCATATGGAAAATGACTGCTTCAATAGTTAATGCACTCAAGTTAATTTTTTTGTACTCCCTTTATTCACATTATAACCATTTTAAGGTTATTATTAATTATTAACTTTTAAGAATAAGACGACTTCCTATCAAGTCCATTTAACATAGTGATAAGAAGAAGAGAGGTTGATGCATTTTAGATTGAAAGTACTCATTTAACATACATTGTAAATAAATGTATAAATAAAGATAAAGAAGTCTCTAAGGATCTAGAAGAAAAGATATAACATATAAATATATTTATAGTTGTTTCTTTAATCGGATATACAAACATATAAAGTAAAGTATACTAGATATTTTTAAGTTATTATCGGGATTTCAGTTATATTGTTTAGGCTTATTTGGTATTTTTGTTATGCTGTCATTTAAACAGATTTTAGTTTTCTATTTCTAATATGAACAAATTAGGTTATTACTGTTCATTTAGAAATAATAAGATTTATTTATGAATAAATTCAGACATTGTTGGAATTAAAGCTCTTAAGGTTAAAACACGGTCTACATTAACTTATGATGAGTTCCTTTTATAATGAAGTCTTAAATTTTGATTTGGTGATTAATATGATTATTGGTTATAGCTTACTAAATAATTCTAGATTAAGGCACTAAAGATAGAAAATATTTTATTAATATTCTAAACGATTTAAAAGTTATAGTTTTATGAACCCCTTTAAGGAAAAGTTTTAAGATGGGAAATGCAACAGTTTTTTAGGATGTTGAGTTTGGAAGGAGAAATAAAGTATAGATCATTGTCATTGAAGTGAATCATTACATTTGATTCAACTATAGTTATTTTTTTGGATAATTTATAGTAATTGTTTTCTTTCATAGAAGTAAATCAAGAACTATAATAAGATAATATTAAACAAAATTTTCTTATGAATCAGCGTCTTTAAAGAGAATCATTATTTTGATTCAACTATATTTTACTTCTTCGGATAATGTATGAGATTTGTTTTTTATCATTGACAAAGTAAATCGGGAACCATAATAAGAAAATGTTAAACAAAATGATTAGTGATCAAAACGGTTATGGGATATCTTTAAGGAACAAAAATATCATATGCTCATATATAAAATATCGGATTGGTTGGAGATCATAAAGTATTACGATCCGAAAATTTTAGATGTCGAGAGTACAAAAGATCCACTTTAGATAATAGTTTCTTTTGGGTGGAGATATATAAGGAAAGTAGTCATACAGACACTTATAGCCTCTACTAGGAACTAATGTTTATTTTCTATCATCGGGCATTCAACAATGAAAAATAATTGCAAAATTTTGTCATAAAATTATGGAATATTAAAATAAAAAGGAATTGAAAGACCACTGTAATGGCCTTCAAATCCGTAGCCCTTTGAGTCGATAACATTCTCCATCAGTTCAACTCAAATAGGACGGAACTACAAACCATTAGGTTAAAAGAAGAAAGAGGTAGAAGAAGAAGATAAAAAACAACATCAGAGTCTCACAATCGCAGCGGAATAAAGCATAATATATAATAACCGATCTTTATATAAAAAGAACTATTACTGTTTTATACATTACATCATCAGAGTATAACACCAAGCAATAACACACTGCTGGACAATTATAATAACTTGTCCTCAGAAAAGCTGACTATACAGCTTACCATACACAGCGGAATATAAGTGAGATACGTGATATAGGTCTCGTCATCAAGCTCTTCTTCTGAACTCCATAGCATCCTATCCTGTATTTGTAATACTCGGTCTGATCCGAACATTATAATAAAATAACACCCGAGTCAGTTTGGAAAACCAACGTGAGAAAACACACTGATTGAATTATTAAAGTTTCCAAAATTCTTTGAAAATCAAAGGTATCTCGTAAGACCACGCCACAAACAAACATTTCAGGTTTTTAGCTTACGATAACCAAAACATTTTTATCAAATCCGTCTGATATTATAATAATGTTTAAGTACAAATACTTATTAAATAGCCGAAATTGTTACATTCGTTAAATTCCAGAATAATGGGTATACAAACAAGTCCGATGACACTTATTGGAGATTGGGTTTCCATACAATGGCAAGGCTATTGGGGTACCATCCGTTACAATACCTGGCCTAGATCAGAGTACTGAGGACCACTCCTGATCCCCTGCAACACAAGACCGGAGCTACCCCTTACTGGATAGTCCGAATAAGATCACCCATGGGTTGGGATCGGCAACCGCCCACAAAGCCAAGATCAAAAAGGGACTCTAGACAGGGATGACCTTATCCTACTTGGGTGCTACCCACTAGCCTTGCCGCACCTCCTCTGTTTTAACCATTCGCGGTTGATGAGGCTTGAGGTCGTGTGTTACCTTTTTAGAACACATTCACTTAGAATGCTCATTGTCTTCCAATGGCGATGGTCTGATAGCATTCGTCCATAGAAGTTGCCTTGGCTCTAGACAAACCGAATCACCGTTTTCATCATCTTCACGGTTTTCATTCGCTACGTTCAAACCGGATCGAAGTGGTTTTTGGATAATTAAATCCAATCTCGGTCCCTTCAAAACGATCAGCGCATTGCCCAATAATGATAGTCGTTATTTAACTAACAAATTAAACAATCATTCAATCCATTATTTTATTTCCACTGAAAATACCAAGCTTATTAAATTTAGATTTTAAATAAATTAAATCACTTTATCCAAAAATATACATTTAAAGCATTTAAAATAAACCTACTTAAATCTCTTTATTCAAAATAATAGTTAAGAAATTCTATAATAATTTGTCAAGTAAAACTTTAGCCAAAGACTAATTTTAAAATAAACTGTTATATAAGGTATAAATATTTAATAGTTATCTTTAAAATCACAATACCACTTTAACCTTTAAAAATACTTAACTACTAAAATTTACTTAATTACTATTTACTTTAACAATTTCAACACCATTAAAAAAATTCTCCCAAAAACAATCTTTTAAAAAACACCTTTTAAAACTTTTAATTTATACTTAAAAATCTTCCTTTGAAAACATACTTAGCTTTTCAGGAAAATACACTTTCCACTCCAATAAAACCGGTCTTGTCCTTTATAAATCCCTCTTGATTTATTTCCAGTTTTAAATGTACGTTCCAACCCCGTAAATTCCTTTCTCGCATTTTGAAAATAAAACCACTAATTATTTTTAAAACAAATTACCCTTCCTTATAAATAATCACCGTGAATTTATACTTTCAAATTATCCACTGATAAATATTTCACTTTATTTATAAACCCAGTTTATACATCCCATAGTCTCATTCTCCTTTTAATCACTGTATCAAAACACTTAATCGATTTCCTGAATTAAATTCCATTTTAAAGTTTATTTCTTGACGTACTCAAGTTTATTCCAAAATCCATTAATCCAAGCTTCACTTCTTTATTACGATTTAAAATCTAATTTAAATCTGAAATATCAATTTCACACTTTATTTCAAACTTCTCTTTTAATTTTCCCAATCCATTTACAACTTAAATTTAAAAATAAATTCTTTGTACTTAAAATCAATATTGCTTAAGTCCTTACTTTTTAAAATCCTTTACTCACATTTATCCAAAATCCTTATTATCCCTATGTTGTGGAATTGATTAAATAGGATTTAAAAATAAAACGAATTATTTTCCCAACTCTTTTCTTTTTAGTTAATCCAACTTACTATTAATATTCTTCTTTAAATTTTCCCTTTTAATAATTCAATATTTCTATTTTTTAAATGCCATAATATATTCAGCAATATATTAACATCAAATAATATAATTTTTCCAACATAATATATAACAGATTATTCAACATTTCATATATCACTGAAATGAAAATAAATTCAACATTTTTGAGGAATCCAGTTGGATTCCTCCAACCCGTTTCCCTGCATCCACAGATGTTAGCACAATATAATACCAATCCCACTTCGAGGGGGATATCGTGGTATATAGGGTCATTCGCTATTATGCGGTGTGCATAGGGTCTCATCCGCTATGTAATGCGGGAATATCAATCACTCGAATATATATACTACTATATATAATATCACACCCAGACTGATAAAAATTATCTATTCAAGCAATCAACCAATATTTTAAATTTTAACTATTTAAATTCACCAGTAATCCAATTTGAGTGAGATTAACTCATCTTTGGGTTTTTTAGCAATCCAATCCAAACCGGCTTGTCTCTCTTCGATTTCAGCCCTTATATAAACATTATATGGTTTATTATCATTTGAACTAATCAATTACCATTTTAATAAATTTAATTAACTAATAATTTAATTAACAAATTTCCTTTAAAAATCTTTGGGTAACTAAAATATTCAAATAGGTTAATTAAATAAGTTAATCATCGATATACATTGTTCTAAAACAACTAGTCTTAGCGCCAAAATTGGTCACTAACATCCAAATCCAGATGAAAGCACTAAATGCCAGTCATAGCTTAGGGATAGAGTGTATGTAGAGAGTAATAATGTGAAGAACGGTCAAAACTAAAATAAAAACAGTAAAAAACAACAGATTTTATAATGATTCGGCTAACTCCGGCCTACGTCCACTATAGAAGTTTCCTATTTATTGATGTTTGAATCGATTACAGTTAGAAAATGGTAGAGTAACCTTAGCCTTATGAAATAGAAAGCAAGAGAGTGGAAGGAAGAAGATCCCTTTTCTGAACCCCCACATGTTGTATTTATAGGTAAATCCCGAGTTGCTGGGATTTCTGAGTAGCCCGGGACCATCAGGTCCATAGCCACACCATCCTGCCGAACCATACTATCATGTCGAGCCGCATCCCTGCCGAACTGCAGCTCTGCCAAGCCGCAATCCTGTCGAGTCGCAATCCTGCCCAGCCATAATCCTGCCGAGCTGCATTCCTTTCGAGCCGCAGTCCTGCCGAACCATACTATCCTGCCGAGCCGCACTCCTTCGGAGCCGCAATCCTGCCGAGCCGCAATCCTGCCGAGTCGCATACCTTCCGAGCTGCATTCCTTCCGAGCCGCATTCCTACCGAGCCGCATTCCTTCCGAGCCGCATTCCTGCCGATCCGCAATCCTGCTGAGCCATGCTATCTTGCCGAACCGTAATCCTGTCGAGCCGCAATCCCGCCTACCGAGCTGCATTCCTGCCGTGCAGCAATCCTGCCGAAACGCAATCCTGCCGAGCCATACTATCCTGTCGAGCTGCACGGTCCTGGTGAATTTCATCCTTTTAAACCGAATCCATCATATTCCAGCCTCGATAATCATGAAGTTGGTTAGTTTGAGTCCGCATGTTTATGGCCTTGACAAGAGGCGGGTTAACAACTAGTAAATTTAAAATGTATATGTGTTTATTTATTTTATTTTATTATTTCTTTGAAACAACAAGTACTGAAAAAAATTAACCTATATACATTTAAAAGTCTAATTTTTTTTATATAAACTCTGCACGTTTAAAAATTCCTATATTTTCCTAAAATCTTCTATACATATATATTAAATTCTAATAAAAATCCTTTCGAGCCTATGTACATATATTAAATTAAAACAGAACTGCTTCCTTTTTTCTGCTGTTTATAATTTTTTTTCGTTTCTTTTCTGTTTTCTGCACATATTCATACATATATTATCACATTTAAATTGAAATGAGCATACTTTATAGCTATTATTATTTCTTATATCTATATACATATAAATACAAAGAATTAAAATTAAGATGGGTTATTCCTTACTGCCACTCCTTACAGTAACTCACGACATGCCATCGACACTGTGACTTCGACCTCGGCGTCCGCTGCCTCACACGTCGTCGTCCCATCCACACACGCGCACGCTAACGCCCGGCCCACTCGATACCACAAAACCTCATGAACCCCCACCCCCCCCCCCCCCCCCCCCCCCCCGCGATCTTCCAGCGTACCCAACATCGATCGAACACGAATGAGCTCGACACACCTAAACTTGCGAACGAACCACCCAGTGCCATGGTTGCTCCGCTATCGCGACGCCGAGTAACCCTCTACTCTAACCACTGCCCTCTCTCATGCCTTCCCCGTGGTCACGTGACCCAACCGCTTTGAGCTCGAGTAGAGCAATCGCGAATGCTATCGTGATTTATGGTTATTATATTTTATCTTATTTTTCTTTTTTGGCTGGGTGAATCGATTTCGAAATAATTGAGAATGGAGGGAGAAAGGGGGAATGAAGGAAGCAAAGATAAATGAATTCAACTTTCTAAGTTCGGTTCTATATATATATATATATATATATATATATATATATATATATATATTCTCTTAAAGATCTGTTGCGTGCAAAATTTAAGAAGAAGATGAGGGAGGCAAGAAGCGATGGTCACGTGTAGCAGATGAGCTACAGGACTCTGAAGAGTAGACAAAAAATTTTGATGTGAAAAGTATTTCAATTGGTTGACCAGAATATAAATATATATATTTTTAATTAAATTTGAATTGTCTCGATAAATGCAATTTTAAATTTTGATCTCCTATCAAGGCGTGCTGCTAGGCGTTTATAATGGTATAGCCCTATTTCGAGCGCAATGGAAAAGGTTTCGATGCCTAGATCGATCGTTTGGAGAAGTTAGCTTTTTGAACCCGGTTATTAAATTAAATTTTCGATATGAATTTAAGCGCGTTTAAATACCGTACGAGTACACGATAACTCGAAACACTACGGAATTTGAAATCCGATAATAATACATTATTACGGATCCAATGAAACTGGTTTCATCGAATTCCGAGACTATGCCTTGGAATACTATTTTCAAATATCAATTTAAACACTATATTTTTAAAACTGAACAAATCACCTTTAAATTCAATTTTAAAACTTTTATTACCTTCAGTATTATCAATATAAATTTTATAAGCCTTTCAAATATTTTTAACAAGCTTAAGACTCAAGATTCAACATTTTACCCAATGTCCAGTTATTAAATTCAAAAATTAAATCATCCAACAAATAGTAATATCTGGAATTCAAGTTAAAAACCAATACCTGAATATTTAAAATCAATTAAATATTTCAATTTTCAAATGTCCAAAATTCTGGGTCATTACAACCACTAAATTAATATTGGGACAATAAACAACATTTATTTTTCAATAAGGGAAGAGTGCAAAATAAATTGTAATTTACAGAGCGTATTTTGACAAACTCCGTTATGGTGGATCTACTTAAAAAAGAATTATCATCCAATGTCTTTCATGAGCATCTTGCTTAATTAATGTAACGTTTATGTAAAAATATTTTGGTTCAGGGGAAGTTTGTATTTGGTACTATCATATGGCTCATTGCTCTATACTTCGGTTACAAATCAGAAATAAAGTAATAAAGTTTTGTTTGCACTCTAGATTGTTGAAATATTGAACACTTTGATCTCACCAACGTGGGACCAGTTGGAGATAGACATGAAGGAGGAGATACTCGAAAGAAATCGATAGCTCTCAAAGGAACAACTAAAAGTGATGACGATGACGATGATGATGGTGCAGAAGAACTAGAGTTGTTGATAAAGAAATTCAAAAAGTGGAATCGCAAACATGGAAATCCAGCTTGAAATCAGGAATTGAAAAGCAGAATAGGCAAAGCATTTGACCACTCAGAAGAACAGAAGATCATTTGTTATAATTGCAACAAACCCGTTCATATCAAGCCCGATTGTCCACAAATTAAATTCAGCCATGGAAAGAAACAGAAAAAGAAAAGTTTTGCAGTCACTTGGGATGAAATAAACGAGGATGATCAAAGCACTGGCAGTGAAAGCGAAAAGGCAGAATTGTGTCTTCGAGGTGATACAACTGACAGTGACGATGATGAGCCAAGTGAGGTATCAAAACTTACCCATTCTGAGTTGCTTATATATTTTCATGAAGTAAACGGATGTTATGAACGAATTAGGGAAAAATACGCCAAACTTGAATCTCAAAAGGATACTTTGATAGAATGTAATGAACAAATTGACCATTAGTTAAAACCTATCAGAGTAGGATCCCTAAGTGTGATAAGTGTCCAACATTCGAAGAAGAAATTAAAAAATCAGAAATCAATATAAAATCTCTTGAAAATGAAATTCTGATTTTAAAAGAGAATGAAAATACTAGGAGAGAGAATTCTATTAAAAAGTGCACACAATTGTTAAACGAAAATGAATCTCTCAAAACACAAGTCCAACATTTATCAACGACTTTAGATAAATTTTCAAAAAGTGAAAAATCGTTGAATATGCTATTAGGAAAGCAAACTGGTAATACGGTTAAACAAGGACTTGGATATAATAATTCAAAAACTGTTGAAAGCAATATTAAGCAAGTTAATTCTATGTGCACAATTTGTAGAAAATATGGACACAATCACAATAATTGTTGGTATAGACCCAAACATGTGAAAACTATACCGATTTGGGTTCCAAAAGGCACAAATATAAAATCTCTCGAAGTTAAACAAATTTGGGTGCCAAAGGGAACAATTATAAATAGTTTTGGGTCTACACAAAATTATTTTTCAAAATATTCTGCCACTAACAATCATGGACCAATAAAAACTAATAGGTCACATAAATCTTTCAACGTGTAGGTGTGGTGGCAGGCTAAGGAACAACAACAGTGTTCTCTGGATTTTTGGCTGTTCCAGAAACACAACGGACGACAAAGCAAAGTTCCTTAGCCTAGTATAAAGGTGACAGAATCAAAACGGACAACAACGAAAAATATCGTAAAGGTAAAACAGGTAATGGTATGTTTTAAACGATATATTAAATGTGATAATCTGCACCGTATTCTGAATTAAAATCAGCCAATATTGAGATGATGAAAAGATGATGATTCTGACATATTCAAAATAGTTGGCCAATTATATTCTTATGCCAAAAACACTATAAAAATCTCTATATTCTTTGAATTACTTCATATATATCAGTTTGGATTAAAAATAGTGTTTTATTGGATGATAATACATTTGCTTATATACGGCTAACTTTATATTCACGGTTTTCTGATTGTTTACACGGCTTCATTTCAAATTCAAGAGAATGTCGTTTAAATTGCTGCTAAAATTGAGTTTGAAATTTTTGGTGCACACTTCATGTTTTGGTCTATAAAATTCAATTTATGATAATTTTGAGTGAAAGAGAAATTCAGATGCAGATTACACTGGTAATCTAGTTGATAGAAAAATTACTAGTGAAACGTGATTTTTGTTGAGACATTTAGTAACTGCATCGTTTTTCAAAGAAAATATCTGCATATTCTTCATTTCAAATAATTTTCAAATAGCAGAAAATTTTCTTTTAAAACCCCCTGGAGAAAATCATTTTTGACCATATTTTCAGATTAGTCATTTTTGAAAAATTAATTTCATAATTATCTTTGAGTTTGATTTTAAATGACTATTTTGACTAATCTGACTCCCTAATGTTTATCGAAAAGAAAAATAGTGATTGAAAAAGTGATGAGTGTTAATATTGATCAAATATTATGACTTGAGACGGTATAATTAATAAATTTCTTTAGAAATTTAAACAAGAGTTATAAAACTTTTTGTTGGTAAAAACTTCCATGACCATCTCTATATCTATCATATTTCTAACAACCATCACTCATCAAAATTCTATATAGTTTGTCGATATGTGGTACTTTAAACAGGAATCGTTCGTTTTTCATTTTTTTTCTAAAAATAAATAAATAAATAAATAAATACCAAAGTATTCACTCTCATTTAAAAGTCCTCGCGGTTATGCATGGGTGAATTACTTGGAATTTGTTATGTGCTTCCATGCTCATTTAAAAGTCCTCGCGGTTATGCATGTATGGAACGCATATCAAAAGTTGATTTTTTAAAATAAACAAGTTGATTCTAATCCCATTTAAAAGTCCTCACGGTTATGCGTGGTTAGAAGATACTTGAATTCATTTTTTTAAAAATAAAATAAAATTGGAATACTACTAATCTCATTTAAAAGTCCTAACGGTTATGCATGGTTAGTAGATATTCAAATTCCTGATATAAATATACCACAAATAGACACAACTGTATGGTTTTATATGATGACATCATTTCCATCATTCTAAAAGTGGAATATGCGCCTAACAAAACATTTATGATTTTTGTTTGACTTTTTATCGAAATTTAATATTTATATTCAATTGAGTTTTAATGTTGGATTGATATCGATTACTTTATCTCTATTTTCTCTAATACTATTATTCTTTTGCTGATAACAAAAGGGGGAGAGAAAAGTTAAGATTTTGTCAAATAAAATCAAGCAAAGGTCAAATAATTTTCTAGTTTCATCTAGGCTCATTTGCATATTTTTATTTGCATGCATATATGTAGGGGGAGTTTTGTGTAGAGAGGAAGCATTTAAATAGGGGGAGCAATGCATATCCATGATCAAATACATTTAACATATTCAAAATCTTAAATATATGTTTGTTATCATCAAAAGGGGGAGATTGTTGAATATGCGCTTATATGATTTTTGTTTGATGATAATAAACATATATACATTCGTTTAAATGTATTTGATAATGTACTTTATTTTTCACAGATTAAGTAAATATTTGCTGAATAAAATAAATAACACGGAATTTGAATCCAAACGAATATTTTATTCAAACAAATATTTATTACAATTTTGATAGTACAAATTCAAGCTCTCACTATACATATACAACTTTGATTACATTACATCACTATTTTACATTTACAAAACCTCACTACATATCACTCACACTCGTATTTTTATCTTCAACTTTATTCCAATTAGAATCCAGCATCTGAGCAATCTGCAAAAATATACACTAACGCGGTAAAATTGAAAAAGAAATATTTTTCTAGTAGAAACCTTGGGGGCATCACGTAGGCAGGGTTTTGCCGAAGCTAGGTAAATTATGTGTTGTTCTGTTTTTTCTGTTATTTATATTCTGCGATATCTGTGCTGTTATTCTGTGATCTGAATTGAATATTTTATAAGCTTCCGCGATTAATTTTTATAACTTATACCATCACCCTATTCACCCCCCCCTCTAGGGTGAAATCGATCCTACACATAGTATACTAGTTGATTCTGAATCCTTATGGCCAGAATCAAAAAAGTTTTGATGGCACAGGATACCGTCCAATGCCAAAGTGTTGAGAAGGAAAATGTTATAACAGCTTAATAAAGCACCTTGTTATTGTAAGTCGGAGCTCGATTTTATTCCAATGGTGCTGGGAAAGACAGTGTCTCCTCTAGCAAGGTAATCGATACTATACTACTAAAACTGAATAGAGTTTCCTTAACTTGGAAGCCCCACAAATTTCTCAATGAAATTTAATATGAGCTTGGCACATGTATTTGTAACTTCAAGTGTCACTCTTTTTACTCTATTATTTTTTATTTATTTATTTCTGCTCTCTGTCTATAGCTTAACTCTAAATTAATGCAATTTTATTTACCCCTCACTGCACCATTGCTCGATTGTTCTTCCTTACCCTATCGACAGAAACTACCACTCTTTTCCTTATGTCCATCGAGTTTGCCCCCAAGGCGTCAAAAGGTCGTCGCATGTAGGTAATCTCCTCTGTCATTTTTCCCTTTGTTTTGTTTAGTTTATTTTTTTGGCAAATATTTAATTATGGATTATCGAAATGAATTTTAGAAATGAAAAACAGTTGGAGCCTACAAGCCGAAGGCAAGAATCAACTATATAGAAAAGGGAACAATGGGGTCTTGAGATCTTGCATTTTTTAGGTGCGCAACTTTCCCATCTCTTTTAAATGTAGTTTTTACAAATTTTCTACTAGTCTGAAATCTTAAGTTGTTTGAACATTGTTCCATGGAGATAATGGTTTTGCTCAATTATCTCTCTAGAATTGCAGGTATGAATTCTTACTAAAATAAATATTCTTTAATTTTGCTTTGGTTGATACTTGAAATTTATAGCAGAAATCTCTTCAAACTCAACCATCACCTCATTTTTTTGGGCAATGTTTCTAAACATTTTGTTCTTCGTGGTCCTGGCATTCTGATTTTAGCCCTCGCTTATTTCACAAAGGGGTTATCTTCTAATACATGAGTACAAAGAATCTTCAGTGCCAAAGGCTGCTTAAGGATGAAGCAAAGTATATACATTAATTTTCTACTTCAATCCTTTTCTTTTATGAAATATTATAAAGGAAAAAAATGATTTAATTTTTACGTCTGTCAACCATACAAGATTAACGATAAAATGTTGTTTATACGAGAATCAAACCAACATTAATCAATCGATGTTCCAAGAAAATTCAAACTACGCGAAATTGGGATACAGTGTAATTAACAAATGATTTAGTGACAAAGAATTAATTCAAACAAACTTTAATTTCATTTTAGGTTTATCCTTGATTTCAATTTACTACTCTAGAATATGCACGTATTTACTCTAGAACCATACATGCTGCAGTTCTAAATTTTTTTATAGTTTTTCACAATTTTGTACTGTAACCAATTTATTACTATTTAGATTTACGATCGCACCGAAATACATGCCCATAGTTCCATATCAATAGCCGTATGCATATCTCAAAGAAATATGAACTCTAAATGACATGATTTCTTACCGTTGGAAAATTCCAACACGTGGGCTGCATACGTAAAATAAAATATGTTGTGTAAAAGTTAATTAAAGTAATCAAATTATGAATTAAAGTTAAAAGACTTAAATGTTTAATTACCATGTATTAATGTGTAGATACCGGAACAATTCTAATTTGTTGAAGGACCAAATTAGAAACTGTCAACATTACAAATAAGGGGTTATGTTACTTAAATTACACAAGCTCTAGTTATTTTCTTAATCACTTCTATGTAAATAATTCAGATTCAGGGGTTTGTGTCTATGTAAATAAGGGGTTTTGTAATCAATTTCCGGTCACATTTTCTATTTTTTCTTTGAACTTATTATTTCTGTAAAAATTCTTGAAATTCATTTCACCATCATTAGTTATTATATAAAAGAATATATTTGAGTAATTAAATCCATTTATTACTTATTAAAAATATATTTAAAATATCCATATTTAAAGTGATAAAATTCTAGGTCATTACAGATAATTTTGTGAACCCCAAAATAACTTCGCCATGAAGCAGTGTGCGAAAATACATTTAGCCTATTCTACTTAATAACTGTAAAACATGGCTCGTGTGTCCTTTCCGTCTTTGACAAGAATAGAAACAACAAATATAATGAGTTAAACACATGTTGCATTCTGCCCACATACATAGATACATACGTACATGTATAAGTGTTTGAATTAAATTACTTTGGAAGGAAAATTTTAAAATACTATTATATAATTAATTTTTATAAATCGATATTTAGTGTTAAATATTTGAAAGATTTTATTTAAAAGGGAACTTTAGTTTGATAAATTATTTTTCAATAATTGTTTAGAAGGGTCTAGAAGCTAAATAAGTGTTTTAAAATATTAGTTTTGGAATTTGATATTATAGTTTGGGAAATATTTTAAATAGAAAATCCTCATTGGGAAAATAATATCATTTAAATTTATTATTTAAAGGAAATAATAAATTATAAAACTCCTTTGGTATTATTATTTCAAAGTATTAAAGAGGAATTTCAATATGTATGAATTATTTAAAAAAAGGCTTTAAGGGATTCGAAAGGTTTAAAATAAAGATTTCCTTGTAACTATACAAGTGAGTGTAAATATTGACTTTCATAATTAAATAAGGATTTTGGAAAAGAATGAAAATAAGATTTAAAGCTCTTTGAATATAATATCGATCTTCAAATTGTACCAAAGATTTTGGAAATTAGTATTTTATAATAAAACCCCATATGAATCAATAAATAGTTGAATTGTATGATAACATGTTGATACTATATAATGAGAATCCTGAGTAAATGGATTAGTAATACTAACCAGTATAGGATGTGTGGTAATATTTATCTGATTATTCCTTTGATTCATCGTATAGAATATTGCGTGATGATTAGTGTAATTTACAAGCATTGAGCAAACGATCGAGCAATACCTGGTGGTATGAGACACCTGAATTAATATTTGCTCGATTACTTTTTGTACAGAAATGATGCTTTTAGGGGGAAGAGTAATACATGGTATTACATGAGGTATTCGCATAGAGGTATCGTGAACTGAGAATGAGCAGGCTGAGAGCCATAAGTATGACTATCTAATGAGAGTATATTCCTATTATTGTGCGAAGGGTAAAAGCATATTATGCTAATGTCCGTCCTAGTGGCATGATTACATGGCTGCACCCTGAATCCACGACACATTTTAAGATGTGTGTTATTTAGCTAAGAGCCACTATCCAAAAATCACATGGGCCAATAGTCTATTACCATAGGGTAATTGTAGAGTCGTGACCCTTACATAGCATTGTCTTGCACTTTGGCGGATACCATATCATAATGATCATAGGGTAACTAAAGACTGTAGGAGTAATCCTACTAGCACATGAGGAAGACTTATGGAGCAGACTAAGAGCTATTAGTCTCCCGTCTGTTTATAATATAAACATATGACATATTCATCCCTATGAGATAGTTTGTTATAGGGTTGCGAGCTAATGTGACTATTCATGAGTTTGAGAGTCCATTGGATAAAGTGACTCCATATATATCAATTATATGATTATTTAAGTGATAATCTTGGAGTTGTTGAGAGCAAGCCATGTTTAAGTTTGATATGTGTTGATGTGTATGGAGGTGTGGTCATTTCACCCATTTTGATCACAAGATATATGATGCGTGGACAGACTTGTTTATTTCTTTGGATGATGGTTTATATGCATGGTACTAATATGTGACATACCATTGAGATATTCATATGATACCCTGTGATGTATTTTTCTATACCATGTTAATCCTGATATATGCTAAAATCTGCACTCTAGACATAGTCTGTCATGTTTTTTATTTTTGTAATACTCGGGTCAATCTGAGACATTATAGGTTCGGAGATGAAACAAGTTTGTGAGCACCTTTCAGAGGCTATGTATATGTAGATGTCATGTTGATGATTATTTGATGGAGACATGATATGTGTTTTCTCGAAGATAGTGGGCACTTGACTCTTATTATGTAGACCAACTTGGACTTGTATATGTTATTTATTATATTTTATCACTGCGTTTTCGATAATTTTATGATCTCTGGCATTAATAAATCGTGTATTATTCTATCCTAGTAATGTATATGTTTATTATTTTGTGTTGATACGAAGTATGTAAAGGAGAGATGTACATGATGGTGTAATAAGTAGCAATGGTAGCCTAAGGGAATATTCACGTGTGACAGTTGAATATCGCCTCATTTTCCGTATTATCACATAGTATTACTCGTAATACTCTTCAGTATTATGGATATAAAGGTGGGGTGTTACATCCAAAGTATGCTTTATGTATACGAAGCGTGCTTTGCTTAAGATCAAATTGTAGTAGGGGAATGGTGCAGTCGAGGCAGAATTTCATAATGCTCAGGTGCGACCATTCGTCTAGCCTGAAAATCAAGAGGTCTATCTGACCCGCAGAGGACAAAAACCTTGCTCAGTCATTAGTTTTTTCTTCCACTTTCATGGGTTTCACATATTCAAAGGGAAAGGTACCATTATGCCCTCAAATATTTCCATCAAATGTCATTCAAAATTTGCTCATAGAAGTAAATCATACCGCTGCGTTGCTACCTCTATATTCTATGAGGGTGCTCAATCTCTTGAGTATCATACTTCACGTTTAGATGGAGTTGACCTTGTCATAGGGGCTTTTTGGATAGACTACACTCCACTACCTCTGGTGGAGTTCGGTATCATCTCCGGGACTAGTCAGAATTACACTCTACAGTATTTAGTGGAGTTTATCCTAGTCTTTGAGGCTGAAGAGCTTGATACTTCATTATCTCTAGTGAAAGTATACCTTATCTAGGAAATTTATACTCTACTGTCATTGGCGGTGCAAAATGAGTTTATTATAAAAGATGATCTTAATTTGTATAGCGTATATTTATAAAATATTAGACATGTTAAATGTATTCATTTTATTTTTTAATAAGGCTCCTACTATATTTTATATTCCGTAACACCCTAAGAGAAATATTTAAATCTTTTGATTTCTCCTGTGACTGTTAGGCCTCGCTTGCCTTGAGATTCCAACCTTGGGCTGCTCAACAAATCATAGGCCCTCAAGCAATGGATAACTCTTTATTGGTTGTACCATATACAACACTTCATTGTGGCCTTTGTCATAACGTCAATTCAACCTTGGGTTTTCTGAACAAATCAAAAGATATTATTTACTCATATAGATCATTTTACTATGACCTAAGTATAATGCATATACCATGAGTTTTGTTAACAAATACACGCATGTATCTTAACTCGTTTAGGAAATATATTAATAATAATACATGTAGCATCCCTAACTTGAGCTTTCTCACCAGTTAGTGAGTATGCAAGTAATTATCTCTATATAAGTGATGATCTAAGATAACTTCATATACGTGAGATTCATAATCTTTGATATATACGTTAAAGTGATATCAATTTAAGGAATAATGTATTTCTTGAGAAACACCCTCGCGATTCAAGTGTTAGACACATCTAAAATTACAATATATGTACTTTATAAATCTACGTACTCCAAAAAATCTGTCTGGGTTTATGTCAGTTCCACTTACATTATTATATACATATATAGTTATATAAGTTCAATTTGTTTATAACTATTACAATATAATTAACTTATACAATGTATATATGTATCTTATTAATTATAGCATGTTTAATTAATTTTAACCACCATTAATTGAATCATATTTAAATAATTTTAATTCTTATTAATTAAATCACAGTTAAGTAATTTTAATCCCTATTAGTTAAATTATATCTAGTTAGTTTTGGTTCATGACAATTAAATCACATTTAATCAACTGTCATTCTTATCCATTAACTCATATTTAACTAATTTTGTATTTCTTAATTTATTTAACTAATTTAATTTATTTAGAACTACATGTATCCAGTTTGATGATAATTACTATATAAATATTAGTACTAATTATTTTTGAAGTTCATGTACAATATATGAATATAGTATAGAAAATATAGGATTATCAAGACATATCATAGGATAATCAAGAGAAGATGCAGTATAAATATCAAGGCGAATCGATACAATGACTCAAGTACAGATAAGGAAGATCAAGAGGAATCAAGCATTTTAAGGAGATCGGGAGAAACAAAGTATATTTAAAGGCAAGGTTATGAGAACACGGGAACCTAAGAAACAAAGGCTGGAAGACTACAAGACAACAGTTAGCCAATCTCAAAGTATATCGATTCTTAGATTTAATCGTTAAAGATCTCATAGCAAATCATTTAATTTTCTCTTTAAAAAGTCTTCATTTTATTATCCATAACCTTTCATGAAAGTTCAGTATTGTTTTTCAAGTTAAAAGAGTTAAAATAATTCTTATAAAAAGATTGTCATTTTATACTGGGATAGGTCGATATCCAAAATAGTATGTCGATATACTAGTCGTTAGTTTAAACTTTTAAATATAAAGAATGGACACTTCCTTTCACCCCTTCGTGGAACATCACTTGTCTTCTATTCAATTTAAAGGCCTTGGATAACATTCTAGAAATTCTCTCTCATTTCTCTCACTCTTCACTCTTGCGTCTTGCAAAGAAGTCCTATTGCTAACATACACTTGTACTTTGCAAATCCACCCACTTTCTCTCTATTTCCTCAAGATTTGCAATCTACAAAAAGTAGGACATACCACATACAGATTCTCTAGCATTTACTCTCTATTTTTGTCCTATTCCTTTAAGAAATCAAACATATATCGCTAATGTAGGTCTATAGGAAGTTGTATTAAAGATTACATTAAATTTTGATTAAAAAAATTCAATTTCTTGTAGATATTGCTCTACTTGTTGTATGTTAAGGCATGTCCTGCTATCCGTAAAAAGTAAGATTGTATAGTGATCTTGATCGCATGTGGAAAGTCAAGAGGTTAGGTTTTCTAATCAACTATGAAGTGTAAGATGTTAGATGTGTCCACTCGTGGAAAGTCAGGATATGTGTTGTTTGCCACTTGATTCAAAGCCAAGTTATAAAGGCATACTTCCCACTTATTAAATTGCAAGTTTACTATAGTGAAAATTTTATATGAGGTACATGATTAGATGTAGGATTGGGAGTCCAAACTAGAATAAAATTCTTAGTGTCTTCTCTTTACTCTTATTGCTTCTACTTTCTACATTATTATATTACTGCATGGGAATATGATTCTATTTTGATAAGTTTGATGATCGCGCTATAATTTGGTAATAAATTTAAAAACACTATTCACCCCTCCCTTCTAGTGTTACATTAGACTTAAGATCCATTCCATGCAGTATTAGGATAGCGCATTATAACCCGCACTTAGGATCAGAGCATTTGGTTTTCAGAATTTCATAATTAGAGTTTCGAATAATTTAAACGGCTAGTAATACCAACACCCTATTTAATATTTTTATAGAAGAACAATCTACTTGTAACGACCCAGAATTTTAGGCAATATCAATTTAATAATCTGCATTAATAATTAAATTGATTTGATAATTTTTCTTTATAATTTTAATTTAAATTGGTAAATTTATTCTTTTTAAGGTTAATAAATATTTAATCTGGTAATTTTGATCCATATCTTTCTATCAATTTAAAATGAATAAGATTTATTTTCCAAAGCTAATAAAATTTTATTCTGTTTATAATATATATATTTGATATATATTGTGAATAGAATATCTTTTGTTTTAAATAAAGATTGAATTTTCAAATTGTAATATATATGTATGTATATGTTATAAGTTGATATTGTTTTGAAATTTAATATAAATCCGTTGATAATTTATATTGTATGAATTTGTAATTTAAAGCTGTATTTTAATTAATATTTTTCAAAAAAGTAATTTAAGTTTAATTCAATTGTTTTAAAATTTTAAGATAGTTGTTTATTTTTAAATATGATAGTTAAAGGGGATTTAAACAAAGTTTTGTTTTGCTTTCTTTTTAAAATGCTTAAACTAAAAATGGCTATAAATGTTTTATATTTTAAATTACATATATAAGATATATTTGTATTATAATTAGTTTTAGAATAATTTCTTTTAAAAATAAACTTATATATATACATATGTAAATTTTATTTATTAAGAGAATTAAATTAAGTAAGTTATATTTACGTTTAAATGAAGTAAAAATTTATTAAAAAATTTCTTATGTAACATGTGTAAATATGTTAAACCCCTTAATAACACATGTAAAGCATTTAAGCATAATGGATGACATTTGTCCAAGTTTTATAACAAGTGGCATATTCATTTTTATTTTTAATAAATATTTTGAAGAAGAAAACTAGTTTCACAAACATTTTTATTTCCTTAGTCTTCTTTTCTTACTCAAACCAGAAATTTCTTTTAAAAACTGAAAATTTAAATCAAAAGCAAAGTTCTTCACAACATTAAATTCTGCAATCTTTCAAACCTGAAATTCATCAAGTTCAACAGCAAATTTTAATCAACAATTAAAGCTTCAACATGCAACTAAAATGAAGAATCAAGTCATCTGCAAATGAAGTTCAACCTGCAAATTTACAACCAGCATTTCAATGGAAAGATCAACTGCAAATTTAAAATCATCATATGAAAGCATGCATAAGGATCAAGTTTCATCAGCACTTTAAAATCAACAATCTGTGAGCATGCAAGTGTTTCAACAACAAGCATCAAAGCATTATTTTCTGATTTAAATATTTGAAGCCTGGAAAATTCACAAAGCTGCTCTGCTTATATTTTTGAGGTGAGTAAATCATTTTAAAAGCAGTTTTAATTAATTTGTGATTGAATAATGATGCATGCGATGAAATTTGATTTGATAATGAATATTTGTTACATGAATGCATGATTAATTTGAATACTTGTAAATGGAAATGTATGTTCTGTGTTATAACAGATTGTGATTTTTTTTAAAAATCAAATATCTTATTCT
Source organism: Allium cepa (assembly GCA_030765085.1). Taxonomy (NCBI): domain Eukaryota; kingdom Viridiplantae; phylum Streptophyta; class Magnoliopsida; order Asparagales; family Amaryllidaceae; genus Allium; species Allium cepa. The sequence goes on along the minus strand of CM060940.1, from coordinate 131,202,708 downwards.
TTGATCACTATTAGTCTTTTATTTGCAAACAAGAAACGTTTGGAATCATGTAACATAACCATTAAAATTATTCCAGATGTTTAAAATAAATATTCATGTTGAAATCTTTAAAATAACAGTGAAAACTAAGTTTTCGTTAAAAATCACTATTTTAATTTCCAATTTGGACTACATGCATGTAATCATGATGGGAAACCGTGAATATTGGTATTCATATTGTAAATTTTAGTTGAGGAATTATTGAGAATTTTGGGTTTGAATGTTTGGGGATTTTTGTGAACTGCCGATGATATACTCAATAATTTGATTTGATACTTTGGTCGAAGCTTGCTTATAAATCATGGAAGATGGGAAAAATGAAATTTAATTTTTCCAAAAAGTGAATTGTTTGAATTCGACTAAACTAGGGTTTTATAGTATGTTTTTGTTTGGCTTGAGTATTGTTATTTCGCGACTTGGATATGGTGCCGGAGGTGATCGCGTGTTGATGGAAGGTGGCACGGTGGTGCTACGGTGCTTGGGAGAGGTTACTGGAGCTTCTGGTGGTGGTGCGTTCATCTGAGGTGTTGGTTTTTGATCGTGTTTTCTGCAGTTTTGAGTAATAGGGTCGTTTTTCGATTCACTAGTGAATTCTCAAAGCTAGGTATGTTGTTGGGTTCACACGCGATCGTGTGATGGTAGTTGAGGGTCGTGTTGATCGTCGCTGGTAAGCGGTGTTGGCGCATGTGCACCATGCATGTTTATGCTGTGTACTGGAAATATGTTTGGGGAAGACGAGATCAGCTCGAGGTCGCTCTCGTGTTATTTGTTGATCGGCTCGAAGTAGGAAGGGGCTGGAGGTTTCTCGGGGTAGCACGCGTAATGTTGCCGAGTTTGACTCGAGTATATAGGTTGTTATGTTTTGTTAATACTGTATAATGTTAGTTCTGTAAAATTTAATAAAGGAGTTGCAGATTTAACTTGTTATAGATAAAAATGGAATCAAGCTTGAGTTTGATAAAAGAAAACAAGGTTTAAAACTTGTCGTTTAGCAATAAAGTTAAATCAAACTTTATAAATGTTAATTCAATTTATTTTCAGAATTTAAAATGTTTTAAATGATTTCCTTGAAAGCAAAGAATAATTGAATTTATTTTAAATTTAAATTGTTAAGAAGTTTGAATTTGAAAGAAATTATCTAAGTAGATTTTGAACTTCAATTTTAAGAAGTGTTTTGAATTTTAATTTAAAAGAAGTGTTTAAATCTTAAGTATTAAATCAAAGCTTAAGTAATGTTTAATAACTAAAGTTTTCAAATTATTTAGAAAAAGAATAAGTTTGAATAAGATAATTAAAGTGTTTTAAAATTTTCAAATTTGATTTTAAATGCCTTATTTTCAAATAAGGTTATTATTTTAATTTTGAAATCCAAATGGTATAATTTGTCTTTAAGTTCATAAGATTTAATTTATTCCTGACGATAATTATGGTTAAATTATGATTGATTTGAACTTAAAAACTCTCAAGTAAATATGGTTTATTAATAAGTAAAAGACTCACTAAAATAAATGGTTTTCTTAATTAATTAAGGATTTTAAATATAAGAAGTTAGTTAATTAATTATTTAATAAATTTTAAATAATTAGTTAATTGTTTATTTAATTTTAAATAATCACTTAATTGTGATTAATTAAGTGTAATTACTTAATGAAGTAATTAATGGTTAATTATTGAATGTAATTAAGATGGTAATTACCTATGAAAGTAATTAGTATGTAATTACTCATGGGAGTAATTAGTTGAAGTGATTAATGGATAATCACTAGATGATATTAATTTAAGAAATTGGTTAATATAATTGTTTTGAAGTTAATTAATTATGGAGTAATTAGTTGATTAAAGAATTAAGGATTGTTTAATGATAGAATTAATTATTTGTTAAGGTAATTAATTAAGGAGTAATCATTTAATGAAGTAATTAGAAGATAATTACTTATCGAGTAATTAAGGGTTAATTACTAAGTTAATTTGGTTAATTAATTAATGTGATTAATTAATGAATGAATGAATGTGATTAATATAAGATTAATTACTTAGTGTAATTAATTTAAAGATGTAATTAATTAATAAAGTAATTAATTAAAGATTATCTATTAATTTAATTGATTAATAATTACTTAATGAAGTAATTAAAGATTAATTAATCAAGGGTTAATATAATTAATTAAAATGCGAGTTAATTAAGATATGTAATTACAAATTGTTAAATACTGATTATGATTAATGAGTTGATTAATTACAAGTTAATTATTTATTTAAAGTAATTATTAATTAATAAGGATCATTTGTTAATTAATCAAGATTGATTAATAAAAGTAATTAATTTAAGTGTGATTAATTAATTGTAATTAATTGAGGTTTAATGTAATTAATTATAGTTAATTAATAAAGGGAAGCAAATATAGGATCATTAATTATTGTAATTAATGACAGTAATTAAAGGTTAATTACTGTATATGGTTAAGGATAATTACTTGAATGTAATTAAAAGATAATTAATCAAGGAAGATTAATTAAGGAAGATCATTAAGAGATGATTAATTTATTTATCTGGAATAAATAAATGAAGAAGGATTTAAGGTTAATCCAATTGATTAAGAGTTAATCAATTCTCATATGGATGATTGATTGATATTGATTGGTTTATATTGGATGATTGATATTGGGGGATTGGTTGATACTGGATGATTTGGGTATGATATCTATGATATGTGATATGCTGCTTTGTGAGATGACTGGTTGATATGAATTATCTATTGTGATAATGTTATTCATGTATCTGTTATATCATCCTGAATATAAGTTAACTGTTTAAACCCTTAAGAACAACTTGGACATTAAAATGGCGTTTGGTTTCGGTGAGACTGGGATCGGGTTTCCATATTTGGATATCCGAAAACCACATCGATTCCAATTAAACGTTAGGTCGTTAATCTAAGTAGAGCTTAGTGAAGCTCGAGGTGTAAGGACTACACGTCACTATAACTCTGTGGGTGATTCCGTGATGAGTTTGACGTGAAAGTACTTATAGATTCGAGATGGTGATTCAGAATGCAAGGGCTATGGTCGTTGACTCTGAGGGTGATTCCAAAATGAGTGCAACGAGATAGTGCCTTCGGTTTCGTTCAAACCCGGAACGGACTTGTATGGATTGAATGCTTTCTGAACATCGTCAGGTGGACGATGAACATTCTAAGATAGATGTGTTCTATAAAGGTAATCGCAGCCTCAAGTCTCATCAACCTGGGAATGGCTAAAACAGGGGAGGTGCAGCAAGGTAAAGTGGGTCATGCCCAAGTAGGATGAGATTTACCCCTGTCTAGAAGTCCCTTTTTCGGCTGTGTGGGGCGGTTGACTGCAACAACTGCCGGGGTGGTCTTGTTCGGGACTGTTCAGTAAGGAATGGTCCCGGCCTTGTGTTGCAAGGGAGCGGGCGTACTCCTCGGTACGTTGATCAAGGCCACGTACTGTGACGGGCGGTACCCCAGTAGCCCTGCTATTGATGAAAACCCATTTTCCCTACGAGACCCTACGGTTTTGTTTGTATTACCCACTTTTGTGGCTAGTAGCTGGAATTTAATAGATGTGACAATTTCGGCTATTTCTTATTTACTTGAAAACCCTAGACACTATTATAATATCACTGGATTTCCTGTCAAATGTTTTGGTTAGCGTAAGGTAAAAACTTTTCCATGTTTATGTGTGGCAAGTCTTAGGTGATACCTTTTCTTTTCAAAGGATTTTCTAAAAGTTAAGCAATTTTAACCCGTTTACTCACACCAGACCCCTGTCTCACCCGAATGTTTATTTTCTGTTTTATTAAACTCTTGGGTACTCATATTATGTATGAGTAGTCAAGTGATTTAGGTTTGCTTGACGAATTCTGGAGGAGATATGGAGCAGGATGCTTCCACGTGTAGATATTAGGGTTCCGCTGTGTTTGTTTGGTATCTGTATCTTGTGTTCTTGAAATGATTAGTTAGACAGATGTTTATAACTATCTAATATCTGTTGTATAAGTTGTGTACTCTGATGTAATATGATACTGTGTAATATTTTATGTGATATATTATATTTCATTCGTTCCGCTGTGAGTTGTCTGATGTTGTGTTTCTTCTTTCTCTTTCTTTTCTTCTTCTATCCCTTTCTTTCTTAAATCATGATGCGTCTTTCTGATAGATGGAAGACTGGTCATGACAGTTGGTATCAGAGCATTAGGTTGAGTGAATACCTAGGTACTAGAGTGGTGTCTTTCTTGAGAGAGCGTACTTGTATTTTTATATATAACTATATATATATCTATATCTACCTAATATGTTGGGTTATCTGTTCGGATTTTCCAGCATAAATTTTAGAGGTAGATGGAGTAGTGGTGTGTGTGTAACACAACTACCACTAATGGAGAGGTCCATATGATGAGGTCGGAAGTATTTGTCGAGACTGTAGACCTAATACCGTCTCAAGTAAGATTTGTAGTTTGGAGTAAGGATTTCTCTGATATCCGAAGGAAATCTTTTAAAGATTCGGAGTTTATCTTTGAAGTGTAAGTTTGGATCTGTCGGAAGTGCAGAAGTAAGTGATGGTATTTTGATAACTGCATGATGAGATGCAGTATCCATGGATAATTCTGAAGATGTTTTCTCTTGAAGTAGTTTTAGAAGTAGTTGAGGAGTAGTTTTTACCTGCCGCAGGGAAGATTCGTCCGTGTAGAAGTTATCTGGATCTTTAACATGGAGGTTGGCTGTTTTGGAATATGAGACTAAGATTTATAAGTTGTTTCGCTTTGGCATGGTCTTATTTTTTATTTCTTTAGGAGAGCGAGATGTTGATGCTTGGTTTGGAGCCCAAATTTCTTGAGAGGTTGTCTGCCATCTCGAAGGTCCGTTGTGTGGTTTGTTGATGGTTTTGGTTTTCGAGGAGCTTTTGAATTAGAAGTCTTTGGTTAGCTGTGGTAGCAGTGCAGTTCGAAGTGTTTGGTATGCTGACGAGGAGGCCTTTTAGCTTTGTAGTATCATCGATGTAGAGTTTGGAAGCAGTAGTGTGGCTCGTTTCTCCGATGGTTCAGGAATCTTTGTGGTTCTTCTTTTAGCAGTCCGGGCAGATGGTGGAAGTTTTCTTGAAGGTTAACTTTTTTTGGAGAAGCTTAAAGAAGTTCTAATTGGTAAAGAGAGGGCGGTTTCTTTGGAATCCGAACTAGGTTGGATCGCAAAAGTGACTTGCGATTAGTTTGGGAATTTTTCTTGGGCAATCTTTTGTTTGAGATTGAGGGTTCTCATGTAGAAGTGGGAGCTACTGATGTAATCAGAAATTTGTCTGCATCTGGAGTTGAGTTCCATATTGTTTTGGTTCCAGAAGTGATTTTGGTAGTTAGCCTGGTTGTAGGATGGTTCCTGGAGAGGAACAGGTTGTGTAGCAGCTCAGAAATTTTTTGGAATTTGGATTGGTCAGATCTAGTTCTTGAGTTAGATTTCTGCTGTAAAGGTTATGTGACTGAGTCAGGTGTGTCACTCAGATTTTATGGATTTGATGAATAAAGTTTCCAGATATATTGGATAAGTTTGTACTCGTGTTCATCAGCAGTATTCTCATCTATTTCAGAATCAGAGTTGTGTAGCGGAAGCGAGGTAGCAGCTGTGCAAGGAAGGAAGCAAGTTCAGTTGCTATTGCTTGGGAAGTAGAGCTTGTGTTCTAGATTTCAACGGATTTTGGAAGGCTTTTCTTTTGGATAGGATCCATAAACTGGTTTGCTTTGGTATAGTTGTTTCTGGAAGTATCAGCATAGGTTGAACTGATCAGAAGAAGATTGGCAGCCCAGGATTGTCTGTTGAGTTATACAGATATAAGATAAGGAGTTTGGAATCCGAAGTTGGAGACTTCATTGTTGTTAAGATTTCTTTGGTTAAGAGAACAGTAGTTGGATAAGATTGAGTTGCCAGTTTGGATAGCTGGAATTCATTGTATTTCACGTATCTCTGATGGAGTACGTGTATGATTCATTGTTGGTTGTGGAATCTGTAGTCCAGTTGGATTTGGAAGTTGAGCTGGACTTGGGTATAGTCTGATGTTCTATTCATATTGATGGATCTAGAGATGAGAAGAGCTCTGGATTTTGGTGGTGTAGTTTGTTAGCTTCTGTAGAGCGAGTCTCCCGGTGATTTATCTTTGGGAAACTCTAGATAGTGTTAGTAAGATTTATTCTGATTTGTGTCAGGATAATTTGTTAGGATTGTTTGTTTGTTTGATTTCTTTGGTTGTTAGTTGTTGGTTGACAGGAATGCATTGCTGTTTGAAATTAAAATCGTTGCTAGATTAATAAATTACCTTTGCTTTTAAATTTCGAGGACGAAATTCTTTTAAGGCGGGAGGATTGTAACGACCCGGAATTTTAGGCAATATCAATTTAATAATCTGCATTAATAACTAAATTGATTTGATAATTTTTCTTTATAATTTTAATTTAAATTGGTAAATTTATACTTTTTAACGTTAATAAATATTTAATATGGTAATTTTGATCCATATCTTTCTATCAATTTAAAATGAATAAGATTCATTTTCCAAAGCTAATAGAATTTTATTCTGTTTATAATATATATATTTAATATATATTGTGAATAGAATATCTTTTGTTTTAAATAAAGATTGAATTTTCAAATTGTAATATATATGTATGTATATGTTATAATTTGATATTGTTTTGAAATTTAATATAAATTTGTTGATAATTTATATTGTATGAATTTGTAATTTAAAGCTTTATTTTAATTAATATTTTTCAAAAAAATAATTTAAGTTTAATTCAATTGTTTTAAAATTTTAAGATAGTTGTTTATTTTTAAATATGATAGTTAAAGGGGATTTAAACAAAGTTTTGTTTTGCTTCCTTTTTAAAATGCTTAAATTAAAAATGGCTATAAATGTTTTATATTTTAAATTACATATATAAGATATATTTGTATTATAATTAGTTTTAGAACAATTTCTTTTAAAAATAAACTTACATATATACATATGTAAATTTTATTTATTAAGAGAATTAAATTAAGTAAGTTATATTTACATTTAAATGAAGTAAAAATTTATTAAAAAATTTCTTAAGTAACATGTGTAAATATGTTAAACCTCTTAATAACACATGTAAAGCATTTAAGCATAATGGATGACATTTGTCCAAGTTTTATAACAAGTGGCATATTCATTTTTTTTTAATAAATATTTTGAAGAAGAAAACTAGTTTCACAAACATTTTTATTTCCTTAGTCTTCTTTTCTTACTCAAACCAAAAATTTCTTTTAAAAACTGAAAATTTAAATGAAAAGCAAAGTTCTTCACAACATTAAAATCTGCAATCTTTCAAACCTGAAATTCATCAAGTTCAACAGCAAATTTTAATCAACGATTAAAGCTTCAACATGCAACTAAAATGAAGAATCAAGCCATCAGCAAATGAAGTTCAACCTGCAAATTTACAACATGCATTTCAATGGAAAGTTCAACTGCAAATTTGAAATCATCAGATTAAAGTATGCATAAGGATCAAGTTTCATCAGCACTTAAAAAACAACAATCCGTGAGCATGCAAGTGTTTCAACAGCAAGCATCAAAGCATTCTTTTCTGATTTAAAGATTTGAAGCCTGGAAAATTCACAAAACTGCTCTGCTTATATTTTTGAGGTGAGTAAATTATTTTAAAAGCAGTTTTAATTAATTTGTGATTGAATAATGATGCATGCGATGAAATTTGATTTGATAATGAATGTTTGTTACATGAATGCATGATTATTTTGAATACTTGTAAATGGAAATGTATGTTCTGTGTTTTAACAGATTTTGTATTTTTTTAAAAAAATCAGATATCTCAGTCTTTGATCACTATTAGTCTTTGATTTGCAAATAAGAAACGATTGGAATCATGTAACATAACTACTAAAATTATTCCAGATGTTTAAAATAAATATTCATGTTGAAATCTCTAAAATAACAGTGAAAACTAAGTTTTTGTTAAAAATCAACTATTTTAATTTCCAATTTGGACTACATGCATGTAATCACGATGAGAAATCATGAATTTTGCTATGCATATTGTAAATTTTAGTTGAGGAATTATTGAGAATTTTGGGTTTGAATGTTTGGGGATTTTTGTGAACTGCCGATGATATACTCAATAATTTGATTTGATACTTTGGTCGAAGTTTGCTTATGAATCGTGGAAGATGGGAAAAATGCAATTTAATTTTTCCAAAAAGTGAATTGTTTGAATTCGACTAAACTAGGGTTTTGCAAAAAGTGAATTTTTCCAAAAAGTCAATTTTAAGAAGTGTTTTGAATTTTAATTTAAAAGAAGTGTTTAAATCTTAAGTATTAAATCAAAGCTTAAGTAATGTTTAATAACTAAAGTTTTCAAATTATTTAGAAAAAGAATAAGTTTGAATAAGATAATTAAAGTGTTTTAAAATTTTCAAATTTGATTTTAAATGCCTTATTTTCAAATAAGGTTATTATTTTAATTTTGAAATCCAAATGGTATAATTTGTCTTTAAGTTAATAAGATTTAATTTATTTATGAAGATAATTATGGTTAAATTATGATTGATTTTAACTTAAAAACTCTTAACTAAATATGGTTTATTAATAAGTAAAAGACTTATTAAAATAAATGTTTTTCTTAATTAATTAAGGATTTTAAATATAAGAAGTTAGTTAATTAATTATTTAATAAATTTTAAATAATTAGTTAATTGTTTATTTAATTTTAAATAATCACTTAATTGTGATTAATTAAGTGTAATTACTTAATGAAGTAATTAATGGTTAATTATTGAATGTAATTAAGATGGTAATTACTTATGAAAGTAATTAGTGTGTAATTACTCATGGGAGTAATTAGTTGAAGTGATTAATGGATAATCACTAGATGATATTAATTTAAGAAATTGGTTAATATAATTGTTTTGAAGTTAATTAATTATGGAGTAATTAGTTGATTAAAGAATTAAGGATTGTTTAATGATAGAATTAATTATTTGTTAAGGTAATTAATTAAGGAGTAATCATTTAATGAAGTAATTAGAAGATAATTACTTATCGAGTAATTAAGGGTTAATTACTAAGTTAATTTGGTTAATTAATTAATGTGATTAATTAATGAATGAATGAATGTGATTAATATAAGATTAATTACTTAGTGTAATTAATTTAAAGATATAATTAATTAATAAAGTAATTAATTAAGGATTATCTATTAATTTAATTGATTAATAATTACTTAATGAAGTAATTAAAGATTAATTAATCAAGGGTTAATATAATTAATTAAAATGTGAATTAATTAAGATATGTAATTACAAATTGTTAAATACTGATTATGATTAATGAGTTGATTAATTACAAGTTAATTATTTATTTAAAGTAATTATTAATTAATAAGGATCATTTGTTAATTAATCAAGATTGATTAATAAAAGTAATTAATTTAAGTGTGATTAATTAATTGTAATTAATTGAGGTTTAATGTAATTAATTATAGTTAATTAATAAAGGGAAGCAAATATAGGATCATTAATTATTGTAATTAATGACAGTAATTAAAGGTTAATTACTGTATATGGTTAAGGATAATTACTTGAATGTAATTAAAAGATAATTAATCAAGGAAGATTAATTAAGGAAGATCATTAAGAGATGATTAATTTATTTATCTGGAATAAATAAATAAAGAAGGATTTAAGGTTAATCCAATTGATTAAGAGTTAATCAATTCTGTTATGGATGATTGATTGATATTGATTGGTTTATATTGGATGATTGATATTGGGCGATTGGTTGATACTGGATGATTTGGGTATGATATCTATGATATGTGATATGCTGCTTTGTGAGATGACTGGTTGATATGAATTATTTATTGTGATAATGTTATTCATCTATCTGTTATATCATCCTGAATATAAGTTAACTGTTTAACCGTTAAGAACAACTTGGACATTAAAATGGCGTTTGGTTTCGGTGAGACCGGGATCGGGTTTCCATATTTGGATATCCCAAAACCACATCGGCTCCAATTAAACGTTAGGTCGTTAATCCAAGTGGAGCTTAGTGAAGACTCGAGGTGTAAGGACTATACGTCAGTATAACTCTTCGGGTGATTTCATGATGAGTTTGACGTGAAAGTACTTATAGATTCGAGATGGTGATTCAGAGTGCAAGGGCTATGGTCGTTGACTCTGAGGGTGATTCCAAAATGAGTGCAATGAGATAGTGCCTTCGGTTTCGTTCGAACCCGGAACGGACTTGTATGGATTGAATGCTTTCAGCACATCGTCAGGTGGACGATGAGCATTCTAAGATAGATGTGTTCTATAAAGTTAATCGCAGCCTCAAGCCTGATCAACCCGGGAATGGCTAAAACAGGGGAGGTGCAGCAAGGTTAAGTGGGTCATGCCCAAGTAGGACGAGATTTACCCCTGTCTAGAAGTCCCTTTATATTCGGCTGTGTGGGGCGGTTGATTGCAACAACTGCCGGGTGGTCTTGTTCAGGACTGTTCAGTAAGGAATGGTCCCGGCCTTGTGTTGCAAGGGAGCGGGCGTACTCCTCGGTACATTGATCTAGGCCACGTACTGTGACGGGTGGTACCCCAGTAGCCGTGCCATTGATGGAAACCCATTTTCCCTACGAGACCCTACGGTTTTGTTTGTATTACCCACTTTTATGGCTAGTAGCTGGAATTTAATAGATGTAACAATTTCGGCTATTTCTTATTTACTTGAAAACCCTAGATACTATTATAATATCACTGGATTTCCTATCAAATGTTTTAGTTAGCATAAGGTAATAACTTTTCCACGTTTATGTGTGGGAAGTCTTACGTGATACCTTTTCTTTTCAAAGGATTTTCTAAAAGTTAAGCAATTTTAACCCGTTTACTCACACTAGACCCCTGTCTGACCCGAGTGTTTATTTTCTGTTTTATTAAACTCTTGGGTACTCATATTATGTATGATTAGTCAAGTGATTCAGGTTTGCTTGACGAATTCTGGAGGAGATATGGAGCAGGATGCTTCCACGTGTAGATATTATGGTTCCGCTGTGTTTGTTTGGTATTTGTATCTTGTGTTCTTGAAATGTATAGTTAGACAGATGTTTATAACTATCTAATATCTGTTGTATAAGTTGTGTACTCTGATGTAATATGATACTGTGTAATATTTTATGTGATATATTATATTTCATTCGTTCCGCTGTGAGTTATCTGATGTTGTTGTGTTTCTTCTTTCTCTTTCTTTTCTTCTTCTATCCCTTTCTTTCTTAAATCATGATGCGTCTTTCTGGTAGATGGAAGACGGGTCGTGACACTACTACTAGACTATCACTCTTTGGTGGTAGTACTTATGCTTATTGGTCATGTAGAATAAAAATCTACTTACAGTCTAGTGATTTAGATATATGGAGCATTCAACTAACTAAATACATTGAGGCTCAAAGTAAGTATGCACAATGATTTAGTGATCAAAAAACACAACCACTTAACAATTTGAAGGCAATGAATATTTTATTTTGCGCCCTGAAAAAATATGAGTTAAATTGAGTGTCTATTTTTACAAGTGTGCATGGAATTTGGAGGACAATACAACTTAGACACTAAGGCAATAGTAAGGTTATGCAAACCATGATTTATATGTTAAACCAATCAGTTTCTGTTATTAATAATGAAACCCGATGAGTTTATTTCTGATATGCATTCTATATTTCAAGATATATTTCATGCTTTTATTTCACTGGAAAAATATATTTACCAAAGAAGACCCAATCCGAAGAATTCTAATTTCACTTTCATGCGATTGAAAGACTTTGGCAATAGAATAGGCTAACAATACATGTACTATGAAAGTAGAAGAGTTAATAGTTAATTTATTATCATATGAAGCTCAATTGCAGGGAAGAAAGGAAAGCCATGGAAATGAAAAGAAGTCACTCGCATTCAACACTAGAACCAAACAAGGATCAGACGATGACGTTGAAGAGAAATAAATTTATGGCAAGAAGTTTCATAAGATTTTTGAAATACAAAATAATGAACCAATTATGAAGAATAGACAATGGTAACAACTCTGGAAGTTTAATAAAATGTTTCAAATGAGATAAGATTGGGTATTTGAAAAGGGGATGCCCAACACTAAAGAAATCTGAGGACTCCTAGAACATGAATTCGATCAAAAATGGGAAATGAACATTCACACCAGCTTGGGATGATTCCGACAGCACTTCAAATAACTTAAGTTCAAATGCAGAAAATGATGACTTATGATTTATGGCTGAAGAAGCACAAAACACTAGATAATTCGATAGCGCTAAACTCTACTTTATTTTTTAATAACTAGGAACATACATAAAAATATTCATATTTTAATTTATGAAAATAAATTAAATAATATAATTAAAAATTGAGAAGTCGCTTTAAATGGATAAATATAAAAATCCAGGACAAATATATATTTTGATCTTTTTATATTATAATAAATATAAACAACTAAAAGTTTGTTCAAAAAATTTATGAATAAGTTGATATATTAAAATATTTATTTAAATAAAATAAAAGGAATAAAAATAAAAATTATTTTTTTAAATAAAAACAAATTTATTTTCACAAATAAATTAATATATAAAAAGTAATGTAAATAAAATATCTATTTAAAAACTTACGAAAAATATTTATAAATTAAATAGAATATTTTAAATAAATAAATATGGCAGCACATTATAAAACATTAATTAACTAAAAAATTGATAACAAATTAGCATAATTTTCAGCACATATATCAACATACCGAGAAGAATACGCCGATGGACATAAGCCTGAAATGGTATAACCTTCCAAAATTCAAGATTTTTAAATCACCACATTTTCTCATTGTTTCAAATTCAAAATAACACTTTACTAATTGTCCCTTGCCCATTTAAAGTCTATTCAATACTCTTATTCCATTAATTCATTCACATGTCACTTTATTTCAAAATTCATAATCAAATATAATCTTTATTTTCTCTTTTCTCTATGTTTTTTCTCTACAAACAATGGCGTCACATCAAGATTCATCTTCTTAATCTCCTAGACTCTCCTGAAAAATTAAGATTTGGCTCTATAATGATGAAGAATAAAAGAAATCATTCATAGATTACAAAGAGTATGCAAATGCATATTCCAATCATTTTGCTAAATTTGATTATTTTCCCTCTTATGATTTACTTCGTCTTTCTGTGGAAGATGGAATTTTTGGCTTGGTTGATTCTTCACAAAATAATTACTTGTTATCACAATCTTACAAAAATGTTTTATGCGAATTTAAATGGTAAATTTTATCAGGAAAACGATGATCAACTTTGGAGTAGTGTAAAAGGCACCACGTAGACTCAAATTTACTTGGCAAAATTTAGGATGCAAAAATAGTGGTAATGATCTTTTAAAGGAAGAGTTTAATTATGATAATCATGAATTTTTACATGATTTATTTGGAAATGATTTTAAAGTGGAGTTTAAAGGGAAAATTCTTAGACCAAAAGCAAGGTTTATGAGTCTATTTTACAACGAAGTTTAACTCCTCAAACCGGGAATTGTAATAATCTTACTTCAAAAGTATGTAAGAATTATTTGCTATTTTTGTTAATAAAGATATAAATTGGGCATAAGTTATTCTTTCCGACTCTGTGGAAAAATGAGTTTCAAAACATGAACATACGTGCCATGGAGTTCATTTAACAAGAATCTTTATATATTTTGGAGTTCATTTGAGAGGAGAAAAAACCTATATTTCAAATGCGTTTGATAAAAAGAATCTTTTCATTTCATATGGGTAGTACTATATGAAACTCTTGCAGAAAAAAGAGCAAATATTGGCTATGGAATATGCTATGAAGGAAGGAATGGAAGTGGAGGAAGAAAATGCTATGGAAATTCAAGAGGATTAATAAAAAGAGGAAGAAGAAGAGGAAGAACAAGAAAAGAGGATATTTCCCTTGAAAGTATCGAATGTAAGCTTCAACCAAGCAACTTGGACATTCAATCAAACAAAGAAAGAATTATCCAAAATCAAAATAAGCTTAAAAGGTCTATGAGCAAGAACTTCCAAAATCTATCCAAGAAAATGGATAATTTCTTTGGAAAAATAATGAGAAAATTTGGACCCAACTAACCATCTTTCCGGCTTTGCGTCGTTTTCTTTTTTTCTTGTAAAAAATTGTGCTTTCTTTTTCTTTGCTTATGTACTTTTTTAATTAATGTAATCATTTGAATTATAAAATTCATGAAAATTATCCGTGTTGTTTCTCTAAAAGCATAGAAGTAAATATAAATAATTATATACAAAAATAGAAATATAAGGAAAAATGAATATGCTGGAAATGGCATGGATGTCGTCATACATACATCCACATGTCGATATATTGGTAATAAATGACCATATGACGACATACACAAAAGATTGCGTTGACATACGATAGTAAATCTATTTTTAAGTTTGAATTAAAATTTGTTATTTAACCTATGGAGGAACAATATTTAAACGAATCATAACACTATAAAACCATATTTTCAACCAAAAAATGATGTAATTATCTACTCTAAACAACCACTTTCGTTCCTTAATAAGATACATAAAAAATAAATAAGGAAAAGGAAATTTCCAATGAAAACATGAGTGAAAATCTAGAAAATACTTTGCAGAATTTCAAGGGAGCACATACCATTTTAAGATTCCAAAAACACTTAGAAATGAATCAAAAATAAATGATATATGTGTCAGAAATTCTTTACTGTTCGATCTTTCATGATTAATGATGAACAATTCAAATAATAACCCAAGGATCATCAATACCGAATATTTCACAAACAAAGCTTAATATAATTTTTTGTTTTTTTGTTTAAGATGACATACCTTGATTAACAGCGGAAGATGTAATGGCTGTCATCTTCTTCTTCTGACTTCTACTAATTACTCTTCTTCTCAGAATTCGGTTTCTCTCTCTAACCCTATTTCTTTATATGTTTCTTGATGGAGAAGAATACATCTATATGCCAGGAGAGAGAGAGAGGACCCAATCCTTTAAATAACATTTAACTCTAAATCTGGTACGTCCATCATATACCAATTCAACGCTAAAGATTAATCTCAGACCTAATGTTCTAATTATAGAACGGTCTATTTATGACTTAATTAATCGGGTCACATTAAGATTAGAAACTGCATAACGTTAAACGTTAATGAAACGTTCTATTTATGACCTAATTAATAGGGTCATATTAAGATTAGAAACTGCATAACGTTAAAAGTAAACGAAACGATTGCAGTTTCTAATAGCAGTTTTCTAACATTCTCCCACTTGACCCGATTATTCATAATATCAAGTGCTAAACATCATACTATGATAAGTTGCTGAGAGTTATGGCGGTTGTGCATTATTAATTCAATGCATTCCCTTCCATATAATGGTCCACATAATGTCTATATATCATAGTGATTAAACATAATATCTTTATAAGACTCCTTCTTGTTTAAAATTACATAAAGTACGTACTACCACATTAAAACAAGAGACACATAATTATATATAAGAAACACACAAAGAAGCTCAGAATGTCACACATCAATTATTATTAATACAACCAAGATCCATTCTTTGAACATGTTCCTTAAATTGTCTTGGCTGTAACCCTTTCATCAAAGGGTCTGCAATCATAAGTTCTTTCCTGATGTGCATGATTGACACTCTTTGTTTCTGAACCTCATCTTTCACAACAAGATACTTCAGTTCCATATGTCTGGCACCTTTAGAGTACTTTTCGCTTTTGAGAAAAACACTGCTGCAGAGTTATCACAATAAATTTTCAGCGGCTTGCTAATGATATCGACAACCGCAAGTCCTGAAATAAAGTTCCGCAACCATAATACATGAATTGTGGCTTCATAACATGCCACAAATTATGCCTCCATAGTAGATGAAGCAACGATAGTTTGTTTCGCACTTTTCCATGATATGGCTCCTTGAGCAAACATAAACATGTATCAAAAAGTAGATTTTCTAGTATCGATGCATCCAGCAAAATCTGAATCGCTATATCCAATCACTCCAATTCATTGGATCTACTATACATGAACATGTAATCTTTCATGCCTTGTAAGTACCTTAACACTTTCTTTGCAGCTTGCCAATGTTCCCTTCCTGGATTACTTTGATATCTCCCTAACATACCGACCGCAAAACTAATATCCGGTCTAGCACAGGTTTGAGCATACATTCGGCAACCAACTACAGAAGCATATGGAATTGATTCTATTTTCTTTTGTTCAACATCATTCTTAGGACATTGCATGAGATTGAATTTATCACCTTTCTGTACAGGAACTTTCTCAGGTGAACATTTACTCATTCCAAATCTCTCTAGAGTCCTTTAGATATATCCTTTCTGAGACAATCCTAATATTCCTTGTGATCGATCACGAAATATTTCTATTCCAATCACATAGGTTGTCTCTCCCATATCTTTCATTTCAAAGTTCGTTGAGAGAAATTCCTTAGTCTCATGCAATATGCTTAAATTATTTGTAGCAAACAAGATGTCATCAACATAAAGGACTAGATAAATAAACTTGCTCCCACTGATCTTTTGGTATAAACAGTAATCAACCGTATTTTTCTTAAAACCAAAAGATGTAATAATGGTATTGAACTTTATATACCATTGTCGGGATGCTTGTTTGAGCCCATATATTGACTTCTTAAGTTTACACAGTAAATGTTCTATACCTTTTACAGAAAACCCTCATGTTGATCCATATAAACATCCTCATCAAGATCTCCATTCAGAAAGGCTGTTTTCACATCCATTTGATGCAATTCCAAATCATAATGTGCCACTAATGCCATTATTATTCTTAGTGAGTCCTTTTTCGAAACAGGAGAAAATGTCTCCTTATAATCAACACCATCTTTCTGAGTGCAACCCTTAGCAACAAGTCTAGCTTTATGCCATTTGACATTACCACTAGAGTCGTGTTTGGTTTTAAAAACCCATTTGCATCCGACTCTTTTACAACCATGTGGTAACTCAACGAGATCCCAAACTTCATTCTGTTGCATGGATTTTAGTTCTTCTTTCATGGCATTAATCCATTCCTTTGACTCTTTACTTTCTACAGCATGTGAAAACGAAATTGGATCCTTATTGATTCCTATATCATAATATGATTCTTGCATATAAACCATATAATCATTAGAAATAGCTGACCTACGATCTCTTTGAGATCTTCTTAATGCTACTTGTTGTGGTTCATGCATATCAGCATTATGTAAGTCATTTCCTTCAGGAAGTACTTCTTCATTTATATGTTGTTTATCATCATGTTGTTCTCCAACAACTGGAACAACATTTGGAGTAATAGTGGATGGAGGAACTATTCTAGGCAATGTAACATTTATCCTTATTTCCTTTGTTTCCACTATTTCTCTTCTAGTACTTCCACTGACTTCACCAATCTCAATGAATCTTGCATTACCACTTTCTATAATTCTTGGACTATGATTAGGACAGTAAAACACATATCCTTTAGATTTTTTAGGGTAACCTAAAAAATACCCACTAATCGTTCGAGAATCTAATTTCTTTTCATGTGGATTACAAATTCTCGCTTCCGCTGGACAACCCCAAACATGCAGGTGTCTTAAGCTAGGTTTCCTGTTAGTCCATAATTCAAAAGGAGTCTTTTGAACAGCTTTACTACGAACCCTATTCAACAAATAATTAGCGGTTTTGAGAGCATACGACCACAAATTCTTAGGTAGTGTAGAATCTGACATCATACTCCTAATCATATCTATTAACGCCCTATTGTGCCTTTCTCCTACACCATTTTGCTATGGTGTACCTGGCATTGTGTATTGCGCACATATGCCATGATTTTCGAGGAATTTTGCAAATGGACCTGGACACTGGCCTGACTCATTATATTTTCCATAATATTCACCACCTCTATCCGACCTTATGATTTTCACCTTTTTATCTAATTGCCTCTCAACTTCCTTTACAATGGTCTCAAGGACATTCACAGATTGAGATTTTTCATGAAGCAAATAGACATAACCATATGGGAAAATCGTCAATAAAAGTGATGAAATACTTTTCTCCATTAAAGGCCGGAGTGTCCATAGGTCCGCAAATATCAATGTGTATTATTTCAAGAAGCTGGCTGCTTCTAGTGGCTTCTTTCTTATTATGTTTGGTTTGTTTACCTTTAATACAATCCACATATAATTCTAGATCACTAAAGTTCAAATTTGACAAAATTTCATTACTTACTAATCTCATCATTCTTTCTTTGGATATGTGACCTAGTCTTTTATGCCATAAGAAAGCAGAATTGTCATTCAACATGCTACGTTTGCATCCAACATTATTCATTGCATTCAGCAAGGAATTCGCATAAGTGTCATTCAGTTTCAATTTATATAAACCATCAATTAGAATACCAGAACCAACATTATCGGTATTCTTATATAAATCAAAACAACCAGATCCAAATGTACACCTAAAACCAGAAATATCCAACTTACTTACGGAAATAAGGTTTTTAGATAATGAAGGTATATAAAGGGTACTATATAAGTCTAATACATATCCACTTTCTAGAATTAGACGATAAGTCCCAATGCCTTCTATTGTGGATTTCATTCCGTTTCCCATATAAAGAAAACGATCTTCATTTGGATTTATGGTTTGGATCATAAGAAATCCCTTTCTTTTCGAACCAAGCTATCCTTTTCAGACAGTCATTTTGATAATGTCCTTTCCTTTTACAGAAATGACATCGAACATCCTTTAGTTCCTTCTTTTCCTTATCCTGCCCATTCTTAGCAGTTGCCTTTTTCTTCTTGAAATGACTTGATTTTCCATTCTTTTCTTTACCAGCTTTATTACTCACAAAACTTACTGAGTGATTCACTTGATTTTTCAAACGTCCTTCTTCCTGAACAAGCCTACTGTCCAATTCATTAACATTCCACTTATCCTTTATAGTGTTATAGTTAATTTGAAAAGGTCCATATTCAGAAGGTAGCGAGTTCAGGATAAACTGGACAAGAAAAGAATCCTCTACTGTAAGTCCAAGGGAGTTTAACCTTGCTGCAAGATTAGTCATCTCTATAATGTGCTCTTGCATAGTTCGCGACCCATCAAACTTCATGGTCGTGAGTTCTGCCGTAAGAGTACCAGCGAGTGACTTATCAGTTGAACGAAAACGCTCTTCCACAAACTGCATACATTCCTTATCACTTTCTGTTTGCGGAATTGTTGACTTGATGTTGTTAGCAACAGTCATCTTAATAAACATGAGGCTTAATCTGTTACTACGTTCCTATGCTTTATGGTGTGATTTTTCTGTCTCAGTACTAGCTGTTGTAAGAGCAACAGGTTTATCCTCAAGGAGTGCCAAGTCAAGATCTTGAACACCTAAATGGAAATTGACTTGTACTCTCCATTTAGAAAAATTAACACCAGTGAACAATGTAACATATGAAGCATGTGTATTCATGGGAACTACTGCAAATTAAATAAAGAAAATTGAAATAACTATAAGCTCATAGCTAACGCGATTCAGATATGTACATAATAGTATAATATAGCACTCCTTAGGGTAGAAACTATCTTATACTTAACATAATTAAATACCAAAACATAAGTAAGTAATAAACATATTCAATTAAATAAAACTGACATCTTTGGATGATCAATATTTATTTAATCAAGATATCTATTAAACCTCATCATGTCAACTATTTATAGAACAAGACTTTCCTTTGGGTAAGTTATCAGGTTCTACCATTAGTGGCGCCAGTTTTTTTTGGTATTATTATAATTGGCAATTTCTATCAATAATCATTATGTCACTTATGCACTAAATGATTATTTTGATTTTGACCACTTTGGTGATTAAAAAATCATAAATCTCATGTGCATAACTGACTTATAACACATACTTGATTAAACATCATGAGTAAAGCATAGAACAGATCAATTGCAATCATAGGAAATATTCAGTTATTGGTCGGTGGCTCCGATATCAAATGTCAGAAATTCTTTACTGTTCGATCTTTAATGATTAATGATGAACAATTCAAGTAATAGCACAAGGATCACCAATACCGAATATTTCACAAACAAAGCTTAATATAATCTTTTGTTTTTTTGTTTAAGATGACATACTTGATTAACAGCGGAAGATGTAATGGCTGTCATCTTCTTCTTCTGACTTCTACTAATTACTCTTCTTCTCAGAATTCGGTTTCTCTCTCTAACCCTATTTCTTTATATGTTTCTTGATGGAGAAGAATACATCTATATGCCAGGAGAGAGAGAGGACCCAATCCTTTAAAAAACATTTAACTCTAAATCTGGTACGTCCATCATATACCAATTCAACGCTAAAGATTAATCTCAGTCCTAATGTTCTAATTATAGAACGGTCTATTTATGACTTAATTAATCGGGTCACATTAAGATTAGAAACTGCATAACGTTAAACGTTAATGAAACGTTCTATTTATGACCTAATTAATAGGGTCATATTAAGATTAGAAACTGCATAACGTTAAAACTAAATGAAACGATTGCAGTTTCTAATAGCAGTTTTCTAACAATATGAACAAGAAAGACAATTTATTCTCTTTACTGCTATATTGCTTATGTCCTTAATTGAAATAATGCATATGTTCCTAAAAATGTTGGATATTAAGGAATAGCAGATGAATTTGAATATTGATAAAGAGTTTCATAAGAATGAGAAGTGATCTCAAACTGATCACCTTTTTGGACCTAACAATGGATGAGTTAAAGATCCTTTAAAGAAGACTTAAAGACCTCATTTTCCAAGTTAGATGTTTTTTCCTTTAATCTATGTTTTTTAGTTAAGCGTGTAAGTGTGTACATTTGTTAGTGTGTATAATTATTATTTCGTGTACGTACGTAAATATGATCAAAGTTTAAAAATATTTTTTATTGATGTTTATATGTCTTTATATACACTATTTTGATGAATAATAATTATTAAAACATACTTACATAAATCTATTTAATACACCATATAATCTTATTATATACATATTATAAAATTCACATTTCACTCCTTTTTTTTTTTAAATTTAGGACGTTGTGATGATAATTAACATGCCTATATACTCATGTCTTATTCAAAGTACTTCATAACACCCCGTCACTTCATCAATGTTAGATTAAAAAAATTCTGCACATTATTTTATCCCATTTTTGTTGATGATCTAAGGGGAGAGTAAAAGGTATGAAGTATAATAGTCATAAAGATAGGGAAAGATTAACATAGGGGTAGTCAATGGATTTTAGGGGAGTTAGATTTAAATTAATCATATATTTTATCCAAGAACATTTAAATGGTTTCATCATCAAAAGAAGAAAATTGGTAGGACCACAAGTATTGGTTTCGATGATAAAAACCAGATAAATATTAGTACTACTGACTTTCTAAGTGTACGTATAATATGGTACAGGAAATATGGGAAATCGTTCAAGACATATTGCATGATAATCAAGAGAAGATGCAGTATAAATATTAAGGTATATCAATACAAGAATTCAAGTATATGATAGGGTAGATCAAGAAGAATCAAGGAGATCAAGAGTAATCAAGCAGATCAAAAGGAACAAAGAATATTCAAAGGCAAGGCTAAGAGAGCACAAGAGACTCGAGGAACAAAGGCTGGAAGAGTACAAGGCAGATTTTAAAGTATGTCAAGTCTTAAATTTAATTGTTAATGATCTCATAGAAAAATCATTGGATTTTCTCTTTTAAAAGTCTTTATTTTATTCTCCATATTTTTATGATTCAATATTGGTTTTACAAGTTAAAAGAGTTAGAAAAAACTATAAACAAATTGCCATTTTACACCAGGATGTGTCGATGTTCAAAATAGCATGTCGACGTACTAGTTGTTAGTTGAATATAAAGAATGGACACTTCTTTTCACCCCTATGCAAAACATTACTTCTCTTCACATTCTATTTAAAGGTCTTGGATAGCAAAATTTTCTAGAAGTTCTATCTCATTTCTCTCATTATGTTCACTCTTGCATTTTGCAAATAAGTCCTTTTGCTTACATACATATAGACTTTGCAAATCCAATCTCTTTCTCTTTATTTCTTCATGGATTTGCAATCAACAAAATGTCAGAGAGACCATATATAAATTCTATATCATTTACATTCTACCCATGGAATTGCAATAGCAAAATACTGTATGGGTTAAAGGACTGGACATAGGATTGTGAATCCGAACCAGTATAAATTCTTAGTGTCTTTTCTTTTATTTTTATTTTATTTACCTTCTGCATTTACTATATTACTGCCTGAGAATCTAGTTCTATTTTGACAAGTTTGATAATCATAATATAATTTGGTAATAAGTTTATGAATACTATTCACTCCCTTTCTAGTATTGCATTGGCCTTAAGACCCATTCTGCACATTGTTACGGCAGCACATCATAACCTACTAATTTAATTTAATTTTTTAAATTTCAGAAATTTTATATTACCCATCTCAAATCATTTAGGACGAATAACCAGTTATAACATTTATAGTTTTGTTTATACACACATCAATATATGTGTATATATATAATAATTAATTAACCTTTAACTAATTATTTATTCAATAAATCCTTTTATTTAATTAATTACTTTAATTAATTCAAATATTTATTTAGTTATCTTAAACAATTTTGGGATAAATATATAATAATTATATTTACATACATATAACAATATATATATATATATATATGTTTTTAATTAACTAACTCTTAATTAATTATTTAATTTAATTTAATTAATCATATTAATTGAATATGTTAAATTTTCAAAATTAATTATTGAACTCCTCAAAATATTCGAATGATTTAAATTTATTTTCTAACTTTTAAAAAATCACTTTTATATTTAAATAAATTTGACTTCTAAATTTGAACAATAATTCTGAAATTTTAAATTTCAGTTTAAAAATTAGCCCAAGGCCCAAACAACTCTGGGCCATATATCTAGGACAATTTTATGGACTTATGCCACCCATTGGGACATGTAGTAGCTAATGAAGGGAAAGCACTTGACTGTTCAACTCCAAGGGCAAGACTGTAACGACCCATAAATTTCCGATAATAAGATTTGTTATTTTAACGAGATTTTGTAGTTTAATTTGGAAAGGAAAAAAGTCTTTATAATTTAATATTGAAATGAACGCTAAAATGAAATGTAGCAATGGTAATTAAAATTAACTATTGAAAATTGGAGTGAAATCCCAATAATGAAATAGTGTAGATTTGTTGCACTTGGTTGTAAAATTGAAAATAAGTAAACAAAAGTAAGTATTGAATTAACCAATGAAATAATATATTGATTAATAGTACCTGAATGTAAATTATGGTAATAATGTTAATGCAAGTTAATAAATAACTAATTTAATGCAGACCCCAATTAATTGAAACAATTGTAGGGTTATAATTGATCGTAAATAGTAAATTTAGAAATAATTCAAAGTTATTAACTGATGAAATAATACGTAATAAACTGTATTTTGATAAAATCAATATTAGATAAGTAATTATAATATTTTTTGTTGATAATGAAGTATGATTAAGAGTTAGTGGCAACAATTATTATAAGTTACCAATATATTTTTAATCCATTAAATTGAATTGAATCAATTGCAATAAATCTAAATTGAATATTACGTTAATGTTAATTAAGGTAATATTTGGAAATAATGTTAATGTTATCCATAATAGGACAATTTATTGAATTAAAGGAATGGAAATAAAGATTTATCAATTTATTGGGATTTGAACTATAATAATTGGATTAATTGCAAATAATGGAAATTTAATATCTAAATATTACGTTAATTGAAATTTAGATGGAATTTGAGAATATTAATGTAATAGATCATGAATCCAATGTTGATTTCATCCGACTGACAGTAATGAATTGAATAATAGAATGGAAAGTGAATTAAATGGAATTATTGGAAATTAAATTTATAATTTCTGAAATTAATGAAATTGAGATTAATACTGAAATTGATAAATTTATCAACTCTAAATTGACGTCTAAATTTATATAAATTTGTGTAAATGATTAAGAAATTTAAAAATGATAAAATTTATCAATTATAGGATCGAAATTAAAAATTCGATTTAATTAATTTATTACTAATTTATTTAATTAATGTAAAAATAGCCATTTTGGCCACTGACTCGGATTTCAACGAACCCAGTTTCATTGGATTCGTAATAGTGAATTATTGTAGTATTTCAAGTTTCGTAGCGATCGGACTTGTCGTTTGATCGTACGGGCTCGAAACGCCTAGAAATCAATTAATTGAAATCAATTTGAAATTACTTGATTTTAGCATAACTTCTTCATACGATAGAATTTGGATTTAAAACATGTTCCATTGATTTTAAAATATTTTAAAACATCTATTTTGATATATGGGTTGACCAATTTCCATTCCAGAATCGAAACGGGCTTTTCGGGTCAATTATTGTTAAAAACTCAAACCAATCGGGCCCATTCCTTTCTATTTTGTTCTTCCAATATATATATATATATATATATATATATATATATATATATATATATATCGTTATAAACCCTAGCAGTCTTTCCATTTCTCATTTCTGCACGTACAAAAATTTCTGTTGCTCCTCTCCTCAATGGCTGTAAACCTTAATTTTCCCAATCCAATTTCAATTCCAAAAAAAAAAATTGCGAATCTGCAGCAACTTCGGGTCGCACTTCGAGTTTCAGAGGAAAAAACCCTGCATCAACTTTAGGTTAGAAAGAAAATGACTCGGATCGCTCCGGGTCATTTTGGCAAAAACTCAGAGCAAGCACCGGGGATTTGAGGCGGTGGACCGAAGTTGAACCCGAAGTCGACCCAGGATCAGAATTTTTCTATCTTCTAATTTTCATAACTTTTTCATACGAGCTAGGATTCATGTGCGATTTGTTTTTCTGGGATTGTATTAGAATTACAGATATTCTGGCGCTTGTTTGGACGAATTCTAAGACCGTTCAAATTTTGGACTTATTTTGAATTTAAATTCAATTTAAATTCAAAGGTGAGTGTTTTATCCCACTCACAACTTCTAAATTTTTTTATGTTTGTTAAATTGAATTATGATGTGATTAGAAATTTATTTATGACTGTTTGGCATATTTTGAGTCATCGTCTCAGTTTATTTGAATTTATTTGGATAAAATAGTTATTTAATTTATTATTGATTATAAACTGCCACTAAATACCTGTCATTTATTATCTGTTCTATACTGCTGTTATTGATTGAATTGGATGATGATTGTGATAAATATTTGATGATTGATCTTGGATGAATGGATGTTGTATTTTATATTGTTATAAACTGCAAGTTGTTATGGATTTTTATTTCATTCGGGATTGCAGTTTGAAATGATATATAACCGTATTTATATTTTAAATTATGGATTGAAATGATAAACATCCGTATCACTTGACCATAGGATAGAAAATAATATACAGACACCGTGGTCGATATATAAAAATATTTCTGAAATTTTCTATGGATTTGTAAAGAAATATATGGTTTTAGATAAATATTGATTTTAGATATTTTATAAATGTTATTTTATCCTTGATATTAAGCTATGTATAATTTGTTTTAATATAGTATAAGCTTAATAATAGGTTTGATTTTATTGAAGATAATACTGTTAAGTAATTAAATTATATTTTAATATAGAGTTTATAATGATTTAAATAAAATGAAGGTTGAAAGGTAAATTGGAAATTTATTTGAAATTGAATTTATTTAAGAATTAAACACAAATAAGTTTGATGTGAAATTTATTAAATTGGAAATATTAAAAGATATGATTTTATAACTTGATTTTTGGTTAAGGTGAATTAAATGAGTATTTCAAGTATAAATAAATAGAAGGAAATATTTAGTTATTTATGATTTGGGATTTATTTAAATGATAATGGATTTATTATGTAAAGTATTTCAAAACTAAATAATAGACAATTGAATTGTTGAATCGGAATTACCCAACTTAGTTTTGAAATTGTTGAATACTTAAAAGTTTGAAATATATTGAATTTGAAATGGTTATTCTGTGGATCAAATCTGTTTTGAAATCGATAAATATGGAATAGTTTATTTGAAAACTGAATTGAATTAAAATTTATGATTTGGGATTTAGTTAAATATAAAATGTAGAAATTCGAGTTGTGTTGGGTTTGATTTGTGAAATTGAAGAAGCTATTTTATTATATAAAGTATTCTAAATATTTAAACCAATTAGGTGGTGGAGGTTATGTTTCAAAGTATGAGTTTCAAGGTAATAAAATTTAAAAGTGTTATATTGAAGGGTTTTGATTTTGAAATGTTATAACTTTGAAAGTGTTATGATTTTAGAATGGGATATATTTGAAATAAAAATGATAGTATATTGGTTTGGGTTTTTATAACAATGATATCATATTGATTTGGTTTTGAAATGGAAATGA
The DNA here is from genome assembly GCA_030765085.1 of Allium cepa. Lineage (NCBI taxonomy): Eukaryota > Viridiplantae > Streptophyta > Magnoliopsida > Asparagales > Amaryllidaceae > Allium > Allium cepa. The sequence continues at coordinate 131,176,051 of CM060940.1, read as the reverse complement.
TATCGTATTTATATGGTTTTGAAATGGATATTACATTCTGGTTTTGAAGTATAATTATTTTGGAATGACCGCAGTGTTATAATAACGTTTGGTTGTTAAAGAGACCAGGATCGGAAGTTGTCATACTCTCCGCCAACTCAGAAATCCACTTTAACAACTGTGTACGCGGTGGAGATTCTAGAATGAAGTAGAATGGTGGCGGCGTTTCCTTTAAGGTAATATGTGGACCCGACTCCCGTGAGTTGGCATAAGGTGGCTAAAACAGGAGCGATTGACGGGATATGAAGGTAGCACCTTATATCGGACACACTCCGTCGATACCATTCTATTACTTTGTGATGATTGGGGTCCTTTTGACTTTGGGAGTGTGGCTCGAGGTGGGCGGTAGTATCTGCTACACGTTAACACCAGTCCGGAAGCGTAATTGGAATATCTATCCTGGCATTGCCTAGTTGTGCCGTGTCACCCACCCTAGTGCGCCTTGTACGGGTTTGAATTGTGTCGTACCTATGGAGTATCCTTTGGTAGCCTCTCGATCAGGAGGTATTACGGTACTGTATAGACTATTGGCACTATTACGTCTTAAGGGCTATATGTGTAACCCCTTAACGCTATTTAAAAGTAAGTTTATTTTACTATTAGACACTATTATAATAGTGAAATATTACTACATAGTAAATAGTTTAACGGATCCTTAGGAGATGTGAATCCCGCGCATCTCTTAAGTTACTGGACTCACATTAGACACTTGATAGGAGATGTCAAATCCCGTAAACATCTCTGACGTCGTTCCACTCATATTTGGTTCTATTGATTTAACTTAAATAAGACATTTAGTTCTGACTCGAGTGTTTTGTCTTTTCAATTCGCTCGGGTCAGTCTGAGCATTACTGGATTTGAAGACTTTATTTTGGAGGACGAAGACGAAGATATTATTCTTATATATTATGTTGTTCCACTGCATTACACTATTCCGTTGTATTGTTATTTATTATTCTTTGTTATGTGTAACTTTGATTCTGTGTTGTATAAGTATAATAAAATGTTTTGTAAAACAACTTCATGAACTGTTATTTGATTACTATATTTTGTCATTCCGCTGCGAGATTATGTTTTGTTTTCTTTCTTTCTTCCTTTTTCTTATTCACCCCAATAACAATTCACCCTTTTGTATGGTTTAAGTCTGAAGTGTGTGGTTTATCGTCGATTTAAAGCGTACAAAAAGACGGGATGTTACATCTGGTATCAGAGCTTTGGTTTAGCGATAAAGCTTAGCTTTGTGGGGTCTGACTTTTTATTAATACGGTAGTAATACCCTATGATGGGTTATTGAGTGTATATATATGAGAGAGCGTACTTGTTAGTGTTATAAAAGAGTTTTGATATTGTGTTAATTTGTTCCATTTTGTAATTGTAAATTCTGGTTGGTGCATAGGACGCTATGACATCAATAGGTATTTCTAAACACTTAATAGGACAGACCGACACAATATTTGTTTTGAAATATAGGTGAATGAAATAATTTTGCCTATTATATTTTCTATATATAAAAAATATTTTTTTTATAAATGATATATATTTGGTTGTAATATATTGGTTGTTAGGTAGTGAAATTTATAAATATTGGTTGGAAATAAGATTCAAATTAAAATAAATAAAATTGGAAATTTTAGAATTTAGTTCCGGGATTTTGAAAAAAAATTGCTTTCAAAGGATTTTGGAATATAATAATATTATTTACAAGTATTTTCTGATATAGATAATTCAATATAATTTGAAAGAATTGTTTTAAAGAAACTTTGAAAAGAAATAAGTTATGTACTTCCCTCTCTGTCGTTGGAAAATAATTTCGGTAATGAGTGCACACATCATCGACATTCATTTTCGAGTTTTGAAGTGGGAATGTCACTATAGTAGTTTTACTACAGATTTATTTTGATAACCAAATATAAGTTTTTAATTGTTTTAAATATAATTGGTTATATAAGTTGTAAGTATATATTTATCTATTATTTTAAAATGATTTGAAATCAAACCCGGTATTTAGTTCTTAAGTTTCGTTAATTAGTAGTTTCAATTATTGTAGTGAAATTGAATGTAACTAATTAATAATTGGAACCTCTAAATGAAATAAGAGATTAAATGCTAGGTTATAAATGAAATAACAATGAAGTTGAAATTTGTAACCTATAAAAATAAAAGATATGATTTTTGAACATTAAATTAATTTAAAAGAAATGAGATAAACTTGTATAAATGTCAATTGCATTTTAAAAAAGCATATATATAACTTACCAAAGGATTTAAAAGTTGAAATGTCTAATAAGAAGATGTAATGGAAATTGTACAACTAAACTGATGTAATGAAAGTGTTCGATGGATTTTCTTTATAAAATTCTTTATATTTGTTATAAACTTAAGTTATGACTGAAATGCTGCTAATTAAATATAGTAGAAAGGTTATAAATAAATGATAATAAACTTAAGTTAATGTTAAAGTTATTTATAATGAAAATAAGTAGAAAGATGAATCATTCCATGAATGAAAAAAAAGAAAATTTATAAGAATAAACTTAAATAATGTTAGAATTTGTTGATTGTTTGATTTATGGTTGTTTGGGCAAGGATACTTTAAAATTTGTTTTGATGTATGAATAATCTATCTAGTTTCATCTAAGACTGTTGAGTAAATGGTGCACTTAGTAGTTATTTTCCATTCGGTACAATTTAAAGTTTTTGAACCCAAACAACTATTTGCGTGTTTGATATGAATGGACAATCGATTGTGTTGATTTATGTGATGGTTGTATGCTTTGTTGCAAGTGATAGTTGTTTATATTGATTTGTTTGCTACTGATTGAAACAACATTAAATATTTCATTTTATATAATTATTAACTCTTTTTAGATTATATAAGTGAAATACAGGTTATGGAAGCAATCACTACTGCTTTCGGTTTCATAATTAAGCGTCTGTTTGCCCGACAAATTGGTACGTTCTCGGATTACGGTTTTATAGCGCTATTATATTATTTTTCCCATTGTTGGGACATATTATTTTGAGATATTGTGACATATATTGTTATATTTGATATTATATTTTCTCCCGAGCCTCCCCGTACAAAGGAGACTCGGCCAAAATTTTCTGTAAATTTTGGACTTAGAAAATTTTGGAAAATGTTCTCCAAACCTTATTAATTTAAGTATAAAATGATTTAATGGTTATAAATTGGTATATTTTATTTAAATTAATTAATTTTGTAAATTTATTTGTTTATAAAGTTAATATTTTTATATAAGACGTATTGGTTACTCAATTCCTTCTTTTCCCTCCTTTTTCCTTTTCGGGGACGAAAAGTTTTGAGAGGGGGAGAGTCTAACGACCCGTAAATTTCCAATAATAAGATTTGTTATTTTAACGAGATTTTGTAATTTAATTTGGAAAGAATTTTTTTTATAATTTAATATTGAAATGAACGCTAAAATGAAATGTAGCAATGGTAATTAAAATTAACTATTGACAATTAGAGTGAAATCGCAATAATGAAATAGTGCAAATTTGTTGTGCTTGGTTATAAAATTGAAAATAAGTAAGTAAAAGTAAATATAGAATTAACCAATGAAATAATATATTGATTAATAGCAACTGAATGTAATTAAGGTAATATTGTTAATGCAAGTTAATAAATAACTAATTTAATGCAGGCCCCAATTAATTGAAACAATTGTAGGGTTATAATTGATTGTAAATAGTAAATTTAGAAATAATTAAAAGTTATATTAATTGATGAAATAATACGCAATAAACTGTATTTTGATAAAATTAATGTTAGATAAGTAATTATAATATTTGTTATTGACAATGAAGTATGATTAAGAGTTAGTGGCAACAATTATTATAAGTTACCGACATATTTTTAATCCATTAAATTGAATTGAATCAATTGCAATAAATCTATATTAAATATTACATTAATGTTAATTAAAGTAATATTTGGAAATAATGTTAATGTTATTCATAATAGGACAATTTGTTGAATTAAAGGAATGGAAATAAAGATTTATCAATTTATTGGGATTTGAACTATAATAATTGGATTAATTGCAACTAAATGAAATTTAATATCTAAATATTACGTTAATTGAAATTTAGATGGAATTTAAGAATATTAATGTAACAGATCATGAATCCAATGTTAATTTCATCCGGCTGGCAGCAATGAATTGAATAATAGAATGAAAAGTGAATTAAATGGAATTATTGGAAATTAAATTTATAATTTCTGAAATTAATGAAATTGAGATCAACACTGAAATTAATAAATTTAGCAACTCTAAATTAACATCTAAATTTATTTAAATTTATGTGAATGATTAAGAAATTTAAAAACGATAAAATTTGTCAATTATAAGATAGAAATTAAAATTTTGATTTAATTAATTAATTATTAATTTATTTAATTAATGTAAAAATAGCCATTTTGGCCCTGCCTCGGATTTAGACAAAACCAGTTTCATCGGGTTTGTAACAGTGAATTATTGTAGGATTTCAAGTTTCGTAGCGATCGGACTTGTCGTTTGATCGTACAGGCTCGAAACGCCTAGAAATCAATTAATTGAAATCAATTTGAAATAACTTGATTTTAGCATAACTTCTTCATACGATGGAATTTGGATTTTAAACCTGTTTCATTGATTTTAAAATATTCTAAAACATCTATTTTGATATATGGGTTGACCCATTTCCGTTTCAGAATCGAAACGGGCTTTTCTGGCCAATTATCGTTAAAAACTCAAACCAATCGGGCTCATTCCTTTCTATTTTGTTCTGCCTATATATATATATATATATATATATTGTTATAAACCCTAGCAGCCTTTTTATTTCTCATTTCTGTACGTACATAAATTTCTATTGCTCCTCTTCCTCAATGGCTGAAAACCCATATCTTCCCAAGCCAATTTCAATTCCAAAAAAAAAAATTGCGGATCTGCAGCAACTTCGGGTCGCGTTTCGAGTTTCAGGGGCAAAAACCCTGCATCGACTTCGGGTTAGAAAGAAAATGACTCGGGTCACTCTGGGTCGTTTTGGCAAAAATTCAAAGCAAGCACCGGGGATTTGAGGCGGTGGACCGAAGTCGACCCAGGACCAGAATTTTCCAATCTTCTAATTTTCATAACTTTTTCATACGAGCTCGGATTCATGCGCGGTTTGTTTTTTTGGGATCGTATTAGAATTACGGACATTTTGGCGCTAGTTTGGATAAACTCTCATACCATTCAAATTTTGGGCTTATTTTGAATTTAATTTCAATTTAAATTCAAAGGTGAGTGTTTTATCCCACTCACAACTTCTAAAATTTCTTATGTTTGTTAAATTGATTTTTGATGTGATTAGAAATTTATTTATGATTGTTTGGCATATTTTGAGTCATCATCTCCATTTATTTGAATTTATTTGGATAAATAGTTATTTAATTTATTATTGATTATAAACTGCCACTAAATACCTGTCATTTATTATCTGTTCTATACTGCTGTTATTGATTGAATTGGATGATGATTGTGATAAATGTTTGATGATTGATATTGGATGAATGGATGTTGTATTTTATATTGTTATAAACTGCAAGTTGTTATGGATTTTTATTTCATTCAGGATTGCGGTTTGAAATGATATATAACCGTATTTATATTTTAAAATACGAATTGAAATGATAAATATCCGTACCACTTGACCATAGGATAGAAAATTATATACAGACACCGTGGTCTATATATAAAAATATTTCTGAAATGATTTCTATGGATTTGTGAAGGAATATATGGTTTTAGATAAATATTGATTTTAGATATTTTATAAATGTTATTTTATCCTTGATATTAAGCTATGTATAATTTGTTTTAATATAGTATAAGCTTAATAGTAGGTTTGATTTTATTGAAGATAATACTGTTAAGTAATTAAATTATATTTTAATATAGAGTTTATAATGATTTAAATAAAATGACGGTTGGAAGGTAAATTGGAAATTTATTTGAAATTGAATTTATTTAAGAATTAAATGCAAATAAGTTTGATATGAAATTTATTAAATTGGAAATACTAAAAGGTATGATTTTATAACTTTATTTTGGGTAAAGGTGAATTAAATGAGTATTTCAAGTATAAATAAATTGAAGGAAATATTTAATTATTTGTAATTTGGGATTTATTTAAATGATAATGGATTTATTATGTAAAGTATTTTAAAACTAAATAATAGACAACTGAATTGTTGAATCGGAATTACCAGACTTAGTTTTGAAATTGTTGAATACTTGAAAGTTTGAAATATATTGAATTTGAAATGGTTTATTCTGTTGATCAAATCTGTTTTGAAATCGATAAATTTGGAACAGTTTATTTGGAAACTGAATTGATTTGAAATTTATGATTTAGGATTTCGTTAAATATATAATGTAGAAATTCGAGTTGTGTTGGGTTTGATTTGTGAAATTGAAGGAGCTGTTTATTATATAAAGTATTCTAAATATTTAAACCATTTAAGTGGTGGAGGTTATGTTTCAAAGTTACGAGTTTCAAGGTAATAAAATTTGAAAGTGTTATATTCCAGGGTTTTGATTTCGAAATGTTATAACTTTGAAAGTGTTATGATTTTTGAAAGGGATATATTTGAAATAAAAATGATAGTATATTGATTTGGGTTTTTATAACAATGATATCATATTGATTTGGTTTTAAAATGGAAATGATATCGTATTTATATGGTTTTGAAATGGATATTATATTCTGGTTTTGAAGTAAAATTATTTTGAAATGACTGCGGTGTTATAATAACGTTTGGTTGTTAAAAAGACCGAGATCGGAAGTTGTCATACTCTCTGCCAACTCTGAAAACTACTTTAACAACTGTGTATGCGGCGGAGATTCCAGAATGAAGTAGGATGGTGGCGGCGTTTCCTTTAAGGTATATACGTGGACCCGACTCCCATGAGTTGGCATAAGGTAGCTAAAATAGGAGCGATTGACGGGCTAAGAAGGAAGCATCTTTTATTAGACACGCTCCTTCGATACCATTCTATTATTTTGTGATTTATTGGTGCCCTTTGGATTTTGGGGGTGTGGCTCGAGGTGGGCGGTAGTAGCTGCTATGCGTTACCACCGGTCCGGAAGCATAATTGGTATATCTACCCTGGTATTGCCTATTTGTGTCGTGTCACCTACCCTAGCGCGCCTTGCACGAGTTTGATTTGTATCGTACCTATGGAGTATCCTCTGGTAGCCTCCCGATCAGGAGGTATTATGGTACTGTATAGACTATTAGCACTATTACGTGTTAAGGGCTATATGGGTAACCCATTAACGCTATTTGTGATGACCCAAAATTTTGGGCAATATCAATTTAATAATCTGTGTTAATAATTAAATTGATTTGATAATCTTTGTTAATAAATTTGAATTAATTTAATAATCTTCTTTAATAAATATTTAATTGGTGAAATTTATTTTTTTTAAAAGCTAAATAAAATGTTTTCTATTTATAATGTAAATATATTTGTATATATTATAGATAAGCTTTGGTTTGAAATTTGATAAATAAATCATATTTTATAATTCTAATATTTTTGGTAATTTGGAAATTATGATTTATTTAATATAAAACTTTGCAAAGCTATTTGAATAAATAACTATATGGTTTTAAAAAAATACTTTAAATAAATGATTAATTGTTTAAATTATATCTTAGCTTAAGTTTAAATTAGAATTAAATGTTTATTTTATTTTCTTTTTAAATATTACTTGATAAATATGATTTGAAATTAGATATGAAAGTTTAAAATATAATTTACATATGATATATTAATTCATTTAAGTAATATAAGTAATATATTAATTATAAGGTAATCTCTTTTATAAATTATTTCAAATTGATAAATGTGTTATTTTCAAATAATAATTATAATGTATTTTTTATATATATAAATAGATTTTAAAGTAAACAGAATTGTTATTTTTAAATTGAATAAGTAGTTATATATGTATATATATAACTTGATTTTTAAATTGGATTTTAGAATTTAATTTGAATTTGAATTTAAAATTTTAAAATCCAAAAGATAGATATTTAAAATGTTTTGGATTTTAAAAATATTTGTATAAGCTTTTATTTATGAATATAATTGGTTTTATTTTCTTTAAAGTTATATATATATACAAATAAGTATTTGTAAATTTATAAATTATGTAAAAAGCTTTTCTTAACATTTAAAAATAAATAAAGATTACTTAATTACAAGTGTAATTATACTAAGGCTTCATTATACAAGTGTTAAATGATAAGTATATACTAATGACAAGTGTCACATTTGATTTAATTTTTCTTTTGTTTTTTAAAAAAAAAAATCAATTCAGCCTATATATAAACATATATTTTCTCACCTTCCATCGTTTTCTATTCTTTTTCTAAAACTAAAGAAAAATTTCAGCCTGCATATTTCTCAAATCAAAATCAGCAATCAATTCTCCTCTCAAACCAGAAACTATTCAATTCAATAGCCTGCTAATATTCTTCAAAAATCAAAACAATTAAAGCATGTTTCTTTTTTTCAAACCTGAGAAGTCAAGCTGCATTTATCTCCAAACCTGGAATTTGTCTAAAAGCAAGCAAACCCGAGTTTTAATCAAAAATCAAAGCTGGAATAATTTATTCAACAAATCAAGTCTAAGTCATCCTCAGCAAGTTTTAAATCCAGTAACAAGCATGCAAGATTTCATGGTTTCAAGCTTTTCAAAACTGTTGATGAGTGCTCTGCTCATCATCTTTCTCAGGTGAGTAACATATTATTTTAAAAAAAAACTTAAGGAATGAAATAAGGTTGCATGATTAAAATCTGAAGCCATATATGTTTCTGTGTATGTATATTAGTGAATTTATGTGAATATTTAGATGAATGATGTGTGCATGCGTGAACAACTCTGTTCCCAGTTTCAAAACTCAGTATTTGATTTAAAATACTTTATGTCTTGATCTAGTCATTATTAGGATTTAGTATTTAAACAAAATTTGTTTGTTTTATCAATGATTAAAGTTAGAAAATTTATCTAGGTTAAAATAATTTGGTATTGCCTCTGAGAATCAGGAAGAACTGAGCAAACTTAATATAAGCCAAAATTCAAACATCTTAATTTATAAATTCAAGAATATAAATTGAATACTTAAACTAAACCATGATTTTTAAAACCGAAATCATAATTTTTAGTGGTGGGATATTGGAGCAGTTTGAGGTTGACCAGAAATTGTGTTTTGGGTAGTCTCTGGTGATCTGGTTGATCTAGGGAGTCATGGTTCTCTCTGGAGGTGGAAGGATGATCGGGGACTTCGACAAAATTGTCAGAATGGCAATCAAGTGGGTGTGAAGGCAACGGTGTTCGATATTAATCTGTAACCCTAGTTTTGGAAAGGCTGGGAGTTTTGATCATCAAGACACCTTTGGATGATCGAGTTCAACAGAACCCTGGGCATAGATTGCTTGGACGTTGATGTAGGCTTGGCCGGAGGTGCTGACACTCCGGTGATCGGAGAGATGGGTACGAGGAGATTCCAGGTTTTGCTCTTTTGGTTCCAGGTTTGGGTTAGCATGCTTGAATCTGATTTCGAGTTTGTTTTGACGATTTGATGATCGTGGAATGGTGCAAGGATGGTTGTCGATGTGGGAAGGTCATCGGAGATGGCCGGAGTTGATCAGAGCCGCCGTGCATGTGCACGGTGCATTTTGTTTTTCTGGTGATGTTGAGTTAAAGCAGAGGATGAGGTACTCGAGTTGTTTCAGGTTTTTGCTCGAAGTGGTGTGAGGCTTGACTCGAAGTCTGTAGGGATGGGCTCGAATCAAATATTGAGTTATAGGTTTTTTCTTAAAAAAACCTGTCTGTTTCAAATTTTATAATGATTTTAAAATTTGAAAGCAAGATTTAAACAAAGTTTAAATCAAAATTTTAAATCTAGATTCAAATTTAATTTGTATCTTAGTTTTAAGATAAATAAAGTTTTATCAAATTTAAAAAAAAATGTTTAAAACAACTTTAAATGTTAAAGTATATTTTATAAAATGATTTGAATTTAAATGATTTGGTTTTAAACTCTTATATAAGTTTCTTTTATAAAGATAAGTGTTCTTTAACATTTGATTAAGAATTTTTTTTTTAAATTGTTTTCAAATTTTTTTAAAATTTAATTTGTATTTAATTTGAACCTTAATTTGAAATGGAATTTAAAAGCAAATTTGAAAGTAAAATGTTTTCAAATGTGTTTGTGAATGATAATTAAATCATTAACAAGAATAATGTTTTTATCTTAAAGTTAATTAAGATTTAATGATTCGTGATTCATTAAATTATTAAGGTAATTATAATGGATAATTAATTAATTTAATTAATTAATTAAGTAATTAAGGGTTTAAATTAATTGATTAAGGTTTAAGTTAATTAATTCATGATTAATTAATTTGTAATTAAGGATCATAAATTAGATAAGTATAAAATTTTAATTAATATTTGAAATTAATTAATCAAGTAATTAAAGATTAATCAAGTTACAGTTAAGCATTTAATTAATTAAATAATTAGAGATTAATTAATGGGTTATTAAAGATAAATTAATTTGTAATTAATGATGATTAATTTAAGTTTAATTACTTAAGAGAAGTAATTAAAGAATTTTTAACAGTAATGAAGATCATTAACTAAGGATTATGAATGATTAATTAATGTAATTAATTAAGATAATTAATTAGATTAATTAATTAAGGATAATCATTTATGGAATTGGTTAAGTATAATTATTTAATGGAAGTAATTAAGGAATTAATTACTCATTGTAATTAATTGAGTTTAATGTGATTAGTTGAAGTTAATTAATTAAGTTTAACTAATTTAATATAATCACTGGATGATTTGATAAGTAATTACTTAATGTAATTAATATAGTGCAATTACTTAGTAAAGTAATTAATGATAATTACCGGATGTAATTAATTGAAGGGTGATTTATTATTGGAAGTAATTTGAGTATAATTATTTTTTAATCAAGGGATTAATTAAAGATAATTAATTAAGGAGTAATTAATTTATTTAATGAAGTAACTAAGGGTAGTTAATTACTAGATGATATTAATGAAGAGTGATTAATAAGTGTGTTTTAATTAAAGATTAATTACTTAATGTAATTAAATTAAATAGAGTAATTAATTAAAGGAGTAATTAGGGATCATTAATTAATATAATTAATGATGTAATTAACGGTTGATTAATTAAAGAACAATTAATCAATGAAGTAATTAATTAAGGATGAATGTAATTAATTTTAGGTAATTAATTAAAGAAGTAATTAAATGTTAGTTATTGTATTTGGTTAGAATAATTAATTTGTGAAATTAATCAAAGGCTAATTACCTGAATGTAATTAGAGAATAATTAATCAAGGATGATTAATTGAAATGACTAATTAGAGGATGATTAATTAATTAAATTGTAATTAATTAATGGTTAAGTAAGTAGGATTTATAGAATGAAGTAATTAATTTAATTTATTTTAAATTAATTAGAGAGGAAGTAATTAATTTAATTCACTTTCAATTAATTAGAGATGATATAAATCATTGCTTATGTATAGATGGATGTATTGATTGCCTTGAATGGTTTGAGATCTCAGATATGAGATAAGTGATGCTGTGTGATATGGATGCTTTGGGTGAAGTGTGATGATAATGTGAATTATCTATGTATGATGATAATGTGAATTATCTATTTGTGATGATAATATGAATTATCTATTTGTGATGATAATGTGAATTATCTATTTGTGAGATGTGAATTATCTTTCTGTATGTATGTAGATAATAAAATTGAATTGTTTTAAACTTTAAAACAACTTGGATCTAAAATATGGCATTTGGATTTCGATGAGACCGAGATTGGGTTTCTAGATATGGATATCCGAAAACCATATTAATCCAAATTAACGATAGGTCGTGAATCTCAAGTGAAGATGAAGATTCAGGGTGCAAGGGTTATTGTCGTTAACTTTGAGGGTGATTCCAAAATGAGTGTAACGAGATAATGCCTTCGGTTTCGTTCGAAACCGAAACGAACTTGCATGGATTGAATGCTTTCAGAACATCATCAGGTGGACGATGAGCATTCTAAGATAGATGCGTTCTGTAAAGGTAATCGTAGCCTCAAGCCTCATAAACCAGGAATGGCTAAAACAGGGGAGGTGCAGCAAGGTTAAGTGGATAGCACCCAAGTAGGACAAAATTTACCCCTGTCTAGAGGTTCCTTTTATTTCGGCTTAGTGTGTGGTTGGTCGTGCCAACCACGGGGTTGTCTTGTTTGGGACTATCCAGTAAGGGATGGTTCCAACCTTGTATTGCAAGGGATCAGGAGGGATCCTCGGTACGCTGATCTAGTCCTCGTACTGTGATGGGCGGTACCCAAGCAGCCCTGCCATTGTATGGAATCCAATCTCCAATAAATGTCGTACGTATTAATTGTGCCTAACTATGTTGGAACGTGAGATGTAAGCATTCCAGCTATTTCTGTATCCTATCTGAAAAACCTAAACCCTATTATAATATAACTGGATTTCCTATCAAATGTTTTGGTTATCGTAAGGTAAAAACTTTTCCGTATTTATGGGCGGGAAGTCTTACAAGATACCTTTTGTTTTCAAAGGCTTTTCAAGTTAAGCAACTTTAACCTGTTACTCACACCAGACCCATGTCTGACCGGTAGTTTATTTCTATTTTCTTAAACTCTTGGGTACTCAAATTTTTACGAGTAGCCAAGGGATTCAGGTTAGCTTTGACGAATTCTGGAGGAGATTTGGAGCAGGAGGCTTCAACGTATAGATATATTATGGTTCCGCCGTGCTAGGGTTTGTGTTTGTATCTCTGTGATATCCTGAGTTGTATATAAGACAGGTGTTTATAACTTCTAATTTGTGATGTACAAGTTGTGTAACTCTGATGTATATGATACTATGTAATATTTTATGTGATATATTATATTTCATTCGTTCCGCTGTGAGATTCTAAGGTTGTTGAGTTTCTTCTTTTCTATCTTTTCTTCTTCTATCCCTTTCTTTCTTAATTCATGATGTGTCTTTCTGTGGAATGAAGGGCGGGTCGTGACAGTTGGTATCAGAGCACTAGGTTGAGTGAATACCTAGGCTTTGGAGTGATTTCTTTCTTGAGAGAGCGTATTTGTAATTTTAATATATATATATATATATTCTACCTATTTGTTCGGTTACCTGTTCAGGTTTTCTAATATAAGTTCTAGAGGTAGGAAGGGTAGTGGTGTGAGTAGGACGACTACCAATGGCGGAAGTCTAAGTGATTGAGGTTTGAAGTGTATCTGCCGAGACTATAGACCCAATACCGTCTCGAGTAAGTTTTGCTGTGGTATAAGGATTTCACCAATCTCGGAAGGATGCTTTTTCAAGGTTCAGAGTCGTCTTTGAAGTGCAAGTTTGGATGAGTTAGAATTTTGATCTGTCGGTTAAGCAGAAGCTAGTGATGGTATCTTGGCAACTTCTGGAAGAAGCAGCTGTGTGAGGAGACACGGTAACTATGGATGTTTCCGAAGATGTTTCTTTGGAGCAATATTAAGGAAGTGTGTCTGCATCGGTGATGAGACTGGGTTCAGCAGGGTGTTTATGTTTGGGATGAGGCCTGAGTTTCTTGAAGAGATGTCTGCCCATCTCTAGGCTCTGTGTGAGATTAGATGATGTGGATTGAGGTTCAAAGAGCTTTGGATAAGAAGTCTTTGGAATCTATGTCAGTAGTGCAACTCGAGGTGTTCTGTGTGCCGTCAGGAAGGTCATTTTGTTGAGCAGTTTTCTAGAGGTGGAGTTCAGAAGCAGAAGAATGGATCCATTTCTTCGATGGATTGGTTAGTCAACATAAGCTGTTCTGATTGGTAAAGAGTGAACATTTTCTTTGTAAATTAGGCTGGGTTGATCGCAAAGGTGACTTGTGATAGTTGGGTGTTCTCTTGAGTTTTCTTTTGCTTGGATCGAGGCTTCTCTGGGTATGGAAGTTGTCAGAGATTTTTTTGGATGTCTTCGTAGAGTTCAGAGGTCAGCCATAACATCTGGAGATTGAGTTTTTCTATCGACTAGGATTACAAGAGAGGTACCGGTGGTTCAGCCTTGTAGAAGGATGGTTTCTAGAGAGAGAATTTGGTGAAGCAGCTCAGGATTTGGTGGAACTTCTGAGTTTTCTTTATGGATATGATGAACCGTATCTTCCATGAAGTGTCGATCAAGTTTATGCTCGTGTCCATCATCAGTATTATCATCTACTCCAGATCAGAGTTGTGCAGCGGAAGCAGTTTGGAGTGCTTTTGTTTTGTCTTTTCCGGATAGGAGAAGTAAGTTCAGTCTTCTGATGGTTGTAGAGTAGAGTTCGTGTTCTTGATTTTGGTTGTTCTTGAGAGGATCATTTTGTTGAGTTGTTTTTGGTCTAGTTTGTTTTGAGAAGCATCAGCGAGGGTTGAGCTGATCAGGAAGGATATAGGCAGCCCAGGTTTGTCAGGAGAGTTTTATGGATAAGAGACGGAGGATTTTGGATTACGAAGTCGGAGATCTGATTTTGGATAAGTTTTCTCCGATTAAAGGAGCTATAAGTTTTGGTAAGACCGGAAAGCCAGCTTCGAGGTATATTTGATCTTTCTATGTTCTTGTGAAGATTAGTGTTTGGTCTTCAGAGTTGAATTTCCAGTTTGGATAACTGGCATTCGATATGTTTCACGTATCTCTGAGGGACTACGTGTATGATCTATCTTTGGTTTTGGAACCAGTTTCTGGGGGGTTTTGTAGTTGAGCAGGACTTGGCTGTGGTCTGATACCTTATGCAGTTTTGTAGATCTAGATGAGTAGGAGCTCTATAGCTTAGTAGCCAGATTGTTTGGATTATGTAGAGCGAGTATCCCGGTATTTATACCTGGGAAACTCTAGGAAGTTCTATCTAGAATTTTGTCTGGATAGTTAGATTTGTTTGATTGAGTGAATTGGTTGCTATGGTTGTTAGCATATAGTTGATAATATATGCTTGTGATTTAAAATTAATTATTAGATAGATTATTAAATTACTTTTGCTTTTAAATTTCGGGGATGAAATTCTTTTAAGGGGGAAGGAATGTGATGACCTGGAATTTTTGGCAATATCAATTTAATAATCCGTGTTAATAATTAAATTGATTTAATAATCTTTGTTAATAATTTTGAATTAATTTAAAAATCTTCTTTAATAAATATTTAATTGGCGAAATTTATATTTAAAAAAAGCTAAATAAAATGTTTTTTATTTATAATGTAGATATATTTGTATATATTATGGATAAGCTTTGGTTTGAAATTTAATAAATAAAGCATATTTTCTATTTCTAATATTTTCGGTAATTTGGAAATTATGATTTATTTAATATAAAACTTTTCAAAGCTATTTAAATAAATAACTATATGGTTTTAAAAAAAATACTTAAAATAAATGTTTAATTATTTAAATTATATCTTAGCTTAAGTTTAAATTTAAATAAAAGGTTTATTTTCTTTTCTTTTTAAATATTACTTGATAAATATGATTTGAAATTAGATATGAAAGTTTAAAATATAATTCACATATGATATATTAATTCATTTAAGTAATATAAATAATTTATTAATAATAAGGTGATCTCTTTTATAAATTATTTCAAATTGACAAATGTGTTATTTTCAAATAATAATTATAATGTATTTTTTTTTATATATAAATAGATTTTTAAGTAAATAGAATTTTTATTTTTAAATTGAATAAGTAGTTATATATGTATATATATAACTTGATTTTTAAATTGGATTTTAGAATTTAAGTTGAATTTAAAATTTTAAAATTCAAAAGATAGATATTTAAAATGTTTTGGATTTTAAAAATATTTGTATAAGCTTTTATTTATGAATATAATTGGTTTTATTTACTTTAAAGTTATATATATATATATATAAGTATTTGTAAATTTATAAATTATGCAAAAAGCTTTTCTTAACATTTAAAAATAAATAAAGATTACTTAATTACAAGTAAAATTATACTAAGGCTTCATTATACAAGTGTTAAATGATAAGTATATACTAGTGACAAGTGTCACATTTAATTTAATTTTTCTTTTGTTTTTTTAAAAAAGTCAATTCAGCCTATACATAAACATATGTTTTCTCACCTTCCATCCTTTTCTATTCTTTTTCTAAAACTAAAGAAAAACTTCAGCCTGCATATTTCTCAAATCAAAATCGGTAATCAATTCTCCTCTCAAACCAGAAACTATTCAATTCAATAGCATGCTAAACATCTTCAAAAATCAAAACAATCAAAGCCTGTTTCTTTTTTTAAACCTTAGAAGTCGAGCATGCATTTGTCTTCAAACCTAGAATTTGTCTAAAAGCAAGCAAACCTGATTTTTGATCAAAAATCAAAGCTGGAATCATTTCTTCAGTAAATCAAGTCTTAAGTCATCCTCAACAAGTTTTAAATCCAATAACAAGCATGTAAGTTTTCACAGTTTCAAGCTTTTCAAAACTGTTGATGAGTGCTCTGCACATCATCTTTCTCAGGTGATAACATTTTTTTTTTAAACTTAAGGAATGAAATAAGGTTGCATGATTAAAATCTGAAGCCATATATGTTTGTGTGTATGTATAGTAGTGAATTTATGTGAATATTTAGATGAATGATGTGTGCATGCGTGAAAAACTCTGTTCCCTGTTTCAAAACTCAGTATTTGATTTAAAATACTCTATGTCTTGATCTAGTCATTATTAGGATTTAATATTTAAACAAAATTTGTTTGTTTTATGAATGATTAAAGTTCGAAAATTTATTTAGGTTAAAATAATTTGGTATTACTTCTGGGAATCAGGAAGAACAGAGCAAACTTAATATAAGCCAAAATTCAAACATCTTAATTTATAAATTCAAGAATATAAATTGAACACTTAAACTAAACCATGATTTTTAAAACTGAAATCATGATTTTTAGTGGTGGGATATTGGAGCAGTTTGAGGTTGACCAGAAATTTGTTTTGGGTAGTCTCTGGTGATCTGGTTGATCTGGGGAGTCGTGGGTCTCTCTGGAGGTGGAAGGATGATCGAGGACTTCGGCAAAATTTTCAGAATGGAGATCAAGTGGGTGTGAAGGCAACGATGTTCGATTTTAATCTGTAACCCTAGTTTTGGAAAGGCTGCGAGTTTTGATCATCATGACACCTCTGGATGACCGATTTCAACAGAACTGTAACAACCCGAGATTTTTCATCAATTTATAATCATCGTTAAATGATTAACGTTGATAGCTATTTGCTGTTTGGAATTTTTATCGGGCTTTAAAAATTTGTTTTAGCCCATTTCTTTTGTTGTCGTGATGGTTATCAAAAGAGAATAACCGGCCCCTTTGTTCGTTATCTTCAAACCCTAAACAAAATCATGAAAAGAATAAAAATGGTGGCCATTCCTTTTCTTCCTCTTCTCCAAATTAGGGCTTGGAATTGTGGTGGGCGACTTTTGTCGATCGTTGCTCGATTCTCGCTCGTCCCCTTTTCAAAACTAGGGCTTGTGGAAAATCGAAGATGCCGATGCTCGAATCGAAGAGGCGATTCAGCGTTCTGGTTCGTCCATCGATGGCCTCCTCGTAGCTTGCTCCAGCTGCTTCGACTCGTGAGAAGGTGAGTGACCATTCGCTCACATCTAATTCGATGCTATGCTCGGTATTTCGATTTTGTTTTGTTGATGGTGACTTCTTTGACGTTTTCAATCCACATGGTTTTGATTTCTGATTTTCGTTCGATTCATTGATACGTTCATCCTGGTTTCGATTTTTATTTGTGGATTCGTCTTTGGCACTGACTTGTTAAATGACGGCCGTGACACTTGTGTTGGCATTATTTGAAACTGCTACACATTTGAACCCCTGTCACTTGATTATTTCGGCCTCTGGACTTTGTTGAATTTCGATTTTTTGACTAAAACTACCCGTGGTACCTAGCTCGATTTGCTTCAATGTGTTATGTATCCTGCTGCATACATGTTTGATTGCTACTGAGTTGTATTTTTGATGCAGTCTCCCTACACTTGGTTTTACTTTGATCTACAGTTTGTAATCTCCTCTGTTTCGATTTCTTTTTGCACTGCACCAATTATGTCGACTTGAACATCTCGTTGATATGTGCATTAACCCTGAGTATTATTCATGTATATTGGATTTCTGTGCATTACTGAGTTCGACCCTTTTTAATGTTGCATTTGTTCGAATATGCATTTGCACTTTTGCAGTTTCTTTTACCAAACCCTATGATGCATGTGTGTTCATCCATGTAAATGCAATTCTTGGTCATGTTATGTTGTCTGCTGTCTTCATGTACATGTATACACTTGTTGTATATTTGAGCATTTGGGATGCATCGAGCTCGTGGGGTCTTCATTTATGTGCAGTTGCATTTATATTACCTCTGACATTTTTGACACACAGACTTCATTTCGTTGTGTGTTGTGGCGCCATGTTTTTGGTGCTCCCACCTTCATTTTTGATGACCTCATGTACTTCCTACATCTGCACACACCTGTGCCATTTTTCTGCATACATCTGCACATCATTCCATGTTTGTATTGTTGCATTGCCTTACTGAACTTGATTCAGTAGTATGCTTCATTTTGCATCACTGTATGTAACTCTCTGAAGTGCCTGCATTGTCATGATGTATACTCTCTGTATACATACTTGAGGCTTGTTCCATGCATCACTGTATATCCATACTGTTGGCATTCATATGTTTACAAGTACATTTCATATACTTGTAGCCATTCATGCAAAATTCAGTTGCCTTCTTATGGTTCATTTCATTTTGGAACCATTGCTTTGTGACCCTTTTCACTAGTGTTTTTCACTGTTGCATTGTTTGGGTGTTTGTTGTACATATGAAATTGATTCATATGTATGCTAGGCAATGTTTACATTGCATTGCCTTATTTTTGTGCTTTCTTCTTTAGCCTGCACCTGTACATTGCGTGCTCTTATGCAGTACTTGATGTCGCTTGAAATTAACTTCAAGTTCAGTGCATCCCCTCTCCAAGTATTACATTGAACTTGGTGGCCTTTATTACACTGCTTCATGTCATACTTGTTGATGTCATTGAGTCTGATGTGCTTTGCAGTGCATTGACTTATACACTTCTAGTTAGGGTGTGCTTGTCTTTGAATTGCTAAACTATGGCATACTCGTTGCTATCCCCTTGCGGCTGATTCATTTGTGCAGTCTTTGTTCTATATTGGTCGATTTATTTTAGTATCGGCTATTTCATTTGAACACACCTGTGTTGAATCCAGCTAGTAGCTTGGATTTGATCTTGTGCCGATTGCTATTTCATCACTGTAGTGGCAAGGCAGTGCACGCAAGCGTGAACTGCAGCCACACGGTATTGGTTTTATTGTTATTTCTTTTGCTTTTGATTTATGGAACTATTTCGTATTCCATATGTTGTAGTGGCGTGGCAGTACACGCTTGCATATACTGCAGCCCTACTCGAGTTGACGTCTTAATTGATGTTTCCAATTACTTGATTCCTTTGTCCAATTCATCCTTATTAGTGATTGGATAGACGAGATTTATTGTGATTGTCGTCTATTCGTTATTTAGTTATTATTGCTTCTGTGCACTAAGAACTGAGTTTGAATTAGACTGACCCGAGTATTATTTCTTTTGAATTTAATACTCGGTTCAGACCCGAGTTATTTTCAGGTTGTAGATATTCTGCTTTGGGATGCTGCTTGAGCTATGAAGACTTTTCATATCTTTTGGAGTTGTCGAGTCATAGTATAGGTTGATATGTATTCATGTATATTAGTCGATAATGTACTTGTATATATAACTTCCTGAGTCGACTGTTGTAGTTGTATCACATGTACCGTGTCTTATGTATTGTAACTGACATCAGTTATTATATATATATATGAGACTTTCTGTTTCATCTGTGTTCCGCATTTATATTATCTGTGTTATTAGTTTATATTTTGTCTTAGACTATTATAGCCACTGTGTAGTAGCTTTGAGTTTGCATTGGCATGTCGGATTTCCTCCTGAAATAAAATGCACGTTTTTACTATCTGACATATCGGTGCTCGCACAAGGCAATTACACTGATGGTCGCTCCTCAACAGCCTTATTCTCCGTGCTAGTCGACAGCACTACACCGTAGTGTTCTTGGCTAGCGTGGGCATAGAGGTGGGGCGTCACAGCTTGGTATCAGAGCCTGGGGTTTAGGACGAATATAAAACATAACTTAGATGGAACATGTGTTACAACTATTTGTCGATGTTTTATTTCTCATCTTTGCCTAAGATCATCTTTGATTTGTTAGGTATGAATTCTTAACTCTTATTCATGAGCATTGCTGCTATTCTCTGTTGCACTTGCTCATTCGAGTATGCACTGCTAAGTATCCTTGTGTATATGCTATACCAAGTTGCATATTGCTGCAACTCGTGCCCACTTCGATTTGAGCTCGCATTGTTTATTCGAACTGCTGTATATATGCATTCTTATCTCTGATTCGTGTACTTAATGCAGTCTCCATGCAATTGGGTTTTGGGTATCAATCTTTGAGACAAATTGCATTTCAATTGTCGACTCTGTCTGTTTATCCGACAAATTGCATTACAATTGTCGACTCTGTCTGTTTATCCATGGTTGGTTGGTTTTCCTGTGCTTCTCTCTGATAGTTTTAAAATTTCTTTGGTATAAAAGAAATTGACTTGGACTTTGCCTAGTCGATATCGACATTTGACTTGACTTTTACTTTTGTTAAAGTCATTCATGCATTTGTGCTCGTTCTGCTTTGTTTTTCCAATTGTTAATCGATTCTTCTTTTTCGATTAGTTGTTATCTTCTTTGTCGACTTTGATAACTTCTATCTCTGGAATTTTTGGATATTCCTACATTGATGGATTTAGAATCGATTTCTTTGGATTTTAATTCACGTCTTCGAATGTGAATTTTAGTGAATTCATTTGGTTTCCAAATTTAATCGATTCTTGTCAATTCCCCGATTTGTTGCTATCATTTATTAGCAACTTTGATAACATTTTCTTCGAGATTTTCGTGAACATACCTTTTGATGGGTACAGTATCGATTTCTTTGGATTCTATTCACATCTTTGTATGTGAATTCTTGTGATTGATTGTTTCTACAATCATTTTTGTGATTTGTCACTTTAAAAATATAAAGGTTTCAATACTGGTAGTAAATATCAAAACTCTTTTATCAAAATGATTTCAACACTATTTTCAGTACAAAACTCTTTTTCTCAAACCGTTTTATAATCTACTAGTATATACAAGCCTTTACCTCACTCGGATGAGAAATCTAATTAAACGGCTTAGTAAAACAAGTGGTATGAAACGCTTGCGTTTGCTTCGTCGGTTAATTCTTGGACTTATTCGATTGAACCTCTTGTGACAATTTTATTAGTGAAGATTTATAGTTTGTTCGTATATATTTAAGTTAAGCAAGTGGTTATGGGACATGAAGCTAAACTTTTATATTCACTAACTTAGTGTAATTGACACTTCTCGTTGATCATGACGATCATTCTTATGATTTAGACTAGCAATTGTGCGATGTCTCCTTTTGGTTAGGCTAGACACCATTTGTGTGATTTCGTTCACATATACCTCTTCGGTTAGCCTAGACACCACTTGTGTGATTTCGTTCACACATACCTTTTTGCTTTTTGGTTAGACTAGGCCTCATCGGTGTGATTTCGTCTCACACATATCTGTTGGGCTTTGAGGATTGTCTAGACACCATTTGTGTGATTTCATTCACACATACTTTCCTTTTGTTTGTGAGGTTAGACTAGACACCACTTGTGTGATTCCACCCACACATGCCTTTTTGATTTTTGGTTAGTCTAGACCTCAATCTGTGTGATTCCGACTCACACATGTGGGGTAGCGCCCCACGGTCTTCGGGCCATTCGTGTGTCAAAATTAATGGCTTGCAACCATGAGATAGCGTCTCGTTATGCGTTGCACGTGTTGATGATTTTTCATGCTTGCGTGTAGGTGAGATTCCGTGCTCCCGTTCTCGCTTTGCGTTGCACGTGTTGATGATTTTTCATGCTCGCGTGTAGGTGAGATTCCATGCTCCCGTTCTCGCTTTGCGTTGCACGTGTTGATGATTTTTCATGCTCGCGTGTAGGTGAGATTCCGTGCTCCCGTTCTTGCTTTACGTTGCACGTGTTGATGATTTTTCATGCTCGCGTGTAGGTGAGATTCCGTGCTCCCATTCTCACTTTGCGTTGCACGTGTTGATGATTTTTCATGCTCGCGTGTAGGTGAGATTCCGTGCTCCCGTTCTCGCTTTGCCTTGCACGTGTTGATGATTTTTCATGCTCGCGTGTAGGTGAGATTCCGTGCTCCCATTCTCGCTTTGCGTTGCACGTGTTGATGATTTTCATGCTCGCATGTAGGTGAGTTTCCATGCTCCCGTTCTCGTTATGCGTTGCACGTGCTGATGAATTTTCATGCTCGCATGTAGGTGAGTTTTCATGCTCCCGTTCTCGCTCTGCGTTGCACATGTTGATGAGCTTTCATGCTCGCGTGTAGGTGAGTTTTCATGCTCCCGTTCTCGCTTTGCGTTACATGTGTTGATGAGTTTTCATGCTCGCGTGTAGGTGAGTTTTCATGCTCCCATTCTCGCTTTGCGTTACATGTGCTGATGAATTTTCATGCTCACGTGTAGGTGAGTTTTCATGCTCCCATTTGAGTCTTCGTACTCCCATTCGAGTTTTCATACTCTCATTCGAGTTTTCATACTCCCGTTCGAGTTTTCATACTCCCGTTCGAGTTTTCATACTCCCGTTCGAGTTTTCATACTCCCGTTCGAGTTTTCATACTCCCGTTCGAGTTTTCATACTCCCATCTTGTGATTTCTGGATTTCTTGTGTAGATATCTAGAATTTGTGCTTCACCAATTTCGTGATTTCTATTGATAAGTTTTATCAATTTTTGTGCATTGGTGAATTCGTGTGTTATTGACTTGTTATGAATACAAATTTAGGGTATGATACCCCTTTCTATCTTTGAGAAGATTCTTGTGACATTTTTGATGAATGAAAATCCACTTATCGAAGTTGCTACTGATATCGCTGTTTTAATCACGTGTTTTAAAAATTGTTTCAAAATAAAAATCGTTTTCAAAATTCTTACAGTTTACGCTTTCAAAAGAATGAGGAAGCGATTTAAACGTTTCAGCAAAATCGAGGACTATGACCCCTTTCTTTTACTGATTCGTTTAATTCCGGACTTGTCCGTTTGAGAATGTGAAATGTTATTTTTAAAATACACAATTTTGCACTTTCAAGGAAATGATGAAGTGAATTAAACGATTTAGTAAAACTCGTGGTTATGGGACATGTGCGTTTGCTATTTCGGTTAATTCCGGACTTGTTAATTGAATATTTATGATTTTTGGTTATCGTTTTTGATAATCGAATATTTTGTGATTGTATTGCCCATTGAGTGCTTTAAAAATTCTGGTCGATGCGCTTGATCAACGTTATCGATAGGAATCTCTTAGACGCTTTGATGAGACAATCAGACACAGTAAATTGAATTTCAAAATGTAAATTTGCCTGAAAAGATAATTACATAAAGTAAATTGTAAATTTCGAAAGTTTTAGCTTTTCGGGAAAGAATATTATTTAAAACAACTCTTTTCCGACACTTCTATTCTTGTGATTCCCGAGGGAACCAAGACTTTATCGTTAGTACCAATGCTAATCGTGTTGGTTTGCATACCATTCTCTTGCAAAAGAGAACGTGCTGTCTCTTGTGTTTCTAAATCATTAAAGCCTATTGAGACTAGATATGCTACTCATGATCTAGTGCTCTTGGCTATTGATTTCGTACTTCAAAATTTGGCATCATTATTTTTGGGTGAGAAATTTGTTCTCTACCCTGATCATGAATCTTGGGAATATTTATTTTCTCATAAGGAACTTAATTTACGCCAACCATGTTGACTCGAGTTCCTTATATCTTATGATCTTGATATTCTTTACACTCCCGGAAGGGGAAATCTTGTTACCGATGCACTTGTCGTAGGCAACAAGTGGTTGTTTCTTTGATGATGTCCGGATGGAATCATCTTTTTACCAAGTTCATCAGACGTTTCGATGTACATCGTTTTATTGAGCTTCGTCTCATTCCTTTTATGGACTTACGTCTGATGTTCTTTTATGTTGATCGGTTCATTGGACGTACCGTTTTTGTACTACGTCGGCGTTCCGAATTAATGAAGCTTTGATTCATCTGGCGTATCGTTATTGTACTACGCTGTTGTTCCAAATTATTCGTGTCTCACCTATGAAAGGTGTTGTGCGTTTCAGTCGGTCGGGAAAGTTAGTGCCACGATATACTGGGCCATTTCCTATCACTGAACGTATTGGTTTCTTGGCTTATCGCCTCTTATTACCGGCTCAATCTTTTGTTATTTACGACGTTTTCACACGTCTTCCTTCTACGGAAATGCCTTAGGGGTTCCGATTTTTATTCTTGAGCCCGGTGTTGTTGAAGAAATTGAAGTTTCACCAGATTTGACTTTGAGCAAACACGTTTAGGCTTGCTCCTTCATGCTCTTTATGGTGAACTTCCTATTTCGAATTTCTTCATCTTGAGTTGATATGCTCTTATGGTTGTTACCTTTTGTCCATTCATTCCTTATGATTGCGAGGACGCAATTTCTTTAAGGAGTGGAGTCTGTAACAACCCGAGATTTTTCATCAATTTATAATCATCGTTAAATGATTAACGTTGATAGCTATTTGCTGTTTGGAATTTTTATCGGGCTTTAAAAATTTGTTTTAGCCCATTTCTTTTGTTGCCTTGATGGTTATCAAAAGAGAATAACCGGCCCCTTTGTTCGTTATCTTCAAACCCTAAACAAAATCACGAAAAGAATAAAAATGGTGGTCGTTCCTTTTCTTCCTCTTCTCCAAATTAGGGCTTGGAATTGTGGTGGCCGACTTTTGTCGATCGTTGCTCGATTCTCGTTCGTCCCCTTTTCAAAACTAGGGCTTGTGGAAAATCGAAGATGCCGATGCTCGAATCGAAGAGGCGATTCAGCGTTCTGGTTCGTCCATCGATGGCCTCCTCGTAGCTTGCTCTAGCTGCTTCGACTCGTGAGAAGGTGAGTGACCATTCGCTCACATCTAATTCGATGCTATGCTCGGTATTTCGATTTTGTTTTGTTGATGGTGACTTCTTTGACGTTTTCAATCCACATGATTTTGATTTCTGATTTTCGTTCGATTCATTGATACGTTCATCCTGGTTTCGATTTTTATTTGTGGATTCGTCTTTGGCATTGACTTGTTAAATGACGGCCGTGACACTTGTGTTGGCATTATTTGAAACTGCTACACATTCGAACCCCTGTCACTTGATTATTTCGGCCTCTGGACTTTGTTGAATTTCGATTTTTTGACTAAAACTACCCATGGTACCTAGCTCGATTTGCTTCAATGTGTTATGTATCCTGCTGCATACATGTTTGATTGCTACTGAGTTGTATTTTTGATGCAGTCTCCCTATACTTGGTTTTACTTTGAGCTACAGTTTGTAATCTCCTCTGTTTTGATTTCTTTTTGCACTACACCAATTATGTCGACTTGAACATCTCGTTGATATATGCATTAACCCTGAGTATTATTCATGTATATTGGATTTCTGTGCATTGCTGAGTTCGACCCTTTTTGATGTTGCATTTGTTCGAATATGCATTTGCACTTCTGCAGTTTCTTTTACCAAACCCTATGATACATGTGTGTTCATCCATGTAAATGCAATTCTTGGTCATGTTATGTTGTCTGCTGTCTTCATGTACATGTATACATTTGTTGTATATTTGATCATTTGGGATGCATCGAGCTCGTGGGGTCTTCATTTATGTGCAGTTGTATTTATATTACCTTTGACATTTTTGACACACAGACTTCATTTCGTTGTGTGTTGTGGTGCCATGTTTTTGGTGCTCCCACCTTCATTTTTGATGACCTCATGTACTTCCTACATCTGCACACACTTGTGCCATTTTTCTGCATACATCTGCACATCATTCCGTGTTTGTATTGTTGCATTGCCTTATTGAACTTGATTCAGTAGTATGCTTCATTTTGCATCACTGTATGTAACTCTCTGAAGTGCCTGCATTGTCATGATGTATACTCTCTGTATACGTACTTGAGGCTTGTTCCATGCATCACTGTATATCCATACTGTTGGCATTCATATGTTTACAAGTACATTTCATATACTTGTAGCCATTCATGCAAAATTCAGTTGCCTTCTTCCGGATCATTTAATTTTGGAACCATTGCTTTGTGACCCTTTTCACTAGTGTTTTTCACTATTGCATTGTTTGGGTGTTTGTTGTACATATGAAATTGATTCATATGTATGCTAGGCAATGTTTACATTGCATTGCCTTATTTTTGTGCTTTCTTCTTTAGCCTGTACCTGTACATTGCGTGCTCTTATGCAGTACTTGATGTCGCTTGAAATTAACTTCAAGTTCAGTGCATCCCCTCTCCAAGTATTACATTGAACTTGGTGGCCTTTGTTAGACTGCTTCATGTCATACTTGTTGATGTCTTTGAGTCTGATGTGCTTTGCAGTGCATTGACTTATACACTTCTAGTTAGGGTGTGCTTGTCTTTGAATTGCTAAACTATGGCATACACGTTGATATCCCCTTGCGGCTGATTCATTTGTGAAGTCTTTGTTCTATGTTGGTCGATTTATTTTAGTATCGGCCATTTCATTTGAATACACCTGTGTTGAATCTAGCTAGTAGCTTGGATTTGATCTTGTGTCGATTCCTATTTCATCACTGTAGTGGCAAGGCAGTGCACGCAAGCGTGAACTGCAGCCACACGGTATTGGTTTTATTGTTATTTCTTTTGCTTTTATTTATGGAACTATTTCGTATTCCATATGTTGTAGTGGCGTGGCAGTACACGCTTGCGTATACTGCAGCCCTACTCGAGTTGACGTCTTAATAGATGTTTCCAATTACTTGATTCCTTTGTCCAATTCATCCTTATTAGTGATTGGATAGACGAGATTTATTGTGATTGTCGTCTATTCGTTATTTAATTATTATTGCTTCTGTGCACTAATAACTGAGTTTGAATTAGACTGACCCGAGTATTATTTCTTTTGAATTTAATACTCGGGTCAGACCCGAGTTATTTTCAGGTTGTAGATATTCTGCTTTAGGATGCTGCTTGAGCTATGAAGACTTTTCATATCTTTTGGAGTTGTCGAGTCATAGTATAGTTGATATGTATTCGTGTATATTAGTCGATAATGTACTTGTATATATAACTTCCTGAGTCGACTGTTGTAGTTGTATCACATGTACCGTGTCTTATGTATTGTAACTGACATCAGTTATTATATATATATATATATATATATGAGACTTTCTGTTTCATCTGTGTTCCGCATTTATATCATCTGTGTTATTAGTTTATATTTTGTCCTAGACTATTATAGCCACTGTGTAGTAGCTTTGAGTTTGCATCGGCATGTCGGATTTCCTCCTGAAATAAAATGCACGTTTTTACTATCTGACATATCGGTTCTCGCACAAGGCAATTACACGGATGGTCGCTCCTCAACAGCCTTATTCTCCGTGCTAGTCGACAGCACTACACCGTAGTGTTCTTGGCCAGCGTGAGCATAGAGGTGGGGCGTCACAAGAACTCTAGGCATCGATTGCTTGGACGTTGACGTAGGCTTGGCCGAAGGTGCTGACACTCCGGTGATCAGAGAGACGGGTACGAGGAGAGTCTAGATTTTGCTCTTTTGGTTCCAGGTATGGGTTAGCATGCTCAAATTTGATTTCAAGTTTGTTTTGACGATCTGATGATCGTGGAATGGTGCGAGGATTGTTGCCGATGTGGGAAGGTCATCGAAGATGGACGGAGTTGATCAGAGCCACCGTGCATGTGCATGGTGCATTTTGTTTTTCTGGTGATGTTGAGTTGAAGCAGACGATGAGGTACTCGAGTTTTTACTGTTAGTCCTTGAGATGATGGTTTTGATGACAACAACCTTAGAATAAGATTATAAAATATAAATATTTACATTATAGTTTAGATATATATGTATATGAAGGATCTAATCATGCAGGTACCAAGAATGAAGACTGTACAGTATAGAGATTCAAGATATCAAGATTGAAGACTCATGAGTATCAAGATTATCTAGAGTTCAAGGTTTCAATAATAAGTAATTTAATTGGGAATTTTGTTAAAACTCCTAGAAAAGCACCGGCATCTTAAAATCCAATTTATTCGTGGAATGAAATCCACTTCGAGCCTGGTAAAGGGATGTAATCCTAAGTAGGATAGAACCTATGAAAAATCTAGTGGAACATTGTTTTGTATCCACTAACTTTTATTCAAAATATTTTTACAAAATTATATCTTGTTTTCAAAATGATTTCAAAAACTTCCTTTTAAAAGAATCAAAAACATCTATCCTTGTTTTAAATACTTTTAGCCTCAAAATAATCTTTATTTTCAAAATCAAATTATCCTTGGTTTTAAACTATCTTTTAATAATAATATATCTAACTTTTAATATTTATACTTAGATTTAAATATAAAATTATAGTAAAATTTTGTGATATCCTGGAATTTCAGACAATATCAATTTAATAATCTTTATATAAAATTAAATTGATATTGACAATATTGATTAATAAAATATGTTTTGGTTTTATAATCAAATATAAATAAATATTTAATTTGTGATTTGTCTTTTAAAAGCTAAAATAAATGTTTAAATTATAATGTATATATATATATGTGTGTATATATATATTATAGTTTATCTTTGTTTGGAAATTTAACTTACATGAAAATCAATAAATGAAGTTTTGTTTTTAAAGTCTAATAAACATTGAATAATTAGGAAATTATATTTTAAAATAATATTAAGCTTTTAAAAATCTATTTAAATTAATAACTTTATGATTTGTGAATATTTATAATAAGTGTTAAATTGTTTTAAATTAGTCTTAGTTTAATTTTTGTTCTAAATTTAAATAAAAATTGATGTTTATTTCTTATTAAATATTATTTGATTAAATGTGATTTGAGTATATTTTATATATAGTTTAAAATATAAGATAACATATGATTTAAATTCATTTAAATATAAAAGTGATTTATAATTTCTTTATAAATCATATAAAATTGTAAATTGTTATTTTAAAACTATATTAATAAATATTCTATTTTCTTAAATATAAAGAAGGATTAAAATAAGGAAATAAAGTCTTCATTTTTAAATTGAATAAATAGATTTTAATTTTAATTTCAAAAGTTTAATTGGTTTGAAGTTTTGAAATTCAAATTACTTGATTCTTTAAAATATTTGTATAAGTCTTAGTTTATAAATTGTTTTATATATATTTACTTTTAAATGAGAAATTCATATATATTCATAAACATAACATAAAGAAACTCTTTTTAAAACATTTAAAAATGTAACTAAATTTATTTAAAACAAGTGTAATCTAATTAACTAGTCTAAGCTACATGTGTTAGTTGTAAATTAAGAAATGTGACAAGTGTCATTAAATTTTTATTTTCTTTTATTTATTTTGTTAAATCTATCTCAGCCCTTAAGCATATTCTTTTCCTCTTCATTCTCTTTTCAAAACAAAAGCTAGATGAATCAAAGAAAGAAAAATCAAAAGGAAAATCTGAACTCAAAATCACTCAAACATAAGGATCTGAAACACTCCTCAAATCCATAATTGCAAACCCAAAAACCTGAGACAAATGTCTGCATTTTTTTTTTTCTTCTGAAGACCAACTGCATTGCATCTCTGGAAATCATCAGTAAGCAACTCAAACCTGAAAAAGGAAATCGTGTTTAAATTTGTAACAAGAACATTAACCTGCATTCCATCTCTGGATAATCACCAGCATGCAATTGTATTTCCTCTGGAAATTATTAGCATTTTCAACCTGGAAATCATCTACATGCTGGAAGCCTGCATGCATATATTTTACAAGTTTTCAAAAGGGCAAGAAGCATAAGCATTCAGTTTCTGTAGCTGATAAACAAAGCAACTCAGTTTCAAAAACACTTCATTTTCAAAACTGCTCTGTTCTTCAAATCTAAAGGTGAGTAACTTCTTATTTAAATATAATTAAGTAAATTATAGGTTGCTTGATTGTCTCTGGAAAAAAAAATATTGCTGATGATTAACATCAACCTCTTCCTAATCTCCAATATAGATGCATGATAATATTGAAGCTATTTGTTTGTGTGTAGATAAATTTCTGGAATTCTCTTTGTACTTAAATGAGTATGTATACTCTGTTAGTATCTGTAAATTTCTGTGATCTTGACTTAAGCTATTGAATTCAAATTTTTAGTAACTTCATGACTTAACCATTATTGAGGAAATGGATTACAAACAAATTTGTTTGTTAGAAATAAATCTGAAGCATATAAATTTAAAATAAGGCAAACTGGGAAACAAGAACTTCTCTGAAAACAAAATGCCCTGAAATATGTTTGTGTTTAAAAATGTACATTCCTTAGTTTATTTAATTTAAATTGTGACATGAAAACAATCTTGAAAACATGATTTTTAACTCAGGAAATACAAATTATAGTTTAAGACTATAGGGGCAGTTCATTTTTATTTGAAATATGAATTTGTAAAATTCTGTTGATCTTGGAAATCTGGGAGTTTGATGTTTCTTATGTATGAAGATGAGTGACCAGGCTCATCATATAAATTATCAATTTAAGGGATTAATCAATGGATTAGCAGCAGTGAGGAAAATAAGTCTGCAACTCTAGTTATGTTCAAGTATGTGAATTGGGCCTTTTCTGTCTCAACGTTTGATCGAGTGTGAAGCCACTTTGGGAAAGTGTTGCTGGGTTCATAACAAGGTAGTAGCCGGAGTTGTAGCTTAAATGTTGGTCGGAGGACGGAGATCTTACCGTTGACAGGAATGAATTGTGAAGACCACTGTGTTTTCCAGGTTTTGAAAAAGGGCTGGTCTTTGATTTGGGTAGATGGAGATTTCTGTTGTTTGGGTGACCATGTTGGATACAAGAGGGGTTGGTGGATGAAGACGATCATCGTTGATGATCGGAAACTGGCCATGAGGTATGTGCATGTGCACAGTAGTCTTGTGGGGGTGATTTTGGTTTTCTGGAAAATTGTGGTGAAGTAGTATTCTTGGGAAATACTCAGGTTGTTGAGGATGTGACTCGGAGAAATGAGGAAGTTGACTCGAAGTAAAAAGGGGCATGGCTCGAGTATGTTATAGTTGCAGTTTTGTTTTCAGGTTTCTCTGAACCTGACTGTGTGCAGGTTTAAAGCCTGAACTAAATTTAAAAATAAGCAAAGCATGTTTAAACTTATGTTGAAGCAAGTTTAAATCTAAACTAAAGCAAGATTTAAAACATGAATTCAAGGAGATTTTGAATTTCAGGTTTGAATAACAAAATTTGCAGTTGTTCCAATAGCCTGAAACAGTTTCAGGTTTTTGTATTTCAAAGCCAAATTTAAAAATAGCAAGCAAGTTTAAATATAAACTTGAAGTAAAATTTAAACTATGAATTCAAAT
The DNA here is from genome assembly GCA_030765085.1 of Allium cepa. NCBI lineage: Eukaryota > Viridiplantae > Streptophyta > Magnoliopsida > Asparagales > Amaryllidaceae > Allium > Allium cepa. Next base: position 131,144,287 of record CM060940.1, on the reverse strand, counting down.
AAGTTCGAATTCCAGGCTTTAATAAATTTGCAGATTAGAATAGAGTATTTAAATAAAATTTGGAACTTGCACAGTTTTAATATTAAGTGATTTTTTAATCTGGAAGTAAGTTTTTTTTAATAGGATTTAAATTCTAAGTTAAATCTGAAAATTAGAATCATGGGTTCAATTTTGAACTTGAGTCTGAAAGTTGCAAAAAAGGGAAAGGTTGAAAAATTCAAATGGTATATTTTAGTTTGAATATTTTAAGTTTAAAGTGTGTTTTATAAAATCTGAAATGAAAGTTAAAACAGGGTTTAAATTTTTAAATCTTTGAATTTTAAATCCGAAAGCATGTTTTGGACCTTAGTTGTAATATTAATAAAATTTGAAATTATAAATTCAATATCATTTGAATTATTTAAAGTATTTTTAAACTTGTTAAATTTGAATATGGATAAGTTAAACTATTCTTTTAAAAATACTTTAAAGTTAAGTGATTCTTTAAAATGAAAACTAAAGAGTTTTTAATATTTAAAATCTTGTTTAAATTAAAATTCTATTTTAATTCTAATTTAAAATGGAGTTTAGGAAAATTTAAAAAGCAATTTGTTTTCAATTTATTTTGATAATGATAACTAAATCATTAATGAAAATAATGATTATCATTAAGTTAATTTGAACTTAGTGATTTATTATCTAATTAAGATAATTAAGTTTATAATTAATTAATAATTGGGTTAATTAATTAAATAATTAAGAGTTTATTTAATTAATTAAAGCTTTAAGTAAGTAAATTAAATTTGATATAAGTGTGATTTAGAAATTAATTTAAATAAGATTTGATTAATTTAATTAATGAATTGAATTTATTTAATCAAGTAATTGATAATTAATTAAGTTTAATTATCACTTGATTAATTTTAAAATTAGAAATTAATTAATGCGTTTCTTAAAATAAACTTAGAATTAATTCAATTAATTATTTTGGAAAATAATTAAGGATTTGCTATGAGTTAATGAAGGTCATTAACTTAATATTATTTTATAATTAATTAATGTAATTAATTTTAGTAATTAATTGTATTAATTAATTTAAGATAATCCTTTAAATTGTTTAAGTAAATTACTTAGTGAAAGTAATTAAGGAAATTAATTACTAATTGTAATTAATTGAGTTTAATTTGATTAATTAAGTTAATTAATTAAGTTTAATTAATTTAATTTAATCATTGAAGTAATTACTAATGCAATTAGAAATGGATAATTACTTAGTGGAGTAATTAAGGAATTAAATTACTGGATGTAGTTTAATGGAGGAGATTTGGAAATTAATTACTTTGTGTAATTAATATGTAGTTGGTATGTTAATAATTACTTAGGTAAGTAATTAATTTGGGTTTTGATAATTAATTTAATGGAGTTATTTAAAATAATTTGAGATCATTAATTTATATAACTAATGATATGATTAAGGATTGATTAATTAAGAATAATTAATCAATGAAGGTATTTGTTAATTAATTAAGGATTAATTAATGAAGTAATTACAGGTTAATTACTGGGATTGGTTTGGATTAATTAAATTGTGAAATTAATTAGAGATTAATTACTTGAATGTAATTAAAGAATAATTAATCAAGATGATTAATTAGGGTAATTTGTTAAGAATAATCATTTGATGTATAAGCAAGATTTATTTGTATAAGTAATTAATTTAATTTATTTTAAATTAATTTAAAGAAGAAGTAATTAATTTAATTCATTTTAAATTAATTATAGGATAGTGATTTGATAAGTCCTTGCTTATGAATGATGATTGATATTTATTACCCTGAATGGTTGAGATCTCAGTTATGAGATAAATATTGTTGTGTGATTTGGATGTTATGGTTGCATTGAGTTGATAATATGATTTATCTGTTTGAGTTGATAATATAGATTATCTGTATGGAATGATAATATTGATTATCTATTATGATGTTGAGAATTATCTATCTGTGTGTATTTAGATAATATTGAATTGAATTGTTTTAAACTTTAAAACAACTTGGACCTAAAAGACACGCTTTGGATTTCGATGAGACCGGGATCGGGTTTCCATATTTGGATATTCGAAAACCACATCGATTCCAAATAACGTTAGGTCGTGAATCAAATGGAGCTTTGCGAAGACTCGAGGTGTAAGGGCTATACGTCAGTATAACTCTGTGGGTGATTCCGTAATGAGTTTGACGGAATAGTGCTTATAGATTCGAGATGGTGATTTAGAGTGCAAGGGTTATCGTCGTTGACTCTGAGGGTGATTCCAATAATGAGTGCAACGAGATAATGCCTTCGGTTTCGTTCGAACCCGGAACGAACTTGTATGGATTGAATGCTTTCAGAACATCGTCAGGTGGACGATGAGCATTCTAAGAGATGTGTCCTCTAAAGGTAATCGTAACCTCAAGCCTCATCAACCGGGAATGGCTAAAACAGGGGAGGTGTAGCAAGGCTTCGTGGGTAGCTCCCACTGGAGAGCAAGATTGATCCCTGTCTAGAAGTCCCTTTATATTCGGCTGTGTGGGGCAGTTGATTGCAACAACTGCCGGGGTTGTCTTGTTTGGAACTATTCAGTAAGGAATGGTTCCGGTCTTGTGTTGCAGGGGATGAAGGGAGTAATCCTCGGTACGGTGATCTAGGCCACGTACTGTGACGGGCGGTACCCCAGTAGCCCTGCCATTGTATGGAATCCAAAATCCAATAAGTGCCAACGGTTTTGATTGTATTACCCACTTTCGTGGCTAGTAGCTGGAATTTAATCATGTAACAATTTTGGCTATTTCTTATTTATTTGAAAACCCTAGACACTATTATAATATCATCAGATTTCCTATCAAATGTTTTGGTTAGCGTAAGGTAAAAACTTTTCCATGTTTATGTGTGGGAAGTCTTACGTGATACCTTTTCTTTTTAAAGGTTTTTAAAGTTAAGCAACCTTAACCTGTTACTCACACCAGACCCATGTCTGACCCGGAGTTTATTTTTGTTTTTCATAAACTCTTGGGTACTCAAATTTTTACGAGTAGCCAAGGGATTCAGGTTTGCTTGGACGAGTAATGGAGGAGCAATGGAGCAGGAGGCTTATGCGTTGTAGATATATAGTTCCGCTGTGTGTTCTCTGTATTGTGATTGTATTGGGATGTAAATACTAGACAGGTGTTTATAACTGTCTAGTATATGTGATGTGTATGATGTGTATCTCTGATTGGTATTGTATATTATGTAAATGCATATGTTATTAATATAATTTATTCGTTCCGCTGTTGAGATTCTTGTATTGTTTCTTCTTTCTCTTCTTTCTTTTCTTCTTCTATCCCTTTCTTTCTTAATTAGTGATGCGATTTTCCTGGTGGTAGGAAGTCGGGTCGTTACAGGTGGTATCAGAGCGTTAGGTTGAGTGAATACCTAGGCTCTGGAGTGGTGTCTATCTTGAGAGAGCGTATTTGTAATTTTATTATATATATTTATATATATATATATATTTATTCCTACCTATCTGTTGGGGTACCTGTTCGGGTTTTCCAATATAGGTTATAAAGGTAGATTGAGGTAGTAGTGTGTGTAACACAACTGCTATTGGTTGGAGTTTGAATGTTGAGGTTGGAAGTGTATTTGTCGAGACTGTAGACCTAATACCGTCTCGAGTAAGTTTTGAAGTGGTATAGGGACTTCATTGATCTCTGAAGGTAACCTGTTAAGGTTCGGAGATTCATCTTTGAAGTTGAATGAGTATAGTTGGATCTGTTGGCTGAGCAGAAGCGAGTGATGGTATCTTGGTATCTCAAGGAATAGTAGCTGTGTGATGAGATACAGTGATTATGGATGTTTCCGAAGATGTTTTCTTTGGAAAAAGTTTAAGGAAATGAGTCTGCTTCGGTGTTGTGGCTGAGTTCAGCGGGATGTTTCTGTTTGGTTTGAAGTCCAAGTTTTCGAAGAGCTTTGGAATGAGAATTCTTTGGCATTGGTGTCAGCAGTGCAACTCGGAGTGTTCTGTATGTCGGCAGTGTTTTCTGGCTTAGCCGTTTTCTGGAGATGGAGATCAGAAGCAGTGGAGTAGAATCCATTTCTTAGATGGGTTGGAAAGACCAGCATAAGCTGTTCTGATTGGTAAAGAGAGAACAGTTTTCTTTGGAATTAGATTGAGATGATCGCAAAAGTGACTTGCGATAGTTGAGTGATCTCTTGGATTGTTGGAGATTTTTCTGAATATTTTCAAAGAAGTCAAGATTTGTTTTCATCTAGAGATTCAGTGGCACCCGTGGGTCAACTAGTTGAAGGTTGGTTTCTTGAGATGGAGTTTGTTGAAGCAACTCAGGATTTGAGGAACTTATGAGTTTTCTCTTTGTTATCGGGGATCTTCTTGGTTATGCTGTCCAGTTGTGCTTGTGTTCTTTATTAGCATTCTTTTCTGCTCCAAATCAGAGTTGTGCAGCGGAAGCAGTTGGGAGTGCATCTGCTTTTCTTTTCCGGACAGGAGAAGTTTGTTTCCTTCTGATGGTTGTGAAAGGAGTTGATCTTGATCTTGATTGATCGAGGAGGATCATTTTGGTGGATTGGATTTGGTCTAGTTTATTTCTTGAGACATCAGCAAGGGTTGAGCTGATCAGGTAAGAGATGGGCAGTTGAAGATCTGATTTTGGATTTCTTCTGTGTTTTCTTTTGAATAAGTGTTTGATTATCTGGATTGAATTGCCAGTTTGGACAACTAGAATTCGATGTGATTCACGTATCTCTGAGGGAGTACGTGTATATCTATTTCTGGTTTTGGAATCAGCTGTTCTGGGAGATTTGGTGGTTGAGTCAGACTCGTCTGTAGTCAGATGTCTTGTTCAGTTATAGATATAGATGAGTAGGAATTCTGTAGTTTAGTGGTGGGGATTTTTTTGGTTTTATAGAGCGAGTATCCCGATGTTTACTTGGGAAACTCGAGGAAACTCTATCCAGAATTTTTTCTAGATAGTTAATTTTGTTTGATTGGATGAATTGATTGCTATGGTTGTTAGCATATGTTTGATATGCTTGGTTTTAAAATATTAAAATCTAAAATAGGTTATTAAATTACCTTTGTTTTAAATTTCGGGGACGAAATTTCTTTAAGGGGGAAGGAATGTGATATCCTGGAATTTCAGACAATATCAATTTAATAATCTTTATATAAAATTAAATTGATATTGACAATATTGATTAATAAAATATGTTTTGGTTTTATAATCAAATATAAATAAATATTTAATTTGTGATTTGTCTTTTAAAAGCTAAAATAAATGTTTAAATTATAATGTATATATATATATGTGTGTATATATATATTATAGTTTATCTTTGTTTGGAAATTTAACTTACATGAAAATCAATAAATGAAGTTTTGTTTTTAAAGTCTAATAAACATTGAATAATTAGGAAATTATATTTTAAAATAATATTAAGCTTTTAAAAATCTATTTAAATTAATAACTTTATGATTTGTGAATATTTATAATAAGTGTTAAATTGTTTTAAATTAGTCTTAGTTTAATTTTGTTCTAAATTTAAATAAAAATTGATGTTTATTTCTTATTAAATATTATTTGATTAAATGTGATTTGAGTATATTTTATATATAGTTTAAAATATAAGATAACATATGATTTAAATTCATTTAAATATAAAAGTGATTTATAATTTCTTTATAAATCATATAAAATTGTAAATTGTTATTTTAAAACTATATTAATAAATATTCTATTTTCTTAAATATAAAGAAGGATTAAAATAAGGAAATAAAGTCTTCATTTTTAAATTGAATAAATAGATTTTAATTTTAATTTCAAAAGTTTAATTGGTTTGAAGTTTTGAAATTCAAATTACTTGATTCTTTAAAATATTTGTATAAGTCTTAGTTTATAAATTGTTTTATATATATTTACTTTTAAATGAGAAATTCATATATATTCATAAACATAACATAAAGAAACTCTTTTTAAAACATTTAAAAATGTAACTAAATTTATTTAAAACAAGTGTAATCTAATTAACTAGTCTAAGCTACATGTGTTAGTTGTAAATTAAGAAATGTGACAAGTGTCATTAAATTTTTATTTTCTTTTATTTATTTTGTTAAATCTATCTCAGCCCTTAAGCATATTCTTTTCCTCTTCATTCTCTTTTCAAAACAAAAGCTAGATGAATCAAAGAAAGAAAAATCAAAAGGAAAATCTGAACTCAAAATCACTCAAACATAAGGATCTGAAACACTCCTCAAATCCATAATTGCAAACCCAAAAACCTGAGACAAATGTCTGCATTTTTTTTTTCTTCTGAAGACCAACTGCATTGCATCTCTGGAAATCATCAGTAAGCAACTCAAACCTGAAAAAGGAAATCATGTTTAAATTTGTAACAAGAACATTAACCTGCATTCCATCTCTGGATAATCACCAGCATGCAATTGTATTTCCTCTGGAAATTATTAGCATTTTCAACCTGGAAATCATCTACATGCTGGAAGCCTGCATGCATATATTTTACAAGTTTTCAAAAGGGCAAGAAGCATAAGCATTCAGTTTCTGTAGCTGATAAACAAAGCAACTCAGTTTCAAAAACACTTCATTTTCAAAACTGCTCTGTTCTTCAAATCTAAAGGTGAGTAACTTCTTATTTAAATATAATTAAGTAAATTATAGGTTGCTTGATTGTCTCTGGAAAAAAAAATATTGCTGATGATTAACATCAACCTCTTCCTAATCTCCAATATAGATGCATGATAATATTGAAGCTATTTGTTTGTGTGTAGATAAATTTCTGGAATTCTCTTTGTACTTAAATGAGTATGTATACTCTGTTAGTATCTGTAAATTTCTGTGATCTTGACTTAAGCTATTGAATTCAAATTTTTAGTAACTTCATGACTTAACCATTATTGAGGAAATGGATTACAAACAAATTTGTTTGTTAGAAATAAATCTGAAGCATATAAATTTAAAATAAGGCAAACTGGGAAACAAGAACTTCTCTGAAAACAAAATGCCCTGAAATATGTTTTTGTTTAAAAATGTACATTCCTTAGTTTATTTAATTTAAATTGTGACATGAAAACAATCTTGAAAACATGATTTTTAACTCAGGAAATACAAATTATAGTTTAAGACTATAGGGGCAGTTCATTTTTATTTGAAATATGAATTTGTAAAATTCTGTTGATCTTGGAAATCTGGGAGTTTGATGTTTCTTATGTATGAAGATGAGTGACCAGGCTCATCATATAAATTATCAATTTAAGGGATTAATCAATGGATTAGCAGCAGTGAGGAAAATAAGTCTGCAACTCTAGTTATGTTCAAGTATGTGAATTGGGCCTTTTCTGTCTCAACGTTTGATCGAGTGTGAAGCCACTTTGGGAAAGTGTTGCTGGGTTCATAACAAGGTAGTAGCCGGAGTTGTAGCTTAAATGTTGGTCGGAGGACGGAGATCTTACCGTTGACAGGAATGAATTGTGAAGACCACTGTGTTTTCCAGGTTTTGAAAAAGGGCTGGTCTTTGATTTGGGTAGATGGAGATTTCTGTTGTTTGGGTGACCATGTTGGATACAAGAGGGGTTGGTGGATGAAGACGATCATCGTTGATGATCGGAAACTGGCCATGAGGTATGTGCATGTGCACAGTAGTCTTGTGGGGGTGATTTTGGTTTTCTGGAAAATTGTGGTGAAGTAGTATTCTTGGGAAATACTCAGGTTGTTGAGGATGTGACTCGGAGAAATGAGGAAGTTGACTCGAAGTAAAAAGGGGCATGGCTCGAGTATGTTATAGTTGCAGTTTTGTTTTCAGGTTTCTCTGAACCTGACTGTGTGCAGGTTTAAAGCCTGAACTAAATTTAAAAATAAGCAAAGCATGTTTAAACTTATGTTGAAGCAAGTTTAAATCTAAACTAAAGCAAGATTTAAAACATGAATTCAAGGAGATTTTGAATTTCAGGTTTGAATAACAAAATTTGCAGTTGTTCCAATAGCCTGAAACAGTTTCAGGTTTTTGTATTTCAAAGCCAAATTTAAAAATAGCAAGCAAGTTTAAATATAAACTTGAAGTAAAATTTAAACTATGAATTCAAATAAGTTCGAATTCCAGGCTTTAATAAATTTGCAGATTAGAATAGAGTATTTAAATAAAATTTGGAACTTGCACAGTTTTAATATTAAGTGATTTTTTAATCTGGAAGTAAGTTTTTTTTTAATAGGATTTAAATTCTAAGTTAAATCTGAAAATTAGAATCATGGGTTCAATTTTGAACTTGAGTCTGAAAGTTGCAAAAAAGGAAAAGGTTGAAAAATTCAAATGGTATATTTTAGTTTGAATATTTTAAGTTTAAAGTGTGTTTTATAAAATCTGAAATGAAAGTTAAAACAGGGTTTAAATTTTTAAATCTTTGAATTTTAAATCCGAAAGCATGTTTTGGACCTTAGTTGTAATATTAATAAAATTTGAAATTATAAATTCAATATCATTTGAATTATTTAAAGTATTTTTAAACTTGTTAAATTTGAATATGGATAAGTTAAACTATTCTTTTAAAAATACTTTAAAGTTAAGTGATTCTTTAAAATGAAAACTAAAGAGTTTTTAATATTTAAAATCTTGTTTAAATTAAAATTCTATTTTAATTCTAATTTAAAATGGAGTTTAGGAAAATTTAAAAAGCAATTTGTTTTCAATTTATTTTGATAATGATAACTAAATCATTAATGAAAATAATGATTATCATTAAGTTAATTTGAACTTAGTGATTTATTATCTAATTAAGATAATTAAGTTTATAATTAATTAATAATTGGGTTAATTAATTAAATAATTAAGAGTTTATTTAATTAATTAAAGCTTTAAGTAAGTAAATTAAATTTGATATAAGTGTGATTTAGAAATTAATTTAAATAAGATTTGATTAATTTAATTAATGAATTGAATTTATTTAATCAAGTAATTGATAATTAATTAAGTTTAATTATCACTTGATTAATTTTAAAATTAGAAATTAATTAATGCGTTTCTTAAAATAAACTTAGAATTAATTCAATTAATTATTTTGGAAAATAATTAAGGATTTGCTATGAGTTAATGAAGGTCATTAACTTAATATTATTTTATAATTAATTAATGTAATTAATTTTAGTAATTAATTGTATTAATTAATTTAAGATAATCCTTTAAATTGTTTAAGTAAATTACTTAGTGAAAGTAATTAAGGAAATTAATTACTAATTGTAATTAATTGAGTTTAATTTGATTAATTAAGTTAATTAATTAAGTTTAATTAATTTAATTTAATCATTGAAGTAATTACTAATGCAATTAGAAATGGATAATTACTTAGTGGAGTAATTAAGGAATTAAATTACTGGATGTAGTTTAATGGAGGAGATTTGGAAATTAATTACTTTGTGTAATTAATATGTAGTTGGTATGTTAATAATTACTTAGGTAAGTAATTAATTTGGGTTTTGATAATTAATTTAATGGAGTTATTTAAAATAATTTGAGATCATTAATTTATATAACTAATGATATGATTAAGGATTGATTAATTAAGAATAATTAATCAATGAAGGTATTTGTTAATTAATTAAGGATTAATTAATGAAGTAATTACAGGTTAATTACTGGGATTGGTTTGGATTAATTAAATTGTGAAATTAATTAGAGATTAATTACTTGAATGTAATTAAAGAATAATTAATCAAGATGATTAATTAGGGTAATTTGTTAAGAATAATCATTTGATGTATAAGCAAGATTTATTTGTATAAGTAATTAATTTAATTTATTTTAAATTAATTTAAAGAAGAAGTAATTAATTTAATTCATTTTAAATTAATTATAGGATAGTGATTTGATAAGTCCTTGCTTATGAATGATGATTGATATTTATTACCCTGAATGGTTGAGATCTCAGTTATGAGATAAATATTGTTGTGTGATTTGGATGTTATGGTTGCATTGAGTTGATAATATGATTTATCTGTTTGAGTTGATAATATAGATTATCTGTATGGAATGATAATATTGATTATCTATTATGATGTTGAGAATTATCTATCTGTGTGTATTTAGATAATATTGAATTGAATTGTTTTAAACTTTAAAACAACTTGGACCTAAAAGACACGCTTTGGATTTCGATGAGACCGGGATCGGGTTTCCATATTTGGATATTCGAAAACCACATCGATTCCAAATAACGTTAGGTCGTGAATCAAATGGAGCTTTGCGAAGACTCGAGGTGTAAGGGCTATACGTCAGTATAACTCTGTGGGTGATTCCGTAATGAGTTTGACGGAATAGTGCTTATAGATTCGAGATGGTGATTTAGAGTGCAAGGGTTATCGTCGTTGACTCTGAGGGTGATTCCAATAATGAGTGCAACGAGATAATGCCTTCGGTTTCGTTCGAACCCGGAACGAACTTGTATGGATTGAATGCTTTCAGAACATCGTCAGGTGGACGATGAGCATTCTAAGAGATGTGTCCTCTAAAGGTAATCGTAACCTCAAGCCTCATCAACCGGGAATGGCTAAAACAGGGGAGGTGCAGCAAGGCTTCGTGGGTAGCTCCCACTGGAGAGCAAGATTGATCCCTGTCTAGAAGTCCCTTTATATTCGGCTGTGTGGGGCAGTTGATTGCAACAACTGCCGGGGTTGTCTTGTTTGGAACTATTCAGTAAGGAATGGTTCCGGTCTTGTGTTGCAGGGGATGAAGGGAGTAATCCTCGGTACGGTGATCTAGGCCACGTACTGTGACGGGCGGTACCCCAGTAGCCCTGCCATTGTATGGAATCCAAAATCCAATAAGTGCCAACGGTTTTGATTGTATTACCCACTTTCGTGGCTAGTAGCTGGAATTTAATCATGTAACAATTTCGGCTATTTCTTATTTATTTGAAAACCCTAGACACTATTATAATATCATCAGATTTCCTATCAAATGTTTTGGTTAGCGTAAGGTAAAAACTTTTCCATGTTTATGTGTGGGAAGTCTTACGTGATACCTTTTCTTTTTAAAGGTTTTTAAAGTTAAGCAACCTTAACCTGTTACTCACACCAGACCCATGTCTGACCCGGAGTTTATTTTTGTTTTTCATAAACTCTTGGGTACTCAAATTTTTACGAGTAGCCAAGGGATTCAGGTTTGCTTGGACGAGTAATGGAGGAGCAATGGAGCAGGAGGCTTATGCGTTGTAGATATATAGTTCCGCTGTGTGTTCTCTGTATTGTGATTGTATTGGGATGTAAATACTAGACAGGTGTTTATAACTGTCTAGTATATGTGATGTGTATGATGTGTATCTCTGATTGGTATTGTATATTATGTAAATGCATATGTTATTAATATAATTTATTCGTTCCGCTGTTGAGATTCTTGTATTGTTTCTTCTTTCTCTTCTTTCTTTTCTTCTTCTATCCCTTTCTTTCTTAATTAGTGATGCGATTTTCCGGGAGTGGAATTTCGGGTCGCTACAAATTTTATATATATCAAAATATTATTCTCTATATTTATTTATGTATTTAACTATAATTAAGTATATTTATAAAGTTTAAAATAGTTTTAATACAAGATAAAGGTTATTTTCAAAGAAAAATAAAGTACCAAAAATACCTTAGGCTTGTCGACAACCCATAGGACCCCATGTCGACAAGGTGGCAGTTTGTTTCAAAAATTTGAATTTCAAAAGAAATGTCTATTCGTCATATCCTTTCACGAATGGACATGGCTGTTGTTCTACTATAAATAGGGGCAGTTTTAAACGAATTTATATACAATTTTTCTCTGATTTCACTCCTCTTCTTCTTCCACATTTCTTTATATATATTTTTACCATTACTCTGCCAAAATCAACATTGAATCTAACTAGATCATCTCCAGTTTGATTCTCTATCACTGTCTCAACAAGATCTCAGTGCTATTCAGAGTTATAGGCTTTTTTTGTAATAAATTAAATGACAAAATGTGTGATTGTAGCCTGTGAAATCAATTGGGTGAACTTGTTGCCCGTAAAATCAAGTTTCTCTACCCAGAGTTTGTGAATCTGGAGTGGTGTACCTCGTGGCCTTTAAATCGAGGGTTGTAATTGTAACAATTGCTTTTGAAAGGAAATCCATCCTAATGTGCGGGACTGGATGTAGGGTAACTCCGAAACAGTATAAAATTCGGTGTGTTCTTTCTTTTATTGCTTTTACTTTATTTCTGCATCTGTGTTTGATTCTGTGATCTTATCTGTGTCTGAATATTGTATACATTTGTGTTCAAATTAACATAAACTCAAAAAGGTTTAGTAATTCCTTAAAACACTATTCACCCCCTCTCTAGTGTTAATTCTAGCCTTAAAATCAGTAATCCGCATTTCTTACATTTGGTATCAAAGCAAGGTTTTCAAAGTTTCATAATATAATTTTTGAATTTTTTTTAAAATGGCTATGTTTAAAAAACTTGTTATTACTAGTTTAGAAATATTCAGATCATCATTGTCTCTTGAGTCTGCATATAATCAATATTCAAATTCAAATTGTCTACCAAAATTGTATGATGTGTAGGAAACATGCTTTTTGGATATTGAGGGATCAATTCACAATGGACAAATTGTGCAGATCAAAAAGAATAAATGGATACTCGATAGTGGATGCTCTAGACACATGACTGGTAATCCAGATATGCTGAATGATATAGCATACAAAGACGGAGGACTGGTTAACTTTGGAGACAACTCAAAAGGATATGTGACTGGCATCGGCAAAGTCGGTAACTATGAAACTCCTATTATTATTAATGTTTTGCTAGTTAAGAATCTAAAACATAATCTGTTAAATATTAGTCAACTTTGTGATAAAGGATATAAAATTAAATTTGAAAAAGATAAGTGTCACATTGAAGATAATAATTCAACCATAATATTTTAGGGAATCAGGAAAAAGAATATTTATATTCTTAGTATGAAAGTCTCAAATGATAACCTGTGTCTTTTGGCAAATACAAGTGACCCTTGGATTTGGCATAAGAGATTTGGACATTTGAATTTCAAACTCTTATCTAGACTGTCAAAACATGATCTAGTAAGAGGTCTCCCTAAAATGAATTTTAAAGTGAATAGTTTATGTGATGCATGTCAATTAGAAAAACTTAGAAAAAGTTCCTTTAAATTAAAAGATATGGTTTCAACCTCAAAACCTCTTGAATTACTTCATCTTGATTTATTTGGTCCATCTCAAATTCTGTCAATAAATCATAGTAAATATGTTTTTGTAATTGTAGATGATTATTCTAGATTTACATGGACAATATTTTTGAAACATAAAAGTGATACTTTTGAATGTTTTAAGAACTTTACAAAAAGGATTCAAAATCAACTTTCTCTAAAAATTATAACCATCCGTAGTGATCACGGTGGTGAATTTGAAAATGAAAAGTTTGAGGAATTCTACAATAAAAACGGAATAACTCACAATTTTTAATTTCCAAGAACTCCACAACAAAACGGAGTAGTTGAACGTAAAAATAGGATGATTCAAGAGTGTGCGAGAACTATGCTTTCAGATAGTAAATTACCAAAGTATTTTTTGGCAGAAGCAGTTGCTACCGCCTGTTATATTTTAAATAGAATTTTAATCAAACCTTTAACTGATAAGACATCTTATGAACTTCTTCACAAAGAGAAACCTAAGATATCTTATTTAGAATTTTTGGAAGTAAATGTTTTATTTTAAATACAAAAGATAACTTACATAAATTTGATCCTAAATCCGACAGAGGTATCTTTATCGGATATTCTAATGGAAGCAAAGCATACAGAGTGTTTAATTTAAGAACTAACACCATCTAAGAAATAATGCATGTTTCATTCGATGAAAATCTCAAAAATTTGAAGATACAATGATGAAGAGGATTTAATCACTCAAAATCAAGAGTCAACTAAAACTAATAATGAAATTAATCATCCTAAAAAAAGGATTAAACTTTTAAAAGATCATCCTATAGAAAATATACTAGGAGATATGCAATCTGTTATTACAGCTAGAAATCAATTAAGTAAAACGAGCAATGTAGCCTTTATATCAACTATTGAACCCAAAAATCCAAAAGAAGCATCAACTGATGATTCATGGATTTTGGCTATGCAAGAAGAACTAAATCAATTCACTAAAAATGATGTTTGAGAACTTGTTCCTAGACCTGAAAATAAAACTATAGTTGGAACTAAATGGGTTTATAAAAATAAAATGAATGAACAAGGAGAGGTTGTTAGAAATAAAGCCCGATTAGTCGCTCAAAGTTATTGTCACGAATAAGGAATAGATTTTGATGAAACTTTTGCTCCCGTAGCAAGATTAGAAGCCATTAGGATTCTACTTGCTTTCGCAAATCATAATAATTCAAATTATATCAAATGGATGTTAAAAGTGCCTTTTTAAATGGATTTGTAAAAGAGGAAGTATATGTTGAACAACCACCACTTTTTGAAAATGAAAAATTACCAAATCATGTTTACAAACTTAAGAAAGCTCTATATGGTCTAAAACAAGCTCCTAGAGCCTGGTATGATAAACTAAGATCTTACTTGTTATAATCAAATTTTGAAATCGGTAAAGTAGATAATATTCTTTTTATTAAAAGAAATAAAAATGATATTCAACTAGTACAAGTCTACGTAGATGATATCATTTTTGGATCAACTAATTTTGAAATAAACAAAGAATTTTCTGAAATAATGACAAAAGAGTTTGAGATGAGTCATATGGGTGAATTAAAATTCTTTCTAGGATTTCAAATAAAACAATTAGACAATGGTATCTTCATTAGTCAAGAAAAATATGCTAAAGACCTAGTTAGTAAATTTGGTTTGACTACAGCAAGTGGAAAACCCACTCCCATGGCAACTAATGAGTACTTAAGTAAAGAAGATCTCTCGAAAGATGTAGATCAAAAATTATATAGAGGAATGATTGGATCACTACTCTATATCAATACTAGTAGACCTGATATCATGCATAGTGTTTGTCTCTGTGCAAGATATCAATCCCAACCTAAAGAGACCCACTTAAAAGCCGTAAAACGTATCATAAGATATGTTAAACACACCTTTGATTATGGCTTATTTTATCCCAAAAATGATTCTTTTGACTTAATATCATACTGCGTTGCTGATTATGCTGGTTGTAAATCAGACCGAAAAAGTACAAGTGGAACTTGTCACTTTTTAGGGCATTCTCTGATTTCCTGGTTTAGTAAAAAGAAAAACACGGTTTCTTTATCAACAACCAAAGCAGAGTATATTTCTGCTGCTTTGGCTTGTTCTCAAGTAATATATATGCAACAAACTTTAAAAGATTTTGGTTTAAATATCTCAAAGTCACCAATTTATTGTGATAATACTAGTGCAATAAAATTATCCAAAAATACTACTCATCATGCTCGAACTAAACATATTGATATCAGACATCATTTTCTCATAGATAATATAGGAAGGAAGTAATTACTCTCGATTATATCAATTCTGAGAACCAAATTACTGATGTCTTAACAAAACCCTAAAATGAATCTGTATTTACTAAATTAAGAAGAGAATTGGGTATTTGTTCAATAACTGAAATATAGAATATAAATAACAAAGTATAATTAAAAATTAAATTAAAATAAATAAAATAGAAAAATTATCAAGTACCATGTCGACAACCCCCTCCTACCTTTGTCGACATGTAACGATTTTTTTATTTTTTATTTTTTCCGACCAAAATTCAAATAAGTGGTTATATATTCTTCTTATTTCGAAATTTGGTTCATTCTTTCTGTCCTTTCTCTGATCTATCTTCTAAAAAATTAAACAATGGCCTCCTCTTCCAAATTAAACAAAAATTCAACCTTTTCGTTCCCTTCTCCTTCTACTGGACTATTTCAACGAACTACGCTCGCACGAGTAATGAAAATTAAGGATTCTTTGAAAGATGCACTACGACTAATGACTGAAATTCAAGTAGTGCGACTTAGAATGGCCAAAGAACAAGAACGACAAGGCAAAATCCTTAGAAATTTGCAAACGTTTCTAATGGACAATCACGTTAATCCGATCTTGATTGATGAAGAATCTTCAGGAGATCAAGTGCAAGAGCACAACGAGGAAGAAGAAGAAGAAGCCCTCATGGAAGAAGAGAACGCTGAAGATGACGACAAAGTCGTTTGCGTTGGCGAAGTGTGCTTTGACAAGGATGTAAATCTAGTCGAACAACGTGGAAATTTCAGTTTCCACTACCCAAATTGTTCGGTTCATAGATCTTCCATTTTCAAGGACACACATTAGTTTCTTTTCTCTCTTTCCTATTGTTGTATGTTTTTACTTACGTTCTCTACGCATATGTAAATATAACAATATATACTTAATAAATGATTTGTGTTCTTATATTATTTGAATTATTATATATAGATTCTTAGTTAGGATAGTTAGTAATTTAGGACTAAGTTTTAGTTTCAGAATCAAGTGATGATTATTTATGATAACACTATCATTATAATCACATGTCATAGAGTATTAGATTAAGGGGGAGTTATATAATTTCGAGTTAGTTTTTGTTGATGACAAAGGGGGAGAAATATAAAATAGGATAGTTAGGCATAAATTAAGGGGGAGTTATTAGTTTTAGGGGGAGTTATTAGGATAGAAGTAATATTTTATAAACAAAGGTTGTCATCATCAAAAAGGGGGAGATTGTTAGTCCTTGAGATGATGGTTTTGATGACAACAACCTTAGAATAAGATTATAAAATATAAATACTAACATTATAGTTTAGATATATATGTATATGCGGGATCTAACCATGCAGGTACCAAGAATGAAGACTGTACAGTATAGAGATTCAAGATATCAAGATTGAAGACTCATGAGTATCAAGATTATCAAGAGTTCAAGATTTCAATAATAAGTAATTTAATTAGGAATTTTGTTAAAACTCATAGAAAAGCACTGGCATCTTAAAATCCAATTTATTCGTGGAATGGAATCCACTTCAAGCCTGTTAAAGGGCTGGAACCCTATGTAGGATAGAACCTACGAAAAATCTACTGGAACATTGTTTTGTATCCACTAACTTTTATTCAAAATGTTTTTACAAAATTATATCTTGTTTTCTAAATGATTTCAAAACCTTCCTTTTAAAAGAATCAAAAACATCTATCCTTGTTTTAAATACTTTTAGCCTCAAAATAATCTTTATTTTCAAAATCAAATTATCCTTGGTTTTAAACTATCTTTTAATAATAATATATCTAACTTTTAATATTTATACTTAGATTTAAATATAAAATTATAGTAAAATTTTATATATATCAAAATATTATTCTCTATATTTATTTATGTATTTTAACTATGATTAAGTATATTTATAAAGTTTAAAATAGTTTTAATACAAGATAAAGGTTATTTTCAAAGAAAAATAAAGTACCAAAAATACCTTAGGCTTGTCGACAAGCAATAGGACCCCATGTCCACAAGGTGGCAGTTTGTTTCAAAAATTTGAATTTCAAAAGAAGTGTCTATTCGTCATATCCTTTTACGAATGGACATGGTTGTTGTTCTACTATAAATAGGGGCAGTTTTAAACGAATTTCTATACAATTTTTCTCTGATTTCACTCCTCTTCTTCTTCCATATTTCTTTATATATTTGTTTACCATTACTCGATCGAAATCAACATTGAATCTAACTCGATCATCTTTGGTTTGTTTCTCTATCACTATCTCAACAAGATCTTAGTGTTATTCAGAGTTATAGGCATCTTTTTAATAAATTAAGTGAGAAAAGGTGTGATTTTAGCCTATGAAATCAATCAAGCGAGAAAAGGTGTGATTGTAGCCTGTGAAATCAATTGGGTGAACTTGTTGCCCGTAAATCAAGTATCTCTACCCCGAGGATTGTGGATCTAGAATGGTGTACCTCGTGGCCTTGAAATCGAGGGTTGTAATTGTAACAATTGCTTTTGAAAGGAAATCCGTACTAGTGTGCGGGACTGGATGTTGGGTTAATCTGAACCAGTATAAAATCTGGTGTGTTCTTTCCTTTATTGCTTTTACTTTATTTCTGCATCTATGTTTGATTCTGTGATCTTATCTGTGTTTGAATATTGCATACATTTGTGTTCAGATTAACATAAACTCAAAAAGATTTAGTAATTTCTTAAAATACTATTCGCCCCCTCTAGTGTTAATTCTAGCCTTAAGATCTGTAATCCGCATTTCTCACATTTATTCGAGTTGTTTCAGGTTTTTACTCGAAGTGGAGTGAGGTTTGACTCGAAGTCTGTAGGGATGGGCTCGGGTCAAATATTGAGTTACAGGTTTTTTTCAAAAAAAACCTGTCTGTTTCAAATTTTAAAACGATTTTAAAATTTGAAAGCAAGATTTAAACAAAGTTTTAAATCTTGATTCAAATTTAATTTGCATCTTAGATTTGAGATAAATAAAGTTTTATCAAATTTAAAAAAAAATGTTTAAAACAACTTTAAATGTTAAAGTATATTTTATAAAATGATTTGAATTTAAATGATTTGGTTTTAAACTCTTATATAAATTTCTTTTATAAAGATAAGAGTTCTTTAACATTTGATTAAGAAGTTTTTTTAAATTTTTTTTAAATTTTGTTAAAATTTAATTTTTATTTAATTTGAATCTTAATTTGAAATGGAATTTAAAAGTAAATTTAAAAGTAAAATGTTTTCAAATGTGTTTATGAATGATAATTAAATCATTAATAAGAATAAGGTTTTTAACTTAAAGTTAATAATTTAATTAATTAAGTAATTAAGGGTTTAAATTAATTGATTAAGGTTTAAGTTAATTAATGAAGGATTAATTAATTTGTAATTATCGTAAATAGATAAGTATAGATTTTTGATTAATAATTTGAAATTAATTAATCAAGTAATTAAAGATTAATTAAGTTACAATTAAGCACTTAATTAATTAAATAATTAGAGATTAATTAATGGGTTATTGAAGATAAAATTAATTTTTAATTAATGATGATTAATTTAAGTTTAATCAGTTAAGAGAAGTAATTAAAGGATTGTTAATAGTAATGAAGATCATTAACTAAGGATTATGTAATGATTAATTAATGTAATTAATTAAGATAATTAATTAAGGATAATCATTTATGGAATTGGTTAAGTATAATTACTTAATGGAAGTTATTAAGAAATTAATTACTCATTGTAATTAATTGAGTTTAATGTGATTAGTTGAAGTTAATTAATTAAGTTTAACTAATTTAATATAATCACTGGATGATTTGATAAGTAATTACTTAATGTAATTAATATAGTGCAATTACTTAGTAAAGTAATTAATAATACTTACTGGATGTAATTAATTGAAGGTGATTTATTATTGGAAGTAATTTGAGTATAATTACTTTTTTTAATTCATCAAGGGATTAATTAAAGATAATTAATTAAGGAGTAATTAATTTATTTAATGAAGTAATTAAGGGTAGTTAATTACTGGATGAGATTAATGAAGAGTGATTAATAAGTCATTCCAATTCAAGTTGTGATGTTAATTTTTCCAAACAAAATTGGAACAAACTAAACTTATTTTGTTTATGACGGAGGCTGGTGACTAATTGAATTGAATCAAAAATATGATTATTAGATAAATCATATTTCCCAAATATATCGAATGCTTTCTTTTGTAAACACTAAAATGCCATCGGCGTACAATAAACGAGCGAGGAGTGGTTCAATAAAAAGAACAAGGGTTTTTTGCCTTCATAGAAATCCATGTCAAGCAACATTAAGAAATACTCCATTGCAATTGCAAAGAGAACGAGGGACAGAAGGATCCTTTGTCTTATACCTTTGTTACTACTATCATACTGGGCCACCGTCAATTATGGTTGAGAAGGTAGTAAGAGAAATGCATTATATATCACATTTGCAAATTTTAAGGGAATCACATACAAAGAAGCATATGATATATGAATTCTCTACTAACTTTGAAATATGCTTTATGTAACTCCATTTTCAAACAAAGATTATTTGAGGTCTTTCCATTGAACCCTCTCACCATTTCATATGTCTGAAACGAATTTTCTATAATTAGTCTACCAAGATGAAAAGCATTTTTGTTTATTAAGATTATATTATCTAAGTGTTACTTCATCCTATTACATATCAGATTGGCTAAAATTTTGTATAAAATATTGCACAAAGAAATTGGTCTATAACCTAAAAGAGTATATGGGTTTACGGTTTTTGGGTCAGACAAAAAAAGGTATAATATACCTCTTTTATAATTTTTCCCGATTGTTGAATGTGAAACATTGCTTAAAAACATCTTCTGATGAATCTTGTTGAATTTTGAGTTGAAACCATATGCACCTAGAGAGTTATTGTCATCAATTTGGAAAACAGCTATCTTGACTTCCTTCATGTCAAAAGTCTTCTTTGAGCATGTTATGCATTTTTTGAAAGAATTATTTTGCAAGTAACATGTGAAAAATTATGTTTAAACTGGAAGTGTTAAATAGATTTGAAAAATATTGAATGACTTCCCTATTGAGATTTTCATTTGTATTAACCCGGTTTCCATGTGCATCTAGCATCATCTTGTTAGATGGACTTGATTTTGAATATGAAACACTTGCAATAAAAAAAATGTGTAGCTCTATCACCTTGAATTAACCACTTCACTTTAGCTCTTTGAATGTAGTCAATGGCTCGTCTTTTAAGTTGCTTGGATAGTTGGCTCGCTTTCTTCCGTTATAATTCTAAAGCTTGTGCATCATCTACTGATTGACTATTCGGAAGCATGCATCATCCCGTTCTTTCCTTAATGCTTCACCAGATATTTGAGTGGTAGAAATCTCCATACTCCATTTTTAAGGCATGCTTTAGTTTTCTTTTGTTTTGATAAAAGCTGAAGAAGGGGATTTCCAAAGCAATTGAAGTTCCATTCATCTTCCACCATACTCTTATGATCGGATTTAAAATGCCAAGAATTACTATATTAGAAAGATAATTTTTTCCTACCATGAGCACGAAATGAGAAGGTAAACATAATAAAGGCGTGGTCGTTAGTGGAGTAATGAGCAAAATAAACCGAGAAGAGAGGAAAATAGACATAACACTCTTTGTTAATGCAAACTTTTGTCTGTTTTACTATGCATCGACATGTTAGGGCCATCTCTCCATGTGTAAAAATTTCTTATACTAAGTGGTTTATATTTATTGGCTACTCCAACACAATCTATATCTGCTGACGAACTATAACCATCGTTGTTCATTCTATCATGGCCATATAAAATAGCATTGAAATCACTTGCAACTAGGGCTGTCAATGGATATCCGACTAATCCAAAATCCGTTTGCATCCATATTCGAAAAGCGGATAAATATCCACATCCGAAATCTATCCTTCTGATTTTTGCCAATATTATATTTTAAATTATGCGTGTTTGAGTACAATGAAAGATATTTATTTATTGTTCTATTGAGCTTATCGGGATATATCGAACATTGTTTCGAAGAGTCTGAGATCGGATTTGTGATCCCAAAACCACTTCGATCCAACGAGTACATTTTCGTAATGAAGACAAGAACATGTAGTCGAAGATGGAGCGTGAAGTGCAAGGGCTATTCGCTACTAATCCTGGGGGTGAACCCAAAATGGATGTAGTAGGAATAGTGCCTTCGGTTCCGTTCGGACCGAAAACGGACTTGTATGGATGAATGCTATCAGTACATGTCATTGGAGGACAATGAGCATTCTAAGTGAATATTTCTAAAAAGGTAACGCTTAGCCTCGAGCCTCATCAACCGGGAATGACTGAAAATCAAAGGAGATGCAGCAAGGCCAAGTGCGTCGCACCCAAATAGGGTACCGCTACCCCTATCTAGAGTCCCTTTTATTCGGCCGTATGGCAGTTGCTGATCCTAACCGTAGAGTAATCTTATTCGAGCTATCCACTTTAAAGAGTGGTCTGGTTTTGTGTAGTAGGGGATCACGGAGTGGTCCTCGGTACGCTGATTTAGACAGGTACCGTGACAGTGGTACCCAAATGCCCATTCATTCAGTTGGAAATCCATTCTCCAATACATGCCTTTACGATTTTGATTGTAGAGCCTAGTATTGCTGGAATTTAATTAATGTAACAATTTCAGCAATTTAAATATGTATTTATGCTTAGACACTATTATAATATCAAAGGATTTTGATATGAAATGTTTTGGTTATCGCAAGGTAAAAACCCATTGTGTTTATTTGCGACACGGTTTTATGAGATATCTTTGATTTTCAAAAGGATTTTTGAACTTCAATAATTCAAATTGAGTGTGTTTACTCACGCTGGTTTTTCTGACTTACTCGGTTGTTATTTTATTATAATGCTCGGCTCAGACCGAGTATCACAGATACATGGTAGGATGCTATCGAGCCTAGGAGACGAGCTGGATGACGAAGACGTATATCACATATCTGATTTATATTCCGCTGTGTATTGTAAGCTGTATAGTCAGCTTTTGTGAGGATAAGTTATTATAACTGTCCAGTATAGTGCTATTGGTGTATTGTACTCTGATGATGTAATGTGTAACAATAGTAATGGTCCTTTTTGTGTACAGATATGTTGTTATCTATTATATATTATTCCGCTGTAATTGTAAGATTCTGTGTTGTTATTCCCATTTTCTTCTTCTACCTCTTTCTTTTCCTAACGATCTGGTATTTCTAGCATCTGATTATTCGGCATGTAATACAATGGACGTATTGATGTCGATTTTTTGAGGTCGAAAATTCCGGACCGTGACATACACAGAGAGGGTACTTTTAACACTAGTTGGCGGACGGTGGCCTTGTCGGAGTTCGTTGACGAAGTGCAATTGGTGATGACCATGCTGAAGCTCTTTAGGAAAGAATTCATTGTATCTTGTCCGAGAGTTGCTTCGAGTAAAAGGATGTTGGTGGAGTTGGTAGGCTTGGATGTAAATATATATCTAGGTGGAGATTGTAAGATTTCGGTGATGCAATATTTTCATATTAAAGAAAATTTCGAAGATATTGTCAACCCATAAAATTGGGGTGTTTTGAGATGCTGTGACTTTTTCAATTATTCTCCTAATAGTCACATCGAAAAATTAATCTTCATAAAACTAGATAATAAATATGATGATATACATGTAATACTATTTCAGTAGAATTTTTTTAAAACTGGTATATGTTAAACTCTCAAGTATGTATTAAACGTCTTTAATAATACTTCGTGTAAACTAATCAAAATAGCTACGATCATTGACGGTCATCCCTTCAAAACCTTTCATAACCGCTACCATAAGATTCCAACCGAAGCCTAAGTAATAATCTCTATCTAAGTATAGTTATTCAGTAGAGATTAGAATCACCCTCTCAAATTGTGTTTCTTATTCTTCTTCTTAGTCTTCATTATTAATATTGTAAATTTCTCTTTTCTCAGAAAGCAATAAATTTTTTTCAAAGTGTATGTACACTATTTCACAATAGTGAAAGCACTATAAATCTACGTGCGTTGTGGTTTGCTGTTTTGTATTCTTCTAATGATGTTTGTTTTATCGCAACACAACATGCTATACATTTATACAATTAATTGTAAAATTACTCCAATGGTAACGATAAGAGGTAACAAGCCGGCAAGGGTAGCGCAGAAAAATAGAGAACAACATATGTTCGCCGTTGTTTCCTTGTGCCTCGTTTTCCGCCTGGTAGAATTTTCATAATTGGATGTTTTCGTTGGAAGCCCGAAGCAACATATCAGATTTCGGGTGGAGTAGACGCCAAAAAGCTGTAAATTCGTACCGCTGAAAATAAAATTGGAAGGCTATGCATTCTGTTGGAAACGTCACAATATAGTTTGCCTTTATCAAAGTTCTTTCTAGTTGTTTGAGAGGGAACTGAAAATCTAGTCCAAATAAAAAATGGGAATTTCTAGCTCCATCTCGAATGCTTCAAAAAAAGTTACTTTCATGGGCGCTTTAATTGAAATCAATCCCCGCCCCACCAACCATTTTTTCGTATAAGCAAATCGATTTGTAAGAAAGCATTTGATTTTTCGCTGCAGTCCTGTTATTCTTCACTACTTCTACCTTTTTAATTTAGACTAATTACATTTCATGCAAATACTTCAGATTTGGGTTGGTTCATGCAACTTTAAATTTCTGTGAAAACCACGCAAAGAGAAGAGTTGAAATTTACATGCGAGTCAAAGTGGGCACTTGCTAATAGAGGCGTTATAGTTAGAGATAAAAGCTCCCCTTTTACCAACTTGATTTTTCCGAGCTTCAAGGTAACGTAACGGTGCAATTTCAGTAAGTTCAACTCAAAGACTATTATTAATTCTTGCAGTGTATTTCGGCAGTCTCTTTTGAGCACAATGTATCCTTTTATGTAATGCATTAATATGGGGTTTTAGCGGGAATCCCACTTCATGTTCGAGGAAATGATGTTGGTGGAGCTTCTCAAATTTCAAAGATTGAATATGTAAAACTTTTGAAACTGGTATAAATGATTAACGTCCCAGTTCTCAAGTTTTTCTTTATTTATTACTTCGACTCTATATGTTGTTTGTTGTTCACACTAGAGCACTGTTTTCTATGTTACATGTTCACATTATGTTAACTTATATATGCATAATATCTCTTGTTTTAGGTCACTGCTTATTTGTCGTCAGTCCCAGAATTACATGCTCAAGTTGGTGCTGTAGCTTCAGGTTGAACTGTTGAAGTGTGATTTAAAAGTTTTGGTCATAAGTGGTAGTCCATCACCTATATTATCACTTTTTGACCACTCACAGGACACTCCTAGTCGAGCAGTCTCACATGATAGTTGTTTCATGACAGTATACACTGCTGTTTCTGCGAGGCTATTTGAAAATTCAGTAATTTGTGCATATCATAACCTAAAATGTAGGCAAAACAACCATATGCTTTCATTGCAACCCAAAAATGTGGTTGACTATTGGTCTAAAGACACATGTCACCACAGGATTGGCAGCAGCTGATGCATAGTTTTTGTCACTGGTACTATGTGCTTAAGCTTTTAGCATTGTGAAAAGGGTTCCTTATCTGCTTTAGCTATAGCTGCCCTTGTAATATCTTCTCGAGAAGGCCTACCTATAAATCCCAGGCAAAGATAGTCACTTTTCAGGTAAGCTCATTATGTTATACACATAGATGGCTGACAAATTTTTATTATTGGTCTCAGGGATCTAGCATTTGGCGATTTCCTTATTCAACTTTCTTCTTTAGAAGTCATAATTCGAGATTATTCTGATCTTCGGCAGGCGGTGTATGAAGACGATGGAATAGTTTTGAGCCTCGGGCTGTTATGTCATTTTTATAAAAGTAGCAGAGTCAAGGAATCTAATCTTCAAAAGAAAACAAATTCCTCGGTATTTTATGTTCAGATAGGTTAAGAGAAGCAAAGTTGTGCTCATAATTATGATTTTTGGCCTTGACTGTTTCATTTTGGACCATTTTACTCCCTTTTTTGCATAAGCATACGATTATTGTTCAACATACTTTAAGATTGTTTAACCATGAAACCCTGGATATTTGAATAGACGACCCATGTTAATTTGATTGAGAAAAAATAAATTAACGGAAGTCGTACCTAAATGCATAGTTGCCAATTGAAAGATAAGAATAATTGGTTTGATCTTTCAAATTGGCACAAAGTCTAGATCTGATTTATTTTCATAGAAGAGATTATGAGAATAACTAGAAGTTGTATAATTTGGGGATCGTAACCCCTTATTTATAATATTGGCAGTTTTTAATTTGGCTCTTCAATAAATTAGAATTGCACTGGTGGTCGTGCTTTACACCATGATAGTTATATCCTCAAGCTTTTTAACTTCAATTCATAATTTGATCATTTTAGTTGCGCTTTACACAAAAATAGCACAATAAATTTTGCATATGTGGTCCATATGCTGGAATTTTCCAACAATCTCTCCTCTAGGCCATATATGTAGTAACCTTATAAATGTGTGTAACTTTATGAGTTTCAAAATTTGCTATTTATAACATAAGGTGTTTCCGAAATAATCTCGTTCATTAACTACGCCGAAAAAAATCAAAGCGGCTTTTGTTACTTTTAGCATAACTAAACCCATCAGTGGTCACATATACCAATACAATCAAAAAATATAGATCAATCATTGATGTGTTGTATGAAAATCACATGAGATGTGGTTTATTCATGTCTATTTCCAACTAAGCCTACTTTAGTGAGACCAAAACATTCAGTATTTGAACAACTTATAGTGCAAACAAAAACTTTATTACTTTAATTCTGATCAAAAAAAAGAACTTGATATATGTCTGTAACCGAAGTATAGAGCAATGTGCCATATGACTATACAAAATACGAACTCTCCATAAACAAAAATATCCTTAATAAAAGTTAACCAATTAAGCAACATGCTCATGAAAGGCCTTGGATGATAATTTTTTTATAAGTGGATCCGCCATAATGGAGTTTGTCACAATATGCTCTATAAATTACAATTTCTTTTGCACTCTTCCTTTATTGAAAAATAATATGTTGTTTATGGTCACATAATATTACTTTAGCGGTCTTTCAATTTTTTTAATATTGCATAACTTTGCGACAAAATTTTATGATTATTTTCCATCGCCGTATGTTACATAATAGAAAATAAATACTATTTCCAAAATAGAGGAGGCTATAAGTGTTTGTATGATAACTTTTCTTATATAGCTCCACCAAAAAAATTATCATTATTACCTAAAGTGGATCTTTTATACTCTTGGCATCCAACATATTCAGATCGTAATGCTTTATGATCTCCAACGGATCCGATCTTTTATCTGTGAGCGTATAATCTTTTGTTCCCTAAGGATATCTCGTAACCAATTTGGTCACTAATTATTGATCCACTTTCAATGTCAGTAAAATATCTGTCAAATAATACACGCAATATCCATATATGTATATGCCTTAGCATGCATTAGACTTCACAATGCAAATGCATGAGGAATCTTTTGCATTTCTTTGGCTTCAAGGATGTTATTATATTACTATATAAGACAACATTTGTCTCTTTTGACAAAAGAGAATCAATCGATTCATTTGCATACTAAACCTTTTTAAGCACTTATCTGCATAGCTCTTGTGTGATAATCCAAATATCATAAGATGAATAATAATGTTGGATTCGAATCCCTAATACAAAAGAGTACAACATAAGTAGGTTCTTTCAGTTGTTTCATCAATCTCTTTATGGAGAAACATGACGTTAATATTCATCAGATATTGCTTAAAATCACAATATGCAACAAATCCCAAAGTGATTCTGAAGAGTTTCACTAAAACCAAAGAGAGCTTCTTTTAAAAAAAAAATATTTTCCTTTTAAGAAATGGTCTTTTCTATAAATGAGCCTTATACCTTTCCATATTACCCACTTGATTCCTTTTGGTTTTGAATGGTTATTCATAACCAACGATCTTGTTACTTAAACTAAGCGAAAATTCTCAAACTTTATTATTCTTATAGATTTACACTATATGTACATTCCTTAAATCCACATTTCAAATTAGTACCTTGTATGAATTGATACAAGTCAACAGTATCATCTTCATCAATTCATTATTTATCTTTATGGAAATATACTACATAATCATCTGGAATAGTATTTCTTCATTTTCAAATGGATTTGCTAGTGACCTTGCACTTTGAGGTTGTTGGGTTTGTTTTCTTGAAATAGTAATCTTAGCTTGAAGAAAATTTTATTTGGCCTTTTTTATTATGGTTCTTAACTTACTTTTTGTTAATGAAAGAAAAAAAATCTCGTACATTATCCGAAGAAGTAATTGTAGTTGAATCGAAGATAATGATTCTTCTTAAAGACAATGATCCGTACATTATTTTTCCCCCTAAACTCAGCATTCTCAAAAATTGTAGCATTTCTTATCTTAATTTTTTTTCTCTTAATGTGGGTTTATAAAGCTTTTAGCTTTTAAGGTGCTTAGAATATCAATAATGTATTTGCTATCTTTAGTGCTTTAATCTAGAACTATTTAGTAAGCTGAAACAAATAATCATATTAATTACCAAATCAAAATTGAGACTTCATTATAAAAGTTATTTAGCATAACTAGATATAAGATATATTTTAAACATTAGGAGTTTTAGTTACAACAATGTTTGAATTTATTCATAAATTAATCTTATTATTTCTGAATGAACAATAATAATCAATTTTGTTCATTTTAAAATTTACAAACCGAAATATGTTTAAGTGACAGTATAACAACAATATCAAACAAATCCAAAACAACATGCATATCTTTTAGACATGACGTGTGTGATGTCTAGTAAAATTCTTTTTATATGTCCAGAAATTTTTAAAAGAAACAACTATAAATATATCCTTATGTTGTTTCTTTTGTTTAGATCCTTGGCGACTTCTTTATTCTTATTTATACATTTATTTACTATGTACGATAAATGAGTACTTTCTATCTTATCATGCTTCAATTTTTCTTCTTCTTACCACAATGTGAAATGAGCTCAATAAGAGATCAATTTATCCTTAAAAAAATTAATAATAATCTTAAAATGATTATACTGTGAATAAAAGGAGTACTAAAAGAATAGCAATAATTTGAGTACCTTTTAACTTTTGAAGCAATATTTTCTATGTAGTACCCATCTATGTTTTCTTTCTTTCTTTATGGAATCAAGCAATATTCAGCTTGCTTGTTTCTCCTTACTATTTTGACAAAACGCTTTTCATTCTCAGTAAAGAACTCCTTAAAATTGGTTATTCTTGTGGATGTCATATTCTTGAAAGATTTTGAAACATTTTACTTGATAATCTTTTGACTTTTGCCTTGAATTATTCTACCTGTGAATGTTCTTCATAACATTATAAAAGCATTCAAACATAATATGGATGGGTGTGACCCTTCTAATTGCAAGAGCTAAATCCATGGATTTAATAACAAACAACATGTTTTCTTAATAATCCTTAGAGTTAGTCCCAAACAAGATGAGACTATTAAAATTGGCAGATATTTTAATTAAATTAGTTGAAAATTGAACAAAAATTTAGAATTGACCGTATATGCTCATATTCAAATAGCAGCCAAGTAAGTTCAAATAATTGTTAAGTCTCTTTTTAAGATACCTAGCACAACATTAATATCAAGTCTTTGGATAGTAATATTAACTATAAGGGATACTCTTGTTGTAATGATCAAATATTGACAATAAATTCAAGTCAAATAACAATCCTTCTTTGGCCGATTAGTTATTCACTTGTAAAACATTATAACTGTCACATATTTATCATCACACACGTGTAAGTTATTCGATCAAATATTAGTCTTTCTTTGGGTCGGTTAACATCCGCATGAATAAATACACAGATATTAAACATTTCATAAACAACTAAAATATGAGAGGTCACTTTGGTGATATGATATTTCAATTAGCTCACTTAGAATATAGGATATTTATAATTAGTTTGCAAAAAGATACCAAAAATATATTTGAATTTATTTCCTAGTGTATGTACAATATTTCGAATGCTATATGTTGGGTATGTTTTCGACCGGACCAAAGCCTCACCGAGCCAAGGTCTCGCCGAACCACCCACCGCCGAACCAATGGCCGAACCACCCACCGTCGAACCAACCTACTCCAAGCTCCTGCCGAACCAACCTCCTCCAAGCTCCTGCCGAACCAACCTCCTCCAAGCTCCTGCCGAACCATCCTAACCGGTCCATTCATCTCCTACCACCGAACCATCCTAACCGGACCACCTATCCAACCTACACCGAACCAACATTGCCAAGCTAGATCATTTCAACCCAGGCCCATCAGCAGCTATATACATCCAGAACCCCTGGCCCCAGCCTCACTCTATAAATAGAGGGGCAGGGGTACAACAATGGCGGACAAGTTTGAGAGCTCAAGCACGGATAGAACTTTCAAACAACTTTCAGTTATTTGTAATCAAAGCTTTGTACTTGTAATCTGAATAGAAAAGGAGAATAACATATAAAGTGGACGTAGGCACGTCCTGGCCGAACCACTATAAACCTGTGTGTCTTTTACAGTTTAGTCCATATATTTCATATATTTGCATAAGTCACCCAAACCATCCAGAACAACATATAATCAACTAAATCCTACGACTTGGATGTGTTTTTCCATTTTTTGTGCAAACATTTTTGGTGCTTTCACTGAGAGCGGAGCTCGAAGCTTCAGCTTCTCCCACTCAACCCTTTTTCTATCAACATCGATCATTGCTTGGAAAACATGCCTCCCGGACGGAAGAAAGATGCTAACAAAGGAAAGAACATTGCAACTGGCAGTATCCCAGATCCAGTAGTCAGAAATCAAGACAATCGTCCGTTTCCAACAGCAAACGAAAATTAGGCAAATCCGACAGCCCCTGCTACGTAACAACCAATTACAAGAACGGATCTAGACAGGATTGTGGCTGAAGTAACTAACCGCTTCGCATCTCAACAAGAAGCCTTGGTAGACCAACTCATGTCACGCTTAAGGGATGCTGAAGAATCCAACCGCAACACTGAATCATGGGGTAAGTCCGGTCTGGAGGATCTGGGAGACAACAAAGGTCTTTCTTCTTCGAAGAGGTTAACAACAGAAACAGCAATGGTAGGAGCCGAGCCCGGACTCAGCCCGAATTCCGACCCGAGGAAACACTTGGAACCGAACCCAACAGGGGAGGTACCAGACGGGGGTGGATGTAGCTGAGCCTGTCATGCTACCTAACCATGGAAACACCAGTAGAAGGGGCCGAGCAGGAGTCCAGCCCGAAGTTGGACCCAAGGAAGTACTGAGAATAGAACCCAGCAGGGGAAGATCAAGGCAAGGGCCAACTGTGGCTGACCCCAGCATGCCCCCAGAAGACCAGAGGTAGCCATTGGAGAATGTTAGGAGTGACAGACGATACCATCCATACAAGTCGTCTGGACGGAATCAGTCCCGCAGGGAAGAACCAAACTCATTTCTATCCGCTCCAAGTTCTGATGAAAGGATGGCGCGATTGTTCAGAGAGTGTGTCCAACGGGAGAAAAGGGATCGGGGGATAGGTGCTAGGGTAACCAGCCCTTTCACCCGCAGTATCGAAACTGCCATCACCCCCCGGGAATGGAAAATGCCAACAATGGAGCCTTACAAGGGAACCTCTGACCCCATCGTACACTTACAGAGATACACCCAGCATATGCTTATGAGCGGAGCAACGGAGGGAGTATTGTGTAAATGCTTCCCACTTTTCTTGGAAGATCTAGCTACCTCCTGGTTCTGCCACCTACCCCAAGGGTCCGTCAGCTCATGGGAAATGTTGAAAGAAAAGTTCATCAGCCAGTTCCGCATTCATGTGGAACAACCCAAGGATGCTTATTCCTTATTTAATATCAAACAAAAGCCTGGAGAGACAGTGCAGCAATATTTAACCCGATTCAATGCCGCAGCGGCTGCAGTTCAAGATGCCGATGAGAAACTTATCCTAATGGCCCTCTGCAGTGGTGTGCACCCGGATACTAAATTTGCTAGAAGACTAACCAAGGAAAAACCAGCTACTTTACCTGATTTCCTCCATGAAGCTGGAAAGTATGTGAGACTTGAAGACGCTGCCACTGAGAGGCAGTCAGGGCAACAGGCTAAGACAGCGCCAGAGAAGGTCCCCGCTGCAGCAAAGGATGTTCGGAGAAGTGAATCTAGAGACAATGCTGGGGGCAAGAAGGGAGAAAAGCGCTTATATCGACCAGGACCAAGATTTGACTCCTACACTCCTTTGAATGAAACGATCGAAAACATCTTCCTAGCCACTCAGGACGAAGTTATATACAAGCGCCCCCCGCACAAGAAGGAGTCAGATAACGCACTCAAGTCTGGAAAGTTCTGCCGCTTCCACGAATCCCATGGACATGACACCAATGAATGCCACCATCTCCGGGACTTGATTGAAGAACACATTAGAAGGAGGAGACTGGAGTGCTATGTAAAAAGCCAGAACAGGACTCCAGCTCCCGCCAATGAAAACCCAGGGCTACCCCTCCCAGAAGTGGGCGGAGGAAATCGCAACACCAGCGGCTCTAGTCAAGAGAAGATAGTGGTCCATACCATATCAGGAGGACCGCACATCGCCGACAGAAGCTAGGCAGAGATGGAAAGATACGGTAAGTCACTTAGGAACGATGAAGGCTACGTTAATTCTGTCATGGAAGAACGCCACCCGAAACGGAAAGAGAATAACAACATCACATTCAGTAGGCGTGACCTAGAGGGAAGACAGTACCCACACATGGATCCTATGGTCATCTCTGCTTGGTTCGGTCCAGCCAAAGTTTTCCGAATTTTAATAGACACTGGAAGCTCCGTAAATATCCTATTCAAGCATGCTTTCGACAAAATGAAGCTGTCAATGAAGGATGTGTCTCCCTGCAACAAACCACTACATGGTTTCACTGGAGATGAGAAGATGCCCCTCGGGCAACTGGATCTCTTTGTTGAAATAGGAAGTCATCCCCGCTCCGCTGTGCGAAAACAAACATTTGTACTAATAGAGAACCACTCGGCCTACAACGCCTTTTTGGGAAGACCAGTCTTGTCTGACTTCCAAATTGTCCTAGCCCCATGGTGCCTGAAGATGAAATTTCCAACAGATAACGGAATAGGAGAAATAGAGGGAGATCAAGACGCTGCTCGAGACTGCTATGTGACTGAACTTTGCAATAACCGCAGAAAAGATAAAGGGAAAAATGCAGAGACTACTCTCTGCATGAGAAACTTGGAAGCATAGCAACTAAAGAAAGCCCCTCCTCTTCGATATACCAGTGATCCTTTCAGTGAGTTAGACCCCAGGGACAAAGAGGAGGAGGCCACCGCCGAGCCTGCAGAGGCTATGGAATTCGTGGCTGTAGACAAACACGACTCAAGTAGACTATTGAAAATCGGATCTCAACTAAACGAAGAATTAAAGGACCAAGTCATTGATTTTCTTCGCCACAACATGGATGTATTTGCATGGACGCACGCTGACATGACAGGAATCTCCCCAGATGTAGAATGCCACGTAATGAACATTGACCCCGCCAAGGTGCCAGTAAAGCAGAAAAAGAGAAGCATGGGGGAAGAACGATCAGCAGCCCTAGAGGAAGAAGTAAAGAACCTACTTGCCAATAACTTCATACGAGAAGCCGTCTACCCAGAATGGATCGCCAACCCGGTGCTGGTAAAGAAGGCTAATGGGAAGTGGCGAACATGCATCGACTTCTCCAACTTAAATGACGCTTGTCCGAAGGATTGCTTCCCACTCCCTTGAATCGATCAGCTCGTGGACAGCACCGCTGGAAACGAACCCTTATCTTTTATGGACGCATACTCAGGATATAACCAGATCCCTATGCACGCACCCGATCAAGACCACACTAGTTTCATCACTAACCGGGGACTGTACTGCTACAGAGTAATGCCTTTTGGACTTAAAAACGCCGGAGCTACTTATCAGCGCCTCATCAACAAGATGTTTGCAGAACTAATAGGACGAACTATGGAGGTTTATGTGGATGACATGCTGGTAAAATCGAGGAAAGCCAATGATCATATAAGCCACCTGGATGAGATGTTTCAAGTACTTCGCCAATATGGAATGAAGCTGAACCCTCTAAAGTGCTCCTTCGGAGTATCGTCGGGAAAATTCTTGGGATTCATCGTCCATGCCAAGGGGATTGAAGCAAACCCCGAACAAGTTCGGGCTTTGCAAGATATCAAGATACCATCCACTCAAAGAGAGATGCAAAGCCTAAACGAGAAAGTGGCCGCCCTAAGCAGGTTCATCTCTAAAGCAACCGACAAATGCATCCCTTTCTTTGAAGCTCTAAAGAAAGACAAAGGAAAGTTCGAATGGACTGACGAATGCTCGACAGCCTTCCTTAACTTAATCGAACACCTCCAGAAACCACCAGTACTCTCAACTCCAAATGAAGGCGAGGAACTATACCTATACCTTGCTGTATCGTCCCATGCTTTAAGCGCCGCTTTGGTGATAGAAGACAACCGCGCGCAGCGGCCCGTATACTTTGTAAGCAAGAGATTTACAGCTAGCATACTGTTTTCTAATCACGTCACGGAAGCTGCGACACTATTTCCAATCTCATTCCATCAGAGTTTTAACCGATCAACCGCTAAGGTAGGTACTCCATCGCCCCGACACTTCTGGGCGACTACTTAAGTGGTGCATTGAACTGAGTCAATATGATATCACCTACCATCCTCGCACCGCTATCAAGGGGCAAGCCATAGCTGATTTCATTGCCGAATTCACTACTAACGAAGGTAAGGAGCAATCTGAAATAGCAGAAGATATCAAGTGGAATCTCTTCGTAGATGGAGCGTCAAATGAACAAGGCTCGGGGGCAGGTGTTGTGATAATTACCCCCAGGGGAAGGAAGCTGCACTACGCCCTAAGGTTGGAATTCGCTGCCACCGACAATGACACAGAATACGAAGCAGTGATAGCCGGATTAGAACTTGCCATGGAAATTGGAGTCAGTTCTTTATGCCTCCATAGTGATTCTCAACTCATTGTAAATCAAATACTGGGAGAATTCCAGACTCGAGGAGAACGACTCACAGCATACCTAAAGAAGACCAAGCTGCTGCTCAATCAATTGGATCACTATTTAATCAAACACATTCCTCGAGAAGAGAATTAGGAGGCCGACGAATTGGCAAAGCAAGCTAGCATGAAGGACGGCGCCGCTTCCCGAACAGTAACCATCTCAAAGCAACTGACCCCGAGTCACGAGCCAATGAATATGATAGCTGCAATTGAAGAGGAAACTTGGATGACTCCCATCCGGAAGTACTTACAAAGTGACACACTGCCCGACGGGTGTAGCAAAGCTAAGAAAATCTTACGGAAAGCTTCCCGCTACACATTACAAGAAGGAATCCTCTATCGGCGTGGCTTCTCTAATCCCTTATTAAGGTGTATCGCTGGAAGGGAAGCCAAGGAAGTCTTGTCCAACATCCATCAAGGAAGTTGCGGAGATCACACCGGAGGGCAGACTCTATCCAAGAAGACACTCTGATACGGGTATTATTGGCCCACTTTAAACAAAGACGCCTTGGACTTCGTCAAAAAATGCAACAGATGTCAGAAATTTGCTAAGATTCCTCGACTGCCCACGAATGAGATTACTCAAATGACCAGCCCTTGGCCCTTTGCAATATGGGGAATTGACTTGATTGGCGAACTGCCAACGGGCCGAGGCGGAGCCAAATACGCCATAGAGGCAGTTGACTATTTCACCAAATGGGTGGAAGCGGAGCCTCTAAATAAAATATCTTCGGCAAAAGTTATTAACTTCTTGATCAAAAGTGTTTTATGCAAGTACGGGGTTCCACTCAAAATCATATCGGACAATGGACTTCAATATGACAGCGAGGAATTCACCGACTGGTGCCAAGAGCACGGAATTCATAAAAGCTTCTCATCTGTAGCTTACCCCCAGGCAAACGGACAAGTCGAAGCTGTCAACAAAATCCTCAAAACCCTAATCAAGAATAAACTTGAAAAGTCAAAAGGCGCTTGGGTGGATGAACTTCCTACGGCACTTTGGGCCTACCGCACATCTTACAGAACATCAACATGGCATACCCCTTTCTCTTTGGCATACGGATCGGAGGCCATGCTCCCAGTTGAAACTGTAGTGCCTTCCCACCGTAGGATCCACTATAACCCAGAAGAGAACGAAGAGCTCCTCCACATGTCTTTGGATCTAATTGAGGAAAGAAGAAATGATGCAGCACTCAAAGAAGCATCTCACAAGCAAAAAGTAGCGGCACAATACAACTCCAAAGTCAAACACCGCAGCTTACAAGAAGGAGATCTTGTCCTCAAACGGATCTTCCCGCGCCCCGGAGCGCTAGATCCAATCTGGGACGGACCCTATGTAATTCATAAAGATCTCCACAACGGAGCTTATATTTTGTCAACAGTGGACGGAGAGGCGTTCCAGAGGGCATGGAACATCCAACACCTCCGTCGATACTTTTCTTAACTTGTACTGCCCATATGAAGTGAATTAACAAAGAGAATCAGTGGATGTAGGCATTTTCGTGCCGAACCACTTTAAAAATCTTGTCACTTTTTAACTTGTTCCTTTATATCTTGGCTGCTTGTTAAGCTTTATCCTTTTCTGTTGAACAAAATCATGTATAGTGACATTTCCATTCTGGACACTTCACGGCACAACCTCACCTGGACAGGACCAAACAGGTACTATACGATTCTATGCACTCGCCAATGAGACACTTTTGCTCCAGCATCCCTCTGCTGCGGGTTAACACATTGCTCGCGACTGCCCTCAAAGCCAACTATAATGAGCCGATTATAAGCCATCAAGAAGGCCGACTATAGCCGATGGAAGCTCATTACGGCGTTCGGCTCGCTGGCAACTGTGAACCTACTTTAAGCCCCAACATAAGGTGTGGCCAGCCAGGGGTAGTTCACGGTTGACGATCGGCACCCACGCTAGCCGGCCACAGTAAATCGAATAATACCCACGATTATGGACCATAATGGCTCTTGTAGTTACCATGCGCGATCTCGGCTCCGATATGTCTTAAGTGCGGCTGTGGTAAAAAAGATAAACTCCCCGCGAAGGCGTAAGATGGGTGACAAATGTCTCCAAGACCCACAGCTAGGGAAAGTGACTACAAAACCCGTTTGCCACGAACTTAAGCATATCGACGGCCTTTCGTGATTGGAAGTTTTACTTTTTCTCATATTTCCATTTCATTCAAAAACTTTTCTCCTATCTTATATAACAATCCCTAAAGTACAGGTCACAAAATAGGGGAACTTTCACTTGTGGAAATATGAACTCACATCCGGATGATGGAGCACTCAGCTACATTCCATACTCAGTCACGCAAGACATTCAAAACAACCCTCTACGACTAAAACACGAAGGACGGTGCTATCTTCTCTTGTATACAAATATGTAGCTTTAATTTATTCACGCATCATATTGGCATTGCAAGACATGAAACACTATTTTGAGCAGAAACTTAGCATCAAATACGATTAAATCACATGCATAAACACGCAGCTGTATATCTTATGCAACATATCAAAATAACAATCACATTCGAATATAACAGAATCTGCTTAAGTTATAAAGTTACATAAAGACGTTCGTTGCAAGGACATAATTATAGCCTGAAAATACAATAATATTTTGGACTAGTATATACAGGAATGTCAAACAGACCAAATAAAAGAGTCAACCACATCGGGGTTCCGCCTCTATCCTGTCCGCCATCCGGATCTACTTAACTGCAGGGTCAGAACTCCCCGCATGTACGCCAAAGGTCCCACCTTCCCAATTCAGAAGAGACTCCATCAATAGTCATGAAAGATAAGCAATCAAATCATGAAAAGACTAAAAAGGAAGACTTACCAGCGTCTGCTCCCTGATCATCATCATCTAGCTGCACGTCTACCTCATCCGCAGCAAGCAGCCGCATGCCCTCCTTAACCGCCACCTTCTCTTCCTTAGTGAATTGGGCCGTAACCACGTCCATCCTGAAAGCCGCACCACCTTCCGTATCCGCGTCGGCCTTAGCCTCCTCCAAAGCCCGAAGATATATTCTAGCCATGACCCGGGGATAGTCGTCCATCCAGGACAGGTTGCCCTGCCTCCAAGTTCGAAAATACATGTCCTGGAGCATCTCATCCATCATCCCCTCGTTCTCCTCAAACTCTTTCATCCGGGCCTCAGGAGCCAACAGCCGTGCAACGGCAGCATCTCTCTCCAATCGGTATCTCGAGCAGTCAGCTTGAAGGGATTTCTGCATCACTTCCATCTCCTCCTTCAGCTTGGCCTGAGCAAGCTCTGCGGCCTCAAGCCTCCTAGATAACTCCTCTAACTGCTCAAGATCCGCTCTCCGAACCTTATCCACCGTTGCGATGGCCATGTCAATTCGTTCTTTGTAAGCAGCCTCCATTTTTCGCAACTCAGCCTTGCTGGCCTCTTCCATGGTTTTCTTCAGTCGTCTGGAGGCCGCCTCATGCTGGGATATCTGGATAGCCTGATCGGCAGGCTGTTTGGCCTGATCAGAGACCTTTAGCCGCAACCGAATGTTAGCACTTCCGATTTCCTCTCCAGCCTTGGCCAGTCGAGCGTGATGCTCCATTAGCCACTTGGTCTCTTCAGCCACCCGATCGATGTTTGCCTTGGCTTCATCCCCCATGGTCACAATCCGAGTAGTAAGCAAATCAAGGTCTAAGGACTTAGCCTCATCAAGCACCCGTACCATGGGATTGTGGGGAAGAAGATGCTCACCCGTGGCCTCGTCAAAAGAAATGTCCTGAAAACTCGGGTCCAGATCCGGGTGGCTGGCAAATGGGTTGCGAACCAAACCAGGGTGGTCCATCGGGGTGACGGTTGGATTTTCGGACGGGTGTGGGGAAGGCATAAACTCAATATCTTCCTCAGTAATATCATGTATAGGCTGGACTGGAGGCTGAGGGCCAGGTGAAGGTTCAAACGGAGATCGCCCCCTCTTCCTCTTTTGCATATCTTCTTCAATAACTCCGAGAAGAGGACGATAGCCAACCACATCTCCGGGACGGCTAGTTGATGGCTTTGGTTTGGCGGAAGCTTTGAGTAGCTTGTACTGCTCAAGGCAGTGCCGAATATCTGATGTCTTGGCCACCTTACCCATTTCTGGAATAAAAACCAAGTGTTACAAGCATGCATGAAACTATGATTCAAGAAACATATGAAGTTAAAAGAAGGAGTTAAGAATTCACCTTGAACCGCCGGAGTTGCCTTAGCTGAAATACTCTCAGAAGACAGACTGGCACCAGTCTCGGCCTTATCAGACTTCTTCGACTTCTCCACCAAGGCCGGCCCTTCCCCCAACCCCTCAAAGGCTTGGCGGGAAGCATCATCCGTCCACTCTTGAATCTCACCCGCTTGCCTAGAGGTCAGGGCACCAACGCCACTACCACCCTGACCTTCGACACCGTTACCACCATCACCATCTCCATCGCCTCTGCTCTCCTCCTCGCCTCTTTCCTCCTCTCCACTTTCCTCCTCCGGAGCATCTGGGCATGTGCTGGGAGAGGGTCCATCAGATTTCTTAAGCTTCTTCCCCCCGACGACTGGAGGTACCGAGAAAGGTCTTCTCTTACTACTCTTCGAAGTAGCCCCGTCTTTAGCTTTGGCAGCCCTCTCCTCGGCTGTATCCCTCTGCTTAACCACAGATTGACGTGGCAGAATTAAGCTGTACTCCATGAGAGTGGCATTACTGATCGGGTAAGAAACCGACCTATCCCGTCCCGAAATGGCCTTTATTTCCGCAGCCATCCGAGCCAAGGAATCATTCTCCACGACCGCAAAGCCACCTGTCGCTAGCAAGAAATAAAAGCATATAAGAAGAAGCATTGCGGTCGAAACAAGGAAAATATAAATGAAGTTCAACTTACAGCCGGAAGTGAAAAGACGGAAGGAAACAGAGTCGTCCTTGATGAAGAACCATTCTTTCTTGAACATACTGAGCTTCGAATACAAATCCAGGACCGGCTTGAAAGGCACGGCCGCTTCCAAGCTGATGTATGGAGACCCCTTCTTATAGCCTCTCAAGTTGTACAAATACCGGATCTCCCGGTTGGAAGGGGGACGCCCATATTTCCTCTGAAAAATGATGAACAAGCACACCAGGATAGCATAGGAATTGGGCTGAAGTTGGAATGGAGCCACCTTCAAATAGGTAAGAAAGCTGACTATTCAGGCATTGAATGGGGGAATGGCCCCGCACATACAATGGTATCGGCTGTAAGCGAAATATCCTTTAGGAGGATCATACGGCATCACACCATCTCCCGGCAACAGCATACTCTCCCTGTCAATCCCAAAGGAGCGAGCGATGACATCAAGTTGCCCTTCTTTGAGGGAGCTCGGAAAGCAATCGGGAGGAGAGTTCAGAAGCTCCTGAGGGCCATATCCGTCCACTAATGACCTCAGGGCAGGTCCCTGTCGCGCTGGTCCCGGCTGGACTGGGGGCACAACGGAAGACTCACCTCTGTCCGTAGATTTTCTCTTTTCTGATCGAGTTTCCACTTTGTGAGACATTTATCTACAACACCAGAAGAACATATTATTAGAACAAGGATTATGGGAATACAAACGAGCAAAATACATGCAGCCTGGAGTCTCATTCGCAATTCAAAACATAAAAGTTTGGGACCAAAGACCATTCGGCCTCACACTTCTCAAACACATCCAGCAGTACGAGGACGAAGGGCCGTTCGGCGCTATGCTCCTTATCTCATTCGGTACTTGGGGCCCCGGAGTTCATTCGGCAACTCAAGAACGAATGTGGCATTTGGTACTTGAAACCCACGAGGTCCATTCGGCAGGTCAATCTCATTCGATGATAAAAGACTCACCTGGTCTGGCAGTAGAGTTGATTCGACGGTTGATTGGTTCGGCTATCTCGAAGCAAAAGAGTTTAGTTCGGTGTTACACTGGTTCGGCTGGTGGAAAATGGCGAAGGCCTTAGGCCCATATTTATAGGAGAAACATGAATAAGCCGGACCAGCCGGCTCGGCACACAAGGCCGGATGAAAGTGACCCAGCCAAAACAAAGTACGCCATGCACATGCGCATGCCCTACTTTGGGGGGCAAGTGTTGGGTATGTTTTCGACCGGACCAAAGCCTCACCGAGCCAAGGTCTCGCCGAACCACCCACCGCCGAACCAATCGCCTTACCACCCACCGCCGAACCAATCTCCTCCAAGCTCCTGCCGAACCAACCTCCTCCAAGCTCCTGCCGAACCAACCTCCTCCAAGCTCCTGCCGAAACAACCTCCTCCAAGCTCCTGCCGAACCATCCTAACCGGTCCATTCATCTCCTAACACCGAACCATCCTAACCGGACCACCTATCCAACCTACACCGAACCAACATTGCCAGGCCAGATCGTTTCAGCCCAGGCCCATCAGCAGCAATATACATCCAGAACCCCTGCCCCCGGCCTCACTCTATAAATAGAGGGGCAGGGGTACACCAATGGCGGACAAGTTTGAGAGCTCAAGCACGGATAGAAATTTCAAACAACTTTCAGTTACTTGTAATCAAAGCTTTGTACTTGTAATCTGAATAGAAAAGGAGAATAACATATAAAGTGGACGTAGGCACGTTCTGGCCGAACCACTATAAACCTGTGTGTCTTTTACAGTTTAGTCCATCTATTTCATATATTTGCGTAAGTCACCCAAACCATCCAGAACAACATATAATCAACTAAATCCTACGACTTGGAGGTGTTTGCCCATTTTTTGTGCAAACACTATAAAACACTCCTAAAAGTACTTTAAGTTTATATGACACTTGAAAATCTTAAAATTATAACTATGATACATGTTTTAATCATAGCTGTTATAATATTTTACATTTAAGTATGTGGTTACATTCATGACATTTTCTAAAGGGGTTATGGATCAAATGTCTCTATTCTTAAAGGTCGTGCACAAAAAGTCTCTACTCATAAACTCATGTAAATTAAGTTTCTATTTTGTTATTTTTTACCAAACTGTACCCTTCCAAAAAATCGGTCCAGCATTGAAATCAAGGGCAAAAGTGGCATAAATTAGCTAAAAATTAAAAATAGGGACTTAATTTTCACAACTTTTTTGGGAGAGGCTTTTCTTCCATCATCTTTCAATTCTGGAGAATTATCAGTCATGCCTTATTTTTTAAATAAATATAATACAAGACATCGTAAATAAATCACATAACAAATATCACGAATGAACGCCAGAATTAAATGCCACATAAAATTATACATAAATGACATAGTAAATGTCGTAATAAATAACATGAATGAATTTGGTAGCAACGATATTTGAACCATAGTATAGGAATGCTAATGTATCACTTTATATTTAGTTTATTATTTGAATATTTAATTAAGGTCGACAACCATGCATTTTGGTAAAATATGAAAATCACTGCTCTTTTTATTTTATGATAGCCAAAGCATGAAAGTGAAACATGTTTTCAACAAGCATGAGTCAAACATATAAATATCTGTAACTATCAAACATTAATGCATCAAATAATAAAACATACGTCTTTTCTTATTCCAAATACAAACATGTTGCATCATTAAATTGATTGTAACTGACACATTTAGTGCTTTTATGATAACAAATTGTTACCATAACAACCACATTTGATGCATTTATAATAAAAATAAATACAATCGACCACTACGTGGTAAAAATGTAAACTAGTGTCATGTTAAAATTTATTTCAATAATAAAATAAACATTTTAAATGTGCATACTTTATTTCTAATTAATCAAAATTTCTTAAATAACCAAACTACCTTATATATATCCAAGTTATTTAATCTAAAGTTGCTAAGTGTAAAATAATCATAGAACCAGATTTATATTACTTGCATAAAATATCCATTCTATTGATAAACATTAAAAAAATGATTGTACATATCAGATCATAATGTATTCCTCACATTAAAATTCACAACTTAGTTGTTTTCAAAATTTTGAGGAATTTAGATTATTTCTCATAATTTAACGATTTTAAAATTCTAACTTATTTCATAAATAACTTACACAGTTCATTTAGATCTATATTTCTACACCATAACAATTTCACAAATTAGCCTTTCAAATTACAATATATAAGAAAATTATTACTAAATCAAATCCAAAATCATCAAAAAAAAATCCTTGAAACATAGATCAAAAAGATCTGAAAAAGTAAAGTTTAATGACTTCTAAATGAAGTTTAATTTAGAACTTACTCATAATTTAAAAA
The DNA here is from genome assembly GCA_030765085.1 of Allium cepa. NCBI lineage: Eukaryota > Viridiplantae > Streptophyta > Magnoliopsida > Asparagales > Amaryllidaceae > Allium > Allium cepa. The sequence continues at coordinate 131,101,358 of CM060940.1, read as the reverse complement.
AATCAATGATGGGTAGCTCTGATACCACTTATTAGGATTTCAACATACTTTAAGATTGTTTAATCCTTAAGCCTTTTAACTTCAATTAATAATTTGATCATTTTAGTTCTGCTTTACATAAAAATAGCACAATACATTTTACGTATGTTGCCTACATGTTGGAATTTTCCAACAATTATGGCTAAAAAGACTGTTACAGGATTTTCTTACCGTGGAGGAACTAAATGGAGGCTAAATATATCATGGATTTCGTACTTTGAAATTAGAGCAATAAGATTTTGTATAATAAACTAACAAATATGCATGTATAGCATAGAAACTTGCAGCTATGCTTTAAAACTCGAAACTGGAATACATAGGATCCAAGTGAATGCTTGAAATTTCTTACGTTACACCACAATTTTTATTTTCTCTTGATATAGCAATACATGAATCAGTGTTTTTCTCCTTTAATATCAAAGATCACTCCTGGTCAAGCATATAACAGCATGAGTCCCACACCAGTTGATCAACTAGCACTCCCAATCACCTTCTACTCCTGTAGTTACTTAACAGATAGATCCTTAGGTCGCTGGTTCGAATCCGGCAACATATATGATTTCATTTATATCCTTAACTCTCATATATTCAACCATAGAAAAGAAGATTGTATGCCAAAATTTTCCTGATAAATAGATCTTATGGTGCATAGCTCTGGCATGATATCTCAACAGATAAATCCTGAAGTATTCAAACTTGTATTAGTCCCACACTTTAACCTATCTGTTAATTGTTGATGTTATTCCACATTTTTACATATCTTTTTTCACTATTCAAACATGTATTTGTGAAAATAGCTATATTATATTACATAATTTTTTTAACGATTTTTCCACTGTTTAAAAAAGTTCAACGGAACAATCAAGTCCAAAATAAGGTTACAAACTGAATCTCAGAATATTAAATGGTGAATGATAAGTTAAATTGCTGAGGTTGTTATGCTATATTTAGTTTGTTCAGTATAGACCATGGTGATGTTTTTGCATAAGTGCTGAATTTAGAAAATGGATAACACAGGACTTTATAGTTTAGGAATGTTGCCATTTGTTAAGCATACTCTCATAATGGAAATCAAAGAATCTTTATAGAAAGGAAGGATAAAATAACAAATATCACTTTTAGGCCTTTTTTTGATGATGAGTAATTCGCATCTAGCATGGTAGTTGGTACTATGTAAAGTTTAACTCTCACACGTGCCCCCTGTCACATAATACAGATCTTTGGTTCAATGTATATCTACCTCTTTTTATTTTATTATAAAAAAGGTGGAGAAAAAAGAAAAGGAAAGAAAGAGAAAAGGAAAAGAACAAAGAATTGCTACCTATCATCAAGTTGCAATTTCTGAAATAACAAACAAGTACCATTTTAGCAGCTATGCAACAGATAACACTCTCATTAATAGTATCATATGGTATGCATCTATATATATTCCTAAAAATATATAAAAATTTGTGACTTATAACCATGTGTGTATTAAACATCTCATATGTATGTGCATATATTTATAATGCATATGTGCACATACCATATATATGTGTATACATTCATAACATGACATGTTATATATATTAAAAAAACACACACACACATATAGGGTAATGATCGACTACACCACATTTCAACAGCATCCCTATTCTTCTATGGTTTCAACTACACATTCCGATTTAAATAATATACATTCTCTCTTTTGTCATCCCATTATATTATTTAAATCTGAATGTGTGCTAGAAATTTGAGGAATAGAGGTGCAGCAAAATGAAGTGTAGCCGATCCTTGCGTGCGCGCACACACATATATATGAATATTTATTGGGACACAAAACGGTGATAAGATGATCCAAAGATTCGGATCTAGTGTATCACCAATCATGTTATAATTTATGTCCAAATAGTCATGTGTTCTTGTGTGTAGATAATGATCGGCTCATTTTCACTTTTGCTACGAATATAAGCGGAGGAAGTTGTTTTTTTTGTTCCATCTGTTTCCAAATAAAGAGGTCAGGCGGTCCTCGTTGTGTTACATGAGTGGAGTAGGTTGTGAGTGTGGGATTTGGGCGTTATGGGTAGAGATTGGGTGAGATTATATTTGGTTTATTATATGTTTGGTACTACTAAACATATCAGAAAAATCAAAGGACCTAAGGTAATTATTATTTTTATTAAAAAGTAATGCTAGGATTTAAAAGATACATGTCAGTTTTTATTTTTAAATTTAAAGTTGTGCCAAATGCATACCGAAAACTTTTATAATCCACCCCGTCTTCATTTTACACCCCTCCCCACAATTACTCGTGCCTTCTCCAATTTAACACACATATTATTTTACCATTACCTAGCTCTGCCAGCCTACCGAATGGTGCCAGCCAAATTGTGTGTTTTCCCTCACAAACGGCTCAGTTCGGTAGATGGTACAATGTCGGTTGACTTGCTAATTTTTAAAATCTTCCTTTTTTGTCGGATTTCATTCACCACTCTTAATTTATTGTTACACTTTTAGCAATTAATGAAACCTGCTAATGAATGGATATAGATCACATGCTTTGGAAAAAATTGAGCAACATACACCAAATCAATCTAAGCATTCTCTGTTTACCTCAACAACACCCTAATCATTAATCTCATTTTCATGGACCTTGTCTTTATAGCCTATATTTGCTTTGAATTTTTCCTTCTTTTAGGTTAATAATGCTCCAAAATTGATTTTAAAAAGACTTTCATATCATTCGTAATTTATACCGCAAGGTTTCAATTTGCACTTCTTTCGATGTGCAATAGTAAACAATTTACAAAGCTTCCTTCATCCAGTTTAATACTGTAGTCTCCACTTCTTTGGAAAATCCAAAATAAAAGTATATAACCCTAGATCTTTTAATATATCAAAAGATATGAAAAGGATTGAAAAAACACTTCAACCATCCACCGTCGTTATTAATGCAAAAGATATGAATTTCTACAAGCAAACACTCATCATTATGTCAAGTCTACTAGCTGTTAAATATAGTAACGATCCAATCATACTACGATATAATTTTTGGTCAATACTTTTGTCACTTTCATCTTTATCAAGATGTATGGTTGTACTCATAGGAGCTGGTTTGATAGAAGTATTTTCCATATCAAAGTGTTTAATTAGATTGTTACAATATTTTTCTTGATTAATAAAAATACCATTTTCTAGTTGTTTTATTTGTAAGCCAAGAAAATAATTTAACTCACCAATATGTGACATTTCAAATTCTCTAGTCATTATTTTAGAAAAATCTTGACATAGTCTTTCATTTGTAGATCCAAAAATAATATCATCAACATATATTTGAACGATTAAAATATCATGTTTATTTCTTTTAATAAAAAGAGTTTGATCAACCTTTCCAATTTCAAAACCAGAATCTACTAAAAATCTTTTAAGACGATCGTACCAAGCACGGGGTGCTTGTTTCAAACCGTATAAAGCCTTTTTAAGCTTATAGACATGGTTAGGAAATTGTTCATGTATGAATAGCGGAGGTTTTTCAACATAAACATTTTCTTTATAAAACCATTTAAAAAAGCACTTTTGACATCCATTTGATATAATTTAGAAGGCAACATCACATGTATCAAATCTCAAGCTCCAAGTACGAAAATGGTGGTTTATCATTGGTTGGCTGCAACAAAACAGGGAGCCCAACAATAAAACACACCTATAACCACTCACATGCCACCGCGACCACAACCCATTTATGTTCTTGGCCACCACCGCAATGTTGAAATAAGTCAACAAGCAGAAAAAGTCCAAGAAAAAAAAAACCAGGATGATCTGCCGAGCATGAAAAAACCAATTTACCGAACAAATTCGATTGACTGGCGTTTTAGCTCAGTTGGTTAGAGCGTCGTGCTAATAACGCGAAGGTCGCAGGTTCGAGACCTGCATGGGCCATTCTTCTTATTATTTTTAAATTCCAACCATTATTTTCCCTAACCGCAACAAACAACTCACACCTCTTACTAATTTCATGTCGACCTAAATTACCAATCAACTAAACAAAATATTCCTTTTCATGCCTTAAACCAACGCATAATACTAGCATTGGATCTACAATCCACAGCAATATTACAACAGTCGGAAAAAATATCAAAAATTCACATGTAACATTGAAGCAATTGGAGAAGGGCAACAATTCTGCTCCATGAAAAAATCGAAACAGTTTACCAATTAACGAATACAAGGAGGAAAATGGTTGTGGTGCCACGTACTCGAAATAGGCACCGGGCATGATGTTGGATGCCTGGTGCAAGGTCCCGAATGACGTTTATAATTTCGAAATTTGTCCCATGAATATGGCAGTATTTGAAGCTAACAGAAGGACGGTCCCGGTCTGTCTGGTTGGTATTATTACGGTTGAGATGCGATACTTTTGGGCTTCGACTCTGAGTTAAGTTGGAAAATATACCGAGCTTATTTTGATCGAGCCGGTTAATGTTTGGGCTTTTGAAATGTTGGATTGGTTCGGTAAATTGTTTTTTTCGTGCTCGGCAGATCATCCTGTTTTTTTTCTTGGACTTTTTCTGCTTGTTGACTTATTTCAACATTGCGGGGGTGGCCGTGAACATAAATGGGTTGTGGTCGCGGTGGCATGTGAGTGGTTATAGGTGTGTTTTATTGTTGGGCTCCCTCTTTTGTTGTAGCCAACCAATGATAAACCACCATTTTCATATTTGGAGCTTGAGATTTGATATGTGCGATGTTGCCTTCTAATGATATTAAAAGGGAATTGTTCGATTCTTACCTGTTTCGTTGTCTCTCACCGTGCCTTGTGGTGATTTGATATGCGGATAATTAAAATCAATCTTCTAGTTGAAACAAGAAACATTCATAGCTCAAATGGAAAGAAGCAATTGTAATACTATAAAGGAGGGGTCATGGGTTCAAGTCTCTCTAGAGTCGTAATTTTTTTTTTGTATTTTGATAAAAAAAAATTGAATGAAAGTTTTTTTATATATATGTTTTATCAAGTTGTGTTATTTTGATTAAAAAATTGAATGAAAGTTTTTTTATATATATTTTATCAAGTTGTGTTATGAAAAACTACAAATTCAAATAGTATATATACATATATATAAAAAAATTATAAATCTTTATAAGAGACTATTCCAAGTTCTCATCTTAAATTGATGAAAGTATTTTCATTTAAAGGTTTTGTAAAAATATCCGCCAATTGTTTGTCAGAGGAAACAAATTCTAGATTTATCAAATCCTTTTCAATATTATCACGAAGAAAATGATGACGAATGTCAATGTGTTTTGTTCGTGAGTGATTGACAGGATTTTTAGATAAATTAATAGCACTAGAATTATCACAGTAAATAGTTGACTTAGATAAATTAAAACCAAGATCTTATAGTGTTTGTTGCATATAGATAACTTGAGCACATGCCAGAGCTGTAGAAACATATTCTTCTTCACATGTCGATAATGAAACATGGTTTTTTTTCTTACTAAACCAAGATACAAGAGATCGTCCAATGAAGTGACAAGTACCACTTGTACTTTTTCTATCTGTCTGGCTTCCTCCAAAATCAGCGTCACTATAGGACACTAATTCAAAAGGACATTCCTTTGGATAGAATAGTCCAAAGTCCTTGGTTTTATTAAGATACCGTAGTATGCATTTCACTGCTCGTAAATGTGATTCTTTGGAATCTGCTTGAAATCGTGCACACAAGCAAACACTCACCATTATGTCTGGTCTACTAGCTGTTAAATATAGTAACGATCCAATCATACTACGATATAATTTTTGGTCAATACTTTTGTCACTTTCATCTTTATCAAGATGTATGGTTGTACTTATAGGAGTTGGTTTGATAGAAGTATTTTCCATATCAAAGCATTTAATTAGATTGTTATAATATTTTTCTTGATTAATAAAAATACCATTTTCTATTTGTTTTATTTGTAAGCCAAGAAAATAATTTAACTCACCCATATGTGACATTTCAAATTCTCTAGTCATTATTTTAGAAAAATCTTGACATAGTCTTTCATTTGTAGATCCAAAAATAGTATCATCAACATATATTTGAACGATTAAAATATCATGTTTATTTCTTTCAATAAAAAGAGTTTGATCAACCTTTCCAATTTCAAAACCAGAATCTATTAAAAATATTTTAAGACGATCGTACCAAGCACGGGGTGCTTGTTTCAAACCGTATAAGCCTTTTTAAGCCTATAGACATGGTTAGGAAATTGTTCGCGTATGAATAACGGAGGTTGTTCAACAAAAGCATTTTCTTTTATGAAACCATGTAAAAAGCACTTTTGACATCCATTTGATATAATTTAAAGTTATGAAAACATGCAAATGCTAGTAAGATTCGTATTGCTTCTAGTCTAGCGACTGGAGCAAACATTTCTTCATAGTCAATTCCTTCTTCTTGATTATATCCTTGAGCGACTAATCTAGCTTTATTTCTAGTCATATTTCCTTGTTCATCTGCTTTATTTTTGAAAACCCATTTTGTACCAATAACTGATTGATCACTAGGCCATGGAACTACATCCCAAACATCATTTATTTCGAATTGGTTTAACTCTTCTTGCATAGCGATTAACCAATTTTCATCGGTAGATGCTTCTTTAATATTTTTAGGTTCAATATGAGAAAGAAAAGCTACATGACCCATTTGATTTAATTGACTTCTAGTTCTAACAGATGAATTGAGTTCTCAATAACATTAACAGAAGGATGATCTCTTAATATTCTAGGTGGAGATCTTAATTCATTGTTATTGTGAACAATGTTTTCATTATTTTCAACATTTGAAATTTCTGTGTTTGTGATATTATCATGGAATTCTTCATCGTCTCTTATACTTGGGATTTGTTTAAAATTTTCATCGAAAGATACATGAAGTGTTTCTTCGATGATATTTGTTCTTTTATTATAAATTCGATAAGCTTTGCTTCGATCCGAATATCCTAAAAATATTCCTTCATCGGATTTTGGATCGAATTTACCAAGCTGATCTTTTGTGTTTAAAACAACACATTTTGAACCGAAAACTTTAAAATAAGAAATATTTGGTTTTCGTCCATTAAGAAGTTCATAAGGAGTATTTTTAGTTAATGGTCGAATAGAGACACGATTCAAAACATAACAAGCTGTTGCAACTGCTGCACCCCAGATATGTTTTGGTAATATACTTCCATTTAACAAAGTCCTTGCACATTCTTGTAAAGTTCTATTTTTACGTTCTACAACTCCATTTTGTTGTGGAGTTCTAGGAAACGAAAAATTATGGAATATTTCCTTTTTCTTACAAAAATGTTCAAAGGCTTTGTTTTCGAATTCACCTCCATGATCACTTCTTATGTTTTTGATTTTTAAACCTTTAAAATTTTGAATTCTTTTGACAAAAGTTTTGAAATTATCAAAGGTATCGCTTTTATTTTTCATAAAGATAGTCCAAGTATATCTAGAAAAATCATCAACAATAACAAACACATATCTACTATGATTAATGGATTGTACTTGTGTTGGTCCAAATAAATCCATATGTAGTAACCCAAGTGGTTGTAAAGTTGAAATGACCTTTATAGATTTAAAAGATGACTTAGTTAACTTACCTAACTGACATGCATCACAAATATGATCAATTTTAAAATTCATTTTTAGTAGACCTTTCACTAAATCATTTTTATAGAGATTGTTTATAGTTTTGAAGTTAATATGACAGAATCGTTTGTGCCATAACCAAGGATCATTTTCTTTGGCTATTAAACACATATCTGAATTATGATTTATCTTCATATTCAGAACATAGATATTTCTGTCTCTATTTCCTTCAAAGATAAGATTTTGATTTTGATCAAAAGTACTACATTTGTTTTTAGAAAAAGTGATTTTGAATCCTTTGTCACATAATTGGCTGATACTAAGTAAATTATGTTTTAAATTTTTGACTAATAAAACATTTGAAATAAGAGGTAAATTTGAAATACCATTATTGTTCACATCGCCTTTGCCGATGATATAACCTTTGGAGTTGTCTCCAAAAGTGACGGAGCCTCCATCTGAATAAGTAATATTTGATAGCATATCATTGTTTCCTGTCATATGTTTTGAGCAACCACTGTCGAGTATCCATTTTCCTCTTTTCTTGAGTGGGACCTACAAAAAATATGAGATAATATTGGTAACCACTTTTTCAATAGGGTCCTAAGAGTTAAATCTTAGGAAACCAAACCCAAAAGGGCTTAGTATCCCATTTAAAAATGTAATCCTTATTTTTATGAACAGTTTCAAGAAATGTGTTTATATATTTCTTCCTAATCAGACTGTTGTTTGTTTTAGGAACCCAGACTTTTATGGTTTTTGGGTAAGAATTCCTTTTTGTCTGTACAGTAGTAGGATTAATATTTCTCCTAATTTTCTTTCTAGGTGAAATTGTTGTTTTCTTAACATATCCTAATCCTTTTCTACTTGAAACAGATTGAGAGCTATTAATAATTTTAGATAAAGTTTCTCTTCCTTTATTAAAGTTTTAAATATTTTTGGTGATGCTTTCTAAATTAGTTTTGAGACTAGTATTATCCAACTCTATCAATTTTACCTTAGTTTTTAGCACATGATTTTCAAAAACAAGAGCATCATTCTTCTCTTTTTGAGTTTCAATTTCATGACTCAAAAGAGTGAATTGAGAATTGATATTAGAGAATGATTCTTGTAATTTTTCAAGTTCTTCCTCTAGTATTTTCTTCTCATATTTAAGCATATCTCTTTCGAATTCTACTTTGTTCTGATGTTCACGAGTCTCCTTATATTTTCCTTTTAGATTTTTCAGAGTATCAACTAGCACTGAATTTATCTCTATCATATCATCAAAAGTAAAATCACTAACCTCGTTTTCAGTAGCCATGAAACAGACATTTGCTTGCTCATTTTCACTTTCACTACTGTTATCTGATGCAGAAGTATCTGAATCATCCCATGTTACAGAGAATGCTTTTTTCTTATCTTTTCAACCTTTGTTAAAGTATTTTTTCTTTTACTCTGCATACTTTTTCTGGATATGATCTTTCTTATGGCAATTAAAGCATTCTAGAACTGAAGATGATGGTTTGTTTGGAAAGTTCCTTTTTCCATTATTTCTGTTATTTTTCCGGAATTTCAAGAACTTTTTGAAATTTTTGGCAATAAATGCTAGATCTTCTTCATCTGAATCTTCATCTTTTTCTTCTTCGGCGTGAAAAGCTATATTCTTTTTGTCTTGTGCTTGTACTCGTTTTGCCTGCTAATTTACTTCATAGGACATTAGATTTCCTATTAACTCTTCAGGTTTTATGGTAGAGAGGTCATTAGCTTCTTCAATAACCGAGACTTTTCTTTCCCATTCATCCATTAAAGAGTTTAGGATTTTTGATACAATATCAAAATCAGTGTACTTTTCTCCTAATCCTAATAGTGAATGATAGATATCTTAAAATCTAGAATACATATCATTGATGGATTCATTATGTTTCATTGTAAAGTTTTGAAACTGATTTTTGAGCATGGAGATTTTGCTTTGTTTAAATTTGTTAGTTCCTTCATGAGTGATTTTAAGTGTTCTCCATATTTCATAAGCAGTTTGACACATACTAACACGATTAAATTCATTTCTATCTAGTGCACAGAATAACATGTTTATAACTTTAGCATTGGCAGCAGCATCTAATTTTTGTGTGTTTGACCAAGTGGAGTATTCTCCGGTAGGAAGAGTGTATTCATTTTGTGTGATATTCCATGATTCAAAACTATTAGATTGCATGTATATTCTCATACGAGTAGACCAATAATTATAGTTCAAACCATTAAAAAATGGAGGTCTTCAGTGGATTGACCTTCAATAAAACTAGTGTTAGTAACAGTGTTGGTAGTGCTGGTGTTATTTTCCATACTAGAAAGATATCAGATAACTTTGTAACGGTTATAAGATGCCTTGCTCTGATACCAAATGAAAGTGTGTAGGATCGTGCAATATTGATATAATAATGTAGAGTATAGTAATGTAGTAAATAGTGCTAAATATAAAAGCAGTAATATAATAAAAATAACACCAGAGATTTTATACTGGTTCGGAGCACCGTCCTACGTCCAGTCCCAGACTCCTTTTGGAATTTCACTAAAACAACAATCTTCACTTAACCTGGAGGAACAGGTATACACAGTCTAAGCAGCAGAACAGACACCTGAGCAGCAGAACATGATTTATGCCTCAGCAGCAGAAGAGGACTTCACTAATACAAAAGTATATCTGACACTGTGTGTTCTTGATAACACTAATTTGTCTCTGATAGTACAAACCTTCTATAATCAAATCCTCAAGTATATGAAGTGTATGTGAAGATATAAAGAGAAGGTAATGCTAAGAATCGAAGATTATGAAAGTTTATTTGATGATTCAAAGCAGTAAAAATGTTTGTTCGTTGTTTGAATGCAAATATTAAAGCACAAGAAGAATATTAGAGAGTTAGAATGAAAATCGGTGAATATGAAGTGTTTGGGAGTATGTATATATAGTAGTTGAAGAGTTACTGCCATCGGTGAAGGGTTCTGAAAAAGAGGAGCATCTATTTCCGTTCAGAGAAGAGTTGCTTCCTTTCGTAGAAGAAGATGTCTTTTCGAAAATATGGCAGTTGGTCTCGGGTCAGTCGACTGGTCATTCTTGGTCAGTCGACTAACTACGCAAAAGATTTAAAAAATAAATAGTGCATATTGTATATGTACACAGTCAGTCGAATGGATGATCCTAGCCAGTTGAGTGGCTGAGTTATTTTTGCACAAATGCTTCTGTTTTGTTTAATTATGAGAAACATGAAGTGCGGACTACTTGAGGATAGATTTTAACAAATTTCTAAGACTCAATCATAAGTACTAGATAGTGAGAACATAGATTAAAAGTCTTGATATAGCCATAGTCTTTTGATTATCTCTTTTTGTTGTGAATTCTCTTTCTCTTCTAACTTGCTTTGTCATGAATCAAAAACTAGTGATTCAACAACATCCACTCATATTATGGTTGAATGCTTTTATAAGTTTATGAAGAACATTCAGAGGTGTGATAATTTAAACAGCAAGAATCGTAAGATCATAAGGTACAATATTTCAGGAGTTTTTAATGATGTAAAATTCATGGGGATAATCAATATTAAGGAATTCTTTACAGACCAAAAAGTATTTCTTGTCGAAGGGTAACAAGCACGCTTTATATTACTTGATTCCATAAAGTCAAAGTAAGAGAAACATAAACGAGTACTATATGGAAAATGATTACTTCAAAAGTTAATGCACTCAAGTTATTTTTTTTTTTTGTTCTCTCTTTATTCAAATTATAACCATTTTAAGATTATTATTAATTATTAACTTTTAAGAATAAAATGACTTCTTATCAAGTCCATTTAACATTGTGATAAGAAGAAGAGAGGTTGATGCATATAAGATTGAAAGTACTCATTTAACATACATCATAAATAAATGTATAAATAAAGATAAAGAAGTCTCTAAGGATCTAGAAGAAAAGATATAACATATAAATATATTTGTAGTTGTTTCTTTAATCTTATATACAAACATATAAATAAAGTATGCTAGATATTTTCGGGACTTCGGTTATATTGTTTAGGTTTATTTGATATTTTTGTTATGCTGTCATTTAAACAGATTTTAGCTTTCTATTTCTAATATGAACAAATTAGGCTATTACTGTTCATTTAGAAATAATAAGATTGATTTATGAATAAATTCAGACATTGTTGGAATTAAAGCTCCTAAGGTTAAAACATAGTCTATATTAACTTATGATGAGTTCCTTTTATAATGAAGTCTTAAATTTTGATTTGGTGATTAATATGATTATTTGTTATAGCTTACTAAATAATTCTAGATTAGGGCACTAAAGATAGAAAATATTTTATTAATATTCTAAACGATTTAAAAGTTATAGTTTTATGAACCCCTTTAAGGAAAAGTTTTAAGATGGGAAATGCAACAGTTTTTGAGGATGTTGAGTTTGGAAGGAGAAATAAAGTATAGATCATTGTCATTAAAGTGAATCATTACATTTGATTCAACTACAGTTACTTTTTTGGATAATTTATAACATTTTTTTTTCTTTCATAGAAGTAAATCAAGAACTATAATAAGATAATATTAAACAAAAATTTCTTATGAATCAACGTCTTTAAAGTGAATCATTATTTTGATTCAACTATATTTTACTTCTTCGGATAATGTATGAGATTTGTTTTCTATCATTGACAAAGTAAATCAGGAACCATAATAAGACAATGTTAAACAAAATGATTAGTAATCAAAATGGTTATGAGATATCTTTAAGGAACAGAAATATCATATGCTCATATATAAAAGATTGGAGTGGTTGGAGATCATAAAGCATTACGATCCGAAAATTTTGGATGTCGAGAGTACAAAAGATCCACTTTAGGTAAAAAAAAAAATTTTGGGTGGAGCTATATAAGGAAAGTTGTCATACAGACACTTATAGCCTACTCTACTAATGTTTATTTTCTGTCATGGGGCATTCAACAATGAAAAATAATTGCAAAATTTTGTCATAAAATTATGGAATATTAAAATAAAAGGGAATTGAAAGACCACTATAATGGCCTTCAAATCCGTAGCCCTTTGAGTCGACAATATTTTCCATCAGTTCAACTCGAATAGGACGGAACTACAAACCATTAGGGTAAAAAAAAGAAAGAGGTAGAAGAAGAAGATAAAACCAACATCAGAGTCTCATAATCGCAGCGGAATAAAGTATAATATACAATAACCGATCTTTATATAAAAAGAACTATTACTGTTTTATACATTACATCATCAGAGTATAACACCAAACAATAGCACACTACTGGACAATTATAATAACCTGTCCTCACAACAGCTGACTATACAGCTTACCATACACAGCGGAATATAAGTGAGATATGTGATATACGTCTCGTCATCCAGCTCTTCTTCTTAACTCCATAGCATCCTATCATGTATCTATAATACTCAGTCTAATCTGAACATTATAATAAAATAACACCCGAGTCGGTTTGGAAAACCAATGTGAGAAAACACACTGAATTGTATTATTAAAGTTTCCAAAATCCTTTGAAAATCAAAGGTATCTCGTAAGACCACGCCATAAACAAACATGTCGGGTTTTTACCTTACGATAACAATAACATTTTTTATCAAATCCGTCTGATATTATAATAATGTCTAAGTACAAATACTTATTAAATAGCCGAAATTGTTACATTCATCAAATTCCAGAATAATGGGTATACAAACAAGTCTGATGGCACTTATTGGAGATTGGGTTTCCATACAATGGCAAGGCTACTGGGGTACCATCCGTTACAATACCTGGCCTAGATCAGAGTACCGAGGGCCACTCATGATCCCCTACAACACAAGACCAGAGCTACCCCTTAGTGGATAGTCCGAATAAGATCACCCCACGGGTTGGGATCAGCAACCGCCCACAAAGCCGAGATCAAAAAGGGACTCTAGACGAGAATGACCTTACCCTACTTGGGTGCTACCCACTTAACCTTGCTGCACCTCCTCTGTTTTAGCCATTCCCGGTTGATGAGGCTTGAGGCTATGTGTTACCTTTTTAGAACACATTCACTTATAATGCTCGTTGTCTTCCAATGACGATGGTCTAATAGCATTCGTCCATACAAGTTTCCTTGGCTCTAGACAAACCGAATCACCATTTTCATATCTTCACGGTTTTCATTCGCTACGTTCAAACCGGATCGAAGTGGTTTTTGGATAATTAAATCCGATCTCGGTCTCTTCGAAACGATCAGCACATTGCCCAATATTGATAGTCGGTTATTTAACTAACAAATTAAACAATCATTCAATCCATTATTTTATTTCCACTGAAAACACCAAGCTTATTAAATTTAGATTTTAAATAAATTAAATCACTTTATCCAAAAATATACATTTAAAGCATTTAAAATAAACCTACTTAAATCTCTTTATTCAAAATAATAGTTAAGGAATTCTATAATAATTTGTCAAGGAAAACTTTAGCCAAAGACTAATTTTAAAATAAAACTGTTATATAAGGTATAAATATTTAATAGTTATCCTTTAAAATCACAATACCACTTTAACCTTTAAAAATACTTAACTGCTAAAATATACTTAATTACTATTTACTTTAACACTTTTAAAACAATTAAAAAAATAAATTCTCCCAAAAAAATTCTTTTAAAAACACCTTTTAAAACTTCTAATTTATACTTAAAAATCTTCCTTTGAAAACATACTTAGCTTTTCAGGAAAATACACTTTCCACTCCAATAAAACCGGTCTTGTCCTTTATAAATCCCTCTCGATTTATTTCCTGTTTTAAATGTACGTTCCAACCCCGTAAATTCCTTTCTCACATTTTTAGAAATAAAACCACTAATTATTTTTAAAACAAATTACCCTTTCCTTATAAATAATCACCGTGAATTTATACTTTCAAATTATCCACTGATAAATATTTCACTTTATTTATAAACCCAATTTATACATCCCATAATCTCATTCTCCTTTTAATCACTGTATCAAAACACTTAATTGATTTTGTGAATTAAATTCCATTTTAAAGTTTATTTCTTGACGTACTCAAGTTTATTCCAAAATCCATTAATCCAAGCTTCACTTCTTTATTATGATTTAAAATCTAATTTAAATCTGAAATATCAATTTCACACTTTATTTCAAACTTCTCTTTTCATTTTCCCAATCCATTTAAAACTTAAATTTAAAAATAAATTCTTTGTACTTAAAATCAATATTGCTTAAGTCCTTACTTTTTAAAATCCTTTACTCACATTTATCCAAAATCCATATTAACCCCATATTCCGGAATTGATTAAATAGGATTTAAAAATCAAACTATTTATTTTCCCAACTCTTTTCTTTTTAATTGATCCAACTTACTATAAATATTATTCTTTAAATTTTCCCTTTTAATAATTCAATATTTATATTTTTAAAATGCCGTAATATATTCAGTAATATATTAACATTAAATAATTAATTTTTCCAACATAATATATAACAGATTATTCAACATTTCATATATCACTGAAATGAAAATAAATTCAACCTTTTTGAGGAATCTAGTTGGATCCCTCCAACCTGTTTCCCTGCATCCATAAATGTTAGCACAATATAATACCAATCCCACTTCAAGGGGAATATCGCGGTATATAGGGTCATCCGCTATTATGCGGTGTGCATAAGGTCTCATCCGCTATATAATGCGGGAATATCAATCACTCCAATATATATACACCGCTATATATAATATCACACCCAGACTGATAAAAATTATCAATTTAAGAAATCAACCAATATTTTAAATTTTAACTATTTAAATTCACCAGTAATCCAATTTGAGTGAGATTAACTCACCTTTGATTTTTTTTAGCAATCCAATCCAAACCGGCTTGTCTCTCCGATTTCAGCCCTTATATAAACATTAAATGGTTTATTATCATTTGAACTAATCAATTACCATTTTAATAAATTTAATTAACTAATAATTTAATTAAACAAATTTCCTTTAAAAATCTTTTGGTAACTAAAATATTCAAATAGGTTTAACCATCAATATACATTGTTCTAAAAAACAACTAGTGTTAGCGCAAAAATTAATCACTAACATCCAAATCTAGATGAAAGCACTAAATGCCAGTCACAGCTTAGATATATAGTGTATGTAGAGGGTAATAATGTGAAGAACAATCAAAACTAAAATAAAAGCAGTAAAAAAACAACAGATTTTATAATGATTCGGCTAACTCCGGCCTACATCCACTCCAGAAGTTTCCTTTTTATTGATGTTAGAATCGATTACAGTTACAAAATGGTAGAGTAACCTTAGCCTTAGGAAATAGAATGCAAGAGAGCAGAAGGAAGAAGATCCCTTTTCTGAACCCCCACATGCTGTATTTATAGGTAAATCCCGAGTTGCTGGGCTTTCTGAGTAGCCCGGGCCCATCGGATCCATAGCCACACCATCCTGCCGAGCTATACTATCCTGTCGAGCCGCACCCCTACCGAACCGCAGTTTTGCCAAGCCGCAATCCTGTCGAGCCGCAATCCTGCCGAGCCGCAATCCTGCCAAGCTGCATTCCTTCCGAACCACAGTCCTGCCGAGCCATACTATCTTGCCGAGCCGCACTCCTTTGGAGCCGCACTCCTATCGAGCCGCAATCCTGCCGAGCCGCAATACTGCTGAGCCGCATTCCTACCGAGCCACATTCCTACCGAGCCATACTATCCCGTCGAGCCGCACT
Organism: Allium cepa; assembly: GCA_030765085.1. Lineage (NCBI taxonomy): Eukaryota > Viridiplantae > Streptophyta > Magnoliopsida > Asparagales > Amaryllidaceae > Allium > Allium cepa. The sequence goes on along the minus strand of CM060940.1, from coordinate 131,084,966 downwards.
CCTACCGAGCCGCAATCCTGCCGAGCCGCAATCCTACCGATCCGCATTCCTGCCGATCTGCATTCCTACCGAACCGCATTCCTACCGAGCTGCATTCCTATCGAGCCGCATTCCTACCGAACCGCAATCCTGCCGAGCCACAATCCTGCCGAGCCATACTATCCTGTCGAGCTGCGCAGTCTTGGTGAACATCATCCTTTTAAACTGAATCCATCATATTCCAGCCTCGATAATCATGAAGTTGGTTAGGTTGAATCCGTCTGTTTATGGCCTTGACAAAAGACGGGTTAACATTTGCCCCCCATAACATGCCTTGCTGTTGAAAGGTGTGTTTTGAATAGCCTCCGGTCCGATATCCGAAGTCTATGCTTCATTCATAGCCATACCGTTTGATCCATAATCCAATCCAATACCAAGCCATCCTATCCATCAATCAAGTTTTAATCCATCAATAACCAATAGCTAAATCTATGACCTTTCTGGATCGATATGCAAATTCGAGACCGCTCAAGGCCCTTTGCCAAATCCAGGACCCCTTCGGGTCCATTTATCCTTAGTCGAAATCCTAATCCATGACCTCTCTGGGTCGTTTTATCCTGTTGATCCCGACTCTCCGGTCAAGGGCTTGTATGCTCTCCACCTCTGGCTTTCCGTCCAAGGACTTGTGTATTTACTGTCTTCAGCTCTCCGGCCAAAGATTTTGATATTCATCGGCCTCGGCTCTCCAGCCAAGGACTTTTATATTCACCGGTCTTCGCTCTCCGGCCAAGGACTATTCACCGGCCTTGGCTCTCCGGCCAAGGACTTTGATAATCTCCAGCCTTGGCTCTCCGGCCAAAGACTTTTATATTCTGTTTGAGTCCATTTCATCGCTCTCCGACGAAGGGACTCGTAGCTTGCGATCACTACCCCGTCTCTTCGGTCGGGACAGTAATTGCGAGATCTGAATTATTTATTACATTGATCTAAATCCAATCAGAAAACCAGAAATCCATATCAAAAATCAAACATCCAAACCAAAATGGCAAACCAAAAAACCAACAAAACCGGGAGTTCAATCCGAACTCCAAAACCATACCTAAAGAAAAGTAACTGTCCAAAGCACAAAAGAAGAAACCAAAGTTTGCAGAAAAACAGAAAGAAAACGGGATTTCATAGACCCGAGTAGCATGGTTTTTCGTCATCTCAAAGTACGCCTAGGGACCGTCCTCGATCCCGTACGTGTGTAAGTGACCTTGCCATACTACTTTTGGCACTATTACTTATTCAGAACCATAAAACCATTTAATTTATAACAAGCCAACGTTGACCAAATCCAGTGCCACCTTCGCTCGAGGTAGGCGGTGGCTGCTCCCGTTCCACTGCTACCGCATTCCTGGCGAGACACATTCCTGCCGAGCCACATTCCTACCGAGCCACAATCCTGTTGAGCCATGCTATCCTGCCGAACCGCAATCCTGCCGAGCCACAATCCCGTACTGAGCTGCATTCCTGCCGAGCAGCAATCCTGCCAAGTAGCAATCCTACCGAACCGCAATCCTGCCGAGCCATACTATCCTGTCGAGCTGCACAGTCCTGGTGAACTTCATCCTTTTAAACCGAATCCATCATATTCCAGCCTCGACAATCATGAAGTTGGTTAGGTTGAATCCGCCTGTTTATGACCATGACAAGAGGCGGGTTAACAACTAGTAAATTTAAAATGTATATATGTTTATTTATTTTATTTTATTATTTCTTTGAAACTACAAGTACTAAAAAATTAACCTATATACATTTAAAAGTCTAATTTGTTTATATAAACTCTACATATTTAAAAATTCCTATATTTTTCTAAAATCTTCTATACATATATATTAAATTCTAATAAAAATCCTTTCAAACCTATATACATATATTAAATTAAAACAGAACTGCTTCCTTTTTCTGCTGTTTATAACTTTTTTCGTTTCTTTTCTGTTTTCTGCACATATTCATACATATATTATCACATTTAAATTGAAATGAGCATACCTTACAGCTATTATTATTTCTAATATCTATATACATATATATACATAGAATTAAAATTAAGATGGGTTATTCCTTACTGCCACTCCTTACAATAACTCGCGAACATGCCATCGACAGTGTGACTTCGACCTCGGCCTCCGCTGCCTCACACGCCGTCGACCCATCCACACACGCTAATGCTCGTCCCACTCGACACCACAAAACCTCACGAACCCCCCCCGATCTTCCAGCGTACCCAACATCGATCGAACACGAATGAGGTCGACACACCTAAACTTGCGAACGAACCACCCAGTGCCACGGTTGCTCCGCCATCGCGACGCCGAGTAACCCTCTACTCTAACCACCGCCCTCTCTCATGCCTTCCCCATGGTCACGTGACTTAACCCCTTTGAGCTCGAGCAAAGCAATCGCGAATGCTATCGTGATTTATCGTTATTATATTTTATTTTTCTTTTTTGGTTGGGTGAATCGATTTTGAAATAATTTGAGAATGGAGGGAGAAAGGGGGTATGAAGGAAGCAGACATAAATGAATTCAACTTTCTAAGTTCGGTTCTATATTTTTTTTCCTCTTAAAAGGTCTGTTTCGTGCAAAATTTAAAAAGAAGACGAGGGAGACAAGAAGCGATGGTCATGTGTAGCAGATGAGCTACAGGACTTTGAAGAGGAGACAAAAATTTCTGATGTGAAAAGTATTTCAACTGGTTGACTAGAATATAAATATATATTTTTTTAATTATATTTGAATTGTCTCGATAAATGCAATTTTAAATTTGGATCTCCTATTAAGGCGTGCCGCTAGGCGTTTATAATGTTATAGCCCTATTTCGAACGCAATGGAAAAGGTTTCGAGGCCTAACTCGATCGTATGGAGAAGTTAGCTTTTTGAACCCAGTTATTAAATTAAATTTTCGATATGAATTTCAGCGCATTTATATACCGCACGAGTACATGATAACTCAAAACACTACGGAATTTGAAATCCAATAATAATGCATTATTACGGATCCAATGAAACTGGTTTCGTCGAATTGCGAGATTGTGCCTTGGAAGACTATTTTCAAATATCAATTTAAACAATATATTTTTAAAACTGAACAAATCACCTTTAAATTCAATTTTAAAACTTCTATTACCTTCAATATTATCAATATAAATTTTATAACCCTTTGAAATATTTTTAACAAGCTTAAGACTCAAGATTCAACATTTTACCCAATGTCTAGTTATTAAATTTAAAAATTAAATCATCCAACAAATAGTAATATCTGGAATTCAAGTTAAAAACCAATACCTGAATATTTAAAATCAATTAAATATTTCAATTTCAAATGTCCAAAATTCTAGATCATTACAACCACTAAATTAATATTGGGACAATAAACAACATATTATTTTTCAATAAGGGAAGAGTGCAAACTAAATTGTAATTTACAGAGCGTATTTTGACAAACTCCATTACGGTGGATCTGCTTATAAAAGAATTATCATCCAATGTCTTTCATGAGCATCTTGCTTAATTGATGTAACGTTTATGTAAGAATATTTTGGTCTAGGGGAAGTTTGTATTTAGTACTATCATATGGCTCATTGCTCTATGCTTCGGTTACAGATCATAAATAAAGTAATAAAGTTTTGTTTGCACTCTAGATTGTTGAAATATTGAACACTTTGATCTCATTAACGTGGGACCAGTTGGAAATAGACATGTATAGATCACATCTCATGTAATTTTTATGCTACACATTCACGATTGATCCATGTCATTTGATTGTGTTGGTATTGTGACCATTAATGAGTTTAGTTACGTAAAAGTAACGAAAGCAGCTTTGATTCTTTGCCAGCATAGTTAATGGACGAGATTGTTTCGGAGACACCTTATGTTATAAATAGCAAATTTTGAAGCTTATAAAGTTGTACACATTTATAAGGTTATTATATATATGGTCCAAGGAGAGATTGTCGGAAAATTCCAACATATGGGTCATATATGTAAAATAAAATATGCTGTACTATTTTGGTGTAAAACCTAATTAAAGTGGTCATATTATGAATTAAAATTAAAAGGCTTAAAGGTTTAGTTGTCATAGTATTAATGTGTAGATATCGGGACAATTCTAATTTGTTGAAGGACCAAGTTAGAAAATGCCAACATTATAAATATGAGGTTATGGTCCTAAATCACTGAAGCTCTAGTTATTCCCTTAATCTCTTCTATGAAAATAATTCAGATCTAGGGCTTGTGTCAATTTGAAAGATTAGATCCAACTCTTATATTTTAGATCTGTCTCTTTCTCTTAATCAGTTCATAAAAGCAACAGCTGTGGATTCATATCTAATATAAAATCTAGGGCTTGTATCAATATGGAAAACCAAACCAAGTTTACCGTTCCAATCAACAATTATGAACTCAGGTGTGTCTTTTTCTAATTCATTTACTTTCCTCTGATTTCTTCTCAATCAAATCAACATGGGTCACCTATTCAGATATAGGGTTTCATTATTAATCAATCTTAAAGTATAATGAAATCCCAACACTTATCAGATTATTTAAAAATATATTCACAATAATAACAAATTTTAGACCACATGGTGACAAGTTGGTCATTTTAACTCCTTTCTTTATGTGATCATGTGTTGTTTATTTCAAAGAATGGTAGATGTTGGGAGGAACACTAATTCAAATGGTCAAACATAGAATATGTCGATTGGAAGTCCACATTGAAGGCTTAAAGGCTCATTGCGCATATAGTAATAGATTAAATTATGCTCAAAGGGCATGTGCTTACCATTGATCCATTGGGAATGGGGGACATAATTAGCGAGAACTATTACTAGCTAATGAATATTCTTTTCGTAGAATTGATGACCTAAGAAATATGGTATAGTGCCCTACGACGTAGGGATAGTCTCACATCTTGGGGATGCATATAAATATAAGTGGTTATATGCTAAGATATGAAAAATATTATAATTCCTATAATATAATAGAGTATGAACCACCATAGGACTTTAGAGACCCGCACGCGAACCCACATACTGTTGTTATTCACTCAGATTTGTTCTTCTTCTTCCCACACACATGCTGTTGTAAGTCCTTCGTCTTGGGAAACAGTTGCTTTTCTTCAAGGAAAAACTAATCTTACTGGACTAGGACAACCCCTATACTAGTATGGACTGCCATTATGGTAAGTTCTAATCCTTCTTTCGTTCAGTGTACTGGCAGTAATAATCTTGAAACAGAATTGCTATTTGTTTATCACTGATTGAAATCATTTTATTTTAGACAATGATTCAAGATAATAACACTTGGGCAACAATACCTACCATGACCATCACTGAGAACAGAACAATGATTCCAACAACAACTGTCATTCAATCGCATGGTGAAAGGTCAGAAAAATTGATTGGAGTGGATTTCAAGTGCTGACGATAGGAAATGTTGTTCTACTTGACTACACTAAACCTTACAGAAATTTTCACTGAGGATGTTCCGATAGTGGAAGAAATGGACCCTAACGCAACCAAAGACGAAGCACTCGATGTTTGGAAGAATTCAGGCTTCATCTGCAAAAATACATATTAAATAGACTGAATAACAGTGTGTATAATGTGTACTGCAGATTGAAGACTTTGAAACAACTTTGGGCTTCTTTGGATAAAAAATACAAGACGGAGGATGCTGGAATGAAGAAGTTCAGTGTTGGAAAGTTCATTGTTCGTCTTTCATCTTGGGAAACGGTTGCTTTGTTCAAGGAAACAATAATCTTGCTGGACTCGAAAAACCTCTATACTAGCACGGACTGCCATTACGGTTTAAGTTTTAATCCTTCTTTTCGTTTATTGTACTAGCATTAACAACCTTGAAATAGAATTTCTGTGCGTTTGTCACCGAACTATTTTTCCCCGGGGGATCTTTATAATTACCACTGCTTAGCTTTCAATTCGCCTCTGACCATCAAATTAAATGTGAATAACCCGTCCTCCTCTCTTTGAAACAAGGGGCGCTTCCGGTTCTGTGCGTGCTTCAAACAATTTTGTCTTCTCCATATTACCATATCTCTAGAGTCAATAATTTTCTATGAGGAACTACTGAACTCAATCACTTGCTGCCGTTACTCAACAGTTATAAGTAATGTTATACTGTTAAATAACAAGCCTTCTATTATCTATCTTATTTATAGTTAGTACGTGTGCTTGGGAGTCCTTGAAAATTGAATAAACCAAGATTTTACCATGACTGCAATTTTAGAGAGACGCGAAAGTACAAGCCTGTGGGGTCGCTTCTGTAACTGGATAACCAGCACTGAAAACCGTCTTTACATCGGATGGTTCGGTGTTTTGATGATCCCTAATTTTATTCCGGACAATGACTCAAGACAATAACAACTCGAAGACAAAACCAACCTTGGCCACCATTGAGAACAAAACAATGGTTCCAACAACAACTGTCATTTTATCGGATGGTGAAAGGCTAGAAAAATTCATTGGAGTGGATTTCAAGTGCTAACAACAGAAAAAGTTGTTCTACTTGACTACACTAAACTTTACCAAATTTCTCACTAAGGATGCTCCGACAGTGGAAGAACCGGAGCCCGACGCAACCAAAGTTGAAGCACTCAATGTCCGGAAGAATTCAGATTTTATCTACAAAAATTACATATTACATGGACTGGATCACAGTCTTTATAATGTGTACTGCAGATTGAAGACTTTGAAACAACCATGGGCTTCGTTGGATAATAAATACAAGACAAAGGATGCTACAATGAAGAAGTTCATCGTCGTAAAGTTTTTCGAATTCAAAATGATAGGTACCAAAACCGTGATCAGTCAAATCCAAAAGTTGCAAGTGATAATACGTGAAATCCGCGACGAATGGATGTCTTTGAGCGAATCATTTCAAGTAACTGCTGTTATTGAGAAACTGCTCCCATAATGGAAAGACTTCAAAAATTATCTAAAGCATAAGCGCAAGAAAATGACTATGGATGATCTTGTTATTTGGCTAAGAATCAAAGAGGACAACATGAAACCAGAGAAGAAAATGAATAATGCTATAGTCACAAAGGTAAATGTAGCCGAGGCTGAGAAAAACAACAAACGGAAATGAGAATTAATCTAAACGCAAAGAAACCAAAGAAATTTAAAGGAAACTGTCACAATTGCAGGAAGAAAGGATATAAGGCAAGCAAATGTCAAAGTCCAAAGAAGAAGAAAGAACATACAAATATCACCGAGTGCGATAAAATCTCCGACGACGTTTTGGAATGAACTTGTCTGTGGCAATTTCTGAATGCAACTTAATTGACACTTCGAACGAATGGTTTGTGGATACTAGTGCCACAAGACACATCTGCATCAATAAGTGGATGTTTTTCAACTATAAACACGCGACACAAGAAGTGCAATTATTTATGGAAAACTCCTCCACGTCGAAGGTTGAAGGAAAATGAAAAATTGTTCTAAAGATGACCTTTGGAAAAGAACATACGTTGAATGATGTTCTACACATCTTAGACATTCGACAGAATTTGGTTTCTAGATCGTTGCTAAGCAAGAATGGCTTCAAATTAGTCTTTGTCTCAGATAACTTTGTTTTATCAAAGAACGAAGTATGTGGTGAGAAAGGTTATGTGAGTGATGGTTTGTTTAAAACGAATGTAATGACTATTGTACTGATGGATTGTAATAATAAACTTGAATCTTCATTTGTATCGCTGAATCCTCTAATATATGGCATGCTAGATTATACCATGTTAACTTTGATACATTGCGTAAAATGATCAACTTAGATTTTATACCTAATTTTGCAATAGATTCAAGTTATAAATGTGAACTATGTGCTTAGACCAAACTTCCTTTCATCATATTGAAACGAATACAGAACTTTAGACTTAATACTGTGACGACCCGCCTTTCTACTACCAGAAAGACGTATCATCATGAAGAAAGAAAGGGATAGAAATAGAAAAGAAAGAGAAAGAAAGAACAACAACCACGGAATCTCACAGCGGAATGGAATAAAATATAATACATCACATAACAATTACATAGTTTACATATATCAGAGTTATACAATATTATACACGTGACAATTTTATATACATCTGTCACTACATACATCTCAAAATACAACATACCCTAACTAACACAGCGAAACTATATAGATATCTACATACGTCTAGGCTCCTGCTCCAAGCTCCTCCAGAACTCAACAATCCATGAACCTATCACTTGGCTACTCGTAAAAATTTGAGTACCCAAGAGTTTATGAAAAACAAAATATAAACTCCGGGTCAGACATGAGTCTGGTATGAGTAAACAGTTTAAATTGTTTAACTTTGAAAAACATTTGAAAATAAAGGTATCACGTAAGACTCCCCACACATAAATACGGTTAAGTTTTTACCTTAAGCTAACCAAAACATTTCATAGGAAATTCTGTGATATTATAATAGAGTCTAAGGTTTTCAAGTAAATAGAAAATAGCCGAAATTGTTACATTATTAAATTCCAGCTACTAGCTACAAAAGTGGGTAATAAAATCAAAACCGTGGGCACTTACTGGAAAATGGATTCCATACAATGGCAGGGCTACTGGGGTACCGCCCGTCACTGTACGGGGCCTAGATCACCATACCGAGGAGTACGCCCGCTCTCCTGCAACACAAGGTCGGAACCATTCCTTACTGAACAGACCCGAACAAGATAAACCCCGTGGTTGGCGCGCCCAACCACCCACTAAGCCGAATAAAAAGGGACATCTAGACAGGGGAAATATCTTGTCCTGCTTTGGCATGACCCACCTAACCTTGCTGCATCTCCCCTGTTTTAGCCATTCCCGGTTGATGAGGCTTGAGGCTACGATTACCTTTTGAGATCAAATTCCTTAGAATGCTCATCGCCCGTGTAACGATCCAGATTTTTAATTTAAATTAAATTGATGGTGTAAATAAATTTTGGAATAAAATTGTAAATTAATTTGGATTTTTCAAATTAAATAGGAATTTTTGTTTATTTGAGTATTTATTTTAAAATTTAATTGCGATTTTGAATTTCTATATTTAAAATCTTACAGATAAAAAGTAACATCCCAAAGTCAACAATTTAAATAAATTATATGTTTTAAACTTTTGGAATCTAATTTCAAATTAAATTGGAAGAAAAATCCTAAACAAATAAAAATGAGTGATAGTAATATATAATTAAATCCCAATTTTATTTTGAGATTAAAATATTGAAATAAGAAATATTGTAAAAAGTCATTTAAGTTTAAAATCTTATATATGTGTATATATGTATATTACAAATATGAGTAAATTGAATGTATATGTAAAATTAATTTAAACTTGTTCAAAATAAAGTGTGAATTTATAAATGGATATGAAAGTTTACATTTCAAGTTTGAAATGGAAAATTGAATTTAAGTTTGAAATAAATGTTTTAAAAAATAATAATTAAGTAGCATTAGAAATCATTTCTTTCTTTAAAATTAATAAAACAAAATATATGTATATAAAACAAGAAATAAAAGTTTAAATTAAAATAACACATATATATATAATTATTTGTTTAAAGGATATAATAGTTTTAATTCAAAATATATTGAACTAGGTCTAAAATAATATTGGTTTAAAAAAATAATATAATGAAATTGATTTAATAAATAAATCTACAAATGCTTTATAAACTAAGAAATGCACATGTGAATGGCTTATTTGTTGAGTGTACAAGTTATGATAATCCAATTCTCTTTAAAAAAGTTGTAAAAGCAAAAAAAAAAAAAAAATGTAAGTAAATAATTTGTAGATAAATTAATAAAAAGGGTTAAAACATAAAGTATATTTTCATAAGTTAAATTAAAGTAAGAATTTAAAACAAGGGTACAAATAAATGTAAACATATGAACATGAGAGATGGAGTGTAAGAGTTAACAAAATCAAAAGGTTATAATGATTTTTTTTACAAATGGCATTCACCATATTTAATAAAATAAAATAATAAGATAAAAAAATTACAAAAAACTCTTCATTTTCCCATACACCACTATTAAACAACTCAGCAAAATCTGAACAATAGTAAACAAAAGATTTGGCACTTCAATCTAAAACACCAAAGAAATTGAAAAAAAATCTAAAGCATGTAAACATGCAAGTTTAAGACCAGGAATTAAAACTCTTCCCAGTTTTCCAAACTAAAAAGAAATCTCAGAAGGCAATCAAACTTCAACTTGGAATTGCAGATTTATGAAAATACAAAGCAAACTCAGATCTGAAGCATGCATTATGCATTTCAATTCAAACAATATCATCTCAAAGCAAATATGGAATTTAGTCTCTGCTTTCTGAAGAAAAGAAAAAGATAAGTAAATTTCTTTAAAAAGCTTTTAATTTTATATTGATAATCAGTAAATAACAATCAATCAATTGCAGGGAATATCAAGTTCAAGGCTAAACTTGATTTCTGGTTTCAAAATTGCAGAAAAGAAAAAAAGAGGAAAAAGCTCTCTGTTCTATTTAAAAATCCTAACTGTAAGAAAATTAAATTTGTTGTTGTTGATCAATTAAATGCATAAATACAATAAGAAGTAAATAAAGATCTGTAACTATGATTTGCAGATCTGAACTCCAATTTAAAATAAGGAAAGAAGAGAAGTTGCAGACTTCATTTTCTTTTTGAAACTGTCAAGAGCCTTCTGTCTTCAAGAAAAAAAAAGGTGAGCAAACCTTACCTTGATCTGATTTATGTTTTGATGCATGCTTAAATTAAGGTTATGGATTTGCTTGGATGTGAGTAAACCTTTATTTTAAAAACAGATTCTTCTTTAAAATAAATGCTTAAAAAAAAATTAGAAATTAAGATCAATGCATACTGTTTTTTTTTTTGTAAAAAAGATCAAAACTGCAATACCTTTATTTGGTGAATAACTTCACCATTTATAAGCTTATGTTTCTATGTATGTGTAATGAGTAGAAATATGTATGATTGTGTGATTTATATCAATATTCTGTGTACATATACACAAATATGTATATTTATGTTTGTTGTTACAGGTATATTTTTACCTGACTCTGATTTTAGAAATTAGACTTTTAAATGGAAATAAAACAAGATTTCTGGAATTAATACTCTATTGTATTTGTTATGGAAATGAGGAATAGTTGTTTAGTATAGATTAAATTTATAAATCATAATTAAGGTTAAATTTGAAATCTGTTTTACTGTAAACTATAAAGACAGTTAACATAGAGATTTCAAAACAAGAATCTTAAACTATTAAACAAGTCTATCACAGGAATGCATGTTTAAAAACATGAATTGTAAAACTAATATTACAGTTTAAACAAACTGTTGGAAGAAAAATCTTTCTGTTTAAAACAGGAATAGAAAATTTGAAGTATCTGTTATGCTAGTGGATGTCAGGTGTTAAGATGTTTATGTTAATGGAGTATGGAGGTGTGAGGATGGAGGAGGTGTTGTTGATGGAGGATCAGAGAGTGAGAGTCAGGTGAATTGGTTTCCAGGTTGATTTGGTTGCATGTTGAACTCAGGTGACAGATTAGTAGTGTGCAGGGTTTTGGCCCGAAGTGGAACTCGGGTGAAAATGTTTCTGACTCGGAGCAGAAGGTTTTATAACTCGAAGTAAAATGTTGGGCTCTCGGGTTTATGGTGCAGGGTTTTTGGACCAGAGAGTTTGCAGTTTTGATTTTATGGATTTCATATTTTAGGTTGGAAGCTTAATTCAAGTATGAATTGAAACTGAGTTCAAATAAGATTTGAAGTTCAAAGTTTTTAAAAATGGAACTTTTAAATTTAAACAAGTTTATATTCTGTTTTAAATCAAAATTTGAAACAAAACAGTTTCTGGTCTTAAATCCTGTAGTTTGCAATTTTAAATGGAATTCATGTTTCAGGTTGGAAACTTAATTCAAGTATGAATTGATACTGAATTCAAGTGAAGTTTTGAGTTAAGGTTTTTAAAAAATGGAATTTTTAAATTTAAACAAAGTTTTAAATTCTGTTTAAATCAAGAAATTTAAAAACTGTTTCAGGTTTTATAACAGAGAGTTTGCAGGTTTTAGTGTTTTGATGAAATTCATATTTTAAGTTGTAATGCAAGTTAAATCTGAAATCAAATAGAGTTTGGAATTCAATGTTTTCAAAAATGAAATATCTTAAACAAGTTTAAAGATTGGTTTTAAATCAAATTTAAAAAAAAAACTGTTTCAGGGTTTAGACCTGAAAGTTGTTTGCAGGTTTTAAAATGAATATGAAAAGATAAGTAAAGCTTTAATGAATCAAGTTTAAATTTGGAAATAGAGATTCAATATGTATTTCAGTTTTGAAATTAAGGAAAATTTTGAGTTTGAATTTTTTTTTTTTTTTTTTTAAAAAGGCTTTATTTAAGTAAGAGATGTTTTATCTTAAAAATAAATAAATGGAATTTAATGATTTTGGACTCATGGAATTATTAAGTTAATTAATCAAGTAATAAATAAATGATTAAATAAAATAACAATTACTTAGTGAAAGCAATTATAATAGATAATTAAAAATGTATTTAATCAAATATTGAGGCTTAATTACTTCAAAGTATAATTTACTAATATGGTTAATTAAGGTAATGAAATCAAGGATAATAAATAAGAATTAATTAACTTAAAATGATTAAGAAATCATTATCAATTAAGGGTTAATTAAGTATTGTAGTTAATTAAAGAATAAGTAATTAAGGTTTAATTAGTTTCAATTAAAGGTTAATTAATTAAGATAGTTAATTAAATAAATGATTAATAAATAAAGGTGGTTAAAACTTAATTAATTATAGTTAATGATAATTAATCATTGATTTAAATATTACAAATAGAATTTATTATATGAATAATAAATTTATAACCACACGGTTTATTCATCTTAATTAAAGATGTTTGATTGTTATTGGATGTTCTCTGATGGATTGATATATTTGATACGTGATGTGATGCTATGTGATGTTTGTGCTAAGCTGTCATATCTGTGATATATACATATTGTTATGCAAACCCCTTGACCCGTAGAATGACATTTGGATTTCGATGCGACAGGGAGTCGGATTCCATTTGGTTATCCGATACCCACATCGAATTGTAATGATTGAATCTGTGCTGATTGATGATGTGCTCTTATTGTGTAAAACCCCTGGACCACACTTACACACACACAAATATGGATTGCACGTGGAAATGGGTTAAGTCACAGATTTTGAAATTGTTTTAAAAATTGAATTTTTTTTTTATCCAAAATAGTTTTGAACTAGAATTGAAGCTTTTGAAAATGGTTATTTTTAAATAACTTGATTAAGTTTGAAAATTTAGATAATTGGATTTAAATTTGAATTCAATATTTGAAATTGAATTCTAAAATTTGGAAACCAAGGTTTAAAAAGGGTATTCAACTTATAAATGGGTTTATATGGGTTTTTAAACCATTTTAAAGGTGGTGTTTTGGAATTTAAATTCAAGCCAAGATTTCAACTTGTATAAATTGGATTTTTCTAAAACGAAAACTATTTGTTTTCAAATAATAAAGCTTTCACATAAGAAATGAACTTTCAATTTGTGTTAAAGGGCTTCAGGTCTAAAAATAAAAATAGTATTCCAAGTTTTAGATAAATTTTTGGAAACGTGTTTTGAAAGTTATAAATCTTTAATTTAAAGATTTAATTGGGTTAATCCAAATTGAATGGGAATTGTTTTTGAAATCTATGGGTAGATCTTTGTGAAATTGGGTGAAACTTTGTGAAATAAATCCTTTTGGTTTAAAGATTAAAAATGGTAATTTGTTTAACCATTTGAAAGAAAGGTTTGGATTTTATAAGTCGTGACTTAACTGAAATCCCTTATCCATATGTTTTTAAATATGGCGCTTACTTTTCGGTTTAGCCGGGAGAGGACCTTGTGTCATATAGCCCATTTCGAATAGTGATACGACGTTATGGATAGCATTTGAAGACCGGTGGTGAAGACCGGGTATTTGTGAGAACGATAGGATAACCTATCGATTGACTCTGCACTGAGTTGCTCCGGTATAGAGTTCTCCTTAGTGATGGGAAGTCCGATCGGGATTGTGGATACCCGGATTTGCAAGGGCTTCTTCGGAAGTGCCTTCGGTTCTGTTCGAACCCGGAACAGACTTGTATGGTTGTATGTCCGACATTACACTTTGAGATGTTATCTGATCTCTATCAAATACATTTCTGCTTGGTGGCGGAGAATTTATTCTCTTAGCTTAACACCCTTCTCTGAGACGTACGAGCTCAGAGGTTATGTAGTTGATATTTATCAGTGATATTCCCAACTTGGTAATGTGGCATGCTGAGTGCTGCTGTGTGATGATCATTGGTTGATCATTTGTGATATGATCATTTGTTTGATCATTTATCTTTGTGATCATTGCTTTGGTCATCTGTTGACCCAAAGCATGGCTTTGTTGCCAAAGCGTAGCTTTGTGGACGAGACTACATCAGGACCTCACTCCCCGGAAATGGTCGAAACAGGAAAGATGCGGCAAGGTTATGAGGGTCGCTCCCTTTAGGGTATGTCATTCCCTTCTGGTAAAGGGTGGTATCAGGTATGGAGCCCTGGTATTTAACCTATGTGGTTGCTCCAATCTCATTTACTGTGTGGTTGTTGCTTTGAGGCGCCTCGGATAAAGGTCCCAAAGGACCGGGGGATGGCATATTCGTGTAGTAGTTACCTAGTTACAGAGGTAACCCGGCCTTGTGTTGGCAGAGATCTAACCGTAACGTTAGTTCTCGGGACGTCCCGCCAGAGGCGATCCCATAGACAGTAGGAAGTTCCTTAGCCTGACCATTTGTTGGAAATCCAATCAAAACAATACGAGCCCTGTACGGTTTTAGTTGTATAACCTGCCATGGAATGTGGCGGTAACCTGCTATTGAACATGGTAGCTATAGTAGGCATACGACGAAATGTCGTATGTTGGCTAGGATTTATATTTTACTTTCGAAATGGTTTTTTCCACACTTTGCACTTATAGTCATAATATCAAAGAAATTTCTCGTATTAAGCATATTTGACTATCATAAGGAGAAATCTCCTCCAATTCTGCGTTTGCATTGTGTGTGTGGCGGGAGGCCTTATGGTAGTTTCATTTGTAAAAAAAAGCATTGCGAATTTTCAAATTTAAATCCTTTGCTTGTTTTAAAAGACCAATTGCTTTTGTTTGCTCACACCAGTCTTGTTGAGCTTTGGGCTATGTGATGGGGGGTTCTCGCTTCGCGGTTTGGTGGCGAACGGGAGACTCTTACTCCCACACATCCTCTTTTAGGGGGTTGGTTAGGTGTAACCTGAGACAGTCGAGAGGCTGGCCGTAAAAGCAAGGTCTGGGGTACCGGTGTAAGCCACGGTGGGGCTGGGATGGTTGAAAAGCCTACCGGTTGTGACCACTGGCTCGTCTCGTTACATTTGGTATCAGAGCTGAGGGGTAAAACTTTAGCTCAGGAGTATAACACATTAAGTAACTCATTAGAGATAGGGTGAAGTATACCCTAAAATGAGTATATCCTTAAGATATCCGTTCGAATGCCTCAGTAAATTCTCTTACTATCCACTGATAGTAAGTATGAGTGCGAGAAGAGGACGAGATAGGGGACATGGGAGTACCACTACAAATGGTCAATACCCTGCAATAGCGGAATAACCTTTCTCTATCAATCTCCTTTGATTCGATTTGGAATTCTTTTGATTGCTTCGTGACAGCTCTAGAAAGAAGTTTCGGTGTGAGGTGACCCTACGAATCTTTGTAGAAAATTCTTGCTTCGCATCTTCATCGTTTTCCTGTCAGTTTTTCGATCTAAACTTTAATGGATATGAATTTGAAATTGAAATTGAAAATATTAAATAAATTGGAAATTTTAAATTAAGTAAATTGGTTAACTAATATGAAGCAGAATTTGAATTGTATGAATAAAACGATATCGGTTAAAACCAAATTGGAAATTCTATCGAATTTCTTGTGGATATCAAGTCCGAAGAGGGACAAATTGGTATATACTTTGGAGTATTCCGACTTGATTTGGAATCCATATCTAGTGTTTGAGAAATTGTAGAAGATTAAATCCATCTATATATTCTCTGGGATCCGATATATTCTACGAACGATTAGTTATCCCTTCGAACTAATCAATGCCCTTGCATATTCATAGACTGGTGGACCCGAATATCTTGTGAATTAATTGTATGAGTTTGTTCTCATGTTGTTGATATTCTGATTTGGTAAACCGAATGCAGAATAAATATTTCTATATGAATTGATCAATTATTTCTTTATCTATCATCTTTTCTTTCTCGTCTCTCTTGCAAATTTCGAGGACGAAATTCTTTTAAGGGGGGAAATCTGTAACGATCCAGATTTTTAATTTAAATTAAATTGATGGTGTAAATAAATTTTGGAATAAAATTGTAAATTAATTTGGATTTTTCAAATTAAATAGGAATTTTTGTTTATTTGAGTATTTATTTTAAAATTTAATTGCGATTTTGAATTTCTATATTTAAAATCTTACAGATAAAAAGTAACATCCCAAAGTCAACAATTTAAATAAATTATATGTTTTAAACTTTTGGAATCTAATTTCAAATTAAATTGGAAGAAAAATCCTAAACAAATAAAAATGAGTGATAGTAATATATAATTAAATCCCAATTTTATTTTGAGATTAAAATATTGAAATAAGAAATATTGTAAAAAGTCATTTAAGTTTAAAATCTTATATATGTGTATATATGTATATTACAAATATGAGTAAATTGAATGTATATGTAAAATTAATTTAAACTTGTTCAAAATAAAGTGTGAATTTATAAATGGATATGAAAGTTTACATTTCAAGTTTGAAATGGAAAATTGAATTTAAGTTTGAAATAAATGTTTTAAAAAATAATAATTAAGTAGCATTAGAAATCATTTCTTTCTTTAAAATTAATAAAACAAAATATATGTATATAAAACAAGAAATAAAAGTTTAAATTAAAATAACACATATATATATAATTATTTGTTTAAAGGATATAATAGTTTTAATTCAAAATATATTGAACTAGGTCTAAAATAATATTGGTTTAAAAAAATAATATAATGAAATTGATTTAATAAATAAATCTACAAATGCTTTATAAACTAAGAAATGCACATGTGAATGGCTTATTTGTTGAGTGTACAAGTTATGATAATCCAATTCTCTTTAAAAAAGTTGTAAAAGCAAAAAAAAAAAAAAATGTAAGTAAATAATTTGTAGATAAATTAATAAAAAGGGTTAAAACATAAAGTATATTTTCATAAGTTAAATTAAAGTAAGAATTTAAAACAAGGGTACAAATAAATGTAAACATATGAACATGAGAGATGGAGTGTAAGAGTTAACAAAATCAAAAGGTTATAATGATTTTTTTTACAAATGGCATTCACCATATTTAATAAAATAAAATAATAAGATAAAAAAATTACAAAAAACTCTTCATTTTCCCATACACCACTATTAAACAACTCAGCAAAATCTGAACAATAGTAAACAAAAGATTTGGCACTTCAATCTAAAACACCAAAGAAATTGAAAAAAAATCTAAAGCATGTAAACATGCAAGTTTAAGACCAGGAATTAAAACTCTTCCCAGTTTTCCAAACTAAAAAGAAATCTCAGAAGGCAATCAAACTTCAACTTGGAATTGCAGATTTATGAAAATACAAAGCAAACTCAGATCTGAAGCATGCATTATGCATTTCAATTCAAACAATATCATCTCAAAGCAAATATGGAATTTAGTCTCTGCTTTCTGAAGAAAAGAAAAAGATAAGTAAATTTCTTTAAAAAGCTTTTAATTTTATATTGATAATCAGTAAATAACAATCAATCAATTGCAGGGAATATCAAGTTCAAGGCTAAACTTGATTTCTGGTTTCAAAATTGCAGAAAAGAAAAAAAGAGGAAAAAGCTCTCTGTTCTATTTAAAAATCCTAACTGTAAGAAAATTAAATTTGTTGTTGTTGATCAATTAAATGCATAAATACAATAAGAAGTAAATAAAGATCTGTAACTATGATTTGCAGATCTGAACTCCAATTTAAAATAAGGAAAGAAGAGAAGTTGCAGACTTCATTTTCTTTTTGAAACTGTCAAGAGCCTTCTGTCTTCAAGAAAAAAAAAAGGTGAGCAAACCTTACCTTGATCTGATTTATGTTTTGATGCATGCTTAAATTAAGGTTATGGATTTGCTTGGATGTGAGTAAACCTTTATTTTAAAAACAGATTCTTCTTTAAAATAAATGCTTAAAAAAAATTAGAAATTAAGATCAATGCATACTGTTTTTTTTTTTTGTAAAAAAGATCAAAACTGCAATACCTTTATTTGGTGAATAACTTCACCATTTATAAGCTTATGTTTCTATGTATGTGTAATGAGTAGAAATATGTATGATTGTGTGATTTATATCAATATTCTGTGTACATATACACAAATATGTATATTTATGTTTGTTGTTACAGGTATATTTTTACCTGACTCTGATTTTAGAAATTAGACTTTTAAATGGAAATAAAACAAGATTTCTGGAATTAATACTCTATTGTATTTGTTATGGAAATGAGGAATAGTTGTTTAGTATAGATTAAATTTATAAATCATAATTAAGGTTAAATTTGAAATCTGTTTTACTGTAAACTATAAAGACAGTTAACATAGAGATTTCAAAACAAGAATCTTAAACTATTAAACAAGTCTATCACAGGAATGCATGTTTAAAAACATGAATTGTAAAACTAATA
Source organism: Allium cepa (assembly GCA_030765085.1). Lineage (NCBI taxonomy): Eukaryota > Viridiplantae > Streptophyta > Magnoliopsida > Asparagales > Amaryllidaceae > Allium > Allium cepa. The sequence continues at coordinate 131,066,126 of CM060940.1, read as the reverse complement.
TTACAGTTTAAACAAACTGTTGGAAGAAAAATCTTTCTGTTTAAAACAGGAATAGAAAATTTGAAGTATCTGTTATGCTAGTGGATGTCAGGTGTTAAGATGTTTATGTTAATGGAGTATGGAGGTGTGAGGATGGAGGAGGTGTTGTTGATGGAGGATCAGAGAGTGAGAGTCACGTGAATTGGTTTCCAGGTTGATTTGGTTGCATGTTGAACTCAGGTGACAGATTAGTAGTGTGCAGGGTTTTGGCCCGAAGTGGAACTCGGGTGAAAATGTTTCTGACTCGGAGCAGAAGGTTTTATAACTCGAAGTAAAATGTTGGGCTCTCGGGTTTATGGTGCAGGGTTTTTGGACCAGAGAGTTTGCAGTTTTGATTTTATGGATTTCATATTTTAGGTTGGAAGCTTAATTCAAGTATGAATTGAAACTGAGTTCAAATAAGATTTGAAGTTCAAAGTTTTTAAAAATGGAACTTTTAAATTTAAACAAGTTTATATTCTGTTTTAAATCAAAATTTGAAACAAAACAGTTTCTGGTCTTAAATCCTGTAGTTTGCAATTTTAAATGGAATTCATGTTTCAGGTTGGAAACTTAATTCAAGTATGAATTGATACTGAATTCAAGTGAAGTTTTGAGTTAAGGTTTTTAAAAAATGGAATTTTTAAATTTAAACAAAGTTTTAAATTCTGTTTAAATCAAGAAATTTAAAAACTGTTTCAGGTTTTATAACAGAGAGTTTGCAGGTTTTAGTGTTTTGATGAAATTCATATTTTAAGTTGTAATGCAAGTTAAATCTGAAATCAAATAGAGTTTGGAATTCAATGTTTTCAAAAATGAAATATCTTAAACAAGTTTAAAGATTGGTTTTAAATCAAATTTAAAAAAAAAAACTGTTTCAGGGTTTAGACCTGAAAGTTGTTTGCAGGTTTTAAAATGAATATGAAAAGATAAGTAAAGCTTTAATGAATCAAGTTTAAATTTGGAAATAGAGATTCAATATGTATTTCAGTTTTGAAATTAAGGAAAATTTTGAGTTTGAATTTTTTTTTTTTTTTTTTTTAAAAGGCTTTATTTAAGTAAGAGATGTTTTATCTTAAAAATAAATAAATGGAATTTAATGATTTTGGACTCATGGAATTATTAAGTTAATTAATCAAGTAATAAATAAATGATTAAATAAAATAACAATTACTTAGTGAAAGCAATTATAATAGATAATTAAAAATGTATTTAATCAAATATTGAGGCTTAATTACTTCAAAGTATAATTTACTAATATGGTTAATTAAGGTAATGAAATCAAGGATAATAAATAAGAATTAATTAACTTAAAATGATTAAGAAATCATTATCAATTAAGGGTTAATTAAGTATTGTAGTTAATTAAAGAATAAGTAATTAAGGTTTAATTAGTTTCAATTAAAGGTTAATTAATTAAGATAGTTAATTAAATAAATGATTAATAAATAAAGGTGGTTAAAACTTAATTAATTATAGTTAATGATAATTAATCATTGATTTAAATATTACAAATAGAATTTATTATATGAATAATAAATTTATAACCACACGGTTTATTCATCTTAATTAAAGATGTTTGATTGTTATTGGATGTTCTCTGATGGATTGATATATTTGATACGTGATGTGATGCTATGTGATGTTTGTGCTAAGCTGTCATATCTGTGATATATACATATTGTTATGCAAACCCCTTGACCCGTAGAATGACATTTGGATTTCGATGCGACAGGGAGTCGGATTCCATTTGGTTATCCGATACCCACATCGAATTGTAATGATTGAATCTGTGCTGATTGATGATGTGCTCTTATTGTGTAAAACCCCTGGACCACACTTACACACACACAAATATGGATTGCACGTGGAAATGGGTTAAGTCACAGATTTTGAAATTGTTTTAAAAATTGAATTTTTTTTTATCCAAAATAGTTTTGAACTAGAATTGAAGCTTTTGAAAATGGTTATTTTTAAATAACTTGATTAAGTTTGAAAATTTAGATAATTGGATTTAAATTTGAATTCAATATTTGAAATTGAATTCTAAAATTTGGAAACCAAGGTTTAAAAAGGGTATTCAACTTATAAATGGGTTTATATGGGTTTTTAAACCATTTTAAAGGTGGTGTTTTGGAATTTAAATTCAAGCCAAGATTTCAACTTGTATAAATTGGATTTTTCTAAAACGAAAACTATTTGTTTTCAAATAATAAAGCTTTCACATAAGAAATGAACTTTCAATTTGTGTTAAAGGGCTTCAGGTCTAAAAATAAAAATAGTATTCCAAGTTTTAGATAAATTTTTGGAAACGTGTTTTGAAAGTTATAAATCTTTAATTTAAAGATTTAATTGGGTTAATCCAAATTGAATGGGAATTGTTTTTGAAATCTATGGGTAGATCTTTGTGAAATTGGGTGAAACTTTGTGAAATAAATCCTTTTGGTTTAAAGATTAAAAATGGTAATTTGTTTAACCATTTGAAAGAAAGGTTTGGATTTTATAAGTCGTGACTTAACTGAAATCCCTTATCCATATGTTTTTAAATATGGCGCTTACTTTTCGGTTTAGCCGGGAGAGGACCTTGTGTCATATAGCCCATTCCGAATAGTGATACGACGTTATGGATAGCATTTGAAGACCGGTGGTGAAGACCGGGTATTTGTGAGAACGATAGGATAACCTATCGATTGACTCTGCACTGAGTTGCTCCGGTATAGAGTTCTCCTTAGTGATGGGAAGTCCGATCGGGATTGTGGATACCCGGATTTGCAAGGGCTTCTTCGGAAGTGCCTTCGGTTCTGTTCGAACCCGGAACAGACTTGTATGGTTGTATGTCCGACATTACACTTTGAGATGTTATCTGATCTCTATCAAATACATTTCTGCTTGGTGGCGGAGAATTTATTCTCTTAGCTTAACACCCTTCTCTGAGACGTACGAGCTCAGAGGTTATGTAGTTGATATTTATCAGTGATATTCCCAACTTGGTAATGTGGCATGCTGAGTGCTGCTGTGTGATGATCATTGGTTGATCATTTGTGATATGATCATTTGTTTGATCATTTATCTTTGTGATCATTGCTTTGGTCATCTGTTGACCCAAAGCATGGCTTTGTTGCCAAAGCGTAGCTTTGTGGACGAGACTACATCAGGACCTCACTCCCCGGAAATGGTCGAAACAGGAAAGATGCGGCAAGGTTATGAGGGTCGCTCCCTTTAGGGTATGTCATTCCCTTCTGGTAAAGGGTGGTATCAGGTATGGAGCCCTGGTATTTAACCTATGTGGTTGCTCCAATCTCATTTACTGTGTGGTTGTTGCTTTGAGGCGCCTCGGATAAAGGTCCCAAAGGACCGGGGGATGGCATATTCGTGTAGTAGTTACCTAGTTACAGAGGTAACCCGGCCTTGTGTTGGCAGAGATCTAACCGTAACGTTAGTTCTCGGGACGTCCCGCCAGAGGCGATCCCATAGACAGTAGGAAGTTCCTTAGCCTGACCATTTGTTGGAAATCCAATCAAAACAATACGAGCCCTGTACGGTTTTAGTTGTATAACCTGCCATGGAATGTGGCGGTAACCTGCTATTGAACATGGTAGCTATAGTAGGCATACGACGAAATGTCGTATGTTGGCTAGGATTTATATTTTACTTTCGAAATGGTTTTTTCCACACTTTGCACTTATAGTCATAATATCAAAGAAATTTCTCGTATTAAGCATATTTGACTATCATAAGGAGAAATCTCCTCCAATTCTGCGTTTGCATTGTGTGTGTGGCGGGAGGCCTTATGGTAGTTTCATTTGTAAAAAAAAGCATTGCGAATTTTCAAATTTAAATCCTTTGCTTGTTTTAAAAGACCAATTGCTTTTGTATGCTCACACCAGTCCCATGACTGACCTGGAGTTTATTGTTCCTTTCCTAAACTCTGGGTGCCCACTATTTTCCCACACGGGCAGTCTAGAGTTGGGATTTTCAGATAATCTATAGTAGGTGTAGATTCGATAGCTTTCAGCCTTAGGATTTGGCTCTAGAGTTGCTTCTGTTCATCTTGATTGGGAGTACAAGCTATTTCTGGATTGGTGCTTTGGAGATGGAGATTACTGATGCTGGAGTTCTTTCTTGAAGACTATTTTGGAGATTTTGTTCCGCTGCTAGTGTTATCTTTTTCTTTCCGCTGCTATTTCTTGTATCTCTGATGTATATCCATTGTATCATTCTGTTGTATCAGTTATTGTATCAAATGTTGTATATTGATATATGCTATTCTTTTTCTTCCGCTGTGTTGTACTTAATGTGTTATAAGCTCCGGCGAACCAGATTCGACGTTTGGATCTGCGGCATTCGAATACGAGTGTCGTATTCGGTGCCGATTTTCGAAGGTCGAGTCAGGATCGTTACAGCCCGCCTGACGTTGTGCTGAAAGCATTCAATCCATACAAGTTCGTTCCGGGTTTGAACGGAACCGAAGGCATTATCTCGTTACACTCATTTTGGAATCATCCTCAGAGTTAACGACGACAACCCTTGCATTCCGAACCTTCATCCTCACATCAGATTCATGACCTAACGTTAATTTGGATCGATGTGGTTTTCGGATGTTCCAAATGTGGAAACCCGATCCTGGTCTCATCGAAATCCAAAACGTGTCTTTTAGGGCCAAGTTGTTTTAAAGTTTATAAACAATTCAATTATCCATATACACACAGATAGATAATTCACAATATCACAATAGAACATCATCATCATAAACAGATAATCAATATTATCATCACAATAGATAATTCATGTTATCATCATATTTCAATCAAGCATACATTTCATATAGCATCATTTATCTCAAACTAGAAATCTCAAATCATTCAAAATAAACAATATCACCCATTCATACATAAATAATCATATCAGCTATAATTAATTTAAAATGAATTAAATTAATTACTTGCATCTCTAATTAATTTAAAGTAAATTAAATTAATTACTACACTATCATAAATCTTGCTTATATAACTATTGACCAATTATCAATCAATTAATAAATTAATCACACTTGATTAATTAACATTAATTTTATTCAAGTAATCATCTTTTAATCGTTTTCACAAATTAATTATCTAATCCAAATATAGAAATTAACCTTCGATTTCAAACATTACATTACTTCTTAATTATACTAATTAATTACTCTTTAATCCCTTATTATTATTTATATTTATTAATGATTACTAATTACATTTTAATTTCATTATTCTGTATTAAATTAATTACCTTAAGTAATTAATCTTCAAAAAAAACTACATTTATTAATCACCCCTGATTAATACTATTCAGTAATTAACCACCTTTAATTACTCTTATCACATTTCTTAATTACACCACAATTACATTCCTTTAAATTAATCTTTGATTAATTTTCCCAAAGTAATTATACTCAAATTATTTTCATTATTAAATCATCCTCAGACAATTTCTTCCGGTCATTATTATTAATTACTTCTCCAAGTAATTATACTTATCATATCATCAAATAATTAATTAATTAAACTTAATTAATTAACTCAAATAATTCATCTTGACCCTCAGTAATTACAATAAGTATTTAATTCCCTTAATTACTCGATCACTTAATCAATTTGTTTAATCTTAAATACTTAATGAACTATTCTTAATTATCCCATTATTAATCACTACTTACTTAGTTAATTTATTAATTTATTCTTAATTAGATTACTTAAGCAATCAACTATTAATTCATTCATTAATTATTATAAGTAGTTAATTACACTTAATTAACCACTTAATCGTTACATAATCCTTAATTACAATTTGTAAAGTAATTGTTCTAAATTATTTATTTATTTTGTTATAATTTATAGATATTAATTTGTTCAATTCAACATTTTAAAGTTTCCTTTTAAATTTTGAAAATAGTATTGACTACAACCTCCTTTAATGTTAATCAATTTCATATTTAACTTAATTACCAAATTAAAATAATAATTAAGCACTAAATACATCATTAAATATTAACCTAATAATTTTAAAACTTGTATTTAACTGTTAAACATTCTCCAGGTTTACAGTGTTCAAAACTTGTTAAAAACCAGATACACTTAACTTTATCCATTTCTATTTTTTTTAGTACAGGTTGAAAGAAACCGAGTCCCCCCTATTAAACACCGAGTGGAACCTCGCGTCATTCACCCATCTTCCCCGAGTCCCCTCTGTGCATCCCCCTTCTTCTCCCTCTTTTTTTTTAGTTCCTGTAGTTTAAATTTAAACGAAACTATAAATTACATCAGGGATCTAACCCACTCAACATCGACTCGAACCCGAAGAAAACATTCAAGAAGCTCGCCCACGACTCGAGACTATTCACTGTCACAACGCTGTCCCCACCTCCCCGCCGTGCACGTGCACGGCGGCACCAATGACCACTGGCAAACACCCACGACGCGGACACATCACAATCCACTCCCCTATTCGAAACCCAAAGTCGAAATATCTAAACGAAAATCGACAGTTCAACCCATAACAGAACTTGAACCCCTCCACCAGTAACACCTCGTCATCGCCACACAAGGCACCAGAGTAGCTAGAATTTTGCCCACGCCTCGACGTCACGGCCATCGACCCTTGACCAGAAACCCGTGGCACTCGATCTCGAAAAGGAGTTGCACTCGTATGGTTACAGTCATGACAAAAACTTTGAGCAAAAACCCTAAATCAGTCTCAATCCTTTGATTCTCTTAATAGAAAAATTATTTGATAATTTTTGTGTGATCATCAGTGTTTATACTTGCTTAACTATAAATTTGAACATTTATCATTGGATTGATAATCTGTAATTGGTAAAAATGTCAATTTTGATAAACCTTGAACTGCCCTTTCAATTCTACACTAAAAATTCTTATTTCTGCTCTAAAAATCCTATTTTGCATTTAAGATCTAGGTTATCAACTTGAATTTATAATTTGTAACAGACGAATTTATCAACATAATCTTTGTTACCTGTAAAAAATTAGTTTACTGAGCATAGCTTCTTAATATGTTTTTAAACAAAAATTTAAATTCCTGGTTTAAATTCGAGCATATATTTTGATGAAAAATTTAAAGCTTTTCTATGATCATATGAAAATAATACAAGATCAAATAGTTTCAACCCTGTAATCAGAAATGAACAACTATCATCAAGACTTCTGCATATAAGCACAGAATTATACCAAGAGAAAACACAGACATCATCATGAAATCCACAAATCATCTTACTGTTAAAATTAAACTAAAGCTTGAATGTTTATGTTTACTCACCAGAAAACAAATATTGTTGAACAGAGCATGGTTGTTAATAGAAGCCTACAGCTTGAAGTTTTGAATAAAATCAGAGTTTGCTTGCATCTTTTTTTCTTTTTGTTTCTGTTTTCCTCTTTATATTTTTCTTCTTCTTTCAGTTATACTTATATTATAAATTAAATAAAAGATGGATACCTATATATATATAGAAGATAAGAAGTTAAGTATGAATGGGAAAAAAAAGAGTTTTAACCTGGTTAGGTGTTACCTATACTATTCATTTTGTTTTATCAGGCAAAATTCCTAATGGCCTGACATGATCTTGAATTCGGTCCAAAGCTTTGCTGAGAGAATGAAACATTAAATGCTCATGTACTTATTGTCTACACTTAATCTTATAAGTACATATATTTTCATGACTTGCTTTACATAATTATTTACAGGTGCACATATATACAAGCCTGTTTTACTTTACTTTTATACTTATCTCACTGTTATCTAATTATGTTGATAAGATTCTATTCTGTAAAGTAAAGATTTGTGCATATTTTAAATAGACACAAAGATGTGCTCGAACAGAAGAGCAGTAATGTTGTTGCTTAACTTGTTTACATAATTATGTGGTACTGTGAAGACATGGTATGCACTAGTATGAGCTATGTACTTCAGCAAGTAGCTTGCATAGGAAGACAAGTTATTTTAATGCTTGTATTTCAGTCTACCTGAGTTTGTCAGGTTTCTTCATTAATGTATATATCATAATTATGTTTGGCTGAGTGAAAATATTGTATGTAAACATGTACTTATGTAGGCAGGCTAGGGTGTTGTATATGAAGATAATTTATATATGAATACTTGTCTTGTTATTAGCCTCCAGTTTAAATATTTTCATATATGTGAAGATATGGTGTAAAAATAATGTTTTTATGAATTGCTTGCTCGGATAATAAATATGTTTGGGGTCGGATTTATATTTACCTTGGTTTACTTGTGAAAATAAATTTGTTTTATTGTTTCTAAATTGAATAATTTACATATATATGGTTGTTGATTGGTTTGTGCATGAAAATATTTTGTTTAGTTAACTCTAATTTACATAAGTTATACATAAATGTTTTAGTTTAGTTTTAGACTACATTTGATTTTGTTTTACTTTATACTTTGAGTTTTATACCTTGTTCTTATTTTTGTTTTGTTTACAAATTGTTAAGTTATGTTATATGAAATCTTAACCAATTAATTCTTATTTTAAATTTTACATTTGTATTTTATATTTAACTATCAATGTTCAAGTCATATTCAAAATGATTTCTTACTTATATTTGTATCCATTTCTATTTGTACTGTACTATTACTTATTTAAATTAAGTTATATGCACATATTTGATTTATATTTTACATTTATATTTTATTCTTATTAAAATTAGATTTTAATTTAAACATTAACATCCATATATATATTTCCAAATGTAAACAAAGTACAGTATTTTAATTTAGTTATATAAGGTAAATATTATTAAGAAATTCTATTTAAATTTCCAGAATCAAATTTCCTTTTAAAAATACAAATTTATATAAACAAATGGCAATTATTCCAAAATCATATTCATTTGAAAATAATCAGTTCACATTTTATTTAATCAGATTAAATATTTATCAAAACAAACAGGGCCAAAATTCAGGGTCGTTACATTCCTTCCCCCTTAAAAAAATTTCGTCCCCGAAATTTAAAACAAAGATAATTTAAAAGCTGTTATACCAACCATTCACACGTACATATCATTCAAACATTAGCAAACAATCAAACAGTTTATCCTAACAAGCAACACTAGTTATCCGAACACAAATCCGGATAAACTTCCCTAGAACTATCCAGAGTCTCCCAGGTGCAACCACTGAGATCTTCGCTCCACTGCACTCGATAAGCTTCACTACTTACTCCCGAGTCGCCTCTCGGTTTGATCAACAATCCGAAAAGGATTCCTGACTACAGTCAAAATCTGCTTGACTTCCAAATCTCCCTGAACTACTAGTTCTACAACTAATGATGGATCCTAAACAAAATTCCAAGATGAGATCCATGGGATACATTATGAATTCCAGACATCCGTTCTGGCAATTCAATTCTATAAGATACACCTCCAATCCAAGTTGAATTATATATATATATAAATATATATATATATATAACTCGAGGTCTCAGCCTCCCATTCATTTTAAATTTACAATCAAATTCATTAATTCACCATCCAATCTTTATTTTGACCAATTCCAATTCCATTTACAGACTTAATTTACTAATTTATTTCAAATTAGTTTATTTCCACTTCCAATTCAATATTTGATTTTATCACAAAAATCACTTCATTATAGTTCTTGAGTTTATTTCTAGTTTGTAATTCTGATTTGGATGTTTATTTCATTTTCTAAGTACAAAATAATTTTATTTTGGCTTATAATTCCACTTTTTTTTAAATTTTAAACTTTATGAGCCACAAATTTATTTATTCACCACACTACATCCAGTTACTCTTAATCACATTCATTTTCACTTTAAACTCCAGATCTTACCTGTATCAAACAAGTATACTCTGTATTTCAAATATTTAAATTCTTTTGATAAGCCATCAGAGTTTATTTATACAAATTTAATTTCTTATCTAACTATTTCTATTCGAATAAAGATTTTATTCCATTCAACTTAAATTATTAAAGCTTTTACTAAATAAACTCTTACTTCCCTCGAAGCTACGCTTCTATAAAGTTTAATCTTTGGTTAATTTACTTGTTTCAATTTCATACTTAAATTTATTTCCAATTTATTTGATACTCACAAGATCAACTTCCATTTATTTTATTAAGATTAAATCCAAGGCCATATTTATTTCATCCATACTTGAATTGGATTTTATCTTTAAAAAAAACATCTTATTATTTTATCTGTGTTCAATTTTATTTTATAATTCAAGTTTGGATTTTATTCCATTCTCCAAATACAAAACAAATTTTATTGGCTTACTATTTTACTTCTCCACATTTTCTTTCATAAAACTCACATTCATGTTTTCACATTTTTTTTCCAATTTAAGCTTGAATATATTCATGTTTCATTTTAACTCGAGATTGAACACTTATCTACAGCTAAAAATAGTCCTAATCAATGTATTGCCGATTTCCCTTACAAGTTATCGGAACATATTATTCCAATTCAATTCCATTTCAACTTACTTTTATTTATTTAAGTAAGAATTTAATTTATTTAACACCATCTATATCTCAACTGAATTCTATTCCAATTCAATTTGTTTATCTTAACTTCCATTAAATTAAGCACCATACTATTCTCTTCAATCTACCAACCCACTTGGATTTGATTAAATAAGAACTTAATTTCATTTACCCATATCTCAATTCATTTCATTCCAATCTTAAATTTAAATCCAATTATTAAGCTTAAGTTAATCTCAACCAAAATTTTATTTCTATTAAATTTCCCAATCCAATTCATTTACATTGTAAATTTGATGTACTTCATTAATTTATTTATATCCTTATTATTATTATATTTTTAATCATTAGTTTAATTCCAAAATTAAATTAAAATTTCAACTTAATCCAAAAATTCCCATTTTTAACTTCACTTTTAACTTTAATTCCAAATTCAATCTCATACTTCCCGTGATTACACAAGTCATTGTAAAAAAAAAAATTATAAATCTTATTTGTCTGTAACACTATCACCCAAACTCTTTAATTATACATAATAACTTGCAAAAAAAAATTATTTCATATCAAAATATATTTTGGATGAAATTATTTAATTCACCCACTTTGGAAAACAATATCATGTCGAATTGTTCTATTCAAGTGTTTAGAAACCCCTTCGGTACAGTTGTGCAGACTGCACTGACGAAGGTTCATATACCACTCAATAAATCAATCAACATAATATAAAACCATTTTATATTCACTAACAAGTATGCGCTCATATCTATTATTACGCTCAGACTCATTCTAGAGTACTACCGACTCTATCTCTAATGAGTAATCTCCACCAGAGCCAAGGTTCTCACTTAACCTTTCAGCTCTGATACCAACTGTGACGACCCGCCTTTCTACTACCAGAAAGACGTATCATCATGAAGAAAGAAAGGGATAGAAATAGAAAAGAAAGAGAAAGAAACAACAAAAACCACGGAATCTCACAGCGGAATGGAATAAAATATAATACATCACATAACAATTACATAGTTTACATATATCAGAGTTATACAATATTATACACGTGACAATTTTATATACATCTGTCACTACATACATCTCAAAATACAACATACCCTAACTAACACAGCGAAACTATATAGATATCTACATACGTCTAGGCTCCTGCTCCAAGCTCCTCCAGAACTCAACAATCCATGAACCTATCACTTGGCTACTCGTAAAAATTTGAGTATCCAAGAGTTTATGAAAAACAAAATATAAACTCCGGTCAGACATAAGTCTGTTATGAGTAAACAGTTTAAATTGTTTAACTTTGAAAAACATTTGAAAATAAAGGTATCACGTAAGACTCCTCACACATAAATACGGGTAAGTTTTTACCTTACGCTAACCAAAACATTTCATAGGAAATTCTGTGATATTATAATAGAGTCTAGGGTTTTCAAGTAAATAGAAAATAGCCGAAATTGTTACATTATTAAATTCCAGCTACTAGCCACAAAAGTGGGTAATACAATCAAAACCGTGGGCACTTATTGGAAAATGGATTCCATACAATGGCAGGGCTACTGGGGTACCGCCCGTCACAGTACGGGGCCTAGATCACCGTACCGAGGAGTACGCCCGCTCCCCTGCAACACAAGGCCGGAACCATTCCTTACTGAACAGTCCCGAACAAGATAAACCATGTGGTTGGCGCGCCCAACCACCCACTAAGCCGAATAAAAAGGGACATCTAGACAGGGGAAATATCTTGTCCTGCTTGGGCATGACCCACCTAACCTTGCTGCATCTCCCCTGTTTTATCCATTCCCGGTTGATGAGGCTTGAGGCTACGATTACCTTTAGAGATCAAATTCCTTAGAATGCTCATCGCCCGCCTGACGATGTGCTGAAAGCATTCAATCCATACAAGTTCGTTCCAGGTTCGAACGAAACAGAAGGCATTATCTCGTTACACTCATTTTGGAATCATCCTCAGAGTTAACGACGACAACCCTTGCATTCTGAACCTTCATCCTCACATCAGATTCACGACCTAACGTTAATTTGGATCGACGTGGTTTTCGGATGCTCCAAATGTGGAAACCCGATCCCGGTCTCATCGAAATCCAAAACGTGTCTTTTAGGGCCAAGTTGTTTTAAAGTTTATAAACAATTAAATTATCCATATGCACACAGATAGATAATTCACAATATCACAATAGAACATCATCATCATAAACAGATAATCAATATTATCATCACAACAGATAATTCATGTTATCATCATATTTCAATCAAGCATACATTTTATATAGCATCATTTATCTCAAACTAGAAATCTCAAGTCATTCAAGATAAACAATATCATCCATTCATACATAAATAATCATATCAGCTATAAATAATTTAAAATGAATTAAATTAATTACTTGCATCTCTAATTAATTTAAAGTAAATTAAATTAATTACTACACTATCATAAATCTTGCTTATATAACTATTGACCAATTATCAATCAATTAATAAATTAATCACACTTGATTAATTAACATTTAATTTTATTCAAGTAATCATCTTTTAATCGTTTTCACAAATTAATTATCTAATCCAAATATAGAAATTAACCTTCAATTTCAAACATTACATTACTTCTTAATTATACTAACTAAATTACTCTTTAATCCCTTATTATTATTTATATTTATTAATGATTACTAATTACATTTTAATTTCATTATTCTGTATTAAATTAATTACCTTAAGTAATTAATCTTCGAAAAAAAACTACATTTATTAATCACCCCTGATTAATACTATTCAGTAATTAACCACCTTTAATTACTCTTATCACATTTCTTAATTACACCTCAATTACTTTCCTTTAAATTAATCCTTTGATTAATTTTCCCAAAGTAATTATACTCAAATTATTTTCATTATTAAATCATCCTTAGACAGTTTCTTCTGGTCATTATTATTAATTACTTCTCCAAGTAATTATACTTATCATATCATCAAATAATTAATTAATTAAACTTAATTAATTAACTCAAATAATTCATCTTGACCCTCAGTAATTACAATAAGTATTTAATTCCCTTAATTACTCGATCACTTAATCAATTTGTTTAATCTTAAATACTTAATGCACTATTCTTAATTATCCCATTATTAATCACTACTTACTTAGTTAATTTATTAATTTATTCTTAATTAGATTACTTAAGTAATCAACAATTAATTCATTCATTAATTATTATAAGTAGTTAATTACACTTAATTAACCACTTAATCGTTACATAATCCTTAATTACAATTTGTAAAGTAATTGTTCTAAATTATTTATTTATTTTGTTATAATATATTGATATTAATTTTTTCAATTCAACATTTTAAAGTTTCCTTTTAAATTTTGAAAATAGTATTGACTACAACCTCCTTTAATGTTAATTAATTTCATATTTAACTTAATTACCAAATTAAAATAATAATTAAGCACTAAATACATCATTAAGTATTAACCTAATAATTTTAAAACTTGTATTTAACTGTTAAACATTCTCCAGGTTTACAGTGTTCAAAACTTGTAAAAACCAGATACACTTAACTTTATCCATTTCTTTTTTTTTAGTACAGGTTGAAAGAAACTGAGGCCCCCCTATTAAACACCGAGTGGAACCTCGCGTCATTCACCCATCTTCCCCGAGTCCCCTCTGTACATCCCCCTTCTTTTTTTTTTTTTTAGTTCCTGTAGTTTAATTTTAAACGAAACTATAAATTACATCAGGGATCTAACACTCAACATCGACTCGAACCCGAAGAAAACATCACAATCCACTCCCCTATTCGAAACCAAAAGTTGAAATAATTTCAGAAATCTCGAAACGAAAATCGACAGTTCAACCCATAACACAACTTGAACCCCTCCACCAGTAACACCTCATCATCGCCACACAAGGCACCAGAGTAGCCAGAATTTTTCCCATGCCTCGACGTCACGGCCTTCGACCCTTGACCACAAACCCGTGGCACTCGATCTCGAAAAGGAGTTGCACTCGCATGGTTATAGTCATGACAAAAACTTTGAGCAAAAACCCTAAATCAATCTCAATCCCTTGATTCTCTTAATAGAAAAATTATTTGATAATTTTTGTGTGATCATCAATGTTTATACTTGCTTAACTATAAACTTGAACATTTATCATTGGATTGATAATCTGTAATTGGTAAAAATGTCAATTTTGATAAACCTTGAACTGCCCTTTCAATTCTACGCTAAAAATTCTTATTTCTGCTCTAAAAATCCTATTTTGCAATTAAGATCTAGGTTATCAACTTGAATTTATAATTTGTAACAGACGAATTTATCAACATAATCTTTGTTACCTGTAAAAATTTAGTTTATTGAGCATAGCTTCTTAATACGTTTTTAAACAAAAATTTAAATTCCTGGTTTAAATTCGAGCATATGATTTTGATGAAAAATTTAAAGCTTTTCTATGATCATATGAAAATAATACAAGATCAAATAGTTTCAACCCTGTAATCAGAAATGAACAACATATCATCAAGAACAGTCTGCATATAAGCACAGAATTATACCAAGAGAAAACACAGACATCACCATGAAATCCACAAATCATCTTACTGTTAAAATTAAACTAAAGCTTGAATGTTTATGTTTACTCACCAGAAAACAAATATTGTTGAACAGAGCATGGTTGTTAATAGAAGCCTGCAGCTTGAAGTTTTGAATAAAATCAGAGTTTGCTTGCATCTTTTTTTCTTTTTCTTTCTGTTTTCCTCTTTATATTTTTCTTCTTCTTTCAGTTATACTTATTATAAACTAAATAAAAGATGGATACCTATATATATAGAAGATAAGAAGTTAAGCATGAATGGGAAAAAAAAAGAGTTTTAACCTGGTTAGGTGTTACCTATACTATTCATTTTGTTTTATCAGGCAAAATTCCTAATGGCCTGACATTATCTTGAATTCGGTCCAAAGCTTTGCTGAGAGAATGAAACATTAAATGCTCATGTACTTATTGTCTACACTTAATCTTATAAGTACATATATTTTCATGACTTGCTTTACATAATTATTTACAGGTGCACATATATACAAGCCTGTTTTACTTTACTTTTATACTTATCTCACTGTTGTCTAATTATGTTGATCAGATTCTATTCTGTAAAGTAAAGATTTGTGCATATTTTAAATAGACACAAAGATGTGCTCGAACAGAAGAGCAGTAATGTTGTTGTTTAACTTATTTACATAATTATGTGGTACTGTGAAGACATGGTATGCATTAGTATGAGCTATGTACTTCAGCAAGTAGCTTGCATAGGAAGACAAGTTATTTTAATGCTTTTATTTCAATCTACCTGAGTTTGTCAGGTTTCTTCATTAATGTATATATCATAATTATGTTTGGCTGAGTGAAAATATTGTATGTAAACATGTACTTATGTAGGCAGGCTAGGGTGTTGTATATGAAGATAATTTATATATGAATACATGTCTTGTTATTAGCCTCCAGTTTAAATATTTTCATATATGTGAAGATATGGTGTAAAAATAATGTTTTTATGAATTGTTTGCCTGAATAATAAATATGTTTGGGGTCAGATTTATATTTACCTTGGTTTACTTGTGAAAATAAATTTGTTTTATTGTTTCTAACTTGAATAATTTACATATATATGGTTGTTGATTGATTTGTGCATGAAAATATTTTGTTTAGTTAACTTCTAATTTACATAAGTTATACATAAATGTTTTAGTTTAGTTTTAGACTACATTTGATTTTGTTTTACTTTATACTTTGAGTTTTATACCTTGTTCTTATTTTTGCTTTGTTTACAAATTGTTAAGTTATGTTATATGAAATCTTAACCAATTAATTCTTATTTTAAATTTTACATTTGTATTTTATATTTAACTATCAATGTTCAAGTCATATTCAAAATGATTTCTTACTTATATTTGTATCCATTTCTATTTGTACTGTACTATTACTTATTTAAATTAAGTTATATACACATATTTGATTTATATTTTACATTTATATTTTATTCTTATTAAAATTAGATTTTAATTTAAACATTAACATCCATATATATATTTCCAAATGTAAACAAAGTACAGTATTTTAATTTAGTTATATAAGGTAAATATTATTAAGAAATTCTGTTTAAATTTCCAGAATCAAATTTCCTTTTAAAAGTACAAATTTATATAAACAAATGGCAATTATTCCAAAATCATATTCATTTGAAAATAATCAGTTCACATTTTATTTAATCAGATTAAATATTTATCAAAATAAACAGGGCCAAAATTCAGGGTCGTTACAAATACACACAGATGTATGTGATTTAAAAAAGTATCAAATTCGAGGAGGGAAAAAGGATTTTATTATCTTTATCGATGACCGTACTAGGTGTTGTTATGTGTACCTACTGAGAAGTAAAGATGAGGCATTTGAAATGTTCAGACAATACAAGGCAGAAGTTGAAAATCAGCTGAACAAGAAAATCAAAGCCTTAAGAAGTCATATGAGAGGTGATTATGAATTTCGATTTGAGGAATTTCATGCACAAAATGGTATAATCCATTAAACAACGGTACCATATTCTCCTCAATCAAACGGTATAGTAGAACGTAAAAATCATACCCTTAAAGAGATGATGAATGCTTTGCTTATTAGTTTTGTTCTACTAGATAACTTCTTGGGGGAAGCAATACTTACAGCCAATCACATTCTAAAAAAATTGCCTCATAAGAGAACTTCGAAATCTCCATATGAACTGTGGAAACACAGTCCACCGTCATACAAATATTTAAAAGTATGGAGGTGCCTTGTAAAAGTAGTACCCAAACCTAAAAGGGTCAAAACTGAACCAAAAGCTATAGATTGTATATTCATTGTTTATGCTCATAATAGTAGTGCATACCTGTTTTTGATGTATAAATTTGAAATTGATGACATTCATGAAAAAACCATTATCGAATCTCGAAGTGAAAGATTCTTTAAACACGTTTATCCATGGAAAATCTCTACTGAAACTATTGTTCAAAAGAGATCAAGAGATGCAGAAAGACTAGATACTCCAGACCTCTACTGAAACTATTGTTCATCTTGGGAAACAGTTGTGCATCCACATTTCAGCATCATTGATGGAGCAATTCTGTTTCAAGGAAGCTTTAATCTTACTGGACTCAAACAACCCCTATATTGGTGCGGACTGCCATTATGGTAAGTTTTAATCCCTTTTTCGTTTTGTTGTCGGTCAAATGCTAATCAGTATACTGGCAGTAACAGTACCCACAATTTTTTTTTATATGGATGTATAGTTATTAGAGTAACACGTATCCGTAGAAAGAATGATTCATAACCAGCAGTTACTTTCATAGTTACTTTCATTATTATTTCAGCCTTGCAAGAGTAGTTACTAGACCTTAGGCCATCCCTGATGAAAGTGTTGTTGATTTCAGGTAATGGAACTATATGTGGTTATCCTTATCTCAATATAAGTGCATTTGATATAACGTCTCATGTATAGTTATCGGAATCAAATGATAAGGTGTAAGAAAATCTGTAAATTAGGTGGAACCCAGTGCACGAGGCTCCGGTACGATAGCGTGCTCTGAAGAAGTCGATAATGTACACGGTCTTTCTCTCGCATTGCGAAGAGGTTGTTTTTGGACTTGAATCTGCATGTCCAAATCACCATGCGGGTGACCTAACCGTTGTGTCCAGAAAATCTGTAAATAATTAGAAAAAACCGAAGGATTTTTTTTTGCGATTCCATATACGGTTTGTTTATTTAGTCATTATTATTGCACAACCAGTTGCATCAAAACAACATACAATGTCCAAAGTCAGTACAAGACTTCTTAAACATGGGGTCGTCGGCATATCAAATAATCTCTTGCCAATGTTGCATAAAATATCCCATGGAATTTATCTCAAGAACATTACTATAAAATATCCTCATAAAATATTCCTTTGTATTTATCTCATAAAACAGTCTTGTACAAAGTCCTTGTAGAATATTCCATGGAAATTGTCTTTGTGAGTGTGGTGTGAATAAAAAGTACATAAATCCTCACAATGTTAATTAACGAGCTTCTATTTCAAAGATAATGCACTTTTAGACCTTTTTTTTATTTTTTAAACAAAAAGAAATATACCTAATTTATAACTGGTTGAATGTCTCACAGTTGGCAACAAATGCATTGCACTTGAACAGTTTGTCTGAAGGGAAAAACAATAACCGTTCATCCCACACGAATATAATGAAAAAAGTTCATTTTTCCCTATGTTATCGATGTATTGTGGAGAAAATTGCAGATACAAAATATGATAAGTCTGATAAATTTAGTTTGTTACGTGTACTTCATGTACTCAAGTAGTAGAAACACTGCACACACTTAGCTAAGCAGTGTAATATATTATATTACACAGTGGTAGGAAAGCAAATTTATGGTTTGTGCGTATTTGAAATGCTAATACTTGTAAATAATAACAGAATTTAGTTATCAAATGTTCTTAATGATAACATGGTTGCTGAAGTTTGGAAACAAACAGTACAACATATAAGTTTGGTCAATACCTTTTAACAAAGAAAATCTATTACTTTTATATACGATCAAACTCGTACACACACTACTCCACCTCTCTTATTTTTCATGATGTGGGACTATGCCTTTCCCAATGTGTATCCATTATCCATACGCAATGCGAGACACATCAATAATTTTTCATCTATATATCAACCAATGGAAATGACCAAGAGGAAATTATTTGGCTATTGAAAAAAAATAGGTATCCCAATCAAGAGGAAACAATTAACATTTTTGAAAATACTGTGACAAATTGAATGATTAGTAGAAGAATCCACTAGCATCATGCAATGAAGGTTTAATTATGTTATTTTTCCTTCATATAGTTTTATATACTTCATTTGTCAATTAGCATGTAATTATATTTGTACTGATTGCATCTGTTGGAAAGCTGCTTGATCTTTTTGAGATAATGAACTATTAACCTTACTGAGGTGAGTGAATGACTTGATCCAAATAGGAAGGAGCCCACAAGACCCACACACACACAACAACACACACAAACACATCATACATACATAAGGGGCAGATGTTTCGTTGATTATGGTACTGCCTTCCAAGTTACCGAGCTGAAATTTTGAATAAATGGATGAGTTGAACAAGAGACTAATTTTTGTGGATAGTTGAAGCTTTTGAGGTTTAGTATCATGGGAGTAAAGTTGCAAAGATGAGGTTGGTGAAGGTGATAATACTCTTATTTAGTATTTGTTGCAAGTTATGTTTTATCTACTGGAATAAACAAAACTTTTATCACATTGTTGTATCTGAACTCCTATTGTAGCAAAATATGACCATTTGTATGTAGTTTTTTCTTTGAAACGCTAATATTTGGAAAAACATTGAACGACTTAATGCAACTTGAAGGTTAGACAAGCATCGAATAAGTAGACTGGGACAAGCTCAAGGTTCGAGTTTAAAATGAGTAGAAAGAATTAAGGATTGAAGGCAACGAAAAATGGAACAAGTCATCCAATGACAGTCACAATGGTCTCAATGAAATCACGCTTTAAGTAAATCATTGGTGGAATCAAATGGCATAGTCCTCTCTACAACGAGAGAGAAGGCCTAAAATATCAAGGGAAGTCCAACATAGGGAGTGGAAATAAAGAAATTGGAGTGTTGAACACATTAGCAATATCTTTACATCGCATTTTGTTTGATAACGGAAATTTCATTGTAATCTTTCACTATCTACATAATATATGTCGTAATTCCTTGCATGTATTTAACATGAATTGAGGTCAAGAACATGACTGCACAAATTGATAGGTAAAAAGAAAATCGTTTATGGAAAACAAGACTGCGAATGGGAGGTAATCCTCAAAAGGCCGCCTAGTAGAACTTTTCAAAAGGAAAAGTTCTACCGATATATAACGGTAAGTTCTCTACCGAAGCCCGAAGGTGCATTTCTTCAAAAATAAAAAGCTTTTTCCAGCTCAACATTACAGTTAAACATCGAAGGTTAGATGCCAAAAATTTAGTTAAGTAGACTGGGTGAGGCCCGAGAGCGTTAGATTATTTAATTATAGAAGGCTATAGACGTCAAGGCGAAAACCCCCGAAACTCAGGTAATAGCCTCAGTGGACCATGAATCCAAAATTAGCATCCGTTTGTGAAAAGGTTATAGGAAATTAATTTTGGACTTTTAAGCTCCAGCCATTTTATTGGGAGTTAAAGGAAAATGAACTCGGTGATACTCGAGAAGATCGACTAAAAAGCCTAAGCTCCATGAACAGAATCACTATAAAAAATATGTTATTGGTTGCGATATATATAGTAGCGTTTAATAACTAAGTGCAACCATTTGTAAAATTTTAAAAGTAAAAATAACAAATTCAACGCTACTAAACTAATCCCGTCCAACATTTAGTAAGCGCCAAATCTTTCTCCTTCCCCGCTTTCCTTTTTATTTTTCATTAACTCATCTTCAGTGAAAATCTCTTAAACTTCTCTTGAAACAAACAGTTGTAAATTTATTTCAATACTTGTATTGTTTCGAAAAACCACCATAATTTTTGATGAACTTTGAATTTTTTTATAGAATCAGGTCATTTTCCTATGAAGAAGTTAAAAGAAAAAGAGTATTAAGGAAACAAATAGTGGCAAGAGTGATTTATATTTTTCTTACTCAAAAACCGCCGTACCTTCTCATAATACTTCAACTAGAAAAAGAACTAAGAACCAAAACAAATAAAAAATAAAGGGTGGACCAAATGGTAATTTCCACCTGGTAAATATTAAAAACAAACACTTCTTTTAATTGAACTAAAACCTTCAATAACTACATTGTGTGTTGTTATTGACACTTCTCTATGATTTAACTTGTTTGTGAACGTGTTTTGAGTAGCTGTTTCCATATACATGGAGCATTGTTATTCTAAAAAATAGTCCAAAAGTTTCTATTTTTACAATATCTGTTATTCATCCGTTGAGCTCATAAGCATCATTCTGGCATTTTGCAAATATTTCCATGTAAGTTTTAGAGATACTGCTTGCATAACATTCAGTTTTCTGATCCCCGCTCCCCCCTCATAATTTGGTTTACATAAGTCATTCCAATTCAAGTTGTGTTGTTTATTATTCCAAACAAAATTGGAACAAACCAAACTTATTTTGTTTATGACGGTGCCTGGTGACTGTTGGAATTGAATCAAAAATATGATTATTAGATAAATCATATTTTCCAAAAATATCGCAACGCTTTCTTTTGTAAACACTAAAATTCCATCGGCGTACAATAAACGAGCGAGGAGTGGTTCAATAAAAAGAACAAGAGTTATTTTGCCTTCATAGAAATCCATGTCAAGCAACATTAATAAATACTCCATTGCAATTGCATAGAAATAGAGGGACAGAAGGACCCATTGTCTTATACCTTCGTTATTACTGAAGTATCATACTGGGCTACCGTCAATTATAGTTGAGAAGATAGCAAGGGAAATTGTAACGACCCGGAATTTTCGAAGCCGAAAATTCCAGATAGTTATGAAAAGAAGAAAGAGATAGAAGAGGAAGAGCAGAAACACCAAACATCTCACAATCGCAGCGGAAAAATAATAATAATAAATCATAACAGTTTACAAAAGATTATTATATCTGTCGATTACATTTAATATACATTAGAGTTTCACATTATATATACAGACACTAAATATTTACAATTATCATGACTCAAGTGAACAATAATATAAATACAGCGGAATACTCTATACGATAACGCCATCCAGCTCGCCTTCTGAGCTCTAGAACGTACCTACCTGAAAATCTGTAATACTCGGTCTGACCCGAGCATTACATCAAAGTAACACCTGGGTCAGGCTAGAAACCAGCGTGAGTAAACCCATCTAACATGGAATACAAAAGTATACAACTCATATAAACCCGGGGTAACTTGTATCAATTTAACAAATTCACGATTTGCTATAGGCAACACTTATTTCACACTTCAATTTCTAAGTACCAAACTTAGATAAAATAATCCAATTCACTTAAATCATTTCATTTCAGTCTATTGGTTTCACAAATCAATTTATGAAAATTCGAAGTGGTTTCGGGTATTTCCTAATACCCGACTCGGGTCTCCTCGAAATCAATGTCATTTTAACCGAATTATTCAAGTGAATACAATTTTACTTTTAAACACTGGATGTCACCTTACCCAACATTTCATCACAGATAACCACTTTATTACTGTTCAATCCCACCATACAGAAACATATGGTATTACATAGCAACATGATTACATACCATGGATAACAAATATTACAAGGTATTCATATATCATTTAAACATCCATAAGCAAGATAAATTAGCCGTACCATTTCTAATTAATCTAATTTATCTACCGATGAATTAAGTTAATTACTTATTACTTATAAACCTTGCCCATTAATTAATCAATCATCCCTTAATTATTCATCTTGATCAATCATCCTTTAATTATTCATCTTGATCAATCATCCTTGATTAATCATTCTTTGATCACATTAAGTAATCCTTTAATTAATTACACTGAGTGATTAATATTTAATTACTTCCACTAAGTAATTATCCTTCAATTACCTTCCATCAAGTAATTTCCCATTAATTGATTACATCTAGTAATTATCTATTAATTACTACACTATGTAATTATACTTCATTATTTACATTAATTAATTATACTTATCCTGTCATCAAGTAATTCTCTTTAATTAATTATACTAAATTAATTAACTAAAATTAACCGCATTACTCAATTAGTTACACTGAATAATTAATTTCTTTAATTACTTCATTAAGTAATTTCCTTAACAATCCTCTAACATCAAGTAATTAACCTCTTAATTTCTTATTACTTAATTATTCCTTGACTAATTACCCTTGACTAATTAATTCTCAATTTAAAATCAATTTCACTTAATTAATTACACAATGTAATTATACCATAACCACTCACATTATTTAGTTATCTTTTAATTTATCACACTCATTAATTCTTAGTTACTTTACTTAAGTAATTTGCCTTTAATTTCTTTTATCATTTATAAATTTATTTAATAAATCTCAGAATTATGTTGTTTATTTGTCTAGAGTTTAACTTGAAACTTAAGTTTGATTAATAATTAAAATACTATTCCTATTAAAATTAACTACCTAACACTATTTAAATTTAACCTAAATAAATTTTTAGGTCTTAATAGAAATAAAACATATAATCAAGTCCGAAACTTAATTAAACTAAATAGATACCTTATCTAAAAAGTCATATAATCTAGGCCTTGAAAATATGATTTGAATCTTTCATATAAACTATGTTAGTATGGGAATCTCAGGCCCAACGTCAGAAAGTTCAACGGAAACCACTTTCCCAATTAAACCATAAATTTCCAAGGCCCAAACGAAAAAAAAAATCATGGCCCATCCTTCTTTCTTCGGCCCAAACTCTCAACTTTACTTTCCTTCTCCCTTTCTTGCTTCTTCCTTTATCCCATTACCTACTGCTACTACAACCATATGCACGAACAAGCCGTGCATGTGCACACACCATCGGAGTCGCACTGACCATCGGCGACCCCACCTTCCAGTCACTCTCGGCGTCCTCAAACCCCCAGTCCATCTTGATTCCACGATGACATTCGATATAAAAATCGAGTTGAACACCATTACCAGCCAAGGAAACTTCTTTCCTATTTCACCTCGTACCACCATTCACGACCCCTAGATCTCCCACCGCTCTGCCTAGAGCTCCGACTAACCCTCTTCTTCCTGATCCCTCGGTACCGCAACCCCATTGAGCCATCACAGCGTCGAAAAAATTCAACGAAATAACCCCATCCCAGCAACAGGCCCAAACCCTATTTTGGCTTTGCCAAGAAATTTCGATCGTCTGAAAAATCATGAACAATTTTGCCGAGTTCACAAGACTCTATACTTGCTTCACCTAAGATCTCGCGACCCCTAATTCCCCCGATCATCAGAGAATGGAGAAATCCCAGTTCACGGTCAACTTACAATTCCCTTTGATTTACAAGTCCAAAAATCATGATTTCACTTTTAAAATTCCTAGTTTTTGATGACAAATCAAATTATATTCCTGAAACAACAATTTGTTAGGGTCAAGATTTTGATATGTATGAAAAATCCTACTGTACTTTCCAATTTCCTGATAACTGTTTGTTATTAACCCACAAAAATAATTTTAAAAATATTCTTAAGTTATTACAAACATCATTCCTTTAAAGATCATAACTTGAAACTATGTACACGGAGAGAATTTGATTTTCAAAGGTTTTAAGCTTAAATCTGCTGTTAACAGTGGCTTATCTGTATATTTGTATGAACAAATATGCACATATCTTTATCAACACAAGAATTTATCCAACAAGCCTTATTCACACAATATTACACTTATGCATCAGTTCTAGCATTAAAAGATGTGGATAAACTCACTTGTTTGTTTCAGATTCTAACCCTATCAGTACCTTGATGAAGATATATTGAATTTATTTTTTTGTTAATTTCCAAATTCTGTTGCAAGATAGAGAGGAGAAACAAGCATATCCTATATACACAGATCAATCATACACTTATATACAGAGTTACATAAATATACAAGCATGCAACATCCATCATCATCAAGAATTTCACATGAATTAACATCCATTATCCTAAGAATTTCAGTTAAGTGTTTACTCACCTGCTTATGAAAGAACAGAGAGCAATCACTATTTTGAAACTGCAAGTTTATCCTTCCTTTAATCTTCCTGTTAGTTCAGCTGTTTTGTGGTTTAAGATTCGGAAATGATGATGCTATCTTTTCTTTTCTAGTTTGTTGTGTTCCGAGAATCACTAGAACAAGAAGTATATACATATATAAAAGGGTTTACAGGGGTAGGTGCTTCTAGTGCAAGCTTGTTTTCTATTAGTCAAAGTTTTAGTCTTGACCAAAGATTTTTTTGTCTTTAGTACAGCCATCCCTTGATATGATTTGTGAAACCTGAAAACTGAATTTTTTTTCTACAGTTTGTATGCTTAGATTTGATATATTGTGAGCTTGAGAGGATATTCATTAAATGCTATGTCCCCCTTGTATGCTTACATGTATCTCTATATGAATTGATATGTATGTATATCCTTATACGTATTCTTGCCTTTCCATTTCCTGATGTATGTCTTTCTCATTTTTTTTATAATGTACATACTTATTCACACATGTACTTATATTCTTCATGTATACTATTATATAAATATAAACTCATACATAAACTTATGCATATGAATTTTTTTTTGTTCCATTTTACTCGCATTTACATATTGTCATTTCTTTATATAAAGTTGTATATGCATATATATATATTTACATTTCACTATTAATAAAATATACATTTGTTTTGTATATATTTAATGATATCTTGTATCAAATTTTAAATGGGGGATTTATATACATTTCCTGTGAGATTCATCATATTCAGCGATTTTTATAATTTAATATTTAATATAACATTTCAACCAATTCATAGATTCGGGTATTAAATATCAGAAAATTTATTTATTTGTTTAATAAAAGTTAATACCCCAATAATTAAATTCAATCAATCGTCCGATCAGCACACGTCAAAAATCCGGGTCGTCACATTCCTCCCCCCTTAAAAGAATTTCGTCCCCGAAATTTTTAGTTAGGAAGAATGGTCCAATACCCGTTTACTTTTTTTTCCAAAACTAACAGTTCAACATCTTACCAATTATCTTTTATAAGAGACCCCTTATTAGTCTTACTAACCACCCGACTCTTCCACAGTTTCAAACGATACCCTTTTGCTCAATCATTTCTACGAAATTTGGTGATATCCATGTGAAAAAAATAATTACTTTAAGTTTTATAACCAATTAAAATTGATTCCAACTCAACTTTATTTAATTCAATTCCTATCACATCTCTGATTTAGTTTTCATTCAATCAGACTTCATCCAATTATTATTTAACTCAATTAACAAATTTTAAATGTTAAATTTACTTAATTCATTATCGAATTTATTTTATTAATACAAGGCCATTCTCAATTCATTTCTATCCACTTGGGTTTTGTATGCACTCAACCCATGTCCATTATAATTCAATTTCATTTCATTTGACCCCACTTTCATCAAATCAAATTACTTGCAAATTTCATTTAATATTATTCAAATCACACTTGAATTTTATTTGTAGTTCAAACCATCTCTTCTTATTTAATTCATTATCAAATCCAAGTCGAATTCCATTTTTAATTCGAATTCATTTCCTAACTCTATCAAATAATTATTTAGCTAATTTGTTTACTTTCACTTCTAATTTATTATTCGATTTTTAATTATAAAGAATCACTTCATTAAATTTTCCCGAGTTTCAATATTATTTTATAATTCCCGTTTGCCTTAAATTCAGATAATACAATTAAAATAGCTTTTTATGAAAATATTTCTTATAACTCGATGTCTTAACCAGTCCGTCCTCGTTCTCACAGAAATTCAGTCACACGTTGATCAAGCGTAGGACTGAAAATCTATAAGTACTTGGTAAACCCGTTTCAACACCCAGTGAAAATATCTGAAAAATAATTTTATTGAAATTATCGAAAACAGTTTTTTTTTTCTTCTGAAAATAGAGGAAATATCTTTGGTGACAATGCTCTGAAAATCATCACCCCCATTCCATGGTCATAGTTACATACCAGGGTTACGTTGCAGTCACATCAAAAGTCCATGTAACTGTAGTCTCTCCGCGGCACTCTCGATTACGCCATGGAACCCATACAACAGATCACAGTTACATCCAGGGTTACGTTGCAGTCGCAACAAAAGTCCATGTAACTGCAGACTCTCTGCGGCCTCTGATCTCGCTATTAAAATGAAACTTCTCCACTCTTACATAGGTCGCAGTCTACCGAGATAAACTCAAACGCAGACTGTTGGCTCTCAGCGGCACACACGACTTTTGCTATGTTATACCATAGGTCGCAGTCTACCGATATAGAATCAAACGTAAACTGTTGGCTCTCCGCGGCACACACGACTTCCGCTATGGTATACACTACTCATAATCCCCAGGAACTAGTTTTGTCCGGACTCCTCACAGGATCAACTTTAGAACCCCCTCGGGCTCCAGGCAGCACCACCCAGTGGCACTCCTGAGAAGTTCATTTCAAGGGGACGCCTTTTTTTTTCCCAGAGCCATCATCAAAATATTTTATACTATACACACATAGTATCTTCAAATCATACACCTAGTATGATATCATACAAAGCTCTTTTACACAAAATCGATTATCCCAAAATCGATAATTCTCAAAATAGGCTTTCCAAAACTCAATATTGATTTTTCCCAAAAATCAAAAGCCTTTCCCAAAATCCTCATAAGATCCTTTATATATTCAGATTATATATATATATATATATATATATATATATATATATATATATAATTTTTTAAAACTTTGGATCCTTACTTTCTTGTATAAAACCCTTTTATACTCCAAACACTCTCAAAAACCATAGAAATATCCAATTTCCATCTTTATTCATTTCATATTTCTCAAAATATTCATTCAGATCAAAAGAACTATTTCACATTCCTTATTCACCTTTACATTAATCCCCATTTGGATTATTACTTCAATCCTTATCTCAGTTGGGTACTTTAATCAATAACAGTTTGAACTCCGACCAGTTTAGAAAAATAGCTTGAAAATTTTAAAAATAGGTAAGTAGTTGAAAAATAATTATTAGTTGCAAAATAATTGTAAAATAGTTAACTAATTGTAAAATAGTCGAAAAATAGTTGAATAATTCCAGAGATTTTTAGACAATTGAAAGATAGTAATTTATTTGTAAAGTAGTGGAAAAATAGTAAATAGTTTAGGAAACAATTGAAAAATATTTAAATAGCTCCAAAAATAATGGTAAAACAAATATATAATAAATTAGCTTTAAAAAGAAAAGCTGTATATATTTAATAGCTTAGAAAATAAGTTTATATCAAAATAATTTATATTGAAAATAGTCAAGAGCCAACTGTTCACCTCCCCAACAATTCAATTTAAATCTCCATTTAAAGTGACCCAATTCCAATTCAAATAACTCCAAATTCCATTGGACTTGATTAATTCCCAATTCAAGTTGAATCAATCTTGATTCTTTCCCAAAATTTAAATCAAATTCTAATTGATTTTAATCCTATTCAATTTTAACTATAATTTCATATTATTCCAATCAATTTGAATTATTATCGATTTAATTTCAGAATCCAAATCACTTCAATTTAATCCATTTCAATTTCCCATTTAAAATTTTTAAACTTATATATTTCAATCACCAATCCAATTACTTCAAAACAAATTAAATTTTGAACTAATTAAATTTCAATCTTGAATTTTAAACTACCTCGAATTATATAAATTCGAGTTAAATTCTCAAAGGTTGATTTAACCCTTTTTAAACCACATTAACCTTTATTTAAAGTTTTTAAACAATCTCAAATTTCTGAGTCCAATTCTTCATTTCAACTTATCTCGACTTATATTTTTTTATTATTCCATAAACATTTTATCAAGATTCCAGAATTTCAAATCCAAACCCAGTTCACAAACAATTCCAATTAAAAACATTTTGGTAGCAATTTCTCTTCTAGAAACTCGAAAATGAACATCGATGATGCTGCAGTCATCACCGACGTTATTTCCCAGTGACCGAAAGAGTTCAATGCTTTTATCTCCTTAAAAACATTTCGAAATATTTTTGATTTCAAATCTCCCAGATTTCAAATTCAACACAAAAATATTTTTGAAATAATTCTATTATTTCTCCAAAACCCTTGGAATCCACTTTCAAATCCAAAGGAAATTTAAATTTTCCCAAAAATTCCAAATTCCCTATCCATCCAATTCATATTTAAATATTACTCTGGAATTTTCATCTTACTTTATTTTCAAATATTCTCTGGAATTCTATTTCAAATTATAATCTAATTTATGTATGAAGTTTATTTCCATTTGTAAATTACATTCACAATCTATATTTCAAATTCGATTTTGTTATATTAGTTAATTCTTCAACTTTGGTTATAAGTTTCAATCTGGTCATATTTTATTTTACTTCTTAACTTAATTTCAATAATTTAACAACCAATCTCCTTAATATTTATTAGAAGAAAATATTGCTTTATATATATCAAAATGTACTTTTATATAAAATCATTTAAAATCTTTATAAGCAAATAACAAGTACGCGCTCATATATATATACACTCAACTCATTCTAGGTTATTATTGACCCTATTTTTAATGAGTACACCCACCAGAGCCAAGGTTCTCGCTTAACCTTCAGCTCTGATACCAACTGTAACGACCCGGAATTTTCGAAGCCGAAAATTCCAGATAGTTATGAAAAGAAGAAAGAGATAGAAATAGAAGAGCAGAAACACCAAACATCTCACAATCGCAGCGGAAAAAAAATAAAATAAATCATAACAGTTTACAAAAGATTATTATATCTGTCGATTACATTTAATATACATTAGAGTTTCACATTATATATACATACACTAAATATTTACAATTATCATGACTCAAGTGAGCAATAATATAAATACAGCGGAATACTCTATACGATAACGCCATCCAGCTCGCCTTCTGAGCTCCAGAACGTACCTACCTGAAAATCTGTAATACTCGGTCTGACCCGAGCATTACATCAAAGTAACACCCGGGTCGGGCTGGAAACCAGCGTGAGTAAACCCATCTAACATGGAATACAAAAGTATACAACTCATATAAACCCGGGGTAACTTGTATCAATTTAACAAATTCACGATTTGCTATAGGCAACACTTATTTCACACATCAATTTCTAAGTACCAAACTTAGATAAAATAATCCAATTCACTTAAATCATTTCATTTCAGTCTATTGGTTTCACAAATCAATTTATGAAAATTCGAAGTGGTTTCGGGTATTTCCTAATACCCGACTCGGGTCTCCTCGAAATCAATGTCATTTTAACCGAATTATTCAAGTGAATACAATTTTACTTTTAAACACTGGATGTCACCTTACTCAACATTTCATCACAGATAACCACTTTATTACCGTTCAATCCCACCATACAGAAACATATGGTATTACATAGCAACATGATTACATACCTTGGATAACAAATATTACAAGGTATTCATATATCATTTAAACATCCATAAGCAAGATAAATTAGCCATACCATTTCTAATTAATCTAATTTATCTACCGATGAATTAAGTTAATTACTTATTACTTATAAACCTTGCCCATTAATTAATCAATCATCCCTTAATTATTCATCTTGATCAATCATCCTTTAATTATTCATCTTGATCAATCATCCTTGATTAATCATTCTTTGATCACATTAAGTAATCCTTTAATTAATTACACTGAGTGATTAATATTTAATTACTTCCACTAAGTAATTATCCTTCAATTACCTTCCATCAAGTAATTTCCCACTAATTGATTCCATCTAGTAATTATCTATTAATTACTACACTATGTAATTATACTTCATTATTTACATTAAGTAATTATACTTATCCTGTCATCAAGTAATTCTCTTTAATTAATTATACTAAATTAATTTACTAAAATTAACCGCATTACTCAATTAGTTACATTGAATAATTAATTTCTTTAATTACTTCATTAAGTAATTTCCTTAACAATCCTCTAACATCAAGTAATTAACCTCTTAATTTCTTATTACTTAATTATTCCTTGACTAATTACCCTTGACTAATTAATTCTCAATTTAAAATCAATTTCACTTAATTAATTACACAATGTAATTATACCATAACCACTCACATTAATTAGTTATCTTTTAATTTATCACACTCATTAATTCTTAATTACTT
The DNA here is from genome assembly GCA_030765085.1 of Allium cepa. Taxonomy (NCBI): domain Eukaryota; kingdom Viridiplantae; phylum Streptophyta; class Magnoliopsida; order Asparagales; family Amaryllidaceae; genus Allium; species Allium cepa. The sequence continues at coordinate 131,034,570 of CM060940.1, read as the reverse complement.
TACTTAAGTAATTTGCCTTTAATTGCTTTTATCATTTAGAAATTTATTTAATAAATCTCAGAATTATGTTGTTTATTTGTCTAGAGTTTAACTTGAAACTTAAGTTTGATTAATAATTTAAATACTATTCCTATTAAAATTAACTACCTAACACTATTTAAATTTAACCTAAATAAATTTTTAGGTCTTAATAGAAATAAAACATATAATCAAGTCCTAAACTTAATTAAACTAAATAGATACCTTATCTAAAAAGTCATATAATCTAGGCCTTGAAAATATGATTTGAATCTTTCATATAAACTATGTTAGTATGGGAATCTCAGGCCCAACGTCAGAAAGTTCAACGGAAACCACTTTCCCAATTAAACCATAAATTTCCAAGGCCCAAACGAAAAAAAAAATCACGGCCTATCCTTCTTTCTTCGGCCCAAACTCTCAACTTTACTTTCCTTCTCCCTTTCTTGCTTCTTCCTTTATCCCATTACCTACTGCTACTACAACCATATGCACGAACAAGCCGTGCATGTGCACACACCATCGGAGTCGCACTGACCATCGGCGACCCCACCTTCCAGTCACTCTCGGCATCCTCAAACCCCCAGTCCATCTTGATTCCACGATGACATTCGATATAAAAATCGAGTTGAACACCATTACCAGCCAAGGAAACTTCTTTCCTATTTCACCTCGTACCACCATTCACGACCCCTAGATCTCCCACCGCTCTGCCTAGAGCTCCGACTAACCCTCTTCTTCCTGATCCCCCGGTACCGCAACCCCCTTGAGCCATCACAGCGTCGAAAAAATTCAACGAAATAACCCCATCCCAGCAACAGGCCCAAACCCTATTTTGGCTTTGCCAAGAAATTTCGATCGTCTGAAAAATCACGAACAATTTTGCCGAGTTCACAAGACTCTATACTTGCTTCACCTAAGATCTCGCGACCCCTAATTCCCTCGATCATCAGAGAATGGAGAAATCCCAGTTCACGGTCAACTTACAATTCCCTTTGATTTACAAGTCCAAAAATCATGATTTCACTTTTAAAATTCCTAGTTTTTGATGACAAATCAAATTATATTCCTGAAACAACAATTTGTTAGGGTCAAGATTTTGATGTGTATGAAAAATCCTACTGTACTTTCCAATTTCCTGATAATTGTTTGTTATTAACCCACAAAAATAATTTTAAAAATATTCTTAAGTTATTACAAACATCATTCCTTTAAAGATCATAACTTGAAACTATGTACACGGAGAGAATTTGATTTTCAAAGGTTTTAAGCTTAAATCTGCTGTTAACAGTGGCTTATCTGTATATTTGTATGAACAAATATGCACATATCTTTATCAACACAAGAATTTATCCAACAAGCCTTATTCACACAATATTACACTTATGCATCAGTTCTAGCATTAAAAGATGTGGATAAACTCACTTGTTTGTTTCAGATTCTAACCCTATCAGTACCTTGATGAAGATATATTGAATTTTTTTTTTTGTTAATTTCCAAATTCTGTTGTAAGATAGAGAGGAGAAACAAGCATATCCTATATACACAGATCAATCATACACTTATATACAGAGTTACATAAATATACAAGCATGCAACATCCATCATCATCAAGAATTTCACATGAATTAACATCCATTATCCTAAGAATTTCAGTTAAGTGTTTACTCACCTGCTTATGAAAGAACAGAGAGCAATCACTATTTGGAAACTGCAAGTTTATCCTTCCTTTAATCTTCCTGTTAGTTCAGCTGTTTTGTGGTTTAAGATTGGGAAATGATGATGCTATCTTTTCTTTTCTAGTTTGTTGTGTTCTGAGAATCACTAGAACAAGAAGTATATACATATATAAAAGGGTTTACAGGGGTAGGTGCTTCTAGTGCAAGCTTGTTTTCTATTAGTCAAAGTTTTAGTCTTGACCAAAGATTTTTTTGTCTTTAGTACAGCCATCCCTTGATATGATTTGTGAAACCTGAAAACTGAATTTTTTTTTCTACAGTTTGTATGCTTAGATTTGATATATTGTGAGCTTGAGAGGATATTCATTAAATGCTATGTCCCCCTTGTATGCTTACATGTATCTCTATATGAATTGATATGTATGTATATCCTTATACGTATTCTTGCCTTTCCATTTCCTGATGTATGTCTTTCTCATTTTTTTTATAATGTACATACTTATTCACACATGTACTTATATTCTTCATGTATACTATTATATAAATATAAACTCATACATAAACTTATGCATATGAATTTTCTTTTGTTCCATTTTACTCGCATTTACATATTGTCATTTCTTTATATAAAGTTGTATATGCATATATATATATATTTACATTTCACTATTAATAAAATATACATTTGTTTTGTATATATTTAATGATATCTTGTATCAAATTTTAAATGGGGGATTTATATACATTTCCTGTGAGATTCATCATATCCAGCGATTTTTATAATTTAATATTTAATATAGCATTTCAACCAATTCATAGATTCGGGTATTAAATATCAGAAAATTTATTTATTTGTTTAATAAAAGTTAATACCCCAATAATTAAATTCAATCAATCGTCCGATCAGCACACGTCAAAAATCCGGGTCGTCACAGAAATACATTATATATCGCATTTGCAAATTTTAAGGGAATCCCATACAAAGAAGCATATGATATACGAATTCTTTACTAACTTTGACATAAGCTTTATGTAATTCCATTTTCAAACAAATATTAATTGAGGTCATTCCAATAAACTCTCTCACCGTTTCATACGCCTGAAACAAATTTTCTATAATTAGTCTACCGAGATTAAAAGCATTTTTGTTTGAGATTATAGTATCTAAGTGTTACTTCATCCTATTACATGTCAGATTGGCTAAAATTTTGTATAAAACATTGCATAAAGAAATTGGTCTATAATCTAAAAGAGTATGTAGGTTTACGGTTTTTGGGTCAGACAAATAAAGGTATGATTTACCTCTTTTATAATTTTATCCGATTGCTGAATGTGCAACATTGCTTAAAAACATTCTCTTTAATAGTTTCCTGATGAATCTTGTAGAATTTTGAGTTGAAACCATATGCACCTAGAGAGTTATTGTCATCAATTTGGAAAACTGCTATCTTGACTTCCTCCATGTCAAAAGGCATCTTTGAGCATGTTCTGCATTTTTTGAAAGAATTATTTTGCATGTAACATGTGAAAATTTATGTTTAAACTGGAAATGTTAAATAGATTTGAAAAATATCAAATGATTTCCCTATTGAGATTTTCATTGGTATTAACCCAGCTTCCATGCGCATTCAGCATCATCTTGTTGGATGGACTTGATTTTGAATGTGAAACATTTTCAAGAAAAAATGTGTAGTTCTATCACCTTGAGCTAACCACTTCACTTTAGCTCTTTGAATGTAGTCAATGGCTTGTTTTTAAGTTGCTTGGATAGTTGGTTCACTTTCTTCCAATACAATTCTAAATCTTGTGCGTCATCTAGTTGATTGACTATTCGGGAGCATGCATCATCCCGTTCTTTCCTTAATGCTTCATTGGATATTTGAGTGGCAGAAGTCTCCATACTCCATTTTTAAGGCATGCTTTAGTTTTCTTTAGTTTGAAGCTGAAAAAGGGGATTTCCAGAGCAATTGAAGTTCCATTCAGCTTCCACCACACTCTTATAATCAGATTTAAAATGCCAAGAATTACTATATTAGAAAGATAATTTTTTCCTACCATGAGCCTTAACTGCGAAAGTAAAAATAATAAAGGCATGGTCGTTAGTGGAGCGATTAGCAAAATAAATCGAGAAAATAGGAAATTAGACATAACACCCTTTCTTAATAAAATCTTTTATCTGTTTTGTGATGCATCGACATGTTGGGGCCATCTCTCCATGTGTAAAAATTGCTTATACTAAGAGGTTTATATTTATTGGCTGCTCCAACACAATCTATATCTACTGACGAACTATAACCATCGTTGTTCATTCCATCATGGCCATATAAAATAGCATTGAGATCACTTGCACCTAGGGCTGTCAATGAAGATTCGAAAAATTCAAAATCCGTTTGCATCCATATTCGAAAAGCGGATTAATATTCGATATCCGAAAATACGGATGCAGATACAAAGATATCCGCATCCGAAAATTATGCTTCTGATTTTTGCCAAGATTATATTTTAAATTATGCGTGTTTTAGTGCAATGAAAGATATTTATTTATTGTTTTATTAAGTTTGTAGTTTATATTATATGCACTTAGTGCATATTAACTGCTCAAAACTATTTATTATCATTATATTTGTTTATTTTTAACATTTTTATAATGAATGGAATTGGAAAAAAAAATATAAACTAAAATTTTATATTTATATTTCTTAATTTATCAGTCATTAGCGGATAAGATAATTATCCGATATTCATCCGTTTCCATGGATGCGGATATCCGATATCCAAAAATAATTAAGGATGGGGATGCAGATGTGGATATGACACTATCCGCATCCGAAAGTATCTGTTGACATGTGATGTATTGTTCGTCGATAACATAAATTTATTATGTAAATAACGTGTAATGTATTGTTGGTCAATATAAAGAACGGAAACATCCCACTGTCTTTTGTCCGCACAACTAAATTTCTACTTTTTTTTCCTGATTATCATTACGAGCATTACGGCACGCGCTTTGCGCGTGAATTGTTTTTCTGCAGATTGTATATGTTTAGCGCATTTGAAAGAAAATGATTTGTATAAATTTTTAACCATATTTTTGCATTGAAATCATTTATTGTTAGTTTAAATTCTATTTTAAGTTGCAAAATCTAATATATTTTTTGAGTTTGAATTTTTATTTATATTATTAATTAATAATTTATTTGTTAGATCCTATGTTTAAGTTATATTAAGATTTGATAGTATTTGTAAATGGAATTTTTGAATTTGTAAAAGAATTTTATTTATTAGATCCTAATTTTAAGTGATATTAAAATTGATAACATTTGCATTTACTTTCTCCTTCTTCTTTATTGTTGAAAAAATAATAACTATGAGAAAAGAAAATTTCATCTCATTCTTCGCAATCAGATCCTAACTTTGATGAGAATGTGATGAAAATATAATTTCTTAACCTGATTTATTATGGCTTTTTTAATAGTGGCGAAAATTAGGGTTCAAAATTATTCTGTTGGACGCTTTCTTGTGTAAGAAAAAAACCTTGTAACTTTCTCATTTGCAATTTTGTTTTGAAGGTGAGTTTGAATTCTTTATTATTTGATTAATGATTTTAGATTAAACGTCAACGGTGATTAAGAAAAAATTAGAATAAATTAAATAAATGACAATTAGGTCAATTCGACTGTAATTTTATAGGAGGTCAAATTTGATTAGCATCACTCATGATAAAAAAAACTTTTTGAAAGAAAATAACCCACTCAAATCCAAAATGTAAGTGTCGGTAACAATGTTTTACTACATTTATTGTCCCCTTTTGAGAAAATCATTGTGGCGCTCTGTTGATTAACTTCCAAATCACACTTGAAAACTCCTACTAGTTCTAGATTTGAATAACACAATTTAGCCTTGAAACTACTAGCGATGTTGTTTCGTACCAATTGCTATTCAACTATCAATCGTTGACGAATCAGCTTGGGCGCTATCACCTCCGCTGACAACTCGAAGGAGCTTATGTCTGAACTACTTAAAAATAAGCTCCCTGCCTTTAATTTCATCATCTTTAATTACCACATTTTTAAGTAGCTTCTTGCAGTCAGATAAGATAAGTTCCAATCTAATATGGGTTGGAAGTTCAATATTTCTAAATGTTCTTGTATTTCATTCTACTCATACATGCCAAATCACTACTGTAATAGCAATATCCAATAAACAGTTGATTGATTTGTTTTATGTGTTCTTGTTTAGTACCTGATCGAAAATTTCATCAATGTTCCAACTGCTGGTAAGGATGATTCGAAGTTTGTCCTTAATTATCTGCCAAATGGTTTTGGAATAGGAGAATTCAAAAAAATGATTATGAGATTCGTCTCATTGTTTATAGAGTTTGCACTTCTGGTCACGGTAGGGTTCCATTTGCTTACTCGGTTAGTAGTGTTTAATCTGCTTGTTTTTGCTAGTAAAACACAAATTGACATTTTGGGTGATCATGCATAATTCCATATATGATTGCACCATCCTAAAACACTGTGATTCACCCCAACAAAATTCCATGTAGAAGAGAGAAAACTGACCGTTGCCTTATAGATTTCAAACCAAAAAATCCTCATCTTCATTTTGATTAATAGTAATACTAGATATTTGTTGGGTTATATGAGGAGGCAAATCGGACTTTTCCACTGTTTAATGGAAATAAGAGAGGAAGCACTCTTGTTAGGGCCTCCAACGATTGAGATAGATTCCCACTCCAGCATATTTTTCAACCACTGGTCATTGATGCTTGGATCAAACCATAAACTAGTACTATCTCCGTTTGCTATTTGTCCCTATGATTTTGATTTTTTCTGAACGTGTTTTGATTAGCAGTTTCCATGTACATGGAGCATTGTTATCCTAAAAAATAGTCCAAAGGTTTCTATTTTTATAGTATCTATTATTCATCCGTTGAGCCTATAAGCATCCTTCCGGCATTTTGCAAATATTTCCATGTAAGTTTTAGAGATATCGCTTATATAACATCTTTAGTTTTTCTAATCCCCGCTCCCCCTTCATAATTTGGTTTACATAAGTCATTCCAATTCAAGTTGTGTTGTTTATTTTTCCAAACAAAATTGGAACAAACTAAACTTATTTTGTTTATGACGGAGGCTGGTGACTAATGGAATTGAATCAAAAATATGATTATTAGATAGATCATATTTCCCAAATATATCGAATGCTTTCTTTTGTAAACACTAAAATGCCATCGACGTACAATAAACGAGCGAGGAGTGGTTCAATAAAAAGAACAAGGGTTTTTTTTGCCTTCATAGAAATCCATGTCAAGCAACATTAAGAAATACTCCAATGCAATTGCAAAGAGAAAGAGGGACAGAAGGACCCTTTGTCTTATACCTTTGCTACTACTATCATACCGGGCCACCGTCAATTATGTTTGAGAAGGTAGTAAGAGAAATACATTATATATCACATTTGCAAATTTTAAGGGAATCCCATACAAAGAAGCATATGATATATGAATTCTCTACTATCTTTGAAATAAGCTTTATGTAACTCCATTTTCAAACAAAGATTATTTGAGGTCTTTCCATTGAACCCTCTCACCATTTCATATGCCTGAAACGAATTTTCTATAATTAGTCTACCGAGATTAAAAGCATTTTTGTTTATTGAGATTATATTATATAATTGTTACTTCATCCTATTACATATCAGATTGGCTAAAATTTTGTATAAAACATTGCACAAAGAAATTGGTCTATAACCTAAAAGCGTATGTGGGTTTACGGTTTTTGGGTCAGACAAATAAAGGTATAATATACCTCTTTTATAATTTTTCTCGATTGCTGAATGTGCAACATTGCTTAAAAACATCTTCTGATGAATCTTGTAGAATTTTGAGTTGAAACCATATGCACCTAGAGAGTTATTGTCATCAATTTGGAAAACTGCTATCTTGACTTCCTCCATGTCAAAAGTCTTCTTTGACCATGTTATGCATTTTTTGAAAGAATCATTTTGCAAGCAACATGTGAAAAATTATTTTTAAACTGGAAGTGTTAAACAAATTTGAAAAATATTGAATGACTTCCCAATTGAGATTTTCATTTGTATTAACCCGGTTTCCATGTGCATCTAACATCATCTTGTTAGATGGACTTGATTTTGAATGTGAAACACTTGCAATAAAAAAAGTGCAGCTCTATCACCTTGAGCTAACCACTTCACTTTAGCTCTTTGAATGTAGTCAATGGCTTGTCTTTTAAGTTGCTTGGATAGTTGGCTCGCTTTCTTCCGATATAATTCTAAACCTTGTGCATCATCTACTTGATTGACTATTCGGAAGCATGCATCATCCCGTTGTTTCCTTAATGCTTCACCAGATATTTGAGTGGTAGAAGTCTCCATACTCCATTTTTAAGGCATGCTTTAGTTTTCTTTTGTTTTGATAAAAGCTGATGAAGGGGATTTCCAAGAAATTGAAGTTCCATTCAGCTTCCACCATACTCTTATGATCGGATTTAAAATGCCAAGAATTACTATATTAGAAAGATAATTTTTTCCTACCATGAGCATGAAATGAGAAGGTAAAAATAATAAAGGCGTGGTCGTTAGTGGAGTAATTGGTAAAATATACCGAGAAAAGAGGAAAATAGACATAACACTCTTTGTTAATGAAAACTTTTGTCTGTTTTGCTATGCATCGACATGTTAGGGCCATCTCTCCATGTGTAAAAATTGCTTATACTAAATGGTTTATATTTATTGGCTACTCCAACACAATCTATATCTGCTGACGAACTATAACCATCGTTGTTCATTCTATCATGGCCATATAAAATAGTATTGAAATCACTTGCAACTAGGGCTGTCAATGGATATCTGAAGAATCCAAAATCCGTTTGCATTCATATTCGAAAAGCGGATAAATATCCACATTCGAAATCTATCCTTCTGATTTTTGCCAATATTATATTTTAAATTATGCGTGTTTTAGTACAATGAAAGATATTTATTTATTGTTCTATTAAGCTTATCGGGATATATCGAACGTTGTTTCGATGAGTCTGAGATCGGATTTGTGATCCGAAAATGTGACGACCGCCCATGACTCCTACACGGAAACAAGGGAATGGTGCGCTGAAAGTGTGCCAGGCAGCCATGAGTGACCGCCAAGGGTAAAATAAACATCGCAGACTCTATCGTAAAACTCACAGCGCATGGATAAAATACAATAGAGAAATATAATATAGTGAAGCTCCCATAGAACAGAATAGCATCATCTAATCATAATAGCTTTATACATGGTCTGAATCATGAATACAAGAAGCCTCACTACATAGCACTCAGAGTAATCAACAATTAGCGGAATATCCGGTACATAGAATATGAAAATAATATGTAAAGCCTCCTGCTCGTCTTCGTCATCATCAGCGTGAGCCACTAAGATCAGCACCTGCCACCTGTCACCTAGTCTGCCCATCCCAAAACATGGATGAACAGCCCAAGGTAATAAGAGGAGACATAAAACCTTGAGTCAGACAATAATCTTAGTGAGCAGTAAATCAACTATCAAACATACCAAAGGAACATAAAGGATAAAAGGAATAGGAACCCAAATCATCCCACTCCACCTCTTTCTACAGTGATAGCCCCCCGACTCACACTAAGGAGAAGCAAGCATACATGGCAGACAATTAAAGTAAAGCAGTAATCATTCGAGTCAAGGTCGATGTTTTCCAAATACAAACCCCCAAGGCCTAAACCAAGATTAGATAAGCACCCGGAAAACACCGCTCCTGAGACCGAATGATGATACAACCAAACGTCCAAACATCCATGACTCTGGCTATCACTGTTATCATTTCCTTGATTTCACCGTTAGTTGAATGACCACTTGTCAAGGGCTAATGGTAACCCCCGGTTCTAGACATAACTCCACACGTCGTCGCAGCCCGTGCCTAGGAATTTTCACAACTACCCAGAGTACTAGCACGTCGTCGCAGCCCGTGCTTGGAACGTCGTCGCAGCCCGTTCCAATGTACTCTTGCTTTGAGCATGCTAGAACCTTCAACAACGATGAGATCACAGCCTCCTAGTCATCCTCCTCGACGACTATTTTCATACTAGCTCAAGCGCCTCTCAAGCTAACCATTATCAACCAACTCGCATCGTATCATTGAGTTATCAACATGCTTGGGATGATCCCGTCTGGATTAAACCAAGGCTATCTCACATCATGCTTCGCTTTATCGCATCATAACAAAGTCCCATCTCAACATCATGGCTTGCCTCGTCGCATCATGGCAAAGTCCCATCTCAACATCATCTAATTCATACATATGAGCTTCAACATCCGCTTCATATGCCACAAGCAGCTTTCCTTATTCAAGAGCCTCTTCCGTAGCTTTTGAATCGTCTTTGACCATACTTGTCCAAATCTATCAACTAGATAACTTATTCACAACAATCAAACAAGGCAAACATTAATCCAAATAAGTAGTCAATCAAGATCTAAATATGCATTTATAACTAAAATGGCAATTTCGTAAATAAATGGGTAAGGATCTATCATACATGAATCAAGGGTTTTTAGCATAGATCTAACATATATAAATCATGGGTTTTGTCTCTACAACTTGATAAATGAACTTGCATAAGTAAACGTCTTCATAAGTAATGGATCTACACTTGGATCTAAAGAAGTATGCATAAAATCACTATCTACAACACTTCAACAAACCACCAATCCAATATACTCCTTTGGGTCCGCGTGAGAGATAACCACCACTCACCGAATCACCCAAACACTTCAAAAACTAATCACTTCAGATCTGGACAGCAAGGATTCAAGCTTGATTCGTCGAAATGTTGCTTGAAACGATGGAATCTAGCTTTGTTGGATGAAGATCTTCAACTTTGACTCTTGGATCTTCGATCTTGGATGGATGTTGGAATCAGATTAGAGTGGAGAAAAGAAGATGAAGAAATGTTGTAGTCGAGCTCTCAAAATGGCAGCACTTCGTTGCTTCAAAATCCGGTGCCAAAAGGTGAAGAAATGGTCACGTATTTATAGGCTGGTCGCCCCCTAACTCGGTCAGGTCTTAACTCGCTCGGAGTTAACTCGCTCGGTCTTAGGTCGTTGCCGACCTAAGAATCTCCCCGACCTAACTTAGGTCGCTGCCGACCTAACTCACCCCACACAAGGCCTATCCAACGACCTAAACAAAAGCGCGGGTTAACTAAGCCGCTTACACGATCTAACGGTCCCAAAGCTACGCGACTTAACACTAAGTCGCTCAAGCGACTTAACACACTGGGTTTTCACGACCTAAAACATAACGAGCTATCTACTCTACGACCTAACTAAGTCGCTAACGACTTACGACTTAGAAGGACCACTCGACCTAGCTTCCTTAGGTCGCTCCAAAACCCCTCCGACCTAACAACCATACGACCTAACCCCTTAGGTCGTTAACTCCACTATCTCCTAACTCGCTAGCTATGCTAACTCGCTAACAACCTTAACTCGTAACCCGCCCACTTCTTAACCCATTAACTCTTAGGTCGGCCAGGTCCTATGAGTCGTTAACTCGGCAACTATCTTAACTCGGTCAAGCTCTATAGGTCGGTCACTTCCTTATGTCGTCTACGAGCTAGCCTCTACTCCAGTTAACTTCTCCATACAGTCTAACCTCCACACGACTTAGGCTAAGGACGACTTAAACAACACTAACGACCTAGAAATTCTACGATATATCGACACGTAAAATACGGGTCGTTACATTCTCTCCCCCTTAGGAATTTCGCCCCCGAAATTCCAAGCAAACAACAGCAACCAAAACTATTCCGCATGCCTACCATCCATAGCAATCAATAAACCATGCATCCCATTCTAGCCTAGCATGCAGAATTCTAAGATTAGAATAGGCTACAAATTCATGAGATGTCACGACACCTTAGGGCCATACCTCGAAGAGTTCAGGATGAGCTGCCTTCATCCTCTCTTCCTCCTCCCACGTACAGTCGTTAACATCATCACTCCATTGTATCTTGAGCAACGTAATCGTCTTCCTCCTAAGCTGTTTCGTGTCGGTTTCAACAACACGAAGCGGCTTACGAGGTCTCGTAACCACCGGATCAACCTCCAAGTCTTCACAGCTATCAGCAGAAACCACCATATTTGAGTCGTGCACATACTTCCGTAGATAAGATACATGAAAAACATTGTGCACACCCGCCATCTTTTCCGGTAACTCCAATCTATAAGCGAGCTTTCCAATTCGCTCGATAATCGGGAATGGTCCAACAAATCTTGGAGTCAATTTTCCTTTCTTCCCGAATCTAATAACATTCTTCAATGGAGAAATCTTCACAAAAACCATATCACCCACGTCGAATTCCAAATCCTTACGACGATTATCGGCATAACTTTTCTGACGATCTTGGGCTGCCTTCATTCGTTGCCGAATGATTTCTATACAATCCGAAGTCTGTCGAATCATCTCTGGCCCAAGTATCAGCTTTTCTCCAGTTTCCAACCAACATGTCGGAGAGTTACACGGTCTTCCATACAATGCCTCATATGGTGCCATACCAATACTCGACTGATAACTGTTATTATACGCAAATTCCACTAAATGAAGATGATCTTCCCATGATCCTCCGAAATCCAAGACACACGCTCTCAAGAGATCTTCCAAAACTCGGTTGACTCTCTCAGTCTGACCATCTGTTTGGGGATGATAAGCTGTACTCAAACACAACTCGGTTCCCAAAACTTCCTGAAAGCTCTTCCAAAATCCACTAGTGAACAATGGATCTCGATCGCTGACTATACTCTTCGGAATACCATGGAATCGAACTATCCACTTAACATACAATTCAGCCAACTTCGATGCAGTCCTAGTCGATCGAACAGGAATGAATCTTGCACTCTTGGTCAACCGATCTACTATGACCAAAATCCCTTCATTCCCTGCTCTGGTTCTAGGTAGGCCATCGATAAAATCCATCGACACTTGCTCCCACTTCCATATAGGAACCTCTAATGGCTGAAGTAATCCACTGGGCTCTTTCTGCTCTGCTTTCACCAACTGGCAGTTCATACATTTGGAAATAAAATTTCCAACATCCTTCTTCATACCTTCCCAGTAGTAGGTTCTCTTCATGTCCCGATACATCTTATTTCCACCTGGATGAATCGTCAACTTCGAGTGATGACTTTCCCTCAGAACTTCATCTCTCAATTCGTCGATATCGGGAACAACTAGTCGTCCTTGCTTACGAAGCCAACCCTCTCGATCGACTTCGAATCTTTTATCCTTCTCTGGGTCCAATCCAGATTCCAAATCACGGATAATCTTGACAAGCTTATCGTCTCGCTTTTGGCTCTCGCCAATTCTTTCCACAAGAGTAGGCCTTATCGATAAGTTTGCCAACATCTTAGGTTCCAATTCACATCTAGGCCTGAAATAAAATCCAGCTAAATACTCGAGACTCTTCCATTCCGAAAACATGGCTCCCAATCCTGCATGTCTTCGACTCAACGCATCAGCTACAGCGTTACCCTTTCCCGGAGTATAAGCTATACCAAAATCATATGATGCTAAAAACTCCAACCATCGTTGCTGCCGAAGATTCAAATCCTTTTGGGAGAAAAGATACTTCAACGACTTGTGATCTGTAAACAACTCGAATCGAACTCCCAATAGATAGTGTCTCCACATCTTCAGAGCAAAAACAATCGCCGCTAACTCCAAATCATGAGTCGGATAATTCCTCTCGTGTGGCTTCAGTTGTCGACTTGCATATGCAACAACTCTATCCTTCTGCATCAGCACTGCCCCAAGTCCAGTACCACATGCATCGGTGTAAACCACCATCTCATCATTCCCCTTGGAATAACCAAAACAGGAGCACTCGTCAGTCGCTTTTTCAGGATTCCAAAGGCTTGCTCACACTTAGCATCCCAACTGAATACCTGATTCTTCTTCGTCAATCCTGTTAACGGTGCAGCTATCTTGAAAAAGTCCTTGATAAACCGACGATAATACCCTGCTAATCCAAGAAAACTTCTCACATCAGATGCATTCTTAGGTCTAACCCAATCCTGGATCGCTGCCACCTTAGCGGGATCAACCGCTATTCCATTTCCAGAAATAACATGGCCTAAGAATCTCACTTCACTCTTCCAGAAGTGACACTTCGAAAACTTAGCCTTCAGCTGATGTTCCCGTAAGATTTCCAAAACAATACGCAAGTGCGTCTTGTGCTCTTCCTCAGTTCTGGAGTAAATCAGAATATCATCCACGAACACAAGTAAAAACTTGTTCAACTGATCTCTGAACACTCTATTCATAAGATCCACAAAATATGCTGGTGCGTTAGTCAATCCAAACGGCATTACCAGCCACTCATAAAAACCGGATGGTGTCCTAAAAGCAGTCTTCGGCACACTATCCTTAGCCACTCTCAACTGGTGAAATCCCGTTGCCAAATCCATCTGAGAGAACACCTTAGCCTCGTGAAGCTGATCAAACAAGTCATCTATTCTCGGCAATGGATACTTGTTCTTCTTAGTCACCTTATTCAGCTCACGATAATCAACACACAACCTCAACGATCCATCCGCTTTGGTTGCGAACACAACTGGTGCACCCCATTCGGACACGCTACGCCGAATGAATCCTTTCCGCAAAAGGTCATCAACTTGCACCTTCAACTCTTGTTGCTCCCTAGGCGCCATCCGCCTAAGAGGCATTACAACAGGTCTGGCTCCCTCAACTAGATCGATACGAAACTCGATCTCCCTATGCGGCGGTAATCCTTTGACTTCGTCAAAGACATCCTCAAATCCATTCACAATAGGCACCGATGACAGTCCATCCCGTGGAACAACCAGCGAATACATGAAGCTCATGAAGACGCCTTCCTCATGCTTACATCGTATCACAACCTTTCGCCCTTCCACATTCCCGACTGTCACCTCTAGCCTCTCACAATCAATCCTTGCCGCATACTTCCTAAGCCAGTCCATACCCAAAATAATTCTGAACCCCGCAAAGTTCAGAACAAAACAATCACAAACAAAAGAGCAATCATGACTCATCACAACTAGACCACGGCATATCATACACAAACATGACGAACCCCCAACTGGATTAGTCACAACCAATGGCCTATCAACAATATCCGGTTCCAAACCTAACCGGCCTACAAGATCATCACAAACAAAAGAATGCGACGCTCCAGTATCAAACAACACTTTAACTGGAACACCACAAATGGAAAGAGTACCTTGAACCACCACACTCTTCCCTTTCTCTTCAGCAGTAAGAGCTTTTGAAAACGACGGCACAGCTCCCAAAGCATAAGCTTGTACAATCTGCCTGTCCTTCCTCGGTTCTGGACAATCTTTCCTGAAATGCCCTGGTTTGTCACAGTTGTGGCATTTCGCCGGCGCTTTTGGATTCCTACAATCCTTGGAGAGATGGCCCTTCTGCTGGCAATTATAGCAAGTCATTTCGCCCCTCGGCTTCTTCTGGCCATCCTTACCCTTCTGTTGTTGTTGCTTCCTCTTCTTGTTTCCACCCTTCTGTGGCTTAAACCCTTCCTTGGTTGCAGCAACAACAGAACTCTCCCTAGGAAACAAACTCTCATGCCTGAGAGCTTTCTCCACAAGCTTCTCAAACGGATCGTCCAGATGATCCACCAACTGTCTTCCAAGATAAGCATCCAAACCGGTCACAAACTTCTCATTCTTCTGATAGGGAGAATCAATATACGATCTAGCATACTTGGACAAAGCCTCAAATTCAGAAACATACTCAAGAACCGATCTTCCACCTTGCTTGAGCTCAACAAACTTCTTGAACAAAACAGACTTCTGAGCCGTAGAGATGAACTTGGCTTCAAATCTAGCTTGGAACTGCACCCAAGTAATCTCTTCCTCCGGAGTATCTATGGTGATAGAGTTCCACCAATCAGCAGCTCTTCCTTGAAGCTGTCTTGATGCAAGCTTTCTTTTAGTTGCATCCTCAATTCCCAAGTCACCAAAGATCCTTCTACAAGCATCTATCCATCTTTGGACTTCAATGGTTGACTCTGTCCCCAAGAAAACCTTTCCTCCAAGAGCAGTATAATCCTTGCACAACTTAGCAAAATCCACTGGCTTTGGAGCTTGAACTTGAATTCCAACATCTACCGCTAACCCTGGAGTTGGTATCCTTCTCATGATCGAAGTCATCATCGCTTCGAACATAGCTCCATAATCAGCAACTCCATCAGCAGCACGACCTTCCCTGGCAGCTGGTCTCCCTTTTCGACTCATCCTTAATATCTACAAAAAGGAATGATTAGAACACCTTTGAGAAACAACTGCACAAGGAGTTCAAATCCTTCTAAGCTACTATAATATATATATATATATATAGTAATCATCCATCAAAATACAATTACGTCTCTCTTACGGAGTTACGTCAGCGAGCGTTGGCTAAAATCGATTAACCTCGCTCTGATACCAAATGTGACGACCGCCCATGACTCCTGCACGGAAACAAGGGAATGGTGCACTGAAAGTGTGCCAGACAGCCATGAGTGACCGCCAAGGGTAAAATAAACATCGCAGACTCTATCGTAAAACTCACAGCGCATGGATAAAATACAATAGAGAAATATAATATAGTGAAGCTCCCATAGAACAGAATAGCATCATCTAATCATAATAGCTTTATACATGGTCTGAATCATGAATACAAGAAGCCTCACTACATAGCACTCAGAGTAATCAACAATCAGCGGAATATCCAGTACATAGAATATGAAAATAATATGTAAAGCCTCCTGCTCGTCTTCGTCATCATCAGCGTGAGCCACTAAGATCAGCACCTGCCACCTGTCACCTAGTCTGCCCATCCCAAAACATGGATGAACAACCCAAGGTAATAAGAGGAGACATAAAACCTTGAGTCAGACAACAATCTTAGTGAGCAGTAAATCAACTATCAAACATACCAAAGGAACATAAAGGATAAAAGGAATAGGAACCCAAATCATCCCACTCCACCTCTTTCTACAGTGATAGCCCCCTGACTCACACTAAGGAGAAGCAAGCATACATGGCAGACAATTAAAGTAAATCAGTAATCATTCGAGTCAAGGTCGATGTTTTCCAAATACAAACCCCTAAGGCCTAAACCAAGATCAGATAAGCACCCGGAAAACACCGCTCTTGAGACCGAATGATGATACAACCAAACGTCCAAACATCCATGACTCTGGCTATCACTGTTATCATTTCCTTGATTTCACCGTTAGTTGAATGACCACTTGTCAAGGGCTAATGGTAACCCCCGGTTCTAGACATAACTCCACACGTCGTCGCAGCCCGTGCCTAGGAATTTTCGCAACTACCCAGAGTACTAGCACGTCGTCGCAGCCCGTGCTTGGAACGTCGTCGCAGCCCGTTCCAACGTACTCTTGCTTTGAGCATGCTAGAACCTTCAACAATGATGAGATCACAGCCTCCTAGTCATCCTCCTCGATGACTATTTTCATACTAGCTCAAGCGCCTCTCAAGCTAACCATTATCAACCAACTCGCATCGTATCATCGAGTTATCAACATGCTTGGGATGATCCCGTCTGGATTAAACCAAGGCTATCTCACATCATGCTTCGCTTTATCGCATCATAACAAAGTCCCATCTCAACATCATGGCTTGCCTCGTCGCATCATGGCAAAGTCCCATCTCAACATCATCTAATTCATACATATGAGCTTCAACATCCGCTTCATATGCCACAAGCAGCTTTCCTTATTCAAGAGCCTCTTCCGTAGCTTTTGAATCGTCTTTGACCATACTTGTCCAAATCTATCAACTAGATAACTTATTCACAACAATCAAAAAAGGCAAACATTAATCCAAATAAGTAGTCAATCAAGATCTAAATATGCATTTATAACTAAAATGGCAATTTCATAAATAAATGGGTAAGGATCTATCATACATGAATCAAGGGTTTTTAGCATAGATCTAACATATATAAATCATGGGTTTTGTCTCTACAACTTGATAAATGAACTTGCATAAGTAAACGTCTTCATAAGTAATGGATCTACACTTGGATCTAAAGAAGTATGCATAAAATCACTATCTACAACACTTCAACAAACCACCAATCCAATATACTCCTTTGGGTCCGCGTGAGAGATAACCACCACTCACCGAATCACCCAAACACTTCAAAAACTAATCACTTCAGATCTGCACAGCAAGGATTCAAGCTTGATTCGTCGAAATCTTGCTTGAAACGATGGAATCTAGCTTTGTTGGATGAAGATCTTCAACTTTGACTCTTGGATCTTCGATCTTGGATGGATGTTGGAATTAGATTAGAGTGGAGAAAAGAAGATGAAGAAATGTTGTAGTCGAGCTCTCAAAATGGCAGCACTTCGTTGCTTCAAAATCCGGTGCCAAAAAGTGAAGAAATGGTCACGTATTTATAGGCTGGTCGCCCCCTAACTCGGTCAGGTCTTAACTCGCTCGGAGTTAACTCGCTCGGTCTTAGGTCGTTGCCGACCTAAGAATCTCCCTGACCTAACTTAGGTCGCTGCCAACCTAACTCACCCCACACAAGGCCTATCCAACGACCTAAACAAAAGCGCGGGTTAACTAAGCCGCTTACACGATCTAACGGTCCCAAAGCTACGCGACTTAACACTAAGTCGCTCAAGCGACTTAACACACTGGGTTTTCACGACCTAAAACATAACGAGCTATCTACTCTACGACCTAACTAAGTCGCTAACGACTTACGACTTAGAAGGACCACTCGACCTAGCTTCCTTAGGTCGCTCCAAAACCCCTCCGACCTAACCCCTTAGGTCGTTAACTCCACTATCTCCTAACTCGCTAGCTATGCTAACTCGCTAACAACCTTAACTCGTAACCCGCCCACTTCTTAACCCATTAACTCTTAGGTCGGCCAGTTCCTATGAGTCGTTAACTCGGCAACTATCTTAACTCGGTCAAGCTCTATAGGTCGGTCACTTCCTTATGTCGTCTACGAGTTAGCCTCTACTCCAGTTAACTTCTCCATACAGTCTAACCTCCACACGACTTAGGCTAAGGACGACTTAAACAACACTAACGACCTAGAAATTCTACGATATATCGACACGTAAAATACGGGTCGTTATAGAAAACCACTTCGATCCAACGAGTACGTTTTCGTAATGAAGACAAGAACATATAGTCGAAGATGGAGTGTGAAGTGCAAGGGATATTCGCTACTAATCCTTAGGGTGATTCCAAAATGGATGTAGTAGGAATAGTGCCTTCGGTTTCGTTCGGACCGAAAACGGACTTGTATGGATGAATGCTATCAGTACATGTCATTAGAGGACAATGACCATTCTAAGTGAATATTTCTAAAAAGGTAGCGCTTAGTGTCGAGCCTCATCAACCGAGAATGACTAAAAATCAAGGGAGATGCAGCAAGGCCAAGTGAGTCGCACCCAAGTAGGGTACGGCTACCCCTATCTAGAGTCCCTTTTATTCGACCGTATGGCAGTTGCTAATCCTAACCGCACAGTAATCTTATTCGAGCTATCCACTTTAAGGAGTGGTCCAGTTTTGTGTAGTAGGGGATCGCGGAGTGGTCCTCGGTACGCTGATTTAGATAGGTACCGTGACAGTGGTACCCAAATGCCCAGTCATTCAGTTGGAAATCCATTCTCCAATACATGCCTTTACGGTTTTGATTGTAGAGCCTAGTATTGCTGGAATTTAATTAATGTAACAATTTCAGCAATTTGAATAAGTATTTATGCTTAGACACTATTATAATATCAAAGGATTTGATATGAAATTTTTTGGTTATCGTAAGGTAAAAACCCATCGTGTTTATTTGCGGCGCGGTCTTATGAGATATCTTTGATTTTCAAAAGGATTTTTGGACTTCAATAATTCAAATTGAGTGTATTTACTCACGCTGGTCTTCCTGACTGACTCGTGTGTTATTTTATTATAATGCTCGGGTCAGACCGAGTATCACAGATACATGATAGGATGCTATCGAGCCTAGGAGACGAGCTGGATGACGAAGACATATATCACGTATCTGATTTATATTTCGCTGTGTATTGTAAGCTGTATAATCAGCTTTTGTGAGGATAAGTTATTATAACTGTCCAGTATTGTGCTATTGGTGTATTGTACTCTGATGATGTAATGTCTAAAAACAGTAATGGTCCTTTTTGTGTACAAATATGTTGTTATCTATTATATATTATTCCGCTGCAATTGTAAGATTCCGTGTTGTTATTTCCATTTTCTTCTTCTACCTCTTTCTTCTTTTCCTAACGATCCGGTATTTCTAGCATCCGATTATTCGGCATGTAATACAGTGGACGTATTGATGTCGATTTTTGAAGGTTCAAAATTTCGGACCATGACATACACAGAGAGGGTACTTTTAACACTTGTTGGCGGGCGGTGGTCTTGTCGGAGTTCGTTGACGAAGTGCAATGGGTGACGACCATGGTGAAGCTCTTTAGGAAAGAATTCATTGTATCTTGTCTGAGAGTTGCTTGGAGTAAAAGGATGTAAGTGGAATTGTTAGGCTTGGATGTAAATATATATCAAGGTGGAGATTGTTAGATTTCGGTAATGCAATATTCATATTAAAGAAAATTTGAAAGATATTGTTGATTTCGGTGATATTATATTTCCAAGTAAAGAAGATTTGAAAGATATCTGAGATAGTTACTCAAATATATTGCATTTTTTATTGTATTAAAGAGGATAATGAATTATCTTGACGAGAAGAAGAGCGATTTGAAAGATTAAAGTTATCAAACAATTTCCCAATCAGCTGATTAAAGAAGAAATCTTATCATGCGCGTGCAAATTGAAAGAAACTGAAAAATCAAATAGATAAACGTTTCTCATGTGAATAGGAGAATTAACGAGGCATTGATTTATAACACTACTAGAAAAAACAATTATTCCGACAGCTTCAAGCGACGGCTTTCGATGGCCAATTTTCGACGGCTTTCGACGGGCCGTCGGCGGCCGTCGAAAGCCGTCGGAAAATCGCGATTTACAGGGCTCAACCGAGCCTTCTTCTTCCTCATTCTGCATACGAAATTTCTAAAGCCAAAATCCCAAAATCTCTTCCCCAAGATTCTAATCATCAATTTCGAGCTTTCGGATCCTCCCCGGCTGCGTAATCAACGTCTATTGCTCTCTAGCTCAGGTATAATCTCTTATTTTCGCCAAAAATTCAGTTTTTACCCTAATTCTGGATTTGCATAAGTTGATAAATTAGGGCTAATTGTTGATTGAAATTGTTTCCAATAGTGTTATTATAGTTTTTAGCATTCCATGGTATTCCCATTTCATCTTTTATCGTGGAATTGCGAAAAACATGTATAATTTGTGGTTGTTCGTGTATATATAAATCGTTGTGTATGCCTTGATTCTACGATTGTATATGTGTGTAGCGCTGCTATCATTGTATCGTGTTAGTTGGAATAAAATAAAATGAGTGTACGAGCTATGAATATTATATTGTGCACGTATTGACTTATGCAACAAAAAAAATACGTCGAATGAGCCTTAAGTTGACATAATACGTCAAATAAATGTGTTAAATTAAAATATATTTTTGTAAATGTGAACAGTTAGTACAACTGTATTTTTTCGTAAAATGCGCACATGTAATTGACAAATGTCCCATAGAGAGTTTTTGGCCTCGTCTGACGAGTGTTGTACATGATCGTTGTATAAATAGTCGTTTTTTTCGAAAAACGACCATTTATATTCATCCGTTACAATGTTTGTTGGATTTGTCCCTGTATTGGACAAGTTATGAACACAGTAAGCATTTACATTTTTTATACTACTTCGTCTCAAACGGTTCATTAAATTTCGGCCTAACTTTTCTTTTTTGTTTCATCCGTACACGCATTGTGTACAATGCAGGAAACAAAAGGGAAATGCTGTAGAAATTTTTTTGAATCATTCGAGACGAAGTAATATGCGAAATGTAAATGCTTACTGTGTTTGTAATGGGAAGTAGGATGTCTGACCATGGAAAAAAAATTTGTACAATTTTTTATATCGATACGTTAAAAAATAAAATGTGCCCTTTTTGAAAATATTTTTAAATTTGTGAAGTAGTTCTTTAAATTCAAATATTATACGACCATGAAAATAATCTTTTTCGAATTTGTATTCTTGAAAATAAATATTAAATTTTGAACTTCTCATTTTGTCAAATAGGAAAAATGATTGATTATTTTGTTGATCGGAGGAGATGGATGTACCAAAGAAAAGGACGGAGGGGCTCAATAAAAGAAGATTTTTATAATGGTATAAATATATTTGTTGAATTTGCTTTAAGTAATAACGGAAACGATCCAGAAATTCGTTGTCCGTGTAGTAGGTGTAGACATTTGAAGTATTTGTTATCAGATATTGTGAAAGTTCATTTATGCCTAAACGGTTTCGTACCCGAGTATTATGTTTGGGATCGGCATGGAGAAGTTGTAGCAAATACTCCTGTAAATTCTGAAAGTGTCGTTAACGAAATAGTTATGACGACCCGTATAGAAAATATGCTCGAAGATGCAACAGATCAATGTTTCCTATGGTTGAAGTTGACGACGACGATGGAAATGTTGAAGAACCAAATATTGAAGCAATTTTTTTTAATGATTTACTAGATGCTGCTAAGAATATTTGGGATGGTTGTAAAAGTGGCACTCAGCTGTCATTAATCGCAAAATACATTGCGAAGAAGTCAAAATACAACATCGTTGAAGCTGGGTTTATGGTTGTTGTACAAGCTGCAAAAAGACATATGCCGTCCGATAATCTAATGTGTGAAAATCACTATGAAGTTAAAACACTTATGTCCACTTTTGGTTTACCTTATCAGAAAATAGATACATGCTTAAAAGGCTACATGTTGTTTTGGAAAGAAGACGCAAACCTTAAAAATTGTAACCAGAAGAGATACAAACCAAGAAAAAAGAAGGAGAAGGAAGTTCCGTACAAGCGTATGCATTACTTACCCATAACTCCAAGACTTCAAAGATTATATGCATCTTCTGTAACTACATCTAATATGAGATGACATAGCGTGAGAACGGAGGAAGAGGGTACGTTGACACATCCGGCCGATGGAGAAGCATGAAAGCATTTCGATAAATCGTATCCAAATTTTACAGCGAAGAGTCAAAATGTTAGACTAGGATTATGTACAGACGGTTTTTCTCCATTTTCTCAATTTGGTTCTAAATATTCATCATGCCCCATTATCGTCACACTGTATAATTTACCTCCATGGATGTGTATGAAAACACAATATATGTTTCTTACTGTTGTCGTTCCTGGCCCCGACGATCCGACACAAGGAATCGATGTATATTTACAACCGTTGATTGAGGAGTTGAAAATACTGTGGAACGAAGGAGTAGAAACATACGATGTGTACAAGAAGTAATTTTTCCGTATGTTTGCTTCTTTGTTGTGGACTATAAGTGATTTTCTTGCCTATGTAATGCTTTCAGGATGGAGTACTGCCGATCGTCTAGCATGTTCATATTGCATGGATGAAATACGAACGTTTTCTTTACCTCATGGTAAGAAAATTTCATGGTTTGACTGTCATCGATGTTTTCTCCATGTAAATCATCCCTTCAGAGGAGACAAGAAAAACTTTTTAGCTAATAGAGTAGAAACCAGACAACCACCGACGATATGGTCAAGCGAAGACATATATGAACTTGTTAGGGACTATCCAAAGATATATGAAACTTGAGAGCAAACTGAAATTGAAGGCAAATCAGTTGTTCATAACTGGTGCAAACAAACTATTTTTTGGGAGTTGCCGTATTGGAAACATCTTCTGCTTCGTCATAATGTAGATGTGATGCACAATGAGAAAAATATATTTGATAATGTTTTTAACACAATTTTGAATGTGAAAGGGAAGACGAAGAATGCTTTGAAATCAAGACGTGATATAGAAGAATTATGCAAACGTCCCGAGCTTCATATGAAACCAAATGACAGTAAAAAACCCAAAGCATGTTACGAATTAGATAATAATCAAGTTAAATCTGTGTTAAAATGAGTGAAAGGGTTAAGATTTCTTGATGGGATATCATCAAATCTTCGTAGATGTGTTGACTTTAAAAATGGTAGATTGAGCGGAATGAAAAGTCACGACTGTCAAATAATGATGGAAAATTTATTTCCCGTTATGTTCAAAGAACTACTACCGTTAAAAGTTTGGAAGGTAGTAACGGAGCTTAGTATGTTTTACAAAGAGCTTTGTTCGACTACTTTAAAAGTGCAACGTCTACGTAAACTTGAAGTGGATATTCCTATATTGCTTTGCAAATTAGAGAAAATATTTCCGTCAGGTTTTTTAATGTAATGGAACATTTACCTGTTCATCTCCCATCTGAAGCATGACTTCAAAGTCCTGTCCAGTATGGATGGATGTATCCATTTGAGAGGTATGTAATATGTTATCACGTAATTTAATTGTATTTGAAAGATGAAGTTAATATAAATTAATCTTGTATAGATATTTGAATCATCTGAAGAAAAAAGTGAGGCAAAAATCATGATTTGAAGGTTCGATATGTAAATCTTACATCGAAGAAGAAGCTTCATTTTTTTTCTCTCACTATTTCAGTGACCATGTGAATATTTCATTTGAAAGTATTCCTCGTAATGACGAAGGCGACGAACAAGAGTCCTCTCAAGCAATGTTATCTATTTTTAGACAACGTGGTCGGCCTTCTAGAAAATGTGTAGAAATATGGCTAGACGATAAAGATCTTTATGTAGCACACACTTATATTCTTCTAAATTATGCCGAGGTTGCACCGTTTGTTAGGTAATCTGAAATAATAATTTGTGTTTTATTCTTTTCTACAATGCATGCGCGTGCATAACCTAATGTAATAATTTATTTATATAAACAGTGTTTATGAACGTGAACATCCGAACGGAGATTTTAGTAAAGAATTTTCCTGTTGGTTTTCAAATTACGTTTATGAGCCGAGAAATTGTGTTGTTGACGAAGGGTTGAAACATCTTGCGATGGGACCAAAAAGAGTGGTCAAGACATATCCAATATATTTCGTCAATGGATATAAATTTTATACCAAAGAATACGGTGTAGAAAAATTAACAGATAACACGGGTGTATTTGTTAGTGACGATCCAGAAAATCACTTAAATGATTTTTATGGCATTCTAACACAAATTTTGCAACTGACATATTTCTCACAACATGCGGATAAGGTGTTTCTATTTAGATGCAATTGGTTTAGCAGTGTTCCAGGTTTGGAATTAATGTGCACAAGGATTATAATCTTATCGAAATAAAGCATGCATCGCCCTATCATAAGTATGATCCTTTTGTACTAGCCATACAAGCATTGCAAGTTCATTACGCTCCTTATCCATCTCTAAAAAGAGATAAAGCAGATTGGTCTGGAGTTTTTAAAACAAAGGCCATATTCACATTCGATGGGAAGAATATTCCGAACGAACAAGCTTATCAGGCAGATCTTGAGCAAAATAACGAAATAATAATTACAGACGATCATACAGATTTTGGTCCTTTGATCGATGAATCAAATGTTTTGGTAGAAGCCTTTGACAGAGCAGAGGAAAATATTGTAGAAAACGAGACCGAATTTGAATCAGAAGACGATGATGACTGATATAAATCTGAATCTGATTTTTTTGCAATTGATGTAACTACGTTGAATTCTTGATGTAGATGAAATTGATGTGACTATGAAACCAAATCTGTTTACCATTTTTTACATGTTTTATGTCATTTCCATTTGTCATTTATTTAGCAATTTTTATTAAAAATGCAATGAAATCCGCTTATCGTCGGAACAGTACACCCGCTATGAATCAGGTATAACGCACTTCCATTTCTATTTCCATTTCAGTCATTAATTAAGCAATTTATACCGTTGATGTCATTTACATATGAAATATATATCATTATTATGTTATTATGTGTGTATGTGTCACGGGTTTATCATAATGTCATATAGAGGTAGGAGTTATTCCCGATCATCAGGATGCGATGGCAGTGGCCCATCGCAAGAGTCACAATGTTCAATAGTTTCGCTAGTCCCTAGAGCAGAGGGGTAAGAATTAAATTTTATTCAGCGTCTTGTTTTTTATGATATACGTACACACTTATCTGTATCATATTTAAAAACAGGGGGTTCGACCTACTTCCCTCGAAGGTTGTGCTGAATGTCTCTAGAGCTTCTTACCACAGTAGGATGGGTGCTTGTTGGTCGAAGTGGGATAACATCTCTCCTCACATCATAGAGTGTATATGGCAGGATGTTCTAGTATGTATATTTTTTTGTTTTCCATTTTTAATTCATTTTTGTCTTTTTTCTACTGTTTATCGTTTACAATGTAATCTTTTTTTTTTTACTTTTTATCGTGAAACGTAGGCTGAGATAGACATCCAGAAAGACGACATGCCGCTGGCACGAGGAACTGGATGAAGAAGATGCGCAAGAACTACAGAGACTCGATATCTGAAATTAAGAAATTTAGTAAGAAACCACGGTGGATGGGGGAGAGCTTATGGCAAGCTTGGTTGAGATACTGGAAACGGACGAGGCGAAGGCAAGTATACTAAATTTTTTTGAATTATTAATTTGACGTGATCGAAAAATAATGTATCAAATTTTGAATGTACATGCAGAGTCGGATAGAAACTCTACAAACAGAAATAAAAATCACGTCACTCATCGTGGAGGGTCGAAGTAATTTCAGCAGTATCGGCAGGAGTTGGTAAATTTACTGAATGATAATTATAAATAGTTTATGCTATATAATTTTAAATGTATAATAATTGTATGTAAAAATCAACTTCAAAAAGCTGAGGCGCATGGTCCCGTGGGTTATATGGACATGTTCACTCGTACGCATGTTGTCGAGCATGTAAATCCGGACGGGACTGTTTCGTATACACCGCAGGACGATAAATCCAGCAAGAGCCATGTAAGCATATTTCATTTTATGCTGTATCAGTAATTGTTCTGCTTGTTAAATATAATGAAATAAGATATGATGTTATTAATTTGTTAATGTAGGAAAAGTTTATGGAGCAACGCCAGAAACTCCTTGCTGATACGAGTCGAGATCAATTGACGACTGATGATGATGATGCTTTTTTTGAGTCCGTTATGGATCCAGCAGAGCATGACAGACGATACGGTTTTGGCAATCAAGTGGTAAATAATTGATTTTACTGCTAATTTGATATTTAAGTCATAATTCTATGTTGAAAATATAATTTTACCTTAAAATACTTCAAATATGCTATTTTGATCTTTTCAAAACAATAAACTTGAATTTTATTCATTTTTCCATTATTTAAAAATATTTGAACCTTGAAAAATCCTCCATATTGAATTTGAATTCAAACCAACCAAATGACTTTATCACACCAGTAAAACACAAGCAGACAGGAGATATGAACGTTATGTTACTTACTAGCTTACAGAGATATGCACATACACTTACAGAGATCACACAGCTAAATTAATTATTTATTGCTGGACAGCAGTCAGAGACGGGGTCGGCGGAATAGAGCTCAGAGCGATCTAATTGATATAGAAGTTTTGCGGGCTAGAGTGTCCCAGCTGGAGGAGCAGAACCGCCAACATGCCATGCAGACCACACAGTTGCTAGAGTACATGCAGCAGTTTGATGGCCGCTTCCCTTCCTCGGCTGGCTCTGGATCTGGAGGAGATTGATTGATTGCTTGCTTGCTTTTTCAGGTATATTTTTTGTTTTGTTTTGTATGATTTGGTAGACGGTGGATGTAGTTGTTGATTTTTGTATGATTTGGTAGACGGTGGAGGTAGTTGTATGATGATGTGGATGTTGATGATATTGTGTTATGTTGTGTATGTATGACATGCTAGAACACTTGTTGTTGGGGTTGTGAATGTTGGAATGGTTATGTATATTATGTATTTTATTTTGATGAAATTTGATGTATTTGTGTGTTTGATGAATTTTGTATAGTTTGGGTTTTGATATTTGGTTGGAATATAGTATACTGGATTGTGCAGTATTGGTGTAATAGTGTTTGGATGGGAAATGTGGATGGAATGCTATGTTGCAGCAGGAATAAAAAAAATACAGCAGATTTCCGACGGCTTCCGACGGCTTCCAGGTAGTCATTTTCCGACAGCTTGTAGGTCATTTTTTTCGACGATTTCCGACAGTTGTCGGAATCCGTCGGAAACCGTCGGAAAAAGATCCAGCGCCCTTTGTCGGAAGCCGTCGGAAACACTGCTCTCCGACGCCTTATTTTCCGACGGCCGCGGACGGCTTCCGACGGCCGCCGACGGTTTTCAGCCGTTGGAAATTGCTGTTTTCTTTGCAGTGTAACCATAAATCCATTACTTCAACCCTATGGCTCCGCTTGGGAGTTTTCTTCCACCGTTTTTGATTGGTTTTGGACCGCTCTGTATTTTAGGTATTGGGATAATCCTTGCTTGTACGTTTTTTCACATCGGTTAATGTCAGTTATAAAAGCGGTAAAAAACCGATACAATGTAATTTTAGTGATAATTCTCAACCCATAAAATTTGGGTGTTTTGAGGTGTTGTGACTTTTTTCAATTATGCTCATAATAATCACATTGAAAAATTAATCTTCGTAAAACTAGATAATAAATATGATGATATACATGTAATACTATTTCAGTAGAATTTTTTTAAAACTGATATATGTTAAACTCTCAAGTATATATTAAACGTCTATGATAATGCTTCGTGTAAACTAATCAAAATAGCTACGATCATTGACGGTCATACTTTCAAAACCTTTCATAACTGCTACCATAAGATTCCAACCGAAGCCTAAGTAATAATCTCTATCTAAGGATAGTTATTCAGTAGAGATTAGAACCACCCTCTCAAATTGTGTTTCTTGTTCTTCTTCTTACCCTTCATTATCAACATTGTAAATTTCCCTTTTCTCAGAAAACAATATTTTTTTTTTCCAAAGTGTATGTATGCTATTTCACAATAGTGAAAGCACTATGAATCTACGTGTGCTATTTTGTATTCTTCTATTGATGTTTGTTTTATCGCAACACAACCTGATTTTATTGTCTATACATTTATTTGGATTGATTTACAGTTAATTGTAAAATTACTCCAACAGTAACGATAAGAAGTAACAAGCAGGCAAGGGTAGCGCAGAAAAATAGAGCACATATGTTCACCGTTGTTTCCCTGTGCCTCGTTTTCGGCCTGGTAGAATTTCCATAATTGGATGTTTTCGTTGGAAGCCCGAAGCAATATATCAGATTTCGGGTGGAGTAGACGCCAAAAGGCTGTAAAATCGTACCGCTAAAATCAAATTGGAAGGCCATGCATTCTGTTGGAAACGTCACAATACAGTTTGCCTTTATCAAAGTTCTTTCTAGTTGTTTGAGCGGGAACTGAAAATTTAGTCCAAATAAAAAATGGGAATTTCTAGCTCCATTCGAACGCTTCAAAAAAAGTTACTTTCATGGGCGCTTTAAGTGAAATCAATCCCCGCCCCACCAACCATTTTTTCGTATAAGCGAATCGATTTGTAAGAAAGCATTTGATTTTTCGCTGCAGTCCTGTTATTCTTCACTACTTCTACCTTTTTTAATTTAGACCGATTACATTTCATGCCAATACTTCAGATTTGGATAGGTTCATACAACTTTAAATTTCTGTGAAAACCACGCAAAGAGAGGAGTTGAAATTTACATGCGAGTCACAGTGGGCACTTGCTAATAGAGGCGTTGTAGTTAGAGATAAAAGTTCCCCTTTTACCAACTTGATTTTTCCGAGCTTCAAGGTAACGGTGCAATTTCAGTAAGTTCAACTCAAAGACTATTATTAATTCGTGCAGTGTGTTCCGGCAGTCTCTTTTGAGCACAATGTATCCTTTTATGTAATGCATTAATATGGGGTTTTAGCGGGGATCCCACTTCATGTTCGAGGAAATGACGTTGGTGGAGCTTCTCAAATTTCAAAGATTGAATATGTAAAACTTTTCAAACTGGTATAAATGATTAACGTCCCAGTTCTCAAGCTTGACGTTCAAGTTTTTCTTCATTTATTACTTCGACTCTATATGTTGTTTGCTGTTCACACTAGAGCACTGTTTTCTATGTTATATGTTGACTTTATGTTAACTTACATGCGTAATATCTCTTGTTTTAGATCACTGCTTATTTGTCGTCAGTCTCAGAATTACATGCTCAAGTTGGTGCTGCAGCTTCAGGTTGAACTGTTGAAGTGTGATTTAAAAGTTTTGGTCATAAGTGGTAGTCCATCACCTATATTATCACTTTCTGACCACTCACAGGACACTCCTAGTCGAGCAGTCTCACATGATAGTTGTTTCATGACAGTATACACTGCTGTTTCTGCGAGGCTCTTTGAAAATTCAGTAATTTGTGCATATCATAACCTAAAATGTAGGCAAAACAACCATGTGCTTTCATTGCAACCCAAAAATGTGGTGGACTACTGGTCTAAAGACACATGTCGCCACAGGATTGGCAGCAGCTGATGCATAGTTTTTGTCACTGGTACTATGTGCTTAAGCTTTTAGCATTGTGAAAAGGGTTCCTTATCTGCTTTAGCTATAGCTGCCGTTGTAATATCTTCTCGAGAAGGCCTACCTATAAATCCCAGGCAAATATGGTCACTATTCAGGTAAGCTCATTATGTTATACGCATAGATGGCTGACAAATTTTTATTACTGGTCTCAGGGATCTAGCATTTGGCGATTTCCTTATTCAACTTTCTTCGTTAGAAGTCACAATTCAGGATTATTCTGATCTTCGGCAGGCGGTGTATGAAGACGATAGAACAGTTTTGAGCCTCAGGCTGTTATGTCATTTTTATAAAAGTAGCAGAGTCAAGGAATCTAATCTTCAAAAGAAAACAAATTCCTCGGTAATTTTATGTTCAGATAGGTTAAGAGAAGCAAAGTTGTGCTCGTAATTTTGATTTTTAGCCTTGACTGTTTCATTTTGGACCATTTTACTCCTTTTTTTTGCATAAGCATACGATTATTGTTCAACATACTTTAAGATTGTTTAACCATGAAACCCTGGATGTTTGAATAGATGACCCACGTTGATTTGATTGAGAAAAAATAAATTAACGGAAGTCGTACCTAAATCCATAGTTGCTTATTGAAAGAGAAGAATAATTGGTTTGATCTTTCAAATTGGCACAAATTCTAGATCTGATTTATTTTCATAGAAGAGATTATGAGAATAACTAGAAGTTGTATAATTTGAGGACCGTAACCCCTTATTTATAATATTGGCAGTTTTTAATTTGGCTCTTCAATAAATTAGAATTGCACTGGTAGTCGTGCTTTACACCATGACAGTTATATCCTTAAGCTTTTTAACTTCAATTCATAATTTGATCATTTTAGTTGTGCTTTACACCAAAATAGCACAATACATTTTACATATGTGGTCCATATGCTGGAATTTTTCAACAATCTCCCCTCTAGGCCATATATGTAGTAACCTTATAAATGTGTGTAAATTTATGAGTTTCAAAATTTGCTATTTATAACATAAGGTGTTTCCGAAACAATCTCGTCCATTAACTACGCCAAAAAAAATCGAAGCGGCTTTTGTTACTTTTAGCATAAATAAACCCATCAGTGGTCACATATACAAATACAATCAAACAACATAGATCAATCATTGATGTGTTGTATGAAAATCACATGAGATGTGGTTTATTCATGTCTATTTCCAACTGAGCCTACTTTAGTGAGACCAAAACATTCAGTATTTGAACAACTTATAGAGCAAATAAAACTTTATTACTTTAATTCTGATCAGAAAAAAGAACTTGATATATGTCTGCAACCGAAGTATAGAGCAATGTGCCATATGACAATACAAAATACAAACTCTTCATAAACAAAAATATCCTTACTAAAAATAGGGACTTAATTTTCATAATTTTTTTGAGAGAGACTTTTCTTCCATCATCTTTCAATTCTGAGTAATTATCAGACATGCCTTGTTTTTTAAATAAATATAATATAAGACATCATAAATAAATCACATAACAAATATCATGGATGAACACCATAATTAAATGCCACATAAAATTATACATAATTAAATGACATAGTAAATGTCGTAATAAATAACATGAATGAATTTGGTAGCTATGATATTTGAACCATAATATAGCTATACAGAATGCTATTGTATCACTTTATATTTATTTTGTTATTTGAATATTTAATTAAGGTCAACAACCATGCATTTTGGTAAAATATGAAAATCACTGCTCCTTTTATTTTATGATAGCCAAAGCATGAAAGTGAAACATGTTTTCAACGAGCATGAGTCAAACATATAAAATATCTATAACTATCAAACATTAATGCATCAAATAATAAAGCATATGTCTTTTCTTATTTCAAATACAAACATGTTGCATCATTAAATTAATTGTAACCGACGCATTTAGTGCTTTCATGATAACAAATTGTTACCGTAACAACCACATTTGATGCATTTATAATAAAAATAAATGCAATTGACCGCTACGTGGTGAAAATGTAAACTAGTGTCATTTTCAAATTTATTTCAAAAATAAAATAAACACTTTAAATGAGCATACTTTATTTCTAATTAATCAAAATTTCTGAAATAACCAAACTACCTTATAAATATCCAAATTATTTAATCTAAAGTTGCTAAGTGTAAAATAATCATAGAACCGGATTTATATTACTTGCATAAAATATCCATTTTATTGATAGACATTAAAAAAATGACTGTACATATCAGATCATAATGTATTCCTCACATTAAAATTCACAACTTAGTTGTTATGAAAATTTTGAGGAATTTAGATTATTTTTCATAATTTAATGATTTTAAAATTCTAACTTATTTCATAAATAACTTACACAGTTCATTTAGATCTATATTTCTGCACCATAACAATTTCACAAATTAGCCTTTCAAATTACAATATATAAGAAAATTAATACTAAATCAGATCCAAAATCATCACAAAAAAATCCTTGATACATAGATCAAAAAGATCTGAAAAAGTGAAGTTTAATGACTTCTAAATGAAGTTTAATTTAGAACTTACTCATAATTAAAAAAAAATCAATGATGGGTAGCTCTGATACCACTTATTAGGATTTCAACATACTTTAAGATTGTTTAATCCTTAAGCCTTTTAACTTCAATTCATAATTTGATCATTTTAGTTCTGCTTTACACAAAAATAGCACAATACATTTTACTTTATGTATGTTGCCTACATGTTGGAATTTTCCAACAATTATGGCTAAAAAGACTGTTACAGGATTTTCTTACCGTGGAGGAACTAAATGGAGGCCAAATATATCATTGATCTCGTACTTTGATATTAGAGCAATATGATTTTGTATAATAAACTAACAAATATGCATGTATAGCATAGAAACTTGCAGCTATACTTTAAAACTCGAAACTGGAATACATAGGATCCAAGTGAATGTTTGAAATTTCTTACGTTATACCACAACTTTTATTTTCTCTTGATATAGCAGTACATGAATCAGTGTTTTCCTCTTTTAATATCAAAGATCTCTCCTGGTCAAGCATATAACAGCATGAGTCCCACACCAGTTGATCGACTAGCACTCCCAATCACCTTCTACTCCTGTGTATTATTGTTTTCTCATTTTTCTTTGAATAATCCGTTTTATGTTTCTAGTATTATCTGATTTGTATTTATTTGCACATTTTCAAGTGAAGAAAAACTAAATTGCAATTTTTGTGGTCAATGTAAATGACGGCAGGAGGCACATAAGAGAAAACTGTAAACTACTTATAAATAAAAATGCTCAAGCAACTGTAAATGTTAGCACTAACCGGTTCTATTAGTTCAGGCCAAGAGACGATGGAACTTTTAAAGTCATCTGAGCAAAACACATGTTCCTGAATAAAAAGGTACAAATTGGACTTTTTTATGTTGTTAAATTATGCGGCAGATTTGAATCCTGTAATATTCTGTGTTTTTATGTTTATATTCAGGAAATGTCATCTACTTGGAATTTAAAAAAAATGAGTTTTAATTTTCAAAGCTGACTTCAGCTCAGTTGGCAGAGAGGAGGACTGTAGTTATCTAACAGATAGATCCTTAGGTCGCTGGTTTGAATCCGGCAAGTCGGAGGTTATTTTTTGATCCTTTTTAAAATATTTTCAATATTCTACTAGATTTTTTCATGCTTCCTACCTCCAAGGCTAGTTATCTAATCTGTTTTCTGCTATTATTTCCTCAACATTAACTGTACACATCTCTACCGTACACATAGTTGAAACAACTTTAAAATCATTGCTCACTTGCCATGCATGAGAATGAACCACATTATCTGGTTTCTAAATCTCCGAACATATATGATTTCATTTATTCTCTGAAATTTCATTTATTCTCTGAAAAAGAAGATTGTATGCCAAAATTTTCCTGATAAATAGATCTTATGGTGCATAGCTCTGACATGATATCTCAAAAGATAAATCCTTAACTTACTTTATACTTTATCAAGGCATTGCACCAGGAAATTCTCATCAATGTACAATGTACATAAAAGGTATGAAATGGTTTGTACTTCTACCCTCATACATAAATCTCTGGGTTATATGACATAGGGACATGAACACACTGAAAATTTGTTCACCCTATTTTAATTTTGCTTTTCTTCAAATATTGTGTTCAGCAAAGAAGATGCTCTCAATTCCATGACCAAACAGCTTTAGACATGGATTCTAAGGCTTTGCAGCAAAGATTAATGAATCACAAGCACAATCTATTCCAGTTGCATAATCAATTACTTTTGAATTTGTTACGCAACAGTGTTCAAAACCTTTGTGAATCAATTTTCATTAATCCGAACCGATTGGAGTTAAAAGTGTTATGTCAAATTGCCTCGCCTGTGTGCATACAGCTAGGTGTCACTGATTCAGGTACACATATACAAATGTCAACTGCATAGTATACTAGTTGATTCTGATTGCTTATGGCCAGAATCAAAAAAGTTTTGATGGCACAGGGTACCGTCCAATACCAAAGTGTTGAGAAGGCAAATGTTAGAACAGTTTAAATAAAGCACCTTGTTATTGTAAGTCGGAGCTCGATTTTATTCTAATGGTGCTGGGAAAGACAGTGTCTCCTCTAGCAAGGTCTATACTACTAAAACTGAGTAGAGTTTCAGTAAGAATGCTGGTTATCTTCGTATACGAGACTTGTGCTTCTTTATCAATCCAAGCCTCCTCAAATACTTTATCCCAGCCGCTCACTGCTTTCAACGATCAGGTTCATCTGTTTATTTTGCTTTGGATTGTTGTATATTTGGGCTTTTGTATTGGGCCGTCTTTTCTTTTCTTTATAAATAGCAAATGTACAGTATTTGTTTCAGATAGCTTTTGTAAGAGAAAAACTGAAATACAAATTCAAACTCTTCTTTATTTCTTCTTCATAAAACAGTTACTGTTTCACATGAAACTTTAACTTGGTATCAGAGCTTTTTTTTAAAGCAAAACTGCATCAAAATTTGTATAGAAGAAGAAGATGTTAATCTCCATCAGATAATCTCATCATTTGGAGATTAATAACCCATCAGAAGCACCTTCGTCATTTGAGTATTCAAGACTAGTGCCGTGCCTAGATAACTCTGGCTGCACACAGTCCTCTTTTCATCAATCAAGTAATTTGAAAAGAAAAATTTTTGGAATTCAGTCAAGATTTCAAGAAACTCATCATCAGAAAGAAGGCAAGTGCCATACCATTGGTTTATCAGATTTGAAATCATCATCTAAACCAGATTGCAACATACCTGATTTCTGCAGTATTGAGTTCTTGTTGTTTTCCTATCTGATTTCTTGATTCAAGAAGTTTCATCATGGCTGATGAAAACTCAGAAACTTCTAATAACACACCAATGCCACCACAACAAACTACTGCAACAGCAGAAAGTCTTTTGAAAGCCACAATTAGTCCCCAGATTCAACTCATCACTGCTCAACTTGAAGAAGATAATTATCTTCTTTGGAAAATTCAAGTTGAGACTGCTGCTAGAGGTTATGGCTTGGAAGGATTCATACTTGGCACCACTGCTGCACCACCAAAGTTCATCACTGATTCAGAAAACAAAACTGTAAGCAATGGAGAGTATGTAAAATATCAAAGGCAAGATAGTCTTATAAGTTCTTGGTTACTTTCATCTATAAATGTTAAACTATTGCCTCAAGTAATTGGATGTAGATCTGCTAATGAGATTTGGTTAACAGTCGAAAGAATCTTTAATACACAATCTGCAGCAAGAGTAATGCATTATAAAATGCAATTACAGAATGTCAGAAAAGAAAATCAGACTATGAGAGATTATTTGGCAAAAGTCAAGAATATATGTGATATGCTTGAAGCTGCAGGACACAAAGTGTCAAATACAGAGCAAGTTCTAACAATTTTAACTGGTTTGAGTGATGAATATGAATCTGTAGTTGCAGTAATATCTTCTCAAGAAACTTTACCATCTCTTGAATATGTAAGTTCCATTCTCCTTGCACATGAAGGAAGATTGGAGTTCAAGAAGCCAACTGACAGTGATATGTCAATTAATTTTGCCTCAAATAATAATAAAAGAAGTCAAAACAATCAGCAATATCAGAAAGGAAATCCTACTGTTAGAGGCAGAGGCAGGGGAAGATGGAGCAACAACAATAACAATAGACCAAAGTGTCAGATTTGTGAGAAGATTGGTCATACTGCACCAAAATGTTATTTCAGATTTAATGCCAATTATGTACCAGGCCAAAACTCAAACAATCAAAGGAATGGCAATCACAGTGCAAACATAGCACAAGCTCAGCAAGAATGTGTTAAACAGGGTAATAGCAATCAACATCAAGATGAAACAGCAAGATCAGAACATAATACAAGATGAGGCATGGTATCCAGATTCAGGTGCAACCAATCACTTGACAAATAATCTTGACAACTTAAATCTCGGCAACAGGGAGTATAGAGGTAAACAATCTATTTTTATGGGTGATGGTAAGTCTATTGGGATCACTCATATTGGTAAAGCCTGTGTTAAAGGTAAAAGGCAACTATATCTCAATAATCTATTAAGAGTACCAAGAATTAAGAAAAATCTTATGAGTGTTTCTCAATTTGCACTTGACAATAATGTATATTTTGAGTTTTATCCCAAATACTGTTTGGTTAAAAGACATATTAACTGGTGAAAAACTTTTGCAGGGTGATGCAGTGAATGGATTGTACAAATTCACTATGACTAACTGCAGAAAAACTGTTGAAGAAGTAAAGTGTAGCAATAACTGTGAATCATCATCTGTTGAAAACCATGAGAATGTATTTGATCAGTGGCATTATAAATTGGGACACCCCAATCCAAATGTTGTAAAACAAGTTTTAAAAGAAATTAAAATTTCTTTTAATGATCCTATTTTACCATATGTTTGTACTTTTTGTCAAATGGGCAAAAGTCATAAATTACCCTTTGTTGACTCTACTACTAAATATAAAATGCCACTAGAATTAATTACAACAGATCTTTGGGGTCCTGCACCCATTAATTCTGATTATGGTTTTAAATATTACATATCTTTTGTTGATGCATTTACAAGATATACATGGATATATTTTCTGAAAACTAAGGCAGAAACTTACAATGCTGTTATACACTTTATTACTCAGGCTGAAAGACAAACTTGTCATAAAGTTAAAATTATTCAAAGTGATGGTGGAAGTGAGTATAAATCACTTGATAAGTTTTTCTTAAATAGAGGTATTATACATAGAACCACATGTCCATATACCTCTGAACAAAATGGTATAGTTGAAAGAAAACACAGACATATAGTAGAGACAGGTATAACTTTGCTTGCTCATGCTTCACTGCCCCTAAAATACTGGCCAGATTCATTTAATACTTCAGTATATTTGATCAATAGACTTCCAACTAAAGTACTAAATGGAATGAGTCCAGTTGAGAAACTTATGGGAATCAAACCCAATTATGATGATCTTAAAACTTTTGGATGTTTGTGTTTTCCCTATCTAAGACCATATAATAGATACAAGTTAGATTTTAGATCTCACCCATGCACATTTTTAGGTTATGCAATTAAGCAGAAAGGTTTTAAATGCTTGGATAGTTCAGGAAAAATATTTATTAGTAGACATGTTGTGTTCAATGAAAAAATATTTCCTTTTGCTTCAGCAAATATTAAAACTACTCAAAAGATATATAATCCAAAGACATCCATTTCAAATATACCTGTATATCCAGAGGTTTGGAATTTTAAAGAAACAGGTGCTTCTGAGCCACAACACACAGTGTTGCCTGAACCAGGTCATGGGACAGAAGAGCAACCTGACAAATCTGTTCAATCATCAACTGCACCAAGCAATCAAAGCCAAAGAATTAGCACTGACAGGATACAAGAACAATCTCTGGACAACACTGATGAGAATAATAATTCAGCACCAATTGATACTGAATTATCAATCAGAACAGGTCATCACATGATCACTAGATCCAAAAGAGGAATATTCAAGCCAAAAATCTACACAGCAATAACAAGTATTGAAGAACCAGAGACATTTGAACAAGCATACAGAGATAAGAATTGGAAAGCAGCAATGAATGAAGAATATCAAGCTCTAGTAAAAAATAAAACTTGGAATCTGGTGTCACCTCCAGCTAATAAAAACATAGTTAAATGCAAATGGATCTTTAAACTAAAGAAAAACCCAGATGGTTCAGTGTCCAAATGCAAGGCAAGATTAGTGGCCAAGGGATATACTCAACAGTATGGATTTGATTTTAGTGAAACTTTCTCACCTGTTGTAAAGCCAACAACCATTAGAGTTGTTCTCATAATTGCCTTAAGCAGAAATTGGGACATAAGGCAATTGGATGTTAACAATGCATTCTTAAATGGTGTTCTTCAAGAAGAAATTTACATGGAACAGCCACAGGGGTACAAACAGAATGATCATCAAGTTTGCAAGTTAAACAAAGCCATATATGGCTTGAAACAAGCACCAAGAGTATGGTTTGATAGACTGAAGGCCACATTAATTACTTTAGGCTATCAGTCCACCAAATCTGATAACTCTTTATTTGTGAAAAATTATAACAGTCATATTACTTATATTCTAATATATGTTGATGATATAATTATAACAGGTGATGACAGTACAGAAATCACAAGTATCATACAGTATTTCAACAAGGAATTCTCTATCAAAGATCTTGGTAATCTTAACTATTTTCTGGGGATAGAAGTCATCAGGAAATCAAAAACAGAAATTTTGCTGAGTCAAAAGAGTTACATTGAAGAAAAACTTATTAAATCAAAGATGCATGAGGCAAAATCTCAACCAACTCCTATGATCAGTAGTCAGCAATTATCCAAAAACATGGGGGAATTCATATCAAATATCAAACAATATAGGAGTATTGTAGGAGCATTACAATATTCTACTATTACTAGACCAGATATAGCATTCAGTGTTAACAAAATTTCTCAATTTATGCAGGAACCACGAGATGAGCATTGGAAAGCAGTAAAAAGGATTCTCAGATATCTTAAAGGGACAGCAGACTTTGGTTTAACTTTAAAAGCTTGCAAAAATTTAAACATTACAGCATATGTAGATGCAGATTGGGCTACAGACATTGATGATCGAAAGTCTGTAACAGGGTACTGCATCTACATTGGTGACAACCCAGTTTCATGGTGCTCAAAGAAACAAACAACTGTATCGAGATCAAGCACAGAAGCAGAGTATAGAAGTGTTGCTAGTGCTACTGCAGAAATAATTTGGCTACAATCTCTACTTAAAGAATTACAAATCAACTCAGCAGCCAAACCAATATTATGGTGTGATAATCAAAGTACTGTATACATGACAGCTAACCCAATTTTGCACGCACGAACAAAACATATCGAAATCGATTTATATTTTGTTCGTGAGCAAGTACAGAGAGGGAATTTACAGGTTAATCATATACCTTCGTCTTACCAACTTGCTGATGTACTTACCAAAGCCTTGTCAGCGAGGAACTTTCTAAAATTTCGAGCCAAACTTAAAGTTGAAGGCAATTCACCTCAATCTGAAGCTACTTCGGCAATCTAAAGCTACTTCAGCAAGTTCACCTCAATCTGAAAACTATTTCAGCAAGCCTCAAAGAGACATTAGCATCGAATTTACAAAGGAGAATCTCAAATTGAACTCCGCTGCAACTTTAAAGTCAGATCTACAGATGGAGAATTGATTTTCGTGGGCATTGAGAGAAAATTTGGATCATTCTTTCTTCCGCCGCCATGAAGCGTTGTTAACCCTAAACCTAATATTGGTTTGAGGGGGGGAGTAAGAATGCTGGTTATCTTCGTATACGAGACTTGTGCTTCTTTATCAATCCAAGCCTCCTCAAATACTTTATCCCAGCCGCTCACTGCTTTCAACGATCAGGTTCATCTGTTTATTTTGCTTTGGATTGTTGTATAGTTGGGATTTTGTATTGGGCCGTCTTTTCTTTTCTTTATAAATAGCAAATGTACAGTATTTGTTTCAGATAGCTTTTGTAAGAGAAAAACTGAAATACAAATTCAAACTCTTCTTTATTTCTTCTTCATAAAACAGTTACTGTTTCACATGAAACTTTAACTGTTTCCTTAACTTGGAAGCCCTACAAATTTCTCAATGAAATTTAATATGAGCTTGGCACATGTATTTGTAACTTCAAGTGCCACTCTTTTTACTCTATCGTTATTTATTTATTTATTTCTGCTCTCTGTCTATAGCTTAACTCTAAATTAATGCAATTTTATTTACCCCTCACCGCACCATTGCTCGATTGTTCTTCCTCACCCTATCGACGGAAACTACCACTCTTTTCCTTATGTCCATCGAGTTGCCCCCAAGGCGTCAAAAGGTCGTCGCATGTAGGTAATCTCCTCTGTCATTTTTCCCTATGTTTTGTTTAGTTTATTTTTCTGGCAGATATTTGTGAATTATGGATTATTGAAATGAATTTCAGAAATGAAAAACAGTTGGAGCCTACAAGCCGAAGCCAAGAATCAACTATATAGAAAAGGGAACAATGGGATCTTGAGATCTTGCATTTTTTAGGTGCGCAACTTTCCCTTCTCTTTTAAATGTAGTTTTTATAAATTTTCTACTAGTCTGATATCTTTAAGTTGTTTGAACATTGTTCCATGGAGATAATGGTTTTGCTCACTTATCTCTCCAGAATTGCAGGTATGAATTCTTACTAAAATAAATATTCTTTAATTTTGCTTTGGTTGATACTTGGAATTTATAGCAGAAATCTCTTCAAACTCAACCATCACCTCATTTTTTTTGGGCAATGTTTCTAAACATTTTGTTCTCCGTGGTCCTGGCATTCTGATTTTAGCCCTCACTTATTTCACAAAGGGGTTATCTTCTAATACACGAGTACAAAAAATCTTCAGTGCCAAAGGCTGCTTAAGGATGAAGCAAAGTATATACATTAATTTTCTATTTCAATCCTTTTCTTTTATGAAATGTTATACAGGAAAAAAATGATTTAATTTTTACGTCTGTCAACCATACAAGATTAACAATATAATGTTGTTTATACGAGAATCAAACCAACATTAATCAATCGATGTTCCAAGAAAATTCAAACTACGCGAAATTGGGATATGGTGTAATCAACAAATGATTTAGTGATAAAGAATTAATTCAAACATGTATTTTAAAACTACGCGAAATTGAGTATTTTTAAATTATATTTAAAACTATTCATGTATTTTACTTTATAAATTATTTTTAATATAAATCATTTTAATACAAACTATTTTAATTTATAACTCTTTTATATAAACTATTTTACTTTATAAACTATTTTAATATCTAAACTGTTTTAGTGGTGAAAGTTATGTTTTCAAAGTTATGAATTTCTAGGCATTACATATTGGAAATGTTATAATTTCTAGTGTTTGGTTTCGAAAATGTTACATCTTTGAAAATGCTATGATTTTGGAAATAATATCGTATTTGATTTTGAAATGGAAATGATATCATATTAATATGGTTTTGGAATGACAATGATATTTTGGCTTTGAAGTATAAACTATTTTGAAAATGACCACGGTGTTATAATAACGTTTGGTTGTTAAAGAGACCGAGATCGGAAGTTGTCATACTCTCTGCCAACTTCGAAAACCACTTTAACAACTGTGTACGCGGTAGAGATTTCAGAATGAAGTAGTATGGTAGTGACGTCCTAGTGAAGTATACACGTGGATCCGACTCCCGTGAGTTGACATAAGGTGACTAAAACAGAAGCAATCGATGGGCTAATGAGGTAGCTCCTCTGATCGGACACATTCCTTCGATATCATTCTGTTACTTTGTGATTGATTTGTTAGTCCGTGAGATGATGGTTTTGATGACAACAACCTTAGAATAGATTATAAAATATAAATACTAACATTGTAAGTTTAGGTAAATATGTATATGCAGGATTTAACCATGCAGGTTTCAAGAATGAAGACTGTACAGTATAAAGATTCAAGATATCAAGATTGAAGACTCATGAGTATCAAGATTATCAAGAG
This sequence comes from Allium cepa, assembly GCA_030765085.1. Classification (NCBI taxonomy): domain Eukaryota; kingdom Viridiplantae; phylum Streptophyta; class Magnoliopsida; order Asparagales; family Amaryllidaceae; genus Allium; species Allium cepa. Next base: position 130,992,109 of record CM060940.1, on the reverse strand, counting down.
TTCAAGAATTGAAGTAATTTATTCTTTAATTAGAAATTTTGTTAAAACTCATAGAAAAGCACTGGCATCTTAAAGTCCAATTTATTCGTGGAATGGAATTCATTTCGAGGCTGTTAAAGGGATGGAACCCTAAGTATGATGGAACCTACGAAAAATCTAGTGGAACATTGTTTTGTATCCACTAATTTTAATTCAAATGATTTTATAAAACTATCTTGTTTTCAAAATGATTTCAAAACTTTCCTTTTCAAAATGATTTCAAACTCTCTACTTTAATGGCTTTTCAAGCAATCCCTCTACCATGAGAATTTTCAGAAAAATAAAAGAGCAACTATTCAATGATCCGAAGACAATATAAGCATCCATCAATTATGGACGGTAGTGGCTGCTACGCGTTATCACCGGTCCAGAAGTGCAATTGGTATATCTAACATGTCATTGCCTAGTTGTGTCGTGTCACCTACTCTAGCGTGTTTTACTACGAGTTTGATTTGTGTCATACCTATGGAGCATCCTCTGGTGGCTTTCCGATCAGGCAGGACTACGGTACTGTATAGACTATTGGCACTATAAAATGTGTTAATGGGAATATGGGTAACGCCTTAACGCTATTGTCAAATATATTATACTTTACTTTAGACATTATTATAATAACGTATATTACTACATAGTAGATAGTTTAACGGATCTTTAGAGGATGGTTATCCCAAACATCCTTTGAGTTACTTGTATTTCAATTGTCTTTGAGCGAATCATTTCAAGTAGCTGACTATGGATCAGTTTCTCAAGAAAATGACTATGGATGGTCTTGTTATTTGGCTAAGAATCAAAGAGGACAACATGAAATCAGAGAAGAAAATGAATAACGTTATAGCCACAAAGGTAAATGTAGTTGAGGCTGAGAAAAACAACAAACGGAAACGAGAATATAATCCAAATGCAAAGAAACCAAAGAAATTTAAAGGAAAATGTCACAATTGCGGGAAGAAAGGATATAAGGCAAGAAAATGTCAAGGTCGAAAGAAGAAGAAAGAACATACAAATATCACCGAGTGCAATAAACTCTCCGACGACGTTTCTGGAATGAACTTGTATGTGGTGATTTCTGAATGCAACTAAATTGGCAATTCGAAGGAATGGTTCGTGGATACTGGTGATTTCTGGAAGGAACTTTATTTATTAGATCATATTTTTAGGTAATATTAAAATTGATAATATTTGTAGATGGATGCATTGAAATTTGTAAAAGAAATTTAATTGTTATATCCTGTTTCAAGTGATATTAATGTTTGGTATTAAGGAGATAATGTATTACAACTATTATTAAAGATTACGCACAAATTTCCTTGTTAAATTGAACAAGTTAACGAACTCTTTGAGTTTGCTTATTGTCAACTTATTTTCAATAAACTTACAAAAGAGACTTGACTTTGGTTAAAAACTTGTATAACATCAACTTGCTTGGAAGGAAAATTTAGACCCGTTACATTTCAAACCAACATGTTCATTAATTAGTAATATTACTCTTGCTCCTTATATTAATATGAGGAGAGCTCACATTTGACTTCAATTTTTTCACCTTTTCCCTGCAGTTTTCAGATGCAAGATTAAGTTATGCCACGCTGGATTGTGTATGACATCGAGGTTTGGGGTTGCCTTAAACTCGAACAGGTTATCATCATGCAACTACTTCTTGCTTTGTTGTTTGTAGTTCCAACGCCCACACTTCCTTCAGGAAGGGGGTGGAGACATTCTGAGTTAGGGGAATGGAAAGTGATGAATTGTATAAATTAGGACTGAACAGTAGGCTATCTTTGTCTATGCATCTTGTTGGTTGAGTAATATGTTAAATTTGATTAACTGTTACATTATTTAAAGAATTTATTGTCGTTTCCTTGTCTTTAAGTGAATGAAATTATGTTCTTCAATTTCAACATTACTTGTAACTGTAGAAGACGATGCATAATGGCTACCACATGGATTACATTTCTATCTGTTCCTCTCCACATTTTGTATACCTTCGTCGCTATTTTGGTTATCTATATCTATACTACCAATCGATTTATCAGTGTGTGCATTTTCTTTGGGGATCCAAACTTTTTTGACCCTATTTAATCGGTGGCCGTGGCCCAAAGCGACTGCAATTTTGACACATAATTGGCTTCCACTCATATTTTCGTTGTTGTATAAACATTTCATCATCATCATTAACAATTTAATGCATTCCTCTGACTAGAAGTTCAATTTCCAATCTAGGAATCTAACTCAAGCTGGGATAGCATGTAAGAATTCTTTGATTAAATTTAGATCTAACATCCATTTTTCATCATCATCAACCTTTTATCTTACTAGACTTCTGTTACCCTTCATGTTTTCAAACTTTTTTCTTTCTTTCTTTCTGAACTGATACTTTATATAGATTATATCACTAGGACAACATATCACAAATCATATGACAATGTAAGTTCGAATCATGTTACGCAAGTTTCGAATCTGTGACCTTTCGTACAAAGTCGAATCACTTGACCACTGGAACAATGGTGGTTGTCTTGTTTTCAAACTTAATAACATACGGGCCATTGTCCTTAAAATGAATATAAAATTCTCTAACAAGTTTTCAAACTCTAATAATATATGCTCTAAAATAATGGTAGTAGGGACAAGAATCAACTACATAAATCATAATGGAATTGTCCTAATATCTTTTCGCTGAGTCCACCATCGTGTTTGTCATTTTTGTGCACCATCTCAGCAAAAATTCTATGGGTTATAGAATTCAAAGGAGTTTCTATGAGGTTTGTTCATCTTTAACAACTGCGTTCCAAGCTCTAGTATTAGATTTAGGCATCCTAATGTACTCGACTTTTGGTTGGAAGGAATAGATTGTGAAAGATCTAGAACGGGATATGAAGCCTTTAGGCCTTTAAGGGAACTTTCGTAAGCATATTTGTAAACGGGGTTACGTATGACCATAGATTCGGATTTTCTCAAAGGAGAACTAGTTAATGGAGATAACATTCCATGATTTGCATGAGGCACTTTCTGGGTTCTCTTGCTAACAATAGAGTTGAAGCCCTCTTGATTTGCTATGTTATTATGGCAAAGATCCAACGGATATGGAGGCGAGGGGAAGTGGCGGCGGAAAGGGAGGAGGGGGGCTAACGTTTTCTTTTTTTATTAAATTTTCGTGATTCGAAAGATGTTTTGAAAAATTATTGATCATTCTACAACTCTAGTAATTCTTTAAATAATTTCGTGTTTTTGGCACCTTAAACTTGATCGGAAATTTGTAAACAAATAATGCTATGATAATTGTTTTGTATACGAATGCAATGCTTATAAATTTGTATCTTTATGATCTTATAGAGTCTGTTTGAGTTGAGCATATGTACATGAGAGCTTTATAGGATAATTGTGGTGCCCGCTTGCTTTTGCTCGCATAAAAATAAATAATCTTGCTTAAGCATGCAAATCTAAGGCATGTTTTAAGTGTGTGTATATGATATTATGTTGTTTTCCTATGTCCGGGATGCTCGTTGTTGGGAAATGATGTGGTTTCTTTTGAGGGAAGAACTGTTACAGTGGTTCGTACGATTTTAAAAGTTACAGTTATATGGATGCATGTATCTTGAGTTTCTCATATCAGACTTATATCCGACACGTAGTATATATAATTCCTAAATGCCTTATATATTCTTTCAAGTAGGCTGAGTAAAGTAGGTTTTGCTTTGGACGCTTTAGAGCTTTAGGAGATGACCTGGAGACTTCTGTTTACCTATCTATTTCTATTACACTATTATTATGTATGTTCAATGTTATGAGAACAGACAATTATAACTATCCGGGCTGATGATAGTGCTTAGGTTTAGTAACTCTGAAATTACTCTGTATTTTGGAGTAACCCTTTGTACTATCTTTTTTGGATATTGTATTTTATCATTTCGCTGTAAGATTGTAATATTGTGTTCTTTCTTTCTTGTTCTATTTTATTTTCATTTTACTTTACCTTAACAATCTATCTTTTTAGGACTTGGGTACTCTTCATACGAATACCGTGGATATATTAGTGTCGACATTCGAGGGTTGAAAAGTTGGGTCATTGCGTAGGCAATGCACTGGTAATTTTGGAGCTTGCGATGGATGGTGTCACGACCCGAACTCGATGTCCAACAAACAACATCAAATTCGTTTCGCGGGAGCTTGCAACACCATTAAATGATAAATAACACAGCGGAAATAAAAGATGATATCACTGATATAACATGAATATAATATCTGATACATCAATTTGATACAATGATAATCATCAACATCAGAGAATATACAACACAAAATACAGCGGAACACGATACAATATGAAATAAGTCTTCTCAGAATATAATACTGCAACTTTGATCCAAAAAGCTCCAAAGACAAAGCTCCAAAACTCCTATCTCGATCAACTCGAGATTGCACCAAGCTAAGCAAGTCTCGTCCATATCCAAAGAAAACTGAACTAGCTCCAGATGATCTACTGAACCTAATTATCTGAAAAACCAAACTCTAGACTGCCCGTGTAGAAAAATTTTGAGCACCCAGAGTTTAGGAAATAAACAATAAACTGTGGATCAGTCATGGGACTGGTGTGAGCAAACAAAAACAGTTTATCTTTAAAAACAAACAACGAAATATTTTTAAAATAGATTCGCAATGCTTTTTAGAAATGAGACTACCATAAGGCCTCCCGCACACACACACACACAATGCAAACGCAGAATCGGAGGAGATTTCTCCTTATGATAGTCAAAGATGCTTGATACGCATTAAAAAGAACATTTGATATTATTACTAGTGCATAGTGTAGAGAAAATTCATTTCGAAAGTAAAGATATAAATCTTAGCCAGCATAGACATTTCGAACTATGCCTACTATAACTACCATGTTCAATAGCGGGTTACCGCCAGATTCCATGGCAGGTTATACAACTAAAACCGTACAAGGCTCGTATTTGAAGAATGGATTTTCCAACAAATGGTCGGGCCAAGGAACTTCCCATTGCCACATGGAAACGCCTCTGGAAGGACGCCCCGAGAATCAAACCGTTCTCTGCTAAACAAGGCCGGGAATCCCTTTTCCCAAGGGATATTACAAACCCTCAGATATACCACTCCCGGTCCTTTGGAACCTTTAAACGAGAGCTCTCTAACCAACATCACACCATAATAATAAGTGTTTCAACATGAGTAAATATCTGAGCTCCATACCATGATACTACCCTTTTCCAGAAGGAATGGTCATACCCTAGGGACGCTATCCCCGAAAACCTTGCCGCACAATTCCTGTTTCGACCATTACCGGTTTGTGAGGCTCGACGAAGTCTCGTCCACAAAAACACACTTTATACAAAAGCCGTGCTTTGGGTCAACAAATGATTATAGAAATGATCACCAAGATAGACGATCAAACAAATGATCCTATCACAAATAATCAACACAATGATCATTTCACAGCAACACTCAGCATGTCACATTACCAAATTGGGAATATATCGCTGATAACCTTCAACTACATAACCTCTGAGCTCGTACGTCTCAGAGAAGGGTGTTAAGCTAAAAGAATAAATTCTCCGCCACCAACAGAAATATATTTGAAAGAAATCGGCTTTATATCTCAATTTGTAATGTCAAACATAACTATCCATACAAGTCTGTTCCGGGCTCGAACAGAACCGAAGGCACTTACAAAGAAGTCCTCGCAATCCAGATATCCACAATCCTGATCGGATTCCCCATCACATATGGAGAACTCTATACCGGAGCAACTCGGTGCAGAGTCAATCGACAGGTCATCCTATCGCTCTCGCAAATACCCGGTCTTCAACACCGGTCTTCACATGCTATCCATAACGACATATCACATATTCGGAATGGGTTATACGACCCAAAGGTCCTTTCCCGGCTAACCCGAATAGTGAGCGCAACATTTAAACATATGGATATGAGATTTCGATTAAGTCACAACTTAATAATTCCAAAGTTTCTTTCAAATGGTTTAAACCAATTACCATTTCAAATCTTTTAAACAAAAAGATTTATTTCACAAAGTTCACTCAGTTTCACAAATATTCATTTACGGATTTCAAAACAATTTCCGTTTCAATTTGATTAACGCATTTAAATCTTTAAATCAAAGATTTATCTTATAACTTTCAAAACTTATTTCCAAAGATTCATTCATAACTCGGAAAATCATTTTCGATTTAAACTTGAAATCTCTTTAATATAAATTGGAAGTTCATTACTCAAATGAAAGCTTTATATCACTTAAAAACAATAGTTTTATTTTGGAAAAACCCCGATTCTATTTATACAAGTTACAATCTTTTGTTTAATTCAAATTTCCAAATCAACGCTTAAAAATGGTTTAAACCCGTATTATTTGAAAAATCCTTTTTAAATCATAAATACTGAATATAGAATTCAATTTCAGATTTCTTTTGAATTTCAATCTAAATCTGATTATTTAAATTCCAAATCTTTATTAGTTATTCAAAAATAACTTTTATTCTTAAAACAGCTTTTCAAAAGCTTTTCCACATTAAAACTTAATTTATTTCCAAAAAATATTTGAATTAAAAATTCAAATTCAAACTTATTTAAAAATCTGTGACTTAACCGATTTCCACGTGAAATCCATATTTGGTTGTGTATAGTGTGGTCTAAGGATTTTACACAATAGTGCACAACAATCATCACAAATATATCAATATCGATAAGCGGTATAACCAATAACGCTTATCTTCCTTCACAGTTTTACAGATAAAATAAATTTATCAATCGCGAAGATTCATCATTACAATTCGATGTGGGTTTCGGATAACCAACTGGAATCCGATTCCCTGTCGCATCGAAATTCAAATGTCATATACAGGTCAAAGGTTTACAGAATAAAATCACCAATCACAATCCAACACAGGGTAAATCAAATCTCACACATCACAATTTCAAAATAGAAATATCAATTCATTTTACAACAAATCAGATACCCTACATAATCCATAAGTAATCATCTTTAATTCTTATTGTGATAAATTCAATTAAAAATAATTCCTTGGGAATTAATTACTTAGCCCTGTATAATCAATCGTTAATTCATTATCAATGAATTACATACTTCATTTCAAATTTGTTAATTAACCAATAAATTCTTAATCAATCATTGAGTCTAACTTACTTAATTCCTTTATTCACTCTATTAAATTAATTACTTCATAATCAATTTATTTAACCTTGATTGACTATTCTTTAACCATAAATTAATAACTTTAATTATTAATTTATTTGCCATTAACTGCTTAGTTAATCAATTATTAATTCTCAATTAAATTCCTTAATCGATTAACAATTAATTATTCATTAATTAACTTAAGTAGTTAATTACTATTTACTTATCACTTAAACATTAATTAACTCAAACTCTAATTATAATTAAAATGAAATTATTCTTAATTAATTTCTAAATAATCAATTGAATAATTACCCATTCTTAATTGCTTTTCCAAAAATATTTAATTGATATTAATTATTCAACTTAATTAACATTTAAGAAAAGTCTTCTTTAAATTTTAAAACTAATTATATTACTAACTACAAACTCAATTGTTAATTATCTTTATGCTTAACCAAAATCATTAGTTAATAAAAATAATTTATTAAGAGTTAAAAACATCGTTAAACATTAACTGAGATAATTAAACCTGTATTTAATTTTTTTTATTTAAAACTATTAAACACTTATTAAGTTTACAGTATTTACAACTTGATGAAAATCCTTTTCTTTTCTTTTCTTTAAAAATATAATACCGCAGTTGAAGAAAATTACCCGAGTAAATGCTTGTTTCACCCGTGCTTGACCCAGGGCTTTTCACATTATCTTCTGCTTCGAGTCTATTCGTCGTTCTCACGCACTCGACCCCGAGTCCCCTTCTTCTTCCCCGTGTTCTCTTCTTCTTCCAGTTTTTTTCTTTCTTTTTTCTTTTTTTTCTTCTATTAAGTTTAAATTTTAAACTTATACTGGGTAACATAATCACGCTCCCAAACCCACTCGCACCAATCAATTTCATATACCCGAGATTACCATGGTCTTCCCCACTTTCACAACTCACACTGATACGCAGGCGACGTGTGCACGTGTACGTGAACCGCCGCCACCTCCGGTGACCATCGCGATTCTCAACAAGTCGCGAATGACCACGGCAACCCATCTGACCACCCAACATCATGAGTCGACGGCGCGCTCGAAAATCGAACCATCGGCAGCCTCCAGGAATCACCCTGTTCACCAATTTTCGCTCCGCGTGGCCATCTCCGGTGTCCGGAGAACTTGCGATCACCCTCCACAGCTGCTACACCTCCCCACGCGTCTCCTCTCCAAGTCCGGTCTACTCCGGTGAAATGATGACGACGCAACAGGCCGAGTTTCAATAGTGACAAAATCTTGGTTCTAACCCTAGTTCACCGATGCCAGACCACCACAGCCATTGATAAATTCAATTTCTATTTTTCTGATGATCTTCCTTATGTCTACTCCCTCCAGGAACAACCACGACTCACCCATCGTTGTCGATCAATGGAAATTGACAATAAACCCAAATATGAACAAATCTGATTATCTCAACACTTACACATCTAAAAATCAAAATCTTTACATCAAAATTCACCATTCTGCTCATCATTTCCAAATATGTAATCAAAGATTAGAATTAGCTTGATCTATTTTAACTCATGTCCTTATTTTCACTGTAGTTTATAAATTTTGAGATAAATGCTCAACCATTTTACTTGAAATCATTTTCATAAATGATATCTTCTTGTTTCAATTGTTTACTCTTCAAGAATCAAAGTTTGATATAGTTTTGATCGAGAGGAATAAATTTTGTTTGCTGTTTTTGAACTGTAATAATAACAGAGACAGCATATTCATTCATATATGCTCTTACACAGAGCTATTCAATCATATTTCCATAAAAAAAAAATCATGCAAACCTATCATACAACTTCATTTTACAGCCTCATTAAAATGCAAACAGATTCAAGTTTTTAGGATTCAAAGTCTGCTCACAGTTTTGAGAAGAGGAAGATGACAGAGAACTCTTTGTGTTGAAACTGCAGTATTTTTCTTGAATCCTGTTTTTAAGTTTGAAAACAAGGTGATGTTTATGTTGCTGGGTTTCTTTGGATGAACAAAATAACACAAATGAATGTGTATTAATACACAGGAGGATGTTGTTCAAGGTAGGGGAGGCATGTTGCATTAAATGCAAAGGTATGTTGCATTTATTGTTTTGCATTATGGCTGTTTACAGAGAAATTACTCTTTGCTTGTACTCGGCTAGTGATTTTGTATTATGCTGAGATGTTTGCATTTATTACTTTGGTACATTATGTTTTTGTTTATTTTCTTGCTTGCCTATTGTAATTGTATATGCAGTTTTGTTTTCTTATTACTTTGTACTTACTTTTTTTTTTTCAACATGATGTTAGGATTTTAGTTAATGTGCTGTTTTGAATTTTAACTATATGTATTTAATGTGTATATTTTATTCTAGTTTTGTTTGTTTTTATTTTATAGTTTGATTACTAAACATTGATTTATAACTTACATTTTATTTTATACTTATTATTATTATTTTTAAAGAAACTTCATTTTGAATTCCCAAATCAAACTTTTGTTTATAATTCCATTCAATTGAAAACATTTAACTTTATATTTTACTCTATACACCTATATTCAATATTGATACGTAGTTTTATTTTATTTTATTTTGAATACTTTATTTCAATTCCAATTCAATTATATTTAAAATAAGTTTCAAATCAAATTTAAATATATATTCACATATATACAAATTTTCAAATTCATATGACTTAATATATTTTCTGTTTGAATCAAGGAAACTCGCTTCCGTTTATAATTAATTTTATAAATTTTTTATTCAAAATTTCATTTAATTATCAATTTAAATTAAATTAAAATCTAGGGTCGTTACAGACTTCCCCCCTTAAAAGAATTTCGTCCTCGAAATTCGCCAGAGAGATAACGAAGGTAGATGAAAGATAGAGAAATATCTTTTTAGATCAAACTGGATATCAATTCTGCAATTGGTTTACCAAATCAGAATTATTAACAATAGATGCGAAAACAAACTTAATCAATTATGAAAAATTGGGTTTCCTGATCTACAAAGTATACAGGGGTATTGGTTAGTTCGAATGGATAACTAACCGTTCGTAGAATATATCGAAACCCAATAAAATAGATAGAAATAGACTCGATTACGATTTCAGATTCAAGATTTAATTTATTTACGATTTGCTGAGAAATATAACTAATGATAGTTCTCATGTCGAACAAAATTCGAATAATTTAATCGTAAACGTGAAGATTACCTTATAAAATTTCTTTTCCTAAATCAAATGTTGAGGTTGAAGAATCATCTCTGATTACATACCCTCTCTTTACTAAAGTTTGCTTCTTGGATGGACAATTGTTAATCCTATGTCCTGGCTTGCGGCATTTATAGCATCTAATAGATTCCTGATCTGGCCTCATAAATGGCTCTCTCATTCCTGGCTTCCAATCATTCTTGCATTTATTCGAGTAGTGGCCTTTCTCCAAGCAATTGAGACAAGTAACATCCTTCTTTTTCTTCTGTATACTCTTCTTTCCTTTATTTTTCTTCGATTTCTTTCCGCCAAACTTTCTTTTTCTCCAATTCAGATTACTTACATCTTCATTCTCCTCCGTATCATTTTGCTTTTCCAGAGCATCATATCTATAGCCCATATCAATTAATTCAGAAAAAGATTCCTTGACGTGAGTAGTCATCCTTTCCTGAAACTCCTTGTTCATTCCCCGAATAAACTTTTCATTCTTCTTTAACGGTGTATTCACCAATTCTGGACCGAATCGAGATAATTCAATAAATTTGTTCAAGTACTCCTCAAACGATAAACTCCCTTGCTCTAAATCCATAAACTCCTGGTACACTCTAGAGATACCAGCAGATGGCATATATCGCTGCTCAAACACTTCCTTGAAACGACTCCAAGTAAATTCATCTGCCAACTCATCCACGGTAACAGTTTCCCACCAAACTAAAGCCTCTTCCGGGAGTTGCCATGAAGCTATCAGTCGCGTCTGATCATCTTCTAATTTTAATCCTTTGAAAATCTTTTCACACGATCGAATCCATGCTTGTGCTTCGATCACGGTTTCTTTGCCTGTGAATGGCTTTCCACCAAGTCTAGAAAACTTTTGATATAAATCGGCCAAATTCAATTGAGACTGAATAGGAATATCTGTCGTTGCAGGGTTTTGACCAGTCAAAGTAGTACTCTCCTGTCTCCTATTTCGTCCTCTTCTTCCACTCATTCTTACTATCTGTAAATAGTAAGAAATCCGATTTAGGCATTCGGACAAAATATCTCAGAGAATAACAACAGATAAAGAAAATAGATTAAGAAATTTGGATTTTGGTTCCACTGGTTGTACTCATTCTAGGGTATACTTCACCCTATCTCTAATGAGCTATCTAATGTGTTACACTCCGTAGCTAAAGTTCTTACTCAACCTTCTGCTCTGATACCAATTTGTCACGACCCGAACTCGATGTCCAACAAACAACATCAAATTCGTTTCGCGGGAGCTTGCAACACCATTAAATGATAAATAACACAGCGGAAATAAAAGATGATATCACTGATATAACATGAATACAATATCTGATACATCAATTTGATACAATGATAATCATCAACATCAGAGAATATACAACACAAAATACAGCGGAACACGATACAATATGAAATAAGTCTTCTCAGAATATAATACTGCAACTTTGATCCAAAAAGCTCCAAAGACAAAGCTCCAAAACTCCTATCTCGATCAACTCGAGATTGCACCAAGCTAAGCAAGTCTCGTCCATATCCAAAGAAAACTGAACTAGCTCCAGATGATCTACTGAACCTAATTATCTGAAAAACCAAACTCTAGACTGCCCATGTAGAAAAATTTTGAGCACCCAGAGTTAAGGAAATAAACAATAAACTCTGGATCAGTCATGGGACTGGTGTGAGCAAACAAAAACAGTTTATCTTTAAAAACAAACAACGAAATATTTTTAAAATAGATTCGCAATGCTTTTTAGAAATGAGACTACCATAAGGCCTCCCGCACGCACACACACACAATGCAAACGAAGAATCGGAGGAGATTTCTCCTTATGATAGTCAAAGATGCTTGATACGCATTAAAAAGAACATTTGATATTATTACTAGTGCATAGTGTAGAGAAAATTCATTTCGAAAGTAAAGATATAAATCTTAGCCAGCATAGACATTTCGAACTATGCCTACTATAACTACCATGTTCAATAGAGGGTTACCGCCAGATTCCATGGCAGGTTATACAACTAAAACCGTACAAGGCTCGTATTTGAAGAATGGATTTTCCAACAAATGGTCAGGCCAAGGAACTTCCCATTGCCACATGGAAACGCCTCTGAAAGGACGCCCCGAGAACCAAACCGTTCTCTGCTAAACAAGGCCGGGAATCCCTTTTCCCAAGGGATATTACAAACCCTCAGATATACCACTCCCGGTCCTTTGGAACCTTTAAACGAGAGCTCTCTAACCAACATCACACCATAATAATAAGTGTTTCAACATGAGTAAATATCTGGGCTCCATACCATGATACTACCCTTTTCCAGAAGGAATGGTCATACCCTAGGGACGCTATCCCTGAAAACCTTGCCGCACAATTCCTGTTTCGACCATTACCGGTTTGTGAGGCTCGACGAAGTCTCGTCCACAAAAACACACTTTATACAAAAGCCGTGCTTTGGGTCAACAAATGATCATAGAAATGATCACCAAGATAGACGATCAAACAAATGATCCTATCACAAATAATCAACACAATGATCATTTCACAGCAACACTCAGCATGTCACATTACCAAATTGGGAATATATCGCTGATAACCTTCAACTACATAACCTCTGAGCTCGTACGTCTCAGAGAAGGGTGTTAAGCTAAAAGAATAAATTCTCCGCCACCAACAGAAATATATTTGAAAGAAATCGGCTTTATATCTCAATTTGTAATGTCAAACATAACTATCCATACAAGTCTGTTCCGGGCTCGAACAGAACCGAAGGCACTTACAAAGAAGTCCTCGCAATCCGGATATCCACAATCCTGATCGGATTCCCCATCACATATGGAGAACTCTATACCGGAGCAACTCGGTGCAGAGTCAATCGACAGGTCATCCTATCGCTCTCGCAAATACCCGGTCTTCAACACCGGTCTTCACACGCTATCCATAACGACATATCACATATTCGGAATGGGTTATACGACCCAAAGGTCCTTTCCCGGCTAACCCGAATAGTGAGCGCAACATTTAAACATATGGATATGAGATTTCGATTAAGTCACAACTTAATAATTCCAAAGTTTCTTTCAAATGGTTTAAACCAATTACCATTTCAAATCTTTTAAACAAAAAGATTTATTTCACAAAGTTCACTCAATTTCACAAATATTCATTTACGGATTTCAAAACAATTTTCGTTTCAATTTGATTTACTCATTTAAATCTTTAAATCAAAGATTTATCTTATAACTTTCAAAACTTGTTTCCAAAGATTCATTCATAACTCGGAAAATCATTTTCGATTTAAACTTGAAATCTCTTTAATATAAATTGGAAGTTCATTACTTAAATGAAAGCTTTTTATCACTTAAAAACAATAGTTTTATTTTGGAAAAACCCCGATTCTATTTATACAAGTTACAATCTTTTGTTTAATTCAAATTTCCAAATCAACGCTTAAAAATGGTTTAAACCCGTATAATTTGAAAAATCCTTTTTAAATCATAAATACTGAATATAGAATTCAATTTCAGATTTCTTTTGAATTTCAATCTAAATTCGATTATTTAAATTCCAAATCTTTATTAGTTATTCAAAAATAACTTTTATTCTTAAAACAGCTTTTCAAAAGCTTTTCCACATTAAAACTTAATTTATTTCCAAAAAATATTTGAATTAAAAATTCAAATTCAAACTTATTTAAAAATCTGTGACTTAACCGATTTCCACGTGAAATCCATATTTGTGTGTGTATAGTGTGGTCTAAGGATTTTACACAATAGTGCACAACAATCATCACAAATATATCAATATCGATAAGCGGTATAACCAATAACGCTTATCTTCCTTCACAGTTTTACAGATAAAATAAATTTATCAATCGCGAAGATTCATCATTACAATCCGATGTGGGTTTCGGATAACCAACTGTAATCCGATTCCCTGTCGCATCGAAATTCAAATGTCATATACAGGTCAAAGGTTTACAGAATAAAATCACCAATCACAATCCAGCACAGGGTAAATCAAATCTCACACATCACAATTTCAAAATAGAAATATCAATTCATTTTACAACAAATCAGATACCCTACATAATCCATAAGTAATCATCTTTAATTCTTATTGTGAGAAATTCAATTAAAAATAATTCCTTGGGAATTAATTACTTAGCCCTGTATAATCAATCGTTAATTCATTATCAATGAATTACATACTTCATTTCAAATTTGTTAATTAACCAATAAATTCTTAATCAATCATTGAGTCTAAATTACTTAATTCCTTTATTCACTCTATTAAATTAGTTACTTCATAATCAATTTATTTAACCTTGATTGACTATTCTTTAACCATAAATTAATAACTTTAATTATTAATTTATTTGCCATTAACTGCTTAGTTAATCAATTATTAATTCTCAATTAAATTCCTTAATCGATTAACAATTAATTATTCATTAATTAACTTAAGTAGTTAATTACTATTTACTTATCACTTAAACATTAATTAACTCAAACTCTAATTATAATTAAAATGAAATTATTCTTAATTAATTTCTAAATAATCAATTGAATAATTACCCATTCTTAATTGCTTTTCCAAAAATATTTAATTGATATTAATTATTCAACTTAATTAACATTTAAGAAAAGTCTTCTTTAAATTTTAAAACTAATTATATTACTAACTACAAACTCAATTGTTAATTATCTTTATGCTTAACCAAAATCATTAGTTAATAAAAATAATTTATTAAGAGTTAAAAACATCGTTAAACATTAACTGAGATAATTAAACCTGTATTTAATTTTTTTATTTAAAACTATTAAACACTTATTAAGTTTACAGTATTTACAACTTGATGAAAATCCTTTTCTTTTCTTTTCTTTAAAAATATAATACCGCAGTTGAAGAAAATTACCCGAGTAAATGCTTGTTTCACCCGTGCTTGACCCAGGGCTTTTCACATTATCTTCTGCTTCGAGGCTATTCGTCGTTCTCACGCACTCGACCCCGAGTCCCCTTCTTCTTCCCCGTGTTCTCTTCTTCTTCCAGTTTTTTTCTTTTTTTTTTCTTTTTTTTTTCTTCTATTAAGTTTAAATTTTAAACTTATACTGGGTAACATAATCACGCTCCCAAACCCACTCGCACCAATCAATTTCATATACCCGAGATTACCATGGTCTTCCCCACTTTCACAACTCACACTGATACGCAGGCGACGTGTGCACGTGTACGTGAACCGCCGCCACCTCCGGTGACCATCGCGATTCTCAACAAGTCGCGAATGACCACGGCAACCCATCTGACCACCCAACATCATGAGTCGACGGCGCGCTCGAAAATCGAACCATCGGCAGCCTCCAGGAATCACCCTGTTCACCAATTTTCGCTCCGCGTGGCCATCTCCGGTGACCGAAGAACTTGCGATCACCCCCCACAGCTGCTACACCTCCCCACGCGTCTCCTCTCCAAGTCCGGTCTACTCCGGTGAAATGATGACGACGCAACAGGCCGAGTTTCAATAGTGACAAAATCCTGGTTCTAACCCTAGTTCACCGATGCCAGACCACCACAGCCATTGATAAATTCAATTTCTATTTTTCTGATGATCTTCCTCATGTCTACTCCCTCCAGGAACAACCACGACTCACCCATCATTGTCGATCAATGGAAATTGACAATAAACCCAAATATGAACAAATCTGATTATCTCAACACTTACACATCTAAAAATCAAAATCTTTACATCAAAATTCACCATTCTGCTCATCATTTCCAAATATGTAATCAAAGATTAGAATTAGCTTGATCTATTTTAACTCATGTCCTTATTTTCACTGTAGTTTATAAATTTTGAGATAAATGCTCAACCATTTTACTTGAAATCATTTTCATAAATGATATCTTCTTGTTTCAATTGTTTACTCTTCAAGAATCAAAGTTTGATATTGTTTTGATCGAGAGGTATAAATTTTGTTTGCTGTTTTTGAACTGTAATAATAACAGAGACAGCATATTCATTCATATATGCTCTTACATAGAGCTATTCAATCATATTTCCATAAAAAAAAAAAATCATGCAAACCTATCATACAACTTCATTTTACAGCCTCATTAAAATGCAAACAGATTCAAGTTTTTAGGATTCAAAGTCTGCTCACAGTTTTGAGAAGAGGGAGATGACAGAGAACTCTTTGTGTTGAAACTGCAGTATTTTTCTTGAATCCTGTTTTTAAGTTTGAAAACAAGGTGATGTTTATGTTGCTGGGTTTCTTTGGATGAACAAAATAACACAAATGAATGTGTATTAATACACAGGAGGATGTTGTTCAAGGTAGGGGAGGCATGTTGCATTAAATGCAAAGGTATGTTGCATTTATTGTTTTGCATTATGGCTGTTTACAGAGAAATTACTCTTTGCTTGTACTCGGCTAGTGATTTTGTATTATGCTGAGATGTTTGCATTTACTACTTTGGTACATTATGTTTTTGTTTATTTTCTTGCTTGCCTATTGTAATTGTATATGCAGTTTTGTTTTCTTATTACTTTGTACTTACTTTTTTTTTTTTCAACATGATGTTAGGATTTTAGTTAATGTGCTGTTTTGAATTTTAACTATATGTATTTAATGTGTATATTTTATTCTAGTTTTGTTTGTTTTTATTTTATAGTTTGATTACTAAACATTGATTTATAACTTACATTTTA
This sequence comes from Allium cepa, assembly GCA_030765085.1. Classification (NCBI taxonomy): domain Eukaryota; kingdom Viridiplantae; phylum Streptophyta; class Magnoliopsida; order Asparagales; family Amaryllidaceae; genus Allium; species Allium cepa. The sequence continues at coordinate 130,974,970 of CM060940.1, read as the reverse complement.
TTTTATACTTTTTATTATTATTTTTAAAGAAACTTCATTTTGAATTCCCAAATCAAACTTTTGTTTATAATTCCATTCAATTGAAAACATTTAACTTTATATTTTACTCTATACACCTATATTCAATATTGATACGTAGTTTTATTTTATTTTATTTTGAATACTTTATTTCAATTCCAATTCAATTATATTTAAAATAAGTTTCAAATCAAATTTAAATATATATTCACATATATACAAATTTTCAAATTCATATGACTTAATATATTTTCTGTTTGAATCGAGGAAACTCGCTTCCATTTATAATTAATTTTATAAATTTTTTATTCAAAATTTCATTTAATTATCAATTTAAATTAAATTAAAATCTAGGGTCGTTACAGATGGCGCAGATCTGATGTGTGGACTTTGAGTATTTTTTAAGAAAGGGATGAAGCAATAAAGATTTGATTTGAAACTTCATGTTTTGATTTGGTCCATATCTTTGTAACTTGAAACTATTGTCTACATCCCTTTTCCATTATTTTCTTTGATTGTTGGAGCGATGAATTTTAGTTGATATGGATTAAACTGACAGAAACTGAGTTGCTTATCCTTGTTTCCTTTTCATTGCGTTGAGATATTGGTTAATTGATGAGGACACATATATTATATTTGTTTGTACAATAAAAAAACGCTTGTAAGTAGCTAGAACCAATTACTTGAAATTGATGTGAAGGGGATAAACGAATTTAAAAGGAAGCTAAATCAACAGATGAATAGTGTCGTGAAAATTTTCTATAAATTGCACTCAACTTCTTTCATTTGCTAAAACCCTACACCTAAATCAACAGCCGTCATTAAAAAGAACTCCATCCAACAACCAATAAAGATTAGCGCCACCATATTCTTTTTTAAGCTTCGGCCCCAATAGCAAAGTTGTTCGGCTCGATGAGAGGAAGCTATTTACCGGTTGGATCGATTCGAAGTGGAGCGAGGCGGTGGGTAAAGGCCTGCGACGTGAGCAACAAATATGGTTCGTTGGGTTTGGGTTGCGTGCGTACGCACATGCATTGGTGGGAGTGTGGCGGGGGGGCTAGAGCGGCGGTCGAGGCGGGGGTGGGGGAGGGGGGGGGGGTAGAGCGGCGGTCGAGGCGGCGCAGCAGTGGTGATCGGTGGTAGTGGTTCGGCCACGAGCGTTCAAACGAATAAAACAACAAAGAAAATGAGCGTTGCCTTGGAATGTCGCATGGGGAAGGAAGAAAAGGTTAAGGTTTAAAATTAAGTTAATTTAAGTTAATAATTTTTAATTATCCCGAATATTATTTAATTCATAACTTGTCCGTACGAGGTCCGTATCGAGCGCGACAAGTTGTATTACGATTGTATCGGCGAGTATTATGGTATGAAGTTGGATTGGATGTATTCAAAACTTGTTGGAATTTAGGCTAAAATAGAACGACCATTTGATTTTCGTCCAAATTGGAATGTTTCGTCGAAAACGAAATCAATGTGAGTTTAACTCACATTAAATTTAATTATATCATGCTCATGATGTTATTAATGTTAATTGATTGCTTGAAACTTAGTTAAATTATTTGAATGCTTATTTGGTTGAATTTCTGTTTGAAAAATGGATGACATATTAATTTGATCGTTACGTACCCCTTTGTTTATATATGTGTGTGTGTATGTGTATGTAGTATCCATAACCATTGTTTTGCAGGTAATATTCGTAGAGAGGCCCTAAGGGGTTCTCGCAAATAATTTGTTAGTATTCCACATGCTGCTTATATTGATGTTTAGTTGTAATTAATCATGATATTCTATTTAAATTGTTTAAATGTCGTTATAGCAATTTTCACTATATCGTCGGTTGTTGAATATCATCTCCTAAACGCTTCGTGTGCATTGCCTTGAGTTTGGATTTTCACAAAATAGATATTTAAATTCATTAATCAATATTATTAATGATATTTAAATTAATTATGTTTAAAATTTGAAAAATCATTTTAATCAATGATGTTTGAATTTAATTAATCAGTCTAGTTAATGATATTTGAATTTAATTAATCCTTCTAATTAAAGATTATTTGAATTAAATAAATTGTTTTAATTATAGGTGTTTAAATTTAATTAGTCGTTTGATTAATGATATTTAAATGAATTAGTCATTTTAATTAATGATATTTCAGTTCAATAAATCATTTTAATTAATGATGTTTAAAAGTAATCAATCATTTTAAATAATGATGTTTAAGTTTAATTAATTATTTTAATTAAAGATGTTTTAAATTTATTTAATCGTTTTAATTAACGATGTTGAAATCTAATTTGTCATTTTAATGATAATAGAATTCAGTTAATATTTTTAATTAACGGTGTTTAAAAAGTTAATTAATCGATTTAATAAAGGAGTTTAAGGTAAATTAATGGATTTAATAAAAATGTTTTAAAGTTGATTAAATGATTGTCTTAAGTAGATTATTTAATTTAAAAAAGGTTTAAAAGTTAATTTATCGATTTAATAAAAGTCTTTTAGAAAATTTACTATTTAAACAAAGAGAATTGATTCATTTTTTTGAAAGAGATTATGAATTTACTTTATTAACTTTCGAGATATTTAATATTGTTCTTAAAATTATAAAAGATTAGAAATGTGACTTATTATCCTTCGGGATAATTAGTGTTGGTTTAAATTTATAAAAGGGATTTAAAATTCGATTTATTTTCTTTTGGAAAATTAATTTACTTTTAAAAAACTATAAAAGGTTATATAAATATTAACCTATCATAGTGTTTTATTTCCGCCGTATTATATTGTATACCTATCAGCAATTTTAAGGTCAGAATTTTATAACTGTCCAGCTGATAAGGTTTGTTTTCAACTCTGGTATATTTTGTATTTTGGAGTGACAGTTTTTATTGTCTTTGTTATATTATACTGTCAATTCCACTGTGAGATTCTGATTTCCCTATTCTTTGTTCCTTTTTTTATTTTACCCCACAATTTTCCTTTCCGACAATTCGATGGTCGACATTTGAATACCATGGATGTATTTGGCGTCGACTTTCGATGATCAAAAAGGCGGGCCGTTACAAAGTGGTATCAGAGCTGAAAGTTAAGCGAGAACCTTGGCTTTGGTAGAGTATGGTTCACTGGAGATAGGGTTAGTACTATCCTAGAGTAACTCATTAGAGATAGGGTAAGTGACACCCTAAAATGAGTTTGAGAGTATTATATGTATACAAGAGCATATTTGTTATTGTTATAAAAACATATTGTGTTAATTAGTCTATCGAGTTGTTTATGAATTCAGGTCGAGAAAGTGGGATGCCACGTTGTCGAAGGGATTTCTAAACACTTGAACAAGACAAATGGACATAATATTGATTTTGAAAATTGATAAATGAAATATTTTACCTCTATTTTATATATATAAAGGAATAATGTTCAAAAATTTATATACATAGTTATAGAGTGTGTTTGTTTTTTTTGAAAGTGATAATGCTTATTTATTATCACTATTTTTTAACTTGTCATGCTTGATTAATTTAGGAGCATTGATTTTCATTTAATGATTGTCGATTAATTGTGATTAGCTTATTTATATGCATTTGTTATTTGAATTTATAAAAGAACCCCTTGTGAATTAATTTTCACAATTTGACTATAAGGTGTTCAGTTATAGTGTAAAGTTAAAAGTTAACTTTTGACAAAAAGTTGTTCCAAAATAATCTAAACGGTAAGATAAGACATTTAGAAAATAAATATTTGAGAAAATTTTATTATAATATAGGGGAATTATTATAATATGAAATGATTTATATAAAGGAAATTTTATATTAGTTTATAAAATGGGTTTTAAAAAGGAATTTTGAATTTAAAACCCGGAATTTTTGAAAATAATTTTAAAAAGATTTTGAGAAATGAAATAGTAGCATTTAATAAAGTATTTAAAAGTGAAAATGTTTCGGGAAGTCAAATTTTAAATGGAATGCGTTTTCTTTGGAATAACTCGAAGGAAAACATCTTGATTAGTTTTGTGGCGATCTGAATAATCTTCGAAGTAACGATTGGATGTCTGCATAGGCAAACGTTGTGGAGTACCTAGTAAATTATTCTTTTTATCATTGTACGATTGAAATGAGTTCAAATCTGAATGAATCCAAAGTGAGTTTTAATAAATAAATTGTTTGAAGTTATTCGTATAAAAATATATGTGGTATGCTTTCAAAAATGAGTTTTTGAAATTAAAACTGGTATTTAATTTTTAACTTTCTTATAGGAAATTATTTAAAATAAAAAGGGGTATTGATAAATAATTTGATAAATGAAAATATTAAAACTCTTGGATAGAAAAGAAATAATTTAACTCAAGTTGTAAATGGGTTAAATTGGATAGGAAGATTTTAATTAACATTATTTTAATTAAAAAAACCATAGTTTTGTTTATGATCTAAGTTATGTTAACTATTTGGTCATATTGGGCTAACCCGTAAATATCTTTCCTTAGCACACTCTAAGGTAAAGTAATCGAAGGGTTGACTCAGTTTTGAAAACCCATATTGTGTTTGGACTTCCAATTAAATTTTAAGAAAAATAAACTAAATAAATAACGAATAAATAAATTAAAATTTGTGTTTTGTATATGCTCTTAGGATCTGAAGGGTATTATACAAGTAAATAAAAGAGAGCAAGCTTTTATTTGTTGTTTTGTGAAGAATCGTCTTTGTAAAATATTTATAAACTTAGGTGAAAATTTGTGAAGTAATTCATAAAATAATTTTAGTGTTGAATGAAATAGTAAATATAAATTATGAGTGATTGAGAAAGAGATTGGTATAATTAAGAAACCAGTCAAACTAAGTATGTAAATTATAAGTAGATCATTTTATTCGCATGGGTTTTGATCTAGGATTTAAATACATAACTTCGGGTGATTCTCACCAGTCCGGAAAAGGGTTTCTCACTTGATTCCTGTCGGCGAGCACTTGATTCAGATTCTCGATATGATATTAAAGTTGTCTGTCATAGTTCATGGACATGTAAGGAGAATGAAAGTTACTAATCGAGGAACCTGATCGGAGTCTGTTCTAAGGGAGGTCGAGTGAGCAATAGTAGTTTGAAAGTAGAAGTCCATGTATCCGAGTAAATGATCAAATCAAATATAGCATGCAGATGATTTATGTATATCATACAGACTTAAGTATAATTGTATACTTGGTATGTGACTTAAGGAAAATTGTAAACTTAAGAAAAATTCTAAATCAGATTATTGGTCATTTAACATTAAAATATTGTTAAGTTTTAAATTTTTCACTATCGAATTTGATTGGATGATAGTGTTACTTTATTCCTATACAGTATTCTATTTGATATGATTGGATATTGGATTTATGCACCATAGTTTATAAAGTTTGAATTTATAAATAGAGATTTTTGAATTGTTGTTTATTAGGACTTAAATCCCAGTGGTTTTGAAATCGTTTTAAAAGAATTTTTGGAATGATTGTGAAAAGAAATAATAATAGTATGATTTGAAATATTTGAGAAATATTACTATTTCGATAAACATTGGAGTTTGTTCCAATAGATATTTGCAAAGTGTTTTACAAATCTTTTTATTTATTGCAATGAATGACTAAAATCAAAGTGCGATTGGGACTTTCCCCATTTTGAGACTTACTAGGTGTATTTACTTTATTGTTTTTAAGAGGTACCAAAATACCATGGAGGCCCCATCGTTCTTGTTTAGAGTTATACCATGCTCGGAAGGGGGGTGCACCCTCGTAGTCATATTGGATATAATTTTCGGATATTTCTTTTTGAGAGAGTTTTAAAATATATTTTTGAATATAAAACCTGGGCATTTAGTACTAGATTCGTTGTTTGAAAATATTGGATGCATACCATTTGTTATAGGATATTTTATGTATTTTGTTGCATATTGTTGATATGTTACTTTTGGTTGCATGTAGCTTTATTTCATATCAAAGTTGCATGAAACTTTATATCATGCTAGTTTTAGCATGTAGGGTGCATCATTATTATCTGTGCATATTATTACCTTGTTGCAAATGATTGTTACATTGTTTATGTTGTTTGAGTTATGATAGAGATAACTAGTATATTTCTCTTTCACCAGTATAACTCTTTTGGATTACGTAAATACAGGGAAGCAAGAGATTTTTAGTTGACTTCTTAGGCACCTGCATTTGCATCGATATAATAAACTACTTGCTAAAATACAAATTAAATGCAAAAAGGTACGTGGTAGATTTAGAAATTGGAATTGGTTGATGATTTTATGCCCTAGATATGGAAGGCCACTTGGCTTTTGTTTTCTTTTGATTAGATTGAGGCCCCTAGTGGCAATTTGTAGTTGTTCTGATTGAGCTGTGCAAAGGGGACGCTAGTGAAATTTTCCTCAGATTTAAGAGCTAATTTTTTTGAGAATTATGGAAAAATAATTTGACAACTAAAATTTGATTTTTGAGTTATAACTTGGAAATGAATAAATGGAAAGGAATGAGTTGGTAAAGGTGGGTGAATTTAAAAGACTTGGAAATTTTAGAATCTATTCCAACTAATTGGTTTTGAAAGGTTAATAAGTTTAATAACTAATTTAAATTTATAGTTTTAAAAATTAAGGGTTTGGAAACATTTTCTTCCTTAGGAATTTCGGGGAGAAATTCATTTAAAGGGGGGAGAATGTCACAAATCAAATTTTAGCCATTTGATTTTAATTGTTTAATTAATTTTAAATATTTAAATAATTGGATTTTTGAATTTAATAACTTATAATTAAAATACAAGGAATGTTTAAATATTTTAATTTGTGAATTCAATATTAATTAAACGGGTTTAATATTTTTATTTTAACTCCTTTTAATTAATAAATATTATTGATGAATTTAATTTATAAACTTAATTACAGAAATAAATAGATCAAATGTAACAATCTTGGTTGGAGATTACCGTAAATATTAAATTATAATGAATATTATAATTTAATATTGGAATTAATTGGAAGAAAATGATGAATTATATTGTTTATTTGGAATAAACAATATAATATGAATAAATTTTGGGAGAATAATATAAAATAAGGTTTATTTCAAATTAAATGATTGAAGCAAATTTAAGATGAATGAAAGATGAAGTAAACACCTTAATTGTGATCTTTGAGTTGGAAATTGTCATTGATGGAATTTAGTAGGAGCATTAAAGGAATATTGGCAATTTATTCCAATATTCTCCTTTTATTGTAAAATAAATGGGAAAATAAAAGTAGAAAGATTTTATTGTATTAATAGTAATAAACATATGTATGAGATGAAGTTGTTCCTTTATTTCATGAATTTTGAATATAGAGATGAAACCATATTCAATTAACATGTACGATTTGGCGATAATGTAATTTATTGTCAAATTGCATCTTTTCTTTGTTAAATACAAAGAAAATTGTTAAATAATTATTTAATCATCATATGCATAATGAATTTGAATTTTTGGGATAATGAATTGTAACAAAATAAATTAATCACTTCATTTCGATGGTTGGAGTGGTTTGGAATAATTAATGGAATTTTGTTTGGGTTGGGGAAATCATATTGGTAATTTAAAACCAATAATACATTTTATTGTAAAATAAAACGTGGGGGATAAGAAGAAAAATAATCTTCTTTGAGTATAAAAAAAAATGATGGACATGAGTGAAATAAAGTTTCTACTTTATTTCATGAATTTGAATGTAGTTAATTGACTACATCTGATTAAATTGATAATTTGTACAATATTCTGCTTGTTTGCCAATATTATCATTTTATTAATTAAATATATATATAAGAATGAGTTAATAAAATAATTAATCATGATAACTACGATTAAAAATGTGAGAAATAATTTAATAATGTCTAAACCTGTATTTGTTTTGTTTTGGGTACATAACATCTTTTTACTTAACCTATTGTATTAAATTTGCAATTTATTTTGCAATTATGGAAAAATTGGATAAATTGAGTAATAAATGGAAATTTAATAAAAAAATTGTTAAAACTTATATTTTGATAATTTTATTAAAAACTAGATGATATAACGAATCCAACGCATCCAAAATCATTAAAAACGGATTAAAAATGTAGAAGTTATGAAGATTTAAGCATTGTATAAGTGTAAATAAACTTAAACAAATTTTTGCCTAAGTAAAATTAATATGGGTCATTGGGTTAAGCCCAAACCAAATATCCACTAGACAAAATTCTGGAGCCAGGAAAGAAGTACGTACACTTCTTCCTCCTTCAGCTCATTTGAGAAAAGGAACGATAGAAGCTCAAAAATTAGAAACAATGGCTGCCTTCTCAAACCTTAGACATAATTAACAAATTCTTTGCCAAATCAATAGAATTTCGGGTCTAATTCATCAAGAAGGTAATCTCCATCCTTCTTTATCTTGAATTGGAGGAGAAATTCATATTTGTTTACTGTAATTCTTGTTTTGTAATTTTTCTTCTTTGCATGCCTCTTTTTCTAGTTTCTGCAGGTGCTAGAGCTCCTCTTCCTTGCTAAAGACCTCATATTTACTCCAATCTTTACTTCATAATCTCCTCTTTCCTTTGCCAAAGGTAAGTTTAAATCTTCCAACAACTAAATTGGCTCATGCTTGGAAAATTTGGCTCTATATGCTCAAGTTTTATCTCTGTTCTTAATTGTTGATCTCTAAAATACCTCATCTTTGAATGCTTATATCTCCCTCATCCGAAGTCGGATCGAGGTGTTTTTTGTTTTTTTTTGAAGCTTGCTGTGTCTAGTTTGTTCATGTCAAATTTTATGAAGTTTCGAGTCCGGTTGGACCTCTGTATTTGCTGTGAAAGTTGCAAAACCGAAAGCGTTTTTGCACAGGAAATATATTTGGCTGAATAGTATTTTTGGCATAACTTATGCGTTTCCTATCGGAATTTCAAAATCTTGGATGTTCTGAAATCCTTGTAAAATATGACACAACTTTTATGTTTTCAGTTTTGAATTATTTAGAAGCCTACCTAGTGAAAAATTGACTTTTTCGTTGCTGTTCTTTGTTAATAAGCAGTGCACATAAAAAAATTTCTATGTAGTATTTCGATCATAACTTTCGGGTCATTAATCGGAATCTTTAAATTCAAGATGTTCTGAAATTCTTAGGAAATATGATACAATTTTTATGTTTTAGCTTTTGAATGATCAGGAAGTCTTCATAGTGAAAAATAGACGTTTTTGTCGCTGGCCTGAGTTAATAGCCAGTGTGCAAATTTTCTTTTCTAATAGTCTTTCGCTTGTAACTTGTTCGTTACTGACCGGAATATCAAAATTTTTGAAGTTTTGAAAACCTTAGACCGTAGACTACAAATTTTGTGTTTTATGCTTCGTGGAATTTCGAAGTTTGCATGGTGGAAAATTGATGTTTTCATTGTTGGCATGTCATGGACAGCTCCAAATTTTGATATTATTGTCCGATTTTGACGATTTCATTTGCATTCTTTTGCAAGAATTTTATTATGAAATTTATTTATTAATCCTTTTCTGCAAAATTATTTTATGTTATAACTTATTAAATTTCATCATCTTTATGTTTTTCGGACGTATAAGAAAATAAATTAAACGATTTAGTAAATCCGCAATGTATGATACTTGTGTATTTACTTTATCAGTTAATTTCAGACTTGTACGATCGAAACAATTTTGAGGAATCGTTTGATTTCCTCCTTGATGTTAACCATATTGTGGTATGAGTTTGAGATTATATTAGTCCATTTGGCTAATACGTATAGTCCGAGATCTCCTATTCGGGAGTATATACGAGATTAGGACTATATTGATGGAGATATACTTGCCGATGATATGAGGCAAGATTTTGATGGTATTTGATGAGTTTGATGATTTTATGGAATTTCTACTCGTCGATGAGATGAGACGAGTTTAGCATCTTATACCATACGCCGATGACATGAGGCGATTCTTTTGACGATGTTGATGATTTCTTAGTGTGGCACGAACTAGCGGCTAGAAAACCGCTAAGTGAGAGCGTATGGTATGGGACATACGTTACCACTTTCCGGGTTACTATCCGAGAGTTGTTGATACATTCTAGGAGAACTATCAGTACTTGGAGTCCCGATCGGGTTAAGTAATACTTGACTCGATCACTTTTGATGATGGGGACTCAGCGGACACCGATTGGAGTGAGGTGCTCCAATCACTTTTGATGGCGGGTGTTCGGGGAGAATATAGATGACGTCATAGACCGGATTAATTCGAGATGAGGATTCCGGTCGAGAGATGGATATGGTACCATGATGGTGAACAGTACTGGTAAATAGCACGTGCAACATGCTTTTGCATGTAATAATTGGCCAATATGAGATTTCTTTTATGAGTTATGATGATTTCGATTTCACCATTTTTGATGTGTTTACCTAGCCTTATAGATGTAAATAAGGCAAATATGATTTCTTTGAGGATTTTGGTGATTTCGAATTTTATGGATTTATACTTGGGATTTATATGCGACTTGAGAGATTTATTTATTCATGGATAATGTTTGAATGTTTTCCCTTATATCATATACATGAATTCCTTCAGATTAACCCAAGTATATGTATATGTAAACCACCATAGAGACATAGTGAAGTTACTTGATATCAACCCTAGATGTTCATACCTACTTATGTATTCCCGTTGCAAAGCTCTTCTCTTTACCTTATCGTATTCCTTTCTAACGATAAGATTCAGTTGCCTGACCCGTGTGTTTATCACTCGGGTCAGACCGAGTTGTTTCAGGTTAGCTATCAGTTACGGGACTTTGCTTTGATGCATCTGCTTGGATATCATCCTAGCACTTTTGTGGTTTATATTTCTTTCCGCTTGACTCTGAAGTATTTATATTCGATTCCATGTATATAGTGTGGTCGAATACCACCTTTATTGTATTCATATTGTATTGTACTAGACAAGTATCAGTGTATATGTATATAAATGATGTTGATTACTGTTCTGTGATGTGCTTTACATTTAGTTACGGTATTTTGTTCTGATAGATCCGTTAGCCACGTATAGTTTTGGATTAAGCATTTACTGTGTATGTCGATCCATTGAGATAGAAAAGAAAAATCATAGTGCATTTATCGACGTATTCAGTAGATGTTTAAGACAAAGTTATAGATGGTCGCCCTTAACCAGCCCTATTCTCCGCTTTAGTAGACATAATTACTCATTAATTCTCTTTACTAAGGTGGGTCTCGGGGTGGGGCGTTACAGCTTGGTATCAGAGCTGTGGTCAGAACAAAGTAGAATAAACATAGAACAGTTCGTATATCACAATACGTCGAAGTACAATACGAGTGAATCATTGTCCTTTATTCGCGCTTGTTTTCGAATCGTGCTTTGATTCTTTTTCGAGTTTTGGGATATGTTGAGATGGAATATGTCTAGGAATATAAATTGTATTCCGTAGCATTCCATAATTGAGTTTGATGTTATCTTATCCTATGAATAATTTTATTTGGGATTATTCTATTCTTTTCTTTTTTTTGTCGATACGAGTGAGTTCGTATCGATGGAGTTGATCGATTTCTTTGAGCATTCTTGTTGCATTCATTTGAGAGTTGTGAATCCTATTGAAGGGATCCACAATGATTGGCTCATTGTGGGCATTCTTAGATTTTTATTTGATGTTGCTTTTGTGAGTATTTGTTTGTTACTCACAATCTTGAGATGTATCTGATTTGAGATGGACTAACTTATTTGATGTTAAGCCCGATCCTTTTGTTGTAATAGGATCCTGTATTTATTTAGGCATCCTAATTTTATTAGGTTATTATTTCTATCACTTTGAAATGTTAGTGATGATTTCGAAGTTTCTGTATTCACTCTTGAGTATCGAGATGTTGATGATATATCTCGAATTCCAGTCAAGGTGACTTTGTTGAGTTTTGTGAGTTCGTTTGGATTTGACATCCAATCGGGCAATCAAATATTGAGATAACCTTATTCCTGGCTCTTTGGTTATCCTTCCACGAGGATATCCACTAAGGAATGAGTTGATTTTCTAGATTGTTCGAGTTTGATTGAGTTTATCATTTAGCTTCGTTTGAGTGTTCTTTGCATATACTCAATCAATGTTATCCTTTAGCATTACTCCGATTGAAGTAGTGATTCGTGGATTGTTTCTTCTTCTCCTTCGAGAAGAATATCTTGCTTATCCTATATCTTGATGATTTTTGGGATGGCTCGTGACATCGTAAGATTGACGAACACTCTATCTCCTTCTATTGATTTTGAAAATCGAGTATTCTGGGAATACCTCATGCATTCTCTTAATTTTTTTTTGGTTTGAGTTTTGAAGCTATATAAATATAAGTTTTAAAGAGAAATTTGAGCTTTGAGTTATAAAAAAATAATATCAAAGAATATTTTGAGAATATATTTACATGAGTGGTATTTCTTTTATAGAAATAATTTGAGAGTGTTGGGTTGTCCATCGAGTAGTTAAGAGTTCTAGTCGATATGCCTGATCAACGTTATCGATAAGAATCTCCTAAATGCTATGATGAGGCAATCAGACACAATGTTTTGTGTTTTAAAAATTGAGATTTTGAAAATAATATTTTGAGATTATATATATTAAATTTGTTTTTGAATGGTAATTGCAGCCATTGATTTTAGAGACGAGTAACACAGTGGCGAGGCAGTTTTGATCGTTCGATCGACTCTGTAGCCAACGGATATATCTATTTATTAGAGATTCAGTGGCAAAGCAATGCCATTTATTTATATATTTATTTTGAAATTATAAAGATGAGAATATGTGAGAAAATTATTGAGCTATACTTTATTGAAAGTATATTTCGAGATTTTAGAATTCATATTATATACATTGGATGTTTTAAGATAAGAGTTATAAGAGGATTTGAAGATTGTTTTAAGCTTTTTAAGTAGTTTAATAAAAAGAGTAAACAGAATTTAAACCCTTAATTTATTTTGAGGAATATTATTATGGATTTACAAAATTCTTTGAAAATTAATTTTGAAGTGAGAGAAGAAATTTGGACTTTTAATTTGAGTTTTATATTACTTACTAAGTAATATAGTAAAGAGTTTGAAAATTTTCAAATATTGAAAATTGAGTTCTAAAATTTAAAAGATGGTGAGAAAAAATAAAATCTAAATATCTTGGATTGAAAAGTAATTTGAGCTTATATCCTTATTTCTTGAGTATATTCTATCCTTGAGTTAATATCAACGACATGCCTTATCGCGGTCGTTCGAGTTTGGTGGCCTTGCAAGAAGTCATTCCGTGATTTATTCATCTTGTCTATTGTGTTTATCTTGTTGTGAGGATGTTCTTTCCGCATTATTATGCAGAAAATCTTACCGATGATATTCTTTATTGCTAGAGTTTGGGTTTAAGTGAGTGTGGTCCCGAATCTATTCGTGGAGTTTTGTGAAATCAATCATTTTCGATTGATTAATTGTTGAGCATCTTATTGAGTTTTTTTTAGAAGATGGGATACCTTCGAAATTCTTTCAAGTTACTTGGAAAATTCGATGGTTTGCTAATCGCTATATAAGCATTTGATGGGCCATTGGATTAACCAAGGAAGTTTTTCCTTATTTCTCTCTACCATTCTATGTTGAGAATATGAATGGTTTGAGTTTCGAGCTTCTCTTTTATCCTTTGTCGATTGAATAAATTGTGTTGAATACAGATTTCCTCTAGAAATTGCGAGGACGCAATTTTTATAAGAGGGGGAGTCTGTAGCAACCTTGGTTGGAGATTACCGTAAATATTAAATTATAATTTAATATTGGAATTAATTGAATTAATTGGAAGAAAATGATGAATTATATTGTTTATTTGGAATAAACAATATAATATGAATAAATTTTGGGAGAATAATATAAAATAAAATTTATTTCAAATTAAATGATTGAAGCAAATTTAAGATGAATGAAAGGTGAAGTAAACAACTTCATTGTGATCTTTGAGTTGGAAATTGTCATTGATGGAATTTAGTAGGAGCATTAAAGGAATATTGGCAATTTATTCCAATATTCTCCTTTTATTGTAAAATAAAAGGGAAAATAAAAGTAGAAAGATTTTATTGTATTAATAGTAATAAACATATGTGTGAGATAAAGTTGTTCCTTTATTTCATGAATTTTGAATATAGAGATGCAACCATATTCAATTAACATGTACGATTTGGCGATAATGTAATTAATTGTCAAATTGCATCTTTTCTTTGTTAAATACAAAGAAAATTGTTAAATAATTGTTTAATCATCATATGCATAATGAATTTGAATTTTTGGGCTAATGAATTGTAACAAAATAAATTAATCACTTCATTTCGATGGTTGGAGTGGTTTGGAATAATTAATGGAATTTTGTTTGGATTGGGGAAATCATATTGGTAATTTAAAACCAATAATACATTTTATTGTAAAATAAAACGTGGGGGATAAGAAGAAAAATAATATTCTTTGAGTATAAAAAAAATGATGGACATGAGTGAAATAAAGTTTCTACTTTATTTCATGAATTTGAATGTATTTAATTGACTACATTTGATTAAATTGATAATTTGTACAATATTCTGCTTGTTTGCCAATATTATCATTTTATTAATTAAATATATATATAAGAATGCGTTAATAAAATAATTAATCATGATAACTATGATTAAAAATGTGAGAAACAATTCAATAATGTCTAAACCTGTATTTGTTTTGTTTTGGGTACATAACATCTTTTTATTTAACCTATTGTATTAAATTTGCAATTTATTTTGCAATTATGGAAAAATTGGATAAATTGAGTAATAAATGGAAATTTAATAACAAAATTGTTAAAACTTATGTTTTGATAATTTTATTAAAAACTAGATGATATAACGAATCCAACGCATCCAAAATCATTAAAAACGGATTAAAAATGTAGAAGTTATGAAGATTTAAGCATTGTATAAGCGTAAATAAACTTAAACAAATTTAAGTAAGATTAATATGGGTCATTAGGTTAAGCCCAAACCCAATATCCACTAGAGAAACTTCTGGAGCCAGGAAAGAAGTACATACACTTCTTCCTCCTTCAGCTCATTTGAGAAAAGGAACGATAGAAGCTCAAAAATTAGAAACAATGGCTGCCTTCTCAAACCTTAGACATAATTAACAAATTCTTTGCCAAATCAATAGAATTTCGGGTCTAATTCATCAAGAAGGTAATCTCCATCCTTATCTATCTTGAATTTGAGGAGAAATCCATATTTGTTTACTGTAATTCTTATTTTGTAATTTTTCTTTTTTGCATGCCTCTTTTTCTAGTTTCTGCAGGTGCTAGAGCTCCTCTTTCTTGCTAAAGACCTCATATTTGCCAACACGGTTGGCGCAGTTGGTTGATGGTCCGGACTGCGTGATCGAAGGTCACGAGTTCAAGCCCCGAAACTGACAACCCTGTAATAAGTACCCGAAGTATGTGTTTGGCAGGCACATACTTCCCTAGAGTTTACAAGCGAAGCTTGGTTCTCTAGGTAATTCAGAAAAAAAACCCCTCATATTTACTCCAATATTTGCTTCATAATCTCCTCTTTTCTTTGCCAAAGGTAAGTTTGAAACTTACAGCAACTAAATTGGCTCATGCTTGGAAAATTTGGCTCTATATGCTCAAGTTTTATCTCTGTTCTTAATTGTTGATCTCTAAAATACCTCATCTTTGAATGCTTATATCTCCCTCATCCGAAGTCGGATCGAGGTGTTTTTGTTTTGTTTTGATGCTGTGTTTAGTTTTTTCATGTCAAATTTTATCAAGTTTCGAGTCCGTTTGGACCTCTGTATTTGCTGTGAAAGTTGCAAAACCGAAAGCGTTTTTGCACAGGAAATATATTTGGCTGAATAGTATTTTTGGCATACCTTATGCGTTTCTTATCAGAATTTCGAAATGTTGGATGTTATGAAATCCTTGTGAAATATTCCACAACTTTTATGTTTTTAGTTTTGAATGATTTTGAAGCCAACCTAGTGAAAAATCAACTTTTTTGTTGCTGTTCTGTGTTAATAAACAGTGCACATAAAAAAAATTCTATGTAGTATTTCGATCATAACTTTCAGGTCATTAATCGGAATCTTGAAATTCAAGATGTTCTGAAATTCTTAGGAAATATGCTACAAATTTATGTTTTATCTTTTGAATGATCTGGAAGTCTTCATAGTGAAAAATAGACGTTTTTGTCGCTGGCCTGAGTTAATAGCCAGTGCGCAAATTTTCTTTTCTAATAGTATTTCGCTTGTAGCTTATTCGTTACTGACCGGAATATCAAAAATTTTGAAGTTTTGAAAACCTTAGACTGTAGACTACAAATTTTGTGTTTTATGCTTCGTGGAATTTCGAAGTTTGCATGGTGGAAAATTGATGTTCTCATTGTTGGCCTGTCATGGACAGCTCCAAATTTTGATATAATTGTCCGATTTTGACGATTTCATTTGCATTCTTTTGCAAGAATTTTATTATGAAATTTATTTATTAATCCTTTTCTACAAAATTATTTTATGTTATAACTTATTAAATTTCATCATCTTTATGTTTTTCGGACGTATAAGAAAATAAATTAAACGATTTAGTAAATCCGCAATGTATGGGACTTGTGTATTTACTTTATCAGTTAATTTCGGACTTGTACGATCGAAATGATTTTGAGGAATCGTTTGATTTCCTCCTTGATGTTAACCACATTGTGGTATGAGTTTGAGATTATATTAGTCCATTTGGCTAATACGTATAGTCCGAGATCTCCTATTCGGGAGTATATACGAGATTAGGACTATATTGATGGAGATATACTTGTCGATGATATGAGGCAAGATTTTGATGGTATTTGATGAGTTTGATGATTTTATGGAATTTCTACTCGTCGATGAGATGAGACGAGTTTAGCATCTTATACCATACGCCGATGACATGAGGCGATTCTTTTGATGATATTGATGATTTCTTAGTGTGGCACGAACTAGCGGCTAGAAAACCGCTAAGTGAGAGCGTACGGTATGGGACATACGTTACCACTTTCAGGGTTACTATCCGAGAGTTGTTGACACATTTTAGGAGAACTACCAGTACTTGGAGTCCCGATCGGGTTAAGTAATACTTGACTCGATCACTTTTGATGGCGGGGACTCAGCGGACACCGATTGGAGTGAGGTGCTCCAATCACTTTTGATGGCGGGTGTTCGGGGAGAATATAGATGACGTCATAGACCGGATTAATTCGAGATGAGGATTCCGGTCGAGAGATGGATATGGTATCATGATGGTGAACAGTACCGGTACATAGCACGTGCAACATGCTTTTACATGTAATAATTGGCCAATATGAGATTTCTTTTATGAGTTATGATGATTTCGATTTCACTATTTTTGATGTGTTTACCTAGCCTTATAGATGTAAATAAGGCAAATATGATTTCTTTGAGGATTTTGGTGATTTCGAATTTTATGGATTTATACTTGGGATTTATTTACGGCTTGAGAGATTTATTTATTCATGGATAATGTTTGAATGTTTTCCCTTATATCATATACATGAATTCCTTTAGATTAACCCAAGTATATGTATATGTAAACCACCATAGAGACATAGTGAAGTTACTTGATATCAACCCTAGATGTTCATACCTACTTATGTATTCCCGTTGCGAAGCTCTTCTCTTTACCTTATCGTATTCCTTTCTAACGATAAGATTCAGTTGCCTGACCCGTGTGTTTATCACTCGGGTTAGACCGAGTTGTTTCAGGTTAGCTATCAGTTACAGGACTTTGCTTTGATGCATCTGCTTGGATATCATCCTAGCACTTTTGTGGTTTATATTTCTTTCCGCTTGACTCTGATGTATTTATATTCGATTCCATTTATATAGTGTGGTCGAATACCACCTTTATTGTATTCATATTGTATTGTACTAAACATGTATCAGTGTATATGTATATAAATGATGTTCATTACTGTTCTGTGATGTGCTTTACATTTAGTTACGGTATTTTGTTCTGATAGATCCGTTAGCCACCTATAGTTTTGGATTAAGCATTTACTGTGTATGTCGATCCATTGAGATAGAAAAGAAAAATCATAGTGCATTTATCGACGTATTCAGTAGATGTTTAAGACAAAGTTATAGATGGTCGCCCTTAACCAGCCCTATTCTCCGCTTTAGTAGATAGAATTACTCATTAATTCTCTTTACTAAGGTGGGTCTCGGGGTGGAGCGTTACATCAAATAAATATCGATTTTGGATCGAAAATATAAAATAATATTTTAATTTGTGAAATTAGCATTTCGAGGCACTGTCTCAGACTTCGACGAAACCGGTTCCATTAGATCCGTAATAGTGTATTATAGTATACCTTCGAATTTCGTGATGATTGGACACATCGTTTGGTCTTGCAAGTTCGAAACACGTAAAAATTAATTAAAGGAATTAAAATTAAAATAATTTGATTTTGAAAAGCTAACTTCTAAATATGATGGAATTGGCTCCTGATATATATTACATTGTGTTCAGAATAGAGGTATAACATATAGAACGCCAAGCGACACACTTCGTTTGGAGTTTGAAATTTTCATGGATGAATAGTGCCGTGAGAATTTTCTATAAATAGCCTTCAACTTCTTTCATTTTCTAAAACCGTAAACCTAAATCAACAACCACCGTTAAAAAGAACTCCATCCAACGGCCAACAATGGTCTGTGCCACCACGTTTATTTTTAAGCTCCGACCCCAACAGCAAACTTGTTCGGCTCGATGAGAGGAAGCTATCTACCGGTTGGATCGAGCCGAAGTGGAGCAAGGCTGGAGCTAAGGGGTTGCGACATGAGCATCAAATATAGGTTCGCTAGGTTCAGATCATGTGCGTACACGCACGCATTGGTTGGCAAGTTGGGGGGCTTGGAGCGACGGTCGAGGTAGTGCGACAATGGTGAGCGATGGTGGTGGTTTTGGCGCCAGCATTCGAACGAATAAAAAACAAAGAAAACGAGAATTGCCTGGGAATGCCGCGTGAGGAAGGAAGAAAAGGTTAAGTTTAAAATTAAGTTAATTTAAGTTAGTTAATTTTTAATTATCTCGAATATTATTTAATTCATAACTTATTCGTACGAGGTCCGTTTCGAGCGCGACAAGTTGTGTTGTGATCGTATTGGCGAGTACTACGCTATGGAGTTAGATTGGACGTATTCGAAGCTTGATGGAATTTAGGCTAAAATCGAATGGTTGATTTTAGTCCAAACTAGAACGTTTCGTGGAAAATGAAAATCAATGCGAGTTTAACTCACACTAAATTTTATTATATCAAACATGTGATGTTATAAACATTTATTGATTTCTTAGATGTTAGTTAAATTGTTTGATTGCTTATTCGGTTGAATTTCCATTTGGAAAACGGACGACATATTATTTTGATCATTACCTACCCCTTTGATTTTATATATCGTATCCATAACCACTATTTTGCAGGGAATATTTGTATAGAGACCCTAAGGGGTTTCTCACCAATAATTTGTTAATTATTCCATATGCTGCTTATACTGATGTTTAGTTGTAATTAACCGTGATATTCTATTTAAATTGTTTAAATGTCGTTATAGCAATTTTCGCTACATCGTCAATTGTTGTATATCATCTCCTAAACCCTTCATGTGTGTTGTCATGAGCTTCGATTTTCACAAAATAGATATTTAAATCAATATTATTAGTGATATTTAAATTAATTTGTTTAAAATTCGACAAATCATTTTAATTAACGATATTTGAATTTAATTAATCCATCTAGTTAATGATATTTAGATTTAATTAATCCTTCTATTTAATGATTATTTGAATTAAATAAATTGTTTTAATTAAAGATGTTTATAATTAATTAATCTTTTGATTAATGTTATTTAAATGAATTAATCATTTTATTTAATGATATTTGAGTTCAATAAATGATTTTAATTAATGATATTTAAAAGCAATCAATCATTTTAAATAACGATGTTTGAGTTTAATTAATTATTTTAATTAAAGATGTTTTAAATTTAGTTAATCATTTTAATTGATCATGTTTGAATCTAATTTGTCATTTTCATTAATGAAATTAGAATTCAGTTAATATTTTGATTAACGGTTTTTAAAAAGTTAATTAATAGATTTAATAAAAGAGTCTATAGTAAATTAATGGATTTAATAGAAGTGTTTTAAAGTTAATTAAATGATTGAATGTCTTAAAGTAAATTATCTTATTTTATAAAGGTTTTAAAGTTAATTTACCGATTTACTAAAAGTCATTTAGAAAATTTACTATTCAAATAAAGAGAATTGATTGATTTATCTGAAAAAGATTACGAATTTGCTTTATTATCTTTCGAGATATTTAATATTGTTCTTAAAATTATAAAAGATTAGAAATGTGAATTATTATCCTTCGGGATAATTAATGTTGGTTTAAATTTATAAAAGAGATTTAAAATTTGATTTATTTTCTTTTGGAAAATTAATTTGCTTTTAACATGTTATAAAAGGTTATATAAATTATCCTCCAGGATTGTTAACCTTTGATTTAAAACTTATAAAAGAAGTTTAATTGATTTATTATCTTTTGGGAGAATAAATATTTTTTTTTAATTTTTTATAAGTATTTGTCCATAAACTAGAAAACCTTTTATAAAGAATTATTCCGAATAAAGATAAGTGTAAGTGGTTTGGGTTTATAATAAACAATGTTTTGACATTCATATTGGCCCTGGTTTCCATACACCTAGAAAATATAATTTTCCCTTTTAAAAGGAATATTTTAAATAAGAATGTTTTTAAAGTGTCTTTAAAAGTGTTGTGATGTAAAAATCAAGCGTAAGTGAAACAACCATCTTATCATTCACAATAGTTGATTTACCGGCTATCGACTTTGACTCTTCTTCCTTCTTTTTATTGGGTCACTCTATGACGAAGTATTGCTCATCTGAGCTTTTTATACTTTGTTGAAAATGACTAAACCCGAAAATCGAGTGGGGGCCAAGCTATGTGGGGTTGCTTCGATTACGGTATTTTCACATCCACTCTGGATTGGATTTGGTGTTGCACATTGGGATATGAAGTACTTGGATTCTCGGTAACAGTTAGTGAGGTCCGGCTCGGTGGTTTTCGAGATCCATCGGAGTTCTCAAATATATTTCTGGAGGTATACTTTCGGTAAGGGGGTGCACCCTCGTAGTCATTTGTTGGAAAAACCTCTCTTTTCCATTTTTGTTAATTCAAATATTCGAATTGTTTCCTTATTTGCATTGGGAACTACCTTGCGCTCTTGTCTATGTTCGATTATTTGTATCCATTCTTACAAGTCTGGAATTTAGCATTATTTATGTCCAATCGTTCAGCGTGGTATTTGTTCTTACTAGTACTCATGCTTTATTTGGACTGTTTCGGTTGTTTGTTTCCATTATTGCATGATTGGATTGTTGTTTTTATTGTTTCCCATTGCTTCATTTATGGATGTTATTCTTGTGAGGTAAAAACCCATTCCGCGTTAGCGGCGTGGTCTCACAGAATTTTTATATTTTTATCATATTATTAGAGTTTTCTCACGCTGATTTTCCAGACTGAATCGGGTGTTATTTTATTATAATGCATGGGTCAAACCAAGTTTTTCCCAGGTTGGCTTTGGTGATATGGAGTTATTGAAGAAGAGCTGGACATTAACCTATCATAGTGTTTTATTTCCACTGTATTATATTGTATACCTATCAGCAATTGTAAGGTCAGAATTTTATAACAAACCAGCTGATAAGGTTTGTTTTCAACTCTGATATGCTTTGTATTTTGGAGTGACAAAGTGTCTTTGTTATATTATATGTTGTCGATTCCGTTGTGAGATTCTGATTTCCCTATTTTTTATTCTTTTTTTTATTTTATCCTAAAAATCTTTCTTTCTGGCGATTGGATGTTCGTAGTGCAGTTAAAGCACTCGGCAGATTCAATACGATGGAGGTGCAAAAGTCATAGCGGGGATACAGCGAAAATATAGCGGGATCTAGCGGATGATTCTAAAATAGCATATATAACTCGTACTTAATGTTTTTTTACAAATATGTAAATGATAATTAAATGAAAAATTAACATTCAGTTGAATTACAATTAATACATAAATTAGTTTAAATAAAAACATGTGAATATACTGTAAATAAATGTAAAATTATTATATAACACAATCGAATTCAGTAGAATATTAGAGTATTTTTATTTCTGAAAATATATTAAAAATTCAATTAAAAAAATTAATTTCATAATTTTTGTATTATATAAATGTCATTTTTCAATTTATTTCTTTTAAAGAATATATAGCGGAAATAGCGGCATAGCGAGAATAATGGGATATAGTGGAAATAGCAGGACTCAAAGTGGAAAGGCTATATTTGGGGTTATGTGGAAAAATCGTAGCGGTAGAAATTCACTATGAGATATAGCGGGGTAATAGTGGGGCGTTAACTGCACAGGAATCATGTTCGGCATTTGAATACCGCAGATGTATTCAGTATCGACTTTCGATGGTCGAAAAGGAGGGTCATTACAGATAGTGTGAGAAATAAAATGTACATAATTTACATCATAATTCCTAACGTTGAGCATATATAATGTAAAGATCTGTCTTTTTTACATCTAAAGACGACACCTAATACATCCTCTTTACTCGTGTACCGATCATTTAAGTGTTCGAATGATAGCTCATTTAGGATGAAGAAAGAAAAGATAGTACATAATCGACATCGTGACAAGAAACATATATTATACACAAGTCTTTACAAAAAGAAATCACTTTTATTTTATAAAACATCAAAGTACACTATTATATTATTAACCTGAACAGTTATAATAGCATTTTCTTACAAATGTTGATAAATACAGACTATAATACAGGAAAAGTTAGTGAAAGAATATAAGATACGTGGCTATGTATTGGAGAACCCAGCTTGTCTCCTGAAAGCTCCAAAGCATCCGGCTATATCAAGAAAATATGCTCGGGCTGACCGGAGAATTATAAGAAAATAACTTCCGGATCAGTCTGGTAAACAAGTGAGCATAAAAATCAAATCAACACATACAGATTTATTATTCTTGAAATATCTTTTCAAAAAAGAAGAGTAATCGTAAGACCATGCCGCACATAAACACGGATTGATTTTTATCCTACGATAACCAAAACCATTTTTATTATAAATCAGTGATATTACAATGATGTCTAGGTTTTAAGGTATTCAATAATTAAGTAGATATGATGCATGTATATCACAGCAATAATAGTTTTACAATCAAAAATCACTAAGGCACGTATTTGAAAAATGGATTCCAACAATGGCAAGGTAAGAGACTACCTTCCGTGCAGTACATCTCTAGATAAATGTACCAAGAGATCGAAAACCTTTTGAACTCAGCACGACAAGACCGACCTACCATTGACAGGACATTGCAAAATATGATCATTGCAAGGTTGGGATCAAACAACCAAAGTGGGCCCCATAGCATACATAAAGAGATAATCTCAATCTTGATAAGGGATGACCATACCCTAAGAGGAGCGATCCACATATCCTTACGGCTTCCCCTGTTTTAGCCATTTTCGTGTTGTGAAGCTTGATAGGCTATGCTCTTACCATTTCCTCCAAGCAATCCCTTCTTGGGATGCTAAAACGGCCCTCTAGGTGGAAATGCAATGTTAGCATTCATCCATACATGTTCATTCTAGGTCTGAACAACATCGAAGCCACAACCTCTACTATATCCATTTTGAAATCACCTTCAAGATTAATAAAAAGTAGCCCTTGCACTTCAAAGAACACCATCTTCGATCATCTTTAAGAAGTCTTCCATTCGAATGCATATGTTGGTTCGAAGTTATTTTCAAAAAATAAATCTAATCCCGGTCCCCCCAAGCCAACAACTGATAATTTCTGATTTACTCATTCTCGGTTCTTTCAGAAGTATGCAACAAGTATTCGAGTCCTCACTGGGTATACATAACTGTAACGACCCGAAATTTTCGATCTCGAAAATTCCAGATAGTTAGGAAGAAGAAGAAAGAAATAGAATAAGAAGAAACAAAAAACACAACACAAATTCTCACATTCGCAGCGGATCAAATATAATATCAAATAATAACAGTTTACAAAAGAATACTATATATGTCGATTAAATTTTATTACATCAGAGTTACACACATACTCAAATACTGGACATATACAAATCAACATGTCTCAGATAATCAGAAATATATTATAACGGAAACACTCCATACGTTCTTTCCATCCAGCTCGCCTCCTGAGCTCTAGAACGTCCTTACCTGAAAATCTGTAATACTCAGTCTGACCCGAGCATTACATCAAGTAACACCCGGGTCAGGCTGGAAACCAGCGTGAGTAAACCCATCTAACATGGAATACAAAGCATACAACTTATATAAAACCCGGGGTAACTCGTATTAATTTACAAATTCACAATTTGTTATAGACGTCACTTATTTCACACATCAATTCTCTAAGTACCAAAAACTTAGATTAAATAGTCCAATTCACTTAAACTCTTTCATTCCAGCCTATTGATTTCACATATCAATCTACGAAAATTCAAAGTGGTTTCGGGTATTTACTAATATCCGATCCCGGTCTCTTCGAATCCCATGTCATTAAAACCCAAGTTATTCATGTGAATACAATTAAATTTTAAATAATAGGTGTCATTTACACAACAATCCATCTCGATAGATAACCATATTATCACTATTTAACCCGATCATATCACAAAACATTTCATATCAGAAATATCAACCAATTCATAGCATTCAAATATAATCCATCCATAAACAAGGTTAATAAATCACACAATTAATTTAAACCAAATAAATTAATTACCTAACCCTTCTTAATGAATATTAATTTCAACCCATTTGTTATTACATTAATTAATCGCATGCATTTATTAACCTTTAATAAATCTCAATAAGTAATTAACTACCCTCTATTTAATTACATCCAGTATTATTCTTTAATTATTTATACTAAGTAATTGACTACCCTTTTTAGACCCAGTTGACAAATAACCAGTTAAATAAACCTCAGAATGCCATAATTTAACATACTAGAACTATTTTAGAAATCCAAATATTCAATTTAATTGAACACTTTAAAGTTTGATTAGTTGGTTCCATCAAGTTAAATTAACCCGAAATAAATTAATCACTTCCATATCCTGCTTACCTAACATCTATAATTTACAAACCATTTATATTTATATAAATCTAATGTTTGGAATTGATTAACAAATACAATAACTTATGATCCTTGATTTAACTATCAGTTTAAAACCATTTATCTTAACCATTTAGTTAATCACATCATTAAACTTCATTTAATAGCGTTTTGATATTAACTAATAATATAAATATTTATCTCAACTTAATTAAATTTAAACTTAAATTCATTAAATTAGCATATTGGCCCATCCTTCTTCGGCCCGAATATCTCTCTCTTTTCTACCTTTCCTAGCTTATACAAAATTACTACTAATTCCAATCTTATATATATAGAGTGAGCAACTGTACACACTCACAAAGGAAGGAATTGTACAGGCTACTATAGTACACTTAAATTTATTTCACAAAACAGTTGCAGCCCTTTTTTTTTTCTTTGTACCGGAACTTGAACATAATTTACAACAGGTACAATTTGTTACTTCTTCTACAGGCTACTGAATTATAAAGCCAACTCAGAAACTAAATTCATATCTCAAGGTTATTAATATTTCTTCTACTTGCATTTCACTCTTTTACAAACATATACAGATTGTCAGATTTTATTTAGTTGCCTTTTTATTACTTGCTTCACAACTCAAACAAATTACAAACATGCACAGCAAGGAATCATGTCTGGAAGTCATTCAATGCAGATCCTAATTCAGCCAAAAACATGTTTTCAGGGCTATCGAATTCACAATCATCCATCTCAAAGCAGAACAACAAGGTGACAGTCAAAGGAAAAAGCTTTGAAATAAAAACGTCACATGTATTAGGTGTAAACAAATTCATCACCAAGCAGTAAATATCTCAAAATTAGATATTGATATGTGAGATAAATCTCATCGATCTTAGAAAATAGGACATCTCAATTATAAAACAGAATTTAGAATTAATTAAAGGCATGCACGCACATATCAACCAAAACAATCAGTAAACTCAGAAAATTAGTAACTACAGATAAGTGAGTGTTAAAACTCACCTTAACGAAGCGAAGAAGCCTCAACTGTAAATTGAGATGCCGCCTCGAAGCTCACTGCGTCATTTTGGAATGCACTAAAATGCCAATTGCTATTCGCCCAAAATTCCATTCGTAGATCAAAGCGCCATATCCCATCCGCTACAACATCAACCATCTTGTTCGCAAATCCCCTCCATCGTGATTCGCGACCTGCTAGAAGCCCTAGCGTGCGCTTCCAGCCTCGAATTCACGTCATCACCCACTCGCATCGCTAGCTCGACACTACCATCAGGACGTGGCCATTCGAAACTCCCACACGAGCGATCGATTGAAGATGATTTCGTTTGAAAGGGTTTGGTTTCAATTTCGAATCCCTCCCATATTTTCGCTCAAACTGGCAAGAGGAAGAAAGGGAAACGCGGTGTGAAAGGAACGAGGCAGCAATTTCGATTTCGATTTCGAGTCCCCTTTACGGTTCTGCCATTTTTTTTAAAATGAAAGAGCTCGGCTTCGAAGGGAATTGAAAGGGTGTTCGAGATGTTATACGAAGCACTGAATTTTATTTTTTCTGCTTGGTTATAAAAAGGAAAGCGTGTTAGAGAAGCAAGTTCAGGCTACTACAGTGACACTGAGGTGAAGATAAAAGTTATAATGTGGAAAGGATTCAGCTAAGGTTGACCAAAATTTCAAATTTAAATTCAATTTCCCTCGATTACCGCAACTCAAAATCTTGACCTCCTATTGAGGCATGTCGCTAGGCGTTTATAATGTTATACCCCTATTCCGAATGCAATGAAAAAGATTTCGAGTCCTAATTCAAACGCATGGAGAAGATAACTTTTTGAACCAGTTATTTTATGTAGTTTTTGATATAAATTTCAGTGCGTTTATATATCGTATGCTCACACAACAACTCCGATCACTACGAAATTTGAAATCCGATATTAACTAACTATTACGGATCCAGTGGAACTAGTTTCATCGAATTCCAAGACTGTGCCTCGGAAGGCTATTTTTAAATTCAATTTAAACGATATATTATTAAAACCGAACAAATCACCTTTAAATTAAATTTCAACTATTCTATTACCTTCAGTATCATCATTATAAATTTTATAAGCCTTCAAATTATTTTTAACAGGCTTAAAACTCCAGATTCAGCATTTTATCCAACTTCAAACTATTAAATTCAAAAATTTAATTACCAAATAAATAGTGATATTTGGAATTCAAGTTAACTTTTACCTTTTGAATATTTAAAATCAATTAAATATTCCAATCTAAATTGTCCAAAATTCTGGGGTCGTCACATTCCTCCCCCTCCCTAAAAGAATTTCGTCCCCGAAATTACTAGTTAGGAAGAATGGTCCAATACCCTTTTACTTTTCCCCCTAAACTAACAGTTCAACATCCTACCAACTATCTTTTTATAAAAGACCCATTATCATTCTTACCAACTTTCCAAACTCTCCCACAGTTTTTAAACAATACCTTTGGCTCAATCATTCAAATTTCAATTTAAAATCAAATTTTGAATTATCAAAATTTTCTCAAAAAAAATTCTAACGCTCTAAATTTTCGAAAATTTCCGCCAGCATCTTCTTTGCGCGGCTAGCTCGATACAACTACAAAATGCCTCTACGGGCTCCCAAATTCCAAAAGAAAACAAAACGCCAAGTGGCTAGATCAAAAACCCAATCAAATTTCATATAGAAATTTAAACACATACCTTTTAGTCGGGCAATTCAAATTATCTCCTGAAATCAAAACCAATTTTCCTTTCCCTTTATAATACCTTCATATCCTACTTAGCAATAATATCCAATCACAGCTTTTAAAATCATTTTATACATTTCCTTACAGAAGTTTTCATATCTACTTCTATTCAAATTAGTTTTCCCATTTTCATATGATTTTAATTTATCTTCAATTCTGAATATTGAATTTTATCTTCCATTTATAACTGATTCATATCATTATTTAAATTAGTTCCATCCACTAATTTACTTCAATTTGAAATCTTTTTGTCGCTAACAAAAATTTTCCAAAAATTTCTAACTCCCAAAATTTTCGGCAGAGTCTCCTTTGTACAGAGGAGCTTTTGCAATTTGACAAGGGGTATAAATATATATAAATCGACCCACACGGTCGGAAAAACAAAAACAGTTCATATTTTCTATTTTTATTTCATAGGCGTACATTTATTTAGCATTTTTAAGCAAGCGGCTTATTATTTTAGCAATTAGCGCGTCCAAATCCATCCAAACGGCTTCCCGGTACCTGTACTTACTTAATTCAAACATGTAAGCACTATATATATAAAGTTTATAATATTTCTCTTGCTTAAACAACTACAATACATCAACTCTA
Source organism: Allium cepa (assembly GCA_030765085.1). NCBI lineage: Eukaryota > Viridiplantae > Streptophyta > Magnoliopsida > Asparagales > Amaryllidaceae > Allium > Allium cepa. The sequence goes on along the minus strand of CM060940.1, from coordinate 130,946,313 downwards.
AAAGAAATGCATTCTAAATAACTTTCACGAGCAATTTATATGATTTCAAAACTAATTCAATTGCTTTCAACCAATTCATATACCATTTCGTTCAATTTTATTGGTTTACAACTTTATTGCTTACATTCAATTTATTTTAAGCAAAACAAACTCATTTCACTTCAATTGATCTTAAAACCAATTTGTTTAGTCTTTATCAACTCATAGAATTTAATTAAATCTTGTTTACGTCAAACGACAATCATTTCTACGCAATTTGATGATATCCACGTAAATAAATAATTACTTAAGTTATATAACCAATTTAAATTGATTTCGAATCAATTTATATTTAATTCCTTTCCATTTTAATTTATTCACAACCATTTTATTTAGCTCGACACATTCCATGCTTGTGTACTACTAACCATTCCCAGATTAATTCAAACCAAGCTTTTATTTAATGGGATTCACCCTTATTCGTAGCCAAGCTTCCATAAATTTTAAACTTAAGTTAATTTACTTTAATTTATTCTAGCATCAAACTTAAGTTCACTTCTACTTGATTCTCATTTGATCAAATTCCATTTAATTCAGCTAGCCCATCCATTTTAATTTTAATTTTAATTTTAATTCACATTATCAATCCAAATCGAACTCTATTTTAATTCGAGTTTATTCCCAAACTTCATTATTAACTTACAATCCATTTTATTTAACTGAGTTAAATTTTATTAACATATTCTATCAAATAATTATTTAGCTAATTAGCTTACTTCCAACTTTTAAATCAATATTCGATTTTATTACAAAAATCAATTTATTAAATTTTCTTGAGTCAAATTTTTTTTATAATTCCAGTTTGGATTTTCTTTCATTTTCCAAAATTCCAACACTATTATTTTAAAAATTTAGAAATACCTTTAAATTCACATAATATTATTAAAATAGATTTTTATAAAAATACTTCTTATAACTCGATTCTCAACCAGTCCATCCTTGTTCTCATAGAAATTCGGTCAAACGTTGATCAGACGTAGGACTGAAAGTCTATAAGTACTTGGTAAACCCGTTTCAACACCTAGTGAAAATACTTAGGAAAATAATTTATTGAAAATATAGAAATAGTTTTTGAAAATAGAGGAAATATCTTTGGTGAGAATGCTCTGGAAATCATTACCCCCATCTATGGTCGCAGTTACATCCTGGGTTACGTTGCCATCGCAGCAAAACTCCATGTAACTGTAGGCACTCCGTGCCCCTCGATTACGCCATGGAACCCGCAACAGATCACAGTTACATTTCAGGGTTATGTTGCCATCGCAGAAAAATTCCATGTAACTGTAGGCATCAGCGTCCTCAATTTTCGCTGTCAAAAATGAAACTTCTCCACTCCTACGTAGGTCGCAGTCTATCGATGTAAAATCAAACGTAGACTGTTGGCTATCAGCGGCACAAACGACTTTCGCTATGTTACCATAGGTCGCAGTCTACCGATATAAAATCAAACATAGACTGTTGGCTCTCAGCGGCACACACAACTTTTTCTATGGTCCGTAGTAGATCGTAGTGACATCGAGTTACACTGTCGTCACAGCATAACCTAAATGTCTCTGTAGGCATCAACGCCCTTCAACTTTCGCTACACACTACTCATAATCCTCAGGAACTAGTTTTGTCCGGACTCCTCACATGATCAACTTTAGAATCCCCCCTTAGGGTTCAAGGCAGTACCACCCTGTGGCACTCTTGAGAAGTTCATTTCAAGGGATCGCCTTTTCCCCCAGAGCCATTATCAAAACATTTTATACTATACACATATAGTATCTTCCAAATCATACACCTAGTATGAATCTCATATAAATCTCCCTTTCTCAAAATCGATTATCCCAAATCGATAATTCTCAAACTAGGCTTTCCAAATTCCAATATTGGTTTTTCCAAAAATCAAAAGCCTTTCCAAATCCAAAGGTTCCCAAAACTTTTTTCCAAAATCCTCATAAAATCCTTTATGTATATATATAGATATATATAAAAAAATTTAAAAAAATCTTTGGATCATTTCAAAAGAAATCATTTCACATTTCTTATTCACAAATTTTTCCATGTCAATTTCATTCAAATCCGTACGATGTACACTTATCATCCGTACGCTATACCAATCTGATCGCTCACTCGATCACACAATTTCACTTTCGAACTAATATCGTCCACCCGACTTCCTAGTGCGGGCACAGAACTAGTTTCTTGATCAGAACCATCATTCTCCTTGCATAGCCATAATTATGATAGAGACTATCCAGAACCAATCAACAATCCATATCCAAGCTCGCCGTCGAAAATCGAGTGAAAAATCCCAACTCGGATCGATAAACTATCTCGAAATTCTGTGCTCGAATCTGGATCAAATCACTATGCGAATAGAATAATATACGTACATCCTGCGTAATTATCTTCATCGATTATCAACTAAATCAATTTCTCTTTCTATTCACATTTCCTTTAATTTCTATTCACATAATCACAATTGTTTCAATTCCATTGGATTATCACTTTAATCCTTATCCCAAATGGATATTCAACTATAAACAGTTTGAACTCTGTCCAGCTTAGATTCAGAATATAGCTTGAAAAGTTTAAAATAGATAAGTCGTTGAAAAATAATTATTAGTTTGCAAAATAGCTGTAAAATAGTTAACTAATTGTAAAATAGTGGGAAAATAGTTAAATAGTTTCAGAAATTTTAGATAATTGCAAAATAGTTGTAAAATAATAATTAATTTGTAAAATTATTGGAAAATAGTAATTAGTTTATAAAACAGTTGAAAAATTGTTAAATAGTGCCAAAAATAATTGTAAAACAAATATAAAATAATTTGGCTTTAAAAAGAAAGGTTATATATATTAAATAGCTTAGAAAAATAATATTATATAAAAACAATTTATATTAAAAACAGTCCAGAGTCAAAACTGTTCACTTTTCCATCAATTCAATTTAAATTTCCACTTTCATTTAAATTGACTCAATTCTAATTTGAATAACTTTAGTTTCCATTGAAATTGATTTAACCCCAATTCAAGTTGAATCAATCCTGGTTTCTTTCCTAATTTAAATCAAATTCCATTTTGAACTAATTCAATTTCAATATCAATTTTAAACCATCTCGAATTATATAAATTCGAGTTAAATTTTTAAATGTTGATTTAATCCTTTAAATCAAATCAGCTTATCTCTTTAAACCATTTAATTATGAATCAATTTCAAACTTATCCTCATTTAACTTGATTTGGTTGTATTTCTATTACCACTTAATTCTCATTATTAAAATTTTCAAATAATACAACAACCAATTACCTTAATATTTATTCGAAAGATTGCTTTATATATCAAAATATATTCTTATATAAAATCATTTAAAATCTTTATATAAACAAATAACAAGTACGCTCTCATACACACACACACACACACTCAACTCATTCTAGGGTACCATTGACCCTGTCCTTAATGAGTAATCCCAACAGAGCCAAGGTTCTCGCTTAACCTTCAGCTCTGATACCAACTGTAACGACCCAAAATTTTCGATCTCGAAAATTCCAGATAGTTAGGAAAAAGAAGAAAGAGATAGAAGAAGAAGAAACAAAAAAACACAACACAAATTCTCACATTGACAGTGGATCAAATATAATATCAAATAATAACAGTTTACAAAAGAATACTATATTTGTCGATTACATTTTAATACATCAGAGTTACACACATACTCAAATACTTTACAAATACAAATCAACATGTCTCAGATAATCAAAAATATATTACAGCGGAAACACTCCATACGTTCTTGCCATCCAGCTCGCCTCCTGAGCTCTAGAACGTCCTTACCTGAAAATCTGTAATACTCGGTCTGACCCGAGCATTACATCAAGTAACACCCGGGTCAGGCTAGAAACCAGCATGAGTAAACCCATCTAACATGGAATACAAAGCATACAACTTATATAAAGCCCGGGGTAACTTGTATTAATTTACAAACTCACAATTTGTTATAGACATCACATATTTCACACATCAATTCCCTAAGTACAAAAATCTTAGATTAAATAGTCCAATTCACTTAAATTCTTTCATTCCATCCTATTGATTTAACATATCAATCTATGAAAATTCAAAGTGGTTTCGGGTATTTACTAATATCCGATCTCGGTCTCTTCGAATCCCATGTCATTAAAACCCAAGTTATTCAAGTGAATACAATTAAATTTTAAATACTAGGTGTCACTTACACAACAATCCATCTCGATAGATAACCACATTATCACTATTTAACCCAATCATATCACAAAACATTTCATATCATAAATATCAACCAATTCATAGCATTCAAATATAATCCATCCATAAACAAGGTTAATAAATCACACAATTAATTTAAACCAAATAAATTAATTACCTAACCCTTCTTAATGAATATTAATTTCAACCCATTTGTTATTACTTTAATTAATTGCATGCATTTATTAACCTTTAATAAATCTCAATAAGCAATTAACTACCTTCTATTTAATTACATTTAGTATTATTCTTTATTATTTATACTAAGTAATTGACTACCCTTTTTGGACCCAGTTGACAAATAACCAGTTAAGTAAACCTTAGAATGCCATAATTTAACATACTAGAACTATTTTAGAAATCCAAATATTCAATTTAAATTAAACACTTTAAAGTGTGATTAGTTGGTTCCATCAAGTTAAACTATTTTAGAAATCCAAATATTCAATTTAAATTAAACACTTTAAAGTTTGATTAGTTGGTTCCATCAAGTTAAATTAACCCGAAATAAATTAATCACTTCCATATCCTGCTTACCTAACATCTATAATTTACAAACCATTTATATTTATATAAATCTAATATTTGGAATTGATTAACAAATACAATAACTTATGATCCTTGATTTAACTATTAGTTTAAAACCATTTATCTTAACCATTTAGTTAATCACATCATTAAACTTCATTTAATAGCGTTTTGATATTAACTAATAATATAAATATTTATCTCAACTTAATTAAATTTAAACTTAAATTCATTAAATTAGCATATTGGCCCATCCTTCTTCGGCCCAAACGTCTTTCTCTTTTTTCTACCTTGCCTAGCTTATACAAAATTACTACTAATTCCAATCTTATATATATAGAGTGAGCAACTGTACACACTCACAAAGGAAGGATTGTACATGCTACTATAGTACACTTGAATTTATTCTACAAAACAGTTGCAACCCCCTTTTTTTTCTTTGTGCCAGAACTTGAACATAGTGTACAACATGTACAATTTATTACTTCTTCTACAGGCTACTGAATTAGAAAGCCAACTCAGAAACTAAATTCATATCTCAAGGTTATTAATATTTCTTCTACTTGCATTTCACTCTTTTACAAACATATACATTTTGTCAGATTTTATTTAGTTGCCTTTTTATTACTTGCTTCACAACTCAAACAAACTACAAACATGCACAGCAAGGAATCATGTCTGGAAGTCATTCAATGCAAATCCTATTTAGCCGAAAACATGTTTTCAGGGCCATCGAATTCCCAATCATCCATCTAAAATAAGAACAATAAGCTGACAGTCAAAGCAAAAATGCTTTGAAATAAAAACGTCACATGTATTAGGTGTAAACAAATTCATCACCAAGCAGTAAATATCTCAAAATTAGGTATTGATATGTGAGATAAATCTCACTGATCTTAGAAAATAGGACATCTCAATCATAAAATAGAATTTAGAATTAATTAAAGGCATGCATGCACATATCAACCAAAACAATCAGTTAACTCAGAAAATTAATAACCATAGATAAGTGAGTGTTAAAACTCACCTTAACGAAGGAAGAACCCTCTACTGTAAATTGCGATGCGACCTTGAAGCTCGCTGCGTCATTTTGGAATGGACCGAAATGCCAATTGCTATTCGCCCAAAATCCCATTCGCAGATCAAAGCGCCATATTCCATCTGCTACAACATCAACCATCTTGCTCGCAAATCCCCTCCATCGTGATTCGCGACCTGCCAGAAGCCCTAGCGTGCGCTTCCAGCTTCGAATTCACGTCATCACCCGCTCGGATCACTAGCTCGACACTCCCATCAGGACGTGGCCATTCGAAACTCCCACGCCAGCAATCGATTGAAGATGATTTTGTTTGAACGGATTTGGTTTCAATTTCGAATCCCTCCCATATTTTCTCTCGAACTGGCAAGAGGAAGAAAGGGAAACGCGGTGTAAAAGGAACGAGGCAGTAATTTTGATTTCGAGTCCCCTTTACGGTTCCGCCATTTTTTTTAAAATGAAAGAGCTCGGCTTCGAAGGGAATTGAAAGGGTGTTCGAGATGTTATACGAAGCATTGAATTTTATTTTATTTTTTTCTGCTTGGTTATAAAAAGGAAAGCGTGTTAGTGAAGCAAGTTCAGGCTACTATAGTGACACCGAGGTGAAGGCAAAAGTTATGGCGTGAAAAGGATTCAGCTAAGGTTGACCAAAATTTCAAATTTAAATTCAAATTCCCTCGATAACCACAACTCAAAATCTAGACCTCCTATTGAGGCGTGTCGCTAGGCGTTTATAATGTTATACCCCTATTCCGAACGCAATGGAAAAGGTTTTGAGTCCTAATTCGAACGCATGGAGAAGATAGCTTTTTGAACCAGTTATTTTATTAAGTTTTCGATATAAATTTCAGTGCGTTTATATATCGTACGCTCACACAACAACTCCGATCACTACGAAATTCGAAACCCAATAATATCTAACTATTACGAATCCAATGGAACTGGTTTCGTCGAATTCTGAGACTGTGCCTCGGGAGGCTATTTTTAAATTCAATTTAAACGATATATTATTAAAACTGAAAAATCACCTTTAAATTAAATTTCAACCATTCTATTACCTTCTGTATCATCATTATAAATTTTATAAGCCTTCAAATTATTTTTAACAGGCTTAAAACTCCAGATTCAACATTTCACCTAACTTCAAATTATTAAATTCACAAATTTAATTACCAAATAAATAGTGATATTTAAAATTCAAGTTAAAATTTACCTTTCAAATATTTAAAATCAATTAAATATTCCAATCTAAATTGTCCAAAATTCTGGGTCGTCACAACAACATACTTCCTGAGTCAAAACTGGCTAATAGTTGATAGTAGGTTATTTAACTATCAAACAAATAAATAACAGTCCAGAGATTTAATTACCCATAGCAACTGCTAAGCCTCAAAATAATTCTTTCATTTTAAATCTCTTTTCAAAACATTTATCAAAATATTCATATATTTACCTATTGGCATAAGTATATTCGCAAAATATTGTAAAATATTTCTCATTTCAGATCATATTAAAAGGATCAAAACAAATGTTATTTAAATCGGAGATAAAGATAACCTCAGACGTTACTCCTTCGGTGTTAAGTGCAGAAAGAATGTCCATACCACAAAATAAAGAAGTTCAAATAAAGTAAATCCAATCTCAAATTCTTTTATAATCTACTTCTATAAATCCTTTTAATAAATCTCTTTCATTTATGAAATCGCCTTTGCGTAAATTCCAAATATATTTATAAAACACTTTATAAATCCCCAGGTTTATTTATAAAACTCTTTATAAATACCTAAAATCATTTATAAAACTCTTTTTCAAAATTTTAAGATCTCTTTTATAAATTTCCTTATTTAAAACAAAAATTCTTCAATAAACCTTAATCAATAAGTTCCTTGATAAACAAATCAATTATTTAAAACTCCTTTAAATAAGACAAGTTATTATTAATTAAAATAACTTAAACACGTTAAATAAAATAGTTAATGAACTATCTTTAAAACATCATATTGAAATGGCGATAGACCTTAAACATTTAGATTAAATAATAATTTTACTTTAAATCATAATAATTATCTTTTAAACACTTATTTAAAATGAAATAAGATTAAAAGAATAATTTCCAAAATTCAGAAGGGGCTTAGTGACCACAATGGTTAATTCAATTTCAGTTAAACTTTCCAAGTTATAATAGGGTATTTACAGAACAAGCATATATGAAAAAGTGACGCAGCGGATTAATCAAAATTAAACTTCAATCGGTGGAAGTAGCAATCGGTGGATTGATGAATACCAAAATGCCCAAATTCGTTGATCCGAAGATACCGAATTCTAGCTATCTCAAACACGTTGATAGCGCACTATACCGTGTTCAAAGATCTACGATTCTTCGTACGTTGATCTAGCGCACTAGATACCGCGAATCGGCTTCAACAATCGTTGATTCGAGCGCACTCGAATAACCGAAAGTGGAGATAGGAGATTACACTCAACTACCAATTTAATATGAAAGCACACAGCAATCAACAAGAAATTTTATTCAAAAATCAACACTTGCCCAAAAAAATGTACAACTCACGTGTATTTATAGTGTGTCTCAACCTGAGCCTTAAGTCGTTGCCGACTCATCACCCTACGACTCACGACTCAAGCATTCAGCGACTCACGACTCATATTACAACACAACATATCGACTCAATGAATCCACGACTCAACAGACTCACGCCTAACGACTTAGGAGCATTACAACACATACATGCATCAGAATATAGTACACGACATACGACTCAAGGCAATTACGACTTAAATGATACGACTTAACATTGCTACGACTTAAGACACACTGACCCTGGACGACTTACGACTTAAGATAGTCACGACTTAACCCTTCGGCACAAAAGCTTAACGACTCATCTCCAGGCGACTTAACTCCGAACGACTCATCTCCGAGCGACTCATCCCTGAACGACTCATCTCCAGGTGACTTAACTCCATTCCTTCATTATGTCGTATAACCATAGGTCGTAGCTCGTTCCTGTTAGGTCGTAAACTTAATGCCACTTCCCTCTCTGGCTCCTTGTTAAGTCGTGAACGACTTAGGACTTCTTCGTTAGGTCGTGAACAACCTTTGTTAAGTCGTGAGCGACTTATACTTCTCGAACGAATCAACGGTTTGTTAGGTCGTAAGTCCTCTTCCCCTAGCCTGTTAGGTCGTGACCGACCTAACCCTTCTTCCTTCGGTCGTATGCAACTCATGTCTTTACCTTCGGATCAGTTAAGTCGCGAATGACATAAACCCCTGCTAAGTTGTGAACGACTCATGGCGCTAACTCGCAATTCTTCGACCCTGGTCTGAGCTGCATCATCCTTCCCTGGTTGAGAAAAATTCGTCCTCGAATTTGTAAGCTCTTCTACATCAGATTGTTCGTCTCCATAATATGGCACAAGATGCTTAACATTGAATACGTCAGAAGTGTACACATCCTCCGGCAGCTTCAACTTATAAGCATTTTCATTAATTCGTTTCACAACTTCGACAGGACCAATTTTTCTGGCTTTCAACTTGTTATAAGCGCCTACTGGAAAACGATCCTTCGTTAACACAGCATACACCAAATCTCCTTCGTTAAATTCAACATTTCGTCGCTTCAAGTCTGCAGTCTACTTATATTTCTCATTTTCTCTCTCCAGTCGTTCCTGAACGATTCTATGACATTCAGTTAATTCATCAACAAAATCAACAGCTCGTTTAACCGTCCCCTTTGGTTGTGGCACTACCGTTAGGTCCAACGGTCCCCTTGGTAAATTTGAATATACAATCTGAAATGGACTGAATCCCGTACTACGATTCACTGCGTGATTATGAGCAAACTCTGCCTGGCATAACTTCATGTCCCAACTCTTCAGATTATCCTGCACAAGACATCGCAACAAATTTCCCAATGATCTGTTAACAACTTCTGTCTGCCCATCAGTTTGCGGATGATAAGCACTACTAAATTTCAGCTTTGTTCCCACCATCTTCCACAAACTTAACCAAAAATGGCTTAAAAATCTGGTATCCCTGTCCGAAACAATAGACTCTGGCAACCCATGTAAACGATAGATTTCTTTAAAGAACAACTGAGCAACACGAACTGCATCCACTGTCTTTTTGCAGGCAATAAAATGTGCCATCTTCGAAAATCTGTCCACCACAACAAAAATAGAATCATTTCCCCTTTGAGTTCTAGGCAAACCCAAAACGAAATCCATGTTGATATCAACCCATGGTTTAGATGGTACAGGTAACGGCATATACAATCCTGCATTTGTCGCTGTTCCCATCGAAACCTGACATATATGACATCTCTCCACAAACCTCTCTACCTCTTTCCTGATCGACGGCCAAAAGTAAGATTGAGAAATCAACTGTAATGTACGATCACGGCCCACATGTCCTTCCTCGTGCAACTCTTTGATAATCTTCAATCTCAAGCTGCTCTCTGGAATGCATAATCGATTTCCTTTAAACAAGAATCCATCAACCAACATAAACTCATCAGTATCTCTATCCTTAACTTTCTCAACGAACTTTGCAAAGTAAGAATCTTCGTCAATCAATTCTGGCAATAATTCAAACCCTATCACCTCAACTTTCATTGTAGTCAACAAATGGCTCCTCCTACTCAAAGCATCAGCTACACGATTCGTTACCCCAGATTTATGTTTCACGACAAAAGTAAGCTGTTGTAAATAAGCAATCCATGATGCATGTCTCGCTGAAATCTTATCCTGCCCCTGCAAATGCTTCAACGCCTCATGATCAGTGTAAAGAACAAACTCTTTCTGAAATAGATATTGCCTCCAATGTTTAACAGCTTGCACAACAGCATAAAACTCAACATCGTATGTACTGTATCTCATCTTTGCCCCTGATAACTTCTCACTGAAATATGCAATAGGTCTTCCACTCTGACTCAACACTCCTCCAATCCCAACCTTTGATGCATCAGTATGTAGCTCAAACAACATCTGAAAATCTGGTAATACAAGAATTGGTGCTGTCGTCAAAAGTTCTTTGATTCGTTCGAAAGCAACCCCTGCTCCCTCCGACCAATAAAACTGTTTTCCTTTCATACAATCAGTAACTGGTGCCATCACGCTACTGAAGTGTGGGATGAATCTTCGGTAGAATGATGCCAATCCATGAAAACTTCTAACTTCAGTGATAGTTCTCGGCTGTGGCCAATTTCTAATAGCTTCAACTTTACTCTGGTCCACCTGAATTCCTTTCTCAGATACAACATATCCCAAAAATAATACACTTCGCGCCATAAACACACATTTCTTTGTTGCTGCATAAAATTGTTCCTCACGAAGAATAATCAACACCTTCCGCAAATGCTTTACATGCTCCTCTGTGCTCCTGCTATATATCAGAATATCATCGAAATAAACCACAACAAACTTTCCAATGTACGGTCTGAAAATTTGATTCATCACCCTCATAAATGTACTTGGTGCATTTGATAGTCCAAACGGCATAACCAACCATTCATATAAACCTTCCCTCGTCTTGAATGCGGTCTTCCATTCGTCTCCCGGTCTAATTCGAATCTGATGATAACCACTCTTCAAATCAATCTTCGAAAAGATAGTAGCCCCACTCAACTGATCTAGCAAGTCATCCAACCTTGGCATAGGAAACCTATAACGAACAGTAATCTTGTTCAAAGCTCTACTATCGGTACACATTCTCCATGTTCCATCCTTCTTTGGCACCAACAAGGCTGGCACTGCACAAGGACTCAAGCTTTCCTGAACACGTCCCTGCTCTAACAACTCTTCCACTTGCCTTCATAACTCCTCATGTTCCTTCGGACTCATTCGATAATGTGGTCTATGCGGTAATACTGCTCCCGGAACAAGATCGATTTGATGTTGAATGTCTCTCAGTGGCGGTAATTCTTTAGGCAACTCTTCTGGAAATACATCTTCAAATTATTTCAAAACTGGCTTCGCTTCTTCTGGAATTTCAACCTCTTCACTACACTCTCGCCCAATCAACAAAAAGACTTCAGGCTCCTCTTCAACTTCTTTAACAAACTCCTTCAAAGATAGCAAAGTTTTCGGTTCTTCGATCTCCTCCAACTTGCTCTCCTTCTGTTGTTGCTTCTTAGGAACTAAAGTGATTTTAGTACCTTCGAACATAAAACTGTAACTATTAGCACGACCATCATGTTGTACTGCTCTATCAAACTGCCATGGTCTGCCCAACAACAGATGACACACATCCATGTCTACAACGTCACACCAAATTTCGTCTTTGTACTTCTTCCCAATAGAAAAATTCACACAAGCTCTTCGACACACCTTCACTTTACCACCCTTCCTCAACCATGCTAACTTGTACGGTTTAGGATGCTTCTCAGTTTTCAAGTTCAACTTCTTTACTGCTTCAGTAGAGATAATATTGTCACAACTTCCAGCATCAATAACGAACTTGCAAACTTTCCCTAGAATAGTGCATGTCGACTGAAAAATATTGCTTCTCAACCAACTAGAATCCGCTTCTTGCTTTGGTGTAAGACATGACCTCCTCATCATAAGATTACAACCTTCATCTCCAGACAATTCTTCTTCCTCCTCGACATAAGGTGTATTTGAACATTCTGCCTCCTCACCATCATCCTCAATCTCAGCAACCATTGCTCTCTTCTTCGGCTTCGGACATTCATTGCTTTTGTGACCCAACTCCTGACAATTATAACATTTGAAACCACTGCTAACCTTTGCCTTCTCAGCCTCTTTCACCACTGGTTTTGTAACAGGTTTAGGAACATTAGAACTTCCACTAACACCCTTCGCTTGATTATTGAAATTAGTAAATACACCACCTCCACGCCTTCCTTGCTTCACCCAAGCCAACGCTTTCTGATGTGCCTCCGCAACAGATCTCGGATCGAACATATTAACCATATCCTGGATCTGCATTCTCAATCCCCCAATGAATCTAGCAGTTAGCTGTTCTTCCGTTTCCATAATATCATTCCTAGCAATGAGTTGGTAAAATTCATCAGCATAATCACTAACAAACTTCGTCCCTTGCCTCAGATTCTGCAACCTCTGGTACATAAGTGATTGATAGTTGTAAGGTAAGAAAGTAGCTCTCATCAACTTCTTCATCTTATCCCAAGATTCAATCTTTGACTTTCCCATTCTCTCCCTTGTAAGTTTAGTTTGCTGCCACCATGCCAAAGCTCTCCCCCTCAACCTAGTAGAAACTAATTTCACTCGGCGATTTTCCGGAACCTCCTTGAAATCAAAGATCTCCTCAACATTTGACAACCAGTCAAGAAATTATTCTGCTACCATTCCACCCTTGAATTCTGGAATTTCCATCTTCATACCTGATTCCCATCGTCGATCTTCTTCAACATTCCGATAAGAATTTCGAACTTGGTCTCGATCTCGGTAATGAATGCTAGCTCTATCACCCTCTTCATCAAAATCAAAAGTACGTCTATATCGATCTCGACCATCAACATTCCTTCGTTCATGCATGCTTCTTCGACTATGTCTCTCTTCATCTCTATACGCCTCATTGTCAAATTCATGTTGACTTCTTCTCTCTTCATGTCCATAGTCATGATGATCTCTCCGTGATGAAATTGATGTTTCTCTTCTATCTCTAAAAGAATGTGGTGATACCCTCCTCGCTTCCGTAACCGATGGCGAAACTCGGTTTCCTCCATGGTTTGAGTTTGGTGATCTCCTCCTTTGAGTTTGATTCAAGTCATTCATCAACTTCTCTAATTTTCCAATGCCTTCATCAAATTTCTCATTAATACGTTGCTCCATAAGCTCGGCTTCTTCTCTTCGATACAACGCTTCAACATTTTGATGACGATTAGCTCTTCTTGGCGGCATGACTGAAAACTTCTCAAAAACTTCAACAAATACTTCAAAACTTCACAAATCTTCAACTCAACAACAAGTCACGGCCTCAACCTTGACTCGGCAATAGCTCTACATGGTTTAACTCCTTAACTCGGCCTCTACTTCAACAAAATGTACTTCAACACAAACTATGCTCGGCCTTCAAACACTTCACGGCTTAACTTGGCTCGGCTCAAGGTCTCCAAGCAACTCCAAATTAAAAACACTTCTCCAACTCTAGATCCAAAATGAAATGGATCAAAATCTTCAAACTCGTTGCAACTTCAAGATGAACACGATAAACTCCAACTTCAAACTTCAACTTCAAAAATTGGCTCCAAGTCTCGGCTTAGCTATGATTGGCTAAGTCTAGCTTTGATACCAAACTGACGCAGCGGATTAATGAAAATTAAACTTCAATCGGTGGAAGTAGCAATTGGTGGATTGATGAATACCAAAATGCCCAAATTCGTTGATCCGAAGATACCGAATTCTAGCTATCTCAAACACGTTGATAGCGCACTATACCGTGTTCAAAGATCTACGATTCTTCGTGCGTTGATCTAGCGCACTAGATACCGCGAATCGGCTTCAACAATCGTTGATTCGAGCGCACTCGAATAACCGAAAGTGGAGATAGGAGATTACACTCAACTACCAATTTAATATGAAAGCACACAGCAATCAACAAGAAATTTTATTCAAAAATCAACCCTTGCCCAAAAAAATGTACAACTCACGCGTATTTATAGCGTGTCTCAACCTGAGCCTTAAGTCGTTGCCGACTCATCACCCTACGACCCACGACTCAAGCATTCAGCGACTCACGACTCATATTACAACACAACATATCGACTCAATGAATCCACGACTTAACAGACTCACGCCTAACGACTTAGGAGCATTACAACACATACATGCATCAGAACATAGTACACGACATACGACTCAAGGCAATTACGACTTAAATGATACGACTTAACATTGCTACGACTTAAGACACACTGACCCTGGACGACTTACGACTTAAGATAGTCACGACTTAACCCTTCGGCACAAAAGCTTAACGACTCATCTCTAGGCGACTTAACTCCGAACGACTCATCTCCGAGCGACTCATCCCTGAACGACTCATCTCCAAGTGACTTAACTCCATTCCTTCATTATGTCGTATAACCATAGGTCGTAGCTCGTTCCTGTTAGGTCGTAAACTTAATTCCACTTCCCTCTCTGGCTCCTTGTTAAGTCGTGAACGACTTAGGACTTCTTCGTTAGGCCGTGAACAACCTTTGTTAAGTCGTGAGCGACTTATACTTCTCGAACGACTCAACGGTTTGTTAGGTCGTAAGTCCTCTTCCCCTAGCCTGTTAGGTCGTAACCGACCTAACCCTTCTTCCTTCGGTCGTATGCGACTCATGTCTTTGCCTTCGGATCTGTTAAGTCGCGAACGACTAAAACCCCCGCTAAGTCGTGAACGACTCATGGCGCTAACTCGCAATTCTTCGACCCTGGTCTGAGCTGCATCAAAAAGGATCAACAAACAACAATCAACCGACAATAGGTAGATGTCCAAGTTATTATAATAGAAAATAGGGATTTGTTTTGCAAAACACATGTCCAAGTTTTTATAATAGCAGAATGGTGTTTCATCCTACTAAACATATGGCCTTTTTTTCATCATTATTTAAGGTTACTTAAGGGTAATTGAAAAAGAAATCTCTTGATTTAAAACACTTTTGAAAAGGAAGACTGTTTTGAAACAAAACCGATGTTTAGAAATAACGTGATTTAAAAAAAATTAAAAAACTGTTATTAATAAATTAAATAATAAATTAAACTCTTATTAAATAGTAATTAAACCTTTACTAAGTCCTAATTAAATCTTAATTTAAATTTAACTAAATAAGTAATTAATTAATAATTAAAACCACTTTTAAATAAATAATTAATATATAATTAAATAATAATTAATCCTTAATTAATATAAGAATTAAATTTTAATTAATAATCTAATTATAATTATCTTATTTGATTAACACTTAAGTATTAATCACCTTTATTAATTAATGATTAAGTACTAATTACCCTATTTAATTAATTAATTAATGAAATTGTCATTAATTAAATAAATAAACATAATTATGTTTTGTTCTTATATGCTTGAAAATATTTTCCAAAAATATTCTTAAATGCAAATGTTTTTTAAGATTTCGAAAAGAGTTCGTTCTCATGAAATTGAACCAAAAACGACTATCGCTATACGACCCACAATTTTCAAAACCTGAAATTTGTTTCTATGTTTCTCTTTGGCTTTAACTCTTGGACAACTTTACTAAAACATAAAGGTATGCACTTGAAACAAATCATGTTTTTAAACTTGAAACATTCTGAAATTTTAAGAACAAGGATCGTGGATTTTATACAAGGGTATCTATGTTGCCTAAACTAGTAAGGTGCTAATTTTTTTTAGCCAGCAAATCATGTATTCAAGTTCATAATATATATGGTCACATCACAACCACATCACAACATGTAAGCATGCACAACCAACATATACAAGCTAGATTACAACTTTGCAAACTAACTCAATTATTTTACTTTCATACTCAAACTATATGTCATCATAACCAAGCACATATAGTTACAATCCAAGTCAACACTGTTACTACCCAAACAAACACCATATTTTCAACCAAGTCAACTATAAATCCAAGTTTAGAAACTTAGTTAAAAGTTAGATCTTTACTACCAAAAGTCGACGAAACTAAGCTACTTCCACCCTAACTTGAATACGACCTAGAACTTTGCCTTGCCTTTGGAAAAATGATATTTTTGGTGGATTAGGGGTGCAAAAATATTCGGTCTAAGGTGTGATATAGGTTCGTCCAAGGTGGTATGGGGGTGTATGGGCCTGTGTTTTGAAAGGTGGGGTTGTAAAAGTTGAGAGGAAAGGCTTTAAGCAAGGTTTGAAAGTTTTAAAAGTGGAAAACTTTGATTTTTAAACTTTTTAGAAAGCTAAGGAAGCCATGAAAGCTTCTTGAAAAACTTAAGCAAGATGGAGGTAAGATTTTAAAAGAGTTAGAAATGAGAATAGAAATGAAATAAAATTTTGAAATTGCTTTTATATAAATTGCAGAAATCAAACTACCAAAATAACATTACCTTACATAACCCTCACTCCTTGGTTGCCACCGCACCTACCCCTGTATCCCCTCTGTGATTTCAAAATTTTCTTGCCTCTTCCTTCATTTTCAAAGTCAACATCCATTTAATTACTTAAGTACTTTATGTTTATTAAGAAATGACATGTTGTGACAACTTCCATTTTTATTTTTAAACTAAATTAAACTTTTTAAAATTTCATTTCATATTTAAATATAACACACACACACACAGACACACACATATATATATATGTATGTATGTATGTATGTATTATGATGCTAACTTACCTGTAAATGAATTTGAACATTTATACCATATAGTTTTACATTGGTTTCGACTTTTTAGATACCGAAAAGTCTAAAATTCGAAAAATACTTTCCGGTCACATTTTCTATTTTTCTTTGAATTAAAAATTTCCGCAAACAATTCTTGAAAACGATTTCACCATCATTAGTTATTATATAAAAGATTTTTATATTTGATTTATAAATTCCACTTATTAATTATTAAAAATGTATTTAAAATATCCACATTTAAAGTGTTAAAATTCTGGGTCATTACACTCTTCTCCCCTTAAAAGAATTTCATCTTGAAATTAGCAAACAAGGATAACTCAAGATAACACAAAATGACATATATTATTAATCATGAAACCCATACTAAAGTCATACACTGAGCATTTATCGCAAAACAATGCATATACAGTATAATACACACAATCTACTCATCTATCAATGACTCAGGGCAAACCCCTCTTATACTATCCATTGACACTACATATCCTAGGAACCTTACTTCAAATTGCCAAAAATGCACTTAAAAATTTAGCCTTCAAGTCTTGCCTCCTCAATGTTTCCAATATGGTCTCTAAGTGGTGCTTGTGATCCTCCTCGATCTTAGAATAAATAAGTATACTATTTGAGACCAACACAAATTTATTGAGTATATCTGAGCGAGCGTATTGGTTAGCTCATAAGGCATAACTAACCACTCAAAGAAACCATATGGTCCTCTAAAAGATGTCAAGGGTATATCATATTCAGATATCCTTAGTTGGTGAAATCCTATGTCAAAATCCATATGCGAGAAAACCCTAACATCTTGCAGTTGTTTGAATATGTCATCTATGTGGGGTAAAAGATACTTCTTTTAAACATTTACTTATTCAATTCACGATAATCCACACAAAGCATTGGCGAACCATCTGACTTAGTGACAAAACCCACAGCTACTCTCTAATTTGAGTGACTTTGCCTAATCAGACCCTTACTCAACAATTCCTCTATCTGACTCATTAACTCCCTTCTTTCACTCAAACTCATCTTACGCGCATGATGAATAAAAGGTTTCCATCCCAGGGTCAAGTTTATACCGAGCTCAAACTTCCGAGGTGGGGGTAGGCTATTAACTTCTTCAAAGATGTCTGGGAAATTTTTAACTACTAATAGTGATTCCAACTTTTCCCAGGGCGAATCCAGTGCATAAAGGAAACCATCCATGAAATTGTTTAGCTCATCACACAACACCTTAATATGCTCCCATCTCTTGTTTTGCACTACAATATCCCTTTTATCATAGTCAACTACAGCTTTATACTTCGATAACCAATCTATACTAACTAAAACATCAAATCCCACAAAATTTAAGACAGACACGTTGCATGGAAAGTAGTGGGTAAGGTATGAAACTCATACATCTTCACATGTCAAGCATAGATTTGTCGTACCACCTATGGGGTTGGTCACACAAATAGGTGTTTCTACAAATTTTGAGGTAAGTCTTAATCTATCAACCAATTCTTTAGAAATAAAGAAATAGGAAACTCCAGTGTCAAATAAAACTTGAACTAAGATGCCATTTATGACTAAAGTACCTTCCAGAACTCCCTTCTTCTTCTCATCCTTTGAAGTTGATGGTTCATCCTTAATAGCGTAAACCTTGGCTTGCTGACGTTTTTCACTAGTAGACAATCCTTTTCCATATGTCCGAGTTGATGTCAACTAAAGCAGGTTATCTTATGGACTATTGGAGAAATAGGCCATATTTGCTGATTCTATGCTTCAGAATTCTTACATAATTTCGCAATGTGGCCCTGCTAAATATTGTATATATAATCCTTGAAATTATTCCCTTGATCTCTTCCTTCTGTCTTTCCTTTTCACTACTTTTTCCTTTGCTGGATGAACTTTCTTTTGTTTGGGTTGTCACCACTCGAGACTTCTGTCAGCTTCTTCTCCTCAAGCGTTTCATAACGCAGAGCCATGTCTACTAGGTCTATGAAAGATCCTTTTAGGTGAGCAATCATTTTCTCTTGAAATTCTCCCTCATTCCTATTAAAAACATCTCACTCTTCTTGAGGGGTTTATCAACGAGTTCTGGTCCAAAATGTGACAACTCATTGACTTGGTTTCATATCCGGATACAAACCTATTTCCTTGCTTAAGATCCAAGAAATCCCTATATAAACGGGTCTTTTCCATTGAAGGTATGAACCGATCATCAAACACTTTCTTAAATATAGCCTAAGAAAAATCCTTTTCCTAAACATTCGCTAAAACGGATTCCCACCATGCTGTCGCCTCATCTTGCAACTGCCAAGACGCTAAGAAGCACTTCTACTCATTTGAAATATCCAATCCTTTGAAAATCTTCTCACAAGAACGAAGCCATGCCTGGACTTCTACGATGGATTCCATTCCCTAAAGCGACTTTCCTCCTAGATTATAAAAATCTTTGCACAAAGATGTGAAGTCGACAGGCGGCTGTACAGATGTTACTGTTTCTAATGGTCTTATACTTCAAGCAACTGAGGCTCGACCCTCGGTGATCGAAGTATTACCATTTCCCCTTTCTCATCTTCTTTTAGTGCTCATCTCTTACCACCTGATTAAATCAAATATCCGTAGAATAAACTTCCAGGCATGACTTATATTGGGAAAGGTATCATCTATAAATGAAATTAAATAAACATATTCATTCCTCCAATTGACACCCACACCCAAACAACTATATACATTTTTGAAATTTTCTTTATATAAGAAATATAACCGTAAGTAAAATTATTTCACTTACCAATTTTAAACTATAATGTGTCTATTTGTCTTGTTTAAGTGTTTAGAAACCTCCATCGATGAAGTTGATCAGGAGTGTCGACCAGAATTCATAAGCCACTTAATAGAAAACCCACAAAATATAAAACATTTTATAGCACTAACGAGTACGCGCTCATATATATATATAATACACTCAAACTCATTCTAGGATATTACTAGATCTATCTCTGATGAGCTACTTATTCTAGGGTACTACTGACCCTATCTATAATGAGTTTACCACACCAAGACCTAGGTATTTTCTCAACCTAAGCTTTGTACCATGTGTAACGATCTACCTTTCTTACACCTAAAGACAACACTTAATACATCCTTGGTATTCATCTTCCGATCATTTAAGTGTTCGAAGGACAGGTCATTGAGGTGAAGAAAGAAAAAGACAGGACATAATCTCACATCATGATGAGAAACATATATTATACACAAGTCATTACAAAGTTAGATAACTTTTATTTTACACAACATAAGAGTACACTATCCTATTATTAATCTGGACAGTTATAACAGCTTGTCTTTACAAATGCTGACAAATACAGATACTACAATACAAGACAAAGTCAGTGGAAGAATATAAGATATTTGACTACTCTTGGAGAATCCAGCTTGTCCCTTGAAAGCCCTAAAGCATCCGGCTATATTTGGAAAATATGCTCTGGCTGACCCGAGCATTTTAAGAAAATAATGCCTTGATTAGCCTACTAAACCAGCATGAGTAAAACTCGAACCAACACATATGGATTTATTATTCTTGAAAAATCTTTTCAAAAAAGAAGAGTAATCATAATACTATATCGCATATAAATACGGATGGGTTTTGTCTTACGGTAACCAAAACCATATTTATTATGAATCAATGGTATTCTAATAATGTATAGGATTTAAGGTATTCAATAATCAAGTAGTCATGACGCATGTACATTACAAAATAATAGATCTACAATAAAAAATCACTAAGGCATGTATACGGAAAATGGATTCGAACAATGGCAAGGTAAGTGACTATCTTCTGTGCAGTACACCTCTAGATAAATGTACTAAGAGATCAAAAAACTTTCGAACTCAGCATGACAAGATCGGCCTACCCCTCACTGGATAGTACTGAATATGATCATCCCTAAGTTACGATCAAACAACCAAAATGGGCCTTGAAGCATACATAAGGAGATAATCTCAATCTAGATAAGGGCTGACCATACCCAAATGGGAGCTACCCACATAGCCTTGAGGATTCCCTTGTTTTAACCATTTTTGGGTTATGAGGCTTGAGAGGCTACGCTCCAACCATTTCCTCCTAGCAATTCTCTCTTGGAATTCTAACACTGTCCTCCAAGCAGAAATGCAATGTCAACTTTCATCCATACAAGTTCATTTTAGATCTAAAAAAAATGAAGGCGCTACCTCTACAACATCCACTTTAGAATCACCCTCAGGATTATTAGCAAGTAGCCCTTGCACTCCAAAGAGCACGGTCGTCAATCATCTTCAAGATGTCTTCCGTTTGAATGCATATGTTGGTTCGAGGTGGTTTTTGGATAATATATCCGATCTCGGTCTCTCCGAACCAATAACAGATAATTTTGGTTTGACTCGTTCCTGGTTCTTTCAGAAGTATGCAACAAATATTTGAGTCCTCATTGGGGACTCGAATATACATAACATACTTTCTGAGTCAAAACTGGCCAAGATTTGATAGTCATTTATTTAACTATAATAAACCAAATAACAGTCGAGAGATTTAATTACCCATAGCAAAGCCTCAAAATAAATCTTATATTTATTTAAATCTCTTTGCAAAATATTTATCGAAATATTCATATACTTATCTCACTGCCATAAGTATATACACAAAACATTATGAAATATTCTTATTTCAAACCATACTAAAGGGATCAAAACAAATGTTATTTAAATTAGAGATATAGATAACCTCAAACACCATTCCTTTGATGTTTAGTGTGTAACGAATATCCATACGACCAAAATTAAGAAGGTCAATTAAAAGAAATCCAATCTCAGTTTCTTTTATAATTTACTTCTGTTAATCTTTTTAATAAATCTCTTTCATTTATGAAATATCCTCTACTTATATTCCAAATACATGTATAAAACACTTTATAAATCTCTAAGTTTATTTATAAAACACTTTTATAAATACCCAAAATCATTGATAAAATTTTTTCCAAATTTTTAAGATCTCTTTTATAAATAAATTTATTTAAAACAAAACTTCTTTAACAAACCTTAATTATTAAAGTTCATTGGTATCAATTATTTAAAACACCTTTAAATAAAATAAGCTTTTATTAATTAAATTTACTTCAACACCTTAAATAAAATAGTTAATGAAATGTCTTTAAAATATCATATTGAAATGGTAATAGACCTTAAACATTTCAATTAAACAACAACTTTACTTTAAACTATAATAATTATCTTTTAAACACTTATTTAAAAATAAATAATATTAAAAGAATGATTGCCAAAATTAAGAAGAAGCTTAGCAACCACAATGGTTTATTCAATTTTAGTTAAACATTCCAAGTTATAACAGGGTATTTACATAACAAGAAGATATGAAAAAGGGATCAACAAGCAACAATCAACCAACATATAGGTAGATGTCCAAGTTATTATAATAGCACATAGAGATTTGTTCTATTAAACACATGTCTAAGTTTTTATAATAGTAGAGTGTGTTTTATTCTGCTAAACAGATAGCATTTGGTTTCATCATCATTTAAGGTTACTTAAGGATAACTGACAAAAATCCCTTGATTTAAAACACTTTTGAAAAAGAAGACTACTTTAAAACAAAAATAATATTTTGAAATTAAGTGATTTAAATTTTTTGAAAACTGTCATTAATTAATTAAATAATAAATTAAGCTCTTATTACATAATAATTAAACCATAATTAATTCCTAATTAAATCTTAATTTAAATTTAACTAAATCAGCAATAAAATAATAATTAAACCCTCATTTAAATAAATAATTAATTAACAATTAATCTTTAATAAATAATTAAATAATTAATCATTAATTAATAATAAAAATAATAATTAACTTTTAATAAATAATCTAATTATAATTATCATATTTAATCAACACTTAAGTATTAATTCCCAGTATTAACTAATGATTAAGTACTAATTACCCTACTTAATTAATTAATTATGAAATCGTTAATTAAATAAATGAACATAACTACGTTTTAGTTCTTAAAATATGTTTGAAAACATTTTCCAAAAAGATTCCTAAGTGAAAATATATTTTTGGATTTGGAAAGGAGTTCATTTTCACGAACGACCACCGTAGCAACTATCACTAATTTGTTTCTACATTTTTCTTTGATTTTAACTCTTGGAAAACTTTACTTAAACATAAAGGTATGCTCTTGAAACAAATAAAGTTTTTAAACTTGAAACATTTTGAAGTTTTTAAAAGAAAGATTATGGATTTTATACAAGAGATTCTATGTCGCTTAAACTAGTAAGGTGCTAATTTTTTAGCCAACAAATCATATATTCAAGTTAATAACATATATAGTCACATCATAATCACATCACAACATATAAGCATGCATAACCAACATATACAAGCAAGATTATAACTTGCAAACTGACTTGACTATTTAATTTCCATACTCAAACTATATGTCATCATAACCCATCACATATAATTACATCCAAGTCAACATTATTACTACCATAACAAACATTATGTTTACAACCAAGTCAACTTTAAATCCAAGTTTAGAAACTTAGTTAAAAGTTAGATCTTTACTCACCAAAAGTCGATGAAACTAAGCTAACTTCCACCCTAACTTGAATACGGCTTAGAATTTCGCTTTGCCTTTAGAAAAATGATATTTTTGGTGGCTTAGGGGTGCAAAATCATTCGGCCTTGGGTGATATAGGTTCAGCCAAGGTGGTATGGGGGTGTGTGGGCCTGTGTTTTGCAAGGTGGGGTTGTAAAAGTTGAGAGGAAAGGCTTTAAACAAGGTTTGAAAGTTTTAAAAGTGGAAAACTTAGATTTTTAAACATTTTAGAAAGCTAAGGAAGCCACGAAAGCTTATTGAAAAACATAAGCAGATAGACGTAAGATTTTAAAAGAGTTAGAAATAAGCATAAAAATGAAAGGAAATTTAGAAATTGCTTTTATATAAATTGAAAAAATCAAATTATAAAAATAACCTAACTTTACACAAAGTCCACTCCTTGGTTGCCAACTCATCCACCACTGTCTTCTTTCTGTACTTTCGAAATTTTCTCTTCCCCACCCTTTATTTTCAAAGCCAACATCCATTTAATTACTTAAGTATTTTATGTTTGTTAAGAAATGACATGTTGTGACTGCTTCCATTTTTATTTTTAACTAAATTAAACTTCTTAAAATGTCATTTCTTATTTAAATATAAACATATGTGTATATATATATATATAAATATATTATATTGCTAACTTACATGTAAATGAATTTGAACATTAATACAATATAGTTTTAAAATGTTTTCGACAACTTTTTAGACACCGAAAAGTCAAAAATTTTAAAAACGATTTCCGGTCACATTTTCTATTTTTCTTTGAACTTATTATTTCTGTAAAAATTCTTGAAATTCATTTCACCATCATTAGTTATTATATAAAATAATATATTTGAGTAATTAAATCCATTTATTACTTATTAAAAATATATTTAAAATATCCATATTTAAAGTGATAAAATTCTGGGTCGTTATAGATAATTCTGTGAACCACAAAATAACTTCGCCATGAAGCAGTGTGCGAAAATGCATTTGGCCTATTCTACTTAATAACTGCAAAACATGGCTCTGTGTCCTTTCCGTCTTTGACAGGAATAGCAAACAACAAATATAATGAGTTAAACACATGTTGCATTCTGCCGACATACATACATACATACGTACATGTATAAGTGTTTGAATTGAATTACTTTGGAAGGAAAATTTTGAAATACTATTATATAATTAATTTTTATAAATCGATATTTAGTGTTAAATATTTGAAAGATTTTATGTAAAAGGGAACTTTAGTTTGATAAACTATTTTTCAATAATTGTTTAGAAGGGTCTAGAAGCTAAATAAGTGTTTTAAAATATTAGTTTTGGAGTTTGATGGTTTTGGGAAATATTTCAAATAGAAAATCCTTATTGGGAAAATAGTATCATTTAAATTTATTATTTAAAGGAAATCATAAATTATAAAACTC
Organism: Allium cepa; assembly: GCA_030765085.1. Lineage (NCBI taxonomy): Eukaryota > Viridiplantae > Streptophyta > Magnoliopsida > Asparagales > Amaryllidaceae > Allium > Allium cepa. The sequence goes on along the minus strand of CM060940.1, from coordinate 130,921,017 downwards.
CTTTGGTATTATTATTTCAAAGTATTAAAGAGGAATTTCAATATGTATGAATTATTTAAAAAAAGGCTTTAAGGGATTCAAAAGGTTTAAAATAAAGATTTCCTTGTAATTATACAAGTGGGTGTAAATATTTACTTTCATAATTAAATAAGGATTTTGGAAAATAATGAAAATAAGATTTAAAGCTCTTTGAATATAATATCAATCTTCAAATTGTACCAAAGATTTTGGAAATTAGTATTTTATAATAAAACCCCATATGGATCAATAAATAGTTGAATTGTGTGATTACATGTTGATACTATATAATGAGAATCCTGAGTAAATGGATTAGTAATACTAACCAGTATAGGATGTGTGGTAATATTTATCTGATTATTCCTTTGATTCATCGTATAGAATATTGCGTGATGATTAGTGTAATTTACAAGCATTAAGCAAACGATGGAGCAACAGCTGGTGGTATGAGACACCTGAATTAATATTTGCTCGATTACTTTTTGTACATAAATGTTGCTTTTAGGGGGAAGAGTAATACATGGTATTACATGAGATATTCGCATAGAGGTATCGTGAACTGAGAATGAGCAGGCTGAGAGCCATAAGTATGACTATCTAATGAGAGTATATTCCTATTATTATGCGAGGGGTAAAAGCATATTATGCTAGTGTCCGTCCTAGTGGCCTAATTACATGGCTGCACCCTGAATCCACGACACATTTCAAGATGTGTAATATTTAGCTAACAACCACTGTCCAAAAATCACATGGGCCAATAGTCTGTTACCATAGGGTAATTGTAGAGTCGTGAGCCTTACATAGCACTGTCTTGCACTTTGGCGGATACTATATCATAATGATCATAGGGTAACTAAAGACTGTAGGAGTAATGCTACTAGCACATGAGGAAGACTTCTGGAGCAGGCTAAGAGCTATCAGTCTCCCGTTTGTTTATAATATAAATATATGACATATTCATCTCGATGAGATAGTTTGTTATAGGGTTGCGAGCTAATGTGACTATTCATGAGTTTGAGAGTCCATTGGATAAAGTGACTCCATATATATCAATTATATGATTATTTAAGTGATAATCTTGGAGTTATTGAGAGCAATCCATGTTTAAGTTTGATATGTGTTGATGTGTACGGAGGTGTGTCATTTCACCCATTTTGATCACAAGATATATGATGCGTGGATAGACTTGTTTATTTCTTTGGATGATGGTTTATATGCATGGTACTAATATGTGATATAACATTGAGATATTCATATGATACCTTGTGATATATTTTTCTATACCATGTTAATCCTGATATATGCTAAAATATACACTCTAGACATAGTCTGTCATGTTTATTATTTTTATAATACTCGGGTCAGTCTAAGACATTCTAGGTTCAGAGATGAAACATGTTTGTGAGCACCTTTAAGAGGCTATTTACATAGTAGGATTATACTTCATTTACATATAATATAGCCTCATATGTTTATGTATATGTAGATGTCATGTTGATGATTAAATGATGGAGATATGATATGTGTTTTCTCGGAGATAGTGGGCACTTGACTCTTATTATGTAGACCAACTTGGACTTGTATATGTTATTTATTATATTTTATCACTGCGTTTTCGATAATTTTGTGATCTCTGGCATTAATAAATCGTGTATTATTCTATCCTAGTAATGTAGATGTTTATTTTTTTGTTGATACGACGTATGTAGAGGTGAGATGTACATGATGGTGTAATAAGTAGCAGTGGTAGCCTAAGGGAATATTCACGTGTGACAGTTGAATATCGCCTCATTTTCCGTATTATCACATAGTATTACTCGTAATACTCTTCAGTATTATGGATATAAAGGTGGGGTGTTACATCCAAAGTATGCTTTATGGATACGAAGCGTACTTTGCTTAAGATCTAATCATAGTAGGGAATGGTGCAGTCGAGGCATAATTTCATAATGCTCAGGTGCGACCATTCATCTAGCTTGAAAATCAAGAGGTCTATCTGACCCGCAGAGGACAAAAACCTTGCTCAGTCATTAGTTTTTTCTTCCACTTTCATGGGTTTCACATATTCAAAACGAAACGTACCATTATGCCCTCAAATATTTCCATCAAATGTCATTCAAAATTTTCTCATAAAAGCAAATTATATCGTTGCGTTGCAACCTTTATATTCTATGAGGGTGCTCAATCTCTTGAGTATCATACTTCATCTTTAGATGGAGTTGACCCTGTCATAGGGGCTTTTTGGATAGATTACACTCCACTATCTCTGGTGGAGTTCGGTATCATCTCCGGGACTGGTCAGAATTACACTCTACAGTATTTAGAGGATTTTATCCTAGTCTTTGAGGATGAAGAGCTTGATGCTTCATTATCTCTAATGAAGCTATACCTTGTCTCTGAAGTTAAGCAACACTATACTCCATGTTCTGTGATGGAGTTGAATCCTATCTCTAGGGATAGGAAATTTATACTCTACTGTCATTGGCGTTATGAAATGAGTTTATTATAAAAGATGATCTTAATTTGTATAACATATATTTATAAAATATTAGACATGTTAAATGTATTCATTTTATTTTTTAATAAGGCTCCTACTATATTTTATATTCCGGAACACCCTAAGAGAAATATTTAAATCCTTTGATTTCTCCTATGAGTGTTAGGCCTCACTTGCCTTGAGATTCCAACCTTGGGTTGCTCAACAAATCATAGGCCCTCAAGCAATGGATAACTCTTTACTGGTCGTACCATATACAACACTTCATTGTGGCCTTTGTCATAACGTCAATTCAACCTTGGGTTTTTTGGACAAATCAAAAGATATTATTTACTCATATAGATCATTTTACTATGACCTAAGTATAATGCATATACCATGAGTTTTGTTAAGAAATACATGCATGTATCTTAACTCGTTTAGGAAATATATTAATAATAATACATGTAACATCCCTAACTTGATTTTTCTCACCAATTAGTGAGTATGCAAGTAATTATCTCTATATAAATGATGATCTAAGATAACTTCATATACATGAGATTCATAATCTTTGATATATACATTAAAGTGATATCAACTTAAGTAATAATGTATTTCTTGAGAAACACCCTCGCAATTCAAGTGTTAGACACATCTAAAAGTACAATATATGTACTTTATATATCTACTTACTCCAAAAAATCTGTCTGGGTTTATGTCAGTTCCACTTACATTATTATATATATAGCTATATAAGTTCAATTTGTTTATAACTATTATAATCTAATTAACTTATACAACGTATATATGTGTCTTATTAATTATAGCATGTTTAATTAATTTTAACCATCATTAATTGAATCATATTTAAATAATTTTAATTCTTATTAATTAAATCACACTTAGTTTTTGTAACGACCCAGAATTTCTGTCAATTGAAATTCGTATATTTAATTTATTTTTTTAAATATTAACTAGTAAAATTTGTAAGTCCAATAAATTTTATTTCGAATATAGTGATTTAATTGGATAATTAAATTGATAATTTAATATTTGAAATTACAGAAATAATTGGAAATTGGGTTTAAAGCGATTATTGATTCGTAAAGTTGTATTAAATCATATTGGAGTTAGAATGATGTAATAGAACTTTTAAAATTAAATTAAAAGTTAATTTATGGAAATTGAATATTTTAACATTCAAATTGACAAATAAAAATAGCCATTTTTCAAACAGTTTCGGATCCGTAATGTTATATTATTGTAAGATTTCAAATTTCGTGTCAATCGGATATACGGTTTGTCCGAGGCAAGCTAAAACGCGTAGAAATCGGTTTGAGTGAATTTTGAATTTAAATAGTCGATTCAAAAACGTATCTTTCAAATTTGATCGAATTGGCTCCCGATATATATTCCATTGCATTCAGAATGGGGGTAAAACATTATAAACGCCAGGCGGCACGCTTCGTTTGGAGTTCGGAAAAATTTCGGGTGAATAGTGTCGCGTAATTTTCTATAAAAGCACCTCATTTATTTCAATTTACTCAAACCCAGGGTTTTGTTTCCAGCCGCCATCAACAGAAACAATAGCCGAAAAACTCTCTCCTTCTTCCTCTATTTTCTTCAAATCCACCAATTAATTCAAGAAACCTTCAACTGCAAAGTGGTAGAGTGTAGTGAGAGCTACATATTCAACGGCTGTGATCGAAAAATATGCTACAGATCGAGGGCAATTAGGTGATGAACGCCATATGTTCGGCACGATTTTCGAGCGTCTATGCTCGACCGAGCTTGGGGATATTTGAGCCAGGTATGGAGTCGGCTACGGGCTTCGTTTTAGCGGTGTTTGATCGTGTTCAAGTGGCTCGTATTCGTCGCGTTAATTGAAGATGGACGGCGACCGAGTTGGGTTGTTCGATCGTGAAAATCTGGTAGGGGAAGAAGATGAAAAAGCACGGCCTGGATCTATCAGAAAGGAAATGTGCGGCCCTGATGATTCTAGGTTATAAAAATATAAATAAAATTGTAAATTATTTATATTTAAATTCGTGTAAACTTTAAAATACCATAACTCTTTCATACGAGGTCCGTTTCGCACGAAACGAATTGCGTTGGCTTCATATTGACGAGCACTACGCAATGCAGCTGGATTGGAATCGATTGGAGCTAGTGAAACTTTTGGGTAAAATTAAACGCGCGTTTAATTTTATTCGAAATAAAACACTGAAACTGTTATTGAAAGCAAGGTGAGAACTTCTCACTCAATCAAAATTATTTCGATTTAAATTTTAAATAGTTAGATTTAAAATTACTTGATTGTGTGATTGAATGATAAATTGCTATCTGTTGTATTGAAATAGACCTTCTACGCTGTATATTAAGCGGATGTTATTTATTAAAAACATATACCGCGATATTTCACCTTGATGTGCAATTGGTATTATATATGTACTTGGAGTTGATTTTCCCGCATTATATAGCGGATAGACCCTATTGCGCCGCATAATAACGGATAATATTTTATAAATTTCATATACCGCGATATCCCGTATTGGAACGAATTGGTATTGTGCTAACATCTGTGGATGTAGGGAAACAGGTTGGAGGGATCCAACTGGATTCCTCAACCGTATTGATTTATTTACAGATATTGTGATATATTCTTTTATCATATGATATATGATGTTTTGGATGCCGTGATTGTTATATTTAGTGCTGTTGCAGCATTGGGCATAATTTGGAAAATTAAAAAAATGTTAAAGTGATGATTTTCAAATTTAAAAGGGTTTTTAAACGGATTTTTGAAAGTATATGTTTTACTAAATTGTGGAATTGATTCATTATAAATAAATAAACGTTATAATTTTTATGTTATAAAAATTATGATTTTTGAGAAATATATTTGAAAATTGATTTTTGAAATATGGACTTAATGATTTTAAAAAATGGTTTAAATTGGGATTTTTGAATTATTATAAACGGTTCATATAAAAGATTTTTAAAATTGATATTTATAAAATTAAAATATTGGAATTATAAAACGAGTTTTTATAAGTGTTAAAATGAAGTATAAATGAATTTCATAAGTGAATGAAATTTATAGATTTATAAATTGTGAAGTTATAAAATGAATAAATTTTGTAAAATAAAATATTTATAAGTAATTAACTTATAAATCGGACTTTGGCATTTAAATGAGATTTAAATAGATTTGTTAACAAAGTGATTTTATAAGTTGAAGTTTTTATAAAATATATAAATGTGAATTTATAAACGTTGTTTTGTAAATCCAAAATCGACTTATTTTGATAAGTTAATTATTTTAGATTATTAAAGAAGATTATTCACGATTTTGGACAGTGGATAATCCTTTAAAATAAATTGTGTAGAAAGGATGAATTTGGTTAACGAAGTATATTCGCGATTTTGGACAGTGAATAATATATTAAAGAAATGTTTTAGGAAAGGATCTTTTATATAGAAATAAAACGATTTGAAGTTGTTTTAAAATGTGTTAAGGATCGAAACCATAGATTTCAACATTCATTGTTGAAATAGACATTTCGAAAAACAAGGAAAAAATGGACTATAACACTGTTGTTATAGTAAATCATTTCCGAAAGGAAATGTTTTTGTATAGTATTGGGATTTATATATCTATCTAAATTTCGAATCCCTATACTAGTGATTTTGGGTTGTCGTAACGATGTTTTACGCAACATTCATTTGGACCCAAATAAATGTGTTTAAGAGAATGTTTTCCTTAAAGAATGAAATATATACTAAATCATTTTTTAAGTATATTGAATATTTTCTAAGTATTGAAAATAAATAGATTTATGAATTACTTATTATTAAATAAGTATGGAAATGTTTTCCAATATGAAGTGAAATGTTTTGAGATTATATCTTTTAAAGATAAATTGAAAGTGAATATTTGAAGTCGATTTGAAAATCGTATATCAATGGATATTTGGAAATTTAAATTCACATGGAATTTATAAAGGAAAGGGGAATTTGTTTGAAAATAAACATTGATTTATTTTGAAGTGTGGAAAATATACCTTGAGCAGATATTTTTGGAAAATAAATAATTTGGGAAATTATTTGGAATTTGGTGATGATGGTGCATATCTATTGATAGTTAAATAACCGACTATCAATATTTACCTTTAAATGGGTATTTGTTATGATTGCTTGAATTTGAATGCTACACTTATTTTGAAAATAAGCGCTCGTTATTCGGTTTAGCCGGAAGAGGAACTTTGTGTCATAAATCCCATTCCGAATAGTGATATGTCGTAATGGATAGCATTTGAAGACCGGTGTTGAAGATCGGATATTTTTGAAAATGGAAGGATTACCGTCGAATGTCTCTACATCGGCTGATCTCCGATATAGAGATTTTATCACCCTTTGTGATGGAAATTCCGGTCATGATTAGTGAATATCCGGATTGCAAGGGCTTCTTTGAAAGTGCCTTCGGTTTTGTTCGAGCCCAGAATGGACTTGTATGGATGTGTGTATGATGTTACAATTTGAGATGTAAAGCTGGTTCCTATCAAATATATTTATGTTGGTGGCGAGAATTTATTCTTTTAGCTTAACACCCTTCTCTGAGACGTACGAGCTCAGAGGTTATGTAGTTGATGGTTACTAGTGATATATTCCCAAATTGGTAACGTGGCATGCTGAGTGTTGTTGAGCATTTGTTGATCAAAGCGTGGCTTTGTGGGGAGACTTCGTCAGACTTCACACCCCGATAATGATCAAAACAGGAAAGATGCGGCAAGGTTAACCTATGTTGTGCTGCAAACTTATTATTTTGTGGTTGTTGGTGAATCCCGGGATTTAGGCCGGTTGCGACCGGGGGATGGCATACTCGTGTCAGTTGTTACCCAGCTAGGGGTAAACCGGCCTTGTGTTGGCAGAGATCCGGTTAGGTTCTCGGGGCGTCTTTCCAGAGGCGTACCCATGTGGCAATGGAAAGTTCCTTGGCCTGACCATTTTTTGGAAATCCAAACTCCAATACGAAACACTGTACGGTTTTAGTTGTAGAACCTGCCATTTACTTATGGTGGCTCTCCACTGTTTAGATGGCAGCTACAGTAGGCATAGTTCGGAATGTCTATGTTGGCTAAGATTTATATTATACTTTCGAAATATTTTCCTTCACTTTGCACTTATAATAATAATATCAAAGAAAATTTACGTACCAAGCATATTTGACTATCATAAGGAGAAACCTCCTCCGATTCTACGTTTGCATTGTGTGTGTGTGCGGGAGGCCTTATGGTAGTCTTATTTTCTAAAAAGCATTGCGAATCTAATTTAAAATATTTCTTTGTTTATTTTTAAAGAAAAACTGTTTTAAGTTCTCACAACAGTCTCATGACTGACCTGGAGTTTATTGTTTCCTTCCTAAACTCTGGGTGCCCATCAATTTTAACACGGGCAGTCTAGAGTCTGGTTATCAGGTCATTTTGGAATTCAGGAGTTGCTGTGGAGATCAGGAGGCAAGCTGGATGGCTTGGCGTATCAACTAGTATATAATGTTTCTTTTCCACTGTTAGTTGTTGTAAACTCTGATAATGTAATGTAATGTGATGTAATGTAATAAATGATATAGTTATTTGTTTTTATGATATTCATTTATCTATTATATATTGTTCCGCTGCGATTGTGAGATTCTGTTATTGTTCTGTTGCTTTTCTTTCGTTCTTCTTCTATCTTCTACCTCTTCTTTAACACTAACGCAACGGTTTTTCCAGCCTTCGATTGCTCGGCAGTTGATACATTGGACGTATTGATGTCGACCTTCGTGCGTCGAAAAAAAACAAACGTTACAGTTTTAATCCCTAGTAGCTAAATTATATCTAGTTAATGTTGGTTCATGACAATTAAATCACATTTAATTAACTGTCATTCTTATCGATTAAATCATATTTAACTAATTTTGTATTTCTTAATTTATTTAACTAATTTAATTTTGTTAGAACTACTTGTATTCGGTTTGATGATAATTACTATATAAATATTAGTACTAATTTTTTTTAAGTTCATATACAATATATGAATATAGTATAGAAAATAAACAATTATCAAGACATATCGTAGGATAATTAAGAGAAGATGCAGTATAAATATCAAGGCGAATCGGTACAATAACTCAAGTACAGATAAGGTAGATCAAGAGGAATCAAGCATTTTAAGGAGATCGAGAGAAATAAAGTATATCTAAAGGCAAGGTTATGAAAACACGGGAACCTAAGAAACAAAGGCCGGAAGACTACAAGACAACAGTTAGCCAATCTTAAAGTATACCAATTCTTAGATTTAATCGTTAAAGATCTCATAGCAAATCATTTAATTTTCTCTTTAAAAAGTCTTCATTTTATTATCCATAACCTTTTATGAAAGTTCAATATTGGTTTTTCAAGTTAAAAGACTTAAAATAATTCTTATAAAAATATTGTCGTTTTATACTGGGATATGTCGATATCCAAAATAGTATGTCAATATGCTAGTCGTTAGTTTAAACTTTTAAATATAAAGAATGGACACTTCCTTTCACCCCTTCGTGGAACATCACTTATCTTCTATTCAATTTAAAGGCCTAGGATAACATTCCATAAATTCTCTCTCATTTCTCTCACTCTTCACTCTTGCATCTTGCAAACAAGTCCTATTGCTAACGTATACTTGCACTTTGCAAATCCACCCACTTTCTCTCCATTTCCTCAAGATTTGCAATCTACAAAAAGTCGGACATATCACATACAGATTCTCTAGCATTTACTCTCTATTTTTTTCCTATTCCTCTAAGAAATCAAACATATATCGCTAATGTAGGTCTATAGGAAGTTGTATTAAAGATTACATTAAATTGTGATAAAAAAATTCAATTTCTTGTAGATATTGCTCTACTAGTTGTATGTTAAGGCATGTCCTGCTATCAGTAAAAGGTAAGAATGTATAGTGATCTTGACCGCATGTGAAAAGTCGAGAGGTCAGGTTTTCTAATAACCTATGAAGTGTAAGATGTTAGATGTATCCACTCATGGAAAGTCAGGATATGTGTTGTTTGCAACTTGATTGAAAGCCAAGTTGTAAAGGCATACTTCCCACTTATTAAATTGCAAGTTTGATATAGTGAAAATTTTATATGAAGTACATGATTAGATGTAGGATTGGGAGTCCAAACTAGAATAAAATTCTTAGTGTCTTCTCTTTACTCTTATTGCTTTTACTTTCTACACTATTATATTACTGCATGAGAATCTGATTCTATTTTGATAAGTTTGACGATCGAGATATAATTTGGTAATAAATTTAAAAACACTATTCACCCCTCCCTTCTAGTGTTACATTAGACTTAAGATCCATTCCATGCAGTATTAGGATAGCGCATTATAACCCGCACTTAGGATCAGAGCATTTGGTTTTCAGAATTTCATAATTAGAGTTTCGAAAAATTTAAATGGCTAGTAATACCAACACCCTATTTAATATTTTTATAGAAGAACAATCTACTGCTAGACTATCACTCTTTGATGGTAGTACTTACGCTTATTGGTCATGTAGAATAAAAATCTACTTACAGTCTAGTGATTTAGAATATGGAGCATTCAACTAACTAAATACATTGAGGCTCAAAGTAAGTATGCACAACGATTTAGTGATCAAAAAACACAACCACTTAACAATTTGAAGGCAATGAATATTTTATTGTGCACCTTGAAAAAACATGAGTTAAATTGAGTGTCTATTTTTACAAGTGTGCATGGAATTCGGAGGACAATACAACTTAGACACTAAGGCAATAGCAAGGTTATGCAAACCATGATTTATATGTTAAACCAATCAGTTTCAGTTATTAATAATGAAACCTAATGAGTTTATTTCTGATATGCATTCTATATTTCAAGATATATTTCATGCTTTTATTTCCCTGGAAAAAAATATTTACCAAAGAAGACCCAATTCGGAGAATTCTAATTTCACTTTCATGCGATTGAAAGACTTTGGCAATAGAATAGGCTAACAATACATGTACTATGAAAGTAGAAGAGTTAATAGGTAATTTAGTATCATATGAAGTTCAGTTGCAGGGAAGAAAGGAAAGCCATGGAAATGAAAAGAAGTCACTCGCATTCAACACTAGAACCAAACAAGGATCAAATGATGACATTGAAGAGAAATAAATTTATGGCAAGAAGTTTCATAAGATATCTGAAATACAAAAAAATGAACCAATTATGAAGAATAGATAATGGTAACAACTCTGGAAGTTTAATAAAATGTTTCAAATGAGATAAGATTGGGTATTTGAAAAGGGAATGCCCAACACTAAAGAAATAAGAGGACTCCTAGAACATGAATTTAATCATAAAAGGGAAACGAACATTCACACCAGCTTGGGATGATTCCGACACCACTTCAAATAACTTAAGTTCAAATGCAGAAAATGATGGCTTATGATTTATGGCTGAAGAAGCACAAAACACTAGATAATTCTGTAGCACTAAACTCTACTTTATTTTTTAATAATTAGGAACATACATGACAATATTTATATTTTAATTTATGAAAATAAATTAAATAATATAATTAAAAATTGAAAATTCGCTTTAAATGGATATATATAAAAATCCAGGACAAATATATATTTTGATCCTTTTATATTATAATAAATATAAACAACTAAAAGTTTGTTCAAAAAATTTATGAACGTTGATATATTAAAATATTTATTTAAATAAAATAAAAGGAATAAAAATAAATATAAAAATTAAAATTTTTTAAATAAAAAAAAACTTATTTTCACAAATAAATTAATATATAAAAAGTAAATGTAAATAAAATATCTATTTAAATACTTACCAAAAATATTTATAAATTAAATAGGATATTTTACATAAATAAAGATGGCAGCACATTATAAAACATAGATAATAATTTAACTAAAAAAATGAAAACAAATTAGCATAATTTTCAGCACATATGTCAACATACCGAGAAGAATACGCCGACAGACATAAGCATGAAATGGTATAACCTTCCAAAATTCAAGCTTTTTAAATCACTACATTTTCTCATTGTTTCAAATTCAAAATAACACTTTACTAATTGTCCCTTGCCCATTTAAAGTCTATTCAATACTCTTATTCCATTAATTCATTCACATGTCACTTTATTTCAAAATTCATAATCGAATATAACCTTCATTTTCTCTTTTCTCTATGTTTTTTCTCTACAAAAAATGGCATCACATCAAGGTTCATCTTCTCAATCTCCTAGACTCTCCTTAAAAATTAAGATTTGGCTCTATAATGATGAAGAATAAACGAAATCATTTATAGATTATAAAGAGTATGCAAATGCATATTCCAATCAATTTGCTAAATTTGATTATTTTCCCTCTTATGATTTACTTCGTCTTTCTTTGGAAGATGGAATTTTTGGCTTGGTTGATTCTTCACAAAATAATTTTCCTTGTTATCACAATCTTACAAAAATGTTTTATGTGAATTTAAATGGTAAATTTTATCAAGAAAACGATGATCAACTTTGGAGTAGTGTAAAAGGCACCACTTAGATTCAAATTTACTTGGCGAAATTGAGGATGCAAAAATAGTGGTAATCATTGTTTAAAGGAAGAATTTAATTATGATAATCATGAATTTTTACATGATTTATTTGGAAATGATTTTGAAGTGGAGTTTAAAGGGAAAATTCTTAGACCAAAAGCAAGGTTTATGAGTCTATTTTAAAACAAAGTTTAACTCCTCAAACCGGGAATTGTAATATTTTACTTCAAGAGTATGTAAGCACTATTTGCTGTTTTTGTTAATAAAGATATAAATTGGGCATAATTTATTCTTTCCGACTCTGTGGAAAAAGGAGTTTCAAAACATGAACATACGTGTCATGGAGTTTATTTAACAAGAATCTTTACATATTTTGGAGTTAATTTGAGAGGAGAAAAAACCTCTATTGCAAATGCGTTTGATAAAAGAATCTTTGCATTTCATATGAGTTGGTACTATATGAAACACTTGCGGAAAAAAGAGCAAATATTGGCTATGGAATATGCTATGAAGGAAGTGGAAGTGGAAGAAGAAAATGCTATGGAAATTCAAGATGATAAATAAAAGGAGGAAGAAGAAGGGGAAGAAGAAGAAAAGGAGGATATTTCCCTTGAAAGTATCGAATGTAAGCTTCAACCAAGCAACTTGGACATTAAATCAAACAAATAAAGAATTATCCAAAATCAAAATAAGCTTAAAAGGTCAATGAGCAAGAACTTCCAAAATCTATCCAAGAAAATGGAAATTTCTTTGGAAAAATGATGAGAAAATTTGGACCCAACTAACCATCTTTCTGGCTTTGCATCGTTTTCTTTTTTTTCTTGTAAAAAATTATACTTTCTTTTTCTTTGCTTATGTACTTTTTTTCAATTAATGTAATCATTTGAATTATAAAATTCATGAAAATTATCCATGTTGTTTCTCTAAAAACATAGAAATAAATATAAATAATTATATACAAAAATAAAAATATAAGGAAAAATGAATATGCTGGAAATGGCATAGATGTCGTCATACATACATCCACATGTCGATATATTGGTAACAAATGACCATGTGATGACACATAAAAAAGATTGCATTGACATATGATAGTAAATCTATTTTTAAGTTGAATTAAAATTTGTTATTTAACCTATGGAGGAATAATATTTGAACGAATCATAACACTATAAAACCATATTTTCAACCAAAAAATGAAGTAATCATCTACTCTAAACAACCACTTTCGTTTCTTAATAAGATACATAAAAAATAAATAAAGAAAAGGAAATTTCCAATGAAAACATGACTGAAAATCTATAAAATACTTTGCAGAATTTCAAGGGAGCACATACCATTTTAAGATTCCAAAAACACTTAGAAATGAATTAAAAATAAATGGTATATGTGTCAGAAATTCCTTACTGTTCGATCTTTCATGATTAATGATGAACAATTCAAGTATAGCCCAAGGATCACCAATACCGAATATTTCACAAACAAAGCTCAATATAATTTTGTTTTGTTTAAGATGACGTACCTTGATTAACAGCGGACGATGTAATGGCTGTCATCTTCTTCTTCTGACTTCTAATAATTACTCTTCTTCTCAGAATTCGGTTTCTCTCTCTAACCCTATTTCTTTATATGTTTCTTGATGGAGAAGAATACATCTATATGCCAAGAGAGAGAGGACCCAATCCTTTATATAACATTTAACTCTAAATCTGGTACGTCCATCATATACCAATTCAACACTTAAGATTAATCACAGACCTAATGTTCTAATTATAGAACAGTCTATTTATGACTTAATTAATCTGGTCACATTAAGATTAGAAACTGCATAACGTTAAAGGTAAATGAAATGTTCTATTTATGACCTAATTAATATGGTCATATTAAGATTAGAAACTGCATAACGTTGAAAGTAAATGAAACGATTGCAGTTTCTAATAGCAGTTTTCTAATATTCTCCCACTTGACCCGATTATTCATAATATCAAGTGTTGAATATCATACTATGATAAATTGCAGAGAGTTATAGCGGTTGTGCATTATTAATTCAATGCATTCCCTTCCATATACTACAGTACCAGTAATCCTTCATTTTATACTCATAATTTATAAAAAACAGCATAATGGTCCACATAATGTCTTATATCATAATGATTAAACATAATATCTTTATAAGACTCTTTCTTGTTTAAAATCACATAAAGTACGTACTACCACATTAAAACAAGAGACACATAATTGTATATCAGAAACACGCCAAGGAGCTCAGAATGTCACACATCAATTATTGTTAATACAACCAAGACCCATTCTTTGAACATGTTCCTTAAATTGTCTTGGCTGTAACCCTTTCGTCAAAGGATCTGCAATCATAAGTTCTGTCCTGATGTGCATGATTGACACTCTTTATTTTTGAACCTCATCTTTCACAATAAGATACTTCAGTTCCATATGTTTGGCACCTTTAGAGTACTTGTCGTTTTTTGAGAAAAACACCGCTATAGAGTTATCACAATAAATTTTCAACGGCTTGCTAGTGGTGTCGACAACTGCAAGTCCTGAAATAAAGTTCTGCAACCATAATGCATGAATTGTGGCTTCATAACATGCCACAAATTCTGCCTCCATAGTAGATGAAGCAACGATAGTTTGTTTCGCACTTTTCCATGATATGGCTCCCTGAGCAAACATAAACAGGTAACCAAAAGTCGATTTTCTAGTATCGATGCATCCAGCAAAATTTGAATCACTATATCCAGTCACCTCCAATTCATTGGATCTACTATACATAAGCATGTAATCTTTCATGCACTGTAAGTACCTTAACACTTTCTTTGCAGCTTGCCAATGTTCCCTTCCTGGATTACTTTGATACCTTCCTAACATACCGACCCCAAAACTGATATTCGGTCTAGTACAGGTTTGAGCATACATTAGGTTATCAACTACAGATGCATATGGAATAGACTCCATTTCCTTTCGTTCAACATCATTCTTAGGACATTGTATGAGATTGAATTTATCACCTTTCTGTACAGGAACTTTCCCAAGTGGACACTTACTCATTCCAAATCTCTCTAGAATCCTTTTGATATATCCTTTCTGAGACAATCCCAACATTCCTTGTGGTCGATCATGAAATATTTCTATTCCAATCACATAGGTTGCCTCTCCCATATCTTTCATTTCAAAGTTCAATGAGTGAAATTCCTTAGTCTCATGCAATATGCTTAAATTATTTGCAGCAAGCAAGATGTCATCAACACAAAGGACTAGATAAATAAACTTGCTCCTACTGATATTTTGGTATAAACAGTGATCAACCGTATTTTTCTTAAAACCAAAAGATGTAATAATGGTATTGAACTTTATATACCATTGCCGGGATGCTTATTTAAGCCCATATATTGACTTCTTAAGTTTACACACTAATTGTTCTTTACCTTTTGCAGAAAAACCCTCAGGTTGATCCATATAAACATCCTCATCAAGGTCTCCATTCAGAAAGACTGTTTTCACATCCATTTGATGCAATTCCAAATCATAATGTGCTGCTAATGCCATTATTATTCTTAGTGAGTCCTTTTTCGAAATAGGAGAAAATGTCTCCTTGTAATCAAGACCATCTTTCTGAGTGTAACCCTCACAACAAGTCTAGCTTTATACCGTTCGACATTACCACTAGAGTCGTGTTTGGTTTTGAAAACCCATTTGCATCCGACACTTTTACAGCCATGTAGTAGCTCAACGAGATCCCAAACTTCATTCTGTTGCATGGATTTTAGTTCTTCTTTCATGGTATTAATCCATTCCTTTGACTCTTTACTTTCTATAGCATGTGAAAATGAAATTGGGTCCTTATTGATTCCTATATCATAATCTGATTCTTGCATATAAACCATATAATCATTAGAAATAGCTGACCTATGATCTCTTTGAGATCTTCTTAATGCTACTTGTTATGGTTCATGCATATTAGCATTATGTAAGTCATTTCCTTCATGAAGTACTTCTTCATTTATATGTTGTTCATCATCATGCTGTTCTCCAATAGACGGAACAACATTTGGAGTAATAGTGGATGGAGAAACTATTCTAGGCAATGTAACATTTATCCTTGTTTCCTTTATTTCCACTATTTCTCTTATAGTACTCCCACTGACTTCACCAATCTCAATGAATCTTGCATTACTAGTTTCTATAATTCTTGGACTATGATTAGGACAGTAAAACACATATCCTTTAGATTTTTCAGGGTAACCTAAAAAATACCCACTAATCGTTCGAGAATCTAATTTCTTTTCATGTGGATTATAAATTCTCGTTTCAGCTGGACAAACCCAAACACGCAGGTTTCTTAAGCTAGGTTTCCTGTTAGTCCATAAATCAAAAGGAGTCTTTTGAACAGCTTTACTACGAACCCTATTCAACAAATAATTAGCGATTTTGAGAGCATACGACCACAAATTCTTAGCTAGTGTAGAACCTAACATCATACTCCTAATCATATCTATTAACGTCCTATTGCGCCTTTCTGCTACACCATTTTGCTGTGGTGTACCTGGCATTGTGTATTGCGCACATATGCCATGACTTTTGAGGAATTTTGCAAATGGACCTTGACACTGGCCTGACTCATTATATTTGCCATAATATTCATCACCTCTATCCGACCTTATGATTTTCACCTTTTTATCTAATTGCCTCTCAACTTCCTTTACAAACGTCTCAAGGACATTCACAGATTGAGATTTTTCATGAAGCAAATAGACATAACCATAGCGGGAAAAATCGTCAATAAAAGTGATGAAATACTTTTCTCCATTAAAGGCTGGAGTGTCCATAGGTCCGCAAATATCAGCGTATATTATTTTAAGAAGCTGGCTACTTCTAGTGGCTCCTTTCTTATTATGTTTGGTTTTTTTACCTTTAATACAATCCACACATAATTCTAGATCACTAAAGTTCAAATTTGAAAAAATTTCATTACTTACTAATCTCATCATTCTTTCTTTGGCTATGTGACCTAGTCTTTTATGCCATAAGAAAGCAGAATTTTCATTCAACATGCTATGTTTGCATCCAACATTATTTATTACATTCAGCAAGGAATTCGCACAAGTTTCATTCAGTTTCAATTTATATAAACCATCAATTAGAATACCAGAACCAACATTATCAGTATTCTAATATAAATCAAAACAACTAGATCCAAACGTACATCTAAAACCAGAAATACCCAACTTACTTACGGAAATAAGGTTTCTAGATAATGAAGGTACATAAAGGATACTATATAAGTCTAATACATATCCACTTTCTAGAATTAGACGATAAGTCCCAATGCCTTCTATTGTGGATTTCATTCCGTTTCCCATAAAGAGAAAACGATCTTCATTTGGATTTATGGTTCGGATCATAAGAAATCCCTTTCTTTTTGAACCAAGCTATCCTTTTCGGACAGTCATTTTGATAATGTCCTTTCCTTTTACAGAAATGACATCGAACATCCTTTAGTTCCTTCATTTCCTTATCCTGCCCATTTTTAACAGGTGCCTTTTTCTTCTTGAAATGACTTGATTTTCCATTCTTTACTTTACCAGCTTTATTACTCACAAAACTTACTGAGTGGTTCACTTGATTTTTCAAATGTCCTTCTTCCTGAACAATCCTATTGGCCAATTCATTAACATTCCACTTATCCTTTATAGTGTTATAGTTAATTTGAAAAGGTCCATATTCAGAAGGTAGCGAGTTTAGGATAAACTGGACAAGAAAAGAATCCTCTACTCTAAGTCCAAGGGAGTTTAACCTTGCTGCAAGATTAGTCATCTCTATAATGTGCTCTTGCATAGTTCGCGACCCATCAAACTTCATGGTCGTGAGTTCTGCCATAAGAGTACCAGCGAGTGACTTATCAGCTGAACGAAAACGCTCTTCCACAAACTGCATATATTCCTTAGGACTTTCTGTTTGTGGTGTTGACTTGATGTTGTTAGCAACAGTCATCTTAATAAACATGAGGCTCAATCTGTTACTGCGTTCCCATGCTTTATGATGTGATTTTTCTGTCTCAGTACTAGCTGTTGTAAGAGCAATAGGTTTATCCTCAAGGAGTGCCAAGTCAAGATCTTGAACACCTAAATGGAAATTGACTTGTTCTCTCCATTCAGAAAAATTAACACCAGCGAACAACGTAACAGATGAAGCATGTGTATTCATGGGAACTACTGCAAATTAAATAATAAAAAATTGAAATAACTATAAGCTCATAGCTAACGCGATTCAGATATGTACATAATAGTATAATATAACACTCCTTTGGGTAGATACTATCTTATACTTAACATAATTAAATACCAAAACATCAGCAAGTAATAAATATATTCAATTAATTAAAACTGACATTTTGGATGATCAATATTTATTTAATCAAGATATCTATTAAACCTCATCATGTCAACTAGTTATAGAACAAGACTTTCCTTTGGGTAAGTTATCAGGTTCTACCATTAGTGACACCAGTTTTTTTTGGTATTATTATAACTGGCAATTTCTATCAATAATCATTATGTCACTTATGCACTAAATGATTATTTTGATTTTTACCACTTTGGTGGTTAACAAAATCATAAATATCATGTGCATAATTGACTTATAACACATACTTGATTAAACATCATGAGTAAAACATAGAACATATCAATTGCAATCATAGAAAATATTCAGTTATTGATAGTGGCTCCGATACCAAATGTCAGAAATTCTTTATTGTTCGATCTCTCATGATTAATGATGAACAATTCAAGTAATAGACTAAGGATACATCTATATGCCAGGAGAGAGAGGACCCAATCCTTTATATAACAATTAACTCTAAATCTGGTACGTCCATCATATACCAATTCAACGCTTAAGATTAATCACAGACCTAATGTTCTAATTATAGAACGGTCTATTTATGACTTAATTAATCGGGTCACATTAAGGTTAGAAACTGCATAACATTAAAGGTAAATGAAACGTTCTATTTATGACCTAATTAATAGGGTCATATTAAGATTAGAAACTGCATAACGTTAAAAGTAAATGAAACGATTGCAGTTTCTAATAGCAGTTTTCTAACAATATGAACAAGAAAGACAATTCATTCTCTCTACTGCTATATTGTTGCTTATGTCCTTAATTGAAATAATGCATATGTTCCTAAAAATGTTGGATATTAAGGAATAGCAGATGAATTTGAATATTGATAAAGAGTTTCTTAAACAATGAGAAGTGATCTCAAACTGATCACCTTTTTGGACCTAACAATGGATGAGTTAAAGATCCTTTAAAGAAGACTTAAAGACCTCATTTTCCAAGTTAGATGTTTTTTCCTTTAACCTATGTTTTTTACTTAAGCATGTAAGTGTGTACATTTGTTAGTGTGTATAATTATTATTTCGTGTACGTATGTAAATATGATCAAAGTTTAAAAATATATAAAACTATTTTTTATTGATGTTTATATGTCTTTATATACACTATTTTGATGAATAATAATTATTAAAACATACTTACATAAATCTTTTTAATACACCATATAATCTTATTATATACATATTACCCAAATTCACATTTCACTCCTTTTTTTAAATTTAGGACATTGTGATGGTAATTAACATGCCTATATACTCATGTCTTATTCAAAGTACTTCATAACACCCCTTCACCTTATCAATGTTAGATAAAACAATTTCTGCACATTATTTTATCCCATTTTTGTTGATGATCTAAGGGGAGAGTAAAAGGTATGAAGTATAATAGTCATAAAGATAGGGAAAGATTGACATAGGGGTAGTCAATGGATTTTAGGGGAGTTAGATTTAAATTAATCATATATTTTATCCAAGAACATTTAGATGGTTGTCATCATCAAAAGAAGAAGATTGGTAGGACCACAAGTATTGGTTTCGATGATAACAACTAGATTAATATTAGTACTAATGACTTTCTAAGTTTATGTATAATATGGTACAGGAAATATGGGAAATCGTTCAAGACATATTGCATGATAATCAAGAGAAGATGCAGTATAAATATTAAGGTATATCAATACAAGAATTCAAGTATATGATAGGGAAGATCAAGAACAATCAAGGAGATCAAGAGTAATCAAGAAGATCAAAAGGAACAAAGAATACTCAAAGGCAAGGCTAAGAGAGCATAAGAGACTCTAGGAACAAAGGCTGGAAGAGTACAAGGCAGATTTTAAAGTATGTCAAGTCTTAAATTTAATTGTTAATGATCTCATAGCAAAATCATGGATTTTCTCTTTTAAAAGTCTTTATTTTGTTCTCCATATTTTTACGATTCAATATTGGTTTTACAAGTTAAAAGAGTTAGAAAAAATTATAAACAAATTGCTATTTTACACCAGGATGTGTCGATGTTCAAAATAGCATGTCGACGTACTAGTTGTTAGTTGAATATAAAGGAACAGACACTTCTTTTCACCCCTATGAAAAACATTAATTCTCTTCATATTCTATTTAAAGGCATTGGACAACGAAATTTTCGAGAAGTTCTATCTCATTTCTCTCATTATGTTCACTCTTGCGTTTTGCAAATAAGTCCTATTACTTACATACATATAGACTTTGCAAATCCAACTTCTTTCTCTTTATTTCTTCATGGATTTGCAATCAAAAAAATGTCAGAGAGACCATATATAAATTCTCTATCATTTACTTTCCACCCATGGAATTACAATAGCAAAATACTGTATGGGTTAAAGGACTGGATGTAGGATTGTGAATCCGAACCAGTATAAAATTCTTATTGTCTTCTCTTTTTATTTTTTATTTTTTTTACCTTCTACATTTACTATATTACTGCCTGAGAATCTAGTTCTATTTTGACAAGTTTGATAATCATAATATAATTTGGTAATAAGTTTATGAATACTATTCACTCCCTTTCCAGTATTGCATTAGCCTTAAGACCCATTCTGCACATTGTTATGGTAGCACATCATAACCTACTAATTTAATTTAATTTTTTAAATTTCAGAAATTTTATATTACCTATCTCAAATTATTTAGGACGAATAACCAGTTATAACATTTATAGTTTTATTTATACACACACATCAATATATGTATATGTATATATATAATAATTAATTAACCTTTAACTTATTATTTATTCAATAAATCCTTTTATTTAATTAATTACTTTAATTAATTCAAATTTATTTATTCAGTTATCTTAAACCATTTTGGGATAAATATATAATAATTATATTTACATACATATAACAATATATATATATATATATATATATATGTTTTTGATTTAATTAACTCTTAATTATTTAATTTAGTGTAATTAATCATATTAATTGAATATGTTAAATTTCCAAAATTAATTATTGAACTCCTCACAAAATTTAAATGATTTAAATTTATTTTCTAACTTTTAAAAAAATCCTTTTATATTTAAATAAATTTGACTTCTAAATTTGAACAATAATTTTGAAATTTTAAATTTCAGTTTAAAAATTAGCCCAAGGCCCAAATAACTCTGGGCCATATATCTAGGACAATTTTATGGATTTACGCCACCCATTGGACATGTAGTAGCTAATGAAGGGAAAGCACTTGACTGTTCAACTCCAAGCCAAGACTGTAACGACCCGTAAATTTCCGATAATAAGATTTGTTATTTTAACGAGATTTTGTAATTTAATTTGGAAAGGAAAAAAATATTTATAATTTAATATTGAAATGAACGCTAAAATTAAATGAAGCAATGGTAATTAAAATTAACTATTGACAATTGGAGTGAAATCCCAATAATGAAATAGTGCAGATTTGTTGCACTTGGTTATAAAATTGAAAATAAGTAAATAAAAGTGAGTATTGAATTAACCAATGAAATAATATATTGATTAATAGTAACTGAATGCAAATTAATGTAATAATGTTAATGCAAGTTAATAAATAACTAATTTAATGCAGACCCCAATTAATTGAAACAATTGTAAGGTTATAATTGATCGAAAATAGTAAATTTAGAAATAATTCAAAGTTATATTAATTGATGAAATAATACGTAATAAACTATATTTTGATAAAATCAATATTAAATAAGTAATTATAATATTTGTTGTTGATAATGAAGTATGATTAAGAGTTAGTGGCAACAATTATTATAAGTTACCGATATATTTTTAATCCATTAAATTGAATTGAATCAATTGCAATAAATCTAAATTAAGTATTACATTAATGTTAATTAAGGTAGTATTTGGAAATAATGTTAATGTTATTCATAATATGACAATTTGTTGAATTAAAGGAATGGAAATAAAGATTTATTAATTTATTGGGATTTGAACTATAATAATTGGATTAATTGCAATTAAATGAATTTAATACCTAAATGTTACGTTAGTTGAAATTTAGATGGAATTTGAGAATATTAATGTAATAGATCATGAATCCAATGTTGATTTCATCCGACTGACAGTAATGAATTGAATAATAGAATGAAAAGTGAATTAAATGGAATTATTTGAAATTAAATTTATAATTTCTGAAATTAATGAAATTGAGATTAACACTGAAATTGATAAATTTATCAAATCTAAATTGACATCTAAATTTATTTAAATTTGTGTAAATGAATAAGAAATTTAAAAATGATAAAATTTATCAATTATAGGATCGAAATTAAAAATTTGATTTAATTAATTAATTACTAATTTATTTAATTAACGTAAAAATAGCCATTTTGGCCACTGACTCAGATTTCAATGAACCCAGTTTTATTGGATTTGTAACAATGAATTATTGTAGGATTTCAAGTTTCATAGCGACCGGACTAGTCGTTTGATCTACGGGCTCGAAATGCCTAGAAATCAATTTGAAATAACTTAATTTTAGCATAACTTCTTCATACGATAGAATTTGGATTTGAGATATGTTCCATTGATTTTAAAATATTTTAAAACATCTATTTTGATATATGGGTTGACCCATTTCCATTCCAGAATCGAAATGGGCTTTTCGGGTCAATTATTGTTAAAAACTCAAATCAATCGGGCCTATTCCCTTTTATTTTGTTCTTCCTATATATATATATTGTGTCATAAACCCTAGCAGCTTTTCTATTTCTCATTTCTGCATGTACAAAAATTTCTGCTGCTCCTCTCCTCAATGGTTGAAAACCCTAATCTTCCCAATCCAATTTCAATTCAAAAAAAAAAAATTGCGAATCTGCAGCAACTTCGGGTCATGTTTCGAGTTTCAGAGGCAAAAACCCTGCATCAACTTCGGGTTATAAAGAAAACTACTCGGATCGCTCCGGGTCGTTTTGGCAAAAACTCAGAGCCAACACCGGGGATTTGAGGTAGTGGACAGAAGTTGAACCCGAAGTCGACCCAGGACCAGAAATTTTCAATCTTCTAATTTTCATAACTTTTTCATACGAGCTAGGATTCATGCGCGATTTGTTTTTCTAGGATTGTATTAGAATTACGGATATTTTGGCGCTGGTTTGGACGAATACTGAGACCGTTCAAATTTTGGACTTATTTTGAATTTAAATTCAATTTAAATTCAAAGGTGAGTGTTTTATCCCACTCACAACATCTACTTTTTTTATGTTTGTTAAATTGATTTATGATGTGATTAGAAATTTATTTATGACTGTTTGGCATATTTTGAGTCATCATCTCAGTTTATTTGAATTTATTTGGATAAAATAGTTATTTAATTTATTGTTGAATACAAACTGCCAGTAAATACCTGTCATTTATTATCTGTTCTATATTGCTGCTATTGATTGAATTGGATGATGATTGTGATAAATATTTGATGATTGATATTGGATGAATGGATGTTGTATTTTATGTTGTTATAAACTGCAAGTTGTTATGGATTTTTATTTCATTCGGGATTGCGCTTTGAAATGATATATAACCGTATTTATATTTTAAATTACGGATTGAAATGATAAACATCCGTATCACTTGACCATAGGATAGAAAATTATATATAGACACCCTGGTCTATATATAAAAATATTTCTGAAATGAATTCTATGGATTTGTAAAGAAATATATGGTTTTAGATAAATATTGATTTTAGTTATTTTATAAATGTTATTTTATCCTTGATATTAAGCTATGTATAATTTGCTTAAATATAGTATAAGCTTAATAATAGGTTTGATTTTATTGAAGATAATAGTGTTAAGTAATTAAATTATATTTTAATATAGAGTTTATAATGATTTAAATAAAATGAAGGTTGGAAGGTAAATTGGAAATTTATTTGAAATTGAATTTATTTAAGAATTAAATGCAAATAAGTTTGATGTGAAATTTATTAAGTTGGAAATATTAAAAGGTATGATTTTATAACTTGATTTTGGGTTAAGGTGAATTAAATGAGTATTTCAAGCATAAATAAATAGAAGGAAATATTTAGTTATTTATGATTTGGGATTTATTTAAATGATAATGGATTTATTATGTAAAGTATTTCAAAACTAAATAATAGACAATTGAATTGTTGAATCGGAATTACCAAACTTAGTTTTGAAATTGTTGAATGCTTAAAGTTTGAAATATATTGAATTTGAAATGGTTAATTCCGTGGATCAAATCTGTTTTGAAATCGATAAATATGGAATAGTTTATTTGGAAACTGAATTGAATTGAAATTTATGATTTGGGATTTAGTTAAATATAAAATGTAGAAATTCGAGTTGTGTTGGGTTTGATTTGTGAAATTGAAGAAGCTATTTTATTATATAAAGTATTCTAAATATTTAAACCATTTAAGTGGTGGAGGTTGTGTTTCAAGTTATGAGTTTCAAGGTAATAAAATTTGAAAGTGTTATATTCAAGGGTTTTGATTTTGAAATGTTATAACTTTGAAAGTGTTATGATTTTAGAAAGGGACATATTTGAAATAAAAATGATAGTATATTGATTTGGATTTTTATAACAATGATATCATATTGATTTGGTTCTGAAATGGAAATGATATCGTATTTATATGGTTTTGAAATGGATATTAGATTCTGGTTTTGAAGTATAATTATCTTGAAATGACCACAGTGTTATAATAATGTTTGGTTGTTAAAGAGACCGGGATCAGAAGTTGTCATATTCTCTACCAACTCAGAAAACCACTTTAACAACTATGTACGCAGTGGAGATTCCAGAATGAAGTAGAATGACGGAGGCGTTTCCTTTAAGGTATATACGTGGACCCGACTCCCGTGAGTTAGCATAAGGTGGCTAAAACAGGAGCGATTGACGGGCTATGAAGGTAGCACCTTTTATCGGACACACTCCTTCGATACCATTCTATTACTTTGTGATTGATTGAGGCCCTTTTGATTTTGAGGGTGTGGCTCGAGGTGGGCGGTAGTAGCTGCTACGCGTTACCACCAGTCCGGAAGCGTAAATGGAATATCTACCCTGGCATTTCCTAGTTGTGTCGTGTCACCTACCCTAGCGCGCCTTGTACGAGTTTGATTTGTGTCGTACCTATGGAGTATTCTCTGGTAGCCTCTCGATCAGGAGGTATTACGGTACTGTATAGACTATTGGCACTATTACGTGTTAAGGGCTATATGTGTATCCCCTTAACGCTATTTAAAAGTAAGTTTATTTTACTATTAGACACTATTATAATAGTGAAATATTACTACACAGTAAATAGTTTAACGGATCCTTAGGAGATGTGAATCCCGCGCATCTCTTAAGTTACTGCACTCATATTAGACACTGGATAGGAGATGTCAAATCCCGTAAACATCCCTGACGCTGTTCCACTCATATTTGGTTCTATTGATTTAACTTACATAAGATCTTTTAGTTTTAACTCGAGTGTTTTGTCTTTTCAATTTGCTCGGGTCAGTCTGAGCATTACTGGATTTGAAGACTTTATTTTGGAGGACGAAGACGAAGATATTATTATTATATACTATGTTGTTCCACTGCATCACACTGTTCCGCTGTATTGTTATTTATTAGTCTTTGGTATGTGTAACTCTGATTCTGTGTTGTATAAGTATAATCAAATGTTTTGTAAAACGGCTTCGTGAACTGTTATTTGATTATTGTATTTTGTCATTCCGCTGCGAGATTCTATTTTATTTTCTTTCTTTCTTCCTTTTTCTTATTCATCCCAATAACAATTCTCCCTTTTGTATGGTTTGAGTCTGAAGTGTGTGGTTTATCGTCGATTTAAAGCGTACAAAAAGGCAGGATGTTACATCTGGTATTAGAGCTTTGGTTTAGCGATAAAGCTTAGCTTTGTGGGGTCTGACTCTTTATCAATAGGGTAGTAATACCCTATGATGAGTCGTTGAGTGTATATATATGAGAGAGCGTATTTGTTAGTGTTATAAAAGAGTTTTGATATTGTGTTAATTTGTTCCATTTTATATTTATAAATTCTGGTTGGTGCATAGGACGCTATGACATCAATAGGGATTTCTAAACACTTAATAGGACAGACCGACATAATATTTGTTTTGAAATATAGGTGAATGAAATAATTTTGCCTATTATATTTTCTGTATATACAAAATAATTTTTTTATAAATGATATATATTTGGTTGTAATATATTGGTTGTTAGGTAGTGAAACTTATAAATATTGGTTAGAAATATGATTCAAATTAAAATAAATAAAATTGGAAATTTTAGAACTTAGTTCCGGGATTTTGAAAAAAATTGCTTTCAAAGGATTTTAGAATATAATAATATTATTTATAAGTATTTTCTGATATAAATAATTCAATATAATTTGAAAGAATTGCTTAAAGAAACATTGGAAAGAAATAAGTTCTATACTTCCCTCTCAGTCGTTGGAAAATAATTTCGGTAATGAGTGCACACATCATCGACATTCATTTTCGAGTTTCGAAGTGGGAAGGCCATTGTAGTAGTTTTACTACGGATTTATTTTGATAACCAAATATAAGTTTTTAATTGTTTAAATATAATTGGTTATATAAGTTGTAAGTATATATTTATCTATTATTTTAAAATGATTTGAAATTAAACCAGAAATTTAGTTCTTAAGTTTCGTTAATTAGTAGTTTCAATTATTGTAGTGAAATGGAATGCAACTAATTAATAATTGGAACCTCTAAATGAAATAAGAGATTAAATGCTAGGTTATAAATGAAATAACAACAAAGTTGAAATTTGTAACCTATAAAAACAAAAGATATGATTTTTGAACATTAAATTAATTTCAAAGAAATGAGATAAACTTGTATAAATGTTAATTGCATTTTTAAAAAGCATATATATAACTTACCAAAGGATTTAAAAGTTGAAATGTCTAATAAGAAGATGTAATGGAAATTGTACAAGTAAACTTATGTAATGAAAGTGTTTAATGGATTTGCTTTATAAATAAGAATCTAATGTTATAATTGTTGTAAACTTAAGTTATGACGGAAATGATGCTAATTAGATATAATAGATGGTTATAAATAAATGATAATAAACTTAAGTAAATGTTAAAGTTATTTATAATTAAAATAAGTAGAAAGATGAATCATTGCATGAATGAAAAAAAGAAAATTTATAATAATAAACTTAAATAATGTTAGAATTTGTTGTTTGTTTGATTTATGGTTGTTTGGGCAAGGATACTTTAAAATTTGTTTGGATGTTTGAATAATCTATTTAGTTTCATCTAAGACTGTTGAGTAAATGGTGCACTTAGTAGTTATTTTCCATTCAGTACAATTTAAAGTTTTTGAACCCAAACAACTATTTGTGTATTTGATATGAATGGATAATTGATTGTGTTGATTTTATGTGATGGTTGTATGCTTTGTTGCAAGTGATAGTTGTTTATTGTGACTCCCCACCTCTATACCCACGCTAGCCAAGAACACTATAGTGTAGTGCTGTCAACTAGCACGGAGAATAAGGCTATTGAGGAGCGGCCATCTGTAGTTAGGCCTTACACTAGTATTGGTTATATCGATAGGAGTGGTATATATATTCTTTCATTTTTCATCTCTGATTTATTTACTCCCATCGACATACCCCAATTCCAGTATAAAACGAACTACGATGGTTCATAATAGTTTAGAACAAAATATATAATAATAACACAGATAATATAAATGCGAAACACAGAAAAAAAATAGAAAGTCTCATATATATAATAGCTGATGTCAGTTACAATACATTTGACACGGTACATATGATACAACTACAACAGTCGACTCAGGAAGTTACATATACAAGTACGTTAACATATATAATATACATGAATACATATCTTCCTATACAATTACACTGACTACTATCAATGACGACAACTACTCCAAAAGATATGAAAGGACTTCATAACTCTAGCAGCAGCCCAAAGCAGAATATCTACAACCTGTAATAACTCGGTCTGACCCGAGTATTCAATTCAAAAGAAAATTGTAACGACCCAGAATTTTGAACGATTTAATTTAAAAATATTTAACTAATTTTAAATATTCGAATGATGGTTCGACTTGAATTTCAAATTTTCAGAATGAATTTGGCGATTAAATTATAAAGTTTAATCTATTGAAATTTGAATAAAAATTTGAATCTTCAATTTTAAGCTGATTAAAAATATTTCAAAGGCTTATAAAATTTATATTGATAATATTGAAGATAATAGAAGCTTCAGATTTGAAATTTATAGTAATTTGTTCAGTTTTGAAATTTAATCGTTTGAATCGATATTCAAAAATAGCCGT
Organism: Allium cepa; assembly: GCA_030765085.1. NCBI lineage: Eukaryota > Viridiplantae > Streptophyta > Magnoliopsida > Asparagales > Amaryllidaceae > Allium > Allium cepa. The sequence goes on along the minus strand of CM060940.1, from coordinate 130,892,157 downwards.
CCGAGGCACAGTCTCGGAATTCGACGAAACCAGTTCCATTGGGTCCGTAATATTGAATTATTGCCGGATTTCAAATTTCGTATTTTTCGGAGTTAATATGTGAGCACACGATATATAAACGCGTTGAAATTTAATCAAATTCAATTTGAAATTTAAATATAAATTGGTCAACATCAGCCACTTTCGTTCCTAAATTCATGCCTAAAATCACGCAGAAGATCACGGAGCAAAAATCGTGCAAACACGTTCTCCCTGAACCATCGCGTACATTTGTTCCCCTTCCTCCTCTGTTAAAATGCGCGAGATAAAAGTATAAACGAAAACCTTCTCTCGTTCAAAACGAAATCAATGTCGAGCCATCTTCGTTTAAACAAACCGATGGCTGCTCCCTGCCTTTCTTCGTATTTCAGTTCGAATCGATCGAAATCGATCGAAATCGTGCGCGAGATCGATAGGCAAACTCTAAGTCGAGGTCGCGATTAGCTTCATCGAGTCACTCGCGATTCCTGGCGCTGGGAGGCTCTTACGACGATAGCAAGATCAGAGCACGACATAATTAAGTCATAGCGCGTGGTCTGGCTCGCGTTCGACTACTAGAGGGGGGTTGCTCGTGCGCGCGGGGAAGGCAGGGCGTTAGATGGTGGCGATTTGAACTCGAGATTAGGGCTTGGGCTCAGAGGCAAATCTGTAGCGTGGAGGCGACTCGATGGAGGCTTGAGTGTCTCGAGTTCGATCTAGAGCGGTAAGGTACTGATTTATTTAATTTTTTTGATTTGATATTAATATATATGCAGGATTTTTTTTTATATTCACTGAAAAGAAAAGAAAAAAAATTTAACTGCAGCAAACTATATATATGGGTGTGTATATATACAGTTTACATATGTTAATTTTTTTAATAATATATATATATATATATATATAGTTTTTAAGGTGTATCAAAAATCTTAATAATAATAATAAAATAAAATGAATATACGAGTATACTTTTATTTATTTATCATTTACTAGTTTATGTTTTAAAATATTATGTTATGGTGATGGATTTGTTTAATTAACTCAATCAATATATTCCAGTCACTAAAAGATTTTTATAAGGGAACTTTAGTTTAAACAAAATAATTAGTTAAATAAATTTATTAAAGAAAAAAAATTGTTAAAGATAAAATTTAGATTAATTTATTAAAAAGAAAGAATGCTTCGAATTAAATAGTTAGTTAATAAAGTTTATTAAAAGAAATTTAATAATTAGTTAAATAAATTTGTTTAAACGAGAAATTGGTTTAAACGAAACTACGAGTTAATTTAACTATTAAAATGAAATCACCAATGAATCGAAATTATCAAATGAAAATTAACAGTTCGATTAATTCAAATATTAACAAACTGTATAATTATTTATACAAGGTATAAATGAAGAAAACAAGTTGAATTGGAAGTGGATTGCAAACGGGAACAAAGGTAAGAACTTCTCACTCAAAAGGAATTTTATTGTTTATTTAAATTTTAAATAGTTAGATTTAAAATTGTTTGACTATGTTGATTGAATGATTGAATGATGATTGATATATATATTGGATGTGAATAGACCCTATACGCCGTTAGTAAGCGGAGGTTATTTATTACACCCATATACCGCGATATTCCACCTCGAAGTGGAATTGGTATTATATTATATATATAGCAATATATATATATTGACATATGTATATATTGCAGTTGATTGATTTCCCGCATTTTCTTTTAGCGGATGAGACCCTATTGCGCCGTTAGTAAGCGGATATATATTTATAAAATCCCATGTACCGCGATATTCCGTCTTGAAACGGAATGGTATTGTGCTAATGTCTGTGGATGCAGGGAAATAGGTTGGAGGGATCCAACTGGATTCCTCACAAATATTTGTTTGATTTCATATATTGTGATATTTGATTGTTTATCATGGATGATATATGATGTTTGAAAAGTCGTGATTGACTATCGATGTGTTGCATCATCGAATCCAATTTTTGAAGTTTAAAAATAACAAATTTTAATTTCTAAAGTGATTTTTGAAAGTATACGTTTATAAAAATATTTTTGGAATTGATTCATCTTAAATAAATAAACGTTATAATTTTAATATTATGAAAATTATGATTTTTGAGAAATACAATTAAAAGTTGATTTTTGAAAATATGGGATTAGTGATTTTATAAAATAGTTTGAACTGGGAATTCTGAATTTATTATAAGAAGTTTAAAAATAGGATTTATAAAATTTTTATTTTATAAATCAGAATGATGAAATTATAAAAGAGTTTAAAGATGTTTAAAGTAATAATATAAATTGATTTATATTAAAAGATTTATAAATTGATATTTATAAATTTAGAATATCTTGAATTATTAAACGAGCTTTTATAGGTGATAGAATGATTTGTAAATGAATTTCATAAAGGAATGAAATCTATAGAATTTATGAAATTTGATTATATTATAAATTAAAATGATGAAATTATAAGGAGCTGAAAGACGTTTTAAAATAATAATATAAATTGTTTTATATTAAAAGATTTATAAATTGATATTTATAAATTAAAAATATCGGAATTATAAAACGAGCTTTTATAAGTATTAGAAAGAATTGTGAATGAATTTCACAAATGAATGAAACTTATAGAATTATAACGTGAAGTTCTAAATAGAATTTTATAAATAAAATTTATAAAGTTATTTAGGAAATAGATGTGGATAAATAAATGAATCTTAGAAGTTATAAGATTTATAGATTTGGGAAGTTTGAAGGAATGATTTTGTAAATAAATAAATTATAAGTATTTGACTTATAATATGAATTTTTAGTATATCATTGTGATATGAATTAAGATAGGTTAATAAAGGAATTTATAAAAAGGAGTTGATATAAAATAAATAGAAATAGGATTTATAAACATTGTTTTATAAATCCGCAACGACTTATTTTGATAAGGAATTGTTGTAATTTATTTATGGAATTATATTCATGTTTTAGACAGTGAATAATTCTTTAAAATAAAATGAATAGAAGTGATGAAATTTATTGACAAGTGTATTCACGTTTTTGAATAGTGAATATTATGTTAAAGAAATTATTTTAGATGTGATGTTTTAAATAGAATTAAAACGATCTAAAGATGTTTTAAACTGTATTGAGATTTGAAACCATAGATTTCAACATTTGTTGTTGAAATAGATGTTTTCGAGAAATATAAGGAAATAATGGACTATAACACTATTGTTATAGTAAATGATTTCCGAAAGGAAATGTTTTGTATAGTATTGGGATTTATATATCTATTTAAATTTCGAATCCCTATACTAGTGATTTTGGATTGTCGTAACGATGTTTTACGCAACATTCGTTTTGGCCCAAATAAATATGGTTAAGTGAATGATTTCCTTAAAGAATGAAATATATACTTAATTTCGATTAGAGTATATTAAATATTTTCTAAGCGTAGAAAATAAAAAGGGCTTGTGAATTACTTATAGATAAATAAGTATGGAAATGTTTTTCCAATATTAAGCGAATATTTTGAATTTATCTTTTTGAAGATAAATTGAAAACGAATATTTGAAAACGAATGGAAATCGTATATTCATAAATATTTTGGAATGTAAATTCAATATAGAATTTATAAATGAAATTGGGAAATTAGATTTAAAAATAAATATTGATTTATTTTTAAAGTATGGAAATTATGTTTATATCTTGTAAAGATATTTTTGTGAAATAAATAATTTGGAAAATTATTCGGAATCTGGTGATGTTGGCATATCTATTGATAGTTCAATAACCGACTATCAATATTTACCTTTAAATAGGTATTTGTTGTGATTTGTTTGAAATTGGATGCCACACTTATTTTTTTAAAATAAGCGCTCACAATTCGGGTTAACCGGGAAAGGACCTTGGGGTCATATAACCCATTCCGAATATGTGATACGTCGTTATGAATTGCATTCGAAGATCGGTGTTGAAGACCGGATATTTTCGAAAACGAAAGGGTTTCTTGTTGATTGTCTCTGCACTGGCTGATCCCTGGTATTGAGATCTCCATATGTGATGGGAAATCCGAACGTGATTAGAGATTATTCGGATTGCAAGGACTTCTTTGTAAGTGCCTTCGGTTCTGTTCGAGCCCGGAACAGACTTGTATGGATTGTGTGTCTGACATTACAAGTTGAGATGTAAAGCCGATTTCTTTCAAATATATTTCTGTGGTGGCGGAGAATTTATTCTTTTAGCTTAACACCCTTCTCTGAGACGTACGAGCTTAGAGGTTATATAGTTGAAGTTATCAGCAATATATTCCCAATTTGGTAATGTGACATGCTGAGTGTAGCTGTAAATGACCATTGTGTTGATTATTGTGATAGGATCGTTTATTTGATCGTCTATCTTAGTGATCATTGTGTTGATCAATTGTTGACCCAAAGCATGGCTTTTGTATAAAGTATGTTTTTGTGGACGTGACTTCGTCGAGCCTCACACCCCGGAAATGGTCAAAACAGGAAAGATGCGGCAAGGTTATGAGGGGTAGCACCCTTTAGGGTATGTACATTTCCTTCTGGATAGAGGTGGTATCATGTTATGGAGCCCAGATATTTAACCTATGTGGTTACTGCGAATTTATTACTTTGTGGTTGTTGGTTTTCGAGATCCCGTGAGAAAGGTCGTTTACGATCGGGGAATGGCGTGCTCGTGTCAGTAGTTACCCAGTTAGGGGTAACCCGGCCTTGTGTTGGTAGAGTTCCGGTTTGGTTCTCGGGGATGTCTTTCCAGAGGCATTCTCATGTGGCAATGGGAAGTTCCTTGGCCTGACCATTTGTTGGAAATCCAATTCCCAATACGAAACTTGTACGGTATTAGTTGCAGGACCTGCCATTCACTTATGGTGGTCACCACTGTTTGGATGGTAGTTATAGTAGGCATACGATAATGGTCGTATGTTGGCTAAGATTTATATTCTACTTTCGAAATGAACTTTTTTCCTACACTATACACTAATAATAATATCAATTGTCTTTTTAAATGCGTATCAAGCATCTTTGACTATCATAAGGAGAAATCTCCTCCGATTCTGCGTTTGCATGTGTGTGTGTGCGGGAGGCCTTATGGTAGTCTCATTTTTAAAAGCATTGCGAATTGAAATAAAAATATCTCTCTATTTTGATTTTAAAGTTAAATAAACTGTTTTGAGTTCTCACACCAGTCACATGACTGACTTGGAGTTTATTGTTTTCCTTCCTAAACTCTGGGTGCCCACCAATTTTCACACGGGCAGTCAAGAGTTAAGGTTTATCAGGATATTCTGGAGTTGTTGGAGGCAAGATGGATGGCATGGCGTATTACTAGTTTATATAGTATTTCTTTTTCCGCTGCATTGTTTGTTGTTGTACACTCTGATGATGATATGATGTAAAGTATAAAATGTAATAACTGATATAGTTCTTTGTTTAAAGATTATTCATTTATTATTATATGTTGTTCCGCTGCGAATTGTGAGATTCTGATGTTGTAGTTCTGTTGTTTTCTTTCTGTTCCGTTCTATTTTAAAATTTTGTTCTATTCTCTATTTTCTTTCTCTTCTCTTTTCTTTCTATTTTAAAATTCTATCTTTCTGTTTTTTTTTCTATTTTCTTCTCTCCATCTTCTACCTTCTTCTCTTCTTCTTCCTTTCTTCTTTCTTAAACCCATAACATTCCGGTTTTTTCGGCCTTCGATTTCTCGGCAGTCGATAAAGTGAGTATCGATGTTGAATTTTCGTAAGTCGAAAAATTTCGTTTGTTACATTTGGTATCAGAGCTTATGGTTAAGCGACAACCATGGTTCTGTTGGGTATTACTCGTTAGAGATAGAGTCAGCAGTACTCTAGAATGAGTTTGAGTGTAATAATAGATATGAGAGCGTATTTGTTAGTGAATATAAAATTGTTTTTGAATCGGGTAAGTAAAGTAATTTTGCCCAAAACTATTTTTGTATAGAAAAGAAATGGTTTTCTATGAATTATTATAGTATATGGTTGCATGGATTGTAGGAAGTGATAATATAGAATTATTATCATTAGTATATAAAATTAAATAAGAAATAAAATGGATTGAATTCAAGTAAATTAACTTGATAATTTATTCATTTGTGAAATAATTTCAATTGGAATGAATTGAATATGGAAATTGAAATTTAATATGAATTAGCAAATGAAAGTTAATCGTTAGAATTCAATGTTTGGAATTAAGAATTGAGTTCAAATGAATTGAAAATTTAAATGAATTAGTGGATAAAACTAATTTAAAGTAGTAATAGGAATTAGCAAATGAAAGTAAATCGATAGAATTCAATATTTAGAATTGAGAATTGAATTCAAATTTAAATTGTGAATGAAATTGAATTGAAGAGTAAAATTGAATAAAGTGAATATGTAACTTCAAATAGTGAAGTTAAAATATATAAGAAACATATATCGAAATTTTGCAATAGAATTGGCAAATTGGTTTGAATATTGTATTTGGATTTGTATGCTACTACTACTAGCAGGATATACAGGTGTATAAAGGAATTGAGATTTTGATTTCAAAGATAAAATTTAAATGGCTCGACAAAAAGGTACGTATTTGAATTTCAGTATGAAATTTGATGATTTTCTTCTCTAGCCACTTGGTTTTCTCTTTTTCTTTTTGATTCTGAGGGGCCGTGGTGCCATTTTGTAGTCGTACCGAGCTAGCCGCGCAAAGGAGACGCTGGCGAAATTTTTCGAAAATTTAGGGTGTTAGAAAATTTTTGAGAAAATTTTGAAAGTTTGAAATTTGAATTTAAATTTAAATTGTTAGGAAAACAATGTTGTTTGAAACCTAAAATTGAAATTTGAAAGCTAGTTGAAATGATAATGAGTCTCTAGTACAAAGATTTAGGTTAGTAAGTTGATAAAACTATTTGAATTGTGAAAGATAATAGACGGGATAAGGGCATTCTTCTTAACTTGTAATTTCGGGACGAAATTCTTTTAAGGGGGAAAGATTGTAACGACCCAGAATTTTGAACGATTTAATTTAAAAATATTTAACTAATTTTAAATATTCGAATGATGGTTCGACTTGAATTTCAAATTTTCAGAATGAATTTGGCGATTAAATTATAAAGTTTAATCTATTGAAATTTGAATAAAAATTTGAATCTTCAATTTTAAGCTGATTAAAAATATTTCAAAGGCTTATAAAATTTATATTGATAATATTGAAGATAATAGAAGCTTCAGATTTGAAATTTATAGTAATTTGTTCAGTTTTGAAATTTAATCGTTCGAATCGATATTCAAAAATAGCCGTCCGAGGCACAGTCTCGGAATTCGACGAAACCAGTTCCATTAGGTCCGTAATATTGAATTATTGCCGGATTTCAAATTTCGTATTTTGCGGAGTTAATATGTGAGCACACGATATATAAACGCGTTGAAATTTAATCAAATTCAATTTGAAATTTAAATATAAATTGGTCAACATCAGCCACTTTCGTTCCTAAATTCATGCCTAAAATCACGCAGAAGATCACGGAGCAAAAATCGTGCAAACACGTTCTCCCTGAACCATCGCGTACATTTGTTCCCCTTCCTCCTCTGTTAAAATGCGCGAGATAAAAATATAAACGAAAACCTTCTCTCGTTCAAAACGAAATCAATGTCGAGCCATCTTCGTTTAAACAAACCGATGGCTGCTCCCTTCCTTTCTTCGTATTTCAGTTCGAATCGATCGAAATCGTGCGCGAGATCGATAGGCAAACTCTAAGTCGAGGTCGCGATTAGCTTCATCGAGTCACTCGCGATTCCTGGCGCTGGGAGGCTCTTACGACGATAGCAAGATCGGAGCACGACATAATTAAGTCATAGCGCGTGGTCTGGCTCGCGTTCGACTACTGGAGGGGGGTTGCTCGTGCGCGCGGGGAAGGCAGGGCGTTAGATGGTGGCGATTTGAACTCGAGATTAGGGCTTGGGCTCAGAGGCAAATCTGTAGCGTGGAGGCGACTCGATGGAGGCTTGAGTGTCTCGAGTTCGATCTAGAGCGGTAAGGTACTGATTTATTTAATTTTTTTTGATTTGATATTAATATATATGCAGGATTTTTTTTTATATTCACTGAAAAGAAAAGAAAAAAAATTTAACTGCAGCAAACTATATATATGGGTGTGTATATATACAGTTTACATATGTTAATTTTTTTTAATAATATATATATAGATATATATAGTTTTTAAGGTGTATCAAAAATCTTAATAATAATAATAAAATAAAATGAATATACGAGTATACTTTTATTTATTTATCATTTACTAGTTTATGTTTTAAAATATTATGTTATGGTGATGGATTTGTTTAATTAACTCAATCAATATATTCCAGTCACTAAAAGATTTTTATAAGGGAACTTTAGTTTAAACAAAATAATTAGTTAAATAAATTTATTAAAGATAAAAAATTGTTAAAGATAAAATTTAGATTAATTTATTAAAAAGAAAGAATGCTTCGAATTAAATAGTTAGTTAATAAAGTTTATTAAAAGAAATTTAATAATTAGTTAAATAAATTTGTTTAAACGAGAAATTGGTTTAAACGAAACTACGAGTTAATTTAACTATTAAAATGAAATCACCAATGAATCGAAATTATCAAATGAAAATTAACAGTTCGATTAATTCAAATATTAACAAACTGTATAATTATTTATACAAGGTATAAATGAAGAAAACAAGTTGAATTGGAAGTGGATTGCAAACGGGAACAAAGGTGAGAACTTCTCACTCAAAAGGAATTTTATTGTTTATTTAAATTTTAAATAGTTAGATTTAAAATTGTTTGACTATGTTGATTGAATGATTGAATGATGATTGATATATATATTGGATGTGAATAGACCCTATACGCCGTTAGTAAGCGGAGGTTATTTATTACACCCATATACCGCGATATTCCACCTCGAAGTGGAATTGGTATTATATTATATATATAGCAATATATATATATATATATATTGTAACGACCCAAAATTTTTAATAATTAAAATTTGAATATTTAATTAATTTTAAATATTTATAAGTGAATTTATAAGTCAAATAAATTTTTATTTGAATTTTTGGATTTAATTGGATTATTAAATCGATAATTTAATACGTTAAATTATGGAAATAATTAAAAAAATTGAGTTAAAAATGATTGTAAATAATTTGTAAAATTTTATTTTATCATATTGAAGTTAGAATGATATTTTAGAACTTTTAAAATCGAATTAAAAGTTAATTTGTGAAAATTGAATATTTTAATATTTAATAATCGACTGTAAAATAGCCAATTTTTGAACAGTCTCAGAATTGAACGAAACCAGTTTCATTGGATCCGTAATAGTTAGTTATTACCGGATTTCAATTTTCGTGTCAATCGGAGTTATCGTTTGTCCGTGGCAGCTCGAAACGCATCGAATCGTTTTTAATTTAAATTTGGCGAGTCAAAATAGCCATTTTTCAAAAAGTCTCGGATTTCGACGAAACCAGTTTTATCGGATCCGTAATGTGATATTATTGTAAGGTTTCAAATTTCAAGTCAATTGGATTTACCGTTTGTCCGGTACAAATTAAAACGCCTAGAAATCGACTTAAATCGGTTTAATTTAAATTGAGCGTTTTCAGCCATAACTCGCACATACTTCCGAATTAGCTTCCGAAACCTGTTCCATTGTGTCCGGAACGTGGGATAAACCCTAGGTACGCTGGTTACGGCGTCTAAATCGGAGTTCGGAATTTCCGGGATGAATAGTGTCGCTCGTTCCTTATAAATAGCCCTACCCCTTCATAAATTTGATAAAAAATTATCACTAAACCCTAATATTTTGACCTAGCCGCCACATCCTATTTCTAAGGCCAGAAATGCTCCATCTTCATCACCAAAGATCTTCCAATCCGTCAACAATTAGAGGAAGTTGTCAACATTAAAGATGTAGAGGGTGATGAGAGCTTCGATGTGAACGGTGGAGATCGGAAACGGAGTCGTGTGGAGGGAGCAAATGTGGGCCGTTCGTTGGCTGTTCTCTTGCGTGCGCACGCTTACCTAGGTGGCCGAGCCGTGAGCTCTTCATGGTGGAGATAGCTTGCGTCGTGTGCTTCGCATTGGCGTTGGTGTGATCGAGTATCGTTGAGTGTGGTGGGTGCAAAAATTAACCCTAGTTGTTGCTTATGGGTTCATGTATGTCGGCCAAAACCTGTAGATTTGTGCGTGATGGGGAAGAAAGCAAGGTGTGGTGGTGATGAGCTGTTGCAAGGATCCTATGGCTTAGATTGGCTAAGGTTTAAATTTTTAAAGTTATGTTGTAATTAGTTGATTTAAATACGTTCAAACTTGTAAAATACATAACTTTTTCATACGAGGTCGAAAAAATGCAAACTCAGTTGCGTTGGAATCGTATGGACGAGCACTACGCGATGGAGTTGGTTTGGAGTCGATTGGAGTTAGTGAGAATTTCGGGTAAAATTAAACGCGCGTTTAATTTTATTCGAAATAAAAGCTTAAACGGAAATTAAAACCAAGGTGAGAATTTCTCACTCAATCGAATAGGTTTCGATTTTATTTTAAATAGTTAGATTTAAAATATTTGAATGCATGTTTGAATGATGACTGTAAATTATTGATTGTTAAAATAGACATTATGCGCCGTTAGTAAGCGGATGTTATTTATTATAAACATATACCGCGAATATTTCATAAACAGTGAAATTGGTATTATATATAATATCAATATATATATATTGGCATATGTATATATTGCAGTTGTTGATTTCCCGCATTTTTTGTTTAGCGGATGAGACCCTATTACGCCGTTATTAAGCGGATAATATTTATTAAGAACATATACCGCGATAATTTCGTACTGGAGCGAAATTGGTATTGTGCTAATGTTTGTGGATGCAGGAAACAGATTGGAGGGATCCAACTGGATTCCTCAACAGTTTTTATTTAATTTCAGATATTTTGATATTTGATGGATTTTCATATTGATATATGATATCGTTGTTAGTCGTGATTGACTATTTGGTGTGTAGCATCATTGGACCCAGATTTTTGGGATTTTAAAATGATTTTCAAAGTGATTTTTGAAATATAAAAATATTTTTGGAATTGATCCATTTTAAATAAATAAACGTTATAATTTTTAAAGTTATAAAAATTATGATTTTGTGAAATATAGTTAAAAAGCTGATTTTTAGAAATACGGTTAAAAGTTGATTTTTGAGAAATATGGATCAATGATTTTATAAAATAATTTAAACTGGATTTTTGAGTTTATTATTAAAAGTTTGAATTTAAGATTTATAAAATTTGATTAGTTTATAAATCAAAATGGTGAAATTATAAAGGAATTTAAAGACGTTTTAAAGAATAATATAAATTGATTTATATTAAGAGATTTATAAATGGATATTTATAAATTGAAATACTGACATTATAAAACGAGTTTTATAAGTGTTTGAATGAAGTGAAAATGAATTTCACTAAAGAATGAAATTTATAGAATTTAAATGGTGAAGTTATAGAATGAAATTTATAAATAGTAAGACTTATAAATTTGTGAAGTTATTTGAAGAATAAAATTTGTTAAATAAATGAATCTTATAAGTTATAAGATTTATGGTTTGGAAAGTCTTTAAAAGAACGATTCTGTAAAATAATCGTTTTATAAGTAATTAACTTATAGTATGAACTTTTAGTTTATAATTAAGTTATAAACTGGAATAGGTTAATAAAGGAATTTATAAAAAGGAAGTTTTTATAAATAAAGAGAAATGGAATTTATGAACGTTGTTTTATAAATCGCAAACGACTTATTTTGATAAGTTAATTGTTATAACTTAGAAATAGAGTTATATTCACGTTTTTAGACAGTGAATAATCCTTTGAATTAAAATGAATAAAAGGATGGGATTTGTTAAAGAAGTATATTCACGTTTTTGAATAGTGAATGATATGTTAAAGAAATTGTTTTGAATGAGATGTTTAAATAGAATTAAAACGATCTAATGATGTTTTAAAATGTGTTGAGATTCGAAACAATAGATTTCAACATTTATTGTTGAAATAGATGTTTCGAGAAATAAAAGGAAATGGTGGACTATAACACTGTTGTTATAGTAAATTATTTCCGAAAGGAAATGTTTTGAATAGTATTGGGATTTATATATCTATTTTAATTTCGAATCCCTATACTAGTGATTTTGGGTTGTCGTAACGATGTTTTACGCAACATTCGTTTTGGCCCAAGTAAATATGTTTAAGTGAATGATTTCCTTAAAGAATGAATTATATACTTAATTCGATTTAAGTATATTGAATATTTTCTAAGTGTTGAAAATAAAAGATTGTGAATTACTTATTTAATAAGTATGGGATTGTTTTTCCAATATAAAGTGAATATAGAGAATTTATCTTTTTAAAGATAAATTGAAATGGATAGTTGAAATCGTCTATGCATGATATTTTGAAATATAAATTCATTATGGAATTTATATGTGAAAGTGGAAATTGTTTAAAAATAAATATTGATTTATTTTTGAAGTGTTGAAATTATATATCTTGTAAAGATATTTTTGGAAAATAAATAATTTGGAAAATTATTTGGAATCTGGTGATGTATGCATATCCATTGATAGTTCAATAGCCGACTATCAATATTTCCCTTTGAATGGGTATTTGATGTGAATTGATTGAATGTGAATGCTACACTTATTTTTGAATAAGCGCTCACTATTCGGGTTAACCGGGAAAGGACCATGGGGTCGTATAACCCATTCCGAATATGTGATACGTCGTTGTGAATTGCATTTGAAGATCGGTGTTGAAGACCGGTATTTGCGAGAGCGATAGGATGACCTATCGATTGTCTCTGCACTGGGTCGCTCCTGGTATAGAGATTCCATAAGTGATGGGAAATCCGATCAGGATTGTGAATATCCGGATTGCAAGGACTTCTTTGTAAGTGCCTTCGGTTCTGTTCGATCCCGGAACAGACTTGTATGGATTGTATGCCTGACATTACAAGTTGAGATATAAAGCCGATTTCTTTCAAATATATTTCTGTTGGTGGCGGAGAATTTATTCTTTGCTTAACACCCTTCTTTGAGACGTACGAGCTCAAAGGTTATATAGTTGAAGTTATCAGCGATATATCCCATTTTGGTAATGTGACATGCTGAGTGATGCTGAAATGATCATTGTGTTGATTATTTGTGATAGGATCATTTATTTGATCGTCTATCTTAGTGATCATTGTGTTGATCATTTGTTGACCCAAAGCACGGCTTTTTGTACAAAGTGTGTTTTTGTGGACGTGAATTCATCGAGCCTCACATCCCGTTAATGGTCAAAACAGGAAAGATGCGGCAAGGTTATGAGGGGTAGCTCCCTTTAGGGTATGTGCATTTCCTTCTGGAAAGGGTGGTATCATGGTATGGAGCCCAGATACTTACTCATGTTGATACACTATATCTATTTCTGTGTGGTGTTGTTGGTGACGAGCGCTCGGTTAAAGGTCCGATGGGACCGGGGGATGCCATATTCGTGTAGTAGTTACCTAGTGATAAAGGTAACCCGGCCTTGTGTTGGCAGAGAGCTGGTTAAGTTCTCGGGGACGTCCAGCCAGAGGCGTTTCCATGTGGCAGTAGGAAGTTCCTTAGCCTGACCATTCGTTGGAAATCCAAAGAAACAATACGAGACTTGTACGGTTTTAGTTGTAGAACCTGCTTCCTCAGGAGGTAGCTATAGTAGGCATAATATAATGGTACCTATGCTGGCTATGATTTATATCTTTACTTTCGAAAGGATTTGTTCTACACTATGCACTAGTAATAATATCAAATGTTATTTTAATGCGTATCAAGCATCTTTGACTAACATAAGAAGAAATCTCCTCCAAGTCTGCGTTTGCATTGTGTGTGTGGTGGGAGGTCTTATGGTAGTTACATTTTTAAAAGCATTGCGAATTGATTTAAAAATATTCCTCTTTTGATTTTAAAAAAAAAAAAATAAACTGTTTTGAGTTCTCACACCAGTCACATGACTGACTCGGAGTTTATTGTTTTCCTTCCTAAACTCTGGGTGCCCACCAATTTCCACACGGGCAGTCAAGAGTTAGGTTTATCAGGATATTCTGGATATTCTGGAGTTGCTGGAGGCAAGCTGGATGGCATGGCGTATTACTAGTTTATATAGTATTTCTTTTTTCCGCTGCACTGTTTGTTGTTGTATGATGTTGTACACTCTGATGATATGATGTAATGAAGTGAAATGTAATGTAATAACTGATATAGTTCTTTGTTTAAAGATTATTCATTTATTATTATATGTTGTTCCGCTGTGAATTGTGAGATTCTGTTGTTGTTCTGTTGTTTCCTTTCTGTCCGTTCTATTTTTAAAATTCTTCTATGTTCTGTTTTCAAATTTTCTTTTCTCTATTTCTTATCTCTTCTTCTCTTCTCTCTTTTTCTTAAAATTCTCTTTTTAAAACCCATAACATCTCGGTTTTCGGCCTTTGATTTCTCAGCAGTCGATAAAGTGAGTGTCGATGTCGAATTTTCGGAGAACGAAAATCCGCAGACGTTACATTTGGTATCAGAGCTCTGATGGTTAAGCGACAACCATGGTTCTGTAGGGTATTACTCGTTAGAGATAGAGTCAGCAGTACTCTAGAATGAGTTTGAGTGTAATAATAGATATGAGAGCGTATTTGTTAGTGAATATGAAATTGTTTTATATTGTGATGGTTGGTTTATTGAGTGGTATATAGATTCTGGTTAATACGAGTAATTAACGTTGTTGATAGGGATCTATAAACACTTGAATAGAACAATTCGGCACAATATTGTTTTAAAATGGGGTAAATGAAATAATTTTACCTTGATTATATTTTTATATATAAAGGAATAATTTTTCAGAATTATTAAAGTGTATATAAGTTGATTGTTAGGTTGTTTGAATAATCTAAAATAAAAGAATAATTGTATAAGCAAAAGAATTATAAGAATTGAATTATAATTAAAGTGTTTACAATTGTGAAATAAACATATATATATAAGAAGTGAAACTATATTTATGAATATGAGTTGTAAATAAGCAAGTGAATTTAAAGTTAAATGAAGTATAACTTAAGAATTGTTGAATGGAATTGATATTGGTATCGAAGTAAATAATCAAGTGGATTAAATGGATATGAACTTGAGTTACATAAATGAAGTTCAACTTTGGAAATTAAATTGAAAAATTGAATGAATATAAGCAAAGGAATTTGGTTGTATTTAATATACTTGGTTGTTATATGGTTGATTGGTTGATTGTATAAAATTCATTAAGTATTAATGAAATTGAAAGCTATGAAATTAAATTCAAATTGAAAGTAAATAAATTTGAATAGAATTGAATGTGAATTAGATTTAATTAGTAAATGTAAACTAATTGAATTGAGAATGAATGTTAGTAAATCCAATGTAAATGAATCAAATGTAATTTAAAGTGAAAACCAATTCATTAAATATGAATGAGAATATGAATGAATGTTTATTGGATATGGATGTTAGTTGGTTGATGGTTGAATGTATATTGCTATTGTTGCATTTGCTATGTGACATATATAGTTATTATGTTGCTATATGTTGTATATTGAGATTATTTGCATATGTGCATGTTCTCATGTTGTTTGTTGAGTTTAGTAGGTGCGGATCGCGTTGCTTCGCATTTGGAGTTCGCTTTAGCGCTATATTAGCCGTATATGCTTGCTAATAAAATATAAGGTACATATCTCGGATTAAATATCGCACTTTTACACTTTTTTCCCTTCGGGATGCCTCATTACTTGATGAGATGTATATTTGTGATATATATACTGTCATTTTTTTTTCGGATCGAGCCGCGCAAAGGAGACTATGGCGAATTTTTCCGGAAATTTAAGGCGTTAGAAATTTTTTTGAGAAAATGGGAAAATTTTGAAAACTTTAAACTTTGATTTGGAATTGAAAGTTAAACAATAGATAGTTGTTTTTGAAAAGATAACTAAGTATTATTGGAAAACTTAGTAAAGATTTGTAAGGAATTTAATTATGAATTTTGGGAAAGTTAATAGATTTTGTAACTTTTCTTACCTGTAATTTCGAGGACGAAATTCTTTTAAGGGGGAAAGATTGTAACGACCCAAAATTTTTAATAATTAAAATTTGAATATTTAATTAATTTTAAATATTTATAAGTGAATTTATAAGTCAAATAAATTTTTATTTGAATTTTTGGATTTAATTGGATTATTAAATCGATAATTTAATACGTTAAATTATGGAAATAATTAAAAAATTGAGTTAAAAATGATTGTAAATAATTTGTAAAATTTTATTTTATCATATTGAAGTTAAAATGATATTTTAGAACTTTTAAAATCGAATTAAAAGTTAATTTGTGAAAATTGAATATTTTAATATTTAATAATCGACTGTAAAATAGCCAATTTTTGAACAGTCTCAGAATTGAACGAAACCAGTTTCATTGGATCCGTAATAGTTAGTTATTACCGGATTTCAATTTTCGTGTCAATCGGAGTTATCGTTTGTCCGTGGCAGCTCGAAACGCATCGAATCGTTTTTAATTTAAATTTGGCGAGTCAAAATAGCCATTTTTCAAAAAGTCTCGGATTTCGACGAAACCAGTTTCATCGGATCCGTAATGTGATATTATTGTAAGGTTTCAAATTTCAAGTCAATTGGATTTACCGTTTGTCCGGTACAAATTAAAACGCCTAGAAATCGACTTAAATCGGTTTAATTTAAATTGAGCGTTTTCAGCCATAACTCACACATACTTCCGAATTAGCTTCCGAAACCTGTTCCATTGTGTCCGGAACGCGGGATAAACCCTAGGTACGCTGGTTACGGCGTCTAAATCGGAGTTCGGAATTTCCGGGATGAATAGTGTCGCTCGTTCCTTATAAATAGCCCTACCCCTTCATAAATTTGATAAAAAATTATCACTAAACCCTAATATTTTGACCTAGCCGCCACATCCTATTTCTAAGGCCAGAAATGCTCCATCTTCATCACCAAAGATCTTCCAATCCGTCAACAATTAGAGGAAGTTGTCAACATGAAAGATGTAGAGGGTGATGAGAGCTTCGATGTGAACGGTGGAGATCGGAAACGGAGTCGTGTGGAGGGAGCAAATGTGGGCCGTTCGTTGGCTGTTCTCTTGCGTGCGCACGCTTACCTAGGTGGCCGAGCCGTGAGCTCTTCATGGTGGAGATAGCTTGCGTCGTGTGCTTCGCATTGGCGTTGGTGTGATCGAGTATCGTTGAGTGTGGTGGGTGCAAAAATTAACCCTAGTTGTTGCTTATGGGTTCATGTATGTCGGCCAAAACCTGTAGATTTGTGCGTGATGGGGAAGAAAGCAAGGTGTGGTGGTGATGAGCTGTTGCAAGGATCCTATGGCTTAGATTGGCTAAGGTTTAAATTTTTAAAGTTATGTTGTAATTAGTTGATTTAAATACGTTCAAACTTGTAAAATACATAACTTTTTCATACGAGGTCGAAAAAATGCAAACTCAGTTGCGTTGGAATCGTATGGACGAGCACTACGCGATGGAGTTGGTTTGGAGTCGATTGGAGTTAGTGAGAATTTCGGGTAAAATTAAACGCGCGTTTAATTTTATTCGAAATAAAAGCTTAAACGGAAATTAAAACCAAGGTGAGAATTTCTCACTCAATCGAATAGGTTTCGATTTTATTTTAAATAGTTAGATTTAAAATATTTGAATGCATGTTTGAATGATGACTGTAAATTATTGATTGTTAAAATAGACATTATGCGCCGTTAGTAAGCGGATGTTATTTATTATAAACATATACCGCGAATATTTCATAAACAGTGAAATTGGTATTATATATAATATCAATATATATATATTGGCATATGTATATATTGCAGTTGTTGATTTCCCGCATTTTTTGTTTAGCGGATGAGACCCTATTACGCCGTTATTAAGCGGATAATATTTATTAAGAACATATACCGCGATAATTTCGTACTGGAGCGAAATTGGTATTGTGCTAATGTTTGTGGATGCAGGAAACAGGTTGGAGGGATCCAACTGGATTCCTCAACAGTTTTTATTTAATTTCAGATATTTTGATATTTGATGGATTTTCATATTGATATATGATATCGTTGTTAGTCGTGATTGACTATTTGGTGTGTAGCATCATTGGACCCAGATTTTTGGGATTTTAAAATGATTTTCAAAGTGATTTTTGAAATATAAAAATATTTTTGGAATTGATCCATTTTAAATAAATAAACGTTATAATTTTTAAAGTTATAAAAATTATGATTTTGTGAAATATAGTTAAAAAGCTGATTTTTAGAAATACGGTTAAAAGTTGATTTTTGAGAAATATGGATCAATGATTTTATAAAATAATTTAAACTGGATTTTTGAGTTTATTATTAAAAGTTTGAATTTAAGATTTATAAAATTTGATTATTTTATAAATCAAAATGGTGAAATTATAAAGGAATTTAAAGACGTTTTAAAGAATAATATAAATTGATTTATATTAAGAGATTTATAAATGGATATTTATAAATTGAAATACTGACATTATAAAACGAGTTTTATAAGTGTTTGAATGAAGTGAAAATGAATTTCACTAAAGAATGAAATTTATAGAATTTAAATGGTGAAGTTATAGAATGAAATTTATAAATAGTAAGACTTATAAATTTGTGAAGTTATTTGAAGAATAAAATTTGTTAAATAAATGAATCTTATAAGTTATAAGATTTATGGTTTGGAAAGTCTTTAAAAGAACGATTCTGTAAAATAATCGTTTTATAAGTAATTAACTTATAGTATGAACTTTTAGTTTATAATTAAGTTATAAACTGGAATAGGTTAATAAAGGAATTTATAAAAAGGAAGTTTTTATAAATAAAGAGAAATGGAATTTATGAACGTTGTTTTATAAATTCGCAAACGACTTATTTTGATAAGTTAATTGTTATAACTTAGAAATAGAGTTATATTCACGTTTTTAGACAGTGAATAATCCTTTGAATTAAAATGAATAAAAGGATGGGATTTGTTAAAGAAGTATATTCACGTTTTTGAATAGTGAATGATATGTTAAAGAAATTGTTTTGAATGAGATGTTTAAATAGAATTAAAACGATCTAATGATGTTTTAAAATGTGTTGAGATTCGAAACAATAGATTTCAACATTTATTGTTGAAATAGATGTTTCGAGAAATAAAAGGAAATGGTGGACTATAACACTGTTGTTATAGTAAATTATTTCCGAAAGGAAATGTTTTGAATAGTATTGGGATTTATATATCTATTTTAATTTCGAATCCCTATACTAGTGATTTTGGGTTGTCGTAACGATGTTTTACGCAACATTCGTTTTGGCCCAAGTAAATATGTTTAAGTGAATGATTTCCTTAAAGAATGAATTATATACTTAATTCGATTTAAGTATATTGAATATTTTCTAAGTGTTGAAAATAAAAGATTGTGAATTACTTATTTAATAAGTATGGGATTGTTTTTCCAATATAAAGTGAATATAGAGAATTTATCTTTTTAAAGATAAATTGAAATGGATAGTTGAAATCGTCTATGCATGATATTTTGAAATATAAATTCATTATGGAATTTATATGTGAAAGTGGAAATTGTTTAAAAATAAATATTGATTTATTTTTGAAGTGTTGAAATTATATATCTTGTAAAGATATTTTTGGAAAATAAATAATTTGGAAAATTATTTGGAATCTGGTGATGTATGCATATCCATTGATAGTTCAATAGCCGACTATCAATATTTCCCTTTGAATGGGTATTTGATGTGAATTGATTGAATGTGAATGCTACACTTATTTTTGAATAAGCGCTCACTATTCGGGTTAACCGGGAAAGGACCATGGGGTCGTATAACCCATTCCGAATATGTGATACGTCGTTGTGAATTGCATTTGAAGATCGGTGTTGAAGACCGGTATTTGCGAGAGCGATAGGATGACCTATCGATTGTCTCTGCACTGGGTCGCTCCTGGTATAGAGATTCCATAAGTGACGGGAAATCCGATCAGGATTGTGAATATCCGGATTGCAAGGACTTCTTTGTAAGTGCCTTCGGTTCTGTTCGATCCCGGAACAGACTTGTATGGATTGTATGCCTGACATTACAAGTTGAGATATAAAGCCGATTTCTTTCAAATATATTTCTGTTGGTGGCGGAGAATTTATTCTTTGCTTAACACCCTTCTTTGAGACGTACGAGCTCAAAGGTTATATAGTTGAAGTTATCAGCGATATATCCCATTTTGGTAATGTGACATGCTGAGTGATGCTGAAATGATCATTGTGTTGATTATTTGTGATAGGATCATTTATTTGATCGTCTATCTTAGTGATCATTGTGTTGATCATTTGTTGACCCAAAGCACGGCTTTTTGTACAAAGTGTGTTTTTGTGGACGTGAATTCATCGAGCCTCACATCTCGTTAATGGTCAAAACAGGAAAGATGCGGCAAGGTTATGAGGGGTAGCTCCCTTTAGGGTATGTGCATTTCCTTCTGGAAAGGGTGGTATCATGGTATGGAGCCCAGATACTTACTCATGTTGATACACTATATCTATTTCTGTGTGGTGTTGTTGGTGACGAGCGCTCGGTTAAAGGTCCGATGGGACCGGGGGATGCCATATTCGTGTAGTAGTTACCTAGTGATAAAGGTAACCCGGCCTTGTGTTGGCAGAGAGCTGGTTAAGTTCTCGGGGACGTCCAGCCAGAGGCGTTTCCATGTGGCAGTAGGAAGTTCCTTAGCCTGACCATTCGTTGGAAATCCAAAGAAACAATACGAGACTTGTACGGTTTTAGTTGTAGAACCTGCTTCCTCAGGAGGTAGCTATAGTAGGCATAATATAATGGTACCTATG
The DNA here is from genome assembly GCA_030765085.1 of Allium cepa. Lineage (NCBI taxonomy): Eukaryota > Viridiplantae > Streptophyta > Magnoliopsida > Asparagales > Amaryllidaceae > Allium > Allium cepa. The sequence goes on along the minus strand of CM060940.1, from coordinate 130,871,133 downwards.
CTGGCTATGATTTATATCTTTACTTTCGAAAGGATTTGTTCTACACTATGCACTAGTAATAATATCAAATGTTATTTTAATGCGTATCAAGCATCTTTGACTAACATAAGAAGAAATCTCCTCCAAGTCTGCGTTTGCATTGTGTGTGTGGTGGGAGGTCTTATGGTAGTTACATTTTTAAAAGCATTGCGAATTGATTTAAAAATATTCCTCTTTTGATTTTAAAAAAAAAAAAAAAATAAACTGTTTTGAGTTCTCACACCAGTCACATGACTGACTCGGAGTTTATTATTTTCCTTCCTAAACTCTGGGTGCCCACCAATTTCCACACGGGCAGTCAAGAGTTAGGTTTATCAGGATATTCTGGATATTCTGGAGTTGTTGGAGGCAAGCTGGATGGCATGGCGTATTACTAGTTTATATAGTATTTCTTTTTTCCGCTGCACTGTTTGTTGTTGTATGATGTTGTACACTCTGATGATATGATGTAATGAAGTGAAATGTAATGTAATAACTGATATAGTTCTTTGTTTAAAGATTATTCATTTATTATTATATGTTGTTCCGCTGTGAATTGTGAGATTCTGTTGTTGTTCTGTTGTTTCCTTTCTGTCCGTTCTATTTTTAAAATTCTTCTATGTTCTGTTTTCAAATTTTCTTTTCTCTATTTCTTATCTCTTCTTCTCTTCTCTCTTTTTCTTAAAATTCTCTTTTTAAAACCCATAACATCTCGGTTTTCGGCCTTTGATTTCTCAGCAGTCGATAAAGTGAGTGTCGATGTCGAATTTTCGGAGAACGAAAATCCGCAGACGTTACATATATATTGACATATGTATATATTGCAGTTGATTGATTTCCCGCATTTTCTTTTAGCAGATGAGACCCTATTGCGCCGTTAGTAAGCGGATATATATTTATAAAATCCCATGTACCGCGATATTCCGTCTTGAAACGGAATGGTATTGTGCTAATGTCTGTGGATGCAGGGAAACAGGTTGGAGGGATCCAACTGGATTCCTCACAAATATTTGTTTGATTTCATATATTGTGATATTTGATTGTTTATCATGGATGATATATGATGTTTGAAAAGTCGTGATTGACTATCGATGTGTTGCATCATCGAATCCAATTTTTGAAGTTTAAAAATAACAAATTTTAATTTCTAAAGTGATTTTTGAAAGTATACGTTTATAAAAATATTTTTGGAATTGATTCATCTTAAATAAATAAACGTTATAATTTTAATATTATGAAAATTATGATTTTTGAGAAATACAATTAAAAGTTGATTTTTGAAAATATGGGATTAGTGATTTTATAAAATAGTTTGAACTGGGAATTCTGAATTTATTATAAGAAGTTTAAAAATAGGATTTATAAAATTTTTATTTTATAAATCAGAATGATGAAATTATAAAAGAGTTTAAAGATGTTTAAAGTAATAATATAAATTGATTTATATTAAAAGATTTATAAATTGATATTTATAAATTTAGAATATCTTGAATTATTAAACGAGCTTTTATAGGTGATAGAATGATTTGTAAATGAATTTCATAAAGGAATGAAATCTATAGAATTTATGAAATTTGATTATATTATAAATTAAAATGATGAAATTATAAGGAGCTGAAAGACGTTTTAAAATAATAATATAAATTGTTTTATATTAAAAGATTTATAAATTGATATTTATAAATTAAAAATATCGGAATTATAAAACGAGCTTTTATAAGTATTAGAAAGAATTGTGAATGAATTTCACAAATCAATGAAACTTATAGAATTATAACGGTGAAGTTCTAAATAGAATTTTATAAATAAAATTTATAAAGTTATTTAGGAAATAGATGTGGATAAATAAATGAATCTTAGAAGTTATAAGATTTATAGATTTGGGAAGTTTGAAGGAATGATTTTGTAAATAAATAAATTATAAGTATTTGACTTATAATATGAATTTTTAGTATATCATTGTGATATGAATTAAGATAGGTTAATAAAGGAATTTATAAAAAGGAGTTGATATAAAATAAATAGAAATAGGATTTATAAACGTTGTTTTATAAATCCGCAACGACTTATTTTGATAAGGAATTGTTGTAATTTATTTATGGAATTATATTCATGTTTTAGACAGTGAATAATTCTTTAAAATAAAATGAATAGAAGTGATGAAATTTATTGACAAGTGTATTCACGTTTTTGAATAGTGAATATTATGTTAAAGAAATTATTTTAGATGTGATGTTTTAAATAGAATTAAAACGATCTAAAGATGTTTTAAACTGTATTGAGATTTGAAACCATAGATTTCAACATTTGTTGTTGAAATAGATGTTTTCGAGAAATATAAGGAAATAATGGACTATAACACTATTGTTATAGTAAATGATTTCCGAAAGGAAATGTTTTGTATAGTATTGGGATTTATATATCTATTTAAATTTCGAATCCCTATACTAGTGATTTTGGGTTGTCGTAACGATGTTTTACGCAACATTCGTTTTGGCCCAAATAAATATGGTTAAGCGAATGATTTCCTTAAAGAATGAAATATATACTTAATTTCGATTAGAGTATATTAAATATTTTCTAAGCGTAGAAAATAAAAAGGGCTTGTGAATTACTTATATATAAATAAGTATGGAAATGTTTTTCCAATATTAAGCGAATATTTTGAATTTATCTTTTTGAAGATAAATTGAAAATGAATATTTGAAAACGAATGGAAATCGTATATTCATAAATATTTTGGAATGTAAATTCAATATAGAATTTATAAATGAAATTGGGAAATTAGATTTAAAAATAAATATTGATTTATTTTTAAAGTATGGAAATTATGTTTATATCTTGTAAAGATATTTTTGTGAAATAAATAATTTGAAAAATTATTCGGAATCTGGTGATGTTGGCATATCTATTGATAGTTCAATAACCGACTATCAATATTTACCTTTAAATAGGTATTTGTTGTGATTTGTTTGAAATTGGATGCCACACTTATTTTTTTAAAATAAGCGCTCACTATTCGGGTTAACCGGGAAAGGACCTTGGGGTCGTATAACCCATTCCGAATATGTGATACGTCGTTATGAATTGCATTCGAAGATCGGTGTTGAAGACCGGATATTTTCGAAAACGAAAGGGTTTCTTGTTGATTGTCTCTGCACTGGCTGATCCCTGGTATTGAGATCTCCATATGTGATAGGAAATCCGAACGTGATTAGAGATTATTCGGATTGCAAGGACTTCTTTGTAAGTGCCTTCGGTTCTGTTCGAGCCCGGAACAGACTTGTATGGATTGTGTGTCTGACATTACAAGTTGAGATGTAAAGCCGATTTCTTTCAAATATATTTCTGTGGTGGCGGAGAATTTATTCTTTTAGCTTAACACCCTTCTCTGAGACGTACGAGCTTAGAGGTTATATAGTTGAAGTTATCAGCAATATATTCCCAATTTGGTAATGTGACATGCTGAGTGTAGCTGTAAATGATCATTGTGTTGATTATTGTGATAGGATCGTTTATTTGATCGTCTATCTTAGTGATCATTGTGTTGATCAATTGTTGACCCAAAGCATGGCTTTTGTATAAAGTATGTTTTTGTGGACGTGACTTCGTCGAGCCTCACACCCCGGAAATGGTCAAAACAGGAAAGATGCGGCAAGGTTATGAGGGGTAGCACCCTTTAGGGTATGTACATTTCCTTCTGGATAGAGGTGGTATCATGGTATGGAGCCCAGATATTTAACCTATGTGGTTACTGTGAATTTATTACTTTGTGGTTGTTGGTTTTCGGGATCCCGTGAGAAAGGTCGTTTACAATCGGGGAATGGCGTGCTCGTGTCAGTAGTTACCCAGTTAGGGGTAACCCGGCCTTGTGTTGGTAGAGTTCCGGTTTGGTTCTCGGGGATGTCTTTCCAGAGGCATTCTCATGTGGCAATGGGAAGTTCCTTGGCCTGACCATTTGTTGGAAATCCAATTCCCAATACGAAACTTGTACGGTATTAGTTGCAGGACCTGCCATTCACTTATGGTGGTCACCACTGTTTGGATGGTAGCTATAGTAGGCATACGATAATGGTCGTATGTTGGCTAAGATTTATATTCTACTTTCGAAATGAACTTTTTTCCTACACTATACACTAATAATAATATCAAATGTCTTTTTAAATGCGTATCAAGCATCTTTGACTATCATAAGGAGAAATCTCCTCTGATTCTGCGTTTGCATGTGTGTGTGTGCGGGAGGCCTTATGGTAGTCTCATTTTTAAAAGCATTGCGAATTGAAATAAAAATATCTCTCTATTTTGATTTTAAAGTTAAATAAACTGTTTTGAGTTCTCACACCAGTCACATGACTGACTTGGAGTTTATTGTTTTCCTTCCTAAACTCTGGGTGCCCACCAATTTTCACACGGGCAGTCAAGAGTTAAGGTTTATCAAGATATTCTGGAGTTGTTGGAGGCAAGATGGATGGCATGGCGTATTACTAGTTTATATAGTATTTCTTTTTCCGCTGCATTGTTTGTTGTTGTACACTCTGATGATGATATGATGTAAAGTATAAAATGTAATAACTGATATAGTTCTTTGTTTAAAGATTATTCATTTATTATTATATGTTGTTCCGCTGCGAATTGTGAGATTCTGATGTTGTAGTTCTGTTGTTTTCTTTCTGTTCCGTTCTATTTTAAAATTTTGTTCTATTCTCTATTTTCTTTCTCTTCTCTTTTCTTTCTATTTTAAAATTCTATCTTTCTGTTTTTTTTTCTATTTTCTTCTCTCCATCTTCTACCTTCTTCTCTTCTTCTTCCTTTCTTCTTTCTTAAACCCATAACATTCCGGTTTTTTCGGCCTTCGATTTCTCGGCAGTCGATAAAGTGAGTATCGATGTTGAATTTTCGTAAGTCGAAAAATTTCGTTTGTTACAAAAATAATACGCGGGCCAGTCTAATTCAAACTCAGTTATTAATGCACAGAAGCAATAATAATCATCTATCAAATAGACGACAGTCACGGAAATCTCGCATATCCAATCCCTTTAATAGGGAATTGGATAACAATAAATATAACACGTATCAGTGTTAAACAACAAATCAGCAGATTAAACCAAATCAAAATACGATTCAAAATATTTAATTGGCAACACGAAACAAATCCGGCAATTGAAAACATCAATTGAACATCAACCTGGTAGGGCCGCAGTACACGCACGCATGTACTACCTCGCCACTACACATGCATTACACAAAAGATCAACGCATCAAGAGTAAAAGAAAACCAATAAAATCGATACCGTATGGCTGCAGTTCACGCTTACGTGCACTGCCTTGCCACGACAGTGATGATGTACACAAAATATCAACAAACCAAAATCAATGAAGGTTCAAATATCAATTCAAAATGTCGATACTGTGTGGCTGCAGTGCACACACGCATACACTGCCTCGCCACAACAGCATATACAGAAATAACAACAAGGCACAAAGGCCAATACACAAGAATTCAAAGTACAAACTAATACACTAAGCAAGTGGTAGCAGTTTAAAACTTCCACCAAATAAATTGTAAAATATGTACACAAAAGAATGTTCATAACAAACTGCACATGGCAAAATGAATCAGAGGTACAACGAGAAGCAGTACAACTCAAATGAGCAAGTGCACAAGAGAAGGCTTCACATGGTCAAAATGAACCAGAAGTGCAACAAGGAACTGCACATGGCAGGGGTACATGTGATGACCCAGCCAAATGAAGGTATAAGTAAACAGAGATATGGCTTAATCCAAATAGCCAACACAAGACATCAATAAACATGACAATGATGTGCAGATGCATGCAGAGAAATGGCATGGGTGTGTGCAGAGGTATGAAGTACATGAAGTCATCAAAATGAAGGTGGGAGCACCAAAAACATGGCACCACAACACACAACATTAAAGAACATAGAGAGTCAGTACCCAACAGAGGCAACTGGCAACACATATATGCATATAGATGCTATCGGTAATTACAAAATGCGGCAACCAGAAGTCTAGGAGTAGTTCAAGTGCATGAACACATGACTCAAAGGAATGAAACACTACAGGCAAATAAACTCAAAACTATAACTCAAATGCAAGCTGCATAAACATGTATACATATGCATGCTATCAGCAATTACAAAAGGCAAAGGTCAAATCACAACTATCATGATTCAACACAACTGCCAAGCCACTCGATAACATGGAAAATAGCATATGCAGTGATACATAAAGAACATGCATCACTACAGCAACTAAAAGTGAACTAGGCATATGTACCCAAACCAAAAGAACTCAGTAACAAGCAAAATGAAATGCCCAGAAGCAATTACCAGTTTTGTACCAAGACAACTGCAGAGTAAAATAAGACATACCGAAGTCACCAGTAACAAATACATGATGCAGGACAATACAACCCAAGTAGAAAATGTGTGGGAACGTGAACCAGTAACAAATGTACAAGCATCACAATAAACCCAATACAGTGATATGCGACAACAACAAAGTGAAGTCTGGGTGCCTAAAAAGTCAGAGGCAAGGTAACTGCAGACTACTCATAAATGAAGACTACACGAGCTCAATGCATCGGTAAAACAAGCTCGAGACTGGTGGTAACAAGTTTGACCAAGAAACTGTTGTCAACAACAGTTATAAAAATAGTGTGACAAAAGTAAACGAAGACACACTCATGTATCAACCAAACTCAGAGACCAAAATCAAGCATCACATGGATAGGTCAGTGAACACAATTAAGTGAAAGTCAAAGTCAATCAGAAATTCATGAAATCAAAGAAACAGGCGAAGTCAAAGGAAATCATCAATAAAAATCAAGACGAAGTCAATCAACGAAAACAAAAAGAAAGCAGACGAGATCGAACAATTTCACAGTTAGATGTGAGTAATATAAATTACTCACCTTTGCCACAATCGAAGCAGGGAAGTCGAGGCCGAAGAAATCGAGGAACACGAATGAAGTTAAGCCCTAGCTTCAAGCGACAGCACCATCACGTGATCGATCCTCTGAGAAACGAACGCTAACTAACGAATTGAAGACGGCACCTTCGATTTGAATGAGCCCCAATCTTTGAATGATGAGGGCGAACGAAAGAGGGGCCGCCATTGTTATTTCTTCGTTCGATTTTATTTTAGGGTTACGAACGAATAAAAAAAATGAATAAAAGGGGATGGGTTATTTGCTTAGCAAATTATCACGGCCCAATAAAAAAATGGACCACTATTTAATTTTCAAAGCCCATCAATCTTTTTAACACTTTATAAAAGAATTTTAATTCAATTTAAAAACTTCAATTGGCAATTTGCAACAATATTAATTGTTTAAATGTCGATTATTAATTGATGCAAATACCGGGTTGTTACATTTATGTTGATTTGTTTGCTATTGATTGAAACATCTTTAAATATTTCATTTTATATAATTATTAACTCTTTTTAGATTATATAAGTGAAATGCAGGTTATGGAAGCAATCGCTACTACTTTTGGTTTCATAATTAAGCGTCTGTATGATCGACAAATTGGTACATTCTCGGATTACGGTTTTATAGCGTCATTATATTATTTTTTCCGTTGTTGGGATATATTATTTTGAGATATTGTGATATATATTGTTATATTTGATATTATATTGTCTTCCGAGCCTCCCCGTACAAAGGAGACTCTACCAAAAAATTTCGTAAATTTTGGAAAATGTTCTCCAAACCTTATTAATTTAAGTATAAAATGATTTAATGGTTATAAATTGGTATATTATATTTAAATTAATTAATTTTGTAAATTTATTTGTTTATAAAGTTAATATTTTTGAATAAGACGTATTGTTTACTAAATTCCTTCTTTTCCCTCCTTTTTCCTTTTCGGGGACGAAAAGTTTTGAGTGGGGGAGAGTGTAATAACCCGTAAATTTCCGATAATAGGATTTGTTATTTTAAAGAGTTTTTGTAATTCAATTTGGAAAGAAATTTTTTTATAGTTTAATATTGAAATGAACGCTAAAATGAAATGTAGCAATGGTAATTAAAATTAACTATTGACAATTGGAGTGAAATCCCAGTAAAGAAATAGTACAAATTTGTTGCACTTCGTTATAAAATTGAAAATAAGTAAATAAAGGTAAGTATAGAATTAACCAATGAAATAATATATTGATTAATAGTAACTGAATGTAAATTAAGGTAATAATGTTAATGCAAGTTAATAAATAACTAATTTAATGCAGACCCCAATTAATTGAAACGATTGTATGGTTATAATTGATTGTAAATAGTAAATTTAAAAAAAACTAAAAGTTATATTAATTGACGAAATAATACGCAATAAGCTGTATTTTGATAAAATCAATGTTAGATAAGCAATATAATATTTGTTATTGATAATGAAATATGATTAAGAGTTAGTGGCAATAATTATTATATGTTGTCGATATATTTTTAATCCATTAAATTGAATTGAATCAATTGCAATAAATCCAAATTAAATTTTACGTTAATGTTAATTAAAGTAATATTTGGAAATAATATTAATGTTATTCATAATAGGACAATTTGTTGAATTAAAGGAATGAAAATAAAGATTTATCAATTTATTGGGATTTGAACTGTAATAATTGGATTAATTGCAACTAAATGAAATTTAATATCTAAATATTACGTTAATTGAAATTTAGATGGAATTTAAGAATATTAATGTAATAGATCATGAATCCAATGTTAATTTCATCTGGCTGACAGCAATGAATTGAATAATAGAATGAAAAGGGAATTAAATGGAATTATTGGAAATTAAATTTATAATTTCTGAAATTAATGAAATTAAGATCAACACTGAAATTGATAAATTTATCAACTCTAAATTGACATCTAAATTTATGTAAATTTTTGTAAATGATTAAGAAATTTAAAAGCGATAAAATTTGTCAATTATAGGATAGAAATTAAAATTTTGATTTAATTAATTCATTATTAATTTATTTAATTAATGTAAAAATAGCCATTTTGGCCACTGACTCAGATTTAGACAAAACCAGTTTCATCGGGTTCGTAACAATGATATAGGATTTCAAGTTTCGTAGCGATCGGACTTGTCGTTTGATCGTACAGGATCGAAACGCCTAGAAATCAATCAATTGAAATCAATTTGAAATAACTTGATTTTAGCATAACTTTTTCAAACGATGGAATTTGGATTTGAAACCTGTTTCATTGATTTTAAAATATTCTAAAACATCTATTTTGATATATGGGTTGACCCATTTCCGTTCCAGAATCGAAACGGGCTTTTCGGGTCAATTATCGTTAAAAACTCAAACCAATCGGGCTCATTCTTTTCTATTTTGTTCTGTCTATATATATATATATATATATATATATATATATATATCATTATAAACCCTAGTAGACTTTTTATTTCTCATTTCTGTATGTACAGAAATTTCTATTGCTCCTCTTCCACAATGGCTGAAAACCCTATTCTTCACAATCCAATTTCAATTCCAAAAAAAAAAAAAATTGCGGATCTGCAGCAACTTCGGGTCGCCCTTCGAGTTTCAGAGGCAAAAACCCTGCATTGACTTCGGATCAGAAAGAAATGAATCAGGTTGCTTCGGGTCGTTTTGGCAAAAAATCAGAGCAAGCACTGGGGATTTGAGGCGGTGGACCGAAGTTAAACCCGAAGTCGACCCAAGACCAGAATTTTCAATCTTCTAATTTTCATAACTTTTTCATACGAGCTCGGATTCATGCGCGGTTTGTTTTGCTGGGATCGTATTAGAATTATGGACATTTTGGCGCTAGTTTGGATGAACTCTGAGACTATTGTAATTTTGGGCTTATTTTGGATTTAAATTCAAAGGTGAGTGTTTTGTCCCACTCACAACTTCTAAATTTCTTATGTTTGTTAAATTGATTTATGATGTAATTAGAAATTTATTTATGATTGTTTGGCATATTTTGATTCATTATCTCCGTTTATTTGAATTTATTTGGATAAATAGTTATTTAATTTATTATTGAATATAAACTGCCAGTAAATACCTGTCATTTATTATCTGTTCTATATTGCTGTTATTGATTGAATTGGATGATGATTGTGATAAATGTTTTATGATTGAGATTGGATGAATGGATGTTGTATTTTATATTGTTATTAACTGCAAGTTGTTATGGATTTTTATTTCATTCGGGATTGCCGTTTGAAATGATATATAACCGTATTTATATTTTAAATTACGAATTGAAATGATAAATATCTTTGTCACTTGACCATAGGATAGAAAATTATATACAGACACTGTGGTCTATATATAAAAATATTTCTGAAATGATTTCTATGGATTTTAAAAAATATATGGTTTTAGATAAATATAGATTTTAGATATTTTATAAATGTTATTTTATCCTTGATATTAAGCTATGTATAATTTGTTTTAATATAGTATAAGCTTAATAATAGGTTTGATTTTATTGAAGATAATATTGTTAAGTAATTAAATTATATTTTAATATAGAGTTTATAATGATTTAAATAAAATGAAGGCTAGAAGGTAAATTGGAAATTTATTTGAAATTGAATTTATTTAAGAATTAAATGCAAATAAGTTTGACGTGAAATTTATTAAATTGGAAATATTAAAAGGTATGATTTTATAACTTGATTTTGGGTTAAGGTGAATTAGATGAGTATTTCAAGTATAAATAAGTTGAAGGAAATATTTAGTTATTTGTAATTTGGGATTTATTTAAATGATAATGGATTTATTAAGTAAAGTATTTCAAAACTAAATAATAGACAATTGAATTGTTGAATCGGAATTACCAAACTTAGTTTTGAAATTGTTGAATACTTAAAAGTTTGAAATATATTGAATTTGAAATGGTTTATTCTATGGATCAAATCTGTTTTGAAATCGATAAATTTGGAATAGTTTATTTGGAAACTGAATTGAATTAAAATTTATGATTTAGGATTTCGTTAGATATAAAATGTAGAAATTCGAGTTGTGTTGGGTTTGATTTGTGAAATTGAAGAAGCTGTTTTATTATATAAAGTATTCTAAATATTTAAACCATTTAAGTGGTGGAGGTTATGTTTCAAAGTTATGAGTTTCAAGGTAATAAAATTTGAAAGTGTTATATTCTAGGGTTTTGATTTCGAAATGTTATAACTTTGAAAGTGTTATGATTTTAGAAAGGGATATATTTGAAATAAAAATGATAATATACTGATTTGGGTTTTTATAACAATGATATCATATTGATTTGGTTTTAAAATGGAAATGATATCGTATTTATATGGTTTTGAAACGGATATTATATTATGGTTTTGAAGTATAATTATTTTGAAATGACCGCGGTGTTATAATAACGTTTGGTTGTTAAAAAGACTAGGATCGGAAGTTGTCATACTCTCTGCCAACTCCGAAAACTACCTTAACAACTGTGTATGTGGCGGAGATTCTAGAATGAAGTAGGATGGTGGCGGCATTTCCTTTAAGGTATATACGTGGACCCGACTCCCGTGAGTTGGCATAAGGTAGCTAAAACATGAGCGATTGACGGGCTAAGAAGGTAGCACCTTTTATTAAACACACTCCTTCGATACCATTCTATTATTTTGTGATTGATTGGGGCCTTTTTTATTTTGGGGGTGTGGCTCGAGGTAGGCGGTAGTAGCTGCTATGCGTTACCACCGGTCCGGAAGCATAATTGGTATATCCACCCTAGTATTGCCTATTTGTGCCATGTCATCTACCCTAGCGCACCATGTACGAGTTTGATTTGTGTCGTACCTATGGAGTATCCCCTTGTAACAACCCGATATTCGCGTCAATTCATAATCGACGTTAAAACGATTTATATTTTTCGTCAATTGCCATTTTTGAAGTTTTTAAAATTTAAATTTAAATTTAAATTTACAAATTGTTATAAAAGTTTGACGGGCTTTAAAAATCGTTCGGCCCACTCTTGTTGCCGTGATTTTATTAAGGGTTAAAAACCCGATCCCCCCTTTCTCATTTTTTTTTAAAACCCTAAACAAAAGAAATTTAATGGCGGCCCCTTTTCATGTGTCGTTCGTCTTCCTTCGCTTGCTCGTGGCTGCGTCGATCGATGCTCTCGTGCTCGGCTTCCCCTAAAATTCGTCGACATGGTGAGTACTTCTCACATCTAATTCATCCTCAAGTCCGTGATTAGGTCGTTCGACTTTATTTTTGATGTTACTGATTTTTCTTGCCCTGATTCGATGTTGTTTTATCTTGGCAATTTTGTATTCGTTCGATGATGGCGATCGATGTTGTTATGTGAATTTCTTTGTGCCTGTGTCGTTCGACTTCGATGTTGTCGATGATAATTTTAGTGTTTTCGGTAGTTTGATTATCACGACACTGTTTAATTTTTGGTGTAAAGTAAAACTTGGGGAATTTTGATTTGTTGAGATTTTTGGTGTAAGCAGAGTAATTTCTGATCTCTCAATAAAATTTTCCTTCAACAATAAATGGTTGTCAGACAATCCTACTTGTTGAACCTGCTTTCGACACAATTATTTCTTTCCTTTTCTTATTCTTCTTCCTCTCTCTTTCATTTTTCCTTGGGAATTTCCACCAGCTGCCTCGCAGTTTTAGTTATTCAATGGCTGCACTTGGTTCCTGCTATTCAGCAGGTTTCCATACTACCACACCATTGACGTGGGCCAGAAAGTATTTTCAGAAAAGTATAAGGCCTTGTTTGGTTTGCGGTTTTCAGTTTTGGATTTTTGTAACAACCGCAATGTATTCAGTTAATTATTTCTGAAAGTTTTGAAACTTGTTTTGGTTTTGACCTTTATGGGCTTGGTGCATTGGTTAATTGCTAAGTTCGTCCATTTAATCGCCATACATATATATATGTACAGATGTGTATGTGCGTATTTATGTTTATTGTGATTCCTACTTCATTGTTGCCATTTGCACTCATTATTGCCCGTGCACTCATTATTGCCAGTTGCCTTCATTGTTGCTAGTAGCATTGCTTTGTTCAGTTGCACTTGTAGTCTTTGTGCTTCATTGTTGCCAGTGCATTCATTATTGCCTGTGCGTTCATTATAGTCTTGTTGCCTCTGTTTCATGTTGCAGCTGACTTGTTTCTGCATTGTGCATATTCATGTGTTTGCTTTGTGTTGCGTGGTGCTGCATATTCACCACTGTCTTAACTGTATTTGACTCACTGCTTCGAGTCACTTGCGCATGCTCTTTGAAGTTGTGGCATTCATTCTTTACTCCTTTGATTGGTCGCAGTCGTTGTACTGCATATATATTGGGGACTGTCCAATTGAGTTAGTTCTCTGATGCATTCATTTGCATAGTGCAGTTGCCTTTGTGCATCCTCCCTGTTGCATTTCTGTGCATCCTCTCTGTTGCACCATTTTGCTCTGTGCATCCTACTGCATATGTACACTTGTTGATGTTGCCACTTCATTTCAGTGTGCATTAGACCTGAACTTGTTAGTCGAGTTTGCAGTCTGCATATTATGTTGACTTTGTTCTCGAGTATGATACTTGCATTTGTATCATACTGTCTCTTGTGCCATTTACTTGGTGCCGTTCCATGTTGCACCCCAGTTTCATTTTATTCATGTGCAACTAGTAGTGTACGTCCATTGTGTACATTTGGGTTCGCATTTATGTCGTCCAAACTTGACCTCTGCAGTTTTTGATTGCTGTCGGTATTCAATGGGTACATCATCACTGTAGTGGCACGGCAGTGCACGCAAGCGTGAACTGCAGCCACACGGTATTCAATGGGTACATCATCACTATAGTGGCAAGGCAGTGCACGCAAGCGTGAACTGCAGCCACACGGTATGGTTTTGTGATATTCTATTTGTTTGACTTATGGATCTTTTTGCGTATTCCATATTCTGTAGTGGCGAGGCAGTGCACGCGTGCGTGTACTGCAGCCCTACTTGAATTAATATTTTAATTGATATTTCAATGGTTTGAACTGTTTGTTCATTTCAATTCAATATTCTGAATTGCATTCTGATTTGGTTTAATTACTGTCGTCTATTCAGTATTTAATTATTATTGCTTCTGTGCACTAATAACTGAGTTTGAATTAGACTGACCCGAGTATTATTTTCTTTTGAATCTAATACTCGGGTCAGACCGAGTATTTACAGGTTGTAGATATTTAGCTTTGGGTCGCTGCTAGAGCTATGAAGACTTTTCATATCTTTTGGAGTTGTCGAGTCATAGTATAGGTTGATATGTATTCATGTATATTAGTCGTTAATGTAGTTGTATCACATGTACCATGTCAAATGTATTGTAACTGACATCAGTTATATATATATATATGAGATTTTCTGTTTTATCTGTGTTCCGCATTTATATTTATCTGTGTTATTAGTTTATATTTGTCCTAGACTATTATAGCCACCGTGTGGTAGCTTTGAGTTTGCATCGGCATGTCGGATTTCCTCCTGAAATTAAAAGCATGTTTTTACTATCTGACATATCGGTGTTCGCACAAAGCAATTACACGGATGGTCGCTCCTCAACAGCCTTATTCTCCGTGCTAGTTGACAGCACTACACCGTAGTGTTCTTGGCTAGCGTGGGTATAGAGGTGGGGCGTCACAGCTTGGTATCAGAGCCTGGGGTTTAGAACAAATATAAAACATAACTTAGATAGTACATGTGTTACAACTATTTGTCGATGTTTTATTTCACATCTTTGTCTTAAGATCATCTTTGATTGTTAGGAATGAATTCCTAACGCTTATTCGTGAGCGTTGCTGCTATTCTCTGTCGCACTTGCTCACTTGAGTTTACACTTCTAAGTATCAGTGTATATATGCTCTACCAAGTTGCATATTGCTGCAACTAGTACCCACCTCGATTTGAACTCGCATTGTTTATTCGAACTGCTATATATATGCATTCTTATCACTGATTCGTGTACTTAATGCAGTTTCCATACAATTGGGTTTTGGGTATCAATCTTTGAGACAAATTGCATTCCAATTGTCGACTCTGTCTGTTTATCCATGGTTTGTTGGTTTTCATGTGCCTCTCTCTGATAGTTTTAAAATTTCTTTGGTATAAAAGAAATTGTCTTGGACCTTGCCTTGTCGATATCGACGTTGACTTGACTTTTACTTTTGTTAAAGTCATTCAAGCATTTATGCTCGTTCTGCTTTGTTTTTCCAATTGTTGATCGATTCTTCCTTTCCGGTTAGTTGTTATCACCTTTGTTGACTTTGATAACTTCTATTTCAGGAATTTTGGGTATTCCTACTTTGATGGATTTGGAATCGAATTCTTTGTATTTTATTCACGTCTTCGAATGTGAATCTTAGTGAATTGATTTGGTTTTCGAATTTAATCGACTCTTGATTATTTCCCGATTTGTTGCTAACATTTATTAGCAACATGGATGACCTTTTCTTCGGGATTTTTGTGAACATACCTTCGATGAATTCGATATCGATTTCTTTGGATTCTATTCACGTCTTCGAATGTGAATTCTTGTGATTGATTGTTTCTACAATCATTTTTGTGATTTGTCACTTTAAAAATATAAAGTTTTCAATACTAGTAGTAAATATCAAAACTCTTTTATCAAAATGTTTTCAACTCTATTTTCAATACCAAACTCGTTTTTGAAACCGTTTTCCAATCTATTAGTATATACAAATCTTTATTTCATTCGTATGAGAAATCTAATTAAACGGCTTAGTAAAACAAGTGGTATGAAACACTTGCGTTTACTTCGTCGGTTAATTGTTGGACTTGTTCGATTGAACCTCTAGTGACAATTTTATTAGTGAAGATTTACAGTTTGTTCGTAAATATTTAAGTTAAGCAAGTGGTTATGGGACATGATGCTAAACTTTTACATTTACTGACTTAGTGTAATTGACACTTCTCGTTGATCATGACGATCATTTTTACGGTTAGACTAGGCTTCATCGGTGTGATTTCGTCTCACACATATCTCTTGGGCTTTGAGGATTGTCTAGACACCACTTGTGTGATTTCATTCACACACACTTTTCTTTTGATTGTGAGGTTAGACTAGACACCACTTGTGTGATTCCACTCACACATACCTCTTTGATTTTTTTTGGTTAGTCTGGACCTCAATCTGTGTGATTTCGACTCACACATGTGGGGTAGCGCCCCACGGTCTTCGGGCCATTCGTGTGTCAAAATTAATGGCTTGCAACCATGAGATAGCGTCTCGTTATGCGTTGCACGTGTTGATGATTTTTCATGCTCGCGGGTAGGTGAGATTCCGTGCTCCCGTTCTCGCTTTGCGTTGCACGTGTTGATGATTTTTCATGCTCGCGTGTAGGTGAGATTCCGTGCTCCCGTTCTCGCTTTGCGTTGCCCGTGTTGGTGATTTTCATGCTCACGTGTAGGTGAGATTCCGTGCTCCCGTTCTCGCTTTGCGTTGCACGTGTTGATGATTTTTCATGCTCGCGGGTAGGTGAGATTCCGTGCTCCCGTTCTCGCTTTGCGTTGCACGTGTTGATGATTTTTCATGCTCGCGTGTAGGTGAGATTCCGTGCTCCCGTTCTCGCTTTGCGTTGCCCGTGTTGGTGATTTTCATGCTCACGTGTAGGTGAGATTCCGTGCTCCCGTTCTCGCTTTGCGTTGCACGTGTTGATGATTTTTCATGCTCGCGGGTAGGTGAGATTCCGTGCTCCCGTTCTCGCTTTGCGTTGCACGTGTTGATGATTTTTCATGCTCGCGTGTAGGTGAGATTCCGTGCTCCCGTTCTCGCTTTGCGTTGCCCGTGTTGGTGATTTTCATGCTCACGTGTAGGTGAGATTCTGTGCTCCCGTTCTCGCTTTGCATTGCACGTGTTGGTGAGTTTTCATGCTCGCATGTAGGTGAGTTTTCGTGCTCCCGTTCTCGTTATGCGTTACATGTGTTGATGAATTTTCATGCTCGCGTGTTGGTGAGTTTCCATACTCTCCGTTTGAGTTTTCATACTCTGTTCGAGTTTTCATACTCCGTTTGAGTTTTCATACTCCGTTTGAGTTTCCATACTCTCCTTTGAGTTTTCATACTCCGTTCGAGTTTTCATACTCGCGTTCGAGTTTTCATACTCCGGTTCGAGTTTTCATACTCGCGTTCGAGTTTTCATACTCCGGTTCGAGTTTTCATACTCGCGTTCGAGTTTTCATACTCCGTTCGAGTTTTCATACTCGCGTTCGAGTTCTCATACTCTTAGCTTGTGTTTTCTGGATTTCTTGTGAGGATTTCTAGAATTTGTGCTTCACCAATTTTCGTGATTTCTATTGATAAGTTTTATCAATTCTTGTGCATTGGTGAATTCGTGTGTTATTGACTTGTTATGAATACAAGTTTAGGGTATGATACCCCTTTCTATCTTTGAGAAGATTCTTGTGACTCTTTGGATGAATGAAAATCCACTTATCGAAGTTGCTTCTGATGTCGTTGTTTTAATCACGTAAAAAAAAAAAAAAATTGTTTCAAAATATAAATCAAAATTATTTTCAAAATTTTTACACTTTACGCTTTCAAAAGAATGAGGAAGCGATGTAAACGTTTCAGAAAAAAAAATCGAGGACTACGACCCCTTTCTTTTACTGATTCGCTTAATTCCGGACTTGTCCGTTTGAGAAAGTAAAATGTTATTTATTTAAAATACACAATTTAGCACTTTCAAGGAAACGATGAAGTGAATTAAACGATTTAGTAAAACTCGTGGTTATGGGTCATGTGCGTTTGCTATTTCGGTTAATTTCGGACTCGTTAATTGAAAAATTTGAAATTTGAAATTTGATTACCGTTGTGGTAATTTCTGATTATCGTTTTGATAATTGGATGTTTATGATTTCTGATTTATCGTTTTTGAAAATCAGATATTTATTGTTTCTAATTATCACTTGTGATAATTAGATGTTTGAGATTTAATTATCGTTTGTGATAATTAAATATTTGTAATTTAAGATTGATTTTCGATTTTGATAATCGAATACTTGTTGATTTGATTATCGTTTTTGATAATCGAATATTTGTGATTTGAGATCTCTGAATTATCTATTGATAATTAGATTTTGTTGATAATTTGTGAATTTCTTTTATGAAATTAAAAGATTTCTTTGGCGTTTATATTGTACTACGCCAGTGTACCGGCTCAATTTTCTGCTATTCATGACGTTTTCCACGTATTCCAATTACGGAAATGCCTTTGGGATTTCCGATCTTTATTCTTGAGCCCGGTATTATTGAAGAAATTGAAGTTTCACTAGATTTGACTTTGAGCAAACACGTTCTGGCTTGCTCCTTCATGCTCTTTATGGTGAACTTCCTATTTGAAATTTCTTCATCTTGTGTCATTGTGTTTTGGGGGTTGTTACCTTTTGCCCATTTATTCCTTAAGATTGCGAGGACGCAATTTCTTTAAGGAGGGTAGTCTGTAACAACCCGATATTCGCGTCAATTCATAATCGACGTTAAAACGATTTATATTTTTCGTCAATTGCCATTTTTGAAGTTTTTAAAATTTAAATTAAAATTTAAATTTACAAATTGTTATAAAAGTTTGACGGGCTTTAAAAATCGTTCGGCCCACTCTTGTTGCCGTGATTTTATTAAGGGTTAAAAACCCGATCCCCCCTTTCTCATTTTTATTTAAAACCCTAAACAAAAGAAATTTAATGGCGGCCCCTTTTCATGTGTCGTTCGTCTTCCTTCGCTTGCTCGTGGCTGCGTCGATCGATGCTCTCGTGCTCGGCTTCCCCTAAAATTCGTCGACATGGTGAGTACTTCTCACATCTAATTCATCCTCAAGTCCGTGATTAGGTCGTTCGACTTTATTTTTGATGTTACTGATTTTTCTTGCCCTGATTCGATGTTGTTTTATCTTGGCAATTTTGTATTCGTTCGATGATGGCGATCGATGTTGTTATGTGAATTTCTTTGTGCCTGTGTCGTTCGACTTCGATGTTGTCGATGATAATTTTAGTGTTTTCGGTAGTTTGATTATCACGACACTGTTTAATTTTTGGTGTAAAGTAAAACTTGGGGAATTTTGATTTGTTGAGATTTTTGGTGTAAGCAGAGTAATTTCTGATCTCTCAACAAAATTTGCCTTCAACAATAAATGGTTGTCAGACAATCCTACTTGTTGAACCTGCTTTCGACACAATTATTTCTTTCCTTTTCTTATTCTTCTTCCTCTCTCTTTCATTTTTCCTTGGGAATTTCCACCAGCTGCCTCGCAGTTTTAGTTATTCAATGGCTGCACTTGGTTCCTGCTATTCAGCAGGTTTCCATACTACCACACCATTGACGTGGGCCAGAAAGTATTTTCAGAAAAGTATAAGGCCTTGTTTGGTTTGCGGTTTTCAGTTTTGGATTTTTGTAACAACCGCAATGTATTCAGTTAATTATTTCTGAAAGTTTTGAAACTTGTTTTGGTTTTGACCTTTATGGGCTTGGTGCATTGGTTAATTGCTAAGTTCGTCCATTTAATCGCCATACATATATATATGTACAGATGTGTATGTGCGTATTTATGTTTATTGTGATTCCTACTTCATTGTTGCCATTTGCACTCATTATTGCCCGTGCACTCATTATTGCCAGTTGCCTTCATTGTTGCTAGTAGCATTGCTTTGTTCAGTTGCACTTGTAGTCTTTGTGCTTCATTGTTGCCAGTGCATTCATTATTGCCTGTGCGTTCATTATAGTCTTGTTGCCTCTGTTTCATGTTGCAGCTGACTTGTTTCTGCATTGTGCATATTCATGTGTTTGCTTTGTGTTGCGTGGTGCTGCATATTCACCACTGTCTTAACTGTATTTGACTCACTGCTTCGAGTCACTTGCGCATGCTCTTTGAAGTTGTGGCATTCATTCTTTACTCCTTTGATTGGTCGCAGTCGTTGTACTGCATATATATTGGGGACTGTCCAATTGAGTTAGTTCTCTGATGCATTCATTTGCATAGTGCAGTTGCCTTTGTGCATCCTCCCTGTTGCATTTCTGTGCATCCTCTCTGTTGCACCATTTTGCTCTGTGCATCCTACTGCATATGTACACTTGTTGATGTTGCCACTTCATTTCAGTGTGCATTAGACCTGAACTTGTTAGTCGAGTTTGCAGTCTGCATATTATGTTGACTTTGTTCTCGAGTATGATACTTGCATTTGTATCATACTGTCTCTTGTGCCATTTACTTGGTGCCGTTCCATGTTGCACCCCAGTTTCATTTTATTCATGTGCAACTAGTAGTGTACGTCCATTGTGTACATTTGGGTTCGCATTTATGTCGTCCAAACTTGACCTCTGCAGTTTTTGATTGCTGTCGGTATTCAATGGGTACATCATCACTGTAGTGGCACGGCAGTGCACGCAAGCGTGAACTGCAGCCACACGGTATTCAATGGGTACATCATCACTATAGTGGCAAGGCAGTGCACGCAAGCGTGAACTGCAGCCACACGGTATGGTTTTGTGATATTCTATTTGTTTGACTTATGGATCTTTTTGCGTATTCCATATTCTGTAGTGGCGAGGCAGTGCACGCGTGCGTGTACTGCAGCCCTACTTGAATTAATATTTTAATTGATATTTCAATGGTTTGAACTGTTTGTTCATTTCAATTCAATATTCTGAATTGCATTCTGATTTGGTTTAATTACTGTCGTCTATTCAGTATTTAATTATTATTGCTTCTGTGCACTAATAACTGAGTTTGAATTAGACTGACCCGAGTATTATTTTCTTTTGAATCTAATACTCGGGTCAGACCGAGTATTTACAGGTTGTAGATATTTAGCTTTGGGTCGCTGCTAGAGCTATGAAGACTTTTCATATCTTTTGGAGTTGTCGAGTCATAGTATAGGTTGATATGTATTCATGTATATTAGTCGTTAATGTAGTTGTATCACATGTACCATGTCAAATGTATTGTAACTGACATCAGTTATATATATATATATGAGATTTTCTGTTTTATCTGTGTTCCGCATTTATATTTATCTGTGTTATTAGTTTATATTTGTCCTAGACTATTATAGCCACCGTGTGGTAGCTTTGAGTTTGCATCGGCATGTCGGATTTCCTCCTGAAATTAAAAGCATGTTTTTACTATCTGACATATCGGTGTTCGCACAAAGCAATTACACGGATGGTCGCTCCTCAACAGCCTTATTCTCCGTGCTAGTTGACAGCACTACACCGTAGTGTTCTTGGCTAGCGTGGGTATAGAGGTGGGGCGTCACACCCCTGGTAGCCTTCCGATCAGGAGGTATTACGGTACTGTATAGACTATTAGCACTATTACATGTTAAGGGCTATATGGGTAAACCCTTAACGCTATTTGTGATGTCCCGTAATTTTAGGAAATATCAATTTAATAATCCGAGTTAATAATTAAATTGATTTGATAATCTTTGTTAATAATTTTGAATTAATTTAATAATCTTCTTTAATAAATAATTAATTGGTGAAATTTATTTTTTTGAAAAGCTAAATAAAATGTTTTCTATTTATAATGTAAATATATTTGTATATATTATAAATAAGCTTTGGTTTGAAATTTGATAAATGAAGCATATTTTATCATTCTAAATATTTTTGGTAATTTGGAAATTATGATTTATTTAATATAAAACTTTTCAAAGCTATTTAAATAAATAACTATATGGTTTTAAAAAAAATACTTTAAATAAATGTTTAATTGTTTAAATTATATATTAGCTTAAGTTTCAATTAGAATTAAAGGTTTATTTTATTTTCTTTTTAAATATTACTTGATAAATATGATTTGAAATTAGATATGAAAGTTTAAAATATAATTTACATATGATATATTAATTCATTTAAGTAATATAAGTAATTTATTAATAATAAGGTAATCTCTTTTATAAATTATTTCAAATTGATAAATGTGCTATTTTCAAATAATAATTATAATGTATTTTTATATATATAAACAGATTTTAAAGAAAATAAAATTGTTATTTTTAAATTGAATAAATAGTAGTATATGTATATATATAACTTGATTTTTAAATTAGATTTTAGAATTTAATTTGAATTTGAATTTAAAATTTTAAAATTCAAAAGATAGATATTTAAAATATTTTGGATTTTAAAAATATTTGTACAAGCTTTTATTTATGAATATAATTGGTTTTATTTTTTTTATAGCTATATATATACATAAATAAGTATTTGTAAATTTATAAATTATGTAAAAAGCTTTTCTTGACATTTAAAAATAAATAAAGATTACTTAATTATAAGTGTAATTATACTAAGGCTTCATTATACAAGTGTTAAATGATAAGTATATACTAATGACAAGTGTCACATTTAATTTAATTTTTACTTTGTTTTTTTAAAAAATCAATTCAGCCTATATATAAACATATGTTTTCTCACCTTCCGTCCTTTTCTGTTCTTTTTCTAATACTAAAGAAAAACTTCAGCCTGCATATTTCTCAAATCAAAATCAGTAATCAGTTCTCCTCTCAAACCAGAAACTATTCAATTCAATAAATTAAGCTGCATTTGTCTCCAAACCTGGAATTTGTCTAAAAGCAAGCAAACCTGAGTTTTAATTAAAAATTAAAGTTGGAATAATTTCTTCAACAAATCAAGTCTTAAGTCATCCTCAGCAAGTTTCAAATTCAGTAACAAGCATGCAAGCTGTCATGGTTTCAAGCTTTTCAAAACTGTTGATGAGTGCTCTGCTCATCATCTTTCTAAGGTGAGTAACATGTTTTTTTTTAAAAAACTTAAGAAATGAAATAAGGTTGCATGATTAAAATCTGAAGCCGTATATGTTTGTGTGTATGTATAATAGTGAATTTATGTGAATATTTAGATGAATGATGTGTGCATGCGTGAACAACTCCGTTCCCAATTTCAAAACTCAGTATTTGATTTAAAATACTCTATGTCTTGATCTAGTCATTATTAGGATTTA
Source organism: Allium cepa (assembly GCA_030765085.1). NCBI lineage: Eukaryota > Viridiplantae > Streptophyta > Magnoliopsida > Asparagales > Amaryllidaceae > Allium > Allium cepa. The sequence goes on along the minus strand of CM060940.1, from coordinate 130,848,131 downwards.
GTATTTAAACAAAAATTTGTTTGTTTTATCAATGATTAAAGTAAGAAAATTTATTTAGGTTAAAATAATTTGGTATTGCCTTTGGGAATCAGGAAGAACTGAGCAAACTTAATATAGGCCAAAATTCAAACATCCTAATTTATAAATTCAAGAATATAAATTGAATACTTACATTAAACCATGATTTTTAAAACCGAAATCATAATTTTTAGTGGTGGGATATTGGAGCAGTTTGAGGTTGACCAGAAATTGTGTTTTGGGTAGTCTCTGGTGATCTGGTTGATATAGGGAGTCATGGTTCTCTCTGGAGGTGGAAGGATGATCGGGGACTTCGTAAAAATTGTCAGAATGGCGATCAAGTGGGTGTGAAGGCAGCGGTGTTCGATTTTAATTTGTAACCTTAGTTTTGGAAAGGCTGGGAGTTTTGATCGTCACGACACCTTTGGATGATCAAGTTCAACAGAACTCTGGGCATCGATTGCTTGGACGTTGATGTAGGCTTGGCCGGAGGTTCTGACACTCCGGTGATCGGAGAGACGGGTACGAGGAGATTCCAGGTTTTGCTCTTTTGGTTCCAGGTTTGGGTTAGCATGCTCGAATCTGATTTCGAGTTTGTTTTGACGATTTGGTAATCGTGGAATGGTGCGAGGATTTCTACCGATGTGGGAAGGTCATCGGAGATGGCCGGAGTTGATCAGAGCCACCGTGCATGTGCACGGTGCATTTTGTTTTTCAAGTGATGTTGAGTTGAAGCAGAGGATGAGGTACTCGAGTTTTTACTCGAGTTGTTTAAGGTTTTTGCTCGAAGTGGTGGAGGTTTGACTCGAAGTCTGTAGGGATGGGCTCGGGTCAAATATTGAGTTACAGGTTTTTTCTTAAAAAAACCTATCTGTTTCAAATTTTAAAATGATTTTAAAATTTGAAAGCAAGATTTAAACAAAGTTTTAAATCTGGATTCAAATTTAATTTGTATCTTAGTTTTGAGATAAATAAAGTTTTATCAAATTTAAAAAATATGTTTAAAATAACTTTAAATATTAAAGTATATTTTATAGAATGATTTGAATTTAAATGATTTGGTTTTAAACTCTTATATAAGTTTCTTTTATAAAGATAAGTGTTCTTTAACATTTGATTAAGAAGTTTTCTAAATTGTTTTTAAATTTTTTTAAAATTTAATTTGTATTTAATTTGAATCTTAATTTGAAATGGAATTTAAAAGCAAATTTAAAAGTAAAATGTTTTCAAATGTGTTTGTGAATGATAATTAAATCATTAATAAGAATAATGTTTTTATCTTAAAGTTAATTAAGATTTAATGATTTGTGATTCATTAAATTAGTAAGGTAATTAAAATGGATAATTAATTAATTTAATTAATTAATGATTTGGATTAATTAATTAAGTAATTAAGGGTTTAAATTAATTGATTAAGGTTTAAGTTAAGTAATTAATGATTAATTAATTTGTAATTAAGGATCATAAATTAGATAAGTATAAATTTTTAATTAATAATTTGAAATTAATTAATCAAGTAATTAAAGATTAATTAAGTTACAGTTAAGCACTTAATTAATTGAATAATTAGAGATTAATTAATGGGTTATTAAAGATAAATTAATTTGTAATTAATGGTGATTAATTTAAGTTTAATTACTTAAGAGAAGTAATTAAAGAATTGTTAACAGTAATGAAGATCATTAACTAAGGATTATGTAATGATTAATTAATGTAATTAATTAAGATAATTAATCAGGTTAATTAATTAAGGATAATCATTTATGGAATTGGTAAAGTATAATTATTTAATGGAAGTAATTAAGGAATTAATTACTCATTGTAATTAATTGAGTTTAATGTGATTAGTATAAGTTAATTAATTAAGTTTAACTAATTTAAGATAATCACTAGATGATTTGATAAGTAATTACTTAATGTAATTAATATAATGTAATTACTTAGTAAAGTAATTAATGGTAATTAATGAATGTAACTAATTGAAGGGTGATTTATTATTGGAAGTAATTTGAGTTTAATTAATTTTTGTAATTCATCAAGGGATTAATTAAAGATAATTAATTAAGGAGTAATTAATTTATTTAATGAAGTAATTAAGGGTAGTTAATTACATGATGAGATTAATCAAGAGTGAATAATAAGTGTGTTTTAATTAAAGATTAATTACTTAATGTAATTAAACTACATAGAGTAATTAATTAAAGAAGTTATTAGGGATCATTAATTAATATAATTAATGATGTAATTAAGGATTGATTAATTAAAGAATAATTAATCAATGAAGTAATTAATTAATGTAATTAATTAAGGATGAATGTAAGTAATTTTAGTTAATTAACTAAAGAAGTAATTAAAGGTTAATTACGGTATTTGGTGAAGAATAATTAATTTGTGAAATTAATCAAAGGTTAATTACCTGAATGTAATTAGAGAATAATTAATCAAGGATGATTAATTGAAATGAATAATTGAAATGAATAATTAGATGACGATTAATTAATTAATTTGTAATTAATTAATGGTTAAGTAAGAAGGATTTATGGAATGAAGTAATTAATTTAATTTATTTTAAATTAATTAGAGAGGAAGTAATTAATTTAATTCACTTTTAATTAATTAGAGATGGTATAGATCATTGCTTATGTATAGATGGATGTATTGATTGCCTTAAATGGTTTGAGATATCAGATATGAGATAAGTGATGCTGTGTGATATGGATGCTTTGGGTGAAGTGTGATGATAATGTGAATTATCTATGTGTGATGATAATGTGAATTATCTATGTGTGATGATAATGTGAATTATCTATTTGTGATGATAATGTGAATTATCTATTTGTGAGATGTGAATTATCTATCTGTGTGTATATAGATAATAAAATTGAATTGTTTTGAACTTTAAAACAACTTGGATCTAAAATATGGCATTTGGATTTCGATGAGACCGGGATCGGGTTTCCAGATTTGGATGTCCGAAAACCACATCGATCCAAATTAACGATAGGTCGTGAATCTCATGTGAAGATGAAGATTCAGAGTGCAAGGGTTATTGTCATTAATTTTTAGGGTGATTCCAAAATGAGTGTAACGAGATAATGCCTTCGGTTTCGTTCGAACCCGAAATGAACTTGTATGGATTGAATGCTTTCAGAACATCGTCAGGTGGACGATGAGCATTCTAAGATAGATGTGTTCTATAAAGGTAATCGTAGCCTCAAGCCTCATAAACCGGGAATGGCTAAAACAGAGGAGGTGCAGCAAGGTTAAGTGGGTAGCACCCAAGTAGGACGACCCCTGTCTAGAGGTTCCGTTTATTTCGGCTTAGTGTGTGGTTGGTCGCGCCAACCACGGGGTTGTCTTGTTTGGGACTATCCAGTAAGGGATGGTTCCTGCCTTGTATTGTAGGGGATCGCGAGGGATCCTCGGTATGGTGATCTAGTCCCCGTACTATGATGGGCGGTACCACAGTAGCCCTGCCATTGTATGGAATCCAATCTCCAATAAGTGTCGTACGTATTAGTTGTGCCCAACTATGTTGGAACGTGAGATCTAAGCATTCCAGCTATTTCTGCATCTTATTTGAAAAACCTAGACCCTATAATAATATAACTGGATTTCCTATCAAATATTTTGGTTATCGTAAGGTAATTTTTTTTCCGTATTTATGGGAAGGAAGTCTTACAAGATACCTTTTGTTTAAAAAGGCTTTTCAAGTTAAGCAACTTTAACCTGTTACTCACACCAGACCCATGTCTGACCGGGAGTTTATTTCTGTTTTCTTAAACTCTTGGGTACTCAAGTTTTTACGAGTAGCCAAGGGATTCAGGTTAGCTTTGACGAATGGAGCAAGAGGCTTCAGTGTATAGATATATTATGGTTCCGCCGTGGTAGCGTTTGTGTTTGTATCTCTGTGATATCCTGAGTTGTATATAAGACAGGTGTTTATAACTTCTAATTTGTGATGTATAAGTTGTGTAACTCTGATGTATATGATACTATGTTATATTTTATGTGATATATTATATTTCATTCGTTCCGCTGTGAGATTCTGAGGTTGTTGAGTTTCTTCTTTTCTATCTTTTCTTCTTCTATCCCTTTCTTTCTTAATTCATGTTGTGTCTTTCTATGGAATGAAGGGCGGGTCGTGACAGTTGGTATCAGAGCACTAGGTTGAGTGAATACCTAGGCTTTGGAGTGATTTCTTTCTTGAGAGAGCGTATTCGTAATTTTAATATATATATATATATATATATATATATATATATATATTCTAACTATTTCTTGGGTTACCTGTTCGGGTTTTCCAATATAAGTTCTAGAGGTAGGAAGGGTAGTGGTGTGAGTAGGACGAATACCAATGGAGGAAGTCCGAGTGATTGAGGTTTGAAGTGTATCTGCCAAGACTGTAGACCCAATACCGTCTCGAGTAAGTTTTGCTGTGGTGTAATGATTTCACCAATCTCTGAAGGAAGCTTTTTCAAGGTTCAGAGTCGTCTTTGAAGTGCAAGTTTGGATGAGTTAGAATTTTGATCTGTCGGTTAAGAGTGATCGTATCTTGGGAACTTCTGGAAGAAGCAGCTAGCTGTGTGATGAGACACAGTAACTATGGATATTTCCGAAGATGTTTCTTTGGAGCAAGATTAAGGAAGTGTGTCTGCATCGGTGATGAGACTGGGTTCAGCAGGGTGTTTGTGTTTGGGATGAGGCCTGAGTTTCTTGAAGAGATGTCTGCCCATCTCTAGGCTCTGTGTGAGATTAGATGATGTGTATTGAGGTTCAAAGAGATTTGGATAAGAAGTCTTTGGAATCTATGCCAATAGTGCAACTCGAGGTGTTCTGTGTGCCGTCAGGAAGGTCATTTTGCTGAGCAGTTTTCTAGAGGTGGAGTTCAGAAGCAGAAGAATGGATCCATTTCTTCGATGGATTGGTTAGTCAACATAAGCTGTTCTGATTGGTAAAGAGAGAACATTTTCTTTGGAAATTAGTCTAGGTTGATCGAAAAGGCGACTTGCGATAGTTGGGTGTTTTCTTGAGTTTTCTTTTGCTTGGATTGAGGCTTCTCTGGGTATGGAAGTAGTCAGAGATTTTTCCGTATGTCTTCGTAGAGGTCAGAGGTCAGCCATAACATCTAGGGATTGAGTTTTCCTATCGACTGGGATTCCAGGAGAGGTACCGGTGGTTCATCCTTGTAGAAGGATGGTTTCTAGAGAGAGAATTTGGTGAAGCAGCTCAGAATTTGGTGGAACTTCTGAGTTTTCTTTATGGATCTGATGAACCGTATCTTCCGTGAAGTGTCGATCAAGTTTATGCTCGTGTTCATCATCAGCATTCGCTTTTACTCCAGATCAGAGTTGTGCAGCGGAAGCAGTTTGGAGTGCTTTTGTTTTGTCTTTTTCGGATAGGAGAAGTAAGTTCAGTCTTATGATGATTGTAGAGTAGAGTTTATGTTCTCGGTTTTGGTTGTTCTTGAGAGGATCATTTTGTTGAGTTGTTTTTTGGTCCAGTTTGTTTCAAGAAGCATCAGGGAGGGTTGATCTGATCAGGAAGGATGTAGGCAGCCCAGGTTTGTCAGGAGAGTTTTGTGGATAAGAGACGGAGGAATTTGGATTTCGAAGTCGGAGATCTAATTTTGGATAAGTTTTCTCCGATTAAAGAAGCTATAAGTTTTGGTAAGACTGAAAAGCCAGCTTTGAGGTGTATTTGATCTTTCTGTGTTCTTGTATGGATTAGTGTTTGGTCTTCAGAGTTGAATTTCCAGTTTGGATAACTGGCATTCGAGATGTTTCACGTATCTCTGTGGGAGTACATGTATGATCTATCTCTGGTTTTGGAACCAGCAGTTCTGGGGGTTTTGGTAGTTGAGCAGGACTTGACTATGGTCTGATACATTATGCAGTTTTGTAGATCTAGATGAGTAGGAGCTCTGTAGCTTAGTAGCCAGATTGTTTGGATTCTGTAGAGCGAGTATCTCGGTATTTATACCCGAGAAACTCTAGGAAGTTCTGTTTAGAATTTTGTCTGGATAGTTAGATTTGTTTGATTGAGTGAACTGGTTGCTATGGTTATTAGCATATAGTTGATAATATATGCCTATGATTTAAAATTAATTCTTAGATAGATTATTAAATTACCTTTGCTTTTAAATTTCGAGGATGAAATTCTTTTAAGGGGAAAGTAATGTGATAGCCCGGAATTTTTGGGATGAGAAAATACGGAATTGTATAAAGAACTATGTACAAAAAAATAAAAAATATCCTCAGGTTTCGAAGGAATTGGAATTACGCGTATAGAAATTAAAAAAAGAATTGATTTAATCCAGGTTATAATTCATATTGGAAATTTGAATTAATTTAAAAATCTTCTTTAATAAATATTTAATTGGTGAAATTTATTTTTTTTAAAAGCTAAATAAAATGTTTTCTATTTATAATGTAAATATATTTGTATATATTGTAGATAAGCTTTGGTTTGAAATTTAATAAATAAAGCATATTTTCTAATTCTAATATTTTTGGTAATTTGGAAATTATGATTTATTTAATATACAACTTTTCAAAGCTATTTAAATAAATAACTATATGGTTTAAAAAAAACTTAAAATAAATGTTTAATTGTTTGAATTATATCTTAGCTTAAGTTTAAATTTAAATAAAAGGTTTATTTTATTTTCTGTTTAAATATTACTTGATAAATATGATTTGAAATTAGATATGAAAGTTTAAAATATAATTTACATATGAAATATTAATTCATTTAAGTAATATAAGTAATTTATTAATAATAATGTAATCTCTTTTATAAATTATTTCAAACCGATAAATGTGTTATTTTCAAATAACAATTATAATGCATTGTTTTTTATGTATAAATAGATTTTTAAGTAAATAGAATTGTTATTTTTAAATTCAGTAAGTAGTTATATATGTATATATATAACTTGATTTTTAAATTGGATTTTAGAATTTAATTTGAATTTAAAATTTTAAAATTCAAAAGATAGATATTTAAAATGTTTTGGATTTTAAAAATGTTTGTATAAGCTTTTATTTATGAATATAATTGGTTTTATTTTCTTTAAAGTTATATATATATATATATATATAAGTATTTGTAAATCTATAAATTATGTAAATAGCTTTTCTTAACATTTAAAAATAAACAAAGATTACTTAATTACAAGTGTAATTATACTAAGGCTTCATTATACAAGTGTTAAATGATAAGCATATACTAGTGACAAGTGTCACATTTAATTTAATTTTTCTTTTGTTTTTTTTGAAAAAAATAAATCAATTCAGCCTATATATAAACATATTTTTTCTCACCTTCCATCTTTTTCTATTCTTTTTCTAAAACTAAAGAAAAACTTCAGCCTGCATATTTCTCAGATCAAAATCAGTAATCAATTCTCCTCTTAAACCAGAAATTATTCAATTCAATAGCCTGTTAGTCATCTTCAGAAATCAAAACAATCAAAGCCTGTTTCTTTTTTCCATACCTGAGAAGTCCAGCATGCATTTGTCTTCAAGCCTAGAATTTGTCTAAAAGCAAGCAAACCTGAGTTTTAATCAAAAATCAAAGCTGGAATCATTTCTTCAATAAATTAAGTCTTAAGTCATCCTCAACAAGTTTTAAATCCAGTAACAAGCATGCAAATTTTCACAGTTTCAAGCTTTTCAAAACTGTTGATGAGTGCTCTGCTTATCATCTTTCTCAGGTGAGTAACATATTTTTTTAAAACTTAAGGAATGAAATAAGGTTGCACGATTAAAATCTGAAGCCATATATGTTTGTGTGTATGTATAATAGTGAATTTATGTGAATATTTAGATGAATGATGTATACATGCGTGAATAACTCTATTCCCTGTTTCAAAGCTAGGTATTTGATTTAAAATACTCTATGTCTTGATCTAGTCATTATTAGGAGTTAGTATTTAAACAAAATTTGTTTGTTTTATCGATTATTAAAGTTTGAAAATTAATTTAGGTTAAAATAATTTGGTATTGCCTCTGGGAATTAGGAAGAACTGAGCAAACTTAATATAAGCCAAAATTCAAACACCTTAATTTATAAATTCAAGAATATAAATTGAATACTTAAACTAAACCATGATTTTTAAAACTGAAACCATAATTTTTAGTGGTGGGATATTGGAGCAGTTTGAGGTTGACCAGAAATCGTGTTTTGGATAGTCTTTGGTGATCTGGGGAGTCGTGGGTCTCTCTGGAGGTGGAAGGATGATCGGGGACTTCGACAAAATTGTCAAAATGGCGATCAAGTGGTGTGAAGGCAACAGTGTTTGATTTTAATCTGTAACCTAGTTTTGGAAATGCTGGGAGTTTTGATCATCACGACACCTCTGGATGATCGAGTTCAACAGAACTCTGGGCATCGATTGCTTGGACGTTGACGTAGGCTTGGCCGGAAGTGCTGACACTCCGGTGATAGGAGAGACGGGTACAAGGAGATTCTAGGTTTTGCTCTTTTGGTTCCAGGTTTAGGTTAGCATGCTCGAATCTGATTTCGAGTTTGTTTTAACGATCTGATGATCGTGGAATGGTGCGAGGATGGTTGCCGATGTGGGAAGGTCATCGAAGATGACCGGAGTTGATCAGAGCCACCGTGCATGTGCATGGTGCATTTGGTTTTTCTGGTGATGTTGAGTTGAAGCAGAGGATGAGGTACTCGAGTTTTTACCGTTAGTCCTTGAGATGATGGTTTTGATGACAACAACCTTAGAATAAGATTATAAAATATAAATACTAACATTATAGTTTAGATATATATGTATATGCAGGATCTAACCATGCAGGTACCAAGAATGAAGACTATACAGTATAGAGATTCAAGATATCAAGATTGAAGACTCATGAGTATCAAGATTATCCAGTGTTCAAGATTTCAATAATAAGTAATTTAATTAGGAATTTTGTTAAAACTCCTAGAAAAGCATTGGCATCTTAAAATCCAATTTATTCGTGGAATGAAATCCACTTCGAGCCTATTAAAGGGATGGAACCCTAAGTGGGATGGAACCTACGAAAAATCTAGTGGAACATTGTTTTGTATCCACTAACTTTTATTCAAAATATTTTTACAAAATTATATCTTGTTTTCAAAATGATTTCAAAACCTTCCTTTTAAAAGAATCAAAAACTTTTATCCTGGTTTTAAATACTTTTAGCCTCAAAATAATCCTTATTTTCAAAATCAAATTATCCTTGGTTTTAAACTATCTTTTAATAATAATATATCTAACTTTTAATATTTATACTTAGATTTAAATTTAAAATTATAGTAAATTTTTTTATATATATCAAAATATTATTCTCTATATTTATTTATGTATTTTAACTATAATTAAGTATATTTATAAAGTTTAAATTAGTTTTAATACAAGATAAAAGTTATTTTCAAAGAAAAATAAAGTACCAAAAATACCTTAAGCTTGTCGACAACCCATAGGACCCCATGTCGACAAGGTGGCAGTTTGTTCCAAAAATTTGAATTTCAAAAGAAGTGTCTATTCGTTATATCCTTTCACGAATGGAAATGGCTGTTGTTCTACTATAAATAGGGGTAGTTTTAAACAAATTTATATACAATTTTTCTCTGATTTCACTCCTCTTCTTCTTCCACATTTCTTTATATATTTTTACCATTACTCTGCCAAAATCAACGTTGAATCTAACTAGATCGTCTCTGATTTGATTCTCTATCACTATCTCAACAAGATCTTAGTGCTATTCAGAGTTATAGGCTTTTTTGTAATAAATTAAGCGGGAAAAGGTGCGATTGTAGCCTGTGAAATCAATCAAGCGAGAAAAGGTGTGATTGTAGTCTGTGAAATCAACTGGGTGAACTTGTTACCCATAAAATCAAGTATCTCTACCCAGAGGATTGTGAATCTGGAGTGATGTACCTCGTGGCCTTGAAATCGAGGGTTGTAATTGTAACAATTGCTTTTGAAAGAAAATCCGTACTAGTGTGCGGGACTGGATGTAGGGTAACTTCGAACCAGTATAAAATCCGGTTTGTTCTTTCTTTTTTTGCTTTTACTTTATTTCTGCATCTGTGTTTGATTCTGTGATCTTATCTGTGTCTGAATATTGCATACATTTGTGTTCAAATTAACATAAACTCAAAAAGATTTAGTAGTTCCTTAAAACACTATTCACCTACCCTCTAGTGTTAATACTAGCCTTAAGATCCGTAATCCGCATTTCTTACATTTGGTATCAGAGCAATATTTTTGAAACATAAAAGTGATACTTTTGATTGTTTTAAGAACTTTAAAAAAAGGATACAAAATCAACTTTCTCTAAAAATTATAACCATCCGTAGTGATCATGGTGGTGAATTTGAAAATGAAAAGTTTGAGGAATTCTGTAATAAAAAGGGAATAACTCACAAATTTTCATTTTCAAGAACTCCACAACAAAACGGAGTAGTTGAACGTAAAAATAGGACGATTCAAGAGTGTGCGAGAACTATGCTTTCAGATAGTAAATTACCAAAGTATTTTTGGGCAGAAGTAGTTGCTACCGCCTGTTATATTTCAAATAGAATTTAATTAGACCTTTAACTGATAAGGCATCTTATGAACTTCTTCACAAAAAGAAACCTAAGGTATCTTATTTTAGAATTTTCGGAAGTAAATGTTTTATTTTAAATACAAAAGATAACTTAGATAAATTTGATCCTAAATCCGACAAAGGTATCTTTATCGGATATTCTAATAGAAGCAAAGCATACAGAGTGTTTAATTTAAGAACTAAGGCCATCGAAGAAACAATGCATGTTTCATGCGATGAAAATCTCAAAAATTTTGAAGATATAAATGATGAAGAGGATCTAATCACTCAAAATCAAGAGTAATCTGAAACTAATAATGAAATTAATCATCCTAAAAAAAGGATTGAACTTTTAAAAGACCATCCTATAGAAAATATACTAGGAGATATGCAATCTGTTGTTACAACTAGAAATTAATTAAGTAAAACGAGCAATGTAGCCTTTATATCAACTATTGTACCCAAAAATCCAAAAGAAGCATCAACTAATGATTCATGGATTTTGGCTATGCAAGAAGAACTAAATCAATTCACTAGAATTGATGTTTGTGAACTTGTTCCTAGACCTGAAACTAAAACTATAATTGGAACTAAATGGGTTTATAAAAATAAAATGAATGAACAAGGAGAGGTTGTTAGAAATAAAGCCCAATTAGTCACTCAAAGTTATTGTCACCAAGAAGGAATAGATTTTGATGAAACCTTTGCTCCTATAGCAAGATTAGAAGCCATCGGGATTCTGCTTGCTTTCGCAAATCATAATAATTTCAATTTATATCAAATGAATGTTAAAAGCACCTTTTTAAATGGATTTGTAAAAGAGGAAGTATATGTTGAACAACCACCACTTTTTGAAAATGAAAAATTACCAAATCATGTTTACAAACTTAAGAAAGCTCTATATGGTCTAAAACAAGCTCCTAGAGCCTGGTATGATAGACTAAGATCTTACTTATTATAATCAAATTTTGAAATCGGTAAAGTAGATGATACTCTTTTTATTAAAAGAAATAAAAATGATATTCAACTAGTACAAATCTACGTAGATGGTATCATTTTTGGATCAACTAATTTTGAAATAAACAAAGAATTTTCTGAAATAATGACAAAAGAGTTTGAGATGAGTCATATGGGTGAATTAAAATTCTTTCTAGGATTTCAAATAAAATAATTAGATAATGGTATCTTCATTAGTCAAGAAAAATATGCTAAAGACCTAGTTAGTAAATTTGGTTTGACTACGGCAAGTGGAAAACCCACCCCCATGGCAACCATCGAGTACCTAAGTAAAGAAGATCTCTCAAAAGATGTAGATCAAAAATTATATAGAGGAATGATTGGATCACTACTCTATATCACTACTAGTAGACCTGATATCATGCATAGTGTTTGTCTCTGTGCAAGATATCAATCCCAACCTAAGGACACCCACTTAAAAGCCGTAAAATGTATCATAAGATATGTTAAACACACCTTTGATTATGGCTTATTTTATCCTAAAAATGATTCTTTTGACTTAATATCATATTGCGATGCTGATTATGCTGGTTGTAAATCAGCCGAAAAAGTACAAGTGGAACTTGTCACTTTTTGGGGTATTCTCTGATTTCCTGGTTTAGTAAAAAGAAAAAACGGTTTCTTTATCAACAACCGAAGCAGAGTATATTTCTGCTGCTTTAGCTTGCTCTCAAGTAATATATATGCAACAAACTTTAAAAGATTTTGGTTTAAATATCTCAAAATCACCAATTTATTGTGTTAATACTAGTGCAATAAAATTATCCAAAACTACTACTCATCATGCTCGAACTAAACATATTGATGTCAAACATCATTTTCTCATAGATAATATAAGTAAGGAAGTAATTACTCTCGATTATATCAATTCTACGAACCAAATTGCTGATATCTTAACAAAACCCTAAAATGAATCTCTATTTACTAAATTAAGAAGAGAATTAGGTATTTGTTCAATAACTGAAATATAGAATATAAATAACAAAGTATAATTAAAAATTAAACTAAAATAAATCAAATAGCAAAAATGTCAAGTACCATGTCGATAACCCCCTCCTACCCTTGTCGACATGTAACGATTTTTTTATTTTTGAAATTTTTCGACCAAAATTCAAATAAGTGGTTATATATTCTTCTTATTTCGAAATTTTGTTCATTCTTTCTATCCTTTCTCTGATCTATCTTCTAAAAAAAATAAATTAAATAATGGCCTCCTCTTCCAACTCAAACAAAAATTCAACCTTTTCGTTCCCTTCTCCTTCTACTGGACTATTTCAACGAACTGTGCTCGCATGAGTAATGGAAATGGAGGATTCTTTGAAAGATGCACTACAACTAATGACTGAAATTCAAGTAGTGCAACTTAGAATGGCCAAAGAACAAAAAGGCAAATTCCTTAGAAATTTGCAAAAGTTTCTAATGGACAATCACGCTAATCTGATCTTGATTGATGAAGAATCTTCAGGAGATCAAGTGCAAGAGGACAACGAGGAAGAAGAAGAAGAAGCCCTCATGGAAGAAGAGCACGCTGAAGATGACGACAAAGTCGTTTGCGTTGGCCAAGTGTGCTTTGACAAGGATGGAAATCTAGTCGAACAACGTGGAAATTTCTGTTTCCACTACCCAAATTGTTCGATTCATAGATCTTCCATTTTCAAGGACACACATTAGTTTCTTTTCTCTCTTTCCTATTGTTGTGTGTTTTTACTTACGTTCTCTACGCACATGTAAATATAACAATATATACTTAATAGATGATTTGTGTTCTTATATTATGTTAATTATTATATATAGATTCTTAGTTAGGATAGTTAGTAATTTAGGACTAAGTTTTAGTTTCAGAATCAAGTGATGATTATTTATGATAACACTACCATTATAATCACATGTCATAGAGTATTAGATTAAGGGGGAGTTATATAATTTCGAGTTAGTTTTTGTTGATGACAAATGGGGAGAAATATAAAATATGATAGTTAGGCATAAATTAAGGGGGACTTATTAGTTTTAGGGGGAGTTATTAGGATAGAAGTAATATTTTATACACAAAGGTTGTCATCATCGAAAAGGGGGGATTGTTAGTCCTTGAGATGACGGTTTTGATGAAAACAACCTTAGAATAAGATTATAAAATATAAATACTAACATATAGTTTAGATATATATATATATATATATATATATATATGCAGGATCTAACCATACAGGTACCAAGAATGAAGACTGTACAATATAGAGATTCAAGATGTCAAGATTGAAGACTCATGAGTATCAAGATTATCAAGAGTTCAAGATTTCAATAATAAGTAATTTAATTAGGAATTTTGTTAAAAATCCTAGAAAAGCACTGGCATCTTAAAATCCAATTTATTCGTGGAATGGAATCCACTTCAAGCCTGTTAAAGGGATGGAACCCTAAGTAGGATAGAACCTACGAAAAATCTAGTGAAACATTGTTTTGTATCCACTAACTTTTATTCAAAATGTTTTTACAAAATTATATCTTATTTTCAAAATGATTTCAAAACCTTCCTTTTAAAAGAATTAAAAACATCTATCCTCGTTTTAAATACTTTTAGCCTCAAAATAATCTTTATTTTCAAAATCAAATTATCCTTGGTTTTAAACTATCTTTTAATAATAATATATCTAACTTTTAATATTTATACTTAGATTTAAATATAAAATTATAGTAAAATTATATATATATATATATATCAAAATATTATTCTCTATATTTATTTATGTATTTTAACTATAATTAAGTATATTTATAAAGTTTAAAATAGTTTTAATACAAGATAAATGTTATTTTCAAAGAAAAATAAAGTACCAAAAATACCTTAGGCTTGTCGACAACACATAGGACCCCATGTCCATAAGGTGGCAGTTTGTTTCAAAAATTTGAATTTTAAAAGAAGTGTCTATTTGTCATACCATTTCACGAATGGACATGGCTGTTGTCCTACTATAAATAGGGGCCGTTTTAAGCGAATTTATATACAATTTTTCTCTGATTTCACTCCACTTCTTCTTCCACATTTCTTTATATATATTTTTACCATTACTCTGTCGAAATCAACATTGAATCTAACAGATCATCTCTGGTTTGATTCTCTATCACTATCTCAACAAGATCTTAGTGCTATTCAGAGTTATAGGCTTCTTTATAATAAATTAAGCGGAAAAAGGTGCGATTGTAGCCTGTGAAATCAATCTAGCGAGAAAAGGTGTGATTGTAGCCTGTGAAATCAACTGGGTGAACTTGTTGCCCGTAAAATCAAGTATCTCTACCCAAAGGATTGTGAATCTAGAATGGTGTACCTCGTGACCTTGAAATCGAGGGTTGTAATTGTAACAATTGCTTTTGAAAGGAAATCCGTACTAGTGTGCGGGACTGGTTGTTGGGTAACTTTGAACCAGTATAAAATCCGATGTGTTCTTTCCTTTATTGCTTTTACTTTATTTATGCATATGTGTTTGATTCTGTGATCTTATCTATGTCTGAATATTGCATACATTTGTGTTCAAATTAACATAAACTCAAAAAGATTTAATAATTTCTTAAAATACTATTCACCCCCCTTTAGTGTTAATTCTAGCCTTAAGATCCATAATCCGCGTTACTCACATTTAGTCGAGTAGTTTCAGGTTTTTACTCGAAGAGGTGTGAGGTTTGACTCGAAGTCTGTAGGGATGGGCTCGGGTCAACTATTGAGTTACAGGTTTTTTTTAAAAACATGTCTGTATCAAATTTTAAAACGATTTTAAAATTTGAAAGCAAGATTTAAACAAAGTTTTAAATCTGGATTCAAATTTAATTTTCATCTTAGATTTGAGATAAATAAAGTTTTATCAAATTTAAAAAATGTTTAAAACAACTTTAAATGTTTTAGTATATTTTATAAAATGATTTATATTTAAATGATTTGGTTTTAAACTCTTATATAAATTTCTTTCATAAAGATAAGAGTTCTTTAACATTTGATTAAGAAGTTTTTTTTAAATTATTTTTAAATTTTGTTAAAATTTAATTTAATTTAATTTAATTTGAATCTTAATTTGAAATGGAATTTAAAAGTAAATTTGAAAGTAAAATGTTTTCAAATATGTTTATGAATGTAAATCATTAATAAGAATAATGTTTTTATCTTAAAGTTAATTAAGATTTAATGATTTGTGATTCATTAAATTATTAAGGTAATTATAATGGATAATTACTTAATTTAATTAATTAATTAATTAAGGGTTTAAATTAATTGATTAAGGTTTAAGTTAATTAATGAAGGATTAATTAATTTGTAATTAAGGATCACAAATTAGATAAGTATAGATTTTTAATTAATAATTTGAAATTAATTAATCAAGTAATTAAAGATTAATTAAGTTACAATTAAGCACTTAATTAATTAAATAATTAGAGATTAATTAATGGGTTATTAAAGATAAAATTAATTTGTAATTAATGATGATTAATTTAAGTTTAATTACTTAAGAGAAGTAATTAAAGAATTGTTAATAGTAATGAGATCATTAACTAAGGACTATGTAATGATTAATTAATGTAATTAATTAAGATAATTAATTAAGATAATTAATTATATTAATTAATTAAGGATAATCATTTATGTAATTGGTTAAGTATAATTGCTTAATGGAAGTAATTAAGAAATTAATTACTCATTGTAATTAATTGAGTTTAATGTGATTAGTTTAAGTTAATTAATTAAGTTTAACTAATTTAAGAGAATCACTGGATGATTTGAGAAGTAATTACATAATGTAATTAATATAGTGTAGTTACTTCGTAAAGTAATTAACGGTAATTATTGGACGTAATTAATTGAAGGGCGATTTATTATTTGAAGTAATTTGAGTATAATTACATTTTGTAATTCATCAAGGGATTAATTAAAGATAATTAATTAAGGAGTAATTGATTTATTTAATGAAGTAATTAAGGGTAGTTAATTACTGGATGAGATTAATGAAGAGTGATTAATAAGTGTGTTTTAATTAAAGATTAATTACTTAATGTAATTAAATTAAATAGAGTAACTAATTAAAGAAGTAATTAGGGATCATTAATTAATATAATTAATGATGTAATTAAGGGTTGATTAATTAAAGAATAATTAATCAATGAAGTAATTAGTTAATGTAATTAATTAAGGATGAATGTATTTAATTTTAGTTAATTAATTAAAGAAGTAATTAAAGGTTAATTACTGTATTTGGTTAGAATAAATAATTTGTGAAATTAATCAAAGGCTAATTACCTGAATGTAATTAGAGAATAATTAATCAAGGATGATTAATTGAAATGAATAATTAGAGGATGATTAATTAATTAATTTGTAATTAGTTAATGGTTAAGTAAGCATGATTTATAAAATGAAGTAATTAATTTAATTTATTTTAAATTAATTAGAGAGGAAGTAATTAATTTAATTCACTTTTAATTAATTAGAGATGGTATAGATCATTGCTTATGTATAGATGGTTGCCTTGAATGGTTTGAGATCTCAGATATGAGATAGGTGACGCTGTGTGATATGGATGCTTTGGGTGAAGTGTGGTGATAATGTGAATTATCTATTTGTGATTATAATATGAATTATCTATGTGTGATGATAATGTGAATTATCTATGTATGATGATAATGTGAATTATCTATTTGTGATGGTAATGTGAATTATCTATCTGTGTGTATATAGATAATAGAATTAAATTGTTTTAAACTTTAAAACAACTTGGACCTAAAAGATGGCGTTTGGATTTCGATGAGACCGGGATCGGGTTTCCAAATTTGGATATCCGAAAACCACATCGATCAAAATTAACAATAGATCGTGAATCTCAAGTGAAGATGAAGATTCAGAGTGCAAGGGTTATTGTCGTTAACAATAAGTGTAACGAGATAATGCCTTCGGTTTCGTTCGAACCCAGAACGAACTTTTATGGATTGAATGCTTTTAGAACATCGTCAGGTGGACGATGAGCATTCTAAGATAGATGTGTTCGATAAAGGTAATCGTAGCCTCAAGCCTCAAATCGGGAATGGCTAAAACAAGGGAGGTGTAGCAAGGTTAAGTGGGTAGCATCCAAATAGGTTGAGATTTACCCTTATATAGAGGATTCTTTTATTTTGGCTTAGTATGTGGTTGGTTGCGCCAACCACGGGGTTGTCTTGTTCGGGACTATCTAGTAAGGGATGGTTTCGACCTTGTATTGCAGGGGACCGGGAGGGATCCTTGGTACGGTGATCTGGGCCCCGTACTGTGACGGCGGTACCCTAGTAGCCCTGCCATTGTATGGAATCCAATCTCTAATAAGTGCCGTATGTATTAGTTGTGCCCAACTATGTTGGAACGTGAGATGTAAGCATTCCAGCTATTTCTGTATCTTATTTGAAAAACCTAGACCCTATTATAATACAACTGGATTTCGTATCAAATGTTTTGGTTATCGTAAGGTAAAAACTTTTCCGTATTTATGCGCAGGAAGTCTTACGAGATACCTTTTGTTTTCAAAGGCTTTTCAAGCTAAGCAACTTTAACCTGTTACTCACACCTGACCCATGTCTGACCCGGAGTTTATTTCTGTTTTCTTAAACTCTTGGGTACTCAAATTTTTACGAGTAGCCAAGGGATTCAATCTAGCTTTGACAAATTCTAGAGTAGATTTGGAGCAGGAGGCTTCAGCGTTATGGTTCCGTTGTGCTAGTGTTTGTGTTTGTATCTCTGTGATATCCTAAGTTGTATATTAGATAGGTGTTTATAACTATCTAATTTGTTATGTATAAGTTGTGTAACTCTGATGTATATGATACTATGAAATATTTTATGTGATATATTATATTTCATTCGTTCCGCTGTGAGATTCTAAGGTTGTTGAGTTTCTTCTTTTCTATCTTTTCTTCTTCTATCCCTTTCTTTCTTAATTCATGATGTGCCTTTCTGTGGAATGAAAGGAGGGTCGTGACTATTTAAAAGTAAGTTTATTTGACTATTAAACACTATTATAATAGAGAAATATTACTACATAGTAAATAGTTTAACAGATCCTTAGGAGATGTGAATCTCGTGCATCTCTTAAGTTACAACACTCACGTTAGACACCGGATAGGAGATGCCAAATCCCATAAACATCTCTGACGTCATTCCACTCATATTTGGTTTTATTGATTTAACTTACAAAAGATCTTTTAGTTCTGACTCGAGTGTTTTGTCTTTTCAATTCGCTCGGGTTAGACTGAGCATTACAGGATTTGAATACTTTATTTTGGAGGACGAAGACAAAGATATTATTATTATTATTATATATACTATGTTGTTCCACTACATCACACTGTTCCGCTGTATTTTTATTTATTATTCTTTGGTATGTGTAACTCTGATTCTATGTTGTATAAGTATAATTAAATGTTTTGTAAAACAGCTTTATGAACGTTATCTTTGTTGAATATGCGATTATATGATTTTTGTTTGATGATAATAAACATATATATATATATATATATTCGTGTAAATGTATTTGTTAATGTACTATTTTATTTTTCATAGACTAAATAAATATTTGCTGAATAAAAATAAATAATACAGAATTTGTATTCAAACAGAATTTTTATTCAAACAAATATTTATTACAATTTTGGAATAGTACAAAGTTCAAGCTCTCACTATATATTCAATTTCAATTACAGTACAACTTTGATTACATCACAATTTCACATTTACAGTTGACCTCACTACATATCACCAACACTCGTATTTATCTTCAACTTTATTCCAAATTAAATCCAGCATCCGAGCAATCTGCAAAAATAAATATTGACGCTGTAAAATTGAAAAGGAAATATTTTTGCAGTATTAAACAAAATGTAGATTTTGAAAATAATATTTGCCTCAGTTATTTGGGTTATTCATCATCATTTAATTTTCAATCCATCATACACGAATAGCTTGTGACATACACAGTGTATCACTGTATATGCCACAAGGCCATGCATACCGATATATACACTTGATAAATTTACAGCGACAGGTGAACACATGTCAAACCCAAATTATCGGATTCAACTCAAGTGCAATAAAATAACGTCACAACTTTCAGCACAAGGTCAAATCCGAGCTACAAGCTGGATTCAACTCAGGTGCAATTCAAAAATTAATCCAAATGCAATAAAATGGTCAGAGCATCATCAATGCAACATGATATTACAGTCTCAAGTGAAAATGCTTGATCAAGTCAATGACACCACCTCAACTAAGCACATGTACCAGTAATGCCAGCGAAGACCACAAGCCAATCCTAACAACTACTACAATGAACCAGCAGTATGAAAAAGGGCAGTGGACAGAACAATTGCAAGTATCATACTGGAGAACAAAGGCAATGGTACAACTCAATTCAACTGCAAGCACAACCTCAAACTAGAACAGCATATAAAGGACTGCAACAGGTCAAGAATGTGTACCAAGCAAATGCAACAACCAAAACCATCAATGAACAAGACTACAAGATGAACCAGACTAGGCAGCTAGCATATATGAAACAAAAATGCCAACTGACTCGAATGACTCAAGTGATACAAGAATAATGCTCAATGCACAGCAATACAAAGAGATCAACATCAACCAATGACCAAATTCAAACAATACACACATAGTTTTAAAGATAGTGTAGTCAAGGCTCAGTGGTGAAGCAACAAAACCACAACATCATTTACATCAATGTGAACACATGAACTTCAATTTAGCATGTACATGTGTGGTCAGTGAAACTCAAAGGCCAACAATATTGAAATGGATCGAGCAAGTGCAACAAATAAATATAATGCTTTTCCATAATGAAACAGAGACTTTTATTTTATGCTACAAGAAAATCAAGCAACATATATACAACAAAGATGAACATCAAAATTGCACCAGTATAGTTTCAATGCTGCAAGAATCAAGTAAACATCAATATACATATATGGTGACACAGCAGTATGTTGAAGCAACAGAGCTACTGACCGAAGTCATGGTATCGCATAAACAAATTCTAAGTGACCGAAGTCAAAGTACCAAAGAACTCAAAGCCATGGCAATCAATAAATCAGTGCCGAAGTCAACATTGAACCAAGTTAGTATGTCGAACAAGTCAGAGACGTGGTGGTAAAGAAACGAGCAAAGTCAAAATCGTAGCCGTGCTAACCAAGCCAATAATATACGAATTGAAAATGTCAGAAATCATCACAATCATCAATACAAAATCGAATGGACGAAGACGAATTCAAATAAATGTATACAAACGTAAATATAGGAATTCGACTTCTATAAATTCCATTCATTATCGGCAATTTCAAAATCATCGAGTTCAAATACGAAAATCATTAAAGCACAAACGGATAAATTACTTACCAAAAGCAAACATCGAACTCGATCAAATAGAAGCAGCAGTGAGAAACTCAAAGAAATAGTCGATCGACAAAGCAAAGACCTAATTCATCATTCACTCGAGCATCTATTATCGGCAGCTTCTAATTCATAACCCTAATTTGGAACAAAGGGAACGAAGCCCTAATTTTTAATCAGGAGGAACGAGAGAACAAAGCCGCCATTAACAAAAAGGGAACGGGCCAAATAATATTAAAGGGGCCGTCTATTTTTTAAGTTTATAAGGGCTTTGTGTTTTAAAATTAGGGTTGTTTTATTTTTAAATTGTTTTAAATTTGTATTTCAGTTTTAAACCGTTGTAATTTCTAGTCGTGTGACTAGGGGACAAACTACATGGCGTAATTTGAGAATTCGCAACTTAATGGCTGAGTTGTGGCAGAATTTTGAGCGTAGAGTTAGGTTAGTCAGTAGCGGGTGTCGCGAGTTTACGTGTGTAAGCGTGTGACTACTTAATTTCTAGTAGAAACCTTGAGGGCAGCACGTAGGCAGGGTTTTGCCGAAGCTGGGTAAATTCTGTGTCGTTCTATTTCTGCATTTATTATTCTGCTATTATCTGTGCTGCTATTATTCTGTGATCTGTATTGAAATTATTTTATAAGCTTCCGCAATTAATTTTTATAATTAATAGTATCACCCTATTCAACCCCCTCTAGGGTGAAATCGATCCTACAAGTGGTATCAAAGCTAGGAATAGAAGTCAGCTTTTGTTGTAAAAATTAATTTTTCAAAAATTAGATTTTGCTTTAAAAATTTGAATTTTTAAAATGTCTTCTTTTAATAATGCTTTTGCTGAGGTTCAGTCCATAGTTAGACCACCAATGTTCAATGGTGAATATGCTTACTGGAAAAATAGAATGGAAATTTTTCTGAAAACCATTGACGCTTGGAATTATGTTGAGACAGGTTATAGAACACCAACTATAACTGTAGATAATCAGGAAATAGAGAAACCAAAGGATCAATGGACAGAACTAGAAGATAAATTACAAAATTCTAATGCTAAAGCTATGAATTCTATTATCTGTTCAATAGATCATTTTGAATTTAATCGTGTCTCACATTGTCTAACTGCGTAGGATATATGGCACACACTAGAAGTGACTCACGAAGGAACATCTCAAGTCAAAGAATGTCGTCTTGCCATGCTAAGCAGCGAATACGAGAACTTCACAATGGCGAAGGAAGAAAATGTCAAAGAGATGCATGGACGACTTTCCAATATCGTATACAAATCAAAAGCTCTTGGAAAATCGTACAGATAGTTGGAGTCCGAAAAATCCTCAGAGTCCTTCCACGAAAATTTGAAGCAAAAGTGACTGCCATTCAAGAATCAAAAGATTTGAAACAAATGAAAGTCGAAGAACTCATCGGAAATCTCACCACTTATGAGCTAGAAATGAAATTCAAGGAAAGCATGAAGGAGGAGATACTCGAAAGAAATCAATAGCTCTCAAAGGAACAACTGAAAGTGATGATGATGATGATGATGATGATGGAGCAGCAGAGTTGGAAATGGTAATAAAGAAATTAAAAAGGTGGAACCGCAGATACGGAAATCCAGCTCTAAATCAAAAAATAAAAAGCAGAATAATCAAAGTTTTAGATAACACAGAACATCAAAAAATCATCTGTCATAAGTGCAACCAAACCGGACACATCAAGTCCAATTTTCCTCAAAATCGACGCGACTTTGAAAAGAAATCAAAAAGGATAAGTTTTGCAGCCAAGTGGAATACAAGTGATGAAGATAAGTAAAGCACTAGTAGTGAAAGTGGGAAAGCAGATATGTGCCTTCAAGGAAATATAACTGATAGCGACGATGACGAGCCAAGCGAGGTATCAAAACTCACTCACTCAGAATTACTTATATATTTCCACGAAGTAAATGGCTGTTTTGAACGACTTAGGGAAAAATACACTAAACTTGAATGACAAAAGGATACTTTGATAGAATTAAATGAATAACTTGACCAATTAGTTAAAAACTATCAAAGTAGGATCCCTAAGTGTGATAAGTGTCCAACATTTGAAGAAGAAATTAAAAAAATCAGAAATTAAAATTAAATCGCTTGAAAATGAAATTCTGATTGTAAAGGAAAGTGAAAATACTAGGAGAGAGAATTCTATTAAAAAGTGCACACAATTGTTAAACGAAAATGAATCTCTCAAAACACAAGTCCAACAATAGTCAACGACTTTAGATAAATTTTCAAAAAGTGAAAAATCGTTGAATATTCTATTAGGGAAGAAAACTCTTAATACAGTTAGACAAGGACTTGGATATAATCAATCCGAAAATGTTGAAAGCAAGATTAGTCAAGAAAATTCAATGTGCACAATTTGTAGAAAATATGGACACAATCACAATAATTGTTAGTATAGACCCAAACATGTAAAAACTATACCGATTTGGGTTCCAAAAGGCACAAATATAAAATCTCTCAAAGTTAAACAAATTTGGATGCCGAAAGGAACATATATAAATAGTTTTGGGTATCTACAAAATTATTTTTCAATATATTCTGCCACTAACAATCATGGACCTATAAAAACAAATAGGTCACAAAAATCTTTCATCGTGTAGGTGTGGTGGCAGGCTAAGGAACAACAACAGTGTTCTCTGGATTTTGGCTGTTCCAAGGAAACAACGAGCAACAAAGCAAAGTTCCTTAGCCTAGTACAAAGGTGAAAGAATCACAATGGACAACAACGAAAAATATCGTAAAGGTAAGACATGTAATGGTATATTTATTCGAATGATATATTAAATGTGATAATCTGCACCGTAATCTGAGTTAAATCAGCCAATAACGTGATGACGAAATAATGATGATTTTGATTCTAACTTATTCAAAATTGTTGGCCAATTATATTCTTATGCCAAAAACACTATAAAATTCTCTAGATTCTTTGAATTACTTCATATATATAAGTTTGGGTTAAAAATAGTGTTTTGATTGGATGATAATACATTTGGTTATAATACGGCTAACTTTATATTCACGGTTTTCTGATTATTTACACGGTTTCAATTCAAATTCAAAAGAATGTCATCTAAATTGTTGTTAAAATTGAGTTTGAAATTTTTGGTGCACACTTCATGATTTGGTCGATCAAATTCAATTAATGATAATTTTTGAGTGAAAGAGAAATTCTGATGCAGATTACACTTGTAATCTAGTTGATAGAAAAGTTACTAGAGGAACGTGATTTTAGTTGAAACATTTAGTAACTGCATCATTGTTTCAAGGAAAATATCTGCATATTTTTTCAATTCAAATAATTTTTCAAATAGCAGAAAATTTTCTTATAAAACCCCTTCTAGAAAATCATTTTTGACCTTGTTTTTCAGTTTGGTCATTTTTTAGAAAAAATGATTCTACAATTATTTTTACATATGATTTTAAACGACTACATTGACTAATCAAACTCCCTAATGATTATCAAAAAGATGAATAGTGATTGAAAAAGTGATGAGTGTTGATATTTATTATATATTATGACTCGAGACGGTATAATTAGTAAATTTCTTTAGAAATTTAAACAAGAGTTATAAAAAAATTTTGGTAAAAATTCCATGACCATCTCTATCTCTATCATATTTCTAACGACCATCACTCATCAAAATTCTATATAGTTTGTCGATATATGGTACTTTAAACAGGAATCATTCGTTTTTCATTTTACATTTTTTTAAAAATAATAGAAAAATTTATATAGTAAAAAAAATTATAATAATAAACAAATACCAAAGTATTCACTCTCATTTAAAAGTCCTCATGGTTATGCATGGGTGAATTACTTGGAATTTGTTATGTGCTTCCATGCTCATTTAAAAGTCCTCACGGTTATGCATGTATGGAACGCATATCAAAAATTGATTTTTAAAATAAGCAAGTTGATTCTAATCCCATTTAAAAGTCCTCACGGTTATGCATGGTTAGAAGATACTTAAATTCATTTTTTTTTAAAATAACATAAAATTGGAATACTACTAATCTCATTTAAAAGTTCTAATGGTTATGCATGGTTAGTAGATATTCAAATTCCTGATATAAACATACCACAAATAGACACAACTGTATGGTTTTATATGATGACATCATTCCCATCATTCTAAAAGTGGAATATGCGCATAACAAAATATTTATGATTTTTGTTTGATTTTTTTATTGAAATTTAATATTTATATTCAATTGAGTTTTATTGTTGGATTAATATCAATCACTTTATCTCTACTTTCTCTAACACTATTACTCTTTTGCTGATAACAAAAGGGGGAGAGAAAAGTTAAGATTTTGTCAAATAAAATCAAGCAAAGGTCAAATATTTTCCATTTTGCATCAAGGCTTATTTGCATATTTTTAATTTGTATGCATATATGTAGAGGGAGCTTTGTGTAGAGAGGAAGCATTTAAATAGGGAGAGCAATTAGAGTATATCAATGATCAAATACATTTAACATATTCAAAATCTTAAATATATGTTTGTTATCATCAAAAGGGGGAGATTGTCGAATATGCGATTATATGATTTTTGTTTGATGATAATAAACATATATATATATATATATATATATATATTCGTGTAAATGTATTTGTTAATGTACTATTTTATTTTTCATAGACTAAATAAATATTTGTTGAATAAAAATAAATAACACATAATTTGAATTCAGACAGAATTTTTATTCAAACAAATATTTATTACAATTTGTGAATAGTACAAAGTTCAAGCCCTCACTATATATTCAATTTCAATTACAGTACAACTTTGATTATATCACAATTTCACATTTACAGTTGACCTCACTACATATCACTCACACTCGTATTTATCTTCAACTTTATTCCAAATTGAATCCAGCATCTGAGCAATCTGCAAAAATAAATATTGACGTAGTAAAATTGAAAAGGAAATATTTTTGCAGTATTAAACAAAATGTAGATTTTGAAAATAATATTTGCCTCAGTTATTTGAATTGTTCGTCATCATTTAATTTTCAATCCATCATACACGAACAGCTTGTGACATACACAGTGTATCACTGTATATGCCACAAGGCCGTGCACACCGATATATACAGTTGATAAATTTACAGGGACAGGTGAGCACAGGTGAAACCCAAATTATCGGATTCAACACAAGTGCGATAAAATAATGTCACAACTTTCAGCACAAGGTCAAATCCGAGCTACAAGCTGGATTCAACTCAAGTGCAATTCAAAAATCAATCGAAATGCAATAAAATTGTCAGTGCATCATCAATGCAACATGACAATACAGTCTCAAGTGAAAATGCTCGATCAAGTCAGTGATACTGCCTCAACTAAGCACATGCACTAGTAATGCCAGCGAAGACCACAAGCCAATCCTAACAACTACTACAATGAACCAGCAGTATGAAAAAGGGCAGTGGACAGGACAAGTGCAAGTATCATACTGGAGAACAAAGGCAATGGTACAACTCAATTCAACTGCAAGCACAGCCTCAAACTAGAACAGCATATACAGGACTGCAACAGGTCAAGAATGTGTACCAAGCAAATGCAACAACCAAAACCATCAATGAACAAGACTACAAGATGAACCAGACCAGGTAGCTAGCATATATGAAACAAAAATGCCAACTGACTCGAATGACTCAAGTGATACAAGAACAATGCTCAATGCATAGCAATACAAAGAGATCAACATCAACCAATGACCAAATTCAAACAATACACATACAGTTTTAAAGATAGTGTAGTCAATGCTCAGTGGTGAAGCAACAAAACCACAACATCATTTACATCAATGTGAACACGTGAACTTCAAGCTAGCATGTACATGTGTGGTCAGTGAAACTCAAAGGCCAACAACATTGAAATGGATCGAGCAAGTGCAACAAATAAAATATAATGCTTTTCCAGAATGAAACAGAGACTTTTATTTTATGCTACAGGAAAATCAAGCAACATATATACAACAAAGATGAACATCAAAATTGCACCAGTACAGTTTCAAATCTGCAAGACTCAAGTAAACATCAATATACATATATGGTGACACAGCAATATGTTGAAGCAACAGAGCTACTGACCGAAGTCATGGTATCGCATAAACAAATTCTAAGTGACCGAGGTCAAAGTACCAAAGAATTCAAAGCCGTGGCAATCAATAAATCAGTGCCGAAGTCAACATTGAACCAAGTCAGTATGTTGAACAAGTCAGAGACGTGGTGGTAAAGAAACGAGCGAAGTCAAAATCGAAGCCATGTTAACCAAGCCAATAATATACGAATTGAAAATGTTAGAAATCATCACAATCATCAATACAAAATCGAATGTCCGAAGACGAATTCAAATAAATGTATACGAACGTAAATATGGGAATTCGACTTCTATAAATTCCATTCATCATCGGCAATTTCAGAATCATCGAGTTCAAGTACGAAAATCATTAATGCATAAAAGGATAAATTACATACCGAAAGCAAACATCGAACTCGGTTAAATAGAAGCAGCAGTAAGCAACTCAAAGAAATAGTCGATCGACAAAGAAAAGACCTAATTCATCATTCGATCGAGCATCTATTATCGGCAGCTTCTAATTCGTAACCCTAATTTGGAACAAAGGGAACGAAGCCCTAATTTTTAATCAGGAGGAACGAGAGAACAAAGCCGCTATTAACAAAAAGGGAGCGGGCCAAATAATATAAAAGGGGCCGGATATTTTTTAAGTTTATAAGGGCTTTGTTTTTTAAAATTAGGGTTGTTTTATTTTTAAATTTTTTTAAATTTGTATTTCAATTTTAAACCGTTGTAATTTCTAGTCGTGTGACTAGGGGACAAACTACATGGCGTAGTTTGAGAATTCGCAATTCAATGGCTGAGTTGTGGCAGGGTTTTGAGTGTAGAGTTAGGTTAGTCAGTAGTGGGTGTCGCGATTTTACGTGTGTAAGCGTGTGACTACTTAATTTCTAGTAGAAACCTTGGGGGCAACACGTAGGTAGGGTTTTGCCGAAGCTGGGTAAATTCTGTGTCGTCTATTTCTACATTTATTATTCTGCTATTATCTGTGCTACTATTATTCTGTGATCTGTGTTGAAATTATTTTATAAGCTTCCGCAATTAATTTTTATAATTAATAGGATCACCTTATTCACCCCCTCCCTCTAGGGTGAAATCGATCCTACAATCTGATTATTGTATTTTGTCATTCTGCTGTAAGATTCTATTTTGTTTTCTATATTTCTTCCTTTTTCTTATTCACCCCAGTAACATTTCACCCTTTTGTATGGTTTGAGTCTGACATGTTTGGTTTATCGTCGATCTAAAGTGTACAAAAAGGCGGGATGTTGCAAAGACACTACTTTTCTTGACACCTATTAGATAAATAGGTAGTTGACCCTAAACATGAACTAATTCGATTGCATAAATCATTTGGGTTATTATACCAATGGAGTAACCCAGTCCGTTCATAGCAAGTGAAATGGGTAGTTTTCAAATTATTTTCCTATTTTGATCATAGTGAGCCTATGAAGTAATGGGTTTCTTTAGATCTAACCTATTAGTTATTAATAAAATAATATTTTATTAATATTGTCTTATTCATAATTAATTAAATTTAAGTTAATTAAGTGTGAAATTTGAAAAGGTATGAATGCATCAATATATATATATTTATAATTTAATAGGTGTGATAAACACATGAAATATGTGGCGACTGTAATTTTTGGGTGTGTAAGGATAGGAAAAAATATGAAATTAGATCTAGATATAATAATTTCAAGATCTAAAAAAAAGAGATGAATGGGGCATCATTGTTGATTCCACCTTTCCTCTTTTGCAAACATTTAATTGATATTACACCTCACCTAATCAATAAACAAGGGAAGCAACAAATAGTAACTTGGTCCACACACGCATATTTGGAATTTATATCTACTATATATACATATTCGCTATTTATATGTGCATATTTTATTGCCACTTTAAGTTGTTTGATGAAAAATAAATTTATGAAAAAATTATTTCTAAATTACATGCTTTAACAGTATTAAATATAAATATTGAGATATACATACATACATATATATAATGATTAAGCCAACATAATTCCAACTGAATTCAAAACAAACATCTATAATACATTGCATACATAAATTTAAAATATTATAAAGTTTTAACCTGAAAATAAAAACAAAATTCAAAATATTATAACCAAAATTGCATACATCAAGTCTTTATATTTTAGGATTGATTAAAAATTCAAACAGAAACATCTAAATCATCAAATTATATAATATATTTATATTATTATAGGTAATATTAAAACTTAGTTCATAACTTAAAACATAGTTTTATGCAAACATAAATTTTGGTTTAATTTATCAAGTTAAATGGATCATACCATTTAAAATGCTGTTTGAAGATGTATTACTAATTCTACATTAAGGCGATATAATTTGTATATATAAAATTGTAGTAAGTTTATAATATCTAAGAGACCAAATCAAAATCAGATAATACCTTTCAGACCTGGCCATTAGTGACACTTTGATTTGGAAATCCTTTCTTAGATTCTTAAATCAACACCCAACTTTGCAAGTGAAGGATAAACCATGCAGGATTTTATCATTTGATGTTTTGATTTTTGATTTGATTTTTTTCAGAAGAGGAGCCATGAAATGGCAAACATGGATGGGAGAGTATAAGTGAAAGAAAAATAATTAAAGGAAATTGAACCAAAAGATTTGTTTTAATTGGGAAAATGGAACCTTTCAATTTTTTTAATTAAAACTTCCCTAATTAATTCCACCCCAATCTTCAATCATTCCACACTTCTTTCTACTTGTATATGGATGGCCCTAATTTGCCACCAATATGATGTAAAATATCCATAAACACTTCAAGCCATTATTTCTTATTCAAACCCATTTAAAAGTACATCAATATACATCGATGAGCCTAAATATAACATATATATATATATATATATATATATATATATATATATATATTGAAATAATTACAAATAACCCAAAAATCGTATGGTTTTTCGAGGAATTCAAAAATATGGTTATGAGACTTAGAGGTCTGAATTCAACTAGTGATTAATATTGAATAGTTAAAATATTAACGTTTATACGTCACCTTAGCTAGTGGTGCAACGATCTGGCCGAATTCATCGCTTCTATGTCTTTTCTATAAAATCCAATTTCGTATTTTCTTAACTGATACCTTTAGTAACAACAATTTACAAATGTTCTCTTTATAAGAACTATGTTATTTTAAGATATATGGAATTTAGTATTGGTCAAAATTCCAATACTATCCACGTTCAACTTGATTTTTCAAAAAACGAAGTCCTTAGTTCAATAACAAAATTTACTATTTACTACACTATGTTGGCAAGATATTTTTACTTTGAGTTTACTGCAATTGACCATACTAATATCATACAACCAAGGAGATGAATTCTATGTTATATAGGGCTTCTTATCCAATAGTTCGCTTAGATCCAACTATAGTTGCTCAATGGATCCGCCATGCCATGATTTGGCTATAAGCAAAGTGGAGTATTCAGATTACAGTTTAATAATATTATCAAGTCGAGGAAACTATGTAACATCGTCACATTAAGATTTTATGTTCGATCTAATTATTATCTACCAACTAGAATCTCTCAGATGAGTCATGCCATAGTTATCTAGTAACTAAAAGCACATAATCCCTTAGTGCCCTAATAGTCATAAGTAATACACTGTCCAACATTTGGAGAGTGTTACACACTCAACTCTCAACGAATGAATCAATATACTTTTCTCAAAACATCTTGAACAGGCATATTTAAAACAAAATATCATTTTATTTTGTTATTAATTACTCACAATTGTAACTATTTGCAACAACAATCACATAACATTTCATTTAAGTTTCTTATTATATAATTTTAAATCAATTACCTAATTAAGCATATAAAGAAAAGAAAATCATCTTTACCATAAACAAGATTGACTACAGAGTTAGATATATATAAAAAACTATATAGTAACATAACTGCCCATAGGGCATGCCACTGACTCTTTCAATCTCCCACTTGCACTTGGGTCAATTATGGAATATTAAACCCATCCCTTTAGCCAGTTCAAAACCGATTGACCTAGTTCCTTAGTGAATGGATCTGCTGTATTGTACAACGATCTACTCTATCAGCCAGCATTTCTCCATCATTGATAAACCACCTTTATCATGTGTAAATTTCGGAGCATATGTATAGACATCTTATGAGCACTAGTTCCTTTCACAATCTTCATCATTGCATTATTTTCAAAAAAGAAGTCATGAGAATCTCAATATTTGGAATCACCCCTAGCTAGGTTGCATTTATATTATATACTGCATTTATTGTAGCATTATTCAAGGCAATGTACTTTTCTTTTCAGTTGAATCAATAACCACCTTTTGTTTAGAAAATTTCAAACATAAAGCTCTTAACTATGGTTGAACATGAATTTAGAATTGACACACTACATTTGATACCACTTATGAAGTTTGAGTCTAAACACTCCTTCATAAGGAATTCTATGTTTCCATAAACAATACTCTAGTGTGTCATAAATACTTGAGAATGCTCTTGAATACTGTTTAATGTATTAAATAGGGTTTTATACATCAAATATATAAGAGAAATATGATACTATAGCATTGTAACATATATAATTATTCCTATTGCCAACACATAAGAAATCCATCTCATATGATCCATTTCAAATATTTTGAGTGGTGTCTGAGTATATCATTTGGGACAATCCTAATACCCTTACTTACAGTTTTTGAAATATTTTAGTACTCTTAATATTTTTTCTTATAGACACACGCTTCATTATCATTTGACTGAAAATCGAACCATTTGATTTTTTTGTAAACTTATTTTCTCAACTTCGACACTTGTCAAACGATACTATGGCATTGGTTCGTGGATCTTATCAAACCCTTATAAACATAATCGTCGCTTCCACTAACATCATGGCATTTTGGTTATCATGTGTAAACAGTCTATTCTAAATCAATTTAGAATTTCTATTCCAACCAAGATGTACAAAAGTTCAAGGTCATATTAGGCAACAATTTTGCAAGTAGAATCTGAATTAACTTAAGTATGTTGACTAATGAATCTGTTACGCTGATTTCAACAATTGAAATTTACAACACTATTCTCACCAATGTTGCTTACTATATTCCAACTGCATTAGTCTTCTTTTTGAAGACATACCCACGACCGATGGATCATATCCTTATGAGTAATACTGTTGAAATCATATTTTTATAATATATTTGAATTTTTGAATTTTAGAATCATGCCATATACTAGAGACTTTACGTTTTATAGGTTATTGGCAAGTTTGGAATTGCTACTCTAACAATTTCTTTTCTCGACGTTGATGAAACACATAGTTTCCCTTTAATGTGTAAGAATTTATGTTACCACTACAATGAGTTGTGTATGTTTTAGGCTCGATTAATTTCTTTTCATCCTACATAATAAGATTCCATGTTAGAGTATCTGGGTTGTATCCGATATGAATTTTTGGCTTATAAAACTTTTGAACATAATTTAAATTAGTCACCCATTATTAGTTGGTCCTAAACTCCTTTGGGGTTGATTACAAAAGATCCGACATGATCGACTTTTATGTCAAGCTTCTCGACTCACACAGCCTATCAACTCTTTGACCTTGGATATATAGGAATTGCATGTTAGTAAGATTTTTCGCCTTACAGCACTCAAACTGATGATGGATTAATTATCATACTAATTACCCTAACAGTTTCTGAATTAGCAAAATTAAATGGTATTAAATTTGTCATTAAGTAGTGATTACGTCGATGGATGCTTACAATATTAGGTAGTTGCACTTTAGCTATTTGTTAAAATGTAAAATCCAACTAATATTTAATTTTGACACAAATAAGGTAAAGGTTAGTACAAAAAATTAGGTAGGTAAATAACAAAGTGCAGAAATAGTAAAGAACACAAGGAATTTACGTGGTTCGAATGTTAAGGAATCCTACGTCCATAAGGAAAATTACTCTTTCTTTGTTTTATATTCTTTGGTACAGATTTCAATGGTAGAGAGTATAATGAAACCTTAAAAGTTTCAAAAAGTGAAAAGAGTCAAAGAATGTCCACTTCTTGCTGTAGTGCGTTTTCTGTTTATAGTATGGTGGCATAAGCTAATCGTCAAAATCTATCTCTTTACGTTGTTTTTCAGCCTTTAAATCTTGCCAGGCGTCGTTTATCCACGCTGTCTGTTTGATATACCCGGATCGTTGACATGTTTTTGGTGGAAAGTTTGAGGTGAAGGTGAGAAATGCTGAAATCGTGGTGGGAATATTTGAAATCATGGCAGGAGACTTCAAATTTGAATTGGCTTTGTATATGAGTCCTTGGGAGGACAGTAAGAGTAAATCGTTGGTTTTAGGGCACTGCCGACTTGTTAGGAGCAAGGCTGCATCGATCGATATGCGATACTTATACGATGTTGCGGTGCCTGTCTGATATTGAGG
Organism: Allium cepa; assembly: GCA_030765085.1. Taxonomy (NCBI): domain Eukaryota; kingdom Viridiplantae; phylum Streptophyta; class Magnoliopsida; order Asparagales; family Amaryllidaceae; genus Allium; species Allium cepa. The sequence goes on along the minus strand of CM060940.1, from coordinate 130,814,523 downwards.
TGCAATCATCTCGAGCTGCTTTGGTCTTCACGGTGCGTGATTTTCTTAGCCTGGAAGTTAGTTTAATATATGTGTAAACGTGATCTGAACCGACTACAATCTAAGATGATTATGATCATAGTTTCCCTTGTTGCATGAGTTGTTGACGTAGGCGATTTATATCTTTACTATCTATCCATAAGTGTAGATCTGCGTTAGGACGTTGTTTGAGTGGCTCTGAGTATAGCCCTTTGGGATGCTTCCAACCAAGTTTGGTACTGCTTAGGTAGCCGTCAGTACATACAGTATAGATCCGCTTTCGAAGGTATTAACAAATTTTAAGTTTTGGGGATTTTGATAGTGCGATATGATCATCCTTGTATGTTGGTTTTTGCAGAGCTTTTTTATTAGGATGTGCCATACTTTGACATATCCAAAACAAATTCTAACATCACTATGCAGTAACTGTGCTTTACCTTGGCCCTGTGTGCTGTGGACTATTTCTTTCTCCCTGTAACTATGTCAGATTTGGATTTAGTAACATAATGTAATATTGAAACTAAGGAACGGACGCAGATCTGATATCTTTGTGGCTTGTCTTATGAGTACAATATTTGATTTCATTGCGACTTCTTTATGCAATTCTTGCCCCCTATGCCTATAGAGATCGCATATCAATGTAGATTTGTCTTTACTCATTCTCGGTCTTCACATCCTAAGAGGTGTTATTTGGACGTTGTCTTTCATTTAATCTTTGCCATGTGCTCGGCACATTCTGTCCCACCATTTAGGGGCAGGTCTTTGTCATTCATATGTAGTGTGGTCAGTACAACTATCGAACGATGTCTGTGACTTGTAGAAAATTATTTATTTAGTTTAGCACCATCATTATCATTCCTGAGATTGCTATTGTCATTCACATGATGTATTGTCAGTAAGCTATTGAATGACGGTGGTGCGCTGTGAAAAGTTGCTTACTTTTTAGTTTAGCATCACCATTTTCATTTCTAAGATTGTCGTTGTTGTTCATATAATGTGTTATCAATACGACTATTGAATGACAACAGTGAGCTATGGAATGTTATTTGTTCGTGCGTCTGGTATAGCTTCCCTGCTATTTGGAGGAGGACCGAGTTTTGACTGTGAAGTTAGGTCACGTATATGCAACCTTATCATGCACAGGTTTTTGTCCCGATTTAGCTGTTTAGTATGCATACGTCCAGCATGCTATGTTAACCACATTAACATATAAAGGTTTTTAGACTGGTTCAGGCCATCCAGTATCCCTACGAAAAGTTTAGTTAAGAAGCCAAATTACGTTATAAATAGCTCTGTTTTGATAACTAGTTTGAGCAATCTAATATCCCTAGATCTACATGATTATTTAGTTATGTCAAAGAATATTAACATAGAGAGATTTTTATATTAGTTCAGACCGTCTAATATCCCAATGTCCAGTTTATTATACTATTACTTTTTTATAATAATTACTACATACATTACATAAATGATGTAGATAATACAAAGTAAGGTTTGAGGTGCTCTGAGCTCCAAGTCCTCGAAACTAGATTGACATTTGGTCTTGACAGTCGATATGCCCCATTTGCTAAAACTTTTGCTATGACTAACTGACCTTCCCAATTTGGAACAAGCACTCCATCTACTGGATCCTTTGCATTGGCCCTTACCCATTGCAGCACCAAGTCCCCTTTGTAGAAATTTCTTTATTTAAGTCCAACGTTAAAATGTCTTGCCATCCGTTATTGGTATGCGACCGATACTACCGCTGCCTCGTCCCTTCTTTTCTGAATGAGATCCAAGGTAGTTTCGTTCAATTTAATGTTCTATTCTGCTGTATATGATATTCTTCTATGATATGGGACCTCCACTTCGACATGAAGCATGGTCTCGTATCCATAGGTTAGTGAAAACAGAGTATGGCCTATTGGAGATCTGGTTGAAGTTCGGTAGACCAAAGTACTAAAGATAGCTCTTTTGCCACTTTCATTTGCTTTATGTAGCCTTTTCTCAAGTAGCTTCTTGATGATTTTGTTTCCAACATCTACCTACCCATTTGCTTATGAGTGAGTGAATGAAGAGAAACTTTTTATTATGCCATTCTTCTCACAAAGCTCTTAGACTCTTTACTTTCAATCTGGGTGCATTGTTAGAAATGGTATTATGGGGAATCCCATATCATGTGAATATGTTCCTCACCACTAAAGTGCTTATCCTCTTCGTAGTGATCGTGGCTGAGGTTCATCCTTTACCCACTTAGTGAAGTAGTCTATTGCCACTATGGCATATTTAGCTCCTTTTGACATTGGAAGTGGTCCTATCAGATCTATGCCTCATATATCAAATGTCCATGGACTTGCAAGTGGGATGAACTCATGGGAAAACTATCCTAGGATACTTGCAAGTCGCTGACATCTATCGCACTTCCTTACAATTTTCTTTGCGTCTGGAAGCATCATAGGCCAATAGTATCCATTCTTCGGTAACTTGTTTCCCCCTAAGTGATCTTCGCATTGGACCTTATGTACATTGCACACGACCCGTACCATCTCTTCTTTGGTAATGCACCTATTATAAGGGGTTGAATGCCCGCTCTTGTATAATGTGCCATCAAAGAAGGAGTACTACAGAGCCTGGTATCTTATTTTTCGAGCTTCACTCCTGTTGGAGGGTAGGGTTCCATTCAACAGGAATTGTTTGATGGGAGCCATGTAGTTATTCTCCTTGGTGTGTTGAGGTGCAGGTTCATCTAAGGGCTGTTCTCGATTTTCTGCTGTCTCCTAAACTCGTGCTCTTTGAATGGTAGCCTGCTGGGCTTGAGTTAGGTCCAGTATTTGATTTGGTTTGCTTCTATTATACTTGGCTCTGCTTGATGCTTGATTGGTATTGCCTTCATTTCATTAGCCACTTTAGTACTAGAAAGTTTTGCTAAGGAGTTGTGGATGAGTTATTTTCACATGGACCATATTTGGCTAAGGTCGGTTCCTTTGCTTGGTAATTGCCTTGCATCTTGGTTCACAACTAATTGGAAATCATCATGAATTTTAATGTGAGTTACCTTCATTACCTAGGCCATTCTTAGGCCTGCGAGGAGAGCCTCATATTCTGCCACATTGCTGGTTGCTTTAAAACCGAGCCGCACTACTCCATATAACTTCTACCTATTCAGAGTGATTAGTATATACCCAAATCCTACCCCTATTCATTCGATGCTCCATATAAACAACTACCAGAACTGTAGTGCGTTTGCTTCTTCCTTGTATTGAGATCCTACTGGTAGCGTGCACTCTAGGATGAAATATGTAGGCTGTCCTTTGATTGCCTTTCTAGGACAATAGGTGATGTCGTACCGACTAAGCTCAATCGCTCATTTTAATAAGTGGCCTGATGACTTTGGCTTATGTAGTATTTTCCTGATGGATTTGTCTATGAGGATCTTAGTGGGATGTGCCTAGAAATATGGCCGCAAATTCCTTGCTGTAAGGAGCATGTCTTTATGCCAGCATTTTAATGACCGAGTATTTTAGTTTTACTCCTGACAGTCGCTTGCTTATGAAGTAAATGGGTCGCTGGGTCCCTTTGTCTTCTCTACCCCTGCAGCACTAATAGCATTATCAATTACTGCTAAATAAATGTACAAATCCTCACCTATCACTGGTTTTGATAATATGGGAGTATTGACCAGATGCTCCTTTAGGTTTTGGAATGCAACTTTGCACTCCTCAGTCCATTCGAAGTTTCACCCTTTCTTCACTTGGCCCAAGAACGAGATGCGATTGTCTGTTGTTTTGGATATCTATTTGCTCGGTGCTACTATCCCTACCGTTTAAACTCATTTGATCCTTTGGCCTCTCTGGGACTCCCATTCTTCTTATGGTATAAATTGTCTCAAGATCTGCTTCAACGCCTCATACGCTTACTATATACCTTAGGAACTTGCCTAACTGGATTGCGAAAGTGCATTTCAGAGGGTTTAACTTCATATTGTATTCTCTTTGGACTTCAAATGTCTGATCTAAGTCTTGGATGTGGCTTGATGTTTTCTTAGACTTAACCAACATGTCTTTACATATACCTTAATGTTCTTTCCAATCAGTTCTGCAAACATCATGTTAAACAGCTTCTTTTCATTCTTGAGCCCGAATGCATAATATAATCCTTTATCTATCGCAAAACTAGTACGCTCCTGATCTGGCTCAAACACAGCTACCTGATTATACCCATAATGTGCATCCATGAATGAGAGCACTTCATGTCCACTGGTCGTGTCTACTAACTGATCAATTTTAGGTAAGGGAAAGCTATCCTTTGGGCAAGACTTATTGAGATTGGTGAAGTCTATACAAGTTCTCCATTTTTTGTTAAGCTTCCTTACAAGTACTGGATTGGCAATCCATTACGAGTAGTACACTTCATTAATGAATCCATTATCTTTCAACTTCTTAATTTTCTTATGCAGCGCGTTGTATCTTTCCTGGTCTAGGGTTCTTTGCTTTTGTCTGATCGGATGTACATAGGGGTCAATGTTGAGTGCATGATAGATAATGGTCGGATCCATTCCTGCCATATCTAAGTGTGTCTATGCGAATACATTTGTTGATTTTTTCAAAAAGTCTACCAGTTCAGCATAGGCATCTACACTAAGGTTCTTTTCGATTTTAAGAATCTTCATGGGGCCTTCTGGATCTATTTGTACAGCTTCGAGATCATCTACCGGCTCTAGCTCTTTCTTTAATGCCCCTACTCTTGGGTCTATCTGACTTTCTGTTTCCTCTTCTGGTGGCGAGTTTACCGAGGATGCCTATATCTAGGCTTCTTATGAAAAGTACTGTGCATAAATTAAATTACACTCATCAGTTCGATCATGTGCATATTTGTTCTTTCTTCTTTCTTCGTTGATTTCAAAGGCATGGATTATGTGCTTTTACGTTAGTTTGGGTACTAGTATCGGAATAGTTTTATGAATCGTTTTTTCTTCTTTTTTCTTATTTTCATTACAAATATTAGAAGAGACACCAAAATAATTTCGAACAATTTTATTTCCAATAATATGGTTTACATTGCATAATTCTATAATTAAAACTTGTTCGCCTCTTATTTTACCTACTCCCGCAAAAGTGTTAAACTTCATAAGCAGATCTTTCTAAGACACGATTGCTTGCATTTCCCCGAAGGCATTGTATGGTGAGGGTTGGTGAAATGAATAAGAAGCTCATATAGAATGACTTGTGCAGTTGGGTAGTTCCAGTGGTAATAAGCAAATATGTTCTATCTGTTGGGATGGTAGGAATGTTATTGAAGCCAAAGATCAGTTTCGAAATATGTTTTAGGATTCGTGGTGGAAGCCTCATTTGATTGTATGCAGACTTGAAGTTGACATTGACTGAGTTCCCTGAATCAACAAAGATTTTCTTCATAGTGCAGTTTGATATTTGCATAGTAATAATGAGTGGGTCTTGATAAGGGAAGACAATTCCCACCGCATCAACTGCCGTGAATGTTATCTCCGGGGTAGCCTTTCGTTTGGTATAGAAAATGGAACTCTACTAGACTTTCGTCTCTTGCATGTACCTCTCTTGTTCTTTTTTATTCACATCCGTGGAGTGTGGACCCATATGGATTGATGCTATCAGGTTAGAGGGGTTCCCAACTTGATTCTCATTTGGGTATTGAGTCAGATTTCTTGTTCCGCCTTCACCGTGATTCTTCTAAAATTTTCCTAAGTATCCTTTCTCTATTAGCCCCTCTATTTCGTTCTTCAGATGTCGGCAGATGTCGATATGATGACCATTGGCTTGGTGGAAGCAGTAATATGCCCCTTCTAGGTTCTGTCTTGGTTTCTTCCCTTTTTTGGTCACGTTGTAAGCAAGTTCTATTCCAGTCATCTCGTATCTGACAAGGAGTGTGAATGAGTAGGGTTTCTTTTATGAAGCTAAGTTCCTTTTATCTCTTTGTTAGCGGGTGATATCCCTCTGCCCTCCTTTTCTTATCATGGCTAGGGGCATAAGACTTCTAAATCTATGTAGTGAAACTAGTTTTTTCCATCCGGACACGACCACTGGCTCTTTCATAGAAATTCTTCATACCGTGGGATAACCTTTTGCTATTGTTCTCCCACATTAGGGTCCCTCTTGTAATCCTAACATGGGCTACCATTAGTAAAGCTCCTTTATCGCTTACTCCAATCCTGAGAGCTTCGGACTTGCAATGCTTAATAAAATTACGCAGACTCTCATTCTCGCCATGCTTAACGTAGGACGTCGTGTTTACATCAGGTGAAGCTTCTCTTTTGGAATTGAACTGTCTTAGAAAGTCGATAGATAGCTATTGATAGGAGCAGACCTCTTTTGCTCCAAATCTCCTAAGCATATTAGTGCAGTTTCGTCTAGGTAAACTGGGAAAAATTTGAATCTAGCCAGGCTTCCCAATTTCAAAACGTCCATGTGGTATTCAAATGTACAGAGGTGAACATTTGTATTTGTAGTCCCATTAAAATTTTCAATTAATGGGGACTTGAAGTTGTTATGGAAGTCTACTTTGATGATAGTCTCGCCAAATGGGGAAGATCCTTCCTCCTTAATCTTCTCCGCAGTTTCCAATTTGAAAAGTTTAGCTAATTACTCTACACGATCTTTTAACTGGCAAACTTCATCTTATCTTGGTTCTTACTGTGATGATTCATCTTTGAACAATAAGGTGGTATCATCCTCTTCCAAAGCAGATCGAGTTTGTTTCTTAAGCCGTAGAGGGTTAATGTTGGCTGGTTTTGTGTTGATTTGTGGATTTGCTTGGGTCTTGCCTTTCGGCTTGATATTGGTTCTTAAGCTAGCATCACCGTTCCCATCCTTGGAAGTGTCGTTATCGTTCCCCTACTTAATAGCCGACGTAGTAGGTGAACGAAGGCAGTGAGCTGTGGACCGAGGTGGAGTGGACGGTCTTTGGGCAGTATGATGGACCACAATTTTCTCTAGCCCTTTCATCCATTGGTTAATTTGGTTTGTGAATGATTGGAATATGGTCAGAAACGGATCTGCGGGGACTTCAACCGAAGCTTGCGCTTTACTTTTGGGCTTTTTAGGTTGTGAATAACTTGTTGGCAGTTTTTGAAGCCAAGTGTAAATGTTCTTTAACAGAAGGGACAGTTGATTTAGTGGGATTCATGGTGTGTGGAATAAATGTGGGTAAAGTTGTACTAGATGCAGGAAATAAACGGAGGTTACCCCTTCTTCTAGAACAAAAAATATTAGTAAGATTTTTCATCTTACAGTACTCAAACTTATGATAGAGTAATTCTCGTACTAATTAGCCCAATAGTTTTTGATAGAAAAATTAAATGGTATTAAATTTGCTATTATGTGGTGATTATGTTGCTAGATGCTTACACAATTAGGTGGTTGCCCTTTAAATGTTTATTAAAATGTCAAATACAGCTAATGTTTAATTCTGATACAAATAAGAAAAGCTTTACAACTAAAAGTTAGGTAGGTAAATAACAAAGTGAGGAAATAGTAACATAAGGAATTTATATGGTTCAGATGTTAAGAAATCTTACATTTATAAGGGAAATTACTCTTTCTTCCTATTATACTCTTTGGTATGGATTTCAATTGGTAGAGAGTACAATAAAATCTTTAAACTTCCAAAAAGTGGAAAAGGTCAAAGAAGGCCCCTTCTTGCTACTATGCTTTTTCTATTTATGACATGGCAGCGCACGGGGATCGCCACAATCTATCTCTTGCCATTGTGTTTCAACCTTTAGTCCCTACCAAGTGTCCTCTATCCACGTTGTCTGTTTGATATATCCGGATTGTTGACATATTTTTGGCTGGAAGTTTGAGGTGAAGGGAAAGCTCTTGAAATTGTGGTGGGAACATTTGAAATCGGGGCAGGAGACTTCAAATTCGAATTGGCTTTGCATATGAGTCCTTGGGAGGGCAGAAAGAGTTGCTCGTTGGTTTTGGGGCACTACCAACATGTTAGGAGCGGGGTTGCACTAGTTGATATGCAATATTTATATGATGTTGCGATGCCAGTCTGATGTTAAGGTACATTCATCCTGAGCTGCTTTGGTCTTCAAGGTGCATGATTTTCTTTGCTTGGGGGTTAGTTTAATATATGTGTAAACATGATCTAAGTGACTGCAATCTAAGCTAATTGTGATTGTTGAATGAGTTACTGACAAGGGTGATGTATATCTTTGCTATCTATGTGGATCTGGGTTAGGACGTTGTTTGAGTGGACCTGATTGTAGCCCTTTAAATGCTTCTGACCCCATGCGATACTACTTAGGTAGCCCTTAGTATGTGCGATGCAGATCCGCTTTGAAGGTGTTAACAAAAAATAAGTTTCGAGGATTTTGATAGAGCAATCCGATTGTCCCTGTAATTTTGTTTGTGCATAGCTTTTTGATCAGGATGTGTTGTACTTTGACATATCCAAAACAGTTTCTAATATCGTTGTGCAGCATCTATGCTTTGCCTTGGCCCAATGTACTGTGGACTGATTCCCATTTCTTGTAACTATGTCAGATTTTGGATTTAGTAACATAATGTAATATTGAAACTACGAGATGCGCACAGATTTGATATCTTTATGGCTTGTCTTTTGAGTCTAGTATTTGATTTTATTGCAACTTCCTATTTTTTGGCTGCAATTCTTTTGCTTGGATCAAGTGCCACGACCGTAGGTTGGTTTTTTGTGCAATATCAATTAGATCGCTTCAACTTATTCTCTTTTCATCTTAACTTTTATTGCGAGGGCAATTCTCTTGACTCGGTACCGTATTTAATTCCCTTTTAACATAGTTTAAGAAGTACAGATATAACGGTTAGTATCTTGTATGTTGTAAATAGTGCTTTAGATGAAATTAAATTAACATTAGTACTTACTCTTAAGTACATATCCTTATAGAAAGAAGTTAATCTAACATCACTCATCATTAACCATACTTTGTCCAACAATGTCAAATTACTCCTTATCGATACATCGTTATGCATCATAGGGACAAGTGACTTTGAGATTGAATTTTATTCATTTTTAGGTACTTTGGACCTCTTTCCAATATACTTACCCATTAGATCAAATCAAATAGTTTTATTTTATTTGCATGTTATGCATTCTGCTTCCATTTTAAATTCTATGAATTTATCAAAGTTATACTACTTGTGTATCCAATACAAATGTTCATATCTATGATAATTTATCGGTAATTTAACAAAATAAGTGGATCTATTTTGGTATCAGTGGACATTCTATATGCATCCATCCAAAGAGTTCATTAAGTCTTTCGCCATTCCCACTAAATGGGTGTTTTGCCTTCAATTTTTTGAGTATAGTTTACCAGTTTCATTTGATTCATATCATATAATCAAGGAATTATTCCTCAAACATATGGCCTGATCTATAATTCCCAATTAATTGTTAAAATTTTAGATACTTCTGTATTTCCTATCGCCGCATCACTAATGTTATAAAACAAGTACCACTACAGATTTGTTTTATAACAAGTATTCATAATATAACAAAATAAAGCTATATTTATTTTCAGACAATAGTAAAAACATTTATTATTTCATAAATAATATTTGGTATATATGCGAAAGCAATCTTTTGTATCTAGGTGCATCCACCAATAAATGTTATATGCTAAGCTCTCACTATTTCTGCCACTACTACAATAGTGCATGAAACATGAAGCTCCATCAACAACTTATTATGGACTATTTATTTCATCCATTACAACTTATTTGCAGCTAAGAGTTTTAAATCAAATATCTTAAGCTTAAATAAATAATCCTTGTTGAAAACAATTTTCTATAAGTGAATCACATTTGGAATGTGAATTAGATTTATAATTCCATATTAAGTATCTACTAGTATTTTATACAAATCTCACTTTCGATTGCTCTTCATGAAGTAGAAGTGGCCTTTTACTCCCTTCATCCCAATAGTGCCTATTTTAAGTACACTGTCAAACATTTCCTTTCCTTTCTAATTAGTTGAACCATCCAAAAGGAAATTTACTACAAGACCGCATCGAACACTTTACAAAAGTGGATTTGAACATCCTTAATATTTAGAATATCATATAGGTTGCACTTAGGTAAACTGATCACAACTGAAGTTTCAGTGATCTAATTCCTAGGTCGGTCTTTGGTCCTTGGTCTTTTGTTGTTTTCAACATAACAATATTCTTATTATATTCAATCGCATTGAATATATATGATCTTGAAATATGGCTTGCTTTCTCATTTTGAATGTACCTATTTAATCAAGATTTTGTATTGTATGAACTTGACTGTTCACCACACAATTTTTGTGTGTCATCTAATATGGATCCAAGATCCATATTCTTATAATTTTTAAAACTCAAAATTAGTAATAATGTACAGTCTCAGATAAATAAACACTTAAGTGGCCAAGGTATGAATATTTTGGTTTGTTACGTAGTTTAGCTCATGCATAGGCCTTAAAGCGACAACATGCCAAATGATTAATTAGTAGGTATATTTTATATTCATTCGTTAATCCTTATTTAGTATATTTGTAATGACCCAGAATTTCAGTCATTCGAATTTGGAATATATAATTAATTTTGAAATATTTAGAAGTTAATTTTAATAGTTGAATAACTTATACTTCAAATATAATAATTTATTTGATAATTAAATTGTTTAATTTAATATTTGGAATTTTCTAAATAATTAAATCTTGAATTTAATGCGAATGAAAAATAATTTCAAAGTTGATTTAAATTCTATTTAAATTAGAATGGATATAGTAAAATTTTAATTTTGATTTAAAAATAATTAAACTGATTTTGGAAATTACTTGATTTAACTAATGTGTAAGAAATAGTTTTTTGGGCACTAACTTGGATTTCGACGAAACTAGTATCATTGAATTCTTAATAGTGAATTATTATATGCTGTCAAATTTCGCAATGATTGGATGTATCGTTTAGTCGTGCGAATTCGAAACGCGTAGAAGTTAATTAAAGGAATTTTAATTAAAATAATTTGATTTTGAAAATCTATCTTTTGAATATGATGGAATTAGCTCGCAGTACATATTTCATTGTGTTCGGAATAGCGGTATAACATATAGAATGCCAGGCAGTATGCTTCGTATGGAGTTCGAAATTTTCATGGATGTATAGTGCCATGGAAATTTTCTATAAATAGCCCTAAACTTTCTTCCATTTGTCAAAACCCTAGCTTCTACTTCCAGCCACCATTAAAATAAAACTATCCAACGACCGTGGTTGATCAGAGCCTCTAGTGGCCGAATTGGCCAACGAATTTAACTAGGGAAATGTAGAGCACAACCATACAAAGCTAACCAACTGTTAGATGGAGCTATCTTTGACCGAGGTAGCTTCAATCGGCCTCCGTTCGCTGCTGTAGTTTTGGGTTCTCGTGCGCGATTCGTGTGCGCCTGCATGTTGTTGGGGCTCAATGAAGGGGAGGCACACGATGACGCGTCATAGTCGGCGGCAGCGATTGACGACGTGGGTGGCTGGTGATGGCATCGTACGTGGGGCACGATCGATGCAGGAAATAAAAAATTCACACCTGGAGATGCTCGTGCATGCAAATGTGAGGGAGGAGGGAAAGGAGAAAAAGGTTTACTTTTAAACTTACTTAATTTAAGTTAATTAAATTTTAATGATATCAAATGTTTATAAATTAGTAACTTTATCGTACGAGGTCTGTTTCGAGCATGATAAGTTGCATTCGTATCAGCAAGCACTATGCTATAGAGTTGGATTAGATGAATTCCGAGCTTGTTGGAATTTTGAGTTAAATTGAATGACTGTTCAATTTTAATTCAAACCGAAGCGCTTAGGCGATTTCTGGAACTTTTGTCAGCAAACTCACCTCTCTGGCCTGCTTATATTTTTATACAAGTGGGAATAATTTTATTTATGTTTATCGTTGTTTGTTTGGAAGATATACTATATATATTAGCTGGTTTGGATATATATTCCCGTCTATTGGAGTGGATGAGAACCCATTACGTTCCCATGTAAGAGTGGATGACCATTTGTATGTGAATCCCCTCGAAGTAGTTAATTTATATTTGATTTTATGTTGTCTGTGATGTAGAAGATAGGTTTGAGGGATCCAAAATATTTCTCACCAGTGTTGATTTTACTTTTCATATATATGCTGATATATGATGTATTAGATGCCACATTGATATTTTTGATATAGTTTGACTTAGTTAGTGCTATGGTAGCACTGGCCTAATTTTTGATATCTTGAAATATTGAAATGATGATTTTGATTTAAGATGGATTCCGTAGTAATTTTGAAAGTATAAATATGTTTTAATAATTTTCAAATTATTAAAAGGAATGAACTTATTTTTAAATAAATAAAAAGTTATGATTTTTATTTTATAAAAGTATAGTTTTAATAAATACTTTCAGTAGAGATTTTTGAATAGTTTACAAAAAGGATTTATAAAAGTACATTTTATAAATAAAGTAAATGGATTTGAAGATATTTAGTAAATGGATTTGAAATTGTTTAGTAAATAGATTTGAAGTTATTTGGTAAATGGATTTTATAAATAAATTTGGTTTACAAAGAAATGGTTTTATAAGTGGATTTTAATATTAAAATTAGTTTTTATATAACAATGGATTTATAAATAAATAAAGTAATTTTATAAAATGGAAGTTTTATAAAATAGAAGTGAAATTAATAAACATAGTTTATAAATATGAAATGATTTATGTTGGGATTTAAATATGGATTTTTATTTGAGGGAATGTTTGGAAGAAATATTTTAAAGAAGTAATGTTTTTAAAAGTAATTTATCTTTTTAAAAGGCATGCTTTGGGAAGTAATGGTTTTAAATGGAATTTAATGGTTTTGAAAGATGTTTTAAACGAGTTATGCATCTAAAACATAGATTTCAACATTCATTGTTGTGGTGGACGTTTTTCGAGAAGTAAGGTAGGTATGGACTATAACATTGTTGTTATAATAAGTGATTTCCAAAAGGAAATGTTTTATATAGTATACAAGATTTATATATATATATATATATATATATATTAATTAATCAAATCCCTATACTATTGCTTTGGGTTATCATAATGATGTTTTACGCAACATTCGTTTTGAAATGATTTTGTGGATATATCTTTATACAGATAATTTGAAGCAAATATTTGGAGAATTGATTAAAATTAATAAAGGATTTATTTAAATAGGCCAGTGACTGCTTACGGTGATAGATATTATTGTTTGCTTTGATAGTTAAATGACCAACTATCAAATATTGGCTTTTTTATCATTGTTGATCTGGAGAGACTAGGGTCGGATTTATCCAAGAACCACTTTGGATCAACGTATATGCATTCGAATGTGCTGGTTCGGAGGACACCGATATTTGGGATTTTCGTAGTGAGGGACTACTTGTTGATCGTTTGAGGATAAACTCTCAATGTACATATAGCAACAGTGGTCTCTTCATTATAAAATATCCAATGCAAGGAATAATCATTACTAATCCTAATGGTAATTCCCGACAGAATGTGGTGGGAGAGTGCCTTTGGTTTTTCCTATTCCTGGACAACTTGTATGGATGGATGTTTAACATTGTATTTTTGGGATTACATCGTTGACTTTTATAAACGTACATCTGTTTGGTGGTGGATATGGCAACCTCTCTTAGCTTAATACCTTTCTCTGAGACGTACGAGCTTAAAGGTTGTATGTTTGTGAAAGTCAATAGTGATCGAAGGAATAGAAATGTGGCATTCAAAGTGGTATGTGCTATGTGAATGGTAAACGTTACCTCAAGCCTCACACCTTGGAATGACCAAAACAGGGTAGATGCAGCAAGGCTATGTGGTTCGCAATCATTATAATATGATCGTCCCCATCTAGATATATTTATTGCCACTATGACGTTTGGGTTTTAATTTATTATGGATGAATGCTATGAGGGCCCTCAGATCGGTCGGCAATGATCGGGGTGATGACATATTCGGTACTATCTACATAAGAGGTATACTGGTCTTGTGTTGGTAGAGGACCATCGGTTGGACCTTAGTACATTCCTCTAGAGATGTACTGCTGGAAGGTAGTCCCTTCACTTGGTCATTTGTAAGGAAATCCATTCTCCACTACGTGCCTGCCATTTTGCTTGTAGAGCCTAATATGTTTGAATTTAATAATGGTAACAATAGCGGCTAAGATTAATATTATTTATATACTAGAAACTACTATAATATAATAGGATTTGATATGAAATGTTTTAGTTATCGTAAGGTAAAAACTCATCCATATTTATGTGTCAGCATGGTCTTACAAGATACCTTTGTTTTGATAAAAATGTTTTACAATTTTAAAATTCAGTTGAGATGTGTTTTCTCACGCTGGTTTACCAGACTGATCCGCGCATTCTTTTCTTCCAATGCTTAGGTCAGACCGGCTATATTTACAGATATAGATTTGGATGCTTTGGAGTTTCAGCAGGTAAGCTGGAGGTCTTCTATTCGTATTCACGTATATGTTTATTTTCCGCTGCATTGTTGTTTAAATTATCAGCATTTGTAAGGATATGTTATATAACCATCTAGGCTAATGATTAGTGATTTGATTGCTGTACTATGATTGATGTATGTAAAGTATATTACAGTTTCTATTTTGTAAAAATCACTGATATTATATTGTATGTTGTTCCGCTGCGATTGTGAGATTCTATGATTGTTTTATTTTTCTTTTCTCTTTCTTTCTTCTTCTCCACTTCTCTCTTTCTTTCTCAAGATTATCCGTCTTTCCGCTTGGTTTGGATTGAACATGTGAGGTTTATTGTTAGCTCGAACGGGATAAATTTATGGGTCGTCACATTTGGCATCAGAGCTTAGGATTTTGCAAACACCTAGGCTTTGATTGGGTACTCATCATAAATAGGGTTAGTAATACCCTAGATTGAATTTGAGTGTATTATATATACGAGTGTGTATTTTTTTAGTGATATAAAAATGTTTTGTATTGTATAAATTTATCTATTGAAGTGGTTTATGAATTCTAGTCGATATGTGGGATGTCATATTATCGATAGGGGTTCCTAAACGCTTGAACAAGGAAAATCGACACAATATTGTTTTTAAAGTGGGTAAATGAGATAATTTTACCGAAATTATATTTTATATATAAAAGAATAATTTTTTAGAAATTATTATAGTTACATATGCATTGTTGGTTGTTGGTGAATGGTAATATTTGATTATTATCATTTATTATTCGTTGTTATGTTTTAATAAAAGTTATTGTTATTATAATATAAAAAAAGATAAACAAATAAGAAATGGTCTTATAATGTCAAAAGATACCTTTCAAGGCAAAGAATAGCATACTTTCAGCATTTCGTGCCAAACCATTCGAGACAGATGGTTTCGTCTTCATCTTTGTTCATCAGAAAAATGTTCAGCAAGAGCAACCCTTTCGGAAGCATTTGATAGCCTTTTGAATTGGTTAAGGTTACTATCATCTACAAAGGAAAAATTAAAAATCCTCCAGCAACAAAGAATATGGTTCCGCGCTAGCCAAGGACGATGCCTGTAGCGACCCAACTTTCTAACACCAGAAAGTCGCATCACTAATTAAGAAAGAAAGGGATAGAAGAAGAAAAGATAAGGAAAGAAGAAACACAATAACAGCAGATAACTCACAGCCGAACGAATGAAATATAATATATCACATAAAATATTACATAGTATCATATTACATCAGAGTACACAACTTATACAACACATATTAGACAGTTATAAAAATCTGTCTAACTATACAACTCAAGATACAAGATACAGATACCATACAAACACAGCGGAACCATAATATATCTACACGTTGAAGCCTCCTGCTCCATATCTCCTCCAGAATTCGTCAAGCTAACCTGAATCCCTCGACTACTCATACATAATATGAGTACCCAAGAGTTTAATAAAACAGAAAATAAACACTCGGGTCGGACAAGGGTCTGGTGTGAGTAAACGGGTTAAAATTGCTTAACTTTAGAAAATCCTTTGAAAAGAAAAGGTATCACGTAAGACTTCCCACACATAAACATGGAAAAGTTTTTACCTTGCGTTGACCAAAACATTTGATAGGAAATCCAGTAATATTATAATAGTGTCTAGGGTTTTCAAATAAATAAGAAATAGCCGAAATTGTTACATCTATTAAATTCCAGCTACTAGCCATAAAAGTGGGTAATACAAACAAAACCGTAGGGTCTCGTAGGAAGAATGAGTTTCCATCAATGACAGGGCTACCGGGGTATTGCCCGTCACAGTACGTGGCCTAGATCACCATGCCGAGGATCACTCCCAATCCCCTGCATCACAAAGCTGGAACCATTCCTTACTGAACAGTCCCGAGTAAGATCACCCCGTGGTTGGCGCCACCAACCACCCACTAAGCCGAAATAAAGAGACATCTAGACAGGAATGACATCACCCTGAAATGGGTGCTACCCACCTAGCCTTGCTGCACCTCCCCTGTTTTAGCCATTCCCGATTGATGAGGCTTGAGGCTGCGATTGCCTTTATAGAACACATCTATCTTAGAATGCTCATCGTCCATCTGACGATGTTCTGAAAGCATTCAATCCATACAAGTTCGTTATGGGTTCGAACGAAACCGAAGACACTATCTCGTTGCACTCATTTTGGAATCACCCTCAGAGTCAACGGCCATAGCCCTTGCACTCTGAATCACCATCTCGAACCTATAAGTACTATCTCCGTAAAACTCATTACGGAATCACCCACAGAGTTATACTGATGAATAGTTCTTACACCTTGAGTCTTCAGTAAGCTCCACTTGGATTCACGACCTAACGTTTAATTTTGGATCGATGTGGTTTTCGGATATCCAAATATGTAAACCCGATCCCGGTCTCATCGAAACCAAACGCCATTTTAATGTCCAAGTTGTTTAAAGGTTTTAAACAATTTAACTTATATTCAGGATGATATAAAAAGATAGATCAATAACATTATCACAATAGATAATTCATATCAAACATTCATCTCACAAAGCAGCATATCACACATCATAGATATCCAAATCATCCAACATCAACCAATCACCTAATATCAATCATCCAATATCGATCAATCATCCATAAACAGAATTGATTAACTCTTAATCAATTGGATTACCTAAATCCTACTTTATTAATTCATTCCAAATAAATAAATCAATCATCTCTTAATGATCTTCTTTAATAAATCTTCCTTGATTAATTATCCTTTAATTACATTCAAGTAATTATCCTTAACCATATACAGTAATTAACCTTTAATTACTATCATTAATTACAATAATTAATGATCCTTCATTTACTTCCATTAATTAATTAACTATGATTAATTGCATTAAACCTCAATTAGTTACAATTAATTAACCACAGTTAAATTAATCACTTTATAAATCAACCTTGATTAATTCATTAATTACATTAACTAATAATCCTTATTAATTAATAATTACTTTAATTAATTAAATAATTATCATGTAATTAATCATCACATTAATCATAAACAGTAATTAATAATTTATAATTACTTACCTTAATTAATTAACATCTTAATTAATAGTATTAACCCCTTTGATTAATTAATCTAATTAATTAATCTGTAGTTACTTCATTAAGTAATTATTAATCAATTAAATTAATAAATACTCCTTAATTAATTACTTTATTAATTAATTAATTACATTTAATTAATTACCCTAAGTAACTAATCTTAAAATTAATCACATTCATCAATTAATTAATCACATTAATTAACTAAATTAATTAAGTAATTAACTCTTAATTACTTACATAAGTAATTATCTTCTAATTACTTCCATTAATTACCATAACAAGTAATTAATTCCATCATTAAATAATCCTTAATTCATTAAATAATTAATTACTCCATAATTAATTAACTTCAAAACAATTATGTTAATCAATTTTCTAATTAATAACATCAAGTGATTATCCATTAATCACATCAATTAATTACTCCTATGAGTAATTATCCACTAATTACTTCCATAAGTAATTTCGCTTTCCTTAATTACATTTAATAATTAACCATTAATTACTTCATTAAATAATTACACTTAATTAATTCATAATTAAGTGATTATTTAAAATTAAATAAACAATTAACTAATTATTTAAATTTAATTAAATAATTAATTAATTAACTTCCTATATTTCAAAATCCTTAATTAATTAAGAAAAAAACATTAATCTTAATTAATCTTTTACTTATTAACAAATCATATAATCAAGTATTCTTAAATTCATATCAATAAATAAATTAGCCATAATTATCATCATAATTTAATTGTTTGAATTAATCAAATCTAAATAACTTGAAGACAAATTATTTTATTGGTTTTCAAAATTATAACATTAACTTTATTTGAAAATAAAACATTTGGAAATAAATTTGAAATTTAAAACACTTTTATTATCTAATTTAAACCTATTCATTTGCAATATAAATTTGAAAACTTTAGTTTTTAAGACATTATTTAACGATTTCTTAAAAACTTTAATTTAATATTTAAATTCAAACATTTCCTTTTAAAATTAACATTCAAAATGAAGTTAATTACTTCAAAAAGAAATCATTTTAAATAAATTTAAATTTTAAAATAAATTCAATTAACACCCTTTTATAAAAGTTTAACTTTATTTCAAAACAACAAACTTTTTAACTTTGTAATTCTAATTCCTTTATAAAGCTTAAACTTGTTTTTATTCAAACAACAAGTTTCAAATCAGCAACATTATCTTTAGATTACACAGTACTAACAAAAACACAACCACCCTAAAAACCCGAGTCGATCACTTCAACAATACGTACCTACCCCGAAGCAAAACCAAACTACCTCCACTTCGAGTCAACACAGATGATAACGCGAGAGCTACTCGAGGAAACCTCGTCTTTCCCAAAACTCAAACGTTCCAGTGTACAAAACATACACGGTGCACGCTGCACTACCAATCAAACAACTCCGACCATGAAGCCGATCGCCGACCAACCCCAAATGACTTCGACGACCTGCTCCTCAACCCAGATTGAACAAATAACTTATGAATCGAAATTCGACCCAAATCTCGAGTTACTGCAGAAAGTTCGATCACACAACCCATCGCCTCTGGTCAAAGCCACCATAGGAAACTTCAATACCACCTCCAAAGCATTGCCGCAACCTCCACGCTACCATCCCCCACATCGCGATCGACTCTGGTTCAACAATCAAGTCGCAAAATCCACGACATTCAAGCCGAGCAAAGAAACAGGCTAAAACCCTAATCGACCCAATTCCCATCGATTCAACCACTGGAAAAATTCTAAAGCATTTTTCCCATCATCCACCACATATAAGCAAGCTACGATCAAAAATCCATCTTCAATCATGGAGTTTATCATCGGCAATTGATCAAATTGCCGAAACCCTTCATTCCCAAATTCCCAATTGGATATTAACTTAAAAATTGTGAATTGCATGTTAAAATTCATCAATTTTAACAACTAATCCATATATACAATCCAAAACAAAAATTAAGGATATCAATTTTTGAGCTTGTTGCAGTGACATTACTGTAAATTCCTTTTTAAAAATTATCTGTATATTTAAATTTTATAGAGACTATTTTTAAAACTTCCATCAAACATCAACATGCAACTTTCATTTAATCATCAAGTTCAAAATGATCTAGTTTGGAAGATTTGAATTTTTGAAGAAAATTCTGGTTAAGAAAAAAAAAGCACTAAACAAAGTTTCATATGTATACAGTCCTATACACCTATATGTATATAGATATGATAAATTCAATAATATAAATACTGAAAAAAGATTTCATGAAATCACCAAACTCAAATCACAGATCATTCATGCATGGTAGTTAAAATAAAGCAGATCAAACTGTTTTAAAAAAAATATTTACTTACCTTATTTAATTTGCAGAGCACAGCACAGCAGGTTATAAAATTTTCCAGACACTTGAAATTTAAATTTGGATAATGCTTTGATTATGAAATCCTACTGCATGCCTCAAATTGATGCTTTAAATGTTGAAACTGCAGTTGAATTTTCCTTTGAAATGCAGGAGATATGATGTTGCCGGTTGAAGTTGAGAAGAACTTTGCTTTTGATTTTGCAGATTTCATTTCAGATTTGTTTTTGCTTTTAAATTTCAGGTTTGAAGTAAAATTTCTGGTTTTAAAAGAAATTTTCTGGTTGCCATTAAAATTTGAAAGAATTAAAGAAGGAAAAAGAAATGAGAAGAAGAAGGTTTGAGAACTGAAAGAGAAAACAAATTTTCTTCATATGTTTTAGATTTTCAAATAAATGAAGATAAAGGCCACTTGTTCTCAAGAATTAACACTTGTCACTATAATATTTAATTTTCTTACATGTGTTTTAGAGATGAGCTAGAATGTTTACAAATGTTTACAAATGTTATCCTATCAAAAACACAGATAAGAAATCCCAAATGCCTCAGAACTAGCCATCCAATCTTACCCAAACACTGTTCCCTTAACCAGAGAAATCTTGACAACAATGAAGTCTCCAACTTCGAATTCAAAACTCCTTATCTCATATCTGCATAACTCAACAGATAATCCTGGGCTGCCAATCCTCTTCCTGATCAGCTCAACCTATGCTGATGCTTCTAGAAACAACTAGACCAAAACAAACCAGTTTCTGGATCCTATCCAACAAAAAAAGTCTTCCAAGATCCGTCGAAATCCAGAACACAAGCTCTACTTCCCAAGCAATAGCAAACTGAACTTGCTTCCTTCCTTGCACAGCTGCTACCTCGCTTCCGCTGCACAACTTTGATTCTGAAATAGATGAGAATACTGTTGATGAACACGAGTACAAACTTATCCAATATATCCGAGAAACTTTGTTCATCAAATCCATAAAATCTGAGTGACACATCTGACTCGGTCACACAACCTTATAACAGAAATCCAACTCAGAAACTAGATCGGACCAATCCAAATTCCAAAAAATTTCTGAGCTGGTACACCAACTTTTCCTATCTCCAAGAGCCATCCTACTACCAAGCTAACCACCAATATTGCTTCTGGAACCAAAACAATATGGAACTCAACTCCAGATGCAGACAAACTTCTGATTACATTAGTAGCTCCTACTTCCAAATGAGAATCCTCAATCTCAAATAAAAGATTGTCCAAGATAAATTCCCAAACTAATCGCAAGTCACTTTTGCGATCCTACCTAGTTCGGATTCCAAAGAAACCGTCCTCTCTTTACCAATTAGAACAGCCTTAAGCTTTTCCAAACAAGGTTAACCTTTCAAGAAAACTTTAACCAACTGTCCGGACTGTTGAAAGAAGAACCACTAAGATTCTGAACCATCGGAGAAACGACCACACTGATGCTTCCAAAACTCTACCTCGACGATACTACAGAGTTAAAAGACCTTCTCATCAGCACACCGAACACTTCAAACTACACTACTACCACAGCTAACCAAAAACTTCTAATCCAAAGGCTCCTCGAAAACCAAAACCATCAACAAACCACACAACGGACCTTCAAGATGGCGGACAACCTCTCAAGAAACTCGGCTCCAAACCAAGCATCTACATCTCGCTCTCCTTAAGGAATGACAAATGAGACCATGTCGAAGCGAAACAACTCATAGACCTTAGTCTCATATTCCACAACAGACAACCTCCTAGCTAAAGATCCAGATAACTACCATATAGATGAATCTTCCCTGCGACAGGTAAAGACTGCTCCTCAACTACTTCTAAAGCTGCTTCAAGAGAAAACATCTTCGGAAAATATCCAAGGATACTGCATCTCATCACACAGTTATCAAGATACCATCACTTACTTCTGCACTTCCAACAGATCCAAACTTACACTTCAAAGATGGACTCCGAATCTTTTAAAATATTTCCTTCGGATATCAGAGAAATCCTTACTCCAAACTACAAATCTTACTCGAGACGGTATTAGGTCTACAGTCTCGACAAATACTTTCAACCTCAACATATGGACCTCTTCCATTAGTGATAGTCGTGTTACACACACACACACCACTACTCTATCTACCTTTAAAACTTATGTTGGAAAATCCGAATAGATAACCCAACAAATCAGGTATATATATAGTTATATATAAAAATTACAAGTACGCTCTCTCAAGAAAGACACCACTCCAGACCCTAGGTATTCACTCAACCTGATGCTCTGATACCACCGACGATGACCCAACTTTCTAACACCAGAAAGTCGCATCACTAATTAAGAAAGAAAGGGATAGAAGAAGAAAAGATAAGAAAAGAAGAAACGCAACAGCAATAGATAACTCACAGTGGAACGAATGAAATATAATATATCACATAAAATATTACCTAGTATCATATTACATCAGAGTACACAACTTATACAAAACATATTAGACAGTTATAAACATCTGCCTAACCATACAACTCAAGATACAAGATACAGATACCATACAAACACAGCGGAACCATAATATATCTACACGTTGAAGTCTCCTGCTCCATATCTCCTCCAGAGTTCATCAAGCTAACCTGAATCCCTCGACTAGTCATACATAATATGAGTACCCAAGAGTTTAATAAAATAGAAAATAAACACTCGGGTCAGACAGGGGTCTGGTGTGAGTAAACGGGTTAAAATTGCTTAACTTTAGAAAATCCTTTGAAAAGAAAAGGTATCACGTAAGACTTCCCACACATAAACCTGGAAAAGTTTTTACCTTACGCTAGCCAAAACATTTGATAGGAAATCCAGTGATATTATAATAGTGTCTAGGGTTTTCAAGTAAATAAGAAATAGCCAAAATTGTTATATCTATTAAATTCCACCTACTAGCCACAAAAGTGGGTAATACAAACAAAACCGTAGGGTCTCGTAGGAAGAATGGGTTTCATCAATGGCAGGGCTACCGGGATACTGCCCGTCACAGTACGTGGCCTAGATCACCGTACCGAGGATAACTCCCAATCCCCTGCATCACAAAGCCGAAACCATTCCTTACTGAACAGTCCCGAGTAAGAACACCCCGTGGTTGGCGCGACCAACCACCCACTAAGACGAAATAAAGGGACATCTAGACAGGAATGACCTCACCCTGAAATGGGTGCTACCCACCTAGCCTTGCTGCACCTCCCCTGTTTTAGCCATTCCCGATTGATGAGGCTTGATGCTGCGATTGCCTTTATAGAACATCTATCTTAGAATGCTCATCGTCCACCTGACGATGTTCTGAAAGCATTCAATCCATACAAGTTCGTTCCGGGTTCGAACGAAACCGAAGGCACTATCTCGTTGCACTCATTTTGGAATCACTCTCAGAGTCAATGGCCATAGCCCTTGCACTCTGAATCACCATCTCAAACCTATAATTACTATCTCCGTCAAACTCATTACGGAATCACCCACAGAGTTATACTGACGAATAGTACTTACACCTTGAGTCTTCACTAAGTTCCACTTGGATTCACGACCTAACGTTTAATTTTGGATCGATGTGGTTTTTGGATATCCAAATATGGAAACCCGATCCCGGTCTCATCAAAACCAAACATCATTTTAATGTCCAAGTTGTTTAAAGGTTTTAAACAATTTAACTTATATTCATGATGATATAAACAGATAGATGAATCACATTATCACAATATATAATTCATATCAAACATTCATCTCACAAAGCAGCATATCACACATCATAGATATCCAAATCATCCAGTATCAACCAATCACCCAATATCAATCATCCAATATCAATCAATCATCCATAAACAGAATTGATTAAATCTTAATAAATTGGACTACCTAAATCCTACTTTATTAATTTATTCCAAATAAATAAATCAATCATCTCTTAATGATCTTCTTTAATTAATCTTCCTTGATTAATTATCCTTTAATTACATTCAAGTAATTATCCTTAACCATATACAGCAATTAACCTTTAATTACTATCATTAATTACAATAATTAACAATCCTTCATTTATTTCCATTAATTAATTAACTATGATTAATTGCATTAAACCTCAATTAATTACGATTAATTAACCACACTTAAATTAATCACTTTATAAATCAACCTTGATTAATTCATTAATTACATTAACTAATAATCCTTATTAATTAATAATTACTTTAATTAATTAATAATTATCTTCTAATTAATCATCACATTAATCATAAACAGTAATTAACAATTTATAATTACTTATCTTAATTAATTAACATATTAATTAATAGTATTAACCCCTTTGATTAATTAATCTAATTAATTAATCTTTAATTACTTCATTAAGTAATTATTAATCAATTAAAATAATAAATAATCCTTAATTAATTACTTTATTAATTAATTACATTTTAATTAATTACCCTAAGTAATTAATCTTAAAATTAATCACATTCATTAATTTATTAATCACATTAACTAATTAACTAAATTAATTAAGTAATTAACTCTTAATTACTTACATAAGTAATTATCTTCTAATTACTTCCATTAATTACCATAACAAGTAATTAATGCCATCATTAAATAATCCTTAATTCATTAATTAATTAATTACTCCATAATTAATTAACTTCAAAATAATTATATTAACTAATTCCTTAATTAATAACATCAAGTGATTATCCATTAATCACTTCAATTAATTACTCCCATGAGTAATTATCCACTAATTACTTCCATAAGTAATTTCATTTTCTTTAATTACATTTAATAATTAACCATTAATTACTTCATTAAATAATTACACTTAATTAATTCATAATTAAGTGATTATTTAAAAGTAAATAAACAATTAACTAATTATTTAGAATTAAATAAATAAATAATTAATTAACTTCTTATATTTCAAAATCCTTAATTAATTAAGAAAAAAACATCAATCTTAATTAATCTTTTACTTGTTAACAAATCATATAATCAAGTATTCTTAAATTCATATCAATAAATAAATTAGCTATAATTATCATCACAATTTAATTGTTTGAATTAATTAAATCTAAATAACTTGAAGACAAATTATTTTATTGGTTTTCAAAATTATAACATTAAATTTATTTGAAAATAAAACATTTGGAAACAAATTTGAAATTTAAAATACTTTTATTATCTAATTTAAACTTATTCATTTGCAATATAAATTTGAAAACTTTAGTTTTTAAAACATTACTTAACGATTTCTTAAAAAATTTAATTTAATATTTAAATTCAAACATTTCCTTCTTAAATTAATATTCAAAATGAAGTTAATTACTTCAAAAAGAAATCATTTTAAATAAATTTAAATTTTAAAATAAATTCAATTAACACACTTTTATAAAAGTTTAACTTTATTTCAAAACAACAAACTTTTTAACTTTGTAATTCTAATTCCTTTATAAAGCTTGAACTTGTTTTTATTCAAACAACAAGTTTTAAATCAGCAACATTATCTTTAGATTACACAGTACTAACAAAAACACAACCACACTAAAAACCCAAGTCGATCACTTCAACAATACGTGCCTACCCCGAAGCAAAACCGAACTACCTCCACTTCGAGTCAACACAGATGATAACGCGAGAGCTACTCGAGGAAACCTCGTCTTCCCCAAAACTCAAACGTTCCAGTGTACAAAACATACATGGTGCACGCTGCACCACCAACCAAACAACTTCGACCATCAAGCCAATCGCCGACCAACCACAAATGACTTCGACGACCCGCTCCTCAACCCAGATCGAACAAATAACCTACGAATCCAAATTCAACCCAAATCTCGAATTACTGCAGAAAGTTCGACCATACAACCCATCGCCTCTGGTCAAAGTCACCATCGGAAACTTCAATACCACCTCCAGAGCATCGCCGCAACCTCTATGCTACCATCCCCCACGTTGCGATCGACTCCGGTTCAACATTCAAGTCGCAAAATCCACGACATTCAAGCCGAGCAAAGAAATAGGCTAAAACCCTAATCGACCGAATTCCCATCGATTCAACCATTGGAAAAATTCTAAAGCATTTTCCCCATCATCCACCACATATAAGCAAGCTACGATCAAAAATCCATCTTCAATCATGGAGTTTATCATCGGCAATTGATCAAATTGCTGAAACCCTTCATTCCCAAATTCCCAATTGGGTATTAACTTAAAAATTATGAATTGCATGTTAAAATTCATCATTTTTAACAACTAATTCATATATACAATCCAAAACAAAAATTAAGGATATCAATTTTTGAGCATGTAGTAGTGACATTATTGTAAATTCCATTTTAAAAATTATCTGTGAAAGAGGCTATACGGTAGGATCGTGTAATATGGAATAATGAAATAGTCTTGGTATATAAAGTAGGTAAATGCAAGGAGACACCAAGACTTTTATACTGGTTCGGACCTCTCGTCCTACGTCCAGTCCCTAAGCTCCTCTTAGGAATTTCACTAACTAACACCCTCACTTCACCCGGAGGAATAGGTTTACAACTTACCCGAACAACCGAACGGGATTTCTTGCCTCAACTACCGAAGAGGACTTCAACCCAATTACTAAAATACAATATTCGACTTGTTGAGTTCTTGTCAACACTAATGAGTCTAATGTAGTACAATATTCCTATTATCTTATCCTCAAGAATATGAAATATGTTTGTGAAGATTGAGGAATTATGAATTTGCTATGAATCAAATATATTAAATATAAACAGTGATTCAAGCAAAGAGAGTAGTGATTGCTTTGATAATGTTTAGAAAATATGATCAAGAAATAGATAGATTAGAGTAAGAGAATTCGGTGTCTTGAATGATGTTTGAATCATGTATTTATAGTTGTAAAAAGGATGCATGTATTGCCAAGGGTTGTAGATAAGAGAAGCTTCCATTTCTATTGAGGAATGGTCGCAACTCTTGGGAAGAAGAAGGTGTCCTTTCATGCAAAATTCGCAGGTTCAAATTCAGTTGACTGAGCAGGAGATTCAGTCGACTGAAAATATGAAGAAAAATTTTCAAGAAAAAATTCAGTCGACTGTGCAGGAAATTCAGTCGACTGAAACTGTGCATGTGTATAAATTTATTCCAGTTTCAGTCGACTGACTGTTCCTGTTCAGTCGACTGAACTCTGTTGATAAACAAAAACAGCAGTAGCTCATTTGGTTAGAGTATATGCCTTCCAAACTAGTGACAAGGGTTCGAGCCCTGCGCCATGCATTTTTTGAAAACTTGATTTTGATTAAAATATGCATGCAAGTTTATTTGAATGTGAATGATGATTCTTGAGGAAAGATTTTAACAAAGCACTTACTAGACTCTATATACATTTTTGATGACTCTTGTTAAAATATATAACTATATGAACCATACTTTGAGTCGTTGAGTCAGGATGATGTCGTAGTCGTAGATTCGTGAATTTTTGTCAGCAATCAAAACCTATGATCCAACAATCTGTATATTTAAATTTTATAGAGGCTATTTTTAAAATTTCCATCAAACATCAACATGCAACTTTCATTCAATCATCAAGTTCAAAAATGATCTAGTTTGAAAGATTTGAATTTTTGAAGAAAATTCTGGTAAAAAAAAACAGTAAACAAAGTTTCATATGTATGCAGTCCTATACACCTATATGTATATAGATCTGATAAATTCAATAATATAAATACTGAAAAAGGATTTCATGAAATCACCAAACTCAAATCACAGATCATTCATGCATGGTAGTTAAAATAAAGCAGATCAAACTGTTTTAAAAAAATATATTTACTCACCTTATTTAATTTGCAGAGCACAGCAGAGCAGGTTATAAAATTTTCTAGACAATTGAAATTTAAATCTGGATAATGCTTTGATTATGAAATCCTACTGCATGCCTCAAATTGATGCTTTAAATGTTGAAACTGTAGTTGAATTTTCCTTTGAAATGCAGGACATATGATGTTGCAGGTTGAAGTTGGGAAGAACTTTGCTTTTGATTTTGCAGATTTCATTTCAGGTTTGTTTTTGCTTTTAAATTTCAGGCTTGAAGTAAAATTTCTGGTTTTAAAAGAAATTTTCTGGTTGCCACTAAAATTTAAAAGAATTAAAGAAGGAAAAATAAATGAGAAGAAGAAGGTTTGAGAATTGAAAGAGAAAACAAACTTTCTTCATATGTTTTAAATTTTCAAATAAATGAAGATAAAAGGCCACTTGTTCTCAAGAATTTAAACTTGTCACTATAATATTTAATTTTCTTACATGTGTTTTAGAGATGAGCTAACATGTTTACAAATGTTACTTAAGTATTTTTAATTAATTTTTATTTAATTTAAATGTAAATATAAACTTACATATTTACTATATTAAAAATACTTACATATGTAAATATAAATTTACCTTTTAAAAGAAAATATTATAAAACTAATTATAATACAAATAAATCTTATACATGTATTTTTAAAATCTAAAACATTTATACATATACACTTATAACCATTTTAAATTTAAGCACTTTAAAGAAAACAAAAATAAAACTTTAATTAAATCTTATTTTAAACTATCATTTTAAAAATAAACAATTATCTTATATTTGAAAACAATTGAATAAATCTTTAAATTATCTTTTGAAAAATATTAATTTTAAAACAAAACTTCAAATTGCAATATATTCATACATATATAAATTATCAACAGATTATATTGAATTTCAAAACAATGCCAAATTATAACATATACATACATATATATTACAATTTGAAAATTCATCTTTTATTTAAAACAAAAGATTTTTCCTATTCACAATCTATAACAAATATATATTATAAATGGAATAAAAATTTTATTAACTTTGAAAAATAAATCTTATCAATATTGCCAGATTAAAATTTATTAACCTTTAAAAAGATTAAATTTATCAATTTAGATTAAAATTATAAAGAAAAATTATCAAACCAATTTAATTATTAATACAGATTATTTAACTGATATTGCCTAAAATTCCGAGTCGTTACAATGCCCTTTAAGGGAACCTTTTTATGACAAAGCCTTTAAGGCGTTTTGACTCATTTGAAGCCCTGAGAGAATAGATTCAATGGCATTAAAGGCCAATACCATTCCAATCTACACGGCAAACTAATATCAAAGTGAAGAGTACATCCGTACACCTTTCGGTTGATTCAAAAGTGATGAACCTATCTACCTTTCGATGAAGTCGAAAGGCATCAAGCGATACCTTTCGACAAAGACGAAAGCAATCCAACAACATACCTTCCGATGAGGTTGAAAGAAACAAAGCACGATAAAAGGATGCCTAGCCTTCAGCAGTGGAAGATTAACTAAAATCCTTTCGACCATGTCGAAAGGCAATATTCAAGAAATGCTCACAAAAGCAAGGAGCTTAACCTTCTAACCATGTCAAAAGCTTGGGGTCGAAAGGTGCCAAACTGTGCCTATAAATAAGACCCCAAGGGTCAGTTGTTGGGGATCAGATTTTCTTTCACTTCTCACTTGTATTGAAAAAGAGTCTGTAAACCCTAAGTCCCAAATCAAATTGTAGATTTGGTCAATTAGTAAAATTGATTTCAATAAAAAATGATCTTGTTATAGTTTTGATTTCATAGCAACCCTGAATCTCTTACTCTAAATGAATATTCCAACTAGCTGCCAAGACAATTGAAAGGATCGCCTTCGACTGGGTCGAAACCCCTAAATCTCATATTTCGTAGAAGCCTTCACTCAAGTCTACAAGATAGAAAGTGTTACCCCTTCCAATAGAGTCGAAACCTTACCCACTCCGCTACTTCCAGAGATAATTGAGTTCCCAACCTAAACCACCTTGATTGTGTCGAAAGGTGGTTCCGACTGGGTCATATCTAGCCAATTCAAAAGGATTTTCCGCAGGAGAGTTAACCTTTCGACTGCGTTGAAAGGTGCTAAAGACAAGTCTTTGACCATCTTAATCAGCCTGAAATGTGTTAGCAACCTTCACTCGTTCGAAAGAAGGTTTCGAAAGCATCACTCATACTTTAAACTTCAATTTGAGGTGTTGACAGGTTTTCTCGTCAGAATTTTTGGTGCTAAAAGGAGGACCTGAACCTCCGATCCCTGATAATTCTCATCACAGATTAATTGCATAGAGTCCTTCATTCAAAAGAGGAAAATGGTAAGAGCAAAGAATAATTGCCACAATCCAAATAAAGAAGCTACTTCACAATCAACTTTGAAAGATAACATAGTCCCAAACTCTAACTTGGGGAATACAGGAGTTGAGCAACCTTAGACCCTAACAAGATTGAAAAAAAATGAGATCAAAGCCCTATATTAATGATCACAAATGATAGAAACGCAAAAATTTCTTGAAAGAGCTCCATCTCGAGAATCATTAAGGATTATGGAAGTAGAGGATGAAGTGCAACCTCTAAACGAGGTAGTGGATCGAGAGTTAAGCCGACAAAGTCAAGCAAAAACGTTCCTTGAGCAGTCAAACAGTATAATACAAGGAAAAAGCGAAGGTTTCCACTGAAATGAGGCCGTCTAAGAAGGCACTCAATACCAAATAATGATAAATATGCTTAAGCATAAGGGAATTGTTAACCCAGAGGAATATGTTATCCTGCAAAAGACTCCCTTTTTGGAAGAAATAGTGGCAGTTAGTATCCCTCCTCGCATCCAAATTCCTTTGCTGAAATTTGATGGGAAAACTGACCCAGATGATCATCTTATGGTTTGAAAACTAGATGAATGCATATAATACTGCCAAGGCAATCCACTTCAAACTTTTTCCTATTACTTTTTTGGGAACAGCTATAAAATGGTACAAGGGTTACCGAACGGAAACCATCTATTCTTTGGAACAATTTACTTGGTACTTCATGACTCAATTCTCTATATTCAAAGATACAACAATGGACTTTAGCTTGTTGGCAACAATCAAACAAAAACTAGGAGAACTGCTTGGAAATTCATGAACAGATTTAGCTCAGAAGCATTGAAAGTAGAAAGTACAAGAAAAGCTTATGGCAATTCGATAAGGGTTAATCGAAAAAACCCCATTTTGGAAAGTCCTTCATGTTATTGGATGCAAAGATCTATAACATTTCTTTCTTTAAGAAAAAATGTTTATTCCAATGGATGAAAATCATTATGCTATGAAGGAGTTTCATCGAGAATGTAAGGAAGAAAAATCCGACCTTAGGCGTCTCAACAAGAGACCAAGGGAGAGTGAAAAACAGAAGGGAAGCTGAAGAAAGATCTCTAAATCAAATCATGTAGTCTTAGACAAACCCTTTCCCACATATTCACCATGATGAAGGGCAATGAAAATTTTAAAGCTCCTTCTAAGATGCGGAATGCCCTAGAACCGAATAAAGGAGGTGATTACTGCGATTACCATAAAGAAAATGGACATAAAACCGACGAGTGCCACATTTTATCAGAAGCAATTTAAGGCATGATTAGGTCAGGATTCCCAATGGAGTTTGTTAAATAAACTTAAAATACATCTTATTCAAGCCAAGAGGAGAGAAGCCTGGCAACTTCTAAATGCAGATCCCTATCAAACCATGAAGTCTCACAGCATTAGTTCAAACAAGAACTTTCTCTCTTCATATGTTTTTAACTCAATTTATACTTTGATTTGCACTTAAATTTGCATTGAAAAATAGCCACGTACTAATTTAAAATTCGAGTGAAATTACAGGTAAAACAAAACTAGTCCATGACATTCAACATACTCTTGGAGCACAAAAAATTTCTAGCTACCTAAAAAAGACAACTCAGATACCTAACATTATATAACTATCAATATTTCAATCAACGCAATTCAAAAGCTTGCTTCCATGCGATATCAGATTGCTACCGATCCTCTATCAAATTAAGAGAAAGTTTATATATACCAATTTCGTTTTTGACTAATTGTTTTAAAAGAAATTTCTCAAACATATCTTCATAAGAAAATTATTTTCGATTCCCTCGCTACTTGGGAAAGACAAATATTTATCTATTTCGAAAAATGATTGGTGCAATTTAATATGTAGCATTAATGAATGCAAGCGAAATATTTCAAACTAAGAAATCTTGGTATTTCATAGTTTTCCAAAACCGAAGGTAAAGAGAAGCATATTCATACTTTTTCAAGAAAGGTTTTAAACCATCTAAAGTTCATTGAAACTCAGATTAGAGAATCTTATTCTTGACTAAAAGACTATTGGTTCATGAATCAAGAACTCTTAGTCTTCTATTTGAGATTTGTGTCTCTATTATGAGAATAACAAGAAAGTTCTTGCAAAATATAATACTGAGAAAAAAATTCTTTAATCAACAGTATGCATGTATCCGAACTTTTTTTTCAAAAGATAACCCTTCAGCATACTAGAAGGATTCAAGTATAAAATTCTTTCTCTCAAAAAGAGACCCTATTTTAATTGGCCAAAAACGATTTTCATATAAAAATGATTCTTGTATACAAATATTTAAGCCTACGATGCTATTTCGTAGCACCTCCTAGAGGGAGGGACATAAGCATATGACTATTCTGTAGAACCTCTTAGGGGGGACATAAGCCTACGATGCTATTCTGTAGCATCTCCTAGAGGGAGAGATAAAACCCCTGACGTTTATATCACCTCTTAAGGAAAGGATCATGATAAGCACCCATCGGCAACCTTCTGGAGGAAGGTCGGCTCATCATACACTACAACCCTTAGAATCAAGGGAAGCCTAGAAGAGGCACTAAACAAATGCAGAAAGACAAAGATGACTACAGCTAGAAATAAAAGTCAAAACCCAAGAGAATAAAGGGTTAAGAGAGAAATCTGTCTACTATCTAAGAAGAAATCAAAACCCAAGAAAATAAAAGGTTAAAGAAAGAGATCCATCCTTCATCTAAGACAAAGATGAAACCCAAGAGAGGGATACATACAAAAGAAAAAGGATGAAGATGTCCAACGCTATATCTAGAATTGACAAAGATCCCAAAATCATGGCCAAAAAGGATAAAATACGAGCTAACATATTTCAAAACATCTAATGCCTGAAATTTTCTTCTACATCAAAGGATTACGAATATTGCACTCAAAAAGTAGAACATAGGACAAGAAAATGGATAAGAGAGTCCTTAATATAAGATGAAAAAGCAAAGATCTATACAAGAGTTAAAGGAATAGAATATATAGCAAGTTCTTACACCAAAGATAAAAGTAACTCTATTCAAAGATATATTGAGTAAACCACTCTCGGATCCTTAGAAATAAGGTGTCCTTTGAGATAGAAGAGCGTGTGTGTGTGTGTGTATGTTAACATGTTATTTGGATCATGGCAGTACTAAATGGCCAAGCAATAATACGAAACCACTATTCTGAGTGATTGCATGGCTTTACGGAACTACACTGCTCCGATATAACGATAATAATACTAACTTATAGGCACTTTAGGAATCACACGTCAATTAAATTTACTATTACGAGATAGATTTCAGATTTTATGCTTATATTGGATGAATATTTAATAGTCTATTCTTCAGATGGGATCCTGATAAGTTTTGGATGGATTATTGATTTCGTGTACTTTCAGGTTCTTTATTTCTTTTCATGAAGATTTCAAAGTGGGTTTTGCGAATCCAAAATTTCCACATTGACTTTTATGATTATTTATTGGTTTCGTATTCTTGTTTTCCATGCTGGATTTTCTTAGTGGTTTCTTGTTGAATTTTTGATTTTGTGAATTTGCAGTTTTCTCATTGACTTTGTGATGATTTGTGGACTTTGTATATTACGTTCCTCCATTCGATTTTTGTAATGATTTCTTATTGGTCTTTAGTTTTTTAGAATTCTTTATTTCTTGACTTCTTTGTCAAATTTCCTTGATGATCCATAGATTTCTTATTGAATTTATTATTTCGTACAAGAGAAAGTTTTAGGTAGTATGTTTGACAAATAAGGTCCTAGCAAATTTTTGAGTACATTTCCGAATTTATGAATCTTTAGTTCCTTTTATGATGGTTTTCTAATTTGGTGAATTCTAAATTTCCTTATTGATTGTTTGGGTAATTTGTAAATTAGGAGAATTAATTTAAAGGACAAAAAATTATATATTTTTAGCCTCAAGGACATAGCCTCAATATTTTAACCACAATGACAAACATTCTCCTGAAAATTAATCATAAGGATGTCCATTTTTCTAAAATTATTCATAAGGACAAACATTATTCCAAAACTGCTACCGAACTAAAAATTGATATCTAAAACCTGCTACTGATAACTACAAACCGATACCTAAAAACTACTATTAATAACTAAAAACTAATACCTAAAGAAACTTGTCCTCGGGGCAAAAATACCATAGGTCTGTCCTTGAAGCTAAATTGCTGGAAAAATTTGTCCTTCACAATAATTTCCTGTTTGTAAATTGTATATTCTTGAATTTTTATAATGGTCTCTTATCAGATTTCTACCTTGACGGATTTTAAATTTCCTTGTCAATTTTTAATATGATTTTTGGACTTCATATTCCTGATTTCCTCATTGAATTGTTGATTATCTCTTATTAGATTTCTAATTTGGTGAATCCTAGATTTCCTTATTGGATTTACGATGATTTGTGGATTTTATATTTTTGATTTCCTTATTGAATTTTGATGACCCCTTATTGGACTTCTAGTTTCGTGAATTCTAAATTCCCTTGTCGATTTTCGTGATGATTTGTGAATTCCATATTCTTAGATTCCATATTGAATTTTCATGATGATTTCCCACTGAATTTCTTAGATTTTTAATTTCTTGATTGATTATTACAATGATTTGTGGATTCTATATTTTGAACCTCCTTATGGAGATTTCATACTGATTTATTATTAAATTTTTGATCTTGAGAACTTTGAATTTCCATCTAGACTTTTATGATGATTTGTGAATGACATATACTTGATTTTCCCATTGGATTTTTGTAATGATTTCTTATCAATTTCTTGTTTTCATGGATTCTTAATTTCGTGACTTCTTTGTTGAATTTTCGTGATAATCTATAGGTTTGTTTATTGAATTTCTAATGTTGTATTAGAAAGAGTTTTGTATAGATTGTTAAACAGATGTGGCGCTAATAATTTTCCGATTACATTCCTAGATTCCTTGATTTTCGGTCTCTTTTCATATCGATCTTATGTGTTTGTGAATTTTGAAGTTTCTTATTTTTGTAGAGTTCATATTTTTGATTTCCTTGCCGAATCTTTGATGATCTCTTATCAGATTTTTGAATCTTAGATATTGTCATTCATGATATTTTACGAACTTTTATTGAATTCCTAAATTTGGATCTACATAAGACTTTCTTGATACATGGTTGGACTGTCATCGAAGCACAGGGATGGAAGATAAAGTCATAGCAAAGGAATAAGACAAAATCGCCAAAACCAAAGATTGACCCTTGATAGCCGAAGAAAATAAAACCTAAGAACAAAGAATTAGGCGTATGCAATGTCCTTTTAGGAATGTCTATTTACTTAAATTAACGGCAACAGACCAGGTGATATCATTTCATATATCTGTTATTAGTATTAAAAGAATTTACTCGTATAATTACTTGAATGCTTCATCCAACCAAATAATCAGATAGTGTCTGGAATTATAAAATTACCCACCATGATCTTATAACAAGGTTATAATCCTTATAGAAGTCATTATCTTTTTTGCAAAAAAAAATGAAGAAAGAAATTCCTTGGAGTTTTTTTCCTAAAGAACAAGAGCTTCATTCATACTAGGGTGCTAAATGTTATCCATAAAATATTCTCAAAAATAAAAGTATGAAAAAGGAGCAAATGAATTGATAAAGATCAGAGGGCAGTAGGGTGGACTACTTCAACAATTAGATAAAGCTTACGAAAAGAAGAGGATTGCGCCAACAATACCGTTCAAAGGGGTCAAGAGGACATTTTAATGGAGTAAGCAGAGAGCTTTCGATGAGATCGAAGGCTATTGTCCAAAGTCAATAAGCAAAGAGCTTTTGACGAGGTCAAAGGCTTCCTTTTGAAGTCAATAAGTAGAAAGCTTTCGATATGGTAAAAATCTAACTTTCAAAGGCAAAGATTAGCATACTTTCAACATTTCATGCCAAACCAGTCGAAACGGATGGTTTCGTCTTCATCTACGTTCATCAGAAAAATATTCAGCAGGAGCAGCCTTTTCAGAAGTATTTGACAACCTTCGAATTGTTTAAGGTTACTATCATTTACAAAGGAAAGGCTAAACATCCAACAACAACGAAGAATATGGTTCCGTGCTAGCCAAGGAGGATGCCCTTGAAGGGGACCTTTTTACGACAAAGCCTATAAGGCATTTTGACTCATTTGAAGCCCTGAGAGAATACGTTTCGACATCATTAAAAACCAACACCATTCAAACCTACACGACACACTAATATCTAAGTGAAGAGTTCATATGTACACCCTTCATTGGAGTCGAAAGTGATCAACCTATCTACCTTCCAATGAAGTCGAAAGGTATCAAGCGATACCTTTTGACAAAGACAAAAGAAATCTAGCAACATATCTTCCGATGAGGTTGGAAGAAACAAAGAAAGATAAAAGGAAGCCCAGCCTTCAATAGTGGAATATTAAATAAAATCCTTTTGACCAGGTCGAAAGGTAAGAATCAGGAAACGCTCAAAAAAGCAAGGAGGTTGACCTTCCGACCATGTCAAAAGCTTGGGATCGAAAGGTGCCAACTGGCGCCTATAAATAAGACCCTAGGGGTCGGTTGCAGGGGATCCGATTTTCTTTCACTTCTCACTTGCATTGAAAAAGAGTTTGTAAACCCTAATTTCCAAATCAAATTGGGGATTTGGTCAATTAGTACAATCGAGTTCAATAAAAAGTGATCTTATTATAATTTTGTTCATAACAACCCTGAATCTCTTACTCTAAATGAATATGTCAACCAGCTATCAAGACAATCAAAAAGACCGCCTTTGACTAGGTTAAAACCCCTAAAACTCATATTTCCTAGAAGCCTTCGCTCAAGTCTACAAGATAGAAAGTGTTACCCCTTCCGACAGAGTCAAAATCTTACTCGCTCCGCTTCTTCCAGAAATCATTGAGTTCCCAACCAGAACCACCTTGACAGTGTTGAAAGGTGGTTCCGACTAGGTCATTATCCATCCAATTCGAAGGGATTTTTCACAGAAGAGTTAATCTTTCAACTGCGTTAAAAGGTGCCAAAGACCAGCCTTTGACCATCTTTATCAGGCTGAAACGTGTTAGCAGCCTTCACTCATTCGAAAGAAGATTTCGAAAGTAATTTGAGGTGCTGACAAGTTTTCTTGTCAACAACGATTTATAAATAAAAAGAGAATTTAAAAGAAATAAAAAGCGCTAAACTCACTTTTTTTCGCTGGGAAATAATTCTGGTGATGACTACAACATCATCAGTATTCATTTTCGAGTTTCTAAGTGATGAATTACTACCTTAATAATTTACTATTAGAGTTTTGTTTTGATGAATATATGAAATAGAAGAAAATAGTTTTTGAACTTATAAATTGAAATAGATAGTAAGAAATAAGTTTTCAACTTATGAATTTGAATATGGAAGTAAAACCAAATTTTAAAACGGTTGAACAATTTTGTTAAGCAAACGAAAGAAAATTTGAATTTGAGATACAAAATAAAATAATTAACTTGAATAAAGTTAAATGAAATATAATTTGACTTTTGAAATGAAATTAAGTTTTGAAGTGAAAATAAAAATAAAAGAGTTGTATAGCATGTTTAAAATTAATTTGAGTAAATGGAAAATGGAATGAAATGTTGTTAAACATAAATTGAATTTAAAGTGAATATTTATAGGTAAATGGTTAATGAATTAAATGTAAGTGAGATTAATATGAATAATTGAATTTGATTTCAAGTAAGTGCAATCAAGTGAATGTAAAAGGAATTTAATGTGAATAAAGCAATATGAATAATGATTGTAAATAAATGAATGTAAATAAAAGAATCAAAAATATAAAGAATGGGATATAATAAGGGACAACTGGAATAAATATGTAAGTTGTACATATATTTTTTATTTACATATCTGTTTGATTTAGACTCTTATATACGATTTCGAGGTGATTTACACCGATCCGAGTTGGAATTTTTCACTCATTTTATTGATAGTGAACACTGAATATGGATTTTTGATTGATTCTGATATTCTCTATCACAGTATATGGCTATGCAAGGATAATGATGGTTTTCTAATCAAGGAACCAGATCCGAGTCCACACTAGAGTGGTCGTGTGAACGATACTTGTGTGATTGAGCAAGCGATCAGGTATGGTTTTGCATATGTGTGATATATGTACATCGTATAGGGATTAATAAATTAAATATTGATGTTAGAAAATGCAAATTGATATAGTTATGAA
The DNA here is from genome assembly GCA_030765085.1 of Allium cepa. Taxonomy (NCBI): domain Eukaryota; kingdom Viridiplantae; phylum Streptophyta; class Magnoliopsida; order Asparagales; family Amaryllidaceae; genus Allium; species Allium cepa. The sequence continues at coordinate 130,776,082 of CM060940.1, read as the reverse complement.
TTAATTGGATGAATATTAATTGTTTGATGTTTTATTTTGTTACATTTGCTACATTTGCATATAGTTATTGTAGTAGTTATGTTATATATTAATATTACATTTCCTATACTTGTTTTCATTTGTTGGTTGAGTGTTTAGTAGGTGCGAACGGCGTATTCTTCGCATTTGGAGCTCGCTTTCGCGCTATATTCATTGTATACGCTCACTAATGTAATAAAAGGTACATATCTCGGATTGCATATTGTAATTTTATATATTTTCATCACGGGATGCCTCATCCTCGAAGATGAGATGTATATTTGTGATTATAAATATATTGTGATTTTCTACGATCAAACCTCGTAAATGAGACGCTGGCGAAATTTTTCGTAAATTTAAGGTGTCAGATTTTTTTTGGGAATTTTAGAAAAACTTTGATAACTAAGAAAATTGATTTTGAGTTATAAGTTGTAATGGTATTAATTGATTTTGAAAAGTTAAAAGGTTTAAATGAATTTGTAATCAATTTTAACTAATTGTTTTTTAAAAGTTAATAGGTTTAGTGATATTTTTCTTACTTGGTAATTTCGACGAAATCTTTTTAAGGATGGGAGAATGTAATAACCCAAAATTTAGTTAGTTGAATTCCGAATGTTCAATTGATTTTTAAACATTTATAAGTTAATTTTACAATTTTAATAACTTATATTACAAATATAATGATTTATTTGATAATTAAATTATTTAATTTAATGTTTGTAATTGTCTAAATAATTGATTCATGAATTTAATATGAATGAAAAACAGTTTAAGTTGACTTAAATTCTATTTAAATTAGAATGGAGATAGTAAACTTTTAATTTCGATTAAAAATAATTAAACTGATTTTGGAAATTACTTGTTTTAATTAACACGTAAAAATAGTCTTTTTGGGGCATTGTCTCGGATTTCGATGAAACTCGTTTCATTGGATCCGTAATAGTGAATTATTATATGCTGTCGAATTTCGTGACGATTGGACGTACCGTTTAGTCGTGCTAGTTCGAAATGCGTAGTAATTAACTAAAGGAATTTTAATTAAATAATCTAATTTTGAAAAGCTATCTTCTGAATATGATGGAATTGGCGCCCGATAAATATTCCATTGTGTTCAAAATAGGGGAATAACATATAAAATGCTAGGCGGCATGCTCGTTTGGAGTTCGAAATTTTCGCAGATGAATAATGCCATAGAAATTTTCTATAGATTGCCCTCAACTTTCTTCCATTTGCCAAAACCCTAGCTTCTATTTCCAATCTCCATTAAAATAAAACTATCAACGCTCGTGGTTGATCGGATCCTCTAGGGGCCAAATTGGTCAACGACTTCAACTAAGGAAATATAGAGCACGACCATACGAAACTAGCCAATGGTTGGATCTATCTGTCGTCGAAGGTGGTGGCATCAATCGACCTTCGTTCGCTACTGTATTTTTGGTTCTCGTACATGATTCGTGCGCACGTACATGCTCTTGGGGCACAGCGAAGGGGAGGCGCGACATGGTATGGCATAGGCGGCGGCGGACGGCGACGTGGGTGGCTGGTGGCAGTGTCGTTTGTGAGGTACGATCGATGCGAGAAATAAAAAAAATTCGTGCCTGGAGTTGCTCGTGCGTGCAAACGAGAGGGAGGGAGGAAAGCAGAAAAAGGCTTGGTTTAAAACTTATTTAAGTTAATTAAATTTTTAATGATATCAAATGTTTATAAATTTGAAACTTTCTCGTACGAGGTCCATTTCGAGCGCGACAAGTTGCGTTCGTATCAACGAGCACTACGCTATGGAGTTGGTTTGGACGAATTCGAAGCTAGTTGGAATTTTGAGTTAAATTGAGTGAACATTCAATTTTAATTCGAACCGGAGCGCTTAGGCGATTTCTAGAATTTTTGTGAGTAAAATCACCTCTCTGACCTTCTTATATTTTTATATAAGTGGGAATAATTTTATTTATGTTGATTATTGCTTGTTTGGATGACATACTATATATATATATGTTGGTTTAGATATATATTCCCGCCTCTTGGTGCGGATGAGACCCTATTGCATTCCCATGTAAGAGAGGATGACCCTTTGTATACGAAGGCCTCCTCGAAACGGTTGATTTATATTTGACTATATGCTGTCTGTGATGTAAGGGGACAGGTTAGACGGACCGAATAGGATTCCTCACCGCTGTTTGATTTTACTTTTCATATATATGCTAATATATGATATATTGGATGTCATGCTAGTGTTTTTGATATGATTTGACTTAGTTAGTGCTATAGTAGCAGTGAGCCTTATTTTTGATATTTTGAAATATCGAAATGATGATTTTTGATTAAGATGGATTTCGAAGTAATTTTGGAAGTATAAATATGTTTTAATAATTTTTAATTATTAGAAGCAATGAATTTATTTTTAAATAAATAAAAAGTTATATTTTTTGATGTTATAACAGTGCTGTTTTGAGAAATAATTTCAATAGAGATTTTTGAATAGTTTATACAAAGGATTTATAAAGTATATTTTATAAGTAAAGTAAATGGATTTGAAGATATTTAGTAAATGGATTTGAAGATGTTTAGCAAATGGATTTGAAATTGTTTAGTAAATGGATTTGAAGTTATTTGGTAAATGGATTTGTAAATGGATTTAATAAATAAATTTAATTTATAAAAAAATGGATTTATAAGTGGATTCTGATATTAAAATTAGTTTTCATATAACAATGGATTTATATATAGACTTTTGTGAATAAAGGAATTATATAATATTGAATTTATAAAATAAAAGTGAAATTTATAAACGTAGTTTATAAATAAGAAATGATTTGTGTTGGGATTTAAATATGGATTTTTATTTAAAGGAATGTTTGAAAGAAATATTTTGATGAAGTAATGTTTTTAAAAGAAGTTTATCTTTTTAAAAGGCATGTTTTGGGAAGTATGGTGTTAAATTGAATTTAATGGTTTTGAAAGATGTTTTAAATGAGTTATGCATCGAAAACATAGATTTCAACATTCATTGTTGTGATATACGTTTTCGGAGAAATAAGGAAGGCATGAACCATAACATTGTTGTTATAGTAAATGATTTCTGAAAGAAAATATTTTATACAGTATACGAGATTTATATATAAATATTAATTAATCAAATATCTATACTAGTGTTTTAGGTTGTCGTAATGATGTTTTACACAACATTAGTTTTGACCCAATAAATTATGTTTTGACCTTCCACCGTGAAATACACGAATCGGTTCTTATGATAGTTCTAAAGGCTTGGTGGTGTCGGAGCATTACTTCTTATACTTAACAATCGTTCAGAGGCGTATGAACTCTTGAGTTGTACGATTATAGAAATCTATTTATCATGTCTTCAAATGGTAGTGTTATAGAATATACTTATACCATTGATATAAGTATATGGAAATATTTTCCCAGTGTTTAAAATAAAATGATTTGTGAATATGCTTAATATGGAAATGTTTTCCATTACCAAGGTTTGAAATGTTTTTTGAGGATATATCTTTATAAAGATAATTTGAAGTAAATAATTGGAGAATTGATTTAAATTAATAAAGGATTTATTTAAATGGCATAGTGACTACTTATGGTGCTAGATATTATTGTTTGCTTTGATAGTTAAATGACTGACTATCAAATATTGGCCTTTTTATCTATGTTGATCCGAAGAGACCGGGGTCGGATTTATTCAAGAACCACTTCGGACCAACGTATATGCGTTAGAATGTGCAGGTTTGGAAGACATTAATATTTGGAATTTTCGTAGTGAAGGACTACTTGTTGATCACTTGGGGTCAAACTCCCAATATACATATAGTAGAAGTGGTCTCTTCATTATGAAATATCCATTGCAAGGACTAATCGCTACTAATTCCAGAGGTAATTTCCGACAGGATGTGATAGGAGTGTGCCTTCAATTTGTCCTGTTCCTAGACAAATTGTATGGATGGATGTCTGACATTGCATTTTTGAGATTACATCGTTGACTTTTATAAACGTACATCTGTTTGGTGGCGGAGAAGGCAAATTCTCTTAGCTTAACACCCTTCTCTGAGACGTACGAGCTCAGAGGTTGTATGCTTGTGAAATTCAATAGTGATCAAAGGAATAGTAATTTGGCATTCAAAGTGATATGTACTATGTGAAAGGTAAACGTTACCTCAAGCCTCACACCCGAAAATAACCAAAACAAGATAGATGCAGCAAAGCTATGTGGTTCACAACCATTAGGATATGATCATCCCCTTCAAGATATATTTATTCCCGCTATGACGTTCGGGTTCTAAATTGTTGTGGATTTATGCGATGAGGGCCCTTGGATAAGTCAGTAATGACCGGGGTGACGACATATTCGGTACTATATAAGTATGAGGTAGGCTGGTCTAGTGTTAGTAGAGAACCATTAGTTGGGCCTTGGTACATTCCTTTGGAGATGTACTATAGGAAGGTAGTCCTTTCACCTGATTATTTGTATAGAAACCCATTCTCCACTACATGTCTTCCATTTTGTTTGTAGAGCCTAGTATGCTGGAATTTAAGAATGGTTGTAATTTTGGCTATGATTAATATTATTTGTATACTAGATACCGTATAATATAACAAGATTTGATATGAAATGTTTTGGTTATCGTATGGTAAAAACCTGTCCTGTTTATGTTTTCACGTGGTCTTATGATATACTTTGTTTTGATAAAGAAAAGTTTTATAAATTTAAAATTCAGTTGAGATGTGTTTTCTCACGCAGGTTTACCAGACTGATCCGAGCATTCTTCCCTTTCAATGCTCGGATCAGACCGAGTATACTTACCGATATAGATTTGGATGCTTTGGAGTTTCAACAGGCGAGATGGAGGTCTTATGGTCATATTCATGTATTGTTCACTTTCTATTGCATTGTTGTTTAAATTATCAGCATTTGTAAGGACATGTTATTATAACTGTCTAGGCTGATGTTTAGTGATTTGTTTGTTGTACTCTGATTAATGCATGTAAAGTATATTACATTTTCTGTTTTATAAAGATCATTGATATTATATTATATGTTGTTCCGCTGCGATTGTGAGATTCTATTATTGTTTTAGTTTTATTTTCTCTTTCTCTCTTCGTCTCTTCGTCTCTTCTTCTTCTTTCTTTCTCATGATTATCCGTCTTTTCGTTTGGTTTGGGTGGGACATGTGTGGTTTCTTGTTAGCTCGAACTGGATGGATCTACGGGCTTTCACAATATTTCAATTGATAAACAATTTTATATATCAAATTAGTTGCATAAATTTATCGTAGTAGATAATCTTAATTTGCATAACATATGTTCTTACGATATCAAAAAGGTTGATATATTCATTTCATTTTTCTAATATGACTCGCCTAGATTACTATATTCCCCAAAACTCGAAGAAAAATATAAAAAATTTATGATATGTCTAATGAGTATTAGAACTCACTTCCCTTGAGATTCTGACCCTAAGTTTGCTGAAAAATCATAAGCCCGCAAGGATGAATAACTCTTTGTCGGTTGTATCATATATAACTATTAATCGTGTCTTTGTCCTAATCTCAATCTTGACCTTAAGTTTTGTCAATAAATCAAAAGAAATTATTTACTCATACCTAACTACCTGTCATTTTACGATGGCCTAAATATAATGCATATACCTTGTGTTTGCTCAATGAATACATGCATGTACCTCACCTCACCTCGTCAAGGAAATATGTTAATAGTACTATCCAAAATATCCCTAGCTTGGGTTTGCTTAACGACTAGTGAACATGCAGTATTCACAGTAATCTATCAATATAGAGTTATAGAGGACAATTTACATATTCGAGATTCATAATCTTTAATATATTCATTAGAGCACTATCAATTTAAGTAATAACATATTTCTTATAAAACACCCTTGACATTCAAGTGGTAGACCCCTCTAAAATCACGATATACAAACTTTGTGTATGTACTTACTTTGAAAAATATATTTAGGGTTTATTTCAGTTCCACTTATAGTATTTTATACATATATAGTTATACAAGTTCATTTTATGTATCATTGTTATAATTTAATTACCTTATATAAGGTATATATTTGTCTTATTAATTAAACATATTTAATTAATTTTAACTCCTTAATTAAATCATATTTTATTAGTTTTAATTCTTATTAACTAAACAATTTTAGGACAAAATATACAGTTATAAAAGTTATAATTATGTACATATATCAATGAATATATATGTTTTCAATCAATTAACTCTTAACCAATTATTTTATTTTATTTAAATAATCATATTAGTTAAATAGATTAAAATTTTGATTATTTAATTTCTCAAAACCATTTTGAAAATTTTAAATTTATTTTATAACTTTTACAAAATTCCTTTTACGTTTATAACATAACTTCTATATATAAAATATAATTTAAATCTTCAAATTTCAATTTGAAATTATCCTAAGACCCTAATAACTCTAAGCCTTACACCTGGCCTAACCTTTTGAACATAGTCCATCCATTGGGTCAGTCCAATAGCCAGGGAGAGAAGAATACTTTATCGTTCGATCGTAATCCTAGACACTACTTTATCGTTCGATCGTAATCCTAGACACTACTTTTCTAGACATCCATCGGATAATAAGTTTAATCATTTAGCCCTAAATGTGAACTAAATAGACTGCATAAACCAATTGGGCTTTGATACCATTAAAAGAAACTTGTTCGTTCGCATTAGGCGAAACGGTATATTTAAATTTTTTTAACCTGTTGGATCATAGTGGGTCTATAAAGTCCAATGGGTTTCACTGGATCCAATCTAGCTGTGATTAATAAAATCATATTTTATTAATATTCTCGTAATCATAATTATTTAAAGCTATGTTAATTTAGTGCGATACTAGAGAAGGTATGAATACATCAAACTTATATTCATATTTTAAAAGGCGTGAAAAACATGTGAAACATATAGTGAGTGTAATTTTTTGGTGTTTGAGGATGATGACAAAATTGAAACCAGATCGAGATTTCCTCTTTTACAATATTTAATTGATACTGCATTTGATCAATGTACAAGGGATGGTATGTTACAACAATATGTTTAAAATAAAAAAAGCCAATAAATAGTAAAATGGTCAATATATACATGTATAGATACTAGGATTTATATCTACCATATATATATTTGCTATTTATACATACATATTTTATTGTCTCAATTTGAATTGTTTGATGAAAAATAAATTTATGAAAAAAATTGTATCTAAATTACAAGCCTTACCAATATAAAATATAAATATTTAAACATATATATATATATAATGATTAAGCCAAACTAATTTCTAATTAAATTCAAAACAAACATCCATATTACATTAAACTTTTTCGATGTATTTGCAAACACATACACACATAGATATATGTGTGTATATCTTAGGATTGATTGAAAATTCGAACAGAAACATTAAATCATTAAATTGTACAATATATTTTGAATATTGTTATAGGTGCTATTAAAACATAAAATCTAACACATAACATAGTTTTATGCATATATAAATTTTGGTTTAATTTACCAAGTTAAAACAATTCACATCATTTAACGTATTGTTTAAATTGTATTACGAACTGTAAATTAAGCTGAGATAATAACACACACGTATAAAATTGTGATATATTTATTATATCCAAGTAAATAAATGAAATTTAGATAATATCCTTTAGATTTGGGCAATTAGTGACACTTTGATTTGGAATCCCTTAGATTCTTGATCAACACCTAAATTTGCAAGAGAAAGATGAACCATATAGGCTTTTATTTTCATTTGATGTATCTATTTTGAGTTGGATTTTTTTCAAAAGACGAGCTATGAAATGGGACCATGGATGATAGAATAGGAGAAAAAATAAATAGAGGAAATTGAATTAGGAGATTTGTTTTAATTGGGAGAATGGAACCTTTCTAATTCTTTTAATTAAAATTTCCATGATTAATTCCTCCTTAATTTTCAGTCGCTCCACCTTTCTAGTCCCTCATGTATGGATGACCCTAATTTTCAAACTAAATGGCAAAAAATTTCAACAAACCCTTCAAGCAATTAGATCTTATTTAAAATCATTCAAAACCACATCGATATTGTATATCGATGCTTACAAACATAACCTTTATATATGCATGAAAACAATAACAAACAACCACCAACACATCAAATAAATTAATAATAATTAATATTTATCAAATATTAATTAATTTAATCAATTTATAGCATTTTATAAACTAATTACATCGTGTGGTTTTTCGAAGAATTCACCAACAAGGTTGTGAGACTCGAAGATATGAATTCAATCAACTATTAACATTGAATAATTCAAACATTCACATGTCAATTTAGCTAGCAGTGTGATAGTTTGGCGCAATTCATCACTTACGGGTCTTTTTGATAAAATCTAGTGTCACATTTTATTAAGCGGTACCTTTATTAAAGATAATTTACAAACGTTCTCTTCGTCAAAATAATATCACTTTAGGATATAGAGAATTTGGTATTGGTAAAAATTCCAAAATGATCCACATTAAACTTGATTAATCCAAAAAGGGTCTTTGGTTCAATAATAATATTTATTATTAATGGTCCTACTTTGGGTAGAATTTTAATTCGAGTTGACTATAGTTGACCGTGATACTAACTTCGTATAATTGAGGAGACGATTTCACAACCGAATAGTGCCTCACTTCCATTGCTTCAACACAGACACTCGGTGGATTGTCATGCCATGATTTAACGATAATTCATATGGAGTATTAACATTGAATTTCCACATAAAGAAACCTGGTCGGTCTACAATGGGTGAAATAGATAGATTAAAAAAACCTATTTTAGATCATATTAGGCCTATGAAATCTAAAGGGTTGCAAAAGATCCAATCTAATATATTTATAAAAATCATATTTTATTTAATTATTTTGATTTATTTAATTAATGAGCTTAATTAAATGGATTGTTTATAGTTTATGAGTATAACATTATCTACTCATATGTGTACAACATGTACGTGCAACGTAGCATATGGTGTACATGGTTAATGTATACACATTGTGATGTTGGGATTTACATCTATATCATATAGATTCATAATTTTTATATATGTGATGCTTGCCTTAAAAATGATTAATATATTTATGAAATTAATAGATTTTAGTTAAAGTTCAAAATTATTTATATTTTTGACAAAATATAAAACATCTAATTTAACGTGACCAGGTCGTAAAATTTTAAATCCAAATCTTAAAATTGAAATTTATAGTTATGACTTGGCAACACATTTTAAATTAAAACTTGGATGATTACTAATTAAAATATCTTCATTAAATTTAAATATATAATAATATTACAAGATAAACTAATTATCGTAAATATTTTATTAGTATATATATATAATAACTTTTATTTATTCATTTAAACGCATAAAATAATTTATCATGCAAAGGAATTAATAATATATACATATACCGTAAAATAAATTCTAAAACATATAAAATATTTGTGAATGTTAGTTGGTCAGAGAAATTTTATTTTAATTTGAACTAAATTTATAAATTGTCTACATATATATAGTAATTAAAAAATGAATAATGAATTAAATAACAAATTAATATATAAGAAAATATAATAATTATATATAAATGTGTTTTAGTTAGAAGAGAATTTTTTTAAACAACCGAATGAGTTTTAAATTTATTTAACATAAAAATATATTGCTTAATTATACAAAAATAAACATTGTATTGAATAGTATTTAAAAAATGTATATAATATATTAAAAATTGTTTACGACTAGGTAAAGGTTTTTTTTCATTTTCAAAACATATTTAGCAATTTGATAAATATATTTTAAAATTGGGTTAAAGTATTTTATAGTTTTAAAATAATAAATATTCATTTAAAAATAATAATAAAGTATTTATAATATTTGGATAAATGTTATATGGATATATAAAAAAGGTATAAGGCTGAAAGTTAATTTACGTATGTTTAATTCAAAATTTTGGATTTTAAAACAATAGTTTCTAGCGGATTAATTGTTTAAAACATAAATATTTATGGAAGACAATTGTCACACATATAAAATTGTTATAATAGCATTAATAACATATAAACATGTAAAATATAAGGTTACCTTACAAGAAATTGCCGTAAATCCACTCCTTAACCAATCGGTGTTCTAGATTCTGAATCAACACCAACATTGTTTGCAATTGACGCTTCATCACGGGATATGGTTGTATTTAATTGCTTGGATGCAAAGGAATTTGAAAATTGGACATGTTGGATGATGGCGACTTGTAGCCACATGTGGAAGGGAGATGGCAAAAAGTTCAAATTAAAATGGAGGCTCGTGTTTGAATTTGTATGGAGATTGTAACAACCCGGATTTTGGAGATTACCATTAATATTAAATTATAATGCAAATAATAACTTAATATTGTGATTATAAACGAATTGGAGGGATGAAATGTATGTTAATATGGTTTATTTTACATAAACAATGTTTTGATGAATAAAACTTCGGTTTTTAATTTATGTGAGTTAATTTATCTCATAAGAAGTTATTTCAACATATTGATGGTTGGAATAAATATAAATGAGTGAAAATAAGCATAGAATATTTTATTTGTGAAAGTGGGTTGAAAATAAATGATGTTAGTTATTTATTGAGTCAAAATGGGAAGTATTGAGATTTTATTCCAATAATAGCCTTTTATAGTGAATAAAAAGGGCAAACGAGAAGAAAATGAATTTTTCGAAGTGTATTAATGATTGAAAATAGTGTTGTAATATTTTAAAAAGTGTTAAAACTTTTAATACACTTATTTGAGTTAAGAATAATTTTTATTTGACTCAGATTGTTTAAAATTGTGGTTTTTTGATTAAAAATATCAATATTGTCAAATATTTTGTAAATTAATATTTTATTGGGAAAATAATATTTTGAAGTGTAAAAAAAATATTGTGTTAATCACGTTCACCTTGTTAAAATATGAAGAATGCATTTTGTCTCATGTAAAAAGAAGTTAATAGAGAAAGTTATGTTAAAAAGGTATAAAACCTATATATATTAGCCTAAATAATTTTCTAAGTATGGGAATGGACTGATTGGGTATAGTAAACATCCAATGACCCAAATTTTAGAGTTTTCTAATGAAGTACGTTCCTTTTCTCCCAAAACTTATTACAGTAAAACCTAAATCAGAAAAGAAAAAGCTTCAAAGTACAAAACAATGGCTACTCTCTTCGAAATTTACTCTTCCAAGTTCAATCTTTACAAATTGAAAAGGCTAATTCAAGTTAGAATCATAAAAGAAGGTAATCTCCAACCTATTCTATCTTAGAATTGATCTAAAACCCTAGAATTGTTTACTGTAAATTTTTTTTGATCAATTTCTTCTTTGCATGTATTGTTTTTTTCTATTTTCACATGTTTAGGGCACCAATCTTATGCTAAAGGCTCGATCTTGCTTGCAAATCCTTACTTATTCACTGAAACTCAATTGTTAAGTGTAATAGCTTACAAATTCTAGTCAAAATCAAAGTTTTGAGTTGAATTTTCGTATTAATAAGGTTACGTTTCGTCTTTGTTATTTTCTGTTTTCTGTTGCCACATTGTTTTGGCCATAACTTCTTCAATTTTTATCCAAATTTCATAACATTAGATGTGCTGGAAAGCACAAACAAAGGGCTACAAGTTTAATGTTTTGAGTTTTCTAAAATTTTGAAGTTTGCTTGATCAAAATCATGCTTGTTTGTTGCTGCCCCGAGAGCAAATGACATCAACAACAATCACAAGTCTGAGAAATTATTTTTGCCATAACTTTTTCGTTTCTTAACCGATTTTGATAATTTTAGATGTTTCGAAAAGATAAATCATGTGTTACAACTTTTATGGTTTGAGTTTTCTGTAATTTTCAGGGTAGCTATGTCAAAATCTAATTTTTCTACTGCTAACCCGAGAGCAAAATCAATATTTGCTCGGTGTTTGAAACCGAAACGAATTTGACCATAACTTCTTCGTTTCTTAACCAAATTTGATAATTTTGGATGTTTCAGAAAGCTTAGTTAATGTGCTACAAGTTTCATTCATTGTGAATTCTGAAATTTTGAAGTTTGTTTGGTCGAAAGTATGGTTGTATGATGCTGTCCTGAGAGCAAAATGACAGCAACAACAGTCGTTGACCTTAGAATTGTATTAGCTCGTTTTGCTCTCATTCTCTTCGGTTTTAATGATGTTTTTGAGAAATTTTCAGAGCTATGATGCCTATCAGTAGGCTAGCTATATTTGGAGAATTTGACATTCAAATTTAAATGGAATTTGAATTGATTTGGGTTAAATTTGAATATAATTCGTATTGAATTCAAGTTATCGATTTTGAGATATCCGTCTTAGTTTTCATTGTTTTCGACCACAGTTTTCATCGAAACCAATTTGAAGTGTTATTTTGAGTTGATTTAGAAGTTACCAAATTTTGGTGAAGATTATTGGTTTGAGAATTACTCTTTGAGTACATTCGACGACGAACCAATCTAGATGCATTTTGTGATGGCCGATGAAATGAGGCAATATTGATGTTAAGTTTTAGTTTGCAACTATGGTTAGAAATAACCATCACGATGTTCTTTTACTTGCCTAGGAGAAGAGGCAAGTTGTTGTGATGGATTGATGATGATTTCAATAATAATGATGAATTTTACTTGTCGATGAAATGAGACAAGTCTCGATGTCACTTAAAACTCATCCAGGTAAGAGATAAGACAAGTTAGGTATCTTACACTCGCTGATGAGATGAGGCAATGCTTATTTGATGATGTTTTATGATGGTTTTCTAATGTGGCATCGACTAACGATTAGTAAACCAATAGGTACGAACGTATGGTATGGGACGTACGTTGACGCCTATTGAGTTCCTATTCGAGAAGTTGAGACATATTCACAATGTTACTAGTGCTACAGACCGAGTGCTCGATTGGAGTCATCACGATGTTCATGAAGTTACTACTCGACTCCAATCATCATGATATTATTACTCGGGTTTTTATGACTGGGTGTCATCAAGATGTTTTCGACTATAGTCAATCAAGATGATCATGATGTAATGATGTTATGTGACCCCAAGTCATCACGATGAATGGTACCAAATAATAGTAGTACTAGTCAAGATGTAAATGCACATGCTGTTTTCCATGAGGTTTTAGGTGTTTCGATTTTACTATTTTGATGATGATGCTTTAGTATAGCCTTATGTAAGAAAAAGGCTTATTGACATACATGGTTCTATTTGTGATTTCGAATATGATGTTTTGGATTCTTTCCGGGCTCTATCAAGATGGATTTGAGACATTATATATTTATACCAATGAGATGAGGTATAAATTATGGTAATGCTTTTATGATGAGTGTTGATAATAGATTTAAGATATATCTATATTTATACCAATGATACAAGGTATAAGTGATTATGGAGGTTCCTTTATAATGAGTTTAATGATGGATTTGAGATGTATTTATATTTATACCGATGAGATGAGGTATAATAATTAAGAAGCTTCTATTAGATGATTTTTATTTATGATGGATTCTTGAAGTTTTAATTATCTTATGAAGATTTACTTTATGGTCCATATCCTCACCCATTTCATTCGGTTATATATATAATTAGATGAACCATGTCTATCTAATATAAGTATTGTATTCCTCTATGCAATCATGATGAACCATTGATGTATCACTCTAGAGATAACTTGATGACCTATATCATTCCTTTGGTAGCGATGGAATGGTTTTCCCCTTATCTCTTATAATCACCTTTACTAATGATAAGTTCTAGATAGCCTGACCCGTGTGTTTTCGCTCGGGTCAGACCGAGTTGTTTCTGATATCATCTATTGGGCTTAGCTTGAAGTTGATGTTGGATATCAGCTCTTCTTTCTCTTGAGTAGTTTATGTTCTTCCGCATAATCTGATGTTTTTACATTTGATTCGATGTATATGGTGTGGTCGCGTACCACTTTTATTGTATTCATATTGTATTGTACTGAACGTGTACCAGTGTATATGTATATATATATATGATGTTGGTAACTGTTCTGTGATGTGATTTACATTCAGTTATTGTATTTTGTTCTGATAGATCCGTTAGCCACCTTAGTTTTGGATTAAGCATTTACTGGGTATGTCGATCAACTTGAGTTGAAAAATTATAATGCATTTATCGACGTATTCAATGGATGTTTAAGACAAAATTATAGATGGTCGCCCTTAACCAGCCCTATTCTCCGGTTTAGTAGACGGGATTACTTGTTAATTCTCTTTACTAAGGTAGGTCTCGGGGTGGGGCATTACAGTTTGGTATCAGAGCTGTGGTCAGAACAAAGTAGAATAAACACAGAACAGTATGTATATCATGATACATCGAAATACAATACGGGTGAATCATTGTCCTTTATTCAACTTTGTTTCTGAATCCAGCTTTGATTCCTTTTTGAGTTTTGGGATTGTTAAGATGGAATATGTCTAGAAATATAGATATATTGTATTCCATAGTATTCCATTATAGAGTTTGATGTCATCTTATCTTATATAAAATCTTATTTGGGATTATTAGATTCTTATTTTTGTCAACACGAGTGAGTTCGTATCGATGGAGCTGATTGATTTCTTTGGGCATTCTTGTTGCATTCCTTTGAGAGTTGTGAATCCTATTGAAGGGATCCACAATGATTGGCTTGTTGTGAGCATTCTAAGTTCTTTATTTGTTGCTGTTTTAGTGAGTATTTGTTTATTACTCACCATCTTGAGATGTATCTGATTTGAGATGGATTGACTTATTTGATGTAAAGTTTGATCCTTTTGTTGTTATAGGATCCTATATTTATTTTGGCATCCTAATTTGATTAGTTTATTATTTCTGCCACTTTGGAATGCTATTGATGATTCCAAAATTTTTGATTTCACTCTTAAGTATCGATATGATGATGATCTATCTCAAATTCCAGTCACAGTGACTTTGTTGAGTTTTTTTGAGTCCATTTGGAATTGACATCCAATTGGGCAATTGAGTGTTGAAGTAACCTTATTCCTGGCTCTGAGCTCTTCGCTTATCCTTCCACGAGGATATCCACTGAGGAATGAGGTGAGTTTCTAGATTGTTCGAGTTTGGTTAAGTTATCATTCTGCTTCGTTTGAGTGTTCTTTTCAGATACTCAACCATTGTTATCCTTTAGCATCACTCCGTTTGAAGTAGTGATTCGTGGATTGTGTGTTTCTTCTCCTTCGAGAAGAATATCTTGCTTATCCTGTACCTTGATGACTTTTGGGAGTGGCTCATGACATTGTAAGATTGACTAACACTCTATCTCCTTCCGTTGATTTTGAGAATCGCGTATTCTAGGAATATCTCAATGCGTTCTCTTAATGTTCTTTGGTTTGAGTTTTTGAAGCTATATATATATATGAGTTTTAAAAAACGAAATTAGAGTTTTGAGATATTTTAAAAATCAAAGAATTTTTTAAGAATATATCTATATGAGTAGTATTCTTTCATAGAAATAATATGAGAGGGTTGGGTTATCCATCAGTAGTTAAGAGTTTTGGTCGATACGCCTGATCAATGTTATTGATAGGAATCTCCTAAATGCTATGATGAGGCAATCATACACAATGGTTTATGTTTTAAAAATTGAAATTTTGAAAATAATATTTGAGATTAAATATTAAATTTACTTTTGAATGATAATTGCAGCCATTGTTTTTAGAGACGAGTATTAGAGTGGCGAGGCAGTTTTGATCGTTCGATCAACTCTGCAGCCAACAGATATATTTATTTATTAGAGATTCAATGGCGAGGAAATTACATTTATTTATTTTTAAATTATCAAGATGAGAATATAAATGAGATTATTTTTGAGTTGTGCTTTATTGGAAGTATATTTTGAGATTTTAGAATCTATATTGTATACATTGGATATTTTAAGAGAAGAGTTATAAGAGAATTTGAAGATTGTTTTTAAACTACTTAAGTAGTTTAATAAAAAGAGTAAATAGAATTTAAACCCTTAATTTATTTTGAGGAATATTATTATGGATTTACAAATTTCTTTGGAAATTAACTTTGAAGTAAGAGAATAAATTTGGACTTTTACTTTGAGTTTTAAATAACTTACTAAGTAATATAGCAAAAAGTTTAAAAATTTTCAGATGTATAAAATTGAGATTTAAAATTTAAAAGATGTTGAGATTTAAAAAGTCTAAATATCTTGGATTAAAAGTTAATTCGAGTCTATATCCTTGTTCTTGAGTATATTCTATCTTCGAGCTATTATTAACGACATGCATTTTTCATGGTCGTTCGGGTGCGTGGCCTTTGAGAAGCCATCTTGTGATTTATCAATCCTGTCTATTGTGTTTATCTTGTTGTAAGGATGTCCTTTCCGTATTATTATGCGGAAAATGATGTTGATGATCTTCTTTACTGTTTAGAGTTCGGGTTTGAGTGAGTTTAATCCCGACTCTATTCATGGAGTTTTGAGCAATCAATCATTTTCGATTGATTATTTGTTGAGCATCTTATTGAGTTTTGATTCAAGATGGGAGATCTTCAAAATTCTTTCGAGTTGCTTGGAAAATTCGATGGTTTGCTAATCATTATATTAGCATACGATAGGCCATTGAATTAACCAAGTGAGTTTTCCTTGTTTCTTTCTACCATTCTATATTGAGAGTATGAATGGTTTGGAATTCGAGCTTGTCTTTATCCTTCAATGATTGTATCTTTAATGTTGTTTACAGCCTTTTCCTCTAGAAATTGCAAGGACGCAATTTTCTTAAGGAGGGGAGTCTGTAACAACTCGGATTTTGGAGATTACCATTAATATTAAATTATAATGCAAATAATAACTTAATATTGTGATTATAAATGAATTGGAGGGATGAAATGTATGTTAATATGGTTTATTTTACATAAACAATGTTTTGATGAATAAAATTTGGGTTTTTAATTTATGTGAGTTAGTTTATCTCATAAGATGTTATTTCAACATATTGATGGTTGGAATAAATATAAATTAGTGAAAATAAGCATAGAATATTTTATTTGTGAAAGTGGGTTGAAAATAAATGATGTTAGTTATTTATTGAGTCAAAATGGGAAGTATTGAGATTTTATTCCAATAATAGCCTTTTATAGTGAATAAAAAGGGAAAACAAGAAGAAAATGAATTTTTTGAAGTGTATTAATGATTGAAAATAGTGTTGTAATATTTTGAAAAGTGTTAAAACACTTAATACACTTATTTGAGTTAAGAATAATTTTTATTTGACTCAGATTGTTTAAAATTGTGGTTTTTTGATTAAAAATATCAATATTGTCAAATATTTTGTAAATTAATATTTTATTGGGAAAACAATATTTTGAAGTGTAAAAAAAATTATTGTGTTAATCATGTTCACCTTGTTAAAATATGAAGAATGCATTTTGTCTCATATAAAAAGAAGTTAATAGAGAAAGTTATGTTAAAATTGGTATAAAACCTATGTATATTAGCCTAAATAATTTTCTAAGTATGAGAATGGACTAATTGGGTATAGTAAACATCCAATGACCCAAATTTTAGAGTTTTCTAATAAAGTACATTCCTTTTCTTCCAAAACTTATTACAGTAAAACCTAAATATGAAAAGAAAAAGCTTCAAAGTACAAAACAATGGCTACCCTCTTCAAAATTTAATCTTCCAAGCTCAATCTTTACAAATTTAAAAGCCTAATTCAAGTTAGAATCATAAAAGAAGGTAATCTCTAACCTATTCTACCTTAGAATCCATCTAAAACCCTAGAATTTTTTACTGTAAATTTTGTTTCGATCAATTTCTTCTTTGCATGTATTGTTTTTTTCCATTTTCACATGTTTAGGGCTCCAATCTTATGCTAAAGGCTTAATCTTGCTTGCAAATCCTTACTTATTCACTGAAACTCAATTGGTAAGTGTAAAAGCTTACAAATGCTAGTCCAAATCAAAGTTTTGAGTTGAATTTTCGTATTAATAAGGTTACGTTTCGTCTTTGTTATTTTCTATTTTCTGTTGCCACATTATTTTGGCCATAACTTCTTCAATTTTTATCCAAATTTCATAACATTGGATGTGCTGGAAAGCACAAACAAAGGGCTACAAGTTTAATTTTTTGAGTTTTCTAAAATTTTGAAGTTTGCTTGATCAAAATTGTGCTTGTTTGTTGCTGCCCCGAGAGCAAATGACATCAACAACAATCACAAGTCTGAGAAATTATTTTTGCCATAACGTTTTCGTTTCTTAACCAATTTTGATAATTTTAGATGTTTCGAAAAGATAAATCATGTGTTACAACTTTTATGGTTTGAGTTTTCTGTAATTTTCAGGGTAGCTATGTCAAAATCTAATTTTTCTACTGCTAACCCGAGAGAAAAATCAATATTTGCTTGGTGTTTGAAACCGAAACGAATTTGACCATAACTTCTTCGTTTCTTAACCAAATTTGATAATTTTGGATGTTTCAGAAAGCTTAGTTAATGTGCTACAAGTTTCATTCATTGTGATTTCTGAAATTTTGAAGTTTGTTTGGTCGAAAGTATGGTTGTATGCCGCTGTCCTGAGAGCAAAATGACAGCAACAACAGTCGTTGACCTTAGAATTGTATTAGCTCGTTTTGCTCTCATTCTCTTCGGTTTTAATGATGTTTTTGAGAAATTTTTAGAGCTATGATGCCTATCAGTAGGCTAGCTATATTTGGAGAATTTGACATTCAAATTTAAATGGAATTTGAATTGATTTGGGTTAAATTTGAATATAATTCGTATTGAATTCAAGTTATCGATTTTGAGATATCCCTCTTAGTTTTCATTGTTTTCGAGCACGGTTTTCATGGAAACCAATTTGAAGTGTTATTTTGAGTTGATTTAGAAGTTACCAAATTTTGGTAAAGATTATTGGTTTGAGAATTACTCTTTGAGTACATTCGACGATGAACCAATCTAGATGCATTTTGTGATGGCCGATGAAATGAGGCAATATTGATGTTAAGTTTTAGTTTGCAACTATGGTTAGAAATAACCATCACGATGTTCTTTTACTTGCCTAGGAGATGAGGCAAGTTGTTATGATGGATTGATGATGATTTCGATAGTTATGATAAATTTTTACTTGTCGATGAAATGTGACAAGTCTCGATGTCACTTAAAACTCGTCCAAGTAAGAGATAAGACAAGTTAGGTATCTTACACTCACCGATGAGATGAGGCAATGTTTATTTGATGATGTTTCATGATGGTTTTCTAATGTGGTATCGACTAATGACCAGTAAACCAATAGGTACGAACGTATGATATGGGACGTACGTTGACGTCTATTGGGTTCCTATTCGAGAAGTGGAGACACATTCACGATGTTACTAGTGCTACAGACCGAGTACTCGATTGGAGTCATCACGATGTTCATGAAGTTACTAATCGACTCCAATCATCACGATGTTTTTACTCGGGCTTTTGTGACTGGGTGTCATTAAGATGTTTTCGACTATAGTCAATCAAGATGATAAGATGTAATGATGTTATGTGACCCCAAGTCATCACGATGAATGGTACCAAATAATGGTAGTACTAGTCAAGATGTAAATGCACGTGCTGTTTTCCATGAGGTTTTAGGTGTTTCGATTTCACTATTTTGATGATGATGCTTTAGTATAGCCTTATGTAAGAAAAAGGCTTATTGACATACATGATTTTATTTGTGATTTCGAATATGATGTTTTGGATTCTTTCCGGGCTCTATATAGATGGATTTGAGACATTATATATTTATACCAATGAGATGAGGTAAAAATTATGGTAATGCTTTTATGATGAGTGTTGATAATAGTTTAAGATATATCTATATTCATGCCAATAATATGAGGTATAAGTGATTATGGAGGTTCCTTTATAATGAGTTTAATGATGGATTTGAGATGTATTTATATTTATACCGATGAGATGAGGTATAATAATTAAGAATCTTCTATTAGATGATTTTTATTTATGATGGATTCTTGAAGTTTTAATTATCTTATGAAGATTTACTTTATGGTCCATATCCTCAACCATTTCATTTGGTTATATATATAATTAGATGAACCATGTCTATCTAATATAAATATTGTATTCCTCTATGCAATCATGATGAACCATTTATGTATCACTCTAGAGATAACTTGATGACCTATATCATTCCTTTGGTAGCAATGGAATGGTTTTCCCCTTATCTCTTATCATCACCTTTACTAATGATAAGTTCTAGCTAGCCTGACCCGTGTGTTTTCACTCGGGTCAGACCGAGTTGTTTCAGGTATCATCTATTGGGCTTAGCTTGAAGTTGATGTTGGATATCAGCTCTTCTTTCTCTTGAGTAGTTTCTGTTCTTCCGCATAATCTGATGTTTTTACATTTGATTCGATGTATATGGTGTGGTCGTGTACCACCTTTATTGTATTCATATTGTATTGTACTGAACGTGTACCAGTGTATATGTATATATATGATGTTGGTTACTGTTCTGTGGTGTGATTTACATTCAGTTATTGTATTTTGTTCTGATAGATCCGTTAGCCACCTATAGTTTTGGATTAAGCATTTACTAGGTATGTCGATCCACTTGAGTTGAAAAATTATAATGCATTTATCGATGTATTCAACGGATTTTTAAGACAAAATTATAGATGGTCGCCCTTAACCAGCCCTGTTCTCTACTTTAGTAGACAGAATTACTTGTTAATTCTCTTTGCTAAGGTGGGTCTCGGGGTGGGGTGTTACAGAGATCTGGAGAAAGAATCTAGACATACCTCTCCTTCCAATTCCAAATCAGTATCCCCCTTTTAATATCCTTTCTTAAGCTGGTTATGAACGAGTTCTTGATGGGTCGAATACCCTTTTAACCATCTAATAATTTATTTAATTTAAATCCAATTTAAATCCTTATTGATATCGTATATCAATAGGGTAGCATATAACTTTTATATATACATTCAATAAACTACTTATAGGTCCCCAAAGAATTCTAGAGGCGACTCCATTTCCAACGCATATCCCATACAATAAATACTATAGTAATTAATATTTCACAAATATTAATTAATTTATTACTATTATAAATAAATTAAACCAAGCATTTTTTTAGACTAATTAGATTCGGTTGTCACTGGTGTGAATTTAGCTAGCATTTAATATTTTAAAAGTTCAAATACTAATGGTAACACATCTTGGCTGGTGGTGTAACGGTTTGACTTTAATTCACCGCATATGAATCTGATCAATAAATTGAATTTTACAAATTCAGGTGGTGCCTTATAGTAAGGATTGTTTACACTAATTCTCTTCCTTAATACCATATCATTTTAGGACTTATGGAATTTGGTTTCAGCCAAAATCAAAATATCATCCATATTTTACGTAGTTAGTCCATAAACAAAGTCTTTGGTTCAATAGTAACATGTATTATTAATCGTACTACTCTGGCAAGTGATTTTGACTTCAAGTTGACTGTAGTTGACCATAATATTAACCTCATAAAACTAAGAGACAAATTCTATATTAAGTAGTGCTTTACTTTCAATGCTTCAACTCAGACCCAACTATAATTGCTCAATGGTCACTATGCCATAATTTAACTATAATCAAAGTGGAGTAGCCACATTGAATTTCAATAGTATTCTCAAGTATAATGTCGTCACTCGAGATTTCCTATTTGACCTAGTTGTTATTGACCAATAGGAAACTCTTTGATAAATCATTCCATAGTTATCCAATAACCAACCGTATGTAACCCCTTCGTTCCCCTAATAGCCATAACCAATACAATACACAATATTTGGAGAGCACTGCAAACTCTGATCTCAATGGACGTGTCGATATCATTTCTTCAAAACATCTTGACCATGAATATTTAAAATAGCATGTTATTTATTATTATGATAATTTTCCCATGATTTCAGTATTTTGTAATTATTATCATGTAACATATCACTTAAGGATTTTTCTATTAAATATACTTAATCAATTAATTAATTTATTAATATATCATAATATAACAAGTATATGTAGAAAAACTGTAACGACTCAGAATTTTTAACATTATGAATGGGAATATTTAATTTATTAAAATGTTCAAATTTGATTTGAATGCGATAAATAATAAGAAAATAAATTGTTAATAAAATGACTCAATTTTTAATGTCGTATTTTTATTTTTATTTATAGGAATTTTCATAAATTTTAATTTGGAAAATATTTAAATTATCGTTTACGTATTTTTCGGCAAACGATGGTATTTTAAATTTTTCATAGAATAAGATAACCATTGTATTTTATTTTTGTTTTGCGATCATGTCGCACTGTTGTGCGCAATCATTTTTTTTGTCGTTTGGGGTTTGTACGCGAACAAAATTCTATGTAGCGAAGTGGCGGAATTTGTAAAATGTACCAGACCTAAACTTTTTACTTTTCTTCATTCATTTTTCCTCTTGACTTTTCTTTTTCCCTCTATTTTTTCATTTTCATCTTCCTATAAACAAAAGAAATCAAACTTCCATTTTCAAAAATCCAAATCAAATCATCCACTTAACAAGAAAATATAAAATCAGATATGTTGTATTTGTGGCGAATAGATCTTCAAATACATATGAGGTTTAAGGGTTGTGGTTGTTCTTGGGCATGTTTGATGTGGTGGAGCCATGCCAGGGTTTGGGATTGAGGTAGATTTATTCATTGATTGGTGAATTGGAGTGTACGGTTGGTCTTCTCGTGCAAAGGAGTATCGATAGAGCGAGTTCGGCGTATTGGATGGTGTGTGGCGAATCGCGTCGTGATAAGGTCAAGGAGGAGGGTTTCCTGGTCATAAGGGTGATTGCTCGATCGAGCTTGAAGTGACAGTGTCGGGAAGGTACCTTGCATGATGAGAGGTACGATGGTGAAGTTGGATTTTGGATTTCGTGGTCCATAGTTTGATTTAGGGGAGTGGGTGTAACGACCCATAATTTTCGTTAATTAAATTTGTCATTTTAATAAGATTTATGTAAATTTAATTTAGAAGAAGTAAAGATTTTATAATTAATAATGAAGCAAATGCTGAAAATGAAATGAAACCATGAGAATTTAAGGCTAAACATTTACAGTTGAAACAAAATGACGAATAAATTGAAGTGATGTAAATTGTTATACTAGGCTAAGAATTGCATATAAGAGAACAAAGGTATGTAGTGAATTTAGTTAATGCATTAATAATATTAAATAGTAAATTCAATTAAATCAATGTCCGGTAGAAATTGAAATATTGTTTGGAATGAAAGCTTATAATGGTAAGCATTTACTTTACAAATGAAATTATGTAAATGCAAGTTAATGAAAATTTAATTTGTAACGCCCCGAAAATTTTCGACTTTCGAAAATTCAACATCGACACTCACTTTATCGACTGCCGAGAAATCGAAGGCCGAAAACCGAGATGTTATGGGTTTTAAAAAGAATTTAAGAAAAGAAAAAAAGAAAGAAGAGAGAAGAGATAGGAAATAGAGAGAAAAGAAGATAGATAATTTTTAGAAAACAGAGAATTTTAAAAATAGAAGATAGAAGAATTTTAAAAATAGAAATGACAAAAGAAAACAACAGAACAACAACAGAATCTCACAATTCGCAGCGGAACAACATATAATAATAAATGAATAATCTTTAAACAAAGAACCATATCAGTTATTACATTACATTTCATTACATCACATCATATCAGAGTGTACAACATCATACAACAACAAACAGTGCAGCGGAAAAGAAATACTATATAAACTAGTAATACGCCATGCCATCCAGCTTGTCTCCAGCAACTCCAGAATATCCAGAATATCCTGATAAACCTAACTCTTAACTGCCCGTGTGGAAATTGGTGGGCACCCAGAGTTTAGGAAGGAAAACAATAAACTCCGAGTCAGTCATGTGACTGGTGTGAGAACTCAAAACAGTTTATTTATCTTTAAAAATCAAAAAGAGAAATATTTTTTTTTTAAAACAATTCGCAATGCTTTTAAAAATGAGACTACCATAAGGCCTCCCGCACACACACACATGCAAACGCAGAATCGGAGGAGATTTCTCCTTATGATAGTCAAAGATGCTTGATACGCATTTAAAATAACATTTGATATAGTTACTAGTGCATAGTGTAGAAAAAAAAATTCATTTCGAAAGTAGAATATAAATCTTAGCCAACATACGACCATTATCGTATGCCTACTATAGCTAACTATGTTCAATAGCAGGTTACCGCCACATTCCATAGCAGGTTCTACAACTAAAACCGTACAAGTCACGTATTGTTTCTTTGGATTTCCAACGAATGATCAGGCCAAGGAACTTCCCATTGCCACATGAGAATGCCTCTGGATGGACATCCCCGAGAACCAAACCGGATCTCTACCAACACAAGGCCGGGTTACTCCTAACTGAGCAACAACTGACCGAATATGCCATCCCCCGGTCCTTTGGGACCTTTATCCGAGAGCTCTCTAATCAATTCACACAATCATAAAAACAAAGTGTTTCAACATGAGTAAGTATCTGGGCTCCATACCATGATACCACCCTTTTCCAGAAGGAAATGGACATATCCTAAAGGGTGCTACCCCTCATAACCTTGCCGCATCTTTCCTGTTTTGACCATTCACGAGGTGTGAGGCTCGACGAATTCACGTCCACAAAAACATACTTTATACAAAAGCCATGCTTTGGGTCAACAAATGATCAACACAATGATCACTAAGATAGACGATCAAATAAATGATCCTATCACAATAATCAACACAATGATCATTTCAGCATCACTCAGCATGTCACATTACCAAACTGGGAATATATTGCTGATAACTTCAACTATATAACCTTTGAGCTCGTACGTCTCAAAGAAGGGTGTTAAGCAAAGAATAAATTCTCCGCCACCAACAGAAATATATTTGAAAGAAATCGGCTTTATATCTCAACTTGTAATGTCAGACATACAATCCATACAAGTCTGTTCCGGGATCGAACAGAACCGAAGGCACTTACAAAGAAGTCCTTGCAATCCGGATATTCACAATCCTGATGGGATTTCCCATCACTTAGGGAGAACTCTATACCGGAGCAACTCGGTGCAGAGTCAATCGATAGTTCATCCTATCGCTCTTGCAAATACCGGTCTTCAACACCGATCTTCAATGCAATTCACAACGACGTATCACATATTCGGAGTGGGTTATACGACCCCATGGTCCTTTCCCGGTTAACCCGAATAGTGAGCGCTTATTCAAAAATAAGTGTGCATTCAAATTCAATCAATTCACATCAAATACCCATTCAAAGGGAAATTATTGATAGTCAATTATTGAACTATCAATGGATATGCATACATCACCAGATTCCAAATAATTTTCCAAATTATTTATTTTCCAAAATATCTTTACTAGATATATAATTTCAACACTTCAAAAATAAATCAATATTTATTTTTTTATCAAGTTTCACTTTCACATATAAATTCCTTAGTGAATTTATATCCCAAAATATTCATGCATATACGATTTCAATTATTCATTTCAATTTTATCTTCAGAAAAAGATAAATTCTAATTATTCACTTCATATTGGAAAACATTTCCATACTTATTTATTCATAAGTAATTCACAAATTCCTTTTATTTTCAACACTTAGAAAATATTCAATATACTTAAATCGAATTAAGTATATAATTCATTCTTTAAGGAAATCATTTTCTTAAACATATTTATTTGGGCCAAAACGAATGTTACGTAAAACATCGTTACGACAACCCAAAATCACTAGTATAGGGATTCGAAATTAAAATAGATATATAAATCCCAATACTAAACCAAAACATTTCCATTCGGAAATCATTTACTATAACAACAGTGTTATAGTCCACCATTTCCTTTTATTTCTCGAAAACGTCTATTTCAACAATAAATGTTGAAATCTATGGTTTCGAATCACAACACCTTTTAAAACATCGTTAGATCGTTTTAATTCTATTTAAAACATTCACATTCTAAACAATTTCTTTAACGTGTTATTCACTGTTCAAAAACGTGAATAAACTACGTTAATAAACTTCATCATTTCTATTCACTTTAACTTAAAGGATTATTCACTGTCTAAAATGTGAATATAACTCTATCTCTAAGTTATAACAATTAACTTATCAAAATAAGTCATTTGCGGATTTATGAAACAACGTTTATAAATTCCGTTTCTATTTATTTATAAAAACTTCCTTTTTATAAATTCCTTTATTTACCTATTCCAGTTTATAACTCAATTATAAACTAAATGTTTATATTATAAGTTAAATACTTATAAAACGATTATTTTACAAAATCGTTCTTTTTAAAGACTTTTCAATTTATAAACCTTATAACTTATAAGATTTATTTATTTAATCAATCTATTCTTCAAATAATTTCACCAAATTTATAAATCTTACTATTTATAAATTTCATTTATAACTTCACAGTTTATAATTCTATAAATTTCATTCTATAATGAAATTCATTTTCACTTAATTCAAACACTTATAAAAACTCATTTTATAAGTCAATATTTCAATTTATAAATATCCATTTATAAATCTCTTAATATAAATCAGTTTATATTATTATTCTAAAACGTCTTTAAATTCCTTTATAATTTCATCATTTCGATTTATAAAATAATCAAATTTTATAAATCCTATATTTAAACTTTTATCATATATTCAAAAATCCAATCTAAATTATTTTATAAAATCATTAGTTCATATTTCTCAAAAATCGACTTTTAATCGTATTTCTAAAAATCAGTTTTTTTTAACTATATTTCACAAAAACCATAATTTTTATAACTTTAAAAATTATAACGTTTATTTATTTATAATGGATCAATTCCAGAAATAAAGTATATTTTCAAAAATCATTTTAAAGATCATTTTAAAATCCCAAAATCTGGGTCCAATGATGCTACACACCAAATAGTCAATCACGACTAACAACGATATCATATATCGATATGATAATCATCAAATATCAAAATATCTGAAATAAAATAAATACTATTGAGGAATCCAGTTGGATCCCTCCAACCTGTTTCCTGCATCCAAAAACATTAGCACAATACCAATTTCGCTCCAGTACGAAATTATCGCGGTACATGTTTTTAATAAATATTATCCGCTTAATAACGGCGTAATAGGGTCTCATCCGCTAAACAAAAAAATGCGGGAAATCAACAACTGCAATATATACATATGCCAATATATATATATTGATATTATATATAATACCAATTTCACTGTTTATGAAATATTCGCGGTATATGTTTATATTAAATAACATCCGCTTACTAACGGCGCATAATGTCTATTTAACAATCAATAATTTACAGTCATCATTCAAACATGCATTCAAATATTTTAAATCTAACTATTTAAAATAAAATCGAAATCTATTCGATTGAGTGAGAAATCCTCACCTTGGTTTTAAATTCCGTTTAAGCTTTTATTTCGAATAAAATTAAACGCACGTTTAATTTTACCCGAAATTCTCACTAACTCCAAACGACTCCAAACCAACTCCATCGCGTAGTGCTCGTCCATACGATTCCAACGCAACTGAGTTTGCATTTTTTCGACCTCGTATGAAAAAGTTATGTATTTTTGAAGTTTGTACACGATTTATATAACTTAAATCACACATAACTTAATTATTTATACCCAAAGCAAATCTGGGCCGTTAGATCTTGGGCCCCTAAATCTTTGCCGTTCCCCTTCATCCCCTCCCTCACGTTATCATCTCCAGGTTGAGGCCGACTTCCTTGAACCCATTCAACATGAATTAGGGTTTAATTATTCACCACGAATACTCGCCTAAACTCGATCACACTACCACCATCACGAAGCACACAACCACCACTACACACGGCCTGAAGGAGATGCAACTCGGCCACCTATTCCACCCTGTAGGGCGTGCGCACCTGACCACGAACGGCCCCCCCTAGACGCCACCACATCGCTCCGTTTTACATCACAGCCGTTGGATCTTGAGATCTCGACGTGCTCTTCATCTTTCATGTTGGGAGTTTCGTCTAATAGTCGACGGATTTGGAGATTTGGAGGGAGGAAGGTGGGTGTTTTCTGGCCATTGGTTAATAAGTGGCGGCTAGGGTTTGTTAGGGTTTCATTTTTTTTTTTTTTTTTTATTATGAAGAGAGAGAGGGGTGTATATTTATAGGAAAAGCAAGCGTAAACACTATTCATCCCGGGAATTCCGAACTCCGATTTAGACGCCGTAACCAGCGTACCTAGGGTTTATCCCGCGTTCCGGACACAATGGAACAAGTTTCGGAAGCTAATTCGGAAGTATGTGCGAGTTATGGCTGCAAACGTTCAATTTAAATTAAACCGATTTAAACCGATTTCAAGGCGTTTTAATTTGTACCGGACAAACGGTAAATCCAATTGACTTGAAATTTGAAACCTTACAATAATATCACATTACGGATCCGATGAAACTGGTTTCGTCGAAATCCGAGACTTTTTGAAAAATGGCTATTTTGACTCGCCAAATTTAAATTAAAAACGATTCGATGCGTTTCGAGCTGCCACGCTCAAACGATAGCTCCGATTGACACGAAAATTGAAATCCAGTAATAACTATCTATTACGGATCCAATGGAACTGGTTTCGTTCAATTCTGAGACTGTTCAAAAATTGACTATTTTACAGTCGATTATTAAATATTAAAATATTCAATTTTCACAAATTAACTTCTAATTCGATTTTAAAAGTTCTAAAATATTTCTATAACTCCAGTATGATTAAATAAAATTTTCCAAATTATTTACAATCATTTTTAACTCAATTTTTAATTATTTCCATAATTTAACGTGTTAAATTATCGATTTAATAATTCAATTAAATCCAATAAATCAAAATAAAATTTATTCGACTTATAAATTCACTTATAAATATTTAAAATAAATTAAATATTCAAATTTTTAATTAATAAAAATTCTGGGTCGTTACATAATTTGCGCAAACCCAATTAATTGCAATAAAGGAAAGGATTTAATTGGTTAATGCGATAACCACTGTAACGGTATTTGATCGTAAATTTAGGTAATCAGGTAGTACGATATTTGGAAATAAAATTTAAGAGTAGAATCGCGACTATTTTAAATTACCTAATTAAATAGTAACTGTATGTTGCCTATTGAGGTAGCTTGTTAATTTAAAATTTGAAAATCAGTTACAATAATTTTAGTTTTATATTACGTTAACAAAAATTAATAGAATAACGAAAAGAGTAAATGTATTTATGTAGAGTATTAATTGAAATTGAATAGAGTTTTAAAGTAGCAATGTTAATGCAAGGTAGGTAATGCTAAATTGAGTCGAATAAATGAATAGTAAAGATGTACTCTGAGGCTTCGATAGACTGAATGGTAAAAATTTGTAATAAATCTAAGTTTAGCGTTTGTGGGTGTAAATTTAAGTAATAAATGGGAAATCAATGTTAATTGTACCCGTGAAGGGTCAATTCATTTAAACAGCAAGATTTTAAATAAAAAATGTTTTATTTAGGTTTCAATTTGATAATTTATGTAGTTTAATGGGAAATCAATTGAAATTAATTGCCCTTATTTGTGCAGTTAGGGTAGATTTGATTTGTCATTAAAGATGGTAACTTCCATAAGATGTAATAAATGTTAGTTTTATTTATAATATGAGGACTGGTTGATTTAAGAAGTGAAAACTAAGATTCATTAATTTGAAATCTAATAAGTGGATTTATTGCAATTAAGTGGAATATAATATTAAAATATTATATAAGTGAGGATTTAGATGAAAATTGAGAATGTTAAAATAATGGATTTTGATTCCAATATTTATTTCATCTGTTTGTAATAATGAATTTGAATAATATGAATGAAAATTTAATTCAAAGGAATTATTGAAATTTTAATATAATTTCTAAATTTAACGAAATTGGAATTTAACGCTAAAATTGATGATTGAATCAACATTTAAGCGTCATATAAATTTGTTTAAAGCATTATAAATGTATGGGAAATATAAAGGTAATGAAATTGGTCAATTTTAGAATTGAAACCAAGAATTGGATTTTATTTATTAAATTATTTAATTAATAGAAAAATAGCCATTTTGGCCACTGACTCGGATTTCGACGAAATCAGTTTCATCGGATCCGTAATGGTGAATTATAACATTGTTTCAAGTTTCGTAGCGATCGGACTTGTCGTTTGATCGTACGTACTCGAAACGCCTTGAAATTTATGCAATTGAAATCAATTGAAATCGATTTGAAAATATTGATTTTAGCATAACTTCTTCATATGACACAATTTGAACCTGAAACCTTTTCCATTGCGTTTAAAATATTTTTAAACATATATTTTGATATATAGATTGACCCATTTCCGTTCCGGAATAGAAACGGGCTTTTCGGGTCAATTATCGTTCAAAACCCAAATCCAATCTAGCCCATTCATTCTATTCTGTTTTGCCTATTTATACGTCGTTATGAACCCTAGCACCAACCTTCACTTCATTTTCTCATCCCTAATCCCAAAATCAACACTAATTGCATTCTAATGGCAATTAGCAAATCAAATAAAGTGGTTAAAATTCAAACTCTTCAAATCATATCATCTAATATACCGTTTTGAAGCTCTCGACGAATGGAGTCAGCGTATGGTGTTCGTTTTTGGAAACAACGCTCGTATCAACCGAAAATCGTGGTCAAATGCGTCGGCGGCGAAGTCATGGGGTGATTTGGGGGTTTTTGATCGGAGCATCAATTGGCGAAATCAACTTCTGGGTATTGTAGAGCTCGACGAGTGGATTCCAGATCTAGTTTCGATTTGACAATCGGAGCAGCGATTCAGTGGGAATTGGCCCCGAAAGGTCACGGTTGCGTCAACTTTGGGGCACAAATTCCGGCGACTGACATCGAATTAGGCAGTGGCGTTGGTTGACGTTAGTGGAGGAGATGATGATCTTCCAATTGCAAGTGGTTGTGCGGCTTAAGGTGGCCTAGGCTTAGAGTGATTTGCGGTCAAAGTTGGTTGCAGCGTGAAGGACTCAGTGAGTAGGGCTTTCGCCGTTCTGTACTGTGCGCATGCTTCGTGATGCAGGTGACGTGGCTAGTTAGTTAAACTGTTCCATTTCCTTTTATTTTATTTTTTTGAATTCAAGCGCAATTTTCGCTATATTATTCACATACGAACTCCGTTTCGCGCGTGATTTTTTTTGTTAGGATCGTAATAAAATTCCGGACTTGATGACGCTGGTTTGGACAAATTCTTAGACGGTCAAATTTTTGGGTTTAAATTGAATTTTAAATTCAATTTAAATTCAAAAGGTGAGTGTTTTAAACCACTCACAACTTCTAAAATTTCTTATGTTTGTTAAATTGATTCATGATATGAGTAGAAATTCATTTATGACTGTTTGACATACTTTATTCATCGTCTCAATTAGATTGCATTTATTTAAATTAAATTGTTATTTAATTTTATTTTTTCATATAAATTGACAGTTAAATGTATTTATTTTTGCATATAAACTTCCAATTAAATAGTTATTAATTTATTTTGGAATATAAACTGTTCGCTGATACCTGTTATAATTTATATGCTATATATTGATGTTTTGTTTAAACTGATGATGATTGCAATAAATTGATTGATGATTGATATTGGGTGAATGGATATGTGTTCTATATAATCTGCAAGTTATCATGCATTTCATTTCATTCGGGATTGCGGTTTGAAGTGATATACAACCACATTTTTATTTTTAAATTGCGGATTGAAATGATAAATATCTGTATCACTTGACCATAGGATAGAAAATTTTATACAGGCACCACGGTATATATATATATATATATATATATATATATGTATGTATAAAATTATTTTTGAAATGATTTATATGGTTTGGATAGGATACGGTTTAATAAATATTAAATTTTGATATTATATAAATATTATTTTATATGTACATATATAGTTAAAATTTTGAATTTAAGCTATGTATAATCTGTTAAATAAAAATGAATAAGTTGGAAATAAAAATGAATAAGTTGGAAAAATGGAGTTTGATAATTTATATTATATGTTTAAGTACAGATTTAAGATCTTGTGTATATATAGAGTTTAAATGATTTAAATCAATTAAGATTGGGAGTTAAATTGGAAATTTATTTGGAATAGAGCTTAATTAAGAATTTAACTTCATAAGTTGATGAAAAATTTATTAACTTGAAATTTTAAAAAGGTATGTTATCTATAACTGAATTTTTATTCAAGATGAATTAAACGAATATTTCTAGCATAAATAAATTGAAGGAAATGATTAAGTTGTTAGTAATTGGAGTTTTATTTTAAGTGATTTTTGATTTATTATGTAAACATTTCAAAAACTAAATAATAGGACAATGAATTGTTGAATATAAATTTCCAACCTTAAGTTTTGAAATTGTTAAATACTCAAAGTTAGGAATATATTAAATTGAAGTGGTTTATTCAACAGAAAGTGAGTTTAAAATTTGTGGTTTAGACTAAAATTTTAAATGAATAAATTGTAAAGTCGCGGAAATTATTTTATAAAGAAATTTTAAATTCAAATTGTTTTATTTTATATACTGTTGAATATCCAAACCATTTAAGTTTTGAAAGTTATGGTTTTAAAACTATGGATTTCGAAGTATTATGTTGAAAGTTAAATTTCAAATATTTGGTTTCGAGGTATTATAAATCTTAAAAGTGTCACGATTTTGGAAAAGAATTATATTTGAAATAAAATGATATCATATTTATTTCGGTTTTAAAAGGAAATGATATCGTATTTATGGGTTTTGAAATGGATAATTATATTCTGGTTTTGAAAGTATAATCATTTTTAAATGACCGCGGTGTTATAATAACGTTTGGTTGTTGAAGAGACCGGGATCGGATGTTGTCATACTCTCTGCCAACTCCGAAAACCACTTTAACAACCGTGTACGCGGTGGAGATTCCAGAATGAAGTAGGTTGGTGGCGGCGTTTCTTTTAAGGTGAATACGTGGACCCAACTCCCGTGAGTTGGCATAAGGTGGATAAAACAGGAGCGATTCTTGGGCCAAGGGGGTTAGCGCCCTTTATCGGACACTCCTCTTCGATACTATACTTTGACTTTGGATTGATTCGGTGGCCACCTTTACTTTTGATTTTAGGGGGAGTTTGTTCGAGGTGGGCGGTAGCTGCGGTTATGCGTTACCACCAGCCCGGATGCGTAATTGGCATTACCCCGGCATTGCCTAGTTGTGCCGTGTCACCTACCCTATCGCGCCTTATACGATTTTGGTTTTATACCATACCTATGGAGTGCTCTCTGACGATGTAACGTCCCGCCTTTTCGCACGCTTCAAATCGACACACATGCCGATTCAAACCATACGGAAGGCGGATTGTTATGGGGTAAATAAGAAAACAGAGAAGAAATAAACAAAATAGAATCTCACAGCGGAAGGATAAAATATAATAATAAAATATACAGTTTATAAAACTGTTTACAAACATTTATATAATACGTATCAGAGTTACACATACCAATAAC
This sequence comes from Allium cepa, assembly GCA_030765085.1. Classification (NCBI taxonomy): domain Eukaryota; kingdom Viridiplantae; phylum Streptophyta; class Magnoliopsida; order Asparagales; family Amaryllidaceae; genus Allium; species Allium cepa. Next base: position 130,742,325 of record CM060940.1, on the reverse strand, counting down.
AATGCAGCGGAAAAATATGAGTGTAGTGGAATAATAGTAGATAATAGTAATACAAATCTTCGTCTTCGTCCTCCAGAACTAAAACTTCAAATCCTGAAACGCTCGGACAGACCCGAGCGAATTGAAAAGACAAAACACTCGAGTCAGAACTAAAAGATCTTATGTGAGTTAAATTAACAGAAATAAATATGAGTGCAGTAACTCAAGAGATGCTCGGGATTTACATCTCCTAAGGATCCGTTAAACTATTTACTATGTAGTATATTGCGCTATTATAATAGTGTCTATTTTTAAAATAAACTTACTTTTAAATAGCGTTAAGGGGTTACCCATATAGCCCTTAACACAAAATATATTCCCATAGTCTATACAGTATCGTAATCTCCCCCGTACTGGGCGTCGTCAGAGGGCACTCCATAGGTATGGTACAAAACCAAAATCGTATAAGGCGCGCTAGGGTAGGTGACACGGCACAACTAGGCAATGCCAGGGTAGATATACCAATTGCTATCCGGGCTGATGGAAACGCATAGCCGCAGCTACCGCCCACCTCGAACAAACACCCCAAAAATCAAAGTAAAAGTGGCCACTGAAACAATCCAAAGTCAAAGTATAATATCGAAGAGGAGTGTCCGATCAGAGAAATGACCTCATTGGCCCGAGAATCGCTCCTGTTTTAGCCACCTTATGCCAACTCACGGGAGTCGGGTCCACGTATTTACCTTGCAGGAAACGCCGCCACCAACCTACTTCATTCTGGAATCTCCACCGCGTACATGGTTGTTAAAGTGGTTTCGGAGTTGGCAGAGAGTATGACAACTTCCGATCCCGGTCTCTTCAACAACCAAACGTTATTATAACACCGCGGTCATTTAAAATAATTATACTTTAAAACCAGAACAAAAATCCATTTTAAACCCACATAAATACGATATCGTTTATATTTTTAAAACCCCAAATCAATACGATATCATTTAGACCCAAAATCATATAATGTCATTTTATTTTCCAATATATATTCTTTTCCAAAATCATAGGGTTTCCAAAGTGAAATATTTAGAAATCACAACTCTTGTATATAATAATTCCAAATCATACTACCTTGAAAATCATAACTTCGAAACAAATTTCCATCTCTTAAATGGTTAAATATTAAATTACTTTATAAAACACAATAGCTTCTTTAGATTTCACAAATCAATTTCAAATATAGATTTAAACTTCCAAATACCATTTCAATTCTTATGTTCCAAAGCTTTAAATATTTCACCATTTCAAAACAAACTCATTTGACAATCCCATATATATTAAATTCAATTACTTCTTATTTAGACTTGAAATGTTTACTTAACGAATTCAATATAATTTAAGTAAAACCTTTTACTTCACATAACTGGATAATCTTTCAATTTTATTAAACTTGATATATTCATTCAAATCACTCTACACAAAAAATCAAGTTATAAAAATCATACCCTTTAAAAATTAATAACCTTTTTATTTAATTCCAAATTTTACTCAATATTCATCTTTCGACCTTATTCTCATTTAAGTCAATAAAACTCCAGAACTTAAATTTTAAATAAATGCTTAATTGTATTTGATCTTAAAAATCAAACTTTATTTTATACTTCAAAACAATTTATACAAAGCTTAAAACCGGAAATTACTATATATAAAAACCTTTATTAATAACCAAATCAAAAACCCATAAACCATATATATATATAGCTTTGCAAAAACCATAGAAAAACATTTCAAAAATAATTTTATATATTTACCGCGGTGCCTGTATATAATTTTCTATCCTATGGTCAAGTGATACGGATGTTTATCATTTCAATCCGCAATTTAAAAGATATAAAATTTTGCGGTTGTATATCATTTCAAACCACAATCCCGAATGAAATGAAAAATACATGATAACTTGCAGTTTAATGATATGAAACAAAACATCCATTCATCCATCATCAATCATCAACCAAATTATCTCAAACATCATCAGTTTAAACAAACATCAATATATGGCATATACAATATAACAGGAAATAATTGGCAGTTATTAATTAACATTTCATATTCAATTAAATTTATAACTGTTTGACTAGCAGTTTTTATGCACATAAATAAATTCTAACTGCCAATTTATATGCAATACATAAAAGAAATTAACAGTTAATTTAATAAATGCGATTTAACAGATATGCTGAATAAAACATGCCAACAGTCATAAATAAATTTCTACTCATATCTAAAATAAATTTAACAAACATAAAAACTTTTTAGAAGTTGTGAGTGGGTTAAACACTCACCTTTTGAATTTAAATCGAATTTAAATCCGATTTAAACCCAATTTTGACGGTCTCCAAATCTGTCCAAACCTGCGTCATCAGATCCGGAATTTAAATACGATCCTAACAAAAGAAATTTCACGCGAAACGGATAACGTATGAGCAAGTTATTCGAGTTAAACGATTTAAAAAAATCAAAATAAAAATTGAATTATAAACAAACAAACCTAATTATAATAAAGCCACGTCAACATAACTGGAGACTCACGTGAAACCATTTTGCAAATAGTCGCTCCACATCAAAATGCCCAAATTGACTTAGGTTTCGAATTTCCTGATTTTGACCGCGATTTGCCGCTGACTCGAGTATCGATTTCGAAAACAGAGACTGCGCGTAGATTCGTATGGATGAAATCTACAACATATATTTTTTTGGAATTTTTCTGAGATGTTTGAATTTTCATTTGAAATTTGAATAGAAATAGATCTAGGTTTGCATCCATTTGAGGAGGAGAAGGAGTTGAAGAAAAGAACGTACAGACAAATGATAGAAGATGGAGGCTAGGGTTTTTGATCGTCTATTTATAGATGATCGCAAAAGAATAGGTGTGCACGAATTTTAACGTGCAAACGGAAGTGGTCCCAAAAGATAAATAATATTAATTACACACGTTACGGATTTAGGAAATAAATAAATTCCTTATCATTTACATTTTATTTTAAACGTATTTACAAATGTAAATCTAGACGTTTCGTTTACGTTTCAAAATATATCCACAATTTTATTAATTTCCAAATTGATCTAAACAAATTTAGATGTAAATTTAAAAGCTGATAAGTCTACCTATTGCAGTGTTAATTTATCCCCTTCCTTATATTTAGAAATTATAAATTAAGTTTTCAAAAACCTATCTTTGATTTTCAAACTTTTATATACTCATCTTTTACCAGTAATAAGGATGCATTAACATTTGTTCATGGTTTCACCTTATTATCCTCAAATTCCATTTTAATTTTCAATAATTACAATTGTTGAATGTTGATACTTTAATTAAATTTATACATCTTGCTTTCTATAACCCATATCAACAAATGGTCCAATTATAAATAGAATTAGTATTAACTTCATCTTATAGGATTAACTACTCCAATTACAAATCTATGCTAACTGTCCGATTTAAGTCAATTAATTGTAATTGAGTCTACATTAAATGTTATAAATTATAAATTGGAACATCAATAAATTCGCTTATTGATTTAAAAATCTTTCTATTCAGTAAATAGACATTTTATGGGTATACATAACATTTGAATTATAACACATGTCATTAGTGCATGCTTCATTTCTTATAAACTCCCCTTTATTAACTAGAACACATTAACCAAAACAAAATAATTAATTTAGATTTATTTCAATCGATTGCCATTCTTAACTTAACATGCTCAAAATGGTTAACCTAAATAATTGTTACCCTTTTACATTCAAATTCACTTACAACCATCATTACAACAATATTGCCATAGATTTAGATTTAATTAAATAAATTAGATAAATGGGTAAAGTTTTGTAATTATCACTAATGCCAAATATATATGCATTAATTACTACTTATTATTATGAATTCATTTATAAATTTACTAGTTGCCTTTGTCTTCTTATATCCTATTTACTACCAAACTTTCTGTTCTTAAATCTATACTCCCATTGATTTATTAAATTTGCACTTATTATGCATACTTTTAGCAACTCATATACACTTTGCATCTATTCCCCAAATTTCACATTCTATTGTTACATAAATTTGCATTGATTACTATTTATTATTACTTTACTGGTAAATTAGATATTTGCATTGGTTTTGCTTATGCTAAATTAATTTCCCATAATAAATAAGGTTTCAAAACAATTAATAACATTTCCTTAGCCCAAACCCCGTTTACCAATTATTTTCCTTCAATAATTCATGTTGCTATAAATACGTACATTTACACTTTATAGTTATTCTAGTATACCTATTCCCACTCTTAACCCTTATCTTTACGTTCACCCACTTGTAATATTACTTTTATTTATTACAATTCAATGTTGGCATTTATTACTATTAATTTATACAATGTTTATTGCCCTTATTTCAATTTCTTCCTTTTCAGTTGCTACTCTACTGTTCACAGTTTCTTTTGTATACTCCTTTCCTATATAATCCAACATACACAAATTCCAATTAAATCCAATTATTACCTTTAAATAAAACATAACATTCGAATACCTCTTATTAAATTGGAATGTTTCATTTAAGTTTATAATTGATCCACTTGTATTAACATAAATTTTTATTTTCAAATTTATTCCCATTTACGGTTAATCAATGTTATTTTACATTAACCAATTTTAATATTCACCTTTAATTTCACATCTTCAAAGTATATCTAGGGAAAAATCTTTCCACCGCTTAGTTTACTGAATCTTATGCAGTCTTACTATAAATAAGTTTTAAATTACCATTACTGTACATTCAATTACTATCCAAAGTATTTATTCATAAATCAATTCGATATATACGTTTGTTTCCTTCTATTTGATTTATACCTAGTATACATTTTCCTAAATTCTGTTTCATTACCTTCATTAAATGCTTATCGCATTGAGATCAAATTTATTAGCTTATATCGCATTATTACCATTAATTAAAATTGGCTTACAATTTTTTTTAATTCAATACTCTAAATAAATAACATATTATTCCATAATTACTCTTGTTTTCACATATTCCATTCAAAAATTAAACCACAATAATTACATTATTTTATTGAATTGGAAATCTCATTTTAAATTGTTAACTTTTAATAAGAACAAATGGCAACACCAAATTCCTAACATTCATTTTATTAAAAATTATGGAAAATATGACAAATTTAGTTAACGAAATTTTCGGGTCGTTACACTCTCCCCCACTCAAAACTTTTCGTCCCCGAAAAGGAAAAGAAGGGAGAAGAAAGAATTAAATAACAATACATCTTATTCAAAATATTTAACTTATAAACAGTAATTTACTAAATTTATTACCTTAAATAAAATATACCCGTTTTATAATCATTATATCCTTTTATACTTAAATAATTAAAGTTTGAAAAACATTTTCAACATAGTTCTAAGTCCAAAATTTACGGAAATATTTGGCAGAGTCTCCTTTGTACGGAGAGGCTCGGGAAAATATAATACCAAAATATAACAAAGTATCATATAGAATATTCAAAATAGTATATCTCAACATGGGAAATATATAAAAATATCGCTACAAAACGTAATCCGGAAACGTACCTATTTGTCGGGCAAATTAGCTTAATTTATGGAACCAAAATCAGTAGCAATTGCTTCCATACCTGCATTTCCCTTATATAATCTAAAAGGTTAACTATTTATATTAAAGTGGAATATTTTCATAGTTTCAACTACTAACAATAATCAATACACAATCATCGATTTCAACAAACAGCATACACACAAACAAAACAACCATTTAGTCAAACAAGCAAATAGTTGTTCGGGTTCAAAACTTGAAATGGTACAGAATGAAAAAATAACCATCCAGTGCATCATTTACTCAACAGTCTTAGATGAGACAGAATTAGATTATTTATTCATCCAACAACTTCAAATTTCCTTACCCAGCCAACCATAAAGCAAACAGTATCGATTTAAACCAACAAATCTATTTAACTTATTATAAATTTATATTTCATGCATTAACAGTTTGATCTTTTCATTCATATAACAGATTATCTTTTATTTTCATTTATTTCTTTAAATTATCCTTTTATAATTTACATTTATTTCCAACAACCTTTAATTTTATTCACTCCTCCAATTATCCGTTTCCATTTATTTAGGTCATGTAAGTTTCTTCTATTTTATTACATTTAATGCACTTCTCACTTTCAATCATTTATTTAATGCTTCCATTTCTATTACATTTAATTATAGTAACCCTTTTTAATTTCACTTAAATTCTTAATCTTATAACATCCATTCTTATAAATAAAGGATTTTATTAACTCATTAACAAGGGTTTGCAGTCATCTATTTATATTACCTACTTTTATTATATTAAACTAGTAGCATTTATCATACTTAGGTTTATAACCCTACACATCAATCCTTATTATTAAAGAATTTCATTTTATTTACTTAAGTTTAAAATCACCTATTTATAATACTTACCTTTAATTTTGGTAAAATTTCAATTTATAACCTAAGTTTATAACATTAAATTCTCATTTATAACAGAAATTCATTTAATACTTTATTATTTCCAAAATTTCTACTTGTATAATATTCTATTCCAATCTCTTATTTAACATTTCAACTTTTCATATTTGGTAAGTTATTAATGTTAAAGAAAATGCAAATGAATTTATACAAGTTTTATCTCTTCTTTTAATTAATTTAATGTTCAATAAATCTTAAATTTTCCCTTATAAGTTAAAAATTTAACTTCCTTTATAGCTTAGTATTTTAGTCTCTTATTTTATTTAGGGTTTCAATTATTAATTTTTTTTCTGTTTCACTATCATAATTGAAACAATTAATTAATGGAAATTAAGAATTAAATACCGGGTTAAATTTCAATAGATAAGTATATTCTTATAACTTATATACCTCTAATTATATTTAAACAATTAAAATTTAGATATTTCAAAATAAATCTGCAGTAGAATTTACTACAGTGGCATTTCCCTTCGAAACTCGAAAATGAAAGTCGATGATGCGGCCGCCATCACCGAAATTATTTTCCAGCGATAGAGAGGAAAGTACGAAACTTAATTTCTCCAAAATCTTCTTTAAAGCAATTCTTCCAAATTATGTTAAATATTTATATAAGAAAATACTTATAAACAAAATTATTATAATTCATAAATCCTTTGAAAGAAAATTTCCAAAATCCCGGACTTAAGTTCTAAAATTTCCAAATTTCATTGATTTTAATTTCAATCTCATTTTACCTATTATTTAAAATTTTATTCCTAACAACCAATCTATTGCAACCAACAATATATATATATAATACCTTAATAAAATATTTTATATATAGAAAATATAATAGGCGAAGTTATTTCATTCACCTATATTAAAAACAAATATTATGTCGGTCTGTCCTATTAAGTGTTTAGAAATCCCTATTGATGTCATAGCGTCCCATGCACCAACCAGAATTTATAAATACAAAACGGAACAGATTAACACAATATCAAAATCTTTTTATAACACTAACAAATACGTTCTCTCGTATATACACTCAGTGACTCCCATAGGGTATTACTACCCTATTAATAAAGAGTCAAACCCCACAAAGCCAAGGTTTATCGCTAAACCAAAGCTCTGATACCAACTGTAACGTCCCGAGTTTTCGCACGCTTCAAATCGACACACATGCCGATTCAAACCATACGGAAGGCGGATTGTTATGGGGTAAATAAGAAAAAAGAGAAGAAATAAACAAAATAGAATCTCACAGCGGAAGGATAAAATATAATAATAAAATATACAGTTTATAAAACTGTTTACAAACATTTATATAATACGTATCAGAGTTACACATACCAATAACAATGCAGCGGAAAAATATGAGTGTAGTGGAATAATAGTAGCTAATAGTAATACAAATCTTCGTCTTCGTCCTCCAGAGCTAAAACTTAAAATCCTGAAACGCTCGGACTGACCCGAGCGAATTGAAAAGACAAAACACTCGAGTCAGAACTAAAAGATCTTATGTGAGTTAAATTAACAGAAATAAATATGAGTGCAGTAACTCAAGAGATGCTTGGGATTTACATCTCCTAAGGATCCGTTAAACTATTTACTATGTAGTATATTGCGCTATTATAATAGTGTCTATTTTTAAAATAAACTTACTTTAAAATAGCGTTAAGGGGTTACCCATATAGCCCTTAACACAAAATATATTCCCATAGTCTATACAGTACCGTAATCTCCCCCGTACTGGGAGTCGTCAGAGGGCACTCCATAGGTATGGTACAAAACCAAAATCGTATAAGGCGCGCTAGGGTAGGTGACACGGCACAACTAGGCAATGCCAGGGTAGATATACCAATTGCTATCCGGGCTGATGGAAACGCATAGCCGCAGCTACCGCCCACCTCGAACAAACTCCCCCAAAAATCAAAGTAAAAGTGGCCACTGAAACAATGCAAAGTCAAAGTATAATATCGAAGAGGAGTGTCCGATCAGAGGAATGACCTCATTGGCCCGAGAATCGCTCCTGTTTTAGCCACCTTATGCCAACTCACGGGAGTCGGGTCCACGTATTTACCTTGCAGGAAACGCCGCCACCAACCTACTTCATTCTGGAATCTCCACCGCGTACACGGTTGTTAAAGTGGTTTTCGGAGTTGGCAGAGAGTATGACAACTTCCGATCCCAGTCTCTTCAACAACCAAACGTTATTATAACACCGCGGTCATTTAAAATAATTATACTTTAAAACCAGAACAAAAATCCATTTTAAACCCATATAAATACGATATCGTTTATATTTTTAAAACCCCAAATCAATACGATATCATTTAGACCCAAAATCATATAATGTCATTTTATTTTCCAATATATATTCTTTTCCAAAATCATAGGGTTTCCAAAGTGAAATATTTAGAAATCACAACTCTTGTATATAATAATTCCAAATCATACTACCTTGAAAATCATAACTTCGAAACAAATTTCCATCTCTTAAATGGTTAAATATTAAATTACTATATAAAACACAATAGCTTCTTTAGATTTCACAAATCAATTTCAAATATAGATGTAACGCCCCGAAAATTTCGACTTTCGAAAATTCAACATCGATACTCACTTTATCGACTGCCGAGAAATCGAAGGCCGAAAAACCGAAATGTTATGGGTTTAAGAAAAAGAAGAAAGAAAGAAGAAGAGAAGAAGGTAGAAGATGGAGAGAAGAAAGAATAGAAAATTTTAAAATAGAAGAAAAAGAGAATAGAAAATGGAACGGAACAGAAGACAACAGAACAATAACAGAATCTCACAATTCGCAGCGGAACAACATATAATAATAAATGAATAATCTTTAAACAAAGAACTATTTTAGTTATTACATTTTATACTTTACATCATATCATCATCAGAGTGTACAACAACAAACAATGGTGCAGCGGAAAAAGAAATACTATATAAACTAGTGATACGCCATCCAGCTTGCCTCCAGCAACTCCTGAATTCCAGAATATCCTGATAAACCTAACTCTTGACTGCCCGTGTGGAAATTGGTGGGCACCCAGAGTTTAGGAAGGAAAACAATAAACTCCAAGTCAGTCATGTGACCGGTGTGAGAACTCAAAACAGTTTATTTTTCTTTAAAAATTTAAAATAGAGGAATATTTTTAAATTCAATTTGCAATGCTTTTAAAAATGAGACTACCATAAGGCCTCCCGCGCACACACACAATGCAAACGCAGAATCGGAGGAGATTTCTCCTTATGATAGTCAAAGATGCTTGATACGCATTTAAAATAACATTTGATATTATTACTAGTGCATAGTGTAGGGAAAAAAATTCATTTCGAAAGTAGAATATAAATCTTAGCCAACATAGACATTTCGAACTATGCCTACTATAGCTACCATCCAAACAGTGTTGCGACACCATAAGTGAATGATAGGTTCTACAACTAAAACCGTACAAGTTTCGTATTGTTTCTTTGGATTTCCAACAAATGGTCAGGCCAAGGAACTTCCCATTGCCGCATGAGAATGCCTCTGGAAAGACATCCCCGAGAACCAAACCGGAACTCTACCAACACAAGGCCGGGTTACCCCTAACTGGGTAACTACTGACACGAGCACGCCATTCCCCGATCGTAAACGACCTTTCTCACGGGATCCCGATAGCCAACAACCACAAAGTAATAAATTCGCAGTAACCACATAGGTTAAATATCTGGGCTCCATACCATGATACAACCTCTATCCAGAAGGAAATGTACATACCCTAAAGGGTGCTACCCCTCATAACCTTGCCGCATCTTTCCTGTTTTGACCATTTTCGGGGTGTGAGGCTCGACGAAGTCACGTCCACAAAAACATACTTTACACAAAAGCCATGCTTTGGGTCAACAAATGATCATAGAAATGATCCTATCACAATAATCAACACAATGATCATTTCAGCAACACTCAGCATGTCACATTACCAAATTGGGAATACATCGCTGATAACTTCAACTATATAACCTCTGAGCTCGTACGTCTCAGAGAAGGGTGTTAAGCTAAGAGAATAAATTCTCCGCCACCACAGAAATATATTTGAAAGAAATCGGCTTTACATCTCGACTTGTAATGTCAGACACACAATCCATACAAGTCTGTTCCGGGCTCGAACAGAACCGAAGGCACTTACAAAGAAGTCCTTGCAATCCGAATAATCTCTAATCACGTTCGGATTTCCCATCACATATGGAGATCTCAATACCAGGGATCAGCCAGTGCAGAGACAATCAACAAGAAACCCTTTCGTTTTCGAAAATATCCGGTCTTCAACACCGATCTTCGAATGCAATTCATAACGACGTATCACATATTCGGAATGGGTTATACGACCCCAAGGTCCTTTCCCGGTTAACCCGAATAGTGAGCGCTTATTTTTTTTTTTAAAAAAAAATAAGTATGGCATCCAATTTCAAACAAATCACAACAAATACCTATTTAAAGGTAAATATTGATAGTCGGTTATTGAACTATCAATAGATATGCCAACATCACCAGATTCCAAATAATTTTCCAAATTATTTATTTCCCAAAAATATCTTTATAAGATATACATTCTCCATTCTTTTAAAAATAAATCAATATTTATTTTTAAACTCATTTTCCAAATTTCATTTATAAATTCCATATTGAATTTACGTTCCAAAATATTTATGAATATACGATTTCCATTCGTTTTCAAATATTCATTTTCAATTTATCTTCAAAAAGATAAATTCAAAATATTCACTTAATATTGGAAAAGCATTCCTATACTTATTGAAAATAAGTAATTCACAGATATTTTTATTTTCTATACTGAGAAAATATTTAATATACCCTAATCGAAATTAAGTATATATTTCATTCTTTTAAGGAAATCATTCACTTAATCATATTTATTTGGGTCAAAACGAATGTCGCGTAAAACATCGTTACGACAACCCAAAATCACTAGTATAGGGATTCGAAATTAAAATAGATATATAAATCCCCATACTATACAAAAACATTTCCTTTCGGAAATCATTTAATATAACAACAGTGTTATAGTCCACCATTTCCTTTTATTTCTCGAAAGCATCTATTTCGACAATAAATGTTGAAATCTATGGTTTCGAATCTCAATACAGTTTAAAACATCTTTAGATCGTTTTAATTCTATTTAAAACATCACATCTAAAATAATTTCTTTAACATAATATTCACTATTCAAAAACGTGAATACACTTGTTAATAAATTTCATCACTTCTATTCATTTTATTTTAAAGAATTATTCACTGTCTAAAACATGAATATAATTCCATAAATAAATTACAACAATTCCTTATCAAAATAAGTCGTTGCGGATTTATAAAACAATGTTTATAAATTCTATTTCTATTTATTTTATAACAACTTCCTTTATAAATTTCTTTTATAAATCTATTCAATTTCATATCTCAATGATATACTAAAATTTCATATTATAAGTCAAATACTTATAATTTATTTATTTACAAAATCATTCCTTCAAACTTCCCAAATCTATAAATCTTATAACTTCTAAGATTCATTTATTTATCCACATCTATTTCCTAAATAACTTTATAAATTTTATTTATAAAATTCTATTTATAACTTCACCGTTATAATTCTATAAATTTCATTCATTAGTGAAATTCATTCACAATTCTTTCTAATACTTATAAAAGCTCATTTTATAATTCCAATATTTTTAATTTATAAATATCAATTTATAAATCTTTTAATATAAAACAATTTATATTATTACTTTAAACATCTTTAAACTCTTTCATAATTTTCATCATTCTGATTTATAAAATAAAAATTTTATAAATCATATTTTTAGACTTCTTATAATAAATTCAGAAATCCCAGTTCAAACTATTTTATAAAATCACTAATCCCATAATTTCAAAAATTAACTTTTAACTGTATTTCTCAAAAATCATAATTTTTATAATATTAAAATTATAACGTTTATTTATTTAAGATGAATCAATTTCAATATTTTATAAACGTATATTTCCAAAAATCACTTTAGAAATCAAAATCGTTATTTTTAAACTTCAAAATTGGATCCGATGATGCAACACATCAAATAGTCAATCACGACTTCCAAACATCATATATCATCCATGATAACAATCAAATATCACAATATATGAAATCAAATAAATATTTGTGAGGAATCCAGTTGGATCCCTCCAACCTGTTTCCCTTCATCCACAGACATTAGCACAATACCAATTCCGTTTCAAGACGGAATATCGCGGTACATGGGATTTTATAAATATGTTTCCGCTTACTAACGGCGTATAGGGTCTCATCCACTAAAAGAAAATGCGGGAAATCAATCAACTGCAATATATACATATGCCAATATATATATATTGCTATATATAAAATATAATACCAATTCCACTTCAAGGTGGAATATCGCGGTATATGTGTGTAATAAATAACCTCCGCTTACTAACGGCGTATAGGGTCTATTCACATCCAATATATATATCAATCATCATTCAATCATTCAATCATTCAATCAACACAGTCAAGCAAATTTTAAATCTAACTATTTAAAATTTAAATAAACAATAAAATTCCTTTTGAGTGAGAAGTTCTCACCTTTGCTTTTATTAGCAATCCATTTCCATCTTGACTCGATTTTCTTGATTTATACCTTGTATAAATATTATACACAATTTATTAATATTCGAACAGATCGAATAATAAATTTTCATTTGATTATTTCGATTCATCGGTGATTTCATTTTAATAGTGTAAAACCAATTTGTAAATCCTCACCGACTTATTTAAATTTACTTCTCAAATCTATAAACTTATTTCACACTTTAAGAATAAATCCGTGTTCATTTTTAAAAAAAAATTTCCTTCTTAAATAGATTTAATTAACTTACCCTTTAATTAAATTCATTTTTAATAGTTAATTAAATTATAGGTTTTTTTTTATTTAACTAAAATTCTAAATTTTATACTAATGATTTTATTCAAACGAATCATAAATTTTTTTTTAAAACTAAATTTTCTTTAAATACATCTATTTAATCAACAATTTGGTTTTAAAATAATATTTTTAATTTAAACAAATTTCCTTTTCACACAATCTTTGGTAAAAATAATTTAATAAACTAATCAAAACAGTAAGATTATCAAATCCATTCTTTACAAAATAAACCAGTAGAATTAAAATTCTGCCTCTTTAAATTTAAATATTTTTTTTTTCCTTCCTGTCTTAAACAGATTCAAAATATCTTACTGACAACATAATTTTCTTTTATCTACACAAATTACTTTATTTAACCAATGATTTTTTTTTCTTTTTTTTTTTAAACTTACTGTAAATTCTAGCAAAATCTCTTTACTGCAATTTTTTTCTTTTTCTTTTCTCTGTTATGTAAATTTTTAAAACTTTATAAATTTAATTAAAATAAAAGAAGACAATACCTCACATCATCAATCGATCGAGCACGTCGCTGCCGAGTGTCCTTCCAGTTACGAGCTTCAGGTCTGCAATCGGTTAAGCTTCCACCTCCTCTCGCGCGCGCACGCGAGCTACACAACGACGCCGCCATCTCTTCGAGTCGCGCGCCGCCGCAACTGCCTCGTCACCATCGCGACCCCCCAGTTCCACGCGAAAGAGCTCGCCGCTCGATTCCCCCCCTACGCGTACACAAGCGCGCGCCAAGCCCTGAGTCGCCCCGCTACCACAGTGTCGTCGCCGCTTCACCGAACCCCACGCGCCCCCAGCTACTACATCGCCTCCTCAACGCGCCGCACTCCTCGACTTGCCTGCCCACGCGAGCGCCCACCGCCGCGAGCTCGTGCGATTCGATTTCGTTTTAGGGTTTTTTTTTTCTATTCTGCGGCCATTTTTTTTATTTCTGTTTTTTGATTATGAACGAGAGTAATGGTTTTCGTGATGGTTTAAAAAGAGACGGGGAGAAGATAGAGTTACGCGATTTTCTCCGTGATATTAGGCATATTCTCAGGCATAATCGAAGGAGGCAACATGCTGTGTTTGACTATATTTAAAATTTTAAATTTAAATTGAATTCAATTTGATTTCAATGCGTTTGCGTGTCGTATGCTCACATAACAGCTCCGAAAAATACGAAACTTGAAATCCAGCAATAATTCAATATTACGGACCCAATGGAACTGGTTTCGTCGAATTCCGAGACTGTGCCTCGGACGGCTATTTTTAATATCGATTCAAACGATTAAATTTCAAAACTGAACAATTCACTTCCAAATTCAATTCTGAAGCTTCTAAAATCTTCAATATTATCAATATGAATTTTACAAGCCTTTGAAATATTTTAAATCAGCTTAAAATTGAAGATTCAAATTCTTATTCAACTTTCAATAGATTAAATTCTATAATTTAATCGCTAAATTTATTCTGATAATTTGCAATTCAAATTAAATCATCATTCAAATATTTAAATTTAATAAAATATTCTCAAATTAAATTATTCTAAATTCTGGGTCGTGACAATAGATTTAAACTTCCAAATACCATTTCAATTCTTATGTTTCAAAGCTTTAAATATTTCACCATTTCAAAACAAACTCATTTGACAATCCCATATATATTAAATTCAGTTACTTCTTATTTAGACTTGAAATGTTTACTTAATGAATTCAATATAATTTAAGTAAAACCTTTAACTTCACATAACTGGATAATCTTTCAATTTTATTAAACTTGATATATTCATTTAAATCACTCTACACAAAAAATCAAGTTATAAAAATCATACCCTTTAAAAATTAATAACCTTTTTATTTAATTCCAAATTTTACTCAATATTCATCTTCCGACCTTATTCTCATTTAAGTCAATAAAACTCCAGAACTTAAATTTTAAATAAATGCTTAATTGTATTTGATCTTAAAATCAAACTTTATTTTATACTTCAAAACAATTTATACAAAGCTTAAAACCGGAAATTACTATATATAAAAACCTTTATTAATAACCAAATCAAAAACCCATAAACCATATATATGGCTTTGCAAAAACCATAGAAAACATTTCAAAAATAATTTTATATATTTACCGCGGTGCCTGTATATAATTTTCTATCCTATGGTCAAGTGATACGGATGTTTATCATTTCAATCCGCAATTTAAAAGATATAAAATTTTGCGGTTGTATATCATTTCAAACCACAATCCCGAATGAAATGAAAAATACATGATAACTTGCAGTTTAATGATATGAAACAAAACATCCATTCATCCATCATCATCATCAACCAAATTATCTCAAACATCATCAGTTTAAACAAACATCAATATATGGCATATACAATATAACAGGAAATAATTGGCAGTTATTAATTAACATTTCATATTCAATTAAATTTATAACTGTTTGACTACCAGTTTTTATGCACATAAATAAATTCTAACTGCCAATTTATATGCAATACATAAAAGAAATTAACAGTTAATTTAATAAATGCGATTTAACAGATATGCTGAATAAAACATGCCAACAGTCATAAATAAATTTCTACTCATATCTAAAATAAATTTAATAAACATAAAAACTTTTTAAAAGTTGTGAGTGGGTTAAAACACTCACCTTTTGAATTTAAATCATATTTAAATCCGATTTAAACCCAAAATTTGACGGTCTCCAAATCTGTCCAAACCTGCGTCATCAGATCCGGAATTTAAATACGATCCTAACAAAAGAAATTTCACGCGAAACGAATAACGTATGAGCAAGTTATTCGAGTTAAACGATTTAAAAAAAATCAAAATAAAAATTGAATTATAAACAAACAAACCTAATTATAATAAAGCCACGTCAACATAACTGGAGACTCACGTGAAACCATTTTGCAAATAGTCGCTCCACATCAAAACGCCCAAATTGACTTAGGTTTCGAATTTCCTGATTTTGACCGCGATTTGCCGCTGACTCGAGTATCGTTTTCGAAAACAGAGACTACGCGTAGATTCGTATGGATGAAATCTACAACACATATTTTTTTGGAATTTTTCTGAGATGTTTGAATTTTCATTTGAAATTTGAATAGAAATAGATCTAGGTTTGCATCCATTTGAGGAGGAGAAGGAGTTGAAGAAAAGAACGTACAGACAAATGATAGAAGATGGAGGCTAGGGTTTTTGATCGTCTATTTATAGATGATCGCAAAAGAATAGGTGTGCACGAATTTTAACGTGCAAACGGAAGTGGTCCCAAAAGATAAATAATATTAATTACACACGTTACGGATTTAGGAAATAAATGAATTCCTTATCATTTACATTTTATTTTAAACGTATTTACAAATGTAAATCTAGACGTTTCGTTTACGTTTCAAAATATATCCACAATTTTATTAATTTCCAAATTGATCTAAACAAATTTAGATGTAAATTTAAAAGCTGATAAGTCTACCCATTGCAGTGTTAATTTATCCCCTTCCTTATATTTAGAAATTATAAATTAAGTTTTCAAAAACCTATCTTTGATTTTCAAACTTTTATATACTCATCTTTTACCAGTAATAAGGATGCATTAACATTTGTTCATGGTTTCACCTTATTATCCTCAAATTCCATTTTAATTTTCAATAATTACAATTGTTGAATGTTGATACTTTAATTAAATTTATACATCTTGCTTTCTATAACCCATATCAACAAATGGTCCATTATAAATAGAATTAGTATTAACTTCATCTTATAGGATTAACTACTCCAATTACAAATCTATGCTAACTGTCCAATTTAAGTCAATTAATTGTAATTGAATCTACATTAAATGTTATAAATTATAAATTGGAACATCAATAAATTCGCTTATTGATTTAAAAATCTTTCTATTCAGTAAATAGACATTTTATGGGTATACATAACATTTGAATTATAACACATGTCATTAGTGCATGCTTCATTTCTTATAAACTCCCCTTTATTAACTAGAACACATTAACCAAAACAAAATAATTAATTTAGATTTATTTCAATCGATTGCCATTCTTAACTTAACATGCTCAAAATGGTTAACCTAAATAATTGTTACCCTTTTACATTCAAATTCACTTACAACCATCATTACAACAATATTGCCATAGATTTAGATTTAATTAAATAAATTAGATAAATGGGTAAAGTTTTGTAATTATCACTAATGCCAAATATATATGCATTAATTACTACTTATTATTATGAATTCATTTATAAATTTACTAGTTGCCTTTGTCTTCTTATATCCTATTTACTACCAAACTTTCTGTTCTTAAATCTATACTCCCATTGATTTATTAAATTTGCACTTATTATGCATACTTTTAGCAACTCATATACACTTTGCATCTATTCCCCAAATTTCACATTCTATTGTTACATAAATTTGCATTGATTACTATTTATTATTACTTTACTGGTAAATTAGATATTTGCATTGGTTTTGCTTATGCTAAATTAATTTCCCATAATAAATAAGGTTTCAAAACAATTAATAACATTTCCTTAGCCCAAACCCCGTTTACCAATTATTTTCCTTCAATAATTCATGTTGCTATAAATACGTACATTTACACTTTATAGTTATTCTAGTATACCTATTCCCACTCTTAACCCTTATCTTTACGTTCACCCACTTGTAATATTACTTTTATTTATTACAATTCAATGTTGGCATTTATTACTATTAATTTATACAATGTTTATTGCCCTTATTTCAATTTCTTCCTTTTCAGTTGCTATTCTACTATTCACAGTTTCTTTTGTATACTCCTTTCCTATATAATCCAACATACACAAATTCCAATTAAATCCAATTAGTACCTTTAAATAAAACATAACATTCGAATACCTCTTATTAAATTGGAATGTTTCATTTAAGTTTATAATTGATCCACTTGTATTAACATAAATTTTTATTTTCAAATTTATTCTCATTTACGGTTAATCAATGTTATTTTACATTAACCAATTTTAATATTCACCTTTAATTTCACATCTTCAAAGTATATCTAGGGAAAAATCTTTCCACCGCTTAATTTACTGAATCTTATGCAGTCTTACTATAAATAAGTTTTAAATTACCATTACTGTACATTCAATTACTATCCAAAGTATTTATTCATAAATCAATTCGATATATACGTTTGTTTCCTTCTATTTGATTTATACCTAGTATACATTTTCCTAAATCCTGTTTCATTACCTTCATTAAATGGTTATCGCATTGAGATCAAATTTATTAGCTTATATCGCATTATTACCATTAATTAAAATTGGCTTACAATTTTTTTTTAATTCAATACTCTAAATAAATAACATATTATTCCATAATTACTCTTGTTTTCACATATTCCATTCAAAAATTAAACCACAATAATTACATTATTTTATTGAATTGGAAATCTCATTTTAAATTGTTAACTTTTAATAAGAACAAATTGCAACACCAAATTCCTAACATTCATTTTATTAAAAATTATGGAAAATATGACAAATTTAGTTAACGAAATTTCTGGGTCGTTACAGACGTCGTCCAGTACGGGGGAGATTACGGTGCTGTATAGACTATGGGAATATATTATGTGTTAAGGTGGAAAATGTAAAGCCTTAACGCTATTTAAAAGTAAGTTTATTTTACAGTTAGACACTATTATAATAGCGAAATATACTACATAGTAAATAGTTTAACGGATCCTAGGGAGATGTAAATCCCGAGCATCTCTTGAGTTACTGCACTCATATTCATTTCTGTTAATTTAACTTACATAAGATCTTTTAGTTTTGACTCGAGTGTTTTGTCTTTTCAATTCGCTCGGGTCAGTCCGAGCGTTTCAGGATTTGAAGATTTTTCTGGAGGAAGAAGACAAAGATTTCATTACTATTATTATATATATATATATGGTTCTACTATACTGTATTCCGCTGCATTAATATTATTGGTATGTGAACTCTGATATTTATTGTATAAAGAAGAATCAAATAATTGTAAACAGTTTTATGAACTATATATTTATTATTATATTTTATCCTTCCGCTGTGAGATTCTGTTTTGTTTTATTCTTTCTCGTTTTTCTTATTTATCCCATAATAATCCTCCCTTCCGTATGGTTTGAATTGGCATGTGTGTCGATTTAAAGCGTGCGAAAAGGCGGGATGTTACAGTGGGAGTGCACAACCATGCATATGTATGCATGAACGTATACAATGAGAAGAGGGATTGGGGAAGAAGGATGGGTAATTTAAGTTAATTAAGTAACCAATGAATTAATTATATATTTTAAAATAAAAATATTATAAAATGAATAACTTCTTCATACATGGTCCAATCGAGATGCAGTCTTTCGTGTCGCGCTTGTAGGAGTGTTATCTACACACCAAAGTTAATTCCGTCAAGTTTGGAGCAAGTAGAATTTTTAGCTAGTTTGATTTTAAATCAAACTAGACCGCTTAAGCGCCAACTGGAATTTTGATGAGTAAACTCACTTTTGGATGAATAGTTTATGATATACAGTAGATAAAAATCCCGTTTTTATGTTCGAATGATTTATGATTTGGTCTGGTTGAATTTTCGCTCTGAAAAGTGAATGACATATTAGATGAAATACAAAGAATTTTGTAGGGAAATCTGAATTCCTCGTTACTATTTATTTTAATTTCAGTTATATATCTGTTGTATAAATTGTTGAATGTCAAAACTTGGTAGTTTGATGATATTGGATGTGACATTGATATATGTTAAAAGTTAAACCTTTTTAGTGATAAATGTAGTAATAACATTGGTTAACTGCATGTAGCTTTTGGCCTCATTGCAGTATTTTGAAATACTATTAATTACATTTTTCTTTGGAAATTATTTTGATTCGAAGAATTATTTAAATATGATTTTGGAATTCTCTATGATATTTTGTTTAGAAATGGTTTTTGAACTTCTCTATTTTACTTTAATCTTTTTGGTAATGTTTTAAGAAGTATTTGAACAAGTATTTATTTTATTGAAAAGGTAATATAGTAATAGATGTTCATCTTAAAGAAGAAGGGGAATTTGTCTTTTATAATAAAGTGACTCTGTTTAAAAGAAGATCGAATATTTTGAAAATAAATATTATGAAACATTTTATATAAAATGTTGTAATAAAACAGACATTTTTAAATGGTATTTTATAAATAAAATAATATATTTATAACTTTTATTTTACATAAAGGAAAATTATACCATTCTTATAATTTGGAATAACAAATCACATTTGTGGATTTATAGTAATATATGGAATCATAGCTTTATGGAAAGATTTGGTTCTATCTAAAAGTCGAAGGTTTATGGTAAGTAAATGAAATTTACAAAAGGAGTTTATAAATAAATTTGGAGATTTATAAAAGAAGTTTTATAAATAAATTTGGAGATTTATAAAAGGAGTTTTATAATTATATTTGGATATCTATTAAAGGACTTTTATAAAAGGAAATGAAATTTGATTTCTCTAAATGATCATTTTGAAATTTTGGCGGTATGGAAAGTATTCTTTCCACACTTAATATCAAATTCCGAGGTAGGGAAACTCATCCCCATCCTAAGAATTAAGAATGTACATCGAGATAAGGATAGTACGCTAATTAATCTGACTTCATTGTTAATTGAGCGATAGCACAAGTTTGAAATCGAGAAATGGTGGTAAGTATATTTGGTCTAATTTACAAACGGTCCATTTATTCATACCAAAAGAAAAGTGTTTTGGGTTTATTTTTATTAATATTTTAAATGACATTTTTTTAAACACAAATGAGTATGGTTTTGAAAATGAAGTCTTTTTTAAGATTTTGTGAATATACTTATATCATTGAGATAAGTATATGGTTACAATTTCTAAGTATTAAAAGTGTAGTGGTTTATGATTATACTTAGACCGATTTGGTAAGTATATTGATATTTTTCCAAGCAGTGAAAGAGTATAAATGAGTAGTGATTGAGGAATATACTTGTGTACATCTTATGTAAAAGTATTTTAATACAAGAATTTACAAAGTGATTTTTAATTAATGAAAGGATTAATAAAGTGGCCTAGTGGTTGCTTATGTGTTTAACCATGTTTGGTTTCCATGTAAAATTAAATCTCTGATTTGATTGTTAAATAACTGACTATTAAATCTTAGCCAGTTTTGAAAGTATCGATTGTCGGTTCGGAGAGACAGAGATCAGATGTTATCCGAAAACTAATTCGAATCGGCATATGTGTTCGAATCGAAGACATCTTGAAGATGATGAAATCAAAGACTGAGTTCTTTGAAGTGCAAAGGCTGCTTTCTGCTAATCCTGAGGATGTAGTAGAAGTAGTGCATTTGGTTTGTTCATATCCTGAATAACTTCTATGTATGAATGCTGGAATTGCATTGTTTCATGGAGGGCAGTGTTAGCATTCTACGTGAGATTTGCTAAAAAGTTAAAATGTTGCCTCAAGCCTCACACTCGGTAATGACTAAAATAAAGGATATGCAACAAAGCTAAGTGGTTTGCTACAATTAGAGTATGCTCATCACCCAACCCCAGTCTCTTCGAATTAGAGTATTGCACGCATAAAATCTATAAAGAATTATTGTAGATTACAAATCAAAGTGGTTCCGGGTATTTACTAATACCTGACCCCGGTCTCTTTGAATCCAATGTTATTCTTTAAGTCAAATGTTTAAGTTTAAACAATACGATTTATATTCAGGATTTCATATTCACATAACAATTCATCTCAGATAGATAACCCACAATATCATAATTCAACCAAAGTATCTCATATCACAAAGCATCACAAATTACGTATCGGAGGTATCAAATAATCTAAGTTATTCAATATATCTTAATCATCTATAAGCAAGATAAATTAATTGTACCATTTCTAATTAATTTAATTGCTTTTAAATCCTGCTTACTTAACATTAATTAATTATATCCCTTAATTAATCATTCTTCAATTATCAATCTAAATTAGTTATCCATAATTATCTTCATTAAGTAATTATCCCATTGGTTAATTATCCTCAATTAATTAACCTTAATTATGTAACATCCCGGAATTTTGGACAATGTAAATTTAATAATCTGGGTTTAAATTTATATTGAATTGATAATTGTTGTTAATAAATTTGATTTGATTTAAATAATCTTCTTTATTTAAATTTTTATTCTGTGAAATTATTTTAATGAGCTAATAAATTGTTTTCTATTTTATAATGTATATGTATTTATGTATATATTTTAAATAGACAATTTGTTTTTAGTTAAATTAGTATAGTATAATTTTAATATGTTTTGAAAATAGAAATGGTGATTTATTTTTGGATTTGAGCTTTTCAAAAATATTTAATTAAAATAACTATATGATTTTATATATGAGATAAATGTTTTTAATTAGTTTCAAATTCATTCTTATTTCAAGTTGTATATTAAAATATGTTAATACAAACTCTTTTATAAATTTGTTTTAAAAGTTTCTTTTTCAAATGATTTAATTGTGTATTGTTTTTCTTTGTTCTTTAGAATTATTTAATACATAATTTTGCATAAGAATTCATTAACTAGGCTTAATGCTTATTAACTCTAATTAAACATGTTTATTAATTCATAAAGACAAGTGTTTGTAAATATTAAAGCTTAAAAGACAAGTGTCTCTATGTTTACAAGTGTCAATATTTCATTTTCATTTTTCTTTTAATTCATTGAAAACTGAATATACATTCATATAATTTTGTTCTTCATTCATATGCATTCTTTTCTCATTCCTTAAAAAGAAAACCAATCTCATTCTCATCCATTTATAAAACTGCATTTCTCAAACCTGATATCATATGCATGCAACTCCTCTTTTCAAATTCAACAAATCTGCATTTCATTAAAACCTGTAGCTCCTCTTTTCTAACTCCTCTGTTTCAAAACAAATCTACATTCTTCAACCATATACAAACCTGCATGTACCATTGAGAAGCAAACATGCATCAATTACTAATCAAGTTAAAGCCCTGCATGTTCTTGCATCTGAAACTACAAAAAAAAAAGAACAAACCTGCATCAACATGAAAAGCCCTGCATTTCATTTGCAAGTAGAAGGCCTGCATGCAACCATTTGAATCTGCATTCATGAAATCTTCAATCTGGAACCTGCATGTTGAAAACTGAAGCATGTATGAAGCAAGCAAGGCCTGCACATCCATTTGAAGCTCTGCATTTCTTTACATCTGCAAATTGCAAGTGAGGCCTGCATGCTAAAATAAAATCTGGATGTACTCTGCATTTTAATCTTCATCAATTAACAAGCCTGCATGCATCATTTAAAAGCAAGATAGTCAGAGGTGACTGGAGTGGGGAAGTGGATGCACAGGTGTATGTGCATGTTGATGATGAGGTAGTGTGATGTTGGTGGTTGCAGAGATTTTAGCTCGGGTAGGTCTCGGGTTATTTGGAAAAAAACTCAGAGTAGCAGGGTAGTTGACTCGAAGTCGAATAGGGGTCTGTGTGTTTGGGTTTCAGGTCTTAGAACTGAACCTGTTATGTTTCCAGAATTTAAAAGTAAAGTTTTAAATTTAAATATGGAGATTGAATTAGAAATAAACTGAATCTAAAATTGAATTCAGATTGTTTGAATTCTTATTTTTGTAATAATGTAAATGCAGAATTCAAATTGGTAAAAAAAAAAAATATAAAAGAACAGGGAAAACTGTTGCAGGTTTTTAAAATTTGAAATACAAGTTTAAATTGTAATCTTAATTTAGACTTAGGCTTCAATAACTTGAATTTGAATATGAATTTAAATAAGTTTAAAATCCTGTTCTTTGAAATTATTTTAATCCTGGAAATTTATAAAGTTTAAGTTTATTTTTTTTTTAGAAAACAGAAAAAAAACTGTTTTCTGTTTCATATGTAAAGATTAAGTTTAATTTGAAAGTGAAGATTTAAATGAGTTTAAGTTTGAATTTGAATATGAATTCAAATTTGGATGGTCAGAGATTTGAAGTCAATTATTGTTTTTAAATTTAAATTTGATTTTTCAAAATCACAAGTATAAATGCATTGTTGTTTTGCATATTGAATTGGAAAGTTAAGTACTTAAAGTTAGAAGTGCAAATGAATTCAATCTGAGTTTTAAATCTGGATTTAAATTTTAAACTTCAGTTTTTAAAATAAATATTTAAATTTAAATTGTTTTCAAATGACTTACATTTGAATTGGAGTTGTAAATTGTAGAAGGAGATTTAAAGAGTTAAATCTAAAATAAGTTTGAAAGTGTATTTCAAATTTTGAAATTTAAAGATATTTTTAAATTGATTTGAATTTGATTTGAATTGAAAATTTAAATTCTTTAATCTTATTAACAAAATATATGAGATTTAGATTTGTATTATTTTAGAATCTTATTTTAAATGAATTTAAGTCTTAAAGTTTAAAAGAAATGTTAAATGAAACTAAAGTAAATTTAAAAACATTTTGTTTTTAAATGCATGATTGAAATAAGAAATGTTTTATCTTAAGATAAATGAAAGATTAATGATTGGATTCATTAATTATTAAGGTAATTAAGATAAATATTAATTATTTAATTAATTAAATAATGGGAAGTTTAATTAAATAATAAATGATTTTTAATTTGATTTGAGATTAATTAATTAGTTTAATTAATCTATAATTAAGGATGGTTAACTAAATTTTAATTTATGATTAAGATTTATTTAATCAAGTGGTTAATGATAATTTAGATTTTAATTAACACTTAGTTAATTAATAATTAGAGATTAATTAAATAGTAATTAAATATTAATTACTTAATATCTAATGATGATTAATTTAAGTTAATCTCTTAATTAAGTAATTAAGAAATGATTAATGAAGTCATTAACAATTAATTAATGTGATTAATTTTTGATAATTAATTAGATTAATTAATTAATAATCAATTGTTAGATTAAATTACTTAATGAAAGTAATTAGTGAATTAATTACTTAATGTAATTAATTAAGGTTAATGTGATTTGTTTAGATTAATTAATTAAGTTTAATTAATTTAAACATTTGTTGAATTGTTGATAATTACTTATGTAATTTATGAATTTGTAATTACTTAAGGAAGTAATTAATTAATAATTACAGGATGTAATTAAAGATATTTGATATAGAAGTAATTTGGATTTAAATTACTTTGAAATTAATCAAAGGGATTAATTTAAATAATTAATTAAGAATAATTAATTTATGGATTGAGTAATTAATGTAGTTAATTACTGAATGTTATTAATCAAGGGTGATTAATATATATGTAGGGTTTAATACAATTAACTTGTGTGATTAATATTAAATGCTAATTATTTATTGTAATTAGAGATAGTTAATCAGTAATGATTAATTGAATGATGATTTATAAATTGATTTGAAATCAATTGATGGTTAAGTTAAGCAGGATTTTGATGATTAATTTAATTCATTTTAAATTAATTAGAGATTGAGTAATTAATTTAATTCATTTTAAATTAATTATAGAAGGTGTGATCATTAGATCATTTGCTTATGTTTGATGAATGGTATTGGTTGATTGGTATGGTTTGTAATCTCAGTTATGAGATGGATAGTGTATGTGATATGGATGCATTGGTTGCTTTTGGATGATAATATGTATTATCTGATTATGATATGATTATCTGTTGATAATGATAATGTTGATTATCTGTTGTGTTGTGAATTATCTATCTGTATATATTTAGATAATGAATTGAAATGTTTTAAACTTAAAACAACTTGGCCTTAATAAGACACGCTTTGGTTTTCGATGAGACCGGGATCGGGTTTCCATATTTGGACATCCGAAAACCACATCGATTCCAAATAACGTTAGGTCGTTAATCCAAGTGGAGCAAGTGAAGACTCGAGGTGTAAGGGCTATACGTCAGTATAACTCTGTGGGTGATTCCGTAATGAGTTTGACGGAATAGGTCTTATAGATTCGAGATGGAGAATCAGAGTGCAAGGGTTATTGTCGTTAACTCTGAGGGTGATTCCAAAATGAGTGTAACGAGATAATGCCTTCGGTTTCGTTCGAACCCGGAACGAACTTGTATGGATTGAATGCTTTCAGAACATCGTCAGGTGGACGATGAGCATTCTAAGTGATATGTCCTATAAAGGTAATCGTAACCTCAAGCCTCATCAACCGGGAATGGCTAAAACAGGGGAGGTGCAGCAAAGCTTCGTGGGTAGCCCCCACTTGAGAGTAAGATTTACCCCTGTCTAGAGGTCCCTTTATATTTCGGCTGTGTGGGACGGTTGATCATGACAACCGTCGGGGTTGTCTTATTTGGAACTGTTCAGTAAGGAACGGGTCCGGCTTTGTGTTGCAGGGGAGTTAGGGTGGCTCCTCGGTACGGTGATCTAGGCCACGTACTGTGACGGGCGGTACCCCAGTAGCCCTGCCATTGATGGAATCCAAAATCCAATAAGTGCCGTACGTATTAGTTGTGCCCAACTATGTTGGAATGTGAGATGTAAGCATTTCAGCTATTTCTGTATTTTATTTGAAAACCCTAGACACTATTATAATATCACCGGATTTCCTATCAAATGTTTTGGTTAGCGTAAGGTAAAAACTTTTCCATGTTTATGTGTGGGAAGTCTTACGTGATACCTTTTCTTTTCAAAGGTTTTTTAAAGTTAAGCAACTTTAACCTGTTACTCACACCAGACCCATGTCTGACCCGGAGTTATTTCTGTTTTTCTATAACTCTTGGGTACTCAAATTTTTATGAGTAGTCAAGAGAATTCAGGTTAGGATTCAGGATTAGCTTTGACGAATTGTGGAGGAGCATATGGAGCAGGAGGCTTCTGCGTATAGTTATATAGTTCCGCTGTGTTTGGTCTCTGAGTGTTCTGTTTGTATTGAGTTGTAATAACTAGACAGGTGTTTATAACTGTCTAGTATGTGTTGTATATGTCTGTGTACTCTGATAATTGATGTATACTATGTAATACTTTGTTATTAATATAATTTATTCGTTTCCGCTGTTGAGATTCTTGTGTTGTTTCTTTCTTCTCTTCTTTCTTTTCTTCTTCTATCCCTTTCTTTCTTAATTCATGACGCGATTTTCTGGGAGTGAAAGTCGGGTCGTGACAAATTATTACTTAATTTTTCTCTAATTACAAATTAAATTAATCAACCCTTAACAAATTAATCCTTTAATTACCTACATTAAGTAATCATCATTTAAGTAATTAATCTCTAATTACTACTTTAATTAATCTTTAAGTACCAATTAATAAAATCTAATTAATTAATTTATAATCCTTAATTACTAATTAATTAATCCTTATTAATTAATTAATTTCTCTTTAATTACTTCATTAATTTAAATACTCAATAATTATCTAAGACCTTAATTAACTTTAGGATAAACCTTTTCTTTATTAAATTCTAAATCATTATTAAGATCTTATTTAATAAATCTTGAAATCACTTGTCATTAACATATAATATAAAATCATATTACCCTTTAATTGACTACTTAATTACATATTTAAATTAAGTTTTAAATAAACCTAAGAATCTACTTAATTAATTTATGTAACATAAATCATTCAACTTCCTTAAACCAATTATTTAAATAAAACATTTATTTAAAAAAAATTATTTAAGAAAAAGGTTAAACTTAATTTGTTTTAAATTTCAAAAACTTGCTTTTATTTAAATTTTAAAATTGTTATAAATCATTCACTTCAGGTTCAACCCGGTATGTTCTCGAGTTCTCGAGCCCAGACCCGAGTATTTCTTTTTAATTTTTTTTAATATGTTTTAAAACTTAATATGTTTAAATTTTAAAACCTGTTGCAAGCAAACCATACGCGAGCTACATGAGACCAAACCCGGGCCATCACCATCTTTTCTCAAGTTTTCCCCCGAGACTTCTCTTCTTCCTCGCCTCAGAACCAACCCAGATACACAGAGTCACACGTGCACATGCACCGAGAATCGCCGATGATCCGTCCACCCATTCCACTGTCGACAAGTCGTCAATGATCTTCACTCTCAATTCCGATCACCAGATTTCCATATCGACCACGAAATCAAATTTGAGTTTGATCGAACCACAGGAACGAAAACTGGTCACCAAAAATCCACCCCGTGCCTTCACCTCTGACGTATGGCCACCATGCCTTCGTGTCCAGAGCCTCACCAAACACCCTACTTTCCTTTCCCCCACACTCGAACCATTCTGATGCCTCCTCGACGCAGCAGCAACCAAAAACCTAGACTCGACTTTGAACAAACCTTAAACCCTAATCCACCTTCGCTATGCCACCACACCGGCCTATAAATCCTGACACTATTTTTCCCTCACTCTCCTCTGCCTCAGCCATCTTCCGATCAAACTCCATTGCCTATTATCCGTTAGATCACTAGAAATTTTCTCAAATTCCCTTTCTGATCAACCACGAATTTCTCATTCAAACCCAAACTAAAAAAACCTTAGTTAACCTCTAAAATTCATGAATTTGGAAGTCGGTTTAAATTACATAGGTAAATCAGTGGATTGTGATGTTTGAATTTAATGTGTTTTAGAGTTTTTTACTGTCTTCCTTAATTTTCCAAAATTCTATAAACTAAGCATACCTAAACTATTTTTAAATTTAAGATCTTACTATTCTAAACACTTTTTATTTGAACAATCAAGCATAAAAAGAATTATAGAATGAGATCTTTATTACTGAAAGGTTTTTGAAACTTGTAAAGAAAGAACAAAACAAATTTGCTTATTCTCTGACATTCCCACTTATACCACATACATACATACAAGAAAATCACATTATACATACATGCAATGCTTATTTCATATCATAACATTTAAAGATCATCACATGCATCAAGTTTTTTTTAGATTATAGTTTGTTCACTCACTTGTTAAAGAAGAACAGAGAGCCTTAAAGTAGTTTGTAATTTGAACACTAGATAATGCTTTGATCCTTTAAAGCCTGTTAATTGAAAGACTTTGCTGACTTGAAAACTTGTTTTGATTTTGAACTAGAAATCTTGTTTTTTTAAAAAAAAAAACTGAGATGAATTTGCTTCAGATATGTTATAGTTGAAAAAGTTGTTGCTATATATTTTCTGGTTTGCTTATTTTCTTACAGGCTTTAGATTTTGAGTTTGAAAAGAAATGAAGATAGGAAACAAATAGAGAAAGTGGACGGTATAGATATATTTATATCCTTGTTTTATGATTTTTTTAAAAGAAGAAAAGAAAATAAATCATATGACACTTGTTATAATTATCTTGTCATTTGTAACTTGCATGCTATATTGACTTACATTTGTTAAATTGTAAGAACTTATGTTTTATATATTTATATCATATTTCTGTTTAACTTAATATTTTTATATGTATGTTTTTAAACCGATACATTTTTTAAATTATTCTAATTCATGTGTAATTTAAAAGAAATAATATTAATTCTTTATTTAAATCTTTTCTTATGTTTTATATAAATTCATATATCATATGTTTTAAACTTTTCTACATATTCACAAACCATTTTAGTTTAAGTCACTTTAAAAGAAAGCATAATAAATCCTTTATTAAATCTTATTTATCTATACTTTTAAATGAATAAATATTTATCTTTAGAGTTTTAAAATACATAATCAACTTTAAATAACTTCTGAAAATTTATTACATTGGATTCAAATCCATGCTTCAAATCACTATACACACACGCACACACACACTTATATACTTGTATACTTATAATTCTGATTTTAGAGTTTGCATACATGTGTTTATAATATACATCCAGATATCAGTATCAATTCGTTCCACTAAATAAAATTAGTATCTTAATAGTAAAAATCAGTTAGTTACCAATTAATCAGACATCCAAAATCCGGGTAATCACATTCCTTCCCCCTTTGAATCTTTTCATCCTAAAAAAGGAACGAAACCAGAATTTTATTATAATGCTTATGATCAATTAAATTTCCCTTTGAACTTCTTAACTATAAACTTCATTTTATTCAAAAATTTAAAATGCTTTAAAATCTACATAATATTATCAAAGTAGCTTTATAAAAATACTTTTTATAACTCGATGTCCCAACAAGTAAATCCTCGTTCTCACAGAAATTCAATCATATATTGGTCAGGCGTAGGACGAAAAATCTATAAGTACTTGGTAAACCCGTTTTCAATACTCAGTGAAAATACCGGGACAACATTTTCGAAAACTTTGTGAAAATATAGAAAACAATTTTTTGAGAATATAGGAAACATTTTTGGTAAGAATTCCCTGAAAACCATCACCCCCTCCATGGTCGCACTTAACCCGAGGGTTACGTTGCCATCCCAGCAAAATCCATAGATAACTGTAGGCACTCCGCACCCCTCGATTACGCCATGGAACCCGCCATAGGTCGCAGCTACACCTACGGTTACATCGCCATCATAACAAAAATCCATGTAACTATAGGCATCAATGCCCTCAAATTTCGTAGCCAAATGGAACTTCACCACTCCTACATAGGTCGCAGACTACATCAGTCGAGTCCCAATGTAGCCTGTAGGCTCTCACGACCTCACGACTTTTGCTATGTCTTCATAGATCACAGTATGTCGAAGTTACGTTGCCATCACGGCAAAATCAAACGTAGACCGTTGGCTCTTACGGCCACACGACTTCGACTATGGTCCACACTAGATCGTAGTGACATCGAGTTACACAGTCGTCACAGCATAACCCAATTGTCTCTGTAGGCATCAACGCCCTCGACTTTCGCTACCCACACACATAATCCTCAGGAACTTCAGTTTGTCCGGACTTCCTCCCAGGATCCAATTTAAAGCCTCCCCCTTAGGGCTCAAGGCAGAACCACCCCGTGGATCTCCTATGAAGTTCATTTCATGGGAGCACCTTTTCCCCAGAGCCAATCTCAAAACATTTTATACTATACACTTATAGTATCTTTCAAATCATACCCTTTATGATTCATATAAAAATATCCTTTACACAAAATCGATAGTTCCAAACTTGGCTTTTCAAATTCAGAAAATTGATTTTTCCAAAAATCTAAAGCCTTTCCAAAATCCATAGGTTCCAAAACCTTTTTCCCAAAATCATTCTCATAAAAATCATTTATATATATATATATATGTATGTATATATATATATATAGTCTTGAAAAATCTTGGATCACTTCATACTTATATAAATTCTTTTTTTTATACTTCAAATATTTTCAAAAATCTTTTGTTCTAGCTATAGATTCAACAAAGGGGAGTTTATCATATAACAAAACATATATATAACTTTAGTTATGCCAAATTAAATATTCAAGTTTGATTTCCTTTTATAAATTTACTTACCATATCACTTACTTTTCATAAAGTGATTTTCAAAAGATATCCAATTTCCACTTTTATTCATATGTATTTCTCAAAATATATTTTTCTTTTCAAAAATCATTTTAACCTTTCAAAATTTCCAATATCAATTTCATTTAAGCACGTACGATGTACATATATCATCCGTTCGAAATATCAAATCCGATCACTCACTCGATCACACAATTCCACTTCCAAACTAATATTGTCCACCCGACTTCCTAGTGTGGACTCAGATCTGGTTCCTTGATTAGAAACCATCATTCTCCTTGCATAACCATTAGTATGATAGAGAATTTCCAGAACCAATCAAAAATCCATATTCAGGTTTCGCCGTCGAAAATCGAGTGAAAATCCCTACACGGATCGATATACTATCTCAAAATTCTATGCTCGAATCTGGATCAAATCACTATGCGAATAGAATAATATACGTACATCCTATGTATTTACCTTCATTGATTATCAACTAAATCAATTTTCTTTTATTTCACATTCATTTAAATTTCTATTCACCTATTCACAATTGCTTCAATTCCCATTTGAGTTATCACTTTAATTCTAAACAGTTTGCACTCTGACTAGCTTAAATTTAGAAAATAGCTTGAAAAGTTTAAAATATATAAGTAGTTGTAAAATAATTATTAGTTGCAAAATGGTTGTAAATAGTTAAGTATTTATAAAATAGTCAAATAATTGTAGAATAGTTGTGAAATAGTAATTAGTTTACAAAACAGATGTAAAAAAGTAATTGGTTTTCAAAATAATTGTAAAACAAGTATAAGATAGTTTGGGTTTTTAAAAAGAAAGGTTGTATAGTAAATATCTAGAAAAATAGATTTAAAATGGTTTATATTAAAATAATTTATTTGAAAATAGTCTTAGAGTCAAACTAGTTCAATTTCTCAATCTCCACTTCAAATCAATTTTCCATTTGAATTTAAACTCATTCAACTACAATCTCACTTCCAAATAATTTAATTCAATTTTCCATTTGAATTTATTTCAATTCCAAACTCAACTTTAAACCATCACGAATTATATAAATTCGAGTTACATATTTAAATGTTGACTTAATCCTTTAAATCAAAACAACTTATATCTTTAAACCATTTAATTCTGAGTCCAAATTTCAAAATTCCATTTTAAATTACCTTTACTTAACTTATTTCAAAGTTCAAATAAGAGTTCAAAATTTTTTAACCTTCAGAATCCAATTTATTACCCAATTTTATCTTCAAAATCTAAAACCGATTCCTAAACAATTTTAGTTTACAAGTTCATTTTTAACATTTGAATCTTAAGTTCAAAGAGATTCCCTTTTCATAATTTCAATTTCACTTCAAAAATAAAAATAGTTCTAAAATAAAGTTTTATTTCAGTAATGGATGTATATTAGCCCAATTCATTTCTTAGTTCATTTAAAATAATCCAATTCTCGGTTTTATAGATTATTAATAACAACAGGATGACATCAGGATAAGTTAAAATAAATAAACATCCTAATTATTTTTAAAACATTCATCCATAGCATTCATTACTCTTTTCCAGATCTCAAGCCCGTTTTGAGATCACATCCAACTCCCATTTCAAATCACCCCATTTAACTTCCTAAGTTAAATCTCAATTTCATTTTGAAATTTCCAATTCAGGTTGTTCATTTTAAACTCATTTAACTTCCCCTAAGTTAAATTCAATTTACTTAATCCAGTCAACCTTATTCAATTTGAATTCTCTATTTCAAAATTTTAATATCCTTTCTTATTTATAAGTTCAAAAAGTTATCATATTTTAGGGAAAATTCAAAACTCAACGCCTAATGTTTATTTCTAACAGCTTTGATCTTATGTATATCCTACATATATACACGTTTATTTCATTTACACTTCAAGTCATACAATAGATTTTAAACCATTCTGGGTTTTTAGTTCAAAACATATGTCTTTAAAATTTAAAACAATTCTTGTTTTATGAAAAGATTCCTTAATCCAAAAATATTATTTATTATATCTTTTAACATTTTGAATCAATTTCAAATTTTATAGACTTAGATTTAAAACTTAAAATTTTTAATTCAATTCCAATTTATAAGTCATACTTATCCAAATTATTACTTCCTTAAAACATTTCATTCTGCTTAATCATTAACAAACATTCCATTATCAAGATACAACAAACATTTTATGATAATAACTAAGTTATCATAACTGGAAACTAATTCACACTATATATATTATCTCATAATTTATTGGATAATAAAATCAGGATAACTTAATTCAGATTTCTGAAAACATTCTTACAAATTTCAGGATTTTATTCTCTGGTTTGAATCCATTTCTAGCTTACCTTATTGTATAGCTCATTTTATCCAATTCTTATTTGGTTGTATTTCTATTACCACTTAATTCTATTTAATTTATTTAATTCCAATAATTCAACAACCAATTATCTTAATATTTATAATAATTAGAAAAATTATTTCTTTATATATCAAAATATAAACTTATATAAGAATCAACCATTTTTAAAATCTTTATATTAGAAAATAACAAGTACGCTGTCATATATATATATATATATATATATATATATATATATATATATATATAGACACACACATACACACTCAACTCATTCTAGGGTACTATTGACCCTATCCTTAATAAGTAAACCCACCAAAGCCAAGGTTCTCGCTTAACCTTCTGCTCTGATACCAAAATATAACGACCCGAAATTTTCGACCTCGAAAATTCGACATTAATACGCTTACTGTAGAAACGCTGAGCAATCAAACGCTAGAAATTCTAGATTGTTTGGGAAAAGAAGAAAAGAGGTAGAAGTAGAAACAGAAAACAAAACACAGAATCTCACAATTCGCAGCAGATCAAAATATAATATCAAATAATAGCGTTACACAAAGAAAGCTGTATCTATTAATTTATATTCAATACATTAGAGTACAACCGTACATACATAAACTGGACAGTTACAATTAACTTGTCCCAGTTACAATCAAATCAAACTCAAATACACAACGGTAAACTCCATTCGTTTCTGCCATTCAGCTTGCCTCCTGAGCTCTAGAACGTCCTAATTTGAAAAGCTGTAATACTCGGTCTGACCCAAGCATTACACCAAAGTAACACCCGGGTCAGGCTGAAAATCAGCGTGAGTAAACCCACAAAATTTGAAAATACAGAATTAAAAGACTTATTTGAAAATCTGGGGTAAGTCGTACCTCACAACGAGTTCTTAACTTGTTAAAACCAACACTTATCCACAAATCAATCCCTAAGTACCAATATAAAGTTTCAATGGTCCAGTTTACTTAAATTCATTCCATTCTAGCCTATTGTTTGCACGTATAAAATCTATAAAGAATTATTGTAGATTACAAATCGAAGTGGTTTCAGATATTTACTGATACCCGACCCCGGTCTCTTCGAATCCAATGTTATTCTCTAAGTCAAATGTTTATGTTTAAACAATACAATTTATATTCAGGACTTCATATTCACACAACAATTCATCTCAGATAGATAACCCATGATGTCATAGTTCAAGCAAAGTATCTCATATCACAAAGCATCACAAATAACATATCAAAAGTATCAAATAATCTAAGTCATGCGATATTTCTTAATCATCTATAAGCAAGATAAATTAATTATACCATTTCTAATTAATTTAATTGCTTTTAAATCCTTCCTACTTAACATTAATTAATTATATCCCTTAATTAATCATTCTTTAATTATCAATCTAGACTAATTATCCATAATTACTTTCACTAAATAATTATCCCATTGGTTTATTATCCTTAATTAATTAACCTTTAATTATTAATTAATTATTCTCCAATTACAAATTAAATTAATCAACCCTTAACAAATTAATCCTTTAATTACTTACATTAAGTAATTATCGTTTAAGTAATTAATCTCTAATTACTAATTTAATTAATCTCTAATTACCAATCGATTAATATCTAATTAATTAATTTATAATCCTTAATTATTAATTAATTTATCCTTATTAATTAACTAATTTCTCTTTAATTACTTCATTAATTTAAATACTCATTAATTATCCAAGACCTTAATTAACTTTAGGATAAACCTTTTCTTTATTAATTTCTAAATCATTATTAAGATCTTATTCAATAAATCTTAAAATCACTTATCATTAACATATAATATAAAATCATATTACCCGTTAATTTACTACTTAATTACATATTTAAATTAAGTGTTAAATAAACCTAATAATCTACTTAATTAATTTATGTAACATAAACCACTCAACTTCCTTAAACCAATTGTTTAAATAAAAAATCTATTAAAAGAAAATTTATTTAAGAAAAAGGTTAAACATGATTTATTTTCAATTTCAAAAACTTTCTTTTATTTAAATTTTAAAATTGTTATAAATCATTCACCTCGGGTTCAACCCGATATGTCTCGAGTCCAGACCCGAGTATTTCTTTTTTTACAAAAAACTTAATATGTTTTAAAACTTTATATGTTTAAACTTTAAAACCTGTTGCAACAAACCATATGCGAGCTACATGAGACCAAACCCGGACCATCACCATCATTTCTCGAGTATTTCACTGTCTTCCTTAATTTTCCAGAAATCTATAAACTAAGCTAAAACTATTTTTAAATTTAAGATCTTACTATTCTAAACCCTTTTTGTTTGAACAATCAAGTCTAAAAAGAATTAGAGAATGAGATCTTGATTTTTGAAAGGTTTTTGAAACCTGTAATGCAAGAATAGAAAAGATTTGCTTATTCTCTGACATGCCCACTTATACCACATACATATATATAGGAAAATCACAATATACATACATGTAATGCATATTTCATATCATAACATTTAAAGATGACCACATGCATCATTTTTTTTCTATAGATTGTAGTTTGTTTACTCACCTGTTAAAGAAGAACAGAGAGCCTTGAAGTAGTTTGCATTTTGAAAACTGGATAATGCTTTGATCCTTTGCAGCTTGTTAACTGGAAGATTTTGCTGGCTTGAAAACTTATTTTGATTTTGAACTGGAAATCTTGTTTTTTTTTTTAAACTGAGATGAATTTGTTTCAGATTTGTAATAGTTGAAAAAGTTATTGCTTGATATTTTCTGGTTTGCTTACTTTCTTACAGGCTTTAGATTTTTAGTTTGAAAAGAAATGAAGATAGGAAAGAAATAGAGAAAGAGGATGGTATAGATATATTTATATCCTTATTTTATGATTTTTTTAAATGAAGAAAAATAAATAAATCATATGACACTTGTTATAATTATCTTTCCATTTGTAATTTGCATGCTATATTGACTTACATTTGTTAAACTGTAAGAACATATGTTTTTATATATATTTATATCATATTTCTATTTAATTTAATATTTATATATGTATGTTTTTAAACCTATACATATTTTAAATTATTCTTATTCATGTGTAATTTAAAAGAAAAATTTTAATTCTTTTTTAAAATCTTTTCTTATGTTTTATATAAATTCATGTATCATATGGTTTAACTTTTCTATATATTCACAAACCATTTTAGTTTAAGTCATTTTAAAAGAAAGCATAATAAATTCTTTATTAAATCTTATTTTAGCTATACTTTTAAATGAATAAATATTTATCTTTAGAGTTTTAAAATGCATAATCAACTTTAAATAACATTTGAAAATTTATTACATTGGATTCAAATCCATGCTTCAAATCACAATATATATAAATATAAATATACACACACATTTATATACTTGTATACTTATAATTCCAATTTTAGAGTTTTCATATATCTATTTATAATATACATCCAGATATCGGTATTAATTCGTTCAACTAAATAAAATCAATATCTTAATAGTAAAAATAAGTTAGTTACCAATTAATCAGATATCCAAAATCCAGGTTATCACACCATTTTTCCAATAAGTGCTTACAGATGTTGTTTCCAAATATGTTGGAACGTGAGATGCAAGAATTCCAGCTATGCTATATATTTATTTTAAACTTTGGACGTTATTATAATATTACTAGATTTCTTATAGAAATGGTTTGGTTATCATAAGGTAAAAACACATCCGTGTTTATGTGCAACATGGTCTTATGAGATATCGCTAAGAATTTATGACATTAAAAATTCATATGATTTGTGTTTCTCACACTGGTTTACCAGACTCATCTGGGAGTTATTCTCTTATAATGCGTGGGTCAGACCGAGTATATTTCCAGATTTAGCATTGGATGCTTGGAGCTTCAGGACATGAGATGGATGCCTCCAAGATTTTCATATGACTTTTATTTTCTCTGTATTTGTTGTTTTGTATTTATCAGCATATGTGAAGATAGGTTGTCATAACTGTCCAGGCTAAAGATAGGTTAGTTTACATTGATTGGTGAAGTGGTTGGTCTTCTTTATTTAAGAAAAGGCTAGGAAATGCAGGCTCTTATATGCTCAAATAGTATGCTGTTAATATTACTGATAAGCCTTTCAAGCCCCCAAGGAGATTATTGACATAGGTACTCTATTATGAAAAAGCATGTCCTTGGTTTGTGGGATTGCATGGATTTGTTAATGTTGGGTGTGATAACTCGATGTATTATTTTAAATTTTCTTGCCATATGGAGAGATCCTGTGTTTTGAAAACGGACCCAATTATTATTGAGGGTAAAGTGTTTATCATTACTCAAATTCGATGGAACCCATCTGTCGACCTTGTCGGTAAGCAAGTTTTATCTATTCTTGTTTGGGCACACATTTCAAATATACCTTCAAATTTTTAATTACTTGAGGAAGTTAATTGGATTGTCAGCCATATTGGACAGCAGATTTTTTTTTGACATTTCTATCGAGCGTAGATAGCTTCTCCGTTATGTATTAGCTCTTCCTAGATATCTCCATCCAGGCAATTGCCTTTCAGCATTCCTGTCTCCCTTGCCGAGGAGAGGATTACCCACTTTAACATCTCATACCATTGGAAACCACTTATTTGTGACCTGTGCCATTTCTTTAGATATGAAATTCCTAGCTGCCCTTACTTTGGTACCACTTCTGCCTGCCTTCCTCTTAAGAATCCCCAGTCAAAGCTCCCTTGTAGGTGTTAGAAGTCAAACTCCCAAAATCTCCCAACCTACAGCTTGTCATCTTTACTCGTCATTTTAGATTCTCTTGGGATGGCAAATACAGCTCCGCCGCCTACTCCTCCTCATGTTACATCCCTTCAGACCATCGCAACCTGTGTCGAGATCCACCTTCATCTGCCTCCATCTCGGCTCCTTCATATTTGCTACTTTCGACTTTGGATCCGGTTCCCACTTCTAACTCCCCAATCACATCTCTTAAGAAGTGTTTTATGTATGCCCTAATTTTAGCGTTGAGTACATTGCTCAGGAGCTTGTGGATAAACTCTTAAAAATTATTCCTTTAAATTAGTGCTATAAGGCTGGGACCTGGACTCATAAGGCTAGTGGCCTTTGCTACCACTCAAAGTGGAAGATTTTCTCAATATGGTTTTCTAATGATGAAAAAATGAGAGGGAACTTTTTTACATGCTCCTAGATGATTAGTTGGTCCTTTGCAACGATGGTGAGTTCGGTGCTATCTACAAAAAGATTTTAGCTCAAAAGACTAGGATCCCAAATTCATTTTCTTTCCCACATGCTAGTTTTCTGCTCTGAGATTATAGGTTGGTTTCGTAGATGCGCTGATTTTAGGTTTATTCATTTCATTATGTGATGTCATATGTCGTTGACTTTGTTGAGATGTCATATGTTGTTGACTTTGTTATGTCGTCATATGCTTCTCCCTTTGCTACTTTGCTAAGCATGTTGGCTTTGTTTTGTTTCTTTTTATGCTTCTAACCAGGAATGTTGGCTGTGTGTTTGTTGTATGGACCTTTAGGTCCTAGACTGATGTATCTTTAGACACAAACACACAAATTATGGTTGTATGGTCCTCGGATCATACATTCTTTGTAACGTTTCGGATTTTGCCCGCTCAAAAATCGACATCCATACTTCATATCGTATTCGAATGCCATAGATTTGACCGTTCAAATCCGATTCGCCAGAGCTTATAACAACATTAAGTAAACAACACAGCGAAATAAAAAAAATAATACATTGATATACAGCTTTGATAAAATATCTGATACAACAGATGATCCAATAGATATCAATATACATCAGAGATATGATACAATAAATAGCAGCGGAAAAGAAAATAGATGATAACATCTAGCAGCGGAACAATATAACTCTAACATAGTCTTCCAAAAGAGAACTCCAAGAACTGCAACTCCATTGCCAAGAATCAATCCAGCAATAGCTCGAACTCCCAATAACATATCACCAAGCTCAGCGAGACTGGTGTGATCCAAAGACTGAACTAACTCCAGATAATCTACTAAACCTGACTATCTGAAAAACCCAACTCTAGACTGCTCGTGTAGAAAATAATGAGCACCCAGAGTTTAGGAAAGAAACAATAAACTCCGGATCAGTCGTGGGACTGGTGTGAGCAACAAACACAGTTTATTCTTTAAAACATTCAACAAAAGATTTTCAAAGTCAATTTGCAATGCTTTTTTTTTAAAAAAATGAGACTACCATAAGACCTCCCGCCACACACACAATGCAAACGCAGACTTGGAGGAGATTTCTTCTTATGATAGTCAAAGATGCTTGATTCGCATTAAAAAGAAACATTTGATATTATTACTAGTGCATAGTGTAGAACAAATCATTTCGAAGGTAGAATATAAATCTTAGCCAGCATAGGTACCATTATATTATGCCTACTATAGCTACCTCCTGAGGAAGCAGGTTCTACAACTAAAACCGTACAAGATCGTATTGTTTCTTTGGATTTCCAACAAATGGTCAGGCCAAGGAACTTCCCATTGCCACATGAGAATGCCTCTGGAAGGACATTCCCGAGAACCAAACCGGAACTCTGCCAACACAAGGCCGGGTTACCCCTAACTGGGTAACTACTGACACGAGCACGCCATTCCCCGATCGTAAACGACCTTTCTCACGGGATCCCGATAACCAACAACCACAAAGTAATAAATTCGCAGTAACCACATAGGTTAAGTATCTGGGCTCCATACCATGATACCACCTCTATCCAGAAGGAAATGTACATAACCTAAAGGGAGCTACCCCTCATAACCTTGCTGCATCTTTCCTGTTTTGACCATTTCCGGGGTGTGAGGCTCGACGAAGTCTCGTCCACAAAACATACTTTATACAAAAGCCATGCTTTGGGTCAACAAATGATCATAGAAATGATCACCAGGATAGACGATCAAATAAATGATCCTATCACAAATAATCAACACAATGATCATTTACAGCTACACTCAGCATGTCACATTACCAAATTGGGAATATATCGCTGATAACTTCAACTATATAACCTCTGAGCTCGTACGTCTCAGAGAAGGGTGTTAAGCTAAAAGAATAAATTCTCCGCCACCAACAGAAATATATTTGAAAGAAATCGGCTTTATATCTCAATTTGTAATGTCAGACATACAATCCATACAAGTTTGTTCCGGGCTCGAACAGAACCGAAGGCACTTACAAAGAAGTCCTTGCAATCCGGATATTCACTAATCACGTTCGGACTCCCCATCACATATGGAGTCTCTATACCGGGGACCATTCGATGCAAAGACATTCGACGAGTTGTCCTTACGTTTTCGAAAATATTCGGTCTTCACCACCGGTCTTCAAATGCTATCCATAACGACATATCACATATTCGGAATGGGATATATGACACAAAGGTCCTCTCCCGGCTAAACCGAATAGTGAGCGCAATATTTACAAGAAATATATGGGTAGTGGGATTTCAATTAAGTCACAACTTAAAACCCAAAACTTTCTTTCAAACGGTTTAAATCAATTACCATTTCTAACCTTTTAACAAAAAGGATTCATTTTCACAACCTTTAACGGTTTAAATAATTTTCACATTTTAATCTTTTAAACAAAAGATTCATTCACAGATTTTCCAAATCAATTTTCATTTCAATTTGATTTAACTCGTTAAATCTTTAAATCAAAGATTTAACTTATAGCCTTCAAAACAATTTCATTTCAATTTGATTTAAACAAATCATCAATTTAAATCTGTTAAAAATAAATAGATTTAATTCATAGCTTTCAAAAAGAATTCATTCATAACTTAGGAAAATCATTTCTCTATTCAATCTTGAAATTCCCCTAATTAACTGGAATCTCAGTTCTTATCTAAAAGTGTTTATCATTTGAAAACAACAGTTTTCATTTTGAAAATCTGATTCATTTATACAAGTTGAAATTCCTGGGTTAAATTCAAATTCCCAAAAGTAATACTTTTAAAATGATTTAACTCATAATGACTAGTATAATATCATTAATCCCTAGTTTCAAATTACAGAATTCAATTCCAAATATCGAATTCAAATTCAAATTGAATTATTTAAATTTCAAAACTTAATCAAGTAAATTAAAATAAATTTTTAACTTGAAATTTCATTCCAAAAGCTTTTCACATTTATTCCGATTCCATTTCCAAAACATTTGAATTTTAAATATTCAACTTTAAAAATCATTTTAAAATCATTTTAAAATCTGTGACTTAATCGATTTCCTCGTGAAATCCATAATTGTGTGTGTATGGTGTGGTCCAGGGGTTTAACACAATAAAAGTGCCACATCATCAATCATCACAGACTAAAACACAGAAATATAGTTGATAAGCGATATAAACTATAACGCTCATCGTCCATTCACAGATTCACAGATAATATACAGATGCAATAAATATACACAGTTCAATCTATAGAACAAAATATCACAAATCAGATAGGATAATCAATTCAAGGCATCTCATACAATACAATCATTCATAAGTAAGGTCAAGCATTTGATAATCATTTATAAACAGGATCAATTAATCGTTTAATCCTAATCAATTCAATTTATTTCCAAGTAAATAAATTTAATTACTTATGAATTTATTATCCAATCCTGATTTATTAATTCCAATCATTTGATATAAATTAATTTATCAAACACTTTAATTAATTTAAATTATTCTTAATTTATCATATTAATTAAATTAACCTTTAAACCAATTTCATAATTAATTGACTCCTTAGTTAATTATTTTAAGAAATTAAACCTTTAATTACTTACCATACAGTAATTACACCTACACAATTTCATAATGATTATCATTAATTTATTAATATAAATTAATCATTAAAAATTTATCACATTATCCTTACATGAATTTTTGCTTAATCACTTGATTAATCAATTTTAATCATTAACTAATATTTAATTAAAAATCCTTAATCATAAATTAATATTTAATTGATAACCCTCAATCACCATTTAATTTCTTCAACCGTTAAATTTCTTCTTTAATTAATCCAATCATTAATAAATTAAATAATTAAATTATTCATTTTAATTAACTTAATTATAAATCATTAAATATTTATTACTTAAAGTATAGCTCATTCATACTTATGATTAAATTATTATTTACAATGTGTTTGGAAACATTGTTTTCAAATCCTCTTCTAGATTTCAAATTAAATTTCAAGCTTTAAAATAATTACCAATTTATCTTAATAAAGTTTAAAAATCCAAATAATTTCTAACTTTTAATTTCTCATGTTAAAGTAATATTTTTGTTATAAAGAAAATTCAAGAGTAAAAAAAAAATCAAATTCTTTTTCTTGAATTCACATCTTAAAAAATAAATAAATACTTTAACATTTAAATCTAATTTAATTCATTCAAATGTATAAAACGTTATTTCATTTCAAATCTGAACTTGAATTTGTGTTTGTACTTTGTTTCAACACCCAATTTAAACCTTGGTTTATAAAATTTAAATTTAGTTTTAAATTTCGAAACAAAATAGGCTTTGGAGTCTGTTACAACATCTACCCGAGCCACTACCTTCCCTGCTTCGAGTCCAACCCTCAGAAAACACATACCTACTTCGAGATTTTCCAGAAATCTACCCGAGTGACCCAGAATTTAATAAAAAAATTTTTTTATAAGTATTTCACTTAAAACCAAATTCCTGCTTCGAGCCAAAACATCACGTACCCGAAGTAAACTTCGAGCTTCCACCCTTCTTCTCCCAACAACCCAATAGTTAAACCCAAACAATACACCGTGCCACTGTGCACGTGCACCACCATCGGGGCAACTCCGATGAACTCCCTCATCGCCAGCAAATCGCATACCACCCCTACATTCGATTACCATCCACGTGAACATCGTTGTTCTTCGAAAAACGAATTCGACCTAAAACTTA
This sequence comes from Allium cepa, assembly GCA_030765085.1. Classification (NCBI taxonomy): domain Eukaryota; kingdom Viridiplantae; phylum Streptophyta; class Magnoliopsida; order Asparagales; family Amaryllidaceae; genus Allium; species Allium cepa. The sequence continues at coordinate 130,697,991 of CM060940.1, read as the reverse complement.
AAACCTGGAAACGCTCGAACCCATCTCCTCACATACCTGTCAACAGCGCGCCCTCGCTCCTCCGACCACCAGAGAATCACCACCACCGGCCACGACTTCGCCTACCATCCCTCTACGCATTCCCAAACCCACGTTGAACTCGACGCCTTGTGGCGTTCGAACAGACCAAAAAATCTCCACTCAGCTAAAACTAGGTTTAGAAAATAAAACTAGCCACCATTGTCACCTTCGGCTACTGATCAACTTCCTGCCAATTTTCCTGGCCTCGCCGTTCACTTCTCTTCCTCCAGAAGAAACTCCAACCTCACCAATCCCAGAGATCACCAGATTTACACATATTTACGTTTTCAGTTCAACAATGAACTGCTCCCTGCCTACTCAACTAAAACACGCCATTTTAGTTTTAAAATTCATATTTTTTGTTGAGGAGTCAATTTACATCCCTGAATTTAAAAATCAAGATGTTTGAATTTTGACTTATATTAAGTTCATACTGTGATGTTGTATTTCCAGAACGATACTACTTTGTTTTTAACTTAAACAAGTTTTTAAATTAAACTCTATGGTTTAACTAACATGTTTCATTTAATACTTAAACCCAAATATAGATTGGATCAAGAGATATTGATTTTCAAATAAGTCTTTAGCTTGAAATTTTGGTAACAGAATGTTACAGGGAATGCAAATACACATATACACACATTCATATATCAATATACAGAGAGGTTGCCAAACATTTATATATATAGGAAGCACATACTTTCCAGACCACTACATAAACAAGAGTCTACTCAAAGATTTTTAAAAGTGTAAGGTTACTCACGTGGCTGATGAAGCAGAAATAAAAACTTGATAGACAGAGAAGCAATCCAATTTGTATTTTTAGCTGCCTGAAGTTTTAAATAGTTTGAATTTTTGTTTAAGTGTGAATATGATATTTGCTTCATATTTTCTGCTCAGCTGGAATGGAACGACATTGAAATGAGGAGAGGATGTATATATGGAAATGAGGCTTACAGGTGATGATATTACTCTGTACAGGGTAATGTATTTTTTTTGTACAAAGTGATACTATTTTGTTTAATAAGCATGGTTGATATGCTTGCATTAAAGGCATGAAGCATGTTGCATTAATTGCCTGATACTTTCTCTTTTATGCTAGAGATACTAGTATTTATTATTAAGTACTTGTTTATTTATGTATTTGTTTACTTGTTTCATTCCATGCTTATATTTGTACTTGCTTGTTTTCATAAAATGTTGTTTCTTTTCTTTTCTTTATTTTCTTTCACAAGCTTTTGCATCTATGTTTGTTTTAAGTGTTCACAAAAACATATTTTTTTTGTTTTAGTCCTTTGTATTTTATTTGTTTGTTTTATTTTCGTCTACATTCTTTTCATATTTAAATGTATTTTATTTTCTTTAAATCTTCTTGTTTTGTAATATAAATAAATTTCTATTTTATTATGTTGTTAAAATTTAGCAAATGTTCTACTTCCTATTTTTATTAAAATTTATCTCATATTATTTTTCTATTTCTAGTTCAAATATTTATTGTTATCTTACTTTAATATTTATTGTCTTATATTATTTTATCTGCTCACACATTTTGTTTTAATGTTTAAATATAGCTGGTTTGTTTTGCAAGTTAATTCATATATATGTTTTGTTCCACTGCTTTGTCCTATTACTTTATAGTATGAATAACTTCTATGTTAACATGTTGTTAAAATTTATTTATGAGTTACTATATATATATATATATATATATATTTTTCTTAATTTATTTTATAACTCAAATATTTATTAAACCATTCATCTAAGATTTAAATCCAAATCAAAATATATATATATATATACACACAAGATTTTATAATTTCAAATTGACTCATATATACCCAAATATACATATATATATACACATTCACATATATACATATATATACAATAATTAAAAATTTAAATGATTTATATAGAATATATTTGAACTCGGGGAAACTCACATCACTAAATCGATTAATTTCACCGTTTTCTTCAAAAATAGATTTTAATTATCATTTTAAATTTATATAAAAATCCGGGGTCGTTACAGACTTCCCACCTTAAAAGAATTTCGTCCTCGAAATTCGCAGGCACGAAAACAACACAGAGATAGACAGATTCGATCTCCTATAATTCCTCAAATACAAGATATGGATTCCAAATTCAAGTCGGAATATCTCAAAATATATACCAATTTGTCCCTCTTCGGATTTCGACTAACCCAAGAAATTACAACAGAATTTCAAAATTTGGTTATAAACGAATCGTTTTATCGATACTATTCGATTTGGCTTCTTCTTCTATTAATCAATTTAACTCAATTTCAAATTTCCAATTTATTCAAAATTTTAATTCTAAATTTTAAATTCATTAAAGTTTGAATCAGAAATTGATAAGAAATCGATAAAGATAAGGATTTTCTATAACGAATCGTAGAGCCACATCATCTCGAAACTTCTTTCTGTAGCTGTCACGAAGCAATCAAAAGAATTTAGAAACGAATCAAAGAAAATTGATAAGAAAGTTGTTTCCACTGTTGTTACATAGTATTGACCAATTATAGTCGCATTCCCCTATCCTCTATCTCGTTCTCTTCTTGCACTCATACTTACTATCGGTGAATAGTAAGAGAATTTACTGAGGCATTCAAACGGATATCTTAAGAATATACTCATTCTAGGATATACTTCACCCTATCTCTAATGAGCTACTTAATGTGTTATACTCCTGAGCTAAAGTTCAACCCTTAGCTCTGATACCAAATGTAACGTTTCGGATTTTTCCCGCTCAAAAATCGACATCCATACTTCATATCGTATTCGAATGCCATAGATTTGACTGTTCAAATCTGATTCGCCGGAGCTTATAACAACATTAAGTAAACAACACAGCGAAATAAAAAAAAATACATTGATATACAGCTTTGATAAAATATCTGATACAACAGATGATCCAATAGATATCAATATACATCAGAGATATGATACAATAAATAGCAGCGGAAAAGAAAATAGATGATAACATCTAGCAGCGGAACAATATAACTCTAACATAGTCTTCCAAAAGAGAACTCCAAGAACTGCAACTCCATTGCCAAGAATCAATCCAGCAATAGCTCGAACTCCCAATAACATATCACCAAGCTCAGCGAGACTGGTGTGATCCAAAGACTGAACTAACTCCAGATAATCTACTAAACCTGACTATCTGAAAAACCCAACTCTAGACTGCTCGTGTAGAAAATAATGAGCACCCAGAGTTTAGGAAAGAAACAATAAACTCCGGATCAGTCGTAGGACTGGTGTGAGCAACAAACACAGTTTATTCTTTAAAACATTCAACAAAAGATTTTCAAAGTCAATTCGCAATGCTTTTTTTTTTAAAAATGAGACTACCATAAGACCTCCCGCCACACACACAATGCAAACGCAGACTTGGAGGAGATTTCTTCTTATGATAGTCAAAGATGCTTGATACGCATTAAAAAGAAACATTTGATATTATTACTAGTGCATAGTGTAGAACAAATCATTTTGAAGGTAGAATATAAATCTTAGCCAGCATAGGTACCATTATATTATGCCTACTATAGCTACCTCCTGAGGAAGCAGGTTCTACAACTAAAACCGTACAAGATCGTATTGTTTCTTTGGATTTCCAACAAATGGTCGGGCCAAGGAACTTCCCATTGCCACATGAGAATGCCTCTGGAAGGACATTCCCGAGAACCAAACCGGAACTATGCCAACACAAGGCCGGGTTACCCCTAACTGGGTAACTACTGACACGAGCACGCCATTCCCCGATCGTAAACGACCTTTCTCACGGGATCCCGATAACTAACAACCACAAAGTAATAAATTCGCAGTAACCACATAGGTTAAGTATCTGGGCTCCATACCATGATACCACCTCTATCCAGAAGGAAATGTACATACCCTAAAGGGAGCTACCCCTCATAACCTTGCTGCATCTTTCCTGTTTTGACCATTTCCGGGGTGTGAGGCTCGACGAAGTCTCGTCCACAAAACATACTTTATACAAAAGCCATGCTTTGGGTCAACAAATGATCATAGAAATGATCACCAGGATAGACGATCAAATAAATGATCCTATCACAAATAATCAACACAATGATCATTTACAGCTACACTCAGCATGTCACATTACCAAATTGGGAATATATCGCTGATAACTTCAACTATATAACCTCTGAGCTCGTACGTCTCAGAGAAGGGTGTTAAGCTAAAAGAATAAATTCTCCGCCACCAACAGAAATATATTTGAAAGAAATCGGCTTTATATCTCAATTTGTAATGTCAGACATACAATCCATACAAGTTTGTTCCGGGCTCGAACAGAACCGAAGGCACTTACAAAGAAGTCCTTGCAATCCGGATATTCACTAATCACGTTCGGACTCCCCATCACATATGGAGTCTCTATACCGGGGACCATTCGATGCAAAGACATTCGACGAGTTGTCCTTACGTTTTCGAAAATATTCGGTCTTCACCACCGGTCTTCAAATGCTATCCATAACGACATATCACATATTCGGAATGGGATATATGACACAAAGGTCCTCTCCCGGCTAAACCGAATAGTGAGCGCAATATTTACAAGAAATATATGGGTAGTGGGATTTCAATTAAGTCACAACTTAAAACCCAAAACTTTCTTTCAAACGGTTTAAATCAATTACCATTTCTAACCTTTTAACAAAAAGGATTCATTTTCACAACCTTTAACGGTTTAAATAATTTTCACATTTTAATCTTTTAAACAAAAGATTCATTCACAGATTTTCCAAATCAATTTTCATTTCAATTTGATTTAACTCGTTAAATCTTTAAATCAAAGATTTAACTTATAGCCTTCAAAACAATTTCATTTCAATTTGATTTAAACAAATCATCAATTTAAATCTGTTAAAAATAAATAGATTTAATTCATAGCTTTCAAAAAGAATTCATTCATAACTTAGGAAAATCATTTCTCTATTCAATCTTGAAATTCCCCTAATTAACTGGAATCTCAGTTCTTATCTAAAAGTGTTTATCATTTGAAAACAACAGTTTTCATTTTGAAAATCTGATTCATTTATACAAGTTGAAATTCCTGGGTTAAATTCAAATTCCCAAAAGTAATACTTTTAAAATGATTTAACTCATAATGACTAGTATAATATCATTAATCCCTAGTTTCAAATTACAGAATTCAATTCCAAATATCGAATTCAAATTCAAATTGAATTATTTAAATTTCAAAACTTAATCAAGTAAATTAAAATAAATTTTTAACTTGAAATTTCATTCCAAAAGCTTTTCACATTTATTCCGATTCCATTTCCAAAACATTTGAATTTTAAATATTCAACTTTAAAAATCATTTTAAAATCATTTTAAAATCTGTGACTTAATCGATTTCCTCGTGAAATCCATAATTGTGTGTGTATGGTGTGGTCCAGGGGTTTAACACAATAAAAGTGCCACATCATCAATCATCACAGACTAAAACACAGAAATATAGTTGATAAGCGATATAAACTATAACGCTCATCGTCCATTCACAGATTCACAGATAATATACAGATGCAATAAATATACACAGTTCAATCTATAGAACAAAATATCACAAATCAGATAGGATAATCAATTCAAGGCATCTCATACAATACAATCATTCATAAGTAAGGTCAAGCATTTGATAATCATTTATAACAGGATCAATTAATCGTTTAATCCTAATCAATTCAATTTATTTCCAAGTAAATAAATTTAATTACTTATGAATTTATTATCCAATCCTGATTTATTAATTCCAATCATTTGATATAAATTAATTTATCAAACACTTTAATTAATTTAAATTATTCTTAATTTATCATATTAATTAAATTAACCTTTAAACCAATTTCATAATTAATTGACTCCTTAGTTAATTATTTTAAGAAATTAAACCTTTAATTACTTACCATACAGTAATTACACCTACACAATTTCATAATGATTATCATTAATTTATTAATATAAATTAATCATTAAAAATTTATCACATTATCCTTTCATGAATTTTTGCTTAATCACTTGAGTAATCAATTTTAATCATTAATTAATATTTAATTAAAAATCCTTAATCATAAATTAATATTTAATTGATAACCCTCAATCACCATTTAATTTCTTCAACCGTTAAATTTCTTCTTTATCCAATCATTAATAAATTAAATAATTAAATTATTCATTTTAATTAACTTAATTATAAATCATTAAATATTTATTACTTAAAGTATAGCTCATTCATACTTATGATTAAATTATTATTTACAATGTGTTTGGAAACATTGTTTTCAAATCCTCTTCTAGATTTCAAATTAAATTTCAAGCTTTAAAATAATTACCAATTTATCTTTAATAAAGTTTAAAAATCCAAATAATTTCTAACTTTTAATTTCTCATGTTAAAGTAATATTTTTGTTATAAAGAAAATTCAAGAGTAAAAAAAAAATCAAATTCTTTTTCTTGAATTCACATCTTAAAAAATAAATAAATACTTTAACATTTAAATCTAATTTAATTCATTCAAATGTATAAAACGTTATTTCATTTCAAATCTGAACTTGAATTTGTGTTTGTACTTTGTTTCAACACCCAATTTAAACCTTGGTTTATAAAATTTAAATTTAGTTTTAAATTTCGAAACAAAACAGGCTTTGGAGTCTGTTACAACATCTACCTGAGCCACTACCTTCCCTGCTTCGAGTCCAACCCTCAGAAAACACATACCTACTTCGAGATTTTCCAGAAATCTACCCGAGTGACCCAGAATTTAATAAAATTTTTTTTTTATAGGTATTTCACTTAAAACCAAATTCCTGCTTCGAGCCAAAACATCACGTACCCGAAGTAAACTTCGAGCTTCCACCCTTCTTCTCCCAACAACCCAACAGTTAAACCCAAACAATACACCGTGCCACTGTGCACGTGCACCACCATCGGGGCAACTCCGATGAACTCCCTCATCGCCAGCAAATCTCATACCACCCCTACATTCGATTACCATCCACGTGAACATCGTTGTTCTTCGAAAAACAAATTCGACCTAAAACTTAAAACCTGGAAATGCTCGAACCCATCTCCTCACATACCTGTCAACAGCGCGCCCTCGCTCCTCCGACCACCAGAGAATCACCACCATCGGCCACGACTTCGCCTACCATCCCTCTACGCATTCCCAAACCCACGTTGAACTCGACGCCTTGTGGCGTTCGAACAGACCAAAAAATCTCCACTCAGCTAAAACTAGGTTTAGAAAATAAAACTAGCCACCATTGTCACCTTCGGCTACTGATCAACTTCCTGCCAATTTTCCTGGCCTCACCGTTCACTTCTCTTCCTCCAGAAGAAACTCCAACCTCACCAATCCCAGAGATCACCAGATTTACACATATTTACGTTTTCAGTTCAACAATGAACTGCTCCGTGCCTACTCAACTAAAACACGCCATTTTAGTTTTAAAATTCATATTTTTTGTTGAGGAGTCAATTTACATCCCTGAATTTAAAAATCAAGATGTTTGAATTTTTGACTTATATTAAGTTCATACTGTGATGTTGTATTTCCAGAACGATACTACTTTGTTTTTAACTTAAACAAGTTTTTAAATTAAACTCTATGGTTTAACTAACATGTTTCATTTAATACTTAAACCCAAATATAGATTGGATCAAGAGATATTGATTTTCAAATAAGTCTTTAGCTTGAAATTTTGGTAACAGAATGTTACAGGGAATGCAAATACACATATACACACATTCATATATCAATATACAGAGAGGTTGCCAAACATTTATATATATAGGAAGCACATACTTTCCAGACCACTACATAAACAAGAGTCTACTCAAAGATTTTTAAAAGTGTAAGGTTACTCACATGGCTGATGAAGCAGAAATAAAAACTTGATAGACAGAGAAGCAATCCAATTTGTATTTTTAGCTGCCTGAAGTTTTAAATAGTTTGAATTTTTGTTTAAGTGTGAATATGATATTTGCTTCATATTTTCTGCTCAGCTGGAATGGAACGACATTGAAATGAGGAGAGGATGTATATATGGAAATGAGGCTTACATGTGATGATATTACTCTGTACAGGGTAATGTATTTTTTTTGTACAAAGTGATACTATTTTGTTTAATAAGCATGGTTGATATGCTTGCATTAAATGCATGAAGCATGTTGCATTAATTGCCTGATACTTTCTCTTTTATGCTAGAGATACTAGTATTTATTATTAAGTACTTGTTTATTTATGTATTTGTTTACTTGTTTCATTCCATGCTTATATTTGTACTTGCTTGTTTTCATAAAATGTTGTTTCTTTTCTTTTCTTTATTTTCTTTCACAAGCTTTTGCATCTATGTTTGTTTTAAGTGTTCATAAAAACATATTTTTTTGTTTTAGTCCTTTGTATTTTATTTGTTTGTTTTATTTTCATCTACATTCTTTTCATATTTAAATGTATTTTATTTTCTTTAAATCTTCTTGTTTTGTAATATAAATAAATTTCTATTTTATTATGTTGTTAAAATTTAGCAAATGTTCTACTTCCTATTTTTATTAAAATTTATCTCATATTATTTTTCTATTTCTAGTTCAAATATTTATTGTTATCTTACTTTAATATTTATTGTCTTATATTATTTTATCTGCTCACACATTTTGTTTTAATGTTTAAATATAGCTGGTTTGTTTTGCAAGTTAATTCATATATATGTTTTGTTCCACTGCTTTGTCCTATTACTTTATAGTATGAATAACTTCTATGTTAACATGTTGTTAAAATTTATTTATGAGTTACTATATGTATATATATTTTTCTTAATTTATTTTATAACTCAAATATTTATTAAACCATTCATCTTAGATTTAAATCCAAATCAAAATATATATATATATATACACACACAAGATTTTATAATTTCAAATTGACTCATATATACCCAAATATACATATATATATATACATTCACATATATACATATATATACAATAATTAAAAATTTAAATGATTTATATAGAATATATTTGAACTCGGGGAAACTCACATCACTAAATCGATTAATTTCACCGTTTTCTTCAAAAATAGATTTTAATTATCATTTTAAATTTATATAAAAATTCGGGGTCGTTACATTCTTTATCTCAAAAAACACTATTTTAGTATGTATATATATATATATATATTATAAAATAAATATTTTAAAATTATATTCATATAGGACATTATTTGGCTAGTAAGGAAGAAAGAAAATTAAACCCAAAAACAAAATTTAATAAATGTATGTGTATGTTTATATATTATAAGATTAAAGATATATGTTTTATTAATTAATAATTAATATGTTTATATAGTAGTATAATAAAAGCAAATTTCAACCAAAAAGGTAATTTTGTAACTATTCAAAACCTAAAATTTATTTTTAAATGGTTTATCATATAAATATATTTGTGTGTGTACTTTAAATATGATTTCAAATGAATTTTAGGTTTTAAAATTAATAAGTAATCACTAAAAGGTGATTATAAAATATTTAAAACTGTTAAAAAATTAATATATATTAAACTATGTGTGTATATACACATTGCCTAATTACAATGTTGCATACATATTTTGATTCCAAACTTTGTATTATATTAATTGTTTTATGAAATAGTTGTTTAATCAGATCTACTGCATTTACAATTGAAGGGAGACATTAACATATATATATATATATATATGTATATATATATTGTATAGATAATCAAATGGCGTATATATAAGAATATAAGACATAAAACTGGAATTATACCTTGAAGGCGCAGCCATTGACTGCACCTTGATTAGAGAAATCTCCTAGATCCGAAGAAATCGATTACCTCATATTGCAAAGATCGAATGCACTATTGTTTTAATTTTATTTTGATGGTGTTTATGCTAGTTGTATTTAGCTATAGAGTGGAGTGGGTAGGAACTCATGGCCAAGGGATGGAGGTAGCAAGAGTTATTGAAAAATGAGGCTTGGTTGATTTATATAGAGAGAGAAATGGAAACAAATTCTCTACCTTTACTTTTTTTTACCAACTTATTATACCTAGATCTAAAAATCAGAATCCTTTGTCCCCTCTTTATGCCTAACCTAAATTGGACCCGTAAGTGGGCCAACATACCTTAAACCCATTTAATAATTAATTTCATTCAAACCACATTTAAATGTAAATATATCATTACATACATATATAACTTTTATATATACACCCAATTAATTAATGCTGACAACCAAAAAATTACTAATAGCACCCAAAATATTTAATATTTCATAAACATTTTATTTGGCTAATTTATAGCATTTTATAAACTAATTAAATCATGGGTGTTTTGGAGAATTCACGATTACAGTTGTACGATTCACATGTGTAAATTTAGTTAAAGATTAATATCGAGTAATTTGAATAATAATGTTCACACGTCACGTCAAATAGTATTGTGACAATTTAGTCAAATTTATTGCTTATAGATGTTCATTTATAAAATCTGATTTTACATTTTAAGCGGTACCCTTTAGTAACGAATATTTACACTAATTCACTTCATCAAGACTATATCACTTTAGGATTTATGAAATTAAGTTTTGGTCAAAATTCGAACATCACTTTGAATTTGAGCTAACTACAGTTTACAATGATACTAACCTTATACAACCGAGGAGACGAATTATGATACTGACCTTATACAATCGAGGAGATGAATTCTCTATTGAAGGTGTTTCACTTCAAATATTTCAACTTTAACCCAACTATAATCATTGATGATCACCATGTCATGATTTCACCATATTCAAAGCGGGGTATCCATATTGAAGCTCAATAGTATTCATTAGTCAGGAGAACTATATGACATCGCCACTCCTAGATTTCTTGCTTGACTTGGTTATTATTAACCAACATGAAACTCTTATGTAATTCATTTCATACTTATCCAATAACTATCAATACATAACTCGTCGGTGCCCGTGGCAGCTAAGAGTAATACACTGCCCAATATTGAGAGAGCATTACGTGCTCTGGGTTCAATGGATGTATCAATATCTTTTCTCGAAACATCTTGACCGAGAATATTTAAAATAACATGTTATTTTATATTGTGATAATTTTCTCATGTTATAACTCCTTATAATTATTATCACATAACATATTATTTAAGTATTTTCTACTTTTTAATAAGAGTGATACTTTGTTCAAGCAGAGCACTCATTATGATGTCTTAGGTGTTCGAACACATGGCCTCTGGAAACTTAGTCCAAAATGTCATACCTCCAACCGCTTGAGCTAGAGGTCCTCAACATTTAAGAAATTCTAGCTTTAAATTAATTACTTAATTAATTATATAATTATATTACACAGTAGATAATAGAAATCAAATGCCTTTATTATGGTCCAGGTTGTTTATAGATTTAGAGATATGTAACGAATTACATAATTGCATCTAGGTCATACACCTAATTCTCTCAACCTTCCATTTGCACTTTAGTCAATTATGAAATCTTAATCCCATCGTTCTAACCGATTTCTCAAAACAGATCGAGTTAGTCCCTTAGTGAACGGGTATGTTATATTGTCTTAACAATGTACTTTGTTAATCAACACCACTTTGTCATTGATAAACTGATTTTGTCATGTGGAAAATTTCAAAGTTTGTGTCTTGACTAATTATGAGTCCTAGGTTCTTTTGCATTCTACATCACATCATTGTTATCATACAACACAAAAAAAAATTCACTGTGGCGCTATTCAAAGCAATGTACTTAGCCTTTTAAATTAAATCAGCCACAACCTTTTGTTTAGAACATTTCCAAGTTAAAGCTAATTAACTAAGATTGAAGATGAACTTAGGATTGACATACCATGCTTGATGTTACATACGAAGATTGAGTCTGAATATCTCTTTATAAGAAACTCATTTTTGATATATACAATTTCTCTGATATTTCTCAAATAGTCGATACTTTAAATTTCCATTTAGTGACCATAATTTGGATTTGAAATTCGCTCGATGTATCTAGTACACAAACAAAACATGATATATTAGTCTACATTGCATATTTGATCATTCATATTACCAATGCATAAGGAATTCATCTCAATGCTCCATATTAAAATTTTAACATGGTGTATATTTGTATCGTACAGAACTATCCCGCGTCCTTTTATACTGATTGCAAAAGATGTCATTTACAAATCCAATATCGATAATTAAACAAACAAAATAAGTCTAATTTTAACATGAGTGCGTCTTAAAAAATCAATGGTATATTATTTACTTATAATTTTAGTATCTCCTAACATTCTTTCTTACGAACACACATTTCTTCTGCATTTTGTCTGAAATTCAAACTATTAGATTTCTTTTTGCTCAATTCCAATGTTTATCAAAGGATACAATTGTATCAGTTCTTGGATCCTATATGCAACACCCTATAAGTGAAAGAATAATTATTATTGAATTAATTATGTGAATGAGGGTTTTAAATGGTTTAATTATGAAATTAAAATAATATAATGGGATAAGTACTTGGGTGCACATTTACTTACCAAAGTTGGTGTTTAATAAAGCATTACTTGAATGAAATAAATAAGAAAAGGGGAACGGTGGGTCAGCGGCTAATAAAAGGAGAATAATACCTTTTCAAATCATCATCAATAATATTCAATTCATTCCCTACTCAAAAATAAAAGGCTTGATCTCTTTATTGGTTATTACGACCTATCGAAGAAGAGGAAGAAAAAGGAAGATTTAAAGCATAGGAAACCAAAGGCATCATCAACTAAGAAATCTAGATGAGTGAATTATTCTCTAAATCCTTTTTTCTTCCTACACGGTTATGTTTAAGATGAATATTTCTTATGCTTTTCATAATCTAAATGCTTTGAAAATTTAATATTATGTTGAGAACATATTTCTAAAGAGGGATTTACATGTAGAACTTTCTCTAAAGCAAATAAATTTATATGAATTGTTTGAGTGTTGTATAACATAGGAAATGGGTAGAAAGGAGATGTTTGAGTACTTATACAAATAAAATCATAATTAACGTTTTATTGGACTTTTTGGGAATAAATTAAGTATTTCCAATAAAAATTAAGCATGGCCAAAGGGGTATGATAGGGAGCCAAAAGGTAATAATAGTGGCTAGAATGTAGTTTAATTAAATAATATGTTATTTTTTTCCTACAGCATGAGATACATGATGAGCGGATGCCTTTGGTGGTACTAAGGCTGGAGGTCTATTCAAGTACAATTTTGATGTGATCGAAGGGAAAGCATAAGACTAAGCTAGTAGATGACTAATGAGTAATGAGAGTGAACGACTCAACAGAGTAAAGAGAACGCTTCTTGAGGAAAAGGTAAGTGCATTCAAGACTGCATCCATAGATTGTGCCGACCATGTTAGCAAAGTACTCTATAATGGTTAGAAAAGACTAAATCAAATAAATCAGGAGTCGGCTTGTGTAAGTAAGTGTCAGACGTGAAGAATGTGGTTCCCAACGTGTGCCGAACCAAGTGTAATTTACTGAAACCTAAGTAACAAGACATAAATAAGGAAGCTATAATACGTTCTCTTTAGTCCATTAACCGAAGGGTACTCAAAGGATGAAGGTGGACTGAGGGTACAAGGGTGGTTAAAGGAGAAACTTTGGAAGAGGAAGAGATTTCAAAAAATTAAAATTTTAATTTCATACCAAAGATAAAGTTAAAGCAGGCTTTCCCCAGACGAGATCGAGAGTAGTGATACTCTCGGTAAGTTGTTGAAACCGAAACTAGTAACTAATGGATGTAAGAGTTGTTTGTATAGATATGAACCACATAGCACATTCCCTTGCTCAGCCTTGCTAAATTGGCCGGACAGCTTATTAATCAGGAAATCAATCCTTAGGTATTTCCTTGCTATCTCCAATACAGACCGGGGCAGGAAGCCAAACCAAACCAAACCAAATAGTAGTAAAGAACCTATCCCATATTCCATTATAGCTTAGCTAATGTCTTAAATATTTTGGATTGGTCACCTCGAGCTTAATTTTTTTTGATTCATTAGTAAATGTAGTTGGAATTCAAGAGATATCTTATGTAGGATCTCTATGTCTGATATGATCAATAACCTTGGTTTTATAGGCATGGAATGACCTAAACTAATGCGTAGAACATTGATGTTAATGTAATATTATTGCTAAAGAAATAGCTAAGTAAAAAAAGCATAATAAACTATGGTTAGGTAATGAATTAGGTTGATGACATAATGCCTGAAGTGGCAGTCAAGAGATTAAAAGCATATATGTAAGGCATGATATGGAAACCTAGAACGAAGTAGGCACGTGGACGTGTGAAGAATCTAAAACATGAAATCATAGGTATAAGGCATATTATGGCAAACGAGACCGAATGCATGGTGTAAGGCCCAAAGTGGCAACCATCCGAACACGAAAGCAATTGATGTAAGGCATAAAGTGGCAACCAAGGAAGCCATGTAAGATGTAAGACTAGGTGTAGCAGTCAAGCAATCAAGAAAAAAGTAGGTGTAAGGCCCGACGTGGCAACCGAAATACGATGCCATAAGCGTAAGGCCTAGAGTGACAACCAAAAACGGAAGCGAAGTAGGTATGGGGCTGGGTATGGCAGTCGAAATACGTTAGCAAAGACGTTAGGCCTAATTAGCGATCGAAATCGATAACGAGTTTAGTGAAATTAATGTGGTGGTGGAGGCTTAAGGCTTTTATGGTAGCCGAATGTTTATTTTGAAACTATTTGCTTTTGATAGAAGGTGTAAGCCCTCAATGACAACCTAGGTTGGACTGTTTCTGGTTTCAAAAAGCAAAGTGTTATTGCTTAATGGTAAATCGGAACTTAATTTTGGTTTCGATCTAATGGTTTGATTTTGACTCCTAAGAGGGAAATATTGACCTATACCTTTGTTTTATAAGTGTTAAATAAATGTTTGTCATAGTGATGGGAAAATATGTTCCGCGCTTTAGCAACATGGTCTTACTGTGTTATATGTTTAGGGTAATATGTTAGTCATACTAGATTTTCTGCATGACCCGTGTTTTTGTTGTGTTTTCTCTATAAACTCATGGATGCTCATTCGAGTAGGTCAAGTTTATGGATTTTGGGTAGGTTGCTTCCAGCTGAGGAACGAGAGTTCCAAAGATGAATCAATTGGCTTAGATTGTAAAAATGATTTTGCATCCCACTGTATTTAATGCCTAGTTGGCATCTTCATATGTTGGGCATAGCATTATTATCTATGTTGTATTATATTTGACTCTTATGTGGGTACACTTGGATTAATGAAATTGTAAAGATTATTGCAAAAAATCCATGTAATGAATCTATTAGATGCGCTTTTTACTTAAACTGTTTTAATACTGAACCCATCCCTGAAAGATGATTTCAAAGTGACTGCATCACGTTGGAGTCCTATCTTTGGGTCTCGGAATGAGAGACATTACACTATCCAATAGTCACAAACTTAGTTCTTGCTCCCACTGACTTTGAGACATGTTTATTACATTCTACTAGTCCATTTTGAATCATTATTTAGAATTTCTGTACCAACATATATGTATCAAAACTCAAAATTATATCGGGCAATAATTTTACGAGTAAAATCTAAAATAACTTAAGCACCGTGAAAATGAATTTATTACGTTAATTTAAATTATTTAAATTTATGATGTTATCCTTTTCATCATTTCCTACTACATTCCAACTACATTGGTCTTCTTCTTAAAGACACATTCGTAGTAAATGGATCATACCCTTTTTGGGTACAATTATCAAAATCATATCATGATAATGTATTTGGAATGCACTCCATATTTTTGCACCGTGCCATATGGCAAAGTCAGTATTCTAAATGGCATATCGACAACCGAGGAAATTGTTTTCTCAAAATCTATAAGAAACATGTAGTTTCTTCTTGATATGCAAGAATTCTTACTAGACATTCTAATGTGGTGTGTCAACTTAGCTTTGTTTAATTTGATTTCTTCCTTTGTAATCAATTATATATTCATCACCGGGTTGGCATTTCTTGAAACAGCAATTGTTTCTCATTGCAATGGAATAAGTATTCAATACATTTTATGAGCTGCCTTTATATATGTATAAAGCTGATTTTATTTTAAGTTTATGAATTTTTTTTTTCATAACATAAATTGATCTATCAATATTGACCAATCCCAAACTCCTTTTGGAGGTCTACACAATATACTTCAAGAATGAATTTTATATGGAGGCTTTCAACTCACATAATAACTGAATTTTATGACCTAAGATGTGTTGTGGTTTCTTATCAACTCTTATCTTGTAAGATCTTATAAACCACGCTTTGGATGAAATAAAATTTAACCTCTGTACTTACTTTAAGTACAAGTCCTTACAGAAAGAACTTACTTAACTCAAATCATTATTAATCATACTTTGTCCAACAAAGTCCATGTAACAACCTGACGTTGAGAAGCAATTAAGTAAATCACCAATTAAGTTAAAAATAATTAAATGGGTTTGAAATATAAATATTGGAAACTTGAGGTGATTGTTTATTCGATAAGATGGATAGTATATGCCCAAGCAGAGGCTATAACCCAATTACCAAATATTATGGAGAGTTATTTGAGTTGTTCTATATAATATTTGATGGATTGATGAATATCACTCTACGGCTATACCGAGAAATTAGATAAAGAACCTTGTGTGGTATGTTTGTGATTGGCTTTGATGGTTGTGATTCGTTTTGGAGGTAGCATTTCTTGTATTTATGTTTAAATTATAGATAGGTGTAGTAAAGCTAGAAGTTAATAGCTCGTTATATGCTTTCCCTTAAGGGTAATTAGGAGAATGCAAATTTGTAGAGGAGAGAGTCTGTAAAAACCTAATATTGAGAAGCAATTAATCAAAAATTAATAATAAAGTTTAAAATAATTAAATAGATTTAAATTATAAATATTGGGAATTTGAGATGATTCAGAAATATAGAAGTTGGACTAGGATTCAAAGGTTGAAGTATTTCCTGAAATTAGGAACCTTAAGGATCAAATATGAAGTGTTGAGACTAGATATTGGTTGGTAGAACTAAAGTCATATTGGAAGAATTGATGGAATTGATCAGTAAATATATAAATTTGGTATTAGGTATTTTTGAAGCAATGAATTGTTAATAATGGTGATTTTGAGCACTTTTGAGTTAATATTTATACTTTAAACCCGAAATGATTTAAAAGAGATTACTAAATGAATTATTTTGATGATGAAGTGATAAACTATCAATAAAAGTGATTTTTTTTATTTTTCGAAGTAAAATTGATATTTCAAAATTGAATTTATTTTTAATTATTTAAAAGTGGTTTAATAATTTTAATAAAATTAAATAATAACAAAAAAGGGCTTTGAAATTTATTAAAGCAAAGAATGAATTTTTATTTAATTATTTGGAGTAATGAATTTTTTTTTATTAAAATGGGCATAATGTTACAGGTTTGAGAAAATTATTTTATAATGGAGAAATTGGAAAAAAAATTGATAGAAAAATACACAATGTTGTCCATACACTAGTAGAAAGTAAATATGATTTTTGTTTAAAATTTGGAACTATTTGGAACAAGTGGAAAATTAATTTATAACGGAAAGGAAAAGAGAATAGATAAAGAAATGATTAATAGTAAATCCCATTTGTACATAAGCAAGTTCAAAAGAGAGCACTAGATATTTTCCCATTCCAAAATCTTAAGGACTCTAGAAACATCATTTAACTCATTCAAATATTATATCCTGTAGCAATATACTTTACCCTATAAACTAAAACAAAACCCATCCTCTTTCTAAATTCCAAATAAAATAAAATCCCATAAATTTTCAAATTAAGATATATACATATATATATCAAATAAGTCTACACTAACAGGAGCTTACAAATTCGAGTTCTGATCAAGATAGAGATGGTTTTGGCAAATTGGAATAAGGCAAAGAAGGGTAACAACTTAGAATTTCAAATACATTGTATTTAAATATCTAAACTATTTAAATATTTGAATATTGGATTTAATGTGATAAAAGAGGTTTTTTAACCTTGTTAATCTCTTTTCAAATTAATGACCAATGACGGTAAACTTGTTTTTGAAATTTTTTACAGACATAAATAGTTTGAATAAATATCAATAATGTGATTGAAATTCGTTTTATCGATAAACATTTTTTCTCGATAAAAATAGTTTTAACTTATTGTGCTTTCCTAATGTATTAATGTGCAATTAATTAGCAACTAAAAATATTTTATATGATATGGCTATCTAAATGTGAATAGTAAATAGAGGTTAGCAAATGGTTTAAGGAGAAGATATTTTAACGGATGGTGTTAGATATTCGTTTTTAGTCAATGGTAAGGTGTAATGCAAACACATAGGAGGGGATGGTTTTTAACCAAAAATGAGAGATAGAGGTGAGGGGTGGCCTCTTAGTTAATTATATATAAAGACTCTTAAGGTTTAGTAAAATGGTTTACTAATTCATAAAGCAAAAAAACATTCTTTTCATCCTCTTCTCTTTACACATAAACACTCTCAGATCACTTTGAAACTGTACCAATCTCAAGATATAGTCCTAACACAACATAGGAACAAGGTTTAGCAACTCAAAACTCAAAGAAAAGGAGCACACAAACCTCCACACTTCTTGGCCATGAGCATATATATAGGAAATGCGGATTACAGATCTTAAGGCAGAGTTAACACTAAAGGGGGAGGGGGTGAATAGTGTTTAATTAATTTTATGAATCTTTTTGAAATCTTTTCAAATTAAATCCAAACAGATGCAATTCACAAACACAGAAACAATTACAGAATTAAACAATGATGCAAATAGTAAATAAAAGCAGTAAAGGAAAGAACACGCTAGAATTTTATACTGGTTTTGAGTTACCCTACATCCAGTCCCATACAATTTCTTGTGCAGATTTCTTTTCAAATATATTATCGATATTACAACCTCGATTTCAGGGCTACGACATACCTGTAATTTCGCTACTTCGAAAATGAGAGATTTCGTTCGTTTTAAATTTAAAAGGAATTTAAAATTTATTATGTTACATATAATAAATAATTATCTATTCTTACAGTTAATAAAAGAAAACATATAAATTTGGATTTTAGAACAAATCAACAAAAGTTAAGTTTTGTTAAAAATAAATGAAGGCTTAAATAGATAGGTTTAAATATTTATTTAAAAGGATAAATCTTATTAAAAACATCTAATAAAGATAATAAAAGTATATTAATATATTTAAAAGTATGTTAATAATCATTTTATAAAACAACCAAAATTTGTCACATTTTGTCAGTTTTACATACACTGTAAAATTAGAGATTTTGATATTGTTTAAATCTGCTTTAAAATATAAATGGACATGTTTTAATTTATTTAAAAGAAGGAAAAAGTTTATTTTAAATTTGATTTACATAAATGAATAGTTTAACTAAAACGTCAAAATATGACCGTAAACATTTTGATGAAAATCAATGTTTTGTCGATTAATAGTTTCGCAACGTTGTTTTACCTTTATTTTTTATATATAAACATATATTCAAATAGTATAAATATTTAATTCACTAATCAAGTTTACTTTTAATAAACAAGTTTAGAAAACAATTTGCAAAAGTAAACACAAAAGGACAAAACATGTCACGTCAAATCCAACCAAAACTTTACTTTTCTTTACTTAAATATTAAGTGATTAAGACATAAAGGAATGATGTGATAAAGTTATGGTAAGTGTTGAAAAAGTAAGATAAAGTAAGAATATTTTAGTAATTTTGTAAAAGGTTAGTTTTGTAATTTACCACTCCTTACTTTTCCTATAAATACTCATCCATTCTTCTCATATTTTTCACATAAATCATTCTCTTCTTCTTCCTTTAGGTTATTTTAATGGCTTCTCTATTTAAGAGAGGTAGAAGGGTAGAAGGGTTAAAATAGTGGAGTGCTTAAGCACTTATCCACTTGTTACTCTCTAACCTCCTCTTAATTCACTTCTTCTTCTACTCTTTTTAAAAATGGCCTTAGGCAGTGTGTTTGGGAGTTGGTGGGGGGGGGGATATGAGAAATATGGAAGGGAAAGGCTATGGCCAAGATCAAGAAGGGATGTGAGGTGGTGGCCGAGCACTTGAAAAGGTGGAAGAATGTTTAAATGGTTGTTTAGTGAAGCGTTGAATTAAATGAATGTTGGTAGGAAGTTAAACGTTTTGGTTAAAGGTGAGAAAATTCCCACTGCTTTTAGAAGATCATATTTTGATTTTGTTATAATAATTACCTTATGACATATGCAGGTATACACCCTTTAAAATATCGCTATGGATATTTAGTTATGTTAAAACAGTCACATTTATACCCTTATGACATATGAATGTTTATACCAAATTGATTTCTAATATGGATGTTTGATAGTTTGGTTAGATAATTGAATTATGATAATATATCCCGTTATGGCATCAATTAGTGAATGTTGGATTTGAAATTATATGTTATGTGATTTGTTGAATAGATGTTATGTGATTTGTTGAATAGATGTTATGTTAGTGATAAATATGGACATTGGTTATGTTCATTTTGATTAAGTGATCCCTTTATTTAATAAGACCATATTTTAGTGATATGAGATATTTTGATAAAACAAGCCTCTTTCCAATAGAAGTGAAATTAAAGAAAAAATAAAAGAGAATTTGAAATTTGAAGTGATATGGGTTTAAAAAGGATAGTTAAACTGAAATTGAAATTGAGATGAATACTAAAATTGAAATTGAAATCGACTTTGAAAATTGAAGTTGAGACTAAGGTTGAATTTAATTATAAATTGAAATTAGATTTGAATTCTAAGTTTTAAATGAGTTCAATTTGAAATTAGAATAGAAATTGAATTGAAATTTAAAATTTAATATTAAAATAATAGGAATATAATAATACTATAATATGGTAATAGTGAAAATGTATTTTAAATATTTTAAAAAGTGAAAATTTTAATTTAAAATGATTTTATAAGTTATAAAATCCAATTTGAATAGATTATTTCAAGTATTGAAAAATAAGTTAAAACTACACGCGTCGCGCAACGGTAGTTGGCGATTTCGCATCGAAAAGTTCAAATGAGTGTATGTAGTAAAATATAGCTTGAAATTCTTCAAGATAAATAATTCCGGACTATTATATCCATATCTTTGAAACGAAGAAAGAAAATCAAAATTTCATTGAGTAGATTTTGTATTAAGTCCAAACAATTTTCTAGAAAAATCACGCTAGTGCAGTTAAGTGACCATAATAGGAAATTTGTTTAAATGAACGTCTTTAATTATGAAAAAAATGGAATAAATTTGATAAATCTATTTAAATGATTTAAAAGAGATTTGGATTGGAAAATATGAATTATCGAATGTTTAAAAGTTGATTAAATAGGCTTATATAGCACTTTTCGCAGGTTATGCTGTGAATGGTATAACTTTTTAAATATGAGTTTAAATGTAATGATTTTTTCCAAAATCAATTGTAAATGTTTTTAAAAGGAAAACTAAGCATTTGAAAGATAATTTGAAATCTTTAAAATCAATTCCAAAATAAAACTGATATCTGAGTATGCAAAAATGACTAGTACATTTGTCCCGCCTGATCTGGTAAGATAAAACAAGATGCCTAACTAAGGTTAAAGAGGGAGCAACCAGTGCCCTGAACTTATCTGTCCTATGTTTTCTTTTCTTAGGCGAGGAGTGGAACAGATCAAAAGGAAAGCCTGGATGCTCTTAAATAAAAAGATCGTATTGAGTTTTCAAAATAAAAGAAGATTGGTATTTCCAAAATTTAAGCAATCTCCAACATGAATGATTTCTATGATCCTATTTACTCAAAAATGTTTGCTAAAATTGATTTTAGGTTTATCATAAACGATGTCTTAAATAACATTGTTTTTGGCCCGCCTAAAAGTTAAGGAATTTTGATCGAGAGTTAAGTGTGAAAATTTGAGATATTTTCTAAAGCAAAAGAATGAATTACTTCGAATTATCCTAAGTCAAAATAAAGAGATTTCGAAATCCGTCGAAAAGAATTAAAGTGAAAAGAGACTTAATAAATCCTATATACTTATATTCACTTTTTACCGATAATTGGATTTCGAAGGAACCGGGTATCGGATTTGCCTGATTATGTTCAGCATGATAGGGGGTCCTCGCTTGGTGAACAGTGACGAAGCTTAGACTCTTACCCCTACATGTCCCTAGTGTGAAAGGGTTGGTTGATAGTCAAGAGGCTTGCTGTAAAAGCTGATCCGAGGTACCATATGTAATTACCTCTATGTTGAAAAGCAGGAGTCCACCCATGTTGAAAAGCATAAGGGTAGTGGGATGGTTAAAAAGCCTACCAGGATAAGTCTGAAAAACCCATTTGTGACATTTGGTATCAAAGCTGAAGGTTAAGCAAGAACATTGGCTTTGTTATGGGTAAACTCTCATCAGAGATGGGATTAGTAATATTCTAGAATGAGTATCTCATTAGGGATAGGGTTAGTAACGTCTTAGACTGAGTTTTATCGTATTATAGATGAGTGTGTACTTGTTAATTTTATAAAAATGGCTTTGTTTTAAAAGATGATAAATGAAATAATTTTACCTTGGGTTTATATTTTAAATATCAAAGGAGGTATTATTATTTTTGGTTAGAAATTAAGGTTTGTTCGTAATTTAGCTTAGCAAAACTAAAATATGAATATCTTACGATTAAAATCGCACGATTTGACTACAAGATATTCCATATAGAATCAATTAATTGAGAACTAGAATTTAGAACTTTAATAATATACCCTTAGACATATAATTATTAATAAATAATAATGATTAAGGGATTATTATAATGCATGGGTTTAAAAGCTAAGTACAAATATCTTGTGAAGTAAAATTCACGATTTGACTATAAGATATTTGATGAAAATATTCAAGCTAGAAGTTGTAATTGGAGAAAGTAAAAAGAAAATACACATAAAAATTCTTATCAATAAGACAGAAAAATATAAGCTGAAATTGAGATTTTGGGTAAATATAATATAAAAGGGTAAGTTATATAACTTATAAAGGAGATAATTTAATTTGAAATTTAGACACATTAATTAGGTTAAAAATAAAAATGAAATTTAGGGATAAGAGATATAAGAAATATAATCCTAATATAAAACGTTGAATTAGTGATACATTTAAGGTAACATTTGTAATTCAAAATGAAGTAAGATTAGAAGGAGAAAATTTTGAATAATATGGTTAGTAGGTTGATTGTTGGATGAAAATGTTTAAATAACAAATACCATGTGAATTAAGTTTCACAATTTGACCATAAGGTATTTTATGGATTTAAGGTTAAGAAATTTGATTTTGAAGAAAATGGATAAGTAAATAAGTTAAGTAATAACCATAGAATTAGTAACGAAAAGATGTACACTTAGTAAATTTGTCTTATTAATATATGGATAAGATAAATAATATTAGTTAAATTGAGACCTTAGATAAATAGAGCTAAGGATTAAGTTTTATAACCTACTAATTTGAGATAACAGTAAAATTCCACATTAGTTAAACACCCTAATTGAAGTAATAACAATTTGAAGTTTGGAGATATGTATATATACTCTTAGGAAGTAAAGGTATATTATACAAGTTTAAGCCATATTTGTAAGCTTAAGTAATAATGAGTTTATTAAAAAAAAGTAAATGGTTGTGAAATAAACTTGGATTAATAGAATTGCTAAAGGAACTTATTAGGTAAAAATGAATGTGAATAAATACATCAGTTATACGTAGGTCGTTTTGGCACATGAAATTTGATCTAAGATTGAGTACGGAACTTTGAGGTGTTTACACCAATCCAAAAAAGGATTCATCACTTGATTCCTGACTTTGAATATTGATGAGAGTTTGGGATTATGTGCTTAATTTTTCTATCATAGTTGAGAGCTATGCAAGGAAAGCAAGGGTTTGTGATCAAGAAGTCTGATCAAAGTCCACACTAGAAAATCGGGGGATTGATACTACTTCGGGGGTAAAGTCATGGATTCAAATAATAAATCGAATCAAATATCACATATAGTATGATGTTTTGGGTCTGTCAACATAGTAGTTGGATAGTTATCTTAAATGGTAGACACTAACAGATAAGGGTTAGACTTATGTTTTGATATGCGTACATATATAGACCTCAGGTGAGGTACATGCTCAGGTCAGGGTATGAGTTATGTGATGTATTCATTTATGTTGATATAGTATCGGTTTGGTTGTTTTTGGATGTATAGTCATGTTTAGTTGTTATGTATGTTATCTTAAATGTGCAAACGCACTAGGATTGGTAGGATAGAAGTCTGACTTGATATATGTCTATACAACCTTAAGTATATGATAAGTACTAAGGTTAGTGTATGTAATCTATGTATGTATGTTTGGTATCATTTTTTTTAGTGATGATATCGACCTTCTTCATTTCTACCATCAGTATAAATAAGTCAAATTATTTGAGGATATGAGTATGAGATAGATTCCTTTATCTAACTTTCGTTTTGAGGACGAAATGCTTTTACGTAGAGGGGAATGTAACGATCCGTATTTTCGCTACTTCGGAAATGAGAGATTTCGTTCGTTTTAAATTTAAAAGAAATTTAAAACTTAAATAAATATGTTATATATAATAAATAATTATCTATTCTTATAGTTAATAAATTAAAAGGTATAAATTTGGATTTTAGAACAAATCAACAAAAGTTAAGTTTTGTTAAAAAGAAATAAAGGCTTAAATAAATAGGTTTAAATATTCATTTAAAAAGATAAATCTTATTAAAAACATCTAATAAAGGAAATAAAAGTATATTAATATATTTAAAATATGTTAATAATCGTTTTACAAAAACAACCAAAATTTGTCGCATTTTGTCAGTTTTACATACACTGTAAAATTGGAGATTTTGATATTATTTAAATATGATTTTAAAATATGAATAGACATGTTTAATTTATTTAAAAGAAGGAATAAGTTTATTTTAAATTTGGTTTACATAAATGAATAGTTTAACTCAAACGTCAAAATATGACTGCAAAACATTTTGTCGAAAATCAACGTTTTGACGATTAAAAGTTGTCGCAACGTTGTTGCACCTTTATTTTATTATATATGAACATATATTCAAATAGTATAAGTATTATTTAATTCACTAATCAAGTTTACTTTTACTAAGCAATTTTAGAAAACAATTAGCAAAAGTAAACACAAAAGGACAAAACATGTCACATCAAATCTAACCAAACCTTTATATCTTTACTTAAATATTAAGCGATTTAGACATAAAGTAATGATGTGATAAGGAGATGGTAAATGTTGAAAAGGTAAGACAAAGTAAGGATGTTTTAATAATTTTGTAAAGGTTTAGTTTTGTAATTTACCACTCCTTACTTTTTCTATAAATACACATCAATTCTTCTCATTTTTTTCACATAAATCATTTCTTCTTCTTCCTTTAAGCTATTTTAATGGCGTCTCTCTTTAAGAGAGATGGAAGGGTTAAAAATAGTGGATTTCTTAAGCACTAATCCACTCGTTACTCTCTAACCTCTTATTAATTCACTTCTTCTTTTCTTAAAAATGGCTTTAGGCCGTGAGTTTGGGTGTTGATAAGGAGAGGATGTGAGCAATATGGAAGGGGAAGGCTATGGCCAAGACCAAGAAGGAATGTGAGGTTATGGCCGAGCACTTGGAAAAGGTGGAAGAATGTTTAAGTGGTTATTTAGTGAAGTGTTGAATTAAATGAATGTTGATAGGTAGTTAAACGTTTTGGTTAAAGGTGAAAAAATCCTCACTGCTTTTAAAAGATCATATTTTGATTTTGCTATAATAATTATCTTATGACATATACAAGTATACACCCTTTAAAATGTTGTTATGGATGTTTGGTTATGTTAAAGCAATCACATTTATATCCTTATGACATATGAATGTTTATACTAAATTGATCGTTAATATGGATGATTGATAGTTTGGTTAGATAATTGAATTATGATAATATATCCCGTTATGGCATCAATAAGTGAATGTTGGATTTGAAATCATGTGTTATGTGATTTGTTGAATGGATGTTATGTTAGTGATAAATATGGACATTGGTTATGTTCATTTTGATTAAGTGATCGCTTTATTTAATAAGACCACATTTTAGCAAGATGAGATATTTTGAAAAAAGAAGTCTCTTTTCAATTAGAAGTGAAATTAAAGTAAAAATAAAAGAGAATTTGAAATTCGAAGCGAAACGGGTTTAAAAAGGATAGTTAAACTGAAACTGAAATTGAGATGAATAATGAAACTGAAATTAAAAATGATTTTGAAAACTGAAGTTGAGATTAAGATTTAATTTAATTTTAAATTGAAACTAGATTTGAATTCTAAGTTTAAATGAGTTTAATTTGAAGTTAGAATTGTAATTGGAAATTAAAATTTAATATTAAAGTAATAGGAATATAATAATATTTTAATATGGTAATAGTGAAAATATATTTAAATACTTTAAAAAGTGAAAATATTAATTTAAAATGATTTTATAAGTGATAAAATCCAATTTGAATAGATTATTTCAAGTATTGAAAAATAAGTTAAAACTAGATGCGTCGAGCAACGGTATTTCACGATTTCGCGTTGAAAGGTTCAAATGAGTGTATAGAGTGAAATGTAGCTCGGAATTCTTCGAGATAAGAAAATTCCGAACTATTATATCCATATCCTTAAAACGAAGAAAGAAAATAAAAATTTCGTTGAGTAGATTTTGAATTAAGTCTAAAACAATTTTCTACAAAAATCACGCTAGTGCAGTTAAGTGACCATAAGAGGAAATTTGTTCAAATTAACATTTTTAATTATGAAAAAATATGGAATAAATTTCATAAATTTATTTAAATGATTTAAAAGTAATTTGGATTGAAAAATATGAATTATCGGATGTTTATAAGTTGATTTAATCAAATAAGCATATATATAGCACTTTCCTTAGGTTATGCTACGAATGGTATAACTTTTTAGATATGAGTTCAAACGTACCGATTTTTTCCAGAATCAATTATGAATGTTTTTAAAAGGAAAATTAAGCATTTGAAAGATAATATGAAATCTTTAAAATCAGTTCCAAAATAAAGTTGATCTCTGAGTATGCAGAAACGACTAGTACATTTGTCCCACCTGTGGGATCTTGGAATATAAAATAAGGTGTTTAACTAAGGTTAGGGATGGAGAAACCAGTATTGTGAACTTACCTGACCTATGTTTTCTTTTCTTAGGCGAGGGGTGGAACAGATCGAAAGAAAAGTCTAGATGTTCTTAACTAAAAAGATCGTATTGAGTTTTCAAAATAAAAGAAAATTGGTATTATCCAAATTTTAAGCAATCTCCAAAATGTATGATTTCTATGATCCTATTTACTCAAAAATGTTTGCTAAAATTATTTTAGGGTTTATCGTAAACGACGTCTTTAATAACATTGTTTTTGACTTGGCTAAAAGTTAAGAAATTTGGATCGAGAGTTAAATGTGAAAATTTGAGATATTTTACAAAGCTAAAGAATGAATTACTTCGAATTATCCTAAGTCAAAATAAAGAGATTTCGAAATCAGCCAAAAAGAATTAAATTGAAAAGAGACTTAATAAATCCTATATACTCATATTCACTTTTTATCAATGATTGGATTTCGAAGGAACCGGGGTCGGATTTGGATGATTCCTATCCAAAAACCACTTCGAACCAATATATACATTCGAATGTGAAGATATGTTGTAGATGATGATTACTGAACACCGAGGATCTTCATAGTGTGAAGATTGCTTGTTGAACATGCTCTGGGTTACTCCCATTATAGAGTTATTTATAGTAGTGGTCTCTCGTGGTAGAGATTTTTTGATTGCAAGGACTACTCGCTACTAGTGGTAGTAGGAGAGGTGCCTTCGGTTTGTCCTGTGCCTGGAAAACTTGTATGGACGTTTGTTTGACATTGCATTTCTAAATATTACGTACATTGGTTTTTACAAACGTACATCAGTGGTGGCGAAGAAGGTAACTTCTCTTAGCTTAATACCCTCGTTGAGACGTACAAGCTCAAGGGTTGTATTTTTGTGGAAGGCAATTAGTAGTTAATGGAAATAACAATGTGGCATTCAAAGATATGATATATGCTATGTGAAAAGGTAATCGTTGCCTCAAGCCTCATCAAACCGGAAATGACCGAAACATGATTAGATGCGGTAAGGTAAAGTGGGCCATTCCCAAGTAGGGTATGATCATCCCCTTCTAGATTTATTTCTTCCCGCTATGATGCTCGGGATGTAAATTAATGTGGTGTATGGAAACGCTCGGATAAAAGTCGGTAACGACCGGGAGATGACATATTTGGTACTATCTAGTTACAGAGGTAGGCCGGTCTTGTGTTGGTAGTGGGCAGATGTTCTGTGTCTCAGGACATCCATCTAGAGGTCTACCCATTCGGAAGGTAGATCCTTCACATGTTCATTTGTATGGAAATCCATTCTCCAATAAGAACCTACGGTTTTGTTTGTAGAGCCTAGTATGCTAGAATTTAATAATGGTAACAATTTTGCCTAAGATTAATAAGTTTATTTGCAAATGTTTACAAAAATATCATTAGAAATAATATCAAAGGTTTTGATATAAAAACGTTTTAGTTATCATAAGGTAAAAACCCGTCCGTGTTTATGTGTAGGCGTGGTCTTATGAGATACTCTTTCTTTTCAAAGGATTCTTATTCGAAGGCTAATATATGACAGTCATTTATTATTGAGTTTTTCTCATACTGGTTTATCAAGCTTGATCTGGGTATTTTCAATACTCTGGTCAGATCCGAGTAGCTTCGAATTTAGCCGAAGACGGTTGGAGTTTCCAGAGGAGAGCTAGAGATATTCATCTATGTATGGACATATTCTATTATCTGCTGTACTTAGTTTGTTTTAGTTTGATATTTGTTGGCAATTGTAAGGACAGATGTTTATAACTGCCCAAGTTGAATTCAGACTAGACTATGATATATGTATTTAAAAGTTTTCTGCTATAAAGATATTTGTTCAGTACTATATGTTCTTCCATTCGTGTGAAATTCTGTTCTGTCTATTTCTCTTTATTATCCTTCATGTTTCATATTTTTCGTGCAATATGAGTTGGACATGTGTGGTTTATTGTTGATTCAAAGGGTATAGAAAAATGGGTCGTGACACCCTCCTGTCTTTGAGTACATGGATAAATCTCTTGATTTAACTAGCCTACAAGATCATCTAATTAATTTACGGGCTGCAATCACACCCAATTTATTTATGGTCCATAATCATACTATTTCCAATCACACGTTGATGGAGAGACTAGATAAACTTTTTTGATTGCAAATGATCCTATAACTCTAAATAGCACCGAGATCTTCGAGAGAGAATGATAAAGAATCAAACTAGAGATGATCAAGTTTGATTCACTTGGAATTTTGATGGAGTTTTGTTAAAGCATTTGAAATATAAGAGAATATTTGAGTGGAGAAGGAGTAAAGAAAATGAAGAAAAACTAACTTAAAATTCGTTAAAAACAACTGGTATTTGTAGGAGAATAAAGTTAGTTCTTGAGATGATGGTTTTGGTGACAATAACCTTAGGACTTGTTATAAAATACAGATACTAACATTATAGTTTAGATATATATGCGTATGCAGGATATAAACATGCAGGTACCATGAATAAAGACTGTATAGTATAGAGATTCAAGATTGAAGATATCAAGATTGAAGACTCATGCATATGAAGATATTAAGAGTTCAAGATTTCAAGAGTACAAGATAAGTATTGAGTCTAGAATTATGTTAAAATTTCTTGAAAGCACTTACATCTTTATTCAAAATTTATTCGTGGAATGGAATCCTCTTCGAGCCTTTTAAAGGGATGGAACCCACGATAATATCTAGTGGAACATATAATGGTCCTATTTTGATATCCACTAATTTTGTAAACATGCTTTTCAAAAATATATCTCTAGATATTTTCAAAACTTTCTTTTCAAAAAGACATCTCTCTTGGTTTTAAATATTTTACCCTAAAAACTATTTTATCATTTTTAATATTTTGATTTCAAAATTGTCCTTGTTTTTAAAACCATCTCTTGTTTTAAATATTTAGCTTTAAATATTTATACTTAGATTTTAAATCACTTTATAGATTAATATTATATATATTAAAAATTACTTTCTAAACTCTTTTATATGTTTAAACTACATTCAAATATATTTACAAAGTTTAAAAATTGTTCTGACAAATTATAGAAACAATTTCAATAAGAAAATCAAAACAACAATTTTTGCCTTGAGCATGTCGACATCCCTCAACCCCCCATGTTGACATGGTGTCCATTAAATCAAAGTTCAAGTTTTCAGAAGAATTGTCTATTCGTCGTAAGCTTTCGCAAAGAGATATGACAATTGCTCTACTATATATACCTGTTGTTTTGAATGAATTTTAATCAGAATTTTACTTGTTTTCTCTCCTCTTCATCTTCCACATTTATTCTAAAGAATGCTAAACTATACTCTGCCGAAATACCAAGTGAATCAAACTTGATTATCTCTTGTTTGATTCTCTGCCACTCTCTACATAAGATCTCAGTGCTATTCAGTGCTATAGAATCTTTTGTAAATCAAACTGTTGAGTAAGAGGTGCGGTTGAGCCTTGAAATCAATTGGGTGTGATTGTAGCCCCGGAAATCAGTTAAGTGATTTTGTAGCCTGGTTAAATCAAGAGAGTTTGCCCTGGACTAGAATACAAGAGGGTGTACCTCGTAACCTTGAAACCGAGAGTGTAATCTGGGAGATTATTTTGATAAGAAATCCGTACGATTGTACGGGACTGGATGTAGGGTAACTCCGAACTAGTATAAAATCCTGGTGTGTTCTTTCCTTTATTGCTTTTATTTAGTATTTACATTTGTGTCTGATTCTGTGATTATGTATGTGTCTGTTAAT
Organism: Allium cepa; assembly: GCA_030765085.1. NCBI lineage: Eukaryota > Viridiplantae > Streptophyta > Magnoliopsida > Asparagales > Amaryllidaceae > Allium > Allium cepa. The sequence goes on along the minus strand of CM060940.1, from coordinate 130,666,807 downwards.
TGCATTTGTTGGTGATATAATTACATAAGTTTCAAAAAGATTTAGAAAATCCACAAAACGCTATTCACCTCCACTCTAGTGTTATTTCAGCCTTAAGAACCGTAATCCGCATTTTTCATATTTGGTATCGGAGCAAGGTTTTCAATATTTTCATAATCTGAATTTTGAAAAGTTTTAAAAATGGCTACCAATAATGGTTCTGTTAACATTATCACTAGTTCATTTTATAGAGGGTCAGTCTATTGCTAGACCACCACCTTTTAATGACAATAACTATGCATATTGGGCATGTAGAATGAAATTATATTTACAGTCAATAGGATTAGACACTTGGAATATCACATAAACTGAATATTCTAAACCCATAACTAGTTTTCCATGGTGGACTGCTGAGCAAAAGACTATGGCACAAAATAATTTCAAAGCCATGAATATTTTGTTCACTTGATAGGAATGAATTCAATAGAGTATTTGTTTGTAAGTCTGCATATGATATTTGGAAAACTTTGCAAGTTACTCATGAAGGAACAAGCACAGTCAAACATACCAAAATATCTATACTCACAAATCAGTTTCAATTATTCAAAATGAATTCTAATGTGTCCGTTTCAGATATGTATAGTAGATTTTAGGATATTGTGCATTCTCTAATATCATTAGGAAAAAGTTTTTCCGAAGAAGATCAAATCAGAAAAAATTCTAAATTCTCTTACTCCGGAATGGGATCAGAAAACTCTTGCAATCGAAGAAGCAAATGATATCTGTACTTTACATATTGAAGAATTGATTGGAAAGCTAATGTCGTTTGAAGTACAAATGCAAGGGAGAAGAGATAGCAAGGCATTCGAAAAGAGGTCAATTACATTCAATGCATTAACAGATGGATCAGACTTGAGAAGTGATGATGATGAAGAAATAACTTTCATGACAAAGAATTTTTGAAAGTTTCTAAAATACAGGAAGATGAACAACTTCAAAAAGAATGTTCATAGGAATTCTAGAAATCATAATGAAGTAGCAAACCACGTCAAATGTTTCGACTGTGACGAACAAGGCCATCTCAAAAGAGACTGTCCACATCCTGATAGGCAAAAGTTTCCTACAAGCAATGATTATACAAAGAAAAGGAAAAGAGCATATACCGCTACACTAGACGACTCAGACTCAGACTCATCCTCAAGCGATGATGACCAGAAGATGGATATGTGCTTTATGGCTATTCATGATTTCGATGATCTCGAAAATACAAATCTAGAAAAAGGTACACGTTTACAATATATTGGTTGAAATTGTTTTGCTTAAAATTGTTTGATTGTTTTGAAATTATGCGTTATTTGAATTTTAATTTTTTTTAATTATTATTACTATGTTTATTTTTATTTTTATTTTTATTTTTAATATTATAATATTTTTTATTAAAAGAGTGTTATTATATTTAATGTTACTCCAAAAAATATATGGACATTAAAAATAATATATATGTGTGTGTATGTATAGATATTAAAGTATATAGGAAAAGATAAGTCACATGAATTCTCCGACCCATATCTACATGGCCCTACCCATGATGTCGACATCCCTGTCAGAAATTTGAAATTGAATTCAAACCTTTGAACTTGCCTCCACCTTTTTACCAAATTCATTGTTCTGGAAAGGTACCTCTTAACCAGAGAACATGTCTGTTGAATATCTATTTATTTTCGTTATCTTATCATACCTTTTCACTTTCATTTTAAAATTCAAACTCTCTTTCAAACTTTCTACTCTCATCAAAAATGGCTTCTTCAAGCACTCCATCCACAATGAGGCTGTCTTAAACCATTAAAGAGAACTCTATAATGATCCGAAAGCAATCAAGGCTTATATAAGCTATGCTAATTACGGAAAAGTTCATATGGGAAAGTTTGCTATCTTTAGCGATTTCTCAACAGATGAAATCAATACTCTTCTTGAAGAGAATCATATCCTTAGTCTTTTTGACAATTTTGAAAATGATTTTCTTTGTTACCCACATCTTTTTAAATTGTTTTATGCGAATTTGAATCGCAGTTTTCATGAAGGAAATATAGATGAAATTTGGAGTGGTGTTAAAGGCACTAAAATTGTTTTAAATTGTGAAATTTTAGGCAACATTCTCAATTGCAAGAATTCGGGAATGGATCTTTCTACTTTTAATATTTATGAACATGCTCGTGAGACATTTCATCGCATTTGCGAAGGAGATGATAACTTTGAATTTAAAAATCGTAACTTTCATCTGAAAGCACGTATTATTAATCTTCTTTTGCAACATACTACCACTCCTAGATCAGGAAATTTCAATAACTCGACTTAAAAGTTTGTAAAGCTCGTTTTGCTATCATTGGTCATTATGACATTAATTGGGCGTAAGTGATTATGGATGAACTTTGTCCTAAGAATTTGGAAATGGGTGAGAATACCTTGTATCATGGAATCTATCTCACTCGGATTTTTAATTATTTTGGTATTGATTACAAAAAGGGAAAATTTCTTTAAAGAAAAGTGTTTAATCATGCCAACATTTCTCTCATGAAAATTCCTTTCGTACTTCAACAATATGAATCTTTTGCCAAAAAGGATGAAAGATTGGCACATGAAGATACGGAGGAAGAAAATGAAGAAAAAGAAGAAGGGAATGAAATGGAAATTGAAGAAGATAATGAAGATACCTTCTTAGAAAGTATTGAATATCCTACCAATACTAACAATCCTTCCAAAAAAACTCTCCTTAAACATCAAAACATTATAGTGGAAAATCAATGGATTCTCAAAAGATCCGTTAGTAAGAAATTGGATAAAATGTCTAATATGAAAAATTCTTTGCTAAAGTTGGTCGAAAACTTGGCTTATCATCATCTTCGTCATCCTCTAGCATATTCTAAGAACCAGGTTGTGATATATTAGTTTGTTTTGTGTGAGCTTGATTCTTTTATCATATTATGTAGTATCTCATGTATCACCTCATCTATTTATAAAAATCTTCTATCTTATGTTTTTCTACCTTATTATGTCTCTGGAATAAATGTTATTATAGTACTAAGTTTATAGATATACATACTTATTCACAAAATAAATAAGACACATAGATTAACAAACCCATGTCAACATACCTCTACCCCCTTTGTCGACATATAACTTTGAAATTAAAATAACTAACTCATGTCTATTCATTTTAAACGAATTTCTGCCTATTTAAACATCTATGTCTTCTAGAAATTTGTAATCTTTTCATTTCTACTTATCTTTATTTTCATCTCTTCACTATTTATCAAAAATTACTTCCTCTTCTCAAACTCTAAGTGATAATCTTGAACGAATCATTCAAGAACTGTGATAACCTGGATTTTGGACATCTGTAAATTGGTAATGAATAAGATTAATTTATTAAATACTGATTATGTGTATTAAATAAATAAAATCCTGGAAAATATTTGAAAATGATAAAACTTATAGTGAATTAATAAATCATATAAATAGATATATGTAAATTTTATAGTGTTAAAAATTTAAGTGTATACATATATAAGTATATAAGTGTGTGTATATATAATATATATGTACATATGTTGTGTTTTGGAAGTTATATTTTGAATTACAAATGTAATATAAAAACAAGATTAAATAAAAGCTTTAATATATATATATATATATATATATATATATATTGAAATTTATAAACACAGAAATAAAACATAAAGGAAATATATAATATGTATATAACTAAATAGTAAATATAATATAAAATTATAAAACATATTAAAAATATTAAATAATATGAAATTAAACATGTGTAGGTATTATGACATAAGGATTCAAGTGTAAAAGATTGAAGCATGTTTTAAAACATTTGCAACAATTTATGTCATGCATAACTACAAGTGTCCTAATTTTCTTTTCATTTTAAATTTAATGAATAAAGGAAAAAAATTATATAAACACATCTACCTCCCTTTCTCTTTCACTTTCCTTCATAATTTCAAAACTTAAAAGCCTCTAAAACAAAACCGGATAAAAGAAAAAAAACAAAAGCAAGTTTCAGATCATCTCAAATCTGATGCAAACAAACTCAAATCAAAAGCAAGCTATAAAGTCAAAGCAATCAAATGAGCAGGCCAGATTCAACTCATAAACATCAAGTATTAGATTCAAATTCAACATTAAGTAACAGATCAAAGATTCAAGCTTCAGTTCAATTAACAGTTTAGATCAAAGCAAGAAAACTTCCAGGCTTTCTCTGTTAACATTCCAGGCGAGTAACCTAACCTACTTAAACTTGAATCTGTTGATATATCTATATGTTTGTGATTAATACTTGAAGTATAGTGGTGATAAATGCTTGCGTGAATGAAAATTAGGCTTGCATATTATAAATATGTAGATGGATAAGTGTGCATGCCTGGATATAAGTATTTATCTCTGATTTTAAGTTACAGGGTTTAAAATAAAGTCAAAATTCTAAATCTCCTTATTTAATTTCTTATAGGTTGTGATATTTACAAGTTATGTTTGTTTAAACATAAACTAAGTTTCAAAAATATTTCTAAGTAAATATAGTTTGAATATTATCCGGAAAAGAAAGACAGTGAAAACTTAAAAACATGTTAATTTCAAACATTATGATTCTCGAATTCACCTATATAATATGTATTGTCTTAGAAAACTATGATTTTAAAAAAAAAATTTATGATTTTTAAGTAAGTGTTTTGAGTGAATATGTGGGTTGATCAAAAACTGGATTTTGGAGCTTTTCTGGTGGCCAGGGGACTCGGAAAGGTCAGGATCACTATTGGAGGTAGCGGGAAATTAGGCGGTCTAGGCAAAAACAGTCGTAGGCCTTAAAATTCACCAAGGCGGTGGCACAACGTAGGAATAGGGTTTAAGCATAGGATTTGGTCAAGGCTAGAATTTTGGTTGCTGCGTCGTCTTTGGAGCACCGGAGTCGATCGCATGTGGCGAGATCGACGCATGGGAGGGTGGCGAGGCTCTAGATGCGAAGGCGTAGTGGCCGGTGGTCAGAGGTGAAGGAACGAGGTGGTTTTCTAGTGACTGGTTTTGTTCCAGGTAGAGGTCGATGGGTTCGATTTAGATTTACGAGGTGACTCGGGGTACTGGGTGGTCATTTGGTTCGAGTGGGTCATCGCCGACATGTTGATGGTTGGAGCGATGATCGAAGACGATTGGGTTGGTGTGCACGTGCACTGGTATCATTGGATTTCTGGGGTGTATTTGTGTTGAAGGAGAAGGATGTGGCTCGAAGTCGAACACAAGAGATTGGATTGTTGGCTCGAGTAAGGGCTCGGGGGTGTGTTCGTGTGTGTTACGACAGTTTTAAAATTTAAACAAATTAAGTTAAAAAGAAAGAAAAGGGAAAACTCAGGGGTTGGCTCAGGGAAATCGGAATCTGGCTGGAGTGTGACTCGAGTATGTCTCGGGTAAGGGATGCTGCAGTTTTGTTTTTAAATAAAACAAGTTTTTAAGTTTTTTCAAAAAAAAGTTTGAAATGAAACGAGTTTTAAACTATATGTTTTCAAACAATTGTTTATCTAAACCGTGGGTTAGTTTATGCTTCGAATAAATTATTTTTAAATAAATTTAAATGGTAAAATTAAGTAGTTAATTAAAAGATAAAATGTTTTAAATTTATATGTTAACAATAATTAAGAAAATAATAAAGTTAAATGGTTTATCTTAAAGTTAATTAAGGTCTTTGGTAATTATAGATTAATCAAAGTAAGGAAGTAATTAAAGAGAAATTAATTAATAATTAAGGATTAATTAATTAATAAATAAGGGTAATAAATTTATTAATTAGAAATTAATTAATTTGTAATTAGGATTAATTAAATTGTGATTAGAGATTAATTTGTAATTATAATTAATTAGTAATTAGGGTTAATTAATTTTTGATTAAGGATTAGTTAATTATTAATTAAAGGATAACTAATCAGTAATAAAAAAATTAATTAATCAAATTTGTAAAGTAATTAAAGATAATTAAAATGGTTTGTAATTAATTAATGATGTATTAAGCAGGGATAGGTGATTAATTCTTAAGCGATTAATTTAATTCGAGTTAATTAAATTAATTATAATCGGAGTTAATTGGTCTTGCTTATGGATGAATTAATTGTATTGAATGATTGAATTGGTAAATGTGTGATACTCTGTGATATGCAATGCTTGGTTTAACTGTGATAATATAAGTTATCTATCTGTGGTGAAATGTTGGGAAAACCGACATCCTGTTTAAAGAATTGAATTTGTTTTCACTTAAACAACTTGGTTGAAAAATAACATTGGATTCTAAGAGACCGGGGTCAGGTATCAACAAATACCTAAATACCACTTCGATTTGTAATCTACAAAATTTCTTATGGTTTTGAATTAAGAATCAAATAGGCTGGAATAAATTAAGTATCAAGGCTATGTAAACTGAGTAAACAGTTGTTTGTAATATGTGATTGACCATAACAAGTTAAGAACTTGTAGAAAGGTACGAGTTACCTGGTATTCTAAAAAGTTTTATAACTTAGTACTTCAAAATTATATGGGTTTACTCACGCTGGTTTCCAGCCTGACCCGAGTGTTATTTATTATATTGCTCGGATCAGACCGAGTATTAAATTTTCAGGTTAGGACTTCTAGAGCTCAGGAGGCCAACTAGATGACAGGAACGTATGGAGTATACCGCTGTGTATTTGAGTTTGATTTGATTGTAGTGTGGGACAAATTAATTATAACTTTCCAGTTTATATATGAATGGTTGTACTCTGATGTATTGAGTGTAAATTGACAGTTACAACTTTCTTTGTATAAATGCTATTATTTGATATTATATTTTAGTCCGCTGCGAATGTGAGACTCTGTGCTATGTTTTCTGTTTCTTCCTCTACCTCTTTCTTCTTATCCCTAATAATCTGGAATTTGCGCCGTTTCAGGTGCTCGGCACTTCTACAATGAACGTTTTAGTGTTGAAATTTTCGGGGTCGAAAATTCTAGGTCGTTACAATAATATACTTGCTTTTATTCTCCGCTATCAAAGGCACTTAGAACTAAGTCAAATGCGGATGATAAAAGAACAAGAGAAGCATTTCGATGCCCTCCGTTGGATGATTTCTACGCTAAACAAAGATGATCTCGATGCAAATCCTGTAGGAACTTTGGCTCGAGATAATGAAGATTGGGAAGATATTAAAAAGGATCCTATCTTTGGAGAGGAAGGATGGGTCGAAGTTTCTAGAAATATTGAGGATGGGTCGAAGTTTCTAGAAATATGGATCTTCTTATGGTTTGAATTGTTTGTTTTTGAATTATGTGATTTGATTTGATTTTCTTTGATTAGAATTGATTTGATTTGAGTGGATTATATAAAATTATATGAATCATAGTATATATTGGGTCTAAATTTTCATGTTTGTCATGTGTTTATTATTAACTCGTGTTTATCTTATAATCTGAATATCTTTTACCGTAATCTACATATCATCATATCATTCTGCATTTTCTTTCTCTTACTTCATTATCATTTTATTTCATATTACATATCATTGTGAAACCTATTTCATATCACATTTCATTGCATATTATGTCATAAATTACAATGCATGAAATAGCATAATCATTTGCATCACAAATTGCACTTTATTCTGCATATCATCTCATGTTACATTGCATATGTCATACATATCATACTACATTACAAACTACATATTGCATACATGTATAACAAGTGTATTTTATTTAGGGGGAGTTTGTATAATTGTCTTATAGTATAGGATTATTATTTTTTGATTTGTTTGGTATGTTTTGATTGACTTGATTGACTTGTTTGACTTGATTGACTTGTTTGATTTATTTGACATGATTGGATTTGATGTGTGTGTTGATTAGTTTGTCTGAGATATACTTATACATATTTATGTATTGAATAATTATAATATAATTATGTTAATGCCTTTCACATTCCATTTACTATACTTTGTTCTAGTATTAGTTTAAGGGGGAGTTTTATAGTTATATTAGTTTAGGATAAGGTTTTTTTGATGACAAAGGGGGAGAAATATAAAATAGAGTAGTTAACCTTAGATTAATGGGGAGTTATTAGATTTAGGGGTAGTTATTGTGAAGGAGAAGTATATTTTATAAACATAGGTTGTCATCATCGAAAAGGGGGAGATTGTTAGTCCTTGAGATGATGGATTTGATGATAACAACCTTAGAGCTTGTTATAAAATATAAATGCTAATATTATAGTTTAGATACACACACACACACACGTATATGCAAGATATAAACATGCAGGTACCAAGACTGAAGACCGTACAGTATATAAATTCAAGACCGAAGATATCAAGATTGAAGACTCATGAGTACCAAGATATCAAGAGTTCAAGATTTCAAGAGTGTAAGATAAGTATTGAGTCTAGAATTATGTTAAAACTTCTTGAAAGCACTTACATCTTTATTCAAAATTTATTCTAGAATGGAATCCACTTCGAGCTTGTTAAATGGATGGAACCCGAGTGGGATGGAACCCACGACAATATCTAATGGAATATATGGTGGTCCTATTTTGATTTCCACTAATTTTATATAAAAGCTTTTCAAAAATATATGTCTTGTTTTTAGAAAAATGTTTTCAAAACTTTCTTTTCAAAAAGACATCTCTCTTGGTTTTAAATATTTTAGCCTCAAAACTATTTTTATCATTTTTAATATTTCGATTTCGAAATTGTCCTTGTTTTTAAAACCATCTCTTATTTTAAATATTTAGCTTTAACTATTTATAATCAGATTTTAAATCACTTTATATATTAAGATTATATATATTAAAAATTACTTTCTAAACTCTTTTATAAGTTTAAACTATATTTAGATATATTTACAAAGTTTAGAAATTGTTTTGACAAATTATAGAAACCAATTTTAATAAAAAAATCAAAACATTAATTTTTGCCTTGAGCATGTCTGTGACGACCCGTGATTTTTGAGCCTTTGAAATCGAAATATTTAATTGATTTTAAATATTCAATAGAGTAATTTTAACTTGAATTATGAATATCTCAATTTATTTGATAATTGAATTATTAAATTAAATAAGTGAAGTTGGATAAATTGTTGAATCTGGAGTTTTAAGCCTATTAAAAATAATTTGAAAGCTTATAAAATTTATATTGATAATACTGAAGAGAATAGAAGTGATGAAATCAAATTTAAAAATGGTTTGTTAAGTTTTGAAATTTATATCATTTAAATTGAATTTAAAAATAGCCTTCCGAAGCACAGTCTTGGAATTTAACGAAAGCAGTTCCATGGATCCGTAATATTATATTATTATCGGATTTCAATTTTTGCATTGTTTGGATTTACCGTTCGATCGTACAATTCGTAAATGCATAGAAGAATTAACTAATTTTAATTTTTCTTAGTCAAATCTTTTCATGGAAGCTTCACTCTGTTAGCTTCTCAAGCAAACTTTTCCCCTCTTTTATAACTCGAGCCTTTGTCTTTCTTCAGTGGGAGAAAAAAAAAATTAAAATGGCCGCATCCTCTCTACGAAATCAATTCGATTTCCTTTCAGTGAAATGCCGAGCATTCCTCTTTTCTTTGTGTTCAACGTTCAGCAAGTTAAAAAAGGGATTTTCAAATCGAAATCATCGCGTAGGGGGGAACTCGGGTTCGCCGTCGAGGCGCGGGGGGTTCGTATGCGATCGAATCACACGCAAGGGCGTCGCGACTGCAGTTTAGGGTTTGGGGGGAGGTGGCGATCTGGAAATTCATGGCGACTGAAGGGGGTGGCCGCGTTCGCGATTGTGGGTGAGGTGACGATAGTGGGGTTGCTGGATGGTTTGAGCGATTGGGTCGACTTGGTGGCGGCGGTCGCGATTGGAGGTGGTGATGCAGGTAGGCGAGTTCGGCTTCGTTGCTTTGAGGTTGGCAGGCGATGGCACTGCTCGATGTTGGTGTCTCTTGTTCGTATCGGGATTATGTTTGTGAGCAGAAGCTCGAAGGGTTGGTTCCTTGTTCGTAGTGAGGTATCAATATAAGTTATTTTATTTATATTTATGCACGTAAGCAGGAGAATGTTTATAGAAAATTTAAACTTATATTAGTTTCCATTATATATATTTCTAGGCAGATAAGAAAAAAAAGAAAGAATATGAAATGAAATAAATAAAATAAAATAAAATATAAATAAAATAAAATAAATGGACCACTGCAAAGTATATTTATATACAATTTACATATTTCAATATGTAATAATATAAGTAGATATATATATATATATGGGTTACAATAAAGTTTAAACATTTCTGTTTTTAATTTAATGCATATATATAGTAGACAGAAATGTTTTTGTATATAGCTTTTGAAAATATAGGATTTATATAAAACTTGATTTTTAATCAAGATAATTTATTTTTATAAGTATAAGTGATTTAAAAATTAGAAATAAACATATATGTACACATTTTAATTTACTAGCTTGTTCTAAAAATGTATTACAAGTAATTAACTTATTTAATAAACGGATTAATTTATTTTTGTCACCAAAAGTAAATTTATTTAAGGAAAATTTATTAAAACAAGAACTTTTAAAATAAAAATCACTAGTCAGTTAAATTTACCAAATGGAAATTTAACTATTTGATTGGTTCGAATATTAATGAAAATCATCTAATGTTTATACAAGGTCAAAAACCGTGAAACCAAGGCAAAGTTGAAGTGGATTTGCAAATAATAGCAAAGGTGAGTTAATCTCACTCAGCTGATTATAAATTTAAATGATTAAATTTAAATAACTGTTTGAATGCTTGAATTGATTGATGTGATATAGTATGGGATATTTTGAAATTGGCATATTATATCGTGTTAACATCTGTGGATGCAGGGAAAACAGGTTGGAGGGATCCAACTGGGTCCCTCAACATTTTTCAAATTATTCTATACCCTCTGTTGTGATTATTTGATATTCTATGATGAATATATTGGAATATTGAATGCTATGATTTGATTGGCTATATTTGGGTATAATGGTTTACCAAAAATATATAAATTGGGTTTTGGAAAGAAAATAAAGGAAGTAAAGTTGTAAACGAAATAATCTTAGGAATTTAATAAATTAAGAATGAATTGAAAAGAAATGAAAGTATGTTAAATACTAATAAATAATTTCGAGTATGGAAAGAAAAGGATTTGAATAAACAGTGATTAATGGGTTGTAAAATTATGTGATATTAATTTAAATGAATAAAGAATTATTTTAAAACTTAAAGTTTTAAATTTATTTAAAGGAATAAGAAGTCAAATGAGAAATCTAAATTGGTATTTCAATTATAAGTATTCTAAATCATAATTAAGGAATAAAATCTAAAATTAAAGGATTTTTGAACAAATGAAGTAAACTGGAAATCAATTTGGAAATTGATTTAGGTGTTTGAAACTGGATAATTGGAAGAATAAATTCAAGGTGGGAATTTATTAAAGGAATGAGAAAAATTGTTTAAAAATAAATTGTTATTTATTTTTAAAAGGTTGTGAAGAGAAGTTTATTTCCCTGGATAGCCAAGTATGTTTTCAAAGTAAATTTTAAATATAAGATAAAAGTTTAATATTGTTTAAAAAAAAGCATGTTTTAGAAAAATTTATTATTTCTGAATGTTTAAAGGTCTAAAGTAAATATTTTTCAAATCTATTATTGTAATAATTATTTAAAGGTGATTTAGTATTTTGCTTTAAAAAGTGAAAAACCTAGTTTTATATTTTATAAAGTAACATTATTTTCAAATATTCATATAGTATGTATTTTTACAATTTATTGAAGTAGTTTTATATTAAATATTTTTTATAGTATATTTCAAAGTAAAGCATTTTAAATTATTTTAAAAAATCAAAAGTTTTATGCTTGGTGATTCCAGTGGAAATAGAAATACTTGGAATTTATTCTGAGAAAGGTAGATAGTTTTGAAAACTATTTTCAAAGGAATTTGAGAAGTGAAAATATATCTTGTGAAGATATTTTTGAGATAAATAAATAATTTGGGAAATTATTTATTGTTGATGGATGTTTGTGAATATAAATTGATAATTAAATAACCGACTATCAATATTGGACAAACGCGTTGATCGTTTCGAAGAGGCCGGGATCGAGATTAATTTCTCGAAAACCACTTCGATCCGATTTGTACGTTTTCGTGAAAAACGATTTTGGATGCGAAGATGGAGCAGTGAAGTGCAAGGGCTAGTCGCTACTAATCCTGAGGATATTTCCAAAAGGATGTAGTAGGAATAGTGCCTTCGGTTCCGTTCGAATCCCGAACGGACTTGTATGGATGAATGCTTGCGAAACATTGTCAGGTGAACGATGGGCATTCTAAGGAATATGTCCTAAAAGGTAACGCTTAGCCTCAAGCCTCATCAAATGGGAATGACTGAAAATCAGGGGTTGTGCAGCAAGGCTAGGTGGGCAGCACCCAAGCAGGGTGAGGTCATTCCTGTCTAGATGTCCCTTTTTATTTCGGCTTGGTGGGCGGTTGCTGATCCCAACCGCGGGGTGATCTCACTCGGGATTATCCAGTAAGTGGTAGTCCCGGTCTTGTGTTGCAGGGGAGCGGGCGTACTCCTCGGTACGGTGATCTAGGCCCCGTACTGTGACAGGTGGTACCCCAGTGCCTAGTCATTAGCTGGAAATCCATTCTCCCTACGAGCCTTGTACGAATTTTGTTTGTATTACCCACTCTGTGGCTAGTAGCTGGAATTTAATGAATGTAACAATTTCAGCTATTTTATAAGTATTTGCATATAGACCCTATTATAATATCAGAGGATTTCTATAAAAAATTGTTTTAGCTATCGTAAGGTAAAAAACCGACATGTTTATTTGTGGCATGGTCTTACGAGATGCTTTTGTTTTCAAAGGAGTTTGAAACTTTAACAATCAATTGTGTGTGATCTTCTCACGCTGGTATTCCAGACTGACTCGGGTGTTATTTAACTATAATGCTCGGGTGAGACCGAGTATTATAGGATACAGGGTGTGATACTGTGGAGCTCAGGAGACGAGCAGGATGACGAGACGTATATTCCGCACTTGTTTATATATGTATATTCCGCTGTGTTGAGTTGTTGTGTATCCATTGTATGATATTGATGTTGAGCTATGTTTGATGTACTCTGATGATGTAATATATAAACAGAGATATTTGGTTTTTGAGTAAAGACAATTTATTATCTATTATATTTTATTCCGCTGCGATGGTTAGATTCTGTTGTTGATTTCTATTCTCTTCTTCTACCTCTTCTTCTTAAACCCTGATGGTTCATATTTCTGTACAACTTGAGTTGATTTAGGTAGAATAGTGTTAACTCAAGGGGTACGGATTTGCGGGCTGTTACAATGTCGACATCCCTCAACCCCCTATGTCAACATGGTGTCCATTAAATTCAAATTTCAAGTTTTCAAAAGAAGTGTCTGTTCGTCGTAACCTTTCATGAAGAGATATAACAGTTGCTCTACTATATATACCTGTTGTTTTGAACGAATTTTAATCGGAATTTTACTTGTTTTCTCTCCTTTTCATCTTCAAGATTTATCCTAAAGAATCCTAAACTATACTCTATCGAAATACCAAGTGAATCAAACTTGATTATCTCTGGTTTGATTCTCCGCCACTCTCTCTATAAGATCTCAGTGCCATTCAGAGTTATGTATTCTTTTGTAACTCGAACTGTTGAGTAAAAGGTGCGATTAAGCCTTGAAATTAATTGAGTGTGATTGTAGCCTCGGAAATCAATTAGGTTATCTTGTAGCCTGATTAAATCAAGAGAGTTTGCCCTGGACTCGAACACATGAGGATGTACCTCGTAGCCTTGAAACCGAGGGTGTAATCTGGGAGATTATTTTGATAAAAAAATCCATACGATTGTATGAGACTGATGTAGGGTAACTTCGAACCGGTATAACATCCCGGTGTGTTCTTTCCTTTACTGCTTTTATTTAGTATTTGCATCTATGCCTGATTCTGTGATTATATCTATGTCTGTGAATTGCGTTTGTTAGTGATTAGATTACATAAGTTTCAAAAAGATTTAGAAAATCCACAAAACACTATTCACCCCTAGTGTTAATCGAACCTTAAGACCCTTAATCCACATTTCTCACAAATAACGACCATGTCCATTTATGAAAGGTTATAACGAATAAACACTTCTTCTGAAAATTTGAATTTTAAATTCTACGGCTACCATGTCGTCATGGGGGGATAAGGGAAGTCGATATGACTATGTTATTTTTGAAAATAGATTTTGCTTTAAAATGATTTCTATTCTAAAATTTGTCAAAATAATTTCTGAACTTTGTAAACCATTTTGAATATAGTTTAAACTTATAAAAGATTTTTAGAAAGTAATCTTAAATTACATATCTATAATATAAAAGCAGTATTAAAACCTAAATATAGATTTCTTTAAAATATATTAAAGCTAAAACATTAAAACCAAGAGATAGTTTAAAAAACAAGAAATGATTTTGAAATTAATATGATTAAAAATAATTTTTTTGAATTAAGGCTAAAATATTTAAATTAATAGTGATGACTTTAAAAATGTAGTTTTTGAAAAATTAAATCATTTTGAAAATTTCGTGGATTCCATTTCACTAGAGAAGGTCGTGGGTTCCATCCCACTAAAGAGGTCGCGGGTTGCATCCCACTATTAAAGCGAGAAGGTGGGTCCACTTCCACAATTAAAATTTGAATAAAGATTTTAGTGCTATTATGAAGTTTTAACATAAATCTAGACTCTATTACTTTTCTTGATATCTTGAACTCTTGATACTTATGAGTCTTCGGTCGTGATTTCTTCAGTCTTGAATTCGTCGGCCTTGAATCTCTATACTCAGTTTTGAGTCTTTATACTATACAATCTTCATTATCATTACATATATATATCCTGCAATATCTTGCATATATACATATATTTAGATAATAATATTAGTATTTATTTCTTTTAATAAGTCCTAAGGTTGTTATTATCAAACCCATCATCTTAGCAACCAACAATCTCCCCCTTTTTTATGATGACAACCTATGTTTATAAAATCTACTCCAATAAATTTCGATTCTACTCCGACTCCCCCTTATTCCAACAACTCCCCCTTAATCTACTAATACCCCCTTAATCTAAGACTATCTAACCTATTTTATAATTACCCCCCTTTCTCATCAACAAAAACTAATCCTAAACTACATAACACCCCCTAAACTTTGGAACAAAAAGCTAATAACGAGTAGAATAAGCGAAACATAAATCTAATTTTATTATATATGATGTTACATTACACATATATATGAAATATAGACTCAAATATATAAAAGTACACAAAACATAAAAACATAACAATCTAACGAGAGTCAATGACAATTGCTTACTTATGAATCGAACAATTAGGGTAATAGAGACAAAATTTTCCATATTGTTCGACCAAATTACCATTTCTGTCAAAACAGACTTATTCAATTTAAATAACTTTATTGTCTTCGTCCATTTACGCTTCTTCCTCTTTTTCTTCTTCATCGTCGTCCTCCAATGGATTATGAATATGTGTGTTAAAGGAATCATCTTCAATCACAATAGGGTCTGCATGATTATCCATTAGAAATTTTTGCAAATTTCTAAGATTCTTGACCTGTTTCTCTTGTCCGTTTGCCATCCTTATTCGCATGACTTGTAATTCAGTCAGCATTTGTTGAGAATCCTTCATGATTTCCTCAATCTTCATTACTCGAGCCAATGTAGTTCGTCGACATGGACTAGAATTAGGAGAAGGGGAGGAAAATGTTACATTTTGGTTTGATTTAGAAGAGGAGACCATTATTTTATATTTTCTAAAGTTTGTTACAGAGAAAATGAAATAGGAAGATAGAAAATGTGACGCCCCACCCGAGACCCACCTTAGCAAAGAGAATTAACAAGTAATTATGTCTGCTAAAGCGGAGAATAGGGCTGGTTAAGGGCGACCATCTATAATTTTGTCTTAAACATCTATTGAATACGTCGATAAATGAAATATAATTTATTTTTCAAATCAAGTGGATCGACATACCCAGTAAATGCTTAATCCAAAACTATGTATGGCTAATGGATCTATCAGAACAAAGTACAATAACTGAATGTAAATCACATCACAAAACAGTAACCAACATCATATATATACATATACATGGATACACATTCAGTACAATACAATACGAATACAATAATGGTGGTACATGGCCACACCATATACATCGACTCAAATGTAAAGACATCAGAGTATGCAGAAGAAATAAACTACTCAAGGGAAAGAAGAGCTGATATCCAACATCAACTTCAAGCTAAGCCCAACAGATGATACCTGAAACAACTCGGTCCGACCCGAGTGAAAACACACGGGTCAGGCTGGCTAAAATCATCAGTTAAACAGAATAGTCGCTAAGGATAATTAGGTGGAAGATATGGTATCCTTTTTCACAAAGGATGCCACGCCCTAAACAGGGTTTCAACATCATAAGAAAGGACAACATCTCTTCTTGGCAAGTAGGAGAGATAATGATGATGAAGTCATACTTAAGTGGCATAACAGACACTTAAGCAATTGGAACATCGCCGAGCAAAATTTTAAAGGTAAGATTCAATAAACATCGCTTTCGCCTCATATCATCAGCGGTATAAAAAAAGTATGGATAATGACTTCAAATGAATCAATTATCTTCTTAGAAGTGCTCCTCAATATAACAATACATCAAAGGTACATATCCTTCATACATAGAAAAAACGCATATGGATGTGCCTCACCTTATTGGTGCATCCCAATGATCATTCAAGGAAATATAAAACCCAATCATAAAAGAAGCATTATACTTATTCATACCTCATCTCATCGGTATGAATATAGATACATCTCAAATCCATCACTAAAACTCATCATAAAAGATTATTCATAATCATTTATACCTCATCTCATTGGTATAAATTTATAAATACATCTCAACTCCATCTTAACATCAAGTATTCTGTAAAATCGTCAAATCATCGATCTATAATGCAAATAATGGTATAAATATAAATATACCTTAAATCTATTATAAAAACTCATCATAAAAGCATTACCATAATTTATCTTGATAGAGCCCGAAAAGAATCCAAAACATCATGTTCGAAATCACAAATAAAACCATGTATGCCAATAAGCCTTTTTCTTACATAAGGCTATATTAAAGCATCATCGTCAAAATAGTGAAATCGAAATATCTAAAACCTCATGGAAAACAGCACGTGCATTTACATCTTGACTAGTGCTACTATTATTTGGTACCATTCATCGTGATGACTTGGGGTCACATAACATCATAACATCGTGATCATCTTGATTGACTATAATCGAAAACATCTTCATGACATCCAGTCACAAAAACCCGAGTAATAACATCGTCATGATTGGAGTCGAGTAATAACTTCATGAACATCGTGATGACTCCAATCGAGTACTCGGTCTGTAGCACTAGTAACATCGTGAATGTGTATCAACTTCTCGAATAGGAACCCAATAGGCGTCAACGTACGTCCCATACCATGCGTTCGTACCTATTGGTTTACTAATCATTAGTCGATGCCACATTAGAAAACCATCATAAAACATCATCAAATAAACACTGCCTCATCTCATCGGCGAGTGTAAGATACCTAACTCGTCTTATCTCTTACTTGGACGAGTTTTAAGTGACACCGAGACTTGTCTCATTTCATCGACAAGTAAAAATTCATCATAAATATCGAAATCATCATCAATCCATCATAACAACTTGCCTCATCTCCTAGGCAAGTAAGAGAACATCGTGATAGTTATTTCTAACCATAGTTGCAAATTAAAACTTAACATTAATATTGCCTCATTTCATCGGCCATCACAAAATGCATCTTGATTGCTTCGTCGTCGAATGTACTCAAAGAGTAATTCTCAAACCAATAATTTTCACCAAAATTTGGTAACTTCTAAATCAACTCAAAATAACACTTCAAATTGGTTTCGATGAAAACCGTGCTCGAAAACAATGAAAACTAAGAGGGGTATCTCAAAACCGATAACTTGAATTCAATATGAATTCTATTCAAATTTAACCCAAATCAATTCAAATTCCATTTAAAATTTGAATTTCAAATTCTCCAAATATAGCTAGTCTACAATAGGCATCACAGTTCTGAAACTTTCTCAAAAACATCATTAAAACCGAAGAGAATGAGAGCAAAATGAGCTAATACAATTTTAAGGTCAACGATTATTGTTGCTGTCATTTTGCTCTCAGGACAGCAGCATACAACCATAATTTCGACCAAACAAACTTCAAAATTTCATAAATCATAATGAATGAAACTTGTGGCACATTACCTAAGCTTTCAGAAACATCTAAAATTATCAGATTTGGTTAAGAACGAAGAAGTTATGGTCAAATTCGTTTCGGTTTCAAACACCGAGCAAATATTGATTTTGCTCTCGGGTTAGCAGTAGAAAAATTAGATTTTGACATGGCTAACCTAAAAAATACAGAAAACTCAAAACATAAAAGTTGTAACAAATGATTTATTCTTTCCGGAACATCTGAAATTATCAAAATCGGTTAAGAAACGAAAAAGTTATGCCCGATTTCGTTTCGGCTTCAAGGACAGAGCAAATATTGGTTTTGCTCTCGGGATAACAGAATAAAAATTCGATTTTGACATAGCTAACCACAAAATTACAGAAAAATCAACGCATGAAAGTTGTAGCACATGATTTAAGCTTTCCGGAACATCCGAAATTATCAAAATCGGTTAAGAAAGAATGAGTTATGGCAAAAATAATTTCTCAGACTTGTGATTGTTGTTGATGTCATTTGCTCTCGAGACAGAAACAAACAAGCACGATTTTGATCAAAAAAACTTCAAAATTT
Source organism: Allium cepa (assembly GCA_030765085.1). Taxonomy (NCBI): domain Eukaryota; kingdom Viridiplantae; phylum Streptophyta; class Magnoliopsida; order Asparagales; family Amaryllidaceae; genus Allium; species Allium cepa. The sequence goes on along the minus strand of CM060940.1, from coordinate 130,647,821 downwards.
TACAAAACTAAAAACATGAAACTTGTAGTCCTTTGTCTGTGCTTTCCAGAACATTCAAAATTATGAAATTTGGATAAAAATTGAAGAAGTTATGGCCAAAACAATATGGCAACAGAAAACAGAAAATAACAAAGACGAAACGTAACCTTATTAATACGAAAATTCAACTCAAAACTTTGATTTTGGCTAGAATTTGTAAGCTTTTACACTTACCAATTGATTCTCAGTGAATAAGTAAGGATTTGCAAGCAAGGTTGAGCCTTTAGCATATGATTGGAGCCATAAACATCTGAAAATAGAAAAAGAAAAAAAAACAATACATGCAAAGAAGAAATTGATCAAAACAAAATTTACAGTAATCAATTCTAGGGTTTTAGATGGATTCTAAGATAGAATAGTTTGAAGATTACCTTCTTTTATGATTCTAACTTGAATTAGGCTTTTGAATTTGCAAAGATTGAGCTTGGAAGATTAAATTTTGAAGAGGGTAGCCATTGTTTTGTACTTTGAAGCTTTTTCTTTTCTGATTTAGGTTTTACTCTAATGAGTTTTGGGAAAAAGAAAGTACTTCATTAGAAAACTCTAGAATTTGAGTTATTGGATGTTTACTATACCCAATTAGCCTATTATCATACTTAGAAAATTATTTAGGCTAATATACATAAGTTTTAAACCATTTTTAACATAACTTTCACATATTAACTTCTTTTTACATGAGACCAAAAGCACTCTTCATATTTTAACAAGGTGAACATCATTAACATGATATTTTTTATTTTATTTTACACTTAAAATATTATTTTCACAATAAACTATTAATTTACACAATAATTGACAATATTGTTACTTTTAGACAAAAACCACTATTTTTACAATCTGAGTCAAATAAAAATTATTTCTTAACTCAAATAAGTGTATTGAATGTTTTTACACTTTTAAAAATATTACAACATTATTTTCAATCATTAATACACTTCAAAAAATTCATTTTCTTCTCATTTGCCCTTTTTATTCACTATAAATGGCTATTATTGGAATAAAATCTCAACACTTCCCATTTTGACTCAATAAATAACTAACATCATTTATTTTCAATCACTTTCACAAATTTAATATTCTATGCTTGTTTTCACTCATTTATATTTAATCCAACCATCAATATGTTGAAATAACATGTTATGTGATAATTAACTCACATAAATTAAAAACCCAAGTTTTATTCATCAAAACATTGTTTATATAAAATAAACAATATTAACTCACATTTCATTCCTCCAGTTCATAATTCGGGTTGTTACAGACTCCCCTCCTTAACAAAATTGTGTCCTCGCAATTTCTAGAGGAAAAGGTTGTAAACAACACTAAAGATACAATCATCGAAGGATAAAGACAAGCTTGAATTCCAAACCATTCATACTCTCAATATAGAATGGTAGAAAGAAACAAGGAAAAACTCACTTGGTTAATTTAATGTCCTATCTTATGCTAATATTGTGATTAGCAAACCATTGAATTTTCCAAGCAACTCGAAAGAATTTCGAACATCTCCCGTCTCGAATCAAAACTCAATAAGATGCTCAACAAATAATGAATCGAAAATGATTGATTGCTCTAAACTCTATGAATAGAGTCGGGATCAAACCCGTAATCGAAACAATAAAAATGATCATCAATGCAATTTTTCACATAATAATACGGAAAGAACATCCTAACAACAAGGATAGACTCAATAGACGAGATAGATAAATCACACAAAATGGCTTCTGACGAGGCCACCAAACTCGAATGACTGGAAAAATGCACGTCGTCATCAATAGAACATGAATAGATTAAACTCAAGAACAAGAATGTAAGCTCAAATTATTTTTCGATCCAAGATATTTAGAAAAAAAAAATTTCAACATCTTCTAAATTTTAAATCTCAATTTTCAACATTTGAAAATTTTCAATCTTTTTACTATGTTACTTAGTAAGTAATTTAAAACTCAAATTAAAAGTCCAAATTTCTTCTCTTGCTTCAAAATTAATTTCCAAAGAAATTTGTAAATATTCCTTAAAATAAACTAAGGGTTTAAATCTCTTTACTCATTTTATTAAACCACTTAAATAGTTTAGAAACAATCTTCAAATTCTCTTATAAATCTTCTTTTAAAACATCCATATGGATTCTAAAATCTCAAAATATACTTCCAATAAAGCATAGCTCAAAAACAATCTCATTTATATTCTCATCTTCATAATTTAAAAATAAACAAATGGCATTGCCTCGCCATTGAGTCTCTAATATATATATATATATATATATATATATATATATGTTGGCTGTAGAGTTGACCGAATGATCAAAACTGCTTCGCCACTCTATTACTCGTCTCTAAAATCAATGGCTGCAATTATCATTCAAAAATAAATTTAATATTTAATCTCAAAATATTATTTTCAAAATCTCAATTTTTAAAACACAAACTATCGTGTATGATTGCATCATCATAGCATCTAGGAGATTCCTATCGACAACGCTGATCAGGCGTATCAACCAGAACTCTTAACTACTCGATGGACAACCCAACACTCTATAAAAGAAATATTATTAATGTAAATATATTCTCAAAATATTCTCTGATGTTTTTTAATATCTCAAAGCTCAAATTTCTCTTTAATACATATATTTATATAGCTTCAAAACTCAAACTAAAGAACATTAAGTGAATGCATCGAGATATTCTTAGAATACTCGATTCTCAAAATCATCAGAGCCACTCCCAAAAATCATCAAGATACATGATAAGCAAGAAATTCTTCTCGAAGGAGAAGAAACACACAATCCACGAATCACTACTTCAAACGGAGTAATGCTAAAGGATAACATTGATTGAGCATCTGAAAAGAACACTCAAATGAAGCAGAATGAGAACTCAACCAAACTCGAACAATCTAGAAACTCACCTCATTCCTCAGTGGATATCCTCGTGGAAGGATAACCGAAGACCTAAGAGCCAGGAATAAGGTTACCTCAACACTCTATTGCCCAATTGGATGTCAAATCAAAACGGTCTCAAAAAACTCAACAAAGTCACCATGACTAGAATTTTGAGGTATATCATCAACATCTCGATACTCAAGAGCGAATTAAGAAACTATGGGATCATCATTAACCTTCCAAAGTGATAGAAATAATAAACCAATCAAATTAGGATGCCTAAATAAATATAGGATCCTATAACAACAAAATGATCAGACTTTACATCAAATAAGTCAATCCATCTCAAATCAGATTCATCTCAAGATAGTGAGTAATAAACAAACACTCACTAAAACAACAGCAAATAAAGAACTCAGAATGCTCACAACAAGCCAATCGTTGTGGACCCCTTCAATAGGATTCACAACTCTCAAAGGAGTCCAACAAGAATGCTTAAAGAAATCAATCAGCTCCATCGATATGAACTCACTCGTATCGACAAAAATAAGAATCTAATAATCCCAAATAAGATTTTATATAAGATAAGATGACATCAGACTATATTATGGAATACTACGGAATAAAAAATATCTATATTCCTAGACATATTCCATCTTAACAATCCTAAAACTCGAACAAGAATCAAGGCTCGATTCAAAAACAAGATTGAATAAAGGACAATGATTCACCCGTATTGTACTTCGATGTATCATGATATACATACCGTTTTGTGTTTATTCTACTTTGTTCTGACCACAGCTCTGATACCAAGCTGTGACGCCCTACCCCGAGACCCACCTTAGCAAAGAGAATTAACAAGTAATTCTGTCTGCTAAAGCGGAGAACAGGGCTGGTTAAGGGCGACCATCAATAATTTTGTCTTAAACATCTATTGAATACGTCGATAAATGCAATATAATTTATTTTTCAACTCAAGTGGATCGACATACCCAGTAAATGCTTAATCCAAAACTATGTATGGCTAATGGATCTATCAGAACAAAGTACAATAACTGAATGTAAATCACATCACAAAACAGTAACCAACATCATATATATACATATACATGGATACACATTCAGTACAATACAATACGAATACAATAATGGTGGTACATGGCCACACCATATACATCGACTCAAATGTAAAGACATCAGAGTATGCAGAAGAAATAAACTACTCAAGGGAAAGAAGAGCTGATATCCAACATCAACTTCAAGCTAAGCCCAACAGATGATACCTGAAACAACTCGGTCCGACCCGAGTGAAAACACACGGGTCAGGCTGGCTAAAATCATCAGTTAAACAGAATAGTCGATAAGGATAATTAGGTGGAAGATATGGTTTCCTTTTTCACAAAGGATGCCACGCCCTAAACAGGGTTTCAACATCATAAGAAAGGACAACATCTCTTCTTGGCAAGTAGGAGAGATAATGATGATGAAGTCATACTTAAGTGGCATAACAGACACTTAAGCAAATGGAACATCACCGAGCAAAATTTTGAAGATAAGATTCAATAAACATCGCTTTCGCCTCATATCATCAGCAGTATAAAAAAAGAATGGATAATGATTTCAAATGAATCAATTATCTTCTTAGAAGTGCTCCTCAATATAACAATACATCAAAGGTACATATCCTTCATACATAGAATAAAACGCATATGAATGTGCCTCATCTTATTGGCGCATACCAATGATCATTCAAGGAAATATAAAACCCAATCATAAAAGAAGCATTATACTTATTCATACCTCATCTCATCGGTATGAATATAGATACATCTCAAATCCATCACTAAAACTCATCATAAAAGATTATTCATAATCATTTATATCTCATCTCATTGGTATAAATTTATAAATACATCTCAACTCCATCTTAACATCAAGTATTCTATAAAATTGCGTCAAATCATCAATCCATAATGCAAATAATGGTATAAATATAAATATACCTTAAATCTACTATAAAAACTCATCATAAAAGCATTACGATAATTTATCTTTATAGTGCCCGAAAAGAATCCAAAACATCATGTTCGAAATCACAAATAAAACCATGTGTGCCAATAAGCCTTTTTCTTACATAAGGCTATATTAAAGCATCATCATCAAAATAATGAAATCGAAACATCTAAAACCTCATGGAAAACAGCACGTGCATTTACATCTTGACTTGTACTACCATTATTTGGTACCATTCATCGTGATGACTTGGGGTCACATAACATCATAACATCGTGATCATCTTGATTCACTATAGTCGAAAACATCTTGATGACACCCATTCACAAAAAAACCCGAGTAATAACATCATGATGTTTGGAGTCGAGTAATAACTTCATGAACATCGTGATGACTCCAATCGAGTACTCGGTCTGTAGCACTAGTAACATCGTGAATGTGTATCAACTTCTTGAATATGAACCCAATAGGCGTCAACGTACGTCCCATACCATACTTTCATACCTATTGGTTTACTAATTGTTAGTCAATGCCACATTATAAAACCATCATAAAACATCATCAAATAAACACTTCCTCATCTCATCGGCGAGTGTAAGATACCTAACTCGTTTTATCTCTTACTTGCACGAGTTTTAAGTGACATAGAGACTTGTCTCATTTCATCGACAAGTAAAAATTCATCATAAATATCGAAATCATCATCAATCCATCATAACAACTTGCCTCATCTCCTAAGCAAGTAAAAGAACACCGTAATGGTTATTTCTAACCGTAGTTGCAAATTAAAACTTAACATCAATATTGCCTCATTTCATCGGCCATCACAAAATGCATCTTGATTGCTTCATCGTCGAATGTACTCAAAGAGTAATTCTCAAACCAATAATCTTCACCAAAATTTGGTAACTTCTAAATCAACTCAAAATAACACTTCAAATTGGTTTCGATGAAAACTGTGCTCGAAAACAATGAAAACTAAGAGGGGTATCTCAAAACCGATAACTTGAATTCAATATGAATTCTATTCAAATTTAACCCTAATCAATTAAAATTCCATTTAAAATTTGAATTTCAAATTCTCCAAATATAGCTAACCTACTATAGACATCACAGCTCTGAAACTTTCTCAAAAACATCATTAAAACCGAAGAGAATGAGAGCAAAATGAGCTAATACAATTTTAAGGTCAACGATTGTTGTTGCTGTCATTTTGCTCTCAGGACAGCAGCATACAACCATAATTTCGACCAAACAAACTTCAAAATTTCAGAAATCAAAATGAATGAAACTTGTAGGACATTACCTAAGCTTTCAGAAACATCTAAAATTATCAAATTTGGTTAAGAACGAAGAAGTTATGGTCAAATTCGTTTTGGTTTCAAACACCAAGCAAATATTGATTTTGCTCTCGGGTTAGCAGTAGAAAAATTAGATTTTGACACAGTTAACCTAAAATTACAGAAAACTCAAAACATAAAAGTTGTAACACATGATTTATTCTTTCCGGAACATCTAAAATTATCAAAATCGGTTGAGAAACGAAAATGTTATCCCAATTTTGTTTCAGCTTCAAGGACAGAGCAAATATTGGTTTTGCTCTCGGGATAACAGAATAAAAATTCAATTTTGACATAGCTAACCACAAAATTACAGAAAAATCAATGCATAAAAGTTGTAGCACATGATTTAAGCTTTCCGGAACATCCGAAATTATCAAAATCGGTTAAGAAAGAATGAGTTATGGCAAAAATAATTTCTCAGACTTGTGATTGTTGTTGATGTCATTTGCTCTCAAGACAGAAACAAACAAGCACGATTTTGATCAAACAAACTTCAAAATTTTACAAAATTAAAAATATGAAACTTTAATGCTTTGTCTGTGCTTTCCACAACATCCAAAATTATGAAATTTGGATAAAAATTGCAGAAGTTATGGCCAAAACAATGTGGCAACAGAAAATAGAAAATAACAAAGACGAAATGTAACCTTATTAATACGAAAATTCAACTCAAAACTTTGATTTTGGCTAGCATTTGTAAGCTTTTACACTTACCAATTGATTCTCAGTGAATAAGTAAGGATTTGCAAGCAAGGTTGAGCCTTTAGCATAAGATTGAAGCCCTAAACATCTGAAAATAGAAAAAGAAAAAAAAACAATACATGCAAAGAAGAAATTGATCAAAACAAAATTTACAGTAATCAATTCTAGGGTTTTAGATGGATTCTAGGATAGAGTAGTTTGGAGATTACCTTCTTTTATGATTCTAACTTGAATTAGGCTTTTGAATTTGCAAAGATTGAGCTTGGAAGATTAAATTTTGAAGAGAGTAGCCATTGTTTTGTACTTTGAAGCTTGTTCTTTCCTGATTTAGGTTTTACTCTAATGAGTTTTGGGAGAAAAGAAAGTACTTCATTAGAAAACTCTAGAATTTGAGTTATTGGATGTTTACTATACCCAATTAGCCTATTCTCATACTTAGAAAATTATTTAGTCTAATATACATAAGTTTTAAACCATTTTTAACATAACTTTCACATATTAACTTCTTTTTACATGAGACCAAATGCACTCTTCATATTTTAACAAGGTGAACATCATTAACATGATATTTTTTATTTTATTTTTACACTTAAAATATTATTTTCACAATAAACTATTAATTTACACAATAATTGACAATATTGTTATTTTTAGACAAAAACCGCTATTTTTGCAATCTGAGTCAAATAAAAATTATTTCTTAACTCAAATAAGTGTATTAAATGTTTTTACACTTTTTAAAAATATTACAACATTATTTTCAATCATTAATACACTTCGAAAAATTCATTTTCTTCTCATTTGCCCTTTTTATTCACTATAAAAGGCTATTATTGGAATAAAATCTCAATACTTCCCATTTTGACTCAATAAATAACTAACATCATTTATTTTCAATCACTTTCACAAATAAAATATTCTATGCTTGTTTTAACTCATTTATATTTAATCCAACCATCAATATGTTGAAATAACATCTTATGAGATAATTAACTCGCATAAATTAAAAACCTAAGTTTTATTCATCAAAACATTGTTTATATAAAATAAACAATATTAACTCACATTTCATTCCTGCAGTTCATTTATAATCACAATATTAAATTATTATTTGCATTATAATTTAATATTAACGGTAATCTCCAAAATCCAAGGTATTGCAGAAAAATTCAAAATGTTGTGATTATATAACCACCAAACTGATTTTAAAGGAAAATCAAAATTTTAAATTTTACCGTTGTATGTTAATATAGGGGGTAGGGGCATGTCGACATCCTTTGTAAACTTTAAAAATTTTGTTTTTCTTTATTTATTTAAATATATATGTTACTATGTCTATATTCTATATCTTAGTTATAGAACAAATACCTAGTTCTCTTCTTAATTTAATAAAGGTTGATTGATTCAAGGGTTTGGTCAGAGTATCAACTATTTGATTCTCAGCGTTGTTAAATTTAAGAGAAATCATCTCTTTACTTATATTATCTCCGAGAAAATGATGTCTAATATCAATATGTTTGGTTCAAGCATGATGAGTAAGATTTCTGGATAAATTTATTGCACTTATATTGTCACAATAAATTGGTGATTTTGAAATATTTAATCCAAAATCCTTTAGGGTTTGTTGCATATAGATAACTTGAGAACAAGCCAAAGCAGCAGAGATATATTATGCTTCAGTTGTTGATAGTGAGACAGTATTTTGTTTTTTACTAAACCAAGAAACCATAGAATGTCTTATAAAATGACAATTTCCACTTGTACTTTTTCGATTTGATTTACAACCAGCATAGTCAGCACCACAATATGAGATTAAATCAAATGAATCATTTTTAGGATAAAATAGGGCATAGTCTAAAGTGTGTATAACATATCTTAGGATACGTTTAATAGCTTTAAATGAGTTTCTTTGGGTTGAGATTGGTACCTTGCATAGAGATAGACACTATGCATAATATCAGGCATACCCAAAGTTATATAGAGTAACGATTCAATCATTCCCCTGTATAGTTTTTGATCAACATCTTTTCACATGCGTTCTTTATTTTAGGCTTCATTGGTTGCCATATGAGTGGGTTTTCCACTCGCAGTGGTCATACCAAACTTACTGACTTGATCCCTAGCATACTTTTCTTAACTAATGAAAATACCACTATCTAATTGTTTTATTTGCAATCTTAAAAAGAAAGTATGTTCACCCTAATGACTCATCTCAAACTCTTTTGTCATTATTTTAGAAAATTCTTTTTTTATTTCATTGTTTTTCGATCCAAAAATGATATCTACATAAATATGTACTAATTGGATATCATTTTTGTTTCTTTTAATAAAAAGAGTATTATCTAGCATAAGAATTTCAAAATTTGATTGTAATATATAAGATCTTAGTCTGTCATGCCAGGCTCTAGGAGCTTGTTTCAGACCATATAAACCTTTCTTTGATTTGTAAACATGATTTGGAAACTTTTCTTCCTCAAAAAGTGGAGGTTGTTTAACATAAACATCCTATTTAACAAAACCATTTAAAAAGGCAATTTTGACATCCGTTTGAAATAATTTGACATTGTTGTGGTTTGCGAAAGCAAGTAGAATTCTAATGGCTTCTAATCTTGCTATGGGTGCAAAGGTTTCATCGTAGTCTATTCCTTCGTCTTGACAATAACCTTGCACGACTAACCGAGCTTTATTTCTATCAACCTCGCCTTGTTCATTCATTTTATTTTTATAAACCCATTTAGTTCCTATTATAGTTTTGTCCTCGGATCTAAGAACAAGTTCCCATACATCATTTATGGTGAATTCATTCAGTTCTTCTTGCATAGCAAGAATCCCTGAATCATCAGATGATGCTTCCTTTGGTTTTTTGGGTTCAATAGTTGATATAAAAACTACATTACTCATGTTGTTTAGTCTATTTCTAGTTCTAACAACAGATTCACTTTCCTAGTATATTTTCTATAAGATAATCTTTTAAAAGCCTACTCCTTTTATTAGGATGAACAGTTTCACAATTTGTTTCATTTGATTCATTGTATAAAGTAACAAAATCATCTTCATTATTTATTTGAACAAAATCTTTAAAATTTTCATCAAAAGATACATGCATTGTTTCTTCAATGGTGTTAGTTTTTAAATTGAAAACTCTATATGCTTTACTTCTATTAAAATATCCAATAAAGATTCCTTTGTCGGATTTAGGATCAAATTTATCCAAATTGTCCATTGTATCAAGAATAAAGCGTTTGCTTCCAAAAACTTTAAAATAAGATACCTTTTGTTTCTTATTGAAAAGAAGCCATATGGTGTTTTATTGGTTAGAGATCTAGTTAAAATCTTATTCAAAATGTAACAAGTTGTAGCGACCGCTTCAGCCTAAAAATTACTTGGTAAATTACTATCTGATTCTCAAAATTTTCATTTTCAAATTCTCTACCGCGATCACTACGAATAGTTTTGATTTTTAAAGAAATTTGATTTTGAATTCTTTTTGCAAAAGTTTTAAATAAATCAAAAGCATCACTTTTATGTTTCATAAAAATTGTCCATGTAAATATAGAATAATCATCTACGGATACAAAAACATATTTGATGTTATTTATTGACTGAATTTGAGATGGACCAAATAGATCTAAATGAAGTAACTCAAGAGGTTTTGAAGTTGAAATCATATCTTTCAATTTAAATGAATTCTTTCTAAATTTTCTTAATTGACAAGCATCACATATACCATCTACTTTAAAATCCATTTTAAGGAGATCTCTTATTAGATCAAGTTTTGAAAGTCTAGATAAGAGTTTGAAATTCAAATGCACAAATCTTTTATGCTAAATCCAAGGGTCACTTGTATTAACCTAAAGATATAGGTTATAATTTGAGATTTTCATATTGAGAATATAAGTATTTTTCTTCCTAATTCCTTCAAAGATAACATTTGATTTATTATCATCGATGTGACACTTATCCTTTTCAAATTTAATTTTGTAGCATTTGTCACATAGTTGACTTATGCTAAGTAAGTTGTGTTTTAGATTCATAACTAACTAAACATCAGAATAGTAGGAGTTTTAGAGTTAACGACAATGTCGATGCCAATCACATATCCTTTTGAATTGTCTCCAAAGTTGACCATTCTTCCATCTTCATATATTATGTCATTCAGTATCTCCGGATTACAAGTCATGCGTCTTGAACATCCAGTATCAAGTATCCATTTGTTTTTCTTGATTTGCACCATTTGTCCATTAGTGTTGATTCTTCAAAAGCCATATAACACATCTGTTCCTGCACAACACATCAATTCGGTAGATAACTTGATTTTCCATAATAACAATATGCAGACTTACGAGACAATGATGATTTGGATAGTTTTAAACTAGTGTTAATTAAATCTCCAAAAATTACCATTTCAAACTTTGTCAAAATGTAACAACCCGGATTTGGAGTTTACCTTTCAATATTAAATTATAATGATAATTATGATTTAATATTGTAAATTGAATAGAGATAAATTGGTGAAAATAAATTGTTTATCTATTATAAACAACGATTTTGGGAAATAATTGTTGAAAATAAAGCATAAAGCTTTATTTTAATGGTTTAGGTGGTAATAAATGTGGGAATAATTTTATTTGAGTGAAAATGCAATAATTTTGTTAATTATTGCTTTGTGGCTTCCGTTAATAATTTTTAAAAAAAGAAGTAAGTTCTTTTTATAAGTGTTTAATGAAATAAAAAGGAGAAAAAGTGATTAAAAATAAGTTTTGAGTGTAAAGAATAATTGTAAATAAACGGAACATAGTTTTTGTTTAGAAAAAACGCAATAATTGTATTAATTATTGCCAATTACTTCTTCTAATAATTTTTAAAAGAAGTATATGATTTTTAAAGGATGTTTAATCAAATGAAAAGGTGGAAATTTATTTAATAATGAGTTTTAATTATAAATTTGAGTTTAGAATGGTTAGTTATATTTTTCTAAGCAAGAAAAATATTTTTGTTGAATTTTAGAAGTTAAAAATGTAGACTTTTACATTTATTTGGTGAAAATTGTTTATTATTGTAAAATAAGGGATTTTAATAATAAAAATGTTTTATAACCTTTTTATATAGTATAAAATATGTTATTTCTTAAGTATGTAAAATTACATACTTTGTTGTGTGAAAGTTTAAAAGAAAATGCATTTTTGTTGTGTAATTAGTGTAAATATTAAGCGTTTATAATATAGGTGTGAATAATAAACTTGGCCATTTATTTTCTTTTAATTTTTGAAACCCATTAGGCCCATTAGTGCTAAACCTGGTTTGAGAAATGAGAAAAAGAGAAGTACGTTCTTTTCTCTCATCTTCTTCTTCTTTTAACCAGTAAATAAAACCCACCTTCTTTAAAATAAAAACCCCAAATTTCTTCATATCAATTCAACAAATTACAATCTTTTTCAGCCTAGATTGTTAATACAATGGTAATCTAACTCCAAGCACCATAATTTCATCAAAATTTCTGATTTGTGAGAGTGATTTTCTAATTTATTGTATAATTTTGCTTGCATGTATTGTTCTTCTTTCCATAGGTTCTTGAAAGCCAAAATCTAGCTCAAACTCCAAATCTTTTTGCTTAAATCCGGGTATTTAGGCAAATCAGGAAGGTGAGAACGATATCTCACAAATACTAGCTAAATTGCTTGAATTTGGTGCATATGTAAAAGTTTATTCAATGTATAGTCTATTTTCGTTTCTGGCCTTAAGTGTCAACTTTGGCTATCCATAACTTTCATCTCCGGCAACGAAATGCTGCCGGATCTTTTTCTGAGTCAAGTTTATATGTTAAACTTCATTTCTGCAAAGTTTGGTTGAATAATATGGTCATTTGAGTGTTCAAATCGTCACTGCAAAATCAATGCACAGCCTGCAAATATTCTGTGCACATTTTGTTTTGAGTTGATGTAAACATGGACCGAGTCCATGTTTGAGACATCATATCTCTTTCGTTTCTTTCTCAAATTGCACGATTCTTTTTTTCTTCAAATATGAAGTTCTCTCCTTTGTTCATACCAAATTACAGGTCATTTTGACATAGATAGCTTATATAAATCCGCTGTCAAACTTGGATATGGACCATGTTTTTGCCCAAAGTTCAACAGTGAAACACTGTCTGGGTTCAATTTTGAGAGATCATAACTTTCTCAAATTTTATCAAAATTGCATCATTTTTTTTAAGAGATGAAGTTTTCTACTACATGTGTACCAATTTTGAGCTCAATATGATGCAATTTGATTCCCTATTTTATGACTGAAAGTTGAGTCCAGGAGGGTTTTAGGCCTGCATATTTATTTGGTTTTTGAACTGTTGCAAACATGGCCTGAGTCCATGTTTCTGACAGCATAACTCATTGGTTTCAAATCGGATTTACGTGATTCTTTTTGCAAATTGAAGTAGGAATGTTGATTTACATTCCTATAAACTTTCATGAAAATCTGGGTTGGTTTGCTATTTCTAAACTGATGTCGAACTTGTACTCGTAGCTTGTTAATTCAGTGTTTTAAAACTTGTTTTAGTCCGACTTTGAAACGACGCAGATTCTTCGATTCAAATCGGATTTGAATGATTCTTTTTGCAGATTGAAGTAGGAATCTTGAAATATATTCCTACCAAATTCCATGTCATTTGGACTGTGTTTGTAGGTCCAAACTTGCTGTCGAAGTTGGGTTCGCAGCATGTTGTCACTGGTTTTTATACAAGCTATAATTAGAAGTAGCATCTATAATTTATAAATGCTTCAACTTGGGTTTTAAATACAGAATTAGAAGTAACATCTATAATTTATAAATGCTTCAACTCTATTACATTTCTAAAACTTCTTTTGCATATAGAAAGCATAGTAGTGTCACTGAAAAAATTTGCATAGTGATTGGCATCCATATCAACACACGAATGTCACATCTTGGTCAAATTTACATAAGATAAAGTTATACTTCACGGACTATATATACTTCACTGACTATTTTCAATGTTTATTGTGTATTTTTAAATGGTAATGTGCATACAAAAACGTTAATAAACATTATTAAACTGTTTGGACTTATTAGTTATAATCAATTGAAAATCACTTATTTAACATGCATGTATCTGCTCCAACTATATACCCAAAAATGGTACCAATCAGCGGGTTTTCTTGGAATTCATACATTGAAAGCACAAACTCTCTTACTGATAATACATTCACAAAAAATGGATTGACAGAGCAACTAAGCACAACATGGGATCATACAGACTATTTATGGTACTCAACAGAGTAAGTATCCATTTCTCTATGTATATGGTTACATTTATTTTTAAAGCTTATCAGTGTTGACATAGCAGAAGACGAGCAGTTTTTAAAATTTATTTACATTTCACAGATTACGCTTCGATGTAAAATTAACTGCATGTTACACTTTTTTTATACATATGCGACTCCCTAATAATGGCTACCTATTTAAACTAACAAATGTAATATTAGAAGTTTTTTATGTGACTTATACACATAATGGTTCAATTATACTCATTGAATTGGAAATCACAATGCAATATGCATTGCAAAGCATAAGAGTAGACTATGGAGACATAGAAACACCACCTCTCTATGTATATGCAAGCACTTTTACTGATGAAGTTAAATTCACAGATGTCATTCATTTTCATTTTCATAAGAACATGATCAGAAGTTTCTTGTACTTCATTTTCATTTTCAACTTTGATCTTTTCAAAAAAGAAAATAAGGAATGTTCACCAGATTGATAAATCTGATACGTTTATTGTGATGACGTTGAACAAATTTTGTTTGTTTATCATGGTAGCTTAGACGTTTGTTGATAAGCACATAGTCAAAAATAGAAATTGTTGGTTTGGGTTTAAAAATTAATGTTCGAGTAAAGTATGATATAACCAAGGTTGGAGATAAGGCTTTAAATACACAATTTTAGAAAGTTACAGAAGTTAAACACACAATATTAGTTTCATTTTCCAAAAAAAGAGAGAGAAAAAAATCCATATTGCATTGCATTTATACCACTAGGAAAGTCTAAAAACTAGGAGAATTGATTTGGGTGGTTATTAAAGGGAGAAACAAATTAGATAAGGGGCATGATAGGCTAAGGGGAAAATTCTGAAGACAGGATAATTTGATAAGGAGAAAACGTTAAAGTGGTTATGTTGTTTCTAAAACAATTATTGACCAAGATATCCTTATAATATTTTAGTTTAAATGATATGATGGAAAATGGAAACTTGGCTTACATATGCTAATGCGATATTGCTAAATTGTGTTTATGCAGGTTGCAGAAAAGTTGTACAAGAGAGTTTACTGATCAGAAGAGATTACAACCGTCTGCATCATAATTCATAGATCGCTGGCTTGGACTTTCTGCAAAAAATCATGGTAACAATTTGGTTTATAGTGACGATAGTCAGTCATTACTATATCTAATGTACTGGCATTTTGATAAGGTATAATTGAGTATCTTTATCAACAAAATCACTGGTTGGCCTTTTCCATAATATTTGGGTATTTTATAGTAAGATTTAGTTGTATCTATCACTGATTCCAACCTTCATCCTGCAACATATTTTGTATATCAGAAGATCATGTGAGTGCTTATGCACAATAAAGAAATAAATTAAACTCATATCAAATCACAATCCATTCCATCGACTTAGGCTAATTTTTTCTTGCATCGTATTAGTTTACTTAAATTTTGTTCATTTCCAGGGGTATCCAGAATGTGGCTTACACAACACCACATTCTTTTGCTGATGATTGGCTGAATCTATATCTTGACAATTATTCTATGCATCAAGTTACCTACAGCAATCACAATGCTAATGAAATAAACTGCTCCGACTACCGCTTCGTTTACATGGGAGCTACAGGTAACCATATATAAGCAAACTGGAGAATTATTGCAACACTACTGTAAGTCTGCAGTGTTGTTCTTTATTGAGCAAATGATGCTCTGGGTTTACGCTATGGTGGAAGGCATGAAAAAATATTTCCAAATAGGGTTAAAAGGGGTTATGGGTGGTCAGAAAGCAAGTCATGATAGGTTTTGGAGGCAGTGTGATTGATGAAGTGTGCAGCAGACAAATTTAATGTGAAGTAGGTAGAGTTTTACTGCAGTGGATCTTAGGCAGTATGTATGAAGGGTAGTAGGCTTGTATGAAGGGCAGAGGATTATTTGTTGAAGGTGTTGTTTTCAGGTGACTTGAAGAGTCTGAGAGGATGGTGGCAGTATGTTTATGATGAAGAAAGATGTGCATAGTGCATTTTGTGATGAAGAAAGATGTGTATAGTGCTGTATAGAAGTTGTTATGTGTAATGAAGATGTGAGCTTGCACTGATAGTTTGAACAGTGGGAAATAATGGGGTTTGAGGTAATGTTGTGGTCTGAGTTTATGGTTAGAAGTGTGTAAACTTGTTGTATGTATTGTGAAATTTGCAAATATGTAAAGGTCATAAAATTACGTATATGCTTAATATTGTGCATGAAATGCTTTTATTCATATATTTTTTTTATGCTTAATTGTTAATACTGTGTGAAATACCGTATATTACATCCTTTTTATATTAATGCTAGGAAAAAAATTATCATGGCTATACATATTATAGCGTTATGCTAGTGCAATAAAAATATTCTGCAATGATTAAACAGTTTTTATGGCAAGTAAATAATGCCATGAAAGACTAAAGTAAACATTCTATAGCGTTTTTACAGCATTTATAGTTGCTATAATAATCAGCCAATGATATTTCTATAGCATTTATACTTGCTATAATAATCAGGTAATGATATATCTACAGCATTTACAATTGCTATAGAAAGGTACTTGTATGTCCTGAATCATCCATTTAATAGCAATTCAGAAACGCTATAAGTAACGTCATTTATAGCATGTTTTTTATAGCGATTCCGAGGTTGCTATTATAGATCCCTGACAGATTACAACTTGTTGATATACAGCGTTTATAAAAACGCCATCGTATCCTTTTACAACGTTTTTTAAACGCTATAAAAAGGTATTTTTCTTGTAGTGGGGTCTGGTTTACTGATGAGATGAGGTAAACTTTGTACTGCTTTGAGTGTGGAATTGACTAATGGTTAGTAAACCGTTTAGTGAGAATGTGTGGTATGGGACACACGTTAACACTTTTCGGGTTCCTTTCCGAGAGTTTGTGACACATATTGCCAGTTAGTGGTGTCCAGTACTGGGCCTCCGTACCTTCGCCACTACGGTTAGTTGCCTTCGGGTTTGTGCCTTCGGGTTTGTTGCCTTCGTGTTTGTTGCCTATAGTATCGCTTTTGGAGTTGGTCCATCGTCACCGCTCGAGAGATACTTGGGTTTGTTGCCTTCGGGTTTGTTGCCCTATAGTATCGCTTTTGGAGTTGGTCCATCGTCACCGCTCGAGAGATACTTGGGTTTTTTGCCTTCGGGTTTGTTGCCCTATAGTAACGCTTTTGGAGTTGGTCCTTCGTCACCGCTCGAGAGATACTTGGGTTTGTCGCCTTCGGGCTTGTGGATCCTTGTTTATACAGTACTGAGCACGTGCATCTTTTGTTTCATTGATATTTATATTTCCCTAGAGTATCGCATTTCGGAGTAGGTCTTTTGAACCACTCGATACATAGCAATTACCTTGTGGAAACTTGTGTTACCTTTATTGGTATCTGTTATTTGCCTTTTTGGCTTGATTTGGGATATTCATATCCTTTGTTTATTTGAGATGCCGATGATATGAGGCTTGTTATGATTCATCTTTTGCTAGATGATCGAGTAATCTCTTTTAGAGATATTTGGCGTACTTTATGATATTGCATGTTCATTATCATTTAGCTTATCTAACTGATTTGTTTAGCTAGACTGACCCGTGTATTTTATACTCGGGTCAGACCGAGGTGTTTCAGGTTAGGTACATTCAGACTTAGCCTATTCTGCTTCCGTATGGACTATTCTGCTATCTCCTTTTGTTATAGCTTTTTGTGTAGTCGTTTTTGGTTGTAACCCTGATATGTATACTCTTTTGACTCGCATGTATATTGTGGTTGCTATACCACTTGACATATATCATTTTGTATACTCTATGATGTATCTGTATATATGTATATGTATGTGATGATCTACTGTTCTGTGTTGTGGTTTACATTTGGGTTATTATATTTTGTTCTGTTAGATCTTATAGCCATTATAGTTTTGTATTAAGTATCTATTGGATATGTCGATCCACATGGAAAAAAATGATACATTTATCGACGTATTCAGTAAATAGTTAAGACAAGGCTATAGATGGTCGCTCCTATCCAGCTCTATTCTCCGTATTAGCAGACGGTATTTCCTTGTAATACTCTTTGCTAATGTGGGTCTCGGAGTGGGGCGTTACAGCTTGGTATTAGAGCTGATCTCAGAACAAAATATGATAAGCACAGAATAGAAACACATATTATAGTACATCTAAGTATAATACAAATGATAACATAAATTTCCACTATCGTATTCCTCAATCGTGCCTTTAGTATTTTCATTTCCTTTGAATGGATAATAAGTTTGAAAACATTATAAGGGTTTTAAATATCACTATCTTTTTAAAATACAACAAATCATTGGGACAACATATCCCTTGTTAGTAAAGGTTCGAAAGCAAGTTTCGAACTTGTGACCTCTTACACCAAAGCCGAATCAAATAACCACTTGGACAATGGTGCTTGTCAGATGGCTTAGATTAAAATTATGTATTTTGATCCTTAGTGATTAGAGTTGCGCGGCGGAAATGGTTTGATCGTTTTCGTTGGGCACATTTAATGCTTTGTTGTTAGTAAATGCTTGTTTGGTTCATAATTGCATGAATGTGTATTAGCATAGTAAGTTGAAATAATATTGAGTAGGTGATATAATTGAGAGTTAGAAACCTACTCAATGCAAATGATTAGAACTTGTGGTGTCTTCAAGTTGTAGCTACCGCAGTAATTATTAGAAAGATTAAATTTTGAAAATGAAATTAATTCATAAGTGGTATTTAAACAAATGTTAAAATGAAATAAAAATTTAATGTCTAAGTATTTCATGGATGCATTTTAAAGAAGTAAAATTAGTAAAAGAATTTTTAGGGGAAAAAAAGCATCCATGTGAATGGAATACCTTTCCAGCAAGAGATATACTTACGTATATAACTTGATTGTTTTATTAATTGATTGTATGGTTGTATAATAAGAAAATGTTTTATGTTTTGAAAATAAACATTGTTATAACCAAGTTTAAGATTTCTTAAGAAATCAAAATAGGTTTTATAATTTCTTGTATCAATTGGCTAATAAGTATTTTAAGAATTCTGCTCGATGCGTCTGATCAACGTTATCGATAGGGATTCCTAAACGCTTGCGAGGCGATGTGATACATGCTTTTGAAATGGAAATAAATAATATTTACTAGTATGGATGTTGAATGCAAAAATATATAGATATTGCAAAGATTTTGAAATTTTTAAATTGCCATTTGAGATAAGTAATTTATATATATACTTAAGGACTTATGAAAATAGTGGGACATAGAGGGAAATGGAGGGGCAATGTTGATCTTGGTCAACTTTGCAGTCCTTGATAATGTCATTCACTATAAATGTATTAGTTGGATGTTATTATTTTATAAATTGATAATTGGAAAATTTGAATATGGTTTCATTTAAATAAATTGAATTCATTATTGGTTATATTACATGTTTGTGAAAGTTTACATACATGGAAAATTTAAAATGCTTAAGTAAGCTTTTAGGGAAAGTATTTTTCGAAAATATTACCTTATGGTAATTTATTTATACGGAAAAAAAAATAGTTAAGGAAATACCTTAATTGGATGAAACTATCATGTGATAGTGATTAATAAAATAAAGTATTCAAATTAAGAAAATGAGGTTTAGTAAAAAGTAAAAGGATAGTTATGAAGATTAGTTTAAACAATTAATCATTTGATTAATAACAAGTGGGAAAAAAAGTATGCCCTTGGGAAAATTTAAGAAAATGCTAGTTTGGTGCTTTTGAATTAGCATGAAATTTAATAAGGAGCAAAACTATTAGAGTAAGTTTGGTTATGAATTTAAATAGTGTTCAAAACTTGTTAATTATGTATTTGTGAAGTTCAATTGAAAACAAGTTTGAAATAAGTATCAACCTTGGCTAGTTCTTAGTGATAATAAAATAAATGTTTAGCTTTGTGGACTAAGAGAAAATTGAATATAAAAGATTCAACTATTATAAAATGCAAATTTTTGTGAAAAGCTAGAAATAATAATAAATAGAGCAACAAGATAAGATTTTTAATTGTGAAAGCAATTTAAAAAAAAAATCAATATGTAATTCCAAAGTCTAGTTTGGATATATAATTGTTTCTTACTAATATAAGAAAGTAATTATCTTAATTAAAATACGAGTCTTTTTTAAAAAGACTTGTTTGTTAATTAGGAAAAAGTTTTCTTTGTAAACCATTTTGAAAGCTTGATGTGTGTATTATAGTGTAATTCTAGATGTCTTGGCTTTCCGAAGAAAAGGATCATGTAATAAATGTTTTAAAGAAAAGATTTTTGATCTAAAATTATGTAGTTTGGGTTTGATAATGGTTTGAAAATTTTGACAATAAAAGATCTTGTGTCGGAAAAATTTGATTGAAACATGCTGTTTTAAAAAAGCGATAACTTGTGATTTACAAACCCAAATGAGTCCATTATTTTTGCAAAAGAGAGTGCTTTCAGTAAGCTAGAAATCATCTTTGTATTGCTTTTGAAAATTTTTCAGCTTGGTTATTCAAAAATGAGTTGAAAACTGATGGACATCTTTATCCTCTTTTATAATTTCTGAGTTTAAAGCTGAAAGTAAATTGGGAATAACTTTCAAAGCATAAATCGGATTTTGATGATCTTTATATCGCTGGAAAGCTTGGACTGAGTAGAATAACTTTTATTTTATGAGTTTTTTCATATTATGGTTTTTACTATGCCAAAAGCCTGAGTCTTTGTAGTAGTTCTGAATCTGAAAATTTGTAGTTTTGAGTTATTGTCTTATTTAAACTATGATTTTAATGCTTCATATGTTTTTAAGTGCATGCTAATATACTTCAATAAGTTAAGTGCAGGTGCAAGAGGATATTTGAATGATTAATTAGCAAAATAATAAGTATAAAAGTAAGCATGCTCGCATTTCAAACGCTAAAAAAAAGTGAAATCTATGAATTGCTAAGTGTTAATGTGTTAAGCATTATATATATATATATATATATATATATATATATATATATATATATATATATTGTGTTTCGACCTTTTGGTCGACGTATATCTATAATTCATATTTATGAAATTGTAAAGGGCTCTCCATGCAAAGGAGGCTCCGTCGAATTTTTCGAAAAATTAAACACTTAGAAAAATTATGAGAAAATTTAAATAGTGAATATTTAGAGCCATCGATGAAGGGTTTAATAAGTGTCCTTTTTAAATCATAAAGTAAAATGGTTTAAAATTTGATGAATTTAATAGAAAGAAAAAATATATTACTTACTGTAATATATTTATTTTTGGAATTAGAGTATGGAACAACCCTAATTTAATTTACTTTAAATTTAAAAGAAAAGATGGTTGAATTGGAAATTTAAGTAAGTAACTTTAAAAAAATTCAAATGTTGAAATTTGAGGCTTTTGTAACAAAAGAAAACGGATTTGAGTTTAAAAAAAAAAATCTTTGGGTGATTTGCATTTATGTAGCCATCTGAAATGGTAGTAGTTGGAAATACCACCCATCTTTTGTTGAATCCTCTTTTGATGATCGTGCTTTACTTGTGTTACTCCTTTAAAGGAATTAAGTGTGTTTCAGTAAAATCAAAATCTTGGCTCCTATTTATATAGGACCATCTACCATTACTGAACGCATTGGTTCGATTGTTATCGGGCATCGTTTCTGTTCAGTTTTGGGTATTCATGTCATGTTTCATATATCCCAATTTTGTATGTATCTTTGAGATTTAATCTCAGTTGTTAATTCTCTTGTGTTGCATGATCACGAGTTCTCACCGACTTGTGTATTGTGCCGAATTCCATTCTTGTGCTTGATTCGGAGGTTAAGCGCCTTCGAAACAAAGGGGTTCCGCTTGTGAAAATTCACTAGTCCACTAATCCTAAGGATTGTACTTAGGAAACTAAAGAATTCATCGAGCGATCTTATCTCGATTTTCCTTCTTTCGGTTGAGTGTGAGCATTCTTGATCTATCTTTTGAGTTGAATCTTTGTTGTGATGAAATAAAGGGTTGTAGATAACTTCTATTAGAGAAATTGCGGGGACGCAATTTTGTTAAGGGGGGAGTCTGTAACAACCCGGATTTAGAGTTTACCTTTCAATATTAAATTATAATGATAATTATGATTTAATATTGTAAATTGAATATAGATAAATTGGTGAAAATAAATTGTTTATCTATTATAAACAACGATTTTGGGAAATAATTGTTGAAAATAAAGCATAAAGCTTTATTTTAATGGTTTAGGTGGTAATAAATGTGGGAATAATTTTATTTGAGTGAAAATGCAATAATTTTGTTAATTATTGCTTTGTGGCTTCCGTTAATAATTTTTTAAAAATGAAGTAAGTTCTTTTAATAAGTGTTTAATGAAATAAAAAGGAGAAAATGTGATTAAAAATAATTTTTGAGTGTAAAGAATATTTGTAAATAAACGGAACATAGTTTTTGTTTAGAAAAAACGCAATAATTGTATTAATTATTGCCAATTACTTCTTCTAATAATTTTTAAAAGAAGTATTTGATTTTTAAAGGTTGTTTAATCAAATAAAAAGGTGGAAATTGATTTAAAAATAAGTTTTAATTATAAATTTGAGTTTAGAATGGTTAGTTATATTTTTCTAAGCAAGAAAAATATTTTTGTTGAATTTTAGAAGTTAAAAATGTAGACTTTTACATTTATTTGGTGAAAATTGTTTATTATTGTAAAATAAGGGATTTTAATAATAAAAATGTTTTATAACCTTTTTATATAGTATAAAATATGTTATTTCTTAAGTATGTAAAATTACAAACTTTGTTGTGTGAAAGTTTGAAAGAAAATGCATTTTTGTTGTGTAATTAGTGTAAATATGAAGCCTTTATAATATAGGTGTGAATAATAAACTTGGCCATTTATTTATCTTTTAATTTTTGGAACCCATTAGGCCCATTAGTGCTAAACCTGGTTTGAGAAATGAGAAAAAGAGAAGTACGTTCTTTTCTCTCATCTTCTTCTTCTTTTAACCAGTAAACAAAACCCACCTTCTTTAAAATAAAAACCCCAAATTTCTTCATATCAATTCAACAAATTACAATCTTTTTCAGCCTAGATTGTTAATACAAAGGTAATCTAACTCCAAACACCACAATTTCATCAAAATTTCTGATTTGTGAGAGTGATTTTCTAATTTATTGTATAATTTTGCTTGCATGTATTGTTCTTCTTTCCATAGGTTCTTGAAAGCCAAAATCTAGCTCAAGCTCCAAATCTTTTTGCTTAAATCCGGGTATTTAGGCAAATCAGCAAGGTGAGAACAATATCTCACAAATACTAGCTAAATTGCTTGTGAAATTGCTTGAATTTGCTGCATATGTAAAAGTTTATCCAATGTAGTGTATTTTCGTTTTTGACCTAAAATGTCAACTTTGCCTATCCATAACTTTCATCTCCGGCAATGAAATGCTGCCGGATCTTTTTCTAAGTCAAGTTTATATGTAAACCTTCATTTCTGCAAAGTTTGGTTGAATAATATGGTCATTTGAGTGTTCAAATCGTCACTGCAAAATCAATGCACAGCCTGCAAATATTCTGTGCACATTTTGTTGAGTTGATGCAAACATGGACCGAGTCCATGTTTGAGACATCATATCTCTTTCGTTTCTTTCTCAAATTACACGATTCTTTTTTTTCTTGAAAGATGAAGTTCTCTACTTTGTTCATACCAAATTACAGGTCATTTTGACATAGATAGCTTATATAAATCCGCTGTTAAACTTGGACCTGGACCATGTTTTTGCCAAAAGTTCAACAGTGAAACACTGTCTGGGTTCAATTTTGAGAGATAATAACTTTCTCAAATTTTATAAAAATTGCATCATCCTTATTTTGTTTAAGAGAGGAAGTTCTCTACTACATGATTACCAATTTTGAGCTCAATATGATACAATTTGATTCCCTATTTTATGACTGAAAGTTGAGTCCGGGAGGGTTTTAGGCCTGCACATTTATTTGGTTTTTGAACTGTTGCAAACATGGCCTGAGTCCATGTTTCTGACAGCATAACTCATTGGTTTCAAATCATATTTACGTGATTCTTTTTGCAAATTGAATTAGGAATTTTGATTTACATTCCTATAAGGTTTCATGAAAATCTGGGTTGGATTGCTATTTCTAAACTGCTGTCGAACTTGTACTCGCAACTTGTTAATTCAGTGTTTTAAACCTTGTTTTAGTCCGGCTTTGAAACGACGCAGATTCTTCATTTCAAATCGGATTTGAATGATTCGTTTTGCATATTGAAGTAGGAATCTTGTAATATATTCCTACCAAATTTCATGTCATTTGGACTGTGTTTGCAGGTCCAAACCTGCTGTCGAACTTGGGTTGGCAGCATGTTGTCACCGGTTTTTATACTTGAATAATTTCTGGCTTTTTCTGATATTTTGCGATTTCTTTGAGATTTTTCTCTAAATTCCGTACACGGGTTTTATAAAGCATTACAAAGTGTTTTTCAAGTAAATTGACTTTTGAAACTATAATTTAATATTATTTTTAAGTATTAAATTAATTACTCCATAATAGGAGAATTTCAAATGCAATTTCTAAAGCGATTTTGAAGCGTTCCTAAAACTCGTTTTCTTCAACTTAATTTCTATATAAAACACACAATTTTGCACTTCGAGCGAAGAGGGAGGAGAATTAAATGATTGGATAAAACGCGTGCTATGAACCCGTGCGTTTATCTTTTCATTTAATTCCTAATCTATTCGTTTGATCGTTTTGACCTTTGGGTCTGCTTTACCGATGAGATAAGGTAAACTTTGTACTGCTTTGAGTGTGGAATTGACTGACGGCTAGTAAATCGTTTAGTGAGAATGTGTGGTATGGGACACACGTTAACACTTTTCGGGTTCCTTTCCGAGAGTTTGTGACACATATTGCCAATTAGTGGTGTCCAGTACTGGGCCTCCGGACCTTCGCCACTACGGTTTGTTGCCTTCGGGTTTATGCCTTCGGGTTTGTTGCCTTCGTGTTTGTTGCCTATAGTATCGCTTTTGGAGTTGGTCCATCGTCACCGCTCGAGAGATACTTGGGTTTGTTGCCTTCGGGTTTGTTGCCCTATAGTATCGCTTTTGGAGTTGGTCCTTCGTCACCGCTCGAGAGATACTTGGGTTTGTCGCCTTCGGGCTTGTGGATCCTTGTTTATACAGTACTGAGCACGTGCATCTTTTGTTTCATTGATATTTATATTTCCCTAGAGTATCGCTTTTCGGAGTAGGTCTTTTGAACCACTCGATACATAGCGATTACCTTGTGGAAACTTGTGTTACCTTTATTGGTATCTGTTATTTTCCTTTTTGGCTTGATTTGGGATATTCATATCCTTTGTTTATTTGAGATGTCGATGATATGAGGCTTGTTATGATTCATCTTTTGCTAGATGATCGAGTAATCTCTTTTAGAGATATTTGGCGTACTTTATGATATTGCATGTTCATTATCATTTAGCTTATCTAACTGATTTGTTTAGCTAGACTGACCCGTGTATTTTATACTCGGGTCAGACCGAGGTGTTTCAGGTTAGGTACATTCAGACTTAGCCTATTCTACTTCCTATGGACTATTCTGCTATCTCCTTTTGTTATAGCTTTTTGTGTAGTCGTTTTTGGTTGTAACTCTGATATGCATAGTCTTTTGACTCGCCTGTATATTGTGGTTGCTATACCACTTGACATATATCATTTTGTATACTCTGTGATGTATCTGTATATATGTATATGTATGTGATGATCTACTGTTCTATGATGTGGTTTACATTTGGGTTATTATATTTTGTTCTGTTAGATCTTATAGGTATTATAGTTTTGTATTAAGTATCTATTGAATATGTCGATCCACATGGAAAAAAATGCTACATTTATCGACGTATTCGGTAGATAGTTAAGACAAGGCTATAGATGGTCGCTCCTATCCAGCTCTATTCTCCGTATTAGCAGACGGTATTGCCTTATAATACTCTTTGTTAATGTGGGTCTCGGAGTGGGGCGTTACACAAAATTCAGATTATGATAATCTGAAAACCAATGCTCTGATACCAAATGTAGCAGATTACGGATCTTAAGGAAGAATTAACACTAGAGGGGGGTGAATAGTGTTTAATTAATTTTATGAATCTTTTTGAAATCTTTTCAAATTAAATCCAAATTAATGCAATTCGCAAACATAGAAGCAATCACAAAATCAAACACAGATGCAAATAGCAAATAAAAGCAACAAAGGAAAGAGCACATCGGAATTTTATATTTGTTCGGAGTTACCCTACATCCAGTCTCACCTAATTTCTTGTGCAAATTTCTTTTCAAATATAATGTCGATATTACAACCTTGATTTCAAGGCCACGAGATACACTATCCTGTCTCCGAGTCTGGGGCAAACCCTCTTGATTTAACCAGGCTACAGGATCATCTAATTGATTTATAGGCAACAATCACACCACTTGATTTACGGGCCACAATCACACTGTTTTCAATCACACTTTCATAGAGAGAGACTCGATACACTTCTTTGATTACAAATGATCTTATAATTTTGAATAGCACTGAAATCTTTGAGAGAGAGTGGCATAGAATCAAACTAGAGATGATCGAGTTTGATTCACTTAGAATTTTGGTAGAATTTTGTTAAAGCATTTGAAATATAAGAGAATATTTGAGTGGAGAAGAAGGAGTGAAGAAAATGAAGAAAAACTAACTAAAAATTCGTTGAAAACAACTAGTATTTATAGGAGAATAATTGTCATGTCCATTCATGAAAGGTTATAATGAATAGACACTTCTTTTGAAAAATTAAATTGGCTAACATATCGACGTGGGGGGATGAGGATTGTTGACATGCCTATGTTATTTTTGAAAATAGATTTTGCTTTAAAATGATTTCTATTCTAAAACTTGTCAAAACAATTTCTAAACTTTGTAAACCGTTTTGAATATAGTTTAAACTTATAAAAGAGTTTTAGAATGTAATTTTAAAACAAATAATCTATAATATAAAAGTAATATTAAAAACTAAATATATTTTTCTTTAAAATATATTAAAGCTAAAATATTAAAATCAAGAGATAGTTTAAAAAACAAGAGATGATGTTGAAATTAATATGATAAAATAGTTTCTTGAATTAAGGCTCAAATATTTAAATTGATAGAGATGACTTTAAAAAATAGTTTTTGAAAAAATGAATCGTTTTGAAAATTTCATGGATTCCATTCCACTAGAGAAGGTCGTGGGTTCCATCCCACTAAAGAGGTCATGGGTTCCATCCCACTATTAAAGCGAGAAGGTGGATTCCATTCCATAATTAAAATCCGAATAAAGATTGTAGTGCTATTATGAATTTTTAACATAAATCTAGACTATATTACTTATCTTGGTATCTTGGACTCTTGATACTTATGAATCTTCAGTCTTGAATTCGCCAATCTTGAATCTCTGTACTCAGTCTTGAGTCTTTATATTATACAGTCTTGATTCTCAGTACCTGCATATGTGTGTGCCTATATCCTGCATATACATATATATCTAGACAAAAATATTAGTATTCATATTTTATAACAAGTCCTAAGGTTGTTGTCATCAAAACCACGATCTTAGAAACTAACAATATATGGAGTTTCTAGCTTAATGGCTTGAACAAACAAAGAGTTAAGGTTGAACTTTGGGCTTGCTTTGGTTGAGGTAAGAAGTGGTATCAAGGTTGATGCTTATGCTTGGTAGGAAGGTTTAAAAAGGTGAGTTAACTTACCATTTGATTTTAAAGAAGTTGTATAATATTGCTTGTGTAGTCATAGTAAAGTTACTAACTAATTAAAGTATATTTTTGGATGCTACTTGCTTTTGAAAGCAAATGACAAGTATTTATGGAATATATTCTCTTCTATTACCTTCTATAACATGTGACGTGGTCTTGACATTATGTATATGTGGTTGACTTGATGGTTTGTGGTTTGAACTTGAATAAGGAATGGTAGTATAGCGATAGTCACTATGAAAACACTTTTAATCTCCTTGCATTTAAAATTGTTCAAGTAGTATATATTTTATAATATTATGATTATATATACATATATATATATATATATATATATATTGTTCTCTGCACATGTATAAGTGTATGTGACAGCAAGGATTTGGCCTGGAAAGTGGTATAATTTATAGAACAAAATTTGTAAAGTTATAAGAAAAAAGTCACTGTGGATGCACTTTGAAATCGCCTTGTGTTCGATGATTTTTAAGTTAACTTTGGAAGACATCCTTAGGGTATTTTACTGTTTTAATAAGAAGGTAATGTTTACTTCTTACTATAAAAAAGTTAGTGTTTAAAACATTATAGAACTTGTCAAACAAATTTGAGAAAGTTTGAGTAAAGTGGTCGCCATATGAACACTTTAGTAAAATACTTGTTTTCGAGAATTTTTTAATCAATTTGAATGGTATTACTAGGTTTTTTACTGATGATTCTTAAGTACCCCAATTATAGTACTCACTGCAAAAATTTCAAGTCTTAAATCATTTATTTAAGTAGTTAAAAAAGGCCACAAAGATCATGTATTTTCGTGTTTATTCTCTGTTCGAAACTTTAGATTGCATTTATAAATGTTACCTTTAGTCCATAGCACCTATAAAGTGTTACAGGCTTCTTTTGCAACATTCTGAAATACTGCAACTTGTTGTTTGAGACTTTAAATGTTTAAAAATGATATTTAAATTAAGTGTTTTTCCCTAATTTTTTAGGAATGTTTTCTAACATATTTTAAAGTATTTTAAAAGTGGTTTCAAGTTTATGTATATTTTCAATAATTAATTATATGTATTTAAAGTAAGGCTTTCTTTGTAACATTTTCTTCAAATCATTTTTCTAATTTCTAAATTAATTACCTTTGTATAATATTTTATATAAGCATTTCAAACATATTTATAAGTATTTTTAAAGTATTTGTATATAATTTTGGAAAAGGTAAGTTAAGTAAATCTATAAAAAGGATAAGTGGTTTTGTTATTACCTTAAGTTATAATACATGGTTTTGAAAAGTTAATCAAAAGTATATTATCATGTTAATAAGTATGCTTAAATCTTTAAAATAAATGTTTTATGTTAAGTACAAAGCGGATTTGGGTTTATAGTAATAATGCTTTAATAACATTTGTTTTTAACCCATTTAATTATACTTTTGGAAATATGAAATCTTTTTTAAGATTTGTGAATATTCTTATACCATTCGGGATAAGAATATGGATATATTTCCAATTATTGAAAAGAGTAGAAATGAATAGTCAAATAGTAGTATCCATGTATATGTAAAGGTATTTTAAAATATATATACAAGTATTTACAAATAATTTTTAATTAACAAGAGAATTAATTAAATAAAAAGGGGATTAAAAGTCGCTTATGTGACTTAATCTTGCTTTGTGTGACTTAAGCATGCTTTGTGTGTTCACATGTTTATGGAAAGTATCTAATCCTATACTTAGCACTAGAAGTTAACAAAATAGATTTATTCTAGTGAATATTAGGCTCAGGTCCTTAAAATAAACTTAATATAGGAAAACTCCCCCAAAAAAAAGATTGTAAATTAGGTCCAAGTTACTGAATAATTACAAACATTTATGCAATTATTCAGTGAATAATTGCAGACATTTATGCAATTATATCCAAAAATTGCATGAAACTAAATAATTGCAGAAATTTCCGCAATTTTTTTGGTGAAAAATTGCGGAAATGTCTGCAATTTTTTGGTGAATAATTGCGGAAATTTTCGTAATTTTTCAGTGAATAATTATGGAACTGCAATTTTTGGATATAATTGCATAAATGTCTGCAATTATTCACTGAAATTGCATTAATGTATGCAATTATACAGTAACTTAATTCTGGGGACCTAATTTACATACTTTTTTTAGCAAGGACGTTTGGTATATTTTGAAACTTAATAGAGACTTTAGAGAAACTATCCCATTATTCTATTTGTGAGAGTTAAGAATGATGTTCGAGTAGAGTTTAGAAGCAATAGTGCTCTAACTATCGGCTTCACTCTTGATTGAGGGATGATATAAATTAAGAAAGTCAGAAACGTGATAACTATACGAGACTTAGTTTCCATATGCTATCATTTATGTTTTGCATTTGGTAATCGATTAGTCAACTATCAAGTTTGACCAATTAAATTTTGAAGTATATGTAAGCGTTACGTATTTACACGATTTGAGATCCCCCAAAGAAGACTCATTCATATGTATAGTCTCTTTCTTTAAAAGTGTATATATACACGAGATCCCCAAGGAGGACTCCTTCATTTGTTTACTTCTTAAAGAACCGGAATTGAGTTAACTAGAAATTCATCGATTTAGTTTTGAAGTGTTCGGGATTGGATAAGTGCATTACTTATCGAAAACCAGTTCAAAACTGATATATGAGTTATATGTTTTAGAAGCGGTTGTAGAGTGAAATCCTAAGAAGTTGAATTGTCTATCCTAAGGTTAAGTCCAAGGGAGAGGTTAGCATTAGCATCCATCGGATGACTTATGTTGGGATATCTGGAGAGATTCATGAACAGTTCAAGATGTTGGAATCTAAAGAGAGATTAAAGATTTATTCGGGTGATGAAGACTTGTGTGTTGAGATGTTGAACGTGATTGCACCATCGAAAGTGGTAGAAAACAGAGTAGGATGCATAACTAGTGGGTTTAGCTAACCCAGGGGTACATCAACTCCAAATATCTAGAGATGCTTTTGGTTGTAGCTCACGGGAGTTGTTAGTATTCATTATCATGTGTTCGAACATGGACCAGCTATGTTTACCTTTATGTCATATTTTATTTAGAGGCATGAGTGGTTTTAAAAGGTAGCTTCTGACCCTTATCAAGGGACCCACCACAGTTTACTAGGGCTACTCTAATGGAAATCCATATGCGAAAGTACGTTAGCGCTTTTAGTTGTACTTCTACTATTGTTATGTTGTGAGATGCAAGTAGCACAACAATTTTTTAATTTATATTCTACATCCTAGACATTATCTATTATATCACATTATATAATTATTAGATAGGGTTTGGTTCTTTTAGGGATAACCATTATGGTGATTCGAACGGTCTCAAAGTATAGTTATATGCTAGCTACGTATCCCTTGGGTTTCTCATATTAGACTTATGTCGAACTCTTGGTTTTATCTTTTCCTTAATTCCATAGGTGCTCTTTCGAGTAGTATAAGAAAGGTAGGTTTTCATTGATGTCCTTTGGAGCTTCAAGAGATGAGCTGGATGCTTCCATTCACCAATAATAGTATTTATTTCCACTGCATGGCTAATATGTATAAATCAGCGCTTGCGAGAATAGGCTGTTATAACTATCCAGACCGATGAAAGTACTGAGGATTATAACTCTAAATGCAATATATCCTAGATTAATACTTTGTATTATCTTTTGATATCAAATCTTATCGTTCCGTTATGAGATTATAATATTGTGTTCTTCCTTCCGTGTTCCTTTTTTTCTTTTTATTTTACCCTGACAATTTGTCTTTCTAGCACTTGAGTGTTTGGCATGGGAATACCGGGGATATATTTTGTCAACAATTGGAGGTTGAAAAGGCATGTCAATACAAGAAGTGAAGAGAGAAGAACAAAGGAGCTTAAGTGATTGCCTTAGCTGCTACTTTTTGGTAAGTGCTCTCGCTCATATATCCTTGTCCAGAATTGTATGTTGGTTGTGTGTATGCTCTATTATTGTTTGTTTGCTGAGTTTGTTTTTCTTTAAATTACTCCGTTGTAATTAGAGAATTGCTTGAACCCATTGTGTACTTCGTCAAACCTATTACAGTATGTTTGTTATATGTATATTTGTCTTTGTTTTGTGCTAGATTGAATGGGTGTGAGTGTGGTGGAATATAAAAACATAGCAATGAAGTAGCATTAGGGTAGGCAAAAAAATTGGGGAAGAATGGGTTCGAACCTGGAGCTTTCATGCTCTGTATATAAGGAAGATGTCGACCCCCACTGTCAAGAGCAATCGACCGCCCTTTATAAGGTGTCGACTGATCACTCTAGTTCTTGGACCATGAGCTCCAAGAACAAATGTGCATGCTTAGTTTAAAAAAATATTTTAGAAAAATAAATTAAATTTTTGTTTGGAAAGTACAAAAGAGATGTTTTCCAAATATAAAGTTGTTTTGGTGAAAAATAATTTATTTTCATTAAAATAAATCAATGGAAGAATCATAAATTTAAATTAAATATAAATTGAGTTTTGACTTTAAAAATTATTTATAAATTCATATAAATTTTATAAAATTATAGAGTAGTTTCTAATATATACTAATTAATTTTAAAAGGGTTTTCCATGATTTTGAAATGAGAAACGAATTTTTCAAATTATTTCTATCGTTGGAAATCCTTATTTTGGATTTCAATAAATAGGAAAAATTATATTTTTACTGGCACATTAAATATAAGCTTTTGAGCTAAATAAATATACTTTCCTACAAATAAATTCTCTTTTGCAAATAATTTTGAGTGTTTGGGAGATTATATCTTCTGTGTGACGAAGATATTAAATAACAAAGTTGTAATACCGACCGTTATAAGACTTTTGGAAATATATCTCTAATTATTATTTAGATTTGTTATATAGAATAAATGAAAGGTTTTGATTGTATTTTACAAGAATTGAGTAAATAAGTGAATAACACCAGGTGGTATGGGACACCTATGTTGATATTCGTTTGATTACTTTTTGTAAGTAAAGGTCAATTATCTTTATTTATGTGGGTCAATGTCTAAAGGTATGGTTTGCTGGGTGCTTAGTAGGCATAACGTGTGCTTGCTATGTATTATTGTGTACTAGTGATTTTTGTGCATATGGTTGTTTTATATGTGACTATTGGTTGTATGCCCTTTTCATATTATGATTTTGCCCACTGGATATGTGCTATATTTGTTGTGTGCTATTACAAATAGGCAAATAGGCTAGTGTCCATCTTAATGGTTGATTATGTCACATTCTAAAATTCAGTGTTCGAAAATCGACATCAAATACCTCACTTGTATTGGACTGCCGAAAATTCAAATATCGAACTCCAGTTCAGATGGAGCTTACAACAACATTAGACTAAAATAAACAACGGAATCAAAATGAATATCATTCATTAACATCACAGATACAACATCAGACACAATATTCATTACAACACCATCACCAACATCAGAGTATTTTAATACATATAACACAACTATAAAATGGAGCAACACAGCGGAACAACAAAGCTATCACACTTCAAGAAAGTCTTTAAAGGAAAGAAAGTGATAACGAACTTCCAAAGCTAAGCACCTTGAGATCCAAAAACTTCCGAAAGATCTCCAAGACAAAAGCTTCCAAAAAAATATGATAGCTTCCAAACCAGAAGACTTCAAAATCCAACTAGCACCATAACACGGAAAACCTGCTTCTAGGCTGCCCGTGTGGTAATTATGGGCACCTAGAGTTTAGGAAGGAAACAATAAACTCTGGGTCAGTTATGGGACTGGTATGAGTAAACAAAAACTGTTGTTTTTAAATAAAAACAAATTTTTAAAAGAAAACCGTTCATGCTTTTGGAAAATGAAACTACCATAAGGCCTCCCCGCACACACAATGTAATTGCATAATTGGAGGAGATTTCTCCTTATGATAGTCAAATATGCTTGATACGAGAAAATTCTTTTGATATTATTATTATTAGTGCATAGTGTAGAAAACCATTTCGAAAGTACAATATTAATCTTAGCCAGCATACGTACCATTATAGTATGCCTACTATAGCTACCATGTTAAATGGCAGGTTCTACAACTAAAACCGTACTGGGTTCGTATTGGTGATTGGATTTCCAATAAATGGTCAGGCTAAGGAACTTCCTATGCCACATGGGTGCGCCTCTGGAGGGATGTAAAGGCCCGCAAATCCGTACCCCTTTTGAGCTGAAAAAATCCCACAACAATTCAGCCCAAAGTGGAACAAATGTACGAGTCTTCGGGTTTATCGAAGAAAGAGGTAGAAGAAGAAGCAGAAACAATAAACAGAATCTCACATTTCACAGCGGAGCAAATATAATAGATAAATAAATATCTTTAAACAGAATCACTATATCAGTTATTACATTACATCACATTACATTATCAGAGTGCACAACAACAAACAGCGGAAAGAAATATTACATATATAAGTGATACGCCTCGCCATCCAGCTCCAACTCCTGGTTTCCACAGCAACTTCTTGACTTTGCTCCCGAAAAATGATAACCTGACTCTAGGCTGCCCGTGTGGAAAATTGTGGGCAACCAGAGTTTAGAAAGGGAACAATAAACTCCGAGTCAGTCATGAGATTAGTGTGAGATCTTAAAAATAGTTATTTTCACAAAAAAAATAAAAAAAAATCTGCTATGCTTTTTGGAAAATGAAACTACCATAAGGCCTCCCCCACACACACAATGCAAACGCAGAATTGGACTAGATTTCTCCTCATGATAGTAAAATATGCTTAATACGAGGAAAATTCTTTGATATTATTACTAGTGCATAGTGTGAAAGCATTTCGAAAATATAATATTAATCTTAGCCAGCATAGGTACCATTATACTATGCCTACTATAGCTACCATATTAAATGGCAGGTTCTACAACTAAAACCGTAAAAGGCACGTATTATTTCTTTGATTTCCAATAAATGATCAGGCTAAGGAACTTCCTATGCCACATGGGCACGCCTCTGGAGGGACGCCTGGAGAACCTAACCGGATCTCTACCAACACAAGGCCGGGTTACCTCTGTACATATTCAAGAATTAGCTCGTAGGAGCAGTTCTTGAATATGCCGTTGTTTCAACAATGGTCAGACGAATGCCATTTATTATGGTGAATATAATATGCGATTGCTAAAGGCTTGTGAGATTTCGAAACCTGACTCACTAGTTTCTACCATTGGATATTTAAATTCTCACACTGTAGCATTAATGAAGCTACCGATTGCTCGACCACCTCCTATCATTTCTTTCGAAGAATGGACTTAAGGACAATTATGTCAAGCTTAACCACAACAACATGGCGAAGTATCTCAAGATCCATCCCGCCAAAGATCAACTCGTCGTCAACAAGATGAAATTTTGATTCCTAATTCGAGCCTACCTCCATATGAGTCGGTTTCAATGATATGCAGTAACCAACAAGTTCTTCAAACCCATATCTCTAAAGTAGACAAAAATCTTGATAAGGTTAAAGGAATTTTTACGAAGTTACAAGCTATTTCATGTTCATCCAGCACTTCCATGGCTACAATTGGCGATCTGGGTAAGCAACTCGTCTTCACTTGGTCTTCCTCTTCCGACGATCAAGCAAGCAGTAGTGATGATGGAGGAGATGGAGGCGATAGTGGTGGTCAAACATCTCATAGTGGTAGGGGTAAGCAACCAATGGCACAAGATGTTTTCTTTTTATAAAAACATTAGTATTTATTTCGTATGGCTTGTACTAAATAGCCACTCTATTCATATTATTTCAAAGACTCTTGTTTATGGAAGTTTAATGTATGAATGATTGTTTCCTTTGTAATATCTATAACATTATGACTTCATGCTTTTATATTCCTTATTCATTTTTTTCGATGACAAAGGGGGGGAAATATTATTGCTAACATTAAGAATGCAGTATATAGAGCGTCAAATATTCAGGGAGAGTAAGTATATATACTGTAATACAGTCGAAATCTATATCTATTTACAGGTTGTCATCAATCAAAAATGGAGAGATTGTTGAGACTTGGTTTTGATTTGTGACATAAAGCAATCACTACAACATACAGATTTGACGACTGCTATGACAAAAGGAGAATATATACTATAAGGAGATAAGACTTCAAAACTAGTGCATCAATTATATTATTTTAGTTTTGAGTCTTAGGTTAATTTTGTTAAAATCTCTCCTCGATTACGTATATATTAGCTTATATATTTAATCATCTTATTCTCAAATATTTTATACATATATATAAGCATATAAAATATATAAAAAGTGTTTAAAGTTATATATATTACTATACTTGTGAAAACTGTGCATTGCACATATTTTATAAGGTCATTCGACTGACCCAGAGGTTCAATCGACTGACCTTGGAAAATCCATGCAACATGCACAGGTGCATTGGTATTCAAATATATATTTTAAAATTCGTTTGAATATTCAGTCGAATGACCCAGAAGCTCGGTTGACTGAATTTCTACAACAGCTATTTTTTGAAAAGACACGACTTTGGTGAAGAGTTACGAACCTCTACAAATAGATTTGGACGCAACATTTCAATCGAAACTCTTCATCAACAGTCGCTGCTTTCTAAACTTTATAAATACATACTCCAACTTGATTCCAAATCACTTACACACAATTTGATTTACTATCAAATTTTCTTATCTCTAATCTAACACTCTTGAATCAATTCGCTATTATACTTTCAATTATTATGCAATAAAGCAATACTATACCTTTCTATTCTTCATATACTTCAAATATATATATTTATACTCGAGGAGAAGATTATAAGAAGGGTGTACTATGAGTGACAAATTTGTGTTATTAAGAACACACAAAGTCAAAACTATTTTTGTATTTGTTGAAATCCTGTTCTGCTGCTCAGGCGTGTTAAGTCCTCTTCGGCTGCTGAGGCGAACTCATGTTCTACTGCTTCGGTCCCTGTTCGGCTGCTTAGGGTTTATATTGACCTGTTCCTCTGAATTAAGTGAGGGTTGTTGTTTTAGTGAAATTCCAGAAGGAGTCTGGAACTAGACGTAGGACAGTGCTCCGAACCAGTATAAAATTCGCTGGTGTTATTTTACTTATACTGCTTTTATATTCCGCACTATGTACTGTATTACTATCATCACTATACTCTGTATTATCATATATCCATATTACACGATCCATAGCACACTTTCAATTGGTATCAGAGCAAGGTCATCATATAACTATAACACAGTTATCTGATAATTCAATAATATGGACACTAACACTAGCACTAGCACTAGCACTAGCATTAACACTAGCTTCATTGAAGGACAATCCACTGCACGTCCGCCACTATTTAATGGCATGAATTATAACTATTGGGCCACACGAATGAGAATATATACGCAAGAAAATGGTTTTGATTCATGGAATATAACTCAAACAGAATATATTATTCCTACCGAAGAGTATTCTACTTGGTCAAATACACAGAAACTAGATGCCACAGCTAATGCAAAAACCATGAATATGTTGCTTTGTGCCTTGGATAAAAATGAGTTTAACCATGTTAGCATGTGCAATACTACATATGAAATATGGCGTGCACTCAAAGTTACACACGAAAGAACCAACAAGGTCAAACAAAGCAAAATATCCATGCTCAAAAGTCAGTTTCAAACTCAAAAGTCAGTTTCAAAACTTTAGAATGAAAGAAAATGAATCTATAAATGATATGTACTCAAGATTTTAGGATATCTATCATTCATTAGTAGGACTATGAGAAAAATATTTAGACTTTGATATTGTATCCAAAATCCTTAACTCTTTAACAGAAGAATGGGAAAGAAAAGTTCTCGCTATTGAAGAAGCGAACGATATTTCCAAAATAACTCCAGAAAAGTTAATAGGAAATCTAATGTCCTATGTAGTGAATTTGCAGGCTAAACGAGTTCAAGCCCAAGATAAAAAGAATATAGCATTCCATGCAGAACAAGAAGATTCAGATTCAGACAAAGACGACCTAGCCTTTATTGCCAAAAACTTCAAGAAATTCTAGAAATATAGAAAAGGAAACAGAAACAATAGCAAGAGAAGCTTAAACAGCAATAAACCACCGTCTTCATCAGTTATGGAGTGCTTTAACTGTCACAAAAAGGGGCATATACAGAAGGATTGTCCATATCAAAAGAAAGAATATCGAAATAAAAGGAAGGACAAATTCAGAAGAAAAGCCTTTTCAGTTACATGGGATGAATCAAATTCCTCCTCTTCCTTTGAAAATGAGAGTGACAGCGATAATGAACAAGCCAATGTATGCTTTATGGCCAAAGATAATGAGGTTAGTGATTTAACTTTTGGTGATATGATAGAGATAAATTTTGAATTATTAGATACTTTAAAAAGTCTCAAAAGAAAATATAAAGAGGTTGTAGAAAATTAGAACAAGGCAGAATTCAAAAGAGATATGCTTAAAGACGAGAAGAAAATATTGGAAGAAGAACTTGAGAAGACTCAAGAGTCTCTTTCAAATGTTAATTCTCAACTTATATTATTGAGTCAAGAAATTGAAACTCAAAAAAAAAAAAGAATGATGGTCTTGTTTCTGAAAATCATGCTTTAAGAACTAATGGTAGAACTAGAAAATTCGAGTCTAAAGACCAAATTAGAAGGAATCACTAAAATCGTTTCAAATTTTAATAAAGGAAGAGAAAATTTATCTATAATTATAGAGAATTCATAACCTATTAACAATAAAAATGGTTTAGGCTATAAGAAGAAAGTCAGGAATTCAAAATCTAATAATTTAAACAAAGTTAAATATGATAATACACCCACATCTTCAAAAAGAGTACTTTATAAAACTATAAAATATGGGTACCTAAAACTAATAACAAGTTAATAAGGAAAAAGTATATTATTTCATTTATAGAAGATGTTCATAATAGTAAAAATTAAATTTATAAAAGGGATACTAAACCTACTTGGGTTTGGGTTCCTAAGTAACCTAACTCGTAAGAGCCTATTAAAAAGGTGGGTACCAACATTATCTCATATTTTTTGCAGGTCCCACTCAAGAAAATAAGAAAATGGATACTCGACGGTGGTTGCTCAAAACACATGACATGAGACAAAGATATGCTGATAAATATTACATACTCAGATGGAGGTTCTGTCACTTTTGGAGATAATTCCAAGGGATATATCATTGGCAAGGGTGATGTGAGCAATTACGGTACATCAAATTTACCTCTTATTACAAACGTTTTATTATTTAAGAATCTAAACATAATCTATTAAGTATAAGTCAATTATGCGATAAAGGTTTTAAAATATCCTTTTCAGAAAATAAGTGTAATATCCTTGATCAAGATCAAAACCTTATTTTCGAAGGAGATAGAGATAAAAACATTTACGTTTTGAATATGAAAGTTAATCATAGCTCAGATATGTGTTTAATAG
Organism: Allium cepa; assembly: GCA_030765085.1. Classification (NCBI taxonomy): domain Eukaryota; kingdom Viridiplantae; phylum Streptophyta; class Magnoliopsida; order Asparagales; family Amaryllidaceae; genus Allium; species Allium cepa. The sequence goes on along the minus strand of CM060940.1, from coordinate 130,608,303 downwards.
CTAAGCAAAATGATCCCTGGATAAGTCAAACGATTCTGTCATATCAATTTCAAGAATATAAAAAAAATCTACAAATAATCTTGTAAAAGGATCACCAAAGATGAATTTTAAAGTTAACACTATATGTGACTCATGTCAATTAGGTAAATTAATTAAATCCCCGTATAAATCTAAGAAATTCATCTCGACATTACAACCGCTTAAGTTACTTCATATGGATTTATTTGGACCTACCCAAATTCAATCCATAAATCATAATAAATACGTATTTGTAATAGTTGATAATTTTTCTAGATATACGTGGACTATCTTTATGTAAAATAAAAGTGATATTTTTGAAAATTTCAAAACTTTTGTTAAACGAATTCAAAGTTTAAAAGGTATTAGAATTAAAAATATTAGAAGTGATCACGGAGGTGAATTTGAAAATGAAAAATTTGGTAACTATTGTAAAATGAAAGGAATATTTCGTAACTTTTCGTTTCCTAGAACTCCACAACAAAATGGAGTTGTAGAAAGAAAGAATCGAACTCTATAAGAATGTGCACGAACCTTACTAAACGAAAGCGCATTACCAAAACATTTTTGGGCAGAAGCTGTTGCAATTGCCTGTTATGTTTTGAATCGTGTTTCTATTAGACCTCTCACCAAGAATACACCTTACGAACATTTTAACGGTAGAAAACCAAACATATCTTATTTTAAAATATTTGGAAATGTCTTATATTAAATACCAAAGATCGGTTTGGTAAATTCGATTCAAAATGTGACGAAGGTATATTTCTTGGATATTCGAATTGAAGCAAAGCTTATCGAATTTTTAATAAATGAATTAATACTATAGAAGAGTCTTCATATACCTTTTGATGAGAACTGTAAACTTATTTCAAAAAATGATGATGATTTAATGAATAATAAAACGAATTTAATTATAAATAATTCAAGAGATGACGAAGATATGTTTATAATTCTAGAGAAAATAAAAACATTATTAATAATTTAGAAAATAATATTATTACTAATACATAAGATCTCCTCGAAGAAACTTACGAAATCATCTTACAGAAAATATAATTGGGGAAATAAATTCAAATGTTCGAAATAGAAATCAACTAAATTTAGTAGATAATGTAGCTTTTCTCTCTACTATAGAACCTAAAAATACCAAGGAAGTATCATCCGATGAAAATTGGATTATTGCTATGCAAGAAGAACTCAACCAGTTTGAATGAAATGAAGTTTGGGAACTAGTACCCAGAACGACCGATCAGACTATTATAGGAACTAAATGGATTTATAAAAATAAAGTAGACAAATTAGGAAATATAATTAAATACAAAGAGAGACTAGTAGCACAAGGATATAACCCGAAAAAAGGAACAGACTACGAGAAATGTTTGCTGTAGTCGCTAGACTAGAAGCAATACGAATCTTATTAGCGTACGCATGTTTTATAAACTTTAAACTCTATCAAATGGATGTTAAATGTGATTTTTTAAATGTTTATATTAAAGAAAATGTTTATGTTGAACAACCTCCTTTATTTATTTATGAAAAATATCCAGATCATGTCTATAAACATAAGAAAGCTTTATACGGTTTAGAACAAGCACCATGTGCATGGTATGAACGCCTTAAAAGCTACCTAATCGACTCAGGATTTGAAACTGGATAAGTAGATCAAACTTTAGTTATAAAGCATTCTATAAATTATATTTTGATAGTTCAAATATATATTTTAAAATTCGTTTGAATATTCAGTCGAATGACCCAGAAGCTCAGTTGACTGAATTTCTACAACAACTATTTTTTGAAAAGACACAACTTTTGTGAAGAGTTACCACTACGAAAATATTTGGACGCAACACTTCAATTGAAATTCTTCATCAACAGTCGTTGCTTTCTAATCTTTATAAATACATACTCCAACTTGATTCCAAATCACTTACTCACAATCTGATTTACTACCGAATTTTCTTATCTCTAACCTAACACTCTTGAATCTATTCGCTATTATACTTTCAATTATTCTGCATTAAAGCAATACTATACCTTTCTATTCTTCATATACTTTTAAATATATATATATATACTCGAGGAGAAGAATGTAGGAAGGGTGTAATACAAGTGACAAATCCACGTTATTAAGAGCACACAAAGTCAAAACTATTTTTGTATTTGTTGAAGTTCTGTTCTACCGCTCAGGCGTGTGAAGTCCTCTTCGGCCGTTGAGGCAAAATCCTATTCTACTGCTCAGGTCCCTGTTAAGCTGCTCGGTGATTATATAGACCTGTTCCTCCGGGTTAAGTGAGGGTTGTTGTTTTAGTGAAATTCCAGAATGAGTCTGGGACTGGGCGTAGGACGGTGCTCCGAAGCAGTATAAAAATCTCTGGTGTCATTTTACTTATACTGCTTTTATATTCTGCACTATTTACTGTATTACTATCATCACTATACTCTATATTACCATATATCAATATTACACGATCCATAGCACACTTTGAGAATTTACAGGATTGGGACGTAAATTAAAGTGGAAATAAATCGAGAAGGATTTATAAATGATTAGATGGGCTATATTGGAATAGGAAGTGTATTTTCCTGAAAATCCAAGTATAGTTTCAAAGGAAGATTTTTTAATTATAAATTAGAAATTTTAAAAGTTGTTTTTAAAGAGTGTTTTTTGGTTGTTTTAAAATTGTTAAAGTAAATATTTATTTAAGTTAATTATAGTTGTAATTATTTTTCAAGGTTAAATTAGTATTTTGATGTAAAGAATGACTATTGAATATTTATACCTTATAGAATAGCTTTATTTTAAAAGTAGTTTTGGCTAAATTTTTACTTGGGAAATTATAACCATAACTATTATTTTGAATAAAGTGATTTGAGTAGATATATTTTAAATGTTTAAGTGTATATTTTTGGATAAAGTAAATATAATTGGATAAGTAAATTCAAATGTAAGAACCAGACATCAATTAAATCAAATGGGCCATGTAGATTTTCTCTCTAATATAGAACCTAAAAATATTAAGGAAGCCTCCACTGATGACTATTGGATTATAGCTATGCAAGAAGAGCTAAACCAATTTGAAAGAAACAAAGTTTGGGAATTACTTCCTAGACTAAGTGATCAATCGGTCATTGGTACAAAATGGGTTTTCAAAAACAAAGCTAATGAACTAGGTAATATAACTAGAAATAAAGCTAGATTAGTAGCACGAGGATATAATCAAGAAGAGAAAATAGACTATGAAGAAACGTTTGCTCCTATCGTAAGATTAAAAGCTACACGTATCCTACTAGCCTTTGCATGTTTTCATAACTTTAAATTATATCAAATGGATGTTAAAAGTGATTTTCTTAAAGGATATATAAAAGAAAATTTTTATGTTGAACAACCTCCTCTTTTCGCTCATGAAAAATTTCTAGATCATGTTTGTAAACTTAAGAAAGCCTTATGCGGTTTGAAACAGACACCCCGTGCTTGGTACGACCGACTTAAGAGCTATCTAATAGACTCTGGTTTTGAAATTGGGAAGGTTGATCAAACTTTATTTATTAAGAAAACTAATCAAGATATTTTAATTATACAAATATATGTTAATGATATTATATTCGGATCAACTAATGAAAAATTATGTCAGGAATTTTCGACTTTCATGACAAATGAGTTCGAAATGTCACATATGGAAGAACTATCATATTTTCTTGGATTACAAATTAAACAATTACAAAATAGTATCTTTAGTAATCAAGAAAATATGTAATAGTGTACTTAAACGATTTGGTATGGAAAACACTTCTGCAAACCAACTCCTATGAGTACAATTATATATTTCGACAGAGATGAAGATGGTAAGAGTATCGACCAAAGCTACATTGTAGTATGATTGGATCATTACTTTACTTAACTGCAAGTCGACCAGATATAATGATGAGTGTTTTTTTATGTGCTCGATTTCAAGAAAATGCTAAAGAATCACATATGCAAGTAGTAAAACGTCTAATTCGTTATCTTAGAAAGGCCAAGGATTTTGGGCTATTTTATCCGAAAGAATGTCCTTTCGAATTAGTATCCTATAGCGATGCTAATTTTGGAGGAAGTCAGACGGATTGATAAAGTACAAGTGGAACTTGTCATTTCATCGGACGATCCTTAGTATCTTGGTTTAGCAAGAAACAAAACTGCATTTCACTATCAACATGTGAAGCAGAATATATATCTGCAGCTTTAGTATGTGCTCAAGTCATTTACATGCAATAAACACTACAAGATTTTGATATAAATATAAATAAATCTATTATATACTATGATAACACGAGTGTAATTAATTTATCTAAAAATCCTGTCAATCACTCACGAACTAAAATATTGACATTCATCATCATTTTCTTCGTGATAATATTGAAAAGGATATAGTAAATTTAGAATTTGTAAATCTAAAAATCAATTGGCTAATATTTTCACTAAACCACTCAACGGAAATATTTTTGTAAAACTAGGAAGAGAACTAGGTATAATTTCTTTTAAAGAATTATAATATTTGAAATTTCATAAAAAATAAAATGAAAATAAATTTTTGGCTAGCATTGAACTCAACACCTCTAGATTGGAAGTCCTATGTCTTTACTATTTCTCTATTCGTTATTGTTGAATATGCGCTTATATGATTTCTGTTTGATGATAATAAACATATATACATTCGCTTAAATGTATTTGATAATATACTATTTATTTTCACAGATTAAATAAATATTTGCTGAATAAAATAAATAACACAGAATTTGAATTCAAACGAATATTTTATTCAAACAAATATTTATTACAATTTTGAATAGTACAAATTCAAGCTCTCACTATACACTATACAACTTTGATACAAATTCAATTACATCACAATTTCACATTTACAAATGTCCTCACTACATATCGCTCATTCACTCATATTTTATCTTCATCTTCATTCCAGTTAGAATCCAGCATCTGAGCAATCTGCAAAAATATAAACTAACGCAGTAAAATTGAAAAAGAAATATTTTTGCAATTCAAAAATAAAATATGGTTTTTGAAAATAATATTTGCCTCGGTTATTTGGGTTGTTCGTCATCATTTAAATTTGAATTCATCATACACGAACAGCTTGTGACATATACACTGTATCACTGTATATGCCACAAGGCCGTGCACACCGATATACACTTGATAATGCTACAGGGACAGGTGAGCACAGGTCAAACCCAAATACAGGGTTCAACTCACGTGCGATAACATAAAAATCACGACTCGAGCACAAGGTCAAACCCGAGTTGTGAAACTGGATTCAACACAGGTGCGAATGGCCAAAACTCAAGAATCAAGTGTCGACTAGTCTAATATAAACAAGACAGTAACTCAGTGCCAACATGGTCAGAATGAAGACAAGTACACTTGAACAAAATGAACAAGTGGAGCATCTGTGTAAACTGGGCAAGTATGATCAAGGCAACAGAGATCAAGCTTAATGAAAACAAAGCAGCACAAATACAAGTTGCCAACATACAAGTCAGACCAACATAATGCAATAGCAACATGCACATTAACCAAAGTCAAGGTCGAAAATGAAGACCGCAAGAACATGAATACAGGAAAACGTGTCACTGCAACATGAATGTCACTAGCATGCAAACAGGATCTCAATATCCAAGCATGAAGGTCACAGTGGAAATTACTCAACTCAGATACAATAGGTAAAATGACCAAGTGCAACTGGAAATAACATCATGCAAGCTATCAAGACTCAATTCACTTGTGCAAACTGACTTGAAGATTGCCACCAACATAAGCAACAACATGGACCGCACAAGTTCAAGACAGCACCAAAGACTCAGTAGTGGCACATGACCACCAAGCAGTGACAGTTCAAGTGAATCGAGTTCAAGTCAAACCAACATGATGATAACACAGCAACAATGAAACTGGCTCAAAGCACAAAAGTGCACATCAACCATCAAGTACATAGTGAACAAAGCAAGGTGAACCATGAAATCAACTAAATCAGTAAATGATACAGTGGTGGCAAGTTCGAACAAATGCATAGCCTCAACAATGCAGAGCTACTCGAGACAGAGATGTACAATATGATAACACATATACACATGACAGTAAAACAGGCCAGAGGTGAAAACAATACAATACTGAAGTGATGAAATGCATAAAAAACAACTGAAACACAAATGAATGCAACTACAGGAACTCGACAGGCTCACGAATGCAATGTTCAAGTGGAGACCAGAGAAGATGGCCAGAGACGAAGACTACAAGATGAACGAAGAAATTCACGAAACCAAAAATTCACGTAATCAAAACATGGTCGAAGTCAAGTCAAATCAAACCGTGATGACCAAGGCAACTAGTTCAATATTCAAAGCCGTGAGATGCAGTCAAAATTCAAGAAGCCGAAATTAAAAAAATATTGGAACAAGTCAAACAAGTGTTTCACCGTGATAGCCAAGAAAATTGACCACGAAATCAAATCAATACCGTGTGAATCAAGCTACCAAAAATACGAAAGTGACAAAGTCAGAACAAATCCCAAGCACCAATAAAAGATCGAACGGCCATTGATGAATTCAAATATATTTAGACGAACGTAATTCAAGGATTCGAACGCATATATAACCCAATCATCACTGGCAATTTCAAGCATCGAGTTCAAGGATCAACCAGTAAAGCAAAAGGGATAAATTACGCACCGAAATCGCAACAGTGAACTCGATCAAACAGAAGCGGCCAAGAGCGAACGAACGAGAACGAAGCACACGAAAAGGCGCAGCTTCAAAACCCTAGTTTGGATTGAAGAGAACGAAGCCCTAAATTTGCAAGAGGAACGGCCGACATTATTCACGAAAAGGAACGGAGCAACTAAAAGTCAAACGGGCTGGAGAAAAAGAAATTGGACCGGCCTTGTTTATAAAAGGGCTTTTTATTTTATTTATAGGGTTTAAGTTTAATTAGGGTTTTGTATTTTAAATTTGTTTTTAATTTGTATTTTCTTTTTTAAACCGTTTAAATTTCTAGTCGTGTGACTAGGGGACAAGCTACGTGGCGTAGCTTGAGAATTCGCAACTCGGTGGTTGAGTTGTGGCAAGGTTTTGAGCGTAGAGTTAGTTTAGTCAATAGCGGGTATAGCGAGTTTACGTGTGTAAGCGAGGGACTATCTAATTTCTAGTAGAAACCTTGGGGGCAGCACGTAGGCAGGGTTTTGCCGAAGCTGGGTAAATTCTGTGTTGTTCTGTTATTTATATTCTGCGATATCTGTGCTGCTATTCTGTGATCCGAATTGAAATTAATTTATAAGCTTCCGCGATTAATTTTTATAATTAACACTATCACCCTATTCACCCCCCCCCCCTCTAGGGTGAAATCGATCCTACAGTTATTTCACAAATATCTCTCTAATACACTTATTCTTATATTATTTTCAGCTGTTTAAGTTTTATTAACCATGCAAAATTCTGTTTGTTCTACTTGTTTCATTATTTACTAGCTATCCCTTGTTTAACCAATCATTTACACTATTTTTATACTTCCTATTTTTTACAAATTTGAGATTTCATTGTTTATTTTCTCTCTACCTTGAATGTTTGACTCAAATATTGGTTATTCCTTGCAATAATATTTTCCCAAAACAACTCCTAGAATGACTCTGCTTACTCTTCTATTGATTTTTCCACACCATCCTCTCATTCTTCTAGCATACCTACACATACTCCATGTTATGAGCCTACTAGACTATCCAACTATCATACTGGTTATGCTCCAGATAAGAAGAAGGCACGTCATTTCTTATTCTTTGGTTCTCCGTTAACAAAACAAAAGATTAATGATATACATCATTATCAATGGGAATCAATAGCAATACAACGAGAAATGTACAATGAACAAAAGCTTAATTCAAAACGACTTAGCTTTCTGGAGCAACTTGGCTGGAAATTCTACGTGACATCTACATCTGGTGTTCATCAACCCATAACGTCTTCCTGTCGGAATCCATGGAATCAGTCACCACAACCTCCTTCTATGTCTCCAAATTCATGGGAGCATGGAAATCACTGGTCTCCATTGAAACCATGTAAAGAGAAGACTAAAGTTGAATCGGAAGATTGCGAGACTCCACATTCATCCCCTGCTTCATCTAAATAAAAAAAATTATATTTTTTTTTCTTATTTCAATCTAATTGTATGCATTCATTGATTAATATATTGTATATATATTTTCTATTTTTTTACAATCAAAAGAATGATAATGCTGAAAAAGAGCATTCAATCGACTGATGAATTTTGGCGAGTCGACTGAATCTGAAAACAGAAAGTTTCAGGAAAATAGATCGGTCGACCGACCAAATTCGATCAGTCGACTGACCTGACTATCTGGGACTATTAACTCCTGTTTCACCCACTTTTTACCCATATAATCTATCCTCTTCACTTTTACTCCTCACTTTTACTTTCTACCATTAAAATTTCAAAACCCTAGCCCTCCAAATTCTTAAAATCCATTGCTCAATTACTCATTCAAATAGCTCCAAGACAACCAAAACGCTCTAGAAAAGTTTCATCCTCTGCCTCTGAACCTGTAGACATCCAAATAGCTCAATGGCTTTATGATGCCACTGCTATCCAAAGATGGAACAAGATAAAGGAAGCTTGCTTTCTAAAAGGATCATTTGTTGTATTTCCTGACTTCGCAGCATATAGAATTCAAGATCTTGCTAGAAGAAGTCGTCTAGAATCTCTCCTTGACTACAACTGAAACAATCTCAAGATAAACCATAAAGTGGTAAAACTTTTTTATGCAAACTTGAATTTGGGTCATCAAAATCCAAGAAATAGTAACAACCGTGTATGAAGTTTAGTTTGTAGTCAACAAGTCTTCTTGTCATTAGATAGAATGGGACACATTCTTCAAACACCAACAAATGGTATTCCACTAGAAGATTTGAAGGTTGTCTTAGGCCAACGAGATGAAGTAGGTCATAGATTTTTAGAGGACGACATTATAGAATTAAAATCTACCTCCTTATGTCCTACATCCCGAATTATGCATCGAGCCTTAGTGCGCACAATTCTTCCTCATACCAGGTCTTACGATCTTTTCTACCAAGAGAATTATAGAGCTTTATATGCAATTTGGGGTGATGTTCAAATTAATTGGCATAAGCTTATACTTGACGAATTTCTAGCCTTCAACCAAGGACGGATGAACATCATACTATGGCGAATAGATTGTGCGGCTCCTAATAAATCTACAAATTCCAGTTCCAGAATCTGACACCTTCATAGTTAAAAAATTAAATAGCCGCACAATTAGATTGGTGAAACTACCTCCAAGACCGCTCACTATAATGTCATTCCTAGATTGGCAATCAAGGCCTCGCCAATAAGCTACTACTCCACAACAACGAAGATATGAAATATGCACCACCACTCCATCCCAAAGCACCCGAGAGTCCATTGATCTCATTGCACGTAATCATGTAATTTTGGATTATTGCATTAAGAATCTCGACAAGAAGATTGACAGGAAGTTTGACAAGATCAAAAGCTTTTTTGGGATTCTATGGGATGCAATTTCTTTTCCTCCTCGGCCACTGTAGAACCTTCACATCATGATCTGGAAAAAAGCCCGGCACCTCATTTTATTTGGTCTACATCTAAAGAACATATAAATTCTGACACTAGTGGAAATGGTGGTGGAAGACAATATGTCAAAAGCTCTTCCCGAGGAAAAGAACTAGCACAAGAAGAAGAGGAAGAAGAAACAAATTCGGACTCTGATGAGTACTGATGGCTTTTCATGATGGTGGTAGTAAGTTACTCTCTTTTAGTTAAAAACATTCTAGTATCATTTAATTTTTTTGATGTTGATGGGCTTGTATAAATAGCCCAGTAGTAATTGAACAAATATGTTTCTTTGTGATTGGTATTTAATTTGTTGTTAGTTAACAATGCTTATTTATTTCCTTTTTGTCAATGACAAAGGGAGAGAAATTTGTATGACTAACCAATTTTTGCAAGATTAGACATGTCGCCACATATATAGGGGGAGAAATATATAACTTTTGATATATAATTCTTAATATATAGCATCATCAAAAACAGGTTGCCATCAACCAAAAGGGGGAGAATGTTGAATCATGAGTTTTGATTCATGACAAAACGCTTAAACGATCAGTGATGAGACTATACGATCAAGCAACAAAAAGGGAATGAAATATGCAAGCTACTAGATTTCAAAGGAGATGAGACTACAAATCTGAGTATACTATGATTATTTAGTCTTAGATATGCTTTATATTGTTAAATTCTATCCTCAAGTAGTTTGCACATACTCAAAGTTGTTTTAAAGTTCAAATTTTTTAAAATATGTGCAAGTTGTGCACTGACGACCAGGTCAGTCGAATGATCGAAAACTACCAGTCGACTGAACCTGTTCAATGCACAAATATGCATTGTTTTACACTGTTTTTGAATATTCGGTTGACCGGTCGATTTTTCTCAATCGACTGACCAGCTCTAACGGCTATTTTTCCTAAAGAGACACTTTTAATTGCGAAGAGTTTCAATCCAAATTGATGAGACATGGCTGCACCTTTTGATTGAAACTTTTTGTGAATAGTTGTAATTATTTGTTCACTATATAAACATCTTAGAATCTCTTCTCAAATAACTAAATTTTATTTTGATTTCTTGTTATACTCTCTACTATCTATCTCTGTAATCGAAAAGCAGTCACAATCTATGTATTGCTTGAATCTCAGAACTAATTAGTATATTCATCGATTCTAAGCCATATCTTCCTTTCATATCTTCACACACATGATATATACGTGAGGATTTTATTATAGGAAGGGTGTACTATCAAAAGAAATATCCATGTTATTCAGAACACAAGAGTCAACTATTTTCTTATACCAGTAAAAGTCATGTTTGGTTGTTCAAGAAACAAGAGTCCTCTTCGACTGTTTGAGGCTGAAAAATCATGTTCGACTGCTCAGGTGTTGTATACTTATTTCTTCGGGTTAAGAGAGGAGATATTGGTTTTAAATCTAGAGTGTAGTCTGGGAATGGACGTAGAACAGGAAGTTCGAACCAGTATAAAGTCCTAGTGCGCTTATTTCATTTACTTTATTACTATTATCTATTTTCTACTGTATACTTCCGCACTAATATAATATTCCATATTACATGATCCTAAGTGTTAACTAGCCACACCGCTTACACACCTTCAAATAGTTTATTGAGCTTTTCTCAAGGTAAAGGCTAGATTAGGAAAAGGTACCAAAGGTTAGAAGTTGTAACATATACAACCAATAAAGAGTTATTATGACGACCCACCTTTTGGACGGTTTAAATCGACAATAAACCACATATGTCTAACTCAAACTTTTCAAAAGGGAGGATTGCCAATGGGGTAAACAAGAAAATAAGAGAAAAGGAAGAACAAAACATAGAATCTCGCATCGGAATGACAAAATATAATATTAAATAAACAGTTCATGAAGTTGTCTTGTAATATACATTTGATTACACAACTTTTACAACAAAATCAAAGTACAATCAACAACATACCAAATTAATGCAGCGAAATAATACCAATAATATAATATGCCAAACTTCATCTTCATCCTCTAGAAATAAATTCTTCAAACACTGAAATGCTCAGGCTGATCCGAGCGTAATGAAAAGACAAACACTCGAGTCAAAGCTAAAAATTCTTATGTAAGTTACATCAACAACAAATAAATATGAGTGTAATAGCTTCAGAGATATTTACAAGATTTTACATCTCATATCTAGTGCATAACGTACATGCAATAACTTAAGAGATGTTATGGGATTTTCCATCTCATAAGGATTTGTTAAAATATTTATATGCAGTAAAATACGCTATATGTAGTGTCTAATCAGTAAAGTAAATATTTTTCTTAGCGTTAAGGCTTTACATTGATCCCCCTTAACACATTTTTAAGTAGGTAATTTATGCAAGTCCTATAACACAACCAGTAATGTCGGTAGCCAGTGAGTTCTCTATAGGTACCATACTAAAACAAAGTCGTAGTGGTTGCAAATAAGGATAAAGAGTATGACAAGACACATAAGGCAATGCCCAAGGTAAGATACTACCAGTTCGGGTCATAGGGCTGGTGGTAACGCATCTTAGCCATGACCGCCCACCACGTCCAACGCCCTCAAAATCAAATCAAATTAAGGTGCACCATCAAACCAATGTCAATATAGTAATATGAAGAGGTGTGTCCGCTAGGGGTAGCTAGCCCACTTAGCCTTGTAAAGCTATCTTGTTTTAGTCATTTCAAATTGGCACAAGTGCCGGGGTCATCCACAATCGTTCTCTTTCTTCAAATCCAGCAAACGTTCACCAAATCCGACCACTTCATTCTAGATCATCCACCTCGTACACAGTTGTTAAAGTTTTTCCAATATTGACAGGGAATATGCGAATAAGAGGACACGGTCTCTTTAACAATCAAATGTCATTTTTCACACCGATTGGTTCTTTTACATTTCAAAACCATTTCATATTTGATATCAAAATATCATATTCGCTTCAAAATATCAAAAACATCATATTTACTCAAAATATGTCATTTTCACTTGAAAATATCATTTTAAATTCCAACTTAGGTTATAACCTCATTTAACCACATTCGCATTTAAATCAACAAATTAAATATAAACATTCCAACTTTGCACAGTTTGAAATTTATAAAATAGTTTGAATAATTATTATAGTTTAAATAGTTTGATATAAAATGGTTTGAGTATTGAAAATGGTTTATATAGTTAAATAGTTGGACAAGGCTAAATAATTTGAAGATTAAAAAGATGGATTTTAAACAGTTTGTATTAAAATAATTTATTTTGAAAATAATGTCAAATCAAACTTTTCTTTCCATTTCAACAAATCTGGATCCATGTCCAAATTTTAAAATAAAGAAACTCAATTTCCAATTTTTCAATTCAATTGACACAATTTCATTTTTGTTTCAAATCAACTTGGTTTCTATTTCAATTCAAATAACTTCAATTTTCGAAAACATTCATTTTTAACTTCAAATTCCATTCCAATATCAATTTACTGATTTAAATCACTTAAATTAAATTAACCTAATTGTGCAACTTTTAAAAAACAAATCTTTAAAATAATTAAATTTTCAAAATTAAACTAATATATCGATTATAACTTCACATTTCCAACTTGATTCTTTAAAACAATTTCGTTTAACCAATTTCAGTTTCAATGTTTCAAAGCTTGAATTAGAAATTAATTTATAAATCCACAATTTATTACCTTTTAAAACAATTTCATTTAACCAAAATTCAAAATCAATATTTTAAAACCATTTAATTTAACCGACCCGGTGTTCGAATATAATTTTCTACCCTATAACCAAGTGATCAGTTATTTCAAATTTTAATTACAGGGATGGAAATAAATTATTTCAATCCAAATCAAGGTGTCATAGGTATATATCGTTTCAACCTATTTATTAATTTATTCGAAATGATTCAAATTATGGGATGTCAAATAATAAACAGGATAGTAATAGGGAAATATAAAAACAAACAAACATACAATCATCCATAATGTCCAGAAATAAATATCCATCCAAATCAACATCCAAATCAACAATTAACTTGTTATCAATATCAGGTATTTAACTATTAATTCAACTTCAATATTAATTTATATGGCAATTTAATTCAATAAAATTCAATTCCGATTAAAATATCAATCTAAACTAGCAACCAATAAAAATAAATACGTTGCCATCCAAACCCATATCTCCCTCCCACCTTCACGACCGCGTATACCCATCAACCTCCACCTTATCCTTGAAATCGCCGCCGCCACATGCATCATCGACCAGATCAAGCCACACCACTGCTACCTCCTTGGCTAGGCACCCCACCCTAGCCTCGTGCAACTCCAGGCATGCCGCCACTGTGATCGACTTCCAGCCGAACATCATCAAATTTTGGTGAATTTCTTCGACTGCGACAAGAACGAAACCTATGGTTGAAGCCGGTCGACATCCTTTACAAGACACAACTCCCTGATCGTCAAATGGTCGACGATCTACTATTGAAACCAAAACCCTAATATAGACGACTGAAACTTCTTTAACAATTTCTGCTCACAGCACACCCTAAATCAAAAAACGAATCTCGAATCTAGATTACATTCGTTGAAAGCTTTTCGGTAGTATATAATTCGATAGGTTTTGTGGAGTTTGAATTTTTAAGTTTGATTTTGAATTGAAATTAAGGTTTTGAAATATCTGCCATTGAGAAGGAACAGACGATTAAACAGATAAATAGAAATTGTACATACAGCAAATGAAAATAAGAAGTGCTAAGGTTTCAGAAAATATCTATCTATATGGACAGAGATGGATAAGAAAGAATGTATAGATCGAATTGGATCGAAATGATACGACGACCTGAAAGGCCTGTTTCATCCCCAAAACAAAAATATGTCATTCAATATATCGAAATATATGTTTTTGATATTTTTAAACTCATTGGAACTAGTTCCAAACTTTAATTACATTGTATATAGAAGTTAGCTTTCAAAATTAAATTATATCCATTTAACTTCTTTTAATTGATTTCTAGCATTTTGAGCTCGCACGATCAAACGATAAGTCAGATCGCTACGAAACTTGAAATCTTACAATAATTCACCATTACGGATCCAATGAAACTGGTTTCGTCAAAATCCAAAACAGTGCCAAAAAATCCAATTTTACATGTAAATTAAATAAATTATTATTCTAAAGTCAATTTAACCACTTTTAAATTCTAAATTAAAAGCTAACAATTTTCATCATTTTTGATTACACATAAATTAATAATATTTTACAATACAGTTCCATTGTTAAATTCAATATTTAAATATTGCACTAATTTCAGCATTCAATTACAACTGTAATAAACCCCAGTTAATTATATTTTAATTTCAATAAAATTCTTTTATTTCGATTTACATTCTTATTATTGAATCAACTATTACCTTGTGAATATAATAAACATTATTTTACATTTTATTGCATTCATATTCTACAGTTATCATCTTAACTCATATTAACTGCAATATTTAATTACATTTACACTCATTAATTGATTTTCGAACTAATTTCAAATGATTGAATAATAAGGTAATAATTATAACAATTGTTGTATGTTAGTAATCCAAACACATTCCTAAATTTATTGTTTACAAACAGAAGCTAATAAATTTACGTACTAATTAACCGATTTCACATTTTAAACTAAAACCAATTAAATAAAATAATATACAACTCACCATTAATACAATATTGAATTTATTCCTTATCTACTATTATAACCAAATTGACTTTACAGTGATTTCAATTAATTGAAATGACATTAGGATAGTTCTTAATAACATTCAAACACTAATATTAAATTATATTATAATCAAATTTTCCCTCTTTATAAGTCATAAATTTTGATTTCTTATAGTATTAAATTCCAAAATCTTATAAATTTACTATTTTTAATTATTAAAAATACGGGTCATTGCAATTTCTCCCACTCAAAACTTTTCGTCCTCGAAAAGGAACAAGAAAGTATCAAGAGGTTTGATATACTTTTATTCAAAATATTCAATTTATAAACCATTTAACTTACCTATTTAAGTTTTAATATAACTTTGAAAATAACCACATTTCCACTAAAAATTTCTTACTCCTTAATTTACGAAAAAAATTCAGTAGAGTCTCCTTTGTGCAGTTAGGTCCGAAAAAATTAATAATATTAATAATTACAACATATATATCCTATTTCAAAAATAAAACATCACAAACTATGAGAAAAACAAAAAAATACCTTTACAAAAATCGTAACCCGAAAACATACCTATTTGTCGGGCAAACAAACTTCGTTTATGAAACCAAAAGCAACTGCTATTACTTCTATAAACCTGTATTTACTTACATAATCCAAAGAGTTAAAATTATGTAAAGAGGGTAATATATTAGTTGTTTCAACAAATAGCACAAACAACACAACATATGTAATAACCAAATGCAAACAAAAGCAGTACACTATTGTATGCAACAAAAGAATTAATCATACGTCCATAGCATCCAAAAACTAATGGTTTGTTCAGGTTCAGAAACTTTTCATCGTATAGGGATGATAAATAAACTACGAAACGTACCTTACACTCAACAGCCTTAGATAATTACTTAATGGACTATTTATACAACCTCAAACAATTAGAAGCATCCTTTCCCAAACATCCCATAAGCCAAACAATCAAGAATTTTAAATATCATTTAAGTCCATTCTATTGGTTTCTCTTACATCATTTAATTTTCATTTATTTTCATTCATTCATACAGTGTCATTTTTCATTCATTTACTTACATAAAAAATTTCGATTCAATATTTGAAATCATCAATGGATCCATTATTAAAGTATTACATACATTCCATTGCAGCACATTTATTATTTACTTATATAATTTGATTTCCATTAACATCAATATTCATTTGTGAATCAATTCATACTTAAGTTTTGCGACGATGCACATTTCGGAAGGTTTAAATCGACAATAATCCACACATGTCCGACTTAAACAATCTGGAACGTGGATAGTCAATGGGGTTCGATAAGAAAAATAAGAAGAGAAGAAGAAAAATAAACACAGAATCTCATAGTGGAGACATTAAAATATAATAATCAAATAACCAATTCTTAAAGTTGTATAGTATACATTTGATTATAATGTATACACATTTTTCAAATTTATACGTATACATCAATATAGTATAATAGCATGGTACAGGAGATGATAATAATAGTAATATACCAAATCTTCGTCTTCGTCCTCTAGAGAATAATCTTCAATACACTAAAAAAGAACTCAAAACTGACTCGAGCCTAATGAAAAACAAAACATTCGAGTTAGGACTAAAATACTCTTATGTAAGTCAAACCAATATCAAAAAATATGAGTACAATAACTCAAGAGATGTTACGGGTTTTCTATCTCCTAAGGATCCGTTAAACTATTTATACACAATAATGTACGTTATAATAGATAATGTCTATCAGTAAAATAAATAACAAAATAGTGTTAAGGTTTACATTATCCCCCTTAACATATTTTTAGTTCTAAACCAAAGCTGTAATGGGCTCATATAAGGATAAATATGACAAGGCACATGAGGCAATGCCCAAGGTAGGATTCTATCAGTTTCTCCTTTCTGGTTGGTCATAACCCATCCATGGCCAACCAAGACAATCAATCCGAACAAAAGATGCACCTATCGAGGCAAAACCACAATAGTAATATGAGTGATCAACGTCGCTAGAGATAGCTAACCTCGTTGACCAGACATAAGCTTCTGTTTCGGTCGTTTTAGTCATGACACGAGTATCAAAGCTATCCATCATCGTTATCTTATCATTCCAGTAACGTCGCCAATTCAACCACTACATTCTGGATATCATTCACCGTGTACACAGTTGTTAAAGTGGTTCTTATATTGACAGAGAGTATGCCAATAAGTGGTCCCGGTCTCTTTAACAATCAAGCGTCGTTTTACACACCCGCTGGTTTTTTTACTTTTCGAAAATAGTTCATACTTGATATCAAAATATCATATTCGCTTCAAATCAAATCCATTTTGAAATTTACTCAATTCGCTTCACAAATCAGATTTACTTCAAAATGTCAATTTAGTTCGATATATCGTTACACTTCGAAATTTGATTCAAACACAGTTTCGGTTATAACTTCACTTTAACCCATTTTATATTTAAAACCAAGATTTAAATATAAACTTTCCACCCTTTTACCGGTTTGATTTTTTTTTTGGAAAATAGCTTTAAATAGTTAAATAATTAAAATAGTTTAATAGAAAATAATTTGAGTATTAAAAATGCTTTATATAGTGAAATAGTTTAGAGAAAATCAAAATAGTCTTGAATATTTAAAGAGAATAGATTTGAAATAGTTTATACTAAAATATTTGTTTAAAAATAGTTCCAAAGTCAAACCGATTCAATTCCAAATTCCAATTCAAATCAATTCCAATTTCGATTTAATCGATTCGATTCAAATTTCAAGTCTAATTCAATTTCAATTCCAAATTAAATTCAATTTCAATTTCAGATTAATTTCAATTCCATTTCCAAATTAATTTCAATTTCAATTAAATTTCAATTAAATTTCAACTCCAAATTACAAATTTAAACCATGTCGATTTATATCAATTTTCGAGTTTGATTTCCAAAATATCGACTAAAAACACTTAAACCAAATTTTCCTTCAATATCCAACTTAAAACCAAATCCTCAAATATAATTAAATTCCAAACTCAATTTCAAACTATCGTTTTAAATCACTTTTACTTAGAAATATTCCAAATTCAAATAAAAGTCTAATCTTTCCGACCAAATCAATTTCCAAAAATTCAAATTATATTCCGCTTATAACTTGAAATCTCAACTTTGATTAATTAAACAATTTCATTTCAAATTTAAATTTCAACATTTTGAGTTTCGATTCGAAAATAATTTGATTCCATAAATTTGATTTTATTTCTCAAATCAAATTATTTTAAACAATTCCAAATCAAAAATTTTAAAATCGTTTAATTTAAACCAATCCGGTGTTCGTACGTAATTTTTTATCTTATGGTCAAGTGAATCAGTTATTTCAATTTACTTCCAGGGATGGATATATATCATTTCAATCCAAATCAAAGTGCCATAGATATATATCATTTCAACCTATTTTTTTAATTTATTCGAAATAATTCAATTTACAGTTTTTGTTATACTGTAAATAATATATAGGATGATAACATGGTATATCAAAATAAATAAACATCCGAATATCAACAAATAGCATACATTACAACCAATCATCCAATAGTCAATAAAATTCACAACTATTTCATAATTATCAATATCGGGTACTTTATGGGCAATTAAATTATAATTCAATTTAACTATCAATTCAAATTATGTCCATTAATTCGAATGTCAATTAATTTATCAAACAAATATCAATAAACTTAAATCACATCATAACTTCATTTTTAACTAACAAAAAACATTCTAGTCAATCGTGAGGGTATAAACACTCACCTTTTTATGACGCTGTAAATTCGAATGAATCGAATAGCAACAAAACCAACACCATATTGATGATAATGTTGACATGACACGAATCCAATGCAATTTACCACATTCGAATCCGACCTCGTACAGAAGGGATATACAATAATTGATAAACTATAAATAAAACTAAATTAACAAAACAAATAAGATTAAAAAAATTTAAAACAAAACTAGTCTACCTCCCCAAGCTGCCGCACGCGACCGTTCTTCCCAGACAAAAACCGTAATTCATCGATTCTACTTTTTTAGTGAGAATAACCACCATCTAAGTTGCAAACGCCACGTGCCCTTCGTTGTCGTGCTAGCAACCGTCGTCGCCAATCATCACCGCAGTCTTGCCAACCCATGCGTCATCCCCAAACCATAAACGTGGGCGAATAGCCTCCACATTCGAACCCTCTTTCCCAGCAAACACGCTCTTGACTGTTAGTCCGTGATATGATGGTTTTGATGACAACAACCTTAGAATAGATTATGAAAATATAAATATTGGCATTATAAGTTTAGATATATATGTATATACAGGATATAACCATGCAGGTACCAAGAATGAAGACTGTACAGTATAGAGATTCAAGATATTAAGATAGAAGACTCATGAGTATCAAGATTATCAAGAGTTCAAGATTTCAAGGTTAAGTATTTTTTATTAGGAATTTTGTTAAAACTCATAGAAAAGCACTGGCATCTTAAAATCCAATTTATTCGTGGAACGGAATCCACTTCGAGCTTGTTAAAGGGATGGAACCCTAAGTAGGATGGAACCTACGAAAAATCTAGTGGAACATTGTTTTGTATCTGCTAACTTTTTATTCAAAATGATTTTTCAAAATTATATCATGTTTTCAAAATGTTTCCAAAACTTTCCTTTTAAAAGATTCAAAACCCTCTATCTTGATTTTAAATAATTTTAGCCTCAAAATTATCTTTAATTTCAAAGTCAAATTACTCCTGATCTTAAACTACTTTTAATATAATATATTTAACTTTTAAATATTTATACTTAGATTTAAAATATAAAATTAGAGTTAAATTCTATATATATTATTCTCTATATTTACTTATGAATTTTAACTATATTCAAGTATATTTATAAAGTTTAAATTAGTTTTAATATAAGATAAAGGTTATTTTCAAAGAAAATCAAAACATCAAAAATGCTTTGGATGTCGACGTGCCTATGTACCCCATGTCGACATGGTGTCGGTTGAGTTCAAAATTCAAATTTCAAAAGAAGTGTCTATTCGCCATAACTTTTCACGAATGGACATGGCTGTTTTTCTTCTATAAATAGAGATTAGTTTCAACGAATTTTATATCAGATTTTCGGGTTTTTCACTCCTCTTCTTCTTCCACTTTTCTTAATACATATTCTTACCATTACTCTGCCGAAATCAACACTGAATCGAACTCGATTACTTCTAGTTTGATTCTCTATCACTCTCTCTACAAGATTCTCAGTGCTATTCAGAGTTATAGACTTCTTTGTAATCCATTAAGCGTGAAAAGGTGTGATCATAGCCTTGAAAATCAATCAAAAGAGAAAAGGTGTGATTGTAGCCTTGGTAAATCAATTGGGTGAACTTGTGGCCCGGAAATCAAGTATCTCTACCCAGAGGATCGAAATTCTGGAGGGTGTACCTCATTGCCTTGAAACCGAGGGTGTAATTGTACAACTTCTTTTGAAAGGAAATATGTACTTGTGTTGTGGGACTGGATGTAGGGTAACTCCGTAGCGGTATAAAATCCAGTGTGTTCTTTCCTTTATTGCTTTTATTTTATTTCTGCATCTGTGTTTGTTTCTGTAATCATATCTGTGTCTTTATATTGCATACATCGGTGTCTAAATTAACATAAATCGAAAAAGATTTAGTAATTCTTTATTAACACTATTCACCCCCTTCTAGTGTTAATTTAGACTTAAGATCCGTAATCCGCATTTCTCAAAGCGACCATTAACGCGCGTGCCACCCCTCCTTGCTGTCGTGCATCTGGATTCAAAGATTCGATTGGTTTCCATTTTTTGAACGATTTACTCTTTTTTTTAAAAGATTGACAGTTTTTTTGAATTGGAGCTGTGATTCGAAAAAAAGTAGAAGGGGAAAAAGAATTGGTATACGGTGGAGATAATGACGTGGCTTGGACGAGTGAAAAAGAAATAGAAAAAATATTATTATATTACAAAAATATCTAGCTTACAACGTCTGAAACTCTCGAGTTCCAAACGAAGCATGCTGCCCAACATTTACAATGTTTTACCCCTTTTCCAAACGCAATGGAACTAGCCTCGAGGCCTAACTCGATCGTAAGCAAAAGATGCTTTTCAAAGTCAAATTATTTTACCAAATTCCTTCAATTGATTTCTAAGCTTTTTTCAAGCTCCCACGGCCAAACGACAAGTCTGATCGCTAAGAAATTTGAAATTCTACAATTATTCACTATTATGGATCCGATGAAACCGTTTTCGTTGGAATTCAAGACAGTAGCCAATATTGCTATTTTTACTCGTTAACTAAAATATAAAATTTCCAATTCTAATTATTCACTTTTAACCAATTTGTAAATGTTAACAATCTTCATTCATGTTTAAATAAAATTTAAATCAACTTTCGAAATCATTTTCATTCAATTTAAATCTAGAATTCAATTATTCAATTAATTTCCAATATAAAATTTAAACAAATTATTTATCCAATAACTTACATTAATAATCATTAAATATTTATTTCTAACCATTTTATCCAATAATCATCTTAAATTTAAAAAATTAAACTAGCTAAAAATACAGATCGTTACAAGTTTTTATTTTAAATCCATATTTATTCCTTCATATACAGTATCATTTAGTAATAACTTAGTTATGAATCATTTCAGTCATTTTCTTAAGTTTGTAATCATTTTTAAGATAATATTCACTTTTTATTATTCAATTTAATTATTAAGCATTCAAAACATAACTTAAGTTTATAATATTTCTTGTACAACTTAATTCTATTATTTATAAGCATTTGTTCATTTTGAGCATTTTCGTTACTTAAGCTTATACTTGTTCAATACTCTATTACATATTCATATTTAACATTTCAACTTTTTAAACATTTCAACTTTTTAAAAATTTCTACTAAGTTTTAGATATGTTTTTAAAATTTAATTGAGTGTTTTACAAATTTGTCTTATTCATTTTAATTAGCAAAATGTTTAATAATTTACATCTTCTTCAATTTCATTGCCTTTTAATTTACAAGTTACAATTTCCAATTTATTTACAGTTTCATTAAACACTTAGCTTCAAATTTCTTATTTTTCATTTTAGAAGTTCCCAATCATTAAAATTTCACTTTATTTCTAAAACTGAAAATCATTAATTTAACAGAAACTTAAGAACAAAATGCTGGGTTCATTTCAAATCATTTTGAAACAACATATATATTCGTATCTTTTTCATATATCAAATCATACTTAAGAAAACAAAATTAAATTTTTTTTATCAAGATAAATGTGTAGCAAAGCTACTACAGTGGTCTTCGCACTCTAAAACTCGAAAATGAAAGTCGATGATGTCGCGATCATCTTCGAAATTATTTTCCAACGATAGAAGAGGGCGGTACAGAACTTATTTCCCTTTTAAAATTCCTTTTAAAACATTTCTTTCAATCCCTCTAAAAACATTTTGAAACGTTCTATTTGCAAATACTTTCAAATAAAACTAATATCTTTTTCCAAATATCTCTTAACAACAAATTCAAAACACGGATTTTAAGTTCTCAAATTTCAAATTTATATTCATTTTATTTTTAAATCATATTTTATAAACCATATCTATAAATTTACATTTCTCTAACATACAATATTCAATAGTTTTAAGAACCTTGACTAACCAAACAATAAATGGCAATAATTAAATATTATCATTTACTAACATCCAACACAACAAAATAACAAAATCAACTTATATATATGTATTTATATATATCTAATATAATACAAGGTAAAATTATTTCATTTACTTATTTTTCAAAACCAATATTGTGTCGGTCTGTCCTATTAAGTGTTTAGAAATCTCTATCGATGTCGTAGTGTCCTATGTACCGATCAGAATTTATAAATATTAAACAGAACTAATTAATACAATATAAAAACATCTTTATAGTGCTAACAAATACGCTCACTCATACATACACACTCAGACTCATTCTAGGGTATTAATAACCCTATCTCTAATGAGTTAACTGATAAACGTTTTATCAATCATATTAAATGCACAAATTTATCATTGTAGATAATTATAAAATTATTTAGATATGTTCTTATAATATTAGAAAGGTCTAGTGTTACCATTTATTTTTCTAAGCTCCCAGTGGTATTTTATGTTTCACCAAACCCTAAGCGAAACATAGAAGTCTTTCAACTTCACTAGTATTTGTTGTTTTGAAATTAAGTTTGTTGTTTGAAATTTGGACATGGGTCCAGATTTGTTGAAATGGAAAGAAACAATTCGATGTGATATTATTTTCAAAATATATTGTTTTAATATAAACTGTTTAAAATCTATTTTTTTAATTTTCAAATTATTTATATTTTTTCAACTATTTTAGTATATAAACCATTTTCAATACTCAAACCATATCATATCAAACTACTTAAACTATTATAACTGTTGAAACTATTTTATAAATTTCAAACCGTTTAAAGTTGGAATGTTTTTATTTAAATCTGAATGTGGTTAGATGAGGTTATAACCTAAGTTAGAATTTGAAATGATATTTTCAAGTGGAAATGACATATTTTGAGTAATATGATGATTTTGATAATTTGAAGCGAATATGATATTTTGATATCAAATATAAATCGGTTTCGAAATATAGAAGAACAAATCGGTGTGAAACATGACGTTTGGAAAAGAGACCACGGCTTCTTATTGGCGTACTCTCTATCATTGGAACTACTTTAATAACTGTGTATGTGGTGGATGATCCAGAATAAAGTGGTTGGATTTGGTGAACGTTTGCTATATTTGAAGAAAGAGAATGATTAGGGATGACCACGGCACAAGAATGTAAAATTCCGTAAACATCCCTAAAGCTATTACACTCATATCTATTTGTTGTTGATGTAACTTACATAAGAATTTTTAGTACTAACTTGAGTGTTTTGTCTTTTCACTATGCTCGGGTCAGTCTGAGCATTTCAGTGTTTGAAGACTTTATTTTTGGAGGACGAAGATGAAGTTTGGTATATTATATTATTAGTATTATTCCGCTGCATTAGTTTGGTATTGTTGATTGTACTCTGATTTTGTTATAAAAGTTGTGTAATCAAATATATATTATAATACAGCTTCATGAATTGTTTATTTGATTATTATATTTTGTCATTCTTCTGCGAGATTCTATGTTTTGTTCTTCCTTCTTTTCTCTTATTTTCTTATTTACCTCATTGACAATCCTCCCTTTTGAATGGTTTGAGTTATACATCTGTGGTTTATTGTCGATTTAAACCGTCCAAAAAGGTGGGTCGTCATAGTTATCCATCGTATGAGGGCTTATGATTTGTTAAGCTTTCCTCAAGCTCAGAATCCTAAGGCATATGAGTTCTAACACTCACTAGTGAAGTTGAAAGACTTCTATGTTTCTCTTAGGGTTTGGTGAAACATAAAGTACTATTGGGAGCCTTATTCGAAAAACGAAATGGTAACATTTGACCTTTCTAATATTGTAAGAACATATACTAAATAATGTTATAATTATCTACAATGATAAATTTTTGCATTTAATATGATTGTAAAACGTTTATCGGTTAAGATAAACAAACGAAGTAAATTGAAAGTTGACAAATTGAAAGATAATACCCAATATTAAATGCTTATTGCATGTTAATGTTTTCTATACCCATGCAAGTGCCTAATTTTTACAACTACTTAATACATTTGTAAAATGATCACTTACATGTTTATTTGGCTTAGACCATGCATTGCATTTTATGATTTTTGAACTCTAAAAGAAATATAAGACTATGGAATGATATTCGATCAATAAACTATCGCGTATAAATGTTATATGGTGAACGGCCACAGTTCTAATTATGATACTTCAATGAATATAGTTCATTTGAAATAAGCCAATAAACTATATTATGAGATTGAGTATTCAATTTGATTGATTACATAAAATATCATATCGTGTTACTTGTAGCACAAGACCAAAAATACAAGATGGATCTAAGAACTCAGTCATTGAAATGTCAGTTTAATTAGTTTATGCAAAGAGAAACATATTTGATGTCCTTAAATGTTAAGGATAATCAAATGCTCTTTCGTAAAAGTTCATTATGATATTGTAGTAAGGGTTTTCTTTTGAATGGTTTGACCATCTAGAAAGGAAAATGAATGTATAAGAGTAAATGTTGTTTATGGTATAGTTGGGATGGAGAGAGTGAATAGTCATTTCTTCTTCATGAAGAAACTTAGTGATTGATACTTAACATTGGAATGGGAAATATGATTTCTATTACGAAATGTACTTTTATATGGAAAATTGTTTTCTATGAGATTTGTTTCTTTAGGTTCAAGATATTTGATCAAAGAACTCTCCATGCTATATTAGTTGCAGTATATGAAATAAACAAATCTATATTAAGTGAATGATGGACCTTCGAATTTAGTACGCTATTAAAATAATGGCGGAAATAGTGGGAGTATGTCATATAATACTTGCTGGCCACATCAAATTATGAAAATTGTTTTCGTAAAACATACCGAAGATTATTTATGAATAATGACTATTTTTGATTATCGACTGAAAAAATAGACATAGCTATATTTCTACAAATATTATGAATGTTCTTTATAAAATAAAACTATAATGTTGTATTTTTCATAACAAAATTAATGTAATGCAAAATACAGAAGTATCTCATATTATTCGTAGTTATTTTGCAATTATAGACTAAGCCATAGCTTTGAGAAAATAATTTTATTATATGATTTTGAATCAAATTATACTTGTTAATTACATCTCAAAAATAAAGGGCTATGCACCCATTTAGTGGGAGCATTATAACAGTTGATGAACTCTTCAGATTGTTACGTATAGATATATGCAACCGTAATTCAATTAATGCCATTTACCGATGAGTTATCATCGATATGGGCATGTGTATTTAAATAAGTATGTCTATGGTAAACTCATAGAATATATAACGGAAGTAAATAAAATAACATGCGATAGAGATGACTCGATTTGATCGAATAAGTGAGTATATTGAAAAGGGTTTCGAACGTACCTAAAATGAATAAAGATTCAATCTCAAAATCAATCCTCCATGTGATACATAATGATGCATCAATATGGAGTAATTGAACTTTGTTAGACAATTTAAGATTAATTGTGAGCGAAGTTGCATTAGTTTCTTTATATAAGGTAATGTATTTAAGAGTAGTACATAAGGTTGATATTATTTCATCTAAATAATAGTATACAAAATCTTACAAGATGAGGGTTTATATGAAACTCCAACATATATCCTAGGCCAAGGAGTTGACAGGTTGTGCGAGTCGAAAGATTGCATGTAACAATTATTCATGAAGGATCTTGTATGAATCTACCCAAAAGGATTTTGGAACGAACAATCATTGGGTGACATACTTATGTTTCGAATATAATTTTTATAAACTAAAACCAAATCAATTTTATAAATAAAGAAATTTGTAAAACGGTTATGAATACCTATTCTATTGCAGGACACGATCCATAGATAGAACTGATTATATTAGATGAAATGAAATTAACTAGCCTAAGGAATTATTGGTAATAAAATGGAATTGGACACGATCCATAGATAGAACTGATTATATTAGATGAAATGAAATTAACTAGCCTAAATGAATACATAGCATTAGAATGTCTGATAAGTATTCTCGTACATCTAAGAGAAACTCTGAGTTTCTTATTAATGTCAAAAGTATATAATCCTCGGTTGTTTAATTAAACCATGATAGTGTTGACACTATATGGTATGATGTGCAAATCCAAAAGAATTACATGTGTTCTATCAAAATATAAATTTTAATGGTTGTAACCGAAGGGATATGATCCATCGATGGTGACTGTGTCTTTATGAGCAAGACTAATGCAGTTAGATTAAACTAGGAATGCTGATAAGAATAATATCGCGAATTTTAATTGTTGAAATTAGCGTAATACATTCAATATTCAACATGCTCAAGTCAATTTAGATTTACTAACAAAATAATCGGTTGATAAGTGCTAGTGATTTGGTACATATGTATTGAAACAGAGAATTCTAAATAATGATTTAGAGTAAGCTATTTACATGTATTAACCAAAAATGTCTCGAAGTCAGTGGGAGCTGTGAGTCTTTAGATATAATCCAACAAATGATACGAAAGTATCATCTTATAAGCATCAAGATTGAATAAGTATTTTGATAGAAATCATATAGTTTGATTTTCAATCAAAGTGCATAGGAAGCATGTGTTTATAAGAAAGAACGTTAAAGGGTACATTGGTATTTCTAAACTATAAGTAAACAACACATTGTTGATTTTAACGATGTACTTGTGTTGAAATCAACCTTAGTTGTTTTAATACTCAAATTTGGATTGTAAACGATGTCTTTTATAGTTTGTACAAAAGATATAGGGAATGTCCCAACGATATGCAAAGACACCTTATTAAATTGTTATATACGGAATATGTGAGATGAGTTCCCCATGCATTAGCAATAGGAATTATCATACATGTTATGTTGTCTACGACATCGCGGTTTGTTTATGTGTTTGATACATGGAGCAATCATCAAATCCAAATTGATATCACTAAATGGTTGTTTAAAGTGTTCTTGTGCATTTGTGAAATACTAGAGAATTTTTTTACAGAACCAAATACTCCTTATGAAGGAGTATTTAGACTCAAACTTCATAAGTGATAAGAGTGTAGTATGTCAATAATAAATTCAAGTTAAGAATCTTTATTTGGAAATGCTCCAAATGAAAGACCATGATTGATTCAATGAGAAGGCCAAGTGTATCGCCTTGAATATTGCCATAATAAAAATACTCTGTGTGTGTGTATATATATATATGTATATGTATATATATAAGTGCACAAATTTATAACTAAGCCGATTTCAAATGTTGAGAATCTCATAACACTGTTATATGATAACTATATCGTGACATAGTTCATAACAAAACTTAGAGCTTACTAGAAGTCGAGACACATACTCCAAATTGTTCCATGGGATATAATAGTTTATCACCATCGGATAGAGTTGATTGACAGAGTAGATAATTGAAACAAAATAGCATACATGTTCATAAAGGGAACGATCCAATTGGTTTTGAGAAAACCGATTAAAGATGTTGGTATAAGATTCCATAGCTAACCCCAAGTGTAAGTGGAAAATTAATAGAGTTAGGGGTATGCCCTATGGGGAAATTAATTAATTTGTTACATATATCTTACTCGTTGACCAATCTTGTTCGAAATAAATGTTTTTTCTTTCTATTATATACATGATAAAATGTGATTATATTAATTAATTAATTTAATTATAGAAAATCCATAAATGGTATGTTTTGTGATGGTAGTTACAAAGTGTTGTAACTGTGAGTAATTTATCACAATGGAACAAATGTATCATTTTAAATGTTCCTAGTCAAGATGCATCGAGACTGGATATCGATGTATCCATTGAGACTACAGTACGTAACACTCTCCAAATGTTGGGCAGTGTATTACTCATGACCGCTAGTGGTACCTAGGGATTACGTACTAATAGTTTTTGGACAGTTATGGAACGGCTCACTTGGTAGTTTTATGTTGGTTAATGTAACTAAAATCAAACAAAAAATATCGACGTGACTAAGTTACACAGTTCTTTGAATTTAGAATAGTGTGAATCTTTAATATAAAAGCTCCGCTTTGATTATAGTTAAATCATGGCATAGCGTCCATCGAGTGACTACAATTGGGTCGAGTGGAAGTATTGGAAGTGAAGCACCATTCGAAAGAGGATTCGTCTCCTCGGTTATATGGGGTTAGTATCACGGTCAACTCAAGTCAACCCAAAGTCAAAATCTCTGGCCAGAGTAGTTCGGTTGATAATAATTGTTATCATTGAACCACTTTGTGTTTGAATTATAGAGTTGAATGTGGATGATGTCAGAATTTTGAACATTACCAAATTCAGCAAGTCCAAAGTGATATAGTTTTGGCGAAGAGAATTGGTATAAATAATTGTCACAATTGGTAATGCTTATTAATTAAAATAAGACTTTTCTGAAAATGTAAGCGATAAATTTGGCCATAATATCATGCACTTACTAAGTGAAGTGTGAACGTTAACGTTCAAATAGTTCGACGTTAATCGCTGATCGAATTTACACCCAAGAGTTACACAACCGAAATTTTAGACCAAGCAATTTAATTAGTTTATAATTTTTATAAATTAATTAAATAAATTAATATTTATGAAATATTAATTATGAATTTTGAATGTGATTTGAGAAATAAAATTATTGCATATATTTAAAAAAGTTATGATTATATTGATCGATATGAGATATCGATAATAATATATGTTAAACATGATTATATATATTGGGTTAATTGGGCTCACAGCCCATGTGATTTGGAAAGGATAGGCGTTGGTTTGGAGAAATATAGGAGGTGGCTACAACATGTGTGATTAGGTTTTGAGATGTGCGGTTGAGATCAATGTTTGCTCTTTTGTCCTATCGATATAAAAGTCAATCTCAAAACCCTAATTACAAGATAATTCATTTTTAAGCCGCCACTTTCATCTTCCTTGTCCTCATTTTAATGGCAACAATTTTCCTCTAATATCATCCCTTAAATTCTTAAATCCAATTCAAAATTAGAAATACCAATTTGTAGTAGAAGGTCTCTAATCCTGATCAGCAACTGACAGATTGTGAATTGTTCTAGAAGTGAAATCGTTGTTCAACATGGACTCAAAGTCTTCATTAAGAGGTGGAATTTTATTTATTATCATTCTTTTGATTTTAAGTTTATCATGTAAAGTTGATTTACATCCAAATCCTCTTTTTGTAATCAGATTTGTTTGTTGTTCAGATTAGGTGATATTTTTTGTGGGTACATGTGTTTGTTACAATTAGATTGGCAACATACTTGTTATAATATTTTGTTTATTGATTTATTGTTGAATTAATTTTCTAAAAAAAGTTTTAAATTTGATTTATATTAAATATATAATATTACATGTGTATAGATCTGCAAATTACGAATACGTAAAATTGTATATGTGTTTATATATCATATATATTTAATCTTAAAAAATTTATATAATGATTTGTACCTATTATGAATCATAAAATATAAAATATTTTATTAAATATGTATATACTTATTTTATTATTATATAATGATTTTGTGAATTGTTTATTATGAATAAAATAATTATTGGTTAACATTTTCAATTTTTTATTTTTTATACTTTTTGAACCATGTACTTAGATTACAGTAAAAAAATTAAATTTTTTAAAATTAATTTATTATTTTTTAAAATTAATTTACTTTTGGACTGCAATTAATTATTGAATTAAAATATAAGTTTAGTTGATCAAATTTTAGAAATTTTTCTTAAGCCTAAAATATTTTTCTAGAACCTTTAGAAAAAATTTCAGATTTTTATAACTTAATTTTTCAATTTTTTAAATTAACTTATTTTTGAAATTCAATTAATTATTTAACTAAAAATATAAATTCAGTTGAGAAAATTCCATAATTTTTTTATAAGAGCTAAATATGTCTCAGGTACCTTCAAAAACTTTTTTAGAAATTTTCAACTTGAGTTCCTTCTTAAGAATTAATTTGAATACGGGCAATTATCAATTATTTAATAATAAAATATTATTTTAATTACAGAAAATTCCATAAATAATCTTAAGCTTAAATGTGTTTCTCGATTTTCTAAAATTTTAAAAACTCTTACTATTATCATATAATTATTTTACATTAATTTGTTATGGCAGAAACTGTTTTATTCAATAAATTATATATACATACATACACACACCCACGCACATATATGTATATATATTGTTAGGAATTGGAGATAGTAATTTTGATGACAACAACCTTTGTAACTTATTTTATTATAACTTATATACTATTAGCGCCAAAATTAGTCACTAACACCCAATGTAAATGAAAGCACCAACTAACAGTCACAGATAACAGATAGAGTGTATGTAGGGAGTATAAATATGAAGAACGGTGAAAATTAAAAAGAAAGTAGTAAAGAGCAATAGATTTTATAGTGATTCGGCTAACTCCGGCCTACGCCCACTCCAGAAGTTTCCATTTATTCCTATAACAACCGAATATAGTTACAAAATGGTAGGGTAGCCTTGGCCTTAGAAAATAGAAAGTGAGAGAGCCGAAGAGCCGATCCCTTTTCTGAAGCCCTACATGCTTTATTTATAGGAAAATCCCGAGTTACTAGACTTTCTGTAGCGACTTCCTGTGCCAAGCGACTTCTTGTGTCGAGCGACTTCCTGTGCCGGGCGACTTCTAATGTTGAGCCATATATGATCGATCGTTTATCCATCCAACTAGCTCAAGCCCATCATATTCCAGTCTTGACAAAAGAGTAGTCAATTTAGTTAAATCCTCATGTTTACGACCTTGCCAAAAGGCAGGATAACATACACTAACACTATTGTCTAAATATATATATGAATGTTATTAGGCAGGATATATATAAGGCAGGTACTGATTATTGAAGACTATACAGTATAAAGATCAAGAATGAAGAAATCTAGTTTGAAGACTCATGAGTATCAAGATCAAGATTTCAAGATAAGTGTCTAGTTTTGTTAAAACTTCATAATAGCATGGAAATCTTCATTCCAAATTTCATTTGGGATGGAACCCATTTCTACCTTCTTAGTGGCTTACAAACCCACGACAAGTAGCTTACAAACCTACGACAAGTGGCTTGCAAACCCACGAACATCTTGGTTTTGTACAAGTTCTCGAGTCCTAATGTGATGAAATATTCTGCAAGAAGAAGCTTGTAAAGCTACTTCAAAATGATTTTTCAAAATGAATTTCAGAACTCCTTTTCAAAATGTTTAGCTTTAAAAATTATCTTTTCAAATGATTTCAAAAGATGTTTTAGCCTTAAAATATTCTTTGTTTTTGTTTTTAAATAAACTCTTGTTTAAAACTTTGTTTGTTTTTAAAACTATCTTTTGATTTTTAAATATTCTTTATAATATATATACTTGAGATTTAAAATTAAATTTATATATAAATTCCAAAAATATATTTTTCTACTCTTCTTTATTTTAAAACATAGGAAAATTAGTTTATTTTACTCCAGAATCATTTCATCTTGTTTTCCTTTCAATACCATTTTCAAAACAAATTTTACATTGTTTTTAACTAAGGAATGTCGACATCATGGGATACCCATGTCGGCATGGTGGCCATTAAATTCAAAAGTTTCAATTTTCAAGAATTCACTATTCTTTTAAATCTCTTCACGAATGGTTATGATCGTTACTGGTCTATAAATAGCTTTCAAAAGCGAATTTTTTAACTAACTATTCTATTATTTTCTTCTCTCCTTTTCCACAAATCCATATTCCAAAATTTTCATATTTTTAAGATCGTGTCGAAATTCTGCAGAATTCTCAAGTGAATCAAATAAGAATCTCATTCTTGTTTGATTCTGTGCCCTCTCTTGAAGATCAAAGTGCTATTTAGAGTTATAGGATCAATTTGTAATCAAAAGTTTATCGAGTCTCTCTATAAGGTGTGGTTGTGCCTAGAAATCAATTGGGTGATCTTATGTCCCGTAAATCAAGAGAATTTTCCCCCGAACTCGAACACATGAGGGTACCTCAAGGCCATTAGAAATTGAGGATTGTAATCTCGACATTGGTATAATAAAAATCTATACGAGGTGTTTGCCTTGGTGCTGGACTGGATGTAGGGCAACTTCGAATTAATATAAAATCTGGTGTGTTCTTTCCTTTTACTACTTTTTATTTACTTTCTACATCTGTGTTTGATTATGTGATTGTTCTGTGATTAAGTTCTGCATTTGTTTGTGTCATAGTTTTAATTTAGTCCATATAAGTCTTAGAATCCATTAAACACTATTCACCCCCTCCCTCTAGTATTAAATTAGCCTTAAGATCCTTAATCAACACTCACTTTCATATGTATGTATGTATGTATGTATGTATGTATGTATGTTGTGTGTGTGTCCGCGCACGTACACACACACACATATGTATATGTATTCATATACATATTTTAGTATTTTGTTTTGACATATTATACAAGCACATATTTGGACAAATTACAGTACACACAAAATGAGCTAATGTGTCTGTTGCAATGTAAATCCGAACATCTGTATACAGGCACATTATACTCTTCATGGATTATGATGTTACACATGCATACACACACACACACACATATATATGTATATGATACATACATACATACATACATACATATATATATATATATATATGTACACACTTTTATAAATAAATTAAATAAATCTCAAACTAAAAATTGTATGGTTATGATATATATGGACATAGTAATAAATATTGCCATGAATAAATTATTAATAATGAAATTGAACGAATCAATCGGCTCAAATTAAAGAGAGAAAATGGAAGGTTTCTCTCTCTCCATTTAATACAATTAATGTTCTCCATTAATCCTATTTTTAGGAAAAGAAATGAAAGGTTTCATTCTCTATACATTGACACTTATAAATAAATGTAAGTGTATTTGATACACTATACATTTGAAATTAAATTTATTTAAACTTCCATTTAACTATTTTAAATAGAATACAAGATTTCTTGTAACCAAATTTAGAAAAGTTCTAAATGAAATTTAGACTTTGTAGGCCCATTAAAATTCCAAAATGGTAAAAAAATCACCAATTTCTTCCAATGCGGGCAGCCCAGTTCCTTCATTGTGTTTTTCCCTTCTTGTGGTCCATTTCCTTTATGTTTTCCCTGCTACTGTCCTTCTCATTCCTTAGACTGACCCTTAACCAAAGTTTTATTTAAAGAATTCAGTGATGTTGCCTCTATCAATCCTTCAAATGCAGCTCCAAATGGTATCTGGTTCAACGCTAACTCCCTTAGAGGTGAATTCAGTCCCTTTGTGCACTCTGGCTTCTTCTTTATCGGAGTATCCACTAATTTGAATCCAAATTGGGTCAAGTCATTAAACTGACTGATATATTCTCCAACTGTGATTTCTCCCCGCTTCAAATGATAAACTTCTCCAGCAACAGATCCTTCTCAGCACCAGAGAGGAACTTTATCTCAAATCTTGATTTAAACACCCTCCATGAAATAGCATCCTCATCCACCTCAGTCGCTACTATTTCCCACTAACATGCTGCTTCACCCTTCAAATGCTAAGAAGCTAATTGTCTCTTCATCACATCACCAAGTCCCAATAAGTTGAAAATATTCTTACAATTATTAAGCAGGGCCTGAGTCACCGACTATGGTTCCGTCCATCAAATGGTTTTCCACCAAAGTGGGAGAAATTTTTCACTTCCTATGAAAGCAGCGATTGGTGGTGCTTGAGTTGGAGTCACACCTGATTAGTAGTGGCATGGGTGGCTGGGGGTTTGTTGGGGATGGTACTAGCTTAGTTCGTTGCATGGAAGTAGCGTATAAACCATACTTGAATATTAACTCCAGGAACGTCTAATATATCTACGTGGGTGCTAGTTCCCGCCCTGGTTTCCACCCCACCGCATTGGCTATGTTGGTCTCTTTTTCAGTTGAAATACTCATATTCAACTATCTAAAAAGAAAATTGAGATTTATTAGCAAATCCCCAATAGATGGTGAATAAAATTGGAATAGTAAAAGAGTGTGTGCGTATGTACTTTTCATTTATTTCTATATATACGTATCTAACAGACAATACAAATATGCTCTCTCAACAGTCTTTATTCTTATCCTAGTTCCTAACCTATGCTCTGATACCAAATGTAACAACTCCCCTTTTAACCCCCGGGTTCAACACCCAAAAGCCAAAAAGACAAATCATTGGATATGTATAAAATAAATATTGTATATAGTTCTAACTAACACTATCTACTTTCAAAGTCTCACAACGGAAGGAAATAAATATGATACATAAATAAATAACATAGCCACATCACCATAGCATGTTTGAAACTGTCAAATACACATGTGCGACAAAAAAGGTACAACCCAATACCAAAGAACAAAATCAACTCTGAACACAATACTAACAACTCCATATATACAACGCATCAATAAATCTCCACCTCTGGTACCATCTCATCACCGTACTCCATTAATCTAAATATATGTATAACAATAAAAGTGGGAGTGGGTAAGACATAAATCTGGTGAGTGAACTATACCCTACTCTAGATATACTGCAAAATTAATATTATAATATGAGTCTATCATTCGGCCACCATACGCTTCTTCATCTTATCATACCTAAAAATCACAAAGCTCTTGTCATATTGTATCATGTTTGTAAGAAATCATTCCCTGGTCCAACTCATGCACTACGGGAAGCCTGTTGTATGTCGTCACGTAGTTGTATACAGGACCCACTTTCTTGGAATGTCCGTAGCCTACAATAAAGCCTACTGTCCTCGTGCTATCTAATTGGAATCACGCCCTAGTCCATCCATAGCCTACAGGGTCGCTTAACATCCCTTCACATCTGCCTCTTCTACACAAAAACTTTAGGGGAAAATAGTGCAACGCATGGGCACCATTGTCACAAGTTCGCATTCACATCACATATACAATTTTAAGGCATCTATCTTGCATCCTAAACTTGTTCCTGTCTATGTTCATCATCCCATCAAAATCTCATATCACAATGCATATATATGCATACTTGTATTCCCATTACATTAAAACTAAACCATTCAATATTCTAACATTGCATGATATCATCACATTCCATACATCTGTTCGTTTTGTATATCATCACCATTATGCTGCGTATCTCCTATCTTCTCGTAGCACTTGCCTCGCTATATGATCAGATCATCTTCTGGAATATAAGAGAAAGCACGCATCAAATTATATATTATATATTAATCTTGGACCATTTGGTTGAGCTTTGGGTTGTTAAAATTAGACTAGTGCACCAGTTAAGGCCACCAGTCCATCGATGTAAGTATTTCTAGTTTCGGGTTTTTATGTTTTTCAACGTCATTTTTGCCTCCAACCGTCATCACTTTGCCTTAGATGATCAAAAACATTCCTAGACCCTAGCTTTTAATTCTTAAGTCCAAATATACTAGTTAATTCAGTGATTCAAGGGTATACTTTTAGATTTTCATAAATTGCTTAAAACCCAATTTTTAATTCATTATCCATCCAAATCCCTCTTAATCCATCTTAAATTTAGTGTATATATATGAATTATTATACTAAACGTAGTTTATAGACTATCTTATAAAATTAAGATTGCATTATATGAAGGATGAAGGGTAGATCACTCACAGTAACTAAAATCCAATCCAACTTCTCACTATCCAGGGTTGCTGCTCCTCCTGGCTTTGATTTTTTGCCTCAAATGCATCATATCCCTGTCTACTAGCTTCGGTTTTCCTTTTTTGTCAAATTTGGTTAAGGAATCAAAGAGTTAAGTTTATTTTAATGGAAGTAATTTCTTAAAGAGGGCAGGAGAAGGAAGAAAGGAAGTGTCAAAGTTAGTTTCCGAGTGGAAGTTACATACTTCATTTTTAAATAAGGAAGGAAACTACCAACGTTCAATTTTAAATTTCAAACTCAACATGTTTGACGCTCGTTCAACCCGATCACCTTTTCGTCCGTGACTCCACCACACGGACCCCAAACAACATAAACAAATATACTGTAGGAACTAGAAAAAAAAGACGGTTGCAATGGCACTAGCTTTGTCATCAAATTCCAATGTCTTAAAAATGACTATTTTGCCCCTCTATATATATTAATTAAATAATTGCACTAATTTTCATATTTTCGTATTGTTGATACTTAATTTAAATTAAAATTAAAATTTTGGAGTTTTAGAACTGCTCCATCAAAGTCGCATGAAATAGAAGATGAGGTGGACCTAAATTAGGAATGAGAGAGAAGGATCTAAAGTCACTGGATGGCTTATAAGATGTTCAAATAGACCCCTTAGATCCTACAAAGGTGGTAAAATTGGAAGGAATTTAAGCAACAAACTGCAAATAGAATTAATAAGTTTCCTTAAAAGATCTACTAATGTATTTGCTTGACCCATTCATACATGGTGGGGATGGATCCTGCCATCATCTAACATACTCCCAACATTGACCTAGATGCACATCCCATAATGCAAAAATGGTACACCTTGGACCAAGAAGGTATAATGCTTTGTATGAGGAAATCAAAAAACCGAAGGAGAATTGTTTCATGGGGAAGGTATATCAGCCAAAGTGAATAGTGAATCCGGTCTTAGTGAAGAATCCTAATGGGGGTGGAGAACCTACATAAACTTCACAAACCTCAACAAAGATTACCTTAAGGAAATTTAATTTCCCCTATATAGGATTGCTAACTAGTCGATGCAACTAGTGGACACAAGTTGCTTACATTCATGGATGCTATTCAGGTGATA
Organism: Allium cepa; assembly: GCA_030765085.1. Classification (NCBI taxonomy): domain Eukaryota; kingdom Viridiplantae; phylum Streptophyta; class Magnoliopsida; order Asparagales; family Amaryllidaceae; genus Allium; species Allium cepa. The sequence goes on along the minus strand of CM060940.1, from coordinate 130,570,376 downwards.
ATAATGTTGGCATGCCTGAATCAAATTAGGAATACTCAAGTTCCATCACCGACAAATGGAAAAAATGCTATAGAATCGTGTCGTTTAGATCAAAGAATGCATGAGCAACATATCGTAGGTTGGTCAATATGATGTTTTCAGACCAGAGTAGGAAAATATGGATGTGTATGCAGATGACATTCTTGTAAAGTCAATGGAGGCTTCCGGCCACGTGTATAACATGGACGAAACCTTTGCTGCGCTTATGCAGTACCACATGAAGTTAAACCCCTAAAGTGTACCTTTGCAATTTAGTCAAGGAAAGTCCTTGGTTACATAGTAAGCATACGAGGAATAGAAGCAAACCTCAATAAAATTAAACCCATTGGAAAAATGAAAGTTCCAAACAAACCAAAAGACGTCATAAGATTAAATAGGAGGGTAGCTGCCCTAAGCTGATACATCTCAATGGCCAATGTCAAATGCTAAGAAAGGCTAAAATTTTGAATAAGCAAAAGAATGAAGCTGCATTTCAAACATTGAAGGATCACCTACCAAGCCCACCCATACTTTCAAAGACAATCACAAGTCAGGACTTGTTTGTATATTTAGCGGTAACCGATCAAGATGTTAACACAGTTGTAGTTTAGGAAGAGAAAGGGTACAAAGTCGATATACTTCATAATCAAGCATATATCTTAAGTAGAACTAAATTATTCCTTGATAGAAACGTTAACCTATAATTTACTGCTCATGGTAATGAAACTGCATCCTCATTTCTAGTTTTATCCTTCCAAAGTGCTAACAGATGGACCATCGAAGCAAATGTTGCAAAGGTCGGAGGCGTCGGGCTATTGGTTAAAATGAGCTATCAAACTTAGTCGATAAAACAAGTCATATTACCCACATGATGCAATCAAAGGTCAATATTTTACTGACTTCGTAATAGAATTCACGACACATGTAGAGCAACAAAATGAAGAAGCAAGAGAATCTTCATAGTTCTTGCCACTGTATGTGGATGAAGCATCAAATAAATAGGATGAAGGCATCAGATACATGCTATTCACCCCCAAATTGGTAGAAATTGTATGAAAAAGTTCAACTTGGATTCAAAGCAATGAATAACTTCGTACAATACGAAACACTCGTTATTAGGCACAAAATGGGCACAGGTAATAAAGGTAGCACATATTAGAGTTCATGGTGATTCCCAACTCATATCAAGTGCATGGAAACTACAAACCAAAGAGCCTAACCTAGATAAATATGTCGAGCCATTCGAAGAATTATTAGCTCAATTTGAACAGTTTAGTATAAAACACATTCTCAAAGAAGAAAATTATAACGACCGAAATTTCAGACAATTCGTATTTAAATATTTAAATATTGGATTTAATGTTATTAAATGATTTAATAAGATTTTTAACCCTCATTTAAATCATAACTAATATGATAAACTTGTTTTGAAAAAATGTTTACAAAAATAAACACTATGATAAAAATATCGATAATGTGATCGAAAATCGTTTTATCGATAAACAGCTTTTTTCTCAACAAAAGTTGTTCAAACTTTTTGTGCATTTCTAATTTATTATTATGGAGATAATTAGCAACTAAAAATATTTTCATTTTTGTGGCTAATTAAATGTGGATACTTGATGTAATGGAGGATATTTTGAAAATGAGCTTAAATGGAAAGTCTTAACTCTTAAAAAGTGATGAATAAAGGATATGTGACGGGAGGTTAGCCTTACATGACATGCAAGGGGGTGAGAACAGGCTTATGCCATACCATTTGAAGCTTATAAAAAGAGAGGAACACCCTTGTTGAATAATCTATAATTTAAAAAGCTTGAAATGAAGTATGAGAATTAAAAAGAGTGGAAGTGCTTAAGCACTAATCCACTAGTTCTTTTCTAACTTTTTCATGTCTTAATGAAATCATATCCAGTCTCTTCTAAACTTTGGCTATAGGTCTAAAACATCATGTGAAACATGATTAGTAAGTAAAAAAGTATGAGAAGGTGTGAGGAAGAGGGGGATCAAAGGGGGGCCATGAGCGTAGGAGGAGGAGGGGAGGTGTTGCCTTGGTTTGAAAGTGCTATAGGTTAGATCTTCAGGCTTTTGATGATAATGGGAGGTAGTTCTTTGTTCTTGTGGCTTTGTGCCTGAGTTCGCATGAATCTAAGTGAGTTATATTACTATCTTATAGGTATATATTGTGTGTGTGTATATATATGTTATGTGCAAAGTGTAAAGTTAAAGAGACATTAACTAAGTAAAGTTATAAACTTTGGACCCCTCTTGCTTTTGAAAGCAAACGACAACTTTATATTGTGTGACATCATTTCTATTACCCACTTAAATATGTGGCATGACCTTTACTTGATGTTTAATTTTTTTTACCTTGTGTGCTAAATTAAAGTAAGTCTAAAAATGTTTGAAGCGAGAATAGTCGTTATGTGTGCACTTCTAAATCCTTTGTTTTCGAGAATTTTTATAAATAGCTGGAAAGATATTCTTAAGGATTTCTTTTCATGGGTTTTAAGTAATTAAAGGTTAGTACCAAATATAAATATTTCAAGTACTGAATCCTTTATTTAAGTGGTTAAAACTACTCGCAAAGATTGTGTTTTTCAATGTGGTTTTTAACAAGGACCTTTAACAGCATTTATAAATGTTTAGTAAGTCACTTATGGTTTTAAGTGTTTAAATATGATATTTAAATTTGGTATTTTCTCTAATCTTATTAGAGACGTTTTCTAACCTATTTTGAAGTATTTTATAGTTAGTTTGAAGTTTAAATATATTTTTAATAATTATATATGTATTTTTAAAGTAAAGAGGTTTTATAATATAAAATTTGTTTTCGATCAAATCATAAATTAGTTATTTTCAGGTAATATTTTACATGGATATTTAAAACCTATCTACAAGTATTTTTAAAGTATATATAAGTTTTGAAAAAAAAAGTAATTGATTAGGCTTAACACTAAAAGCTGACGAGGTAGATTTCTCTATTTTCTGAGAGTTAAGATTGATGTCGAGTAAGGATGAAGCAAGAGCTTCAACCTACTGGGCTTTCCTCTTGAATGAGGAATAATTAAGTTGGAATGTTGAAAACATATTAATCTTGTTATTTACTTACTTTTTTAAAAGGTAATTAACTTTGATTAACGTTAACAGTTGACGAAGTAGGCCTATTTATTTCTTAGAGTTAAGATTGATGACGTGTAGGGATGGAGCAATAAAGCTCTAATCTACCGGGCTTCCCTCTTGAACGAGAAATAGTTAAGTTGGAACATCGAAAATGTGTTAATCTTGTTGTTTACTTACTTTTTTAAATGGTAATTAACTTTGCTTAATGCTTAAAGCTGACGAAGTAGGCTTCTCTATTTCTGAGAGTTAAGATTGATGTCGAGTAGGGATGAAGCAGTAGAGCTTTAATTAACTAGCTTCCCTCTTGAATGAGGAATATTTAAGTCGGGAATGTCAAAAAAGAGTTAAGTATATGTACATTGATTTGTATAAGCAATTGTTTTGATTAGATAATCGATTAGTCAACTATCGAATTTAACCTAATATAACATAAATCTTTGAAATGAATGCTTTTAGAGATAATACAAGTATGAAATGGTTTTGGGTTTGTTGTGACAACGTGTTAATAGTATTCATCTTTAACCCTTTTTATACTTATGAATGTAAATAGATCTTTAAAATGATGCTTTAAAGATAAGCATTAGTGAAACGATTTTGGGTTTGTGGTGATAATGTTTAAGTAACATTTGTCTTAAACCTTTTTGAATGGATTTGTGAAAGTACTTAAATTCTTAAAATGGTTATTTTGAAGGAAATTATAAGTAAGGAATCTTTTGAAAAAATATATAAAAAGCATAGGTTTAAAGTAAGAAATTTTGTTAATAATATATGAATATACTTATACCATTTGTGATAAGTATATGAATACTTTTGAAGTACCGAAAAGAGTACAAATGAAGAGTAGAAATGGATAAACAATGTGTTATTCAATAAAAGAAGTTTTACTAATAAAAGAGGTTTTAATTAATAAGAGATTGATTAAACAAAAAAGGGATTAGAAGTCGCTTATGTGGCTTAATCATGCTTTGTGTGACTTGATCGTGCTTTATATGTTTATTCTTTTATGGAAAATATTTAGTCGTATACTTAGCACCAAAAGATGAAGTAGGCTTGTCCATCTGTAGGAATTAAGACTGCTCTCTTTGTGTAGGGATATGAGTAATAGAGCTCTAACCTACTGGCTTCTCTCTTGATCAAGGGATAGTATGAGATGAAAATATCGAAAATGTGGTAAGTATATGAGACTTGGTTTCCATATGCAATCGTTCTCATTACAATCGAATGACTAAATTCGTCGATTCAATCTTGAAGCGAACGGGATTGGTAAGTGTTTTACTCATAGAAAACCACTTCGAGACAGAGATACATGTTCTATCTAATAGAAGTGGATCTATTCGAGGTGATGGAGTCCATGTGTGGTTTCGACATCTATTCGAGATATGGGGATCTAATTAGGGATCCATGTTTCGTTCAAGTGATATCGTGTGGAAGATGCCGAATGTAACCTGGACATCAGAAACAACTTATAACAAAGTAGAATGAAAAATCTAAGATTTTACAGTCCCACAATGAAGTATATCAACTCCATATTTAGAGTATGCTTATCGATTGTTGCGCGTGGGAGTTGATGATACTTGGTTCCATGTGGTTCGGGTTCGCTCGTTCGGGCGTGGACCGGTTGTGTTTAGCTAAAGGTACATTTTGTCTAGACATATACATCGCTTGGAGGTACTTTTTGACACTTATGCATGAGATTGGATCCGGCTCCATCGGAGAGATCTCCATGGAAAATTCATTATGCGAATATTCTTTACCGATTTGATTGTACTCCTAATATGTTCTTGAATGTAACCATTCCAGTTATTTTTCTGATTTATATTCTTCACCTAGACAATATCTAATATATCACCTTATGTAATTTTTAGATGGTGGTTCTTTTGAGAAATAACCGTTATGGCATTCCCTGTGGTCTCAAAAGTACCGTTATATGCTAGCTACATATTACTTGACTTTCTCATACCAGAGTTATGTCTGAAACGTGGTTTTTGTTTTCCTTAAATTCCTTGTGTGCTCTTCCGAGTAGTTTGAAAAAGGTAGGTTTTTGTTGGTGTTCTCTGGAGCTCGAGAAGATGAGCTAGATTTTTCATCTATTGTAATATTCCTATTTCTGCTGCATTACTATTATACAATTAGCATTTGTGAGGACATGTTATAACTGTCCAGGCTAATGATAGTACTTAGGTTTTGTAACTTCGAAATTTTCGTATCAGAGCAACTCTTTGTACTGTTCTTTTGATATCATATATTACCGTTCCGTTAGTGAAATTTTGATATTGTGTTCTATTCTTTCTTATTCTGCTTCTTCTTTCCTTTATTCCACCCTAACAATTTGTCTTTCTGGCACTTGGATGTTCGGCAAGTAAATGCCGTGAATGTATTAGTGTCGACATTCGAGGGTCAAAAAGGTGAACCGGTCCAATAAATCATTTCGATGATTCTTTAGCTAAGCTTGTAAGGGCTAAAGTTGCATAAGAAATGAAAGTAGTTCTGATGCGACATATAGCCAAACCTAGTATTTCAAGGGAAAATCAAGTTTTAATCATTGTATATGCCCAGTGTGCAAAAGACCAAACTTCAATAAACAGAATCGAACCAAATATGCCCTAAGATGAGCTAGCTATGCCAGTAGTGCAACAAGACGATGTGGAATCACAAAAATACCAAGACTGTCATTGCATGAACGTATCCCATGGCCACCCTAGCTGTTTGACATATGGGTCATTGACCTAATAGGGCCACTTCCAATGTCCAAGGGGGACAAAGTATGCAGTTTTTGCTACAGATTATTTTACAAATTGTGTAGAACCTGAGCAATTAGCAATCATGACCTCAAAGAAAATAGTAGCTTTTGTGGTCATGAATATTATTACTAAGTTTGGAATCGCTCATAAGATAATACCTAATAATGATACGTAATTTTAATGCAAGGAAATTACTGACCTTTGAGGTAAATGGCACGATAAAAAACAGTTACTTTAGTAGCTCACCCTCAAGCAAATGTGTGACGCCCCACCTCTATACCCACGCTAGCCAAGAACACTCCGGAGTAGTGCTGTCAACTAGCACGGAGAATGAGGCTGTTGAGGAGCGACCATCCATGTAATTGCTTATCACATGGTGGCTATAAATAATCTTCGGAAACAAACATAGAAATAATCATATCACAAATCAGTCACAAATATCCATATCACAAAGGCGGAAGAAGATATGAATATATAACTAACACATGAAAGTGTACATCAGAGTAGTGGTCAATAAGATCCACGATAATACAAAAGAATAGCAACACGTGCTATACAAAAGAATACAACTATGAGTCTATATCTCAAGTGTATACAACAAAAACTGCTAATCTAAACAGTTAGCCAAAAGTCAGAGTGATGAATCCCAGGGAAGAAGTCAAGCAGAAGCACCTGTAACATCTCGGTCTGACCCGAGTATTATTTAAGAAAATAATAAACGGTTCAGTCTAGCTATAAATATCAGATGACATGATATAACATAAAAGATATGGCATAAACATAAACATCCATAACGACATACCACTATAAGTATGTAAATAATGATCAACAGAAGATCAATCAATAAGAGATAATCAATATCACAAGAATCTTCTCAAAGATTCGAAGGGGGCATCATACCCTAAACTTGTACTCATAACAAGTCAATGACATAAATTCCAGAAATCAACACGAGAAATCCAGAAATCATAAAAAGGGAAAGAGGCCTATCACATGACGGTCCGAAGACCAAGGGGAGCTACCCCGCATGTGTGAATGGAATCACACAGATTGAGGTCAAGACTAACCAAAAAGCAGAAAGGTATGTGTGAATGGAGTCACACAAGTGGTGTCTAGTCTAACCTTGCAATGAAAGAGACATCGCGCAATTGCTAGTCTAATTCATAAAGCGATCATCAAGATCAACGAGAAGTGTCAATTACACTAAGCTAGTAAATATAGAATTTTAGCTTCATGTCCCATAACCACTTGCTTAACTTAAATATTTACGAACAAACTGTAAATCTTCACTAATAAAATTGTCACAAGAGGTTCAATCGAACAAGTCCAAGAATTAACCGACGAAGTGAACGCAAGCGTTTCATACCACTTGTTTTACTAAGTCGTTTAATTAGATTTCTCATCCGAGTGAGGTAAAGGCTTGTATATACTAATAGATTGGAAAACGGTTTAAGAAAAGAGCTTTGTTATTAAAAATAGAGTTGAAATTGTTTGTTAAAAGAGTTTTGATATTTACTACTAGTATTGAAACCTTTATATTATAAAGTGACAAAACACATAAGCAAGTGTAGAAACAATCAGTCACAAAGATCGCATACGGAGATGCGAATAAAATCCCAGGAAATCAGCTCAATGTTTTTCAGATAAGATCCCCTACGGAGGGGGGGTCCAGGGGGGGTGGCAACCCCCCAAGGTGGGGGTGCGGGGGCAACGCCACCGCTTACGGGGTTCGACCTGCCCGGTCAGGTCGCGGGGGTCCAGGGGGCAGCGCCCCCGGCGGGGTGCGGGGCAGCGCCCCGACCAAAACGGTACGACCTAGTGAAGATAAAATGAGGTCTAACGACCTAAGGACTCAAGGGTCTAACGACCTAACGACTCAAGGGTCATACGACCTAACGACTCAAGGGTCTAACGACCTAACGACTCAAGGGTCATACGACCTAACGACTCAAGGGTCTACGACTCAGCGACTCAAGGGTCCAACGACTCAGCGACTCAAGGGTCCAACGACTCAGCGACTCAAGGGTCCAACGACTCAGCGACTCAAGGGTCCAACGACTCAGCGACTCAAGGGTCCAACGACTCAGCGACTCAAGGGTCCAACGACTCAGCGACTCAAGGGTGAACGACTCAGCGACTCAATGGTGAACGACTCAGCGACTCAAGGGTCCAACGACTCAGCGACTCAAGGGTGAACGACTCAGCGACTCAAGTGCAGAAAATTCAACAAAACGCTAAAAATTGGAGTTTTTTGCCAATCCAATCCAAACCAAATGCCAACATGCATGCAAAAATGATAGGGAATCATTCCCAACAGTCCAATATAGTTATAGGCTAGAATTGTGAGATAAAAATCTCACCTTTGCACTAAAATTTATGAAGATGAAGCTTGAAAGCAAGGAGAAGCAATCCAAAGCTTGAATCCAATATCTTCTACTTGAATTTGGAGTTGAATGATGGAGTTGCAATTGAATTTGAGCTTGGAGTTTTAATTTCTCATTCTCTTCACCATTAATGCCAAAGCTTGAGTTAGTTAGGAAATTTATGAAGAGTGAGGAGAAGAGGGTTGGAACTTGGGCTTAATAGGCTAAACTAACCCAAAGTCCAAAGCGGGAAAAGTTAGTGAAATTTCACTAACTCCAAACCTATCGATGTTTATACTTAAAAAAGTTGTAAACGACATTTCGAACTCAATGGAAGTGGTCTCGAGTCCTAATTTGACCGTTTGCAAAAAGTAGTTTTTCGGACCAAAATCCGATTAACGATTTAATATTTAAATAAAAATATTTAAATGTAAACTCGATAAATATGCGGGTTGTTACAAAATGGCAGGTCGAAGCAGCTAATAAGACAATTAAGAAGCTAATCAAGAGAAGACTTATGAAGGGAAAATGGGCAAAAGAAGTACCCCTAATCCTCTAGATACATAGTAACTCTACTAGACCCCTTGTAGGGGTACCATGTTCTCCTTGACATATGACTATGAATCCATGCTCCCAACTGAATTACACGTTCCTTTGCACCGACGTTTATCGTATGTAACAGAGTTAGAATCGACATTTTAAAGAGATTGCATTAAACTTCATACAAGAAAGTGGGGATAAAGTATCATTTATGGCTATAGTTTATCAGTAAAGGATAGCAAAGGGTTATAATTCTAGATTCAAAGAGAGAAAATTTCATAAAGGGAACTTAATCTTGAGAGAAGTAATGACCAATACAAAGGACCCAATTGATGGTGCATTTGGACCTAACTGGAAAGACCGCCTAGTGATCGCTTGTCTAGTGGCACATACTGTCTATCAAGAACAGGTGGGAATCTCATTCCAAGAACGTGGAATTCAAAGCATCTTAGAACATACCTCGTATTGTAGTTTCTTTTGTAAAATATGTAATGTACAATGTTGGAATTATAAGGGAGTAATAAGATGATAAACTAGACATAGGGATATTAAATGTCCTGAACCAATATACAAATCTATGTGTCAATATTATATACTTGCATAATCAAAAACTAAAGTTATGAAATACATAATTTGACTCTTAATCAAAACTACAATGGATGTAGGGAAATTAGACGGTCTGAACTAGTAAAAAAAACCATGTGTATTAATAAAGAGGTTGTAAATACATTACCCGACTTCTCTGTCAAACACAATTAAATAGTATGCACAATAAATGGAACAGACCATGACAAACGCATATCAAAATAGAAATTCTAAATGCAAGTTTTATAAAAATATGAACTGAGCATACTTAATGTCACATTCAAAGCTAAGACTGTGGAGAAAAGATAAAAGAAAAGAACATAAACAGTACAAAGCTCAAGCAAGGATACAAAATGGAGGTTTGAGTAAAGCTATTAAGGTTAAAATACAATCGTAATTTTTACTTAGTTTATTTACAAGTCCCTCACAAAGTATCTCGCATACATATTTGTACAAAGTGATGAACACTCTAAATCTTACGCATCCCATGCACTCAATTGCAATATAAGTCCTCACCAGACTCAGAATCTTCCACGATCATCATCCTTTTCCTTCTATGAGAGAGGTGAACTATGGGGATAAGACATTATCCAAATGTTCCTTCCTTAAGCCAACGGGGGAATCGGGTAAATAAGTTATAACCATCGAGGAAGATCGAGATCCATCAACAAACGGGGGCCATGAATCATAGTTGACACTGGCCTAACATTACCCACGCCCCACTCTGTGGGAACAACTAGTGTAGTTGTACAATAAACTCAAATCAAGCTTAAGCAAAAAATGGTTAAAATGTCAAATGCGCTCAATACCACTATGGTACCCATAATCTGCATGACTTTCTCTTGATGAAACCTCTCAACTAAGGTGGTATGAGCAGAACCAGAAGCTTCATGTGAAGAGGCCCCAAGACATGTAGTAGCTAAAGATAAAGACTGTGCTAGTGGAGTAAAGTAGGAAACTGGGCCTTAAAGTTTATTTTTACATTGAATAGACAATCATCGCACCCGATCTAGATCGTCCAAAACTTCCACCATTGTTTTCTTAGTCTTTTTGGAAAAGGCACCAAGTGACTTATACACAATAGAACATGTATGTTCTTTTCCTCCTCCTTCGAACCTTTCTGATATTATTTTCAAACATAGTCTTCGATCCATTAAACTTAAATTTATAGTAGTCTAGCACATCTTTCTTCATTCAGAGGAAACCTCAATATCCAAGCTAGGAGGAGGTGCAAGAACTATGTTAGGTTTAGATAGCCTAGGAGAAGCTAGTCTGGAAGGAAGATTTTCTCATTTGTCAAGTTGTTTGGCCAATTGAAGGGACAACTCACTTATTATGCTATTGAACTGCTTAATTTTGCTCTCGTGAGTTGCGACATAGATTCCTCCTACTTCTTTCAAAATTTTCTATAAATCAACTATGCATGTCTGCTTTATTCTCAATTCCTTCTATAGTTCCTTTATCCTTCTCTTTGCGTTGGCCAAATTTTTGCGCTATGTAGTTATGCAATTGTGTTGATGAAGCAAAAATCGCTTAGCCTCTTGAAGCATAAGTGATACGTGTTGAATTTTGGCGACACTATATGGGGATTTGTAGAGGTCGGAAGTAGCTTCGTAACGGAGGAAACGGTTCGCAAATCGGAGTTCGGAGGTGGAAGTTATAAGAGAAAAGGTGAAGAAGGCAAAGTTGGGACAGAACCCATTTTCAGACGTCTGACCCATTTTTCAGACGTCTGATTTGGGACAAAAGTGCTTCCAGAGCACTCTGTCAGACGTCTGACCAAATGGGTCAGACGTCTAAACTGGAGCAAAGGCGCTCCAGTGAGTTAGGCCAGACGTCTAACCTTCTGGTCAGACGTCTGAAACGGCTTTCGTCTGTTTTCTCTCACACGGACTTGGGTGAAAATTTATGATATCTGCAGGGGCAATGTTGGAATATTGCCTAGGGTTTCTATTATCCTATATAAGCTAGCCTCAGGTTTCAGATCTGTACGCGTGCAAGCAACCGCAAGAGATTAGCCTCCAAAAAATTAGGGTTTATCAAAACCTAATTTTCTTCAATTCTCTTCCCCACAAATTCAATTCTAATTAGAATTTGATCATCGTATTCAATCTCTTGTACTCTTATCATCAATATTAATAAAAGCTCTCTCTTAAAGCGGATGTACACTAACACAACGTTAGTGGAAGCACTATAAATCGCTATGTGATTTATTTTTCGTTATTGCTTTGATTTCTATGTTGCTTGTTTAGGATTGTGATTGCTTTTGGATAGATTGAGAATGGAATTGAGTTGTTGACTGGTTGTTTTTACACTTCTTACCACGATTCCGTCTTCCGTTGTGCTTGTGGAGTTTCGATTTGAGTGGTCTCGTGTTGGAATCTCGCACCAATATTTGATGGTCAGACGTCTGAACTGGAGCGAAGGCACTCCAGTGAGTTAGCTCAGACGTCTGAAACGGCTTTCGTCTATTTTCTCTCATACGGACTTGGGTGAAAATTTGTGATATCTGTAGGGGCAATTTTGGAATATTGCCTAGGGTTTCTATTCTCCTATATAAGCTAGCCTCAGGTTTCAAATCTGTACACGTGCAAGTAACTGCAAGAGATTAGCCTCCACCAAATTAGGGTTTATCAAAACCTAATTTTCTTCAATTCTCTTCTCCACAAATTCAATTCTAACTAGAATTTGATCATTGTATTCAATCTCTTGTACTCTTCTCATCGATATTAATAAAAGCTCTCTCTTAATTTGGATGTACACTAACACAACGTTAGTGGAAGCACTATAAATCGCTGTGTGATTTATTTTTCTTTATTGCTTTGATTTCTATATTGCTTGTTTGGGATTGTGATTGCTTTTGGATAGATTGAGATTGGAATTGAGTTGTTGATTGGTTGTTTTTACACTTCTTACCACGATTCCGTCTTCCGCTGTGCATGTGGGGTTTCGATTTGAGTGGTCTCGTGTTGGAATCTCGCACCAACATTTGCTATCGAACTTTCCAACCGGCAATGCCTTAGTAAACATATCTACCGCGTTATCCTTTGTGCGCACTTTCCAAAGATATACTTGCTTATCTTCATCCATGGCTACGAGAAATGACTCTCTCACCTCAATATGTTTAGTCCGTGAGCTAAACGCCAAATTCTCTGCCAAGTGAATAGCACTCTGGCTATCACATCAAACATCAATACTATCATGCCCGAATCCCAAGTCACATAAAAATCGCTTCAAATAGAGTGCCTCTTTTTCCGCCTCCACTGCGGCTATCAACTCCGCCTCCGTAGTGGATAAAGCAACTACGGTCTGCAGATCTCCAACCTATGGTTGTACCCCCAAGTGTGAAGACATATCCGAAAGTTGACTTTCTTCGATCCATATCACCGGCGTAGTCTGAATCACAATAACCAACCAACTTGCAATCCATCGCCTTTCTACCGCCAAAAACAAGACCATGAGATGATGTGCCTCTAAGGTATCTCAATATAAGCTTCACAGCTTTCCAATGCGATTTTCCCGGATTAACCATGTATCGACTATCCATCCCGACGGCATTTGCAATATCGGGCCTTGTACACACCATAGCATACATTAGACTTCCAACCACACTAGCATATGGCACCTTTGCCATATATATCTTGTCTTCCTCCAAGATAGGTGATCCTTTACTCGAAAGCTTCGTATGCAAAGGTAAAGGTGTATTTGACGCCTTTGCATTCTCCATGCTAAACCGGCAAAGCACTTTCTCAATGTACTCCTTTTGAGTTAGTTTCAACTCAAAATGCTTTCGTTCCCTTACAATTTCCATGCCCAACATCCTTCTTGCTTCTCCAAGATCCTTCAATTCGAACTCCGATTTAAAATGAGTTTTAGATTGTTGATTTCATTCTTATCCTTAGAAGCAATGAGCATGTTGTCCACATACAAGAGTAAATACACCCAACAATCATTTTTCAACTTCTTGAAATAAACACAAGCATCTTTGATGCTTCTCTTAAAACCATTTTCAAGCATGAAATGATCAAACCTCTTGTACCATTGTCTAGCTGATTGCTTTAAACCATATAGCGATTTCCTCAACTTGCAAACCAAATTTGACTTACCATCCACAACAAAACCTTCCGGTTGCTCCATGTAGATGTCTTCATCCAAGTCCCAATGCAAGAAGGCGGTCTTCACATCAAGTTGCTCCAACTCCAAGTCGTGAATAGAAACAATAGCAAGTAATATCCGGATAGAAGTATGGCGCACAACCGGTGCGACTATCTCATCATACTCCTTTCCCTTCCTTTGTCAAAACCCCTTAGCCACTAGCCTAGCTTTGTATCTTCCATCGCCCTTCACCTTGTATATCCATCTGCACCCAATAGCATGGTTTCCTTTAGGAAGTGGAACCAAATCCCAAGTTTGATTCTTCAACAACGATTGCATCTCTTCCTCCATGGCACAAATCCATTTCGAGTTGTCACTCGACTTCACGACATCATCAAGGTCCATCGGCTCATCTTGGACTACATTAAGAGCATAGTCCAAATTATCACAAAAGCTAAGATAGTTCCAATCATCATATCTTTCAGGTGGTCTTATAGTACGACGACCAACCCGAGTAGCAATACCATCACCCAAACTCCCTTCTACTCCATCTTGAACCGAATATTCTCTAGAATCATGTACATCACCAACACTACTAGAGGCACCCTATGGACTATGTGATGTAACATCAACCGCTACTTCGTCACAAGCATCTCCTACTGCTCTACTTTCTCTACTCCTTGGATAAAATGTGGAGATAATTTCCTTCTCCTTTGATTCATCATGAACCAAATCCGAAACATCCGATGAGCTCACATTCTCCTTAAACATCGCCGACTCATCAAAAGTAACATGACGAGAATTTACCACCTTCTTCGTTTCTGGATTCAAAATCTGATAGCCTTTTACACCTTCCATATAGCCAAGAAAAATCCCCTTGAAAGCTCTTGGTTCAAGCTTATCATTTCCCGGATCATGCACATAAACCGGATTGCCAAACACATGAAGATAACTCAAGTCAATGCTCTTTCCCTTCCACACTTCCTCCGGAATTTTGTTAACAATAGCTGAGCACGGAATTTGATTAATAATGTGCACTGCGGTTGACAAAGCTTCAGCCCAAAATCCCTTCGCCAAACCCGATGTCAATCTTAAGCATTGAGCTTTCTCAAGTAGAGTACGGTTCATTCTCTCCGCAACGCCATTTGATTGCGGATCTCCAGGTATAGTAAAATGCCTCCGAATACCATGATGCTTGCAGTACTCCAAAAATTCTCCGGAAACATACTCTTCGCCATTGTCAGATCTTAGAACCTTCAAAGATTTTCCACTCTCATTCTCAATAAGAGCTTTCCATGCTTTGAACTTTGCAAACGCCTCCGACTTGGCCTTCATTACATATACCCAAACTTTCTGAGAAAAGTCATCTATAAAAGAAATATAATAGCGATCTCCACCTAAAAAAGCTACAGATGTCGGTCCCCAAACATCCGTGTGAACATACTCAAGAACCCTTCTAAAATCATGCTTTCCCTCACCGAATGAAACTTTAGTTTGCTTCCCTCTAACGCATTCTTCGCAAAACTCTAACTTGTTGAAACTTTCTCCATCGATCATCTCTCTCTTCCGAAGAACATCTAAACTCCTCTTCGATACATGACCTAACCTCAAATGCCACAACCTAGTCGCATCCGAGCCACGAGAACTATCAACTCCTATACAAGTTTCACCTTCTACAGTCACTCCTTGAAGCAAATAAATACCATGAGTCCTTGCACCCTTCATCACCACAAGTGCCCCCTTCGAAACCCGCAAGCTATCACTCTCAATAGTGATCTTACAACGTAAAGAAACCAGCTGCCCCAAAGAGATAAGAGACTTCCTAAGTCCCGGAACATAGAGCACATTAGTGAGAGCACGAACCACTCCGTCAAACATCCGAATTTGCATGGAACCAATGCCTTTCGACTTGCAAATAGCACCATTTTCCATAACAATTGAATTTCCTTCTTTGTCGATGTAAAAAGAAAAACAATTTCTACTTGGCGTCATATGATAAGACGCTCCAGAATCGAGCACCCAATCTCTACTCAATCCATCACCTAACTCCTTCATTTGATCCTGCAACTTCTCGCTAAGAAGACCCATCTTGACATCATCAAGAGTCAATGTATCCCGGCTATAGATCAAACTGTTTGAGAAACCTGTATAGCGATCTGGCAACGAACACAACAATATCATCGCCTTTTGCTCTTTCTCAATCTTCAAATCTACCACCTTCATCTTCATTAGCAAATCATCAAAAGTATTTAAGTGCGCCTTCAGCGAAGTACCCTCCTTCATCTTATAGGTGAAGAATGTTCATAATAAGATCAAACGATTTGTCAAGGACTTCTTCATATACAATTCCTCCAACTTGTCCCAAATACCCATAGCAGTTGTCTCATCACTAATTCAGAGATAACATTCTCTCCCATAGCAAGTTGAAGTGTAGTGAATGAACACTCTTCCATTTCCTCTCTCTCAACATCTGAGATATCCGTTGGCAATAAATGTGTGTCAAACACTACCCAATGCACTCGATTCCTCCTTAGAACCGCTTTCAAATGGTGTTAAGGAGAGAATGAATCGTACTCTACTTGAGAAAGCTCGATGCTTGAGATTGACAACGGGTTTGGCGAAGGGATTTTGAGCTGAAGCTTTGTCAACCGCCATGCACATTATCAATCGAATTCCGTGCTCAGCTATTGGTAACAAAATTTCGGAGGAAGTGTGGAAGGAAAAGAGCATTGACTTGAGTTATCTTCGTATGTTTGGCAGTCCGGTTTATGTGCATGATCCGGGACATGATAAGCTTGAACCAAGAGCTTTCAAGGGGATTTTGGTTGGCTACACGGACGGTGTAAATAGCTATCGGATTTGGAATCCAGAAATGAAGAAGGTGGTAAATTCTCGTCATGTTACTTTTGATGAGTCAGCGATGTTTAAGGAGAATGTGAGCTCATCGGATGTTTTGGATTTGGTTCATGATGAATCAAAGGAGAAGGAAATTATCTCCATATTTTGTCCAAGGAGTAGAGAAAGTAGAGTAGTAGGAGATGCTTGTAAGGAAGTAGCGGTTGATGTTACATCACATAGTCCACAGGGTGCCTCTAGTAGTGTTGGTGATGTACATGATTCAAGAGAAGATTCGGTTCAAAGTGGAGCCAAAGGGAGTTTGGGTGATGGTATTGCTACTCGGGTTGGTCGTCGTACTATAAGACCACCCGAAAGATATGGTGATTGGAATTATCTTAGCTTTTGTGATAATTTGGACTATGCTCTTCATGTAGTCCAAGATGAGCCGATGGACCATGGTGATGTCGTGAAGTCGAGTGACAGCTCGAAATGGATTTGTGCCATGGAGGAAGAGATGCAATCATTGTTGAAGAATCAAACTTGGGATTTGGTTCCACTTCCTAAAGGAAACCGTGCTATTGGGTGCAAATGGATATAAAAGGTGAAGGGCGATGGAAGATACAAAGCTAGGCTAGTGGCTAAGGGGTTTGCACAAAGGAAGGGAAAGGAGTATGATGAGATAGTCGCACCGGTTGTGCGCTATACTTCTATCCGGATATTACTTGCTATTGTTTCTATTCATGACTTGGAGTTGGAGCAACTTGATGTGAAGACCGCCTTCTTGCATTGGGACTTGGATGAAGACATCTACATGGAGCAATCGGAAGGTTTTGTTGTGGATAGTAAGTCAAATTTGGTTTGCAAGTTGAGGAAATCGCTATATGGTTTAAAGCAATCACCTAGACAATGGTACAAGAGGTTTGATCATTTCATGCTTGAAAATGGTTTTGAGAGAAGCATCAAAGATGCTTGTGTTTATTTCAAGAAGTTGAAAAATGATTGTTGGGTGTATTTACTCTTGTATGTAGACAACATGCTCATTGCTTCTAAGGATAAGAATGAAATCAACAATCTAAAACTCAGTTTGAAATCGGAGTTCGAATTGAAGGATCTTGGAGAAGCAAGAAGGTTGGGCATGGAAATTGTAAGGGATCGAAACCATTTTGCGTTGAAACTAACTCAAAAGGAGTACATTGAGAAAGTGCTTTGCCGGTTTAGCATGGAGAATGCAAAGGCGTCAAATACACCTTTACCTTTGCATACGAAGCTTTCGAGTAAAGGATCACCTATCTTGGAGGAAGACAAGACATATATGGCAAAGGTGCCATATGCTAGTGCGGTTGGAAGTCTAATGTATGCTATGGTGTGTACAAGGCGCGATATTGCAAATGCCCTCGGGATGGTTAGTCGATACATGGCTAATCCGGGAAAATCGCATTGGAAAGCTGTGAAGCTTATATTGAGATACCTTAGAGGCACATCATCTCATGGTCTTGTTTTTGGCGGTAGAAAGGCGATGGATTGCAAGTTGGTTGGTTATTGTGATTCAGACTACGTCGGTGATAGGGATCGAAGAAAGTCAACTTTCGGATATGTCTTTACACTTGGAGGTACAGGCATAAGTTGGAGATCTAGATTGCAGACCGTAGTTTCTTTTCCACTACGGAGGCGGAGTTGATAGCCGCAGTGGAGGCGGCAAAAGAGGCACTTTATTTGAAGCGATTATTATGTGACTTGGGATTCGGGCATGATAATATTGATGTTCGATGTGATAGCCATGGTGCTATTCACTTGGCAGGGAATTTGGCATTTAGCTCATGGACTAAACATATTGAGGTGAGAGAGTCATTTCTAGTAGTCATGGATGAAGATAAGAAAGTATCTCTTTGGAAAGTGCACACAAAGGATAACGCAACGGATATGTTTACTAAGGCATTGCCGGTTGGAAAGTTTGAGCATTGCTCGAACTTGATTCACTTGGAGAAGTGCTAGGTGCCATGGGGTGGCACGGTTAAGGGAGGAGCTTGGTAGTAGATGAGGAAGAGTATCGGTGAGAGATTGAAGTTCTATCTTCTCAATAAGTGCTAGTCTTTGGTAGGATAGCTTAGGATTTGGATGTTTTTCAACTTTTCATTAGCGAATGGGGGCTTTGCCTGAGCTCTTGGTGGAGTGCAATGGGTGGTGGCTTTGCTGGAACTCATTGGGAAATCATTCATGTTTGGTTCAAGGTAGAAGAGTTGATAGTTGGCGCTATCGGTTTTTCGTTGATGGTATGGTACCATTGGAATTGAAGATAGATATAGTGTCGAGGTGGAGTGTTGAATTTTGGTGACACTATATGTGGATTTGTAGAGGTCGGAGGTTGCTTCGTAACGGAGGAAACGGTTCGCAAATCGGAGTTCGGAGGTGGAAGTTATAAGAGAAAAGGTGAAGAAGATGAAGTTGGGATAGAACCCATTTTCAGACGTCTGACCCATTTTTCAGACGTCTGATTTGGGACAAAAGTGCTTTCAGAGCACTTTGTCAGATGTCTGACCGAATGGGTCAGACGTCTGAAATGGAGCAAAGGCGCTCCAGTGAGTTAGGCCAGACGTCTAACCATCTGGTCAGACGTCTGAAAAAGCTTTCGTCTGTTTTCTCTCACACGGACTTGGGTGAAAATTTGTGATATCTGCACGGGCAATTTTAGAATATTGCCTAGGGATTCTATTCTCCTATATAAGCTAGCCTCAGGTTTCATATCTGTACGCGTGCAAGCAACCGCAAGAGATTAGCCTCCACCAAATTAGGGTTTATCAAAACCTAATTTTCTTCAATTCTCTTCTCTACAAATTCAATTCTAATTAGAATTTGACCATTGTATTCAATCTCTTGTACTCTTCTCATAAAAGCCTCTCTTAAAGTGGATGTACACTAACACAACGTTAGTGGAACCACTATAAATCACTGTGTGATTTATTTTTCGTTATTGCTTTGATTTCTATATTGCTTGTTTGGGATTGTGATTGCTTTTGGATAGATTGAGACTGGAATTGAGTTGTTGATTGGTTGTTTTTACACTTCTTACCACGATTCCGCCTTCCGTTGTGCTTGTGGGGTTTCGATTTGAGTGGTCTCGTGCTAGAATCTCGCACCAACGATACGTTCCCAAGGTTGAGAGCATTCTTTCCTTCTCAAATTCAATACTGATAGGATCATCATTAGCGGATTTCAATTCACCACTCATACCTTCATGTAACTCAGTACTGCTAGCCAGAGCTTGGTAAGCCATCGTTGGGTTGAGTGGGAGTTAAGAAGCATCGGAAGGCTCTCCATATTCAAGAAATAATCCAACGATGCCTTATGTGAAGGAATAAAAATGTCCTAAAGAGTAAAAGACCAAACAATGATAAAAAATGCTATGTAAAGTTGATAATGCATTGAACAAACAAAAATAATTTTATTAAAGGAACAACAATATAATACAGAACACACTTTTTACATTTTTCCTACCTACGACTGTGCTTATTCTTAAACAGTTACTGGTGGGGATGATATAAGGAACGTGATTCATTTCCTAAGGTAGGACACTGCATGTACAATACAAGATCACCACATTCTTCTTTCTCCTGAACCACTTGTGTTATCTTAGCTAGAAGCCCTTGGTTTCCTCCTTCAGCTGCGCAAATGTTTCATTAAGTTCCTTCCCTCTTATAAATCACGACAGTATTTATTTTAAGTTTCTCTTTAGTGTGCGCCTCTAAGAAGTTAACAGTTTTGCTTAAGTGTTCAATAAAAATGTATTCTTTATGCGACAATGAGGAGGGGTGCTTATTAAGATCTATTTTTTTAGCTATATATACACTCGCATAAGTGCATAGAAATTTTGTTACATGTAATCAACAAATAACAAGGATGAAATAAAATAGCAAAGAACTAAAGTAAATGCATATAAATATGGATGCGTTTTAATTTTATTTAAAGAATTTCAAGCCTCCCCTCTCAAAATAACAAGTGAAAACATGAAAATTGTCTAGATTCAATACACATACCATACAAGACCCTAGAAGATAACTAAAAACTAGTCTAAAATTTAAGAAGTTACTTTGTTTGGTATGGAGCCATCTACTGTAGTTTTGGGAACATGTGCAGAACCCCAAGGGGGCATAGAATAATGACCTGCTCTAGGATGGAGTCATTCAGGATGCCATGTGCAAGCAATGATGGGGAAGTATGGTCCTTTCGAGATCCGTGGCCCACTCAACGGGGACAACAGTCCAAGCATATTTTGATTGCATCCACCAGAAAGTCCAAGTTTTAAATGAAGATGATGGTGTCTACATAGAAAATTATGTTTGCGCAACAAGATTTCAATAAAGGGATGGGAATCCTTTTAAACATCATCGTTAAGCGCCAACGCAATCCCTCTTCACACACTGAATAGATCCGTTCGTTATTGCAAAATAGGGACGATCGACTAAAGAAAAAGAGAAATATAAGTCAGCGTAGAAAAAAACATGAATGAAGAAATGAAACCTTTTTGGTAGGAAAAGTAGAAAAATTAGTGCGTCCGTCTCTAGGTCTTGTAAGGGAAATGGAAAAATAATATTTTGTGTCTTGGGCATAACGAAACTCATCGCAGACCAAGGAACCACTCTTGTAGGCGGAGTAAAGAAAAACAAGCTCACGAAAAATAAGCGGGAGAATCAAGATGTCCAACAGAAACTATATATATGCAGGTTAGGAAGAAATATGAGATAGGGGCAAATTGTATGGCAGAAATTCTCATGGTATCTGGTCATTCTTCAATAAGAGGATGAAAGGGCATATACAAATAACATCAATGTGCTTTATGGTCAAAAATGTTACCTTGTAAGGGCAATGCCCAGAAGGGGTATGAATCCTAAAATTATGACTAATGATTCCAAAATGAGTTGAAACAGATTGGGCTTGGCCCTCAACACATATAGCCGAAGTTAAGTCAAGGAAAAAAAGAAGATTCTTGGCAGGAGGTGCATGATAGTCGACATCCATAATGAACTAAAAAGGAAATGGGTATACTACAACCAATCAAAATGAACAATAATAGTAAAGAGAAGAGAAGAATAAATACATCGATGATTCGCTAAACTTGTAAAATAATAAATCATTTAAATCAACATAAGCATTTGGTCGAACAACTTTAAGGGGCGCGCGCGCGCACACACACACACATATATATAAGAAACTAAAAAAACATCTTTCTTTTACTCACAATTAGTATCGATGGTAGATCTGGACCAAAAGCCAATTAGAGAAAGATGCAACAATTCGAATAAAATTCAGGAACAAGTAAAGGAGAAGAAAAGATAAGGAGAAAAATATGTACAACATTGCTGAAGGGATCTCGACCTTAGAATTCAAACAACACCCATTTTTGCAAAACTAGATGTGAAATGATTAGTCTCCACTATTTAGTGCAGACTTGAGGGGCAAATGTTACACCCATTTTTGCACCCGTGGTATGTTGAGCACACGTTCAAATGCATGAAATCAATGGATCGCACAAGACAATAAGGGAATATAATAGACCGCGTCTATGTTAAAATGGAACTGCACACATTTACAACATGCGAAGCTCTTAAAAAATTCCTCGCTGGAACTGCACGGCCTACGATTTATGCACAACTATCAGTGCAACATCGATTTTGAAGTAAACGCATAACAAATAATAAAACAGCCCAACAAAAATTGCATCGTTGCAGCAAAAGGTCGACATGACTCAAATTATACCATCTAAATTGTAGAGTCATCCCTTGCGAACTGCTTGAATACCCATAAGCCAAATTGTGCCACCAAACTTGATCCAAACCGCACCACCATGGTTAAAATGAACCGCACCACCATAACCAAAGCAGGAATAAGGCATAGCATTCAATAGGCACACCTTATAAGATATCATGGTCATAGATTTCACATGTATCAAATCAGGACAAATTAACTTCACAATGGGAAACCAAAAGGGCTCGACAAGGACAAGCTCCACCACAATAGCTAGACAAGCTGCGTCATCGCAATAATGGAGGCAAAATTCTTTATAACCATGGCTAAGTCAAAAAGCACGACTAGATCCCATGTGAATGGTGTGGCCACATACGTATTGTGATGCCACAATTGAAACAAGTCATGCCACCATTTCCGAAACAATGACACATAGCAACATTTGTTAACTATGTTCTTATAAAACTGACATGAAGCATGGCAAAGGAAAACATACGTGAAGCAAGTTCATCTCCAATGCCTACATATTGTGCTAATACCAGCTGAACAAAGGACTACAACCACGTTCTTAAGTACATCATTTCAAAATTCAAAGTTGTCGCCAAAGGACAATTATCCTACATAAAGCCAAATTTTCCCGCCTATAGTAAATTCTTTCTCTTGTATCCATGTCAACAATTCATGCACATTTAACAAAGCTTGCAGATGAAGAACACATGGCAAGATTTAACAGTGGAGGAAAGATATGAGGATATGATGTTGGCAATTCATGTGATGTCATATTTACTATACAAAGGAAGGTATTGTAGAAGAAAAAGGATTGAATCTTTATTTTGCTATTTCATAATTATGTAAGCATTCAACACCGTAATTACTTCAAATTTAAGTTGGTATTGTGAGAATGAAAAATCTCATTAATAGGTCCGTACACCTCTAGCTTAAATATTCTCCCCGGCTTAGCCACCTCTGCCTTAATAGGCAAGCCGAGGTACGGCGTTTTGTTTCTAAAAGGCATCGGCATTGTTATGAGGTGGATACTTGGTATATAAGCACATCTTCTAATGTTTTTCCAACGATGTGGGACTATAGCCTCTTCATAAAACCCCAAGCACACAGGTTCGACTTCCCCTAAAGCATTAATTTTACATTAGTCTCCGTGGGATCCAAAAGCGCCAAAGTTCGAATTCCGAGAAGGGCACTATTTTGAGAGGTGTTACAATGCATATCTCTATAAGTTTAAAATACAATGGATTATCACTCTTTGTGCCAAAAGTTCGATAACATAATTCAATATCACGATCGCAATAATCACAGATCGTTACAAACATCATTTTATAAATTGTTTTCCAATACTAGACCATCACGAAAATATACATTTAGGCATCAGCCTCTCACAACCGACTACTAGATTTAAATTAAATTCATGTTATAGTCAAATCTCAAAATAACATTACAAATCAATGGAAAATTTCACAAGCATAAACTTAGACACTATATCTCCAATCTAGACATCACTAACCATTAATCCTGAATATAATGCACGATTGAGATGTTTTGGGTGAAAATTGCCCATCGATTTCAACCTTTGATTCAACATCGAGAGCCACCACCATTGATTTAAATATATTTTATCCTAGTTCTACACGCTGTTCCACTCCTTTGCTAGCTATCACTATTGTTTTCTTCTTTGAACGCAATCTTGTGCTTTATGGCCTCCTTCACTTCGTCATTTTCACATTTGGTTAACGTTTGAATTCGAATACTTTCAAACCCTATAAAATGCAAGTAATATGTATTTATAGT
Organism: Allium cepa; assembly: GCA_030765085.1. Classification (NCBI taxonomy): domain Eukaryota; kingdom Viridiplantae; phylum Streptophyta; class Magnoliopsida; order Asparagales; family Amaryllidaceae; genus Allium; species Allium cepa. The sequence goes on along the minus strand of CM060940.1, from coordinate 130,546,531 downwards.
ATTTATTGCTCCATGCCTTAATTCGAAAATTAGCTTTCCTACCTATTATTTTGTCCCCCCCCCCCCCCCCACAACTAAATGAATAATAAATCTGGTTTCAACTACTAAGTTCAACTATCTCCATTGCTGCCCCATTTAAGCTACAATCCAATGGTTTTCGGTCCATTATTTCATCTCTACTCAGTCCATTATGTTTTCAAAGTCTTTTCTCAAGCTCATGTCACTTTCAGACAACCATTATCATACATCAACTTCGTACAAGAACAATCCTTTGGCGAAGTTCATGCAAATGATGTTATGTTTCACATATACATAGGAAAAGTTGCTTGCAAGTACCATGTTCCTCAAGATCCTCTAGCATATTTTAACACCAAACTGTATGCCAACTTTCTCAGTGGTCTTTAGTTAGATTTGGGATTGTCTAGCTTCACCTCCGCGATACAAAGGCGACCAATGAAAGCAGCTTTATTATCCAAAATTAGACGTAGACCTAGTCCCCGTCAACCCAAATAATAGCCATTTGACAATCTGATTTTGGACGAGTTCAAAGAAACCGTTAATTGGTGTATGAGAATTCAAATATCAAATGATAATTATAAAGATTAAGAAATTTCTTATACTAACTTGAACCGGCTACTAAATTTTAATTTATACGTGTTACAAGGAATAATGACGAAGTTGGAGGTTTGTTGAAGTTTGGCATACGATCGATTTTTTCGGCCTATTTAATATAACATTTTCTATTTTATTCTTAAAAATTACAATATCCATGTTTCATTTTTCAGCTTTATTTACTGTTCACATTAACTGGTAATTCAAATTAATTTGAATTTAAACAATAACATTAGTTTAAAATTATTTGAATTAAGCAACAACCTTTGTAACGACTCGGTATTTCGAACTATTCGCATCCGTACATGTCGGACTTGAATTGCTTAAAAAAACAGATTGTTAATTTATATTTGGCAAAACTCAGCATATACAGTAAATAAATCAATCACAAAATCACAGACACGGAGTAATATAATAATAAGCAGCGGAATAGATAAATAGTGGTTCATGAAGGTACTATATAAACATCAGAGTTTGAAATAAAATACAACAGAATATCTCAAATACAATGTAGTCTCGAATACAAAAGTAGCTGACAAGACTGAACGGAAATCACTGGAAAGAACCGAAACAACTAAAAGCTGAAAAGATACAGACGGATCTCCAAGTGAAGCTCCAACTCCAAAAATGAGTCTCAAATGTTGTGGCACTCAGTCTGACCCGAGCGTAAAGCAAAACACAAAACACTCGAGTCGGGATTGACATTCTTATACTAATAAATTCAACTCAAGTGAAATGTCAACTGAAATACAAGTAACTTAAAGGATGTTTGGGATTTCCACCCTCTAAGGATCCTTGGAACTATCTACTAATATACGCTATTATAATATGTCCATAGTAAAGTAAAAATATTAAAATAGCGTTAAGGCGTTACCCATATCTTATATTCCCATAGTCTATACAGTACCGTAACTCCCCCTGTAAACTGGAGGGCTATCAGAGAGCACTCCATAGGTATGGTAAAAAAACAAACTCGTAGAAGGCGCGATAGGGCATGCCATAAGGCACTTGAGGCAATGCTAGGATAGATATACCGTTTGCGGATCCGGACTGGTGGTAACGCATAGCAGCTACTACCGTCCATCTCATGACACACTCCCAAATCAAAGGTGCACCCAATCAAATCACGAAAGCAATAAAATGGTATCGAAGAAATGTCTCCGATAGGAGGAATGACCTCACTTGGCCCGGCATGACTCCTGTTTTAGCCGCATCAAGCTGACTCATGGGAGTTGGGGCTATGTAAATACCATATAGAATCATCACCAAACCATCCTACTTCATTTTGGAATCTCCACCACATAAACAGTTGTCAAAGTGGTTTTCGGTATTTGGCAGAGAGTATAACAATATCCGATCCCGATCTCTTTAACAACCAAAAGTCTTATTTCACACCATGGTCATTTCATTTCAAATAATTCTTACTTCATATCAAAATATCATATTCATTTCAAAACCATATCAATTCGATATCATTATTCACTTTAAATAATATTCATTTCCAGAACCGTAACACTTTCAAATTTATAGCACTTTCCGAAATCATAATACCTTTGAAATCATAACATTTATAAAACCATAACACTTTGAAATCATAATACTTTGAAATCATAACACTTTCCACCTAACAGTTTAGATGTTGGAAATAATATATATACTAAAATAGTTAAAATATTCTATATATATTAAAAATACTTATACAATAAAAATAATTTCCTCCAATTTCACAAATGTATTCAAATCAGCTTAAATTCCAAAGTTCAATTTAAATTAGTCCAAGTTTAACCATTTCAAATTTAAAGTTCAAAGATTCAAGTTTATATATATTCAAACATTTACAATATAAATTTCGTTTCTATTTCAACATTTAACTTTAAATTTATTCAGATTGGAAATTATTCCTTCAACCATTTTTATAACAATTTGTTTAAATCCAATTTATATATTTAAATCAATGTTAAACATTCAATCTCAATTTTATTTAAAGTTAAGAATATTCATTAAATCACCTTCTATCAAATCAAGTTATAAATCATATCTTCCCAAAATCTCAAAAATCAATAAGTTTAAACTAATTCTTATTTAAATTCATTTATTAACCAATTTGAATTCCAAGCCAACATTAGTTTATCTTCCCAACCTTTATTATTAATGTAGGATCGATTTCACCCTAGAGGAGGGGTGAATAGGGTGATGCTATCAATTATAAAAATTAATTGTGGAAGCTTATAAAATTATTTCAGCACAGATCACAGAATAATAGCAGCACAGACAATAGCAGAATAATAAATGCAGAAATAGAACGACAAAGAATTTCCCCAGCTTCGGCAAAACCCTGCCTACGTGCTGCCCCCAAGGTTTCTACTAGAAATTAAGTATTCACAAGCTTACACACGTAAAATCGCGACACCCGCTACTGACTAACCTAACTCTACACTCAAAACCCTGCCACAACTCAGCCACTGAGTTGCAAATTCTCAAACTACGCCACGTAGTTTGTCCCCTAGTCACACGACTAGAAATTACAACGGTTTAAAGGCAAAATAAAAATTAAAAACAAATTAAAATAACCCTAATTAAAAATTAAAAAGCCCTTTATAATAACAAAAGGAAAACTCTTAAAAAAAGGGAAGAGGTCGGCCCCTTTTATATTTTGACCCGATCCTCTTTGCTTCGTTCCTTTGTGAAAATGGTGGCTCGATTCTCCGTTCCAAAATTAGGGCTTTTTGAAGCTGCGCCTTTTTGTTAATCGATACAGTGGTTATTCGCGTGTGCTTCGTTCTCGTTTGTTCGCTCTTGGCTGCTTCAATGATTGAGTTCGATTCGATAATTTCGGTATACGTTTCCTTTGCTTTGCTGGTTTTAATGCTTGAACTCAATTTTGGTTCGAGTGAATGATTATTCTTTGTTGCTTTTACTCGATCATTTGCCGATGATGATTTTGGGGTCTATATATGAATTCGCTCTCCTAGAATTTCATTCATCTGATTTTTTCAATATTATCCTTTCGGTAGTTTGATCATTGCTTGGATGCTTGAGATTTCACCAATTTATTCAAATTCGTATATTTTGATACTTGCTTCCCACGGCTTTGAATCTGAACTGTTCATTTCTTTACCACCACGTCTCTGACCCGTTCAACATATTCTTTGGGTGATTTATCTGACGTAGTTTGATGTTGACTTCGACACTAATTTATGCTGTGATGATTTTTGCATTGACTTGTTCAGTTCGAATATATTTTCGTTGCTTGAATTCCATGGTGTTGATTTCCTTTGACTTCGCCCATTTTTTGATTTCGTAAATTTCTAGCTTTGACTTGGACTTGTTGCGTGAATTTCTGGTCAGCTTCGACTTTGATTCTTCACTGTTTGTACATGTTGTTACCATTTTTGTTTTTGTTCATTCATAATAGCTTGTCCAGTTCTTGTGCATTACTGAAACACTTTGTATACAGTTGAGTTTTTGTTCATTTAATTCATTGAGATTGATGTTGTACTTCACTGTGTACATTTGTCTGTACTGTAGCATGGTCGTGGTTTTGAGAATGCGACTTCATCCCATTGATTGATATCTAGCAACAGTAACTTCACTGAATTGTAACTTGCCCTTTCTGGTTCATTGATCTGCATTTGATGATTTTTGACTTCACTCTATGATTTCATGAATTTTTCTGGCTAGCCTTTGCTGCTGTGTTGTCATATCTCTGGTGCACTCACTAATTTGAGTTTTGCTTGTATAACTCGAGCTTGGTTTGGATTTTTGCTTCGAGCATGTATTATTGAACACTTGAGTCTGTACTTGCATGTGAGTTGTATTCATGTGTGTCCAGACCTGAATGTGCAGTCTTGTTTCTTTGAGTTTGGTTTATTTTGATTTTGGTCGAGGCTTTTCATTTTTAGTTGGACTAAGTTTGTTTCATGTTGGCGTAAGGCTGGGCATGTGAACTATATATCTATGATATGTTGCATTCCTTTGTGCTCGATCTGTTGCTTGCATGACTGCACAGTTCACTGTTTATATATATATATATATACATGTTTGCATATATCGCTTGCTTGACCCTTGCATATGCTCTCTGATACATGTTTGTGATATTCGAGTCAGTTTCCATTTAAGTCTTCACTTTGATATTGTTGCGGACCACTTGATCACTGTGTATCACTCCATACTGGTTTTCATTGGATTGAAGTCCACTCCTTTGGTTTGTTTGCATTGAAGTTGTATTTTGCTGTCTTCACTGTAATATGTCTTCAACCTGATAGCATTGTGCCTTAGCCTTGCTTGTGCAGCACCATACATCTGTTGCATGCATTGGTTTGTATTTCGAATTACACCTCAGTTGAATCCAGCTTGTAGCTCGGATTTGACCTTGTGCCGAAAGTTGTGACATTATTTTATCGCACTTGAGTTGAATCCGATAATTTGGGTTTGACCTGTGCTCACATGTCCCTGTAAATTTATCAAGTGTATATATCGGTGTGCACGGCCTTGTGGCATATACAGTGATACACTGTGTATGTCACAAGTTGTTCGTGTATGATGGATTCAAAATTAAATAATGGCGAATAACCCAAATATCCGAGTCACGTATTATTTTCAAAATCAACTTTTTATTTTGTACTGCGAAAAATTTCCTTTTCAATTTTACTGCGTCAAAAATTATTTTTGCAGATTTCTCAGATGCCGGATTCACATTGGATTAAAGTTGAAGATAAAATACGAGTTGAGTGAATAAGTGATATGTGGTGTGGTCATATGTAAATGTCAGATTGTGATGTAATTGAATTTGTGATGTAATCAAAGTTGTATATGTATAGTGAGAGTTTGAATTTGTACTATTCAAGATTGTAACAAATATTTGTTTGAATAAAATTTCTGTTTGAATTCAAATTCTGTGTTATTTAATTTTATTCAGCAAATATTTATTTAACTTGTGAAAAATGAAATAGTACATTAATAAATACATTTACAAGAATATATATATATATATATATATATGTTTATTATCATCAAACAAAAATCATATAATAGCATATTCAACAATCTCCCCCTTTTGATGATAACAAACATATATTAAGATTTTGAATACGTTAAATGTATTTGATCATAGATATACTCTAATTGCTCCCCCTATTTAAATGATTCCTCTCTACACAACACTTCCCCTACATATATGCATACAAATAAAAATATGAAAATGATCCTAGATGCAAATGAAAAATATTTGACCTTTGCTTGATTTTATTTGACAAAATCTTGACTTTTCTCTCTCCCTTTTGTTATCAGCAAAAGAGTAATAGTGTTAGAGAAAGTAGTGATAAAGTGATTGATATTAATCCAACATTTAAAAAACTCAATCGAATATAAATATTAAATTTCAATAAAAAAATCAAACAAAAATCATAACTACCCTTGTTAGGCGCATATTCCACTTTTAGAAATAATGGAAACGATGTCATCATATAAAACCATACAGTTGTACCTATTTGTGGTACATTTATATCAGGAATTTGAATATCTACTAATCATGCATAATCGTTAGGACTTTTAAATAAGATTAGTAGTATTCCGATTTAATTTTAAAAATGAATTCAAGTATCTTCTAACCATGCATGACCGTAAGGACTTTTAAATGGGATTAGAATCAACTTGTTTATTTAATAAATCAGTTTTGATATGCATTCCATACATGCATAACCGTGAGGAATTTTAAATGAGCATGGAAGCACATAACAAATTCTAAGCAATTCACCCATGCATAACCGTGAGGACTTTTAAACGAGAGTGAATACTTTGAATTTTATTTTATAAAATGAAAAATGAATGATTCCTATTTAAAATACCACATATCGACAAACTATATTGAATTTTTGATGAGCGATGGTCGATAGAAATATGATAGACATAGAAATGGTCATGGAATCTTTACCCAACAAAAAGTTTTATAACACTTGTTTGAATTTCTGAAGAAATTTTTCTAAATATACTGTCTTGAGTAATGTATGATAAATATCAACACTCACCACTTTTTCAATCACTATTTATCTTTTCAATAATTATTAGAGAGTTAGACTAGTCAAAATTGTCATTTAAAATAAATTCAAAAATAATTATAAAATCAGTTTTTGAAAATATGGTCAAAAATGATTTTCTCGAAGGGGTTATATAAGAAAAAATTCCTGCTATTTGAAAATTATTTGAATTGAAAAATATGCGGATATTTTCTTAAATAAACGATGCAGTTACTAAAAATTACGTTCAACTAGATTTCTATCAACTAGATTACCAGTGTGATCTGCATCTGAATTTCTCTTTCACTCCTAATTATCACTAATTGAATTTGATAGACCAGACCATGAAGTGTGCACAAAAAAAATTTCAAACTCAATTTTAACAGCGTTTTAAATGACTTCTCTTGAATTTGAATTGAAGCTGTGTAAATGATCAAAAACCGTGAATGTAGTGTTAGCCGTATTAAAACCAAATGTAGTATCATCCAACAAAACACTATTTTTAATCCAAACTAATATATATGAAGTAATTCAAAGAATCTAGAGATTTCTATAGTGTTTTTGGCATAAGAATATAATTGGCCAACAATTTTGAATAAGTCAGAATCAACATCATCATTATTTCATCATCTTCATTATTGGCTGATTTAATTCAGAATACGGTATGGATTATCACATTTAATATATCGTTCAAAATAGACCATTACCTATTTTACCTTTACGATATTTTTCATTGTTGTCCATTGTGATTCTGCCACCTTTATACTAGGCTAAGGAACTTTACTTTGTCGCTCGGTGTGCCATTGGAACAGCCAGAATCCAAGTGGCACTATTGTTGTTCCTTAGCCTGCCACCACACCTATACGTTGAAAGATTTTTGTGACCTATTTGTTTTTATGGGTCCATGATTGTTAGTGGCAGAATATTTAGAAAAATAATTTTGTGGAGACCCAAAACTATTTATATATGTTTCCTTTGGCACCCAAATTTGTTTAACTTTGAGAGATTTTATATTTGTGCCTTTTGGACCCCAAATCGGTATAGTTTTCACATGTTTGGGTCTATACCAACAATTATTGTGATTGTGTCCATGCTTCCTACAAATTGTGCACATATAATTAATTCGATTAATATAGCTTTCAAAATTTTCAGATTGATTGTATCCAAGTCCTTGTCTAACCGTATTAACAGTTTATTTCCCCAAGAGCATATTGAACGATTTTTCACTTTTGGAAAATTTATCTAATGTCGTTGACAATTGTTGGACTTGTGTTTTGAGAGATTTATTTTCATTTAATAATTGTGTGCACTTTTTAATAGAATTTTCTCTCCTAGTATTTTCACTTTCTTTTATAATCAGAATTTCATTTTCAAGTGATTTTATATTAATTTCCAATTTTCTAATTTCTTCTTCAAATGTTGGACACTTATCACACTTAAGGATCCTACTTTGATAGGTTTTAACTAATTGGTCAAGTTGTTCATTTAATTCTATCAAAGTAACTTTTTGTGATTCAAGTTTAGCATACTTATCCCTAAGTCGTTCAAAACAGCCATTCACTTCGTGGAAATAAATAAGTAATTCAGAGTGAGTAAGTTTTGATACCTCGCTTGGCTCGTCATCGTCGCTATCAGTTATATTTCCCTGAAGGCACATATCTGCTTTCTCACTCTCACTGCTATCGCTTTTATTTCACATGGCTGCAAAACACCTTTTTGATTTCTTTTCTTTATCGAGTTGAAATCAGGGATAATTGGGCTTGATATCACCGGGTTTGTTGCAAATGATCCCGTGTTCTTCCGAGTTGTCTAGTGCTTTGATTATTCTGCTTTTTAATTTTTGATTTAGATCTGGATTTCCCTATTTGTGGTTCCATCTTTTGAATTTCTTCATTATTAACGCCAGCTCAGCTGCTCCATCATCCTCATTACAACTGCTTTTTACAAATCATGTTAAGCACATTTCTTTAACTGAGTCGGTTGTGGAGGATTTCTCATTGCTGTTGACTTTTGCACCATATATTGCATCGAAAGTATTCCATATTTCCTGTGCATTTTCACAATGAGAAATGAAATTAAAATTATCTTGATTAATATGAGAATATAATATATGCATAGCAACAGCATTAATCGAGATAATTTTCTTATCTGTTATATCACACCCATTTTCAATAATATCCCAACATTTAATATTAACAGATTTAAATAAAATTCCATTTTCAATTTTCAATTCAAAAAATCTGTTCCATCGAAAATAGAAGGAACAATATTGGAATGACCCTCAATAAAAGTATAATTAAAAGAATCCATTTTAAAAATTCAAATTTTTAAAACAAAAACTGATTTTTTTAAAAGCGAATTTTTAAAACAAATGTTGACTTCTATTTCTAGATCTGATACCACTTGTAGGATAGATTTAACCCTAGAGGGGGGTGAATAGGATGATGCTATCAATTATAAAAATTAATTGCGGAAGCTTATAAAATTATTTCAACACATATCACAGAATAATAGCAGCACAGACAATAGTAGAATAATAAATGCAGAAATAGAACGACATAGAATTTACCTAGCTTCGGCAAAACCCTGCCTACGTGCTGCCCCCAAGGCTTCTACTAGAAATTAAGTAGTCACACGCTTACACATGTAAACTCGCGACACCCGCTACTGACTAACCTAACTCTACGCTCAAAACACTGCCACAACTCAGCCACTGAGTTGCGAATTCTCAAACTACGCCACGTAGTTTGTCCCCTAGTCACACGATTAGAAATTACAACAGTTTAAAGGAAAAATACAAATTAAAAACAAATTAAAATAACCCTAATGAAAAATTAAAAAGCCCTTTATAATAACAAAACCTCTTAAAAAAGGGAAGACCCCGGCCCCTTTTATATTTTGACCCGATCCTCTTTGCTTCGTTCCTTTGTGAAAATGGTGGCTCGATTCTTCATTCCAAAATTAGGGCTTTTTGAAGCTGTGCCTTTTTGTTGATCGATACAGTGGTTATTCGCGTGTGCTTCGTTCTCGTTTGTTCGCTCTTGGCCGCTTCAATGATTGAGTTCGATTCGATAATTCCGGTATATGTTTCCTTTGCTTTGCCGGTTTTAATGCTTAAACTCAATTTGGATTTGAGTGAATGATTATTCTTTGTTGCTTTTACTCGATCATTTGCCGATGATGATTTTGGGGTCTATATATGAATTCGATCTCCTAGAATTTCGTTCGTCTGATTTTTTTCAATATTATGCTTTCGGCCGTTTGATCATTGCTTGGATGCTTGAGATTTCACTGACTTGTTCAAATTCGTATATTTTGATACTTGCTTCCCACGGCTTTGAATCTGAACTGTTCGTTTCTTTACCACCACGTCTCTGACCTGTTCAACATATTCTTGGATCGATGGTGATTTATCTGACTTGGTTCGATGCTGACTTCGACACTAATTTATGCTTTGACGATTTTTGCATTGACTTGTTCAGTTCAAATATATTTTCGTTGCTTAAATTTCACGGTGTTGATTTCCTTTGACTTCACCCATTTTTTGATTTCGTGAATTTATGGCTTTGACATGGACTTGTTGGGTGAATTTTTGGTCGGCTTCGACTTAGATTCTTCACTGTCTGTACATGTTGTTACCATTTTTGTTTTTGTTCATTCATAATAGCTTGTCCAGTTCTTGTGCATTACTGAAACACTTTGTATACAGTTGAGTTTTGTTCATTTAATTCATTGAGATTAATGTTGTACTTCACAGTGTATATTTGTCTGTACTGTAGCATGGTCGTGGTTTTGAGAATGCGACTTCATCCCATTGCGTTGATATCTAGCAACAGCAACTTCACTGAATTGTTACTATGCCCTGTCTGGTTCATTGATCTGCATTTGATGATTTTTGACTTCACTCTATGATTTCATGAATTTTGCTGGCTAGCCTTTGCTGCTGTGTTGTCATATCTCTGGTGCACTCACTAATTTGAGTTTTGCTTGTATAACTCGAGCTTGGTTTGAATTTTTGCTTTAAGCATGTATTATTGAACATTTGAGTCCGTACTTGCATGTGAGTTGTATTCATGTGTGTCCAGACCTGAATGTGCAGTCTTGTTTCTTTGAGTTTGGTTTATTTTGATTTTGGTCGAGGCTTTTCATTTTTAGTTGGACTGAGTTTGTTTCATGTTGGCGTAAGGCTGGGCACGTGAACTATCTATGATATGTTGCATTCCTTTGTACTCGACCCGTTGCTTGCATGACTGCACACTTCACTGTATATACATGTTTGCATATATCACTTGCTTGACCCTTGCATATGCTCTCTGATACATGTTTGTGATATTTGAGTCAGTTTCCATTTAAGTCTTCACTTTGACATTGTTGCGGACCACTTAATCACTGTGTATCACTCCATACTTGTTTTCATTGGATTGATGTCCACTCCTTTGGTTTGTTTGCATTGAAGTTGTATTTTGCTGTCTTCACTGTAATATGTCTTCAACCTGATAGCACTATGCCTTAGCCTTGCTTGTGCAGCACCATACATATGTTGCATGCATTGGTTTGTTATTCGAATTACACCTGAGTTGAATACAGCTTGTAGCTCGGATTTGACCTTGTGCTGAAAGTTGTGACATTATTTTATCGCACTTGAGTTGAATCCGATAATTTGGGTTTGACCTGTGCTCACCTGTCCCTGTAAATTTATCAAGTGTATATATCAGTGTGCATGGCCTTGTGGCATATACAGTGATACACTGTGTATGTCACAAGTTGTTCGTGTATAATGGATTCAAAATTAAATGATGACGAACAACCCAAATAACTGAGGCATGTATTATTTTCAAAATCTACCTTTTATTTTGTACTGCAAAAAAAATTTCCTTTTCAATTTTACTACGTCAAAAATTATTTTTGCAGATTTCTCAGATGTCGGATTCACGTTGGAATAAATTTGAAGACAAAATACGAGTTGAGTGAATGAGTGATATGTAGTGAGGTCATATGTAAAAGTGAGATTGTGATGTAATTGAATTTGTGATGTAATCAAAGTTGTATATGTATAGTGAGAGTTTGAATATGTACTATTCAAGATTGTAAGAAATATTTGTTTGAATAAAATTTCTGTTTGAATTCAAATTCCGTGTTATTTAATTTATTCAGCACATATTTATTTAACCTGTGAAAAATGAAATAGTACATTAACAAATACATTTACACGAATATATATATGTATGTTTATTATCATCAAACAAAAATCATATAGTAGCATATTCAACAATTAAAGTTATAAAATCTATTTTTTAAATATTAATATAAATTTAAATAAATACTTAAAACATATTATAACCCAGTTAATTAAGTTAAATTTTTATTAAATTAAATCTTCTTATTAAATGTATTTTGTATTAAATCTATTCTTATATATATATTTAAAATAAGTAAAATATAAGTAAAATCTTGAAAACACAATTTTCAAAACTAACTTATAAGTTAAAATTTTCAAAGCATATTATTTTAAAATCTATATTTTGTATTATATTTTAAAAATCAGTATCTATTAAAAACCTATATATTTCATTTCAAACTTTGGAAATCATTTAAAAAAAATAGAACAACGGTGTCCATATATACTTTTCTATCCTATGGTCAAGTGATACGGATATTTGTTATTTCAATATGTAATTTAAATATTTACGGGTATATATCATTTCAACCCGCAATCCCAAAATTTCAAAATCAATGAAAATTGCTTGGGTTTATCATTTTAACCAATAACGATCTTCCCCTATTATATAGGATCGTTCGGATGTGTATCATTTCAAACCATAGGGAATTATATACTAACAGGAAACTTGCAGAGTGAGAACATATATGATAATAATATAATAATCAGCAACATGCGTATATTATCAGTGATTAATTAAATAAATATAAACAACAGGGTATGGTGTCATATATCACAGGTGAACAATTACAGATAATAGCATATCATGTATAACAAATAACTAATTAACAATTCAACTTAGCAGCATATTCCAATTGTCGTTTCAAATGAAATCAAATTTAATAAATAAAAGAATGTTAATCGTGAGTGATTGCTCACCTTTCGAGGCTAGAGATAAACGAGAATGAGATGAGTTACGAATCCAAACACGAATTCTAAAGCAAAGCAAGATTGATATGAATTCGATGAACTGATCTAATAACAGGGGTCGATGAAACAAATCAAATTAGCTTGATATAAGCTAAAATGAATGAAATATTATATCTATATATATTTCTCTGAAGTCAATATAAAATTTGAAAACCCAAACTTATGTATACTCATCTATATAAATTAATATATAAACATAATTTTAACTTACACACTTATTATACTTTTAAAAATCAATAATCATTATAAAACCAATATACATTAACAATCAACAAACCCCACTTGCAACTTACATTTATTTCAACACACATAAACTAACACATATATATAAGATGATACATACCTAGCCTTGTACATATATACAGTAACTTTATATAAATATATACTAGCCAAACAATACTTAAAACAAACATTAAAGCACATATTAAATAAAATATTCATGTTATACATTTTCCAATCCATATCTATTAAACACATAAAAATCAAAATTACATACATAATATATATATTTTAAAACTCTATATACACTTTTCAAATATCCACATATGTTAATATACATTACATCAAATCAGAAGATAACTGATTATACAAACATATAATCTAAACAACATATATATATATAACATATACGTTATATACTGTAGCAATATATATAATACTAATAACATTTCAACAGTAAGCAGTGCATACAACTATATATATAAACTAAACCATATAAACTTATACACTGCCAAGTCATACTTTCATAACTAACATATTTTAAATCATATATTGACATATACAAAACCCCAACACATAGATATAAACACCAATATATATATATATATATATAAGAACAACACACAGATATATATATACATATATATATAATTTATAAAACTAACATATATAAAGAAGAAGAAGAAGAAGGAGACTCGATTGGAGATCAGGTTGGGGCGTACGACACACGGTCGGCGAAGAGAGGAGCAAGGCCAGGATGCACAGCCAGGATGTGGTCGACTGAACATAGGAGGAAGAGGAAGGAGGCCGCTCGTAGGCTTGGTCGAAGAGTTGAGGGTGGTGGTGGTTGTTCGACGAAGCAGTGGGTAGTGGATATCGGTGGAGCCTGCCATGGTATGCTCGACAAGCCGAGGTGAAGTGCTGGTCGTGGCCAGGAGAGGTAGAAGCGACAGTCGAGGGTTGGGAAGCGTTGGGTTCAATGCGGCTGTGGGTGGAACGAGGTGGCAGGTTGATGAGGGCAACAGATCCGAAGGCTAGAGGTTTGTCACGGCGGATCACTGGGAAGGAAGTGTCATGGCGTACGGTGGCTGCGGAAGTCGAGGTGGACGAGGCTGCACGTGAAGCATGGGCGGATGGAAGATAAACTAGGGGCTAGAGACGCATGAGTTGGCGATGGGAAAAGAAATAAGTAGTTCCAAATGCTCTGATACTATAAACTTTATATATATTATATACTCTTTTCTTTATCAGGAATGGACAAAGAATGAAAAATGAAAGAAGAGAACAAGATGGAGCGCATATCACAAAAGAAGGGGAAAGTAGTTTCGAATTATATAAAGACAGCACATAGCCCTTGAATTTGTATAATATTATATATAATATAACTGTCGAAAAGAACAAAAGGTTGAGACATTGAACGGACAAGGATGAAAAAAGGCAAAGATAAATTTCAGAGGATAATAAAAGTCATGACAGGAATTTCTATAAATAATAATAACAATTGGCAATTGGTATTATACGGCAGATATTTGAATGGTCACGTGACACAAATGGACTCGAATGGTACCCATATGGTTGATCGCTTAGTGGTTTTCGCCGAGTACCGAACCCCAAAACACGCAAATGAATGTACTACGGAGATCAGCATGACGAGACGAACAGAATGGTACATACATATCAGTGATACGACCATCCTATCAAAAGTCAACATTTTGCTTTTAAACTGCTGTAAATTTGTCGAAAATAAAATAAACGGGCTAGAGAAGTCCAAATTCGATGAATATAAATATGATGTCTTACTCAAAAGATGATAAACAAATTTATTTATAAAAATATTCAGTTTTCGAAAATATTTTATTTTCATCAATATTAGCTGATTTAAATTTAAATAAAATTATATAATAAAATAAACTTCCATATTTTCTGATGAAAATTTACCATTTGCTATATTTATATAGACGTATTACAAATATCAAATTTTTATTTCCAAATTTTATTATTTAAAATTTTACAAAAATTCACTTAATTACATTATTAAAACCGTTAAAATTTACAGGTCGTTACACTCTCCCCCACTCAAAAATTTTCATCTCCGAAAAGGATCGAGGTAAGAGAATAGAAGCAACCAGAAAGAAAGATAGATTTGAAATGTAAAATATCTGATACCTCAATTCAAAACCATATAAATTCCATTTATTTTTAAATTGGTTTATATTCAATTAATTGATTCCAATTCATTTTATTTAATCAATTATATTTATCGTGTTCACATTTAATTGATTTCAATTCAATATATTTTCATTCAATTGATTTGTTTTATATTTAATAACATTCATTTCAAAAAAATTCACAACAAAATTTGTTTTATTTAACTCATTTATTAAATCTATTTGATCAAACTATAGTTAATTCCACCTCAACATTCAACCTCAACTATTCAAAACCATATAAATTTCAATTTTAGATAAATTAATATTCAACAATTTGGTTTAATCCATTTTATTCAACTAATAGATAGTCATTCAATTTAAAATTGATTTTCTTTCATTTTATCAAACTTTCTTACAAACAAATTCATTTTCAAATTAACTCATTTATTTTATCCATTTGTCTTCAGCTAAGTTGATTCCACTAAAATTCAAGTTCACTATTCTTAAGTTCATATTTATCTGCTTAAATAGTCTTATTTTTTATTTATTTAATTTATTTCACTTGACATATTTTGCAACATATATTAGGTGTATAAACATTTTATAACTATATATTATTCAACAAATAAATTTTCCTTTTTATTATCCAATTTATTATCAGTAAATTCCCTTAACAAAATATCATTTTTGATATCCTATTACTTATATATCATAGTGTATACTATCCAATTACATTCTAATTACATTTAACATTTCTAAGTAAATTATATTAATGTTTCTGAGTGTAATTAAACACTATACAAAATTTTCTTTCATTTACACCCTTTCCATTAATAAAAATTTAGTTTGAACATTTTATTATTCATATATCCTCTTGTAAAATCTCTAATTACAAATTCACTAATATTTTAACTTTTTGAATTTTTCAGGTAAGTTATATATATATATATATATATATATATATATATATATATATATATATATATATATATATATTAGAATGCAATTGAGTATTATGCAAATTAAATTTCTCCTATTTCAACTGCTTCAAGTTGTTAAATTTCCATTTTCGTTTTGATTTTCCAATTTTTCAAAATTTTGCATATTTCAATAATTGAAGAATTATCACTTAACATAAAATTTAAGAGTTAAATTTTCAGTTTTACTTCAAATCATTCTGAAATAAATATGTATACATATATGTTTTATAATTCAAATTATACACAAGAAATTCAAATCAAGTTCATTTTTCTAGAACAAAAGGGTAGCAAAGCTACTATGTGGTCTCTCCACTTGAGACTCGAAAATGAATATGGACGATCTTGCAGTCATCACCGAAATTATTTTCCAATGACAAAATAGGAGATTTCTGACTTACATTCTTTAAAAATTCTTTGGAAACAATTTCCATTCGAAAATACTTTAAAATAATATATTCCAAAACTTTAGAAAACAAAATTTTGAAATACCGAAAATTGAATTCTCAAATTATTAATTTAAATACCTTTCAATTCCAAATCAATTTATAAACCATATTTTATAATTTCATTTATATTGCAATAGTCAATGGTTTACAAATCAACAAATGGAAATCAGATATTATCATTTCTAACAATCAATTCATTTAACTATTAAATTTTAGAAAATTATACCTTTATATATATATATATAATATAATCATACAAAATTATTTCATTTATAAATTTTGAAAACAATATCGTGTCAGTTTCTCTGTTCAAATGTTTTGGAATTCCTATCGATAGCGCTGGCCAGACGAATCGATCGAAATCCAAAATTCAAACTTAACAACTCAAACAACACAACATAAAACTTTTTATATTAATTAAAAATACACCCTCTCACACGATGATTCAAGAATGGATTTTAGATCAAGGATGGAGAGTCAAATTTAGGGGATCCTAATTACAGAGAATTCTAACAAGGAAGGTAGGCTCGAAAGGAAGATAGGATAATTAAATTACAAAGAGGAAAGAATGGATAGACTAATATTAACCGCGGTGACCTTAACCGGGTCAGCCAAGATTCCAAGAATAAGATTGATGCGGAAATTCAATTTCCCGTTTGAAGGGAAGAGAAGTGACTTCTCCAGAATATTCGAAAATAGTCGGACAATAGGGATAGATTCAAGACACACAGGTTGAGTATCAAACGAAGGATAAAACTTCCCGTTAAAATCCATAGGCAATCGACATTCGATCAAAAAGAGAATGTCCCGGATCGTCTAATAAGAAACGGTTCGGGCTTGACGGAAAAATAACAGCATCATAAACCGAGGACATAAAAATCTTAAGTGAATCGACGCATATTGTAAAGGAGTTTCACCCCCTTTTACAGATCATATTGAGGTTGGCGGGAATGCTAATGAAGCTATGGGATGCTCCAGTTTCAAGAAGAACACGAACCAATTAGTGTAATACAATAATGCATCCAAAGGTGCATTCCAAGTTTAGAAGTTAACACGTGTCCTTGGTTAACACGTGTCCTTAGTCTAGACAAAGTTTAGAAGTTAGGAATGTACGAATGTATCCAAAGGTGGATTCCAAGTGACATAATAAATTAATGTTGGGATGTTTTCCATTGGGACCCCGAAACGTATATTAGATTCTTGGTGGAGTTAATTGGAAGAAGCTATAAAATTGTACTAAAAATTAAATCAAAAGGCTATGAGTGCATTTTTTTGTTCTAGTTAAAGTGGTATTCTAAATAGGGCATTCTGAAAGGCATAAGTTCGTGAAAGGAGAATGCGTTTCTTAGTTACGAAAGAAGCATTTGAAAGAGGTATTTTTGTTGTATTAATCATTATTAATTATGATTACTTTTTATTAATTAATATTAACATAAGTAAAATAAACAATAATAAAGATAGAATAATTTATAAGTTTATAGAAATAGATAAATTAGTGTAATACAATAATGCAGAATGGAAAATACATTTTAACCCATACAATGCGGAATAATAAATATAAATGCAATACAGAAAATAATTTAGCAAAGTTCCGCAGCAACTAGTTAATTCCTTATGTTGTCTCGAAACAACGTCATATTATTTCCTACAAACCTCTGAACTAGTTCATTCTCTCTCACACAAGTAGTTTGAAGTTTGTAGTATTCTTCAAGTTATTCATTTGGAATAGATCAGGATCATCATCAAATACCATAAAATCAGAGTCTCCACTGTTGTACTTTTCAAATGAAGGTGTGAATAGCAACTGGAGTAACATTCACTTTTACTTGAATCAGAAATTAGAAAGTCGATATATTATTCAAGATCGTAAATTTTCTCTACAATATTCTAAATGTTCTTTCAGTTCACTTAAGGCCTTATTGTTTATTACCGAATTAAATCTCCACTATCATGTATGGTTACTTCCCAACCTGCAAGTACATATGTAAATGTCATGTCAAAACGAATAACCATGATTTTTTTTCCCGCATATCCCTTCCAACCAATAAATGGTTCAGCATTATCAGTAGACATGTACTTTGCACGGTTTGCCTTTATCAAACTTATTTCTGATTGTTTGAGCGGGAAATGAAAATTAGCCAAAATAAAACATGGGAATTCCTAGCTACACCTTGTACTCATAAAATGAAGTTATTTCCATGGACGTCTTCAGTGAAATCAAACCCCACCCAGCCCAACCTATTTTCCCGTATTAGCGAATCGATTTGCAAGAAATTATTTGATATTTCATTGTAAATGTGATATCTTTCACTAATTTTACTATTTTTAGTTTAGATCGATCACATTTCTTATAAATACTTAATATTTAGGTAGGTTTATGTAACTTTAAATTTCTTTGAAAACTATGTAGAGGAGTTAAAATTTACATGTGGGTTAAAATGGGTAATTGCAAACAGAGATGTAAGGGCAACTCCAGTGGAAAGATTACACGCTGAATCCATCAAAAAAAAATCTCCAGTCGTTGGATTCAACTTGAATATTAAGGCTAACGTTCAGGATCCAATTCAGGATCCTGAACTGGGCTTGGGCGTCCATAAAATGGACGCCAGGGCTTGGACGCCCATTAAATGGGCGCCCAAGCTCTCCCCTTCCCCCACCCGCCGTCTTCCAACGGCTATACCTGGTCCCCGGATTTAAATCCCAACGGCTACAAACGACCATATTTTGACCCCCAATGGCTATAAACGGTCATATTTCAAATTACAACGGCTATAAACGGTCATATTTCAAATTACAACGGCTATAAACGGTCATATTTCAAATTACAACGATTATAAACGGTCAAATTTAACATTACAACGGCTATAAACGGTCATATTTAAAATTACAACGGCTATAAACGGTCATATATTGAACTACATATATCAGAATGTTATCCAAATTGTAATACACACATCTCTACTTCTATTACAATTCTATTCTTAATTCCTTAATATTGAAAGTATGTCTCATCCGTTTCAATCATATACCGAAGCGATGAATATAGATAGTTGGGATTTAGATTCTCAACCCTTTCAAAATGTTCATCCCCAATCCGCCCCCCTCTATTGTTCCATTCTTCTGCTCCATGGTCCGGCGATGAAGATAAGGATTTGTGTTATATTTATTGTCATTTTTCTAACGACTCGGTAAAGGGGAACGACCAAAGTGGAGAGGCGTTTTGGGCAAAAGTCATGAGTGCGTACAATAAAAAACATGTTGAAAAGACGAGGTCAATGTCTGCAATCACGGGTCGTTTTGGGAAGATTAATCGACAAACACAATTCTACGAGTCGAAGATCCACAAAATAAGAACAGCAAATCCAAGTGGAATGGGTGGCGAAGCTGAATTGGTAGCGTTTTGTAAAATTTGATTTTTAATTTACATTCATCTCTAATCACTTTGTTAATATATGATTTTGTGTTTTTGTTTGTTTAGAAGAGAATGGCGAACGATCAATTCTTGAAATTATTTCCAAGAGAAAATGGTACAAAGAAACCCCACTACTATCAGTTTGCAAACTGCTATGATTTGCTTGTTAGTCAACAAAAATGGACCTCAAACACCGCAAAAGGCTTAAGAGATGTGCAGACGAAGTCGAAGGGGAAGAAAAAAACAAGTAGATCTAATTACAATTCTAGCCCAGGCAATTCTTCTCATATGGACTCAAATGAATGTCCAGATAACGAAGACGAATAAGTAGTTCCCGCATTTGATGAAGACGCTAGACCGATAGGGCAACGACCAGCTAAGAAGAAAATTGATTTTCAATCTCAAATCGATTCTCGTTTAGCCCTAATGCATGAAAAACATGCGAGAGAAAATGCAGAACGTCAAAAAGGAAGTGCAGAAAAGCTTGCCGTGTTAAAAGAATTGACTGAGATTGAGAAGGGTCGTTTTGAGCTAGAGCGGCAATGCCAAGAGACCATAGTAATGGAAAAGGATGTCACCGGAATGGACCCAATTACAATGCAATATTGGATGGAGTACAAACAGTGCATTGTTGAGAGTAGATCTGGAACAAAACATATGTAGTTGACGTATTAATTTGATATTTCTAGTTATTGCAGTTTAAATATCCATGTACCTTCAGTTCATATATGCAATCAAGTGTTATTTTCAGTTTTACAATATTCAATGGTATATCATTTTTTCGATGCATTATGTAGATATCAATATAGATTTACTTCATCAAACATAAATGACATTACAAACATAAAAATTGAAGCATTATACACTTCATTATAGAAATTAAAAAGGCAAACATATGTAATTAAACAAAGATCCACCATCTACAACTACCGATTTCCATAAGAATTCCAAATATGATCCATTAAATCCTTTTGGAGTCTATTATGAATAGCTGCATTACGATATACTTCATGATGATCATTATGAATTGCGTATTGTCCTTCATTTCGTACCGTGGTTGTGCGAAACAATTCAGAGGGTTGTCTTGCCCCTTCATACTCGAAATCGGGATAATCCATACCGCGTTCATCTTCAATGATCATGTTATGCAGAATTATACAACAGAACATAATTGTAGCCATTTTTGATCTCTTCCATAATCTACATGGATTGCTTACCATTGCAAACCTTGCTTGAAGGACCCCAAACGCCCTTTCTACGTCCTTCCTTTGTCCTTCCTGCATCGCAGCAAATTGTTTCTATTATGCCGTCATTGGGTTTGCAAACGTCTTTACAATCGTACTCCATTTGGGATAAATGCCATCTCCTAAATAGTATCCATGGTCATATGTGTTCTGACCAAGAGTAAATGATACGGAAGTTGACTTACCTTGCGCCAAATCATTAAACAAATGAGATCGTTCGACAACGTTTAAGTCATTAAGAGAACCTGGCATTCCAAAGAAAGCATGCCAAATCCACAAATCATGAGAGGCAACTGCTTCTAAGATGATAGTTGGTTTCCTTGTCGTTATATGCTCCGTGAAAAGCTTTTAGACAGTTCTTCCACTCCAAATGCATACAATCTAGACTTCCAAGCATTCCAGGCCAGCCCTTGCTTTCATGCATTTCACACAAGCGCGTTACATCTGCATCGTTTGAAGATCGAAGATATTTCGTCGCATAAATGTCCACAACTGACTGACAGAAGTGATCTAGGTTTTTCAATGCTGTACTCTCTGCAATACGATATGCATCGTCAAGGGCATCAGCGGGTGTGTCGTATGCTAACATCCTCAAAGTTGCGGTCATCTTTTGATGTCCACTCAAACCTTGTTTTTTTGCAGCGTCCTGCTTAAACACAAAATAATAATTATTCTGCTGAATACTACCGAGAATTCTTATGAATAATGGTCGACTCATTCTGAATCGTCGTCTGAACATCTCTGAACCGTAAGTTGGATCACGGGAAAAGTAATCTTGCATTAGTGTTTTATGAAATGCCTGGTGGTTACGGTTGATATACTTACGACCCACAACGGAACCATCATGTTTTTCAGAGGTTGATCCGTATGCTTCACGGTATATATCCATCAATTCCTCCTCCTCTTGTTGATGAGCTAACGCATACGCTTCTTCTTCAGAGTCACTGTCGCATAGCAATACAGCTTTTATTAAATTTCCAGACATTGTTTGATATTTGAGGATAGTTGTTTGATATTTGAATGTTTTGTTAGAGTAAATTATGGTGAACAAGTATGACATACATATGGTTATATATATATGACTAATTCTTGAGTGGAGAGAATGTGTGTCAGTGTGCGGTCAAATCACGTATTGTAGCCACGTTCATTTGCCGGTGAAGATTCTCTGCTTTGTTGAGTGGAGAGAAGGTGTGTCAGTGTGTGGTCAAATCACGTACTGTGGCCACATTCATTTGTCGGTCAAGATTCTCTGTTTTGTTGAGTGGAGAGAAGGTGTGTCAATGTACGGTCAAATCACGTACTGTAGCCACATTCATTTGCCGGTGAAGATTCTCTGCTTTGTTGAGTGGAGAGAAGGTGTGTCAGTGTGCGGTCAAATCACATACTGTAGCCAGGTTCATTTGCCGGTCAAGATTCTCTGCTTTGTTGAGTGGAGAGAAGGTATGTCAGTGTGCGGTCAAATCACGTACTGTAGCCACGTTCATTTGTCGGTCAAGATTCTATGCCGGTCAAATCATTATCCATTATATAAATTCACAAATCGTTATATGTTTAAATCATTTACAAACCTAACATAATTAAAACTACATTATCCAACATGACGTTTACGTCTCATGAATTGAAGTTGCTTATGCAGTACTACATTCAAACCGATGAGATGTGCGATAATCAGGAGTCAATGATAATTAATTTTTGGGATACTCTGGCCGAACTCTACAACAACAACGTGGGCTCTCAAGTTAGACGTACGGCTCAAGAGGTCAGGACTGCACACAGAAACTTTACTAGGGCATGCACGCGTTACACAAAGATTATTAACGAGGTAGTATTGGAAAATGTGCTTGAGACTACACGTTCGACTTATGACGGTCGATACAATTTAAAATATGGCACGCCCTTCATTGCCCATGATGCGTACTTCATGCGTCAAAACTGGCTAGAAAGATTTGGATGGCCTTAAGATAACAGTATTTCTAGTTGATTACGTATAGTTTCTTCATATTTGCAGTCTATTATTACTGTGTCGTTTCTTATCAGTATTCTATGTTTGTATTTGTCACTAGTAGTTTTTTTATGTCACTAGTAGGTTTTATAAGTTATCGATCTACGGTCACTATTGGTTTTTTTGTATGTTTATATGTAACTATCTAGTGCTTATAATAAGTACACCAACATATGTAATTCATAGTTAAACAGACATGTACAATTAACTTTATACACCAACATATATAATTCACAATACTCACAGACATATAGAATTCACAGTATACTCGAGAATTATAATCCAAAATCCAAGAAAGTGATAGCATATAAATATAAATAATACACAGCATACTCAAACAATGACATAAGTACATAAGCTATAGGAACTGCAACATGTCAGCATCAGCATCTAAAGGGATACAACTAAAAACATCTACTACGCATAAACTAAAAGGTATACAACTAAAGGGATGCAGCGTCGTCATCGTCAGCATCATCACCATCATCATCATCTCCGTCACCGTCATCATCTCCATCATCATCTACATCGTCATCGTCGTCATCCCCATCACTATCATCCCCCTCGTCCCCATCATCCTCATCTAAACCACCAGCGTCATACCCACTGGGACCAGCATCACCTCCGCCTTGTGATCCAAAAGGCTCATAGACAGCAAGTCTAGCTGATAGCTGATCAATCTGAGCCTCTAGCATCTGTGTATGCTGCATGTACATGTCATGCATGGTGTGTGTATGTGCAAGAGTCATATCGCGAAACACACCAAACCCTACTCTGGCTTGGTCCAATCTAGCAGCGTACTACATAAAGATGACATTTGACATAGTAAGAAACCAAGCATAAAATAGAGGAAAAATCACAATAAACAATAAACGTACCTCATACGGAGGATATAACCCGACTGAAGGCACACCAGGATAGTCGGGGTGATCTGGAAAGACTAAAGGCTGCTCAATCAAAGTACCTGTCAAGTCATATGCTCTAAAAGTAGTATCAGGCTCCAACTGCATGGGAGTCTGGGAGAACTGTGACGGAATCGGGTCAAATGAAACCTGCGGTACCTGAACTCTACGGGCTGCCAGATGAGGTCTTATATGATCAGAGTTGACCCCACGAACATAATCTGGTACGATGAATATGCGAGGGGGCTACTCTAGCCCAATAAGCATCGTAATCCCCATCGATAAAAAAGTACTACTATCCACCCATCCTGCCGGTCGTAGAGCATGTAAGTACTGATCACCGATCACCCTATGTCTACCAAACATATCCTCGCAAGATAAGGGATCATATGGTATACGACGATCACCCGTAATCTGATAGGCACATCTCTCTCCCCCAAATACCACATAGGCATAAATGCAGGTGTATGCAAAGCAACCCTACGTTTGGATAGTGAATACGCAACCATCAAGGGATGGTCGTCCACAAAAAGACCTGCATCTGCTAGATGAGTCCAATGTGAGGCCCAAGGAGTCCGAATGATATTACCTCGACTACGCATATCAAGCTGTGACCTAGCCTCCATCAAGTCATGCCGTACACCTAAGGGGACATGATGTACGTACTGCATGGTCTCCCATCGTCTCATTCTAGGGAAGTAATGCCCAGCAGCCTGACTAGCCGTGTCCTGGATGCGGGGATGCATGTTTGCCGTGTACTCGTAGTACCATAACGGCAAAATATAGCAAAAAGCATACATCTGCCTGACATCGCCAAGCGCAAATGAATCTAGAGCGGTATATAGGGTGCCTAATATCGCTGTGCCCCAGTCAATAGTATGTAGCTGGTCTAATCTGGCAAGAGAAGTTAAATAGCCTAGTCTAACCGTACCTTTTTGGTTCGGAAAAAAAGGTCGAACCAAACAGGTACAACAGAAATGCTCTAGTAACTGCATCCATCAAATCGGCTCTAGCTATATAACTGGTGATGTAATGCTGCAAGTACATCAACTTAACAGAACCATTAGAGACGCAGGTAACATCTATCAATGGTAAAAAAACAGTAAACAAATTGGACGACTCGTATAAATCATCAAATGGAAAAGGTCGAAGACCGCGTCATCCAATCTCAATACCAGTAAACATGTAGAAATCAACTGGGGTGATACCAAGCTCAAAATCTGAAAAATGAAACGTATGCGTGGCGGGTCACCACCTCTCAGCTAATGCCTGAATGAGAGGTCGATCAAAGGACTGAACAGGTCTAATCGACAAAAATGGACCAAAAGGGCTAGCCTGTAGCCTTTCAATAATAGGACCGGGAAGATAGTCATAAAACTGGGTAATGCACTTAGCCCAACTACCCCGACAGTGAATGTAATGATCCTATAAATAATTAATGAAATAACAATTTTTGATAGCGTAAGGGTAATTAAATATGAGTATGTAATGTACATATTAAAATAACAAGTTATAATAAGGTTTGATTTATACCTGTATCGTCGTCAAAGCGGTTTCGGCTCTATGCCGATAACCATCTGGCAGCTCATGTACTAGAACACGTAGATCGTCTGGTGAAACTCCAGGTGGTGGCGAAACGTGTAATGGTCCAGCTTCAAAGGAATGGTGCAATTTTAGTAGGTTAGTTCAAATCAAAAACCATTCTTAATACTTGTAGTGTATCTCAGCAGTCTCTTTTAAGCACAACGTATCCTTCTACGTAGTGTATTAATATGGGTTATGTTGGGGATCTCACTTCATGTTCGACGAAATGCTGTTGGTGGAGCTTCTCAAATTACAAAGACCGAATTTATAAAACTTTTGAAACTGGTATAAATGATTAACATCCCAGTTCACAATCTTAGCTTTCAAGTTTTTCTTTATTTATCACTTAGATTCCTTATGTTGTTTGTTGTTTATGCTTAAACACTGTTTTCTATGTTTGACATGTCCGCTTTTTATTAACTTGTAAAAGATTTTGAATCAACGAGTAAAAATGAAAAAGCTTTTATTGATTTTTGAGTGAATAGAATTGATACAGAGATTCTTCTTACTGATTACATTGTAGCTGCTGTATTTATACAAGCTAATATAGGTTGTGAGTGGGCTTCAAAGTAGTCGGCCCATATTTGTATTTGCACCTTTGTAAACTGAGAATAAATAATAGCCGTTGGATGCGAACATGAGGTTGAGATGCAATGCTTCATACTCTCGTATATATCTGCTTTTAACTATTGCTGTATCTATCTCATTCTCTTATACTCCCCCTCAAACCTAATGTCGGCTAGGGTTTGCTTAAGAGAAATGAGATCTGTTTTCTCTGCGTGAATATGAGTCGATAAAAAAAAATTGAGAATGATCTTTGCTATGATAGTTCTCTCCTTCCTTTATCTGCAGATAGATGGTATAAAGACGGCAACTTGAGTGAGCGAAAAGAAGATATTTTTTTTTTCAGAGTGACATTAAGATGAGTTTCTTCTGAAATACTTGACTCCATTAAGATCTTGAACTTGTTTCTGGTATATACACTGGAACTTGAGATCTTTGTTCGATATCTATAACCTCGACATTCAATTCCCTTTTGAACTTTGTGAAATTCTGCCGTGAAAGGGGTTTTGTGAGAACGTCGGCCTTTTGGTAAGTTGAAGGTATGTAATTTACTCTGATCTTGTCCTTCATCACTTGTTCTCTTATGAAATAGAGGTCAAGTTCCATGTGTTTAGTCCTTGAATGTAAGATCGGGTTGACTGTAAGTGATATTGCACTGATGTTATCACACCAAATTGTTGCTTTACTGCTGTTGTTAACTTGTAGTTCACTGAGTAATGATTGTCTCCACATAACTTCTGATGTTGTGCTAGCAATACTTCTGTATTCAGCTTCAGTGCTTGACCTAGATACCGTTGATTGTTTTTTAGCACACCATGACACTGGATTTTTTCCTAAAAATATGCAATAACCAGTTGTAGACTTCCTGTCATCATAGTCAGTGGCCCAGTCTAAGTCTGCATATGCATTGATATTCAGTGATTTGCTTGTTTGCATGATTAAGCCTTGATCCAGTGTACCTCTAAGATATCTTAGAATACGCTTCACTGCTTTCCAGTGTTCATCTAATGGTTTCTGCATGAACTGGCTGACTTTGTTCACACTAAATGAGATGTCTGGTCTTGTTATGGTAGCATACTGCAATGCACCAATTATACTTCTATACTGCTTATCATTAGATATGGCTTCACCTCTGTGCTTTGATAAGTGCAAATTTCTTGTCATAGGTGTGGGCAGTGGATTTGCTTCATTCATGTTAGCTTTTACCAGAATTTCTGTGATGTATTTTCTTTGATTTAACTGAATTTCTTTGTTTAGTAGTCTTTTGACTTCAATTCCAAGAAAATAGTTTAAGTCACCCAGATCTTTGATTGTGAATTCACTGTGTAGAAATTGTACAGTTTTTTCAATTTCTGACTTATTGTTGCCCGTGATAATAAAATCATCAACATAAATCAGTATATATATAATACTATTATTTGAAAATTTAAGAAATAGAGAGTTGTCTGATTTTGCTGAGTTGTATCCAAGCTTGGCAAGTGTTGATTTTAGCTTTTCAAACCAAACTCTTGGTGCTTGCTTGAGTCCATAGATGGCTTTCTTTAGTCTGCATACAAGGTTTTCATTGCCTTTTTTGACAAATCCATGTGGCTGTTCCATGTACACCTCTTCCTGCAAGATACCATTAAGAAAAGCATTATTAACATCCAATTGTCTGATTGTCCAGTCCTTGTGCAAAGCAATAGTTAAAATAATTCTAATGGTTGAGGGCTTCACAACAGGAGAAAAAGTTTCATTGAAATCAAATCCATTCTGTTGTGAATACCCTTTTTCCACCAGTCTTGCTTTGTACTTAAGAACTGAACCATCTGGATTTCTTTTAATTCTGTATGTCCACTTGCAGCCAATTGTGTTCTTTGTGTTGGTAGAGGTACAAGGTCCCAAGTCTTGTTTTTTATTAATGAATTGTACTCCTCCTTCATGGCTGTTCTCCAGTTGATGTCCTGTAATGCTTGTTGATGGGTATGTGGCTCAGTGCAATCTGATACAATACTATAAGTTTTTGGTTTAAATATGCCACTTTTTGCCCTGGTTATCATGTGATGTCCAGTGTGTGCAGGTTGAGCAGATTGTTCATTATTGTCTCCAGCAGCACCTTGTTGAGTATTGAGTGATGCAGTATCACTTAATATTTGATGTGTGCCAGACTGTTGACCAATGTTGGATGGAGAAAAATCACTTGATCTTTCTGAAGTGTTCTCTTGCTCTTGCCATGTCTCACTTGCTGACTTAAAGAGATTAGTACATGAATTATCTTTTTCCCAATTATTTGTAGTGCTGTCAGAGGCTAATTCTTCAGAGAAAAGAGTTATTGGAGGTAATGAGTATCTAGCATTATAAATTTTGTCAGAAGTTTTAATTTCTTCCTTACTGAAAGGAAATTCCTGTTCATTAAAAATAACATGTCTTGATATATATATTCTTCCTTTGTTATCAAGACACTTAAAACCCTTTTTATTTGGTGCATATCCTAAAAATGTACAGGGTTGAGATCTAAATTCTAACTTGTGATTGTTGTAGGGTCTTAAGTAAGGAAAACATAGGCATCCAAATACTTTTAAGTTTTGATAGTCTGGCTTGACTTTGGTTAGCACTTCTAATGGATTGTTGTAATTTAGTACCTTTGTGGGTAGTCTATTAATTAAATAGACCGCTGTGTAGAAAGCCTCTGGCCAGAATTTTAATGGCAATGATGCCTGAGCCAACAAAGTCAAGCCAATTTCTACAATATGCCTGTGTTTTCTTTCTATAAGACCATTCTGTTCAGAAGTATAGGGACATGTAGTTCTTTGAGTGATTCCTTTTCTTTGAAAGTAATCTTTTAGTGATAAAAACTCTTTTCCACCATCTGATTGAATGATTTTTACCTGACTGCCTGTCTGTCTTTCTGCATTAGCTACAAACTGCATTACTGCACTGTTAGTTTCAGACTTAGCTTTTAAGAAATATATCCAAACATGTCTGGAATATGCATCGATAAATGAGATATAATATTTATAGCCATAATCACTGCATATTGGGGCTGGACCTCATAGATCAGTAGCAATTAATTCTAATGGTTTATGATAAACAGTCTTAGAGTCTGGAAATGCAAGCTTATGACTTTTACCCATTTGACAGAATGTACAACTATAAGAGTCTGGAATTTCATTAACTGATATGTCACTACAATTGTCTGCAACATGTTTCAAGATTTTTATACTGGGGTGACCCAGTTTACAGTGCCAAGTAATAAAAGATTTTCTACTATCATCAGTTTTTAATTCAGAGATATGACACCAATTTTCCTTATGATCATCATTTCTTGAATTTGCAACATCAAATTTGTACAGTCCTTTATGTTCTCTACCCTGCAAGAGATTTTCCCTTGTTAGTATATCTTTTACAAAGCAATGATTTGGATAAAACTCAAAATAGACATTGTTATCTTTGGCAAACTGTGATACACTCATTAAATTCTTTTTAATGAGTGGCACTCTTAGTCAATTGTTGAGGTAGAGTTGTCTTATACCCCTTAAGCTTGCATTACCAGTATGTGAGATGTGAATAGATTTACCATTTCCTAAATAAAGTGATTGCGTACCTTTGTATTCTCTGTTGCCAAGATTTAATTTGCTCAAGTCATTTGTTACATGATTGGTGGCTCCAGAGTCAGGGTACCAACTGTTGTCATGTATGTCTTCAATTTTGGCTCTGTCATCACTCCTCTGGTTGAACATTAATCATGTTTGCACTGGGATTTGAGGTTCTTGAACCATTACTGCTTTGTTGTGTTGGAGTGAAATTTGCATCAAATCTGAAGTAACATTTGCTTGCTGTGTGTCCATACTTTTCACATATTTGGCATCTTGGTCTATTGTTGTAGTTTTGCCTACCTCCTCTGCCTCTGTATCTATTGTATTGACTGCCTCTTTGATTATTGTTGTGTTGGTTTCTTGTTGCATTGTTGCTTTCTTGATTCTTGTTTCTGCTGCTAGCAATGAAATTGATTGAGCAATCTGAGGTGGTTAACTTCTTTTGTTCTAATCTGCCTTCATGTGAGAGAAGTATTGAATGAACAGATTGTAATGATGGTAATACTTCATTGGACGATGTTACTGCCACCACTGACTCATATTCTTCATCAAGACCATTCAAAATTGATAAGACTTGTTCTGTGTCAGATACTTTATGCCCAGCAGAAGCAAGTTGATCACATATAGTTTTGGCTTTTGATAGATATTCCCTCATGCTTAGATTATCCTTTTTTAAATGATGCAGTTGTCTTTTATACTGCATGATTCTTGCTGTGGATTGAGAACTACACACTTGTTCAATTGTATGCCATATTTCGTATGTTGTTTTGCATCCAACGATTTGTGGTAATAGATTTGCACGGATTGATGATATTAGCCATGAACTGATCAAGCTGTCTTGTTTTTGATGTGTTGTGTAGTCTTTATTGCTTATGAGTTTCCCATCTTGATCTGCAGTGAATTTGGGTGGAACACTTATGGTTCCAAGAACATAGTCTTCAATGCCATAGCCTCTGATGGCAGTTTCCATTTGGAATTTCCATAGCAAGTAGTTTGATTCATCCAACTGAACAGTGAATGTTTGAGTTTGTGGCTTGATGATAGAATTCATGAGATCTTGCGTGATGCTAGATTGAGTTTGGATGGTTCTTGGAGTGTTTCTTGGTGCAGAGGTTGATGATGCAGCGGCATCTTCATCAGCCATGATGATAAAGTTGATTCAAGAATCAAGAACTAACTTTCTCTGATGATGTGTGGGATATTCTGGTGAATTTGATGAGTATATTTCTCTGATTCACTTTTTGTCGAGCTCTGGTCAGGTAATATTGTTTTAATGAATTCTTTGATGATCAACTGATGCAGCCAGTTAGGTGGTGGATGATGAGTCACTGACACCTCCTGGCTAGGCACGGCACAGTTATCAAATGATAAGAACTGTGGTGAATTCTTGAATCTCAGATGATGATCTAAATCTGATGTGATTCAGATGTGCAGCCGATTCTCAGATGATGAGATCGTTTCTGATGAGATTATGGCAGGGCACTATGCTGTTAAGCAAATGAATGCTCTGATACCATAAAAGATTTTGAACCAACGAGTAAAAATGAAAAAGCTTTTATTGATTTTTGAGTGAATAGAATTGATACAGAGATTCTTCTTACTGATTACATTGTAGCTGCTGTATTTATACAAGCTAATATAGGTTGTGAGTGGGCTTCAAAGTAGTCGGCCCATATTTGTATTTGCACATTTGTAAACTGAGAATAAATAATAGCCGTTGGATGCGAACATGAGGTTGAGATGCAATGCTTCATACAATGCTTCATACTCTCGTATATATCTGCTTTTAACTATTGCTGTATCTATCTCATTCTCTTATATATTCATAACATCTCTTGTTTTAGGTCACTTCCAATTTGCCTTCAGTCTCAGAAGAATATGTTCAAGATGTTGCTCTAGCTTCAGGTTAAAGTGTGATGCAAAAGTTTTGGTCATAAGCGAGTCTATCAGCTTTATTATCACTTTCTAACCAGTCACAGGACATTCCTAGTCGAGCAGTTTCACATGATTCTTATCTCATGACAGTATATATTGCTATTCTACGAGGCTAGTTGAAAATTTAGTAATTTGTGACACACACACACAGAAGTAGTTTCACATGATTCTTGTCCAATGACAGTATATATTGCTATTTCTACGAGGCTCATTGAAAATTCAGTAATTTGTGTCACACACACAGAAGCAGTTTCACATGATTCTTGTCTCATGACAGTATATATTGCTATTTCTATGAGGCTCGTTGAAATTTAAGTAATTTGTGTCGCACACACCCACACACTCATGACAGTATATATTGCTATTTCTACGAGGCTCGTTGAAAATTTAGTAATTTGTGTCTCTCACACACACACAAAACCTGAAGTATAGGCAAAACAACCATTGTTTTGCAACCCAAAAATGTGGCGAACTATTAGTCTAAAGGCACATATAACCATAGGATTTGACAGCAGCTGATGCAGAGTGTTCGTCACTGGTACTATGTGTACACGTACACACACAAAACTTAAAGTGTAGGCAAAACAACCATTGCTTTTGCAACCTAAAAATGTGGTGAACTATTAGTCTAAAGGCACATATGACCATAGGATTTGGCCGCAGCTGATGCAGAGTGTTCGCCACTGGTACTATGTGCACGCGCATGCGCGCGTTCGTGCACACACATATAAAACTAAAGTGTAGGCAAAACAACC
Organism: Allium cepa; assembly: GCA_030765085.1. Taxonomy (NCBI): domain Eukaryota; kingdom Viridiplantae; phylum Streptophyta; class Magnoliopsida; order Asparagales; family Amaryllidaceae; genus Allium; species Allium cepa. Next base: position 130,513,989 of record CM060940.1, on the reverse strand, counting down.
ATTGCTTTTGCAACCCAAAAATGTGGCGAACTATTAGTCTAAAGGCACATATCACCATGGATTTGGCAGCAGCTGAGGCACAGTGTTCGTCGCTGGTACTATGTGGTTAAGCTTTTAGTGTTGTGTAAAGGATTCTTTATCTGCTTTAGCTTTAGCTACTCCTGTAATATTGTGACAACCCTGTATTTTTTTTATATTTTAATTATTTTGATTTAAAAAAACTTATTTTACTTATTTTAAATGATTAAATTTTATTACTTAAATATAAATCTTGATTTTATATGAAATTATAATCCCAAACTTGTGTAATTTGAATATGTTCCTGAAATGTTGATTTTGGTCAAAATAGTCAAACTTTGACTTTTGACTTAAAATTTTAAAAGTTTAAAATTATAAATTTTATCTTTTATTATGAAATTACACAAAATTCTAAGAACACCACTTTTCGTTTCGTTGAAAACGGAGTTAAAATGTAAAAGTTATGTACATTTCAATTTCTAGTATAATTTGTTTTATTGTGCAATTTTGCCTATTTTAAATTTTATAAATCATATTTTTCTTTCTTATATTTCTTTTAATATGGGTAGATATGTTAATTTATGTATATTTTCATCTCTAAATATTTTAAAAATAATAATAGGATTTTTCTAAAATTTACTATGATGATTTCCTATTTTTAAAAGGCTGTTTCCTTTTTCTGCTATTTTCTTCGTCTAAACTATATTTTAATTAAAATTTATTTATTTATTTTGTGAATTCATTTTATTTTGTGTTCTTATCTTTATTTATAAATATTTTTAAGTACATAAAAATTTTTCCAGGTTCATTGCACTTATTTTTCATATTTTCAGGACTAGTTGTAAATTTTGCTGTTTTATTTAATTAAACTATATATAATTAATAATTTATTTATTTATTATTGTTTATTTACTAAATTTTCGTATTTTTATTTGGATTTATATATATATTTCAGTTATTTAAAATTAAAAAGAATTTAGTGGAAATTTGAAAGGTTTTGTGACTCTTTAGTTGCTTAAGTCTCTTTGTTTTCCCACCTTTTCATTTTCTAACTCTTGCATTCAATTGAGGCCAACCATATCTCATTTCTTTCAGCTGATCACATATCATTTGCACGTAAACAAATGTCCTCCTTCATCTCCTAAAAACTCACGGCACTTCAAAGAAAAATATGGCTTCCATTCTCCTCTCATCTTCTTCCTTTTTTCCATTTGTTTGCCTTGATTTTTGCCCTGCTTCTTCATGCTTTGCTCAGCCTAACCTCTCCACCATCAGCTCCACCATCTCCTCCACCATCTACAGCAGCTCCTCCTCCCCCTCCTCTGACATTAACCAAGTTTTGCCCATCCATTGAGGTTAGCGTCACAAACTTTGCACCAAACCCCTTGAAATTGCCTAGCCTAGCCATATACTCCACTATCTCCTTCATATCTTGCCTTGGCCACCTCCTATTGTTCCACCACCACCACGATACAACCTTTGACCCTCCACCTACCCACTGTCCAGACCTGAACCAGATCAGGCCGTGGCCTCCCCATGTTGAAAACTCCACAAAAATTGCAAGCAAACCCTTAAAACTAGCCTAGCCGAGCCTTAATGCCAATATCCTTTCACATACTCCTCTTGGCCACCCCTAGAACCACCACCACCAGCAACCACATGACCTTTGGGTGCTGCTATACCATCACTCTCCACTGTCTAGATCTGGAGTAAGTATAGCCAGCCCAAGTGTGCCATAGGTCGAGCCAAATATGGACCAAAATCCTTGTTTATGCCTTGTAGTCATAGTTTCATGTACACATACCTTTGCACCATCATCAAATCCATGATACGCTGACCTGTTGCATCCAAACCTGATCCAAAACCATTCCATTACAGTGCTTTTCCAGTCCATAGCTGAAGCATACAAAGGTGAATGCAAGTGCAAAAGTTCTAGCTTTGAATTGTGTACTTATTCCTAGCATTGTTTTGTAATATCTTGGTTTATAATTCATGTTTGTTATTGTTTGTTTGATTTGTATTCAAGGGAATTAATCCTTGGCTCCTCCATTCGTATCTGTGTCGTGCTTTTGTGCTTGTGTAGATTCCGTTTGTGAAATTCGTTGTTGTGCCTCCAGCTCAAACCGGTGAGTTATTCTCACCAGACAATCTGTACCTATATAACTGATAAACCGACACCATTTGAATCTGTAAATGTATTGCATCATGTAAGGTATGCTTCCCCTATACAGAAGGTTTCATTTATATACTTCAGTTTCATATAATCAACAAAGGTTGTATGCCAAAAATTCCCCGAGGAATAAATCTTATGGTACAACACTGTGACTTGATATCTCAAAAAGAAAATCCTTAACGAATCTCATATTTCAACAGAACAGTCAAGTCCAATTATAATTTCAAACTAATTTTCGGAGTATTAAATGGTGAATGATAAGTTATTGGCTGACGTTGTAATGCTACATTTAATCAGTTCACATTTAATTTGTTCAGCATATATATATACTATGGCAGTTTCTTTGCATAAGTGTTATTAACATTTAGAAATTCAGAATCCTTATATAAAGGATAAAATAACAAATATCACTTCTAGGATTGCCATTTTCTTCACAATGATAGTTAGCGTCTAATATGATATTAGAGTTAAACTATATAAAGTTTAACTCTCACAAGTGCTCTGCGTCACATTATGTAGATCTTTGGTTACAATTATTGGTTCAAAATATGCCAATTATTATATTATATGAAAAGAGCCATGTTACATTGTCGAATGAATTTGCAAAAAAGTGGCTATGAAATGCAACTGAAATTTAAAAGATAAATAGGATGATGTGATCATGTTCAAGACTTGGTATTCAATGCAAGGTTACAAAATGTTTTGCATCATGTTTCAGACCAGATCAAAATTCCAAAATAAGCAACCTCTGGTATAAATTAATCTAAAGTTGAGTTACACATCAAGAATGGATACCTACCTCTATTTTTAAAAAAAGGAGGAAAAAAAGGAAAGAGAAAAAGAAAAGAACAAAGAATTGCTACCTATCATCAAGTTGCAATTTCTGAAATAACAAACAAAGTATTATTTTAGCAGCTATATTATTATGGATAACAATATACACAGTACCATGCTTCATTTTTGTGGCATTTGGTCTTCAAGATTCCAAGAACATAGCAAGGTACTTTAAAATATATAATTCTATTGTAAATAATCTGTATGCAAGTATTTGAAGATGATTATGTTGAGTTTCAGGTTAGATATTGTTTAAGTGGGAGAGAGACACCATGAGGACTCAATGTTATCAAAGCATTGCACCATGAAATTCTCATCAATGTACATGAAAGGTATGGAATGGTTTATAATATTGAATGCTAGTAATGTACTTTTACCCTTATAAATAAATCTTTGGGTTACAACACAGGCACATGAACAGACTAAAAATTATGTTCATCATATTTTAATTTAGCATTTATTAAAATACCATGCTCAGCAAGAGAAGATGCTCTTAATTTCATGACCAACAGCTTTAGACATGGATTCTAAGGCTTTGCAGCAAAGAGTGCTGAATCACAAGCAAACTGCACTAAATTTTTATGAATCAATTTTCATTAAGCAGAATTCAGAAGCCTTATGTCCAGAATACTGAGACGATATGAGTCATTGATTCAGGTACATACATACAAATATCAACTGCCTCTAAATAGGAGTAGCTGATCTATTCGCAATATTAAGAATTACAAGTATGGCCAGAATCAAAAAAAAATTGATGACGCAGGATGCGGTCTGATACTAAAGCATTGAGAAAGGAAAATATCAAGTTGGAGTACAATTTAATGAGGTAAGTTGTATCCTGAGTTAATAGGAGCTCGCTTTTATTCTAGTGGCACTGTTGAAGGCAAATTGAAAACCAGTAAGCCTTTTGAGCTGTGTGTCTAATGATATTGAGAGCAAATCATGCTCTTAAATATCATTAGTCATTTGTGAAAGTATAATTTAGAATATTGTGATTTGTATGATTGACTTTTCTAGTTTTACATATCCATTAACCTGTCCCGTGTTATTTAGAGCTACATGTTTCAGGACCCCTACGGTTTTTTTTACGAGAAAAACAAAGCATCCAGGCTTTCTGGTTATCACTGCGCCCCATCCTATGCTTCTTGTTTTTTAAGTGCTATATTATTAAATGGAACTTGAGAATATTCAAATTACAATATTAATATTATATCTGCAAATCATTTCAAAACCTGTAACTTATCAAAATATCATGTTAATCATTAAAACATTTACTTTAAAAGTTGTTTTGAAATATTATTTTGGATGGGGTAGGATTTTCCAAATTGATCGAAGATTGAAAATGATCCGGAGGCATATACCTATAAATTCTTGTTCGATTGCGAGTTGTAGCTTGGAAAATTGCAGGGGAGTAACGCGATGATAGGATCGATAGTGTGTCTTGGAGTAATTATGTAATTGTTGTGTAATCTTAATTATGCAAAAAATCTTGTTCGAAATAAAATATGTTTTTGGTTTAGATTTTTTATTGAATGTGTTTGTTATACTATGATACAAATGATGAGTTAATAAACAATAAACATAAATAAGTAAAAAATCATTGAAAGTAATGTTTAATCGATTGCAATTATTAAATGTCCATAGTCATGAGTATTGGATCAATACAAACAAAAGTACAACTTCTTATGCGTTCATAGTTGAGAAACATCTAAAAATATATATCGACACATTTGTTGAGAACAATGTACATAACATTCTATATGATGGATGATGATTTACTTATGATCATTGGAGCTTCAAAATGTTACGTACTTATGATAGTTTGGAACGATCATAGAGCAACTCAATGAAAATCTTTTATAGGTTATTTAACCTAGTCAAAATAGAAGATGTCAAGGTTACGTACTTGTGGTAAGCTCGTCTTACCTTAACTCTAAGATAATAGAAATTATTGTTAAGTACACACCACGATAAAGTGAATTTTCGTCAAAAAAAAATTCTTAGCTACAAAATTTGATAAAATAACTTGTGCCTGATTTATATTGCTTTTAGCGAAAATAGCAAAAGGAGTTTTAAAAACATTTGAGTGACGTTGTTGTGATTTTTCGTTTATGGAGTAATGTTTTTTTGCAAAATAAGATTCATTAGTCTTACTTTAGGACTTATGTTTTTGCTTTTGAATTCTATCTCCATACCAACTTCGAATAAATCATGAATTACTTCACAATTATTATATTTGATTTCAAGACTTTGAACATCTTGTCCTTCACATTTGCAACCACAAGAATTTCACCAATTAAATTATCATTTAAAAATAAAGGTATCTTTAACACGGCTACAAATCTCTCATTCATTTCCTTTATAAAAAATTTCATTTAAATTTGCATAAAATATTTTCACTAACTTGGGATGACAAAAATTCATTTTGAGAGATATCGGTTAAACCAAAATTACCATTTTCTAAAGCGAGAGTTTGTAAATCATAAAAATAAAAATAACTAAAATTAACAAATCCTCTCGAAAATATTTTAGCACTTTCAGGGTATTCTACATAAGCTTCCATAAAATCTTTATCATTATGAGCTAATTTTTAACTTTGGTTAGAAGCTGAAGAGTTTTGGAAGATAACGGGAAGTAGACATAATAAGTATTTTGAAGAGTGAGAGAGTGGTGAAGATTTATTTTTAAATTTAAAAAATGAGCGTTGTGATGATGAATGAATGAAATATTGTGAATACTTAGACCGTCAATAGCCATGTAACAACCTATAAATTGTTGATTTGAATTTCTAAATTGTTGAAAAAGCGAGGGAAGCTCAAAGTTTTGAATTTTGAAAAGATTCTTCAAAACATTCCATGGTATGTCTACATTACCCCTCAGGTGTATGTCGAGATAAATTTCGAAAATTAAATTTACTTTCTGAATTTATTTAATATATATTTATTAATATATTTGATATTTATTAAATTCTATATATTATTTAATATTTTAATAAATCAATATTTTTATAATTATTTGACATATCTAATATATTTAATTATATATATATATATAATTAATATCTGTAAAATTGATATACATACATGCATATATGTTTGTGTGTGTATATATATATCATCATCATTATCATCATCATCTTACGAATGATTAAAATGTAAGAAAAATATTTAAATAAAATAAGCTTTAGAGTTACCCATGCTTACCGCTATTAATGACGCATCACTTTGAATTTTCTCCACTGTCCATTATCTTTGATTTGTGATCAACATGAGTTTGGTCATCCTTTTCTATGAAGCATATGGCAACATTTTCAATTTTTGAATCATTGTTTACTGATATTGATGAATCATCCCAAGTTACATTGAATGTCTATTTCCTTTTCTTGTTGATGTATCTATGTTGGGATAGTTCTTTGACTTTTTTAGATTCGTAGGGTATCTTTTCAAATGACTGATTTTATCACATCCAAAGCATTTGAATGCCCTTCTGTTTACTGAAATACTTGCGTTGTTGTTGTTGTTGTTTCAAAATTCGTTTCGTTTTCTACACTTCAAGAACGTTTTGAAATTTTTAGCCATGAACACGATTTCCTCATCATTATTATCATTTGATCCATGATTATCTCTTGCGGTATTGGATGCCAGTGTTTTCTTCTCCGTTGCTTGACTTCGTTTCTACCCTGCAACTGTATTTCATAGGATATTAAATTACCAATTAATTCTTCTACTTTCATCGTACTAATACCCTTGGCTTCTTCGATTGCCAAAGTTTTCCGATCTAACTCACTAAAGAGTGAATTTAAGATTCTTCTAACTTGATCCACTTCAGTAAAATTCTTTCTCAAAGATATTAATGCATGTAATATATCTTAGAATACATATCAGAAATGGATTAATTTTGTTTCATTTTGAAAAGTTGAAACTGATTACTTAACATAGTTATCTCAATCCGTTTAACTTTACTGGTGCTTTCGTGTGTGACTTGTATATTTTTCCACATTTCATATGCACATTTATTGATTTTAATTGTGTTGAATTCATTTTGATCCAAGGCGTAGAAAAATATATTCATATCCCTTGCGTTATTGAGTGCTTGTGTCATTTGATCGTTAGTCCATTGTGCGTAATTCGTTTAGGGCACAGTGTACTTATTTTATGTAATATTCCAAATGTCTAAACATCTGACTATAAGAAAATTTTCATTTTACAAGACTACTATGGATAATTACTACCATAAAGGTGGTCTAGCAATAGATTGTCGTTCTAAAAATGTGTTAAAAAGTGTATTATTGGCGTTATCAGTTATTAACTTATTCAAAATTCAGATATTGAATTTTTGAAAATTGTGTGCTTTGACATCAACGTGGGATGTTTGACTTACCCTGACAAATTAGTGCAGAGTGGACCTTAAGGCAACTAAAACACCAGAGAGTGGTGAATAGTGTATATCAACTATTTTACAATTAATTTGTAGTTTTTAAAGTTATTTGCTTAGAATCCCAAGTATCAGTAGACAACTATATAAATAAACGTAGAACATAAAAGCAACAAAGTAAACGACACCATGAATTTTTACACTGGTTCCAATATTTAATCCTACGCTCAGTCATATACCCTATAAAATTTCTTACCAACTTATTTTCCATTGGCGGCAAGAGCGCTTTTACAATCCTCATTTTACACGAGTGGTATATACACCTAACCTCGTCTTTACACAGGTGGGAAGAAAACCTAACCTTTTGACTTTGAATTAGGTGGTAAGAACACCTATCCTGACTTTGAACATGTGCTAGGACACTCCTATCTTTTTAAATTTGGATCATGTAGCATGAACACATATCCTGATTTTTCAAGGGTGGCAGGACACACCTATCATCTTGACTTTCATATGTGGTCACGATCACTTATACAATCGTGACTTTCGACGGGTGGCAGAATGCACATTTTCTCTTTTCAAATAATAAAATAATATGGCAAATAATTGTATTTTATATTGGGACACGATCAGTCGGAAGCGGGTGAGATAAGTATATTTCATTTTTTCTATTTTGGATCTATTGGGCCTATGAAGTCTAAACGGATTTTAGATCCAATCTAAAATGTGTTTTAAATAAAATCTTTTTTTATTAGTTTATACGAGTTTAAATTTAATATAAATTTACATGTTTGAGTGTATCAAATACACCCATGTGTGTAACACTTATTAAAATTGATTTAAAGAAGGAAACATTTTGTTTCTTTCTCTAAAACTTGCGCAATCAACCGACGGAAGATATAATTTATATGGAGAGAGAAATCTTTTATTTTTTCTCTCTAATTACACATCAAATGTCATTGATGATCAATTTATACATGACATGAAATATGAGTAAATCCAAATATACTAACAACGTGTATTGTGTAAATGCAATATATAAGAAGCGTGCATAGTTAATTTTTCTTTTTTATGTGCCTTTTATTGTCCATATTTTTATTTAAATACATATATACATATACATAACATACATACATATGAACATGCTAAAATTAAGTTTCATTATTTTATAAGGTCGAGATTAAAAATAACATCTTGAATCTATCTTCGAAGTAAGAAAGAATTTAAGACTATATTATGATTTTACACAAAGTCTGTTTTATAAATCTTAAGTTAAATTGATGCACATACACACACATACCATGTATAAAATTTATAAAATCTAAACATGCTTTGAGAATTAAAGTCTAACTTAATTTAAAAGGAAAATAATGAATTGGTGATATTTTACATGAAAGTCCAGTTATGGTTATTTAATAATTTTATTTTTTAAACAACTTTCAAAATATGCAATATGCAAAAGATTGTATTCAAAGCAATAAACACAAATCATATGTATAAAATTTCGAAAGTGATTTCAAATAGAAAACATATGCAGTTTATCCATATTTTTATATGTAATCATTAATAGAATTTTATCATTAATTAAAAATTAGGTTTGGATCAAAAGTATTTTTTGAACAACATATTTGGAAACAATAACAAAACAGAAAGAACAAATCAGACATGTGTATTTATTGCAAAGATTTCAGATCTAAAATATATAAACAATGCAAACAATTAATTAACTATGAAATCATATGGAATAGATCTAAAGATGAAAAGATGAACATGTATTCAATCAAAGTATATCTTAGGATGGATTCAAATTAAAGTGACATGGTGAACATATGTCATTACTTAAGATGTAGAAAAAGGAGGATCTAATCTATGTAACTGAATAAACAAATATACAAATGAGATGAGATATGTGACAGATCCAATTCATATGTAAAAGGTGAACGATGAATAAATGAAATTAGAATTATTACCCTGAGATGTAACCAAGAGAATGCATCTTGAATGATGAGATAACTCCTAGATTCAGAAATCAACCTTAAGATGTTATAGATATGAAAAGGTATAAACCACTTTTAATAAACAGATTTGATTCGTATTTGATTTTGGGATATTTGAAACCATAGAATCACTCATATTTTTCGGCCATCAGAGTGGAAGAGGAGAACTAGAAAGTTATGTAAAAGAATGAAATAAAGAACGCAATCAATACACCTTAAAGAAAGAGACCTTTTTCCTTCCTTATATTATTCATTCCTTTTAATTAATTCAAAAATTACCATCTCCTCCCTTTTGTAGTTGGCCAAACAAGGAGACAACATGGGCCCTATTTGATCTCAAACCCAACCAACTTTTATTCCATTCGAATCCAATTTAAACAGCCCATCGATGTCGTATATCGATGCATGCGTTTATAACTTTTATATACGCAATTTATTATATGCTAACGGTATTGAAAGAAATCAAATAAAATTAAATAATTAATAAAATATTAATTAATGTACAATGGTTATAAATTAATTAAATCGTGTGGTTTATTTGGAGTATTCATCATTACGGTTGTGTGACTTAAAGTTGTAAATTCACTCAGCGATTAATATTGAACAGTTTGAATTTAACGTTCACACATCACCCTAACTAGTGGTGTAACATTTTGGCTGAATTTATAGCTTATACATCTTTTAGTAAAATCTAATTTTACTTATTATAAGTGGTACCTGATAGTAACAATTATGTATATTAACTTTCTTCACTAAAACTATACCACATTAAGACTTATGAAATTTGGTTTTGGTCAAAATTCCAATATTTTCCACATGCAACTTTGTAAGTGCAAAAACAAAATCCTTGGATCAATAATAACAATTATTATGAACCAGATTGCTCTGGCCAGAGGCTTTGACTTTGAATTGACTTAAGTCGACCCCGTGATACTAACCCCATATAACCGAGAAGACAAATTCTCTCTTGAATAGTGTTTTACTTCCAATGCTTCCACTCGACCCAACATAGTTGTTCAGTGGACTCCATGTCATGATTTAACTATATTCAAAACGGAGTTTCCACATTGAAGATTGACATCTGGGTCTGTTCATATTCAGGTTCTAGTGGCTAATCAAGCCAATTCAAATGATGCTGTAACATCCCGCATTTTCGCACGGTTTAAATCGACACACGTGCCAATTCAAACCATACGGAAGGGCGGATTTTTATGGGATAAATAAGAAAAACAGAGAAGAAATAAAATAAATCAGAATCTCATGGCGGAAGGATAAAATATAATAATCAATATATAGTTCATAAAACCATTTACAAACATTTGCTTCTTCTTTATACAATAAATATCAGAGTTCACATACCAATAAATATCAATGCAGCGGAATTAAATGGTGTAGTGGAAAAATAGTAGATAATAGTAATACAAACCTTCATCTTCGAACTCCAGATTAAAACTTCAAATCCTGAAACGCTCGGACTGACCCGAGCGAATTGACTGAGCGGATTGAAAAGACAAAACACTCGAGTCAGAACTAAAAGATCTTATGTAAGTTAAATCAACAGAAATAAATATGAGTGCAGTAAATCAAGAGATGCTCGGGATTTACATCTCCTAAGGATACGTTAAACTATTTACTATGTAGTATATTGCGCTATTATAATAGTGTCTAATTGTAAATAAACTTACTTTTTTCTTAGCATTAAGGGGTTACCCATATAGCCCTTCACACGTAATAGTCCCAGTAGTCCATCCAATATCATAGTCCCTCCTGATCGGAAAGCCACCAGAGGATACCACACGGGCTACGGGAGAAATCCAAACTCGTACAAGGCGCGATAGGGTAGGTGACACGGCACAACTAGGCAATGCCAGGGTAGATATACCAATTGCTATCTGGGCTGGTGGAAACGCGCAGCGCGCAACTACCGCCCACCTCGAACAAACTCCCCCAAAATCAAAAATAAAGGTGGCCACCGAATCAATCCAAAGTCAAAGTATAGTATCGAAGAGGAGTGTCCGATCAGAGGAATGACCTCGTTGGCCCGAGAATCGCTCCTGTTTTAGCCACCTTATGCCAACTCACGGGAGTCGGGTCCACATATTTACCTCAAAGGAAACGCCGCCGCCATCCTACTTCATTCTGGAATCTCCACCGCGTACACGGTTGTTAAAGTGGTTTTCGGAGTTGGCAGAGAGTATGACAACTTCCGATCCCGGTCTCTTCAACAACCAAACGTTATTATAACACCGCGGTCATTTAAAATACTTATACTTTCAAAACCAGAATATAATTATCTGTTTCAAAACCCATAAATACGATATCATTTCCTTTTAAAACTCAAATAAATATGATATCATTTTATTTCAAATATATTCCTTTTCCAAAATCATGCCACTTTTAAATTTATAATACCTCGGAACCAAATATTTGAATTTTAACTTTCAACATAATACTTCGAAATCCATAGTTTTAAAACCATAACTTTCAAAACTTAAATGGTTTGGATATTCAACAGTATATAGAATAAAACAGTTGAATTTAAAATTTCTTTAAAAGTAAATAATTTCCACACCTTCACAATTTTATTCACTTTAAATTCAGTCTAAACCCATAACTTTTAGATTCACTTTCAGTTTGAATAAAACACTTCGATTTCAATATTTTCAAACTTTGAGTATTTAATGAATTTCAGACTAAGGTTGGGAATTTCAAATCAACAATTCATTTTCCTATTATTTAGTTTTGAAAGGTTTACATGGTAAATCCATAACCCTTTAAAATAAAACACAATTTATTAACACTAAATATTTCCTTCTATTTATTTATACTAGAATTATTCATTAAATCCAGTTATAAATATCATTCCTTTAAAATTTCCAATTTTAATAAGTTAACATCAACTTATGGAGTTAAATTTTAAAATAAGCTCAATTCTAATTAATTTCCAATTTATCTTTGAATCTTAATTGATTTTAATCATTTAAAACTATATATATATATACAAGATCATAAACCTGTACTTAATCATATAATATAAATTATCAAATTCCATTTTTCAACTTATCATTTTTATTTAACAGATTTATGCATAGCTTAAATTTAACAATTTAACTATATATGTATATATAAAATATCATATCCAAATTTAATATTTATTAAACCGTATCATATCCAAACCATAAAAATCATTTCAAAAATAATTATACACACACACACACCCCCCCCCCCCCCCGCGGTGCCTGTATATAATTTTCTATCATATGGTCAAGTGATACGGATATTTATCATTTCAATCCGTAATTTAAAAATAAAAATGCGGTTGTATATCATTTCAAACCGCAATCCCAAATGAAATGAAAATGCATGATAACTTGCAGTTTATACAATATAAAATATAGCATCCATTCATCCAAATATCAATAATCAACCATTTATTACAATCATCATCCAATTTAAACAAACATCAATATAGAGCATATAAAATATAACAGGAAATAAATAACAGTTATTAACTAACAGTTTATATTCAATAATAAATTTAATAACTGTTTAACTATCAGTTTACATGCAAAAATAAATAAATTTAACTGTCAATTTATATGCAATAAAATAAATAAATAAACAGTTAAATTAAATAAATACGAATTTACTTAGATGATGAATAAAACATGCCAAACAGCCATAAATAAATTTCTACTCATATCATAGATCAATTTACCAAACATAAGAAATTTTAGAAGTTGTGAGTGGGTTAAAACACTCACCTTTTGAATTTAAATTGAATTTTAAATCCAATTTAAACCCAAAATTTCGACGGTCTCCAAATCTGTCCAAACCAGCGTCATCAAGTCCAGAATTTTATTACGATCCTAACAAAAAAAATCGCGCGTAAATCGGATACCGTATGCGCGAGATATAGCGATAAACGCGATTGAATTCAATTAAAATAAAATAAAATAAAAGAACACGTTACCACTTCAATCCACGTCATCTAAATCCCATCCTCCTCTCCAACAGGTACAGTAAACGCACACAACAGAATTTTAGCCGAACCCTAGCCGCCTCCTTCACGCTGCCGCACGCTCCAACCTACTGCCGCGTGTCTCCAGCCGCTGTCCCTTTGCTCGACGACCTCGCCCAAACGACCACGACCATCGCCGATGATCCCTGACGCCGAACGCCAACCCCAAAGCCATCCGCCGCCCATAATCTAACCCTAATCCAATTTTAGCGCTCAATCCAGCCATCAACTTCATGAACGAACCACACCGATGGACCATGCTCATCACTCTCTACGCCCCCGTATCGTCGATTTGACGATCAGACGAACTTGACCGTCGCGAGATGAATGGCCACAGATTATTCATCAATTTCTGGATAAACCGGATCTCAAATCAGAAAACAATTCTACCAGAATAATACGCTTTTCGAGAGCTTCGTAATATATTTTTTTTGAAATTTTTAGAGGAGTTTGAATTTTCAGCTTTTGATTTGATTTTTCAATTGTGTTTGGATCTAAGATTTGCATCCATTGAGGAAGAGAAAGAGTTGTGAACGTACAACAAATGAGAATAGATGGAGACTAGGGTTTACAACCGACTATTTATATGTAGGGTTGAAATAGAGTAGATGGACCAGATAAATAAACGTGCTGAACAATAATTGGCCCAAAAAGCCCGTTTTGACTCCGGAACGAAATTGAGTCAACCTATATATCACAATAGGTATTTTAAAATATTTTGAACGCGATGGAAAAAGTTTCACGTCCAAATTCCATCGCATGAAGAAGTTATGCTGAAATCAATATTTTCAAATTGATTTCAATTAAATCGATTTTAAGGCGTTTCGCGTTCGTACGATCAAACGACAAGTCCGATCGCTACGAAACTTGAAACCCTATAATAATTCACTGTTACGGATCCGATGAAACTGGTTTTGTTGAAATCCGAGTCCGTGACAAAAATGGCTATTTTTATATTAATTAAATAAATTAAATAAATTAATTAATATTTAAACTTTAAATTTCAACTTAAAATTGAACATTTTATCCCTTTTATATTTCTTAATCATTTGTAGGAGTTTAAACACGTTTAGATGTACATTGGAAGTTGATAAATCTATCCATTTCAGTGTTAATTTCCAATTTCATTAAATTTAGAAAATATAAGTTAAAACTACATTTATTATTAAATTCAACATTACACTGGATGAAATCAACATTTGACTCAAAAACTATTATACAAATATTCTTAGATTCCATTTTAAATTTCTATTAACATAACATTTAGATGTTTGATTTCATTAAATTTCAATTTATTGACCCACTTAAATTTTGTTCCTTTCATTTAATATCAATTGTCCATTCTATAAGTAAAAATTTACATTAGATTCATACTCATATAATGGCTTCAATTTCATCTAAATAAATATCTACAAAATCTTTAAATACTAAATCAATTTAATTGCAATTAATCCCTTTGATAATTACATTAACTAAAAGCAAATTCACATATCAATTTAGTGTCAATTATTCCAGTAAATACAGTGTTCAAATGTCAGCTGCAATTAATCCAATTGATTGCAAATTAATTCCAAATTTGATTTCTGTTCGGTTACCACTTAATATTATCAATTTATTACTTAACTAACATAGTTAATATTATTTTAGATTTCACTACATTTATATTTTCCAAATTTCATTTTGTTCTCATTTCTTTTTATCACATTTATTATCCTAATATGAATGGAATTTTACTTTGGTTACATCTTATTTGAATTCAACATTCTTTACTTACCGATTTATTCCACATTAACTGCCATAATTTAGTGAATTAATTGAAATTGATTACAAATTAACTTAACAACCTAATAAAATAAGTAACGTACAATAAATGTAGTCCTTAACTCTTAATTACACTTTTAGAGGTTCATTATTTACACCTCAACATTGTAATTACTTACATACACTGGTTTTACTCAATTAACATTATTACAACTATTCCAAAATTTATTCAATATTCATTAGTTCTCTTATATTCACTTTATGAGTAAATTGGTATTCCATTTAATCCATTAATTATTACTTTAATTATTGCAATTCATTGTCTAACATAAATTTTGAATCTATTTCCTAATCTTCACATTTCAATTAATTAACATCTTACAATAGTTTACAAATAAAAAAGGGATTGTACTAAAAATAATAATTATTTATTGTCCTGCATTACTTTATTACCTCCATTTACATTTACTTTCCATAAATCAATATTAAATTCCATTGATGAATTCAATACTTGCTCCTTTTTACTTATTTTTAACTTTATATTCAAATGCAACAATTTTCACTATTACACTTTAATTGCAATATAAAATTTAATTTGTAAATTTTTATTACCTTTGATACATCAAATTTCAACATTCGCTTTCATATAAATTAATAACATTTTTATTTCTTTCTAAATTTAAATTAAAATCTTATTAATTTAATTCATTTTAAGCATCGAATTTATACGGGTCGTTACACTCTCCCCCACTCAGAACTTTTCATCCACGAAAAGGAAAGGAAGGGAAAAGAAGCATTAGGAAATCAATATGTCTTACTTGAAAAATTAACTTTATAAACAGCTAAATCTAAAAAATTAATTAATTTAAATAAAATATACAAATATAACCATTAAACCCTTTATACTCAAGTTAATGAAGTTTGGAAAACACTTTTCAAAATTTTCTAAGTCCAAAATTTACGGAAAATTTTGGCATAGTCTCCTTTGTACGGAGAGGCTCGGAATAAAATATAATATTAAATATAACAATTATATTACAAATATTATCCAAAATGTTATATCCCAACCCGGGAAAATATATAAAATAGCGGTATAAACCGTAATCCGAAACGTACCTATTTGTCGGGCAATTTACGCTTAATATGGAACCAAAAGCAGAAGCAATTGCTTCCATAACTTGCATTTCACTTATAAATCTAAAGGGTTAACAATTTATGTAAAGTGATATATTAAAGTGGTTTCAATTACTAACAACAAATCAATACAACAACCATCAATTTCACAAACAGCATACACAACAAATACAAAACAACCATTCAATCAACAAACAAATAGTTGTTCGAGTTTAAAACTTTTAAATTGTACGGAATAAAGAATAAACCACTAGCGTATCATTTACCCAACAGTCTTAGATAAATCTGAATAGTTTATTCACATATCTATACAAATCTAAAGTATCCTTACCCAACAACCATAACCAAACAACACAATTCAAATCAACTTTACTTATTATTAATTTTATTTCATACCTTAGTTGTTTAGTTTCCTTTCTTTCATTCATTTCAGTGATTTTTTTCATTTATATAATGGTTTATCTTTTTATTTTCATTTATTTCTTTCAGTTTTATTTAGAAATAACTTCAACCCTTTTTCTTAAATTCACAATTTCTCTTTATTATATTACATTCATCTACTAATTACTATTATTCATTCATTTATTATTGCATGACCTCATTTATTATTTACACTTTAATTACTTAAGTTTATAATCATCTATTTGTCATACTTACCTTTAATTATATTTCCTTGGTAAAGTTTCAATTATAATCTTAAGTTTATAACATTAAATTCTCATTTCACAGCAATTTCATTGAATACTTCATTATTTCAAATTTCTACTTGTACAATTTCCATTACATTTTCTTATTAAACATTTCAACTTTTAATATTTGGTAAGTTATATATATGTTATTTAAGGGTGTAATTGAAAGTTATACAAGTTTGTTCTATTTCCTTAAATTAAATTAAAGTTCAATAATACTATCCTTTGCTTATATAAATTACAATTTCAAATTTCTTTAAATCCATTAATAACTTAGCATTAAATCCTTATCTAAATTAGAGGTTTCAATTGTTAAATACTTACCTTTCGTTTCACTACAATAACTGAAACAATTAATTAACGGAAATTTGAGAATCAAATCCCGGGTTAATTTCAAATTATTTTAAAATAATAGATAAATATATTCTTACAACATATATATCTCTAATTATATTTAACAATTCAAAATTTATATATTTTTCAAAAGTAAATCTGCAGTAGAACTACTACAGTGGCCTTCCCCCTTCGAAACTCGAAAATGAAAGTCGATGATGCGGCCGCCATCATCGAAATTATTTTCCAACGACAGAGAGGAAAGTGCAAAACTTATTTTCTCCAAAATCTTCCTTTAAAAACATTTCTTTCAAATTATATTGAAATACTTATATCAGAAAATACTTCTTTTAATATTATTATAATATTTCGAAATCATTTGAAAGAATTTCCAAAACCCCGGAACTTAAGTACTAAATTTCCAATTTTATTTATTTTAAATCTCATTTCAACTATTATTACAACTTTTATTACCTATCAACCAATCTATTGCAGCCAAATATAGATATCATTTGAAATTTTTTATTTTATATATAGAAAATATAATAGGCAAAATTTATTTCATTCACCTAGATAAAACAAATATTATATCGGTCTGTCCTATTAAGTGTTTAGAAATCCCTATTGATGTCACAACGTCCTATGCACCAACCAGAATTTATAAATACAAAACGGAACAGATTAACACAATATTAAAACCTTTTTATAACACTAACAAATACGCTCTCTCATATATATACACTCAGCGACTCCCATAGGGTATGACTACCCTATTAGTAAAGAGTCAAACCCCACAAAGCTAAGGTTTATCGTTAAACCAAAGCTCTGATACCAGCTGTAACATCCCGCATTTTCGCACAGCTTAAATCGACACACGTGCCAATTCAAACCATACGGAAGGGCGGATTGTTATGGGGTAAATAAGAAAAACAGAGAAGAAATAAAATAAAACAGAATCTCACAGCGGAAGGATAAAATATAATAATCAATATATAGTTTATAAAACTGTTTACAAACATTTGCTTCTTCTTTATACAATAAATATCAGAATTCACATACCAATAAATATCAATGCAGCGGAATTAAATGGTGTAGTGGAAAAATAGTAGATAATAGTAATACAAATCTTCGTTTTCGTCTTCGTCCTCCAGAGCTAAAACTTCAAATCCTGAAACGCTCGGACTGACCCGAGCGAATTGAAAAGACAAAACGCTTGAGTCAGAACTAAAAGATCTTATGTAAGTTAAATCAACAGAAATAAATATGAGTGCAGTAACTCAAGAGATGCTCGGGTTTTACATCTCCTAAGGATCCGTTAAACTATTTACTATGTAGTATATCGCGCTATTATAATAGTGTCTAATTGTAAAATAAACTTACTTTTTTCTTAGCATTAAGGGGTTACCCATGTAGCCCTTAACACGTAATAGTCCCAGTAGTCCATCCAATATCATAGTCCCTCTTGATCGGGAATCCACCAGAGGATACCACACGGGCTACGGGAGAAATCCAAACTCGTACAAGGCGCGATAGGGTAGGTGACACGGCACAACTAGGCAATGTCAGGGTAGATATACCAATAGCTATCTGGGCTGGTGGAAACGCGTAGCGCGCAGCTACCGCCCACCTCGAACAAACTCCCCCAAAAACAAAAATAAAGGTGGCCATCGAATCAATCCAAAGTCAAAGTATTGTATCAAAGAGGAGTGTCCGATCAGAGGAATGACCTCATTGGCCCGAGAATCGCTCCTGTTTTAGCCACCTTATGCCAACTCATGGGAGTCGGGTCCACGTATTTCCCTCAAAGGAAACGCCGCCGCCATCCTACTTCATTCTGGAATCTCCACCGTGTACACGGTTGTTAAAGTGGTTTTCGGAGTTGGCAGAGAGTATGACAACTTCCAATCCTGGTCTCTTCAACAACCAAACGTTATAATAACACCGCGGTCATTTAAAATACTTATACTTTCTAAACCAGAATATTATTATCCGTTTCAAAACCCATAAATACGATATCATTTCCTTTTAAAACTCAAATAAATATGATATCATTTTATTTCAAATATATTCCTTTTCCAAAATCATGCCACTTTTAAATTTATAATACCTCGGAACCAAATATTTGAATTTTAACTTTCAACATAATACTTCGAAATCCATAGTTTTAAAACCATAACTTTCAAAACTTAAATGGTTTGGATATTCAACAGTATATAGAATAAAACAGTTGAATTTAAAATTTCTTTAAAAGTAAATAATTTCCACACCTTCACAATTTATTCACTTTAAATTCAGTCTAAACCCATAACTTTTAGATTCACTTTCAGTTTGAATAAAACACTTCGATTTCAGTATTTTAAAACTTTGAGTATTTAATGAATTTCAAACTAAGGTTGGGAATTTCAAATCAACAATTCATTTTCCTATTATTTATCCATAACCCTTTAAAATAAAACTCAATTTATTAACACTAAATATTTCTTTCCATTTATTTATACTAGAATTATTCATTAAATCCAGTTATAAATATCATTCCTTTAAAGTTTCCAATTTTAATAAGTTAATATCAACTTATGGAGTTAAATTTTAAAATAAGCTCAATTCCAATTAATTTCCAATTTATCTTTGAATCTTAATTGATTTGAATCATTTAAAACTCTATATATATATATATATATATATACACACACACACACACACACACACACACACAAAAGATCATAAACCTGCACTTAATCATATAATATAAATTATCAAATTCCATTTTTCAACTTATTCATTTTTTTTAACAGATTTATGCATAGCTTAAATTCAACAATTTAACTATATATGTATATATAAAATATCATATCCAAATTTAATATTTATTAAACCGTATCATATCCAAACCATAAAAATCATTTCAAAAATAATTATATATATACACACACACACACCGTGGTGCCTGTATATAATTTTCTATCCTATGGTCAAATGATACGGATATTTATCATTTCAATCCGCAATTTAAAAATAAAAATGCGGTTGTATATCATTTCAAACCGCAATCCCGAATGAAATGAAAATGCATGATAACTTGCAGTTTATACAATATAACATATAGCATCCATTCATCCAAATACCAATCATCAACCATTCACTGGGAATGGAAGAAGAAGCAGCAGATCCAGATAAGAAAGACGGCTTCTTGGTCATCATCCTAGAAGGATGCCCCATTTAGTACAATCATCATCCAATTTAAACAACCATCAATATAGAGCATATAAAATATAACAGGAAATAAATAACAGTTATTAACTAACATTTTATATTCAATAATAAATTGAATAACTGTTTAACTATCAGTTTACATGCAAAAATAAATAAATTTAACTGTCAATTTATATGCAATAAAATAAATAAATTAACAGTTAAACTAAATAAATACGAATTTACTTAGATGATGAATAAAATACGCCAAACAGCCATAAATAAATTTCTACTCATATCATAGATCAATTTACCAAACATAAGAAATTTTAGAAGTTGTGAGTGGGTTAAAACACTCACCTTTTAAATTTAAATTGAATTTTAAATCCAATTTGAACCCAAAATTTCGACGGTCTCCAAATCTGTCCAAACCAGCGTCATCAAGTCCGGAATTTTATTATGATCCTAACAAAAAAAATCGTGCGTAAATTGGATACCATATGCGCGAGATATAGCGATAAACGCGATTGAATTCAATTAAAATAAAATAAATAAAAGAACATGTTACCACTTCAATCCACGTCATCTAAATCCCATCCTCCTCTCCAACAGGTACAGTAAACTCACGCAACAGAATTTTAGCCGAACCCTAGCCGCCTCCTTCACGCTGCCGCACGCTCCAACCTACTGCCGTGTGTCTCCAGCCGCCGTCCCCTTGCTCAACGACCTCGCCCAAACGACCATGGCCGATGATCCCTGACGTCGAACGCCAACCCCAAAGCCAACCGCCGCCGCCCATAATCTAACCCTAATCCAATTTTAGCGCTCAATCCAGCCATCAACTTCATGAATGAACCATACCGATGGACCATGATCATCACTCTCTACGCCCCCGTATCGTCGATTTGATGATCAGACGAACTTGATCGTCGCGAGATGAACGACCACAGATTATTCATCAATTTCTAGATAAACCGGGTCTCAAATCAGAAAACAAATTCTACCAGAATAATACACTTTTCGAGAGCTTCGTAATAAAAAAAATTTTGAAATTTTTAGAGGAGTTTGAATTTTCAGCTTTTGATTTGATTTTTCAATTGCGTTTGGATCTAAGATTTGCATCCATTGAGGAAGAGAAAGAGTTGTGAACGTATATCAAATGAGAATAGATGGAGGCTAGGGTTTAAAACCGACTATTTATATGTAGGGTTGAAATAGAGTAGATGGACCAGATAAATAAACGTGCAGAACAATAATTGGCCCAAAAAGCCCGTTTCGACTCCGGAACGAAATTGGGTCAACCCATATATCACAATAGGTATTTTAAAATATTCTGAACGCGATGGAAAAAGTTTCACATCCAAATTCCATCGTATGAAGAAATGAAATCAATATTTTCAAATTGATTTCAATTAAATCGATTTCAAGGCATTTCGCGTTCGTATGATCAAAGGACAAGTCCAATTGCTACGAAACTTGAAACCCTATAATAATTCACTGTTACGGATCCGACGAAACTGGTTTCGTCGAAATCCGAGTCCCTGACAAAAATGGCTATTTTTATATTAATTAAATTAAGTAAATAAATAAATTAATATCCAAACTTTAAATTTCAACTTAAAATTAAACATTTTATCCCTTTTATATTTCTTAATCATTTGCAGAAGTCTAAACAAGTTTAGATGCACATTGGAAGTTGATAAATCTATCCATTTCAGTGTTAATTTCCAATTTCATTAAATTTAGAAAATATAAGTTAAAACTACATTTATTATTAAATTCAACATTACACTGGATGAAATCAACATTTGACTTAAATCTATTATACAAATATTCTTAGATTCCATTTTAAATTTCTATTAACATAACATTTAGATGTTTGATTTCATTAAATTTCAATTTATTGACCCACCTAAATTTTGTTTGTAACAACCAGATATTTTCAACCATTCGCATCCATTATAAGTGTATAGGTAGACACTCATGCCGGAATTGAATTGCTCAAAATACCGCGTTGTAAATAAAAATTTGGCAAATCTCAGGATATACAGTAAATAAAAATCGCAGATCACAGACACAGAGTATATAAAAAATGCAGCGGAAGAAAAAGAGATAGTAGTTCATGAAGCTACTATATAAATTTGAGATACATCAGAGTTAAATAAGATACAACAGAAGAGTAACAGGATACATCAGGTACAAATCAGATACATCACTGAACCACTGGATACTGAAACAAAATAGATGGCTGGATCTTCAAGGAAAGCTCCAACGCCGAAGGTGAATCTGGAATGCTAACTCACTCAACCTGACTCGAGCGTAAAGCAAAACACAAAACACTCGAGTCAGGACATAAATACTTATAAACTGTAAATCAACTCAAGTGAACAGTAAACAAAATGCATCAGTAACTTAAAGGATGCTTGGGACTGCCCATCCTCTAAGGATCCGTTAAACTATTTACTATGTAGTAATATACGCTATATACGGTAGTGTCTAATCAGTAAAGTATAATCATATAGAAAATAGCGTTAAGGGGATGGTGAACCTTAACGCGGTCGGATCTTTAAAACCAAAATCGTAGTGGGCTCGATATAAGGATATGACACGGCACGCAGGAAATGCCAGGGTGGATACACCGTTTGCACTCCCGGACCGGTGGTGACGGCAAGCCAGCAACTTCCGCCCACCTCGAACAATACCCCCGAATCAAAGTGGCGCCACCGAATCGAATCACAACAGTAATAGAATGGTTTTCCGATGGAGCATGCTCGATGAAAGGGTGCGACCCTTTGTGTAGCCTGGTATAGCTCCTGTTTTAGTCATATATGCCAACTCACGGGAGTTGGGTCCAAGTAACATACCTCGAGAACGTCGCCACCATCCTACTTCATTCTGGAATCTCCACCGCGTACACAGTTGTTAAAGTGGTTTTCGGTATTGTCCGGCTATAAAACAATATCCGATCCCGGTCTCTTTAACAACCAATCGTTATTATAACCCATGGATATTTATTTCAAATAATTTATACTTCCAAGACCAAAATATCATACTCATTTCAAAACAATATCACAATTGTATCATTTCCATTTCAAAAATAATTCAATATTATATCATTCAAATAAAACCCAAATTTTCAAATCATTGAATATTTCTTTAAATTTATTAAACTTGAAATATTCCTTTAAATTATCATAGCATTTTGGAAATGTTACCTTAAGAAATCATAGCATTTTTGGAATGTACTACTTTCCACTTTACATTGTATATAATTCAAAGTATTGATAAGCTTAAAATTTTAACATGTCAATTTATCATAGCCTTATAGTTAAATAAACTTTCTTACTGTAATATACAATCTAAACCGAAATTCTTATGTTAAGTTAAAAGCACCTTATTAACTTACATTATTATTACAATAAAGAAACTTTATTATTTTAATCATTTAAAGTATGTCATTCACATAAATTAAAACTTGCTTATCAAATGTACGTTATCAACTTACATTTTATTATTACAGTAAGTAACATTTATCATTTTAATCAATTTAAAATACACCATTACATTGATTAAAATCTACATGTCAAATGTACGTTTTAAATTTTATATTCCTATTACAATAATGAACATTTATTAATTAAATCAATACCACACTACTTAAAACTTTACATGTTTCTTTCTTAATTAAAACTTTACATGTTCTTGCATTAATTAAAACTTTCATGTTCTCTCATTAATTAGGACTTTACACGTTTCTTTCATTAATTAAAAACTTATACGTTTCTTTTATTAATTAAAACTTATACCTTTCTTTCATTAATTAGGAATTTACATGTTCCTATCATTAATTAGAACATCATACGTTCTTTTATTAATTAAAACCTATACGTTTCTTTCATAAATTAAAACCTATACGTTTCTTTCATAAATTTAAACCTGTACGTTTCTTTCATAAATTAAAACCTATACGTTTCTTTCATTAATTAAAACCTATACGTTTCTTTCATTAATTAAAACCTAACATTTCAGATTTATATTACCATTTCACAAATTTAACTAAACTTCCAGTTTATTTAATTAATTTTAACGTCTTTAGTTAAAACTCAAATTTCACATTTTCAAGTCAAGTTATATTTTAAAATTTCATTTTCAACAGTTATTTATTCAACCACTTAAATTTATAGAAAATCAATAATTCTTTAATAAATCACTTAAATTCAAATATAAATCAATTTATCATATTTACCATTTTCCAAATATAATTAAAGTCCATTTTATTCATGTAACTTAAATATCATTTTTAGTCAAAATTTCAAATTTCAAACATAAGTTATATTTCAAAATCCAGTTAATCCATTCATAAATTACATTTTAACACATAAAAAAAAACATAATTTATTTATTTTAAAACCTTTCAAAATCTATTTAAATCAAATTTCATAATTATATATTTTTAAAATACTTAAAATATTCAAGCACTTTATAGAATAACCACGGGTCGTATATAGTTTTCTAACCTAGGTCAAGTGATACGGATATGTATCATTTCAATCCGCAGTTTAAAAGGTAAAAATCCGGGTTCTATCATTTCAAACCCGCAATCCCAAGTTTAAATAAATAAATAAAATAACTCAGGCCTATCATTTCAGCCCATAATGATTTTTATCCTAACAGGGAACTTACAGTGTGATCATATACAGAAATAATATAAACAATGTCAATATCACAATATACAGTCATGTATTAGATGTCAGGTGAAAATTAACAGTTATAACATGATAATAACATGGTAATAACACGGCATAGCATATCATATGATCATCATTAACTTGCATAAACATTTTACATTACTAAACACTTGTCATCAATCCACTTTTCATAAGTATATATGTCAGAGTGAGAAAGACTCACCTTTTTCAAAGCTAGAGACCAAAACAACATACAAGCACGACTCCAAAGGCACGACAAGCACAATTTCACGACTTTTGATTTGAGTTAAAAGATAGCCAAGATAAGATTTTGTATCAACAACCCAAAACAAAACAAACCAGACAATATATAAACATTCAACATAAAATAACATTGAAACAATTTTGAAATACAAAGCGAAATGAACAAGATAGATTGGACCTTGCTCCAACCACTTCAATGCTTGGCCTAAGAGACACTTATGCTTTGCTATGATGATGCTTTGGCTCAGGTATGACATCATATAGGTCAGGTTTAACATCATATAGGCAAGCAACAAGTGGAGATGAAGGGAGTGAGGCAACAATGGTCAAAAACATTGTTTTTAGGCATGTAGGTTGCAATTTGAAGGGTTTGGCCACCATAGATGGCTCGGACATAGTCATGGTTGGTGGAGTAGATGGTGTTGGAGGCATGGAAGAGATGTAGGAGTTTGTGGCTACGGCTATGGAGAAGAGGCCGATCCAAACTTAGAAGAGAAACAAGGCAAAATTGCATAGAAAAGTAAGAAAATTAGAAAGAAGAGAGGGATTTACCTTTTTTTTTTGTTCAATGTGGAGGCCATGATTTTTAGGGTTTTGGGGCTTCAAAAATTCATGAATGACAAGAGGAAGTCGGCTGCAAAGGATGGGGAAAGGAATGGCTAAGATGGATTGATGTATTAATGACAGAAGAAACTGCAAAAGAAACGGATAAAACGTTTTTCCGTTTCTTAGCTCTTAACCCTTTCAAATTTCTCATATATATTTATATACATCCAAATAACTGAAAATAATTAAAATCTCAGTTAAAATTCGAAAATATAACAGATAAACAAAATATTAAAAATTAAATATTAATTAGATATGATTAAATAAGAAAAATAGCACAGAAAAATGCAAACTAGACTTAAGAATTAGAAATAACTTCAATACACTTTGGAAAAATTTACTTTAATTTAAATACATGTAAAATGAATAAAATAAAGTAAAACACAGCAAATAAAAGTGAGTGCATAAAATAAATAAATAAATTTTAATTATATATAATTAAAATAAGAAAATGGCTTAAAATTGTAGACTAGGCTTAAAAATTAGAAATAAATCCAAATGAACTTTAGAAAATCTTCATGGACTTGTAAAATATTTATAACAAATAAAATAACAAAAAAATAAAAGTGCATTCACAAAAAGAAAATTTATTAAATATAATTTATATGAAGAAAATGGCAGAAAATTAGAAAACAGCCTTTAAAAATAGGAAATAAATACAGTAAATTTTGGAAAAATTCTATTATCATTTAAAAATATTTAAAAGTCAAAATATACATAATAAAACATATTATCACATATAAAAAAAATATAACCAAGAAGAATTAATTTATACAATTTAAAATAGTCATTGTTAAATAACCCTATATACGCACAATATTGTAAATGGTATAACTTTCACAATTTACATCCAATTTCAACGAAACGAAAAGTGGTGTTCTTAGAATTTTATGTACTTTCATAATAAAAGAAAAAAAATTAAACTTTTAAAATTTTAAGTTGAAAGTCACAGTTTGACTATTTTGACCAAAATCAGCATTTCAGGCAAATATTTCAACTTACACAAGTTTGGGATTATAACTCATAAAAAAATCAAGATTATATTTAAATAATAAATTTAATCATTTCAAATAAGTAAAATAAGTTTTTCAATCAAAATCTTACATTAAAAATAATTAAAATATACAATCAAATAATTACAAAATATAGGGTTGTTACACTCTCCCCCACTCAAAACTTTTCGTCCCCGAAAAGGAATGAGGTATGAGAAAGCACAGAAAAAGATAGAGTGAAATAAGGTTAGGACAAGATGACAAGGAGAATGAAATTATACATGCTGGCTATTGTTATAGGTAAGTTTTACAAGGTGGAGCTGATCTTTCCAAGATTCTCCAAAATTAAGAACACAAGCACGAAAAAGGTGGATTCAAAATGATTACCAAAGATCTATCAAAGACTACAGAAAGATTCCTATACCAATCTATAGCAAGATAAGGAGGAGGAGGATAACAAAAAAAAATAGTTTGGAAAACAAAATAAGGAAATAGATTTGAAAGCATGGAAATTTCAACTTAAATAGAGATTAATCTTTACACAAGTTAAATAAATCTTAACTATCTCAAATCTCATTATCTTATTATCCAATCATCATAAATCAACAAATTTCAAAACCATGGGTTTGAAAAATAATCATTTATTACACTCACAATGTATTTAATAAATTTAATTCTCTTTATTCCTAATAAAATTTAGATTTATTCCTCTCAATACATTTATCACTTATGTTAAACATACTTACACTTATTATAAGTGTTTTAATTTATTCTTAATTCTTCCAACGTTGTTTTGTTGTAAGTTATTCAATTACCCTTTATTATTCTTTAACTCTGTTAATCGTTTTATAACTTAAAATTTAAGTGTATAGCATTTATTATAACCACTCAAATTTTATTTATACATCTTTTTTATATTGTATATTATCCAATTACACTTTTAACTTTTGAAATTTTGGTAAGTTATATTTGAATGCAATTGTATTATACAAATAAACCTTCCAATTAAATCATTTCATGCTTGATATTCATCCAAAATTTTGATAGACTGATTTTTTTTTTTTGGAATTATTCTTTGAAATAAAATTTAAGAATTAAATTTCCGATTTCTTCAAACCATTTAGAGATAAGTAATAATATATATACATATATAATATGTCAAATCAAATTTCAATCATATATCTATATATATATATATTATAAATCAAGTCATATTTTAGAAATTCAAATCAACTTAATTTCCTAAAACAAAGCTGTAGCAAGACTATAGAACGGTCTCCTAACTTCGAAACTCGAAAATGAACGTCGATGATGTCGCGATCATCACCGAAGTTATTTTCCAACGACAAAGAGAAGAGCACTAATTTTAAACCTTTAAAATTCTTTGAAAACAAATTCTATTCAAAATAATTTAAATAATATAACCTTTTAAAACTTTAAACCAAAGTTCGAAATAATCAGAATTTAAATCCTCAAATTCTTGTTTTAAATTCATTTCATTAAGTTCCATAAATTTACTTATATATCAAAATTTATTTCGTTAACCAATTTCTTTTTAAATATATTGTGTCCATTTGTTCTGTCAATGTGTTTTGGAAATCTTATCGATAGCGCTGATCAGACGTATCGATCAGAAACCCAACTCAACATCAACAACTCAAACAACACAATATATAAAACATTTTAAATTTTAAATACTAGTTTACAAATACACTATACATGAATAGATTTTCAAAGAAGGATAGAGATTCAAATTTTTTTTTTTTGATTAACACAAATCAAAGAAGATTATGATTTAAAAATAAGTTGGAAACAAGGACGACATGATTAAATAACAGAATAGGAAGATGGATAAGCTTACATAAATCACGGGCAACCTTAACCGGGTCAACCGTGACTTAAAGAATAAGATCAATGTTGATTTTTCTAGGGTAAATCTACCTTCGATCTCAAGAGTTAGAGTTTGAAATAACAAAAGATACTAGCATCAAAACCAAGGATAAATAAGAATCTCTGGTGAATCGATGCTAACTGCAAAGGAGTTTTCCCCCTTTTCAATTAAATTTGAAATTGGCGTGACCGCCGACTCACTAGAAAGATCATTCGAAGCGGAGTTATGGAATGCTCCAGAGTCAAAAGAAGATGAATAGTGAGGGAAACGAATGGATTTTGGAACTGTAGGGAACGTTCCAAAATTCAAAGGAATCGAGTCAAAAGAAAAAGATTCAACTCGAATGAAAGTGATTCTGTAATTACATCTACTCCATATGCTGAGTTTTGCCTAGAGCTACCAAAGCTCTGACACCAACTGTAACAACCAGATATTTTCAACCATTCGCATCCGTTATAAGAGTATAGGTAGACACTCATGCCGGAATTGAATTGCTCAAAATACCGCGTTGTAAATAAAAATTTGGCAAATCTCAGGATATACAGTAAATAAAAATCACAGATCACAGACACAGAGTATATAAAAAATGCAGCGGAAGAAAAAGAGATAGTAGTTCATGAAGCTAGTATATAAATATGAGATACATCAGAGTTAAATAAGATACAACAGAAGAGTAACAGGATACATCAGGTACAAATCAGATACATCACTGAACCACTGGATACTGAAACTAAATAGATGGCTGGATCTTCAAGGAAAGCTCCAACGCCGAAGGTGAATCTGGAATGCTAACTCACTCAATCTGACTCGAGCGTAAAGCAAAACACAAAACACTCGAGTCAGGATATAAATACTTATAAACTGTAAATCAACTCAAGTGAACAGTAAACAAAATGCATCAGTAACTTAAAGGATGCTTGGGACCGCCCATCCTCTAAGGATCCGTTAAACTATTTACTATGTAGTAATATACGCTATATACGGTAGTGTCTAATCAGTAAAGTATAATCATATAGAAAATAGCGTTAAGGGGATGGTGAACCTTAACGCGGTCGGATCTTTAAAACCAAAATCGTAGTGGGCTCGATATAAGGATATGACACGGCACGCAAGTAAATGCCAGGGTGGATACACCGTTTGCACTCCCGGACGGTGGTGACGGCAAGCTAGCAGCTTCCGCCCACCTCGAACAATACCCCGGAATCAAAGTGGCGCCACCGAATCGAATCACAACATTAATAGAATGGTTTTCCGATGGAGCATGCTCGATGAAAGGGTGCGACCCTTTGTGTAGCCCGGTATAGCTCCTGTTTTAGTCATATATGCCAACTCACGGGAGTTGGGTCCACGTAACATACCTCGAGAACGTCGCCACCATCCTACTTCATTCTGGAATCTCCAGCGCGTACACAGTTGTTAAAGTGGTTTTCGGTATTGTCCGGCTATAAGACAATATCCGATCCCCGTCTCTTTAACAACCAATCGTTATTATAACCCATGGATATTTATTTCAAATAATTTATACTTCCAAGACCAAAATATCATACTCATTTCAAAACAATATCACAATTGTATCATTTCCATTTCAAAAATAATTCAATATTATATCATTCAAATAAAACCCAAATTTTCAAATCATTGAATATTTCTTTAAATTTATTAAACTTGAAATATTCCTTTAAATTATCATAGCATTTTGGAAATGTTACCTTAAGGAATCATAGCATTTTTGGAATGTACTACTTTCCACTTTACATTGTATATAATTCAAAGTATTGATAAGCTTAAAATTTTAACAAGTCAATTTATCATAGCCTTATAGTTAAATAAACTTTCTTACTGTAATATACAATCTAAACCGAAATTCTTATGTTAAGTTAAAAGCACCTTATTAACTTACATTATTATTACAATAAAGAAACTTTATTATTTTAATCATTTAAAGTATGCCATTCACATAAATTAAAACTTGCTTATCAAATGTACGTTATCAACTTACATTTTATTATTACAGTAAGTAACATTTATCATTTTAATCAATTTAAAATACACCATTACATTGATTAAAATCTACGTGTCAAATGTACGTTTTAAATTTTATATTCCTATTACAATAATGAACATTTATTAATTAAATCAATACCACACTACTTAAAACTTTACATGTTTCTTTCTTAATTAAAACTTTACATGTTCTTGCATTAATTAAAACTTTCATGTTCTCTCATTAATTAGGACTTTACACGTTTCTTTCATTAATTAAAAACTTATACGTTTCTTTTATTAATTAAAACTTATACCTTTCTTTCATTAATTAGGAATTTACATGTTCCTATCATTAATTAGAACATCATACGTTCTTTCATTAATTAAAACCTATACGTTTCTTTCATAAATTAAAACCTATACGTTTCTTTCATAAATTTAAACCTATACGTTTCTTTCATAAATTAAAACTTATACGTTTCTTTCATAAATTAAAACCTATACATTTCTTTCATAAATTAAAACCTATACGTTTCTTTCATTAATTAAAACCTATACGTTTCTTTCATTAATTAAAACCTAACATTTTAGATTTATATTACCATTTCACAAATTTAACTAAACTTCCAGTTTATTTAATTAATTTTAACATCTTTAGTTAAAACTCAAATTTCACATTTTCAAGTCAAGTTATATTTTAAAATTTCATTTTCAACAGTCATTTATTCAACCACTTAAATTTATAGAAAATCAATAATTCTTTAATAAATCACTTAAATTCAAATATAAATCAATTTATCATATTTACCATTTTCCATATAAAATTAAAGTCCATTTTATTCATGTAACTTAAATATCATTTTTAGTCAAATTTCCAAATTTCAAACATAAGTTATATTTCAAAATCCAGTTAATCCTTTCATAAATTACTTTTTAACACATAGAAAAATCATAATTTATTTATTTTAAAACCTTTCAAAATCTATTTAAATCAAATTTCATAATTTTATATTTTTAAAATACTTAAAATATTCAAAGCACTTTATAGAATAACCACGGGTCTGTATATAGTTTTCTAACCTAGGTCAAGTGATACGGATATGTATCATTTCAATCCGCAGTTTAAAAGGTAAAAATCCGGGTTCTATCATTTCAAACCCGCAATCCCAAGTTTAAATAAATAAATAAAATAACTCAGGCCTATCATTTCAGCCCATAATGATTTTTAGCCTAACAGGGAACTTGCAGTGTGATCATATACAGGAATAATATAAACAATGTCAATATCACAATATACAGTCATGTATCAGATGTCAGGTGAAAATTAACAGTTTTAACATGATAATAACATGGTAATAACACGGCGGAGCATATCATATGATCATCATTAACTTGCATAAACATTTTACATTACTAAACACTTGTCATCAATCCACTTTTCATAAGTATATATGTCAGAGTGAGAAAGACTCACCTTTTTCAAAGCTAGAGACCAAAACAACATACAAGCACGACTCCAAAGGCACGACAAGCACAATTTCACGACTTTTGATTTGAGTTGAAAGATAGCCAAGATAAGATTTTGTATCAACAACCCAAAACAAAACAAACCAGACAATATATAAACATTCAACATAAAATAACATTGAAACAATTTTGAAATACAAAGCGAAATGAACAAGATAGATTGGACCTTGCTCCAACCACTTCAATGCTTGGCCTAAGAGACACTTATGCTTGGCTATGATGATGCTTTGGCTCAGGTATGACATCATATAGGTCAGGTTTAACATCATATAGGCAAGGCAACAAGTGGAGATGAAGGGAATGAGGCAACAATGGTCAAAAACATTGTTTTTAGGCATGTAGGTTGCAATTTGAAGGGTTTGGCCACCATAGATGGCTCGGCCATGGTCATGGTTGGTGGAGTAGATGGTGTTGGAGGCATGGAAGAGATGTAGGAGTTTGTGGCTGCGGCTATGGAGAAGAGGCCGATCCAAACTTAGAAGAGAAACAAGGCAAAATTGCATAGAAAAGTAAGAAAAGTAGAAAGAAGAGAGGGATTTACCTAATTTTTTTTTTAAGGTGGAGGCCATGATTTTTAGGGTTTTGGGGCTTCAAAAAATTCGTGAATGACAAGAGAAAGTCGGCTGCAAAGGATGGGGAAAGGAATGGCTAAGATGGATTGATGTATTAATGACAGAAGAAACTGCAAAAGAAACGGATAAAACGTTTTTCCGTTTCTTAGCTCTTAACCCTTTCAAATTTCTCATATATATTTATATACATCCAAATAACTGAAAATAATTAAAATCTCAGTTAAAATTCGAAAATATAACAGATAAACAAAATATTAAAAATTAAATATTAATTAGATATGATTAAATAAGAAAAATAGCACAGAAAAATGCAAACTATACTTAAGAATTAGAAATAACTTCAATACACTTTGGAAAAATTTACTTTAATTTAAATACATGTAAAATGAATAAAATAAAGTAAAACACAGCAAATAAAAGTGAGTGCATAAAATAAATAAATAAATTTTAATTATATATAATTAAAATAAGAAAATGGCTTAAAATTGTAGACTAGGCTTTAAAATTAGAAATAAATCCAAATGAACTTTAGAAAATCTTCATGGACTTGTAAAATATTTATAACAAATAAAATAACAAAAAAATAAAAGTGCATTCACAAAAAGAAAATTTATTAAATATAATTTATATGAAGAAAATGGCAGAAAATTAGAAAACAACCTTTAAAAATAGGAAATAAATACAGTAAATTTTGGAAAAATTCTATTATCATTTAAAAATATTTAAAAGTCAAAATATACATAATAAAACATATTATCACATATAAAAAAAAATATAACCAAGAAGAAGTAATTTATACAATTTAAAATAGTCATTGTTAAATAACCCTATATACGCACAATATTGTAAATGGTATAACTTTCACAATTTACATCCAATTTCAACGAAACGAAAAGTGGTGTTCTTAGAATTTTATGTACTTTCATAATAAAAGAAAAAAAATTTAAACTTTTAAAATTTTAAGTTGAAAGTCACAGTTTGACTATTTTGACCAAAATCAGCATTTCAGGCAAATATTTCAACTTACACAAGTTTGGGATTATAACTCATAAAAAAATCAAGATTATATTTAAATAATAAATTTAATCATTTCAAATAAGTAAAATAAGTTTTTCAATCAAAATCTTACATTAAAAATAATTAAAATATACAATCAAATAATTACAAAATATAGGGTTGTTACATTGTTCCTTTCATTTAATATCAATTGTCCATTCTATAAGTTAAAATTTACATTAGATTCATACTTATATAATGGCTTCAATTTCATCTAAATAAATATATACAATTGATATTTACAATATAATTGCAATTAATCCCTTTTATATTTACATTAACTAAAAGCAAATTCACATATCAATTTAGTGTCAATTATTCCAGTAAATACAGTGTTCAAATGTCAGCTGCAATTAATCCAATTGATTGCAAATTAATTCCGAATTTGATTTCTGTTCGGTTACAACTTAATATTGAATCAATTTATTACTTAACTAACATAGTTAATATTATTTTAGATTTCATTACATTTATATTTTCCAAATTTCATTTTGTTCTCATTTCTTTTTATCACATTTATTATCCTAATATGAATGGAATTTTACTTTGGTTACATCTTATTTGAATTCAACATTCTTTACTTACCAATTTATTCCACATTAACTGCCATAATTTAGTGAATTAATTGAAATTGATTACAAATTAACTTACCAACCTAATAAAATAAGTAACGTACAATAAATGTAGTCCTTAACTCTTAATTACACTTTTAGAGGTTCATTATTTACACCCCAACATTGTAATTATTCACATACATGGGTTTTACTCAATTAACATTATCATAACTATTCCAAAATTTATTCAATATTTATTAGTTCTCTTATATTCACTTTATGAGTAAATTGGTATTCCGTTTAATCCATTAATTATTAACTTTAATTATTGCAATTCATTGTCTAACATAAATTTTGAATCTATTTCCTAATCTTCACATTTCAATTAATTAACATCTTACAATAGTTTACAAATAAAAAAGGGATTGTACTAAAAAAAAATATTTATTGTCCTGCATTACTTTATTACCTCCATTTACATTTACTTTCCATAAATCAATATTAAATTCCATTGATGAATTCAATACTTGCCCCTTTTTACTTATTTTTAACTTTATATTCAAATGCAACAATTTTCACTATTACACTTTAATTGCAATATAAAATTTAATTTGTAAATTTTTATTACCCTTGATACATCAAATTTCAACATTCGCTTTCATATAAATTAATAAGATTTTTATTTCTTTCTAAATTAAAATTAAAATCTTATTAATTTAATTCATTTTAAGCATCGAATTTATACGGGTCGCTATAGATGCTATGGGGAGTGGGTCGTCTTATGCTGGCGTTGTTCAAGATCCAAGTGCTACTCGGATTTATACTGGTTTGGTGGATGATCAGATGCATGCTAAGCAATTTCATGTTGAGTTGTCTGAGTCTGGAGCTACTTCTATGTCTGTTGATGATTCAGTTGCGGATGTTCCTCCAGAGTTTGCTAAGGAATTATACCTCGAAGGCGTAGCCTTTGACTGCACCTTAATTAGAGAAATCTCCTAGATCCGAAAAAACCGATCACCTCATATTGCTATGATCAAATGCACTATTGTTTTAATTTTATTTTGATGCTGTTTGTGCTAGTTGTATTTAGCTATAGAGTGGAGTGGGTAGGAACTCATGGCCAAGGGATGGAGGTAGCAAGAGTTGTTGAAAAATGAGGCTTGGTTGATTTATATAGAGAGAGAAATGGAAACAAAATCTCTACCTTTTACTTTTTTTACCATCTTATTATACCTAGATCTAAAAATCAGAACCCTGTCTCCCCTCTCTATGCCCAATCTAAATTGGCCTCAAACCTATTTAATAATTAATTTCATTCAAATCACATTTAAATGTATATATATCATTACATACATATATAACTTTTATATACATCCAATTAATTAATGCGGACAACCAAAAAAATTAGTAATAGCACCCAAAATATTTAATATTTCATAAATATTTTATTTGGCTAATTTATAGCACTTTATAAACTAATTGAATCATGTGGTGTTTCGAAGAATTCACTATTACAGTTGTACGACTCACATGTGTAAATTCAGTTAAAGATTAATATCAAGTAATTTGAATATTAATGTGCACAGGTCATGTCAAATAGCCTTGTGACAATTTAGTCAAATTTATTGCTTATAGATGTTCATTTATAAAATCTGATTTTACATTTTAAGCGGTACCCTTTAGTAACGAATATTTACACTAATTCACTTCATTAACACTATATCACATTAGGATTTATGAAATTAAGTTTTGGTTCAAATTCGATTAGTCTATAATCAAAATTCTTGTTTCAATGATAACTTTTATGATTAACCATACTACTCTGGTCGGAGACTTTGAATTTGAGTTAACTACATTTTACCATGATACTAACCTTCTACAATCGAGGAGACGAATTCTATATTGAAGGGTGTTTCACTTCCAATATTTTAACTTTAACCCAACTATAATCATTGATGATCACCATGTCATGATTTCACTATAATCAAAGCAGAGTATCCATATTGAAGCTCAATAGTATTCTTTGGTCAAGAGAACTATATGGCATCGTCGCTCCTAGATTTCTTGTTTGACTTGGTTATTATTAACCAATAGGAAACTCTTAGGTACGTCATTTCATAGTTATCTAAAAACTACCAATAGATAACTCGTTGGTGCCCGTGGCAGATAAGAGTAATACATTGCCCAATATTGGGAGAGCATTACATGCTCTGGTTTCAATGGATGTATCAATATCTTTTCTCGAAACACCTTGACCGAGAATATTTAAAATAACATGTTATTTTATATTGCGATAATTTTCTCATGTTATAGCTCCTTATAATTATTATCGCATAACATATTATTTAAGTGTTTCGACTTATTTGATAATAAGAGTGATACTTTGTTCAAGCAGAGCACTCATTACGATGTCTTAGGTGTTCGAACACATAACCTCTAGAACCTTAGTCCAAAATGTCATACCTCTAACCACTTGAGCTAGAGGTCCTCGACATTTAAGAAATTCTAGTTAATATACTTTAAATTAATTACTTAATTAATTATATCAATATATTACACAGTAGATAATAGAAATCAAATGCCTTTATTATGGACCAGGTTGGTTATAGATTTAGACATATGTAACGAATTACATAATTGCATCTAGGGCATACACCTAATTCTGTCAATCTTCCATTTGCACTTTAGTCAATTATGAAATCTTAATCCCATCATTTTGATCGATTTATCGAAACTGATCGAGGTAGTCCCTTAGTACATTGAGTATGTTATATTGTCTTAACTATATGCTTTGTTAATCAACACCCCTTTGTCACTGATAAACTGATTTAGTCATGTGGAACTTTTCAAAGTTTATGTCTTGACTAATTATGAGTCCTAGGTTCTTTTGCATTCTACATCACATCATTGTTACCGTACACTCACAAAAAAAACTTTCACTGTGGCGCTATTCAAAGCAATGTACTTAGACTTTTAAATTAAATCAGCCACAACCTTTTGTTTAGAACATTTCCAGGTTAAAGCTGATTAACTAAGATTGAAGATGAACTTAGGATTGACATACCATGCTTGATGTTACATACGAAGATTGAGTCTGAATACTCCTTTATAAGAAGCTCGTTTTTTCCATATACAGTTTCTTTGGTATTTCTCAAATACTCGATACTCTTAACTGCCATTTAGTGACCTTAATTTGGATTTGAAATTCGCTCAATGTATCAATTACATAAACAAAATATGACATATTAGTCTACGTAGCATATCTGATAATTCATATTACCAATGCATAAGGAATCCATCTCAGTGCCCCATATTAAAATTTTAACATGGTGTATATTTGTATCGTACAGGACTATCCCACATCCTTTTATACTGATTATAAAAGATGTCATTTACAAATCCAATATCGATAATTAAACAAACAAACTAAGACTAATTTTAACATGAGCGTGTCTTAAGAAATCAACGATATATTATTTACTTATAATTTTAATACCTCCTAATATTCTTTCTTACGAACACACATTTCCTCTGCATTTTGTATGAAATTCAAACTATTAGATTTATTTGTGCTCAGTTCCAATGTTTGTCAAAAGATACAATTGTATCGGTTCTTGGATCCTATATGTAACACCCATAAGAGAAAGAATAATTATTATTAGATTAATTATGTGAATGAGAAATTAAAATAATATAATGGGATAAGTACTTGGGTGTACATTTACTTACCATAGTTGGTGTTTAATAAAGCATTACTTGAATGAAATAAATAAGAAAAGGGGAATGGTTGGTCAGCGGCTAATGAAAGGGGAATAATACCTTTTTAAATCATCATCAATAATATTCAATTCATTCCCCACTCAAAAATAAAAAGCTTGATCACTGATTATTACGACCTATCGAAGAAGAAGAAGAAAAAGGAAGATTTAAAGCTAAGGAAACTGAAGGCTTCATCAACTAAGAAATCTAAATGAGTGACTGTTATACCGCCTTTTGGCAAGGCCGTGACACCAAGGAATTGGCTGAAAACCAAAGAACATTTCCCTCGATTGCCGGTTATGTACAGGTCAGCTATGGATGTCGATAAATTTTGACCATTTTCGAATCAAGTACAATAGATATGACGAGACAAGCAAAGCTACGGAATCCAACGTTTCAAATTTCAAGTCAATCGGAGTTCGTATGCTCAAGATATGATCGATGCAAACCAATGAGATCAACTCACTCGCATCCATCATTTCGCATCGATCAGTTTCGTATCCATCAAGAATCCAGTGATTCATATCCATCACTTGCACTCTACCTCGTGTCCACTGGCCTGATTTGACTTTGTATCCATCAAACGATATCGATTTATATCGATTCCAATTGCACAGTTCGTATCGATCGTCCAACGATCGATACGAATGAAGCATCAAACAAGCGATACGAAATAACCTTCAGCTATCGATACGAAGTTACAACCCAGGCATTGATGCGAAATAGACTGAAGCTCCATAAAATTTCCTACTTCATGTCGATCCCATCCCTGTGTAATTCGTATCGATCGGTAGAATGATCGACGTGAAACAATGACCACAGATCGATACGAAGAGGACAGCCATGCAACGATACGAACAAAAAGGCTCGGCAATTGATCCACATGAAGGCAAGGACACAAGAACAATATGAAGAGCATAGCACCCGATGGATACAAGGGAAGAAACAGTCAACGTGGCATAGAAGATGGATCTACCCTAGCTTATCTTTCCACATCGCCATTATTTGGTTGATATGAACAAGAACGATGCGAACAACATCGATACAACGGAGACAGCCTTCGAAAAGTACAAACTAGCTTCGATCATATCTCACAATCTACAAATCCAAATGCTATAAAATTTTCACAGGAGCTTAAGTACAACCTAAAGAATGTTCACGCTTAATTTCGACTCGATTGGATCAAATATTGATCGATACAAAATTCATTTGTATCAATCACAGACCAAGTGCAAATGACATGGAATCGATCATGTGAGCCTGCCCACGCGAGAGAACGGTTCTTCCCAGATCAGAGCGAGATATTTGCAGCCTACGCCTATAAATAGCAGCCTAGGACCTATAGAAAATGGGACTTTTGGCTCTCCTACATCCAGACTCTGCCGAAATCATCATTACATTTCAATTGTACTGTTATAATCAGTTGTAATTCATTGTAACCAGCGAACAAAAATCAATAAAGCGGCAACTCTTCAATGTGGACGTAGGCTACAACGCCGAACCACTATAAATCTTGTGTTTCTACTGCTTTTCATTGAAATTTTAAGTATTCTTCATATTTGTGTTCTCTACATACTTGCTATATGTGATTGTGAACGGGTGCTTTCATCGGCAATTGAGTGTATGTGGCCAATTTTGGTGCAAACACTTTGGTGCTTTCACCGAGAACTGAATTCAGGGATTTCAAAGCTTGAAGACTTGGAGTTGGAAAGATAAAGGATCAGATCTAAAAGGAACCATGGTGAATCAGTCAGGAAGAGGACAAAGAGCAGAGAGGAGTTAGCACGAAGGAAGTCAGGAGGCTTCCTCAGGAGCAAATCAGACCTCAGCTTTCATCACCAGAGACGAGATGGAAGTGATGACGGAAGCTATGCAGGAGGGAATGCAAAAAAGCCATGAAGAGATGATGCAGAACCTACTCCAGCAAATTGGACAAGCTAGAGTGCAAAATCAAGAGAACGACACTACAAGGGGTGTTGGAGATAGGGATCAGGAGTATGGAACAACCAGAGTCCAGAATAGAGCATGACCCTCAGGAGCAGCCCATGTGCTAGGGGGCACTCCATAAGAGCATGTTGTTCCAACCTTAAGTAGGATACCAGATGCAGCTATTCAACATGGCATTGACAGAGGAATGGATGCCCGTCTAGGAAAGCAGATTCCAGGATTCCCTCGCGAACTCGGCGGGGGTGGGGGAGGGGGAGGGGGGAAGATCAGAGACAACGAACGAAGACTACAACTTGGCGACGGTGACAAATTGGCGGAGATGGTCAGGCGGGCCATGAGAGGCGGACTGGTGAATAGAGATTTGGAAGATGTTAACAGGAGCCCATTCGCTCCCACAATTGGGTAGGCCACAGAAATTCAAGCTACCGACATTGACGGCATATGTTGAAAGGACGGATTCACCTGTTCATTTGACAAGATATATGAGACATATGGAAGTACTGGGGGCGTCGGAGGAAGTCATGGCCCGGTGTTTCCTATTGTATCTGACAAACATAGCAGCATTATGGTTCAAGCAATTGGAAAGCGGCTCCATTAGAACATGGACCGAGATGACTGAGAAGTTCATGAGGCAGTCCAGAGTTCACATCTCGAGGCCTAAGAATGTGATGAGTCTAGAGGCACTGAAGCAGAAGATCGGAGAGTCTTTGAGGAACTTATTAACAAGATTTAATGCAGCAGCAACATCGGTGATCACCCAGATCCTTCCATGGTCGGGGTCTTAATGTCAACTGTATCTGGCATAGCTGATGGAACGGAGTTCAAAAATTCAATGACAAGGGATCCACATATGGATCTAGGGGAGTTTTATCATAAGGCCGAAGGATTCCTACGATTAAAGGATGCAAATGCTGATAGAGAAGAAGGAGAGGGAGTTGATGTTTATGCAGTCAAAAGCGGAGATCCACTTGGAAAAAATTCAGGTAAGGATGAAGGAAAATGGAAAGCCAAGGATAACGATGATGGACCAAAGCAGCCGTGAAAGGAACGGAGATTCACCTCTTATACAGTGTCGAATGAAACTTCGAAGCTAATCTACCAGGACACCAGGAGGCAGGTTTCTTATCGAAAGCCAATGAGGAGGGACCCGACCAACAGTGAAAGAAGATCATATAAGTATTGCTTATTTCATGAGCTAAATGGTCATAGTATGAATGATTGTGGACACTTGAGGGATGAGATAGAAGAACATTTCCGGAATGGTCCACCATCGCAATATGTGTGAAAGCGAGCAATAATGGTGGAACGAGAGCAACCACTGCATGCATCAAATGAAGGTGGCTCCGAATCGAGGCGTTAACTTGTCATCAACTGATCAGAATAATGACGAATAAGTGGAAAACTCCACACCAACGCGATTGAGTCATTTACACACGTACAGGATTACGAGCGATCCTTAGGCATGCTCTGATATGACTATCAATCGCATCAGTGTAGGTGTTTGCGCTTTGATGTCTCTGTTTTGCTTTTGTTTTCTATTTCACATGTTTAGACTTGATTTTGTTGGACATTTCTGTTAAAAGACTCATTTTGAACGTAATATGCTATTTTTGATTCCGCAACGGCTAAGCCACTTACATATGTACGGGATCGCGAATGGTCCTCAGGCGTGCTCTAGGATAACGATAAATTGCCATAATAAACAATATTGAAATCCACTCGAACGTGAAATCTAACATTGATGATACTAAGTCCCCCGGCACAAAATTCGCCTCGAACGGCACCCGACCACAAACGGTCACAATTCGCCAAGAATGGCACCCGAACGCGAATGGTCACAATTCGCCTCGAACGGCAAACGAACGTGAACAGTCACATACTACCCCGAATGACATATGATCTCGAGCGATCGTCATCCACAGTCAGGTAAGATTATCAATCTCTTTGCAGGTTATTAACAAGATACGAACATCCAACTTGTGGCACTACAAAACACACCTTCCAATCGCAAGGCATGTTTTGGGGGGCAAAAATGTTATCCTGCCTTTTGGCAAGGCCGTGACACCAAGGAATTGGCTGGAAACAAAAAACCGTTCTCCTCGATTTCCTATTTTGTACAGGTCAGCTATGGATGTCGGTAAATTTTGACCATTTCCGAATCAAGCTACAATTGATATGCCGAGAAAAGAAAAGCTACGAAAGCCAGCGTTTCAAATTTCAAGTCAATCGAAGTTCGTATGCTCAAGATATGATTGATGCAAACCAAGGAGATCAACTCACTCGCATCCATCATTTCGCATCAATTGGTTTGTATCCATCAAGAATCCAGCGATTCGTATCCATCACGTGCACTCTACCTCATGTCCACTCGGCCTGGTTCGACTTCGTACCCATCAAATGATAATGATTCGTATCGATTCCAATTGCACAGTTCGTATCGATCGTCCAACGATCGATACGAATGAAGCATCAAACGAGCAATACGAAATAACCTTCAGCTATCGATACGAAGTTACACCCTAGGCATCGATGCAAAATAGACTGAAGCTCTATAAGATTTCCTACTTCGTGTCGATCCCATCCTTTGTAATTCGTATCGATTGGTAGAATGATCGATGCGAACCAATGACCACGGATCGATACGAAGAGGATAGCCATGGATCGATACAAACAAAAAGGCTCGGTAATTGATCGACACGAAGGCAAGGATATAAGATCGATACAAAGAGCATAGAATCTGATGGATACAAGGGAAGAAACAGTCAACCCAGCATAGAATATTGATCTACCCTAACTTATCATTCCACATCACCATTATTTGGTAGATACGAACAAGGTCGATGCGAACAGCATCGATACGAAGGAGAGAGCCTTCGAAACATACAAACTTGCATCGATCATATCTCACAATACACAAACCCAAATGCTACAAAATTTTCAACAGGAGCTTACGTGCAACCTAAAGAATGTTCATGCTTAATTTCGACTCGATTGGATCAAATCTTGATCGATACGAAATTCGTACGTATCGATCACGGG
Source organism: Allium cepa (assembly GCA_030765085.1). Lineage (NCBI taxonomy): Eukaryota > Viridiplantae > Streptophyta > Magnoliopsida > Asparagales > Amaryllidaceae > Allium > Allium cepa. The sequence goes on along the minus strand of CM060940.1, from coordinate 130,470,585 downwards.
CCGAGTGCATATGGCATGGGATCAATCATGTAGGCCCGCCCATATGAGGGAATTGTTCTTTTAAGATCTGAGCGAGATATTTGCCTCCTACGCCTATAAATAGCAGCTTAGGACCTATAGAAAAGGGGACTTTTGGCTCTTCTACATCGAGACTCTACCGAAATCATCGTTACATTCCAATTATACTATTATAATCAGTTGTAATTCATTGTAAACAGCGAAAAAAATCAATAAAGCAGCAACTTTTCAAAGTGGACGTAGGCTACAATGCCGAACCACTATAAATCGTGTGTTTCTACTGCTTTTCTTTGAAATTTTGAGCATTCTTCATATTTGTGTTCTCTACATATTTGCTATCTGTTATTGTGAACGGGTGCTTTCATCGACGATTGGGTGTTTGTGGCCAATTTTGGCGCAAACAGTGACATATTCTCTAAATCCTTTTTTCTTTCATAAATCCCACACAGTTATGTTTAAGATGAATATTTCTTATGCTTTTCATATTCTAAATGCTTTGAAAATTTAATATTATGTTGAGAACATATTTCTAAAGAGGGATTTACTTGTAGAACTTTTTCTAAAGTAAATAAATTTATATGAATTGTTTGAGTGTTGTAAAACATGGGAAATGGGTAGAACGGAGAGGTTTGAGTACTTACACAATTAGAATCATAATTAACATTTTATGGGATTTTTTGGGAATAAATTAAGTAATTTTCAATAAAAATTAAGTTTGGCCAAATGGGTATAATAGGGAGCCGAAAAGCAATAATAGTTGCTAGAATGTAATTAATTAAATAATATGTTAGATTTTTCCAACAGCATGAAATACATGATGAGCGGATGCCTTTGGTGGTACTAAGGCTGGAGGACTATTCAAGTACTCTTTTGATGCGGTCGAAGGGAAAGCATAAGGCTAAGCTAGTAGATGACTAATGAGTAATGTGAGAGAACGACTCAACAGAGTAAAGAGAACGCTTCTTGAGGAAAAGGTAAGTGCATTCAAGACTGCATTCATAGATTGTGTCGACCATGTTAGCAAAGTACTCTATAATGGTTAGAAAAGACTAAGTCAAATGAATTAGGAGTCGGCATGTGTAAAGTAAGTATCGGACATGAAGAATGTGGTTCCCAACGTGTACCGAACCAAGTGTAATAAACTGAAACCTAAGTAACAAGACATAAATAAGGAAGCTATAAGACGTTCGCTTTAGTCCATTAACCGAAGGGGTACTCAGAGGATGAAGGTGGATTGAGGGTACAAGGGCGGTTAAAGGAGAAACTTTGGAAGAGGAAGAGATTTCAAAAAATTAAAATTTTAATTTCATACCAAAGATAAAGTTAAGTTAGGCTTTCCCCGACGAGACCGAGAGTGGTGATACTCTCGGTAGTTTGTTGAAATCGAAACTAGTAACTAATGGATGTAAGAGTTGTTTGTATAGATATGAACCACAGAGCACATTCCCTTGCTTAGCCTTGCTAAATTGGCTGAACAGCTTATCAATCGGGAAATCAATCCTTAGGTATTTCCTTGCTATCTCTAATACGGACCGTGGCTGGAAGCCAACCCAAACCAAACCAAATAGTAGTTAAGAACCTGTCCCATATCTCATTATAGCTTAGCTTCCATCTTCAATAGTTTGGATCGATCACCTCGAGTTTAATTGTTTGATTCGGTAGTAAATGTAGCTGGAATTCAAGAGGTATCTTATGTAGGATCTCTATATCTGATATGATCAATGACCTTGGTTTTATAGGCATGAGATGACCTAAACTAATACCTAGAACAGTGATGTTAATGTGATATTGTTGCTAAAGAAATAGCTAAGTAAAAAAACCATAATAATGTATGGTTGGGTAATGAATTAGGTTGATGACATAATGCCTGGAGTGGCAGTCAAGAGACTAAAAGCATATATGTAAAGCATGATATGGAAACCTAGAATGAAGTAGGCACATGGACGTGTGAAGAATCTGAAGCATGAAATCGTAGGTATAAGGCATATTATGTCAAATGAAACCGAAAGCATGGTGTAAGGCCCAAACTAGCAACAGTCCGAACAAGAAAGCAATTGATGTAAGGCATAGAATGGCAACCAAGGAAACCATGTAAGATGTAAGACTAGGTGTGGCAGTCAAGCAATCAAGAAAAAAGTAGGTGTAAGGCCTAAAGTTGCAACCGAAATACGATGCCATAAGTGTAAGGCCTAGAGTGACAACCGAAAACGGAAGCGAAGTAGGTATGGGTGCTAGGTGTAGCAGTCGAAATACAAAAGCAAAGACGTTAGGCCTAAGCGGCAACCGAAATCGATAACGAGTTCGGTGAAATTAATGTGGTGGTGGAGGCTTAAGGCTTTTATGGTAGCCGAATGTTTATTTTGAAACCATTTGCTTCTGATAGAGGGTGTAAGCCCTCAATGGCAACCTAGGTTGGAGTGTTTCGGGTTTTGAAAAGCAAAGTGTGATTGCTTGATGGTAAATCAGAACTTAATTTCGGTTTCGATCTAATGGTTTGATTTTAACCCATAAGAGGGAAATATTGACCTACACCTTTGTTTTATAAGTGTTAAACAAATGTTTGTCATAGTGATGGGAAAACATATTCTACGCTTTAGCAGCATGGTCTCACTATGTTCTATGTTTAGGGTAATATGTTAATCATAACATATTTTATGCATGACCTGTGTTTTTGTTGTGTTTTCCCTATAAACTCATGGATGCTCATTCGAGTAGGTCAAGTTTATGGAATTTAGGTAGGTTGCTTCCAGATGACGAACAAGAGTTCCAAAGATGAATCAAGTGGCTTAGATGATAAAAATGATTTTGTATTCCACTGTATTTAATGCCTATGTCGGCATCTTCATATGTTGGGCATAGCATTATTATCTATGTTGTATTATACTTGACCCTTGTGTGGGTACACTTGGATTAATCAAATTGTAAAGACTATTGCAAAAAATCCATGTAATGAATCTATTAGATGCGCTTTTTACTTAAACTGTTTTAATACTAAACCCATCCTTGAAAGATGATTTCAAAGTGACTGCAGCACATTAGAGTCCTATCTTTGGGTCTCAGAATGAGGGAGATTACACTATCCAATAGTCACAAACTTAGTTTTCGTTCCCATTGATTTTGAGACATGTTTATTATATTCTACTAGTCCATTCTGAATCATTATTTAGAATTTCTATACCAACATATGCGTACTAAAACTCAAAATTATATCGGGCAGTAATTTTACGAGTAAAATCCAAAATAACTTAGCCACCGTGAAGGTGAATATATTACGTTAATTTGATGTTATCCTTTTCATCATTGCCTACTATATTCCAATTACATTGGTCTTCTTCTTAAAGACGCATTCGTAGCCGATGAATCATACCCTTTTGGGTACAACTATCAAAATTATATCATGATAATGTATTTGGAATGCACTCCATATTTGTGCACTGTGCCATATGGTAAAGTCAGTATTCTAAATGGAATATCAACAACCGAGGAAATTCTTTTCTCAAAATTTATAAGAAACATGTAGTTTCTTTTTTATATACAAGAATTCTTACTAGACATTCTAATGTGGTGCGTCAACTTAGCTTTGTTTAATTTGATTTCGTCCTTTGTAATGAATTGTATATTCATCACCGAGTTGGCATTTCTTAAAACATCAAATATTTCTCATTGCAATGGAATAAGTGTGCAAAACATTTTATGAGTTGCCTTTATTTATGTATAAAGCTGATTTTGCTTTAAGTTTATGAAAATTTTGTTCATAACATAAATTGATCTATCAATATTGACCAGTCCTAAACTCCTTTTGGAGGTCTACACAAGATACCTCAAGAATGAATTTTATATGTAGGCTTTCAACTCACATAATAACTGAATTTTATGACCTAACATATATTGGGGTTCCTTATCAACTCATATCTTGTAAGTCTTATAAACCACGCTTTGGATGAAATAAAATTTAACCTATGTACTTACTCTTAAGTACAGGTCCTTACGGAAAGAACTTAACTCAATTCAAATCATTATTAATCATACTTTGTCCAACAAAGTCCATGTAACAACCCGATGTTGAGAAGCAATTAATTAAATCATTAATTAAGCTAAAATTAATTAAATAGGTTTGAATTATAAATATTGGGAATTTGAGGCGATTGTTTATTCGGTAAGATGGATAGTATATGCCCAAGTAGAGGCTATAACCCAATTACCAAAAATTATGGAGAGTTATTTGAGTTTCTCTATATAATACTTGACGGATTGATGAATATCACTCTACAGCTATACCGAGAAATTAGATAAAGAACCTTGTATGGTATGTTTTTGATTGGCTTTGATGGTTGTGATTTGTTTTGGTGGTAGCATTTCTTGTATTTATGTTTAAATTATAGATAGATGTAGTAAGGCTAGAACTTAATAGATCGTTATGTGCTTTCCCTTAAGGGAAATTAGGAGAATGCAATTTTGTTAAGGAGAGAGTTTATAAAAACCTAATGTTGAGAAGCAATTAATTAAAAATTAATAATAAAGTTTAAAATAATTAAATTGATTTAAATTATAAATATTGGGAATTTGAGATGATTCGGAAATATAGAAGTTGGACTAGCATTCAAAGGATGAAGTATTTCCTGAAATTAGGAACCTTAAGAATCAAATATGAAGCGTTGAGATTAGATATTGGTTGGTAGAATTAAAGTCATATTGGAATAATTGATGGAATTGATCGGTAAATATATAAATTTGGTATTAGGTATTTTTGAAGCAATGAATTGTTAATAATGGTGATTTTGAGCATTTTTGAGTTAATATTTATGCTTTAAGTCCAAAATGATTTAAAAGAGATTATTAAATGAATTATTTTGATGATGAAGTGGTAAACTATCAATAAAAGTGTTTTTTTTGAAGTAAAATTGATATTTTTAAACTTGAAGTTATTTTTAATCTTTTTTAAAAGTGTTTTAATAATTTTTATACAATTAGATTATAACAAATAAAAGAGCTTTGGAATTTATTATAGCAAAGAATGAATTTTTATTCAATAATTTAGAGTAATGAATATATTTTTATTAAAATGGGCATAATGTTACAGTTATGAGAAAAAAATTTATAATGGAGAAATTGGAAAAAAATATTCATAGAAAAATACGCAATGTTGTCCATATACCAGTAGAAAGTAAATATGATTTTTGTTTAAATTTTGGAACTATTTGGAACAAGTGGAAAATTAATTTACAAAGGAAAGGAAAACTGAATAGATAAAGAAATGATTAATAGTGAATCCCATTTGTACATAAGCAGGTTCAAAAGAGAGAACTAGATATTTTCCTATTCCAAAATCTTAAGAACTCTAGAAACATCATTTAACCCATTCAAATATTTTATCCTGTACCAATATACTTCACCCTATAAACTAAAACAAACCCCATTCTCTTTCTAAATTCCAAATAAAATAAAGTCCCATAAATTTTCAAATCAAAATATATATATATATATATATATGTGTGTGTGTGTGTGTGTATGTATATATATATATATAAACATAAGTCTACACCAGCAGGTGCTGGAAAATTCGAGTTTTGATCAAGATAGAGATGGCTTTGGCAAATTGGAATAAGGCAAATAAGTGTATCAACTTGGAATTTCAAACACTTTGTATTTAGATATCTAAACTGTTTAAATATTTGAATATTGGATTTAATGTGATAAAGGTGGGTTTTTAATCTTGTTAATCTCCTTTTAAATTAATGACCAATGACAGTAAACTTTTTTTTAATTTTTTTACAGACATAAATAGTTCGAATAAATATCAATAATGTGATTGAACATCTTTTAATCGATAAACAGCTTTTTTCTCGATAAAAGTTGTTTAAACTTGTTGTGCTTTCCCAATGTATTAATGTGCAATTAATTAGCAACTAAAATATTTTATATGATATGGCTATCTAAATGTGAATAGTAAAAAGAGGCTAGCAAATGGTTTAAGGAGGAGATATTTTGACGGATGGTGTTTTAGATATTCGTTTTTGGTCAATGGTGAGGTGTAATGCAAACACATAGGAGGGGATGATTTTTAACCAAAAATGAGAGACAAAGGTGAGGGGTGACCTCCCAGTGAATTCTATATAAAGACTCTTAAGGTTTAGTAAAATGGTTTACTAATTCATAAAGCATAAAAACATTCTTTTCATCCTCTTCTCTTTGCACAAAAACACTCTCAGATCACTTTGAAACTATACCAATCTCAAGATATATTCCTAGCACAACATAGGAACAAGGTTTAGTAACTCAAAACTCAAAGGAAAGGAGCACACAAACCTGTACTCTTCTTGGTCGTGAGAATATATATAGGAAATGCAGATTACGGATCTTAAGGCAGAATTAACACTAATGGAGGGTGAATAGTATTTAATTAATTTTATGAATCTTTTTGAAATCTTTTCAAATTAAATTCAAACAGATGCAATTCACAAACACAGAAACAATTACAGAATCAGACACAGATGCAAATAGTAAATAAAAGAAGTAAAGGAAAGAACACACTAGAATTTTATACTGGTTCGGAGTTAGCCTACATCAAGTCCCACACAATTTCTTATGCAGATTTTTTTTAAAATATAATGTCGATATTACAACCTCGATTTCAGTGCTATGAGATACCTCCTCCTATCTCCTAGTCCAGGGAAAACTCTCTTGATTTAACCAGGCTACAAGATCACCTAATTGATTTACGGGCTACAATCACACCTAATTGATTTACGGGCCACAATCACGCCGTTTCCAATCACGCTTTGATAGAGAGAGACTAGATACACCTTTTTGATTACAAATGATCCTATAACTCTAAATAGCACTGAGATCTTTGAGAGAGTGGTTGAGATTCAAACTAGAGATGATCAAGTTTGATTCGCTTAGAATTTCGATAGAGTTTTGTTAAAGCATTTGAAATATAAGAGAATATTTGAGTGGAGAAGGAGTGAAGAAAATGAAGAAAAACTAACTTAAAATTCGTTAAAAACCACAGGTATTTATAGGAGAATAATGGCCATGTCCATTTATGAAAGGTTATAAAGAATAGACACTTCTTTTGAAAATTTGAATTTTAAATTCTATGGCTACCATGTTGACGTGGGGGGATGAGGGAAATCGACATGCCTATGTCATTTTTGAAAATATATTTTGCTTTAAAATGATTTCTATTCTAAAATTGTCAACACAATTTCTAAACTTTGTAAATCATTTTGAATATAGTTTAAACTTATAAAAGAGTTTTAGAAAGTAATCTTAAAATATATTCTATAATATAAAAGTAGTACTTAAATACAGATTTCTTTAAAATATAGTAAAGCTAAAATATTAAAACCAAGAGATAGTTTAAAAAACATGAGATGGTTTTGAAATTAATATGATTAAAAATAGTTTTTTTGAATTAAGGCTAAAATATTTAAATTGATAGAGATGACTTTAAAAAAATAGTTTTTGAAAAAATAAATCATTTTGAAAATTTCGTGGATTCCATTCCACTAGAGAAGGTCATAGGTTCCATCCCACTAAAGAGGTCGTGGGTTGCATCCCACTATTAGAGCGAGAAGGTGAGTCCAATTCCACAATTAAAATCTAAATAAAGATTTTAGTGCTATTATGAAGTTTTAACATAAATCTAGACTCTATTACTTATCTTGATATCTTGAACTCTTGATACTCATGAGTCTTCAATCTTGATTTCTTCAGTCTTGAATTCGTCGGTCTTGAATCTCTATACTAAGTCTTGAGTCTTTATACTATACAGTCTTCATTATCAGTACCTGCATATATATATATCCTGCATATATACATACTAGACAATAATATTGATATTTATACTTTATAATCATCTCAGGAACCAATAATCTCCCCCTTTTTGGTGATGACAACCTATGTTTATAAAATCTACTCCAATAAATTTCAATTCTACTCCGACTCCCCCTTATGCCAACAACTCCCTCTTAATCTACTAATTCCCCCTTAATCTAAGCTTATCTAACCTATTTTATAATCATCCCCCTTTCTCATCAACAAAAACTAATCCTAAACTACACAACTCCCCCCTAAACTATGGAACTAAAAGCTATTAACGACTATAATAAGTGAAACATAAATTTAATTTTATTATATATGATGTTACATTACACATATATATGAAACATAGACACAAATATATAGAAGTACACAAAACATAATAGCATTAATATATAACAATCTAACGAGAGTCATTGACAATTGGTGACTTATGAATCGAACAATTAGGGTAATGGAGAAAAGAGTTTCCATATTGTTTGACCAAATTTCCATTTTTGTCAAAACAGACTTCTATAATGCAAATAACTTTATCGTCTTCGTCCATTTGCGCTTCTTCCTCTTCTTCTTCTTATTCATCATCGTCCTCTAATGGATTATGAATATGTATGTTAAAGGAATCATCTTCAATCACAATAGGGTCTGCATAATTATCCATTAGAAATTTTTGCAAATTTCTATGAATCTTGCCCTGTTTCTCTTGTTCCTTTGCCATCCTTATTTGTATGACTTGTAATTCAGTCAGCATTTGCAGAGAATCCTTCATGATTTCCTCAATCTTCATTACTCGAACCAATGTAGTTCATTGCAATGGACTAGAATTAGGAAAAGGGAAGGAAAAGGTTGCATTTTGGTTTGATTTAGAAGAGGAGGTCATTATTTTATATTTTCAGAAGTTTATTATAGAGAAAATGAAGTAAGAAGACAGAAAAATTCAAAATGTTGTGATTATATAACCACCAAACTCATTTTAGAAGAAAAATCAAAATTTTAAATTTTACCGTTGTATGTCGACATGTGGGGAAGGGGCATGTCGACATCCCTTTGAAAATTTTTACAATTCTGTTTTTCTTTATTTATTTATATATATGTTACTATATCTATATTCTATATCTCAGTTGTAGAAAAAATACCTAGTTCTCTTCGTAATTTAATAAAGGTTGATTGATTCAAGGATTTGGTCAGAATATCAACTATTTATTCTCAATGTTGATAAATTTAAGAGAAATAATATCTTTACTTATATTATCTCTGAGAAAATGATGTCTGATATCAATATGTTTGGTTCTGGCACGATGAGTAGGATTTCTAGATAAATTTATTGCACTTATATTGTCACAATAAATTGGTGATTTTGAAATATTTAATCCAAAATCCTTAGGGTCTGTTGCATATAGATAACTTGAGAACAAGCCAAAGCAGCAGAGATATATTCTGCTTCAGTTGTTGATAGGTGAGACAGTATTTTGCTTTTTACTAAACCAGAAAACCAAAGAATGTCCAAAAAATTGACAAGTTCCGCTTGTACTTTTTCGGTCTAATTTACAATCAGCATAGTCAACATCACAATATGAGATTAAATCAAATGAATCATTTTTAGGATAAAATAGGCCATAGTCTAAAGAGTGTTTAACATATCTTAGGATACGTTTAACAGCTTTTAAATGGGTTCTTTGGGCTGAGATTGGTACTTTGCATAAAGACAGATACTATGCATGATATCAGGCCTACTCACAGTTATATAGAGTAGCGATCCAATCATTCCCCCGCGTAGTTTTTGATCAACATCTTTTGACATGTGTTCTTTATTTAAGGCTTCATTGGTTGCCATAGGAGTGGGTTTTTCACTCGCAGTGGTCATACCAAACTTACTAACTAGATCCCTGGCATTCTTTTCTTGACTAATGAAAATACCACTATCTAATTGTTTTATTTGCAATCCTAAAAAGAAAGCAAGTTCACCCATATGACTCATCTCAAACTCTTTTTTCATTATTTCAGAAAATTCTTGTTCATTTCATTGTTTGTTGATCCAAAAATGATATCATCTGAATAAATCTGTACTGATTAGATATCTGTTGGGCGTGTTTCAACCGGACCTGGGCCACCGGACCAACGAAGGCACTGCCGAATCGATCAACGAAGGCACTGCCGAATCGATCAACGAAGGCCTAGCCGAACCACTCACCACCGGCTCAAGCACTACCGAACCACCCCATCTCCAAGGCCTAGCCGAACCACTCACCACGGGTTCAAGCACTACCGAACCATCACCAGACCAAGGCGTTTCCGAACCAACATTGCCAGGCCAGATTACATCAGCCTAGTCCCACCAGCGGCTATATACATCCAAGACCCCTACCCCCAGCCTCACTCTATAAATAGAGGGGTAGGGGTACAACAATGGCAGACAAGTTTGAGATCTCAAGCACGGATAGAAATTTCAAACAACTTTCATACATTTGTAATCAAAGATTTGTACTTGTAATCTGAACAGTGAAAGAGAATAACATATGAAGTGGACGTAGGCACATTCTGGCCGAACCAATATAAATCTGTGTGTCTTTTACAGTTTAGTCCCTGCTTTTTACATATTTGCGTAAATCACCCAAATCACGAAGAACAACATAAAATCGACTAAATCATACGACTTGGAGGTGTTTGCCCAATTTTTGTGCAAACATTTTTGGTGCTTTCACTGAGAACTCGAGCTAGAAGGTTCAGCTTCTCCCACTTAACCTTCTTCCCGACAGCATCGCTCATTGCTTGGAAGACATGCCTTCCAGGCAGAAGAAAGATGTTAGCAAAGGAAAGAACATCGCAACTAGCAGCGTTCCAGATCTAGTGATCACAGATCAAGAGAATCGTCTCATTCCAACAGCAGTACAAAATGGAAATCAGGCAAATCCAACAGCCCCTGCCACGGAATGGCTGGCAACAATTACCAGGGCAGATCTGGGTTGTGGCTGAAGTAACTGACCACTTCACATCCCAACAAGAAGCCTTGGTGAACCAACTCATGTCACGCTTAAGGAATGCTGAAGAATCCAACCGCAACACTGAATCATGAGATGAGTCCCAGTCGGGAGGGTCTCGGAGGCGACAAAGATCTTTCTTCTTCGAAGAAACTAGCAACCGGAACAGCAATGATAGGAGCCGAGCCCGAACTCAGCCCGAACTCCGGCCTGAGGAAACACTTGGAACCAAACCCAACGGAGGAGGTACCAGGCGAGGGTCGGCTGTGGCTGAGCCGGTCATGCTACCTAGCCATGGAAACACCAATGAACGGGGCCGAGCTAGGGTCCAGCCCGAAGTTGGACCCGAGGAAGTGCTCAGAACAGAACCCAGCAGGGGAAGATCAAGGCAAGGGCCAACTGTAGCTGACCCTAGCATGCTCCCAGAAGACCAGAGATAGCCACTGGAAAATATTAGGAGTAATAGACGATACCACCCCTATGGATCATCTGGACGGAATCAATCCCGCAGAGAAGAACCAAGCTCATTTCTATCTGCTCCAAATTCTGATGAAAGGATGGCGTGATTGTTCAGAGAGTGCGTCCAACGGGATCAAAGAGATCGAGGGATAGGCGCTAGGGTAACCGGCCCTTTCACCCACGATATCGAAATTGCCATCACCCCCCGAGAATGGAATATGCCAACAATGGAACCTTACAAGGGAATCTCTGACCCCGTTGTACACTTGCAAAGATACACACAGCATATGCTCATGAGCGGAGCCACAGAGGGAGTATTGTGCAAATGCTTTCCGCTATTCTTGGCAGATCTAGCTACCTCCTGGTTCTGCCATCTACCCCAAGGATCCATCAGCTCATGGGAAATGTTGAAGGAAAAGTTCATCAGCCAGTTCCGTATTCATGTGGAACAACCCAAGGACGCTTATTCCCTATCTAATATCAAACAGAAGACTGGAGAGACAGTGCATCAATATCTAACCCGATTCAATGCTGCAGCGGCCGCAGTCCAAGATGCCGATGAGAAACTTATCTTAATGGCCCTCTGTAGTGCTGTGCATCCGGATACTAAGTTTGCTAGAAGATTAACGAAAGAAAACCAGCTACCTTACCCGATTTCTTCCATGAAGCCGGAAAATATATGAGACTTGAAGATGCTTCCACTGAAAGATAGACAGGGCAACAAACCAAGGCAGCTCATGGCGACACACCCGCTGTAGCAAAGGACGTTCGAACAAATGACTCTAGAGACAATGCTGGGGGTAAGAAGGGAGAAAAACGTCTATATCAGCCAGGACCGAGATTTGACACTTACACTCCTTTGAATGAAACAATCGAAAACATCTTCTTGGCCACCCAAGACAAAGTTAAATACAACGCCCCCCGTACAAGAAGGAATCAGATAACACAATTAAGTCTAGAAAGTTCTGCCGCTTCCACGAATCTCATGGGCATGATACCAATGAGTGCCATCATCTCCGGGACTTAATTGAAGAACACATCAGAAGGAAGAGACTGGAACGCTATGTAAAAGGTTAGAACAGGACCCCAGCTCCTGCCAATGAGAACCCAAGGCTACCCCTCCCAGAAACAGGAGGGGGGAATCACAACACCAGCAGCTCCAGTCAAGAGAAGATAGTGGTCCGTACCATATCGGGAGGACCACACATCGTCGACAGGAACTGGACAGAGATGGAAAGATACGGAAAGTCACTTAGAAACAATGAAGGCTACGTTAATTTTGTTATGGGAGAACGCCACCAGAAGCAAAAAGAGAATGATGACATTAAATTCAATAGGCGTGACCTAGAAGGAAGGCAGTACCCTCACATGGATCCTATGGTCATCTCTGCCCGGTTCGACCCAGCCGAAGTTTTTCGAATTCTAGTAGGCGCTGGAAGCTCAGTAAATATCCTATTCAAGCATGCTTTCAACAGAATGAAGCTGTCAATGAAGGATGTGTCTCCCTGCAACAAACCACTACACGGTTTCACTAGAGACGCGAAGATGCCCCTCGGACAATTGGACCTTTTTGTTGAAATAGGAAGTCACCCCGGCTCCGTTGTGCGGAAACAAACATTTGTGCTAATAGATAACCACTCGGCCTACAATGCCATTTTAGGAAGACCAGCCTTGTCTGACTTCCAAATTGCCTTGGCCCCGTGGTGCCTGAAGGTGAAATTTCCAACAGACAATGTAATAGGGGAAGTGGATGGAGATCAAGACGCCGCTCGAGATTGCTATGTAACTGAACTTCGCAATAATCGCAGGAAGGATAGAGGGAAGAATGCAGAGACTACTCTCTGCATGAAAACCTTGGAAGCATAGCAACTAAAAAAATCCCCTCCTCTTTGGTATACCAGTGATCCTTTCAATGAATTAGACCCCAGGGACAAAGAGGAGGAGGACATCGCCGAGCCTGCAGAGGCTATGGAGTTTGTATCTGTAGACAAACACGACTCAAGTAGACTGTTGAAAATCGGATCTCAGCTAAGAGCAGAATTGAGGGATCAACTCATTGATTTTCTCCGCCACAACTTGGATGTATTTGCATGGACGCACGCTGACATGACTGGAATCTCCTCAGACGTGGCATGCCACGTACTAAATATCGATCCTACCAAGACGCTGGTAAAACAGAAAAAGAGAAGTATGGGGGGATAACGATCAGCAGCCCTCGATGAAGAAGTAAAGAACTTGCTTGCCAATAACTTTATATGAGAAGCCATCTATCCAGAGTGGATCGCTAACCTGGTACTAGTAAAGAAGGCTAATGGGAAGTGGCGAACATGCATTGACTTCTCCAACTTAAATGACGCTTGCCCGAAGGATTGCTTCCCACTCCCCCGAATCGATCAGCTGGTGGACAGCACAGCCGGGCACGAACTCTTATCTTTCATGGACGCATACTCAGGATATAACCAAATTCCTATGCACGCCCCTGATCAAGACCACATTAGTTTCATCACTGACCGAGGATTGTACTGCTATAGAGTAATGCCTTTTGGACTTAAAAACGCCGGAGCTACCTATCAGCGCCTCATCGACAAGATGTTCGCGGAACTGATAGGACGAACTATGGAGGTTTATGTGGATGACATGCTAGTAAAATCGAGGAAAGCCAACGATCACGTAAGCCACATGGGCGAGATGTTTCAAGTACTTCGCCAATATGGAATGAAGCTGAATCCTCTAAAGTGCTCATTCGGAGTATCGTCGGGAAATTTCTTGGGATTCATCGTCCATGCCAGAGAGATTGAAGCAAGCCCCGAACAAGTCCGAGCCCTGAAAGACATCAAGATACCTTCCACTCGAAAAGAAATGCAAAGCCTAAATGGGAAGGTGGCCGCTCTAAGCAGATTCATCTCTAAAGCGATTGACAAGTGCGTCCCCTTCTTCGAGGCTCTAAAGAAAGACAAAGGAAAGTTCGAATGGACCGACGAATGCTTAACAGCCTTCCTTAACCTAATCGAACACCTCCAGAGACCACCAGTATCTCAACTCCAAACGAAGGCGAAGAGCTATACCTATACCTTTCTGTGTCATCTCATGCTCTAAGCGCCGCTTTGGTGAGAGAAGACAACCGCACGCAACGGCCAGTATACTTTGTAAGCAAGAGGTTAAGGGGGGAAGAAGCGAGATATCCTAAACTTGAGAAGCTAGCATACTGTTTACTAACCACGTCCCGAAAACTGCGACACTATTTCCAATCTCATTCCATCAGAGTTCTAACCGATCAACCGCTAAGGCAGGTATTCCATCGTCCCGACACTTCTGGATGACTACTTAAATGGTGCATTGAACCGAGTCAATATGATATCACCTACCATCCTCGCACCGCCATCAAGGGACAAGCCATGGCCAATTTCATTGCCGAATTCACTACCAACGAAGGTAAGGAGCAATCTATAGAAAAAGACATTAAGTGGAATCTCTTTGTGGATGGAGCATCAAACGAAGAAGGCTTGGGGGCAGGTATTGTAATAATCACTCCCAGATGAAGGAAGCTACACTATGCTCTAAGGTTGGAATTCGCTGCCACCAACAACGATGCAGAATACGAAGCAGCAATAGCTGGATTAGAACTTGCCTTATAGATTGGAGTCAGTTCTTTATGTCCTAATAGTGATTCTCAATTTATTGTAAACCAAATACTAGGAGAATTTCAGACTCGAGGAGAATGACTCACAGCATATCTAAAGAAGACCAAGCTGCTACTCGATCAATTGGATCACTATTTAATCAAACACATCCCTCGAGAAGAGAACCAAGAAGCCGACGAGTTGGCAAAACAAGCTAGCATGAAAGACGGTACCATTTCCGGAACAGTAGCCATCTCAAAGCAACTAACCCCGAGTTTCGAGCAAGTGAATCTGGTAGCTGCAATCGAAGAGGAAACTAGGATGACTCCCATCCGAAAATTCTTACAAGATGGCACACTGCCCAGCGAGCGTAACAAAGTCAGGAAAATCTTGAGGAAAGCTTCCCGCTACACGATACAAGAAGGCATCCTCTATCGGTGTGGCTTCTCCAATCCCATGTTAAGGTGTGTCGCTGGAAGGCAAGCTAAGTAAATCTTGTCCAACATCCGTCAAGGAAGCTGCAGAGATCACACTGGAGGATAGACTCTGGCAAAGAAAATACTCCGATATGGATATTTTTGGCTCGCCTTAAACAAAGATGACTTAAACTTTGTTAAAAAATGTGACAGATGTCAGAAATTTGCCAAGATTCCCCGACTACCAACAAATGAGATTACTCAAATGACCAGCCCTTGGCCCTTTACAGTATGGGGAATTGACTTGATTGGCGAACTGCCGATGGGCCGAGGCGGAGCCAAATATGCTATAGTGGCAGTCGACTAT
This sequence comes from Allium cepa, assembly GCA_030765085.1. Lineage (NCBI taxonomy): Eukaryota > Viridiplantae > Streptophyta > Magnoliopsida > Asparagales > Amaryllidaceae > Allium > Allium cepa. Next base: position 130,454,906 of record CM060940.1, on the reverse strand, counting down.
TTCACCAAATGGGTGGAAGCGGAACCTCTAAATAAAATATCATTGGCAAAAATTATTAACTTTTTGATCAAAAATGTTCTATACAGGTAGGGGGTTCCACTCAAAATCATATCGGACAATGGACTTCAGTTTGACAGCGAAGAGTTTGCCGATTGGCGCCAAAAGCACGGAATCCACAAAAGCTTCTCATCTATGGCTTACCCCCAGGCAAACGGACAAGTCGAAGCTGTCAACAAAATTCTCAAAACTCTAATAAAAAAGAAGCTTGAAAAATCGAAAGGCGCTTGGGTGGATGAACTTTCTACGGCGCTTGGGCCTACCGCACATCTTTCAGAACATCAACGGGGCATACTCCTTTCTCTTTGGCATACGGATCGAAGGCCATGCTCCCAGTCGAAACTGTAGTGCCTTCCCACCGCAGGATCCACTATAACCCAGAAGAAAACGAAGAACTCCTTCACATGTCTTTGAATCTAATTGAAGAGAGAAGAAACGATGCAACGCTCAAAGCAGCAGCTCACAAGCAAAAAGTGGCAGCGCAATACAACTCCAAAGTCAAGCATCATAGCTTACAAGAAGGAGATCTTGTCCTCAAGCGAATCTTCCCGCGCCCCAGTGCACTACATCCAATCTGGGACGGACCATATGTAATTCATAAAGATCTCCACAACGGAGCTTATATTTTGTCAACAGTGGAGGAGAGGTGTTCCAGAGGGCATGGAACATCCAACACCTTCGTCGATACTTTTCTTAACTTGTACTGCCTATATGAAGTGAATTTACGAAGAGAATCAGTGGACGTAGGCATTTTCGTGCCTAACCACTTTAAAAACTTGTCCCTTTTTTAACTTGTTCCTTTATATCTTGGCTGCTTGTTAACTTTATCCTTTTCTGTTGAACAAAATCCTATGTAATGGCATTTCCATTCAAGACACATCATGAAGCGACCCGCTATTTTGGACCATTCAAATCGACAATAAAACCATACATGTCCAACTTGAATAATTCAAAATACCGAATTGTTAATTAAAATTTGGCAAAACTTAACATATATAGTAAATAAATCATCACAGATCACAGACACAGAGTAATATAATGCAGCGGAATAGATAAAGAATAATAGTTCATGAAGCTACTATATACATTGGAGTTAGAAATAAAATACAACTGAATATCTTAGATGTAGTGAAGTCTGCAGTATGCACAGATGACTTCTCTGAACAAATCAACAGGATGACTGAAAGGATAGATAGCTGGATCTTCAAGAAAGGCTCCAACTTCGAAGGTGAGTCTCAAATGCTGTATCACTCAGTCTGACCCGAGCGTAAAGCAAAACACAAAACACTCGAGTCAGGATTAACATTCTTATATCAATAAATCCAACTCAAGTGAAATATCAACTGAAATACAAATAACTTAAAGAATGTTTGGAATAACCATACTCTAAGGGTCCATGGAACTATCTACAGGGTAGAAATATACACTATAACACCGTGGTTCTTTCATCTTAATTTATACCTCAAAATCAAATATCATTTCACTTCAAATATAGTTATTTTCCAAAATAGTATTTAGATATATTAAATAATTTATACCGTAAAATATTTTCAATTCCATCAACTTAACAAATTGTTTCAACATCAACCCGACCTTCCCATTTAAATTAAATTCAATCTCAATTTATCAATTTAAATTCAACTCAATTCCTAAAATAACCACTTCAATTTTATCGATCTCAAATTCGGATTTGTAATCACAAAATACGCCTTTATATTCAATATTTTTAAACCTTTAAGTATTCAACGTTTCAACTAAATTTTTATTCAATTTAGTTTTCTAAATAATAAATTCAAATTTAGTTCAACCTAAATTTTCATTTTAATTCAACTTAGTTTCTAAATAACAAATTCAACTATATTGATTTCAAATACAGATCCGAATCTCAAATTTAAACCATTTAAATTCCAATATAGTTTAAGGCTTAAAAATTTAAATGTTCAATTTAACCGTTTCATATAGATCTCGATTTAACCTCATTATTATTTAGTCTTGAAATACTTCCTCATTTGATTCAAGATTATTTAATTAACCTTAAATTTCATTTTTCTCAATATTTTCTTTAATATTCTTAAACGTGAAATATACATTTAATCGCTTAAATCAACAATCCAGTTATAAAATCCTACCTTTTTAAAATTTCCCATTTAAAAATTTTAGATTGATTTAATTAAATAAATCCTTATTTAGATACCATTTAATAAACTCAAATTTATCTCCCCATCTTAATTTATCCCAATTATTTCAAAAATCTATTTGAAATATAATTTACATAAATATTAACATAGTTTATGTATTAAATCAAACTTAATTAAATTAAATATTATTAAATCTATATATATAGAAATTTAAGAATTAACATTTATTAAGACCATATATTTCTTTCCAAACAAAGAATTTATTTCCAAAATATTTATATATGAACCACGGTGTCTGTATATATTCCTTATCATCTGGTCAAGTGTTACAGATATTTATTATTTAAATTCGTACACTAAATATATATGGGTGGATATCATTCCAATCCATAATTCCAAATTTAATTAAATGAAAATCGCTTGGGTCTATCATTTCAACCCATAACGAAATTCTCCTATTCTAAAGTCTGTTCGGGTATGTATCATTTCAACCCATAGTGAATTCTAAACTACATGGAACTTGCAGAGTGATAACAGATAACAAAAATATAGCAGAATATGATAACAATATACAACATGAATATATCATCAGTAATTAAATAAAGTATAAACAATAGGATATTGTATCATATCCCGTAGGTGAACAGATACAGGTAATAGCATAAATATAACAATTTAAATCACTACAGCAACATATTTCAATTGTCGATTCAATTGAAATCAAATTTAATAAATAAAAAAATGTAAATCGTGAGTGATTGCTCACCTTTCAAGGTTAGAGAGATAGACAATGAAGTTGAGTTATGAAATGCAAGCACGACTTCCAAAGCAAAGTTAGATGGTACGATTTCGACGGAAAAGCTGATAGATAGAAATTGATATGAACGGATCAAATTAGCTTGATAACATTGAAACGAAGATTATATGATTAATTTATTACTTTCTTTCAAAATGAACGTTAAATCAAAACACGCATTTTAAAAATGATATATATATATATACACACCCATGAAAACCATATAACTTTAAAATGCTTCCATTTCATATTAATATTAAATACAAATATATAATTTTTCAAAATGTCACATATATGGTATATTCATTTTATGGTTATCGTTTCCATGTAATAAATATTCATTTTGAACCAATATTAAAATATTATATATGTATAGTTAAAAAATCAATGTTCTAACATAAAACACATATATTAAAGATCAACACACATATATATAATATCTTTTGAAATGAATACTTATGTATATATATAATTATTATAGTTTATTACTTTCCTTTTCAAAATATCCAGCAGGAAATCAAACAAACTTATGCACATATATGTGCAGATAAACAATATTCTTTATAATACATTGTTAACTTACTCCTTTTTTTCTCTTTTTTTTATTTTTTTTATTTTTTATAAAACCTTTATATATAACAAAATATATGTATAAAATAAAATATTTGTATATATAAAAATCAAAACGTTTCAAACATATATTCAAAAACTGGATCATATAAATAACAATGTATTTAGTTAACGCATAGTATAAAATTCATTTATATAACACTCCTATATATAAATCTTGTATAAGTAAACCTTTATAGCTTTATAACTTATTTACTTTCACATATAACAAGATCTGTACAAAAGAATGCAAACTTTTCTCAAATCCTTTTGAACGTTTATAAGAAAAATTTTAAACAATAAATATACCTTCTTATTTAGGAAAGAAAGTAAGCAGGCACTTGTAGGAGAAACGTGAGTAGAGGTTGAGGGTTGTAGGCGGTGGGAAGGGAAGAGGGGCAGAGATAGCTTCAGGCGATGGGTATATACGTCGTGCAATTTTTTTTTTTTATATCTCGCGTAGGCCATGGAAAAATTTGGGAGGAGGAAAAGTAAGCAATGGTGGGGAGTGGATCTCGAAAATGAAGAAGGAGCAGGCAACAATGAAATATATGAAGAGAGAGGTAGTGGAAAGCTACAGAGAAAAATATAATATAAAAGGGAATAATAAATGAAATATCAACGTTCATGCGTTGATTCAGAAGAGAAGTTAAAGCAAATAAGAAGAGAATGGATTGATCTAAAGGAAAGGCAATGAATGGTTTAGAAATAAATAAATGTAAAATGTATACGTTTTAATTTCAAAATGGAAAGAAATAAATACGGGGATGGCAACAGTTAAAATGCACGTTTAGGCTAATAATAGAATATAAAAGTAAGAAACTCAAAAGGATAGGCACAGAGACGTGAAATCAGGGAGACAAGGGAAGCAAGTGATCTTTCAAATTTATAACGTTGGCAATAAATATAAAATAAATGAAAATTAATAGATGGATGCTTGATTGACGCAGTGATTAAAGTAAGGTTGCGTGTCAGTCACGATGAAATTTGAAATAGAAGAAAATGTAAATGAATAAAAGGGGTAAGCCAGATTTTCAGCTTAGATTTAGAGAAGACACATCAAATGCTAAAAAAGGGAATTATGAAACGGCTAGATTCTAGCAAATAATAAATATGGTAAGAAAAGTAAATAGGCAGGTTATAAATTAGATTGGAAAGAAAAGTGGAGAGCTTAATTGATAAAAGAATTAAGATAATGAAAATGCATAATAATATTGTTGGCATCTAATGTCATTTAACGTTAACTAGCATCAATCATGTCAGACACCCATGTTAAAAAAAGAAACGCATATAGGAGCATGCATTTTCTTCTGACTTGCAACATCATTCATCATTTTGGCATTCGTGGCATTCAACAAATTAAGGTGGTGGTCAAAGTCGTGAAATGGTAGCAAATTAACGATGAATAGGATCCAATAATTCTTAGTGCAATGCACAAAATTGGAAAAATCGGCATGTGCCCTCTACGCACATGTTAAGATTTGCATAATTTCACTAATAACCTTTATGATTTTGCATTTTTGCGTGATAAATATAGATAGTTTGATTTTTTAACAATTTACACTGTGTATTAGTGATTATTTCTTGCTTGAGCGGTTGTTAGCATATGCCTACTGAATACATATTAACATAATCCCATAAAAATTTATGTGTACTTAAAATGTTCTTCTGATAAAGTTTTTTTCTTTCAAGATTATTATTAACATTTAGAATATCATTTGAATTATCTGAAGGTTGATGATTTTCAAATCCTATTAAGATTAAGTTCGCTAATTGATTATTGTTGAAAGCTAAGGATATTAAGAAAATACTATTATGTAATCCATATCTTGTACACGGAATTTGTTATTAAAATCGTATCATTAGAGTTACATGTATGATTATAAACAATAACATTCATAATTTACAACTACGATGTTGCAGATCCTTTTAATTTATACTATTTATTCTCTACCTATTAATTTATACGTTTCATTCTCTACCTATTAATTTATACTATTTATTCTCTACCTATTAATGTATACGTTTCATTCTCTACCTATTAATTTATACGTTTCATTCTCTACCTATTAATTTATACGTTTTATGCTCTACCTATTAATTTATTAAAAATTATTAAAGTTTTATGGGTTGTTACACTCTCCCCCACTCAAAACTTTTCGTCCCCGAAAAGGAAGGAGGTAGGAGAATAGAACAACCAGAAATAAAAGTAGATTGAAAGTCAGGGGTAAATAATTGATTTAACTATATAAATTTTACTTGAGATATTCATACTTTTCAAAACCCATTTGTAAAACTTCTTGCTTCCTTTATAAATACCATTTATATTTTAAATAACACCTTTATAAGTATATGAAAACTATTTTAAAATAATTATTTACATCATTAGTTATATTTAAAGAAGCTACTTGAAAACATTAAATTCATAACTCATGAAATTTTTAGTTTATCTCAAGATACTTTTCAAATATTATCAATAAATTAATAATCATTTTCTGTAAATATGTTTTATTTAATTAATAACTTCAAAAATATTTATACCACTAAAATTTTCTATTAACCAATGTAGTATACAGATAAGCAATCTTTAAAAGATTATATTAAAAAAGGAAAGAAGGTAGATTTGGAAAAACAGAATCAAGGTGAACAACGAAAGCTGAGAAGATAAGGTAGATTTAGAGAATAGAATCGGGCATGAATCGTAAATTTCAAACCATAAGAGTTTCAATTTCAAATATTAACATAAAATTTCTTTGTTGAAAAACACCTTTATAATAAAATACCTTTATATCAAAATAAATCTTTCTTTCAAAAATACTTTTATAACTCGATGTTTCAACAAGTTCATCATCGTTCTTGCAGACTCTGGCCATGCGTTGATTAGGCGCAAAGCTAGAATTCTTCAAGTACTTGGTAGACCCGTTTCAACACCCAGTGAAAATACTTGAAAAACTTTTTTTTTTAAAAACAGACATGGAAAGTACAATCCAAATAAAACAACCAAACCAAAACCTTTGTCCGACCATGGTTCGCAGATACACAATGGTTACGCCTGGATCCCCCATGAAACAATCCATATCCGTAATCTTTCTCAGCCCTGCGAGTTATGCCATGATGACTAGTAGAGTGCAGGATACACAATGGTTACGCCTGGATCCCCCAGGAAACAATCCGGACCCCTAGGCAAGACTCAGCCAGGCACTTGCGCTACTATTCGCGACCTACACAGATTGCAGGAACACAATGGTTACGCCTGGATCCCCCAGGAAACAATACATATCCGTAAGCTTTCTCAGCCCTGCGAGTTACACCATGATGACTAGTAGAGTGCAGGATACACAATGGTTACGCCTGGATCCCCCAGGAAACAATCCGTACCCCTAGGCAAGACTCAGTCAGGCACTTGCGCTACTATTCGCGACCTACACAGATTGCAGGATACACAATGGTTACGCCTGAATCCCCCAGGAAACAATCCATACCCCTAGGCAAGACTCAGCCAGGCAATTGCGCTATGCATTCATGAGAGAGAAAAAACCATGGGTTACGCCACGGTGGGAACACTCAAGTATTACATCCGAAAAACCAAAAATCAGAAAGAATAATATCGATAGAATGAATCCACGATGCGGCCACAAAGCGGATATCAAGCAGAAGGCACTTTCCATATATTTACTTCGAAAATATATATCATATAGTACCTTTTCAAATCACTTTCAAATATCATACTTATATAAAGTCCATTATATATAGGATTCCCTTTTTCCCAACTAGAATACATTCCAAATCAATAGTAGATCAAATCATACTTATATAGACTTCGATTATATAAAATAGCTTTCCAAATTGAGTACCTTCAAATCAATGGATTTCAAATCAGTTTCATACTTTTACAAATCCAATTTATATAAGTTCGACCACTCCCAAATCAAGTGCTTAATAATATAAGGTTCTCAATTTCAAATCATTCAATATCCATTCAGTTTCCAAATCATATATGATTTCACCAAATTTTCTTCCAAATTAAGTATCTAAATTTCAAAATTCCCAAAATAATAGGTTTAGAAAATTATCCCAGTTTCTAAATTAAAATAATTCAAGTCAAACAAATTCATTTCCAAAATCTCCATAAGAGTACTGGTTTTTAATTTCAATTTAATTTCAAAACTAAAATTTTTCTCAAAATCAATTATACTCAAATGGTTTCCAAATTTATAATTATCCCATTAAAACTTTTAAACTATCTATTTCTAGTTGAAATATTCAATTTACCTTTCTGAAAACTATTATTCAAAACTATATTTTTTTTCAAAACATTTCAAACTAAATTTATATTCTTTATCAAACATTTTATACTCTTCGAAATTTCGTAGTTTTAAAATTTTAGACCTTGACTTGGAAGTGTTCGAACCATCAAAATGATAAAGGGTAATCACATTTTCAATTCAAGAGTTGAAAATCAATAATAAATCAATTTCAATATATAGGGTTATACCAAAACAAATTCGAAACTCGAGGACTGAACACCGGTCTCACTTTAAATTGTTTCAAATATATACATATATCTTTCGAAAATATCAAATTATACTTCGGAATTTGAAATCATAACGGTTTTACAAAATCACTCGCATAGCGAGCTATTAAAGTGGCCTCTCCCCCACTCTGAAACTTGAAAATCAATGTTGATGATGCATGCACTCATCACCGAAATTATTTTCCAGCGACATACGTGAGTTCTGGACTTCTATTTTCTTGAAAACTTCTTTGAATTTCTTCAAAATTATTGGAACTCATTTGAAATATTTCTTATTTGGAAAAATACCTTTAAATCGTATTATTTTTATATATTTTCCAAAATCTTAAATCCAATTTCAAAATACCGGAATTCAATTCTCGAATTTCAAATTTAACCCTTCAGTTGTAAATCATTTTTATATAAATCAATTTCTTACAAGTTTTCAAATTTTCAAATCCTTTCAAAACTTTTATATATATAGAATAACATTTCTTATTTGTTTTATATATAGGTATATAATCCTTATCGAAAACAATTTCTCTTTATATATAGAATAAAATCATAGTTATCAAAATAATAATTTCGGTACAAAACAATTTCAAAAATACAACATACTCGATTTTTCAAAGGGTGATTTAAGAATGGATTTCAAAACAAAGGTAGAGATTTAAATTAGAAGACTCTAACCAATAGAATCCTGATTCGAAGATAGACTCGATCGAAAATGATTAAATTACAAAATAGGAGATGGTATACTTCTATAAATCACGGGCGACCTTAATCGGTTCAATCGTGCATTTAGCAATATGATGGATGCAGAATTCTAAGACAAATCGACATTCGATCGCTAGAGATAGAATTTGGAATAACAAGAGATAGTAGCATCTAAACCGAGGATATAAAAATCTTTGGTGAATCGACGCCAATTGTAAAGGAGTTTTCATCCCCTTTACAAATCATTTAGTGGCGTTATTGGATACTCCAGAATCAAAAGAATATAAATAGAGAGAGACAAGAATGAATTTTGGAACCGAGGGACATTCCAAAATTCAAAGGAAATCGAGTCAGAAAGGAAGAGATTCAACTCGAGCGAAAGTGATTCTGTTAATAAATTTACCATATATGCTAATTTTTGCCTAGAGCCAAAGCTCTGATACCAACTAAAGCGACCCGCTATTTGGACCATTCAAATCGACAATAAAACCATACATGTCCGACTTGAATAATTCAAAATACCGAATTGTTAATTAAAATTTGGCAAAACTTAACATATATAGTAAATAAATCATCACAGATCACAGACACAGAGTAATATAATGCAGCGGAATAGACAAAGAATAGTAGTTCATGAAGCTACTATATACATTGGAGTTAGAAATAAAATACAACTGAATATCTTATATGTAGTGAAGTCTCCAGTATGCGCAGATGACTTCTTTGAACAAATCAACAGGATGACTGAAAGGATAGTTAGCTGGATCTTCAAGCAAGGCTCCAACTTCGAAGATGAGTCTCAAATGCTGTATCACTCGGTCTGACCCGAGCGTAAAGCAAAACACAAAACACTCGAGTCAGGATTAACATTCTTATATCAATAAATCCAATTCAAGTGAAATATCAACTGAAATACAAATAACTTAAAGGATGTTTGGAATAACCATCCTCTAAGGGTCCATGGAACTATCAACAGGGTAGAAATATACACTATAACACCGTGGTTCTTTCATCTTAATTTATACCTCAAAATCAAATATCATTTCACTTCAAATATAGATATTTTCCAAAATAGTATTTAGACATATTAAATAATTTATACCGTAAAATATTTTCAATTCCCTCAACTTAACAAATTGTTTCAACATTAACCCGACCTTCCCATTTAAATTAAATTCAATCTCAATTTGTCAATTTAAATTCAACTCAATTCCTGAAATAACCACTTCAATTTTATCGATCTCAAATTCGGATTTATAATCACAAAATACCCCTTTATATTCAATATTTTTAAACCTTTAAGTATTCAACGTTTCAACTAAATTTTTATTCAATTTAGTTTTCTAAACAATAAATTCAAATTTTGTTCAACCTAAATTTTCATTTTAATTCAATTTAGTTTCTAAATAACAAATTCAACTATATTGATTTCAAATACAGATCCGAATCTCAAATTTAAACCATTTAAATTCCAATATAGTTTAAGGCTTAAAAATTTAAATGTTCAATTTAATCGTTTCATATAGACCTCGATTTAACCTCATTATTATTTAGTCTTGAAATACTTCCTCATTTGATTCAAGATTATTTAATTAACCTTAAATTCCATTTTTCTCAATATTTTCTTTAATTTACTTAAACGTGAAATATGCATTTAATCGCTTAAATCAAAAATCCAGTTATAAAATCCTACCTTTTTAAAATTTCCCATTTAAAAATTTTAGATTGATTTAATTAAATAAATCCTTATTTAGATACCATTTAATAAACTCAAATTTATCTCCCCGTCTTAATTTATCCCAATTATTTCAAAAATCTATTTGAAATATAATTTACATAAATAATAACATAGTTTATGTATTAAATCAAAATTAATTAAATTAAATATTATTAAATCTATATATATAGAAATTTAAGAATTAACATTTATTAAGACCATATATTTCTTTCCAAACAAAGAATTTATTTCCAAAATATTTATATATGAACCATGGTGTCTGTATATATTCCTTATCATCTGGTCAAGTGTTACGGATATTTATCATTTAAATCCGTACACTAAATATATACGGGTGGATATCATTCCAATCCGTAATCCCAAATTTAATTAAATGAAAATCGCTTGGGTCTATCATTTCAACCCATAACGAAATTCTCCTATCCTAAAGTCTGTTCGGGTGTGTATCATTTCAACCCATAGTGAATTCTAAACTACAGGGAACTTGCAGAGTGATAACAGATAACAAAAATATAGCAGGATATGATAATAATATACAACAGGAATATATCATCAGTAATTAAATAAAGTATAAACAATAGGATATGGTGTCATATCCCGTATGTGAACAGATATAGGTAATAGCATAAATATAACAATTTAAATAGCTACAGCAACATATTTCAATTGTCGTTTCAATTGAAATCAAATTTAATAAATAAAAGAATGTAAATCGTGAGTGATTGCTCACCTTTCAAGGTTAGAGAGATAGACAATGAAGTTGAGTTATGAAATGCAAGCACGACTTCCAAAGCAAAGTTAGATGGTACGATTTCGACGGAAAAGCTGATAGATAGAAATTGATGAGAACGGATCAATTTAGCTTGATAAAATTGAAACGAAGATTATATGATTAATTTATTACTTTCTTTCAAAATGAACGTTAAATCAATACACGCATTTAAAAAATGAAATATATATATATATATATATATGCACACCCATGAAAACAATATAACTTTAAAACGCTTCCATTTCATATTAATGTTAAATACAAATATATAATTATTCAAAATGTCACATATATAGTATATTCATTTTATGGTTGTCGTTTCCATGTAATAAATATTCATTTTGAACCAATATTAAAATAATATATATGTATAGTTAAAAAAATCAATGTTCTAACATAAAACACATATATTAAAGATCAACACACATATATATAATATCTTTTGAAATGAATACTTATGTATATATATAATTATTATAGTTTATTACTTTCCTTTTCAAAATATCCAGCAGGAAATCAAACAAATTATGCACATATATGTGCAGATGAACAATATTCTTTATAATACATTGTTAACTTACTCCTTTTTTTAATCTTTTTTTTTATTTTTTTTATTTTCTATAAAACCTTTATATATAACAAAATATATGTATAAAATAAAATATTTGTATATATAAAAATCAAAACGATTCAAACATATATTCAAAAACTGGATCATATAAATAACAATGTATTTAGTTAACGCATAGTATAAAATTCATTTATATAACACTCTTATATATATAAAAATCTTGTATAAGTAAACCTTTATAGCTTTATAACTTATTTACTTTCACATATAACAATCTGTACAAAAGAATGCAAACTTTTCTCAAATCCTTTTGAACGTTTATAAGAAAATTTTTAAACAATAAATATACCTTATTATTTAGGAAAGAAAGTAAGCAAGCACTTGTAGGAGAAACATGAGTGGAGGTTGAGGGTTGTAGGCGGTGGGAAGGGAAGAGGGGCAGAGATAACTTCAGGCGATGAGTATATACGTCGTGCAAAAAAATTTCTTTTTCTTTTTTTTTTATATCTGGCGTAGGCCATGGAAAAATTTGGGAGGAGGAAAAGTAAGCAATGGTAGGGAGTGGATCTCGAAAATGAAGAAGGAGCAGGAAACAATGAAATATATGAAGAGAGAGGTAGTGGAAAGCTATAGAGAAGAATATAATATAAAAGGGAATAATACATGAAATATCAACGTTCATGCGTTGATTCGGCAGAGAAGTTAAAGCAAATAAGAAGAGAATGGATTGATCTAAAGGAAAAGCAATGAATGGTTTAGAAATAAATAAATGTAAAACGCATACGTTTTAATTTCAAAAAGGAAAGAAATAAATATGGGGATGGCAACAGTCAAAATGCACGTTTAGGCTAATAATAGAATATAAAAGTAAGAAACTCAAAAGGATAGGCACAGAGACGTGAAATCAGGGAGACAAGGGAAGCAAGTGATCTTTCAAATTTATAACGTTGGCAATAAATATAAAATAAATGAAAATTAATAGATGGATGCTTGATTGAAGCAGTGATTAAAGTAAGGTTGCGTGTCAGTCACGATGAAATTTGAAATAGAAGAAAATGTAAATGAATAAAAGGGGTAAGCCAGATTTTCAGCTTAGATTTAGAGAAGACACATCAAATGCTGAAAAAGGGAATTATGAAACGGTTAGATTCTAGCAAATAATAAATATGGTAAGAAAAGTAAATAGGCAGGTTATAAATTAGATTGGAAAGAAAAGTGGAGAGGTTAATTGATAAAAGAATTAAGATAATGAAAATGCATAATAATATTGTTGGCATCTAATGTCATTTAACGTTAACTAGCATCAATCATGTCAGACACCCATGTTAAAAAAAGAAACGCATATAGGAGCATGCATTTTCTTCTGACTTGCAACATCATTCATCATTTTGGCATTCGTGGCATTCAACAAATTAAGGTGGTGGTCAAAGTCGTGAAATGGTAGCAAATTAACGATGAATAGGATCCAATAATTCTTAGTGCAATGCACAAAATTGGAAAAATCAGCATGTGCCCTCTAAGCACATGTTAAGATTTGCATAATTTCACTAATAACCTTTATGATTTTGCATTTTTGAGTGATAAATATAGATAGTTTGATTTTTTTAACAATTTACACTGTGTATTAGTGATTATTTCTTGTTTGAGCGGTTGTTAGCATATGCCTACTGAATACATATTAACATAATCCTATAAAAATTTATGTGTACTGAAAATGTTCTTCTGATAAAGTTTTTTTTTCAAGATTATAATTAACATTTAGAATATCATTTGACTTATCCGAAGGCTGGTGATTTTCAAATCCTATTAAGATTAAGGTCGCTAATTGATTATTGTTGAAAGCTAAGGATATTAAGAAAATATTATTATGTAATCCATATCTTGTACACGGAATTTGTTATTAAAATCATATCATTAGAGTTACATGTATGATTATAAACAATAACATTCATAATTTACAACTACGATGTTGCAGATCCTTTTAATTTATACTATTTATTCTTTAACTATTAATTTATACGTTTCATTCTCTACCTATTAATTTATACTATTTACTCTCTACCTATTAATTTATACGTTTCATTCTCTACCTATTAGTTTATACGTTTTATTCTCTACCTATTAATTTATACGTTTTATTCTCTACCTATTAATTTATTAAAAATTATTAAAATTTTATGGGTCGTTACACATCACAACGTGACTTAACCTGGACAAGACCTAACAGGTATTATACGAATCTACGCCCTCGCCAATGAGACACTTTTTCTCCAGCATCCCTCTGCTGCGGGTTAATTCATTGCTCGCGCTCGGCCCTTAAAGCCAACTGTAATGAGCCGATTATAAGCACCAAGAAGGCCGACCATAGCCGAGGCAGCTCATTACGGCGTTCGGTTCGCCGGCAACTGTGAACCTACTTTAAGCCCCAACATAAGATGTGGCCAGCCAGGGGTAGTTCACAGTTGACGATCGGCACCCACGCTAGCCGGCCACGGTAAATCGAATAATACCCACGATTACGGGCCATAATGGCCCGGGTAGTTACTGTGCACGATCTCGGCTCCGAGTGTCTTAAGTACCGTTGTGGTAAAAAAGAAAAACTCCCCGCGGAGGCGTAAGATGGGTGACAAATATCTCCAAGACCCACAGCTAGGGAAAGTGACTACAAAACCCGTCTGCCACGAACTTAAGCATATCGCAAGCCTTCCGTGATTTGAAGTTTTACTGTTTCTTATATTTCTATCTTTGTTTAAAAAATTTCCTCTTATCCTCTACAACGATCCCTAAAGTACATGACACAAAATAGGAGACGCTCGCTAATGGAAATAGGAACTCACAACTGGATGACAGGTCACTCAGCTACATTCCATTCTCAGTCATACAAGACATTCAAAGCAACCGTCTACGACTAAAACATGAAGGGCAATACTTTCTTCTTTTGTATATGAATACGTAGCTGTAATTTATTCGCACATCACACTAACATTGCATGATATGAAATTATATTTTAAGCAAGAACTTGACATCAAACATAATTGAACCACAGGAATGTGCACAGCTATATTTCTTATGCAACACACCAAAATAATGATAGCATTCAAATATGACAGAATCGGCTTAAGTTAAAAATCACATGCCGAGAATAAAGTCGTTCATTATGAATAACATAATTACAGCCTAAAAGTTGCATTAATGTTTTGAGACTACCAAAGACAGCAATGTCAAGTAAACCAAAGATATCCAGATCAAGTCAAAGAGTCGGCTGCATCGGAGCTTCACCTCTATCCTACTGGCCCTCCGAGATCTACTTAACCGCAGGATTAGGACTCTCAGCATGTTGACCAGAGGTTGTTGGTGCTTCAGAGGTCCCTCCTGTCCAATTCAGGAGAAGAATCCATTAAATAAACAATAAGCAATCAAGTTACGAAAAGATAGAAGGGAAGACTTACCAGCATCTGCTCCTTGATCATCATCCTCTAACTGCACACCTACCTCCTCAACAGTAAGCAGCCGCATACCCTCCTTCACCGTCGTTTTCTCCTCCTTGGTGAATTGAGTCATAACCACGTCCATTCTAAAGGCCACGCCACCCTCCTTATCTGCATCGGCCTTAGCCTCCTCCAGGGCCCTGAGATAAATCCTGGCCATGACTCGGGGGTAATCATCCATCCAAGATAAGTTGCCCTGTTTCCAAGTGCGAAAGTATATATCCTGAAGCATCTCATCCATCATCTCCTCATTCTCCTCGAACTCCCTTATTCGGTCCTTAGAAATCGACAGCTTTGCAGTGGAAGCATCCCTCTCCGATTGGTATCGCGAGCAGTCAGCCTGAAAGGATTTTCTCATCGCCTCTATCTCCTCCTTCAGCTTGGTTTGAGCAAGCTCTACAGCTTCAAGCTTCTCGGATACCTCCTGTACCCGCTCGAGATCCGCTTTCCGAATCTCATCCACCGTTGCAATAGCCATATCAATCTGCTCCTTACAAACAGCCTCCATTTTTCGCAACTCTGCCCTACTGGCCTCTTCCATGGTTTTCTTTAATTGCCTAGAAGCGGCCTCATGTTGAGAGATCTGAATGGCCTGATCAGCGAATTGTTTGGCCTGGTCGGAAACTATAGACCGCAGTCGAATGTTAGCACTCCCGATTTCTTCTCCAGCCTTGACCAGTCGGGCATGATACCCCATCAGCTTCTTGGTTTCCTCAGCAACCCAGTCAATGTTTGCCTTAGCTTCGTCCCCCAAAGTTACAACCCGAGTGGTAAGCAAATCAAGGTCCTGGGACTTAGCTTCATCCAATACTCTTACCATAGGATTACGGGGAAGAAGGTGCTCACCGATAGCCTCATCAAAGGTAATATCACAAGAACCCAGATCCAGATCCGGATGACCTGCAAACGGATTACGAGCTAAGCCGGGATGGCCTATCCAGGTAACGGTAGGATTTTTGGACGGGCGCGGAGGAGGTATAAATTCAGTATTCTTCTTCGTGGTATCCCGAAGAGGCTGAGTTGGGGATTGAGGACCAGGTGAGGGTTCAAACAAGGAACGAATCCTCTTCTTCCTTTGGATATCCTCCTCGATAACTCCAAGAAGAGGGCGGTAGCCGACTACGTCTCCAGGGCGGTTAGTCGGAGGCTTTGGTTTAGTAGGAGCCTTGAGAAGTATGTATTGTTCATGACGGTGTCGAACATCTGATGTCTTGGCCACCTTACCCGCTTCTGTGATAAAAACCAAGTGTTACAAGCATACATTGAGCTATAATTCAAGAAATATATCAAGTTAAGAAGAGTAAAGAGACGCTTTTGTTATACAAACCCTGGGGAGGAGTAGGATATTGCAATAAGTCCTGGATCTCATTTCAGGACAGGAGCTGACCATAAAATATTCCTAAATCCTTATCATAAATGGAGTCGGCAGGAGTCAAAAATCCACCTTGAATCGCAGGAGTTGCCTTAGCTGAAGTGCTCGTAGAAGATGAATCGGCGCCGGTCCCGGCCTTGTCAGCTTTTTTAGGCTTCTCCACTAAAGCCGATCCTTCAAACCTTCAAAAGCTAGGCGGAAAGCGTCATCTGTCCACTCCTAGATCACACCTGCTTACTCAGAAGACAAAGCCCCAATGCCATCATCGCTATGACCATCGCCATCACCTTCTCCACCACTTCCACTCTCCGCCTTGCCTCGTTCCTACTCCACATCTTCCTCCTCCGGGACATCCGGGCATGTGCTGGGGGAGGGTCCATCGGACTTCTTAAGTTTCTTCCCCCCGGCAATGAGATGTTTCGAGAAGGGTTTCCTTTTGCTGCTCCTCGTCGTAGCCCCTCCTTTAGCTTTGGCGGCCCTCTCCTCAGCTGTGTCTCTTTGCTTAAACACAGACTGGCGTAGCAAAATCAAGTTGTGCCCCAAAAGAGTAGCATTCCTGATCAAATAAGAAGCTGCCCTCTCCTTTTTCGGAATGGCTTCTATTTCCTCGGCCATCCGAACCAAACGATCATTCTCTACAACCGCAAAGCCACATATCGCTGGCAAGAAACAAAGCACAAAAGGAGGAGTATTGCAGTCAGAACGGAAATTATAAATAAGAGTCAACTTACAGCTAGAGGTGAAGCGGTGGAAAGAAACAGAGGCATCTCTGACAAAGAACCATTCCTTCTTGAACATGCTAAATTTTGAATATAAGTCCAGGACCGGCTTGAAAGACACAGCCGATTCTAAGCTAATATACGGAGACCCTTTTTTGTAGCCTCTCAAGTTGTACAGGTACCAAATTTCTCGGTTGGAAGGGGGACGCCTGTATTTTCTCTAGAAGATAATAAACAGGCTCACCAAGATGGCATAGGAGTTGGGCTGAAGCTGGAAAGGGGCCACCATCAAGTATGTGATGATGCTGACGATCCAAGCGTTGATCGGGGGAATGGCACGGCACATGCAGTGATACCTACTATAAGCAAAATATACTTCACGGGGGTAATACGGCATCACTCCTTTCCCTGCCAACATCATATGCGCTCTGTCAATCCCAAAGGATCTAGATATAACATCAAGCTGTTCGTCTTTGAGGGAGCCGGGACGGCAGTCAGGCGGTGAGTTCAAAAGCTCCTAAGGACCATACCCATCTACTAATGATCTTGGGGATGGTCCATGTCGTTCTGGCTCTAACTGAACTGGGGGCACTGTGGAGGACTCCCCTTTGTCCTTGGATTTCTTCTTGTCAAAACGAGTTTCTACTTTATGAGACATTATTTGCAACACGAAAAAACACGTTCATAATTCAAAACATAAAAGCTCAATCTATAGTTCGAGGCGAAAGCCCATTTGGCACTCATACTCCCCGGACTCATTCGGTAGTTCAAGCATAAAATTTATTCGGCAGAGGAAAACCTCACCTGGTCCGGCAGTCAAGTCTGGTTCGGTACTTGATTGATTCGGCTATCTCGAACGATGAAGGACGACAGAGGCGTGAAGCCCATACTTATAGGCAACGTAGGAGGACCGGACCAACCGGTTCGGCACTTGGGCCGAATGAGGGTGTCCAAGTTGAGAAAAACAAAGCACGGCATATGCAGGCATATGCCCCACTTTGGGGGGCAAATGTTGGGCGTGTTTCCACCGAACCAGGGCCACCGGACAAACGAAGGCACTGCCGAATCAATCAACGAAGGCCTAGCTGAACCACTCACCGCCGGCTCAAGCACTACCAAACCAACCCATCTCCAAGGCCTAGCCAAACCACTCACCACCGGTTCAAGCACTACCGAACGATCACCAGATCAAGGCGTTTCCGAACCAACATTGCCATGCCAGATTACATCAACCCAGGCCCACCAGCGGCTATATACATCCAAGACCCCCACCCCCAGCCTCACTCTATAAAAAGAGGGGTAGGGGTACAACAATGGTAGACAAGTTTGAGAGCTCAAGCACGGAAAGAACTTTCAAACAACTTTCATACATTTGTAATCAAAGCTTTGTACTTGTAATCTGAACAGTGAAAGAGAATAACATACGAAGTTGACGTAGGCACATTCTGGCCGAACCATGATAAATCTGTGTGTCTTTTACAGTTTAGTCCCTGCTTTTTACATATTTGCGTAAATCACCCAAATCACGAAGAACAACATAAAATCGACTAAATCATACGACTTGGAGATGTTTGCCTAATTTTTGTGCAAACAATATCATTTTTGTTTCTTTTAATAAAAAGAGTATTATCTACCATACAAGTTTCAAATTTTGATTGTAATATGTAAGATCTTAGTCTGTCATGCCAGGCTCTAGGAGCTTGTTTCAGACTATATGAAGCTTTCTTTAATTTGTAAATATGATTTGGAAACTTTTCTTCTTCAAAAAGTGGAGGTTGTTTAACATAAACATCCTATTTAGAAAAACTATTTAAAAAGGCACTTTTGACATCCATTTGAAATAATTTGAAATTGATGTGGTTTGCGAAAGCAAGTAGAATTCTAATGGCTTCTAATCTTGCTACGGGTGCAAAGGTTTCATCATAGTCTATTCCTTCGTCTTGACAATAACCTTGCACAATTAACCGAGCTTTATTTCTAACAACCTCACCTTGTTCATTCATTTTATATTTATAAACCCATTTAGTTCCTATTATAGTTTTGTTTCGGGTCTAGGAATCCCATACATCATTTCTGGTGAATTGATTCAGTTCTTATTGCATACCAAGAATCCCTGAATCATCATATGATGCTTCCTTTGGTTTTTTGGGTTCAATAGTTGATATAAAAGCTACATTACTCATTTGTTTAGTTGATTTCCAGTTCTAACAACAGATTCACTTTCCTAGTATATTTTCTATAAGATGATCTTTTAAAAGCCTGATCCTTTTATTAAGATGAACAGCTTCACAATTTGTTTCATTTGATTCATTGTTTAAACTAACAAAATCATCTTCGTTATTTATTTGAACAAAATCCTTGAAATTTTCATTAAAAGATACATGCATTGTTTCTTCAATGGTGTTAGTTTTTCAATTGAAAACTCTGTATGCTTTACTTCTATTAGAATATCCTAAAAAGATTCCTTTGTCGGATTTAGGATCAAATTTATCCAAATTTTCCTTTGTATTTAGAATAAATCATTTGCTTCCAAAAACTTTAAAATAAGATACCTTTGGATTCTTATTGAAAAGAAGTTCATATGGTGTTTTATTGGTTAGAAGTCTAATTAAAATCTTATTCAAAACGTAACAAGCTATAGCGACCGCTTCAGCCCAAAAATTTCTTGGTAATTTACTATTTGAAAGCATAGTTCTTGCACACTCTTGAATCATCTTATTTTTACGCTCTACCACTTCGTTTTATTATGGAGTTCTTGAAAAAGGAAAATTATGTGTTATTCCTTTTCAATTACAGAAATTCTCAAAATTTTCATTTTCAAATTCTTTACCCTGATCACTACGAATAGTTTTGATTTTTAAAGAAAGTTGATTTTGAATGCTTTTTGCAAAAGTTTTAAATAAATCAAAAGCATCATTTTATGTTTCATAAAAATTGTCCATGTAAATCTAGAATAATCATCTACAGTTATAAAAACATATTTGCTATGATTTATTGACTGAATTTGAGATGGATCAAACAGATCTAAATGAAGTAACTCAATAGGTTTTGAAGTTGAAATCATATCTTTCAATTTAAATGAACTCTTTCTAAGTTTTCCTAATTGACAAGCATCACATATACTATCTACTTTAAAATCCATTTTAGGGATATCTCTTACTAGATCAAGTTTTGAAAGTCTAGATAAGAGTTTGAAATTTAAATGTACAAATCTTTTATGCCAAATCCAAGGGTCACTTGTATTAGCCAAAAGATATAGGTTATCATTTGACACTTTCATACTGAGAATATAAATATATTTTTTTCTAATTCCTTCAAAGATAATATTTGATTTATTATCTTCGATGTGACACTTATCATTTCAA
This sequence comes from Allium cepa, assembly GCA_030765085.1. NCBI lineage: Eukaryota > Viridiplantae > Streptophyta > Magnoliopsida > Asparagales > Amaryllidaceae > Allium > Allium cepa. The sequence continues at coordinate 130,434,051 of CM060940.1, read as the reverse complement.
ATTTAATTTTGTAGTACTTGTCACATAGTTGAATTATGCTAAGTAAGTTGTGTTTTAGATTGATAACTAATAGAACATCAAAAATAGTAGGAGTTTTTAGAGTTACCGACATTGTCGATGCCAATCACATATCCTTTTGAATTGTCTCCAAAGTTGACCATTCCTCCATCTTCATAAATTATGTCATTCAGTATCTTCGAATTACCAGTCATGTGTCTTGAACATCCACTATCAAGTATCCATTTGTTTTTCTTGATTTGCACCATTTGTCCATTGATTGTTGATTCTTCAAAAGCCATATAACATATTTTTTCCTGCACAACACAACCATTCGGTAGATAACTTGTGAGACAATGATGATTTGGACATTTTTGAACTAGTGTTAATAAAATCTCCAAAAATTGCCATTTTAAACTTTGCTAAAAAGTCAGATTATGATAACTTTGAAAACCAATGCTCTGATACCAAATGTAGCGGATTACAGATCTTAAGGCAAAATAAACACTAGAGGGTGGGATGAATATCGTTTAATTAATTTTATGAATCTTTTTGAAATCTTTTCAAATTAAATCCAAACGAATGCAATTCACAAACACAGAAACAATCACAGATCAGACACAGATGCAAATAGTAAATAAAAGCAGCAAAGGAAAGAACACATCGGAATTTTATACTGGTACGGAGTTACCCTACATCCAATCTCACTTAATTTCTTGTGCAGATTTCTTTTCAAATATATTGTCGATATTACAACCTTGATTTCAAGGCCATGAGATACACCATCCTGTCTCCGAGTCCAAGGAAAATTCTCTTGATTTAACCAGGCTAGAAGATCACCTAATTGATTTACGGGCTACAATCACATCCAATTGATTACGGGCCACAATCACACCGTTTCCAATCACATTTTGATAGAGAGAGACTCAATACACTTCTTTGATTACAAATGATCCTATAACTCTGAATAACATTGATATCTTTAAGAGAGAGTGGCATAGAATCAAACTAGCAATGATCGAGTTTAATTCACTTAGAATTTCGACAGAGTTTTGTTAAAGCATTTGAAATATAAGAGAATATTTGAGTGGAGAAGAAGAAGTGAAGAAAATGAAGAAAAACTGACTAAAAATTCGTTGAAAACAACTGGTATTTATAGGAGAATAACGGTCATGTCCATTCGTGAAAGGTTATAACGAATAGACACTTCTTTTGAAAATTTGAATTTTAAATTCTAGGGCTACCATATCCATATGGAGGGATGAGGGATGTAGACATGCCTATGTTATTTTGAAAATATATTTTGCTTTAAAATGATTTCTATTCTAAAACTTGTCAAAACAATATCTAAACTTTGTAAACCATTTTGAATATAGTTTTAACTTATAAAAGAGTTTTAGAAAGTAATCTTAAAATATATAATCTATAATATAAAAGTAATATTAAAAACTAAATATATATTTCTTTAAAATATATTAAAGCTAAAATATTAAAATTAAGAGAGAGTTTAAAAAACAAGAGATGATTTTGAAATTAATATGATTAAAAATAATTTTTTTGAATTAAGGATAAAATACTTAAATTGACAGAGATGACTTTAAAAAAATAGTTTTTGAAAAAATAAATCATTTCGAAAATTTCACGGATTCCATTCCACTAGAGAAGGTCGTGGGTTCCATCCCACTAAAGAGGTCGTGGGTTCCATTCCACTATTAAAACGAGATGGTGGATTCCATTCCATAATTAAAATCGGAATAAATATTTTAGTGCTATTATGAAGTTTTAACATAAATCTAGACTCTATTACTTATCTTGATATCTTGAACTCTTGACACTCATGAGTCTTCAGTCTTGAATCTCTATACTCGGTCTTGAGTCTTTATACTTTACAGTCATCATTCTCAGTACACGTATGTATATATATCCTTCATATACATATATATCTAGATAAGAATATTAGCATTTATATTTTATAATAAGTCCTAAGGTTGTTGTCATCAAAACCATCATCTCAGGAACTAACAATATATGGAGTTTCTAGGTTAATGGCTTGAACATACAAAGGGTTAAGGTTGAACTTTGGGCTTGCTTGGTTAAGGTAAGAAGTGGCATCAAGGTTAAGGCTTGTGCTTGGTAGGAAGGTTGAAAAAGGCGAGTTAACTTACCATTTGATTTTAATGAAGTTGTATAATATTTCTTGTGTAGTTATAGTAAAGTTACTAACTAATTAAAGTATATTTTTGGACCCTACTTGCTTTTGAAAGAAAATGACAAGTATTTATGGAAAATATTCTCTTCTATGACCTTCTATAACATGTGACGTGGCCTTGACATTATGTATATGTGGTGACTTGATGATTTGTGGTTTGAACTTGAATATGGAATGATAGTATAGCGATAGTCGCTATGAAAACACTTTTAATCTCCTTGCATTTAAACTTGTTCAAGTAGTATATATGATATAATATATATTTTTGGAAATGGGTAAGGATTTTATCAAGGCATTTTTGCCTAGAGCATTAGACCCAAATATTGGCCCCAAACAGATATATAAAATATCTAACAACTGAACTACATTACACTCACACTTTCCAAAAATACACCGAAGCATCTACTCCTTCTTTGGGTCGATTCATGGCGGCTGGAGAAACTGGACCAAATACCTGGTACTTGGGTTATCTACCGATGAATGGCATCGATCCGCTTCTTCAGTTTGAGCTGCATCTCGTCCCAGTGAGGTAGGAGTCCAATTTTTGATTCTTCTTTGCACCAGGCGCATGTCATTTTCAGCTAATTTGCTGACCTCAAGATGATTTCTTTGTTTGTTCTGAAACACAAGGCGATTCCTCTCTTTCCACACGCTCCATACAACTACAGTGATGGCTATACTACTCAGTTTGGTTTCCAGGTCTTTGCCATGACTCCGTTGAATCAGGAAATTAATTTCATCCTCTAGTAGAGTTCTTTGTGCTGATGAGTGTATTAGGAATTTACATGATTTCCACACCTCTGTCGAGAAGTTACAGGCAACGAAAAGGTGTTCATGAGTTTCCTCTTCTTGATTGCATAAAACACATAATTTATCTTTCGTAATCCTCCATTTTGATAATCTATCCCTTATGGGAAGTCTTTCGAGAATAGCTTTATAAGCTGTAAAAGCAATCTTTGGATTGTTAACGTGATTCCAAATGATTTTGCTCCATAAAACTTTGTTGTCTTCATATCTTACCTTATTCCACGCCGATTTAGTGGTAAATTCACTATCGGTAGGCTTCCATACCCAGATGTCATTTTCTCTTCCACTGAATATTGGAATAAACTGCATTTTTTCCTTAATTGGTTGACTCACTGGTATCAAGGAACAATTCCATTCATTATTGTTCAGTACTTCTATCACTTTTTTTCTAGGAAACCATAGTCAGAAAAAGTGTTAAGCCCTAATATATCAACCAGGGATTCATCTTGAATCCAAGGATCCCTCCACAAATCAGTCTCCCTCCATGTGGCAATTTCTCGAGTACAACATGAGGCTAATGAGCTTCTAATTCTCATATTGCTTTCCAATTGGCATATGCACTATTATCAATTGACATTTGCCAAAGTTTCCTCTAATGTATCTATTCCTCATCCACTTCCCCATAGTCCCCTTCCTTTGATAATTGTCCAAGCTTGCTTCAGAGTGCAAACCTTCCTCATATCTTTAAGTCTTCTAAGATCCACTCCTCCTTCCTCTTTAGGTCTACATAAGTTCTCAAATTTAATCTTGTGAAGACCACCTTTCCATATAAAATCAAAACATACTTTTTCTATTCTATGTATGGAAGCATCGGGTAATTGGAATGTTTGTAGCCAGAAGTTGACTTTGGAATGAATAACCGTATGCACAAGTTCAATTATGCCAGCCAGCAAAAGGAGTCTGGAACTCCATCCATATAATATGTCCCTAATTGAGGAAATCAAAACCGCACATTCTCTGTCAGTGATCTTATTGGAAGAAAGAGGAACACCTAGGTATTTAACAGGGAGTATGCCTTCTTTCACATTTAAATTGTCCAAAATTTCATTCCTCCTCTTGCTTGTTTTATTGAAATAAATAAGGTGAAAGAGGATCACCCTGCCTGATGCCTCTATTGGACCCTATAAATCCTTTTGGTATTCTATTGATCTGGATAGAAAAGGTTGGTATAGAAATACATTCTTTTACTATGTTCAAAAACTTTGATGGAAACCCCATAAATATAAGCATGAGTGATAAAATGTCTGTTTATTTTATCATATGCTTTGTGGAGATCCATCTTAAGGCATAATTTGTCAGCACCTGATTTGTTGAAGTTTCTAATCAATTCATATGCCATAAGAGAGTTTTCAGAAATGCTTCTGCGTTTGATAAACGCACTTTAGCATTCTGAGATGAGGTCAGGTAAGATGAGCTTCATTCTATTGCATAAGATCTTACTAACAATTTGGTATATCACATTACAAAAAGCTATAGGCCAGTAATCTTCAACTTTTGTTGGATTGTCCTTTTTAGGAATAAGGCCTATGAATGTGTGATTGATTTATTTTACAAAATTACCACTCTGGAAGATGTCTTGCATTGATGGTATGATATCATTTTTCAGGTTATCCCAGTGTATGAGGAAGAATTTGGAACCGAGCCCATCTCGCCCTGGACTGGAATCAACATGAATGGATCTCAAGGCCTCCCAGACCTCTTTTCCGGAGATGTGCCTGGCCAGCATACGTCGCCCTTTGGAGTTTACCAACCTTCTACATTGAATATCTGGCAAGTTAATGTTAACTTCACCATTAAACATGCCACTATAGTATTTTATTGCTTGTTCCTCTATATCTGCAATGTTGGTAATTGTATTGCCATCCTGGTCAATAAGATGATAGTTATTGTTAGTATTGTTTCAAATAGCCATTTTAGTATAAAAGTTTAGTGCACTCATCCCCTTCAGTAATCCATTTTTCCTTGGCTTTTTGTTTAAGCTCTATGTATTAATTCTAAGTACCTCTTTTAACTTGCTCTGAGTTTGGTAGTATTGTTTCCATGTGTCATCAATAGCATCACCTTCATCTATTATTGACAGTATATCTTCATTGTTTTTGTAAAGTAGTGGTTTTGTCTCGTTCTTTAACTCTATTTTTATTCCACTCTCTTAATTTGTTCTTAACTGATTTAAGATTCTGAATTAGTTCATAACATTGAGTACCCTCATTCCGAGGAATGTTTTGAATTTGAGTGGCCTCCATTTATTCTTCTATTTCATGGCAGTGATTGGAATATATAACGGCTTACCTTTCTCGGTCTGGAACTTCTCTTTTAGACTAACAAGTATGGGACAGTGATCACTTGTAGAGGGAGGAAGTATATTAACTCTAATATTAGGTAGTCTTCTTATGCAGTTAACATTGACAAGTGCTTTATCAAGCTTGTAGGATATTTTCTTACATTCCCCACCTCTCTATGTATATTTCAAGCCGCAGTGGATTGGTTCTAGCGATCCAGCTCCCATAATGCAATTGTTGAATTCTTCGAGTTGGGACACTCTAATGGTAAGACCCCCTTTTTTCTCTTCAGCTCTGAGAATGGAGTTAAAGTCCCCCATGACAATCCAAGACTCATTGATTGTTTTACTAATATCTATGATAGCTTTCCACAATGAGAATGATGGGAGGCTAAATTGCTAGCATATACATTGTAACGACCCGAAATTTTCGATCCCGAAAATTCCAGATAGTTAGGAAAAAGAAGAAAGAGATAGAAGAATAAGAAGATCAGAAACACCAACATCTCACATTCGCAGCAAATAAAATATAATAACAAATAATAACAGTTTACAAAATAATTTTGTATCTTTCAAAATACCTTTATAATACATCAGAGTTGCATATATATACAGACACTGGATATACACAATCATCACGTCCTAGATATACAACAATACAATACAGCGGAAACACTCCATACGTTCTTGCCATCCAGCTCGCCTCTTGAGCTCCAGAACATCCTTACCTGAAAACCTGTAATACTCGGTCTGACCCGAGCATTACATCAAAGTAACACCCGGGTCAGGCTAGAAACCAGCGTGAGTAAACCCATCTAACAAGGAATACAAAGCATTCAACTTATATAAAACCCAGGGTAACTCGTGTCAGTTTACAAATTCACAATTTGTTATAGACATCACTTATTTCACACATCAAATTTCTATGTACCAAAATTTAGATTAAATAGTCCAATTCACTTAAATCATTTCATAACAGCCTATTGATTTCACCTATCAATCTATAAAAATTCAAAGTGGTTTCAGGTATTTTCATACCCGACCCCGATCTCTCTGAGTCTCATTCAAGGCATCCAATACCATTCAATCATCCATAAGCAAACTTGATCACTTCCAAATTAATTTAATTAATTCTAATTGAATTACTAACCTCAATCACTTAGATTCCTTCATTTAACATTAATTAATTATCAAATCAATTAATTAATCATCCCTTAATTATCCATCTTAATTGATCACCCTGGATTAATTATCCTTCAATTACATTCAAGTAATTAGCTTTAATTAATTACATAAATTAATTATTCTGAACCAAAATAGTAATTAATCTTTAATTACTTCACAAATTAATTAACTATAATTAATTACATTAATCCTTAATTACTTATTTTAATTAATTTCTCATAAATCACTTATTATTGATTAATTAATCTTAATTAATCAACCTTTAATTACATCATTAATCATATAAATTAATGATTTCTAATTACATTTTAATTTATCCTAATCTAAATTAATTACATGAAATAATTATTCATTAATTATACCACAAATATTGATCACTCTTGATTAATCTCAACCAGTAATTAACTAACTATTTATTTACTTCGTTAAATAAATAAATTACTCATTTTATAAAGAATTTTAAAGGAATTTAAAACCAAATTCATTTTTAAATTCAATATTCCAATTATCAAAGAATATTGAATATTCACAACACAGAATATTAAACAACCTAAATAATTTTGATGAATTCAGTTGGATCCCTTCAACCCGTTTCCCTGCATCCACAGACATTAGCACAATACCAATTCTACTTCGAGGTGGAATATCGCGGTATATGGGTTTAAATAAAATATCATCCACTGTTATGCGGCGCATAGGATCTCATCCGCTAAATAATGCGGGAAATCAATCACCCAATATATACTATAGCACATCAATTCAATTCAACCATTCAACCAATCATTTAAATTTAACCATTTAAATAAAAACCCAGTTGAGTGAGATTAACTCACCTTTTCTTTTTAATTTGCATTACGATCCACACCGGCTTGATTCTCCATGATTTTAAACCTTGTATAAACATTATATGGTTTATTAATATTGGAAATAATCTAAAATAAATTACCATTAAATAAATTTAATTAAAAAATTCGTTCGAATTGGAATTAACTTTAAATTTTAAAGTGTTTTTAACCAATTAAATTTATCTTGTGAAACCACCTACATTTACATGAATCATCATTTTTTTATATTATAAATTTCCAAAAATCTAAATTTTAAATACTTTTTCCAAGTCAAAACATTTCCAAAAATCCTAGCTTTAAAATCCTAACTCATTCTTTAAACTTCAATGATTATCAAATTTAATTGGGTAAATAAAATTCCAGATTTACTTTATTATCAATAATTTTTCTTTTCTGCTTTTCTATATGTATGTGTTTCTCTGACTAACAAAGAGTTTCTATTTTTAAATCTTATATATAAATTTTCCTGAATTTGCTATTCTCTTTTTTTCTATAAACTAAAATTTTATTAGGCAATAATAATTCAAGTTAAAATATTACCAAAAAAACCCTCTCGGCCTTCACCATTCGACAATTAAAACCCTAGCACACTGCCTGCAAATCAAGTCACTGCCTTGAACATCGACCATCAGCTTGACGCGACTCGACCCCACATTGCGAAATCCCCCTTCCATCGTCGCCTCTCCACCGCTCTTCTAGAAAAACTCCAAGCCCTAACTTCCCATCACGAGCATCGACCTCGAGCATAAGCTCCTCCAGCGACCTCTCCCCCTTATGTTGCGTGCTCGCGCGCAAATACCCATAGCCGTTTCGAAACCCATGATGCGACCACTCCAGAACGGCACGACAATGACCTCGACTTCAGTTATTCATGATTCAATAGAAGCGCGACCTCGAAGATGAACTGCTCGCGAATTCCTATTCGCACGCGGGCGCGCGATGTCCCCCCCCTCCTCATTGAAATGATTTGAGAACGAAGACGAATTGAGTTTGAAAGAAAAATTAAGAACGGAGGAAGGAAGGGGGAAACGAATGAAGCAGCAAAAATTGAATTCGATTTTCTTTTTTGAATTTTGATTTTAGTTCTGAAGGAAGCTCGGTTCTATTTTTAAGCGAAGGGGTTGCGTGCTTTGAACAAGAAAAGGGGACAAGATTGGATTGTTGGTGGCTTGTTACAGAGGAGGTCGGCTGTGGTGTTCTGAAGTGAAGGGATAAAGTTCTGATTTGAAAGAAAGGCAGCTGATGGGAATATATATATAATTTAAATTCAAATTCAAAACGTGTCGATTTACATAGCTTAAAATCGTGAACTTCTATTGACGCATGCCGCTAGGCGTTTATAATGTTATACTCCTATTACGAACGCAATGGAAAAGGTTTTGAGTCCTAATTCGATCGTATGGAGAAGATAGCTTTTTGAACCCAGTTATTATATTTAATTTCAATTTAATTTCAGCGCGTTTACTTATCGTATGACCAAACGATCACTCCAAACACTACGAAAATTGAAATCCGATAATAATACAATATTACGGATCTAGTGGAACTGGTTTTGTCGAATTCCAAGACTGTGCCTCGGAAGGCTATTTAAATATTGATTTAAACGATATATTTTCAAAACTGAACAAATCACATTTAAATTCAATTTTAACACTTTTACTATCTTTAGTATTATCAATATAAATTTTACAAGTCTTCAAATTATTTTTAACAGGCTTAAAACTAAAGATTCAATATTTCACCCAACTTTCAATTATTAAATTCAATAATTTAATTATCAAAAAAATAGTGATGTTTGGAATTCAAGTTAAAATAAATCTTTCAAATATCTAAAATCAATTAGATATTCCAATTTCAAATGCTCAAAAATTCCGGATCGTTACATACATAGCTAAGTATTAATTTAAGACCTCCCATATTGATGACACTTACAGTTATATGTTGGTCATGTTTAGACAAAAGGCTGACATTCCGGATTTTGTTGTTCCATAGAAGAAATATTGACCTTTACCTCCAACATCATTATTATGTATGTAGGTTCAGTCATTGTCTAATGAATCAGTGAAAAAAAATTAAATTATCATTATTAAATTTATTTTCTAATATACTCAAGATGGTTGGAGAATAAGTTCTCCTAAGATTTAAGAGGTCTAAACGTCTAGTATCATTGTTCAGACCTCTTATATTCCAGCTAATTATAGACATTTTGATAGTGGAGGCTGACTCCTCAATTTCATAGGAGACACCTCGCGACTACTTGCCTTGTCTTTAGTCTCTAATTTCTTAAATTGATTTGTATAGCCCTGATTGCTCTTTGTGAATTTCTTTATGCTACTTCCTCCAGAGTCTGAGTCAAATTTATCTAGTACAACATTATTAATTTCATTCTCTTCCTCTGCTGTTGCAGATGTATTTTTTACTATTATCTCAGTCGAGCTATGGAGCAAATCCACCTCCTCCTTATGTTGTGACTTGGCTGCAACCTGAACAACCTCCTCTAGGCCAATAGTACTTTCCACCTGGTTATTAAACTTTAAATCTATTTGTGTTGTGTATATATTTATGTCTTCGATACTAGAGTCGGACCGTCCCGTATTTTGTTGTAAAGGTGCAGTCTGACTAAACTCAGTTGTAGGTTTTTGCCTCCATATGAGGAGGGAGAAACAGTCTCACACTGGTCCAAAGAGTGATCAGAGCATTTGTAGTTGTTGTAGGTAGGTGGAATGTGCTCATATTCTAGCTCCTGAATGTAAATGTTACCATTTCAATCTTTAGCCCTCGCCAATTTTTTAATAGTATCACTTGCTTTGGTTTCTACAAGGACTCTAGCATACTTTAGTCTTTTAACATGTCTAGTATAATCATCCATAGCTAGGGGATTACCAATTAGACTAGCAATTGCACTGATCCCACATGCATTCCATGGAGATAAGTCAAGATTCATCAATTTAAATCAAATTGGTGCGATTCTAGCATATCTCTCTTAAGCTTTAGGTTTGGTTCCCATTTTTTGGTGAAAATAAGTTTACTGTCTATGAACCAGGGATCACCATCTAAAACTTTCTTACAGTCTGCTTCGTTACTAAATTTGATAAGATAAAAACCATTTTCCCTGGGGAAAACGTCCCATTTACCCAAAGGTTTCCGCTCACCTTTAATATAGGCATTAAGATGAATATAATAAGGTTTTTTACCAGCAACATATATGCATATTGAAGTGCCCCACATACTTTTTGCGGAATTGAAAACCTCTTCGTCTAGGTCAGCATATTCTCCTTCGTCATCTTCCAAAGTATCAAATTTATTGACCCCACCATCAATACAAGTGTTACCAGCTATCGCGTCAACCCATGATCTAATGCCTTTCCTGAATTCCGACTTCTTAAAACTAGGTCCTACCTGAATTGGAACCCTAGATTTAGGTTCCACTAGTGTTGGAACCCTAGGTTGTTGCTGCTGATCCTTGATTTGATTCTTACCTTTGAATTTATATCTCACCTCTTACCAACCCGTGTCTTCAGCCTCAGTTTCCACGAAGATAGATTCAATTGAAGGATCGCCAGCAACCTTGTCCGCCATGTAATAACAAAATATATATATATTGTTCTCTACACATGTATAAGTGTATGTGACAGTAAGGATTTGGTCTGGAAAGTGGTATAATTTATAGAACAAAATTTGAAAAGTTATAAGAAAAAAGTTACTGTGGATGCACTTTGAAATCGCCTTGTGTTCGGTGATTTTTAAGTTAACTTTGGAAGATATCATTAGGGTTTGTTTACTGTTTTAACAAGAAAATAATGTTTACTTCTTACTGTAAAAAAGTTTGAGTTTAAACCATTAATGAACTTGTCAAACAAAGTTGAGAAAGTTTGAGTAAAGGGGTCTCCATATGAACACTTTAGTAAAAAACTTGTTTTCGAGAATTTTTTAATCAATTTGAAGGGTATTATTAGGGTTTCTACTCATGATCCTTAATTACTCTAATTATAGTACTTACTGCAAAAACTTCAAGTCTTAAATAATTTATATACGTAATTAAAAATAGCCACAAAGATCATGTATTTTCGTGTTCGTTCTCTGTCCGGAACTCTAGATTGCATTTATAAATGTTACCTTTGGTCCATAACACCTACAAAGTGTTACAGGCTTCTTCTGCAACATTCTGAAATACTGCACTTTGTTGTTTGAGACTTTAAATGTTTAAAAATGATATTTAAATTAAGTGTTTTTCCTAATCTTTTTAGGAATGTTTTCTAACATATTTTAAAGTGTTTTCAAGTTTATGTATATTTTTAATAATTAATTATATGTATTTAAAGTAAGGCTTTCTTTGTAACATTTTCTTGACATGGTTTTTCTAATTTAAATTAATTATCTTTATATAATATTTTATATAAGCATTTCAAACATATTTATAAGTATTTATATATAATTTTGGAAAAGGTAACTTAAGTAAATCTATGAAAAGGATAAGTGGTTTCGTTATAACCTTAAGTTATAATAAATGGTTTTGAAAAGTTAATCAAAAGTATATTATCATGTTATACTTAAATCTTTAAATAAATGTTTTATGTTAAGTACAAAGCGGTTTCGGGTTTATAGTAACAATGCTTTGATAACATTTGTTTTTAACCCATTTAATTATACATTTGGAAATATGAAATCTTGTTTAAGATTTGTGAATATTCTTATACCATTTGGGAAAAGAATATGGATATATTTCCAAGCATTGAAAAGAGTATAAATGAATAGTAAAAGAGCAGAAATGAATAGTCGAATAGTAGTATACATGTATATACCTTTTGTAAAGGTATTTTAAAATATATATATACAGGTATTTACAAATAATTTTTAATTAATAAAAGAATAAATTAAATAAAAAGGGGATTAAAAGTCGCTTATGTGACTTAATCGTGCTTTGTGTGACTTAAGCATGCTTTGTGTGTTTACATTTTTATGGAAAGTATCTAATCCTATACTTGGCACTAGAAGCTGACAAAATAGATTTATTCTAGTGAATATTAGGCTCAGGTGAATATTAGGCTCAGGTTCTTAAAATCAAACTTAATACAGGAAAACTCCCCCAAAAAAAGATTGTAAATTAGGTCCAAGTTACTAAATAATTGCAAACATTTATGCAATTATTTAATGAATAATTGCCGACATTTATGCAATTATATCCAAAAATTGTATGAATGCGTGTAATTATTCAATGAATAATTGCGGAAATTTCCGCAATTTTTTTAGTGAAAAATTGCTGAAACATCTGCAATTTTTTGGTGAACAATTGCGGAAATTTCCGCTATTTTTCAGTGAATAATTATGGAAATGTTTGCAATTATTCACTGAATATTGCATAAATATATACAATTATTCAGTAACTTAATTCTGGGGACCTAATTTACATACTTTTTTTGGCAAGAATGTTTGGTGCATTTTGAAACTTAATAGGGACTTTAGAGAAACTATTCCATTATTCTATTTGTGAGAGTCAAGAATGATGTTTGAGTAGGGTTTAGAAGCAATAGTACTCTAACCTGCCGGCTTCACTCTTGATCGAGGGATGATAAATTAAGAAAGTCAAAAACGTGATAAATATACGAGACTTGATTTCCATATGCGATCATTTCTATTTTGTATTTGGTAGTCGATTAGTCGACTATCGAGTTTGATCAATTAAATTTGGAAGCATATGTAACCATTACATATTGACACGGTTTGAGATCCCCTAGAGAAGACTCATTCATATGAATAGTCTCTTTCTTTAAAAATGTATATATACGAGATCCCCCAAGGAGGACTCCTTTATATTGTTCGTTTACTTCTTCAAGAACTGGAATTGAGTTAACCAGAAATTCATCGATTTAGTTTGAAGAGTCAGGGATTGGATAAGTGTATTACTTACTGAAAACCACTTCAAGACTGATATATGAGTTATATGTTTTAGAAGCGGTTGTACAGTGAAATCCTAAAAAGTTGAATTTTCTATCCTAAGGTTAAGTCCAAGGGAGAGGTTAGCATTAGCATCCATTGGATAACTTATGTCAGGATATCTGAAGAGATTCGTGAACAGTTCGAGATGTTGGAATCCAGAGAGAGATAAATGATTTGTTCGAGTAATGAAGACTTATGTGTTGAGATGTTGAACGTGACTTCACCATCGAAAGTGGTAGAAAACAGAGTAGGATGCATCGCCAATAGGTTTAGCTAACCCAGGGGTACATCAACTCCAAATATCTAGAGACATGAGTGGTTGCGGAAGGTAGCTTCTGACCCTTATCAAGGGACCCACCATAGTTTACTGGGGCTCCTCTAATAGAAATCCATATGCGAAAGTACGTTAGTGCTTTTAGTTGTACTTCTATTATTGTTATGTTGTGAGATGCAAGTAGCATAGCAATTTTTTGATTTATATTATACGCCCTAGACATTATCTATTATTTCACATTATATATTTATTAGATGGGGTTTGGTTCTTTTAGGGATAACCATTATGATGATTCGAATAGTCTCAAAGTATAGCTATATGCTAGCTACATATCCCATGGTTTCTCATGTCAGTCTTATGTCGAGCTATTGGTTTTATCTTTTCCTTAATTCCATAGGCGCTCTTTGGAGTAGTCTAAGAAAGGTAGGTTTTCATTGATGTCCTTTGGAGCTTCAGGAGATGAGCTAGATGCTTCCATTTGCCTATAATATTATTTATTTCCACTATATTGCTAATATGTATAAATCAACGCTTGCGAGAACAGGCTGTTATAACTATCCAGACTGATGAAAGTATTGAGGATTATAACTCTAAAATGCAATATATAATAGACTGACATTTTGTACTATCTTTTGATATCAAATGTTATCGTTTCATTGTGAGATTATAATATTGTGTTCTTCCTTCAGTGTTCCTTTTATTTTTCTTTTTCTTTTACCCTGACAATTTCTCTTCGCAGCACTTGAATGTTCAGCATGTGAACACCGGAGATGTATTATGTCGACAGTTGGAGGTCGAAAAGGCGTGTCATTACAAGAAGTGAAGAGAGAATAACAAAGGAGCTTAAGTGATTGCCTGTAGCTGCTACTTTTAGATAAGTGCTCTTGCTCACGTATCTATGTCTAGAATTGTATGTTGGTTGTGTGTATGCTCTATTATTGTTTGTTTGCCGAGTTTATTTTGCTTTAAATTACTCCGTTGTAATTAGAGAATTGCTTGAACCCATTGTATACTTCGTCAAACCTATTCCAGTATGTTTGTTATATGTATATTTGTCTTTTTTATGCTAGATTGAATGGGTGTGAGTGTGGTGGAATATGACTAAAAATGTAGCAATGAAGTAGCATTAGGGTAAACAGAAAAATTAAGGAATAATGGGTTCGAACCCAGAGCTTTCAGGCTCTATACATAAGGAAGAGGTCGACCCCCACTGTCAAGAGCAATAGACCGCCCTTGGTAAGGTGTCGACCGATTACTCAAGTTCTTGGACCTTGAGCTCTAAGAAAAAATGTGCATGCTTAGTTTAAAAAAAATTCAAAAAAAAAATTAAATTTTTTGTTTGGAAAGTAGAAAAGAGATGTTTTCCAAATATAAAGTTGTTTTGGTGAAAATGATTTATTTTCATCAAAAATAAATCAATGGAAGAATCATAAATATCAATTAATAGAAACTGAATTTTGACTTTAAAAATTCATTTATAAATCCATATAAATTTTATTAAACTATAGAATAGTTTCTAATATATACTGATTAATTTTAAAAGAGTTTCCATGATTTTGAAATGAGAAATGGATTTTTTAAATTATTTCTATCGTTGGAAATCCTTATTTTGGATTTCAATCAATAGGAAAAATTATATTTTTACTGGCACATTAAATAAAATCTTTTGAGCTAAATAAATATACTTTCCTACAAATACATTCTCTTTTGCAAATAATTTTGAGTGTTTGGGTGATTATATCTTCTGTATGACGAAGATATTAAATAACAAAGTTGTAATACCGGACGATATAAGACTTTTGGAAATATATCTCTAATTATTCTTTAGATTTGTTATATAGAATAAATTATACTTTTTGAGTGTATTTTACAAGCACCGAGTAAATAAGTGAACAACACCAGGTGGTGTGGGACACCTATGTTGATATTCGTTCTATTACTTTTTGTAAGTAAGGGTCAATTATCTTTATTTATGTGGGCTAATGTCTAGAGGTATGGTTTGCTGGGTGCTTAGCAGGCATAATGTGTGCTTGCTATGTATTATGGTGTACTAGTTGGTTTTATGTATATGACTATTTTATATGTGACTATTGGTTGTATGCCTTGTTCATATTATGATTTTTCCCACTGGATATGTGTTATATTTGTTGTATGCTATTACCAAATAGGCTAGCATCCATCCTAATGGTTGATTATGAGGTCACCCTGAATCCATGACATCGCCTTTTATTTTGTGTGTTATGTGATTGCACTTGCTGAGTGCTCGTGTTGTTGTGTGTTGTGCTCTGTGCCTAGATATCACAAATCCAATCAGTCTGTTATCATTGGATAATAGGCCCGTGACTGTGCAAGCATAGGCTTACATCATGGTACGGTATGTAGATGGACAAAAGTTCATGATGATTGGAAGTCACTTAATATTGTAGGAGTGTGTTGTGTGATATGAGTAGACTCTTGGAATAGTGTCATGTGTTGTCAGTCTCCTATCTAGATTATATATGATTATATGGACACATTACATTAGTTATATACCTCCTCTAGACAACTATTTTGTGGTGGGAGCCTCTTAACCCATAGGACTGGTCGTTTGCTCGTTTATCCATATAATTGGTTGTGTCCCTACCTATTATGGAAGTTTGCTATGTGGTTGTCTATTATATGTTACTATTATGTGTTTGTTTATTGGTTATGACTAGTTGTGAGCTTACCTATGCCGAGACTTGCTTTTTGCTCATCTATTGGGTACGACTTAATGTATTCTTTTCTATCTTATATTATAATTGATTATTTCACCCATCTTTGACACTTATTCAATTGATGTTAATTATTCAGATGTTTTATTTAGGTGGTTGTGTTATTTGTTAGCCTTTTTTAGTTTTATGATGCATTTAAGTTGGGTACGCTTATTTGGTAAATCACCCTGTTATACTCTTGCCTAACTGATGTTCGTTGTACTTGTATATTATTATGGGTAATGGTATATGCACATGGTTTGATATATCTTGATACATTTCAGATGTTTATATGCCCTTTATGTTATACATGTTCCGCTAGTTGTTATATATTGACATCTACATTCTAGATATAGTCTGAACCGTGTTCTATTTATATAATACTCGGTCAGTCCGAGACATTTAAAGTCAAGGACAAAGTGACTGGCTTGTGTATATAACAATTGGAGGCTAGTTTGTTGGTAAATTAGTGCATCATGTGTGTATATGCAGCCTCTTGTATGCACATGGTTATAGGATGTATGAATTGGACATGTTATGTCTGTATTTTTGCAAGATAATGGGCAATGGCTAATTTGTAAACCCACTTAGACTTGTGTATTTCATCTATTACATATTTTTGCTGTGTTGTTGACTCTATTTCCTCTTTCATATGTTTTATAACATGTATTCTTCTATCTAGGAAACGCACATGATTGTTGCTTTATGCAGATACCGAATACTTATAGGTGAGTTATTTATGATTCTTGAAACACATGCATGTTTTAGCCTAGGGGGATATTCACATATGACAACACAATATTACATCATTCTCTATATTATCTGATAATATCACCTAGTAACACTCTTTGGCAGTATGGGTGTAGGAGTGGGGTTTCATAGTCTGATTACTCCTTATTGGTACATCATTATGTATCATAAGGAGTAGCGACTTTTGAGATTGAATCTTATTCGTTTCTGTGTACTTTTGGAACTTTTTTCCAATATGCTCACTTTTTCGATCAAATTAAATTCTTTAATTTCCTTTACATGTTATGTTTTATGTATCTGTTTTATATTCTATGAACTTACCATAGATATACTACTTGTTTATCAAATACACATGTTCATTTCTATAATAGTTCATCTATGAATTTTAATAAAGTTAGTGGGTCAGTTTTTAGCATTGGACTTTGAACTATATACATCTATATGTATTAATCCAAAGAGTTTGCCAACTCTTTTATCACTCCCATTGAATAGGAGCTTAGCCCTTAATCGCTCAAGGTCTAATTCACCGAGACTAAATGATTCATAATCAAATGACTATTGAATTATTTATTAAAGATATCGCTTAGTCCATAATTCCAAAATGATCGAAAATTATTTGGATACTTCTATAATTATCTATAAGTAAGGCATCATTTTTTATAAAAATAAATACCATCATTGTAGATTTTTCTTATAAGGAATATTTATTTTAAAATAAAACTATATCGAATTTCAGCTAATACCAAAAAGCAAGTATTATTTCATAAACGATACTTGGTATATTTACGAAGACAATCTTTCGTAAATCAAAGCGTCCAGTAGTAAGTGTCATATGGTTTGCTATAAAACCATATGAAATATGATGCTCCATTAAACCACTTATTAAGGTATTTTATTCATCCATTATTTATAATTGAGAGTTCAGATTAAATATTTTGAAATCAAAGAAATAATTCTCATAGATAGCAATCTTTTATACATAAAAATACACTTGAAATAGAAATCATATTTCTTATTCCATATTAAGTATAAACCAATATTTTATATAGTTCAATTTTCCGATGTCACTCACAAAGAAAAGGTGATCATTCACCCTTTTCATCCTAACCATGCTTGATTTACGTCCACTCCTGCACATTCACTTTTCTTTCCAAACAATTGAACCCCCTAAATGGAAATTCATACTACAAGATCGCGCCTAACTCTTTACAAAAGTGCATTTTGTTGTCCTTAACATTTTAGCGATATAAAATAAATTACACTTTATGCAAACTAATCAAACTACCATTTTAGTAATCGAATTCCTAGGTCCATCTTATAGCACTTGGTCTAGTACTCCACCTAACACCACAAGATCCTCACTGCAATTAATCTTACCGAACATATGATCTTGCATCATGGTTTACTTGCTCATTTCGAATAAACTAATTTCATCAAGGTTTGGTGCATTATGAAGCATGACTATTCACTATATAACTTTCAATATAGTTGAATATGGATCAAACATCCATATTCTTGTATTGCTTAAGAATTCAAAACTCATATAAGATAATATACAGTCTTGGACACATAAACACATAAGCAACCACGGTATGAATGTATTTAGTAGTTGTAAAATTTGGCTCTTAAATGGGTCATCAATTGACAATATTCCAAAAGATTTATTGATAAGTTTATTTTATATTTCTTTGTCAATCTTAATTCAGTTCATTTGTATATTTTAACAGATAAATATTTTATCAATTACATCATTTGCATAAATTTACCGAAGTGGATTATTTTAACTTTATATATCATATGTTCTTACAGTATTTGAAAGGTTAAATATGTTCATTTCATTAATTTATAAGTCTCATACTAGATTTTTATATCCCTTGAAACTCCAAAAAAAAATCCTTTGATTCTTCTTGTGAGAGTTAGGACTCACTTGTTTGGGGTTCTGAACTTGAGTTTGCTCAATAAATCATAGACCTACAAGCAATGGATAACACTTTATCGGTTATATTATACACAACTTCTAACCGCGGTCTTGCCCTAATCTCAAACTCAACCCTGAGTTTTCTCAACAAATTAAGAGATTATTCACTCTTACCTACCATTCACGACGACCTAAGTATAATGCATACCTTAAGTTTGCTCAGCAAATACATACATATATTGTACCTCGTCTAGGCGATATACTAATAGTACTACACATAATAGTCATATCTTGAGTTCGCTCAACAACTAGTGTGTGTGTAAGTAATCTATTAACATATAAATTATAGTGAGAATACATACATACATACATATATAAATTAAGAATTCATAATCTTTATTGTATATATACTAAGCATTCATAATCTTTAATATATATATATATATATTCATTGAGTGATACCGACTTAAGAATTAATGTGTTTCTTAGGAAACACCCATGTGATTTAAGTGTCGAACACATCTGAAATCATGATATACATACTTTATGTATATACTTATTCCAAATAGGGCTCACTCAAGTAAATCGAATTAACCAACCGAACCGGTTAATTTCGGTCGGTTTGGTTCGGTTATGATACTAAATCATTAGAATTTGGTTTGTAAATTAATTTTATTTTATTATCTGTTTAACTAAATTAACCGAATTTTCCAAATTTATGGTATTATAATGCTTTTAGTAACCAATTTTAGCAATAAAAAACAAAATTTGCCTATTGAAATAGGTTAAATTTTCTTACAAGCATAAAAAATACTTAATAAAATCTCTCCGAACATAAATTAATATTTTTCTTTGGGTAAATGAACCAACTGAATAATGACGTACATTTTTAGTTTGGTTAAATCGGTTACTAACTAAATTAAGCGATGCTAATTCGTTCGGTTTTGATTTTTTTCGATTCCTATTATGTTTGACATTTTTTACCTCAAAATCGACCGAACCAAGCGAGCGCTCACCCCTAATTCCCAAAATATATTTTGGTTTTATTTCGGTTCCACTTACATTATTTTGTACATATACGGTTATATAAGTTTAGTTTATTTTAAATGTTACAATTTAATTAACTTATATGATGTATACTTGTAATCATATGTATGTGCATCTATTAGGTAAATATATTTTCCTTTCGTTTGATAAATTTTAATGTGTTTGTGTGATATAAGTTCAAAAGCTTTTTGGTCATAATGCTTTTACTTCAAGTAGACTTGTTGATGATGTCGGATGCAAATCGATAATGAAATTTCATTAATGGGTGGTCGGGAAGGGGGTTATGGTAGAGGCCGCAAACCAATGGTGAGATTATATTGATGGATGGTCATGATGGGATACTATATATGGTATTTTCGGAATTTCAAAAGGGCACTGTGGAAATCTTATTGATTGAATGTTCGTTATTACTAGTAAAGATATTTATCTTATTAATTTAATCATATTTAATTAATTTTAGTTCTTATCAACCGAATCATATTTAATTAATTTAGTTTGTATTAACTAAATCATATTTAATCTATATAAAACTTTTGAAATTTTATATTATTCATGTCGGTGACATTTTTCGTCCTACGACACTAATATAATTATGGAGCAACTCAGTGTTACATTTCAGTAATTGGGAATCAACAAACGTAAGTGATATAAAATTCACCTCAGAATGTTGTGATTGTGTCGCTAAAGCTTATATAATCATCTATATGCACTTTAATTGTTTGCTAAAATATCAACTTTGATTTGACTATCCATTAATGTCTCTTTACTTTACAGCATTATTTATCTTGTTTTATGTGCTTGGTTTTGTTTGAATTATATCAAATGGAAAGCCAAATTGAAATTAACATTTTATCAAATAGTTAAAGTGTATCCACATTGTTGTAAGCTTTAGCGACATAAATATTACATTCTAAGGCGAATTTAATATCACTTAAGTTTGTTGATCCAACTATGGAAGCATACAACATCAGAATTGCTCCGTAATAAATTGGTTTCGTGGGATGAATTCATTTTAAACCATTTAATATAAATAATCAGCTATAACATTTATAATTTGTTAGTATATACATATCAACATATGTATACATTTTAGTTGATTACATTTAATTAATTTTACCAATAAATTTATTTAATTAATTTTATTTAATAAATTCATTTATTTAATTAAACAATTTAATTAAATGTTTAAATTAATTTGAAAATTTAATATTATTCATCTTAAACAAAGTTGTGAAAAATATATATAACTATAATAATTATAGTTACACACATACATTAATATATATACACATATGTGTGTTTAATGAGTTAACCTTTTAATTAGTCATTTTATTTAATTTAATTTTTTAATTAAATATATATTAAAAACTTAAAATTAATTATTTTATTTTGTGAAACATTTTTTAAATTTATTTTATAGCCTTTATTAAATTTCATTTTAAATTTTCAAATTTAACATTTAAATTTATAATATATTTTTAAATTTTCAAATTAGCCTCAGACGCAAATAATTGTAGGCCTTACATCTGAACCAATCCTTTGGACGTACTCCACTAACGGGGCTACCTCGGTAGCAATGGAGGGGGAGAAAACATGATTATCAACCCCAAGCCTAGACACCACTATTCTAGACATATATCGGATAAAGAGGCTTTATCAATTTACTCTGAATGCTGACTAAGTAGACCATATAGACCATTTGGGCTTTGATAGCATTATTGGAACCGCTCCAGTTTACAACGGATAAAATGGGTTGATCTCAAAAAAAGAACTATATTTGGATAATAGTAGGCCTATGAAGTCGAATGGGTTGCACTGGATCCAATCTAGTTAATTTAAATAAAAACAAATTTTTTAGTTTTTTTGAATTAATCGATTAATGTACGTTAATTAATTTAACATTTATATGTGTTGCATATATCAATATATACTCGAGTGTGTATATATAAGTGCAATGTGCAAAAAAGCAAGGTGTACATAGTTAAAGTTTACATAAGTAGATATTATATCAACTTTGTAAACATTAGCCATTTATGCATTTGTTAATTTTCTCAAAACATTATTTAACACATTTATAAAATATATAATTATAATATAAATTTTGACATTATTTATATATAATAAAATATAAAATATATGATCTAATTTTTACTAAGTCAGTAAATTTTAAATTCAAATTTGGTGTTAACTAAGACTTAGTGAAACGTTTTAAAATTCAAAATAGTATATTAAAAATATTTTTTAAAATAACTCTAATTAAATTTAAATATGCATATTTATATAAAATAATTAATTCCATCGAAAAAAGTTATATATATTTTTTATTTATTTATTTAAATTACACAACATCCTTTTAATATGTATAAAGAATACATATATATTATAAAATAAATATATTAAAATTTAATATATGTAAAAAAATATTTGGCCAATAAGGATGAAAAGGAAAATATAAATTTGAAAGCCAATTTTAATAAATGTGTATATGTATATATAATATTAAATATATATATTGTGTTAATTAATAATTAATATATATGTCATTAAATAATAGTAAAGCGGAAGAATTTAATGCTCTCTCCTTAATTTCCTCTATAATTAATCCCTCTCCTTAATTCTCTCTAATTTATAGTTGATTCATTTATTAATGATTAACTCGTTTACTTTTTCTTATCTCTTGACAGAACCACTTGAAACACGTTTACCTTCCTCTTTACATTCTCAATTCTAAATATTTGAGTAAAATTCAAATATGCTCCTTTAAAACATCCTTTATAATTTTCAACAATTAATTATAAAACTATTGCAAAAGCATTCCAATGAGTTGAACTTTTTTATATATCCAAAAGACGTCACGTTTATTATTGTGTTAAATTTAAACCCTCACAATTATTCAAATCTCTTATTTTTGTCCTGTAGCTCACAAACTTTCTTCTTCAGAAAACCCATTTTCAAAAATATTACTTAACTTTTGTTTCATTTTATCTTAGATTTTAATTTGTAATCTTTTCCATTATCATGGCTTAGTATCTTACATTAATTTGTGTTTTGATTGAATTCATATCTTGCCATGAACATTAATCTTTGAAATATGCAATTTTTAATTAATTTTAACTCAATCATTAAGTGATTTTCATGAATTATTAGTTACCGAATTATTTGATTATATTTTCTCACTTTGGATTTTGACTTTTCTTTTGCAAATTTCAGTGCTACTTCTATACTATAACATTTAGCTTTCTATTTTAACATTTGATTTAGGATATCACCAAATAACATTAATTTTTTGATAATGGATTCGAAGGGTTTTAACAGTACATATTCACCTAATAGTACTATTATCTATGAAGGATAATGGATTATTTAATAGCAAGCATTATTATTTTTCTAGATTGGAGTAATTATTTATACTAGTGCGAGCCCATGCTTCGCTCAGAGTCAAAAAAATTAGAACTGAATTTGTCTATGTATGAGTGTAAAATTTTAAGCAGAAGATGTTCAAGATGATTATTTTAGGTATAATATTATAAAAAATAATGAATATTAAGTTGTTATTGTATTTAACTAATTTTTCATGAACAAACAACTAAAAAATAATTTATACAAATAGAATGAAATAAATGTTTTTAACATATTTTCTGTATACTATTGCAAAAATATCAGTTGAAATATCAAGAGTTATTTTCTTCAAATAGGATATATATCCATATCAAATTTAGGATTTATCAACTTACCATTCTTTAAATCCATCAATCCTTTCATGTGTAGATATTCCAAAAGTTTAATCATGACATATTTCTTGCAAATAATCATCATAAATGATGGATTATTATTAGATAACTTGATAATCACAATCTTTAATTTTTCCTTACACATCAATGGCTATTGAAGTCCTAAATAACTTATTATTATATTAGTACATGTAAAACTAAAATCATTGAAAAAAAAACTTAAACATTTCTAATAAAGAAGAACAACACTTCACAAAAAACAAAATAAGAAAAAATTCGATTAGTTGAAACAAACATGGATTATTAGAGATATAAGAATCCTAAATGAATGTTAAAATAATTTATTATCAATTGTGGTATTTAAAATAGCGAATAAAAAATAAAAATAAGCATGTTACATTTGTGCTAATTATGCTGTTGAACATTGAAACAAAGAATAAGGAAATACAGAATTTAGGGGTGATCTTTAGTATTCACTGTTATGTAAATCATACATAATAAATTATTGATTATTTCTTCATTCATCTCACTTGAAGTCACATGGAAACAGAACAAAATTTTATGTATAAATTCGATTTACTGCTACTTTTATTTCATGAGGTCAAATTTGATCATCTTTATCTCATAGTGTGATTTTAATGGTTGAAAACGAGTATTAGCATTTTCAAAAAATTAAAAAATTAACAACTATAAAGATAATTATATGTAAACAGCTAAATGTTTTTATTGTAACAATCAAAAGTCATAGGAAAATAAAATTCAAGTAACTCAAAACTTTAGGCATGGAGAACCAACCAACTTAAATTGATCTAAACATAATACTGTGACAACCCGGAATTTTCTAGCAATATCAATTTAATAATCTGCATTAAATATTAAATTGATTTGATATATTTTTGTTAATTTAATCTAAATTGATACTTTTCTTTAATAAATATTTAATTGGTAAATGATATCTGTTAAAATTAATTGCTTGTTTTCTATTTATATATGTATATATTTGTATACATTGTAAATAGATGAGATTTTGTTTTAAAGTTCAGCTAATAAATTTTGTTTTAAATTCTAATATATATTTTAGTGAATTAGAAATTATGTTTTATTTAATATAAACCTTTCAAAGCTAAATAAATAAATAAATATGTGATTTTAAATACTTAAGATAATTGTTTAAATAGTTTAAAACTTATTTTAACTTAAGTTTACATTTTATTTTATTAACAAAAAGGTTTGTTTTCTTTTCTTTTTAGTATAGTTTGATTTAAAATATGAATTTAAAATGATATATAAGTTTTCATATAATTTTGTCAATCAATACATTAACATACATTAATAAAATATGTAGTTTAAAATAAAAAGATAATTCATTTTATTTATCATTTCAAAGTGATAAATATGTTTTTATAAAATAAATAAAATTAAAATATGCATATAAAAATACAAGCCTACAAGATAAACTAGGAAAAGAAATATAAGTAGTACATTAGTTATATTACAATAACATGATAACTATAGAATTCTATTAGTTTTCAAACAGCAAACAAAAATGCTAACATTCACATACTTTTCAAAATATAATAAGACAACAATAAAACTGGAAACAAAGAATTTTCAAAGTGTAAAACCAACATGACCAAACTGCAGCCTATATAATATGTTTAAAATATCAAGAACAAAAGAATAATATCTGGAAAGCAAATGACAATAAGAAAACTGATTTAAAGTATTGAGTAACAATAAAGTGTGCAGGCCGAATTGTATGAAATAAAACTAAGACAGTAACAAAATGAAAGATATAAAAATATCTATGTGTGCAGGCCAAATAAATACACAACTGTATATGTATGAAGCTTGCTTAGGAAGACATCATTAAATATCTTTAAGCTAACAAACAAAAACTAATTAATGTAAAATCTTTTTAGTACACAATTGTATTCATATCAGCCACCATTAACAAATATCCTGTTTTAAAAATTTGTACAAACAAGATTTTAGTGTTATATTGTACAAATATTTGTCTCAGATTGTTGAAACATAATAATAATCTTGTCTGCATATTTTCCCTATCTCTTTTCTTTCTATAAATCAGTTTCATCTTTATTCAATTCGAACTGATTAAAAAGTAAAATATACTTTATTTCAAACTAATCCAAACATCACTTAAACAACAATCAAAATCCAATTCAACAGAGAATCAAAGAGGAGTTCAACCTGTAAATTTCAAGCCTGCTTCAATAAAGTGTCTCTGTTCTACTCTGTAAAATTTGGTGAGTAACACTTTTCAGATTTACTTAAGTTTAAATTCTGATGCATGCCTATATTTGAATGTTTAAATGAATTGTGTGGACATTTATATCTTCATTTTCTCTGGATATTGGTGAGATGAAATTCTGCATATCTCAAGCCTGCAAAATCAAACTATTTCCTTATAAACTTGCTGTGTTTTCTATTTGCTGTAAGTAACATAAATAAGTTAGATGTTTTAAGTATATATTAAATGGTGGCATATTTATTCCCTGAATTTAAGAATGTTTGCAGAGATATTCTGTGTGTATTTGAATATGTTGTGTGTACATTTTCTCTGTGCCTGGATTGTTTCCAGACTTGGTTTCAGGTTCCAAACTAACCCAAACTTATTTGTTTCTGATTAAAGATTGATTTGAACCTAAGGTGAATAAATATATTTGTTATATCCTTGGCTTTGGTTTAGAATTATTAAAGCTCAAATCAAATTGAATTCTTGCTCTGGAAAACAAAACTTTATTTTTAAAAAGCATTCACACCTCTGCTGATTAATGAATGAAATTAAGATTTGAATAAGGGATGTTTGTAACATTATGAAATAATTTTAAAACTTTAGATAAGATAAAACAACTTAAAATTTTTATCTGAACCCAAATTTTCTGAGCAAAATTCCTGCACGAAAACCCAGTTGTAGTGGTCGAAGTGATTGGTTCTGTTCGTCACCATCAGGCGATCGAGTGCCGTGGAGCTTTGTGAGGGGGTAGCTCAGTCATTGTCGCGTTCATGGCCGGAGCTGCTAGTCGCCAGGTGGTCAGGGTTGGGGAAGAGCGGCGCTGACAGGTTTGAGGGAGGTGAGGTTGTGTTGTTTCCAGGTTCTGTCTTTCTTTTTCATTCGCGCGCGCCTGGTGTGAAACTCGAAGCAGCTTGTGAGTTTTTCTCGGGGAAACTCGCGTGTTACTCGAAGCAAACCTAGGGGGACTCGGCTGTTGTTGTTTTTTTTTCAGGTTTTAAAAGCCTGTTGCTGTTTTTTTTACTGATTTGAGATTTTTGGTTTTAAATTTTAAACAAAGGCAAGTCTAATTTTAAATCAAGTTTAAAACATGAATTTAAGTTAGTTTTGAATGTAGTAGGAAATAATAAAGTTTTCAAAATTTAAATTATTTTAATAACTTAAAAGTGCTTCATGTGTAAGTATATTCAAGAGAGTTGAATTTCAAGAAAAAAAAAGAGAGAGAAAAAAATATGAAATCTAAATTGTTAAGAGAAGTTTTGGACAAGTTAACTCAAAAAATTGAAATCCAGAGTTTGGATTTGAGATTCTAGATTTGTAATAAAATAAAGTTTTATAATTTAAACTTATTCAAATGTGTTTTAATTGTAATTAAACATGTGACTTGCAAAGGGGTTTTGAAAATAAATTAGTTATAAAACTTTATTAAGAATAAATTGTTTTTTTTAATTGGAAAGTAAATTAAAATAAATGTTTTAAACATATTGGAAGTGAGAATTTAATCAATTATAAGGACAACTTACTTTAATTCATGAAGTTTTAGAATTTTATATGCATTAACTTTTAAGTTAATTAGGTAAGAATAATTAATGTGGATATTAATTAATTTAGAAATTAATAGTTTAAATGTAGTAATTAAAGTTAATTAATAAATTAATTAACTAATGTGAAATTTAGAACTATAGATTAGATTTTTAAATTAATAATGGTTAATTAACTTATAATTAATAATAATTAATATAAGTTGATTATGTTAGAAGGAAATAATTAAATAATTATTAATGAAGTTCATTAACCAGATTATGTTATAATTAATTAATATGATTGATTTTGTAATAAATTAATTAGAATTAATTAATTCAATAGTTTAAATATAAATTATTTATTTGAAAAGTAATTAAGAAATTAATTACTTATTAAATTGTGTAAATTGATTTGAGTTAATTAATTTAATTAACTGATATTTTGGAATTGAATTACTTAGAGAAGTAATTGAAGGATAATTACGGGATGTAATTAATTGGGTGATGTTGTTAATAGGAGTAATTGGAATATAATTACTTAAAATTAATCAAGGGATTAATTAAGCTTATTATTGAGAAGTAATTAATTATGAATGATTAATTACTGGTTGTCATTAATCAAGAGGATTAATATTTGTAATCTGAAGATTTGTTTTCTTAATATAATTAACAAATGAAATGTAATTAGAAATCATTAAAATAATTAATGATGGGGATTAGAGAAATTGATTTATTAGAGAATAATAAATCAACAAGAAAATTAAATGGAAATAAATCGATATAAATGTAATTAATTAATGAATTTATTCAAGATTAATTTCTGAAAATTAATTAAGGAAACTACTGGAATGCAGTCAATTATATTTAAATCAAAGATGATCAATTTGTAATGGATAATAAGATTTAAATTAATATTAATTTAAGAAATCATTTGATGATTTGGTATGCATAAATTACTTAGTGTAATTAATGGAGTATAATTACTCAGAATAGTAATTAGATAATAATTACTTGATGAAGTTAATACAAGATGATTTGTAAGTGAAATAATTTGAGTAATTTCTTTTGTAATTAATCAAAGGATTAATTTATGGGAATAATTAATCATGGATTGATAAATATGTAATTAAGGGTAATTAATTACTGGTTTGTTATTAATCAAAGGGTGATTAATGATTGTGTTTAAGTAAAGATTAATCACTTAATTATTTTAAATAAGTAATTGAATATAAATTGAAGATCATTAATTAATATAATTAATGATGTAATTAAGAATTGTAAATTAAGGAATAATTAAATAAGGGAAGTAATCAAATGTTAACCTATTATTAATGATTTAGAATAATTCATTTGAGAAATAAATTAAAGATCAAATTATTCTTGTAATTAGAAAATGGTTAATTAATTTGATTTATAATTAATTAATGATTGTGAGAACAGGATTTATGAAATGAGTAATTAATTTAATTTATTTTAAATTAATTAAAATGAAAGTAGTTAATTTAATTCATTTTAAATTAATCATAGCTTGTGATTCATAAATCATTGCTGATGGATGATATTGATATTTCATTGTTTGATTGTGATCTCAGAAATGAGTTGGATAATGTCTATGTGATATGGATACTTGGTTTAAGTATGATAATGTTTAATTATCTGTTGGATGATGATATTAATTATCTGTTTATTATGATGATGTGATTATCTATTATGAGATGTGAATTATTTATCTGTGCATATTAATATTAAATTCACTGTTAAGACTAAATAGACAATTTGGCCTTAAAAGACACGTTTTGGATTTCGATGAGACCGGGATCGGTTTTCCTTATTTGGAATATCCGAAAACCACATCGTTTCCTAATTAACGATAGGTCGTGAATCTGAAGTGAAGATGAAGATTCTGAATGCAAGGGTTATCGTCGTTAACTCTGAGGGTGATTCCAAAATGAGTGTAACGAGATAATGCCTTCGGTTTCGTTCGAACCCGGAACGAACTTGTATGGGTTGAATGCTTTCAACACATCGTCAGACGGACGATGAGCATTCTAAGAATTATGTTCTATAAAGGTAATCGTAACCTCAAGCCTCATCAACCGGGAATGGCTAAAACAGGGGAGGTGCAGCAAGGTTAGGTGGGTCATGCCCAAGTAGGACAAGGATATTCCCCTGTCTAGATGTCCCTTTTTATTCGGCTTAGTGGGCAGTTGGTCTGCAGCCAACTGCGGGGTTTATCTTGTTCGGGACTGTTCAGTAAGGAATGGTTCCGGCCTTGTGTTGCAGGGAATGAAGGGAGTAATCCTCGCTACGTTGATCTAGGCCACGTACTGTGACGGGCGGTACCCCAGTAGCCCTGCCATTGTATGGAATCCATAATCCAATAAGTGCCTACGGTTTTGATTTGTATTACCCACTTTTGTGGCTAGTAGCTGGAATTTAATAGATGTAACAATTTCGGCTATTTTCTATTTAATTGAAAACCCTAGACCTATTATAATATCACTGGATTTCCTATCAAATGTTTTGGTTAGCGTAAGGTAAAAACTTTTCCATGTTTACGTGTGGGTAGTCTTACGTGATACCTTTTGTTTTCAAAGGATTTTTCAAAATTAAGCAACTTTAACCTGTTACTCATACCAGACCCATGTCTGACCCGAAGTTTATTTTTGTTTTTCATAAACTCTCGGGTACCCAAATTTTTACGGGTAACCAAGGGATTCAGGTTTAGTTTGACGAATTCTGGAGGAGCAATGGAGCAGGAGGCTTCAGCGTTATAGATATATATATATATAGTTTCCGCTGTGTGGTATCTCTGTGATGTATTGTGTATTGAGTTTTATAACTAGACATGTAACATCCCGAAAATTTTGAATTTAAAATTTAGTAATATATTTTAAACTTTTTGAAATAAAAATTGAAAAGTTATAAAGGAATAAAATATGAACAAAGTTTAGTATTTTTAGTTAAAACTTTTAAAAGAAATAAAAAAAAATTTGTTAATGTAAGTTATGATAAAATTTTAAAATTTAAATCGCATCATAATAAAAATAAACAAATAAACCTATAAATAATTAAAAAAGTAAACAATTAAACAAAAGAATAAACAAATAAACCTATGAATAATTAAACAAGTAAACAATTAAACAAAAGAACAAACAAATAAACAAATAATTAAACAAAAAAATAAATAAACAAATAGTTAAATAAAAGATCAAACAAATGAACAAATAAGTAAACAAATAGTTAAACAAAAGAACAAACAAATGAAACAATATAATACTTATTAAAATAAAAATAATAATAATATAAACTGTACATATAAAAGAAAATGCAAGAGAGTAAAACATTCAAACAAAATAATACTTATATGAATCAAACAGCACATTTCTACAAGTTGCAAAAAGAAAATATAAAAAAAAACAGTAAACTAAAGTATGTAAGCAAAAGAAATAAAATAAAATAAAACAAACTCTTACAATTAGCAAAATAAAACAAAACACTTTTATTTTATAAAGTAAACTAGGAAAGTAAGTATTTTAAATAGAAAAAATATATGAAGATAGTACTTACAGGAAAAAGAAAATCAAATAGCATGCTGAAAATATATAAAGCATGAAACACTACATGCTTCCATTTAATGCTTCATTTAATGCCATGTACTCAAGTAACAACAAGTAAGACCTTAACTGCAAATACATGCTTGTATTAAATGTTTACTCCTCAGCCACCTTTGGGAGGAAGGAGAAAAGCATGTGAAAGTACAACAACCTGTATAAAGCCACTATGTAAATAATGCTTCAGTACTTTGCTTTAAAAACCTGCCTACCTCCTTATATACATGGCAATTGCCTTAGTTATTTCATTCAACAAACTTCTGCAAACCTGAAAAAGAAAACATCATATTTCATAAATTCAAAAGCATTCAGGTGATCAAAACAGAAAATAAAAAGAAGTTAAACTGCAGACTTCCAAAACCAGAGTGCTTTCTGTTTCAAAACAAATTTCAATGAGTAACATCAACTTTATGGCTTTAAGTTAACTGTAAAGATGATTCTTGTTTCATAGCATAGTATATGCTTATCTTTGAATATAGTTGGTAAATATGTATATAAATATACAGGCTACCCTGTATATTCTTCTTCTCTGTTATGGGTTACAGGGTAGACTTGCATTCAAACTCCAGTGGCTTTCATCTAAATCATAGTAAAGCTTCAGTTTTAAAAGCAAACAAGATAATGGAAAGCAAATATGGTTATTAAAAAAACAGATTTAAACCTCAAGTCTGTAAGGTATTATCACTAAAGTTGTTTACAGGAAATCAAAGGAAGATGTGATAAATTCAAGTATTATAAAAAGCTAATCCAAGTTAATAGCTTAAATCCTTACTGTAAATCATGATTTCTAAAACAAAAGTGAAGAATTTTAGTTTAGTATTCAAAGGGAAATTGGCATTTGAATAAAAATTGAATTTCTACCAATTTCGTGTAAGTGAATCAATGTAAATTGCTGAAATTTGAGTTGAGGCAAGCCTAACCATTCTTGATATTGGGAAAAATACAAATTTATTTTTCCATTGCATGAATTGGGAATACGAGATCGTTTTAGGGTTTTTCTTCCAGTTTTGAACGCGCTTAGAAAAAAGAGGATTTCGCCCTTTTGAGTTGACCGAGCTTCACGATGACTTGAGGAAGGGTAGCTAGGGGTGTTAGCGAGCCATGGACGGAGTCGCTGGGTTTCTGGCGGCGTCAGGCGTTGGGGCGAGGCAATTGTTTAGGGGTTGTTCGTTCAAGCTTTTGGGTTCGATAACGAGATTTTGAATTTTTGATGGGTTCGAACCTGTGAGTGTTTGAGAGGCATGAGCACGTCGTCGATGACGTGTGGACGACCAGAAGTTCGACCAGAGGAGGCGATTCCAGTTGTGCACGTATACGTGCACAAGTTGATGATCAGAAAGGTTATAGCCTGAAGCCTTTCAGGTTGGGTTTTCTTAGGGATTGTACTCGAAGCACGACTCGAGGAAAACTGGGGAGAAACCGAAGGGAGACTCGGGGGGGTTTCAGCGTTGAGTCGTGTAAAAGTTTTGACTTAAACAAATTTTGAAAAATTTTATTGACACGGGTAGAATTGGGCAGAAACTCGAAGCAGACAGCGTTCGAACTCGAGCGTGACTCGGGGGAGACTCGGGTTGGCCACCTGAAACAGCAAGTTCAGTTGAGGTTTGTCGAAAACTTAAGTTTAAACAATGTTTATAAGCATTTTTATAAAATGAAGAAAGTTTGTAAATGGAATGTGAAGTAAATAAATTAATGATAAAATAAATTATGATTTAAAATTATTTTTTATTTATTAATAATAATAAATAAATAAAAGCAATTAAATTAAAGTTGTAAATTTTTAAAAAAAATCATTAAGTTAATAATTTAAAATGATTGATTCAAAATTGATAGTTAAATTAAGATAATTTATTAAGGAATAATAAATTAATATAGTCAATTGAGATTTAATTCAATTGTAATTATAAATAATAAATCATCGTTTTGAAGTAATCAAGAAAAATAATAATAATAATAATATTTATAGGGTTAATTTATTAAATCCAGATACGTCATTTTACAAAATTGTTTAATAAGTAAATAATGTAGTTTAAAATGATAATAAAGTAATTAAATTGATTTATAAACAATTAAGTGTTTAAATGAATTTGTAAGTAAGAATTTGTAAATTTTGAAACAATAAATTTAGTAATCAAAATTTAGTTTATTTATCCAAATTCTCATCATTAAATTAAATTAATTTAGTGGTAAATTTATTTAAATCACATTGGGAAGAAATTAACTATTGTTGTTAACTTATATTGATATCTCTGTTCTGTTTGTAATTCTGTATGATGTAATTGCCATGTTATTGCACTGTGATTATGATTGTTCTGTATTGATGTGAAAACCCTGTTGTCTGTAAACCGACATTTAAACTTCGATGCGACAGGGTATCGGATTTCAGTTGGTTATCCGAAACCCACATCGACCCTGTGAATATTTATGAATGACATCCACATGTTTTAAATTTGACACTCACTATTCGAATTAGCCGGGAAAGGACCTGTGTGTCATATAACCCATTTCGAATATGTGATTCGACGTTATGGATAGAATGTGAAGACCGGTGTTGAAGACCGGGTATTTGCAAGAGTGATAGGATGACCTGTCGATTGACTCTGCACCGAGTTGCTCCGGTATAGAGTTCTCCATATGTGATGGGGAATCCGATCAGGATTGTGGATATCCGGATTGCAAGGACTTCTTTGAAAGTGCCTTCGGTTCTGTTCGAGCCCGGAACAGACTTGTATGGATTGTGTGTCTGACATTACAAATTGAGATATAAAGCAGATTTCTCTCAAATATATTTCTGTTGGTGGCGGAGAATTTATTCTTTTAGCTTAACACCCTTCTCTGAGACGTACGAGCTCAGAGGTTATATAGTTGAAGTTATCAGCGATATATTCCCAATTTGGTAATGTGACATGCTGAGTGTTGCTGAAATGATCATTGTGTTGATTATTCGTGATAGGATCATTTATTTGATCGTCTATCTTTGTGATCATTTCTATGATCATTTGTTGACCCAAAGCATGACTTTGTATAAAGCGTGTTTTTGTGGACGTGACTTCGTCGGACCTCACGCCCCGAAATGGTCGAAACAGGAAAGATGCGGCAAGGTTATTGGGGGTAGCACCCCTTAGGGTATGTACATTTCCTTCTGGATAGAAGTGGTATCATGGTATGGAGCCCAGATACTTAACTTATGTGGATATCGCAGATATATATATATGATTTTGTGATTTGTTGCTGGGGCCCCGGTTAAAGGTTGGTTACGACCGGGAGATGGCATACTCGTGTTAGTAGTTACCCAGTTAGGGGTAACCCGGCCTTGTGTTGGCAGAGATCCGGTTTGGTTCTCGGGGGCGTCCTTCCAGAGGCGTTCTCATGTGGCAATGGGAAGTTCCTTGGCCTGATCATTTGTTGGAAATCCAATTCCAAATACGAAACCCTGTACGGTTTTAGTTGTAGAACCTACCATCTAATATGGTAGCTATAGTAGGCATAGTATAATGGTACCTATGTCGGCTAAGATTAATATTCTATTTTCGAAATGATTTACTATCACTATGCACTAGTAATAATATCAAAGAATTATTTTCTCGTATCAAGCATATTTAACTATCATAAGAAGAAATCTCCTCCAATTCTGCGTTTGCATTGTGTGTGTGGCGGGAGGTCTTATGGTAGTTCCATTTTTAAAAGCATTCCGAAAATTCTTTTATAAATCTTGTAATTTAAATACAACTGTTTTGTTTACTCATACCAGTCCCATGACTGATCCGGAGTTTATTGTTTTCTTTCCTAAACTCTGGGTGCCCATTATTTTCACACGGGCAGCCTAGTAGCAGGTTTCTATATTTTGGAGTAGCAGTATTTTGGAGCTCTTATCTTGGATATATCTTAGGAGCTATTGGAGATTACAGGTGTTTAGCTTTTGGGAGTTCGTAATCATCTCTTTCATTTGAGGATTTTTGGATATATGATCATTGTTGTATTATCATGATGTTGTATTTGGAGATTGTGGTGTATGTACTATGTACTCTGTTATAGTATGGATATTATGTTGATGTTGTAACAGTGATATTATTTATGATATTGATTCTGTTCCGCTGTTTTATATTCATCTAATTGTTGTTATAAGCTCCGGCGATGCGAATTTGATGTCGTTTATTGGACATCGAGTTTGGGTCGTCACAAGACAGGTATTTATAACTGTCTAGTATGTGATGTACTATATGTATCACTCTGATTGATGTTATATATTATGTAAATACTTTGGTGATTAATATATTTTATTCGTTCCGCTGTGAGATTCTGATGTTGTTGTTCTTTCTTCTCTATCTTCTCTATTTTCTCACCCTTTTCTTTCTTATTAACGATGCTACTTCCTGGGCGTAGGAAGTGGGGTCGTCACAAATACAAATGCCACAATTATTGTTCCTTAACTTCAACCAAGTTAAATGCATCAAGGACGACAATAATAGGATTTTGGTGAAGGAAGATGTGATAAAAAATAGACGGAGAGATTATTTTAACAAGCTATTTAATGAAGAAGCAGATGACACTTCGATCAAGCTGGACGACTTTTTTGATGACACCATTAGACATTTTGTTCGAAGAACTCAAGAGTCCGAGGTAAAGGTGGCGCTAAAACGGATTAAAGTGGACAAGGCATTGAGGCCTGATGATATCCCCATTGAGGTATGGAGATGCCTTGGAGATACATGGATAGCTCGACTAACTAACTTGTTTAATAATATTTTCAAATCAAACAAGGTGCCAGATGAGTGGAGAAGAAGTATATTAGTTATAATTTTTGAGAATAAAGGAGATATTCAAAGTTGCACAAACTATAAAAGAATTAAGCTTATGAGTCATACAGTGAAGCTTTGGGAGAGAGTCATTGAATATCGATTAAGAAGGATGACAAGTATTTCGAAAAACCAATTTAGTTTCAAGCCTAGGAGGTTGACCACATAGACGATTTTCTTAATGAGACATCTTATGGTGAGGTTTTGGGAGCAAAAGAAGGTCTACACATGGTATTTATTGATTTGGTGAAAGCTTATTACAAAGTACCAAAAAAGTTATGTGGTGGGCTTTCAAAAAGAAAAGAGTCCCAACAAAGTATACTGCCCTTATCAAGGATATTTATGATGATGTTGTGACTAGTGTCAGAGCATGCGAGGGTGAAACCAGTGACTTTCGCATTAACATAGGATTACATCAAGGGTCAACTTTGAGCCCCTACAAGGTGAGATTTCTTGGTGTATGCTCTTCGCTGTTGATGTTGTGTTAATTAACCAAAGTAGGTTTGGGGCTGATAGACAACTGGAGTTATGCAGGTAGACCTTAGAATCAAGAGGATTTAGGCTTAGAAGAACTAAAAAAGAGTATATGAAGTACGAGTTCAGCGGTGTCAGGTCAAAGGATGGAAATGTCACTCTGGTCGGACAAGTAGTGACCAAGAAGAAATCCTTTGGATATTTAGGATCAATATTGCAGTATGATGATGAGATTGATGAAGATGTTATTTTTAGAATTCGAGCGGGATGAGTAAAATAGCGACAAGCATATTGCATTTTTGTGACAGGAAAATCCCACAGAAGCTTAAAAGAAAGTGCTACAGAACGACAATTATGTCTTCGATGTTGTATGGTGCAGAATGTTGACCTACTAAAAGCCAACATGTCTAGAAGATAAGTGTACCAGAGATGTGTATGTTGTGATGGAGTTGCAGTCATAGAAGAAGAGACCAAATTAGAAATGATGGTATACATGATAAACTTGGAGTAGCACCAAGTGAGGAGAAGCTAGACCAACACCGCTTAAGATGGTTAGGACATCTCTAACGGAGGTCTCCCAAGGCACCTACGCATGTTGGAATTATAGGCCACGTCGAATGCTCATATGGGAGGAAGTAGTAAAAAGGGTCTTGAAGAATTGGAATATATTCGAAGAGCTGGTGTCGAACAGGAGCACGTGGAAGTTATCGATCCATGTAATAAAACCGTGAGCTAGGAGTTTTTTTTCTCTTAGAGTTGGTTTAGGGGTAGTGTTATAAGTTTTAAATTATAAGACCAGTAAATAGGAGCCTAAGACATAATTTTGGTCTTCGATCAATATTACTATCAATACCATTATTACTATTATGATCATCATCATTGTTTTATCTATTTATTAATTTTAGATAATTTTTATGGTTTATTTTTTAATCTTTATTTTTTTACCTAGTTATTATTATTGTGATTATTATTTGTTTACTTATTTGACTTTATATTATTATTACTATCATGATTTTTATTATTGTTATTATTGTTATGACTTTTAAATTGACTTTTTCATTTAGTTTAGGTTTCATCTCTAATCGTCCCCAACTTGTTTGGGAACAATGGCTTAGTTGTTGTTGTTGTAATACATTTATATCATTTAATTTCATGAAATATAACAATTTTATAACTATAATTTATGTTATTTTAGCATAAACATACAAATTTAAAATCATTATACATATTGTACTGCAACACAATAAAATGAAACATTAACTGACCGTTGCACTATAAACAATGATTGTTGCAGTGCAACATACAGTAAAAACGGTAAAATTGCATAAAAACAAATTATTATGAACACTTTGTTATTGATAGTATTTATTCTTATTTTAAACGAGATAGCCTGCACGAGTGCATAGGCTTTATAACATTTATATTTAGTTGTATTAAAATAGGGAATAATACAGAATGACGTTAAATTATTTAAATAATGCAGAATTGCTCATGCTGGTTTTCCAGATTGATCCAGGAGTTATTTTATTATAATGCTCGGGTCAAACAGAGTATTGTTTTTTTTCAAGTTGTCGTTGACGGGACATGGAGCTCATGGAATAGAGCTGGATGGTGACCTTCCATGGTATTTTTTATTTTCGCTGTATTATTATATATACCTATCAACAGTTGTAAGGTCATGAAGTTATAACTGTACAAGCTGATAAAGTTTGTTTTTGACTGTGATATACTATGTATTTCAGAGTGATAGTTTTTACTGTTTTTTTATATTATATGTTGTCATTCCGCTGTGAGATTCTGTTTCCCTGTTTTTTTCTTTATTTAGCATAACAATCTGCCTTTTCGACGATTGGATGTTCGATACGTAAATACCATGAATGTATCGGTGCCGACTTTCGATGGTTGAAAAGGTGGGTCGTTATAATGTTTTACACAAAATATTAAAATTTCAAATCAATTGGAGATTAAAAACTTAGAATTTACCTTTAAAACCTATTAAAAGAATTCTATGAAAATTCCAGTAAATCATCATTCAATTCAGTAATGGTAATCATCAATCAAAGCATGACATGTATTCACAATCAATTCGAAAACCATTCAGAGATCCGAAAACAAGCATAAATAACTGAGATGGATACTATTGTTCATCTTAGATTGGATAAAAGAGATTGAAATTTTATGTAGATTAGAATTTCCTAAGCTTTTCCCTTGGATTCCCTTTAGTTACCTCTTCTTTTCTTCTTAGGTAATGGCTGGCCTTTTAAGAATATGTTTTTTAGTAAAATGAATGGCAGAGGAAGGATTTAGAAAATGAATAAAGGAGTTATCCCCACTATGTCCCTCCCATAAATTCCTTTCTATTTTATATTTAAAACAATCTTCTTAGTTGATTAATGATGGCCTGACCCAAATTAGTCTAACTAATTTATCTAATTAATTTTTTTATATAATGTTCAACAAAAATTAAGGGTGTTACAACAGCGTCGGCATAAAAGAATAAGAGGGGTTATCCACATATGACTATAATGATGAATATGATTCTATATATGCACGATATTTTTTTGATACTGCTCAAAACAAGAGAAGCAATGTTGTACAAACCTATCTTCTTAACCCTCGGGTTGAACACCTAAACCGATGTCAACACCGCAAGTCAAAAAGACGAGTCAATGGGTGTACATAAAATAAATATTAGATATAGTTCTGACTAACACTACCTACTTTCAAAGTCTCACAACGGAAGGAAATAAATATAATACATAAATAAATTCCATAGTCATATCATAGTAGCATGTTTGAAATTGTCAAATACGCGTCTGACAACTATAGGTACAACCCAATACCAAAGAACAAAATCAACTCCAAATACAATACTAACTGCTCCATATATACAATACATCAATAAATTTCCACTTCTCATACCATCTCATCACCGTACTCCATTAACCTAGATATATGTATAAAAATAAAAATAGGAGTGGGTTGGATATAAGTCTAGTGAGTAAATTATACCCTCCTCTACATATACTACAAAATTAATACTATGACATGTTTGAGTCTATCGTCTGGCTACCGTATGTTCCGTTATCACATCATACCTGAGTGTCACAAAGCACTAGTCACATCGTATCGAGTCTGTATAGACTCACACCGTGGTCTGGCCTCATGCCCTATAGGAAGCCTATTATCTGTAGTCATGCAATCATATATAGGACTCACTACTTTGGACCGTCCATAGCCTATAGGAAAGCCTGTTGTCCTCGTGCTACCTAATTGGACTTATGTCCTACTCCGCCCATAGCCTGCAGGGTCGCTTAACATCCACTCACATCCACCTGGTCCACCCAAAGCCTTGAGGGGAAAATAGCACAATGCCTGGACACTTGCTTGTTTCACAAGTTCGTATTCACATCGCATATAAAATTCTAGGGAGTCCATCCTACGTCCCAAATTCGTTCCTGTCCATGTTCATCATTGCATCAAAATCTCATATCACAATACATATATATATATATATATATATATATATATGCATACTTATATTCTCATTACACAACAACTAGATCATTCAATATTCGTTTATTCCATGAGATCATTGCATTCCATACATTCGTTCATTCCGTTTACCATCACCGTCATAATTTGTATCTCCCATCTTCTCATAGCATCATCGCTTGCCTCATTTCGACTCAGATGATCTTTCGGAATATAATAGAAAGCACGATTCGAATTATATTTTTTTTAACTTTGGGGCATTTGGCTGAAGTTCAGGTTGTTAAAATCAGACGGCACCGATGCACCGGCCAAGGCCACCGGTCCACCAGTGTACGTATTTGTTCAAGATTTATAATGTTTATGTTTTTCAACATTGTTTCACTCCGACCACCTTCATTTCATCTTAGATCGTCAAGGAATGTTCCTAGACCATAACTTATTATTCTTTAGTACAAATATGTCAGTTATTTCAACGATTCAAGGGTTATACTTCAAAATTTTCAGACATTGCGAATCTAGTTTTAGTTCATTATCCACCCAAATCCCTCCCATGCCATCTTAAATTCAAATTAAGTATGTGTATATATATATATATTATTATTATACTAAACATAGTCTACAGATCACCTTATAACATTAAAAGTGCATTATATGAAGGATGGAGGGAGGATCACTCATTGAATAAGTAATTCCAGTCTGACTTCTCGTTGGTTGGGGTTGCTGCTCTTCCTACCTTTGACTTTCCACCTCGAATTCACTACCAAGTCGTAGCTCCTTCTACTAGTTTTGGTTTGCCTTTTGTTTCGTCAAATTCAGTTGTGGAAACAGAGAGTTAAGTTGATTTTAGTGGAAGTTGTTTCTTAGAGAGGGCTGGAGGAAGAAGAAAGGAAGTGTTGAGGTTAGTTTCTGAGTGGAAATCATGTACTTCAATTTTTAAATAAGGAGGGAAGCCACCAACGAATCAAATTTAAATTTCAAACTCAACCCCCTTAGCACCCGTTTGACCCGATCACTTTTTGTCCGTAACTCCTCCATATGGGCCCCGGACAACATAAGCAAATATACTACGTGAACCAAAAAAACGAGATCGTTGCAATGGCACTTGCTTCGTTGTTAGATTCCAAAGTCTTAAAAATGACCATTTTTCCTCTCCTTGTATTCAACTTATTTAATTAATTAAAAAAATTCACTAATTTTCATATTTTCATATTATTAGTACTTAATTAAAATTTTACTTAAATTTTCAGAGTATTATATTCTCCCTCCCGGCCCTTTAAAAGAATTTCGCCCTCGAAACTCCTTAAGAATGAAGAGTGTAATATAACGCTCATTCGTCAAAACATATCAACCAAGTTGTAACATCCAAATTAAAACAATCAAACAATATATCATGATATGAACATATATATAACATGAACTTAAAGTTTCTAAACTTGAAATGCATAGATGCATCTAATGCATTCTATATAAATGCGAAATATATGTCATATAAGGCATGATGCATAACACATATATATATATATATATATATGTATATATATAACCGTTTATATATTTTTGAGAGAAATGTGCGATCCTCTAAAAAAGAGGAGAGCACACATGAAGCTATATATATAACACATAAAATGGTGCTGCCAACATGTCTGGCAGGTGACAAGTCTAAGTACTAGAACAAATAAAGAAACAAGTACCTCTATAATGAGCTCCGGCAAAGCCACCGCCCATTACACCCTAATACCGAGCTCCGACAAGGCCACCGCCCAATATTAGGATGTTAGAGGTACCTAAACTAAACAAGTATCAAAAACCAAAGGTATTGAGAGACAACACCACATCAAAAAGAACTCTAAGTAACTGCCTTAGAAGAGAAAAGCTAATCTCGAATAAGAAATGAACCATGAAGGAGAACTCCAAGAAATGATCCATAAAGAAGTACTCCACTCTAAAGACACGGTAAATCAGAAAGAAATGCCTGACATAATCAAAACTCTTGGGTATGACTATCCGACACATCTGTACGAAGACACTAACTATCCCGCAAACTTGAAAAGAGAAACTAGTAATCTACCTAATCCAAACCTGGAAAAAAACTAGGAAAACCTATTAGTAATAATCACATATATGTATATAAATAGAAATTATATACATATATGTGAGAATAAAATCTAGTGAGAAAAATAAAGCAAAGATAAACTAGAACCAAAAACTTACAAAACTAAAAAGCAAAGAAAATAAGAACCAATTAGAAAAAGGTAGACAAATAAAAACTAAAACAAAAACTACAATAAAAAATAAAAACATTACTAGAAGCATCTTTCAGGACCTATAATAGGAAGAAAATTATTATGTATCATGTGAACATCATTTGAATTAGAAAAGGTATTAATATAACTATTATTAGTGTCAAAATTATGAATGTTATGTTTAAATATATTAATATTATTTCTAACCTTGTTAAGATATTCCTTAAAATAATTATTTTTGGCTAATTTAAATTTTGGGTTTGAAACCCAATTTAAGCAAAAAGTTGAAATTTAAAAAAATCAAATTATTACAGTGAATATTGTTATTATTAAAAATTCTTTGATTTCTCTCAAACCAAATGTACCAAGTAGATATAGTAAACAAAGAATCAAGCAAGTATCTATTATCCCTATTAAAATTAAATCTAATAGTGTTCCAATAGAAAAAAACAATCAGTAATTCTAGATTTAATTT
Organism: Allium cepa; assembly: GCA_030765085.1. Lineage (NCBI taxonomy): Eukaryota > Viridiplantae > Streptophyta > Magnoliopsida > Asparagales > Amaryllidaceae > Allium > Allium cepa. The sequence continues at coordinate 130,391,467 of CM060940.1, read as the reverse complement.
TAAACTCAAAAATATTAAGGGTATTCTTAAGAATAGAATAAGTATCCATGCATTCATAGTAGATATGACTAATATCTTCCAAAAAAGCTTTACAAAAATAACATTTATTATCAATGTTAATATTTTACCTTTTAAAAATTCAATAGTATCTAATTTACCATGAATGATAAGCCACATGTGGATTTTAGATTTGGGAGGAGCGTTAGACTTCCAAATAAATTTAAATCAATTATCAGTTACTCCCAAAAAGTTAATAAATTTGTAAATATAACTGTTTATATATGAATGCAAATCAATCATATACATATAAATCCAACAATAAATCATTCAAAGCATCCAAATCCTAATCCTAAAATTATTAATCTAAGGAAATCAAATAAACGCCAAAAAACATACTAGAAAAGAGCATAGGATGTGAAGCCCTCATCTTCTCTTTAGGCTCTTACATGCTCTTTGCCGGGTCATTTCCCTGTTGCACTCTAACTAATTTAACCATCTTATTTCTAAGTCATTTCATTCTACGTTCCACAATACGGGTTGGACCACGGTATGGACTCGGCTCAAACTGCAACTCCACTTCCTTCAATTGGCTAGGCGCTATTATAGTCGTCGGATCTTGCACATATTTTTGCAAATATGACATGTGAAATACGTTATGGACTTATGCCATCTTCTTTGGTAGCTCAACTCAATATGCCAATCTTTCCCTTTCCAGTTGGGAACGGTTTGAAAAATCTGGGTGTTAGCTTTCCCAAAACCTTACTACTCTCTTCATTGGAGAAAATTTGACGAGTACTAAATTTCCCACACCAAACTCCAGACCTTTCCTCCTTTTATCCGCATATGATTTCTATCGATCTTACGAAGCCTTCATCCTTTTCCTTATGAGTTCCATTTCTCAAATGTATCCTTAACTATTTCTAGTCCTAAAATAACCTTGTCCGTAGACTCCCACTAGCAAGAAGGTGACTTACACGTCCTTCTGTAAAAAGTTTCAAATGGTGATATGCCTATTCTATCCCGATAGCTATTATTATATGCAAACTCCACCGAGGATAAATGTTATTACTAAGATCCTTCGTAATCCAGTACACAAGCCCTTAATAGATCCTCCAACACTCTATTTACTCTTTTCGTCTGTACGTTAGTCTATGGGTGGTATGCAGCACTTGATTAAATTCAACTCCGTCCTTAAAGTCTCATGTAGCTCCTTCAAAATTCTCTCGTAATAAGTGGATCTTGGTCACTCACAATAGTAGTTAGTATCTCATGTAGCCTAATCACTTCCCTAATATGCTGATTGCCAAATTCGTTGCCGATTTCGTACTTTCACTGGAATAAAATGAGAACTTTTTGTAGGATGATTTACTATCACCCATATACTTTCGTTTACTTTTCTACTCCAGGGTAATCCATCCACAAAATCCATGGATATGCATTCCCACTTCCATTGTGGCATGTCTAACGGAAGTAATGGCTTACTCGACTTTTTTTGTTCCGCCTTCACCCTATGGCTTATCACGCACTTCGCCACATATTTAGCTACATCTCTCTTCATTCCTGGCCAACTGAATACTTTTTTTACATCCTGATACATCTTATCCTCTACTAAATGAATAGTCATTCTAGAGTGATAACACTCACCCAAGACCTCCTCTATCTATTCCTTAACTTGAAGAACACATAATCTTCTATTTTTCCTTAGATAACCTTTCTGATCTTTGAAGTACCAATCAAAATGGCTCGATCATTCATCCCGTCCTAACTGCTCCATAAAATCAATTGATAACACATCCTACCCTTGACTTGCTCCAACACGATCCATCAATATTGGCTTAATCTCCATTGCTGCTAACTGTCCAGATGCGTACTCTGATCGTGGTTTGAAATCAGAATCAGTTATGAACTCTAAACTTCTCTACTCTATCAACATAGCATATATCTCTCCATGCTTTCGGCTCAAAGCATCCGCAACTACATTTATTTCTCTTAGAGTATAATAAATATCAAAATCATATGATGATAAGAATTTCGTCCACCGTTGTTGCTATAGATTCAAATCCTTTTTTGAAAACAAGTATTCGAGAGATTTATGATCCGTAAAAACTTGAACCTCTCACCCAACAAATAATGCCTTTACGATTTCAATGCGAATACAATAGCAGCTCACTCCAAATTATGCATCAAATAGTTTTTCTCATGGTTCTTCAATTGTTGGCTAAGATATGCTACTAACCTTCCTTTTTGCATAAGAATAGCACCAAGACCAGTATCTCATGCATTAATATATACGGTGAAAGGTTTGGTACCATCTGGAATAACCAAAACTGGAGCAGTTGTCAATAACTCCTTTAATCTAATAAACGCCGCTTCACACTCCGAGCTTCAAGTATAAACTAGATTCTTCTTCTTTATTAAACGGGTCAAAGGTGCTGATATCTTCTCAAAATCCTTAATAAACATTCGATAAAATCCAGCTAAGCCCAAAATGCTATGGACATCTAAAGCGTACTTTGGTGTTTCCAATCTCTAACTATAGCTACTTTTCCTGGATCCATGACCAATCCTTTTATTGATATCACATATCCAAGAAAATGAACTTTAACCCTCCAAAAGTAACATTCAGAAAATTTGGCTTTCAATTGATTCATTCTGAAAACATTCATCACTTCCATCAAATGAACTTCATGCTTTGCCTCACTCCTAGAATAAATAAGAATATCATCCACGAAGATCACAACAAACATGTTCAAATGCTCCCAGAATACACTACTCATCAAATCTACCAAATAAGCTAGAGCATTCATCAACCCAAAAGGCATCACCAGCCACTCAAACAATCCATCAAGAGTACGAAATGCGGTCTTTTAGATACTATCTTCTACCACCCTTAATTGATGAAATCCAGTTGCTATGTCAAGTTGCTAGAAAACCTCTGCCCCGACTAACTGATCGAAGAGGTCGTCAATGTGAGGCAACGGATAACGGTTTTCTTCGTCGGCTTATTTAATTCTCGATGATCGATGCATAATCTGAGGGAATCATTTTCCATAGTAGAAAAAATGAAAGGCGCTTCGCATTCTGAAATACTACTACGAATAAATCCATTCTGCAATAATTCTGATACTAGCTTATCCAGCTCTCACATTTCCTTCGGAGCCATATGCCTAAGAGGTATCGGAATAGGTCTTATGTCTTTCTCGAGATTAATGTTAAATTCAATTTCTCTTCGGGAAGGAAGACCGAAAAATTCTTTAAATATATTTGGACAGTCTTTTACTATAGGTATACTCAATAGCTCTTCCTATGGCATGCTAAGTGAATACATCTAAGCCCCTATAACTGAAACAATAGGTTCATAACATAAAACCAAATCAATCCCATTGGCTTTCCTCAATCGAACCATCCTCCTATCATAATCCAAAACTACCCCATATCAACACATTCAATCCATTCTCAAAATCAATCCATAACCTAAGAGTTTAGTACGTATGATTAACAAGGAACTCCACTCCATGGATGACCAACTTTAGATTATTACACAACATTAAGAGATGGGTCGATCCGCCAATAGAATTCAACGTCATGAATGATTCATGTGCGATGTCATATTTAAGAGTTAAATAGTCGACTAATTTGCTTGATATGAATAAATGGGATGCACCAGTATAAAACAATGTACAAACCGAAAAATTAGACAAGATCAACACACCTTCCACCATAATTTACTTTCCCTTCTCTTGTGCCGATGGTGATGCCTTATTTGAGGTTGGAACAACATCTAAACCATATGCCTTAACAATCTGACCTTCTCCCTTCAAAGCTAGGCAACCTATCTTCATGTGTCCGATCTAGTCAAGATTATACCATTTAATTTCTTCTAAGCTGCCTTACAATCCTTAGCCATGTGTTCCACTTGGTTGTTGTTATAACATTTAACCTTTGAGAGGTTCGACCTATAATTTTTGGCCAAATGTCCCACCTTTTGACATCTTTGACAAATAATCAACTGTTTTTTCTGATAGAGTTAGGGGTATGCCATAAGGGGCAATTATGTAATTTTGTACATAATCTAACTCGTTGGCCGATCTTGTTCGAAATAAGGTGTTTTCTTTCTATTATATACTTGATATAATGTTGTTATATTAATTAATTAATTTAATTAAAAGTATATTTAATAGAAAATCCATAAATTGTATGTTTTGTAATGGTAGTTACAAAGTGTTGTGACCAAGAGCAATTTATCACGATGAAACAAATATATCGTTTTAAATGTTCCTACTCAAGATGCATCGAGACTGGATATCGATGTATCCGTCGAGATTGGAGTACGTAACGTTCTCCAAATGTTAGACATTGTATTGCTCATGACTGCTGGGGGCACCTAGGATTACATACTAATAGTTATTGGATAATTATGGAATGACTCACTTGGTAGTTTTATGTTGGTTAATATAACTAAGGTCAAAAAGAAAATATCGATGTGACTAATTTACACAGTTCTTTCGACTTGAGAATACCGTGAATCTTCAATATGAAAGCTCCACTTTTATTATAGTCAAATCATGGCATAGCATCCATCGGGTGACTATAGTTGGGTCGAGTAGAAGTATTAGAAGTGAAGCACTACTCAAGAGAGGATTCGTCTCCTCAGTTATATGCGGTTAGTAACTCAAGTCAACCCAAATTCAAAATTTTTGGCCATAGTAGTTTGGTTGATAATGATTGTTATTATTGAACCAAAGACTTTGTGTTTGTATTATAGAGTTGAATGTGGACGATGTTGGAATTTTGACATTACCAAATTCAGCAAGTCCAAAGTGATATAATTTTAACGAAGAGAATAGGTGTAAACAATTGTCACAACTGGGTAACGCTTAGTAAGTTAAAATGAGATTTTTCCAAAAATGAGTAAGCGATAAATTTGGTCATAATATCATATCACCTGCTAAGTGAAGTGTGAACGTTGACGTTCAAATAGTTTGACGTTAATCGCTGACCGAAATTTACACCCAAGAGTCACATAATCGAAACGACGAATTCTCTTTAGACCAAACAATTTAATTAATTTATATTTTTATAAATAAATTAAATACACTAATATTTATGAAATGTTAATTATGAATTTTGATTGTGATTTGAGCAATATAATTGTTGCATATATTTATGAAAGTTATGAATATAGTGCTCGATAACAAAATATGTTAAATATGATTATACATATTTAACTTGGATTAAATGAGCTCACAGCCCATGAGATCTGGAGAGGATAGGTGTTGTTTTGGAGAAAGATAGGAGGTGGCCATAACATGCATGATTAGGTTTTGAGATCATTGTTTGCTCTCTTGTCATATCCATATAAAAGCCAATCTCAAAACCCTGATTACATGCTAATTAATTTTGGAGACGCCGCTTTCTTCTTTCTCTTCCATATTTTAATGGCAGCAACTTTCCTCTAAGATCATTTCTCAAATTTTCAAATCCAATTAAAAATTAAAAATGCTAATTTGTAGTAGAAGGTCTCCAATCCTCGATTAGCAATCTGACGGATTATGATTTGTTCTTAGAAGAGAAATCATCGTTCAACATGGGCTCAAAGGCTTCATTAGGAGGTGCATCTTTATTTTTTATCGTTTTTTTATTTAAGGTTTATCATATAAAAGTTGATTTACATCCAAATCCTCTGTTTATATTTAGATTTGTTTATTGTTTAGATTATGTGACATTTTTGGGAGGACATGTGTTTGTTACAACTTGATTGGTTATGTGCTTATTATAATATATTTGTTATTGATTTATTGTTGAATTAATTTTCTGAAAAAGGTTTTAATTTTGATTTATATAATATATATAGTAAATGTGTATAGATTTGCAAATTACGAATATGTATTATTATATATGTATTTAATATTAAAATTTTCTAATGATGAGCTGTACCTATTGTGAATCATAAAATATAAAAATATTTTATTAAATATGTATATAAATATTTTATTTTTATTTAATGATTTTGTGAATTTTTTATTATGAATAAAGTAATTAATGGTCCAAACTTTCTGTTTTATATATTTTTTATATTATGCACCATGTAATAAGATTACAGTAAAAAATTTAGATTTTCTAAACTTAACTAGTTTTTTTAAATTAATTTACTTTCGTCCTGCAATTAATTATTTAATTAAAAATATAATTCAAATTGAGAAAATTCTTGAAATTTTTCTTAAGGCTTAAATATGTTTTTGGAACCTTCATAAAAAGTGTCAGAATTTTATAACTTAGTTTATTAATTTTTGCATTAATTTATTTTCAAAATGAAATTAATCATTTAACTAAAAATATAATTTTAGTTGAGAAAATTACATAAATTTTTTCTAAGCCCAAAATATGTCTCAGATACCTTTAATTTTTTTTTGAATTTTTAACTTGATTTCCTATTTTTAAGAATCAATTATTTAATAATAATAAATATTATTTTAATTGTAATAAATTCCATAAACTAATCTTAATCCCAAAATGTATTTCATATTTTCAAAATTTTGAAAACTTGTATTATTATCAAATAATTATTTTACATTATTTTTTATGGTAGAAACGGTTTTATTCAATAAATTACACACACACACACATATAAATACATACATACATATAATAGTATTTTGTTTTGACATATTGCACAAGCATATATTTGGACAAATTATTGTGCATATAAAATGAGCTGACATGTTACCTGCAATGTAAATCCCGACATCTATATACGGGCACATTATACCCTTCACGGATTATGATGTTATACATGCATACACATGTATGTATATATATATATATATATATATATATGTATGTATATGATACATACATGTGTGTATATTTGTATACATAAATAAAATTGAATTAAATAAATCTCAAACTACAAATTGTACAATTAGAATACATATGGACATAGTAATAAATATTGCCATGAATAAATTTTTAATAATGACATTTAATGAATGAATCAATTCAAATTAAAAAGAGAAAATGAAAGGTTTCTCTCTCCATTTAATACAATTAATTCTCTCAATTAATTCTTGTTTTAGGGAAAGAAATGAAAGGTTTTATTCCCTATGCGTTAACACTTATAAATAAATGTTAGGTGTATTTGATACACTATACATTTGAAATTATATCCATTTAAACTTCCCTTTAAACTATTTTAAATAGAATACAAGATTTTAGTTAAACCAAATTTATAAAAGTTCTAAATGAAATTTAGACTTCGTAGGCCCATTAAAGATCCAAAATTGTAAAATATTTTGAAATTCATTAATTTCTTTCACTACGGGCTGGCCTAGTTCTTTAAATGGTATCGGAGCCTAATACCCTATGCGGTCTAAATTAGTCATGTTATGGCTAATTAATTAAACTTCCCCACTAAGTATAATGTCTAAAAAGGCAATGTCTAGCTTTGGAATTGGGTGATCAAGTACCTTTTCCTACTTGGTTGTCGGCCTGGCCTGAAAGGTGAGTGAGTCCAAAGGTTGCCCCTAGTAGGAAAGACCCAATTTGAATTGGGCCTTGGGCTAGTTTTCAAAATTATTTTGAAAATTAACATAAAAACATGTTTATTATAAAATTCATAATACAACATAAGTTTTCAAAATGTTTGAAAGGATAATAATATTTTCAAAAATGTGTGAAAATACTTATATACTAATTTCAAATTTTAAAATTTATTAATAAAACGAATTAATTACATATGTTAATTATTTAATACATATATGCATACATTATATATGTTAATATATGTTATGTTGTTTTAAAATATTTAGGATAATATATGTTTATATGTATGTATGTAAGATAAATTTTGAGATTAATAAAATTTAATCAAAATTGTTTAATTGAATAAATTAATTAAAGGTTAATTAATTTAAAAAAATACACATATATAAGTTATATATGTGTAGTTATACTATAAAGCTTATAGTGTGCACTATAAAGAGATATGTGTAAGATAAATGTTGTATTGGAATTATAATATAAAATTAATTAAAGAGTTAATTAATTAAATTAACTGAAGATTTAATTATTTAAAATTTAATTAAATAAGATTTAATTAATATAATATTATATATGAGACTATTATATAAGTCAATTAAGTTATAAAAGTTATATAATAATTCAACTTATGTAATATGAATATATAACAAATGATGGAATTTTAAAGAAACCTTAAATAGACTTAAGGAGTAAATACATATGTAAATGTATGTGCACTATGATTTTTGATGTGTCCGAGACTTGAATCATGTGAGTATTTCATAACAAATCCATTATCTCGTAAGTCGATATCGCTCGATATAATATATTGAAGATTATGAATCTTTAATATAAAGTTGTCCTCTGTCATTTATATATTAATAGATTACTTGCATACTCTTTAGTTTTTGAGCTTTCCACAAGCTAGGGATGTTATGTAGTTCTACTAATATATTGAATAGATGAGGTAAGATAATTGCACGTATTTGTTGAACTTTCCTCAAGATATGTACATTATACTTAAACCATCATGAAATGATAGGTCCGAGTGAATAGTATTGAATCATGAGTTTTGATTCATGACAAAAATCTTAAACAATCAGTGATGAGACTACATGATCAAGCGACAAAAAGAGAATGAGATATGCAAGCTATTCAACTTCAAAGGAGATGAAACTACAAATCTAAGTACAGTATGATTATTTAGTATTAGATATGCTTTATAATTTTTAAAATATATCCTCAAGTAGTTTGCACATACTCAAAGTTGTTTTAAAGTTCAAATTTTTTAAACTATGTGCAAACTGTGCACTGACGACTAGGTCAGTCGACTGACTGAAAGGTACCAGTCGACTGAACCTATTCAGTGCATAGATATGCATTGTTTTACACTGTTTTTGTATATTCAGTTGACTAGTCGATTTTCCTCAGTCGATTGACCAGCTCTAACGGCTATTTTTCTTGAAGAGACACTTCTACTTGCGAAGAGTTTCAATCCAAATTGAAGAGATATGGCTGCACTTTTTGATTGAAACTTTTTGTGAATAGTTGTAACTATTTGTTCACTATATAAACATGTTAGAATCTCTTCTCAAATAACTGAATTTTATTTTGATTTCTTTCTATACTCTCTACTATCTATATTTACAATCTAAAAGCAATCACAATCTATATATTGCTTGAATTTCAGAACTAATTAATATATTTTTCTATTCTAAGCAATATCTTCCTTTCATATTTTCACACACATAAAATATACTTGAGGATTTGATTATAGGAAGGGTGTATTATCAAAATACATATCCGTGTTATTCAGAACACAAAAGTCAACTATTTTCTTGTACCAGTAAAAGTCATGTTCGGTTGTTCAGGCAGTAAGTGTCCTCTTCGACTGTTTGAGGCAGAAAAATCATGTTCGGCTGCTTAGGTGTTGTATACCTATTCCTCCGGTTAAGAGAGGGGATATTGGTTTTAAATCCAGAGTGTAGTCTGGGACTGGACGTAGAACAGGAAGTTCGAACCAGTATAAAAAGTCCTGGTTTGCTTATTTCATTTACTTTATTACTATTATCTATTATCTAGTTTATACTTCTGCATTTATATAATATTCCATATTACATGATCCTAAGTGTTAACTAGCCACACAGCTTACACACCTTCATTTGGTATCAGAGCAGGACATCCTATAACCGTAACACGGTTATTTGATATATTTAGTAATATGGAAACTAACATCAACTCTAGCATTAACACTAACACTAGTTTCACTGAAGGATGGTCAACTGCACGACCACCACTATTTAATGGTCTTAACTATAATTACCGGTCTACTAGAATGAGAATATATATGCAAACTAATGGTTTTGAAACCAGGAATATTACCCAAAAAGAATATACTATGCCGATAGAAGATTTTTCAACTTGGACTATTGCACAAAAAACTGATGCTACTTCAAATGCTAAAGCTACGAACATGTTATTCTGTGCATTAGATAAAAATGAGTTTAATGGGGTTAGTATATGTACAATTGCTTATGATATATGGAGAACTCAAAAAGGAACTAACAAAGTCAAACAAAGCAAAATCTCTATGTTGAAAAATTAGTTCCAGAATTTCAAAATGAAACCAAACGAAACTATAAACGACATGTAGTCTAGATTTCAAGATATATATCATTCACTATTGGCACTAGATCAAAAAAATTCTGATTTTGATATTGTTACAGAAATCCTCAATTCTTTAACGGACAATTGGGAACGAAAAGTCTTAGCAATTGAAGAAGCTAATGATTTATCAACTATGACACCAGAAGAATTGATAGGAAATCTAATGTCATATGAAGTCAATTTGCAGGCAAAGAAAGTACAGGCACAATACAAGAAGAATCTAGCATTTCAAGCAAAAAAAGATGATTCAAACTCAGATGAAGAGGATATGGAACTTATTGCTAAAAATATCAAAAAAAATCGAAATTCAAAAGGAATAACAAGTTCAGGAGTTACAAAATTAACTTCAACAACAACAATAATAGCAGTAAACCATCATCCTCTGCCATGGAATGTTATGAATGTCATAAATTGGGTCATATGAAGAAAGATTGTCCAGAAAAAAGGAAAAATAAATTAAAGAAGGAAAAATTCAAGAAGAAATCATTTTCAGTAACGTGGGATGATTCAGATTCTTCATCATCATCAGATAGTGACAGTCACACAGAGCAAGCAAATGTATGCTTCGTGGCTACAAGCGGTGATGTAAGTGAATTAAGTTTTGAAGATCCAACTGAAATTAATTCAGAACTAGTAGACTCAGTAAAACAAATTAAAAAGAAAAATAAAGAGTTACAAGAAAAACTAAATAGATCTGAATTAGAAGTTAATATGCTAAGAGATGAAAAGAAAATTCTAGAAGAAGAACTTGAAATGACTCAAGAATCTAATTCTAATTTAACTTCTCAACTTTCTATGATAACTCGGGAATTAGAGATTAAGAAAAATAAAAATAATGATTTATTAGTAGAGATTAATGATTTAAAATCTAACATTAAAGTATTAGAGTTAGAAAATTCTAGTCTCAAAATCAAGTTAGAAGATATTAATAAAAATATTTCTAACTTCAATAAAGGACGAGAGAATATTTCTATAATAATACAAAATTCTCAGTCTACTTCAAATAAAATGGGACTGGGATATAAGAAAATTGAAAATCCAAAGAAATCTGGAAAGTTTAAAAATAAGATTAAAAAAAATTAAGAAAGATATTAAGAAGACAGTTTCTAAAGATATTAAAACTATTAAGATATGGATTCCTAAAACTATAACAATTTAATTAGGAATAGACATATCAAAACATTTATGGAAACTGTTCATAAAAATAAGGATTATATTTATAAAGGGAATTCTGAACCCTTTTGGGTTTGGTTTCCTAAGACCTAACTCTTAGGACCCTAAAAGAAAAGTGGGTTCCAACTTAATCTTTATTTTTTGCAGGTACCACTTAAAAAGAGAGGAAAATGGATTTTAGACAGCAGTTGCTCAAAACACATGACTGGTAATAAGGAAATGTTAACTAACATTGTCTATTCAAATGGAGGATCGGTCACTTTTGGAGACAATTCAAAAGGTTATATCATCTGCAAGGTGATGTAAGAAATAACGGTATCTCTAACTTACCTTACCTCTCATTTCTGATGTTTTATTAGTTAAAAACTTAAAACATAATTTATTGAGCATAAGTCAATTATATGATAAAGGTTTTAATATATCTTTTTGAGAAAATAAATGCAATATTTCAGATAAAAAACAAAATTTAATTTTTAAAGGTATAAGAGATAGAAATATTTATATTTTAAATATGAATGTAAATCATAACACAAACATGTGTTTAGTAACCACAGAAAATGATTCTTGACTATGGAACAAAAGATTTTGTCACATAAATATTAGTACTATTAATAAAATAGCTAAAAATAAACTTGTTAAAGGATTACCTGATATGACATTCAAAAATTGATAATATTTATGGTGCATGTCAGTGAGGGAAATTAACAAAGTCTTCTTTAAATCTAAGAAAATCATATCTACAAAACAACCAATTGAACTACTACATATGAACCTCTTTGGATCTACTCAAGTAAATAGATATGTGTTTGTTACTGTAGATGATTTTTCAAGATATATATGGACTATTTTCATGAAACATAAAAGTGATACTTTTTAAAAATTTAAAATTTTTGTTCAAAGAATTCAAAATATAAAGAGTTTTAAAGTTAAAAATATTAGAACTGATCATGGAGGTTGTAGAAAAGAAAAATAGAACATTACAAGAATATGCAAGAACTTTATTAAATGAAAGCACTCTTCCAAAACATTTCTAGGCAGAAGCCGTTGCAACTGCTTGTTATATTTTGAATCGTGTTTCTATTCGACCATTAACAAAACACGCCCCATATGAACTTTTAAATGGTAGAAAACCTAATATGTCTTATTTCAAAGTATTTGGTTCAAAATGTTTTATACTTAAACACTAAAGATCTGCTTAGTGATTTCGATCCAAAATCCAATGAAGGAATATTCATAGGATATTCGAAAAGAACCAAAGCTTATTGAGTTTTTAATAAACAAACTAAAGTAATTGAAGAAACTCTCCATGTTTCATTCGATGAATAATTCAAAATTTCTTCTAATATTACAAACTTGGAAAATAATTCTAATAAAATCATAACAAATATTTCAGAAGATGATGATATTATTTTTCAAGATAATAACATTGTTTATAGTACTAGAGAAGATGAAAACATTGTTCATAATGAAAATATTGTAAGATCTCCTCCAAGAATTCTTAGAGATCACCCTGTTCAAAATATAATTGGAGAAGTAAATTCAAATGTAAGAGCAAGATATCAATTAAATCAAATGGGCAATGTAGCTTTTCTCTCTAATATAGAACCTAAAATATTGAGGAAGCCTCCACTGGTGACTATTGGATCATAGCTACGAAGTTTGGGAATTAGTTCCTAGACCAAGTGATCAATCGGTCATGGGTACAAAATGGGTTTTCAAAAACAAAGCTGATGAACTAGGTAATATAAATAGAAATAAAGCTAGATTAGTAGCATAATGATATAATCAAGAGGAATAGACTATAAAGAAACGTTTACTCCTGTCGCAAGATTAGAAGCTATATGTATTCTACTAGCCTTTGCATGTTTTCATAACTTTTAATTATATAAAATGGATGTTAAAGGTGCTTTTTTAAATGGATATATAAAAGAAAATGTTTATGTCAAACAACCTCGTCTTTTCGCTCATGAAAAATTTCAGACCATGTTTATAAACTTAAGAAAACCTTATACGATTTGAAACAGGCACCTCGTGCTTGGTACGACCGACTTAAGAGCTATCTAATAGACTTTGATTTTGAAACTGGGAAGGTTGATCAAACTTTACTTATTAAGAAAACTAATCAAGATATTTTAATTATATAAATATATGTTGATGATATTATATTCGGATCAACTAATGAAAAATTAGGTCAGGAATTTTCGACTATCATGACAAATGAATTTGAAATGTCACATAAGGGAGAACTATCATATTTTCTTGGATTACAATACAAAATGGTGTCTTTATTAATCGAGAAAAATATTGTAATAATCTAATTTCACGATTTAGTAAGGAAAACACTTCTGCCAAACCAACTCCTATGAGTACAACTATACATCTCGACGGAGATGACGATGGTAAGAGTGTCGACCAGAAGCTATATCATAGTATTATTAGATCATTACTTTACTTAACTGCTAGTCAACCTGATATAATGATGACTGTTTGTTTATGTGCTCGATTTCAAGAAAATCCAAAAAAATACATATGCGAGCAGTAAAACGTATAACTCGTTATCTTAGCAAGACCAAGGATTTCGGACTATTTTATCTGAAAGAATGTCCTTTCGAACTAGTATCATATAACGATGCTGATTTTGGAGGAAATCGAACAGATAGAACAAGTACAAGTGGAACTTGTCATTTCATTGGATGATCCTTAGTATCTTAGTTTAGCAAGAAACAAAACTGCGTTTCATTATCAATGTGTGAAGCAGAATATATGTCTGCAGCTTTAGCATGTGCTCAAGTCATTTACATGCAACAAACACTACAAGATTTTGATATAAATTTAAATAAACCTACAATATTTTGTGAAAATACAAGTGCAATTAATTTACCTAAAAATCCTGTCAATCACCCACGAGCTAAACATATTGACATTCGTCATCATTTTCTTCGTGATAATTTTGAAAAGGACATAGTAAATTTAGAATTTGTAAATTCTGAAAATCAGTTAGATGATATTTTTACTAAACCACTCAATGAAAGTATTTTTGCAAAACTAAGAAGAGAACAAGGTATAATTTCTTTTAAAGAATTATAATATTTGAAATTTTATAAAATATAAAATGAAAATAAAATTTTTGCTAGCACTTGAACTCAGCACCTCTAGATTGGAAGTCCTATGTCTTTACCATTTCTCTATTTGTTATTTCACAACTATTTCTCTAATATATTTATTCTAATATTATTTTCAGTTGTTTAAAGTTTAATTAACCATGAAAAATTATGTTTGTTCTACTCCTTTCATTATTTACTGGTTATCACTTGTTTAACCAATCATTTACTCTATTTTTGTACTTCCTATTTTTTTTATAAATTTGAGGTTTCATTGTTTATTTTCTCTCCACCTTGATTGTTTAACTCAAATATTGGTTATTCCTTGAAACATTATCTTCCCAAAACAACTCCTAGAATGACTATGCTTACTCTTCTGTTGATTTTTCCACACCATCCTCTGATTCTTCTAGCTTACCTACACCTACTCGATGTTATGAGCCTGCTAAACCATCCAACTATCATACTGGTTTTACTCCAGATAAGAAGAAGGCACGTCGTTTCTTATTCTTTGGTTCTCCGTTAAAAAACAAAAGATTGATGATATACATCATTATCAACGGGAATCAATAGCAATACAAAGAGAAATGTATTATGAATAAAAGCTTAATTCAAAACGACTTAGCTTTCTAGAGGAACATGACTGGAAATTCTACGGGACATCTACATCCGATGTTCGTCAACCCACAACGTCTTCCTATCGGAACCCAAGGAATCAATCATCACAACCACCTCCTGTGTCTCCAAACTCAAGGGAGCGTGGAAATCACTGGTCTGTATTGAAATCATGCAAAGAGAAGACTAAAGTTGAACCGGAAGAATGCAAGACTCCACTTCATCCACTTCTTTATCTAAATATGTTTTTTAATATATTTTTCGTATTTCAATCCAATTTGTATGCATTCATTGATTAATATATTACATATATATATATATATGTTCTAATTTTTTTTTACAAGCAAAATAATGATAATACTGAAAAAGAGCATTCAATCGAATGATGAATTTTGGCCAGTCAATTGAATCTAAAAACATAAAGTTTCGGGAAAATTGATCTGTCGACTGACCAAAGTCGATCAGTCCACTAACCTGACTATCTGGGACTATTAATTCTTGTTTCACCCACTTTTTACCCATATAATCTATCTTCTTCACTTTTACTCCTCACTTTTACTTTCTACCATTAAAAATTCAAAAACCTAGCCCTCTAAATTCTTAAAATCCATTACTTAGTTACTCATTCAAATGGCTCCAAGACAACCAAAACACTCTAGAAAAGCTTCATCCTCTGCCTCTGAACCTATAGACACCCAAATAGCTCAATGGCTTTATGATGCCACTGCTATTCAAAGATGGAACAAGATGAAGGAAGCTTGCTTTCTAGAAGGATCATTTGTTGTATTTCCTGACTTCGCAGCATATAAAATTCAAGATCTTGCTAGAAGAATTCGTCTAGAATCTCTCCTCGACTACAACCGAAACAATCTCAAGATAAATCATACAATGGTAAAACTCTTTTATGCAAACTTGAATTTGGTCATCAAAATCCAAGAAATAGTAACAACTATGTATGGAGTTTAGTTTGTGGTCAATAAGTCTTCTTGTCATTAGATAGAATTGGGCACATCCTTCAAACACCAACAAATTGTATTCTACTAGAAGATTTGAATGTTGTCTTAGGCGAATGAGATGAATTAAGTCATAGATTTTTGGAGGACGACATGATAGAATTAAAATCTACCACCTTACGTCCTACAGCCCGAATTATGTACCGAACCTTAATGCGCACAATTATTCCTCATACCGGGTCTTATGAGCTTGTCTACCAAGAGAATTATAGAGCTTTATATGAAATTTGGGGTGATGTTCAAATTAATTGGCCTAAGCTTATACTTGATGAATTCCTAGCCTTCAACCAAGGACGGATGAACATCATTTACTATGGCGAGTATATTATGCGGCTCCTAATGAATCTACAAATTCCAGTTTCAATATCCGACACCTCCACAGTTAAAACATTAAATAGCCGCACAATTAGTTTGATGAAATTACCTCCAAGGCCGCTCACTATAATGTCATTCTAAGATTGGCAATCAAGGCCTCGCCAACAAACCGCTACTCCACAACAACGAAGAGATGAAATACACACCACCGCTCCACACCAAAGCACCAGAGAGTTCTTTGATCTTATCGCACGTAATCAAGTAATTTTGGATTCCTGCATTAAGAATCTCAACAAAAAGATTGACACGAAGTTTGACAACGTCAGAAGCTTTTTCGAGATTATATGGGATGCAATTTCTTGTTCCTCCTCGACCACTACAGACCCTTCATATTATGATCTGGGAAAACGTCCGGCACCTCATTTTACATGGTCTACATCCGAAGAACATACAAGTTCTGACACTAGTGGAAATGGTGGTGGCAGACAATATGTAGAAAGCTCTTCACGAGGAAAAGAACCAACATAAGAAGAAGAGGAAGAAGAAATAAATTCAGATTCTGATGAGTATTGATGGTATTTCATGATGGTGGTAGTAAGTTACTCTCTTTTAGTTAAAAACATTCTAGTATCGTTTAATTTTTTTGATGTTGACGAGCTTGTATAAATAGCCCAGTAGTATTTGAACAAGTATGTTTCTTTGTGATTGGTATTTAATATGACGTTCGTTAACAATGCTTGTTTATTTTCTTTTCGTCGATGACAAAGGGGGAGAAATTTGTATGGCTAACCAATTTTTGCAGGATTAGATATGTCACCACATATTCGAGGGGAGAAATATATAACTTCTGGTATATAATTCTTAATATATAGCATCATCAAAAACAGGTTTTCATCAATCAAAAAAAGGGAGAATGTTGAATCATGTGTTTTGATTCATGACAAAAAGCTTAAACGATTAGTGATGAGACTATACGATCAAGCGACAAAAAGAGGATGAGATATGCAAACCATTAAATTTCAAAGGAGATGAGAACACAAATCTTAGTATAGTATGATTATTTAGTCTTAGATATGCTTTATGATTGTTAAATTTATCCTCAAGTAGTTTGCACATAATCAAAGTTGTTTCAAAGTTCAAAAATTTTAAAATATCTGCAAACTGTGCACTGACGACCAGGTCAGTCGACTGATCGAAAACTACCAGTCGACCGAACATGTTCAGTGTACAGATATGCACTGTTTTACACTATTTTTGAATATTCAGTTGACTGGTCGATTTTTCTCAGTCGACTGACTGGCTTTAACGACTATTTTTCCTGAAGAGACACTTCTAATTGCGAAGAGTTTCAATCCAAATTGAAGAGATATGGCTACACTTCTGATTGAAATTTTTGTGAATAGTTGTAACTATTTGTTCACTATATAAACATGTTAGAATCTCTTCTCAAATAACTGAATTTTATTTTGATTTCTTGCTATACTCTCTACTATCTATCTCTACAATCTAAAAGCAATCACAATCTATATATTGCTTGAATCTCAGAACTAATTAATATATTCTTCGATTCTAAGCAATATCTTCCTTTCACATCTTCACACACACAATTTATACTTGAGGATTTGATTATAGGAAGGGTGTACTATGAAAAGACATATTTGTGTTATTCAAAACCTAAGAGTCAGCTATTTTCTTGTATTAGTAAAAGTCTTGTTCGGTTGTTCAAGTGGTAAGAGTCCTCAACGGCTGTTTGAGGCAGAAAAATCCTGTTCGGCTGCTCAGGTGTTGTATACCTATTCCTTCGGGTTAAGAGAGGGGATATTGGTTTAAAATCTAGAGTGTAGTCTGGGACTGAATGTAGAACGGGAAGTTTGAACCAGTATAAAAAGTCCTGGTTTGCTTATTTCATTTACTTTATTACTATTGTCTATCATCTAGTTTATACTTCCACACAAATATAATATTCCATATTACATGATCCTAAGTGTTAACTAGCCACATAGCTTACACACCTTCAAATAGTTCCACTTTTTCTATTGAGCTTTCCTCAAGGTAAAGGAGGGATTAGGACAAGGTACCAAAGGTTAGGAGTTGTATATGATACAACCAATAAAGAGTTATTACGACCCACCATTTTGGACGGTATAAATCGATAGTAAACCACACATGTCTAACTCAAACTATTCAAAAGGGAGGATTTTCAATGGGGTAAATAAGAAAGTAAGAGAAAAGAAGGAAGAACAAAACATAGAATCTCGCAGCGAAATGACAAAATATAATAATCAAACAAACAGTTCATGAAGTTGTTTTATAATATACATTTGATTACACAATTTTTACAACAAAATAAGAGTACAATCAACAACATACCAAACTAATGCAGTGGAATAATATCAATAATATAATATACCAAACTTCATCTTCGTCCTTCAGAAATAAATTCTTCAAACATTGAAATGCTCAGGGTGACTCGAGCGCAATGAAAAGACAAAACACTCGAGTCAAAACTAAAAATTCTTATGTAAGTTACATCAAAAACAAATAAATATGAGCGTAATAGCTTCAGATATATTTACGAGATTTTACATCTCCTATCCAGTGCATAACGTGCGTGCAATAACTTAAGAGATGTTACAAGATTTTCCATCTCCTAAGGATTCGTTAAACTATCTATATGTACTAAAATACACTATATATGTAGTGTTTAATCAGTAAAGTAAATATTTTTCTTAGCATTAAGGCTTTACATTGATCCCCCATAACACATTTTTTATTAGGTAGTCTATATAGTCCTATAACACAAACAGTAACATCAGTAGCCAGTGAGTCCCCTATAGGTACCATACTAAAACAAAATCGTAGTGGTCATGAATAAGGATAAAGAGTACGACAAGACACATGAGGCAATGCCGAAGGTAGGATACTACCAGTTAGGGTCGCAGGGCTGGTGGTAACGCATCTTAGCCACAACCACCCAACACGTCCAACACCCCCAAAATCAAATCAAATTAAGGTGCACCGATCAAGCCAACATCAATATAGTAATATGAAGAGGTGTGTCTGCTAGGGATTCCAACCACTTCATTCTGGATCATCCACTATGTACGCAGTTGTTAGAGTGGTTACAATATTGACAGAGTATGCCAATAAGAGGCCCCAGTCTCTTTAACAACCAAATGTCATTTTTCATACCGATTGCTTCTTTTGCATTTCAAAACCAATTCGTATTTGATATCAAAATATCATATTCGCTTCAAAATATCATAATCATCATATTTAGTCAAAATATGTCATTCACTTGAAAATATCATTTTAAATTCCAACTTAGGTTATAACCTCATTTAACCACATTCGCGCTTAAATCAACAATTTAAATATAAGCATTCCAACTTTGCACGGTTTGAAATTCAGAAAATAGTTTGAATAGTTATTATAGTTTAAAATAGTTTAAATAGTTTGATATAAAATGGTTCGAGTATTGTAAATGGTTTATATAGTTAAATAGTTGGAAAAAGCTAAATAATTTGAATATTAAAAAGATGGATTTTAAACTGTTTATATTAAAATAATTTGTTTTGAAAATAATATCAAATTAAACTGTTTCTTTCCATTTCAAAAAATCTGGACCTGTGTCCAAATTTCAAAACAACAAAACTCATTTTCCAATCTTTCAATTCAATTGACTCAATTTCATTTTAGTTTCAATCAACTTGATTTCAATTTCAATTCGAAATAACTTCAATTTCCGAAAACCTTCATTTTTAACTTCAAATTCAATTCCAATTTCAATTTACTGATTTAAATCACTTAAATCAAATTAACCTCATTGTGCAATTTTTTTAAAAAAATCTTTAAAATAATAAATTTTCAAAATTAAATTAATATATCTATTATAACTCCACATTTCCAACTCGATTCTTTAAAACAATTTCTTTTAATCCATTTCAATTTCAATATTTCAAAGCTTGAATTAAAAATTGATTTGATTCATATAAATTCAAAATTCATTACCTTTTAAAACAATTTCATTTAACAAAAATTTAAATTCAATATTTTAAAACCGTTTAATTTAACCAATCCGGTGTCCGTATATAATTTTCTATCCTATGGCCAAGTGATCAGTTAGTTCAAATTTTAATTATAGGGATGGATATATATCATTTCGATCCAAATCAAGGTGTCATAGGTATATATCGTTTCAAACTATTTCTTAATTTACTCGAAATGATTTAAATGATAATTTATAGGATGTCAAATAATAAACAAGATAATAACAGGGAAATATAAAAATAAATAAACATCCAATCATTCAAAATGTCAAGAAATAAACATCTATCGAAATCAACATCCAAATCAACAATTAACTGGTTATCAACATCAGGTATTTAACTAGCAATTCAAATTTAATATTAATTTATATGGCAATTTAATTCAATAAAATTCAATTTGATTAAAATATCAATTTAAACTAGCAACCAATAACGTTCTAATCACTTCATAAATTTAATTCAAACATAAGAATATTTAGTACTGCGTGAGTGGGTTAAATCACTCATCTTTGATTTATAGTCGATTTAAAATCCAAGTAAAGCCTAAAATTTGGACAGTCTCAGAATGTAGCCAAACCAGTTTCAGATTGTCTGAAATTTCGATATGATCCTAACAGAAGAAACTGCGTCCAACTCCGAGCTCGTATGAAAAAGTTATCGATATTAAAAGGTTGAAATTTAAATTTTACATTAATATACTAGGGCATAAAAGCAAATACATTACCATCTAAACCCATATCTATTTCCCACCTTCATGATTGCGTATACCCATCAACCGCCACCTTATCCTTGAAATCGCCGCCGCCATATGCATCATCGACCAGATCGAGCCACACCACCGCCACCACCTTGGCTAGGTGCCCCCACCTAGCCTCGCGCGACCACAGGCACGCCGTCACCGCGATCGATTTCTAGCAAAACGTCATCAAATTTTGGTGAATTTTTTCGACTACGACGAGAACGAAACCTAAGATTGAAGCCTCTCGATGTCCTCTACAAGACGCAACCCCCGATAGTCAAATGGTCGGCGATCTACCGTTGAAACCAAAACCCTAATATGGACGGTTGAAACTTCTTCAATGATTTCTGGTCACAACACACCCCAAATCGAAAAAGAAATCCCAGATCTAGATTACATTCGTTGAGAGCTTTTTAGTAGTATATAATTCGATAGGTTTTGCGGAGTTTGAATTTTTAAGTTTGACTTTGAATTGAAATTAAGGTTTTGAAATGTCTGCCACTGAGAAGGAACAGACAATTAAATAGATAGATAAAAATTGTACATACGGAAAATCAAAATAAGAAGCTGCTAGGTTTCAGAAAATATCTATTTATATGGATAGAGATGGATAGGAAAGAATGGACAGATAGAATTGGGTCAAAACGATACAACGACCTGAAAAGCCCATTTCATTTCCGAAACAAAAATAGGTCATTCAATATATCGAAATATACGTTTTCGATATTTGTAAACTCAATGGAACTAGTTTCAAACCCTAATTACATTGTATATAGAAGTTAGCTTTCAAAATTAAATTATATTCATTTAAATTCTTTTAATTGATTTCTACGCGTTACGAGCTCGTACGATCAAATGATAAGCTGGATCGCTACGAAACTTGAAATCTTACAATAATTCATTACTACGGATCCGATGAAACTGGTTTCATCAAAATCCGAGCCAGTGCCTAAAAACCCAATTTTAAACGTAAATTTAATTATTATTATTTTAAAATCAATTTAACTACTTTTAAATTCTAAATTAAAAGTTAACAATTTTCATCATTTTTGATTACATAGAAATTAATAATCTTTTACAATATAGTTCCATGTTAAATCCAATATTTAAATATTGCACTAACTTCAAGTTCAATTACAACTGTAATAAACCCCAGTTAATTATATTTTAATTTCAATCAAATTCTTTTATTTCAATTTACATTCTTATTATTAAATCAACTATTACCTTATGAATATAATAAACAGTATATTACATTTTATTGCGTTCATATTCTACAGTTATCATCTTAACTCATATTAAATGCAATATTTAATTACAATTACATTCACTAACTAATTTCCGAACTAATTTTAAACGATTAAATAATTAGGTAATAATTATAAAAATTGTCATATATTAGTAATCCAAACACATTCCTAAATTTATTGTTTATAAACAGAAGCTAATAAATTTACGTACTAATTAATTGGTTTCACATTTTATACTAAAACTAAGTAAATAAAATAATATACAATTCCACCATTAATACAACATTGAATTTATTCCTTATTTACAATTATAACCAAATTGACTTTACAATAATTTCAGTTAATTGAAATGACATTAGGATAGTTGTTAATAACATTCAAACACTAATATTAAATTATATTGTAATCAAATTTTCCCTCTTTATAAGTCATAAATTTTGATTTCTTATAGTATTAAATTCCAAAATCTTATTAAATTTACTATTTTCAATTATAAAAAATACGGGTCGTTACAATCTCCTCCAGTCAATACTTTTCATCCCTGAAAAGGAACAAGAAAGAATCAAGAGGTTTGATATATTTTTATTCAAATATTCAATTTATAAACAATTTAACTTACCTATTTAAGTTTGAGTATAACTTTGAAAATAACCACATTTCCACTAAAAATTTCTAAGTCCTAAATTTATATTAAAAAAAATCAGCAGAGTCTCCTTTGCACGGTTAGATTCGAAAAAATAATAATATTAATAATTACAACATATATATCCTATTTCTAAAATAAAACATCCCAAACTATTGGGAAAACAACAAAATACCGTTATGAATCGTAATATGAAAATGTACCTATTTGTTGGGCAAACAAACTTTATTTATGAAACCAAATGCAACTGCTATTACTTCCATAAACTTGTATTTACTTACATAATCCAAAGAGTTAAAATTACATAAAGAGGGTAATATATTATTTTTTTCAACAAATAGCACAAACAACACAACATATGTATTAACCAAAGGCAAACAAAAGCAGTACAACTATTATATGCAACAAAAGAACCAATCATACATCCATAGCAGCCAAAAAATGATGGTTTGTTCAGGTTTAGAAACTTTTCATCATACAAGGATGATAAATAAACTAGCAAATGTACCTTATGATCAACAGCCTTAGATAATTACTTAATGGATTATTTATATAACCTCAAACAATTAGAAGCATCCTTTCCCAAACATCCCATAAGCAAAACAATCAAGAAGTTTAAATATCATTTAAGTTTATTCTATTGGTTTCTTTTACATCATTTACTTTTCATTTATTTTCATACATTCATACGATGCCATTTTTCATTCATTTACTTACATAAAAAATTTCCATTCAATATTTGAAATCATCAATGGATCCATTATTTAAGTATTACATACATTCCATTGCAGTTTAATTCATATTTATTATTTACTTATATAATTTGATTTCCATTAACTTCAATATTCATTTGTGAATCGATTCATACTTAAGTTTTGTGACGGCCTGCACTTCGGGAAGTTTAAATCGACAATAATCCACACATGTCCGACTTAAACAATCTGAAACGTAGATTATCAATGGGGTTAGATAAGAAAATTAAGAAGAGAAGTAGAAAAACAAACACAGAATCTCTCAACGGTGACAATAAAATATAATGATCAAATAACCAATTCATAAAGCCGTATAATATACATTTGATTATAATCTATACACATTTTTCAGAGTTATACATATACAGCATGGATGAATAATCAATACAGTAGAATAGCATGATTCAGGAGATGATAATAATAGTAATATACAAATCTTTATCTTCATCCTCTAGAGAATAATCTTCAATACACTTAAAAGAACTCAGGGTTGACCCGAGCCTAATGAAAAACAAAACACTCGAGTCAGGACTAAAATACTCTTATGTAAGTCAAATCAATATCAAAAAATATGAGCACAATAACTTAAGAGATGTTACGATCTCCTAAGGATCCGTTAAACTATTTATACATAATAGTGTACGCTGTAATAGATAATGTCTATCACCAAAATAAATATCAAAATAGCGTTAAGGCTTTACAGTATCCCTCTTAACACATTTGTATAGTTCTAAACCAAAGCCACAATGGGCTCATATAGGGATAAATATGACAAGGCACGTGAGGCAATGCCCAAGCTAGGATTCTACCAGTTTACCCTTTCTGACTGGTCGTAACCCAACCGTGGCCGACCGAGACAATCAATCCGAACAAAGGTGCACTCATCGAGTCAAAACACAATAGTAATACAAGCGATCAACGTCGCTAGATATAGCACCTCATTGACCAGACATAGGCTTATGTTTCAGTCATTTTAATTATGACACGAGTGTCAAATCCATCTGTTATCGTTCTCTTACTTCATTACAATAAATGTCGCTAATTCGACCAATACATTCTAGATATCATTCACCACGTACAAAGTTGTTAAAATGGTTCATATATTGACAGAGAGTATACCAATAGAGGCCCCGGTCTCTTTAACAACCAAACGTCGTTTTACACACCGGTTGGTTCTTTTACATTTCGAAAACAGTTCATACTTGATATCAAAATATCATATTCATTTCAAAATCAAATCCTCTTCGAAATTTACTCAATTCACTTCACAAATCAGATTTGCTTCAAAATGTCAATTTAGTTTGATATATCATTACACTTTGAAATTTGATTCGAACACAATTTAGGTTATAACTGCACTTTAACCCAATTCATATTTAAATCCAATCTTTAAATATAAAATTTCTATCCTTTTACCAGTTTGATTTTTTTTTAAATGGCTTTAAATAGTTAAATTAAAATAGTTTAATAGAAAATAGTTTGAGTATTAAAAATGGTTTATATAATGAAAAATAGTTTAGAAAATCAAAATAGTTATGAATATTTAAAGAGAATAGATTTGAAATAGTTTGTACTAAAATAATTTGTTTAAAAATAGTTTCAAAGTCAAACCGATTCAATTTCAAATTCCAATTCAAATCAATTCCAATTTCCATTTCGATTTAATCGATTCAATTCAAATTTCAAGTCCAATTCAATTTCAGTTCCAAATTAAATTCAATTCCAAATTAAATTCAATTCCAGTTTCAAATTAATTTCAATTCCATTTCAAAATTATTTTCAATTTCAATTAAATTTCAACTCCAAATTCCAGATTTAAACCATATCAATTTATATCAATTTCTGAGTTCGATTTCTAAAATATCGATTCAAAACACTTATACCAAATTTTCCTTCAATATCCAACTTAAAACCAAATCTTCAAATATAATTAGTTTTCGAACTCAATTTCAAAATATCATTTTAAATCACTTTTACTTAGCAATATAACAAATTCAAATCAAAGTCTAATCTTTCCGAACAAATCAATTTCCAAAAATTCAAATAATATTTCGATTATAACTTAAAATCTCATCTTCGATTAATTAAACAATTTCGTTTCAAATTTAAATTTCAACATTTCGAGTTTCGATTCGAAAATAATTTGATTCCATAAATTCGATTTTATTTCTTAAAACAGATCATTTTAAACAATTCAAAATTGAAAATTTTAAAAACGTTTAATTTAACCAATCTGGTGTTCGTATATAATTTTCTATCATATGGCCAAGTGAATCAATTGGTTCAATTTAATTCTAGGGATGGATATATATATATATATATATATATATATATATATATATATATATATCATTTCAATTAAAATCAAAGTGCCATAGGTATATATCATTTCAACCTATTTTTCAATTTATTCGAAATAATTCAATTTATGGTTTTTCTACACTGTAAATAATATACAGGATGATAACATGATATACCAAAATAAATAAACATTCGAATATCAACCAATAGCATCCATCACAACCAATCATCCAATAGTCAATAAAATTCACAACTATTTCATAATTATCAATATCGGGTACTTTACGAGAAATTAAATTCTAATTCAATTTAACTGTCAATTCAAACTCTGTCCATTAATTTGAATGTCAATTTAAATATCAATTAATTTATCAAACAACTATCAATAATTTTAAATCACATCATAATTTCAATTTTAACTAACATAAAAACATTCTAGGTAATCGTGAGCGCATAAACATTCATCTTTTTATGATGCTGTAAATTTGAATGAATTGAATAACAACAAAACCAACTCCATATTGAAGATAACGTTGACATGAATCCAACGCAATTTACCGCACTCGAATCCGACCTCATACAGAAGGAATATACAATAATTAATAAATGATAAATAAAACTAAATTAACAAAACTAATATGATAAAAAAATTAAAACAAAACAAGTCTACCTCCCCAAGTTTCCGCACGCGACTGTTCTTCCCAGACAAAAATCACGATGCATCAATTCTCCCTTTTTTTATAGTGCAAACAGCCACCATCTAAGTCACGAACGCCTCCAGCCCTTCGCCGTCGTGCTAGAAACCACCGCCGCCAATCATCACCGCAATCTTGGCAGCCCACGCGTGGTCCCCAAACCACAAGCACACACGAACAACTTCCATATTCGAACCTTCTTTCTCAGCAAACACGCTTGCGACCACTAACGCGCGTGCCGCCCCGTCCTTGGTGTCGTGCATCTCGATTCAAATATTTGTTTTATTTCCTATTTTTGAGCGGTTTACTTTTTTTCAAAGATCGACGACTTTTTCTTTGAATTGGATCTGTGATTCGAAAAAAAGGTGAAAGGGGAAAAAGGATTGGTACATGGTGGAGATAATGACATGGCTTGGACGAGTGAAAAAAGTAGAAAATATATTATTATATTACAAAAATATCTAGCTTACAACGTCCGAAACTCTCAAGCTCCAAACGAAGCATGCCGACTTACGTTTACAATGTTTTACCCCCTTTCCAAAAGCAATGGAACTAGTCTCGAGGCCTAATTCGATAGTAAGAAAAAGATTGCTTTACAAAGTCAGATTATTTTACCGAAATCGTCAAATTGATTTCTACGCGTTTTCAAGCTCGCACGGCCAAATGACAAGTCTGACCGCTACGAAATTTGAAATCCTACAATAATTCACTATTAATAATCCGATGAAACTGGTTTCATCGAAATCCGAGATAGTCGCCAAAATGACTATTTTTACTCGTTAATTAAAATATAAAATTTCCAATTCTAATTATTCACTTTTAATCCAATTTTTAAATGTTAAAAATCTTTATTCACGTTTAAATAAAATTTAAATCAACTTTCAGAATCATTTTTATTCAATTTAAATCCAGAATTTAGTTATTCAAATAATTTTCAATATTAAATTTAAACGATTTAATTATCCAGTAACTTACATTAATAATCATTAAATATTCATTTCTAACCTTTTAATCCAATAGTCATCTTAAATTCAAAAATTTAAACTAGTTAAAAATACAGATCGTTACATACTCCCCCACTCAAAACTTTTCATCCTTGAAAAGGCGTTAAGGAAAGAATTTAACATACAATAGTTTCCTTCAAAATATCAACCTATAAAACATAAGCATCTAGTTTGCAAAAATATTACTACGTATCTACTACGCCACTCCGATCGGCTTACAGAATTTACAAGTTAGTAATCAAAACAGGTTATAAAATTTAAAACTTCAAAAAAATTCCGACTCTAGGATTTACGGAAAATTTCAGCAGAGTCCCCTTTGCGCGGCTCAATCGAAAATTTTTTACAATATAATATATAACACAAATATATCCAATATATATAAATATACATCTCATCTCAATGATAAGCCATCCCGAAGGGCAAAAATATAAAATTATGATATGTAATCTGAGATACGTACCTTATTAATAATACGAGCGAGTTCGCTCGTTTTAAGCAAGCCAAGCATATAATAATCCACGTATACGTCCAGTGGTCTTCGTATGTACCTATCTCAAATCAATTTGGAATGTTAGTGGCTTATAATAAGATGTAGAACATGTATAAGTTCCAATAAGTATAAACCATGCATTCTGAATCCAAATCTCAAGCACGAGCACAAATATGCAACCATACAACCATTATATGCACTCAAAATAATTAAACGAGGATTTACAACAAAACGAATCATCTGATTAATCAGTATTCATTCAATTTAATTCATAACCATCACAATTTACATTTCAATGTCAATATTTAATTTATACACTCTCATTCTTATTAACATACAAATTTTTATTAACCTTTAATTCGCTCGATTCAATTTATATGCATTCAAACAACTTTTATTCAATTAGATTCATGTTCCATTGATTTTTCATTCAATTTATTTACTTCCAATTACTTTGCATGCACTTGTCAACGTTAATGAATTCACATTTTATTTATTTACACTCATTTATAGTTACATTCATTTTTTTCTTCACTTCCATTATTTCATTTCAATAATTCATATAATTAATTACTCTTAATTAATTTAATTTCACACCACATTCCATATATTTAAAATTAATTCACATTCACTTATTAATATCCATTTCGTTAATCATACAATAGACTTATATTCAATTTAATCGCTTTTAGTTTATTCACATTCAATTAATTTGGTTTCAATCCATTTTTATTCGATCAACCAATATTCATTGCATTCACATTTGATTTATTACAATTAAATACACTTACATTCAATCGATTTGTTTCAATTATCTACATTTGTTTCATGCACATTTGATTGGTATACTTCCATTGATTTCTTTCAATTTATTAACATTCCTTACAAATTCATTATATTCAATTTTATTTAATTCAATATGTGAAATTCCAATTTGTTTCACTTTTTGTTTAACCTATTTCATATAAATTCATTGGTGAATAATTTATAAAATTGTTCCACTTAACCCTATTTAAATTAATTTGTTTTATTTCCACTTAGTATATCTTTTCTTTATATACTAAAATCGTATATAAATTTTCTAAGTTTATTATAAATATTTTATACGACACAACTCACTTTTATTACTATTCATATTTTAAGTTATTATTAATTAATCGATTCAATTTATTCAAATTCATACTATTAATTTACTAAAGTAAAATTTTACTTTAAAACTCAATTCATATTAATAAAAAAAATCACAGTTTATTTCATTCAATTTTCTTAAGTTAACTTCCATCTTTTAATTTATTTCATATGCAATTAGCTAACATGAAATTTAATAGAAACTTTTTTCATTTGTATTTAACTTATTTTCATCAAATTTTTAATTAAATCCAATTAGTCACAGTAAATTTTTTTCGTTACACGCGTTTATTTTTTTTCAATTTCTAACACACTTAAATTAAATTAAATTTTTAAAATTCAAGTCCATATTCATTTTTAATTCATTTCGTAGCTTAAATGAAATTAAACCACTTTACTAATTTATCTAGTTTCATTTCAAGTCCAATTCAACTCATCTAAAATTAAATTAAACTTCTTTTTATTTTAATCCATTTACTCATTTTATTTAATCTTATTTAATTTATATTTTCTAATCATTCACATCAAAAAAATTAAATTCGTTTTTAATTTATAAATTTTCAAATTTATAAGTTATACAATTTTATTCATTCAAAATATCATTTTATTTGTATCTCAAATCCAAATTTTTCCTTTGTTTGCTTAACTAAATATATTCAATAGTTTTAAATTTTAATTTACTTTCATGCTCAATGTATAAATTATAACTTATTTTTTATCTATACTATTTTCAATTATAAGTTCAAAACTATGTTCACATATTTACTAAATCATTCTTAGAATATTTTTCACAGTCAAAACTTGTTTTAATGGAAAAATAAATTCCTTTTGGTAGTAATCTTCACTCAGAAATTCGAAAATGAACACCGGCGATGTTGTAGTCATCCCTAGAATTATTTTCCAGCGACCAAGCGAGTTTAATGCTATTATTTCCTTAAAAAATCCATTTAAAATATATTTCTTGTCAAAACCCTTTCAAATAATATTAATATTAAGTTTTAAAGTCTTCGAAAACAATTGTGGAACAAAAAGGATTTTAAATTCTAAAATTATCAATTTTTAAAATCATTTCGATTTATAAGCTATATTATAAATATACTTATACAAATTTCCTTACCTTATTTACCAAATATTTCATTAGTTTACAACTTGACCATTTTAATCAATTCTTATTTTAATTCAATTTAGTTATCAAATTCTTCAAAAATAAAATTCATTAAGTATTCGTTTTATTTTAATTCAACCAATAATCGATGATAATTAAATTATTATCATCTCAAAAACTCATTTAATAAGAATTTATCATTTTATATATATATATATATATAATATTTTAGGTAAAATTATTCTATTTACCGATTTTTAAAAACAATATTATGTCGACTAGCCTCGTTTAAGTGTTTAGAAACCACTATCGATGACATGGCATCCCGCACATCGACCATAATTCATAAACAACTCAACGGATAAGCAAACATAATATAAAACATTTTATAACACTAACAAAACATAATATAAAACATTTTATAACACTAACAAATACGCCTCTCATATATACACACTCCAATAGACTCATTGTAGGGTATTATTACCCTATCTCTAATGAGTCAAACCCCACAAAGCAAAGATTATCGCTAAACCTGGCTCTGATACCAACTGTGATGACCGACATTCGAAAGGTTTAAATCGATAATAATCCATACATGTCTGGTGTAAACAATCCGGAACGTAGATTATAAATGGGGTTAAATTAAAAAAAAGGAAATAAACACAGAACCTCATAGCGGAGATGATAAAATATAATAATCAAATAACCAATTCATAAAGTTGTATACTATACATTTGATTATAATCTATACACATTTATCAGAGTTATAAATATGCAACAGGGATGAATAATCAATACAGTAGAATAGCATGATACAGGTGATGATAATAATATTAATATACCAAATATTCGTCTTCGTCCTCTAGAGAATAATCTTCAATACACTGAAAAAGAACTAAGGACTGACCCGAGCATAATGAAAAACAAAACACTCGAGTCAAGACTAAAAAAACACACTTATGTAAGTCAAATCAATATCACAAAATATGAGTATAATAACTTAAGAGATGTTACGGGTGTCTCCATCTCCTAAGGATCCGTTAAAATATTTATACATAATAGTGTACGCTGTAATAGATAATGTTTATCACTAAAATAAATATCAAAATAGTGTTAAGGCTTACAGCATCGCCCTTAACACATTTGTACAGTTCTAAACCAAAGCCGCAATGGGCTCACATAGAGATAAATATGACAAGGCACATGAGGCAATGCCCAAGCTAGGATTCTACTAGTTTACCCTTTCTGGCTGGTCGTAACCCATCTGTGGCCGACCGCGACAATCAATCCGCATAAAAGCTGCACCCATTGAGTCAAAACCACAATTGAGTGATCAATGTCGCTAGAGGTAGCTAACATCATTGGCCAGACATAGGCTCCTATTTTAGTCATTTTAATTACGACACGAGTGTCAAAGCCATCCATCATCGTTCTCTTACTTCATTCCAGTAAACGTCGGCAATTCAACCACTACATTCTTGATATCATCCATCGCATATACAGTTGTTAAAGTGGTTCCAATATTGACAAAGAGTATGCCAATAAGAGGTCACGGTCTCTTTCACAACCAAACGTCGTTCTACACACCGTTTGGTTCTTTTACAATTCGAAAACAGTTCATAATTGATATCCAAATATCATATTCGCTTCAAAAGCAAATCCATTTCAAAATTTACTCAATTCGCTTCACAAATCAGATTTACTTCAAAATGTCAATTTAATTCGATATATCGATTCCACTTCGAAATTTGATCCGAATATAATTTAGGTTATAACTTCACTTTAACCTAATTCATATTTAAACCCAAGATTTAAATATAAACATTCCACCCTTTTGCTAGTTTGATTTTTTTTTGAAAATAGCTTTAAATAGTTAAATAATTAAAATATTTTAATAGAAAATAATTTGGGTATTAAAAATGGTTTATATAGTAAAATAGTTTAGAAAAACAAAATAGTTTTGAATATTTAAAGAGAATAGATTTGAAACAGTTTATGCTAAAATAATTTATGTAAAAATAGTTTCAAAGTAAAACAGGTTCAAATCCAAATTTCCATTTCAAATCAATTCCAATTTCCATTTTGATTTAATCGATTCAATTCAAATTTCAAATCGAATTCAATTTCAATTCCAAATTCAATTCAATTCCAATTTCAGATTAATTTCAAATCCATTTTCAAATTAATTTCAATTTCAATTTCAATTAAATTTCAACTCCAAATTCCAAATTTAAACTATATCGATTTATTTCAATTTCCGACTTCGATTTCTAGAATATCGATTCAAAACTCTTAAATCAAATTTTCCTTTAATATCCAACTTAAAACCAAATCTTCAAATATAATTAGATTCCAAACTCAATTTCAAAATATTGTTTTAAATCACTTTTGCTTAGCAATATTCCAAATTCAAACAATAGTCTAATCTTTCCGACCAAATCAATTTCCAAAAATTCAAATTATATTCCGATTATAACTTAAAATCTCAACTTTGATTAATTAAACAATTTTGTTTCAAATTTAAATTTCAACATTCCGATTTCCTATTCGAAAATAATTTGATTCCATAAATTCGATTTTATTTCTTAAATCAAATCATTTTAAACAATTCCAAATCGAAAATTTTAAAATCGTTTAATTTAACCAATCCGGTGTTCGTATATAATTTTCTATCATATGGCCAAGTGAATCAATTATTTCAATTTACTTCCAAGCATGGATATATATCATTCAAATCCAAATCAAAGTGCCATAGATATACATCATTTCAACCTATTTTTTAATTTATTCAAAATAATTCAATTTACAGTTTTTGTTATATTGTAAATAATATATAGGATGATAACGTTATATATCAAAATAAATAAACATTCAAAAATCAACCAATAGCATCCATCACAACCAATCATCCAACAGTCAATAAAATTCAGAAATATTTCATAATTATCAATATCGGATACTTTATGGGAATTAAATTCTAATTCAATTTAACTATCAATTCCAATTCTGTCCATTGATTCGAATGTCAATTAATTATCAAACAAATATCAATAAATTTAAATCACATCATAACTTCAATTTTAACTAACAAAAAAACATTCTAGTCAATCGTGAGCGTATAAACACTCATTTTTTTATGATGCTGTAAATTCAAATGAATCGAATAGCAACAAAACCAACTCCATATTAAAGATAACGTTGACACGACATGAATCCAATGCAATTTACCACACTCGAATCCGACCTTGTACGAATGGGATATACAATAATTGATAAACGAAAAATAAAACTAAATTAATAAAACAAATAAGATAAAAAATTAAAACAAAACAAGTCTACCTCCCCAAGCTGCCGCAAGTGACCGTTCTTCCCAGGCAAAAATCGCAATTCGTCAATTCTACTTTTTTTAGTGCGAATAGCCACCATCTACGTCATAAATGCCTCCAGCCCTTCGTCGTCGTGCTATCAACCGCCGTCGCCAATCGTCACCGTAGTCTTGCCATCCCTTGCGTCATCCCCAAACCACAAGCGCACGTGAACAACCTCCATGTTTGAACCCTCTTTCCCAACAAACATGATCGCGACCACTAACGCATGTGCCTCCCCTCCTTGCTGTCGTGCATCTCGATTCAAAGATTCGATTAATTTCCCTTTTTTTGGAATGATTTGCTCTTTTTTTAAAGATCGACGGTTTTTTTTAAATTGGATCCGTGATTCAAAAAAAAAGAGAAGGAGGAAAAAGAATTGGTATACGGTGGAGATAACGACATGGCCTGGTCGAGTGAAAAAGAAACAGAAAATATATTATTATATTACAAAAATATCTAGCTTACAACGTCCGAAACTCTCGAGCTCCAAACGAAGCATGCTGCCTGACGTTTACAATGTTTTACCCCTATTTCGAATGCAATGGAACTAGTCTCGAGGCCTAATTCAATCGTAACCAGAAGATAGCCATTCAAAGTCAAATTATTTTATCGAATTCCTTAAATTGATTTCTATGCCTTTTTATGCTCGCACGGCCAAAGGACAAGTCCGATCACTATGAAATTTGAAATCCTACAATAATTCATTATTATGGATCCGATGAAACTGGTTTCATCAGAATCCGAGATAGCCGCCAAAATGGCTATTTTTACTCCTTAATTAAAATATAAAATTTCCAATTCTAATTATTCACTTTGAATCCAATTTTAAACGTTAATAATCTTCATTCACGTTTAAATAAAATTTAAATCAACTTTCGGAATCATTTTCATTCAGTTTAAATTTAGAGTTCAATTATTCAAATAATTTTCAGTATAAAATTTAAATCATTTAATTAACCAATAATTTACATTAATAATCATTAAATATTTATTTCTAACCATTTTATCTAATAATCATCTTAAATTAAAAATTTAAACTAGTTAAAAATACAGATCGTTACAAGTTTCTATTTTTAAATCCATATTTATTCCTTCATATACAGTATCATTTAATAATAACTTAGTTATGAATCATTTTAGTCATTCTCTTAAGTTTATAATCATTTTCTTAGATAATATTCAGTTTTTATTATTCAATTTAATTATTAAGCATTCAAAACTTAACTTAAGTTTATAATACTTCTTGTACAAATTAATTATGTTATTTGTAAGCATATGTTCATTTTGAGCATTTTTGTTACTTAAGCTTCTACTTGTTCGATACTCTATTACATATTCATATTTAACATTTTAACTTTTTAAACATTTCAACTTTTTAAAAATTTCTCATAAGTTTTATATATGCTTTTAGAATGTAATCGAGTGTTTCATAAATTTATCTTATTCGTTTTAGTTAACAAAATGTTCAATATTTATATCTTCTCAAATTTCATTACCTTTTAATTTACAAGTTACAATCTCCAATTTCTTTACAGTTTCATTAAACACTTAGCTTCAAATTTCTTATTTTTCATTTTAGAAGTTTTCCAACTATTAAAATTTCACTTTAAATCATTAATTTAACAAGAACTTAAGAACAAAATACTGGGTTCATTTCAAATCATTTTGAAATAACATATATATTCGTATCTTTTACATATATCAAATCATACTTAAGAAAACAAAATTGAAATTTATTTATCAAGACAAATGTAGCAAAGCTACGAGAGTGGTCTTCCCACTCTGAAACTCAAAAATAAATTCGATGATATCGCGATCATCACCGAAATTATTTTCCAATGACAGAAGAGGGAGTACATAACTTATTTCCCTTTTAAAATTCCTTTTAAAACATTTCTTTCAATCCCTCTGAAAACATTTTGAAATGTTCTATTTGCAAATACTTCCAAATAATACTAATATCTTTTTTCAAAAATCTCTTAAAACCAAATTCAAAACACGGATTTTAAGTTCTCAAATTTCAAATTTATATTCATTTTATTTGTAAATCATATTTTATAAACAATATCTATAAAATTACATTTCTCTATCATACAATATTCAAAAGATTTAAGAACCTTGACTAACCAAGCAATAAATGACAATAATTCAATATTATAATTTACTAACATCCAACGCAACAAAATAACAAAATCAACTTATGAAAAATTATATATATACACACAAAATACTAGGTAAAATTATTTCATTTACCAACATTTCAAAAACAATATTGTGTCGGTCTGTCCTATTAAGTGTTTAGAAATCTCTATCGATGTCATAACGTCCTATGTACCGACCAGAATTTATAAATGCTAAACAGAACTAATTAACACAATATAAAAACATCTTTATAGCACTAACAAATACGCTCTCTCACACACACACACACTCAGACTCATTCTAGGTAATTAATAACCCTATCTCTAATGAGTTAACTGATAAACATTTTATCAGTCATACTAAATTCACAAATTTATCATTGTAGATAATTATAACATTATTTAGCATATGTTCTTACAATATTAGAAATGTAAAATGTTACCATTTCATCTTTCTAATAAGGCCCCCAGTAGTATTTTATATTTCACAAACTGTAGACGAAACATAGAAGTCTTTCAACTTCACTAGTATTTGTTGTTTTGAAATTGAATTTTGTTGTTTTGAAATTTGGACATGGGTCCAGATTTGTTGAAATGGAAAGAAACAATTTGATTTTATATTATTTTCAAAATAAATTATTTTAATATAAACTGTTTAAAATCTATTTTTTAATATTCAAATTATTAAGATTTTTCCAACTATTTTACTATATAAACCATTTTCAATACTCAAACCATATTATATCAAACTATTTAAACTATTCTAACTATTGAAACTATTTTCTAAATTTCAAACCGTGCAAAGTTGGAATGTTTATATTTAGATTGTTGATTTAAATGTGAATATGGTTAGATGAGATTATAAACTAAGTTGGAATTTTAAATGGTATTTTCAAGTGAAAATGACATATTTTGAGTAAATATGATGATTTTGATATTTTGAAGCGAATATGATATTTTGATATCGAATACAAATCGATTTTGAAATATAAAAGAACCAACCGGTGTGAAAAATGACGTTTGGTAAAAAGACCGAGGCCTCTTATTGGCATACTTTCTATCAATATTGGAACCATTTTAACAATTGTGTATGTGGTGGATGATCCAGAATGACGTGGTTGGATTTGATGAACATTTGCTGGGTTGAAGAAAGAGAATGATTATGGATGACCACGGCACAAGAGTGTAAAATCCCGTAAACATCCCTGAAGCTATTACACTCATATTTATTTTTTGTTGATCTAACTTACATAATATTTTTTAGTTCTAACTCGAATGTTTTGTCTTTTCACTACGCTCGGGCCAGTTGGAGCATTTTAGTGTTTGAAGACTTTATTTCTAGAGGACTAAGAGAAGTTTGGTATATTATATTATTGGTATTATTCCACTGTATTAGTTTGGTATGTTGTTGATTGTACTCTGATTTTGTTGTAAAAGTTATGTAATCAATGTATATTATAAAACAGCTTCATGAACTGTTTATTCGATTATTATATTTTGTTATTCCGCTATGAGATTCTATGTTTTGTTCTTCCTTCTTTTCTCTTATTTTCTTATACCTCATTGACAATCCTCCCTTTCGAATGGTTTGAGTTAGACATGGTTTATTGTCGATTTAAACCATCCTAAAAGGTGGATCATCACAGTTATCCATCGTATGAGGGCCTATGATTTGTTGGGCTTTCCTCAAGGTCAGAATCCCAAGGCATATAAGTTCTAACACCCACTAGTGAAGTTGAAAGACTTCTATGTTTCTCTTATGGTTTGGTGGAACATAAAGTACTATTAGGAGCCTTATTCGAAAAATGAAATGGTAGCATTTGACCTTTCTAATATTGTAATAACATGTACTAAATAATGTTATAATTATCTACAATGATAAATTTATGCATTTAATACGATTGATAAAACGTTTATCGGTTAACGCACACAAATGAACTAAATTGAAGGTTGACAAATGGAAATATAATACCCATTATTAAATGCCTACCGCATGTTAATGTTTTCTATACCCATTCAAGTGCTTAATTTTTACAACTACTTAATACATTTGTAAAATGATCACTTACTTGTTTATTTCGCCTAGACTGTGCATTGCATTTTATGAGTTTCGAACTCTAAAAGAAATATAAGACCATGGAATGATATTTGATCCATATACTATCGCATATAAATGTTATATGGTGAACGACCATAGTTCTAATTTTGATACTTCAATGAATATAGTTCATTCAAAATAAGCTAATAAACTGTAGTATGAGATTGAGTATTCCATTTGATTGATTACATAAAAGATCATATTGTGTTACTTGTAGCACAAGACCAAAACTACAAGATAGATCTAAGAACTCGATCGCTGAAATGTCAGTTTAATTAGTTTATGCAAAAAGCAACATATTTGATGTCCTTAAATGTTAAGGATAATCAAATGCGCTTTCGTAAAGAGTTCGTTATGATATTGTAGTGAGGGTTTTCTTTTGAATGGTTTGACCATTTAGAAAGGAAAATGAATGTATAAGAATAAATGTGATTTAAGGCATAGTTAGGATGGAGAGAGTGAATAGTCATTTCTTCTTCATAACGAAACAACGGAAACCAGAATTGTAATAATAGTGATTGATACTTAACATTGGAATGGGAAATATGATTTCTATTACGAAATGTATTTTTATACGGAAAATTGTTTTCTATGAGATTTGTTTCTTTAAGTTCAAGATATTTGACCAAAGAACTCTCCATGCTATATTAGTTGCAGTATATGAAATAAACAAATCTACATTAAGTGAATGATGGACCTTCGAATTTAGTACGCGATTATAGTAATGGAGGAAATAGTGGGAGCATGTCATATAACACTTGCTGGCCGCATCAAATTACGAAAATTGTTTTCGTAAAACATACAGAAGATTATTTGTAAAATAATGACTATTATTGGTTATCGACTGGAAAAATAGACATAGCTATATTTCTACAAATATTATGAATGTTCGTTATGAAATAAAACTATAATGTGGTATTTGTTTTCATAACAAACTTAATGCATTGGAAAATACAGAAGCGTCTCATATTATTTATAGTTATTTTGAAATTATAGACTGAGCCATAGTTTTGAGAAAATAAATTTGTTATATGATTTTGAATCAT
Organism: Allium cepa; assembly: GCA_030765085.1. Classification (NCBI taxonomy): domain Eukaryota; kingdom Viridiplantae; phylum Streptophyta; class Magnoliopsida; order Asparagales; family Amaryllidaceae; genus Allium; species Allium cepa. The sequence goes on along the minus strand of CM060940.1, from coordinate 130,352,253 downwards.
ATGATACATGTTAATTATATCTCAAAAAATAAAGGGCTATGCACCCATTTAGTGGGAGCATCATAAAGTTGATGAACTCTTCGGATTAATACGTATAGATATATGCAATCGTAATTCTATTAATGCCATTTACCGATGAGTTATCATCGATATGGGTATTTGATATAAGTATGTCTATGGTAAATTCATAGAATATATAACGGAAGTAAATAAAATAACATGCGATAGAAATGATTTGATTTGATCGAATAAGTGAGTATATTGAAAAGGGTTTCGAATGTACTTAAAACGAATAAATATTCATTCTCCAAATCAATCCTCCATGTGATACATAATGATGCATCGATATGGAGTAATCGAACTTTGTTGGACAATGTACAATTAATTGTAAGCGAAGTCGCGTTAGTTTCTTTATATAAGGTAATGTACTTAAGAGTAGTACACAAGGTTAATATTATTTCAATTGAATAATAGTTTGCAAAATCTTATAAGATGAGGGTTTATATGAAACTCCAATATATATCCTAGACCAAGGAGTTGGCAAGTTGTGCGATTCGAAGGATTGCGCGTAATAATTGTTCATGAGGGATCTTGTATGAATCTACCCAAAAGGACTTTGGAAAGCACTATCATTAGATGACATATTTATGTTTCGAATATAATTTTTGTAAACTAAAACCAAATAAATTTTGTAAATAAAGAAATTTATAAAACGTTTATGAATACCTATTCTATTGCACTGAGAAACAATTGTTGTTTCAAGATATACCAACTTCATTGTGAAGGAATTTCTTTGAGGAATTATTAGTAGTAAAATGGAATTGGACACGATGCATAGATAGAACTGATTATATTAGATGAAATGAAATTAACTAGCCTGAATGAACACATAGCATTAGAATGTCTGATAAGTATTCTCGCACATCGAAGAAAAACTATGAGTTTCTTATTAATGTCAAAAATATATAATCCTCGATTGTTTAATTAAACCGTCAATAGTGCTGACCCTATATGGTATGATGTGCAAATCCAAAAGAATTACAAGTATGCTATCAAAATATAAATTTTGGTGGTGTAACCGAAGGGAAATGATCCATCGACGGTGATTGTATCTTTATGAGAAAGACTAATGCAGTTGGATTAAATTAGGAATGTTGATAAGAATAATATCGCAAATTTCAATTGTTGAAATTAGCATAATAGATTCGATATTCAAGATGCTCAAGCCAATTCGGATTTACTAATAAAATTATCGCTTGATAAGTCCTAGTGTTGGTACATATGTATTGAAACAGAGAATTCTAAATAACGATTTAGAGTACGCTATTTACACATATTAACCAAAAATGTCTCAAAGTCAGTGGAAACGATATTGAGTTTGTGAGTCTTTGGATATAATCCAAGGAATGATACGAAAGTATTGTTTTATAAGCGTTAAGATTGAACAAATATTTTGATAGAAATAATATATTTTGATTTTCAATCAAAGTGTAGAGGAAGCGTGTGTTCATAAGAAAGAACGTTAAAGGGTACATCGGTATTTCTAAACTGTAAGTAAACAACACATTGTTGACTTTAACGATGTACTTGTGTTGAAATCAATCTTAGTTGCTTTAATACTCAAATTTGGATTGTAAACGATGTCTTTTATAGTGAGTATAAAAGATATAGGGAATGTCCCAAAATGATATGCTAAAACAACTTATTAAATTGTTATATACGGAATAAGTAAGATGAGTTCCCTTTGCATTGGCGATAGGAATTATCATACATGTTATGTTGTCTACGATATCGTGGTTTGTTTATGAATTTGATGCATGGAGCAATCATCAAATCCAAATTGATATCACTAAATGGTTATTTGAAGTGTTCTTGTGTATTTGTGTAATACTAGAGAATTTTTTACAGAACCAAAAACTCCTTATGAAGGAGTGTTCAGACTCAAACTTCATAAGTGATATGAGTGTAGTATGTCAATAATAAATTCAAGTTAAGAATATTTAGTTAGAAATGGTCCAAATGAAAGACCATGATTGATTCAATGAGAAGGCCAAGTATACTGCCTTGAATATTGACGTAATAAAAATACTGCATATATATGTGTGTGTGTGTGTGTGAGTGTGTGTGTGTATAAGTGCACAAATTTATAACTAAGCCGATTCCAAATGTTGAGAATCTCATAACATTGTTATATGATAACTATATCGTTATATAGTTCATAACAATACTTAGAGCTTACTAGAAGTCAGAGACATACTCTGAATTGTTACATGAGCTATAACAGTTTATCACCATCGGATAGAGTTGATTGACAGAGTAGATAATTGAAACAAAATAGCATACCCATTCATAAAAGGACCGACTCAATTAGTTTTAAGAAAACCAATTGGAGATGTTGGAATAAGATTCCATAGCTGACCCCAAGTGTAAGTGGGAAATTGATAGAGTTAGGAGTTTTCCCTATGGGGAAATTAATTAATTTATTATATATATCTAACTCGTTGACCAATCTTGTTCGAAATAAAGGTGTTTTCTTTCTATTATATACATGATATAATATGGTTATATTAATTAATTAATTTAATTACAGAAAATCCATAAATGGTATGTTTTGTGATGGTAGTTACAAAGTGTTGTAACCGTGAGTAGTTTATCACAATGGAACAAATATACCATTTTAAATATTCCTAGTCAAGATGCATCAAGATGGATATCGATGTATCCATTGAGATTACAGTACGCAACACTCTCCAAATGTTGGGCAGTGTAAACTCATGACCGTTGGGGTACCTAGGGATTACGTACTTATAGTTATTAGATAATTATGGAACGGCTCATTCTGTAATTTTCTGTTGGTTAATGTAACTAAAATCTAACAAAAAATATCGACGTGACTAAGTTACACAGTTCTTTCGAATCGAGAATAGTGTAAATCTTCAATATAAAAGCTCCACTTTGATTATAGTTAAATCATGGCATATCATCCATCGGGTGACTACAATTGGGTCAAGTGGAAGTATTCGAAGTGAAGCACCATTCAAGAGAGGATTCATCTCCTCGGTTATATGGGGTTAGTATCACGGTCAACTCAAGTCAACCCAAAGTCAAAATCTCTGACCAGATTAGTTCAGTTGATAATAATTGTTATTATTGAACCATTTTGTGTTTGGATTATAGAGTTGAATGTGGATGGTGCCAGAATTTTGAACATTACCAAATTCAGCTAGTCCAAAGTGATATAGTTTTGACGAAGATAATTGGTATAAATAATTGTCACAACTGGTAATGCTTATTAAATTAAAATGAGACTTTTCTAAAAATGGGAAGCAATAAATTTGGCTATGATATCATACTGCTTACAAAGTGAAGTGTGAACGTTAATGTTCGAATAGTTCGACGTTAATCGCTAATCGAATTTACACCCAAGAGTCACACAACCAAAATGATGAATTCTCTTTAGACCAAACAATTTAATTAGTTTATAATTTTTATAAATTAATTAATATTTATGAAATATTAATTATGAATTTTGAATGTGATTTGAGAAATAAAATTGTTACATATATTTAAAAAAGTTATAATTATATTGATCGTTATGAGATATCGATAATAATATATGTTAAATATGATTATATATAGGGTTAAATGGGCTCACAACCTATGAGATTTGGAGATGATAGCGTTGATTTGGAGAAATTTAGGAGGTGGCTACAACATGTGCGATTAGGTTTTGAGATGTGCGGTTGAGATCATTGTTTGCTCTTTTGTCCTATCTATATAAAAACCAATATCAAACCCTAATTACAAGCTAACTCATTTTTAAGCCGCCACTTTCATCTTCCTCTTCCTCGTTTTAATGGCAGCAACTTTCATCTAATATCATCCTAAAATTCTCAAATCCAATTCAAATTAGAAATACCAATTTGTAGTATATGGTCTCCAATCCCAGATCAGCAACCCGACGGATTGTGAATTGTTCTTAGAAGAGAAATCGTTATTCAACATGGACTCAAAGGCTTCATTAGGAGGTGGAATTTTATTTATTATCATTGTTTGGGTTTTAAGTTTATCATGTAAAGTTGATTTACATCCAAATTCTCTTTTTGTAATCAGATTTGTTTGTTGTTTAGATTAGGTGAGGTTTTTTGTGGGTACATGTGTTTGTTACAATTAGATTGGCTATGTACTTGTTATAATATTTTGTTTATTGATTTATTATTGAATTATTTTTCTGGAAAAAAGGTTTAAATTTGATTTATATTATATATATACACACATATATATAATATTACACGTGTACAGATATGCAAATTATGAATACGTATAATTATATATGTGTTTATATATCATATATATTTAATCTCAAAATTTTGATATAATGATTTGTACCTATTATGAATCATAAAATATAAAATATTCTATTAAATATGTATATACATATTTTATTATTATTTAATGATTTTGTGAATTGTTTAATATGAGTAAAATAAATAATGGTTAAAATTTTCAATTTTATATTTTTTATACGTGTTGAACCATGTAATTAGATTACGGTAAAAGATTAGATTTTAAACTTAATTTATTATTATTTTAAATTAATTTATTTTCGGACTAGAATCAATTATTGAATTAAAATATAATTTTAATTGATCAAATTTTAGAAATTTTTCTTAAGGCTAAAACATTTATCTAGAACCTTCAGAAAAAGTTTCAAATTTTTATAACTTAATTTTTTAATTTTTTAAATTAATTTACTTTCGAAATGTAATTAATTATTTAACTAAAAATATAATTTCGGTTGATAAAATTCCATAAATTTTTTCTAAGAACTAAATATGTCTCAGGTACCTTCAAAAACTTTTTTTAGAAATTTTCAACTTGAGTTCCTATTTTTAAGAATTAATTTGAATACGGGCTATTATCAATTATTTAATAATAAATACTATTTTAATTGTAAAAATTTCCATAAATAATCTTAAGCTCAAAATGTGTTTCTCGGTTTTACAAAATTTTCAAAACTCTTACTATTATCATATAATTATTTTACAATAATTTGTTATGGCAGAAACTGTTCTATTCAATAAATTATATACATACATACATATATATATATATATATATGTATATACGTGCACATACACACACATGTATATGCATCCATATACATATTTTAGTATTTTGTTTTGACATATTATACAAGCACGTACTTGGACAAATTACAGTACACACAAAATGAGCTAATGTGTCTGTTGCAACGTAAATCCGAACATCTGTATACAGACACATTATACCCTTCACGGATTATGATGTTATACATGAGTACACATATGTATGTATATGATACATACATACATACATACATATATACACACACACTTTTATAAATAAATTAAATAAATCTAAAACTAAAAATTGTACGGTTATGATATATATATATATATGGACATAGTAATAAATATTGCCATGAATAAATTATTAATAATGACATTTAACGAATCAATCAGTTCAAATTAAAGAGAGAAAATGAAAGGTTTCTCTCTCCATTTTATACAATTGATGCTCTCAATTAATTCAATATTTAGGAAAAGAAATGAAAGGTTTCATTCTCTATATATTAACACTTATAAATAAATGTAAGTGTATTTGATACACTATACATTTAAAATTAAATTTATTTAAACTTCCATTTAAATATTTTAAATAGAATACCAGATTTTATTTAACCAAATTTAAGAAAGTTCTAAGTGAAATTTAGACTTTTTAGGCCCATTAAAAATCCAAAATGGTAAAAAGAAAATAAAATTCACCAATTTCTTCCGATGCGGCTGGCATAGTTCCTTCATTTTATTATGCCCTCCTTGTGGTCCATTTCCTTTATGTTTTCCCTGCTACTTTCCTTCTCATTCCTTAGGCTGATCCTTAACCAAAGTTTTATTCAAAGAATTCAATGATGCTGCCTCTATCAATCCTTCAAATGTAGCTCCAAATGGTATCCGGTTCAATGCTAACTCCCTTAGAGGTGAATTCAACCCCTTTGCATACTTTAGCTCCTTCTTTGTCAGAGTATCCACTAATTTGAATCCAAATTGGGTCAAGTCATTAAATTGAATGATATATTCTCCAAGTGTCATTTCTCCCACTTCAAATGATAAACTTCTCCAACAACAGATCCTTCTCAGCACCAGAGAGGAACTTTATCTCAAATCTTGATTTAAACACCCTCCATGAAATAGCTTCCTCATCCACCTCGGTTGTTACTATTTCCTACTAACAAGCTGCTTCACCCTTCAAATGCCAAGTAGCTAATTGTCTCTTCATCGCATCACCTCGTCCCAATAAGTTGAAAATCTTCTCATATTTATTAAGCAAGGCCTGAGTCACCGACTATGGTTCCGTCCCATTAAATGGTTTTCCACCAAAGTGGGAGAAATCTTACACTTCTTAGGAAAGCAATGATTGGTGGTACTAGAGTTGGCACCACTACTGAGGGTTCGATGGGGATGGTATTATCTTGGTTCGTTGCATGGAAGTAGCGTCTGAACCATACTTGAATATTAACTCCAAGAACATCTAGTATATCTACATGGGTGCTAGTTCCTGCCCAGGTTTCCACCCCACCAGCATTGGCTACGTTGGTCACTTTTTCAGTCGAATTATTCATATTCAACTATCAAAAAGAAAATGAGATTTATTAGCAACTCCCCAATAGATGGTGAATCAAATTAGAACAGTAAATGAGTGTATGCGTATGTACTTTTCATTTATTTCTATATATACGTATCTAATAGACAATACAAATACGCTCTCGCAACATACTCTTTATTCTTATCATAGTTTCTAACCTATGCTCTGATACCAAATGTAACAACTCCCCTTTTTACCCATGGGTTCAGCATCTGAACCAACATCAACACCCGAAAGCCGAAAATACAAGTCGTTGGGTATGTATAAAATAAATATCTTTTATAGTTCTAACTAACACTATCTACTTTCAAAGTCTCATAATGGAAGGAAATACATATAATACATAAATAAATACCATAGTCACATCACCATGGCATGTTTGAAACTGTCAAATACACATGTGTGACAAATATAGGTACAACCCAATACCAAAGAATAAAATCAACTCCAAACATAACACTAACAACTCCATATATACAACACATCAATAAATCTCCACCTCTGGTACCATATCATCACCGTACTCCATTAACCTAGATATATGTATAATAATAAAAGTGGGAGTTGGTAAGACATAAGTCTGGTGAGTGAACTATACCCTACTCTCGATATACTGCAAAATTAATATTATAATATGAGTCTATCATCCGGCCATCATATGCTCCTTCATCTTACCATACCTAACAGTCATAAAGCTTTAGTCATATTGCATCGTGTTTGTACAAAATCACTCCCTGGTCCAACTCATGCCCTACGGGAAGCCTGTTGATGCCGTCACGCGGTTGTATATAGGACTCACTTTCTTGGAACGTCCGTAGCTTACAAGAAAGCCTATTGTCCTCGTGCTATCTAATTGGACTCACGACCTAGTCCATCCATAGCCTACAGGGTTGCTTAACATCCCCTCACATCCACTCGTCTGCACAAAAACTTTAGGGGAAAACAGTACAATGCCTGGACACTTGTGTCACAGGTTCGCATTCACATCACATACAATTCTAGGGAATTTATCTAGCATCCTAGACTTGTTCCATTCTATGTTCATCATCCTATCAAAATCTAATATTACAATGCAGTTATACGCTTACTAATATTCCCATTACATAAAAACTAAACCATTCAATATTCTAACATTTCATGAGATCATCGCATTCCATACATCTGTTCTTTTCGTATATCATCACCATTATGCTTCAAATCTCCCATCTTCTCGTAGCACTCGCCTTGCTATAACTCAGATCATCTACTGGAATACACGAGAAAGCACACATAAAATTATATATTATATATTATCCTTGGGCCATTTGGTTGAGCTTTGGGTTGTCAAAATTAGTTGTGCACTGGTGCACCAGCTAAGGCTACCAGTCCATCGATGTACGATTTGTTTAGTATTTCTAGTTTTGGGTTTTTATGTTTTTAAATGTCATTTTTGCCTCCAACCGCCATCACTTTGCCTTAGATCATCAAAAACGTTCCTAGACCCTAGCTTTTAATTCTTAAGTCCAAATATACCAGTTAATTCAGTGATTCAAGGGTTATACTTTTAGATTTTCAAAAATTGCGTAAAACCCAATTTTTTATTTATTATCCATCCAAATCCCTCCTAAGCCATCTTAAATTTTAAATTAAGTGTGTATGTGTGTATAAATTATTATATCAAATATAGTCTATGGACCATCTTATAAAATTAAGACTACATTATATGAAGGATGAAGGGTAGATCACTCACAATAACTAAATCCAATCCATCTTCTCGCTATTAAGGGTTCTACTCTTCCTAGCTTCGATTTTTCACCTCAATCGTCATATCCCCATCTACTAGCTTCGGCTTTCCTCTTTTTGTCAAATTTGGTTGTGGAATCAAAGAGTTAAGTTTATTTTAATGGAAGTAATTTCTTAGAGAGGGCGAGAGGAAGAAGAAAGGAAGCATCAGAGTTAGTTTCTGAGTGGAAGTTACATACTTCATTTTTAAATAAGGAGGGAAACCACCAGCGGTTCAATTTTAAATTTCAAACTCGACCCATTTGATGCTCATTCTACCCGATCACCTTTCATCCGTAACTCCACCGCATTGACCCCAAACAGCATAAACAAATATACCGTTGGAACTAGAAAAACAATACGTCGCAATGGCACTAGCTTTGTCATCAAATTCCTAAGTCTTAAAATGACCTTTTTTTCCCTCTCTATATATTAATTAAATAATTGACTAATTTTCATATTTTTGTATTGTTGATACTTAATTAAAATTAAAATTAAAATTTTAGAGTTTTAGAACTGCTCGATCAAAGTCGCATGAAATAGAAGATGAGGTGGATCCTAAATTAGGAATGAGAGAGAATGATCTAAAGTCAGTGGATGACTTATAAGATGTTCAACTAGACCCCTCAGATCCTACAAAGGTGGTAAAAATTGGAAGGAATTTAAGCAACAAACTGCAAACATAATTAATAAGTTTCCTTAAAAGATCTGCTAATGTATTTTTTTGACCCATTCATACATGGTGGGATGGATCCTACCATCATCTAACGCTCCCAACATTGATCTAGATGCACATCCCATAATGCAAAAATGGTACACCTTGGACCAAGAAAGGTATAATGCTTTGTATGAGAAAATCAAAAGGCCGAAGGAGAATTGTTTCATGGGGAAGATATATTACCCAAAGTGAATAGTGAATCCAGTCTTAGTGAAGAATTCGAATGGGGGTGGAGAACCTACATAAACTTCACAAACCTCAATAAATATTACCTTAAGGATAATTTCCCCTATATAGGATTGACTAATTAGTCGATGCAAGTAGTGGACACAAGTTGCTTACATTCATGGATGTTATTCAAGTGACGGTAATGTTGCCATGTCTGAACCAAATTAGGAACACTCAAGTTCCATCACCGACAAAGGGAAAAACATCTACAAAGTCATGTCATTTAGATCAAAGAATGCATGAGCAACATATTGTAGGTTGGTCAATATGATGTTTTCAGACCAGATTAGGAAAATATGGATGTGTATGTAGATGACATTCTTGTAAAGTCAATGGAGGCTTCTAGCCACGAGTATAACTTAGAGGAAACCTTTGTTGCGCTTAGGCGGTACAACAAGAAGTTGAACCCCTAAAGTGTACTTTGGCAATTTAGTCAAGAAAGGTCATTGGCTACATAGTAAGCGTAAGAGGAATAGAAGTAAACCTCAATAAAATTAAATCCATTGGAAAAATGAAAGTTCCAAACAAACCAAAACACCTCATAAGATTAAATGGGAGGGTAGCTGCCCTAAGCTGATACATCTCAATGTCCAATGTCAAATGCTAAGAAAGGCTAAAATCTTGAATAGGCAAAAGAATGCAGCTGCATTTCAAACATTGAAGGATCATCTACCAAGCCCACCCATACTTTCAAAGACAATCACTGTCACCCAGTTGTTTGACCAGGTAACGAGAGGCTCGACATACAAGCCTCGCTCGGCACTAATACCTTGTTCGGCATGGAAGCCTCGTTCGGCACAGAATCTCGTTCAGCACAGAGCCTCGCTCGGCATAGAGGCCTCGCTCGGCACAGAGCCTCGTTCGGCATAGATACCTCGGTCGGCACAAAGCCTCGCTCGGCAAAGAGCCTTGATTGTCATGGAAGCCTCGTCCGGCACAAAGCCTTGCTCGACATAGAAGCCTCGTTCGGCATACAGGCCTCGTTCGACACTAACACCTCGCTCGACATTCGAATGTTATTTAGCAGGATTATCTCATTCAGCCTAAGTACCGTTTGGCATTGCTTCATCGCTCGGCATTCTTGAGTCATTACTCAATCGCTCGGCATTCTCTGGTTCAGCAATTGCCATTCGGCATGCCTGGCCCGGTGTGCAGAAGTCACCTACTGTGGGACGGGGTACTTTGTTCCTGGGTCTATGAGGGAAGTTCGGCCTATCTTCGTCTATAAATGGAAGGGAAGGGGCACAATGAAAAGGACCATTTTTCGTGAACACTAAGAAGACTCTGTTGCTTTCAAGGCTCATAATTTTTCGCTTAGCATTTGCATTCGAGTAGTTGGTGTACGGATTATATCTGTAATCAATTGTTTAGAAAAGAAATAAAGATAAGTTCAAAGTGGATGTAGGCAGTTAGGCCGAACCTCTATAAATCTGGTGCTCTTGTTTCTTATAATTATTACTGCATTCCACTGCGTTATTCCTCAGTTTTAAGTTACCTTCTTCATTAATCTCTTTACAAAAATCCTTCTTCGGGTGTTAGTGACCAATTCTGGTGCTAACATTTTGGTGCTACCACTGAGAATGCGTTCTCAGGTTATTAGGATCCGCTTTGTAGCTACTGGATTGAAGAAATTTCCCAAAGGAGATCACAGTTATTCACAGGAAGACCGTTGATTCTACTCAAAGTTTCCACCAATAACTTTACAATGGAAAGACCTTGTACCAGATTAGCCTCGCACAACGCAGACGTCAACGAGACTGCTAGCGTCTAACAAGTAGGACCCAGCAATCAACAAGTTAATCCGGACGCAGGGACTGTCGCTGCCCAAAACCAGATGGAAGTTGTCACCAGAGCGGAGTTCAAAGACCCGATGAGAGAACTCATGGAAAGCAGGAGGCAACTTAGCAAACATATCCAAGCTAATGGTAACCTTATGACTCTGCTTACTCAACAACAGCATCAGAATGCTGGAGTTATCCCTGTTCCTTAATCTTCATTTGATAGCTCGACTTCGTCCGATGAACCTCCCAGGCGTAGACGCCGCAAAACTGAAACAACACAAGCAGATGCTATTGATCGATCAACTAGAGATCACTTACACCTTGGAAACCACACCTAAGCTAGAGCAAGAAACTTAGGATCTGGGGTGCAAGTGGAAGCTGGACGGTCGGCCCACCAAAGTCCTAATAAAGCTGGTCCTTAGGATACACGTTTGGAAGACCGCCAGCAGAGAAGACACCAACTAGAACAATTACGCAGGACATATTCCAACCTCCCATCTTCCATACAAACCCCAGACCTATCGGCTATGGTCAGACAGCTGATGAGAGAAAATCAAGGCTTGACCAATTAAGATTGGGGGATATCCAGGAGTCATACTCCATTCACAAATACCATCCTACAGGACGTGTACCCTAGAAAGTTTAGCATGCCAACCATGCCGGCCTACGAAGGGAAGACTGATCCCTACAGCATGTGATGAGATATGAATGGATGATGGCTTCAGCTAGAGAAAATGATGCAACTAAGTGTAGATGCTTCCCGATAACTTTATCCATAATTGCAACCCTGTGGTTCATTCGACTTCCTCCGCGGTCAATATCTAGCTTTGATGAATTAGCGACGAAATTTATGGAGCAATTCAAGATTCATGCCACTCATCCCACGGACGTGATGTCCTTGTTCGGTATGATTCGGGCTCCAAGGGAATCATTGAAGGAGTACTTATATATATTTCATGTTGCGGCTACTGAAGTTAGCAACCCAAACGACCATGCAATTCTAATGGTTGTGATGCGAGGAGTTGATCCAGATTCAGAGTTTGGAGATTGGTTGGCAGGAAAGCCTCCGACCACACTAGAGCATTTTTATTCAAAGGCTCATCAATTCATAAGGAGAGAGGAAGCTAGGTGAACGAGGCGAGATAATGCACCAGGGCCTGGCAAGGAGGCTGTAAAAAGCAACATCGTTGTAAAATAATCCGGTGATAAGTCGAGGAAGGTATATGTTAATGTCCAGAACAAGCCTAGGCAATCTAAAGGGTCCGGAGGAGGAAAACCCGAAAAGAAAAGGGAAGTAGGGAAATAGAAACCAAGGATTCCAACTTACAACGAATACACTCCTATGAATGCATCTTTGAAAAATATTTACCTATCAACTTATAATACTTTTCAATGTCGAATGCCATGCCCAAAGGAGTCTATGGAGGAATAAAAGCAAACCGGAAAGTATTTCCGCTTTCATGAGACTTACGGGCACAATACAGAGGAATGTAGACACCTCCATGATCCTATAGAAAAGCTGATTAGATGGAAAAAGTTGCAGGAGTTCGTCAAGAACCCATAGGAGGGTAGAAAAGGAACATCAGACCTAGGACGCAGGCAAGCTCCATGTCATCCAGGGGAACCTGCTCGAACCGTGGGTAGACTAGTCATAAACACGATAGTTGGTGGACCTCACCTTACGGATAAGAGTTGGTAGGAAATGGAGCGGTGTGCTAACTCCCTTAGGCATGCAGATTTGAGTGTTGTTCAAATACAGAGGATGGGCCCTCGGCTAAGCAATAGCGAACGATGACGGACGATATAGTTTTCAGGAGCAGAGATACTGATCAGGCGGAAGCTCCGACCATTGACCCGATGGTTATCTCCGCGACAATCGGGTCAGCATTTGTGAAAAGTATTTTAATTGATTGTGGAAGTTCTATTAACATCATCTTCAAAAAAGCATATGACTAAATGAAGATGGAGATCAAGGATTTAAAACCATCTAAAGCCCGCATCCATGGCTTTAATGGTGCAGCAACCAATGCGGTGAGTTTTGTTGAATTGCCAGTTGAACTGGGACAAGATGAACGTAGGAGGGTGTGAATCCGGTCTTTAATTGTTTTGGATGTTGATTTTTCATACAATTTTTTTCTAGGTCGACAGGCCCAGGCGGAGTTTAGGGCAGGTTTGGCCTCTTGGTGTTTAACTTTGAAATTCCCGACAGACAAAGGAGTTGGTGTGGTGCATGACGATCGGGCGACTGATCGTGCATGTTATGTGGCTGAGCTGAGAGAGGCCCAGCAGAGAGAGAAAGGAAAGGTTGCAGACAGCTCCGTCCACACCTGAGTCATTGAAAATTGACAAGTAGTGCCCGAGCCCTGGCTCAGGCAACACGATCGGATCTACAGAGACATAGATCCGAGAGATGATGATGACGAACCCAGGGAAGCAAAATCAGCACCGGCTGAACTGACGATTGACATTCCAGTCGGCCTAGATGACCCATCGCGAGTATTTAAGATTGGATCACAACTTGACCCCTCGATGGCCGAGGATCTCACCGATTTCCTCCAAGCAAATCTGGATGTTTTTGCTTGGACGCATTCTGATATGTGCGGGATTTCTTCTGCTATTACGATTCATATGTTGAACATAGACTAGAGGTATGTACCAGTAAAGCAGAAAAGGAGAGGCATGGACCCGGAGAGGTCCGCTGCTCTCAGAGAGGAGGTGGACAAACTCAAAGCCAAAGGGTTTGTCTACGGTGCCCTCTACCCCGAATGGGTGTCTAACCCCGTGCTAGTGAGAAAAGCGAATGGGAAATGGAGAGCCTACGTAGATTACTCTAATCTAAACAAAGCATGCCCTAAGGATAGTTTTCCTTTACCCAGGATTGATCGATGGTCGACTCAACAGCAGGGCATGAGTTACTGTCATTTATGGATGCGTATTCGGGATATAATCAAATCCCGATGCATATTCTAGACCAGGAACACACCAGTTTTGTCACAGATGTCGGGCTATATTGCTATGCAGTGATTCCCTTCCAATTAAAAAATGCGGGAGCGACTTATCAGCGCCTAGTGAATCGAATGTTTAAAGACCAGATAGGTAGAACAATGGAAGTTTATGTGGATGACATGCTCGTGAAGTCACGACAATCAAACGACCACATTCAAGACTTAGCAGAAATGTTTGATATACTCAGATATTATGGAATGAAAATCAATCCTTTGAAGTATTGCTTTGGCATTACGTCAGGGAAGTTTTTAGGTTTCATTGTTAATACATGGGGAATTGAAGCTAACCCAGAAAAGATTCAAGCTATTCGAGACATACAAGTGCTTAAAACAATACAGCAATACAAAGCCTGAATGGAAAGGTAGCCGCGCTAAGTCGATTCATATACAAAGCCACAAATAAGTGTATTCCCTTCTTTGATGTAATAAAGAAAGGAAAGAGAACTTTTAAACAGACGCTCGACTGTGAGGACGCGTTTCGAGCTTTGGTAAGACATCTGGAAAGTCCCTCGGTGTTGTCGAGCCTATAGACCATGAAGTATTGTATGTGTACTTTGTTGTATCCCAGCACGCTATCAGTATGGCTTTGCTTCGCGAGGAGGACCAAGTTCAAATGTCGGTTTACTATGTAAGTAAACGTTTAACGGGGGCAGGAAGAAATTATCCTAAGATTGAGAAACTGGCCCACTGCTTGGTGATTGCATCACGAAAGCTTCGTCCGTACTTTCAGGCACACTCGATCAGTGTTTATACTGATCAACCCTTGCGTCAGGTACTCCAATGACCAGAAACTTTTGGAAGGATGTTAAAATTGAATATCGAGTTGAGTCAGTTTGATATTACCTACCTGCCAAGAAGATCCATACAAGGGCAAGCACTAGCAGACTACATCGCTGAATTCACCATGTCAGACGAACCAAACAACCACGATGTTACTCCCCCCATTCGATGGAAACTATACACCGATGAGGCATCTAACGAACGTTGCTCTGGGGCTGGTATAGTTCTTGTAACTCCCGAGAACCGTTCAATTTGTTATGCTTTGAAGCTCAATTTCCCAGCTACAAATAACGAAGCTGAGTATGAAGCATTGATTGCTGGCTTGAGACTCATCAGGGAACTGGAAGTAAAATCGGTTGAAATCTTTTGTGACTCATAATTGGTGGTGTACCAGGTGTGGAGGGACTATCAAGAAAAGGGACAGAGACTTGCCTCATACCTTGCACAGGTTCAAGAGCTGTTAGCAGATCTTGAGTATTATGATATGTCGCATGTCCTGCGTGAACAAAACAGAGAAGGGGATTCATTGGCCAAATTTGCAAGTACCGACGATGCGCAGAAAATGGGATTGGTTCCCGTCGAAACCTTACATGCTTCGAGTATAAATGTGATGGAGATAGATTTCATATTAGAAACAAAAATCGAGAAGGAATCATGGATGACCACATTCAAGCAATACTTGCTACACCGAGTCTTGCCCGAAAGAAAGAGCAAAAGACGACAAGTCATTCGTAGAGCTTCGCGATATGTAATGCAGGACGGAATAACGTATCGAAAGGGATTCTCGACCCCCATACTCCGGTGCAATGCCATAATGAGCTAAAACGAGTCCTGAAGGAAGTCCATGAAGGAGAATGCGGTGACCATACTGGGGGCAGACATTAGCAAAGAAAATCCTCCGCTA
Organism: Allium cepa; assembly: GCA_030765085.1. NCBI lineage: Eukaryota > Viridiplantae > Streptophyta > Magnoliopsida > Asparagales > Amaryllidaceae > Allium > Allium cepa. The sequence goes on along the minus strand of CM060940.1, from coordinate 130,336,392 downwards.
TGGATATTATTGGCCAATTGTAAATCGGGATGTTGCAGACTACATAAGGAGATGTGACAAATGCCAGAAGTATGCTAAAATTCTGAGAACTCCACCGACAGAACTCACACAAATGGTTAGTCCCTGTCCTTTTGCAGTGTGGGGGATCGATATGATCGGTTCTTTACCCATATCCAAAGGTGGTGCAAAATACGCAATAGTTGCGGTCGACTACTTTACTAAGTGGGAAGAAGTAGAGCTCATAGCCACAATCACTACCAAGAAGGTCATTAATTTCATTGTACGAAACATTATATGCCGTTTTGGCCTTTCGCGAACTATCATTATAGACAATGGAACTCAATTCGAAAGTAGGGAGTTCAAAGATTTTGTCAAAAGTATGGCATTGAAAAATGTTTTGCAGCAGTTTCTCATCCAAAAGCCAATGGAAAAGTAGAAGCCGTGAAAAAAATACTCAAGTCCATGTTGAAAAAGCGTTTGGAAAAGGCTAGAGGCAAGTGGGTGGATGAACTTCCAACAGCACTTTGGGATTACAGAACCGCCCACAAGTCTGCTACTGGCCACACTCCATTCGCATTGGCATATGGCACGGAAGCTGTTATACCTGTGGAACTTGAAGTTCCTTCACATCGAGTAACTCATTATGACCCAAAGACGAATCGAGATCTTTTACTCGAATCACTGGACTTCGTTGATGAAAAACGTGAAGAAGCTGACTTAAGGGCAGCTGCATATAAACACCGAGTCGCTCGATATTATAATGAAAAATTCTGACGGAGAACCTTTGATGCGGGCGATATCGTTTTGAAATGAGTTTTCCCGGTCTCATCGCATATGAATCCCACATGGGAAGGTCCATACGTCATTGAACGGAGGCGTGGAGAGGGAACTTTCAAGCTAGTGACCGTTGATGGCGCGACACTCCCCCAAGCATGGAATAGCGAACATCTGCGGCATTATTATACTTAATATATTTCTTTCGTATCTTTGTTGCAATTATTTCTAGTATATTTTCATTTCATTGATTCTTAGTTTTCGGCATGTAATAAGACAATTTAGTTTGTTTTCATTAATAAAGGCTTGAAGCCATCTTTTCCATGAATTATTGATGTTTCGTGTATGATAATTCTATGGAAAAAAACTAGAGTTATATTATTCTGTCTGACGTATGAACATGCACAAACAATTAAAATCTCCAAGTCCTCGGAGTGCGGACTGGAGTACTCTATGTCCCCAAAGTGCGAACTAGAGTATAAACGACTCAAAATCTCCAAGTCCCCAGAGTACGGACTGGAGTACTCTAAGTCCCCAGAGTGCGGATTAGAGTATAAACGACTCAAAATCTCTAAGTCTCCGGAGTGCGGACTGGAGTATTCTAAGTCCTCAGAGTGTGGACTAGAGTATAAATGACTTAAAATCTCCAAGTCCCCGGAGTGCGGACTGGAGTACACTAAGTCCTCAGAGTGCGTACTAGAGTATACATGACTTAAAATCTCCAAGTCCCTGAGTGTAGACTGGAGTACTCTAAGTCCCCAGAGTGCGGACTAGAGTATAAACGAGTTAAAATCTCCAAGTCCTCGGAGTGCGGACTGGAGTACTCTAAATCTCCAAAGTGCGGACTGGAGTATAAACAACTTAAAATCTCTAAGTCCCTGGAGTGCGGACTGGAGTACTCTAAGTCCCGGAGTGCGGACTGGAGTATAAACAACTTAAAATCTCCAAGTCCCCGAAGTGCGGACTAGAGTACCGTAAGTCCTCGGAGTGCAGACTGGAGTATAAATGACTTGAAATCTTCAAGTCCTCGGAGTGTGAACTGGAGTACTCTAAGTCCCCATAATATGGACTAAAAATGTTCTAAATACCCAAAGCATGAAACAGAGGATTTACGATTTCCAAAAAACCTCCGAGTTATATGGAAGTGAACTGGGATTTATATAACTCACAAGATTTTGGATCTCCACCACAGTTATACAGTAAGTTGAACGATAAAAGTCGTTTGAAAGACAAAGAAACTAAATTTTATTTATTAATCCAAAATGAGATTCCACAACAATCCCTCCAAAACTCAAAGTCAAAAGTCTATCTACATTGGCTATGAAAATAAATAGAAATAATTACATAATCTAAGCTAACTCTCGTTGAACGAGTGTGACAACTACTTCTTTGGTTTCTTTTCCTTTCTCGTTTTCTCAGATGACTCCTCCCCTATGTGTTTTCGCTTGGATGCTTTGCTTGATGGGGAAGTAACATCCGAGGAAGGAAGAGGGACTTCTAGTGGCCTGGACCAACCAGGGAGAATGACCTTCAAAGGCCTGTTCAAAGGGTCATCTAGCTCCACTACTTGGGGCTCGATCTTGATCTCAACTTTCTTCTTTTCCTCTGCCGTAAGTTGCTCCTTCATGCTCATTTCGAAGTGTGTCCGGAGGCGTTTGTAATCTCAACTTCGTTACTTTCTTCGACGGGTGATGAAGTTTCAGACTTGTCCTCGTCAAGCGCCTCAATCATTTGAGCATTAGGACTGGGAGACTCTCCCGCTTGAATAGCCTCACTCAACTTCCCCTTTTCCTCTGTGGCGTCATTGCTGCTTGGAGTTTTCTCAAGATCGGAATGGCCTATGCAAAATCATAAGAGACAAATGTTAGAATGCAATAACCTATCACCGAAAACGACGTATCTTTGAACTTTAAGAAGAAAAGTTATGCATCGGTTTCTAACTGACTCTCAACTGTGCGGGGAGTCTTGCCCTCTGGAATGGGAGATAGTACATGAATGTCAAGGCCAGGGTCTTCTGGGTCGTAACCAACATGCTGCTCGAAGGGATCAAGAACTGGCCGACCAGTCGGTTGAGTAGGGGGAGGAACTGGAGATTCGATTCCAGACGGACCGGCAATGTCATTCTTTCCTTTTGACAAGGATAAATCTTTGCTATAGAGAGCCTTCACTGCAAACAAGTCTGAAGGCTCATTCCCCCTGATAAATTCCTTTACCAAATCCTCCTGGTCAACCTCTTTGGTGCCCGGCTCAACCTTTCTGATCTTTATCAAAGTTTCCCATGCTTCGGCCAGAGATTCGAGGTAACCCTCCCCAAGAAATGTTAGGTCGCGATGCATGAGAACTCGAGCATTGTACTCGGCAATAAGCAGATCAAAAATGCATTTAATCTCCTCTTTACCAGCCTTCGTAGCCGCCTCAAGGCAAGAATCAATCTCGTGGATACTATTCTTTTACCCTCATCACGGGCTTCATCCTTCAGTGTCTCAACTTCGGAGAGTTCGACGTTAAGCTTTGTCTTCAGGAGTCGTGTGGCGACAATCTCATCATAGTATCGTTGTGACTCTTCCTGAGCAACAGTCTTTTCATCCTTCTCCTTAAGAAGTAGCTCTTCCAGCTCCTTGACTCACAGAACAAACGCATCCCTATCCTTCTGAACGGAGTTTTTCTCTAATGCTAAGGCACCACAGTGTTGAACCGTTTCATCGATTTCTTTTTATATGCGGCCTCTAGACGACTAAGTGCCTCAGCTGTGTCTTTGGCATTTTTCTAAGTAGTTTCGAGCTGAGACTTGTACGAGAAAAGCTGTTCATCCTGGGCTTTGATGATGTATTTTTCATGGATTGCTTCGAGCTACAGACGATCAATTTCATGTTGGCGTTCGATGGAGACTTCTGACACTTTCTCTGCCAAATGAACAATGGCATCGTGCTGAACATAGACACCATTGTTGCAAGAGATGGCGCTTTGTTTGACGTGTCCTGGAATGTGATGAATCACTAGAAGAAACTTCAGACCATTGAAGCATATTTTCGAGAATGTGGCCTTAAGATCAGTTAGCCTTTCTGTAATCGATGGATCATGTGTGGGAGCAGAAGGATTTTTCCTAGGGACTACGGGTTTTTTGCTGGGTTCTCGGGATTGCCTGATGCTAGATGAACCCGAGTGTTGTTCGCGGGGAGTATCAGACTCGGACCCTTGTGACCAGCTTTCTCCTTGCCTTGCTCCGGAAGAGAGGGAGGATCGTGATAGTATGAAGAACGATGGTAAGTTTTCCTTCAAGATGATGAGTCCCGGGAGCAATAGTCCCTATCACTGTCGTCATCTCTATCCCGATGTTTGCCAAAGTCTGAATCCCGGCTAGAGTGATGGAAAATAGATGACCCGCGGAGGCAATCAAATCCATGGGACCGTTCCATATCGCCTGCATAGAAATTAAGTAAACACGAGTTAGATAGAATCACATGATGACTGAAGTTTAAGTGCAAGATGAAGTGCTGGTGTCATTGTGTGTGTCCTAGTGTTCCCCCCGACAGACCAGTTTCTTTGGCTTTATTTTTTGAAGTTTTATATCCGTGGTGATGGGCTTGAGCGCCTTCACTGCCTCTCAAGGGCGAATGAAGTTTTAGGACTTCTGGATCATTGAAACCATAGTTGAGAAAGTCCTTGGGAATGGTGAGGTCAGATAAGCCTTTCAATGGACCCTTTAAGTGTTGAGGAGACAACTCTTTTTCCAATGGTGTTATTGTGACCTTTGAGGTTCCACCAACAATCTTCTTCCTTAGTTTGTACGCCATTTTCTTTTTTCCCTTCGAAGGAGGAGGTGCTATGTTGTATGCCTCAATCACTGATTCCCGAGCAGGACTTACATTCTCACCCGCTGTGTCTGGCACCTCAGTCTCTCTAATCTCGCCTTCTTATGGTGTGTCAGGGAAATCACGCGTTGAAGGCCCAGCTTGCCTTTTGCCTTTGTCCAAGGCAGACCCGGTTATAGAGACGTCATAAGGAAGACTTATTCGGTGACCTTCCCCCAGCAGCCTGAATTTGGAGGGCGATTCAATGGAAATGATATATCTGATATCCCGGTCTTCTACAGGAACAGCTCTGATAGCTTCAACGGCCTCAGAGTACCCGGAGACTTCGGGACGTGGGCTGATACTTGTAAAAGTAGAAAAAGGGTTAGAAAGGGTGCACTTTCCGCTGAATACAAGTATTGATCCAGAAAAGAAATCTACTCCCTTATAGCCATCTCCTTGCAAAGCCAGAGGGACGATGCACGTAGAACCATTCCTGCTTATACTGAGCAAATTTGCTCCATGCTCCAGTCAGGATTTGGTACTTGTTATGCGGCTCAAGGAATACGAAAGATGGGTTGTCGTTTTAGTCCTTGAGATGATGATTTTGATAACAACAACCTTAGGAATTGTTATAAAATATAAATACTAACACTATAGTTTAGATATATATGTATATGTAGGATTTAACCATGCAGGTACCAAGAATGAAGACTGTACAGTATAGAGATTCCAGATATCAAGATTATCAAGAGTTTAAGATCTCAATAATAAGTAATTTACTTAGGAATTTTTTTAAAACTCTTAGAAAAGCACTGGCATCTTAAAATCCAATTTATTCGTGGAATGGAATCTACTTCGAGCTTGTTAAGGGATGAAACCCTAAGTAGGATGGAACCTGCGAAAAATGTGGTGGAACATTGTTTTGTATCCGCTAACATTTTATTCAAAATATTTTTACAAAATTATATCTTGTTTTCAAAATGATTTCAAAACCTTCCTTTTAAAAGAATCAAAAGCATCTATCCTGGTTTTAATACTTTTAGCCTCAAAATAATCTTTTTTTTCAAAATCAAATTATCCTTGGTTTTAAACTATCTTTTAATAATAATATTTAACTTTTAATTTAGATTTAAATATAAAATTATAGTAAAATTATATATATATATACCAAAATATTATTCTCTATATTTACTTATGTATTTTTACTATAGTTAAGTATATTTATAAAGTTTAAAATAGTTTTAATACAAGATAGAAGTTATTTTCAAAGAAAAGCAAATTACCAAAAATACCTTAGGCATGTCGACATCCTCAAGTACCCCATGTCGACATGGTAGCAGTTTATTTCAAAAATTTGAATTTCAAAGGAAGCGTCTACTCGCCATATCCTTTCACTATAAATAGGGGTTGTTTTGTATTCATATTTTCTCTGATTTTACTCCTCTTTTCTTCCACATTTCTTTATATATATTTTTACCATTACTTGCCAAAATCAACATTGAATCTAACTAGATCGTCTCTAGTTTGATTCTCTATCACTCTCTCAACAAGATCTCAGTGCTATTCAGAGTTATAGGCTTCTTTGTAATAAACTAAGCGAGAAAAGGTGTGATTGTAGCGTGTGAAATCAATCAAGTGAGAAAAGGTGTGATTGTAGCCTTGGAAATCAATTGGGTGAACTTGTTGCCCATGAAATCAAGTTTCTCTACCTAGAGGATTGTGAATTTGGAGTGGTGTACCTCATGGCCTTGAAATCGAGGGTGTAATTGTACAATTGCTTTTGAAAGGAAATTTGTACTTGTGTGTGGGACTGGATGTAGGGTAACTCCGAACCAATATAAAATCCGGTGTGTTCTTTCCTTTATTGCTTTTACTTTATTTCTATATCTGTGTTTGATTCTATGATCATATCTGTGTCTGAATATTGCGTACATTTGTGTTCGAATTAACATAAACTCAAGAAAATTTAGTAATTCCTTAAACACTATTCACCCCCCTTTACTGTTTATTCCAGCCTTAAGATCCATAATCTGCATTTCTCACATTTGGTATCAGAGCAAGGTTTTCAAAGTTTTCATAATCTGAATTTTGAAAATTTTAAAATGGCAATTTTTTTGATAAAATTATTAACACTATTTTCATATGAATATATCACAGAATCATCATGATATTGTTGTTTAAAATTATAATTAGTTATTTTGAAAAGTCACTTGATTCTTTAAAAAGTTATGTTGTTTTGCAGGAGAAGAGTTATGTCTAATGACCGTTGGTTAAAAGATACCAGATAATCATTCATCGATCAAGAAGAACAAATGGATATATAACGGCAATCGACAATGAAATGGGTAACAGATCAATATAAATCTTTTGATTCTCATCTACAACTTGATATGATACTGTACTTCTCTCCATCTACTTCGCAATATCACTGGTTTCGTGCGAATCCGTTAAGAAATGACCAAGTTATGATCAAATGAAGCTTTGGTGAACAAAGAGAAAAAGAAAGTAAAACTGTCAATGGTATTCTTCAAATTGCATCTAGAGATTTGAGTATTTTGTTCCTACTCCTTTTCAATATTATAGTTCTTGTTCTCATGGTTGTTTTGATGGATGGATCATCAAATTTCGATCAAAATTGAGTGAGATATGACAGTTTGAAGTTGGCTATCCAAAACTAAAAACCGTGTACGGGATTTTCTATATTTCTCCTACTATTCGGCCTGTTGCATCACAATACCTTCCAAATTCATCACCAAACTACTACTAGATTGTATCCATTGCCTTCCTCATCGATTTGTCACTGGTTTCATCCAATTCCGTTAAGAAATGAAGGAGATATGCCTTCTAGAAGTTTGATAGTAAATAGAAAAACGGAAAGAAGAAGATGATGAATTTTTATGAAAAGTGGTGATTGTTGGGCCTATTTATAGTGGTTGAAGTGTCAATTCATTCAAAATTCAAATTCAAAGTTTTGCCGCCAAGTTAGTCGATCTACTAAATCATCTGTATCTTTCTCATACGGTCTTCAAATTCAGCAACTGAATATACTACGCTGATCAGAAAAATGAGCCCGTCGCATTAGAACAGATCTCATCGTTAAATTCTAAAAGATATAAATGTCTGGTTCATGACAATGGAAGAACAACAAAGTTAGAAAGATGGAGTGCAAAAAATTGATACGCTTTACTATTATTTCATCTTTATTGTCGCATTTAGGAATATATATTCATGCATTTAGTTAGGTATAGAAATTTATCTCTTCTACAAGCTTTGATACTTTGGTCCATATATCGACACACCATAGTATAAATATCGATATACCAGTCTAATTTTTTTTAAAGTCTTTTAAAATGTGTTTTCTTTCAAATAAAATCTTACTACTAATTTATTACAACTATACTAAGTAGAAAAGCATACCTTCATTCGTGATTTCAACTTTTCTATCGTTGTTTTTTACTTCTCATACTCTATTTCTTTTAAGATACTAATTTTATGTCTTTGAGAATTTAATAAAATGAATTTAGAATGTTAGAATAAGGTTATATTTATAGATTTCTTCAATTAATAAGATTGCTCCACATCACATGATACTTGTCATATAAGTAGATAGTGACATACATGCAAAATGACACGTGTCATTACACTTGTTCTTTAATAGAAGCATTTTTACATGCATAATGCCAAGTGTCTTTACACATGTCTTTTCATTATATATATATATATATATATATATATATATATATATTTCAAGTACTTTAATTATATTAATACTATTAAAAATTGGGTCAAAATTCAATTATTTACAGCAAAATCATGTTAAAAACAGGCCCAGAACTTTAGATAGCACTTCTGAAATGATGTCTTTGCTTCTGTTATGTTGCAAATACGTTTTTATAGTATTTTGTGATTTGAAACGCAGTATTTTTTTTGGAAACTTTTCACAGCATTTAGTAAATGCTGCGGTTTCTATTTATAATGTTTTGAATATATTTTAGTGCAAAAACTTTTTACAGCATTCTGTAAATGCTGTGTTTTCTACTTGAAACTTTAAACTATGTAAAAATAATATTTAAATTAAGAATTTTTCTCTATTCTTTTTAAAAGTTATTTTCTAACTTATATTAGAATATTTTAAAATTAATGTATAGATATTTTTCTTAATTAATTAAGATTTTAAATGAAAGAGGCCTTAACATAACACATGTTTATTTTAGTTTTTTCAATTTTTCTTATTTTTAATATTTCATTATGATATTTTAAAAAAAAGATGTTTAAACATGTTTCTAAATATGTTAATCAATAATAATTTGATATAAAGGTTTTAATTAGTAAATTAAGTTTTTTTAACAAACATGGAAGTTTGGATTCTTAAAAAAATCAACTAAACTAAAAAATTATTATTTGAAATAAATTAAATAATTAGGGTATTAGTTTTTATAAAAACCATATTTGATCATATATATACAGTTTAAATCCATATTTCTTAGTAATTTGATTTTGATATTGAGTCTGATTACTACTTTTCATGAATATGTTATAGCTTTAATATCATTAATTGCCTTTAAACTCTTGTCTTTACTACTCTTTTAGTCTCATTCATTAGTTTCCTTAACCTAAGTTTAGTAATTGGTGTGTATTACCTTTGTTTGGTTGAAACGAGTTATAATAAATTGTTTGATACATGTATACATAAAAGTGTATTTTATTTAGGAGGAGTTTGTAGTATTGTCTTATGGTATAGGATTATTAGTTTTTGATTTGTTTGGTATGTTTTGTTTGACTTGTTTGACTCGATTGACTTGTTTGACTTAATTGACTTGATTGACTTGTTTGACTTGTTTGATTTGATTGATCTGTTTGATTTGGTTGATATGATTGGATTTGATGTACGTGTTGATTGGATTGTTTGAAATATACTTATACATATTTATGTATTGAATAATTATAATATAATTATGTTAATGTCTTTCGTATTCCATTTACTATACTTTGTTCTAGTATTAGTTTAAGGGGGAGTTGTATAGTTTTATGGTTTTAGGATGGCTTTTGTTGATGACAAAGGGGGAGAAATATAAAATAGGATAGATAGGCATAGATTAATGGAGAGTTATTAGTTTTAGGGGGAGTTATTAGGATAGAAGTAATATTTTATAAACAAAAGTTGTCATCATCAAAAAGGGGAGATTGTTAGTCCTTGAGATGATGGTTTTGATGACAACAGCCTTAGGAATTTTTATAAAATATAAATACTAACATTACAGTTTAGATATATATGTATATACAGGATTTAACCATGCAGGTACCAAAAATGAAGACTGTACAGTATAGAGATTCAAGATATCAAGATTATCAAGAGTTCAAGATTTCAATAATAAGTAATTTAATTAGGAATTTTGTTAAAACTCCTAGAAAAGCACCGGCATCTTAAAATCTAATTTATTCGTGGAATGGAATCCACTTTGAGCCTGTTAAAGGGATGGAACCCTAAGTCGGACGGAACCTACGAAAAATCTAGTGGAACATTGTTTTGTATCCGCTAACCTTTTATTCAAAATGTTTTTACAAAATTATATCTTGTTTTCAAAATGATTTCAAAACCTTCCTTTTAAAAGAATCAAAAACATCTATCCTGGTTTTAATACTTTTAGCCTCGAAATAATCTTTATTTTCAAAATCAAATTATCATTGGTTTTAAACCATCTTTTAATAATAATATATTTAACCTTTAATTTAGATTTAAATATAAAATTATAGTAAAATTTTATATATATGTACCAAAATATTATTCTCTATATTTACTTATGTATTTTAACTATAGTTAAGTATATTTATAAAGTTTAAAATAGTTTTAATACAAGATAGAAGTTATTTTCAAACAAAAGCAAATTACCAAAAATACCTTAGGCATGTCGACATCCTCAAGCACCCCATGTCGACATGATGGCAGTTTATTCCAAAATTTTGAATTTCAAAGGAAGTGTCTATTCGTCATATCCTTTCACGAATGGACATGGCTATTGTTCTACTATTAATATGGGTAGTTTTGAACGAATTTGTATTCATATTTTCTCTGATTTAACTCCTATTCTTCTTTCACATTTCTTTATATACATTTTTACCATTACTCCACCGAAATCAACATTGAATCTAACTAGATCATCTCTGGTATGATTCTCTGTCACTATCTCAACAATGCTTCTTTGTAATAAACTAAGAGAGAAAAGGTGTGATTGTAGCCTGTGAAATCAATCAAGTGAGAAAAGGTGTGATTGTAGCCTTGGAAATCAATTGGGTGAACTTGTTGCCCGTGAAATCAAGAATCTCTACCCAGAGAATTGTGAATCTGGAGTGGTGTACCTCGTGGCCTTGAAATCGAGGGTGTAATTGTAAAATTGCTTTTGAAAGGAAATCCGTACTTGTGTGCGGAACTGGATGTAGGGTAACTCCTAACCAGTATAAAATCCGGTATGTTCTTTCCTTTATTGCTTTTACTTTATTTCTGCATCTGTGTTTGATTCTGTGATTATATCTGTGTCTGAATATTGCATACATTTGTGCTCGAATTAACATAAACTCAGAAAGATTTAGTAATTCCTTAAAACACTATTCACCCCTCCCTCCCCTAGTGTTTATTCCAGCCTTAAGATCCGTAATCCGCAGTTCTCACATGTCGGACCGCCTCTTGAAACGATAAATATAACGGACGTCGCCAAGAGTGGGGAGCCTGAATAGAATGCTCATGAAGAGAATGCACGTGCCGTATACGAATGCGTGGTTGCTAGGATGTAACTGTGATGGAGCGATCTCAATATACTGTAACAGGTCGTGCAGGAAGGAATTGAATGATGACACACTACCAACCCAGCACATAAATTTGTTGCAGGCCATATATCTGGCTGGGGGCAAGTGAGGACGATCTTGTCTCGATGGAAGCAGTACATCGTCAAAAGAAATTCCACGTATAGAGCATATGCGACGAAGAGCGCTTTTGTTAATTCTCGAAGCTTGAGAATCGACCGATTTGTCTAGAAAGATGGTTGCATCTAGGCATCGGGAGCCAGTCGACGGATGCGATCGTGGGACTCGGAATATCTTGTATAGGAGTTGTCGATGGATTTGAAGTTCCAACTGTTTCCTGTTGAGAAGTTGGCTCGGGTTTATCCGAGACTATGGCAGAACTAGATTTTCTAGACATCTCTAATGAGTGTTGGATCTGATGAAACACCTATTTAAACTATACTTGAAAAACAATCAACATTAGACGTAACAACAGAAATACTCCCCCATGTGGTTTGTGAACAAATTTGATGATTCGTGCAAAGAATATAAACAAATTTAAGTTCTGAAAAGTAAAGTGTAACACAGCGAACTTCAAGTTGCCCTATTTACAAAATTTTAAGTTCGCGTTTATTATGGTTTCAATCAGGAAGTCCTCAGTCCAAATCAGTTCGATATGCTTGTTTTCTTAGGTTCTGGCCGTTATTTATTGTCTATGATTTGGTGTGGGGGGTTCAATGCCACATTGAGAGCCGCATGGCATTGAGAGTCGCTTGGCATTGAGGGCCTCGGTATTAAAAGCCGACCCACTCACTCTCCTCACCGATACACTCTCAACACCACACGAGGCTAACCCACTTGACATCTAACTCCCTAACACCACTTTCGTATGAAGGCCGCCAGACTGCCTATTTCCTACTTGGCCATCTTCTCACTCACTTACTTAGACACCACCGACCTACCTAGACACTCACCTCTCCCTCGCTCCTGGGTCACCGACCGGCCTCGAACAACATTTTAGTCACACTCCAACAACCTAACTCCCATGCCTGGTGACTTAGAGCCTACGACCTAAAAACCACCGATGTCTCCTTCCCTTCTCCTCTCTGTTTCGCTAAACTCGAAATCAATCAAAGTTGTACCGAGTTCCAACCCTAAGGCATGTTCAAACCTCGATTCATCTTCCTTATCTACATGATTCCTACAATCCATAATCTGAAGAAGGTTCGCGAATTCAAATTTCATGCTAAACCTCCTAGTTTGACAGGACATTTGGAATGAGAAATTATTACCTAAGAAGGTGTTTAAAGCTTCTAGATCTGATTAGGTTCGAGATTGAAAATCGTTTAGACTCGACCTGGGAAAGAAATGTAAGGAGGACGTACTAGTTTTGGTGTAAGGAAGGAAGGTTGGAGAAGTCGCTAAGGTTCACAGGAAAGTTGTGAGTACCTGTAGAGTCGAAGTTGAAATAAGAGAAGTGATGAGAAGTAGTGTTGGTTTTTATACGTGAAGAAGGTAAACAGGCATCGACCGATGAACCTGGTCAAAGTACTTTGTGGCTCGATGAGCAGTCATACTGAGCGATAATGAACTTGCCAAACGAGTGGTTCGGCATTTAGGAGACCGTGTGAATCAACTTATGGAGGTCAGGGCAAGGAGTTAAAGGAAAACATGAATTGTTGCTGATTCAAAGCGTGTCGTGTTGCCTCACACGATACGCTTTGGGGGGCAAAATGCTACCCAATTGTTTGACCCGATAACGAGAGGCTCGGCATACAGGACTCGCTCGGCACTAACACCTCATTCGGCATGAAAGCCTCGTTCGGCATAGAGCCTTGCTCGGCATAGAAGCCTCGCTCGGCATAGATACCGGTCGACACAAAGCCTCGGCTCGGCACAGAGCCTCGCTCGGTATGGAAGCCTCGTCCGGCACAGAGCCTCACTCGGCATAGAAGCCTCATTCGGGATACATGCCTCGTTTGGCACTAACGCCTCGCTCGACATTAGAATGTTATTCAGCAGGGTAATCTCGTTCAGCCTAGGTATCGTTCGGCATTGCTTCGTCGCCTGGCATTCTTGAGTCATTACTCAATCACTCGGCATTCTCTGGTTTGGCCACTGCCATTCGGCATGCCCGGCCAGGTGTGAAGAAGTCACCTACTTTGGGACGAGGTACTTTGTTCTTGGGCCCATGAGGAAAGTCCGTCCTATCTTCGTCTATAAATAGAAGGGCAGGGGCATAGTAAAAGGGACCTTTTTTCGAGAACACTGGGGAGACCCTACCGCTTTCAAGACTCATTCTTTTTCGCTTAGCATTTGCATTCGAGTAATTGGTGTACGGATTGTATCTGTAATCAATCGTTTAGAAAAGCAATAAAGATTAAACTCAAAGTGGACGTAGGCAGTTACGTCAAACCACTATAAATCTGGTGTTCTTGTTTCTTATAATTATTACAGCATTCCATTGCGTTATTCTTTAGTTTTCATTTACCTTCTTCATTAATCTCTCTACACAAATCCTTCTTCGGGTGTTAGTAACCAATTCTGGTGCTAACAATCACAAGTCAGGACTTGTTTGTATACTTAGCGATAACCGATCAAGCTATTAACACAGTTGTAGTCTGGGAAGAGAAAGGGTACAAAGGTCAATATACTTCATAATCAAACATATATCTAGAGTAGATCTAAATTATTCCTTGATAGAAAAGTTAACCTATAATTTACTGCTCATGGAAATGAAACTGCATCTCTATTTCTAGGTGTATCCCATCAAAGTGCTAACAAATGGATCATTGAAGCAAATGCTGTAAAGGCCGGAGGCATCGAGCTATTTGTTAAAATGAGCTATCAAACTTAGTCAATAAAACATGTCATATTACCCACATGATGCGATCAAAGGTCAAGACTTTACTAACTTCATAATAGAATTCACAACACATCTAGAGCAACAAAATGAAGAAGCAAGAGAATCTTCATAGTTTTTGCCGCTGCATGTCGATGAAGCATCAAACAAATAGGATGAAGGCATCAGATACATGCTAGTCACCCCAAATCGGTAGAAGTTGTATGAAAAATTTCAACTTGGATTCAAAGCAACGAATAACTTCGTAGAATACGAAGCACTCGTTATTAGGCATAAAATGGCACAGGTAATGTAGGTAGCACATATTAAAGTTCATAGTGATTCCCAACTCATTGTAAGTCAAGTGCATGGAAATTACAAACCAAAGAGCCTAACCTAGACAAATATGTCGAGCTATCCGAAGAATTATTAGCTCAATTTGAACAGTTTAGTATAGAACACATTCTCAAAGAAGAAAATTATAACAATCCGAAATTTCAGACAATTCATATTTAAATATTTAAATCTTGGATTTAAAGTTATTAAAATGATTTAGTCGGCTTTTTTAACCCCCATTTAAATCATAACTAATATGATAAACTTGTTTTGAAAGAATGTTTACAAATATAAATACTTTGAAAAAAAATATCAGTAATGTGATCGAAAATCATTTTATCGATAAACTGCTTTTTTCTCAATGAAAGTTGTTCAAACTTTTTGTGCATGTCTAATTTATTATTACGGAGATAATTATCAACTAAAATTATTTTCATGTTTGTGGCTAACTAAATGTGGATACTTGATGTAATGGAGGATATTTGAAAATAAGCTTAAATGGAAAGTCTTAACTCTTAAGAAGTGATGAATAAAGGAAATATGACGGGAGGTTAGCCTTACATGACATGAAAAGGGGTGAGAAAAAGCTTATGCCACACCATTTGATGCTTATATAAGGAGGGAAACACCCTTGTTAAATAATCTATAATTTACAAAGCTTTAAATGAAGTATGAGAATTAAAAATGGTGGAAGTGCTTAAGCACTAATCCACTAGTTCTTTTCTAACTTTTTCATGTCTTAACCAAATCATCTCCAGTCTCTTCTAAATTTTGGCTATAGGTCTAAACATCATGTGAAACATGATTAGAAAGTAAAAAGTAGGAGAAGGTGCAAGAAAGAGGGGGATCCAAGAGGGGCCATGAGCATAGGAGGAGGAGGGGAGGTGTTGCCTTGGTTTGAAAGTACTAAAGGTTAGATCTTTACGCTTTTGATCATGGTGGGAGGTAGTTCTATGTTCTTGTGGCTTTGTTCTTGAGTTTGGCATGGATCTAAGTGAGTTAACTTACTATCTTATAGGTATATATTGTGTGTATGTGTCAATATAATATATATATATATATATATATATATTGTGTGTAATGTACAAAGTTAAAGAGACATTAATTAAGTAAAGTTTGGACCCCTCTTGCTTTTGAAAGCAGATGACAACTTTATATTATGTAACATCATTTTTATTATCCTCTTAAATATGTGGCATGGCCTTTAATTGACGCTTAAATGTTTTTTAACTTGTGTTCTAAATTAAAGTAAGTCTGAAAGTGTTTGAAGCGAGAATAGTCGTTATACGTGCACTTCTAAATCCCTTGTTTTCGAGAATTTTTATAAATAGCTGGAAAGATATTCTTAGGGATTTCTTTTCATAGTTTTTAAGTACCCGAATATTAGTACTTAATATGAATATTTCAAGTATTGATCATTTATTTAAGTGGTTAAGACTAGACGCAAAGGTCGTATTTTTCAATGTTGTTTTTAACAAGTACTTTTACAAGCATTTATAAATGTTGTAATAAGTTGCTTATGGTTTTAAGTGTTTGAATATGATACTTAAATTTGGTATTTTTATCTAATCTTATTAGAGATATTTTCTAACCTATTTTGAAGTATTTTAAAGTTAGTTTGAAGTTTAAATATATTTTTAACAATTATATATGTATTTTCAAAGTAAAGAGGTTTTATAATACAAAACTTATTTTTGATCAAATCATAAATTAGTTATTTTCAGGTAATATTTTACATGAAAACTTATTTGCAAGTATTTTTAAAGTATATATAAGTTTTGAAAAAAAGTAATTTATTGGGATTAACACTAAAAGCTGACAAGGTAGACTTCTCTATTTTCTGAGAGTTAAGATTGATGTCGAGTAAGGATGAAGCAATATAGCTTCAACCTACTGGGCTTTCCTCTTGAATGAGGAATAATTAAATTAGAATGTTGAAAACATGTTAGTCTTGTTATTTACTTACTTTTTTAAAAGGAATTAACTTTGATTAACGTTAACAGTTAACGAAGTAGGCCTATTTATTTATTTGAGTTAAGATTGATGTCGTGTTGTGATGGAGCAATAAAGCTCTAACCTACCGGGCTTCCCTCTTGGACGAGGAATAGTTAAGTTAGAATATCGAAAACGTTTTAATCTTGTTGTTTACTTACTTTTTTAAATGGTAATTAACTTTGCTTAATGCTAAAAGCTGACGAAGTAGGCTTCTCTATTTCTGAGAGTTAAGATTGATGTCAAATAGGGATGGAGCAATAGAGATTTAACCTACCAGCTTCCCTCTTGAATGAGGAATATTTAAGTCGGGAATGTCGAAAAGGAGTTAAGTATATGAACATTGATTTGTATAAGTAATTGTTTTCATTAGATAATCGATTAGTCAACTATTAAACTTGACCTATTATAACTTAAATCTTTAAAATGAATGTTTTTAGAGATAATACAGGTATGAAATGGTTTTGGGTTTGTTGTGACAACGTGTTAATAATATTCGTCTTTAACCCTGTTTAATTATACTTATGAATGTAGATAGATCTTTAAAATGATGCTTTAAAGATAAGCATTAGTGAAATGATTTTGGGTTTGTGTTGATAATATTTAAGTAACATTTGTCTTAAACCTTTTTGAATGGATTTGTGAAAGTATTTAAATCCTTAAAATGGATATTTTGAAGGAAATTATAAGTAAGGAATATTCTGAAAAAAGATATAAAAAGCATAGGTTTAAAGTAAGAAATCTTCTTAATGATTTATGATTATGCTTATACCATTTGAGGTAAGTAAATGAATACTTTTTGAAGTATCGAAAAGAGTACAAATGAATAGTAGAAATTGATAAACAATGTTTTATTCGATAAAAGAAGTTTTACTAATAAAAGGTGTTTTAATTAATGAGAGATTGATTAAACAAAAAAGGTATTAAAAGTCGCTTATGTGGCTTGATCGTGCATTGTGTGACTTAATCGTGCTTTGTATGTTTACTCTTTTATGGAAAACATTTAGTCGTATACTTAGCACTAAAAGCCGATGAAGTAGGCTTGTCTATCTATAGGAATTAAGATTGCTCTCTTCGTATAGGGATATGAGTAATAGAGCTCTAACCTACCGGTTTCTCTCTTGATCAAGGGATAGTATGAGATGAAAATATCTAAAATGTTGTAAGTATATGAGATTTGGTTTTCATATGCAATCATTCTCATTACAATTGAATGACTAAATGCGTCGATTCAGTCTTGAAGTGAATGGGATCGGTAAATGTTTTACTTATCGAAAACCACTTCAAGACTAAGATACATGTTCTATCTCTTAGAAGTGGATCTGTTCGAGATGATGGAATCCATGCGTGGTTTCGAGAGCTGTACGAGATGTGGGGATCTAATTAGGGATCCGTATTATGTTCAAGTGATGTCATGTGGAAGATACCGAATGTAACCTCGACATCAGAAATAGCTAAAAACAAAGTAGAATGCACAATCTGGGGTTTTGCAATCCCACGATGAAGTATATCAACTCCATATTTAGAGTATGCTTATCGACTGTTGCGTGCAGGAGTTGATGATACTTAGTTCCATGTGGTTCAGATTCGCTCGTTCGGGCGTGGTCCAGTTGTTGTTTAGCTAAAGGTAAATTTTATCTAGAGATATACATCGCTTGGAGGTACTTTTTGACCCTTATGCAAGAGATTGGATCCGGCTCCATCGGAGAGATCTCCATGGAAAATCTAATATGTGAATGTTCTTTATCGGATTTGATTGTACTCCTAAAATGTTGTTGAATGTAACCATTCTAGTTATTTTTCCGATTTATATTATTCACCTAGACAATATCTAATATATCACCTTATGTAATTATTAGATGGCGGTTCTTTTGAGAAATAACCGTTATGGTGCGAGGACATGCTGTTATAACTGTCTAGGGTAATGATAGTACTTAGGTTTTGTAACTTCAAAATTTTCGTATCAGAGTAACTCTTTGTACTGTTCTTTTGATATTATATATTACTGTTCCGCTAGTGAAATTTTGATATTGTGTTATGTTCTTTTTTATTCTGCTTCTTCTTCTCTTTATTCCACCATAATAATTCGTCTTTCCGGCACTAGATGCTCGGCACGTGAATGTAGTGGATGTATTAGTGTCGACATTCGAGGGTCGAAAAGGTGAATCGGTACAACATATCGTTTCGATGATTCTTTAGCTAAGCTTGTAGGTGCTAAATTTGCACAAGAAATGAAAGTAGTTTTGATGGGACATATAGCCAAACCTAGTATTTTAAGGGAAAATCAAGTTTTAGTCATTGTATATGCCCAGTGTGCAAAAGACCAAACTTCAATAAACAGAATCGAACCAAATACGCCCTAAGATGGGCAAGCTAAGCCAGTAGTGCAACAAGACAGTGTGGAATCACAAAAATACCAAGACTGTCATTGCATGAACTTACCCCATGACCACCTTGGCTATTTGACATATAGGGCATTGACCTAATAGGGCCACTTCTAATGTCCAAGGGGGACAAAGTATGTAGTTTTTGCTATAGATTATTTTACAAATTGTGTAGAACCTGAGCAATTAGCAATCATGATCTCAAAGAAAATAGTAGCTTTTGTGGTCATGAATATTATTACTAGGTTTGGAATCGCTCATAAGATAATACCTAATAATGATACGTAATTTTAATGCAAGGAATTTGCTGACCTTTGTGGTAAAATGACACAATCAAAAGCAATTACTTTAGTAGCCCACCCTTAAGCAAATGGTCAGGTCGAAGCAGCTAATAAGACAATTAAGAAGCTAATCAAGAAAAGACTTATGAAGGGAAAATGGGCAAAAGAAATATCCCTAATCCTCTAGGCATATAGAAACTCTACTAGACCCCCTGGAGGGCATATCATGTTCTCCTTGACATATGACTATGAAGCCATGCTCCCAATTGAATTAATAGTGCCTTTGCACCGGCGCTTATCGTATGTAACTGAGTTAGAATCGACATTTTAAAGAGATTGCATTTGACTTCATACAAGAAAGTGGGGATAAAGTATCGTTTAGGGCTATAGTTTATCAATAAAGGATGGCAAAGGGTTATAATTCTAGACTCAAAGAGAAAATTTCATAAAGAGAACTTAATCTTGAGAGAAGTAATGGCAGACATAAAGGACCCAATTGATGGTGCATTTGGACCTAACTGAAAAGAACGTCTAGTGATCGCTTGTCTAGTGGCACATGCCGTCTATGTAGAGCAGGTGGGAATCTCATTCCAAGAACGTGGAATTCAAAGCATCTTAGAATATACCTCGTATAGTAGTTTCTTTTGTAAAAATATGTAATGTACAAAGTTGTAATTATAAGGGAGTAATAAGATGATAAACTAGACGTAGGGATATTAAATGTCCTAAACCAGTATACAAATCTATGTGTCAATATTATATACTTGCATAATTAAAAACTAAAGTTATGAAATACATAATTTGACTCTTAGTCAAAACTACAATAGATGTAGGAAAATTAGACAGTGTGAACTAGTAAAAAAAACCATGTGTATTAATAAAAAGGTTGTAAATACATCACCCGACTTCTCGTCAAACAAAATTAAATAGTATGCACAATAAATGGAACAAACCATGCCAAAGGCATGTCAAAATAGAAATTCTAGACGCAAGGTTTATAAAAATATAAACTGAGCATAGTTAATGTCACATTCAAAGCTAAGACCGTGGAGAAAAGATAAAAGAAAAGAACATTCACAAAACAAAGCTCAAGCAAGGATACAAAATGGAGGTCTGAGTAAACCTATTAAGGCTAAAACACAATCGTAATTTTTTGCTTAGTTTATTTACAAGTCCCTCACAAAGTATCTCGCATATATATTTGTACAAAGTGATGAACACTCTAAATCTTACGCATCCCATGCACTCAATTGCAATATAAGTCCTCACCGGACTCAGCATCTTCCACGATCATCATCCTTTTCCTTCTATGAGAGAGGTGAACTATGGGGATAAGACATTATCCAAATGTTCCTTCCTTAAGCCAACGGGGAAATCGGGTAAATATGTTATAATCATCGAGGAAGATCGAGATCCATCAACAAACGGGGGCCATGAATCATAGTTGACACCGGCCTAACATTACCCACGTCCCACTCTGTGGGAACAAACTAGTGCAGTTGTACAATAAACTCAAATCAAGCTCAAGCAAAAAATGGTTAAAAATGTCAAATGCGCTCAATACCACTATGGTATCCATAATCTGCATGACTTTCTCTTGATGAAACCTCTCAACTAAGGTGGTATGAGCAGAACCAGAAGCTTCATGTGAAGAGGCCCCAAGACATGTAGTAGCTAAAGATAAAGACTGTGCCAGTTAAGTAAAGTAGGAAACTTGGCCTTAAAGTTTATTTTTACATTGAATAGGCAATCATCGCACCCGATCTAGATCATCCAAAACTTCCGCCATTGTTTTCTTAGTCTTTTTGGAAAAGGCACCAAGTGACTTATACACGATAGAACATATATGTTCTTTTCCTCCTCCCTCTAATCTTTCTGATATTATTTTCATACATAGTGTTCAATCCATTAAACTTAAATTTATACTAGTCTAGCACATCTTTCTTCCATTCAGAGGCAACCTCAATATCTAATCCAGGAGGAGGTGCAAGAACTATGTTAGGTTTAGATAGCCTAGGAGAAGCTAGCCTGGAAGGAAGATTTACTCACCGGTCAAGTTGTTTGGCCATTTGAAGGGACAACTCACTTATTGTGCTATTCAACTGCTTAATTTTGCTCTCGTGAGTTGCGACATAGATTCCTCCTACTTCTTTCAAAAGTTTCTATAGATCAACTATGCATGTCTGCTTTATTCTCAATTCCTTCTATAGTTCCTTTATCTTTCTCTTTGCGGTGGCCAAATTGTTGTGCTATGTAGTTATGCAGTTGTGTTGATGAAGAAGAACTCGCTTAGCCTCTTGAAGCTTACGTGATACATTCCTAAGGTTGAGAGCATCCTTTCCTTCTCAAATTCAATCCTGATAGGATCATCATTAGCGGATTTCAATTCATCACTCATACCTTCACGTAACTCAGTACTGCTAGCCAGAGCTTGGTAAGCCATCGTTGGGTTGAGTGGGAGTTAAGAAGCATCGGAAGGCTCTCCCTAGTCAAGAAATAATCCAACGATGCCTTATGTGAAGGAATAAAAATGTCCTAAAGAGTAAAAGACCAAACAATGATAAAAAAATGCTATGTAAAGTTGATAATGCATTGAACAAACAAAAATAATTTTATTAAAGGAACAACAATATAATACAAAACACACTATTTACATTTTTCCTACCTACGACTACGCTTATTCTTAAACGGTTACCGGTGGGGATGATATAAGGAACGTGATTCATTTCCTAAGGTAGGACACTGCATGTACAATACAAGATCACTACATTCTTCTTTCTCTTGAACCACTTGTGCTATGTTAGCTAGAAGCCCCTTGGTTTCCTCCTTCAGCTGCGCAAATGTTTCATTCAGTTCCTTCCCTCTTATAAATCATGACAGTATTTATTGTAAGTTTCTCTTTAGTGTGCGCCTCTAAGCGGTTAACAGTTTTGCTTAAATGTTCAATAAAAAAGCATTCTTTATGCGACAATGAGGAGGGGTGCTTGTTAAGATCTATTTTTTTAGCTATATATACACTCACATAAGTGCATAGAAATTATGTTACATGTAATCGACAAATAACAAGAATGAAATAAAGTAGCAAAGAACTAAGCAATTGCATATAAATATGGATGCATTTTAATTTTATTTACAAATTTTCAAGCCTTCCCTCTCAAAATAACAAGTGAAAACATGAAAATTGTCTAGATTCAATACACATACCAAACAAGACCCTAGAAGATAACTAAAAACTAGTCTAAAATTTAAGAAGTTACTTTGTTTGGTATTGGAGCCATCCGCTGTAGTTTTGGGAACATGTGCAGAACCCCAAGGGGGCGTAGAATAATGACCTGCTCTAGGATGAAGTCATTCAAGATGTCGTGTGCAAACAATGATGGGGAAGCATGGTTCTTCCAAGATCCGTAGCCCACTCAACAGGACAATAGTCCAAGCATATTTTGATTGCATCCACCAGAAAGTCTAAGCTTTAAATGAAGATGATGGTGTCTGCATAGAAAATTATGTTTGCGCAACAAGATTTTAATAAAGGGATGGGAATCCTTTTAAACATCATCGCCAACGCAATCCCTCTTCACGCACTGAATAGATCCCATTTGTTATTGGAAAATAAGGGCGATCGACTAAAGAAAAAGAGAAATATAACTCAGCGTAGAGAAAAAAAAACATGAGGTAAAGGATAAAAGAGATGAAAAACGTAGTACCGAGACCCTGGGAAGAAGAAATGAAACCTTTTTGGTAGGAAAAGTAGAAAAACTAGTGTGTCTGTCTCTAGTTCTTGCAAGGGAAATGGAAAAATGAGATTTTGTGGCTTGGGCGAAGGGAAACTCATCGCAGTCCGAGGAACCACTCTTGCAGGCGGAGTAAAGAAAAACAAGCTCATGAAAAATAAGCGGGAGAATCAAGATGTCCAACAGAAACTATATATATGCAGGTTAATTAGAAATATGAGATAAGGGCTAATTGTATAGGAGAAATTCTTATGGTATCTAGTCATTCTTCAATAAGAGGATGAAAGGGCATATAACATTAATGTGCTTTATGGTCAAAAAAATGTTACCGTGTAAGGGCAATGCCCAGAAAGGGTATGAATCCTAAAATCATGACTAATGATTCCAAAATGAGTTGAAATAGATTAGGCTTGGCCCTCAACACATATAGCCGAAGTTAAGTCAAGAGAAAAAAAAAAGATTCTTGGCAAGAGGTGCAAGGATGATCGACATCCACAATGAACTAAAAAGGAAATGGGTATACTACAACCAATCAAGATGGACAATAATAGTGAAGAGAAGAGAAGAATAAATACATCGATGATTCGCTAAACTTGTAAAATAATAAATCATTTAAATCAACATAAGCATTTGGTCGAACAACTTAAAGGGGCGCGTGCACGCACGCGCACGCACACACATATATATAAATAAAAGAAACTAAAAACATCTTTCTTTTACTTACAATTAGTATCGAAGGTAGATCTGGACCAGAAGCCAATTAGAGAAAGATGCAACAATTCGAATAAAATTCAGGAATAGGTAAAAGAGAAGAAAAGATAAGGAGAAAATTACGTACAACATTGCTGAAGGGATCTCGACCCTAGAATTCAAACAACACAGAAAATAATAGCCGTCAGATAGAAATGACGACAAAACGGATTCACGAAAATTGAAGCGAATTTCTTAGAATATGGAACGATTCATTTAACAATCATAGGAAAATGTAACTAACCACGTCGTGACATTTGAAAGGAGCATTAAATGCGAAAAAAAACCAATTAGACTATTTGTAAAACTAGATGTGAAATGATTAGTCTGCACAATGCAGACTTGAATGTTACATCCATTTTTTCACCCCTAGTATGTTGAACACACGTTCAAATGCATGAAATCAGTGGATCACACATGACAGTAAGGGAATATAATAGACCGCATCTATGTTAAAATGGAATTGCATACATTTACAACATGCGAAGCTCTAAAAAAAATCTTCGCTGAAACTGCACAGCCTATGATTTATGCACAACTATCAGTGCAACATCGAGTTTGAAGTAAATGCATAACAAATAATAACACGGCCCAAAAAAAAATTGCATCATTGCAGCAAAAGGTAGACATGACTCAAATTATACCATCTAAATTGTAGAGCCATCCATTGCAAACTGCTTGAATACCCATAAGTCGAACTCCACCAAAGTTGATCCAAACTGCACCACCATGGTTAAAATGAACCGCACCGCCATAACCAAAGCAAGAATAAGGCATAGCATTCAATAGGCACACCTCATAAGATATCATCGTCGTAGATTTCACATGTATCAAATCAGCACAAAATAACTTCACAATGGGAAACTAGAAGGGCTCGACAAGGACAAGCTCCACCACAATAGCTAGACAAGCTGCGTCGTCGCATATTTCAATAATTGAAGAATTATCACTTAACATAAAATTTAAGAGTTAAATTTTCAGTTTTACTTCAAATCATTTTGAAATAAATATATATACATATACATTTTATAACTCAAATTATACACAAGAAATTCAAATCAAATTCATTTTTCCAAAACAAAAGGGTAGCAAAGCTGCTAAGTGGTCTCTCCACTTGAGACTCGAAAATGAATATCGATGATGTTGCAATCATCACCGAAATTATTTTCCAGCGACAAAATAGAAAATTTCTAACTTACATCCTTCAAAAATTCTTTGGAAACAATTTCCATTCGAAAATACTTTCAAATAATATATTCCAAAACTTTACAAAACAAATTTTGAAACCAAAAATTGAATTTTCAAATTCTTAATTTAAATTCCTTTCCATTCCAAATCGATTTATAAACCATATTTTATAACTTCATTTATATCATGTTGCAATAGTCAATGGTTTACAAATCAACAAACGAAAATCAAATATTATCATTTCTAACAATCAATTTAATTAACTATTAAATTTCAGAAATTATACCTTTATATATATAAAATATAATCATACAAAATTATTTCATTTACAAATTTTGAAAACAATTTTGTGTCAGTTTGCTCTGTTCAAGTGTTTTGGAATTCCAACTAATACCGTTGGCCAAACGAATCGATCAAAACCCAAAATTCAGACTTAACAAGTCAAACAACACAATATAAAAACTTTTATATTGATTACAAATACACTCCTTCACACGATGATTCAATAATGGATTTTAGATCAAGGATGGAGATTCAAATTTAGAGGGATCCTAACTACAGAGAATTCTAACAAGGAAGATAGACTCGAAACGAAGATAGGATAATTAAATTACAAAGAGGAAAGAATGGATAGACTAATATTAATCGCGGTGACCTTAAACGGGTCAGTCAAGATTCCAAAAATAAGATTGATGTGGAAATTCAATTTCCTGCTTGAAAGGAAGAGAAGAGACTTCTCCAGAACATCCGAAAATAGTTGGACAACGGGGGTGGAATCAAGATCACTAGGTTGAGTATAAAACGAAGGATAAAATTGCCCGCTAAAATCCATATGCAATCGACATTCGATCAAAAGAGAATTTCCCAGATCGTCTACTAAGAAACGGTTCAGGCTTGACGGAAAAATAACAACATCGTAAACCAAGGACATAGAAATCTTCGGTGAATTGACGCTTATTGTAAAGGAGTTTCACCCCCTTTTACAGTTTATATTGAGGTTGGCGGGAACGCCAATGAAGCTATGGGATGCTTCGGTATCAAGAAGAACACGAATAGGAAGGGATAAGAATGGATTTCAGAATGAATGGGAAAGTTCCAAAATTCAAAGGAACCTAAACCAAAGAGGAAGGAATTCAAGCTCGAATGAAGGTGATTATGTAATTAATACTATATATGCTAATTTTTGCTTAAACCTCGCTCTAATACCAACTGTAACGAATCGGTATTTTGAACCATTCGCATCCGCATATATTAGATTTGAATTGCTCAAAACAACATATTATTAATTTATATTTGGCAAAACTCATCATATACAGTAAATAAATCAATCACAGAATCATAGACACAGAGTAATATAATAATAAGCAACGGGATAGATAAATAGTAGTTCATGAAGCTACTATATAAACATCAGAGTTTGAAATAAAACAGAACAGAATATCTTAAATACAATATAGTCTCAAGTACAAAAGTAACTGACAAGACTAAACAGAAATTACTGGAAAGAACTAAAGTAATTGAAAGTTGAGAAAATACAAACGGATCTCCAAGTGAAGCTCCACTCCAAAATGAGTCTCAAATGCTATGGCACTCAGTCTGACCCGAGCGTAAAGAAAAATACAAAACACTCGACTCAGGATTAACATTTTTATATTAGTAAATTCAACTCAAGTGAAACGTCAACTAAAATACAAGTAACTTAAAGGATGTTTGGGATTTCCATCCTCTAAGGATCTATGTAACTATCTACTATGTAGTAATATACGCTATTATAGTATATCTATAGTAAAGTAAAAATATTAAAATAGCGTTAAGACGTTACACATATCCCCCTTAACACATTTTATATATTCTCATAGTCTATACAGTACCGTAACTTCCCCCATAAACTGGAGGGCTATCAGAGGGCACTGCATAGGTATAATACAAAACAAACTTGTAGAAGGCGCGATACGGCATGCGACAAGGCACTCGAGGCAATGCCAGGGTAGATATACCGTTTGCAGATCCGGACTAGTGGTAACGCATAACAACTACTACCACCCACCTCGTGACACACTTCCAAATCAAATGTGCACCCAATCAAATCATGAAAGCAATAGAATGGTATTGAAGAAATGTATACGATAGGAGGAATGACCTCACTTGGTCCAGCATGGCTCCTATTTTAGCCGCATCAAGCTGACTCACGGGAGTCAGATCTACGTAAATACCATATAGAATGTCACCAACCATCCTACTTCGTTCTGGAATATCCACCACATATACATTTGTTAAAGTGGTTTTTTATATTTGGTAGAGAATATGACAATATCCGATCCCGGTCTCTTTAACAACCAAACGCTTATTTCACACAGTGGTCATTTCATTTCAAATAATTCTTACTTCATATCAAAATATCATATTCATTTCAAAACCATATCAATTCGATATCATTATTTACCCGAAATAATATTCATTTCCAGAACTGTAACACTTGTAAATTTATAGCACTTTTCGAAATCATAATACTTTTGAAATCATAACACTTTTAATACCATAATACAATAAAATCATAACACTTTGAAATCGTAACACTTTCCACCTAAATAGTTTAGATGTTGAAAATAGTATATATATTAAAATAGTTAAAATATTTTATATGTATTAAAAATACTTATATAATAAAAATAATTTCCTCCAATTTCACAGATCAATTCAAATCAGCTTAAATTTCAAAGTTCAATTTAAATCAGTCCAAGTTTAACCATTTTAAATTTAAAGTTCAAATATTCAAATTTATATATATTCAAACATTTACATTATAAATGTCATTTATATTTCAACATTTGACTTTAATTTATTCAAATTGGAAATTATTCCTTTAACCATTTTTATAACAATTTATTTAAATCCAATTTATATATTTAAATCAACATTAAACATTCAATCTCGGTTTTATTTAAAGTTGAGAATAATCATTAAATCCCTTCTATCAAATCAAGTTATAAATCATATCTTTTCAAAATCTCAAAAATCAATAAGTTTAAACTAATTCTTATTTAAATTCACTTATTAACCAATTTAAATTCTAAGCCAACATTAATTTATCTTCCCAACCTTTATTATTAAAGTTATAAAATCTATTTTTAAAATATTAATATAAATTCAATAAATATTTAAAACATATTATAACCCAATTAATTAAGCTAAATTTTTATTAAATTAAATCTTATTATTAAATGTATTTCGTATTAAATCTATTCTTATATATATTTTTAAAATAAGTAAAATATAAGTAAAATCTTGAAATTACATTTTTCAAAACTAACTTATAAGTTAAAATTCCAAAGCATATTATTTTAACATCTATATTTTATATTATATTTTAAAAACCAATATCTATTAAAAGCCCATATATTTTATTTCAAACTTTGGAAATCATTTTTAAAATATAGACCAACGGTGTCCGTATATACTTTTCTATCCTATGGTCAAGTGGTATAGATATTTATTATTTTAATCCACAATTAAAATATTTACAGGTATATATCTGTTAATTCCTGAGAAGATGGTTTTGATGATAACAACCTTAGAATAAGATTATAAAATATAATACTAACATTATAGTTTAGATATATATGTATATGCAGGATTTAACCATACATGTATCAAGAATGAAGACTGTATAGCATAGAGATTCAAGATTGAAGATATCAAGATTGAAGACTCATGGGTATCAAGATTATCAAGAGTTCAAGATTTCAATATAAATAATTTAGTTAGGAATTTTGTTAAAACTTCTAGAAAAGCAATGACATCTTAAAATCTAGTGGATGTAACCCTAAGTAGGATGGAACCTATGTAAAATCTAGTGGAACATTGTTTTATATCCACTAACTTTTATTTAAATGTTTTACAAAATTATATCTTGTTTTCAAAATGATTTAAAAACCTTCCTTTCAAAAGAATCAAAAACATATATCCCAGTCCTAAAATACTTTTAGCCTCAAAATAATCTTTATTTTCAAAATCAAATTATCCTTGGTTTTAAACTATCTTTTAATTATAACTTTTAATATTTATACTTAGATTTAAATATAAAATTATAGTAAAATTATATATATATTATTCTCTATGCTTATGTATTTTAACTATAGTTTAAGTATACTTATAAAGTTTAAAATAGTTTTAATACAAGATAGAAGTTATTTTCAAAGAAAAACAAACTACCAAAAATTATTTAGGCTTGTCGACAACCCCAAGGTACCCTTGTCGATATGGTGGCAGTTTATTTCTAATATTTGAATTTCAAAGGAAGTGTCTATTTGTCATATCCTTTCACGAATGGACATGGCTGTTGTTCTACTATAAATAGAGGCTGTTTTAAACGAATTTATATTCATATATTTTTCTGATTTCACTCCTCTTCTTCTTCTACATTTCTTTACATAAATTTTTACCATTATTCTGCCGGAATCACCATTGAATCTAACTAGATCATCTCTGGTTTGATTCTCTATCATTATCCTAACAAGATCCCAGTGCTATTCAGAGTTATAGATTTCTATATAATTAATTGAGTGAGAAAAGGTGCGATTGTAGCCTTGTAAAATCAATCAAGCAAGAGCCTAAGAACTCAATTAGGTGATCTTGTTGCCCATAAATCAAGTATCTCTACCCAGAGGATTATGAATCTGGAGTGGTGTACCTCATGGCCTTGAAATCGAGGGTGTGATTGTAAGAATTGATTTGAAAGGAAAACCGTACTTGTGTTGCAGGACTGGATGTAGGGTAACTCCGAACCAGTATAAAATCCGGTGTGTTCTTTCCTTTATTGCTTTTACTTTATTTCTGCATTTGTGTTTGATTCTATGATCATATATGTGTCTGAATACAGCATACATTTGTGTTCAAATTAATATAAACTCAAAAGATTTATTAATTCCTTAAAACACTATTCACCCCCTTCTAGTGTTAATTCTAGCCTTAAGATCCGTAATCCGCATTTCTCACATTTGGTATCAGAGCAAGGTTTTCAAAGTTTTATAATATGATTTTTGAAAAAGCTTTTAAAATTGCTATGTTTAAAAAACTTGTTGATACTAGTTTTGAAATAATCATTGTCTCTTGAGTCTGCATAAAATTAAAATTCAAATTCAAGTTGTCTACCAAAATTGTATGATGTGCAGGAAATATGTTTTATGGGTGTTGAGGAATCAATCCACAATGGAAAATTTGTGCAGATCAAAAAGAATAAATGGATACTCGATAGTGGATGCTCTAGACACATGACTAGTAATCTAGATATGCTGAATGATATAATATGCAAAGTCGGAGGACTGGTTAACTTTGAAGATAACTCAAAAGGATATGTGATTGGCATCAGCAAAGTCGGTAACTCCGAAACTCCTATTATTACTAATGTTTTGCTAGTTAAGAATCTGAAAAATAATGTGCTAAGTATTAGTCAACTTTGCGATAAAGGATATAAAATTAAATTTGAAAAAGATAAGTGTCACATTGAAGATAATAATTCAATCATAATATTTGAAGGAATTAGGAAAAAGAATATTTATATTCTTAGTATGAAATTCAAATGATAACCTGTGTCTTTTGGCAAATACAAATGACCCTTGGATTTGGCATAAGAGATTTGGGCATTCGAATTTCAAACTCTTATCTAGACTGTCAAAACACGATCTAGTAAGAGGTCTCCCTAAAATGAATTTTAAAGTAGACAGCTTATGTGATGCATGTCAATTAAGAAAACTTAAAAAAGGTTCCTTTAAATTAAAAGATATGATTTCAACTTTAAAACCTCTTGAATTACTTCATATTGATTTATTTGGTCCGTCTCAAATTCAGTCAATAAATCATAGTAAATATGTTTTTGTAATTGTAGATGGTTATTCTAGATTTACATGGACAATATTTTTGAAACATAAAAGCGATACTTTTGAATGTTTTAAGAACTTTACAAAAAGGATTCAAAATCAACTTTCTGTAGAAATTAGAACCATCCGTAGTGATCACGATGGTAAATTTGAAAGTGAAAAGTTTAAGGAATTCTGCAATAAAAAGGGAATAACTCATAATTTTTCATTTCCAAGAACTCCACAACAAAACGAAGTGTTAGAAAATAAAAATAGGACGATTCAAGAGTGTGCGAGAACTATGCTTTCAGATAGTAAATTACCAAAATATTTTTGGACGGAAGCAGTTGCTACTGGCTGTTATATTTTACATAGAATTTTAATTAGACCTTTAACTGATAAGACATCTTTTGAACTTCTTCACACAAGGAAACCTAAGGTATCTTATTTTATAATTTTTGGAAGTAAATGTTTTATTTTAAATACAAAAGATAACTTAGATAAATTTGATCATAAATCCGACAGAGGTATCTTTATCGGATATTCTAATAGAAGCAAAGCATACATAGTGTTTAATTTAAGAACTAACACCATCGAAGAAACAATGCATGTTTCATTCAATGAAAGTCTCAAAAATTTTGAAGATACAAATGATGAAGAGGATTCAATCACTCAAAATCAAGAGTCAACTGAAGCTAATAATGAAATTAATCATCCTAATAAAAAAAGATTAAACCATTAAACGATCTTCCTATAGAAAATATACTTGGAGATATGCAATCTGTTGTTAAAACTAGAAATCAACTAAGTAAAATGAGCAATGTAGCCTTTATATCAACTATTGAACCCAAATCCAAAAGAAGCATCAACCGATGGTTCATGGATTTTGGCTATGCAAGAAGATCTAAATCAATTCACTAGAAATGATGTTTGGGAACTTGTTCCTAGACTTGAAAATAAAATTATAATTGGAACAAAATGGGTTTATAAAAATAAAATGAATAAACAACGTGAGGTTGTTAGAAATAAAGCTTGGTTAGTCGTTCAAGGTTATTATCAAGAAGAAGGAATAGATTTTGATGAAACCTTTGCCTCTGTAGCAAGATTAGAAGCCACTAGGATTCTACTTGCTTTCGCAAATCATAATAATTTCAAATTATTTCAAATGGATGTTAAAAATGCCTTTTTAAATGGATTTGTAAAAGAGGAAGTATATGTCGAACAACCACCATTTTTTGAAAATGAAAAATTACCAAATCATGTTTACAAACTTAAGAAAGCTCTATATGGTCTAAAATAAGCTCCTAGAGCCTGGTATGATAAACTGAGATCTTACTTATTACAATAAAACTTTGAAATTGGTAAAGTAGAAAATACTCTTTATATTAAAAGAAATAAAAATGGTATTTAACTAGTACAAGTTTACGTACATGATATCATTTTTGGATCAACTGATTTTGAAACGATTAAAGAATTTTTTGAAATAATGACAAAAGAGTTTGAGATGAGTCACATGGGTGGTTCTAAGATTGCCAATAAAACAATTAGATAATGGTATCTTTATCAGTCAAGAAAAATATGCTAAAGACGTAGTTAGTAAATTTGGTTTGACTACTGCAATTTGAAAACCCACTCCAATGGCAACCAATGAGTACCTAAGTAAAGAAGGTCTCTCGAAAGATGTAGATCAAAAATCATATAGAGGAATGATTGGATCACTACTTTATATTACTGCTAGTAGACCTGATATCATGCATAGTATTTGTCTCTGTGCAAGATATCAATCCCAACCTAAAGAGACCCACTTAAAGTTGTAAAACATATCATAAGATATGTTAAACACGCCCTTGATTATGGCTTATTTTATCCTAAAAACGATCCTTTTGAGTTAATATCTTACCGTGATGTTGATTATGCTGGTTGTAAATCAGACCGAAAAAGTACAGGTGGAACTTGTCACTTTTTGGGATTCTCTGATTTTCTGGTTTAGTAAAAAGCAAAACACAGTTTCTTTATCAATAACTAAAGCGGAGTATATTTCTGCTTCTTTGGCTTGTTCTCAAGTAATATATATGCAACAAACTTTAAAAGATTTTGGTTTAAATATCTCAAAATCACCAATTTATTGTGATAATACCAGTGCAATAAATTTATCCAAAAATCCTACTCATCATGATCGAACTAAACATATTGATATAAGACATCATTTTCTTAGAGATAATATAAGTAAGAAAGTAATTACTCTCGATTATATCAATTCTGAGAACCAAATTTCTGATATCTTGACAAAACCCTTAAATGAATCTATATTTACTAAATTAAGAAGAGAATTAGGTATTTGTTCAATGACTGAAATATAGAATGTAAATAACAAAGTATAATTAACAATTAAATTAAAATAAATCAAAAGTAAAAATATAGGTACCATGTCGACAACCCCCCCTTACCCCTGTAGACGTATAACAATTTTTTTCTTTTGAAATTTTCCCACCAAAATTCAAATGAGTGGTTATATATTCTTCTTATTTCTAAATTTTGTTCATTCTTTCTGTCCTTTCTCTAATCTAACTTCTGAAAACAATAAAACAATGTCCTCCTCCTCCTCCAAATCAAATAAAAATTCAACCTTTTCGTTACCTTCTCCTTCTGCCGAACCATTTCAACGAACTACGCTTGCACGAGTGATGAAAATGGAGGATTCCTTGAAGGATGCAGTGCAACTAATGACTGAAATTCAAGTAGTGCAACTCAGAATGGACAAAGAACAATAACGACAATGCAAAATCCTTAGAAACTTACAAAAGTTTCTAATGGACAATCACGCCAATCCCGTCTTGATTGATAAAGAATCTTCAGGAGATTAAGTGCAAGAAGGTAGCGAGGAAAAAGAAGAAGAAGCCCTCATGGAAGAAGAGCACGCTGAAGATGACGACAAAGTTGTTTGCGTTGGGGAAGTGTGCTTTGACAAGGATGGAAATCTAGTCGAACAACGTGGAAATTTCTGTTTCCACTACCCAAATTGTTCAGTTCATAGATCTCCCATTTTCAAGGATACACATTAGTTTTTTTCTCTCTTTCTTATCGTTATATGATCTTACTTATGTTTTCTATGCAAATGTAAATATAACAATTTATAACTAATAAATGATTTGTGTTCTTATAATTGAATTCTCACATTATCACTATTATAAGTATTATCATATATAGATTCTTAGTTAGGATAGTTAGTAATTAAGGACTAAGTTTTAGTTTTAGAATTAAGTGTTGATTATTTATGATAACACTGTCATTATAATCACATGTCATGTAGTATTAGATTAAGGGGGAGTTATATAATTTGGAGTTAGTTTTTGTTGGTGACAAAGGGGGAGAAGTATAAAATAGGATAGTTAGGCATAGATTAAAGGGGAGTTGTTAGTTTTAGGGAGAGTTATTAGGATAGAAGTAATATTTTATAAACAAAGGTTGTCATCATCAAAAAGAGGGAGATTGTTAGTCCTTGAGAAGATGGTTTTGATGACAACAACCTTAGAATAAGACTATAAAATATAAATACTAACATTATAGTTTAGATATATATCTATATGCAGGATTTAACCATGCAGGTATCAAGAATGAAGACTGTACAGTATAGAGATTCAAGACTGAAGATATCAAGATTGAAGACTCGTGAGTATCAAGATTATCAAGAGTTTAAGATTTCAATATAAGTAATTTAGTTAGGAATTTTGTTAAAACTCCTAGAAAAGCACTGACATCTTAAAATCCATTTTATTCGTGGAATGGAATCCACTTCAAGCCTGTTAAAGGGATGTAACCCTAAGTAGGATGAAACCTATGAAAAATCTAGTGGAACATTGTTTTGTGTCCACTAACTTTTATTCAAATATTTTACAAAATTATATCTTGTTTTCAAAACGATTTCAAAACCTTCTTTTTAAAAGAACAAAAACATCTATCCTGGTCTTAAAATACTTTTAGCCTCAAAATAATCTAATTTTCAAAATCAAATTATCCTTGGTTTTAAACTATCTTTTAACTATAACTTTTAATATTTATACTTAGATTTAAATATAAAATTATAGTGAAATTTTATATATATTATTCTCTATACGTATATATTTTAACTGTAGTTAAGTATATTTATGAAGTTTAAAATAGTTTTAATACAAGATAGAAGTTATTTTCAAAGAAAAACAAATTACCAAAAATTACTTAGGCTTGTTGACAACCCCAAGATACCCTTGTCGACAAGGTGGCAGTTTATTTCAAAATTTTGACTTTCAAAGGAAGTGTCTATTCGTCATATTCTTTCACGAATGGAAATGGCGGTTGTTCTACTATAAATAGAGGCTGTTTTAAACGAATTTATATTCATTTTCTCTGATTTCACTCCTCTTCTTCTTCCACATTTCTTTGTACACATTTTTACCATTACTCTTCCGAAATCACCATTGAATCTAACTAGATCATATCTGGTTTGTTTCTCTATCACTATCTCAACAAGATCCTAGTGCTATTCAGAGCTATAGATTTCTTTATAATTAATTGAGTGAGAAAAGGTGTGATTGTAGCCTGTAAAATCAGCCAAGCGAGAAAAGGTGTGATTGTAGCTTGGGAAATCAATGGGTAATGCCCGTAAAATCAAGTATCTCTACCCAGAGAATTGTGAATCTGGAGTGATGTACCTCGTGGCCTTGAAATCGAGGGTGTAATTGTAAGAATTGATTTTGAAAGAATATCCGTACTTGTGTTGCGGGACTGGATGTAGGGTAACTCCGAACCAGTATAAAATCCGGTGTGTTCTTTCCTTTATTGCTTTTACTTTATTTTTGCATCTATGTTTGATTCTATGATCATATTTGTGTTTGAATATTGCATACATTTGTGTTCAAATTAATATAAACTCAAAAAGATTTAGTAATTCCTTAAAACACTATTCACCCCCCTCTAGTGTTAATTCCAGCCTTAAGATCCGTAATCCGCATTTCTCACAATATCGTTTCAACCAGCAATCCCAAAATTTCAAAATTAATGAAAATCGCTTGGGTTTATCATTTCAACTAATAACGATCTTCCACTATTCTATAAGATCATTCGGGTATGTACCATTTCAACCCATAGGGAATTTTATACTAACAAGGAACTTGCAGAGTGAGAACGTATATGATAATACTATAATAATCAGCAACATGCATACACTATCAATGATCAATTAAATAAATATAAACAATAGGGTATGGTGTCATATATCACAGGTGAACAATTGCAGATAATAACATATCATGTATAACAAATAACTAATTAATAGTTCAATTAGCAGCATATTTCAGTTGTCGTTTCAAATAAAATCAAATTTAATAAATATAAGAATGTTAATCGTGAGTGACTGCTCACCTTTCGAGGCTAGCGATGAATGAGATGAGTTACGAATTCAAGCACGAATTCCAAAGCAAAGCAAGATTGACACGAATTCGACGAACAGAGTTGATAACAGGGATCGATGAAACAAATCAAATTAGCTTGATATATGCTAAAACAAATAAAATATTATATCTATATATATTTCTCTGAAGTCAATATAAAATTTGAAAACCCAAACTTATGTATACTCATCTATATAAATTAATATATAAACATAAATATTAACATACACGCTTATTATACTTTTAAAAATCATTAATTATTATAGAACCAATATGCATAAATAATCAGCAAACCCCACTTGCAACTTACATTTATTTCAATACACATAGATTAACACACATATATAAAATAATACATACCTAACCTTGTATATATATACAGTAACTTTATATAAATATATATACGAGCCAAATAATACTTAAAGCACATATTAAATAAAATATTCATGTTATACATTTTCCAATCCATATCTATTAAACACATAAAATCAAACTTACATACATAATATATATATATATATATATATATATATTAAAACTCTATATACACTTTTCAAATATCCATATATGTTAACATATATATATATATATATATATATATATTATATCAAATTGGAAGATAACAGATTATACAAACCTATAATCTTACAACATACATGTATATAATATATATTATATATTGTAACAATATATATAATACTGCTTTTATATTATAACAACAGTTCAACAGCAAGCAGTGCATACTACTATATATACAAACTAAACCATATAAACTTATACACTGCCAGGTCATACTTTCATAACTAACATATTTTAAATCACAAACTAACATATACAAAACCCCAACATATTGATATAAACACCAATACACACACACACACACACACACATAAGAACAACACACACACACATAATTTATAAAACTAATCTATATAAAGAAGAAGAAGGGGACTCGATTGGAGATCAAGGTTGCTGGGGTGTACGGCACACGGTCGGCAAAGAAAGAAGTAAGGCCAGGATGCTCGACCAGGATGTGGTTGGCCGAACATAGGAGGAGGAGGCTGCTCGCAGGCTTGGTCGAAGAGTTAAAGATGGTGGTTGTTGTTCGACGAAGCAGTAGGTAGTGGATACTGGTGGAGGCTGCCATGGTATGCTCGGCAAGCCGAGATGAAGTGCTGGCCGTGGCCAGGAGATGGAAGTGACAGTCGAGGGTTGGCAGGCGCTGGGTTCAATGCAGCTGTGGGTGGAACGAGGTGGCGGGATGATGAAGGCGACAGATCCGAAGGCTAGGGGTTTGTCACGACGGATCAATGAGGAAGGAAGAGGGCGTGGCATACGGTGGTTGCAGTAGTCGAGGCGGGCGAGGCTGCACGTGAAGCATAGGCAGAGGGAAGATAAACTGGGGTTAGAGACGCGTGAGTTGGTAATCGGAGAAGAAACAAGTAGTTCCAAATGCTCTGATATTATAAACTTTATATATATCATATACACTTTTCTTTGTCATGAATGGACAAAGAATGAAAAATGGAAGAACAAAACAAGATTGAGAGCAGATCACAAAAGAAAGGGAAAGTAGTTTCGAATTATATAATGACAGCATATAACCCTTGAATTCGTATAATATTACATATATTATAACTGTCGAGCAGAACAAAAAGTTGAGATATTGAATAGACATGGATGCAAAAAGGCAGAGTTAAATTTCAGAGGATAATAAAAGTCATGACCAGAATTTCTGTAAATAATAATAACAATTGGCTATTGGTATTATACGGTAGATATTTGAATGGTCACGGGACACAAATATACTCGAATGGTACCGATACGGTTGACCGCTTCGCGGTTTTCGTCGTGCACCGGATCTCGAAATACGTAAATGAATATACTACGAAGATCAACACGAC
Source organism: Allium cepa (assembly GCA_030765085.1). NCBI lineage: Eukaryota > Viridiplantae > Streptophyta > Magnoliopsida > Asparagales > Amaryllidaceae > Allium > Allium cepa. The sequence goes on along the minus strand of CM060940.1, from coordinate 130,298,358 downwards.
GAGACGAACAGAATGGTACACAGATATTAACGATACGACCATCCTATCAAAAGTCGATATTCGTTGTTAAACTACTGCAAATTCATCGAAGTAAAATGAACGGGCTAGAGAAGTCTAAATTTGACGAATAAAAATATGACGTCTCACTCGGAAGATGATAAACAAATTTGTTGTATAAATATATTTAGTTTCCGAAAATATTTTTTTTCCATCGATATTAACTGATTTAAATTTCAATAAAATTACACAATAAAATAAACTTCCATATTTTCTGATGAAAATTTACTATTTGCTATGTTTATATAGATGTATTACAAATATCCAATTTTTATTATTTAAAATTTCACAAAAATTCAATTAATTATGTTATTAAAGCCATTAAAATTTATGGGTCGTTACAAGCTTAGTAACACACACATACACATGCATACACACCCAATATATATATATATGTGTGTGTGTGTGTGTGTGCGCGCGCGCGCGCGCGTGTGTATGTATGCATGAGAATTAAGTTGTGTCTATCAACTTTAACTCATCGTAATGTGTGTATACATACATATTTGTATGTAACAAACAAATACAATTAATCATTCTCTTTATATATTTTTTCAACACAAAAAAATAGTTCGTTTTTCCTTTTCCTCGACTATTTTCAAATACCATTTCCCTAACATCTTTTATGCTGTTAATTTACCTAATTTGCTCCATGAAATTTGACATATCAACTTTTTTACAAGGATAAAATAAGTATTTTAAATATTTTCTTTTTATGTATTTTAGCACAAATCAATCATTATTAACACGTGTCCTTAGTCTAGACAAAGTTTAGAAGCTAGGAACGTACGAATGTATCCAAAGGTGGATTCCAAGTGACACAATAAATTAATGTTTGGATGTTTTCCGTTGGGACCCCGAAGCGTATATTAGATTCCGGATGGAGTTAATTGGAAGAAGCTATAAAATCGTACTAAAAATTAAATCAAAAGGCCAAGAGTGCTCTTTTTGTTCTAGTTCAAGTGGTATTATAAACAGGACATTCTGAAAGGCGTAAGTTCATGAAAGGAGAATGCTTTTCTTAGTTACGAAACAAACATTTAAAAGAGGTATTTGTGTTGTATTAATCATTGTTAATTATGATTACTTTTTATTAATTAATATTAACATAAGTAAGATAAACAATAATAAAGATGGAATAATTTATAAGTTTATAGAAATGGATAAATTAGTGTAATACAATAATGCAGAATGGAAAATACATTTTAACCCACACAATGCAGAACAGTAAATATAAATGCAATACAGAAAGCAATTCAACAAAGTCCTACAACAACTAGTTCATCCCTTATGTTGTCTCGAACCAACGTCATATTATTTCCTACAAACCTCTGAACTAGTTCATTCTCTCTCACACCAGTAGTTTCAAGTTTGTAGTATTCTTCGAGTTATTCATTTGGAATAGATCAGGATCATCATCAAATACCATAAAATCAGAGTCTCCACTGTTGTACTTTCATATGAAGGTGTGAATAACAACTGCAGCAACATTCACTTTTACTTGAATCAAAAATTAGAAAGTCGACATATTATTTAAGATCGCAAATTTTCTCTTCAATATTCTAAATGTTCTTTCAGTTCACTTAAGGCCTTATTGTTTATTACCGAATCAAACTCTACTATCATGTATGGTTATTTCCCAACCTGCAATTACATATGTAACAACCATGATCTTTTTTGCCGCATATCCCTTCCAACCAATAAATCGTTCAGCGCTGTCAGTAGATGTGTGCAGTTATGTATGTACCGTCTATGGCTTTGACATAATTTTTACAAAACAGATTATATCGGTTTGCATTCTTATTTTGTTCCGTACAATGTTGATTGTTGGTCTCGAGTTTAATTTTATATGTGAACATGAGCAACACTACTTAGTCCATCAAGAAGAAACTGTCACTCTTCAGACGCCAACGGCCCTCAACCCCGCCCCAATTGTACCGGACACGGATGGGGGTTATCTTAGTTCAGACGCGGTAGAAGTCAATGCATTTCGTTGGAAACGTTGCACGGTTTGCCTTTATTAAAATTCTTTCTGATTGTTTGAGCGGGAAATGAAAATTAGCCAAAATAAAAAGTGGGAATTCCTAGCTCCATCTTGTACTCATAAAATGAAGTTATTTCCATGGACGTCTTCGGTGAAATCAAACCCCACCCAGCCCAACTTATTTTCCCGTATAAGCGAATCGATTTGTAAGAAATTATTTGATATTTCGTTGTAAAGGTGATATCTTTCACTAATTTTACTATTTTTAGTTTAGATCGATCGCATTTCTTATAAATACTTAATATTTAGGTTGGTTTATGCAACTTTAAAATTATGTGAAAACTACGTAGAGGAGTTAAAATTTACATGTGAGTTAAAATGGGTAATTGCTAACAGAGATGTAATAGTTAAAGATAAAGTTCTCCTTTTGTCAAATTGATTCTTCCCAGCTTCAAAGGAATGGTGCAATTTTAGTAGGTTAGTTCAACTCAAAAACCATTCTTAATACTTGTAGGGTATCTCAGCAGTCTCTTTTAAGCACAATGTATGCTTCTACGTAGCGTATTAATATGGGTTATGTTGGGGATCTCACTTTATGTTCGACGAAATGCAGTTGGTGGAGCTTCTCAAATTACAAAGACTGAATTTACGGAACTTCTGAAAGTGGTATAAATGATTAACATCCCAGTTCACAATCTTAGCTTTCAAGTTTTTCTTTATTTATCACTTAGATTCCTTGTGTTGTTTGTTGTTTATGCTTAAACACTGTTTTCTATGTTTTACATGTTCGCTTTTTGTTAACTTGTATTCATAACATCTCTTGTTTTAGGTCACTTCCAATTTGCCTTCAGTCTCAGAAGAATATGTTCAAGATGTTGCTCTAGCTTCAGGTTAAAGTGTGATGCAAAAGATTTGGTCATAAGTGAGTCTATCAGCTTTATTATCCCTTTCTAACCAGTCACAGGACATTCCTAGTTGAGCAGTTTCACATGATTCTTGTCTCATGACAGTATATATTGCTATTCTACGAGGCTAGTTGAAAATTTAGTAATTTGTGATTCACACACAAACACACACAAGCAGTTTCACATGATTCTTGTCCAATGACAGTATATATTGCTATTTCTACGAGGCTCATTGAAAATTCAGTAATTTGTGTCACACACACAGAACCAGTTTCACAAGATTATTGTCTCATGACAGTATATATTGCTATTTATACGAGGCTCGTTGAAATTTAAGTAATTTGTGTCGCACACACTCACGCACTCATGACAGTATATATTGCTATTTCTACGAGGCTCGTTGAAAATTTAGTAATTTGTGTCTCTCTCACACACACAAAACCTAAAGTGTAGGCAAAACAACCATTGCTTTTGCAACCAAAAAATGTGGCGAACTATTAGTCTAAAGGCACATATCACCATAGGATTTGACAGCAGCTGATGCAGTGTTAGTCACTGGTACTATGTCCACACATACACACACACAACCTAAAGTGTAGGCAAAACAATCATTGCTTTTGCAACCCAAAAAATGTGGCAAACTATTAGTCTAAAGGCACATATGACCATAGGATTTGGCAGCAGCTGATGCAGAGTGTTCGTCAGTGGTACTATGTGCACACGCATGCGCGGGTTCGTGCTCATACATATAAAACCTAAAGTGTAGGCAAAACAACCATCGCTTTTGCAACCCAAAAATGTGGCGAACTATTAGTCTAAAGGCACATTCACCATAGGATTTGACAGCAGCTGATGCAGAGTGTTCGTCACTGGTACTATGTGCACACACACAAAAAACCTAAAGTTACCATTGCTTTTGCAACCCACAAATGTGGCGAACTATTAGTCTAAAGGCACATATCACCATAGGATTTGGCAGCAGCTGATGCAGAGTGTTCGTCACTGGTACTATGTGCATGTGCATGCACGCGTTCGTGCACACGCATATAAAACCTAAAGTGTAGGTAAAAAAACCATCGCTTTTACAACCCAAAAATGTGGCGAACTATTAGTCTAAAGGCACATATCACCATGGATTTGGCAGCAGCTGAGGCACAGTGTTCGTCGCTGGTACTATGCGGTTAAGCTTTTAGTGTTGTGTAAAGGATTCTTTATCTGCTTAGCTGCTCCTGCAATATCTTTTAGAGAAGGCCCATCAACAAATGCCAGGCAAAGATAGTCACTTTCGAGTAAGCTCGTTATGTTATATAAATAGCTGACAAATTAATATTTATTCGTCTTAGGGATCTAGCATTTGACGATTCTCTTATTCATCTTTTTTCTTTAGAAGTCACAATCCAGGATTATTCTGATTTTCAGCTGGCAGGGTGTGAAAATGATATAGCAGTATGAGCCTCAAGGATGTTATGTCTTTTTTATGGAAGTAGTAGAGTCAAGTCATCTAATCTTTGAAAGAAACCCGCTTCCTCGATAATTATATCTTCAGATAGGTAAAGAGAAGCAAACTTGTGCTCATAATTTCAATTTTTGGTCTTGACCCTTCCATTTTAGACCATTTACTTTCTTTTTCCCGCATAAGTATATGAGCGTGGCTAAAAAAGACTGGTACAGGATTTTCTTACCCTGAAGAAACTAAATGGAGGCTAAATATATCATTAATTTCATATTTTGTAAATAGAACAATAAGGATTTGTGTAATAAACTAACAAATATGCATGTATATCATGGAAACTTGCAATTACACGACTCAAAACTAAATACATAGAATTCAAGTGAATGTTTGAAATTTCTTAAGTTCTAACACAAATGATATTTTCCCTTGATATAGCAGTACATGAATCTGTGTTGTCCTTCCTTTAATATCAAAGATCTCTCCTGGTCAAGTTGCAACTTGCATATCACAGCATAAGTCCTAGGCCGGTAGACCCACTAGCACTTGCAGTCTCCTTCTATCCTCGTGCATTATTTGCAATCTCCTTTTTCTTTCAGTAATCTTTTTTATTTTTCTAATATTATCCGGGTTTTTTTTGTGTGTGTGTGTTTGTGTGCTCATATGAAGGAAAACAAAATTATGATTTTTGTGGTCAATGTAAATGATGGCAGGAGGCATTATCTGCTATGATAGAGAAACCTGTAAAATGCATAGAGATGAAAAATGCTTATGCAATTGCAAATGTTAGTACTAAGAGGTTCTATTAGTTTAGGCTAAGAGATGATGGAACATTTAATGGCATACGAGGAAAACTCATGTTGCTGAATAAAAGGTACACATAGGATAAGTTTTTTATGTTATCAAATTATGCAGCAGAATTGAATCCTTCAGTTTAATAATTTGCAGTTTGTTATGTTCTCAGTTTAGAGTTCTCAAGGGGAAGAAAATTTCAGGAATGCTATTTACTCACATTAAAAAAATTTGAGTTTTAAAAATTAAAACCGACTTTAGCTCAGTTGGCAGAGCGGAGGACTGTAGTTGTTTAACAGATAAATCCTTAGGTCGCTGGTTCGAATCCGGCAAGTCGGATTTTGTTTTTCTCTATACATTCTTACGTTTTACTTTTTGGGTACTTTGCTGCAAGCATAACCTGCTTTTCTGTCCCTCTTTGATGAAGGTTGATTTCACACATCATTACTGCCTTCGGATATTTGGAACAGCTTAAAAATCATTCCCGACTCCCTGTGCATTAAGGTGAACCAAATTTCGGACCTTCATGTAAGGTATGCTTCCCCTGTAAAGAAGGTTGTATGCCAAAAATTCAGTTTCATATGCTTCAGTTTCATTAAGGTGAATTCGCTTTTTTGTGTGTTTCGTTCAAAAATTCAGTTTCATATACTTCAGTTTCATTAAGGTGAATTCGCTTTTTTGTGTGTTTCGTTCATATACTTCAGTTTCATATAATCAACAAAGGTTGTATGCCAAAAATTCCCCGAGGAATAAATCTTATGGTACAACGCTATGGCTTGATATCTCAAAAAGAAAATCCTTAACGAAATTCCTATTTCGACAGAACAATCAAGTCCAATTATAATTTCAAACTAATTTTCAGAGTATTAAATGGTGGATGATAAGTTACATTGGCTGAAGTTGTAATGCTACATTTAATTAGTTCACATTTAATTTGTTATAAAGGATAAAATAACAAATATCACTTTCAGGACTGCCATTTTCTTCATAATGATAGTTAGCGTCTAATATGATATCAGAGTTAAACTATGTAAAGTTTACTCTCACAAGTGCTCTGCGTCACATTATGTAGATCTTTGGTTACAGTTATTGGTTCAAAATATGCCAATTATATTATATGAAAAGAGCCATGTTACATTGTCGAATGAATTTGCAAAAAAAGTGGCTATGAAATAATGAAATGCAACTGAAATTTAAAAGATAAATAGGATGACGTGGTCATGTTCAAGACTTGGTATTCAATGCAAGGTTACAAAATGTTTTGAGTCATGTTTCAGTCCAGATCAAAATTCCAAAATAAGCAACCTGTGGTATAAATTACTCTAAAGTTGAGTTACACATCAAGAATGGATACCTACCTCTATTTTTAAAAAAAGGAGGAAAAAAAGGAAAGAGAAAAAGAAAAGAACAAAGAATTGCTACCTATCATCAAGTTGCAATTTCTGAAATAACAAACAAAGTACTATTTTAGCAGCTATATTATTATGGATAACACTATACACAGTACCATGCTTCATTTTTGTGGCATTTGGTCTTCAAGATTCCAAGAACGTACCAAGGTACTTTAAAATATTTGAAGATGATTATGTTGAGTTTCAGGTTAGACCTTGTTTAAGTGGGAGAGAGACACCATAAGGATTCAATGTTATCAAGGCATTGCACCATGAAATTCTCATCAATGTACATGAAAGGTCTGGAATGGTTTATAACATTCAATGCTAGTAATGTACTTTTACGCTTATAAATAAATCTTTGGGTTACAACACAGGCACATGAACAGAGTAAAAATTAGGATTTAAGGCTTTGCAGCAAAGAGTGCAGAATCACAAGCAAACTGCACTAAATTTTTGTGAATCAATTTTCATTAAGCAGAATTCAGAAGCCTTATGTCCAGAATACTGAGATGATAAGAGTCATTGATTCAGGTACATACATACAAATATCAACTGCCTCTAAATAGGAGTAACTGTTCTATTCACAATATTAAGAATTACAAGTATGGTCAGAATCAAAAAAAATCGATGACGCAGGATGCGGTCTAATACTAAAGCATTGAGAAAGGAAAATCTCAAATTGGAGTAAGATTTAATGAGGTACGTTGTATCCTGAGATAATAGGAGCTCGTTTTTATTTCTAGTGGCACTGTTGAAGGCAATTTGAAAACCAGCAAGCCTTTTGAACTGCGTGTCTAATGATATTGAAATCAAATCATGCTCTTAAATATCATTAGTTATTTGTGAAAGTATAATTTAGAATATTGTGATTTGTATGTTTGACTTTTCTAGTTTTACGTTTTCATTAACCCGTGTTATTTAGTGCTACATGTTTCAGTACCCCTACGGTTTTGTTTTTTTTTTAACCAGAAAAACAAAGCACCCAGGCTTTCTGGGTATCACTGTGCCCCATCCTATGCTTCTCGTTTTTTAAGTGCTACACTATTTAAAAGGAACTTGAGAATATTCAAATTGCAATATTAATATGTAACTTATCAAAATATCACGTTAACCATTGAAACGTTTGCTTTAAAAGTTGATTTGAAACATTATTTTGGACGGGGTAGGATATTCCAAATTGATCGAAGATTGGAGAGGCATATACCTATAAATTCTTGTTCGATTGCGAGTTGTAGCTTGGAAACTTGCAGGGGAGTAATGTGATGATAGGATCAATGGTGTGTCTTGGAGTAATTATGTAATTGTTATATAATCTAAATTATGCAAATGATCTTGTTCGAAGTAAAATATGTTTTTGGTTTATTGAACGTGTTTGTTATACTATGATATAAATGATGAGTTAATAAACATTAAATATAGATAAGTAAAAATTCTTTGAAAGTAATGTTTTATCGATTGGAATTATTAAATGTTCATAGTCATGAGTATTGGATCGATACAGACAAAAATACTTCTTAAACGTTCATATTTGAGAAATATCTAAAAAATATATTGATACATTTGTTTAGAATGGTGTACATAACATTCTATATGATGGATGATGATTTACTTGTGATCGTTGGAGCCATCGAAATGTTACGTATTTGTGATAGTTTGGAACAATCATAGAGCAACTCAATGAAAATCTTTTATATGTTATTTAACCTAGTCAAAATAGAAAATGTCAAGGTTACATACTTGTGGTAGGCTCTTCTTACCTTAACTCTAAAATAATAGAAATTCTTGTTAAACACACCACGATAAAGTGAATTTTCATCAAAGAAATTTTCTTAGCTACAAAATTTGATAAAATAACCTGTGTCCCGATTTGTATTGCTTTTAGCTAAAATAGCAAAAAGAGTTTTAAAAACCTTTGAATGAAATTGTTTTGATTTTTCGTTCATGGAGTAATGTTTTTTTTACAAAATAAGATTCTTTGGTCTTACTTTAGGACTTATATTTTTGCTCTTGAATTTTATCTCCATACCAACTTCGAATAAATCATGAATTACTTAACAATTATTATACTTGATTTCAAGACTTTGAATATCTTGTCCTTCACATTTGCAACCCTAGGAATTTCACCAATTAAATTATCATTTAAAAATAAAGGTATCTTTAACACCGCTATAAATCTCTCATTCATTTCCTTCATAAAACTTTTCATTTAAATTTGCATAAAATATTTTCACTAACTTGGGATGACAAAAAAAAAATCATTTTGAGAGATCAGTTAAACCAAAATTACCATTTTCTAAAGCGAGAGTTTGTAAATCATAAAAATAAAAATCACTAAAACTAACAAATCTTCTCGAAAATATTTTAGCACTCTCAAGGTATTCTACATAAGCTTCCATAAAATCTTTATCATTATGAGCTAATTTTTTACTTTGGTTAGAAGCTTAAGAGTTTTGGAAGATAATGAGAAGAAGGCGCTATAAGTGTTCTGAAGAGTGAGAGAGTAGTGAAGATTTATTTTTAAATTTAAAAAATGAGCGTTGTGATGATGAATGAATGAATGAAATATTGTGAATAATTAGACAGTCAATAGCCATGTGACAACCTATAAATTGTTGATTTGAATTTCTAAGTTGCTGAAAAAGCGAGGGAAGCTCGAAATTTTGAATTTTGAAACTATTCGTCAAAACATTCCATGGTATGTCGACATTACCTCTCAGGTATATGTCGAGATAAATCTCGAAAATTAAATTTACTTTCTGAATTTATTTGATATATATTTATTAATATATTTAATATTTATTAAATTCTATATTTTTTTTAATATTTTAATATATCAATATTTTTATAATTATTTGACATATCTAATATGTTTCATTGTATATATTATATATATATATATTTAATCAATATCTGTAAAATTGATATACATACATACATGCATATATGTTTGTGTGTATATATCATCACCCTCATCATCATCTTACGAATGATTAAAATATCAGAAAAATATTTAAATAAAATAAGCTTTAGAGTTATCGATTTTTACCGCTATTAATGACGCATCATTTTGAATCTTCTCCACTGTTCATTATCTTTAATTTGTGATCAACATGAGTTTGATCATCCTCTGACATGAAGCATATGTCAATATTTTCAAATTTTGAATCATTGTTTATTGATATAGATGAATCATCCCAAGTTACATTATATGCTTATTTCCTTTTCTTGTTGACGTATCTGTGTTGGGATAGTTCTTTGACTTTTTTAGATTCGTACGGTATCTTTTCAAATGACTGATTTTATCATGTCCAAAGCATTGAATGCACTTCTGTTTCCTGAATTGCTTGCGTTGTTGTTGTTGTTACTTTCTCAAAATTTGTTCTTTTTCTATACTTCAAGAACTTTTTGAAATTTTTGGCCATGAACACGATTTCCTCATCATTATTATCATTTGATCCATGATTATCTCTTGCAGTATTGAATGCCAGTGATTTTTTCTCCGTCGCTTGACTTCGTTTCTACCCTGCAACTGTATTTCATAGGACATTAAATTACCAATTAATTCTTCTACTTTCGTTGTACTAATACCATTGGCTTCTGTAACGACCCAGAATTTTAGTCATTTGGAATTCATATATTTAATTGATTTTAAATATTAACAAATTAGGTTTATAAGCTGATTAAATTATATTTGAAATATAGTGATTTAATTAGATAATTAAATTATTAATTTAATATTTGAAATTGTGTAAATAATCGGAATTTGAATTTAATGTGAATTAAAATAATTTATAAAGTTGTATTAAATTCTATTTGAATTAGAATGACGTCAGTAAACTTTTGAAATTGAATTAAAAGTTAAATTACAGAAATTGAATATTTTAATATTTAATTAATGAGTGAAAATAGCCATTTTCATACAGTATCGGATTTCGATGAAATCAGTTTCATTGGATCCATAATTTTATATTGTAAGATTTCAAATTTCGTATCAATCAGATTTACGGTCTGTTCGGGGCAAGCTAAAACGCGTATAAATTCGTTTAAGTAAATTTTAAATTTACATAATTCGATTCGAAAACCTATCTTCCAAATACGATCGAATTGGTCTCCAATATATATTCCATTACATTTGGAATAGGGGTAAAACGTTATAGACGCCAGACGGCACGCTTCGTTTTGAGTTTGAAATTTTTTCGGATGAATAGTGCGCGTAAATTTTCTATAAAAGGACCTGTTTTTCTTCATTTTTCAAAACCCTAGTCAAGTTAGGGCTAGCCGTTGGCTTTGATTTAATGGCCGAAAATTTCGATCCCTTCTCCCTCAACTTTCTCAATCCATCAACAATTAGAAAAAACTCTCAACTACAAAAGTGAAGAGCGTATCGAGACCTTCGAATCCATACAGCGATGATGGGGTTTTGAGCTATGGATCGACGATGATATGCTAGCGTTCGACCTTTGCACGCGATTTTCGAAGTGGATCTGCAACCGAACTCGGCCGGTCTCTAGGCGGTGGTGCTAGACGTGGCGGCTTCGACGTGGGGTTCTCCGATCATCATCAGGTGCGGTGTAGTTGGCGCGATAATTCATTGAAAAGCGGCGGCGTTGGGTTCTTTGTCGACTGGAAAATCACGAAGGAGAAGAAGAACAAATACGCGGCCAGATGTGTATGGTTTGAAATTGAACGGCTTAGATCATTTCTAGGTCAAAGTAAAAAAAAAGATTTGTAATTTATATATTTAAATTCGTTTAAACATCTAAAATGTATAACTTTTTCATACGAGGTCCGTTTTTGACGAAATAAATTGCGTTGGGTTCGTATTGATGAGCACTACATTTTATAGTTGGTTTGGAGTTGATTGGTAGTGTAAATTTTGAGTAAAATTAAACGCTCGTTTAATTTTATTCGGAATAAAACACCGCAACGACTATTGGAACCAATGTGAGTACAACTTACTCTTTCTGACTCACTGATATTTTTATATAAGTGAGAATGAATTTCATTTATGATGATTGATGATTGTTTGGATGATTTATGATATACTATTTATATATTGATTGGTATTTGGATATATTCCTACCTATTGGAGCAGATGAGACTCTATACGTTCCCGTGTATGAGCGGATGACCCTTTGTACGCGCGTCTGCTTCGAAGCGGACATTGTACATATTTTATAATATGTATATTTGTTGCAGGTGATATGTTGGAGGATCCAACTGAATTCCTCACCAGTATTGATTTTATTTACAGATACTGTGATATATGCCGATATCATGTGATATATGATGTTTTGGATGTCGTGATTGATGTATTTAGTGTTGTTGCAGCATTGGGCCTATTTTTGATAATTTAAAATTGTTAAAGTGATGATTTTCAAATTAAAAATATTTTCAAGTGCTTTTGAAAATATTTAATTTTCAATTTATAAGGACATGAATTTATTTTAAAGAGATAAATGTTATAATTTTTATGTTATAAAAATTATGATTTTTGGGAAATATAATCAGAAGGTTATTTTTGAAATATGGAGCTAATGGTTTGGGTAAATAGTTTAAATTGAGAATTTTGAATTATTATAAATGGTTTATATATAAGGTTTATAAAATTGAATTTTTATAAATCAAAATAATGAGACTATAAAGAAGTTTGGTAAATGTTAAAATGGAGTTATAATTGATTTTATAAGTGAATAAGATTTACAAATTTGTGAAGTTATAAAATGAATGATTTTGTAAAATAAATGAATTATAAGTAATTAACTTATAATTTGGATTTTGACATGTAATTGAGGTATATATGAAATTGGTTAACAAAGAGAATTTATAACTTGAATTTTTTATGAAATATAAATAGAATTTATAAACATTGTTTTATAAATCCGAAATCAATTGATTTTGATAAGTTAAATATAGAAGATTATTAAAGGAATTATATCCACGATTTTGAACAGTGGATAATCTTTTAATTAAATTTGCAATAGTGATGAATTCGGTAAAGCCATTATATCCATGATTTTGGACAGTGGATAATTCTTTTTTAAATGTGTAGAAAGAGTGAGTTTGGTTAGAGAATTATATTCACGATTTTGGACAGTGAATAAAAATTCAAACAAAATGGATTATTTTTGGAAAGTGATATTTTAAACAGAGTTAAATAGTTTAAAGATGTTTTAAATGTGTTAAGTATAGAATATATAGATTCAACATTTATTGTTGAAATAGACATTTCGAGAAATAAGGAAATGATGGACTATAACAATGTTGTTATAGTAAATGATTTTCAAAAGAAAATGTTTTATATAGTATATGAGATTTATATATCTATCTTATTTTCGAATCTTATACTAGTGATTTTGGGTTGTCATAACGATGTTTTACGCAACATTCGTTTTGATCCAAACAAATGTGTTTAACAGTATGTTTTCCTTAAAGAATAAAATATATACTTAATCGTGATTTAAGTATATGTGATATTCTCTAAGCATTGAAAATAAAGAGATTTGTGAATATGCTTATATTGTTGATATAAGTATATGTAAATGTTTTTCAATATTGAAATTGAAATGGTTTGGGAATTTATCTTTTTAAAGATAATCTAAAGTGAATGTTTGGCAAATGATTTAATTGATAAAAGATTAATTAAAAGGGTCTAGTTATTGCTTATAGTGTTGAATATTTGTTTGTTGCTTTCATAGTTAAATAACAGACTATCAAATTTTGCCATTTTAGTTCCTCGACTTGATGTGGGAACTATCTAGTCGTACACTTAGTATGTTGCCTTTTGTGTAGGCTTGATTATTGTTTGTGCAGAGGATGTTGATTCGTGTAGTGCGGAGTATTACTCCAATTTATCTAGCTTCCTTCTTGGCTCGAATGATAGCAAGTTGAAAGTTGGAGACATGATAATTCTATGAGACTTAGTTTTTGCGTGAGGTTGAGAAATGCTTTTGCGTTGTTGGTGCGAAGAAACCGGGATCAGATTTATCTGAAAACCACTTCGGACCAACGTATAAGCGACGATTGTGCAGGTTGCTTGTGATGATATTGATATTCTGGATTTTCATAGTGGGGGACTGCTTGTTGATTGTTTAGGGTTAAAATATCAATATACACATATAGTAGCAGTGGTCTCTTCATTATGAAATATCCAATGCTCTATTATACTATACATATATGCTCTTCCAACATCAATAATATTGATAGTCATACGTAAATAAAAGCTCTATCTAACGTAAAAAACATGCAAGCTGCCCAATGTATGAATATGGCATATCATCAAACATTATTTAAGCTCTATCTATCTAACGTATATTGGTTTTCCTATCTTTGCAAGTTGTTAGATAGTTTGCTTATTCATTTATTTTTCCAATTATCAGATATCATTTTCTGGCATTAATCATTCAAATTTGGAGTAGTTTATAATTTTGTAAATGTAGATAATGATGCTAATTCTCAAGTCTGATCCCGTATACAAAAAATGATAAAAAAATTTGCAGCTAAAAATATGATATGATTGAACTAACTAAACTAATATAACTGATATAGAACAAATAACCATGGGATGTTCATAACTGTGAAGCTTATATATGTAACAAAAAGAAGAACAAAAATAAAGCAATCAACTAAGTACTATGCTATTGAAAATTTGTATTTTTTTAATTAGTGATGAAAGTACAAGTAAATATTTTATGACCAAGGTTAATTCAAAGCACTTGCTGTTAATTCAAAGCACAATGCATTAAGTATTATACAATGTCTACATTTTAAAACCGGGGTTTGTACTCGGTTTTAAAACTGAGTACTCAACTTTGTACTCAGTTTTTAAAACTGAGAATAGTATCGTACTCAGATTTTAAGAAGAACCTCCAACTGTCCGTGAAAGTGTGGAGGTGCAAACTGCAAACTGTTTTCATCAACTGCAAACTGCAAACTGTTTTCATCAACCTCCAACACATCACCATGGGATTGTGAAGATTGTGAACATACTGTATAAATGAACAGAAATGTCATGGATATAAACAAAAATGTCATGGAAACATACTGTAATACTATACACACCTGAGGAGCAGCCTTGTGTTATGGTGTAGTTGATATCCTTAACCGTCTGCTTGTTTCGAATTCGTACCTTCCACGCATCACCTCATCTAGGCATTGGAGCACATAAGCTGTGTGGTTTGCACATCCATTGCTGCAGTAGCTTTCTCCGTCGATACTGGTTACGTTTACCCATCCTGTTTCTTTCAATGTGTATTTATCTGGACAACTGCTTAAAATCTGGATTCATATTTCAAACGAAAACAACAAACTCATCATACAAAAACTGTATATAACAAAAACTGTATATCACGCACTTATGAAAGATTAAGATAAATGATGTTAATATCTTATTTACAAGTCAAAGTGCAACCAAACACTTTGCTACATACGATGTTGACTTGAAATTATAAAAAAGTCCAACTTAGAAGAATTTTCAGAGATGTGTTTTAAAAGAGATACCATCCAAAGTTAGACTGTCAATACTTAACGACTGAGTGGATCAAATTCTTAGATGCAAAAATACATCGTCTGGAAACAAATGAATTGATCAAATGCTAATCAATCTAGTGGATGATATTTATTCTTATCCAAATAGGGATAATTATTATCATAGTAGTTTGGCTCGTCAACAAATACCACGGCAAGATACCGTGAGCAATGCTGCAGAGGGAAGGCCATATTTCCAACCAGATTATCATCAAACCTGACTCTAATCGTGTTGCACAAGAACTTAATAGAAACTTTCCTGTCCTCACCAACCATAGTCATATTCGAAACGATTTTAATATCAAAATTCATGACTTCATTTTCCTTGGCAATCCACTCGGCTGAGACCCTTTTTTCAGGAACAGAGCTCTGTCATTACAGCAACATTCAACGCAACAGGGTTGCACCTTGATTGTGTAATGCATTTCAATGATTGGCTATGAGTCAAGTGTAAAAAGAAATAACGAGTTAAACACTCGTGTTCAACAGAAATAATGAGTTAAACACCCATGAATTCCACTGCACTACATAAAGCTACAATAAAATATACTAAAGGTATTCATCATCTCGTATTCAAACCTAAGTTAAACAATCAAAGTTGGAAATCATGAGTCTTATTTGAAGGAAACTATCATATATGAAGGAAATAGAACCTCTTGCACAGATTATTAACTTTGATAATCTCAGAACCATTTTACAAACATGATTATTTAACAATGCTCAAGCATGAGTCCATTACGTTAATAATAGTAAGGCAGCATAAAACATATACAAGTTAGTATTTCACGGTACGTGATTTAGAAAGGTTACCAAATGAACATATCAGAGTGTCATGTTTAGGGTCCATGACCATAAATTCTTGTTTCAAGTCATTGAATTTAGAAGTGAACACACAGTGCCCACGTGTCATTTATTAAATTCAATCTGCTATTTCTTTTAAAGCTGAAACCATGTTGTTGTGAATTAAAGCATGAAAATATGTTGCTTTATAAGTTAAAACATAAAAACATGCTTATGTAGTATAATTCAAAATGGTTAAAATCATGCTACTGCCGTATGATTCAAGCCAATTACAAAGCATACATTAAAATTAGTAACAACACGGCATATAGGTTTCAGGGTTAAGAGACACAGCAACAATATGTGTCAATATTCATTGATATGTTAGTTATAACTTAATTCCAGTACACTAGTAGACATCAGACCCCAGGCGTGGACTTTAAATGTTTGCATCCCATACAGAATATCCTAATTAGCAACTAGTAGTTCACTAATTTGATAGTTCTGAGAAGTCATGTATTTGTGTTGTAATAAATAAGAAAACCTTCCACATGAAAGTCTCCATTATAATTATCTAACACAACATCTGATATATATTAGTATGCTATATCTATTAATACTAATTTATCTATAGCTATCCCTAGTTCATTTTACTTCTTTAACAATAAAATTACAAGATAATCAAACTAATTAGCAAAATTACCACTTAGCCCAATTCACTTAATAACATGTGCAGTTTGTTGTTTTCTGTACCACAAACATGAAGACACACACATATAATTTACATGCACAGGCATATGGCTGCCATATGTTTCAGTTTTATAAAGCACAACAATTAATTTCTATTTCAGGTAAATAAATCATGTTTCAGGCTATTTTTTTTCCAGGATACTAAATTTTATTTCAAGTCAATCAAATTATGTTTTAGACAACTGAAACAACTTAAACACATGCTACATCTTGTATGTACATTAATTATAGGCTACTGCAATACTTAATGGATGACAAAATAACTATATGTGTAATGAATAAATTCAACTCACCACTTAATTTCAGAAATAATACTTAGAAGTAACTGAATAATTTAAACACACAAATGCATTTTGTATGTACAATAAATACATACTGCTATATGATATTTTTCAGGCCAGGGCCACACCAAATCATATTTCAAGAGTGTATATGTTTCAACAAGTATCACTTTCATGTTTCATGGTCTGGAATTACAGCAACAACCATATGTACAGGATCATTAGTAAACTAATTCAGAATAAACTCATGGTCCATCAATATTAGACTTAAGGCATAAAAATGCATATTCTATCATCCACACGTTCCTTGACATACCTTTATATAATCTGGCATCAAGATCCTGCCCGATTACAATTTATAGTAATAAATATTTTGTAAGGTGACCACATTCACAATTGGAGTTAATAGTATTGGACATAACAATTTATGTTATATAATTCATGTTTTCTTAACCTAGCCGTATATGCGATATTGGTGTAGAGGAACAATCCTTACAGGTAGTATATGTAACTTTTTTTAAGGTAATTTTGAAAATCGTTTATTGATCAAATTAACCATACAATATTTAAAAAAAATGAAGTGTCACACATTCACGGAGTCCACTTAATCAGTTTAATATGAAGGTACATCAATAAGTTATTGTGTTAAAACACATATCAACCCTTATGTTTAAATAAATGACCATACTACTCATTAATAAATAATATAAATGTACGAAAATAAGCATGAAGAGAGATCTGAAAGTACTAACCTTGCCCTTTGGTTATAAAACCATACAATCACCTGCCTTGTCATCAGCTTCAACTTTTGAGGCCAGTTCTTTCTTTTTATCCTAAATTAAATTTAGTGTTAGTTTAACACTGATTATCACCAAAACAATATAAGCTTGTAACTAAAGACTTTGTTCCGTGTTCATACGAGTGTGTATACATGTGTCCAAAAGTATGCTTTTAAGTTTTAACAGACAAAGGTACTTTATTTTTAATCTAACAGAAATTTTTTCTGGGCTATATGTAGAAAGCCATCTGATAGTTTTGTACCAATACAGAAATTATGCGAATAATTAGTGTAAGAGTTATGAATATATGTGAAATCTCACATGGCTAGGAACTGAGCTCAGTTTGAAGCTTTCTTCAAGTAGACTGCTCTGTCCTTTGGAGGGCTAAAGCTTCTTCTTCCTGCTTTATTCATCTTTGTTGACGGTGCCTCCATCTTCATTACTGCCACATAAAAACTATAGTGAATCATTACAATTTATTTTCTAATCTTGAACCCAAGTCCCCTTTAGATTTATGTTGAATGGATAGACTCTAAAATGGAAATGTTATGTTCTCCATGAACAGTTTCTATCAAAAATGTTTCTACCAGAACATAAACAAATTTATTCAAAATAAATTAGCAATAAATTGTGTAAGGAAAAAAGAGGAGAACCTCACCTTTGTCACTACTTAGTAGAAGGAGGCGATAACTTGGTAACGACGGTGCTGGAACGAGGCGGGGGCGAAGGAGACGATAGTCCTAGAATGAATCGAGGAGAGGCGGGTAACGCTAGAATGGTAACAAGGCGAAGGAGGTAGCGTGGCAATAACGGAGGGGGTTAAAACCCTAGATTTGAATTTTTGATTTACAGAAAGAAGCGTGAGAAATGATTTTAGAAGCATGAAAAAAGGGATGAGTATTGATAATAAACAAAATGACACTCTTATCCATGTTACTTTTAATTATTTACCAAACTACCAGATTTAGTAACAGTTATAACTGTGATAAATGATTGTAACGGAAATAACTGTTATAAATTTATAACGGTTATTACCATTACAAATTGAAAGCGGAAAAGTGTTACAAAATGAGCAGTTTGGTGTTGTGCTCCCTTACCCCAGTCGACATATAACAATTTTTTTCTTTTGAAATTTTCCCACCAAAATTCAAATGAGTAGTTATATATTCTTCTTATTTCGAAATTTTGTTCATTCTTTCTGTCCTTTCTCTATCTAACTTTTGAAAAAAATAAAACAATGTCCTCCTCCTCCAAATCAAATAAGAATTCAACCTTTTTGTTCCCTTCTCCTTCTGTTGGACCATTTCAACGAACTACGCTTGCACGAGTAATGAAAATGGAGGATTCCTTAAGGGATGCACTGCAACTAATGACCGAAATTCAAGTAGTGCAACTCAGAATGGCCAAAGAATAAGAACGGCAATGCAAAATCCTTAGAAACTTACAAAAGTTTCCAATGGACAATCACGCCAATCCCATATTGATTGATGAAGAATCTTCAGGAGATCAAGTGCAAGAGGGCAGCGAGGAAGAAGAAGCCCTCATGGAAGAAGACACGCTGAAGATGACGACAAAGTTGTTTGCGTTGGCGAAGTGTGCTTTGACAAGGATGGAAATCTAGTCGAACAACATGGAAATTTCTGTTTCCACTACCCAAATTGTTCAGTTCATAGATCTCTCATTTTCAAGGATACATGTTAGTTTCTTTTCTCTCTTTCTTATCGTTACATGATCTTACTTTTGTTTTCTATGCAAATGTAAATATAACAATATATAATTAATAAATGATTTGTGTTCTTGTATTTGAATTCTCACATTATCACTATTATAAGTATTATCATATATAGATTCTTAGTTAGGATAGTTAGTAACTAAGGACTAAGTTTTAGAATTAAGTGTTGATTATTTATGATAACACTATCATTATAATCACATGTAATGTAGTATTAGATTAAAGGGGAGTTATATAGTTTGAAGTTAGTTTTTGTTGATGACAAAGGGGAGGAAGTATAAAATAGGATAGTTAGGCATAGATAAAGAGGGAGTTGTTAGTTTTAGGGAGAGTTATTAGGATAGAAGTAATATTTTATAAACAAATGTTGTCATCATCAAAAGGAGGGAGATTGTTAGTCCCCGAGAAGATGGTTTTGATGACAACAACCTTAAAATAAGATTATAAAATATAAATACTAACATCATAGTTTAGATATATATGTATATGTAGGATTTAACCATGCAGGTACCAAGAATGAAGACTGTACAGTATAGAGATTCAAGACCGAAGATATCAAGATTGAAGACTCATGAGTATCAAGATTATCAAGAGTTCAAGATCTCAATGTAAGTAATTTAGTTAGGAATTTTGTTAAAACTCCTAGAAAAGCACTGACATCTTAAAATCCATATTATTCGTAGAATGGAATCCACTTCGAGCCCGTTAAAGGGATGGAACCCTAAGTAGGATGAAACCTACGAAAAATCTAGTGGAATATTGTTTTGTATCCACTAACTTTTATTCAAATGTTTTATAAAATTATATCTTGTTTTCAAAATGATTTCAAAACCTTCCTTTTAAAAGAATCAAAAACATCTATCCTGATCTTAAAATACTTTTAGCCTCAAAATAATCTAATTTTCAAAATCAAATTATTCTTGGTTTTAAACTATCTTTTAATTATAACTTTTAATATTTATACTTAGATTTAAATATAAAATTATAGTGAATATATATATATATATATATATATATTATTCTCTATACTTATGTATTTTAACTGTAGTTAAGTATATTTATAAAATTTGAAATAGTTTTAATATGAGATAGAAGTTATTTTCAAAGAAAAACAAATTACCAAAAATTACTTAGGCCTGTCGACAACCCCAAGATACCCTTGTCGAAAGGTGGCAGTTTATTTCAGAATTTTGAATTTAAAGGAAGTGTCTATTCGTCATATCCTTTTACGAATGGACATGGCGGTTGTTCTACTATAAATAGGGTCCGTTTTAAACGAATTTATATTCATTTTCTCTGATTTCACTCCTCTTCTTCTTCCATATTTCTTTACATATATTTTTACCATTACTCTGTCGAAATCACCATTGAATCTAACTAGATCATATCTGGTTTGATTCTCTATCACTATCTCTACAAGATCCAAGTGCTATTCAGAGTTATAGATTTCTTTGTAATTAGTTGAGTGAGAAAATGTGTGATTGTAGCCTGTAAAATCAATCAAGCGATAAAATGTGTGATTGTAGCCTAGGAAATCAATTGGATGAAGTTGTTGCCTGTAAAATCAAGTATCTCTACACAGAGGATTGTGAATCTGGAGTGGTGTACCTCGTGGCCTTGAAATCGAGGGTGTAATTGTAAGAATTGATTTTGAAAGGAAATCCGTACTTGTGTTGCGGGACCGGATGTAGGGTAACTCCGAACCAGTATAAAATCCGGTATGTTCTTTCCTTTATCGCTTTTATTTTATTTCTACATCTGTGTTTGATTCTGTGGTCATATTTGTGTCTGAATATTACATACATTTGTGTTCAAATTAATATAAACTCAAAAAGCTTTAGTAAATCCTTACAACACTATTCACCCCCCCTCTAGTGTTAATTCTAGCCTTAAGATCCGTAATCCGCATTTCTCACAATGTCATTTCAACCAGCAATCCCAAAATTTCAAAATCAATGAAAATCACTTGGGTTTATCATTTCAACCAATAACGATCTTCCACTATTACGAGATCGTTCGGGTATGTACCATTTCAACCCATACAGAATTCTATGCTAACAAGGAACTTGCAGAATGAGAACGTATATGATAATACTATAATAATCAGCAACATGCATACACTGTCAATGATTAATTAAATAAATATAAACAGTAGGGTATGGTGTCATATATCACAGGTGAACAATTACAGATAATAGCATATCATATATAACAAATAACTAATGAACAGTTCAATTTAGCAGCATATTTCAATTGTTGTTTCAAATGAAATCAAATTTAATAAATATAAGAATGTTAACCGTGAGTGATTGCTCACCTTTCGAAGCTAGCGATGAACGAGATGAGTTACGAATCCAAGCGCGAATTCCAAAGCAAAGAAAGATTGGCATGAATTCGACGAACGGAACTGATAACAAGGATCGATGAAACAAATTAAATTAGCTTGATATATGCTAAAACAAATAAAATATTATATATATATATATATTTCTCTAAAGTCAATATAAAATTTGAAAACCAAAACTTATGTATACTCATCTATATAAATTAATATATAAACATAAATATTAACATACACGCTTATTATACTTTAAAAATTCAATAATTATTATAAAACCAATATACATAAACAATCGGCAAACCCCACTTGCAACTTGCATTTATTTCAATACACATAGACTAACACGTATATATAAAATAATACATACCTAACCTTATATATATACATACAGTAACTTTATATAAATATTATATATATATATACGAGCCAAACAATACTTAAAATAAACATTAAAGCACATATTAAATAAAATATTCATGTTATATATTTTCCAATCCATATCTATTAAACGCATAAAATCAAACTTACATACATAATATATATATATATATATATATATATATATATTAAAACTCTATATGCACTTTTCAAATATCCATATATGCTAACACACACACACAAATATATATATATATATATATATATATATATATATATATATATATATATAAAATATCAAATCAGTAGATAACAGATTATACAAACCTATAATCTAAACAACATATATATATATATATAATATTATATATTGTAATAATATATATAATACTGCTTTTATATTATAACAACAGTTCAACAGCAAGTTATGCATACTACTATATATATAAACTAAACCATATAAACTTATACACTGCTAGGTCATACTTTCATAACCAACATATTTCAAATCATAAACTGACATATACAAAACCCCAACATATTGATATAAACACCAATATATATAAGAACAACACACACACAATTTAAAAAACTAACCTATATAAAGAAGAAGAAGAAGACGGAGACTCAGTTGGAGATCAAGGTTGCTGGGTGTACGACACGCGGTCAGCGAAGAAAGGACTAAGGCCGGGATGCTTGGCAAGGATGTGGTTGGCCGAACATAGAAGGAGGAGGGAGGAGGCTGCTCGTAGGCTTGGTCGGAGAGTTGAAGGTGGTGGTTGTTGTTCGACGAAGCAGTGGGTAGTGGATACCCGTGGAGGCTGCCATGGTATGCTCGGCAAGCCGAGGTGA
Organism: Allium cepa; assembly: GCA_030765085.1. NCBI lineage: Eukaryota > Viridiplantae > Streptophyta > Magnoliopsida > Asparagales > Amaryllidaceae > Allium > Allium cepa. Next base: position 130,275,360 of record CM060940.1, on the reverse strand, counting down.
AGTGCTGCCTGTGGCCAGGAGATGGAAGCGACAGTCGAGGGTTGGCAGGCGCTGGGTTCAATGCGGCTGTGGGTGGAATGAGGTGGCGGGATGATGAGGGTGACAGATCCGAAGGCTAGGGGTTTGTCACGGCGGATCAACGGGGAAGGAAGAGGGCGTGGCATACGGTGGTTGCAGCAGTAGAGGCGGGTGAGGCTGCACGTGAAGCATAGGCAAAGGAAGATAAACTGGGGTTAGAGACGCGTGAGTTGGCAATGGGAGAAGAAACAAGTAGCTCCAAATGCTTTGATATTATAAACTTTATATATATCATATACTCTTTTCTTTGTCAGGAATGGACAAAGAATGAAAAATGGAAGAACAGAACAAGATGGAGAGCAGATCACAAAAGAAGGGGAAAGTGGTTTCGAATTATATAATGATAGCATATAGCCCTTAAATTCGTATAACATCATATATATTATAACTGTCGAGCAGAACAAAAAGTTGAGATATTGAATAGACATGGATGCAAAAAGGCAGAGTTAAATTTCAGAGGATAATAAAAGTCATGACCAGAATTTCTGTAAATAATAATAACAATTGGCTATTGGTATTATACGATAGATGTTTGAATGGTCACGGGGCACAAATGGATGGTACTGATACGGTTGATCGCTTCGTGGTTTTCGCCGTGTACCGGACCTCGAAATACGCAAATGAATATACTACGGAGATCAGCACGACGAGACGAACATAATGCTACACAGATATCGACGATACGACCATCCTATCAAAAGTCGATATTTCGTTGTTAAACTACTGCAAATTCGTCGAAGTAAAATAAACGGGCTAGAGATGTCTAAATTTGACGAATAAAAATATGACGTCTCACTCAGAAGATGATAAACAAATTTATTGTATAAATATATTTAGTTTTCAAAAATATTTTATTTTCATCAATACTAACTGATTTAAATTTAAATAAAACTACACAATAAATAAACTTCCATATTTTCTGATGAAAATTTACCATTTGCTATGTTTATATAGACGTATTACAAAAATCCAATTTTTATTATTTAAAATTTCACAAAAATTCAATTAATTATGTTATTAAAGCCATTAAAATTTACGGATCGTTACAAGCTTAGTAACACACACACACACACACCCCCGATATATATACGTATATGTATATGTATGTATGTATGCATGCATGCATGCATGAGAATTAAGTTGTGGCTATCCACTTCAACTCATCGTAATGTGTGTATACATACACACATATACATACATACATATTTGTGTGGAACAAACAAATACAATTAATCATTCTCTTTATATTTTTTTGCAACACATAAAATGGTTCGTTTTTCCTTTTCCTCGACTATTTTCAAATACCGTTTCCCTAAAATCTTTTAATGTTGTTAATTTACCTAAGTTGCTCCATGAAATTGACATATCAACTTTTTTGTAAGGATAAAATAAGTATTTTAAATATTTTTTTTTTTATGTATTTTAGCACAAATCAACCATTGTTAACACGTGTCCTTAGTCTAGACAAAGTTTAGAAGCTAGGAATGTACGAATGTATCCAAAGGTGGGTTCCAAGTGACATAATAAATTAATGTTGGGATGTTTTCCGTTGGGACCTCGAAACGTTTATTAGATTCCGGATGGAGTTAATTGGAAGAAACTATAAAATCGTACTAAAAATTAAATCAAAAGGCCAAGAGTGCTCTTTTTGTTCTAGTTAAAGTGGTATTATAAACAGGGCATTCTGAAAGGCGTAAGTTCGTGAAAGGAGAATGCGCTTCTTAGTTAAGAAAGAAGCATTTGAAAGAGGTATTCGTGTTGTATTAATCATTGTTAATTATATTATTTTTTATTAATTAATATTAACATAAGTAAGATAAACAATAATAAAGATAGAATAATTTATAAGTTTATAGAAATAGCTAAATTAATGTAATACAATAATGCAGAATGGAAAATACATTTTAACCCACACAATGCAGAACAGTAAATATAAATGCAATATAGAAAGTAATTCAGCAAAGTCCTACAGCAACTAGTTCATCCCTTATGTTGTCTCGAACCAACGACATATTATTTCCTACAAACCTCTGAACTAGTTTATTGTCTCTCACACCAGTAGTTTGAAGTTTGTAGTATTCTTCGAGTTATTCATTTAGAATAGATCAGGATCATCATCAAATACCATAAAATCAGAGTCTCCACTGTTGTACTTTCATATGAAGGTGTGAATAGCAACTGCAGCAACATTCACTTTTACTTGAATCAAAAATTAGAAAGTCGACGTATTATTTAAGATCGCAAATTTTCTCTTCAATATTCTAAATGTTCTTTCAGTTCACTTGAGGCCTTATTGTTTATAACAGAATCAAACTCTACTATCATGTATAGTTACTTCCCAATCTGCAATTACATGTTAAATGTCATATCAAACAAACGAACAACCATGATCTTTTTTGCCGCATATCCCTTCCAACCAATAAATCGTTCAGCGCTGTCAGTAGATGTGTGCGCTTATGTATGTACCGTCTATGGCTTTGACATAATTTTTACAAAACAGATTATATCGGTTTGCATTCTTATTTTGTTCCGTACAATGTTGATTGTTGGTCTCGAGTTTAATTTTATATGTGAACATGAGCAACACTACTTAGTCCATCAAGAAGAAACTGTCACTCTTCAGACGCCAACGGCCCTCAACCCCGCCCCAATTGTACCGGACACGGATGGGGGTTATCTTAGTTCAGACGCGGTAGAAGTCAATGCATTTCGTTGGAAACGTTGCACGGTTTGCCTTTATTAAAATTCTTTCTGATTGTTTGAGCGGGAAATGAAAATTAGCCAAAATAAAAAGTGGGAATTCCTAGCTCCATCTTGTACTCATAAAATGAAGTTATTTCCATGGACGTCTTCGGTGAAATCAAACCCCACCCAGCCCAACTTATTTTCCCGTATAAGCGAATCGATTTGTAAGAAATTATTTGATATTTCGTTGTAAAGGTGATATCTTTCACTAATTTTACTATTTTTAGTTTAGATCGATCGCATTTCTTATAAATACTTAATATTTAGGTTGGTTTATGCAACTTTAAAATTATGTGAAAACTACGTAGAGGAGTTAAAATTTACATGTGAGTTAAAATGGGTAATTGCTAACAGAGATGTAATAGTTAAAGATAAAGTTCTCCTTTTGTCAAATTGATTCTTCCCAGCTTCAAAGGAATGGTGCAATTTTAGTAGGTTAGTTCAACTCAAAAACCATTCTTAATACTTGTAGGGTATCTCAGCAGTCTCTTTTAAGCACAATGTATGCTTCTACGTAGCGTATTAATATGGGTTATGTTGGGGATCTCACTTTATGTTCGACGAAATGCAGTTGGTGGAGCTTCTCAAATTACAAAGACTGAATTTACGGAACTTCTGAAAGTGGTATAAATGATTAACATCCCAGTTCACAATCTTAGCTTTCAAGTTTTTCTTTATTTATCACTTAGATTCCTTGTGTTGTTTGTTGTTTATGCTTAAACACTGTTTTCTATGTTTTACATGTTCGCTTTTTGTTAACTTGTATTCATAACATCTCTTGTTTTAGGTCACTTCCAATTTGCCTTCAGTCTCAGAAGAATATGTTCAAGATGTTGCTCTAGCTTCAGGTTAAAGTGTGATGCAAAAGATTTGGTCATAAGTGAGTCTATCAGCTTTATTATCCCTTTCTAACCAGTCACAGGACATTCCTAGTTGAGCAGTTTCACATGATTCTTGTCTCATGACAGTATATATTGCTATTCTACGAGGCTAGTTGAAAATTTAGTAATTTGTGATTCACACACAAACACACACAAGCAGTTTCACATGATTCTTGTCCAATGACAGTATATATTGCTATTTCTACGAGGCTCATTGAAAATTCAGTAATTTGTGTCACACACACAGAACCAGTTTCACAAGATTATTGTCTCATGACAGTATATATTGCTATTTATACGAGGCTCGTTGAAATTTAAGTAATTTGTGTCGCACACACTCACGCACTCATGACAGTATATATTGCTATTTCTACGAGGCTCGTTGAAAATTTAGTAATTTGTGTCTCTCTCACACACACAAAACCTAAAGTGTAGGCAAAACAACCATTGCTTTTGCAACCAAAAAATGTGGCGAACTATTAGTCTAAAGGCACATATCACCATAGGATTTGACAGCAGCTGATGCAGTGTTAGTCACTGGTACTATGTCCACACATACACACACACAACCTAAAGTGTAGGCAAAACAATCATTGCTTTTGCAACCCAAAAAATGTGGCAAACTATTAGTCTAAAGGCACATATGACCATAGGATTTGGCAGCAGCTGATGCAGAGTGTTCGTCAGTGGTACTATGTGCACACGCATGCGCGGGTTCGTGCTCATACATATAAAACCTAAAGTGTAGGCAAAACAACCATCGCTTTTGCAACCCAAAAATGTGGCGAACTATTAGTCTAAAGGCACATTCACCATAGGATTTGACAGCAGCTGATGCAGAGTGTTCGTCACTGGTACTATGTGCACACACACAAAAAACCTAAAGTTACCATTGCTTTTGCAACCCACAAATGTGGCGAACTATTAGTCTAAAGGCACATATCACCATAGGATTTGGCAGCAGCTGATGCAGAGTGTTCGTCACTGGTACTATGTGCATGTGCATGCACGCGTTCGTGCACACGCATATAAAACCTAAAGTGTAGGTAAAAAAACCATCGCTTTTACAACCCAAAAATGTGGCGAACTATTAGTCTAAAGGCACATATCACCATGGATTTGGCAGCAGCTGAGGCACAGTGTTCGTCGCTGGTACTATGCGGTTAAGCTTTTAGTGTTGTGTAAAGGATTCTTTATCTGCTTAGCTGCTCCTGCAATATCTTTTAGAGAAGGCCCATCAACAAATGCCAGGCAAAGATAGTCACTTTCGAGTAAGCTCGTTATGTTATATAAATAGCTGACAAATTAATATTTATTCGTCTTAGGGATCTAGCATTTGACGATTCTCTTATTCATCTTTTTTCTTTAGAAGTCACAATCCAGGATTATTCTGATTTTCAGCTGGCAGGGTGTGAAAATGATATAGCAGTATGAGCCTCAAGGATGTTATGTCTTTTTTATGGAAGTAGTAGAGTCAAGTCATCTAATCTTTGAAAGAAACCCGCTTCCTCGATAATTATATCTTCAGATAGGTAAAGAGAAGCAAACTTGTGCTCATAATTTCAATTTTTGGTCTTGACCCTTCCATTTTAGACCATTTACTTTCTTTTTCCCGCATAAGTATATGAGCGTGGCTAAAAAAGACTGGTACAGGATTTTCTTACCCTGAAGAAACTAAATGGAGGCTAAATATATCATTAATTTCATATTTTGTAAATAGAACAATAAGGATTTGTGTAATAAACTAACAAATATGCATGTATATCATGGAAACTTGCAATTACACGACTCAAAACTAAATACATAGAATTCAAGTGAATGTTTGAAATTTCTTAAGTTCTAACACAAATGATATTTTCCCTTGATATAGCAGTACATGAATCTGTGTTGTCCTTCCTTTAATATCAAAGATCTCTCCTGGTCAAGTTGCAACTTGCATATCACAGCATAAGTCCTAGGCCGGTAGACCCACTAGCACTTGCAGTCTCCTTCTATCCTCGTGCATTATTTGCAATCTCCTTTTTCTTTCAGTAATCTTTTTTATTTTTCTAATATTATCCGGGTTTTTTTTGTGTGTGTGTGTTTGTGTGCTCATATGAAGGAAAACAAAATTATGATTTTTGTGGTCAATGTAAATGATGGCAGGAGGCATTATCTGCTATGATAGAGAAACCTGTAAAATGCATAGAGATGAAAAATGCTTATGCAATTGCAAATGTTAGTACTAAGAGGTTCTATTAGTTTAGGCTAAGAGATGATGGAACATTTAATGGCATACGAGGAAAACTCATGTTGCTGAATAAAAGGTACACATAGGATAAGTTTTTTATGTTATCAAATTATGCAGCAGAATTGAATCCTTCAGTTTAATAATTTGCAGTTTGTTATGTTCTCAGTTTAGAGTTCTCAAGGGGAAGAAAATTTCAGGAATGCTATTTACTCACATTAAAAAAATTTGAGTTTTAAAAATTAAAACCGACTTTAGCTCAGTTGGCAGAGCGGAGGACTGTAGTTGTTTAACAGATAAATCCTTAGGTCGCTGGTTCGAATCCGGCAAGTCGGATTTTGTTTTTCTCTATACATTCTTACGTTTTACTTTTTGGGTACTTTGCTGCAAGCATAACCTGCTTTTCTGTCCCTCTTTGATGAAGGTTGATTTCACACATCATTACTGCCTTCGGATATTTGGAACAGCTTAAAAATCATTCCCGACTCCCTGTGCATTAAGGTGAACCAAATTTCGGACCTTCATGTAAGGTATGCTTCCCCTGTAAAGAAGGTTGTATGCCAAAAATTCAGTTTCATATGCTTCAGTTTCATTAAGGTGAATTCGCTTTTTTGTGTGTTTCGTTCAAAAATTCAGTTTCATATACTTCAGTTTCATTAAGGTGAATTCGCTTTTTTGTGTGTTTCGTTCATATACTTCAGTTTCATATAATCAACAAAGGTTGTATGCCAAAAATTCCCCGAGGAATAAATCTTATGGTACAACGCTATGGCTTGATATCTCAAAAAGAAAATCCTTAACGAAATTCCTATTTCGACAGAACAATCAAGTCCAATTATAATTTCAAACTAATTTTCAGAGTATTAAATGGTGGATGATAAGTTACATTGGCTGAAGTTGTAATGCTACATTTAATTAGTTCACATTTAATTTGTTATAAAGGATAAAATAACAAATATCACTTTCAGGACTGCCATTTTCTTCATAATGATAGTTAGCGTCTAATATGATATCAGAGTTAAACTATGTAAAGTTTACTCTCACAAGTGCTCTGCGTCACATTATGTAGATCTTTGGTTACAGTTATTGGTTCAAAATATGCCAATTATATTATATGAAAAGAGCCATGTTACATTGTCGAATGAATTTGCAAAAAAAGTGGCTATGAAATAATGAAATGCAACTGAAATTTAAAAGATAAATAGGATGACGTGGTCATGTTCAAGACTTGGTATTCAATGCAAGGTTACAAAATGTTTTGAGTCATGTTTCAGTCCAGATCAAAATTCCAAAATAAGCAACCTGTGGTATAAATTACTCTAAAGTTGAGTTACACATCAAGAATGGATACCTACCTCTATTTTTAAAAAAAGGAGGAAAAAAAGGAAAGAGAAAAAGAAAAGAACAAAGAATTGCTACCTATCATCAAGTTGCAATTTCTGAAATAACAAACAAAGTACTATTTTAGCAGCTATATTATTATGGATAACACTATACACAGTACCATGCTTCATTTTTGTGGCATTTGGTCTTCAAGATTCCAAGAACGTACCAAGGTACTTTAAAATATTTGAAGATGATTATGTTGAGTTTCAGGTTAGACCTTGTTTAAGTGGGAGAGAGACACCATAAGGATTCAATGTTATCAAGGCATTGCACCATGAAATTCTCATCAATGTACATGAAAGGTCTGGAATGGTTTATAACATTCAATGCTAGTAATGTACTTTTACGCTTATAAATAAATCTTTGGGTTACAACACAGGCACATGAACAGAGTAAAAATTAGGATTTAAGGCTTTGCAGCAAAGAGTGCAGAATCACAAGCAAACTGCACTAAATTTTTGTGAATCAATTTTCATTAAGCAGAATTCAGAAGCCTTATGTCCAGAATACTGAGATGATAAGAGTCATTGATTCAGGTACATACATACAAATATCAACTGCCTCTAAATAGGAGTAACTGTTCTATTCACAATATTAAGAATTACAAGTATGGTCAGAATAAAAAAAAATCGATGACGCAGGATGCGGTCTAGCACCAAAGAATTACAATTTAATGAGGTACGTCGTATCCTGAGATGATAGGAGCTCGTTTTTATTCCAGTGGCACTGTTGAAGGCAATTTGAAAACCGGTAAGCCTTTTGAACTGTGTGTCTAATGATATTGAGATCAAATCATGCTCTTAATATCATTAGTCATTTGTGAAAGTATAATTTAGAATATTGTGATTTGTATGTTTGACTTTTCTAGTTTTACATATCCATTAACCCTATTTAGAGCTGCATGTTTCAGTACCCCTACGGTTTTTTTTACGAGAAAAACAAAACATCCAGGCTTTCTGGTTATCTCTGCGCCCCATCCAATGCTTCTCGTTTTTTAAGTGCTACATTATTTAAATGAAACTTGAGAATATTCAAATTACAATATTAATATTATATCTGCAAATATTTCAAAACCTGTAACTTATCAAAATATCACGTTAACCATTAAAACATTTACTTTAAAAGTTGTTTTGAAATATTATTTTGGATGGGGTAGGATTTTCCAAATTGATCGAAGATTGGAGATGATCTGGAGGCATATACCTATAAATTCTTGTTCGATTGCGAGTCGTAGCTTGAAAAATTGCAGGGGAGTATCGTGATCATTGGATCAATGGTGTGTCTTGGAGTAATTATGTAATCGTTATGTAGTTTTAGTTATGCAAAAAATCTTGTTCGAAATAAAATATGTTTTTGGTTTAGATTTTTTATTGAATGTGTTTGTTATACTATTGTATAAATGATGAGTTAATAAACATTAAATATAAATAAGTAAAAAATCTTTAAAAGTAATGTTTAATCGATTGCAATTATTAAATGTTCATAGTCATGAGTATTGGATCGATGCAAACAAAAATATATCTTCTTATGCGTTCATAGTTGAGAAACATCTAAAAAAATACATCGACACATTTGTTGAGAACAGTGTACATAACATTCTATATGATGGATGATGATTTACTTATGATCATTGGAGCCTCGAAATGTTACGTACTTGTGATAGTTTGGAACGATCATAGAGTAACTCAATGAAAATCTTTTATAGGTTATTTAACCTAGTCAAAATAGAAGATGTCAAGGTTACGTACTTATGGTAGGCTCTTCTTACCTTAACTCTAAAATAATAGAAATTCTTGTTAAGTACACACCACGATAAAGTGAATTTTCATCAAAAAAAATTTCTTAGCTACAAAATTTGATAAAATAACTTGTGCCCGATTTATATTGCTTTAGCGAAAATAGCAAAAGGAGTTTTAAAAACATTTGAGTGACGTTGTTGTGATTTTCCGTTTATGGAGTAACGTTTTTTTTGCAAAATAAGATTCATTAGTCTTACTTTAGGACTTATGTTTTTGCTTTGGAATTCTATCTGCATACCAACTTCGAATAAATCATGAATTACTTCACAATTATTATACTTGATTTCAAGACTTTGAACATCTTGTCCTTCACATTTGCAACCACAAGAATTTCACCAATTAAATTATCATTTAAAAATAAATGTATCTTTAACACCGCTACAAATCTCTTATTCATTTCCTTCATAAAACTTTTCATTTAAATTTGAAAATATTTTTACTAACTTGGGATGACAAAAATTCATTTTGAGAGATATCGGTTAAACCAAAATTACCATTTTCTAAAGTGAGAGTTTGTAAATCATAAAAATAAAAATCAGTAAAATTAACAAATCTTCTCGAAAACATTTTAGCACTTTCAGGGTATTCTACATAAGCTTCCATAAAATCTTTATCATTATGAGCTAATTTTTTACTTTGGTTAGAAGCTTAAGAGTTTTGGAAGATAATGAGAAGTAGACATTATAAGTATTTTGAAGAGTGAGAGAGTAGTGAAGATTTATTTTTAAATTTAAAAAGTGAGCGTTGTGATGATGAATGAATGAAATATTGTGAATAATTAGACAGTCAATAGCCATGTAACAACCTATAAATTGTTGATTTGAATTTCTAAATTGTTGAAAAAGCGAAGGAAGCTCAAAATTTTGAATTTTGAAAAGATTCTTCAAAATATTCCATGGTATGTCTACATTACCCCTCATGTGTATGTCGAGATAAATTTCGAAAATTAAATTTACTTTCTGAATTTATTTAATATATATTTATTAATATATTTAATATTTATAAATTCTATATATTATTTAATATTTTAATATATCAATATTTTTATAATTATTTGACATATCTAATATATTTTATTATATATATATAATCAATATCTGTAAAATTGATATACATACATATATGCATATATGTTTGTGTGTATATATCATCATTATCATCATCTTACGAATGATTAAAATGTAAGAAAAATATTTAAATAAAATAAGCTTTAGAGTTATCGATTTTTACCGCTATTAATGACGCATCACTTTGAATTTTCTCCACTGTCCATTATCTTTGATTTGTGATCAACATGAGTTTGGTCATCCTTTTCTATGAAGCATATGACAACATTTTCAATTTTTGAATCATTGTTTACTGATATTGATGAATCATCCCAAGTTATATTGAATGCCTATTTCCTTTTCTTGTTGATGTATCTATGTTAGGATAGTTCTTTGACTTTTTTAGATTCGTCGGGTATCTTTTCAAATGACTAATTTTATCACGTCCAAAGCATTTGAATGCCCTTCTGTTTCTTGAATTACTTGCGTTGTTGTTGTTGTTGTTACTTTTCGAAATTTGTCTCTTTTTCTACACTTCAAGAACCTTTTGAAATTTTTAGCCATGAACACGATTTCCTCATCATTATTATCATTTGATCCATGATTATCTCTTGCGGCATTGGATGCCAGTGATTTCTTCTCCGTTGCTTGACTTCGTTTCTACCCTGCAACTGTATTTCATAGGATATTAAATTACCAATTAATTCTTCTTCATCGTACTAATACCCTTGGCTTCTTCGATTGCCACAGTTTTTCGATCTAACTCACTAAAAAGTGAATTTAAGATTCTTCTAACTTGATCCACTTCAGTAAAATTCTTTCTCAAAGATATTAATGCATGTAATATATCTTAGAATACATATCAGAAACAGATTAATTTTGTTTCATTTTGAAAAGTTGAAACTGATTACTTAACACAGTTATCTCAATCAGTTTAACTTTACTAGTGCCTTCGTGTATGACTTGTACATTTTTCCACATTTCATATGCACATTTATTGATGGAAATTGTGTTGAATTCATTTTGATACAAGGCGTAGAAAATATATATTCATATCCCTTGCGTTATTTAGTGCTTGTGTCATTTGATCGTTAGTCCATTGTGCGTAATTTGTTTAGGGCACAATGTACTTATTTTATGTAATATTCCAAATGTCTAAACATCCGACTGTAAGAAAATTTTCATTTTACAAGACTACTATGGATAATTACTAGCATAAATGTGGTCTAGCAATAGATCGTCGTTCTAAAAGTGTGTTAAAAAGTGTGTTATTGGTGCTATCAGTTATTAACTTATTCAAAATTCAGATATTGAATTTTTGAAAATTGTGTGCTTTGATATCAAAGTGGGATGTTTGACTTACCCTGATAAATTAGTGCAGAGTGGACCTTAAGGCAACTAAAACACCAGAGGGGTGAATAGTGTCTATCAACTATTTTACAATTAATTTGTAGTTTTTAAAGTTATTTGCTTAGAATCCCAAGTATCAGTAGACAACTATATAAATAAACGTAGAACATAAATAAAAGCAACAAAGTAAATGACACCATGAATTTTTATACTGGTTCCAATATTTAATCCTAAGCTCAGTCCTATACCCTATAAAATTTCATTAACAACTTATTTTCCATTGGCGGCAAGAGCACTTTTACAATCCTCATTTTACACGAGTGGTATATACACCTAACCTCGTCTTTCCACAGGTGGGAAGAACACCTAACCTTTTGACTTTGAATTAAGTGGTAAGAACACCTATCCTGACTTTGAACAGGTGCTAGGACACTCCTATCTTTTTAAATTTGGATCATGTAGCATGAACACATATCCTGATTTTTCAAGGGTGGCAGGACACACCTATCTTGACTTTCATAGGTCGTTACGATCACTTATACAATCGTGACTTTCGATGGGTGGCAGAATGCACATTTTCTCTTTTCAACTAATAAAATAATATGGCAACTAATTGTATTTTATATTGGGACCCGATCTGTCGGAAGCGAGTGAGATAAGTATATTTCATTTTTTTTTATTTTGGATCTATTAGGCCTATGAAGTCTAAACGGATTTTAGATCCAATCTAAAATGTGTTCTAAATAAAATCTTTTTTTATTAGTTCACATGAGATTAAATTTAATATAAATTTACATATTTGAGTGTATCAAATACACCCATGTGTGTAACACTTATTAAAATTGATTTAAAGAAGGAAACATTTTGTTTCTTTCTCTAAAACTTACGCAATCAACTGAGGGAAGATATAATTTATATGGAGAGAGAAACCTTTTATTTTTTCTCTCTAAATAGACATCAAATGTCATTGATGATCAATTTATACATGACATGAAATATGAGTAAATCCAAATATACTAACATTGTGTATTGTGTAAATGCAACATATAAGAAGCGTGCATAGTTAATTTTTCTTTTTTATGTGCCTTTATTGTCCATATTTTTATTTAAAATACATATATACATATACATAACATACATACATATGAACATGTTAAAATTAAGTTTCATTATTTTATAAGTTTGAGATTAAAAATAACATCTCGAATCTATCTTCGATGTAAGAAAGAATTTAAGATATATTATGATTTTACACAAAGTCTGTTTTATAAATCTTAAGTTAAATTGATGCACATACACACACATACCATGTATAAAATTTATAAAATCTAAACATGCTTTGAGAATTAAAGTCTAACTTAATTTAAAAGGAAAACAATGAATTGGTGATATTTTACATGAAAGTCCAGTTATGGTTATTTAATAATTTTATTTTTTAAACAACTTTCAAAATATGCAATAAGCAAAAGATTGTATTCAAAGCAATAAAAACAAATCATATGTATAAAATTTCGAAAGTGATTTCAAATAGAAAACATATGCAGTTTATCCATATTTTTATATGTAATCATTAATAGAATTTTATCATTAATTAAAAATTAGGTTTAGATCAAAAGTATTTTTTTGAACAACATATTTGAAAACAATAACAAAACAGAAAGAACAAATCAGACATGTGTATTTATTGCAAAGATTTCAGATCTAAAATATATAAACAGTTAACTATGAAATCATATGGAATAGATCTAAAGATGACAAGATGAACATGTAATCAATCAAAGTATATCTTAGGATGGATTCAAATTAAAGTGACATGGTGAACATATGTCATTACTTAAGATGTAGAAAAAGGAGGATCTAATCTATGTAACTGAATAAACAAATATACAAATGAGAGGAGACAAGTGACAGATCCAATTCATATGAAAAAGGCGAACGATGAATAAATGAAATTAGAATTATTACCCTGAGATGTAACCAAGAGAATGCATCTTGAATGATGAGATAACTCCTAGATTCAGAAATCAACCTAAGATGTTGTAGATATGAAAAGGTATAAACCACTTTTAATAAACAGATTTGATTCGTATTTGATTTTGGGATATTTGAAACCATAGAATCACTCATATTTTTCGGCCATCAGAGAGGAAGAGGAGAACTAGAAAGTTATGTAAAAGAATGAAATAAAGAACGCAATCAATACACCTTAAAGAGAGAGACCTTTTTCCTTCCTTATATTATTCATTCCTTTTAATTAATTCAAAAATTACCATCTCCTCCCTTCTGTAGTCGGCCAAACAAGGAGACAACATGGGCCCTATTTGATCTCAAACCCAACCAACATTTATTCCATTCGAATCCAATTTAAACAGCCCATCGATGTCGTATATCGATGCACGCGTTTATAACTTTTATATACGCACTTTATTATATGCTAACGGTATTCAAAGAAATCAAATAAAATTAAATAATTAATAAAATATTAATTAATGTACAATGCTTATAAATTAATTAAATTGTGTGGTTTATTCAGAGTATTCATCATTACGGTTGTGTGACTTAAAGTTGTAAATTCACTCAGCGATTAATATCGAACAGTTTGAATTTAACGTTCACACATCACCCTAACTAGTGGTGTGACATTTTGGCTGAATTTATAGCTTATACATCTTTTGCTAAAATCTAATTTTACTTGTTATAAGTGGCACCTGATAGTAACAATTATGTATATTAACTTTCTTCACCAAAACTATACCACATTAAGACTTACGAAATTTGGTTTTGGTCAACATTTCAATATTTTCCACATTCAATTTTGTAAGTGCAAAAACAAAATCCTTGGATCAATAATAACAATTATCATGAACCAGACTGCTCTGGCCAGAGGCTTTAACTTTGAATTGACTTAAGTCGACCCCGTGGTATTAACCCCATATAACCGAGAAGACAAATTCTCTCTTGAATAGTGTTTTACTTCCAGTGCTTCCACTCGACCCAACATAGTTGTTCAGTGGACTCCATGTCATGATTTAGCTATATTCAAAACGGAGTTTCCACATTGAAGATTGACATCTGGTTCTGTTCATGTTCAGGTTCTAGTGGCTAATCAAGCCAATTCAAATGATGCTATGGGGAGTGGGTCATCTTATGCTGGCGTTGTTCAAGATTCAAGTGCTATTCGGACTTATACTGATTTGGTGGATGATCAGATGCATGCTAAGCAATTTCATGTTGAGTTGTCTAAGTCTGGAGCTACTTCTATGTCTGTTGATGATTCAGTTGCGGATGTTCCTCCGGAGTTTGCTAAGGAATTATACCACGTAGGCGTAGCCTTTGACTGCACCTTGATTAGAGAAATCTCCTAGATCCGAAGAAACCGATCACCTCATATTGCTATGATCAAATGCACTATTGCTTTAATTTTATTTGATGCTGTTTGTGCTAGTTGTATTTAGCTATAGAACGGAGTGGGTAGGAACTCATGGCCAAGGGATGGAGGTAGCAAGAGTTGTTGAAAAATGAGGCTGGTTGATTTATATAGAGAGAGAAATGGAAACAAAATCTCTACCTTTTACTTTTATTTACCAACTTATTATACCTAGATCTAAAAATCAGAACCCTATCTCCCCTCTCTATGCCCAACCTAAATTGGCCTCAAACCCATTTAATAATTAATTTCATTCAAATCACATTTAAATGTATATATATCATTACATACATATATAACTTTTATATATACACCCAATTAATTAATGAGGACAACTAAAAAATTAGTAATAGCACCCAAAATATTTAATATTTCATAAATATTTTATTTGGCTAATTTATAGCACTTTATAAACTAATTAAATCATGTGGTGTTTCGAAGAATTCACTATTACAGTTGTACGAATCACATATGTAAATTCAGTTAAAGATTAATATCAAGTAATTTGAATATTAATGTGCACAGGTCACGTCAAATAGTCTTGTGACAATTTAGTCAAATTTATTGCTTATAGATGTTCATTTATAAAATCTGATTTTACATTTTAAGCGGTTCCCTTTAGTAACGAATATTTACACTAATTCACTTCATTAACACTATATCACATTAGGATTTATGAAATTAAGTTTTGGTCAAAATTCGATTAGTCTATAATCAAAATTCTTGTTTCAATGATAACTTTTATGATTAACCATACTACTCCGGTCGGAGACTTTGAATTTGAGTTAACTACATTTTACCATGATACTAACCTTCTACAATCGAGGAGATGAATTCTATATTGAAGGGTGTTTCACTTCCAATATTTTAACTTTAACCCAACATAATCATTGATGATCACCATGTCATGATTTCACTATAATCAAAGCAGAGTATCCATATTGAAGCTCAAAAGTATTCTTTAGTCAAGAGAACTATATGACATCATCACTCTTAGATTTCTTGTTTGACTTGGTTATTATTAACCAATAGGAAACTCTTAGGCAAATCATTTCATACTTATCTAAAAACTACCAATACATAACTCGTTGGTGCCCGTGGCAGCTAAGAGTAATAGACTGCCCAATATTGGGAGAGCATTACATGCTCTGGTTTCAATGGATGTATCAATATCTTTTCTCGAAACACCTTGACCGAGAATATTAAAAATAACATATTATTTTATATTTAGATAATTTTCTCATGTTATAGCTCCTTATAATTATTATCGCATAACATATTATTTAAGTATTTCTACTTATTTGATAATAAGAGTGATACTTTGTTCAAGCAGAGCACTCATTATGATGTCTTAGGTGTTCGAACACATAACCTCTAGAACCTTAGTCCAAAATATCATACCTCCAACCACTTGAGCTAGAGGTCCTCGACATTTAAGAAATTCTAGTTAACATACTTTAAATTAATTACTTAATTAATTATATCATTATAGTACATAGTAGATAATAGAAATCAAATGCCTTTATTATGGACCAGGTTGGTTATAGATTTAGAGATATGTAACGAATTACATAATTGCATCTAGGGCATACACCTAATTCTCTCAATCTTTCCTTTGCATTTTAGTCAATTATGAAATCTTAATCCCATCATTCTGACCAATTTCTCGAAACTGATCGAGGTAGTCCCTTAGTGAATGGGTATGTTATATTGTCTTAACTATGTGCTTTGTTAATCAACACCCCGTTGTCACTGATAAACTGATTTTGTCGTGTGGAACTTTTCAAAGTTTGTGTCTTGACTAATTATGAGTCCTAGGTTCTTTTGCATTCTACATCACATCATTGTTATCGTACACTCACAAAAAAAAACTTTCACTGTGGCGCTATTCAAAGCTGTGTACTTAGACTTTTAAATTAAATCAGCCACAACCTTTTGTTTAGAACATTTCTAGGTTAAAGCTGATTAACTAAGATTGAAGATGAACTTAGGATAGACATACCATGCTTGATGTTACATACGAAGATTGAGTCTGAATACTCCTTTATAAGAAGCTCGTTTTTGCCATATACAATTTCTTTGGTATTTCTCAAATACTCGATACTCTTAATTGCCATTTAGTGACCTTAATTTGGATTTGAAATTCGCTCATTGTATCAATTACATAAACAAAATATGACATATTAGTCTACGTAGCATATCTGATAATTTATATTACCAATGCATAAGGAATCCATCTCAGAGCTCCATATTAAAATTTTAACATGGTGTATATTTATATCGTATAGGACTGTCCCACATCCTTTTATACTGATTATAAAAGATGTCATTTACAAATCCAATATCGATAATTAAACAAACAAACTAAGACTTATTTTAACATGAGCGTGTCTTAAAAATTCAACGGTATATTATTTACTTATAATTTTAATACATCCTAATATTCTTTCTTACAAACACACATTTCCTCTGCATTTTATATGAAATTCAAACTGTTAGATTTATTTGTGCTCAATTCCAATGTTTGTCAAAAGATACAATTGTATCGGTTCTTGGATCCTATATGTAACACCCCATAAGAGAAAGAATAATTATTATTGGATTAATTATGTGAATGAGAAATTAAAATAATATAACAGGATAAGTACTTGGGTGTACATTTACTACCAAAGTTGGTGTTTAATAAAGCATTACTTGAATGAAATAAATAAGAAACACTACACCACAAAAGGCTTTTAACAGCGTTTGATAAACGCTGTAATATGATACAACAGCGTTATTTCAAACGCTGTATAACGACATGCTGTCGTATATACATAACTTACAACAGCTTTTCTATAAACGCTGTTGAAACATCTCTGTGACAGCGTTTATTACGAGCTGTCAATAATATTTTTACAGCGTTTTCAGACGTGCTGTATTATGTTTCAACAGCGTTTATAATTTAGTTGTCGAAGATGTTCAAATTCTACTTTAACTGTTTACAACAGCTTTTTCTAAACGCTGTTATTGAATCATCAACAATTTCGACAGCATGTTAAAAACGCTGTTATTGAATCATCAACTATTTCGACAGCATGTAAAAAACGCGGTTATTGACAATTTCAAGATAACTACAGCACGAATTAAACGCTGTTGTTTCTTCATTGACAGCATTAATCAAACGCTGTCTTATATTTATATAACAGCTTTAATATTCCACTCTATTTTTGAATATTCCAAAACTATATTTTAAGCATATTCAAGCAACTAGTATATATAACAGGTTCTAATAACTATTAATTGGTTACATAAACTAGTTAAGACAATATTAATAAACAAAAGACATCCATAAACCAAGTTTCAATAATATCCATAAACAAAAATAACAAAGTAAACCAAGTTGGCACAAATTCTGTTAAACAAAGACACGTTATATGTTAAGTAAAAGTATAATATCAATACAATAAGTCCACACCAAATGCCAACAACAAAACGTGCATCTAAAAAGTTTCATATGCTTGCTACTTGCTACTTGCTACGGAAGAAGAATGTGTCATCGCCATCTTTAATTACCTGCAATGAAGAAATTTGAAATGATCAGTGAGTAAACGCCATCTAAAAATTTGAAGTTTCATATGCTAAAATGCTTAACTGCGCCAAAAAATCACTATATGGATCTAAAAATTTGAAGTGATCAGTGAGTAAATGCTTAACAACCCACCACTATAATCAATACAAACCAGTGCACATCACCAGTGAACATCAAACCAAACTGCACCATATTCCATCCCCAACTACCCCCGCTACCACCCTATTGCAAATTCCTTCATCATCACCATTTAAATACACTCTGCTACGGCCATAACAGCTGCAACAAAATCCACTCAAGTACACGACCAGACACCAAGCATTGTCATTACATTTACACCATCATTCATCTTCACTGCTTCTCCCATGTTCAAACCCGGTCAGACCAAACCACCCACTTCTGCCACTTCTCCTCTCTGAACACATCCTTCATTACTGCTACATTCAAACTGTCACATACATCAAACCATCAGCTCGCCTTGCCTCCCTACCCACCGGTGCTGCAAACTCTGTCACCTCCCCTTCAAACTGCCATTCATATTACTGCACATACATTTTACATTGCCATAACACACTTAAATTCTCTCAAACAACCTGAAATACTCTCTCAAAACAACCTGCCATTGCTTTTCACATTTTCCATTGCCATTCACATTTTACATTTACCATACATTTTCCATTGCCATTGCTTTTCACATACATTTTACATTCATAACCTCCCATTGCTTTTCACATACAATTTCCATTTTCATTGCTTTTCACATTTTGCATTTTGCATTTCCATTCACATTTTCCAATGCACGTACATTTTACATTGCCATTCACATTCAAACTGCCATTGTCTCCCTGTGCATATCTGCAACTGCCACCTGAAATACTCTTCAAACAACCTGTCGTTGCTTCCCTTCCCACCTAACTGCAACTTCATCGCACCCCTGTTCAAACCCTGTCAAACAACCACTACCACATTCAACTGCCTTACAAAAAAGTTCCTTCAACTGCTCTGTGCAAATCATTTATCCCTGACCATATTACATCAACACTCCCACTCCCACTGCCCAGACTTTACTGCCTTCAACCCTTCTTGCTAAACACTTCATACCACCATAGTGCATCAAAAACCACTCTGCACATCAGTGCAACTCCCTCTACACTTCACTTCTAACTGAACATCTCCTTCACCACCTCCCTGCAGCAATATCACCATCACTCCACAACCAAATGCTACTAACCACAGCCATTCCCAATACAACTTCACACTGCCAACTTTCCATCTATGCACAAATACTTCATTGCACAGCAAGTCAACCCTCCCTGCCTCTGTCGCAATTATACCACTGTCACACTCCAACTATGCCTTGCCACTGCCAACAGCAACAGACCTCCAGCCAATCCAAACAACAGTTCCTCTGCCTAACACATATACAAAGTCCACCATCACATACAAACTCACTGCCCGTATAGTATATCAACTGAAACTCCATACATCAGAGACCACACATCAAACAAAAGCATACCCTCTGACCACACCATACTTCCCCTACCACCAGCATACAACACATCAACCTTTAGCAAACTTCATTTGCCTTCCCTCAACTTCACTATCACCATTTCCAAACTTCCCCCATCAAACTGTCCCACATAACTCCTCCACCAAACATCATAACCAACGTACTTCACTGCTGTTACACCATCTCATTTCGACAGCTTCCCCTACATCAAAACTGCACACAGTCATCACCAACCTACATACCGTTGCATCACCAAACAACTACACCACTGTCATATAAAACTGAAACCAGTTCACACTTCCATCAAATACAATAAATACCCCAACTTCAACACTTCATTATCACTTCACATCCTCACCTTCCTTTGCCAAGCTCCTCCTCTTGCTACTGCCTATAACACTCCTTTGTTATACAACCATTCAACTCCAAAACAAATACCAGAACTACATAAAAACTTCACTTCACTCCCAAAAAAAAAACAGTGGACATTTTTTCCCAAAATTAGGAGAGTTAACAATGGATTTGAATTTATGAGATTTAATAAAACCGCTCACAGCCAATCAATGCTCATTTACACTAGCATATTTAATCAAATGAAACTATAGTAGTTTTTTATCTTGTCTATTGCATATAAACAAGATGTGAAACTTATATGAAAGTTGAGCCAATTCTAACATTCGCAACAGGCCATGCTACAGTCGAGCCAATAGCATCTGATAAGCATTCCATGAAGGATGTAGGCCGCCATATAGGTGCATTTGGGACTTTCAAAACATCCACCCAAACTCTTATCGCATTTAGTCCCAGTGGAACAGAATGTACCAAAGCATTTGGATCTGTTGAAGACACGGTTCCTTCTGCTACTATTTTTCCCGTACCCTCTAAATCAATCAACTTGCATTTGGTATTTGCAGAAAAATTTGCACTCTATCACATAACAAAAAAAAATGGTAATACGATATCAACAATTCTTTGAGAGGAATATTAGCAATATGAACATGTTACCGTAAGATATGTTGGAGCATTGATCATAGGAGTAGGACATTGTGCTAGCGTTAACGTTTCAACAACCACTGTTGATTCTGGCCATGCTATTTTCTTACCAATAGCTTCTCCAATACATGTCATGCCAACTATAGGCCTCCACAAAAATGCATCTTCTTTTTTCGGATTGTCCACCCAAACTATCTTGGCATCTGGTCCAAGAGGAATACCATTGATTATCTGATTTGGATCACTCGAGTACACTCGTCCTTCAGCAACCAGTTCTTTGCTCCCACCCCAATCATACAGCTTGCAATTGGTTTCCATGCTATTAGTTTTACTCTATTAAAAAATACATTTGTTTAAGTTGAACATAGAAATATACAAAAACATTGCACAAATTTCAGTAACACATCTTTAAAGCGTTGTAGCAATAGAAATATACAAAAAAATGCTAAACCATACTACTATACTACCATAAAATGCTAAATTTATGGATAGAGATTATTATCCACGATGGCCCTACATATTAAAAAAAATGCTAATTAGTGTTAAACTTACCTTGTTTTGTTTTCTGGAGTCCTCACTTTTGTGTATAACAACTTTATCAGCTGGCCATACTACTATCTCATCCTTGGCATCTCTTATATATACCAAACCAGGAGAAGGCCTCCATAAGAAAACATCTAATTTTCTTGGATGGACAATCAATTTTTTTTTGGCATTTGGACCTAAAGGGACTTCATTGCACAGTTCTTTCGGATCGCTTGACACAATTTTTCCTTCGGCGACAACCTCGTCATCATCTCCATGCCAAGGCAGTAAACTACAATTATCACCTGTTTGACTATACTTACTCTGCAATTAACCAAAACGATATTATATTGATTATTGATTTAGATATCAAATTATGTATGATGTTGCAACCGTTGGATTTTTACCACTACAGATGTGTTCTCTTCTTCCCAACTTCCTTTATCCTGCCAAATCAATAATATTGCAAATTAATGGTAAAAATAAATAGACGTTCATTTAACCAAAGAATAAATTGTCGAAATAATCACAGAAAAATAATCACAGAAACTTATAATAAAGCTTTTAATCTTTGACAATATAAAATCTTTTCAGAAAAGAACAAAGAAAAAAATACTGAACATCCAGTGAGTTATAACTATACTTTCGCAGCTTTGGTATGCCTAATGCAGCGTTCTTCACATTTTTTATATAATTTTTTTATTGCAACCAACTGATGTAGTTAGCTATTCGGTACTGAAAATAATAATATAAGCTTACAATAGGAAAGGAAGTTGACAGTTTTGTTGGTGGAGATGTTGTTTAAATGATGTAGAGGATGTTGGTATGTGGACAGAGGAGAGGTGCACACTGTTGTTGGGCAGTGAGCAAATTGAGGCCGAGAGCAGTAGAATGTAAATGGTTGTGCACAGAATGTAATTTAAGGCAGGGTTTAACAAGGCAGGGGATGTATTTGAAGGTGAGAATGTTGACAGCAGTTAGATTGTGGAATCAGTGAAGAGAGTAGTGGATGTGGTCGGGAAGAATGTGCTGCGCTGTTATGGGAGAGTTCGACAGTGGAGTATGCAGGGGGTTTGTAAATGTAACAGGCAGAGAGTAGTTTTGTAACACAGTGAAATGTAAAACAAAAAAACAGTGTAAAAAAATTGAAAGGAGAGGAAGAAGAAAAATGTAAACCAATGAAAATGAAATGACCTTTTTTTGGGTTTTGAATTGTAATGTGTTTTTTTTTATAAATAGCAATGCAAATGCAAAACAAATATAGACCGGAAAAACAAAAACACAACAAAATGAGCACAAAAATCACATAAAAATCACACAAAAAAATGGTTTTTTTTAAATGCAAAACACACACAAAACAAAACAAAAAGAAAAACCTCACTCTCACCAACACCTTGTTCTATTGTAAATGCTCTGTATAAGAGTTGAATTACAATGGTAAATGTTTTGGTTGTTTGTTCATCCAAGTAGCCAAATTTGTAACCATGCATAGAGAAATCTTTTTTTAAGGACAATGGACGCCAAAACATAGATATCTTGTTTTGTCATTTAGGTTATCTCCATGAAATTGAAAATCATTCTCGAAATTTCTGAACACCAAAAACATTTAAAATATAAATTAAAAGTCGTACCAGACGCTTCATTAACATGTAAACCACTTGCTTTAGTTCTGAGACACTATGTTGACATTGAGCTACTTGAGTATCTTTGATTTGTGAGAGAACCGCCTTGGTCGCAGTCATGCCTCTTCCCATTCCACGTAGTCGTCCCGGTCTATCTTGTCCCAACACTTGTGAGAGAGCATCATCTTTGAAATTACATGTTAAGCTAGGTTGTGATTCATTTTCCACCTTTTTTATTTTCTCCTACAAAAAATATATTTTAAATATGAGTTATAATTTATATTATTTTCAAAATAATTACTTTAAAAAAGGTCAAAAGCACTTACAACAATTTCGACAACATGTGCATTCACGGGTTCGCCATTCTTATGAGTGTGAGATTTAACCCAAACATCAACTCTAGAAATGGAAGAAGGATTTACACTTTCCTCTTTCTGCATTAAAAATGACATAACATTAGATAAAACAACTAATCATAGTAAATTAATCAAATATTTTTTCTCACCATATCTTCATTTAATCGTGCCATTCCTCGACGACTACAAGTATGTGACATTTGTTTACCCCTCATGGATTTGAATTTTTCGCTTCGTAACTATGTATAAAGATTTATCACATTTATTAGTTAATTTGCATTCTTTGTGCACTTATATTTTATATATAGAAATGATTAAAACAATTACTATATAATTACCTTAAACTCATTACTAGTTCTGGACTCAACAAACCTTTTCCATTCCTTCATAGTTTTGACATTATCTGGTTTTAGTCGAAGCCGTTCCTCCGTGTTTTTTGCCTTTAATAACTTGTCAACTAGTTTGCTTTTTGAACACCTCCAAATATATCCCATTTGCCGAAGAATGGGAACCTTTTGCCATTCTTCATCTAGTTTAAGTCTAGCCTGTAACAAAGAAAAATATCAAAATATAGTAATTTTATTTAAAAACTGAATAAAGAAATTAATAAGATCGCATAGTCATCGAGAAGACAGACAATGGAAACTGCTAAATTTCCGCAATGTCCAAAACCCCAACCACTAACCAGGCAAACTTTCGTACAAGTTAGGTACTACATATTACAGTAAGTTGAAATAAATATATCGACAAAGGGAAGTTTAGGCCAAGTATCAGGGTGAAAAGACATATAGTATATGAACCAACAACAAATAATGTATTATTGTGCACACATGTAAAAATGAAAATTATAGGGACATCAGATGTATTAGCTAACAACTGGGTTATCAAAATTAAAGAACAAACGGTGAACATAACAAACCAACTGCATTTCAAAACCTAAGTAAACTAATCCACAACATACAAGTACGTCCAGGTTGCCAAAATTTTAAGATTAGTAAAAGTTACAGTAAACTACCTGGTTAACCATTTTAGAAAAAAGGATAATTTCAAAATTGAATTAGTAACAGCCCTGGGACAAATGCAGACAAACATATTGCAAGAGTAAACACTTTAAAATAAATGTGAAGTGGTGTAAGGAAACAAGGGTAAAATCCTTCTTGTTCTACCAACATTCAAGGACTAACAGGAGTTTGAAAAGGATAATTGTGCAAGTCTTTTAAAAGCTTTAGCAGTGGTTGTATGCAGAAACTATCAGTCAGACATAAGCAGCTACAACCACTAAAATTTTAGTAATTAGGACAGGACAAAACTTGTGGAAAAAGTAACAACTTGCTATACCAAATCACATCAGACATATAAAAAGGTAAATCAATCCTCAAAAACTACCATTCGAAGAATTACCACTGAAGTCATAAAGCATAACAAACTAATAACATAGAACCCTTAGAAAAAAATTATAATTACTCAGTGTCCTGAAAAATATTTCACATAGTTTTGATTTGCCTTCGTTGCTTTACCCAGACGGTCTCCATTGTGATTTCTTATATCTTGATCATTGTTTTTGTTTGATTTCGTTTGAGTTTAGTTATTTTTGTTATCATATTCTTCATGATTATTAGAAAAATGTTCTCTTTTTTTCTTTATACAGTTGTAAGAAACACATGCACTGTATTGTGAATGTATTCGATGTTAGTGACATATCGTCAATATTCCACTGTTTCATATGGTCACTGGGTTGCTGATGTATAAAAAGTAAAGAAATAAATAGATTTAATAGCAGTAATCAGTATACAGTAACTAAGAACATTGCAAGATAAGCAAACCTGAACGGATTCCCATAGAACTGATTTCAATTCTTCACCAAGTTGCCTCCAGTCCTCAAGTGTAAATGGAACATGCTCGCGCACAAGTGGCCCCAGATAAGAAGATAGCTTCACCGACCCTTTTCCTATCGGTTCGCCCGATGAGTTAAACTCGACTTCGATTCGGCTTGCAACATCTGAAGGAAGTCTTTTCACTTTGGTTGGGCCTCTAGTCTTCTTTTTCGAAATCTGATTTGCATCAATGTCTTCAATTGTTCTCTCGATTTCCATTGTTGTTTCAGGATTTCCATCGACTTGCATAGCAGTGTTTGCGATTGAGTTGTTTGCATTCCCAACATCATTGTTTTCCAAAGGTGGCTCAATATGCTCTCCTATTGCATTAGACCCATCGACTGCATATGTGGATTGTTCGAGTCTATTTTGATTGCGCGTAATCCTCTTATCCATTGTCTTTTTCGTACTTCTAACCATTTTCTGCAAGTATAACATATCAACATATGAATTTCAAGTTATAAGAGCATATTCTAGGTAAAACTTTTAAGGTAAAAATAAAAAAGACTTTGTCAGAGCATGCAGTATGCACTATATATTGCTGCATGACGTAACATTTTTGACTTGTATCACTTGACCTAGTCAATGTTATTTCTGGTTCAAATTGGTGATCATCCTTGTAATTAAACTAATTATTTATTTCATTACGTTACTAATTCTTTGCACTGGTACAGTGCACTTGATTGTCAAGGGAATCTAGTACATAATTATCAGGAGTGTTTTTTTTAAATTAATCATCCAATATATTTTCATAACCAAAAATCAGTTTGCCTTACAAAAATTGTAACATATAGAAAGTACAAATTGGCCTGCGTCTTACCAAAAATCAGAACTCAGGTCCAACTTCGATCATGCGAGGAGCAGTTAAGTCTTTGAGCAGTAGGCCTTGTAAAAAATGCAATATATAAAAGATGCAAATAGGATGAGGATTGATGCTATTTTCTGTACAGATGGTTTATTTGAGATTTACATACCAAAAAATTGAAGTGTTATTTGTTTGCATCTGAAATTTCAGTTGCAATATATTTACTGAATAAGAAATATTGTTAATAGAAAATAGCCATTAATGTATAATTTAAAGATTTATATAATTTTATTTCAAGTGTTGTAATGAACGTTATTTGCTGCTTTGATTTATTAATAACAATAACATTTCATAACAATTTGTCCCATGGTAACAAACAATATTAGAAAGACAGAGCCTTTACTACATATTGTGTTTTAGCATTGTCATTAGCAATCCAATGCATCAGTGAAAATAAAACAAACAATATTTGCAAGAATATACAACTGCAATTAGTATACACTATACATTTGTGTAGCCATCTTAGGGAAAAAAATCACAGGCTTTGTGTTGATTATAGCAATTAGCAAGAAAACCATATGAAACATATATACTACTATAATTTTAATATATTGGTGGGTCATCTGCATCCATATCGTTTCGAAAGTTGCTACTGACATCACCATATACATACATCAAAGTTCAAAACAAAATTTCAAATTTCAACATTTAATAAGACTTCAAATCTAACTTAAACTTCTCATAAGAAAACAAGACATCAAAACTACTCAAGTATGCCTTCGCAATCCTCCCTGACATAACTAACATTCTCAACTAAATCATCTGCATCCATATCGTTTTCTTCAGGGCCGCTCGCAACATAGTTAGCTTCTTCAACAAAATCATCTATCTCTAATTCATGAAAACCTCTTGGCGGTGCTTTCATTACAACATACCAATTAGAAGAATCATTTTCTCTTGGATAAAAGACTTGTTTCGCTTGAGATGCGAGGATATAAGGATCTTTTGAAAATGAAACCTGACTTTGATGTAAATTAACAAGAGTGAATCCATCTTCAACTTTTATCCCGTTTCCTATGTTCGCCCAATGACACTTAAAAACAGGAATATAAAAAACATTATAATCTAGTAAAATTATTTCAGTCAGTATCCCATAGTACGTAACCACATCAACCACTTGAGAAATGTCATTTGCACTTGCTCTACACATGGTAGTCGCGTCATAAGTTACTCCGCTATTCTGGGTTTCTCTATCAACATCTTTTGTATGAAATCGTTGTCCATTAATAATATATCCTTTGCAGGAGAATGCCGTCTTTTTAGGACCGTATGCAATCCATTTTAATATTTTATCATGATCCTTTGAGTCAATAGGTATCTAAAAAAATATTCAAACATATTAAACAAGTAATTTCATTAATTCATATATGAAAATATTGAAATTCTTTAACAAACCTTCCTTTTAATCCAATCAGCGAAGCTATCTCTATGGGTTTTCCACAGTAAGGTCGCATTTTTTTCTAAGCGCTTGTTTGAATTTTGCAACTCCTCCAAATGCAAACTAGTACAGTAAAAGTGATGTTAAATTATAGTTGCCAATACAAGCACATCAAATCAATGAAAGTGGGACATAACATATACTCACTCTAAAAATGGTTCCACCATAGCCATGTTCATTAACACAGCTAAATGAGCAATTTCTTTCTCATTGGAAGACAATGTAATTGATTTGGACATTGAAATTGGACGCCCTTCAAGTATTGCGTTATCTTCATAATCTTCATTTCGATCTTTTTTTTCAATATCTACCGACTTACTCAAAAATTCACTAAAAAAATTCATGCATTCTTCGGCAAGATATGATTCTGCAATGCACCCCTCAGGTCGTGCATAATTTCTTACGTAGTCTTTGAGGTTTTTGTATACCTTTCAAAAGGATACATCCAACGAAAATGAACTGGTCCGCACAATCGTGCTTCTCTTCCAAGATGATTTGTCAAGTGTATCATAATATCGAAAAATGAGGGTGGAAAATATCTTTCAAGTTCACACAATATTTTAACGATATCATCATCAAGTTGTAGCAACTTCTCCCTATCAAGAACACGTTGACATATTTTATTGAAAAATGAACATAGGAGAATTATTGCATTTCGGGGTCTGGTTGGCAATAAACCTCTTACTGCAACCGATAATAATTGTTGCATTAAAACATGATAATCATGAGACTTCAAACCACTAATTTTACAATCCACCAACGACACGCATTTTTTGAAATTTGAACAATAACCATCGGGACCTTTGAAATCATACAACCTTTTGCAAAATATTTTTTTCTCCAATTTTGATAATGTATACGGAGTTGGTGGAAGATATGTTTTGGTTCCACGGGGTTGTGCATAAAGACCATGCCGAATACCCCAATCCTCTAAATCATGTCTACAATTAATCCCATCTTTTGATTTGTTATCATGCAACATTGTACTTAGTGTGCTTTCACAAACATTTTTCTCAACATGCATTACGTCCAAATTATGACGCAATGGAAGTTCCTACGAAAAAATTAACATTTAAATTTTCTATATATTCTTTTTTTTAGATTAATAAATAAAAAAGAGATTTGAATACTAACCTCCCAATATGGCAAGTCAAAAAAAATTGATCTTTTTTTCCACCTTGATAGCTCCTTTTTTACAGAATTATCATCTTCATTATCTTCATCCTCACTACTGTCATCGATCTTCCTTTTCTTACTTTTTCCCTTAATCTGCTCTTTTCCAAAATCATTTGGAAAGTCCTTCAAAATAAGAAAGATGTTTTTACCTATTAGAATTCTAGGCATCTTTCCATCCTCTATAGTGTTATCAAACCAAGCTTTTTTTCCTCAACGGATGTGAAATAGGCAAAAATCTTTTATGACCCATATAAACATTCTTTCGACTATATTTCAACCATCGACGATGAGTATTGACACCACATAATGGACAAGCCTTTTTACCCTTTACACAACATCCAGCAAGATTACCATAAGCTGGAAAATCATTTATCGTCCATAATAAAATAGCTCTCATATTAAAAAGTGTCTTACTAAATGCATCGTACGTCTCAACTCCACTACTCCACAAGTAATGCAAATCCTCTACTAATGGCGCCATATATACATCAATATCATTCCCCGGTTGCTTTGGACCTGGAATTAGAAGTGTTAGCATAATATTTTCCTTCTTCATGCACAACATAGGCGACAAATTATATGTCACAAGCATTACTGGCCAACAACTATATTTGGAACTCAACATGGAAAATGGATTAAACCCATCTGTAGCAAGACCAAGTCTGAGACTACGTGGATCGGCTGAAAATGATTCCCAATTTTCATCAATTGTGCTCCATGTTACAGAATCTACGGGATGTCGCATCTTTCCATCACTGCTTTTATTATTGGAATGCCACCTTAATGCTTCTGCCATCTTTTCAGATCTGAACATTCTTCTGAATCTTGGAATTATTGGAAAATATCTCAACACCTTAACCGGGATACCTTGCATAATCTCATTTGTATCCTGATTCATTTTCCATCTTGAGGAACCACATTTCGGACAGTCATTCAAATTTTTATACTCTTTACGAAAAAGACAACAATCATTCTCACATGCATGAATCTTTTCAAACCCCATATCAAATAGTTTGAGGAATTTCTTTACTTCATATAAAGTCTTAGGAAGTACATTATTCTTTGGCAAAAACAGTTGTTACACATTAAGAAGCTTATCAAAACCAGAATCGGATAATCCAGTTTCGCATTTAAGGTTATACAAAATAGTGATGGCAGATAACTTTGTATGATCTATGCAACCAGGATATAATGGGATTTCTGCATCTTCCAAGTTCTTAAGTAAATCACTGTGTCGTCTCTGTGCATCATCCTTATCTTTATCATCATCAAAAAAATTATGATTAAAGTAGTCTTCATCTTCATAGTGAATTTCTTTGAGTAAGTCGTACGCCTCACTTTTTTTTTTAATTTTCGACATCTACTTGCTCGCTATGATTATACCACCTACCATCTTTGTACTTAGGATCCATTCCCTTTATAATTAAATGCTCAATGACGGTTTCACCATAATGATGACTAAGATTTCGACAATCTAAACAAGGACACAAAATTTTCTCTACATCCCCTAACTTTTTCTTCGCAACACGTACAAAATTTTGAGCTCCTTTTCCATACTCTTTACTGGTTCTATGTTTAAAATTGAAAGCAACAAGAATGTTAGCTTTCATTTTCAAAACATGTTAAGTCTAAAGTTATGTGTAAATTTAGTTGTATATGATTACCTGTGTAGACGCAACCAGTCTTTCTCCATCATCATATATAATATGGAAGCAATCAAGTATCTAAAATTCAAAATAGTAACTGGAAATTAGACTATTTAAACAAGTAATGAATGCTAGAAGAGTTTCTGGGCCTTTTAGTTAGCTTGTTTAAATGTGAATACTCATTATGAGTTTCTTCTTGAGACGTATAGAAAATAATATACACATCAAGAAATACTTCATTAATATACACATCAAAAAATGGGGAGAAGATGAAAAAAAGGACAGAAACCTAGGTTCTTCAAGTCGTCATGAGCTTCAAATATATGTTGTAAAATATCGGCTTATCATTTTAACATTTTTTATAAATACAATCAACCGACGATGCAAGGATAAACACAAGTGCTCAGAGTACTAAAGTGTGTAGAATTTGTTTATTTGATCGAATTTAAGTAAAGCAAAGTAATCAAAATTCGAGGATGCAATCTAATGTAGCAATTATTTGATACTATGTAACCAAAAATAAAGAACAAAAACTGAAAAAAGAAGTAACTGAGCAAATACGAGACCACAACCTTTTTAATTTATTTTTATTTATTTATTTCGAAAGGAAATCAACTAAAAGAAATTCAAATTAAACAGGAATACCCCAAAAATTGTAAGATTACACAGCAGTGCCAACCAGTTCACTTTTGTTGTATAATTGAAACAATGCTTTGTTAAGGCGATTAGGATAATGAATTATAAGATTTTTGGTGTCAGTTGGAATACAACTTTGTATGAAATGTTCTATTTCTGACAGTAATATATACCTAAGTTCTACGTCCCATTTAGTTTAAATTTTACAGCGTAAATATTGAACGACTTAAAGCTGTAAACATCTTTTATTCACCAAGTGATATTATGGGAACCAAGAAACTCAATAATTAGCATCTCGTAGCCGGGCCAAGCAACCGAGTAACAATGTATAAAACTCTTTTACAAAATATTGTTTTTATAAATCCCCTTTACAAAATATCATTTGTAAATCTCCTTTATTAAATTAATTGATTACCTTTAAACATCATAAATGAACAATTATTAACTTTAAACCATCGTTAAAGTAATTAAATATCTTTAAACAAGTCATTAATAAAATAATTAATTAACTAATTTCAACCATAACTAAAACGATTGATTTTTTTTGGCAAGGCCAGCCGTTTTTTATTGTCCACTTTTATCACAACAAAAGTAATAAATACGTATTAAAAACAGGAGTTAGGTCGATTGTCTAAATGACTAAACTTACTCAAGCACCACGTATGGTGCAACATACAAACCAGGTTGCAAAAGAAAACGCATATAAGCTCCACGCTGGAAGCAACTCGTAGAAACAAACGTATCTAACAAACTTAGATACGATAGGACACTACTATCTATGAAAATTGACCCAAACCAACTACAAATTTCCAACACAGCTAGCTAAAAAATATAGCCTAAGCTAGCATTCAGAAGACAACCAGATTGCCAACAAGCAACAGAACATATTTCATAGAAATGCAAATTTCAAAGATGGCCAGGGAAGACCATAACCAAATGCAGCAACAAAAAATTTGCAAAACAAAAGATTAAACCATAATCATCACCTAGATCAAGTAGAGATTACCGATACCAAATCTAGTAAATAAATGCATAAATTTCCAAAGCAGGCATCACCAACAAACGAGTGTAACACTGCGACATGACAATAGGAACATGAAGCCAGAAACATAAAACATACAAGTAACCAACAGAGGCATGACACAGTAATCCAAAGGAGAGATTGCTAGAAAAAACCCAATGAAGCATCACCAGCAACTATTTTAATAAATACTCGTTGCAAGAGCAATCGCCAATTTTCATCTTCTTTACTCGCTGCACACCAGTGCCACCCACCTTTCTCTTTTAACTCTCACTTACAAACTGTACATCACAATCCATTACCCCTAACAGTGCATTCAACCATATCTCAAAACACTGCCTGCCATCAGTTCTTCACTTAAGTCATACAAACTTCAACATTCACCGTAGTGCTTCAAAACTGCACCATTACAACCCATCTTAACATCCACAATCTTCCTTCATAACCTTTGTCATATTCATACTCCATCACCTTTATTTCTACCACTGACCAACATCCCACATACTTCCTTCAAAACTGCCTTAGCTCTCTATTATGAAAAAGTCTTCAACAAATTGGAAAAGTGAGCTGGAACATATACAATGGCCGAACCCACAAGCGATAAATCACATGAACACCCACATGCGAAATTTGTTACGTGGATGGATGTCAGCCATTGATGGATTCAAGATCATGACACTAACTGGAGCAGATTTATGTAGAAGAACATGAGATGCTTATAGTTGAAATAAACACAGAACTCACACGTTCACGCCACAGAACCCTATTTCAATCATGTAATGATTAAATATTCATCCAGTTTTGAGCTGGGATCCGAAGGTAAACGTTAAAGTCAATTGCAATCCAGGCTACATGAACTTAGCTAGTTATATGGCAGTATGTATGCATATGTTGAAAGTTATGTAACATAGATGACTATGTGCATAAGAACATATACGCACATTTACTTAAACGCATCAACCACAGCCATACTCCAAGCGACCCCACGAGAGAAACTGTGAGAAATAGACAAGGTGATATCCTATGCTGACCAATTTGAACAGGACGCGTAAATACAGAGGGCTAACCATAATCATGACCCGCGACACAGCACATGCTTAGTATCAAATCCCATATTATGGGACACCTTCCAAAATTAATTAGTGGATAATGCAATTACTAATATATATTTAACACTTTTCTACCAAGCTAAAAGTGGTCCACAAACAAGTTACAAACTTCAGTAGAACCATACATATGCACTGAATGCATTTACTTGTGGGTTTTTTTACAGTCCTACATGATACATGCAATGTGCTGCCAGCCCATAACACCAAAATGAAATCTAGGTAACAATTTCAGAATGTCATTTTACAGACTTACATTGTCCTTTCTTGATATTTAATAGAAATCAAGCTGGGTAAGTTTACGGCGAATATTGCTGTATCAAAAGATGATCCAATTAAATAGTAAAAATTGTTATTAGTAGGAGGAGTGTTTTGAGGGACACAACTATTGCCGATGTATAATAAAAACAAGTAGGATAATGTAACAATGTCCTATTACTGATATTTGATAAAAATCAAACAGAATAAAGTAACAATGTCTTATTATTAGTATTTAATAAAAATCAAGATAAGTTTTAAGGCTAACATTGTTATATCAAAGGATAATCTAAGACAGTACAAACTGTTAAAAGTTGGAGGCTTTTGAGGGACACAACTAAAATGCATATACAACGATTCAAAATGTATTGTTAACGCGTTACCTTCTGACATTTAGTTGTTATGCATAAACATTGCAAAGCTACACTGGGAAACATCCACATGAATTTAGGCCACAAACCAAAAGGAATTCTGTGAGCCAAACTGTTTCCAAAAAATTTGCCATTACAACGGCGCTATTTTGTAGCACCGGAGTAATGTCTATGCATTACCCCTCTCCTGATACTTGGCTTGCGCCATTAACAATAAATTTGGTTGCTAATAAATGGCCTCACTTTTAATGTTCTCCAAAGATAAAAAAATCGAAGCCACCTCTATTGTTACAATTTTATGATAAATCAAAATAATTTATACCGGAGTAGTAACTAAATTAAAACTGCCCTTTTAAGTTTAAGGTTGCAAGACAAGTAATCTTTTAAATCATAAAAAGTAAGCATAAACAAGGAAGAAGTACTAAAAATACACCATTAAGATGCATGCAAATTTTCTATGTATCAATAACAGGAGCATGCAACAAAAGAAACACATAATTGGTCCACATAAAGAAAATTATTACAAGAACAGATGAAAATGATCCACATAGAGTGAAATGAGAAGAAATATTAGGAAACGACTTATGAAATGTCGATGGTGATGTAGGCAGGTTGTTTGTTTATGGTGGGGAGGAGTTGCAGCAGGGATATGATGAGGAATGGAGATGGATATATGGCTTATGTGCTTTGATGCAATAGGTTCGTGGAGATGCAATAGGTTTGTGGAGATGGAATAGGGCTGTGATATGGGTTTAACAAAGGTTGTGATAGAGAAGGTGAAAAAAACAGATTGTTGAGGCAGATGGAAGAGCATAGTTTGTAACAAAAACAAAAAATGCAATGCAAATGTAATGTAATTAATTTTTTTAGTTAATATGTAAACTTTTTAAAATGCAATGTAAATTTCTCTTTTTTTCAAAATAAAATGAAGTGCACAAACGAAAAACAACTGTTTGAAGCAAAACTGAAAGAAATGAAGATAAATGAAATAACACAACAAAATAGGGAACAAAGCAAAGCCAATGAACAAATTTGTGTGAAAATGCATTATTACAATGCAAAAAAAAATTATTTTGGTTTTTCTACAGATCGGATGGCAGTTTTTGAAGACTGACATGAAATGTTGTGGTGGCTGTTTAGGTCAGTGGTGATTGAATTTGGTATTGGAGACGAGGTAGTTGTAGACAGAAGAGTTGGACAAATTGTCTGTGCATGGGTAGAGGTTTAAGAAGGTTGCTAGTATAGAACAAGACCGAATCAACAGGGAAAAACAGAATAATGGAAATGTGGACTGCTGAAGTATCTATACAAATATTGTTATTAAGTGGTTTAAAATGGAAGCTGCCCTTTCAAAGAAGTTCATATCATAATACCAAATTCTTTACCTCATGACCAAGTAACAAAACATAAATTACAAAATTGAAATCATGACGCGGATTATGAAATGCTGAAGGATAGAAATGCAAGTGATAAAGAAGACAATGAACTCATATAAATACCTACCCCACTGGCACCAAATGTTACACCAACATGTATTCTACTTGAATTACATCATGCAAGAAAATTATTACAAGAACAGATGAAAATGATCCACATAGAGTGAAATGAGAGGAAATATCAGGAAACGACTTATGAATCGAATAAAGATTAAAAAGGGGAATTTTGGCTACCTGAAGTATAAATAGTTGACCAGGGCAGTGACGATCAATTCCACCGGTAGAAAATTGAAATATAAGAGAAATTTAATGGAAACTATAGGTAGAGGAGAATAAAAGAGAGAGAGAGAGAGAGAGAGAGAGAGAGATGAGGAAGCGGTATTTTGGATAGAAGAGGGAAACTGAAATTTTTGGTAAAAGTATAGTGAGAGAGGCGGTAGATAATATACATCGAAACATAGGGTATCATCAGCGTTTCAACGTAAATTATTCTACGAATTAATTAACTTTTACTGCATTTAACGTCTAAACGCTGAGAGTAAATGCAGTTAAAAGAAAGTTCTGTTGTAGTGAAAGGGGAATGGTTGGTCAATGGCTAATGAAAGGGGAATAATACCTTTTCAAATCATCATCAATAATATTCAATTCATTCCCCACTCAAAAATAAAAAGCTTGATCACTGACTATTACGACCTATCGAAGAAGAAGAAGAAAAAGGAAGATTTAAAGCTAAGGAAACCGAAGGCTTCATCAACTAAGAAATCTAGACGAGTCAATGTTATCCCGTCTTTTGGCAAGGCCGTGACACCAAGGAATTGGCTGAAAACCAAAGACCATTCCTCTCGATTGCCAGTTATGTACAGGTCAGCTATGGATGTCGGTAAATTTTGACCATTTTCGGATCAAGCTACAATTGATATGACGAGACAAGCAAAGCTACGGAATCCAATGCTTCAAATTTCAAGTCAACCGGAGTTCGTATGCTCAAGATATGATCGATGCAAACCAAGGAGATCAACTCACTCACATCCATCATTTCACATCGATCAGTTTCGTATCCATCAAGAATCCAGTGATTCATATCCATCACTTTCACTCTACCTCGTGTCCACTGGCCTGGTTCGACTTCGTATCCTTCAAACGATGTCGATTTATATCGATTCCAATTGCACAGTTCGTATCGATCATCCAGCGATCGATACAAATGAAGCATCAAACGAGCGATACGAAATAACCTTCAGCTATCGATACGAAGTTACACCCCAGGCATCGATGCAAAATAGACTGAAGCTCCATAAAATTTCCTACTTCATGTCGATCCCATCCCTGTGTAATTTGTATCGATCGGTAGAATGATCGACGCGAAACAATCAGGAAGAGGACAAAGAGCAGAGAGGAGTCAGCACGCAGGAAGTCAGGAGGCTTCCTTAGGAGAAAATCAGACCTCAGCTTTCATCACCAGAGACGAGATGGAAGTGATGACGGAAGCTATGTAGGAGGGAATGCAAAAAAGCCACGAAGAGATGATGCAGAACTTACTCCAGCAAATTGGACAAGCTAGAGTGCAAAATCAAGAGAACGTCGCTACAAGGGGTGTTGGAGATAGGGATCTGGAGTATGGAATAACCAGGATCCAGAATAGAGCAGGACTCTCAGGAGCAGCCTATGAGCTAGGGGGCACTCCACAAGAATATGTTGATCCAACCTCAAGCAGGATACCAGACGCAGCTATTCAACATGGCATTGACAGAGGAATGGATGCCCGTCTAGGAAAGCAGATTCTAGGATTCCCTCTCGAACTCTGGGGGCAGATTGGAGACAACGAACGTAGACTATAGCTTGGCGACGATGACATATTGGCGGAGATAGTCAGACAAGCCATGAGAGGCGGACTAGTGAATAGAGATTTGGAAGATGTTAACAAGAGTCCCTTCGCTCCCACAATTAGGTAGGCCACAGAAATTGAAGCTACCGACATTAATGACATATGTTGAAAGGACGGATTCACCTGTTCATTTGATAAGATATGAGACATATGGAAGTACTAGGGGAGTCGGAGGAAGTCATGGCCCGGTGTTTCCTATTGTATCTGAAAAAAATAGCAGCATTATGGTTCAAGCAATTGGAAAGCGGCTCCATTAGAACATGGACCGAGATGACTGAGAAGTTCATGAAGCAGTTTAGAGTTCACATCTCGAGGCCCAAGAATGTGATGAGTCTATAGGCACTGAAGCAGAAGAACAGAGAGTCTTTTAGGAACTTATTAACAAGATTTAATGTAGCAACAGCATCGGTGGATCACCTAGATCCATCCACGGTCTTAATGGCAGCTGTATCTGGCATAGCTGATGGAACCGAGTTCAAAAATTCACTGACGAGGGATCCACATATGGATCTAGGGGAGTTTTATCATAAGGCCGAAGGATTCCTATGATTAGAGTATGAAAATGCTGATAGATAAGAAGGAGAGGGAGTTGATGTTTATGCAGTCAAAAGCAGAGATCCACTTGGAAAAAATTCAGGCAAGGATGAAGGAAAACGGAAATCCGAGGATAACGATGATAGACCAAAGCAGCCGTAAAAGGAACCGAGATTCACCTCTTATACAGAGTTGAATGAAACTTCGAAGCTAATCTACCAGGACACTAGGGGGCAGGTTTCTTAACGAAAGCCAATGAGGAGGGACCCGACCAACAGTGAAAGAAGATCAGACAAGTATTGCTTATTCCATGAGCTAAATTGTCATAGTACAAATGATAGTAGACACTTGAGGGATGAGATAGAAGAATATATCCGGAATGGTCTACTATCGCGATATGTGTGAAGGCGAGCAATAATGGTGGAACGAGAGCAACCACTGCATGCATCAAATGAAGGTGGCTTCGGATCGAGGCGTCAACTTGTCATCAACTGATCAGAATAATGACGAATAAGTGGAAAACTCCATACCAACGCGATTGAGTCATTTACACATGTACAGGATTACGAGCGATCCTTAGGCATGCTCTGATACGACTATCAATCGCATCAGTATAGGTGTTTGCGCTCTGACGTCTCTGTTTTGCTTTTGTTTTCTATTTCACATGTTTAGACTTGATTTTGTTGGACATTTCTGTTGAAAGACTCATTTTGAACGTAAATATGCAATTTGTGATTCCACAACGACTAAGCCACTTACCCATGTACGGGATCGCGAATGGTCCTCAGGCATGCTCTAGGATGACGATAAACCACCATAACAAATAATATTGAAATCCACTCGAACGTGAAATCTGACATTGATGATACTAAGTCCCCCTGGCACAAAATTCTCTCCGAACGGCACCCGACCACGAACGGTCACAATTCGCCACGAACGGCACCCGACCGCGAACGGTCACAATTCGCCTCGAACGGCAACCGAACGTGAACGGTCACATGCTACCCCGAATGACATACGATCTCGAGCGGTCGTCATTCACAGTCAGGTAAGATTATCAATCTCTTTGCAGGTCATTAACAGGATATGAACATCCAACTTGTGGCACTACAAAACACACCTTCCAATCGCAAGGCATGTTTTGGGGAGCAAAAATGTTATCTCGCCTTTTGGTAAGGCCGTGGCATCAAGGAATTGGCTGGAAACCAAAAACCGTTCTCCTCGATTGCCAGTTATGTACAGGTCAGCTGTGGATGTCGGTAAATTTTGACCATTTCCGAATCAAGCTAGATATGACGAGAAAAGCGAAGCTACAAAAGACAATGCTTCAAATTTCAAGTCAATCGAAGTTCGTATGCTCAAGATATGATTGATGCAAACCAAGGAGATCAACTCACTCACATCCATCATTTCGCATCAATTGGTTTGTATCCATCAAGAATCCAGCGATTTTTGTCCATCACGTGCACTCTACCTCGTGTCCACTCGACCTGGTTTGACTTCGTATCCATCAAATGATATCAATTCGTATCGATTCCAATTGCACAGTTCGTATCGATCGTCCAACGATCGATACGAATGAAGCATTAAACGAGCAATACGAAATAAACTTCAGCTATCGATACGAAGTTACACCCTAGGTATCGATGCGAAATAGACCGAAGCTCTATAAAATTGCCTACTTCGTGTCGATCCCATCCTGTGTAATTCGTATCGATTGGTAGAATGATCAATGCAAAACAATGGCCACGGATCGATACGAAGAGGATAGCCATGCACCGATACGAACAAAAAGGCTCGGCAATTGATCGACACGAAGGCAAAGATATAAGATCGATACAAAGAGCATAAAATCTGATGGATACAAGGGAAGAAACAGTCAACCCGGCATAGAATATTGATCTACCCTAACTTATCGCTCCACATCGCCATCATTTGGTCGATACGAACAAGGTCGATGTGAACATCATCGATACGAAGGAGAGAGCCTTCGAAAAGTACAAACTTGAATCGATCATATCTCATAATCTACAAATCCAAATGCTACAAAATTTTCAACAGGAGCTTACGTACAATCTAAAGAATGTTCATGCTTAATTTCGACTCGATTGGATCAAATCTTGATCGATACGAAATTCGTACTTATCGATCACAGACCGAGTGCATATGACATGGGATCGATCATGTGGCCCGCCCACGTGAGAGAATGGTTCTTTTGAGATCCGAGCGAGAAATTTACAGCCTACGCCTATAAATAGCAGCCTAGGACCTATAGAAAAGGGGACTTTTGGCTCTCCTACATCCAGACTCTGTCGAAATCATCGTTACATTTCAACTGTACTGTTATAATCAGTTGTAATTCATTGTAAACAACGAAAAAAATGAATAAAGCAGCAACTTTTCAAAGTGGACGTAGGCTACAACATCGAACCACTATAAATCGTGTGTTTCTACTGCTTTTCTTTGAAATTTTGAGTATTCTTCATACTTGTGTTCTCTACATATTTGCTATCTGTGATTGTGAACGAGTGCTTTCATCGACGATTGTGTGTTTGTGGCCAATTTTGGCGCAAAAAGTGACATATTCTCTAAATCCTTTTTTCTTTCATATATCCCACACGGTTATGTTTAAGATGAATATTTCTTATGCTTTTCATATTCTAAATGCTTTGAAAATTTAATATTATGTCGAGAACATATTTCTAAAGAAGGATTTACTTGTAGAACTTTTTCTAAAGTAAATAAATTTATATGAATTGTTTGAGTGTTGTAAAACATGGGAAATGGGTAGAACGGAGAGGTTTGAGTACTTACACAAATAAAATCGTAATTAACATTTTATGGGATTTTTAGGGAATAAATTAAGTAATTTTCAATAAAAATTAAGTTTGGCCAAATGGGTATAATAGGGAGCCAAAAGGCAATAATAGTTGCTAGAATGTAATTTAATTATATACTATGTTTGATTTTTCCTACAGCATGAGATACATGATGAGTGGATGCCTTTGGTGGTACTAACGCTGGAGGACTATTCAAGTACTCTTTTGATGTAGTTGAAGGGAAAGCATAAGCCTAAGCTAGTAGATGACTAATGTGTAATGTGAGTGAACGACTCAACAGAGTAAAGAGAACACTTCTTGAGGAAAAGGTAAGTGCATTCAAGATTGCATCCATGATTGTGCCGACCATGTCAGCAAAGTACTCTATAATGGTTAGAAAAGACTAAGTCAAATGAATTAGGAGTCGGCATGTGTAAAGTAAGTATCAGACATGAAGAATGTGGTTCCCAACATGTGCCGAACCAAGTGTAATAAACTGAAACCTAAGTAACAAGACATAAATAAGGAAGCTATAAGACGTTCGCTTTAGTCCATTAACCGAAGGGTACTTAGAGGATGAAGGTGGACTGAGGGTACAAGGGAGGCTAAAGGAGAAACTTTGGAAGAGGAAGATATTTCAAAAAATTAAAATTTTAATTTCATACCAAAGATAAAGTTAAGGTTGGCTTTCCCCAGACGAGACCGAGAGTAGTGATACTCTCGGTAATTTGTTGAAATCAAAACTAGTAACTAATGGATGTAAGAGTTGTTTGTAAAGATATGAACCACAGAGCACATTCCCTTGCTTAGCCTTGCTAAATTGGCTGAACAGCTTATCAATCGGGAAATTAATCTTTAGGTATTTCCTTGCTATCTCTAATACGGACCGCGGCTAGAAGCCAACCCAAACCAAACCAAATAGTAGTAAAGAACCTGTCCCATATCTCATTATAGCTTAGCTGCCATCTTCAATAGATTGGATCGATCACCTCGAGCTTAATTGTTTGATTCAGTAGTAAATGTAGCTGGAATTCAAGAGGCATCTTATGTAGGATCTCTATATCTGATATGATCAATGGCCTTGGTTTTATAGGCATGGGATGACCTAAACTAATACCTAGAACATTGATGTTAATGCGATATTGTTGCTAAAGAAATAGCTAAGTAAAAAAAGCATAATAATGTATGGTTGGGTAATGGATTAGGTTGATGACATAATGCCTGGAGTGGTAGTCAAGAGACTAAAAGCATATATAAGGCATGATATGGAAACCTAGAACGAAGTAGGCACATGGACATGTGAAGAATCTAAAGCATGAAATCGTAGGTA
Organism: Allium cepa; assembly: GCA_030765085.1. NCBI lineage: Eukaryota > Viridiplantae > Streptophyta > Magnoliopsida > Asparagales > Amaryllidaceae > Allium > Allium cepa. The sequence goes on along the minus strand of CM060940.1, from coordinate 130,233,449 downwards.
TAAGGCATATTATGTCAAATGAAACCGAAAGCATGGTGTAAGGCCCAAACTAGCAACCATCCGAACATGAAAGCAATTGATGTAAGGCATAGAATGTCAACCAAGGAAACCATGTAAGATGTAAGGCTAGGTGTGGAAGTCAAGCAATCAAGAAAAAAGTAGGTGTAAGGCCTGAAGTGGCAACCGAAATACGATGCCATAAGTGTAAGGCCTAGAGTGACAACCGAAAACGGAAGCGAAGTAGGTATGGGGCTGGGTGTAGCAGTCGAAATACGAAAGCAAAGACGTTAGGCCTAAGCGGCAACCGAAATCGATAACGAGTTCGGTGAAATTAATGTGGTGGTGGAGGATTAAGGCTTTTATGGTAGCCGAATGTTTATTTTGAAACCATTCACTTCTGATAGAGGGTGTAAGCCCTTAATGGCAGCCTATGTTGGAGTGTTTCGGGTTTTGAAAAGCAAAGTGTGATTGCTTAATGGTAAATCAGAACTTAATTTCGGTTTTGATATAATGGTTTGATTTTAATCCATAAGAGGGAAATATTGACCTATACCTTTGTTTTATAAGTGTTAAACAAATGTTTGTCATAGTTATGGGAAAACATATTCTACGCTTTAGCAGCATGGTCTCACTGTGTTCTATGTTTAGGGTAATATGTTAATCATAACAGATTTTATGCATGACCTGTGTTTTTGTTGTGTTTTCCCTATAAACTCATGGATGCTCGTTCGAGTAGGTCAAGTTTATGGATTTTAGGTAGGTTGCTTCCAAATGACGAACGGGAGTTCCAAAGATGAATAAAGTGGCTTAGATGATAAAAATGATTTTGTATTCCACTGTATTTAATGCCTATGTCGGCATCTTCATATGTTGGGCATAGCATTATTATCTATGTTGTATTATATTTGACCCTTGTGTGGGTACACTTGGATTAATCAAATTGTAAAGACTATTGCAAAAAATCCATGTAATGAATCTATTAGATGCGCTTTTTACTTAAACTGTTTTAATACTAAACCCATCCCTGAAAGATGATTTCAAAGTGACTGCAGCACATTAGAGTCCTATCTTTGGGTCTCGAAATGAGGGACATTACACTATCCAATAGTCACAAACTTAGTTCTCGCTCCCACTGATTTTGAAACATGTTTATTATATTCTACTAGTCCATTCTGAATCATTATTTAGAATTTCCATACCAACACATGCGTACTAAAACTCAAAATTATATTGGGCAGTAATTTTACGAGTAAAATCCAAAATAACTTAGGCGCCGTGAAGGTGAATTTATTACGTTAATTTGATGTTATCCTTTTCATCATTGCCTACTATATTCCAATTACATTGGTCTTCTTCTTAAAGACGCATTCGTCGTCGATGAATCATACCCTTTTGGGTACAACTATCAAAATTATATCATGATAATGTATTTGGAATGCACTCCATATTTGTGCACCGTGCCATATGGCAAAGTCAGTATTCTAAATGGCATATCGACAACCGAGGAAATTCTTTTCTCAAAATCTAAAAGAAACATGTAGTTTCTTTTTGATATGCAAGAATTCTTACTAGACATTCTAATGTGGTGCGTCAACTTAGCTTTGTTTAATATGATTTCATCCTTTGCAATTAATTATATATTCATCACCGAGTCGGCATTATTGAAACATCAAATATTTCTCATTGCAATGGAATAAGTGTGCAAAACATTTTATGAACTGCCTTTATGTATGTATAAAGCTGATTTTGTTTTTAAGTTTATGAAAATTTTGTTCATAACATAAATTGATCTATCAATATTGACCAGTCCTAAACTCCTTTTGGAGGTCTACACAATATACCTCAAGAACGAATTTTATATGTAGGCTTTTAACTCACATAATAACTGAATTTTATGACCTAAGATATGTTGGGGTTTCTTAACAACTCTTATCTTGTAAGTCTTATAAACCACACTTTGGATGAAATAAAATTTAACCTATGTACTTACTCTTAAGTAAAGGTCCTTACGAAAAGAACTTAACTCAACTCAAATCATTATTAATCATACTTTGTCCAGCAAAGTCCATGTAACAACCCGATGTTGAGAAGAAATTAATTAAATCATTAATTAAGTTAAAATTAATTAAATGGGTTTGAATTATAAATATTGGGAATTTGAGGTGATTGTTTATTCGGTAAGATGGATAGTATATGCCCAAGTAGGGGCTATAACCCAATTACCAAAAATTATGGAGAGTTATTTGAGTTGCTATATATAATACTTGACGGATTGATGAATATCACTCTACAGCTATACCGAGAAATTAGATAAAGAACCTTGTATGGTATGTTTTTAATTGGCTTTGATGGTTGTGATTTGTTTTGGTGGTAGCATTTCTTGTATTTATGTTTAAATTATATATAGGTGTAATAAAGCTAGAAGTTAATAGCTCGTTATGTGCTTTCCCTTAAGGGAAATTAGGAGAATGCAATTTTGTTAAGGAGAGAGTCTGTAAAAACCTAATGTTGAGAAGCAATTAATTAAAAATTAATAATAAAGTTTAAAGTAATTATATCGATTTAAATTATAAATATTGGGAATTTGAGATGATTCGGAAATATAGAAGTTGGACTAGCATTCAAAGTATTTCCTGAAATTAAGAACCTTAAGAATCAAATATGAAGTGTTGAGATTAGATATTGGTTGGTAGAATTAAAGTCATATTGGAAGAATTGATGGAATTGATTAGTAAATATATAAATTTGGTATTAGGTATTTTTGAAGCAATGAATTGTTAATAATGGTGATTTTGAGCATTTTTGAGTTAATATTTATACTTTAAGTCCAAAATGATTTAAAAGAGATTATTAAATGAATTATTTTGGTGATGAAGTGGTAAACTATCAATAAAAGTGATTTTTTTATTTTTTGAAGTAAAATTGATATTTTTAAACTTGAAGTTATTTTTAATCTTTTTAAAAGTGGTTTAATAATTTTTATAAAATTAAATAATAACAAATAAAAGAGCTTTGGAATTTATTACAGCAAAGAATGAATTTTTATTCAATGATTTAGAGTAATGAATATTTTTTTATTAAAATGGATATAATGTTATAGTTATGAGAAAATTGTTTTATAATGGAGAAATTGGAAAAAATATTCATAGAAAAATACACAATGTTGTCCATATACCAGTAGAAAGTAACTTTTTGTTTAAAATTTGAAACTATTTGGAACAAGTGGAAAATTAATTTACAAAGGAAAGGAAACTAGAATAGATAAAGAAATGATTAATAGTGAATCCCATTTGTACATAAGCAAGTTCAAAAGAGAGAACTAGATATTTTCCTATTCCAAAATCTTAAGGACTCTAGAAACATCATTAACCCATTCAAATATTTAACATGTACCAATATACTTCACCCTATAAACTAAAACAAAACCCCACCCTCTTTCTAAATTCCAAATAAAATAAAGTCTCATAAATTTTCATATATATATATATATATATATCAACATAAGTCTACACCAGCAGGTGCTGGCAAATTCGAGTTTTGATCAAGATAGAGATGGCTTTGACAAATTGGAATAAGGCAAATAAGCGTATCAACTTGGAATTTCAAACACTTTGTATTTAAATATCTAAATTGTTTAAATATTTGAATATTGGATTTAATGTAATAAAAGTGGTTTTTTAATCTTGTTAATCTCCTTTTAAATTAATGACCAATGACGGTAAACTTTTTTTTGAAATTTTTTTACAGACATAAATAGTTCGAATAAATATCAATAATGTGATTGAAAATCATTTTATCGATAAACAGCTTTTTTCTCGATAAAGGTTGTTTGAACTTGTTGTGCTTTCCCAATGTATTAATGTGCAATTAATTAGCGACTAAAATATTTTATATGATATGGCTATCTAAATGTGAATAGTAAAAAGGGGTTAGCAAATGGTTTAAGGAGGAGATATTTTGACGGATGGTGTTTTAGATATTCGTTTTTGGTCAATGGTGAGGTGTAATGCAAACACATAGGAGGGGATGATTTTTAACCAAAAATGAGAGACAAAGGTGAGGGGTGACCTCCCAGTGAATTCTATGTAAAGACTCTTAAGGTTTAGTAAAATAGTTTACTAATTCATAAAGCATAAAAACATTCTTTTCATCCTCTTCTCTTTGCACAAAAACACTCTCAGATCACTTTGAAACTATACCAATCTCAAGATATATTCCTAGTACAACATAGGAACAAAGTTTAGTAACTCAAAACTCAAAGAAAAGGAGCACACAAACCTCTACACTTCTTGGCCGTGAGCATATATATAGGAAATGCGGATTACGGATCTTAAGGTAAAATTAACACTAATGGAGGGTGAATAGTATTTAATTAATTTTATGAATCTTTTTGAAATCTTTTCAAACTAAATTCAAACAGATGCAATTCACAAACATAGAAACAATTACATTCACAAACACAGAAACAATTACAGAATCAGACACAGATGCAAATAGTAAATAAAAGAAGTAAATGAAAGAACACACCAGAATTTTATACTGGTTCGGAGTTACCCTACATCAAGTCCCACACAATTTCTTATGCAGATTTCTTTTTAAATATAATGTCGATATCACAACCTCGATCTCAGGGATACGAGATACACCCTCCTGTCTTCGAGTCCAGGGAAAACTCTCTTGATTTAACCAGGCTACAAGATCACCTAATTGATTTACGGGCTACAATCACACCTAATTGATTTATGGACCACAATCATGCCGTTTCCAATCACGCTTTGATAGAGAGAGACTGGATACACCTTTTTGATTACAAATGATCCTATAACTCTAAGTAGCACTGAGATCTTTGAGAGAGAGTGGTTGAGAATTAAGCCAGAGATGATCAATTTTGATTCACTTAGTATTTCGACAGAGTTTTGTTAAAGCATTTGAAATATAAGAGAATATCTGAGTGGAGGAGTGAAGAAAATGAAGAAAAACTAACTTAAAATTCGTTAAAAACAACTGGTATTTATAGGAGAATAACTGCCATGTCCTTTTATGAAAGGTTATGACGAATAGACATTTCTTTTGAAAATTTGAATTTTAAATTCTATGGCTACCATGTCGACGTGGGGGGGTGAGGGAAATCGACATGCCTATGTCATTTTTGAAAATATATTTTGCTTTAAAATGATTTCTATTCTAAAACCTATCAACACAATTTCTAAACTTTGTAAACCATTTTGAATATAGTTTAAACTTATAAAAGTGTTTTAGAAAGTAATCTTAAAATATATATCTATAATATAAAAGTAGCATTAAAACTTAAATACAGATTTCTTTAAAATATATTAAAGCTAAAATATTAAAACCAAGAGATAATTTAAAAAACAAGAGATGGTTTTGGAATTAATACGATTAAAAGTAGTTTTTTTGAATTAAGGCTAAAATATTTAAATTGATAGAGATGACTTTAAAAAAATAGTTTTTGAAAAAATAAATCATTTTGAAAATTTCATGGATTCCATTCCACTAGAGAAGGTCATGGGTTCCATGCCACTAAAGAGGTCGTGGGTTGCATCTCACTATTAGAGCGAGCAGGTGAGTCCAATTCCACAATTAAAATCTGAATAAAGATTTTAGTGCTATTATGAAGCTTTAACATAAATCTAGACTCTATTACTTATCTTGATATCTTGAACTCTTGATACTCATGAGTCTTCGGTCTTGATTTCTTCAGTCTTGAATTCGTCGGTCTTGAATCTCTATACTCAGACTTGAGTTTTTATACTATACAGTCTTCATTATCAGTACCTGCATATATATATATATATCCTGCATATATACATATATCTAGACAATAATATTAATATTTTTCTTTATAACAAGTCCTAAAGTTGTTATCATCAAACCCATCATCTCAGGAACCAATAATCTCCCCCTTTTTGATGATGACAACCTATGTTTATAAAATCTACTCCAACAAATTTCGATTCTACTCCGACCCCCCCTTATTCCAATAACTCCCTCTTAATCTACTAATTCCCCCTTAATCTAAGCCTATCTAACCTATTTTATAATCACCCCCTTTCTCATCAACAAAAACTAATCCTAAACTACACAACTCCCCCCTAAACTATGGAACTAAAAGCTATTAACGACTATAATAAGCGAAACATAAATCTAATTTTATTATATATGATGTTACATTACACGTATATATGAAACGTAGACACAAATATATAGAAGTGCACATAACATAAAAACATAATATATAACAATCTAATGAGAGTCACTGACAATTGGTGACTTATGAATCAAACAATTAGGGTAATGGAGAAAACAGTTTCCATTTTGTTTGACCAAATTACCATTTTTGTCAAAACAGACTTCTTTAATGCAAATAACTTTATCATCTTCGTCCATTTGCGCTTCTTCCTCTTCTTCTTCTTATCCATCGTCGTCCTGTAATGGATTATGAATATGTATGTTAAAGGAATCATCTTCAATCACAATAGGGTCTGCACAATTATCCTTTAGAATTTTTTGCAAATTTCTAAGAATCTTGCCCTGTTTCTCTTGTTCCTTTGCCATCCTTATTTGCATGACTTGTAATCCAGTCAGCATTTACAGAGAATCCTTCATGATTTCCTCAATCTTCATTACTCGAACCAATGTAGTTCGTTGAAATGGACTAGAATTAGGAAAAGGGAAGGAAAAGTTACATTTTGGTTTGATTTAGAAGAGGAGGTCATTATTTAATATTTTCAGAAGTTTATTACAGAGAAAAAGAAGTAAGAAGACAGAAAAATTCAAAATGTTGTGATTATATAACCACCAAACTTATTTTAGAAGAAAAATCAAAATTTTAAGTTTTACCGTCGTATGTCGACATGGGGGGTAGGGGCATGTCGACATCCCTTTGAAATTTTTTACAATTCTGTTTTTCTTTATTTATTTATATATATGTTACTATATCTATATTCTATATCTTGTTTATAGAACAAATACCTAGTTCTCTTCATAATTTAATAAAGGTTGATTGATTCAAGGGTTTGGTCAGAATATCAACTGTTTGATTCTCAATGTTGATAAATTTAAGAGAAATAATATCTTTACTTATATTATCTCTGAGAAAATGATGTTCGATATCAATATGTTTGGTTCTAACATGATGAGTAGGATTTCTAGATAAATTTATTGCACTTATATTGTCACAATAAATTGGTGATTTTGAAATATTTAATCCAAAATCCTTTAGGGTCTGTTGCATATAGATAACTCGAGAACAAGCCAAAGCAGCAGAGATATATTCTGCTTCAGTTGTTGATAGGTGAGACAGTATTTTGCTATCTACTAAACCAGAAAACCAAAGAATGTCCAAAAAAGTGAAAAGTTCCGCTTGTACTTTTTCGGTCTACTTTACAACCAGCATAGTCAGCATCACAATATGAGATTAAATCAAATGAATCATTTTTAGGATAAAATAAGCCATAGTCTAAAGAGTGTTTAACATATCTTAGGATACGTTTAACAACTTTTAAATGGGTTTCTTTGGGCTGAGATTGGTACCTTGCGCAGAGTCAGATACCATGATATCAGGCCTACTCACAGTTATATAGAGTAGCGATCCAATCATTCCCCCTATAGTTTTTGATCAACATCTTTTGACATGTGTTCTTTATTTAAGGCTTCATTGGTTGCCACAGGAGTGGGTTTTCCACTCGCAGTGGTCATACCAAACTTACTAACTAGATCCCTAGCATTCTTTTCTTGACTAATGAAAATACCACTATCTAATTGTTTTATTTGCAATCCTAAAAAGAAAGTAAGTTTACCCATATGACTCATCTCAAACTCCTTTTCATTATTTCAGAAAATTCTTTGTTCATTTCATTGTTTGTTGATCCAAAAATGATATCATCTGAATAAATATGTACTGATTGGATATCATTTTTGTTTCTTTTAATAAAAAGAGTATAATCTACCATACCAATTCCAAATTTTGATTGTAATATGTAAGATCTTAGTCTGTCATGCCAGGCTCTAGGAGCATGTTTCAGACCATATGAAGCTTTCTTTAATTTGTAAATATGGTTTGAAAATTTTTCTTCTTCAAAAAGTGGAGGTTGTTTAACATAAACATCCTATTTAACAAAACCATTTAAAATGGCACTTTTGACATCCATTTGAAATAATTTGAAATTGATGTGGTTTGCAAAAGCAAGTAGAATTCTAATGGCTTCTAATCTTGCTACGGGTGCAAATGTTTCATCCTAGTCTATTCCTTCGTCTTGACAATAACCCTGCGCGACTAACCGAGCGTTATTTCTAACAGCCTCACCTTGTTCATTCATTTTATATTTATAAACCCATTTAGTTCCTATTATAGTTTTGTTCTCGGGTCTAGAAACAAGTTCTCATACATCATTTATGGTGAATTGATTCAATTCTTCTTGCATACCAAGAATCCCTGAATCATCAGATGATGCTTCCTTTGGTTTATTGGGTTCAATAGTTGATATAAATGCTACATTACTCATTTGTTTAGTTGATTTCTACTTCTAACAACAGATTCACTTTCCTAGTATATTTTCTATAAGATGATCTTTTAAAAGCCTGATCCTTTTTCATAATTTATTTCATTTGATTCATTGTTTAAACTAACAAAATAATCTTCGTTATTTATTTGAACAAAATCCTTGAAATTTTCATCAAAAGATACATGCATTGTTTCTTCAATGGTGTTAATTTTTAAATTGAAAACACTATATGCTTTACTTATATTAGAATATCCGAAAAAGATTCCTTTGTCGGATTAGGATCAAATTTATCCAAATTTTCCTTTGTATTTAGAATAAAGCATTTACTTCCAAAAACTATAAAATAAGATACCTTTGGATTCTTATTGAAAAGAAGTTCATATGGTGTTTTATTGGTTAGAGGTCTAATTAAAATCTTATTCAAAATGTAACAAGCTGTAGCGACCGCTTCAACTCAAAATTTTCTTGGTAATTTACTATCTGAAAGCATAGTTCTTGCACACTCTTGAATCATTCTATTTTTACGCTCTACCACTTCGTTTATTATGGAGTTCTTGAAAGAGGAAAACTATGTTTTATTCCTTTTCAATTATAAAAATTCTCAAAATTTTCATTTTCAAATTCTTTACCGTGATCACTACGAATAGTTTTGATTTTTAAAGAAAGTTGATTTTGAATTCTTTTTGCAAAAGTTTTAAATAAATCAAAAGCATCATTTTATGTTTCATAAAAATTGTCCATGTAAATGTAGAATAATAATCTACAGTTATAAAAACATATTTGCTGTGATTTATTGACTGAATTTGAGATGGACCAAACAGATCTAAATGAAGTAACTCAAGAGGTTTTGAAGTTGAAATCATATCTTTCAATTTAAATGAACTCTTTCCAAGTTTTCCTAATTGACAAGCATCACATATACCATCTACTTTAAAATCCATTTTTGGGAGATCTCTTACTAGATCAAGTTTTGAAAGTCTAGATGTAACGACCCGTAAATTTCGATAATTAAAATTGGTTAAATTTGTAAGATTTGTAAATAAATTTATGTAATTTAATTTAGAAATAAATAATTTTTTTACAATTAATAATGAAGCAAATGTTGAAAATGAAATGAAACCATGGAAATTAAAGCTAAGTATTAACAGTTGAAATAAAATTACGAACAAATTGAAGTGATGTAAATTGTTATACTAGGCTAAGAATTGAATATAAGAAAACAAAGGAAAATAGTGAATTTATTTAATGAATTAATAATATTAAATAGTAAATTGAATTAAATAAATGTCCTGTAGTAATTGAAATATTGTTTGGGAATGAAAACTTATAAAGGTAAGCATTTAATTTACAAATGAAATCAGTGTATTAATTTATTTGTAACTGAATGTAAATTAATGCAATTATGTTAATGTATGTTAATAAATAATAAATCTTGCGCAACCCCAATTAATTAAAATAACTGAAATGTCAAAAATTGATTGCATTAAATAAATTGGGAATTTAATTTCATTAAAGGCAATTAAATATTATGTTAATGAAAAATTTAGATAATTTTTGAAATTAATGCCAACTCCATTCAGAATATGACAATTGGTGTAATATTTGGCTTGTAAGCATATATTTTAAGTTACCTGTTTAATTAGTTGATGGAATTAGAATTTGAAATAAATGTTAATACAATAAATAAAAGTTACATTAATATGAGAAGTAATACCATGTTTAGAAGTTGTTAAACTAGAGTATATTTGGAAATAAAGATTCACTAGTGTAAACTTAATAAATGGATAAATTGAAATGAAAGGACAGGTGAGATATTGAAATTTGTTGTAATTGGTTATGAGATTTGAATTGTAAGAAATGAATATAAATACTAAATTGCTAATGAAATAATAATAATAATAATAATAATATAGTTAATGTAATTAAATAATAGCAGAAGTATTTAAGAACTGTAAAGGGGGCTTGATAATAGGAACGCATGAGGGTAAGTAAAGGCATAGTAATACTTGTTATAGTTTACCTGTTTATTTGTTTTAATAATAAAATTTGGAATCAATTTGAGTAAAGGAACCTTAATGTTATATTAATAAGAACTAACACAATAACTAAATTAGTGCACACCCTATTATTTGAAACTGATGGTAAAGTTAGAATTCATTGAATTAGTAAATTTGGAAAAGGAATTCAAAAATTATGTTAACTAATGAAGAATATGTAATAAATTGTAAATTTATAAAATCAATGTCCGTTAAGTAGTTATAATATTTATAGTTGATAATAAACGTTATTTAGTGATTATTAATATAATAACGGAAGGCGTAAATGTAATAAAATGAAAATAGGGTAGTTAGTACGGAGGAAAGATGAAAGTTTAACTTACTAATGTATAATAGAGTAAGCAAAGGTTACCTTTGTTATTGAATAATTATTTATGAGATAAAAAGGATTTGGAGTTAAATCAAGTTTATTTATTGAAATAAATTATAATTCATTGGATTTATTGTGAATGAAATTAATTACTACATTATTTGAAATAAAGATAATATGAGAAAAATTAATGTAATAGTTTTAAATCCAATACTTAAGTCATTTATTTAAAAATAATGAATGGAATAATTATTGGTGGGTTTAATTTAATAGAAATAACTGGAAATTTTATTTATCGTTTTGAATTTAATGAAATTGAGGATTTATATTGAAACTTATAAATTAACCTTCTCTAAATTGACATTTAAATTTGTTTAAATCATTGTAAATGATTATGAAGTTAAAAATGTTGAAATTTGTCAATTATCGAGATAAAATTTAAAATCTGATTTAATTAATTAATTGTTAATTTATTTAATTAATCGAAAAATAGCCATTTTGGCCACTGACTCGGATTTCGACGGAACTGGTTTCATCGGATCCATAATGGTGAATTATTGTAGGATTTCAAGTTTCGTATCGATCGGACTTGTCGTTTGATCGTACGGGCTTGAAACGCCTTGAAATCATTGAAATTGAAATTAATTGAAATCAATTTGAAAAATATTGATTTGAGCATAACTTCTTCATACGATGCAGTTTGAACTTGAAACCTTTTCCATTGCATTTAGAATATTTTAAAACACCTATTTTGATATATAGGTTGACCCAATTTCGTTCCGGAGTCAAAACGGGCTTTTTGGGCCACTTTGTCGTTAGCGCGTACATCTATCTTATGCGACCCATTCTATTTCAAGTTTCTCTATAAATATCCCGCTATAAACCCTAACCTCCCTAATTCTCATTTGTTTGTATGTAAATTCCTTCTATTTCTCAATGGCAGACAAAATTCTATATTTCCAGATCCAATTGCAAATTCAACCCAAAGCTAAAATTTCAAACTCCTCAGAAAAATTTGGAAAAAATATATGTTGAAGCTCTCGACTAGCGTAATTCATTGGTGCTGTTCGTTTTTCAATTCAATGCATTGTTTGCCCAAAATTTCTAAATTAATTTTCGACCGTTCATCGCGCGTCGATGAACGTCGTCGGATCGTAAAAACATTTCTGGGTTTTGTGGAGAGGGCCGAGGGGATCGCATCCATGTGAGTTTCGTGGTGAGTTGACGGTCGGATTTGTGCCAAATTTAAATTAGGGTTCGATATTTTAGGGGCGGCTGCGGTATTTTCCGGTCGCGATCGTCATCGTGGGGCTGAGCAGGTGAGGGGCAGAGGCTTGAGTGGTCGGCGGCGAGGCTGGCGAGAGGCGGCGAGGCGTCGTGATCTGATTTGGCGGCGTGGGTTGTAGCTGAAATGTTATGTGCGATTAGGGTTGAGGGGCTTCGGTTGCATGCGTGCCTGGAGAGCTGCGTGGAAGAAAGATGATGACATGGCTAGGAGGTGAATGTGTTCTCTTTTTCTATTATTTTATAATTGATGTCAATCGCATTTACGTCATAACTTTTGCATATGAATTCCGTTTCACGCGCCTTTTTTTGGTTAGGATCGTAATAAAATTCCGGACATTTTGGCGTTGGTTTGGACGAATTTGGAGACTGTGCAACTTTTGGGTTTAAATTGGATTTATATTCAATTTAAATTCAAAAGGTGAGTGTTTTAACCCACTCACAACTTCTAAAATTTCTTATGTTTGTTAAATTGATTTATGACATGAGTAGAAATTTATTTATGACTGTTTGGCATACTTTTATTCATCATCTCAGTTAAATCGCATTTATTTATTTTAATTTAATTTAATTATTCATTGCGTATAAACTGCCAGTAAAAATTGTTATTTATTCATTTATTGCATATAAACTCCTAGTTAAACAGTTATTAAATTTATTATTGAATATAAACTGTCAGTTAATACCTGTTATTTATTACCTGTTATATATTAATGTATTGTTTGAGTTTGGATGATGATTTCGATAAATGGTTGATGGTTGATATTGGATGAATGGATGCTGTATTTTATATTGTTATAAACTGTAAGTTATTATGCATTTTCATTTCATTCGGGATTGCGGTTTGAAATGATATATAACCGTAATTTTTATTTTTAAATTGCGGATTGAAATGATAAATATCTGTATCACTTGACCATAGGATAGAAAATTTTATACAGACACCGTCGGTCTATATATATAAATATTTTGAAAATGATTTCTATGGTTTGGATAGGATACGGTTAAATAAATATCAAATTTTTATTTATATAAATATTATTATATATATATACACATATATAGTTAAATTTTTGAATTTAAGCAATGTATAGATTTGTTAAATAAAATAAATAAGTTGAATAATGGAGTTTGATTATTTTATATTATATGGTTAAGTATATGTTAAGATATTGAATATGTATATATAGAGTTTTAATGATTTAAATCAATTAAGATCGGAAGTTAAATTGAAAATCTATTTGGAATTGAGTTTTTTTAAGAATTAAACTACATAAGTTGATGAAGAATTTATTAACTTGAAATGTTAAAATGGTATGATATTTATAACTGAATTTTTATTCGAGATGAATTAAATGAATATTTCTAGTATAAATAAATAGGAGGAAATATTTAGTTATAGGTAATTTGAGTTTATTTAAATGATTATGGTTTTATTATGCAAATATTTCAAACTAAATAATAGGACTTTTAATGGTTGAATAGAAATTTCCAACCTTAGTTTCTAATTGCTTAATACTCAAAGTTTGAATATATTGAAACTGAAGTGGTTTATTGAAACTGAAAGTGAATTTAAAATTTATGGATCTAGACTTAATTTAAAGAGAATAAAATTATAAAGTCGTGGAAATTATTTACTTTATAAAGTAATTTTAAATTCAAACCATTTTATTTTATATACTGTTGAATATCCAAACCATTTAAGTTCAAAGTTATGGTTTTAAAGCTATGGATTTCCAAGTATTATGTTTGAAGAGTTATAATTCAAATGTATGGTTTCGAGATATTATAAATTTTAAAGTGGTATGGTTTTAGAAAAAGGATATATTTGAAATGATATCATATTGATTTGGTTTTAAAAAAAGGAAAATGATATCGTATTTATATGGTTTTGAAAAGGGATATTATATTCTGGTTTTAAAGTATAAACTATTTTGAAAAAAAAAGACCGCGGTGTTATAATAACGTTTGGTTGTTGAAGAGACCGGGATCGGAAGTTGTCATACTCTCTGCCAACTCCGAAAACCACTTTAACAACTGTTTACGCGGTGGAGATTCCAGAATGTAGTAGGATGGTGGAGGCGTTTCCTTTAACGTAAATACATGGACCCAACTCCCGTGAGTTGGCATAAGGTGGCTGAAACAGGAGCGATCGGCGGGTTAATTGAGGTAGCACCTTTGATCGGACACATCCCTTCGATATTATACTTTGACTTTTGGATTGATTCGGTGGCCACTTTTGATTTTTTTTATTTGGGGGTGTGGCTCAAGGTGGGCGGTAGCTGCGCGCTACGCGTTACCACCAACCCAGAAGCGTAATTGGTATATCTACCCTGGCATTGCCTAGTTGTGCCATGTCACCTACCCTATCGCGCCTTGTACGAGTTTGGTTTTCTCCTGTAGCCTATGTGGTATCCTATGGTGGCTTCCCGATCAGGAGGGACTATGATATTGGATGGACTACTGAGACTATTATTGTGTTAAGGGGAGATTGGGTAGCTCATTAACGCTATTTAAAAGTAAATTTATTTTACAATTAGACACTATTATAACAGCGAAATATACTACATAGTAAATAGTTTAACGGATCCTTAGGGGATGTGAATCCCGAGCATCTCTTAAGTTACTGCACTCATATCTACTTCTGTTGATTTAACTCTCATAAGATCTTTTAGTTCTGACTCGAGTGTTTTGTCTTTTCAATTCGCTCAGATCAGTCCGAGCTTTTCAGGATAGAAGACTTTATTTCTGGAGGACGAAGACGAAGATTTCATCATCATTATTATTATTATATATTATATGGTTCCATTACATACTATATGCTGCTGCATTGATATTTATTGGTATGTGAACTCTGATATTTATTGTATAAAGAAGAATCAAATGTTTTGTAAACAGTTTTATGAACTGTATATTGATTATTATATTTTATCCTCCCGCTATGAGATTCTATTTTGTTTTTCTTCTCTGTTTTTCTTATTTACCCCATAACAATCCAACCTTTCGTATGTTTTAAGTCTGACGTGTGTGGTTTATCTTCCATTTAAAGCGTGCAAAAAGGCGGGACATTACACTAGATAAGAGTTTGAAATTTTAATGCATAAATCTTTTATGCCAAATCCAAGGGTCACTTGTATTAGCCAAAAGATAAAGGGTATCATTTGACACTTTCATAATAAGAATATAAATATTTTTCTTCCTAATTCCTTCAAAGATAATATCTGATTTATTATCTTCGATGTAACACTTATCCTTTCAAATTTAATTTTGTGGTACTTGTCACATGGTTGAGTTATGCTAAGTAAGTTGTGTTTTAGGTTCATAACTAATAGAACATCAGAAATAGTAGAATTTTTTAGAGTTACCGACATTGTCGATGCCAATCACATATCCTTTTGAATTGTCTCCAAAGTTGACCATTCCTCCATCTTCATAAATTATGTCATTCAGTATCTCCAGATTACCACTCATGTGTCTTGAACATCCACTATCAAGTATCCATTTGTTTTTCTTGATTTACACCATTTTTCCATTGATTGTTGATTCTTCAAAAGCCATATAACATATCTTTTCCTGCACAAAACAACAATTCGGTAGATAACTTGTGAGACATTGATGATTTGGACAGTTTTGAACTATTGTTAATAAAATCTCCAAAAATTGCCATTTTAAACTTTGTCAAAATTCACATTATGATAACTTTGAAAACCAATGCTCTGATACCAAATGTAGCGGATTACAGATCTTAAGGCAAAATTAACACTAGAGAGGGTAGGATGAATAGTGTTTAATTAATTTTATGAATCTTTTTGAAACCTTTTCAAATTAAATCCAAACGAATGCAATTCACAAAGACAGAAACAATCACAGAATCAGACATAGATGCAAATAGTAAATAAAAGCAGCAAAGGAAAGAACACATCGAAATTTTATACTGGTTTGGAGTTACCCTACATCCAGTCTCATTTAATTTCTTATGCAGATTTCTTTTCAAATATAATGTCGATATTACAACCTTGATTTCAAGGCCACAAGATACACCATCCTGTCTCCGAGTCCAAGGAAAATTCTCTTGATTTGACCAGGCTAGAAGATTACCTAATTGATTTACGGGCTAAAATCACATCAAATTGATTTACGGGCCACAATCACACTGTTTCCAATCATATTTTGATAGAGAGTGACTCAATACGCTTCTTTGATTACAAATGATCCTATAACTCTGAATAGCATTGAAATCTTTAAGAGAGAGTGGCATAGAATCAAACTAGAGATGATCGAGTTTGATTCACTTAGAATTTCGGCAGAGTTTTTTTAAAGCATTTGAAATATAAGATAATATTTGAGTGGAGAAGGAGTGAAGAAAATGAAGAAAAAGTGACTAAAAATTTGTTGAAAACAACTGTTATTTATAGGAGAATAACGGTCATGTCCATTCGTGAAAGGTTATAACGAATAGACACTTCTTTTGAAAATTTGAATTTTAAATTCTACGGCTACCATATCCACACGAGGGGGTGAGGGATGTAGACACGCCTATGTTATTTTTGAAAATAGATTTTGCTTTAAAAATGATTTCTATTCTAAAACTTGTCAAAACAATTTCTAAACTTTGTAAACCCTTTTGAATATAGTTTAATCTTATAAAAGAGTTTTAGAAAGTAATCTTAAAATATATAATTTATAATATAAAAGTAATATTAAAAACTAAATATATATTTCTTTAAAATATATTAAAGCTAAAATATTAAAATCAAGAGAGAGTTTAAAAAACAAGAGATGATTTTCAAATTAATATGATTAAAAATAATTTTTTTGATTTAAGGATAAAATATGTAAATTGATAGAGATGACTTTAAAAAAAATAGTTTTTGAAAAAATAAATCTTTTTGAAAATTTCATGGATTCCATTCCACTAGAGAAGGTCATGGGTTCCATCCCACTAAAGAGGTCGTGTGTTCCATTCCACTATTAAAACGAGAAGGTGGATTCCATTCCATAATTAAAATCAGAATAAATATTTTAGTGCTATTATGAAGTTTTAACATAAATCTAGACTCGATTACTTATCTTGGTATCTTGAACTCTTGATACTCATGAGTCTTCAGTCTTGAATCTCTATACTCGGTCTTGAGTCTTTATACTTTACAGTCATCATTCTCAGTACATGTATGTATATATATATATCCTTTATATACATATATATCTAGATAAGAATATTAGTATTTATATTTTATAATAAGTCCTAAGGTTGTTGTCATCAAAACCATCATCTCAAGAACTAACAATATATGGCGTTTCTAGGTTAATGGCTTGAACATACACAGAGTTAAGGTTGAACTTTGGGCTTGCTTGGTTAAGGTAAGAAGTGGTATCAAGGTTAAGGCTTGTGATTGATAGGAAGGTTGAAAAAAGTGAGTTAACTTACCATTTGATTTTAGTGAAGTAGTATAATATTGCTTGTGTAGTTATAGTAAAGTTACTAACTAATTAAATTATATTTTTTGACCCTACTTGCTTTTGAAAGAAAATGAAAAGTATTTATGGAAAATATTCTCTTCTATGACCTTCTATAACATGTGACGTGGCCTTGACATTATGTATATGTGGTTGACTTGATGATTTGTGGTTTAAACTTGAATATGAAATGGTAGTATAGCGATAGTCGCTATGAAAACACTTTTAATCTCCTTGCATTTAAACTTGTTCAAGTAGTATATATGATATAATATTTTTTTTTGGAAATGGGTAAGAGTTTTATCAAGGCATTTCAGCCCAGAGCATTAGACCCAAATTTTGGCCCAAACGGACATATAAAATATCCGACAACTGAACTACATTACACTCACACTTTCCAGAATTACACCGAAGCATCTATTCCTCCATTGAGTCGATTCATGGCGGTTGGAGAAACTGGACCAAATAGCTGGTACTTGGGTTATCTACCGAAGATCGGCGTCGATCCGCTTCTTCAGTTTGAGCTGCATCTCATCCCAATGAGGTAGGAGTCCAATTTTTGATTCTTCTTTGCACCAAGCGCATGTCATTTTCGGCTTGTTTGCTGACCTCAAGATGATTTCTTTGTTTGTTCTGAAACACAAGGCGATTCCTCTCTTTCCACACGCTCCATACAGCTACAGTGATGGCTATACTACTCAGTTTGGTTTCCAGGTCTTTGCCATGAGTCTGTTGAATCAGGAAATTAATTTCAGCCTCTAGTAGAGTTGTTTGGGATGATGAGTGTGTTAGGAATTTACACTATTTCCACACCTCTGTCGAGAAATCACAGGCAAAGAAAAGGCGTTCATGAGTTTCCTCTTCTTGATTGCATAAAACACATAATTTATCTTTCGTAATCCCCCATTTTGATAATCTATCCCTTGTGGGAAGTCTTTCGAGAACAATTTTATAAGCTGTAAAAGCCATCTTTGGATAGTTAACGTGATTCCAAATGATTTTGCTCCATAAAACTTTGTTGTCTTTATATCTTACCTTATTCCACGCCGATTTAGTGGTAAATTCACTATCAGTAGGCTTCCATACCCAGATGTCATTTTCTCTTCCACTGAATATTGGAATAAACTGCATTTTTTCCTTAATTGGTTGACTCACTGGTATCAAGGAACAATTCCATTCATTATTGTTCAGTACTTCTATCACTTTTTTTCTAGGAAACCATAGTCAGAAAAAGTGTTAAGCCCTAATATATCAACCAGGGATTCATCTTGAATCCAAGGATCCCTCCACAAATCAGTCTCCCTCCATGTGGCAATTTCTCGAGTACAACATGAGGCTAATGAGCTTCTAATTCTCATATTGCTTTCCAATTGGCATATGCACTATTATCAATTGACATTTGCCAGAAGTTTCCTCTAATGTATCTTTTCCTCATCCACTTCCCCATAGTCCCCTTCCTTTGATAATTGTCCAAGCTTGCTTCAGAGTGAAAACCTTCCTCATATCTTTAAGACTTCTAAGATCCACTCCTCCTTCCTCTTTAGGTCTACATAAGTTCTCAAATTTAATCTTGTGAAGACCACCTTTCCATATAAAATCAAAACATACCTTTTCTATTCTATGTATGGAAGCATCGGGTAATTGGAATGTTTGTAGCCAGAAGTTGACTTTGGAATGAATAACCGTATGCACAAGTTCAATTATGCCAGCCAGCGAAAGGAGTCTGGAACTCCATCCATATAATCTGACCCTTATTGAGGAAATCAAAACCGCACATTCTCTGTCAGTGATCTTATTGGAAGAAAGAGGAACACCTAGGTATTTAAGAGGGAGTATGCCTTCTTTCACATTTAAATTGTCCAAAATTTCATTCCTCCTCTTGCTTGTTTTATTGAAATAAAATTTGGTTTTTTTCTCATTCATTTTAAGACCAGTATATCTCTCTAGATTACGAAAAATGTCCTTTACAGCACTAGCCAATATGCAGCTGGATTTTATATGAATGAGAAAGTCATTTGCAAAGAGTAAGTGGGACATAATAGGCTGGAAGTTATAAATGGGCTGAATTAATTTATGGTATATTGCTAGCTCCATCTGTAGTGAAAAATATTCCATGGCAATTGCAAACAAATAAGGTGAAAGAGGATCACCCTGCCTGATGCCTCTATTGGACCTTATAAATCCTATTGGTATTCCATTGATCTGGATAGAAAAGGTTGGTATAGAAATACATTCTTTTACTATGTTCACAAACTTTGATGGAAACCCCATAAATATAAGCATATGAGTGATAAAATGTCTGTTTATTTTATCATATGCTTTGTGGAAATCCATCTTAAGACATAGCTTTTCAGCACCTAATTTGTTGAAGTTTCTGATTAATTCATATGCCATAAGAGAGTTTTCATAAATGCTTCTGCCTTTGATAAATGCACTTTGGCATTCTGAGATGAGGTCAGGTAAGATGAGCTTCATTCTATTGCATAAGATCTTACTAACAATTTGGTATATCACATTACAAAAAGCTACAGGCCAGTAATCTTCAATTTTTGTTGGATTGTCCTTTTTAGGAATAAGGCATATGAATGTGTGATTGATTTATTTTACAAAAT
Organism: Allium cepa; assembly: GCA_030765085.1. Lineage (NCBI taxonomy): Eukaryota > Viridiplantae > Streptophyta > Magnoliopsida > Asparagales > Amaryllidaceae > Allium > Allium cepa. The sequence continues at coordinate 130,213,204 of CM060940.1, read as the reverse complement.
TACCACTCTGGAAGATGTCTTGCATTGATGATATGATATCATTTTTCAGGTCATCCCAGTGTATGAGGAAGAATTTGGAACCGAGCCCATCTGGCCCTGGACTGGAATTAACACGAATGGATCTCAAGGCCTCCCAGACCTCTTTTCTGGAGATGTGCCTGGCCAGCATACGTCGCCCTTTGGAGTTTACCAACCTTCTACATTGAATATCTGGCAAGTTAATGTTAACTTCAACATTAAACATGTCACTATAGTATTTTATTGCATGTTCCTCTATATCTGCAATGTTGGTAATTATATTGCCATCCTGGTCAATAAGATGATAGTTATTGTTAGTATTGTTTCGAATAGCCATTCTAGTATAAAAGTTTAGTGCACTCATCCCCTTCAGTAATCCATTTTTCCTAGGCTTTTTGTTTAAGCTCTATGGATTTAATTCTAAGTACCTCTTTTAACTTGCTCTGAGTTTGGTAGTATTGTTTCCATGTGTCATTAGTAGCATCACCTTTATCTATTATTGACAGTATATCTTTACATTGTTTTTGTAAAGTAGTGGTTTGGTCTCCTTATTTTACTCTATTTTTATTCCACTCTCTTAATTTGTTCTTAACTTATTTAAGAGTCTGAATTAGTTTATAACATTGAGTACTCTCCTTCCGAGGAATGTTTTTAATTTGAATGGCCTCCGTTTATCCTTCTATTTCATGGCAGTGATTGGAATATCTAATGGCTTACCTTTCTCGGTCTCGAACTTCTCTTTTAGACTAACAAGTATGGGACAGTGATCACTAGTAGAGGGAGGAAGTATATTAACTCTAATATTAGACAGTCTGCTTATGCAGGTAACATTGACAAGTGCTTTATAAAGCTTGCAGGATATTTTCTTACATTCCCCACCTCTCCATGTATATTTCAGGCCGTAGTGGATTGGTTCTAGCAATCCAGCTCCCATAATGCAATTGTTGAATTCTTCGAGTTGGGACACTCTAATGGTAAGACCCCTTTTTTTCTCTTCAACTCCGAGAATGGAGTTAAAGTCCCCAATGACAATCCAAGACTCATTGATTGTTTTACTAATATCTATGATAGCTTTCCACAAATGAGAACAATAGGAGGCTAAATTCCTAGCATATACATTGTAACGACCCGAAATTTTCGATCCCGAAAATTCCAGATAGCTAGGAAAAAGAAGAAAGAGATAGAAGAATAAGAACATCGAAAACACCAACATCGCACATTCGCAGCGGATAAAATATAATAACAAATAATAACAGTTTACAAAAGAATTCTGTATCTGTCAAAATACCATTATAATACATCAGAATTACACACATATACAAACACTGGATATACACAATCATCATATCTCAGATATATAACAATATAATACAACGGAAACACTCCATACATTCTTGCCATCCAGCTCGCCTCCTGAGCTCTAGAGCGTCCTTACCTGAAAATCTGTAATACTCAGTCTGACCTGAGCATTACATCAAAGTAACACCCGGGTCAGGCTGGAAACAAGCGTGAGTAAACCCATCTAACAAGGAATATAAAGCATACAACTTATATAAAACCCAGGGTAACTCGTGTCAATTTACAAATTCACAATTTATTATAGACATCGCTTATTTCACACATCAAATTTCTAAGTACCAAAATTTAGATTAAATAGCCCAATTCACTTAAATCATTTCATTCCAGCATATTGATTTCACCTATCAATCTATAAAAATTCGAAGTGGTTTTGGGTATTTTCTAATACCAGACCCTGATCTCTTCGAGTCTCATTCAAGGCATCTAGTACCATTCAATCATCCATAAGCAAACTTGATCACTTCAAATTAATTTAATTAATTCTAATTGAATTACTAACCTCAATCACTTAGATTCCTTCATTTTACATTAATTAATTTTCAAATCAATTAGTTAATCATCCCTTAATTATCCATCTTAATTAATCACCCTAGATTAATTATCCTTCAATTACATTCAAGTAATTAGCTTTAATTAATTACACAAATTAATTATTCTTAACCAAAACAGTAATTAATCTTTAATTACTTCACAAATTAATTAACTATAATTAATTACATTAATCCTTAATTACTTATTTTAATTAATTTCACATAAATCACTTATTATTGATTAATTAAGATTTTAATTACATCATTAATCATATAAATTAATGATTTCTAATTACATTTTAATTTATCCTAATCTAAATTAATTACATTAAGTAATTAATCATTAATTAAACCACAAATATTGATCACTCTTGGTTAATCTCAACCAGTAATTAACTACCTATTTATTTACTTCATTAAATAAATTAATTACTCGTTTTATAAAGAAGTTTAAAGGAATTTAAAATCAAATTCATTTTTAAATTCAATATTCCAATTATCAATATAATTCATCATAGAATATCAAATATTCATAACACAGAATATTAAACAATCTAAATAATTTTGAGGAATCCAGTTGGATCCCTCCAACCTGCTTCTCTGCATCCACAGACATTAGCACAATACCAATTCCACTTCGAGGTGGAATATCGTGGTATATGGGTTTAAATAAAATATCATCCGCTATTATGCAGCGCATAGGGTCTCATCCGCTAAATAATGCGGGAAATCAATCACCCAATATATACTATAGCACATCAATTCAATTCAACCATTCAACCAATCATTTAAATTTAACCATTTAAATAAAAACCCAGTTAAGTGAGATTAACTCACCGTTGCTTTTTAATTTGCAATACGATCTACACCGACTTTATCCTCCATGATTTTAAACCATGTATGAACATCGTATGGTTTATTAATATTGGAAATAATCTAAAATAAATTACCTTTAGATAAATTTAATTAACAAATTTGTTCGAATTGGAATTAACTTTAAATTTTTAAAGTGTTTTTAACCAATTAAATTTATCTTATGAAACCACCTATATTTACATGAATCATCATTTTTTTATATTATAAATTTCCAAAAATCTAAATTTTAAATAATTTTTCTAAGTCAAAACATTTCCAAAAATCCTAGCTTTAAAATCCTAACTCATTCTTTAAACTTCACTGATTATCAAATTTAATTAGGTAAATAAAATTTCTAAATTTACTTTACTATCTATAATTTTTCTTTTCTGCTTTTCTGTATATATGTGTTTCTCTGACTAACAAAGAGTTTCTATTTTTAAATCTTATATATAAATTTTCTTGAACCTGCTATTCTCTTCTTTTTCTATAAACTAAAATTTTATTAGGCAATAATAATTCAGGTTAAAAGATTACCAGAAAAACCCTCTCGGCCTTTACCATTCGACAATCAAAACCCTAACACACTGCCTTCAAATCAAGTCACCGCCTTGAACATCGACCATCAGCTTGACGCGACTCGACCCCACATTAGGAAACCCCCCTTCCACCGTCGCCTCTCCACCGCTCTTCCAGAAAAACTCCAAGCCCTAACTTCCCATTGCGAGCATCGACCTTGAGCATAAGCTCCTCCAGCGACCTCTCCCCCTTCTGTTGCGTGCTCGCACGCAAATACCCACAGCCATTTCGAAACCCATGACGCGACCACTCCAGAACAGCGCGACAATGACTTTGACTTCAGTTATTCACGATTCAACAGAAGCGCGACCTCGAAAATGAACTGCTCGAGAATTCCTATTCGCACGCGAGCGCGTGATGTCCCCACCCCTCTCATTGAATTGATTTTAGAACGAAGACGAATTGATTTTGAAAGAAAAATTAAGAACGGAGGGAGGAAGGGGGAAAACGAATGAAGCAGCGAAAATTGAATTCGATTTTCTTTTCTGAATTTTGATTTTAGTTCTGGAGGAAGCTCGGTTCTATTTTTAAGCGAAGGGGTTGCGTGCTTTAAACAAGAAAAGGGGACAGGATTGGATTGTTGGTGGCTTGTTACAGAGGAGGTTTGCTGTGGTGTTCTGAAGTAAAGGGATAAAGTTCTGATTTGAAAGAAAGGCAGCTGATGGGAATATATATATATATATATATATATATATATATATATATATATATATATATATATATATATATATATATAAAATTTAAATTCAAATTCAAAACGTCTCGATTTACGTAGCTTAAAATCGTGAACTCCTATTGAGGCACGCCGCTAGGCGTTTATAATGTTATACCCCTATTACGAACGCAATGGAAAAGGTTACGAATCCTAATTCGCTCGTATGGAGAAGATAGCTTTTCGAACCCAGTTATTATATTAAATTTCAGTTTAATTTCAGAGCATTTACTTATCGTACGACCAAATGATCACTCCAAACACTACGAAAATTGAAACCCGATAATAATACAATATTACGGATCCACTGGAACTGGTTTTGTCGAATTCCGAGATTGTGCCTCGGAAGGCTATTTTTAAATATTGATTTAAATGATATATTTTCAAAACCGAACAAATCACCTTTAAATTCAATTTTAACACCTTTACTATCTTCAGTATTATCAACATAAAATTTACAAGTCTTCAAATTATTTTTAACAAGCTTAAATCTGAAGATTCAATATTTCACCCAACTTTCAATTATTAAATTTAATAATTTAATTATCAAATAAATAGTGATGTTTGGAATTCAAGTTAAAATAAATCTTTCAAATATCTAAAATCAATTAAAATGCTCAAAAATTCCGAATCGTCACATTCCTCCCCCCTTAAAAGAATTTCCTCCCCGAAATTGCTAGTTAAAAGAATGGTCCAAAACCATTTACTTTTTCCCAAAACCAAACAGTTTTATCAACTTGCCATAACATATCTTTTATTAAAGACCCAATATTACTTCAACTAACTTTCCAAAACCTTCCATAATTTCCAACAACATTATTTACTCCACTTATTCAAATCTAAATTTAAATCCAGATTTAAATTATCAAATCTTTCTCAAAAAATTTCTAACTCTCTAAACTTTCGAAAAATTTCGTCAGCGTCTCCTTTGCGCGGCTAGCTCAGTACAACTACAAAATGCCTCCACGGGCTTCCAAATTCCAAAAGAAAAGAAAACGCCAAGTGGTTAGATCAAAAACCCAATCAAATTTCATGCAGAAATTTAAACACATACCTTTTTGTCGGGCAATTCAAATTTATCTTCAGAAATCAAAACCAAGTTTCCTTTCCCTTTATAATACCTGCATATTCTACTTAGCAATTATATCCAATCGTAGCTATTAAAATCATTTTATACATTTCCTTACAGAAGTTTCATATCTACTTCAATTCAAATTAGTTTTTCCATTTCCATGTGAATTCAATTTATCTTCAACTCTGAATATTGAATTTTATCTTCCATTTATAACTGATTCATATCATTATTTTTAAATTAGTCTCATCCACTAATTTATTTCAATTTCAAATTTGAAATCGTTTTGTCACTAACAAACATTTTTCCAATTTTTTTTTAAAATTTTCTAACTCTCAAAATTTTTGAATTTTTTTGGCAGAATCCCCTTTGTACGGAGGAGCTTTTGCAATTTGACAAGAGATATAAATACATATACATCGACCTACATGGTCGGAAAAATAAAAACAGTTCATATTTCCTATTTTTATTGCGTAGGCATACCTCTATTTAGCATTTTAAGCAAGCGGCTTATTATTTTAGCAATTAACGCAACCAAATCCAGCCAAACGACCTTCAGGTACCTGTACTTACTCAATTTAAATATGTAAGTGCCATATATAGGAAATTTATTTACATTTCACTCATTTTCAAAAGCTAACACATGGAATAAGCAATGCATGCTAAACAATTCTTATAAACAATTTTAAGATTTCAACACAAGTTCGAATAGCTTCCAACCAAATTTTTATTTAGTTAGAATGGTTTATTATTCAATCGGTTATATTCAATTTTAATGGTTTACAACTTAATTGCTTACATTCAATTTATTTTTAATCCAAACAAGCTCATATTCGACTCAATTGATTTCAAAATCAATTTTATTTCACTTCTATCAATTCATAGAATTTTATTTAATCTCGTTTTCGTCAAACAACAATTTATTTCTACGCAATTCGACTATGTTATGTGAATAAATAATTACTTAAGTTTTATAACCAATTTAAATTGATTCCGACTCAATTTTATTCAATTCATTTTAGTTCATTCACAACTATTTTATTTAGCTCGACACATTTCATGCTTGTATATCACTAACCACTCCCAAATTAATTCAATCCAAGCTTTTATTTAATGGGCTTCCATTCTTACTCGAAGTCGAGCTTCTTATTATTCATAACTTAATTTATTTCAATTTATTCCAACTTCTAACTTAAGTTCACTTCTATTTAATTCTCATTTAATCTAATTCCATTTAATTCAGTTAGCCCATCCATTTTATTTTAATTCACCTTCTCAATTTATCAAAATTATATCCAAGCATATACTTAACTCATTTATACTCGAATTGAATTTTATTTGTCCAATTGTAACTTAAATCATTTCTATTATAATCCAATTCCATTTTATTTTTACAACATCTCAACTTATTTTAATTCATCATCAATCCAAATCGAATTCTATTTATAATTAGAATTTATTTCCAAACTTCATTATTAACTTACATCCATTTTATTTAACCGAGTTAAAATTTATTAATATACTCTATCAAATAATTTATTTTGCTAATTAGCTTACTTCCAACTTTTAAATCAATATTCGATTTTATTACAAAAATCGCGTCATTAAATTTTCCTGAGTTCAAATTTTGTTTTTCATAATCCCAGTTTGGATTTTCTTTCATTTTCCAAAATTCCAACACTTTTATTTTAAAATTTTAGAAATACTTTTAAATTCACATAATACTATTAAAATAGGTTTTTATAAAAATACTTCTTATAACTCGATGTCTCAACCAGTCCATCCTTGTTCTCACAGAAATTCATTCATATGTTGATTAGGCGTAGGACTGAAAATCTATAAGTACTTAGTAAACCCATTTTCAACACCCAATGAAAATATTTTGGAAAATAATTTTATTGAAAATATAGAAAACAGTTTTTGAAAATAGAGGAAATATCTTTGGTGAGAATGCTCTGGAAATCATCACCCCCATCCATGGTCGTAGTTACATCCTGGGTTACGTTGCTATCGCAGCAAAAGTCCATGTAACTGTAGGCACTCCGCGCCCCTCGATTACGCCATGGAATCCACAACAGATCGCTGTTACATTCGAGGGTTACGTTGCCATCGCAGCAAAAGTCCATGTAACTGTAGGCATCAACACCCTCGATTTTCGCTGTCAAAAAGAAACTTCTCCACTCCCACGTAGGCCGCAGTCCACCGATATAAAATCAAATGTAGACCGTTGGCTCTCGGCGGCACACACGACTTTCGCTATGTTACCATAGGTCGCAGTCTGTCGATATAAAATCAAACGTAGACTGTTGGCTCTCAACGGCACACACGACTTTCGCTATGATCTGCAGTAGATCACAGTGACATCGAGTTACACTGTCGTCACAGCATAACCCAAATGCCTCCATAGGCATCAGCGCCCTCGAATTTCGCTACACACTACTCATAATCCTCAGGAACTAGTTTTGTCCGGACTCCTCACGGGATCAACTTTAGAACCCCCCCTTAGGGTTCAGTACCACCCGGTGGCACTCCTAAGAAGTTCATTTCAAGGGAGCGCCTTTTTCCCCAGAGCCATTATCAAAACACTTTATACTATACATATATAGTATCTTCCAAATCATACACCTAGTATGAATCTCATATAGATCTTCTTTTCTCAAAATCGATTATCCCAAAATCGAAAATTCTCAAACTAGGCTTTTCAAATTCCAATATTGATTTTACCCAAAAATCAAAAGCTGTTTGCACAAAAAATGGGCAAACACCTCCAAGTCATATGATCTTGTTGATTATGTTTTGTTCTTAGTGATTTGGGTGATTTATGCAAATATATAAAACAGATGGACTAAAATGTAAAAGACACACAGATTTATAGTGGTTCGACCAGAATGTGCCTACGTCCACTTTATATGTTGTTCTCCTTTTCTCTTCAGATTACAAGTACAAAGCTTTGATTACAAGAATCTGAAAGTTATTTGAAAGTTCTATCCTTGCATGAGCTCTCAAACTTGTTCCCCATTGTTGTACCCCTGCCCCTCTATTTATAGAGTGAGGCTGGGGGCAGGGGTCTTGGATGTATATAGCTGCTGGTGGGCCTGGGCTGAAGCAATCTGGCCTGGCAGAGTTGGTCCGGTCGTGTCCTCCCTTGCTTCTGGTTTGGCAGTGTGTGGAGGTACGTTGGTTCGGTGGGACATGGTCCGATGATGTGTGGAGGTAGGTTGGTTCGGTGGGATATGGTCCGGTGATGTGTGGAGGTAGGTTCGGCTATGTAGGGGAAGTTGGTTGGTTCGACAATGCTTGAGAGTGGTGTTGGACCGGTAGGGCTTTGGAGAGTGTATTGGTCCGGCATTGTTTGGAGAGGAGATGGTTCGGTGAAGGTGAATCCGGTAGTAGGTGGGAATAGGTTGGCTCGGCAATGCGTGGAGAGGGGATGGTTCGGTAGTAGGTGGAAACATGCCCAACATTTGCCCCCCAAAGTGGAGCATATGCCAGCATATGCCGCGCTTTGTTTTAGCTTGGACAGTCTTATCCGGCATTCTCATCCGGCCCTGTGTGCCGAACCAGTGGTCCGGTCGCTTCCATTTGCCTATAAGTATGGGCATTGTGCTTTCATTATTTCTTACCAAGTGAAACAGCCGAATCGAATTCTTAACTGCCGAACGAATTGTAGTGCCGAACCAGTTCTGACTGCCGGATCAACTATATACCGAATCGACTTAACTGCCGGACCAGGTAAGCTTTGTTCTTCCGGACGATTTTTTAAGGTTGAACCTCCGAATGAACTTAGAGACTTTGATTTACCGAATGAATCTTGTGGGTTTTAAGTACCGAATGACACTTTCGTGCTTTGAATTGACAAATGGAACGTGTGCTCGAACCATCGAATGGGAACGGGAAGTAAAGTGCTGAATGAGCTTAAAAAACCCCTGAATCACCGGATGAAACCGAATGGACTTTTTGCCTCGCTTTACCAATCGGGGGTTTGAGCGCCGAATGACCTTCCAGCTTTGAACTACCAAATGTTATTCTTATATTTTGAATTACGAGTGAAATTCCAGACTACATATACTTGCTTGCTTATGTCTCTATATTCCTTGTTTTCAACAGTATGTTTCTCTGGTATCGTAGATAATGTATCACAAAGTGGAAACTCGATCAGAAAAGAGAAAATCTACGGACAGAAGAGAGTCCCCTGTGGTGCCCCCAGCCCAACCAGGACCGGGACGACAGGGACCCACCCTGAGATCACTAGTGGACGGATATGGTCCTCAAGAGCTTCTGAACTCTCCTCCTGATTGCTTTCCTAGCTCTCTCAAAGAAGAGCAGCTTGATGTTATTTCCCGCTCCTTTGGGATTGATAGAGCACGCATGCTATTGCCAAGGAAGGGGGTCATGCCATATAATCCCCCTGAAGGATAATTCGCTTATAGTAGGTACCACTGCATGTGTGGGGCCATTCCTCCAATCAATGCCTGGATAGTTAGCTTCGTTACCTATTTGAAGGTGGCCCCTTTCCAGCTCCAGCCCAACTCCTACGCTATCTTGGTGTGCCTATTCGTGATTTTCCAGAAAAAGTACGAGCGCCCCCTTCCAACCGAGAGATTCGGTACCTATATAACTTGAGGGGTTACAAGAAGAGGTCCCCATACATCAGCTTGGAATCGGCCATGTCCTTCAAGCCGGTCCTGGACTTGTATTCAAAGTTCACCATGTTTAAGAAGGAATGGTTCTTCATCCAGGATGACTCCGTTTCTATCCACCGCTTCACCTCTGGCTGTAAATTGAAGCTTATTTATAATTTCCGTTCTGACTAAGATGCCTTTTCTTATGTGTTTTTATTTCTTGCTAGCGACAGGTGGCTTTGCGGTCGTGGAGAATGATCACCTGGTTCAGATGGCCGCGGAGATAGAGGCCATTTCGAGAAGGGATAGGTCAGCTTCTTACCTAATTAGGAATGCCACTCTCCTGGGACACAACTTGATTCTACCACATCAGTCTGTGGTCAAGCAGAGGGATACGGCTAAGGAAAGAGCTGCCAAAGCCAAAGGAGGGGCCACGACAAAGAGCAGCAAGAGAAAACCCTTCTCGATATCTCCAGTCGTCGGGGGGAAGAAGCTCAAGAAATCTGATGGACCCTCTCCCAGCACATGCCCAGATGTTCCGGAGGAGGAAAGTGGAGAGGAGGAAAGAGGCGAGGAGGAGAGTGGAGGTGATGGAGAAGGCGATGGTGGTAATGGTGGCGAAGGACAGAGTGGTAGTGGCGTTGGTGCCTTGACCTCTGGGCAAGCAGGTGATATTCAAGAGTGGACGGATGATACTTTCCGCCAAGCCTTTGAGGGGTTGGTGGAAGGGTCGGCCTTGGTGGAGAAACCGAAGAAATCTGTTAAGGCCGGGACTGGTGCCAGTCCATCTTCTAAGAGTATTTCAGCTAGGGCAACTCCGGCGATTCAAGGTGAATTCTTGACTTCTCTTTTAACTTCACATGTTTCTTGGATTATAGTCTCATGCATGCTTGTAACACTTGGTTTTTATTTCAGGAACGGGTAAGGCGGCCAAGACATCAGACATTCGGCACCGTCTCAAGCATTTCAAACTCCTCAAATCTTCTGCTAAACCGAATCCCTCGACTAACCGTTCCGGGGGAGTAGTCGGCTACCGTCCTCTTCTCGGAGTCATTGAAGAGGATATTCAAAAGAGAAAGAGGAGGCGTTCCATGTTCGAACCTTCGCTTGGACCTCAGCCCCCAACCCAGCCTATTCATGATATTATGGGGGAGGATACTGAGTCTATACCATCTCCACATCCATCAGAGAATCCTACCGTTACTCATGTTGATCGTCCCTGCTTGGCTCGTAACCCATTTGTGGGTCATCCAGATCTGGACCCGAACCTCCATAATATTTCCTTCGATGAGGTTACCGGTGAGCACCTCCTACCCCGCAATCCTATGGTAAGGGTGCTTGATGAGGCTAAGTCTTTGGATCTCGACTTGTTGACCACTCGGATTGTGACTATGGGGGATGAGGCCAAGGCAAACATCGATCGGGTGGCTGAGGAGACCAGGAGGCTGATGGCGCATCATGCCTGACTAGTCAAGGCTGGAGAGGAAATCGAAAGTGCTAACATTCGGTTGCGGCTAATGGTTTCTAATCAGGCCAAACAGCTTGTCGATCAGGCCATTCAGATCTTCCAGCATGAGGCGGCCTCCAGACGGCTAAAGAAAACTATGGAAGAGGCTAGCAGAGCCGAGCTGCGAAAAATAGAGGCCACCTGCAAGGAACGAATCGATATGGCCATTGCCACGGTGGATGAGGTTCGGAAAGCGGATCTTGAGCAGATAGAGGAGTTATCTGGGAGGCTTGAGGCCGCAAAGCTTGCTCAAGCCTAGATGAAGGAGGAGATGGAGGCGATGCGGAAATCCCTTCAGGCTGGCTGCTCGAGATACCGATTAGAGAGAGATGCTGCCGTTGCAAGGTTGTCGGCTTCCGAGGCCAGGATGAGGGAGTTTGAGGAGAACGAGTGGATGATGGATGAGATGCTTCAGGACATGTACTTCCGTACTTGGAAGCAGGGCAACCTATCTTGGATGGACGATTATCCCCGGGTCATGGCTAGGATATATCTCCGGGCTTTGGAGGAGGCCAAGGCTGAGGCGGATAAGGAGGGTGGTGTAGCTTTCAGAATGGATGTGGTCACGGCCCGGTTTACTGAGGAGGAGAAAGTGGCAGTGAAGGAGGGCATGCGGCTGCTTACCGCCGAGAAAGTGGGTGTGGAGTTGGGGGATGATGATCAGGGAGCAGATGCTGGTAAGTCTTCCCTCTCAATCTTTTCTTAACTTGACTGTGTATCATTTATCTGATGGATTCTTCTCCTGAATCGGACAGGTGGGACCTCTGGCCAGCATGCTGGGAGTTCTGATCCTGCGGTCAAGTAGATTCCGGAGGGCTAGCAGGATAGAGGCGGAGCCCTGCTGCAGCTGACTACTTTTTTGGTTTACTTGGCATTCCTGATTATACTGGTCCAAAACATTAATGTACTTTCAGGCTGTAATTATGTAATTATGTCATTGTAGAAAATGATTTTATACTTATATAATTTTATAACATAAGCTGATTCTGTCATATTTGAATGCTGTCGTTATTTTGATGTGTTGCATAAGAAATATAGCTGTGCATATGCATGTGCTTCAATAGTGTTTGATGCTAAGATCTTTCTTAAAATATAATTTCATGTCTCGCAATGTTAGTGTGATGTGTGAATAGGCTATAGCTACATGTTTATGTACAAGAAAAGGAAGTACCGCCCTTTATGTTTTAGTTGTAGACGGTAGCTTTGAATGTCTTGTGTGACTGAGGATGGAATGCAGCTGAGTGACCTGTTATCCAGTTGTGAGTTCTCATTTCCACTAGCGAGTGTCTCCTATTTTGTGTCATGTACTTTAGGGATCGTTATAGAGGATAGGAGGAAAGTTTTTATAAATAAAATGGAAATATAAGAAATAGTAAAACTTCCAATCACGGAAGACCTTCGATGTGCTTAAGTTCGTGGCAAACAAGTTTTGTAGTGACTTTCCCTAGCTGTGGGTCTTGGAGACATTCGTCACCCATCTTACGCCTCCACGGGGAGTTTTCTTTTTTACCACAGCCGTACTTAAGACACATCGGAGCCGAAATCGCGCATAGTAACTACCCGGGCCATTATGGCCCGTAATCGTGGTTATTATTCGATTTACCGTGACCGACTAGCGTGGGTGCCGATCGTCAACTGTGAACTGCCCCTGGCTGGCCACACCTTATGTTGGGGCTTATAATAAGTTCACAGTCGCCGGGAGCCGAACGCCGTAATGAGCTGCCTCGGCTATAGTCGGCCTTCTCGGTGGCTTACGATCGGCTCATTACAGTTAGCTTTGAGGGCCGTCGCGAGCAATGAGTTAACCCGCAGCAGAGGGATGCTGGAGCAAAAGTGTCTCATTGACGAGGGCATAGATTCGTATAGTACCTGTTGGGTCTTGTCCAGGTGAGGTTGTGCCGTGAAGTGTCCAGAATGAAAATGCCGTTGTATAGGATTTTGTTCAACAGAAAAGGATAAAACTTAACAAGAAGCCAAGATATAAAGGAACAAGTTAAAAAGAGACAAGATTTTTAAAGTGGTTCGGCACGAAAATGTCTACGTCCACTGATTCTCTTTGTTAATTCACTTCATATGGGCAGTACAAGTTAAGAAAAGTATCGACAAAGGTGTTGGATGTTCCATGCCCTCTGGAACACCTCTCTGTCCACTGTTGACAAAATATAAGCTCCGTTGTGGAGATCTTTATGAATTACATAGGGTCCGTCCCAGATAGGATCTAGCGCCCCGGGGCGCGGGAAGATCCGTTTGAGAACAAGATATCCTTCTTGTAAGCTGCGGTGCTTGACTTTGGAGTTGTATCGTGCTTCCACTTTTTGCTTGTGAGCTGCCGCTTTAAGTGCTGCATCATTTCTTCGTTCTTCAATTAGGTCCAAAGACATGTGTAGGAGTTCTTCATTCTCTTCTGGGTTGTAGTGGATCCTACGATGGGAGGGCGCTACAGTTTCAACTGGGAGTATGGCCTCCGATCCGTATGCTAAAGAGAAGGGAGTATGCCCTGTTGATGTTCTGAAAGATGTGCGGTAGGCCCAAAATGCCGTAGGAAGTTCATCCACCCAAGCGCCTTTTGACTTTTCAAGCTTCTTCTTGATCAGAGTTTTGAGAATTTTGTTGACAGATTCGACTTGTCCATTTGCCTAGGGATAAGCCACAGATGAGAAGCTTATGTGAATTCCGTGCTCTCGGCACCAGTCGGTGAACTCCTCGCTGTCAAACTGAAGTCCATTGTCCGATATGATTTTGAGCGGAACATAGAACATTTTTGATCAAGAGTTAATAAATTTTTCTGAGGATATTTTATTTAAAGGTTCCGCTTCCACCCATTTGGTGAAATAGTCGACCGCCACTATAGCATATTTGGCTCCGCCTCGGCCCATCGGCAGTTTGCCAATCAGGTCAATTTCCCATACCGCAAAGGGCCAAGGAATGGTCATTTGAGTAATCTCATTTGTGGGTAGTCAAGGAATCTTAGCAAATTTCTGGCATCTGTCACATCTTTTGACGAAGTCTAAGGCGTCTTTGTTTAAAGTGGGCCAGTAATACCCATATCAGAGTATTTTCTTTGCTAGAGTCCGCCTTCCAATGTGATCTCCACAACTTCCTTGATGGATGTTGGACAGGACTTCCTTGGCTTCCCTTCCAGCGACACACCTTAATAAGGGGTTGGAGAAGCCGCGCTAATAGAGGATGCCTTCTTGTATTGTGTAGCGGGAAGCTTTCCTCAAGATTTTCTTGACTTCGTTACGCCCGTCGGGCAGTGTGCCATCTTGCAAGTATTTCCGGATAGGAGTCAACCAAGTTTCTTCTTCGATTGTAGCTATCAGATCCTCTTGTTCGAAACTTGGGGCTAGTTGCTTTGAGATGGTTATTGTTCCGTAAGTGGTGCCGTCTTTCATGCTAGCTTGCTTTGCCAGTTCGTCGGCCTCTTGATTCTCTCCTCGCGGAATGTGTTTGATTAAATAGTGATCCAATTGATTGAGCAGCAGCTTGGTCTTCTTTATATATGCTGTGAGTCGTTCTCCTCGAGTCTGGAATTCTCCTAGTATTTGACTTACAATAAGTTGAGAATCACTATGGAGACATAAAGAACTGACTCCAATTTCTAAGGCAAGTTCTAGTCCTGCTATTACTGCTTCATATTCTGCATCGTTGTTGGTGGCAGCGAATTCCAACCTTAGGGCATAGTGCAGCTTCCTTCCCCTGGGGGTGATTATCACAATACCTGCCCCCGAGCCCTGTTCGTTTGACGCTCCATCTACAAAGAGATTCCACTTGATATCTTTTGTTATTTCAGATTGATCCTTACCTTCGTTGGTAGTGAATTCGGCAATAAAATCGGCCATGGCTTTTCCTTTGATGGCAGTGCGAGGATGGTAGGTGATATCATATTGACTCAGTTCAATGCACCATTTGAGTAGTCGCCCAGAAGTGTCGGGGCGATGAAGTACCTGCCTTAGCGGTTGATCGGTTAAAACTCTGATGGAATGAGATTGGAAATAGTGTCGCCGTTTCCGTGACGTGATTAGCAAACAGTATGCTAGCTTTTCAAGTTTAGGGTATCTGGCTTCTGCCCCTGTAAATCTCTTGCTTACAAAGTATACGGGCCGCTGCGCACGGTTGTCCTTTCTCACCAAAGCGGCTCTTAAAGCATTGGACGATACAGCGAGGTATAGGTATAGTTCTTCGCTTTTATTTGGAGTTAAGAGTACTGGTGGTCTCTGGAGGTGTTCGATTAGGTTAAGGAAGGCTGTCGAGCATTCGTCAGTCCATTCGAAATTTCCTTTGTCTTTCTTTAGAGCTTCGAAGAAAGGGATGCATTTGTCGGTTGCTTTAGAGATGAACCTGCTTAGAGCGGTCACTTTCCCGTTTAGGCTTTGCATCTCTCTTCGAGTGGATGGTATCTTGATATCTTGCAAAGCCCGGACTTGTTCGGGGTTTGCTTCAATCCCCCTGGCATGGACGATGAATCCCAAGAACTTTCCCGATGATACTCTGAAGGAGCACTTTAGAGGATTCAGCTTCATTCCATATTGGCGAAGTACTTGAAACATCTCGTCCAGGTGGATTATATGATCGTCAGCTTTCCTTGATTTTACCAGCATGTCGTCCACATAAACTTCCATAGTTCGTCCTATTAGTTCCGCAAACATCTTGTTGACGAGGCGCTGATAAGTAACTCCGGCGTTTTTAAGTCCAAAAGGCATTACTCTGTAGCAGTACAATCCCCGGTCAGTGATGAAACTAGTGTGGTCTTGATCGGGGGCGTGCATAGGGATCTGGTTATATCCTGAGTATGCGTCCATAAAGGATAAGAGTTCGTGTCCGGCTGTGCTGTCCACGAGTTGATCGATTCGGGGGAGTGGGAAGCAGTCCATCGGGCAAGCGTCATTTAGGTTGGAGAAGTCGATGTATGTTCGCGACTTCCCATTAGCCTTCTTTAACAGTACCGGGTTGGCGATCCATTTTGGGTAGATGGCTTCTCGTATGAAGTTATTGGCAAGTAGGTTGTTTACTTCTTCCTCGAGGGCTGCTGATCGTTCTGCCCCCATGCTTCTCTTTTTCTGCTTTACTGGCACCTTGGTGGGATCGATGTTTAGTACGTGGCATGCTACGTCTGGGGAGATTCCAGTCATGTCAACGTGCGTCCATGCAAATACATTCATGTTGTGGCGAAGGAAATCGACGAGTTGATCCTTCAATTCCACTCTTAACTGAGACCCGACTCTCAGCAGTCTACTTGGGTCGTGTTTGTCTACAGATATAAATTCCATAGCCTCTGCAGGCTCAGTGGTGGCCTCCTCCTCCTTGTCCCTGGGGTCTAATTAGTTGAAAGGATCGCTGGTGTATCGAAGAGAAGGACCTTTCTTTAATTGCTGTGCTTCCAAATTTTTCTTGGAGAGAGAAGTCTCTGCATCCTTCCCTTTATAATTCCTGCGGTTATTGCGAAGTTCAGTCACATAGCAATCTCGAGCGGCGTCTTGATCTCCCTCTATTTCTCCTATTCCGTTATCCGCTGGAAATTTCATCTTCAGGCACTACGGAGCTAGGACAATTTGGAAGTCGGACAAGGCTGGCCTTCCCAAAAAGGCGTTGGAGGCCGAGTGGTTCTCTATCAGCACAAATGTTTGTTTTCGCACAATGGAGCGGGGATGACTTCCTATTTCGACAAAGAGGTCCAGTTGCCCGAGGGGCATCTTCGCATCTCCAGTGAAACCATGTTGCGGTTTGCTGCAGGGAGACACATCCTTTATTGACAGCTTCATTTTGTCGAAAGCATGCTTGAATAGGATATTTACTGAGCTTCCAGTGTCTACTAGAATTCGAAAAACCTTGGCTGGACCGAACCAGGCAGAGATGACCATAGGATCCATGTGAGGGTACTGCCTTCCCTCTAGATCACGCCTATCGAACGTGATGTCATCATTCTCTTTCCATTTCGGATGGCATTCTTCTGTAACAGAATTAACGTAGCCTTCATTGTTTCTAAGTGACTTACCGTATCTCTCCATCTCTGCCCAGCTTTCGTCGGCGATGTGTGGTCCTCCTGATATGGTAAGGACCACTATCTTCTCTTGACTGGAGCCGCTGGTGTTGCGATTTCCTCCGCCTACTTCCGGGAAGGGCAACCCTGGGTTCTCATTGGCAGGAGTTGAAGTCCTGTTCCGACCTTTCACATAGAGCTCTAGTCTCTTCCTTCTAATGTGTTCTTCAATCAAGTCCCAGAGATGATGGCATTCATTGGTGTCATGCCCACGAGATTCGTGGAAGCGGCAGAACTTTCCAGACTTAATTGCATTATCTGATTCCTTCTTGTGCGAGGGGCGCTTGTATCTAACTTCGTCTTGGGTCGCCAAGAAGATGTTTTTGATTGTTTCATTTAAAGGAGTGTAAGAGTCAAATCTCGGTCCTGGCCTATATAAGCGCCCCTTCTTGCCCCCAGCACTATCTCTGGAGTCATTTCTTCGAACGTCCTTTGCTACTGTGGATGTGTTGCCATGAGCTGCCTTGGTTTGTTGCCCTATTTGCCTTTCAATGGCAGCGTCTTCAAGTCTCATATATTTCCCGGTTTTGTGGAAGAAATCGGGTAAGGTAGATGGCTTTTCTTTCATTAATTTCCTAGCAAACTTAGTATCCGGATGCACACCACTGCAGAGGGCCATTAGGATAAGTTTCTCGTCCGCATCTTGGACTGCGGCTGCTGCGGCGTTGAATCGGGTTAGATATTGTTGCACTGTCTTCCCGGGCTTCTGTTTGATATTAGATAGGGAATAAGCATCCTTGGCTTGTTCCACATGAATGCGGAACTGGCTGATGAACTTTTCTTTCAACATTTCCCATGAGCTGATGGATCCTTGGGGCAGATGGCAGAACCAGGAGGTAGCTAGATCTGCCAAGAATAGTGGAAAGCATTTACACAACACTCCCTCTGTTGCTCCGCTTATGAGCATATGTTGTGTGTATCTCTGCAAGTGTACAACGGGGTTAGAGGTTCCCTTGTAAGGTTCCATTGTTGGCATTTTCCATTCCCGGTGGGTGATGGCAGTTTCGATATTGCGGGTGAAAGGGCTGGTTACTCTAGCGCCTATCCCCCAATCCCTTTGTTCCCGTTGGACGCACTCTCTGAACAATGGTGCCATCCTTTCATCAGAACGTGGAGTGGATAGAAATGAGTTTGGTTCTTCCCTGCGGGATTGATTCCATCCAGATGACCTGTAAGGATGGTATCGTCTATCACTCCTAACATTCTCCAATGGCTGCCTCTGGCCTTCCGGGGGCATGCTGGGGTCAGCCACAGTTGGCCCTTGCCTTGATCTTTCCCTACTGGGTTCTGTTCTCAGCACTTCTTCGGGTCCAACTTCGGGCTGGACTCCATCTCGGCCCCGTCTATTGGTGTTTCCATGGTTAGGTAGCATGACAGGCTCAGCCATATCCGACCCCTGCCTGGTACCTTCCCCGTTGGGTTCGGTTCCAAATGTTTCCTCGGGTCGGAATTTGGGCTGAGTCGGGGCTCGGCTCCTACCATGGCTGTTTCTGTTGTTAGCCTCTTCGAAGAAGAAAGACCTTTGTCATCTCCCAGATCCTCCAGACCGGGACTCACCCCATGATTCAGTGTTGCGGTTGGATTCTTCAGCATCCCTTAAGCGTGACATGAGTTGATCCACCAAGGCTTCTTGTTGAGATGCGAAGCGGTTAGTTACTTCAGCCACAACCCTGTCCAGATCCGCCCTTGTAATTGGTTGTTCCGTAGCAGGGGCTATCGGATTTGCCTGATTTCCATTTTCTGTTGGAACTGGACGATTGTCTTGATTTCTGATCACCGGATGTAGGATACTGCTAGTTGCGGTGTTCTTTCCTTTGTTAGTATCTTTCCTCCATTCGGGAGGCATGTTCTCCAAGTAATGCACGATGCTGATAGGAAAAGGGTTAAGTGGGAGAAGCTGAAGCTTCGAGCTCCCGCTCTCAATGAAAGCACCAAAAATATTTGCACAAAAAATGGGCAAACACCTCCAAGTCGTATGATCTTGTTGATTATGTGTTGTTCTTAGTGATTTGGGTGATTTATGCAAATATATAAAATAGATGGACTAAACTGTAAAAGACACACAGATTTATAGTGGTTCGGCCAGAATGTGCCCACGTCCACTTTATATGTTATTCTCCTTTTCTCTTCAGATTACAAGTACAAAGCTTTGATTACAAGAATCTGAAAGTTGTTTGAAAGTTCTATCCTTGCTTGAGCTCTCAAACTTGTTCCCTATTGTTGTACCCCTGCCCCTCTATTTATTGTGTGAGGCTGGGGGCAGGGGTCTTGAATATTTATAGCTGCTGGTGGGTCTGGGCTGAAGCAATCTGGCTTGGCAGAGTTGGTCCGGTCATGTCCTCCCTTGCTTCTGGTTCGGCAGTGTGTGGAGGTAGGTTGGTTCGGTGGGACATGGTCCGGTGATGTGTGGAGGTAGGTTGGTTCGATGGGACATGGTCCGGTGATGTATGGAGGTAGGTTGGTTCGGTGGGGTATGGTCCGATGGTGATTGGATGGAGCTTGGTTCGGCTATGTAGGGGAAGTTGGTTGGTTCGGAAATGCTTGGGAGTGGTGTTGGACCGGTAGGGCTTTGGAGAGTGTATTGGTCCGGCATTGTTTGGAGAGGAGATGGTTCGGTGAAGGTGAATTCGGTAGTAGGTGGGAATAGGTTGGCTCGGCAATGCGTGGAGAGGGGATGGTTCGGTAGTAGGTGGAAACATGCCCAACAAAAGCCTTTCCAAATCCAAAGGTTCCCAGAACCTTTTTTCAAAGTCCTTATAAGATCCTTTATATATATAGATATATATAATTTTTTTTAAAAACTTTGGATCATTTCAAACTTGTATAAAACTCCTTTTATACTTCAAACACTTTCAAAATCCTTTTCGTCCGACAATAGATTCAACAAGGGGGGATTTATCTTATATAACAAAGATATATAACTTTGTTTATTCAAAATCAAATATTCAAATTTGATTACTCTTTTTTTTATAAAGTTGTTTCCATCTTACTTATCATCATAAACATATCCAACTTTCACTTTTATCCATTGTATATTTCACAAAATATACTTTCATTTCAAAAGAAATCATTTCACATTTCTTACTCATAAATTTTAAATATCAATTTCATTCAAATCCGTAAGATGTACACTTATCATCCGTACACTATACCAATCTGATCGCTCACTCGATCACACAATTTCACTTCCGAACTAGTATCGTCCAGCCGACTTCCTAGTGCGGACTCAGATCTGGCTTCTTGATCAGAAACTGTCATTCTACTTACATAGCCTAACTATGATAGAGAATATCCAGAACCAATCAACAATCCATATCCAGGTTTGCCGTCGAAAATCGAGTGAAAAATCCCAACTCGGATCGATATAACTATCTCGAAATTCTGTGCTCGAATCTGGATCAAATCACTATGCGAATAGAATAATATACGTATATCCTACGTATTTATCTTCATTGATTATTAACTAAATCAATTTATCTTTCTATTCACATTTCCTTTAATTTCTATCCACATAATCACAATTGTTTCAATTCTATTGGATTATCACTTTAATTCTTACCCCAGTTGGGTATTTGATCAATAACAGTTTGAACTCCGACCAGTTTATATTTAGTAAGTAGCTTGAAAATTTTAAAAATAGACAAGTCGTTGAAAAATAATTATTAGTTTGTAAAATAGCAGTAAAATAGTTAAGTAATTGTAAAATAGTTGAAAAATAGTAAAATAATTGCAAAATAGTGGTAAAATAGTAACTAGTTATGAAGTTGTAGGAAAAATAGTAATTAGTTTATACAATAGTTGAAAAATAGTTAAATAGTTCCGAAAGTAGTTGTTAAGTAAATATAAGATAGTTTTGGAATTTAAAAAGAAAAGTTGTATAGTAAATAGGTAGGAAAATATATTTATACTAAAATAATTTATTTTGAAAATAGTCCAGAGCCAAAATGTTCAATTCTCCATCAATTCAATTTAAATTTCCACTTCCATTTAAATTGACTCAATTCTAACTTGAATAACTTCAATTTCCCTTGAACTTGATTTATCCCCAATTCAAGTTGAATTAACCTCAGTTTCTTTCCAAATTCAAATCAACGCTTTAATTACAATTCCAAATTATTCAAATTAGTTTAGACTAATTTCAAATTGAATCCTCCTCAATTTCAAATCATTTCAATTCAATCCAATTCAAATTTTCCATTTAAAATTTTAAACTTATATATCTTCAATCACAAATCCAATTAATTCAAATCAGATTCAATTTGAACGAATTCAATTCAAATTTCAAATTTAAACCATCCCAATTATATAAATTCGAGTTAAATTTCTAAATGTTGATTTAATCCTTTAAATCAAATCAACTTATCTCTTTAAACCATTTAATTCTGAATCCATTTCAAACTTATCTTTATTTAATTTTAATCTGGTTGTATTTCTATTACCACTTAATTCTCATTATTAAAAAAATTCAAATAATATAAAAACCAATTACCTTAATATTTATTAGAAAGAAATATTGCTTTATATATCAAAATATATTCTTATATAAAATCATTTAAAATCTTTATATAAGCAAATAACAAATACGCTCTCATATATACACACACACACTCAACTCATTCTAGGGTAACATTGACCCTATCCTTAATGAGTACTCCCACCAGAGCCAAGGTTCTCGCTTAACCTTCATCTCTGATACCAAATGTAACGACCCGAAATTTTCGATCCCGAAAATTCCAGATAGTTAGGAAAAAGAAGAAAGAGATAGAAGAATAAGAAGATCAGAAACACCAACATCTCACATTCGCAGCGGATAAAATATATAACAAATAATAACAGTTTACAAAAGAATTCTGTATCTATCAAAATACCTTTATAATACATCAGAGTTACACATATATACAGACACTGGATATACACAATCATCATGTCTCAGATATACAACAATATAATACAGCGGAAACACTCCATACGTTCTTGCCATCCAGCTCACCTCATGAGCTCCAGAACGTCCTTACCTAAAAATCTGTAATACTCGGTCTGACCCGAGCATTACATCAAAGTAACACCCGGGTCAGGCTGGAAACTAGCGTGAGTAAACCCATCTAACAAGGAATATAAAGCATACAACTTATATAAAACCCGGGTAACTCGTGTCAATGTACAAATTCACAATTTGTAATATACATCACTTATTTCACACATCAAATTTCTAAGTACCAAAATTTAGATTAAATAGTCCAATTCACTTAAATCATTTCATTCCAGCCTATTGATTTCATCTATCAATCTATAAAAAATTGAAGTGGTTTCGGGTATTTTCTAATACCCGACCGCGATCACTTCGAGTCTCATTCAAGGCATCCAATACCATTCAATCATCCATAAGCAAACTTAATGACTTCCAAATTAATTTAATTAATTCTAATTGAATTACTAACCTCAATCACTTAGATTCCTTCATTTAACATTAATTAATTTTCAAATCAATTAATTAATCATCCCTTAATTATCCATCTTGATTAATCACCCTAGATTAATTATCCTTCAATTACATTCAAGTAATTAGCTTTAATTAATTACACAAATTAATTATACTTAACCAAAACAGTAATTAATCTTTAATTACTTCACAAATTAATTAACTATAATTAATTACATTAATCCTTAATTACTTATTTTAATTAATTTCTCATAAATCACTTATTATTGATTAATTAATCTTAATTAATCAACTTTTAATTACATTGTTAATCATATAAATTAATGATTTCTAATTACATTTTAATTTATCCTAATCTAAATTAATTACATTAAGTAATTAATCATTTATTAAACCACAAATATTGATCACTCTTGATTAATCTCAACCAGTAATTAACTACCAATTTATTTACTTCATTAAATAAATTAATTACTCAGTTTATAAAGAAGTTTAAAGGAATTTAAAACTAAATTCATTTTTAAATTCAATATTACAATTATCAATAGAATTCATCACAGAATATCAAATATTCATAACACAGAATATTAAACAATCTAAATAATTTTGAGGAATCCAGTTGGATCCCTCCAACCTGTTTTTCTGCATCCACAGACATTTGCACAATACCAATTCCACTTCGAGGTGGAATATCGTGGTATATGGGTTTAAATAAAATATCATCCGCTATTATACGACACATAGGGTCTCATCCGCTAAATAATGCGGGAAATCAATCACCCAATATTAACTATAGCACATCAATTCAATTCAACCATTCGACCAATCTTTTAAATTTAACCATTTAAATAAAAAACCAGTTGAGTGAGATTAACTCACCTTTGCTTTTTAATTTGCAATACGATCCACACCGGCTTGATTCTCCATGATTTTAAACCTTGTATAAACATCATATGGTTTATTAATATTGGAAATAATCTAAAATAAATTACCATTAAATAAATTTAATTAACAAATTCATTCGAATTGGTATTAACTTTAAATTTTTAAAGTGTTTTTAACCAATTAAATTTATCTTGTGAAACCACCTACATTTACATGAATGATCATTTTTTTATATTATAAATTTCCAAAAATATAAATTTTAAATAATTTTTCCAAGTCAAAACATTTACCAAAATCTTGGCTTTAAAATCCTAACTCATTCTTTAAACTTCACTGATTATCGAATTTAATTAGGTAAATAAAATTTCCAGATTTACTTTACTATCAATAATTTTTCTGCTTTTCTGTATATATGTGTTTCTCTGACTAACAAAGAGTTTCTATTTTTAAATCGTATATATAAATTTTCCTGAACCTGCTATTCTCTTTTTTCTTTCTATAAACTAAAATTTTATTAGGAAATAATAATTCAGGTTAAAAGATTACCAGAAAAACCCTCTCGGCCTTCACCATTCGATAATCAAAACCCTAGCTGCTGCTTGCAAATCAAGTCGCTATCTTGAACATCGACCATCAGCTTGACGCGACACGACCCCACATCGCGAAACCCCCATTCCATCATCGCCTCTCCACCGCTCTTCCATAAAAACTCCAAGCCCTAACTTCCATCGCAAGCATCGACCTTGAGCATAAGCTTCTCCAGCGACCTCTCCCTCCTCTGCTATGTGCTCGCGCACAAATAGCCACAGCCATTTCGAAACCCATGACACGACCACTCCAGAACGGCGCGACAATGAGCTCGAGTTCAGTTATTCACGATTCAACAGAAGCGCGACCTCGAAGATGAACTGCTCGTGAATTCCTATTCTCACGCGAGCGCGCGATGTCCCCTCCCCTCTCATTGAATTGATTTGAGAATGAAGACGAATTGATTTTGAAAGAAAAATTTAGAACGGAGGGAGGAAAGGGGAAAACGAATGAAGCAGTGAAAATTGAATTCAATTTTCTTTTCTGAATTTTGATTTTAGTTCTGAAGGAAGCTCGGTTCTATTTTTAAGCGAAGGGATTGCGTGCTTTGAACAACAAAAAGGGACAGGATTGGATTGTTGGTGGCTTGTTATAGAGGAGGTCGGCTGTGGCGTTCTGAAGTGAAGGGATAAAGTTCTGATTTGAAAGAAAGGCAACTGATGGAAATATATATATATATATATATATATATATATATATATATATATATATATATAATTTAAATTCAAATTCAAAACGTCTCAATTTACGTAGCTTAAAATCGTGAACTCCTATTGAGGCATGCCACTAGGCGTTTATAATGTTATACCCCAATTACGAACGTAATGGAAAAGATTTCGGGTCCTAATTCGATCGTATGGAGAAGATTGCTTTTCGAACCCAGTTATTATATTAAATTTCAATTTAATTTTAGCGCGCTTACTTATCGTACGACCAAATGATCACTACAAACACTACGAAAATTAAAATCCGTTAATAATACAATATTACATATCCAATGGAACTGGCTTTGTCGAATTCCGAGACTATGCCTCGGAAGGCTATTTTTAATTTTCGATTTAAACTATATATTTTCAAAACTGAACATATCACCTTTAAATTCAATTTTAACACTTTTACCATCTTCAGTATTATCAATATAAATTTCACAAGTCTTCAAATTATTTTAACAAGCTTAAAACTGAAGATTCAATATTTCACTCAACTTTCAATTATTAAATTCATTAATTTAATTATCAAAAAATAGTGATGTTTGGAATACAAGTTAAAATAAATCTTTCAAATATCTAAAATAAATTAGATATTCCCATTTCAAATGCTCAAAAATTCCGGGTCGTCACATACATAGCTAAGTATTAATTTAAGACCTCCCATATTGATGACACTTACAGTTATATGTTGGTCATCTTTAGACAAACGGTTGACATTCTAGATTTTGTTGTTCCATAGAAGAAGTATTTGACCTTTGCCTCCAACATCATTATTATGTATGTAGGCCCAGTCATTGTCTAATGAATTAGTAAAAAAAAAAATTAAATTATCATTATTAAATTTATTTTCTAATATACTCAAGATGGTAGGAGAATAAGTTCTCCTGAGATTTAAGAGGTCTAAACGTCTAGTATCATTGTTCAGACCTCTTAAATTCCAGCTAATTATAGACATTTTGACAGTGGAGGCAGACTCCTCAATTCATAGGAGACACCTCGCGACTACTTGCCTTGTCTTTAGTCTCTAATTTCTTACATTGATTTGTATAGCCCTGATTGCTCTTTGTGAATTTGTTTATGCTACTTTCTCCAGAATTAGAGTCTGAGTCAGATTTATCTAGTACAACATTATTAGTTTCATTCTCTTCCTCTGCTGTTGCAGATGTATTTTTTACTATTATCTCAGTCGAGCTATGGAGCAAATCCACCTCCTCCTTACGTTGTGACTTGGCTGCAACCTGAACTACCTCCTCCAGGCCAACAGTACTTTCCACCTGGTTATTAAACTTTAAATCTATTTGTGTTTTGTATATATTTATGTCTTCGGTACTAGACTCGGACCATGCCCTATTTTGTTGCAAAGGTGTAGTCTGACTAACGTCAATTGTAGGTTTTTGCCACCATACTTGTTTGATGGAGGGAGACACAGTCTCACTCTGGTCCAAAGAGTCATCAAAGCATTTGAAGTTGTTGTAGGTAGGTGGAATGTGCTCATATTCTAGCTCCTGAATGTAAATGTTACCATTTCTATCTTTAGCCCTCACCAGTTTTTTAATAGTATCACTTGCTTTGATTTCTACAAGGACTCTTGCATACTTTAGTCTTTTAATATTACTAGTATAATCATCCATAGCTAGGGGATTACCAATTAGACTAGCAATTTTACTGATCCCACATGCATTCCATAGAGATAAGTCTAGATTCATCAATTTAAATCAAATTGGGTGTGATTCTAGCATATCTCTGTTAAGCCTTAGGTTTGGTTCCCATTTTTTGGTGAAAATAAGTTTACTGTCTATGAACCAGGGGCCACCATCCAAAAATTTCTTACTTGCAGTCTGCTTCGTTACTAAATTTGATAAGATAAAAACCATTTTCCCTGGGGAAAACGTCCCATTTACCCAAAGGTTTCCACTCTCCTTTAATATAGGCATTAAGATGAATATAATAAGGTTTTTTACCAGCAACATATATGCATATTGAAATGCCCCACATACTTTTTGCGGAATTGAAAACCTCTTCGTCTAGGTCAGCATATGCTCCTTCGTCATCTTCCAATGTATCAAATTTATTGACCCCACCATCAATACAAGTGTTACCAGCTATCGCTCAACCCATGATCTGATGCCTTTCCCGAATTCCGGCTTCCTAAGACTAGGTCCTGCCTGAATTGGAACCCTAGATTTAGGTTCACTAGTGTTGGAACCCTAGGTTGTTGCTGCTGATCCTTGATTTGATTCTTACCTTTGTTTTTATATCTTACCTCTTGCCAACCCGTGTCTTCAGCCTCAGTTTCCACGGAGATAGATTCAATTGAAGGATCGCCAGCAACCTTGTCCGCCATGTAATAATATATATATATATATATATATATATGTTGTTCTATGCACATGTATAAGTGTATGTGACAGTAAGGATTTGGTCTGGAAAGTGGTATAATTTATAGAATAAAATTTGAAAAGTTATAAGAAAAAAGTCATTGTGGATGCACTTTGAAATCGCCTTGTGTTCGGTGATTTTTAAGTTAACTTTGGAAGATATCCTTAGGGTTTGTTTACTATTTTAACAAGAAAATAATGTTTACTTCTTACTATTAAAAAGTTAGAGTTTAAACCATTAAAGAACTTGTCAAACAAAGTAGAGAAAGTTTGAGTAAAGAGGTCACCATATGAACACTTTAGTAAAAAACTTGTTTTCGAGAATTTTTTAATCAATTTGAAGGGTATTATTAGGGTTTCTACTCATGATTCTTAAGTACCTTAATTATAGTACTTACTGCAAAAATTTCAAGTCTTAAATCATTTATTTACGTAGTTAAAAATAGCCACAAAGATCATGTATTTTTGTGTTCGTTCTCTGTCCGGAACTTTAGATTGCATTTATAAATGTTACCTTTGGTCCATAACACCTACAAAGTGTTACAGGCTTCTTCTGGAACATTCTGAAATACTACACTTTGTTGTTTGAGACTTTAAATGTTTAGAAATGATATTTAAATTAAGTGTTTACCCTAATCTTTTTAGGAATGTTTTCTAACATATTTTAAAGTATTTTAAAAGTGTTTTCAAGTTTATGTATATTTTTAATAATTAATTATATGTATTTAAAGTAAGGCTTTCTTTGTAACATTTTATTGATATGGTTTTTCTAGTTTATAAATTAATTACCTTTATATAATATTTTATATAAGCATTTCAAACATATTTATGAGTATTTTTAAAGCATTTATATATAATTTTGGAAAAGGTAACTTAAGTAAATCTATGAAAAGGATAAGTGGTTTCGTTATAACCTTAAGTTGTAATAAATGGTTTTGAAAAGTTAATCAAAAGTATATTATCTTGTTAATAAGTATACTTAAATCTTTAAATAAATGTTTTATGTTAAGTACAAAGTGGTTTCCGGTTTATAGTAACAATGCTTTAATAACATTTGTTTTTAAACCATTTAATTATAAATTTGGAAATATGAAATCTTGTTTAAGATTTGTGAATATTCTTATACCATTTGTGATAAGAACATAGATATATTTCCAAGCATTGAAAAGAGTAGAAATGAATAGTAAAAGAGTAGAAATGAATAGTAAAATAGTAGTATACATGTATATATCTTTTGTAAAGGTATTTTAAAATATATATATATATATATACACACAAGAATTTACAAATAATTTTTAATTAATAAAAGAATAAATTAAATAAAAAGGGGATTAAAAGTCGCTTATGTGACTTAATCGTGCTTTATGCGACTTAAGCATGCTTTGTGTGTTTACTTGTTTATGGAAAGTATCTAATCCTATACTTGGCCTAGAAGCTGACAAAATAGATTTATTCTAGTAAATATTAGGCTCAGGTCCTTAAAATCAAACTTAATACAGGAAAAATACCCCAAAAAAAGATTGTAAATTAGGTCCAAGTTACTGAATAACTGCAAACATTTATGCAATTATTTAATGAATAATTGCAGACATTTATGCAATTATATCTAAAAATTGTATGAATGCGTGCAATTATTCAATGAATAATTGCGGAAATTTCCGCAATTTTTTTGGTGAAAAATTGCGGAAATGTCTATAATGTTTTGGTGAATAATTGCAGAAATTTCCATAATTTTTCAGTGAATAATTATGGAAATGTTTGCAATTATTCACTGATATTGCATAAATATATGCAATTATTCGGTAACTTAATTCTGAGGACCTAATTTACATACTTTTTTTTGGCAAGAATGTTTTGTGTATTTTGAAACTTAATAGGGACTTTAGAGAAACTGTCTCATTATTCTATTTGTGAGAGTTAAGAATGATGTTTGAGTAGGGTTTAGAAGCAATAGTGCTCTAAACTGTCGGCTTCACTCTTGATCGAGGGATGATATAAATTAAGAAAGTCAAAAACGTGATAAATATACGAGACTTGGTTTCCATATGCGATCATTTCTATTTTGTATTTGGTAGTCGATTAGTCGACTATCGAGTTTGACCAATTACATTTGAAAGTATATTTAACCATTACATATTGACACGGTTTGAGATCCCCTAGAGAAGACTCATTTATATGAATAGTCTCTTTCTTTAAAAATGTATATATACGAGATCCCCCAAGGAGGACTCCTTTATATCGTTCGTTTACTTCTTAAAGAATTGGAATTGAGTTAACCAGAAATTCATTGATTTAGTTTTGAAGAGTTAGGGATTGGATAAGTGTATTACTTACTGAAAACCACTTCAAAACTGATATATGAGTTATATGTTTTAGAAGCAGTGGTAGAGTGAAATCATAAAAAGTTGAATTGTCTATC
Organism: Allium cepa; assembly: GCA_030765085.1. Classification (NCBI taxonomy): domain Eukaryota; kingdom Viridiplantae; phylum Streptophyta; class Magnoliopsida; order Asparagales; family Amaryllidaceae; genus Allium; species Allium cepa. Next base: position 130,183,490 of record CM060940.1, on the reverse strand, counting down.
CTAAGGTTAAGTCCAAGGGAGAGGTTAGCATTAGCATCCATCGGATAACTTATGTCGGGATATCTAAAGAGATTCACGAACAGTTCGAGATGTTGGAATCCAGAGAGAGATTAAAGATTTGTTCGAGTGATGAAGAATTATGTGTTGAGATGTTGAACGTGACTTCACCATCGAAAGTGGTAGAAAACAGAGTAGGATGCATAGCCAATAGGTTTAGCTAACCCAGGGGAACATCAACTCCAAATATCTAGAGACATGAGTGGTTTCGGAAGGTAGCTTCTGACCCTTATCAAGGGACCCACCATAGTTTACTGGGGCTCCTCTAATGGAAATCCATATGCGAAAGTACGTTAGCGCTTTTAGTTGTACTTCTAGTATTGTTATGTTGTGAGATGCAAGTAGCATAGCAATTTTTTGATTTATATTATACGCCCCATACATTATCTATTATTTCACATTACATATTTATTAGATGGGTCTGGTTCTTTTAGGGATAACCATTATGGTGATTTGAATAGTCTCAGAGTATAGCTATATGCTAGCTACATATCCCTTGGGTTTCTCATGTCAGACTTATGTCGAGCTCTTGGTTTTATCTTTTCCTTAATTCCATAGACGCTCTTTTGAGTAGTCTAAGAAAGGTAGGTTTTCATTGATGTCCTTTGGAGCTTCAGGAGACGAGCTAGATGCTTCCATTTTCCTATAATAGTATTTATTTCCACTACATTGCTAATATGTATAAATCAGCGCTTGTGAGAACATGCTGTTATAACTATCCAGACTGATGAAAGTACTGAGGATTATAACTCTAAAATGCAATATATCCTAGATTGACACTTTGCACTGTCTTTTGATATCAAATGTTATCGTTCCATTGTGAGATTATAATATTGTGTTCTTCCTTCCGTGTTCCTTTTCTTTTTCTTTTTCTTTTACCCTGACAAATTTGTCTTTCCGGCATTTGAATGTTCGGCATGTGAATACCGGAGATGTATTATGTCGACAGTTGGAGGTCGAAAAGGCGTGTCATTAGAAGAAGTGAAGAGAGAATAACAAAGGAGCTTAAGTGATTGCCTGTAGCTGCTACTTTTAGATAAGTGCTCTTGCTCACGTATCTATGTCTAGAATTGTATGTTGGTTGTGTGTATGCTCAATTATTGTTTGTTTGTCGAGTTTATTTTGCTTTAAATTACTCCATTGTAATTAGAGATTTGCTTGAACCCATTGTATACTTCGTCAAACCTATTCCAGTATGTTTGTTATATGTATATTTGTCTTTTTTTATGCTAGATTGAATGAGTGTGAGTGTGGTGGAATATGACTAAAAATGTAGCAATCAAATAGCATTAGGGTAAGCAGAAAAATTGAGGAAGAATGGGTTCGAACCCGGAGCTTTCAGGCTCTATACATAAGGAAGAGGTCGACCCCCACTGTCAAGAGCAATCGACCGCCCTTGGTAAGGTGTCGACCGATTACTCTAGTTCTTGGACCATGAGCTCTAAGAAAAAATATGCATGCTTAGTTTAAAAAAATCCGAAAAAAAAATTAAATTTTTTATTTGGAAAGTAGAAAAGAGATGTTTTCCAAATATAAAGTTGTTTTGGTGAAAAATGATTTATTTTCATCAAAAATAAATCAATGGAAGAATCATAAATATCAATTTAATAGAAATTGAATTTTGACTTAAAAAATCATTTATAAATCCATATAAATTTTATAAAATTATAGAGTAGTTTCTAATATATAGTGATTAATTTTAAAAGAGTTTTCCTTGATTTTGAAATGAGAAATGGATTTTTTTAAATTATTTCTATCATTGAAAATCCTTATTTTAGATTTCAATAAATAGGAAAAATTATATTTTTACTGGCACATTAAATAAAATCTTTAGAGCTAAATAAATATACTTTCGTACAAATATATTCTCTTTTGCAAATAATTTTGAGTGTTTGGGTGATTATATCTTCTGTATGACGCAGGTATTAAATAACAAAGTTGTAATACCGGACGATATAAGACTTTTGGAAATATATCTCTAATTATTCTTTAGATTTGTTATATAGAATAAATTATAGGTTTTGAGTGGATTTTAAAAGCATCGAGTAAATAAGTGAATAACACCAGGTGGTGTGGGACACCTATGTTGATATTCGTTCAATTACTTTTTGTAAGTAAAGGTCAATTATCTTTATTTATGTGGGTTAATGTCTAGAGGTATGGTTTGCTGGGTGCTTAGCAGGCATAATGTGTACTTGCTATGTATTATTGTGTACTAGTTGGTTTTGAATACTTGACTATTTTATATGTGACTATTGGTTGTATGCCTTGTTCGTATTATGATTTTGCTCATTGGATATGTGCTATATTTGTTGTATGCTATTACCAAATTGGCTAGCGTCCATCCTAATGGTTGATTATGAGGTCACCCTGAATCCATGACATCACCTTTTATTTTGTGTGTTGTGTGCTTGTACTTGCTGAGTGCTCGTGTTGTTGTTTGTTGTGTGCTGTGCCTAGATATCACACATCTAATCAGTCTATTATCATTGGATAATTGGCTCGTGACTATGCAAGCATAGGCTTACATCATGGTACGGTATGTAGATGGACAAAAGTTCATGATGATTGGAAGTCACTTAATATTGTAGGAGTGTGTTGTGTGATATGATGTAGACTCTTGGAGTAGTGTCGTGTATTGTCAGTCTCCCATCTAGGTTATATATGATTATATGGACACATTACATTAGTTATATACCTCCTCTAGACAACTATTTTGTGGTGGGAGCCTCTAACCCATAGGACTGGTCGTTTGCTCGTTTATCCATATGGTTGATTGTGTCCCTACCTATTATGGAAGTTTGCTATGTGGTTGTCTATTATATGTTACTATTATGTGTTTGTTTATTGGTTTGACTAGTTGTGAGCTCACCTATGTCGAGACTTGCTTTTTGCTCATCTATTGGGTATGACTTAATGTATTCTTGTCTATCTTATATTATAATCGATTATTTCACCCATCTTTGACACTTATTAAATTGATGTTAATTATTAAGATGTTGTATTTAGGTGGTTGTGTTATTTGTTAGCCTTGTTTAGCTTTATGATGCATTTAAGTTGGGTACGCTTATTTGGTAAATCACCCTGTTATACTCTTGCCTGACTGATGTTCGTTGTACTTGTATATTATTATGGGCGATGGTATATGCACATGTTTGATATATCTTGATACATTTGATATGTTTGTATGCCCTTTATGTTATACATCTTCTATCAGTTGTTATATATTGACATCTACATTCTAGATATTAGTCTGAACCGTGTTTTATTTATATAATACTCGGGTCAGTCCGAGATATTTAAAGTCAATGACAAAGTGACCGGCTTGTGTATATAACAATTGGAGGCTAGTTTTTTGGTAAATTAGTGCACCATGTGTGTGTATGCAGCCTCTTATATGCACATGGTTATAGGATGTATGAATTGGACATGTTCTGTCTGTATTTTTGCAAGATAATGGGCAATGACTATTTTGTAGACCCACTTAGACTTGTATATTTCATCTATTACATATTTTTGCTATGTTTTTTTTACTCTATTTCCTCTTTCATATGTTTTATAACATGTATTCTTCTATCTAGGAAACACACATGATTGTTGCTTTATGTAAATAATGAATACTTATAGGTGAGTTATTTATGATTCTTTAAACTCATGCATGTTTTAGCCTAGGGGGATATTCACATATGACAACACAATATTACATCATTCTCTATATTATCTGATAATATTACCTAGTGACACTCTTTGGCAGTATGGGTGTAGGAGTGGGGTTTTACAGTCTGATTACTCCTTATTGGTACATCATTATGTATCATAAGGAGTAGCGACTTTTGAGATTGAATCTTATTCGTTTTTGTGTACTTTTGGAACTTTTTTCCAATATGCTCACTTTTTTGATCAAATTAAATTCTTTAATTTCCTTTACATGTTATGTTTTATATATCTGTTTTATATTCTATGAACTTACCATAGATATACTAATTGTTTATCAAATACACATGTTCATTTCTATAATAGTTCTTCTATGAATTTTAATAAAGTTAGTGGATCAGTTTTTAGCATTGGACTTTGAACTGTATACATCTATATGTATTAATCCGAAGAGTTCACCAACTCTTTTATCACTCCCATTGAATAGGAGCTTAGCCCTTAATCGTTCAAGGTCTAATTCACCGGGACTAAATGATTCATAATCAAATGACTATTGTATTATTTATCAAAGATATCGCTTAATCCATAATTCCAAAATGATTAAAATTATTTAGATACTTCTATAATTATCTATAAGTAAGGCATTATTTTTTTATAGAAACAAATACCATCATTATAGATTTTTCTTATAAGATATATTTATTTTAAAATAAAACTATATCGAATTTCAGCTAATATCAAAACGCAAGTATTATTTCATAAACGATACTTGGTATATTTACAAAGACAATCTTTCGTAAATCAAAGCGTCCACTAGTAAGTGTCACATGGTTTGCTATAAAACCATATGAAATATGATGCTCCATTAAACCACTTATTAAGGTATTTTATTCATCCATTATTTATAATTGAGAGTTTCAGATTAAATATTTTGAAATCAAAGAAATAATTCTCATAGATAGCAATCTTTTATACATAAAAATACACTTGAAATAGAAATCATATTTCTTATTCCATACTAAGTATAAACCAATATTTTATATAGTTCAATTTTCCGATGTCACTCACGAAGAAAAGGTGATCATTCACTCTTTTCATCCTAACGATGCTTGATTTACGTCCACTCCTGTACATTCACTTTTCTTTCCAAACAATTGAACCCCCTAAATGGAAATTCATACTACAAGATCGCGCCTAACTCTTTACAAAAGTGCATTTTGTTGTCCTTAACGTTTTAGCGATATAAAATAAATTACACTTTATGCAAACTAGTCAAACTACCATTTTAGTAATCGAATTCCTAGGTCCATCTTATAGCTCTTGGTTTAGTACTCCACCTAACACCACAAGATCCTCACTGCAATTAATCTTACTGAACATATGATCTTGCATCATGGTTTACTTGCTCATTTCGAATGAACTAATTTCATCAAGGTTTGGTACATTACGAATCATGACTATTCACTATATAACTTTCAGTATGGTTGAATATGGTCAAACATCCATATTCTTGTATTGCTTAAGAATTCAAACCTCATATAGGATAATACACAGTCTTGGACACATAAACATATAAGCAACCACGGAATGAATGTATTTAGTAGTTGTAAAATTTGGCTCTTGAATGGGTCATCGATTGACAATATGCCAAAAGATTTATTGATAAGTATATTTTATATTTCTTTGTCAATCTTAATTCAGTTCATTTGTATATTTTAACAGATAAATATTTTATCAATTACATCATTTCCATAAATTTACCGAAGTGGATTATTTTAACTTTATATATCATATGTTCTTACAGTATTCGAAAGGTTAAATATGTTCATTTCATTAATTTATAAGTCTCCTACTAGATTTTTATATCCCTTGAAACTCCAAAAAAAATCCTTTTATTCCTCTTGTGAGAGTTAGGATTCATTTGCTTGGGGTTCTGAACTTGGGTTTGCTTAATAAATCATAGACCTATAAGCAATGGATAACACTTTAGCGGTTATATTATACACAACTTCTAATCGCGGTCCTTGCCCTAATCTCGAACTCAACCTTGAGTTTTCTCAACAAATTAAGAGATTATTCACTCTTACCTACCATTCACGATGACCTAAGTATAATGCATGTACCTTGAGTTTGCTCAGCAAATACATACATATATCGTACCTCGTCCAGGCAATATACTAATAGTACTATACATATTAGTCATACCTTGAGTTTGCTCAACAACTAGTGTTTATGCAAGTAATCTATTAACATATAAATGATAGAGGGAATACATACATAGCATACATACATATATATATAAATTAAGCATTCATAATCTTTATTATATATATATATTAAGCATTCATAATCTTTAATATATATATATATATTTATTGAGTGATACCGAATTAAGAATTAATGTGTTTCTTAGGAAACACCCATGTGATTTAAGTGTCGAACACATCTGAAATCACAATATACATACTTTATGTATGTATTTATTCCAAATAGGGCTCACTCAAGTAAATCGAATTAACCAGCCGAACTGGTTAATTTCGATCGGTTTGGTTCGATTATGATACTAAATCATTAGAATTTGGTTTGTAAATTAATTTTATTTTATTATCTGTTTAACCAAATTAACCGAATTTCCAAATTTATGGTATTATAATGCTTTTAGTAACCAATTTTAGCAATAAAAAACAAAATTTACCTATTGAAATAGGTTAAATTTTCTTACAAGCATAAAAAATACTTAATAAAATCTCTCCGAACATAAATTAATATTTTGCTTTGAGTAAATCAACCAACTAAATAATAACGTACATTTTTAGTTCAGTTAAATCAGTTACTAACTAAATTAAGCGATGTTAATTCGTTCGGTTTTGATTTTTTTCGATTCCTATTCTGTTTGACATTTTTTACCTCAAAATCGACCGAACCAAGCGAGCGCACACTCCTAATTCCCAAAATATATTTTGGTTTTATTTCGGTTCCACTTACATTATTTTGTACATGTACGGTTATATAAGTTTAGTTTATTTTAAATATTACAATTTAATTAACTTATATGATGTATATTTGTATAAATCATATGTATGTGCATCTAATAGGTAAATATATTTTCTTTTCATTTGATAAATTTTAATTTGTGAGTGTGATATAAGTTCAAAAGCTTTTTGGTCATAATGCTTTTACTTCAAGCAGACCTGTTGATGATGTCGGATGCAAATCGATAATGAAATTTCATTAATGGGTGGTCGGGAAAGGGGTTATGGTAGAGGCCGCAAACCAATGGTGAGATTATATTGATGGATGTTCATGATGGGATACTATATATGGCATTTTCAAAATTTCAAAAGGACATCGTGGAAATCTTATTGATTGAATTTTCGTTATTACTAGTAAAGATATGTATCTTATTAATTTAATCATGTTTAATTAATTTTAGTTCTTATCAACTGAATCATATTTAATTAATTTAGTTTGTATTAACTAAATCATATTTAATATATATAAAATTTTGGAATTTTATATTATTCACGTCGGTGAGATTTTTCGTCCTACGACACTAATATGATTATGGAGCAACTCTATGTTACATTTCAGTAATTGGGAATCAAAAAACTTAAGTGATATAAAATTTACCTCAGAATGTTGTAATTGTGATGCTAAAGCTTATATAATCATCTATATGCACTTTAATTATTTGCTAAAATGTCAACTTTGATTTGACTATCCATTAATGTCTCTTTACTTTACAGCATTATTTATCTTGTTTTATGTGCATGGTTTTGTTTGAATTATATCAAATGGAAAGCCAAATCAAAAATAACATTTTAGAAAATAGTTAAAGTGTCTCTACATTGTTGTAAGCTTTAGCGACATAAATACTACATTCTAAGGCAAATTTAATATCACTTAAGATTTTTGACCCAACTATGGAAGCACACAACATCAGAATTGCTCCATAATAAATTAGTTTCGTGGGATGAAAATCTCACTAAATTCATCTTAAACTATTAAATATAAATAATGAGCTATAACATTTATAGTTTGTTAGTATATACATATCAACATATGTATATATTTTAGTTGATTACATTTAATTAATTTTACCAATAAATTCATTTAATTAATTTTATTTAATAAATTCATTTATTTAAGTAAACAATTTAATTAAATGTTTAAATTAATTTGAAAGTTTAATATTATTCATCTTAAACAAAGTTGTGACAAATATATATAACTATAATAATTATAGTTACACACATACATTAATATATATACACAGTGTGTGTTTAATAAATTAACCTTTTAATTAATCATTTTATTTAATTTTAATTTTTTAATTAAATATATATTAAAAAAATCAATTATTTTATTTTGTGAAACATTTTTTTAAAAATTAAAATTATTTTGTAGCCTTTATTTAATTTCATTTTAAATTTCAAATTTAACGTTTAAATTTATAATATATTTTTAAATTTTCAAATTAGCCCCACACCCAAATAATTGTAAGCCTTACATCTGGAGCAATCCTTTGGACTTACTCCACTAAAGGGGCTACCTCGGTAGCCATGGTGGGGAGAAAACATGATTATCAACCCCAGGCCTAGACACCACTATCCTAGACATATATCGAATAAAGAGGCTTTATCAATTGACTCTGAATGCTGACTAAGTAGACCATATAGACCATTTAGGCTTTGGTAGAATTATTAGAACCGCTCCAGTTTACAACAGATAAAATGGGTTAATCTCAAAAAAAGAACTATATTTGGATCGTAAAAGGCCTATGAAGTCGAATGGGTTGCAATGGATCCAATCTAGTTAATTTAAATAATTTTTTTTTAGTTTTTTTGAATTAATCAATTAATGTACGTTAATTAATTTAACATTTATATGTGTTGCATATATCAATATATACCCGAGTGTGTATATATAAGTGCAATGTGCAATAAAACAAGGTGTACATAGTTAAAGCTTACATAAGTAGATATTATATCAACTTTGTAAATATTGGCCATTTATGCATTTGTTAATTTTCTCAAAACATTATTTAACACATTTATAAAATATATAATTATAATATAAAATTTGACATTATTTATATATAATAAAATATTAAGTCAATAAATTTTAAATTCAAATTTGGTGTTCAAAGTATGTAACTAAGACTTAGTGAAACGTTTTAAAATTCAAAATAGTATATTAAAATATTTTTTAAGATAACTCTAATTAAATTTAAATATACATATTTATATAAAATAATTAATTCCATTGAAAATTTTTATATATATTTTATTTATTTATTTAAATTACACAACATCCTTTTAATATGTATAAACAATACATATATATTATAAAATAAATATATTAAAATTTAATATATGTAAAAAAAGTATTTGGCCAATAAGGAAGAAAAGGAAAATATAAATTTGAAAGCCAATTTTAATAAATGTGTGTATGTATATATAATATTAAATATATACGTTGTGTTAATTAACAATTAATATATGGATGTCATTAAATAATAGTAAAGCGGAAGAATTTCATGCTATCTCCCTCTCCTTAATTCTCTCCAATTTATAGTTGATTCATTTATTAATGATTAACTCGTTTACTTTTTTTTTATCTCTTGATAGAACCATTTGAAACACGTTTACCTTCCTCTTTACATTCTCAATTATAAATATTTGAGTAAATTCAAATATGCTCCTTTAAAACATCCTTTATAATTTTCAACAATTAATTATAAAAACTATTGCAAAATCATTCCAATGAGTTGACATTTTTTTATATATCCAAAAGACGTCACGTTTATTATTGTGTTAAATTTAAACCCTCACAATTGTTCAAATCTCTTATTTTTGTCCTGTAGCTCACAACTTTCTTCTTCGGAAAACCCATTTTCAAAAATATTATTTAACTTTTGTTTCATTTTATCTTAGATTTTAACTTGGAATCTTTTCCATTATCATGTGTTAGTATCTTACATTAATTTGTGCAAGTCCCCATTTTGATTGAATTCATATCTTGCCATGAACATTAATCTTTGAAATATGCAATTTTTAATTCATTTTAACTCAATCATTAAGTGATTTTCATGAATTATTAGTTACCTAATTGTTTGATTATATTTTCCCACTTTGGATTTTGACTTTTCTTTTGCAAATTTCAGTGCTACTTCTATACTATAACATTTAGATTTCTATTTTAACATTTGATTTAGGATATTCACCAAATAACATTAATTTTTTGATAATGGATTTGAAGGGTTTTAATAGTAGATATTCACCTAATAGTACTATTATCTATTAAGGATAATGGATTATTTGATAGCAAGCATTATTATTTTTCTAGATTGGAGTAATTATTTATACTAGAGCGAACCCATGGTTCACTCAGAGGCAAAAAAATTAGAACTGAATTTGTCTGTGTATGAGTGTAAACTTTTAAGCAGAAGATGTTCAAGATGATGATTTTAGGTATAATATTATAAAAAATAATGAATATTAAGTTGTTATTGTATTTAACTATTTTTTCATGAACAAACAACTAAAAAAACATTTATACAAATTGAATGAAATAAATGTTTTTAACATACTTTATGTATATTATTGCAAAAATATAAGTTGAAATATCAAGAGTTATTTTCTTCAAATAGGATATATATCCATATCAAATTTAGGATTTATCAACTTACCATTCTTTAAGTCCATCAATCCTTTCATGTGTAGATATTCCAAAAGTTTAATCGTGACATGTTTCTTGGAAATAATCATCATAAATGATGGATTATTATCAGATAACTTGATAATCACAATCTTTAATTTTTACTTACACATCAATAGCTATTGAAGTCCTAAATAACTTATTATTATATTAGTACATGTAAAACTAAAATCATTGAAAAACAAACTTAAACATTTCTAATAAAGAAGAACAACACTTCACAAAAAACAAGACATGTAAAATTTCGATTAGTTGAAACAAACAGAGATAATTAGAGCTATAAGAATCCTAAATGAATGTTAAAATAATTTATTTCCAATTATGGTATCTAAAATAGCGAATAAAAAAGCAAAATAAGCATGTTACATTTATTCTAATTATGCTGTTGAACATTGAAACGAAGAATAAGGAAATATAGAATTTAAGGGTGACCTTTAGTATTCACTGCTATGCAAATCATACATAATAAATTATTGATTATTTCTTCATTCATCTCACTTGAAGTCATATGGAAACTAAACAAAATTTTATGTATAAATTCCAATTACTGATACTTTTATTTCATGAGGTCAAATTTGATCATCTTTATCTCATAGAGTGATTTTAATGGTTGAAAACGAGTGTTAGCGTTTTCAAAAAAATTAAAAAATTAACAACTATTAAGATAATTATATGTAAACAACTAAATGTGTTTATTATAACAATCAAAAGTCATAGGAAAAAAATTTAAGTAACTCAAAACTTTAGGCATGGACAGCCAACCAACTTAAAATGATCTAAACATAATACAAATGCCACAATTATTGTCCCTTAATTTCAACCAAGTTAAATGCATCAAGTATGACAATAATAGGATTTTGGTGAAGGAAGTTGAGATAAAAAATAGATGGAGAGATTATTTTAACAAGCTATTCAATGAAGAAGCAGATAACACTACGATCTAGCTGGACGACTTTTTTGATGACACCATTAGACTTTCGAAGAACTCAAAAGTCCAAGGTAAAGGAGGCGCTAAAACGGATTAAAGTGGACAAGGCATTGAGGCCTGATGATATCCCTATTGAGGTGTGGGGATGCCTTGGAGATACAGGGATAGCTCGACTAACTAACTTGTTTAATAATATTTTCAAATCAAACAAGGTGCCAGATGAGTGGAGAAGAAGTATATTAGTTATAATTTTTTAAGAATAAAGGAGATATTCAAAGTTGCACAAACTACAAAGGAATTAAGCTTATGATTCATACAATGAAGCTTTGGGAGAGAGTCGTTGAATATCGATTAAGAAGGATGAGAAGTGTTTCGAAAAACCAATTTAGTTTCAAGCCTAGGAGGTTGACCACATAGGCGATTATCTTAATAAGACAACTTATGGCGAGGTTTAGGGAGAAAAAGAAGGATCTACACATGGTATTTATTGATTTGGAGAAAGCTTATTACAAAGTACCAAAAAAGGTTATGTGGTGGGCTTTCGAAAAGAAAAGAGTCCCAACAAAGTACATTACCCTTATCAAGGATATTTATGATGATGTTGTGACTAGTGTCAGAGCATGCGAGGGTGAAACCAGTGACTTTCGCATTAACATAGGATTACATCAAGGGTCAACTTTGAGCCCCTTTAAGGTGAGATTCCTTGGTGTATGCTCTTCGCTATTGATGTTGTGTTAATTAACGAAAGTTGGATTAGGGTTGATAGACAACTGGAGTTATGCAGGCAGACCTTAGAATCAAAGGGATTTAGGCTTAGAAGAACTAAAATAGAGTATATGAAGTACGAGTTCAGCGGTGTCAGGTCAGAGGATGGAGATGTCACTCTGGTCGAAAAAGTAGTGACCAAGAAGAAATCCTTTGGATATTTAGGATCAATATTGCAGTATGATGGTGAGATTGATGAAGATGTTCGTTTTAGAATTCGAGCGGGATGAGTAAAATAGCGACAAGCGTATTACATTCTTTGTGACGGGAAAATCCCACAAAAGCTTAAAACAAAGTGCTACAGAACGACAATTAAGGTCTTCGATGTTGTATGGTGCAGAATGTTAACCTACTAAAAGCCAACACGTCCAGAAGATAAGTGTACCATAGATGTGTATGTTGCGATGTAGTTGCAGTCGTAGAAGAAGATACCGAATTAGAAATGATGGTATACATGATAAACTTGGAGTAGCACCAAGTGAGGAGAAGCTAGACCAACACCGCTTAAGATGGTTAGGTCATCTCTAACGGAGGTCTCCCGAGGCACATGTGCGTGTTGGAATTATAGGCCACGTCGAATGGTCATATGGGAGGAAGTAGTAAAAAGGGAATTGAAGGATTAGAATATGTTCGAAGAGCTGGTGTCGAACAGGAGCGTGTGAAAGTTAGCGATCCATGTAACAAAACCGTGAGCTAGGAGTTTTTTTTTGGCTTAGAGTTGGTTTAGGGGTAGTGTTATAAGTTTTAAATTATAGGACCAGTGAATAGGAGCCTAAGACATAATTTGGTCTTTGATCAATATTACTATCAATACCATTATTACTATCATCATCATCATCATTGTATTATCTATTTTTTTATTTTAAATATTTTTTTATTTTTTTATTTTTTAATCTTTATTTTTGTACTTTATTATTATTATTATTTGTTTACTTATTTGACTTTATATTATTATTACTATCATGATTTTTATTATTTTTGTTGTTGTTATGACTTTTAAATGTACTTTTTCATTTAGTTTAGGTTTCATCTCTAGTCGGCCCCAACTTGTTTGGGAATAATGGCTTAGTTGTTGTTGTAATACATTTATATCATTTAATTTCATGAAATATGACAATTTTATAACTATAATTTAAGTTATTTTAGCATAAACATACAAATTTAAAATCATTATACATATTGTACTGCAACACAATAAAATGAAACATTAACAGATCGTTGCACTATAAACAATTATTGTTGCAGTGCAACATACAATAAAAACGGTTAAATTACATAAAAACAAATTATTATGAACACTTTGTTATTAATAGCATTTATTCTTATTTTAAACAAGTAGATAGTCTGCACGAGTGCATAGGTTTTATAACATTTATATTTAGTTGTATTAAAATAGGGAATAATACAGAATGACGTTAAATTATTTAAATAATGCAGAATTGCTCATGCTGGTTTTCCAAATTGATCCGGGAGTTATTTTATTATAATGCTCGGGCCAGATAGAGTATTTTTTCAAGTTGATGGGACATAGAGCTCATGAAATAGAGATGGATGGTCACCTGCCATGGTATTTTTTATTTCCGCTGTATTATTATTCAACAGTTGTAAGGTCATGAAGTTATAACTGTCCAAGCTGATAAAGTTTGTTTTTGACTCCGATATACTATGTATTTAGAGTGATAGTTTTTACTGTCTTTTTTATATTATATGTTGTCGTTCCGCTGTGAGATTCTGTTTCCCTGTTTTTTCTTTATTTAGCATAACAATCTGCCTTTCCGACGATTGGATGTTCGATACATAAATACCATGAATGTATCGGTGCCGACTTTCGATGGTTAAAAAGGTGGGTCGTTATAATGTTTTACATAACATATTAAAATTTCAAATCAATTGGAGATTAAAAACTTAGATTTTACCTTTAAAACCTATTAAAAGAATTCTATGAAAATTCCAGTAAATCATCATTCAATTCAATAATGGTAATCATCAATCAAAGCATGACATGTATTCACAATCAATTCGAAAACCATTCATAGATCCGAAAACAAGCATAAATAAATGAGATGGATACCATTGTTCATCTTAGATTGGATAAAAGAGATTGAAATTTTATGTAGATTAGTTTCCTAAGCTTTTCCCTTGGATTCCCTTTAGTTACCTCTTCTTTTCTTCTTAGGTAATGGCTGGCCTTTTAAGAATATGTTTTTAGTAAAATGTATGGGAGATGAAGGATTTAGAAAATGAATAAAGGAGTTATCCCCATTATGTCCCTCCCATGAATTCCTTTCTAATTTATGTCTAAAATAATCTTCTTAATTGATTAATGATGGCCTGTCCCAAATTAGTCTATTTAATTTATCTAATCAAATTTTTTATGTAATGTTCAACAAAAATTAAGGGTGTTACAATAGCATCAGCATAAAAGAATGTAACAACCTTAGATTTTTCATATATTTTAATATTTGACTTTGTTTTATTTTGAAATTATTTTGAAATTATTTTATTTCAAACATTTCATTTTTAAATGTAGGTGTTGATTATTATGTGAATTATAATTTCAAACCGGTATAAATTGGATATTTTACTGAAAGATGAATTTCTGTTCAAACTCCTTGACTTTTAAATTTCAAATTTCAAATTTAAATATTTAAATTATTAAATTTTATCTTTTATTATGAAAATAGATTTAATAACTTGTATATTGCTTTTCGTTTCGTTTAAAACGGATTTAATTTCTGAAAGTTATGTACATTTCAATTTTGAGTATAATTTGTTTTATTTTCAAAATTTTGTGTATTTTAAATTATATAAATCATATTTTCTATGTTATATTTTATTTTTATATGTGTTACTATGATGTATATTTTGTCTTTTAATATTTTTAAAGTGATAATAAATATTTTCCAAAATTTACTGTATTTATTTCCTATTTTTAAAGGTTGTTTTCTATTTTTCTGTTATTTTCTTCATTTAAATTATATTTAATTAAAATTTAAATATTTATTTTGTAAATGTATTTTTATTTTGTGTTATTATTTATGTTTAAAAATATTTTACAAGCTCATATGAATTTTCTAAAAATTATTCTATTTAATTTCAAATTTTTTAGTCTAGTTAGCTATTTTAGCTATTTTTCTTAATTTAACTTTATATAATTAATAAATATTATATAAATTTTAATATTTTGATAAATTTTCGAAATTTTATCTGGGATTATTATTATTTCCAGAAATATAAAGTTATATAAATTAAATAAGGATATATGAAGAGTTTTTGACTTTTGAATTGCCTTTTGCCTTTTTGAATTTCACCTCTTCATTTTCCTCACAACTCTTCAATTCTTTTGGCATAACTCCCCACATTTCAGCTGACTAATTCATTTTCATTTCACGTATCTTCCTTTTCTCCTTCCTGAGAAAAAAATTTCGACCATCACATGCTTGGGAAGTTGGTAAAAAAAATTATTTCTTTTATCTCCTTTTCTACATATATTGTTTATTCTAGTTTGATTTTTTACACATGCTTTCACCACTTTTAGGATCGACCATGCCTCCATTGCTGCCTAGCCACCTCCAGCACCTGATGGCACACCACCAACACCTCCTCCTCACCAACCAACCATGCCGTGACCCCCTTTGGTGATGCCCATCCACAAACTTTTCAAAACAACCCGAATTCCTAGCGTAACCGAGCACAACATCACTTCCATCACCTCACCACCCCTCTAGTCGCCACCTACCACGCCTCCACCACCTCCAGCACCCTCGGCCAGACCACCACAGTGGACCCCACACCTCTGGCCGTGACACTTGGAGCCTTGGCCAAGCCCAAATCCATGACCAAATGCATGTATTCATGCTTATGTGTATTATTCCCTTCACCCACTTTGGCACCATCACAAATGACATCTAGGCCGACCCATACCCACCATATCCTAACCCAAAAACCTGCCATTATTTTGTATTTCCCCTTATGGCTAAGCCTAGTAAAGGTTAAAAGCAAGTGCAAGCATTTCTATTTGATTCTGTGCAGTCTATTCTAGTGTAGTTTTGATCGTAGTTGATTTGAAACTCATCGTTGTTATATTGTTTTGTTTGATGTGTATCCAAGGAATTTGACATTTGGATCCTCCATTTGAATCTGTGTCATGCTTTTGTGCTTGTGTAGGTCCCGTTTGTGAAATTTGTCGTTGGGTCATCAGCTCAAACCAATGAGTTATTCTCACCAGACAGTTTTATACTTATATGAATAGTAAATCGATCGCTTGTGAATATGTAAACTGCATCACCATATTTTATTTGCTATGTCACTATCATATGATGTTCACACATGATTAAACACCAGTTATATCATATGTTACTGTTATATTATTGCTGTTTTATTATTTTATCAGTTAATCACACTGCAAGTTCCCTTTAGATTAGAATCACCATGGGTTGAAATGATACATACCCGAACGGACTTTAGAATAGGAGAAAATCATTATGGGCTGAAATGATAGGCCTGAATGATTTTCAATTATTTTCATTTACTTGGGATTGCAGTTTGAAATGATCAAACCCTGGTTTTCTTTGTAAATTACGGGTTGAAATGATATATTACCCGTATCACTTTACCTAGGCTAGAAAATGAAATACAGACCCGTTGTTAAAATATGTTTTTCTTAAAATTTTAAAATATTTTAGAAATGTAAATATTATAATATTTTGATTTAAATTTGATTAAAAATGATTTTTTAGAAGCATTATTGACTCTCTGAAAAATTTATAAGTGAAATAAATTAATGGTAAAGTTAGAAAATCTGAAATGTAAGTTTTTTTGGAAATTATAATGTTGTGATAAATGGAATTTAAATTAAATATGAAAATATGATAAATTTATGATATTTTGAATTAAATGAATTTAATATAATTTTATAATATATTAATGATTTTTGAATTAAGTTAAAATGTTAAATGAATGAATATTTAAGTTGAAATTTGAAATATAACTAAAATTGGAAATTTGTGAATTTGGCTTAAAAGTGAATTTTAAGTTAAGTAAATAAAAATGAAATTAAGTTATATTTGAAAATTTAAATTTAAGTGTTAAGTTAAATTTAATTTAATGAATTTAAAATTTAATGTTGGAATTTAATAAGTGAATTACTATTAAATTTTATAAAATTTAATGTTGGAATTTAATGTTTGAATGATTGTTTTAAAAGTGAAATTATATGATTTTATAAGTTAAAAATGGTTTAAATAAAAATAAAATTGTTTGTGAAATTATACTGAATATTTGGAGTTAATTTACTGCATTTCTAAAATGCTATTAATTCTAATGTAAAGGATAATACAACATTTGTAAATGCTTAGTTGATAATAATGAACCAAATGGCTCAATTTAATTAAAGGCTATTATAGCATTTTTTGTGAATGTTATAAAGGTTGAATTTAACTAAGTTTATTTGAAACTAATGGAACCCTATTACAGCATTTTAAATGTTGTCTTTTGTTAAATTGAACTGTTTTAAGTGTGACTTTCCGTAGCATTTTCCAAATGCTGCGAAAGTTGAATTTTCATTGTTTTAATAAATTTAAGTGGATGAATGAACTTTGAAAGATTAAAATTTTGGAAATTTAATAATTTAGTTATTAAATATAATATCTTCATTTTAATGATTTAAATGAAGCAATTTGTGTCGAAATATAAACTATTTTGAAACGTGTTTTGAAATGGTATTTAAATTGAATAAAAATGAGTGTGGTTTGGAAGATATTATATTTTAATATTTTGAAATGGATTTTGAATGATATTGAATTTTTAAATGATATTTGATTTCGAAGTGTAAATACTATTTTGAAATTTTAACCACGTGATGTATTTAATTTATGGTTCAACTGATCTTTAAAGGATGGGCGATCCCAAGCATCCTTTAAGTTATGGTGCATTTCTACTACAGTTCACTTGAGTTCATTTACATTATATAGGTATATATTGTCCTGGCTCGAGTGTTTTGTGTTTTACTTTACGCTCGGGTCAGCCTGAGTATTCACCGCTTTGGATTCTCTTTCTGGAGCTGGTCTTTGCTGGAGTTTCTGCTTATCTACATTTATATCTACTTTCTGTTTCAGCTATTCTAATTTATCTCATATATTAGTGAACTTCTATGTATTTGGGATTTCTATTTTGTTGTTTTCAGACTGTATTATGTTATTGGTTTGAGACTCTGCCGTAATAGCTTCATGAACTACTATGTATTTTATATTCCGATGCGAGGTATTCTGTTTTTTCTGTGTCTGTGATTCTGTGATTTGTATTTCATTTGCTCCAAATTTATTTACATTGCGGTATTTTGAGCAATTCAAGTCCGACATGTGCGGCTGCGAATGGCTGAAAATACCGGGTTGTTACATTTGGTATCAGAGCCTTGGTTTTAGGCAAACCATAGCCTATGGAGCAAAAACTCATTAGAGATAGGGTAGAAATACCCTAGAATGAGTGAAATCAATCTCAGAATCCTTTCTTGCGAGAGAACGTATTTTCGAAGTATAAAATAATTTCCAAATGATTTTTAAAGGATTTTCAAAGATTATTTTGGTATAAAAAATTTCTTATTTTGAAACTAAGATTTTCAAAACTTCATCCCTTCAGTATCCATCTTGTTAGAAATCTCTTGGTTAGGATTCTTATCGATTAGGATTCCTTGAACTTTGAAACATTCCCACTTGTTCTGAAATCCAGTCTTGTCTTCCCTATTCTATCCATTTTGATTTTGGAGCATTTCATAACTCCACTTTGGAATGACCTCTATAAAGATCGGTGATTCCGCAAATCTTTGAATGATTTGTAAAGGGGTGAAAATTATTTTTAATTGGCAATGATTCACCGGAGATTCCTGTATCCTCGGTTTTTGATGCTATCTATCTCCTGCTCTACCCGGATTCTATCTCTGGCGATCGAATGTCGATTTGCCTTAGATTTCCGAATTGATTATATTACTGAAGTCACGGTTGACCGGTTAAGGTCGCCCGCGATTTATATAGGCTTATCATCTTCTATTTGGTAATAAAATTATGTTATCTTCGTTCGAGCTTATCTTCGAAACAGAATTCTATTTGATTAGAGTTCCTCTACATTTGAATCTCCATATTGCTTGAAATCTAACCTTGAATCATTCTTTGGAAATTTGTGTTTGATTGTATTTTGAATTTTTGCATACATCGAAATTATTGTTTTGACAAGGATGACCCTATTTTGTATATAAAAGTGAAATGTTTTCAATAAGGATTTTTACCTTTGGAAAATGAAAATAAAGCTTTGAAAGGATTTGAAATTTTGGAAATTTATAAGAAAATGTGATTTATATAAAAATGATTTATAAATGAAGGGTTTTGAATTTGAATTTCGAGGAATCGAACTCTGGTGTTTTGAAATGGGTTTTTAAGATTTTGGAAAATATATAATAATAATATGATTTAAAGATATTTTTCCAAATAAGAAATGTTTCAAATGTATTCGAATGAATTCCAATGATGTCAAAGAGATTTCAAAGAAGTTTCAAGAAATAAAAGTCCAGAACCCACTTATGTCGCTGAAAAACAATTTCGGCGATGAATACATGCATCATCGACATTGATTTGGGTTTCTGAGTGGGGAAGAGGCCACTCTAGTAGCTTTGCTATGCGAGTGATTTTATGAAACCAAATTTTGATTTCCGATTTCGAAGTATGGTTTGATATTCGAAAGATATGTGTGTGTATGTATATATATAATTGAAATGATTTAAAATAAGCCAGTGTTCAATCCTCGAGATTCAGATTTGTTTTGGTCTAACCTTACCTATTGGAATCGATTTACTAATTTGTTGGTGATTTCCAACTCTTGGATTGAAAATATGGTTTCTTCGACTATTTTGAAGGTTCGAGCACTTCCAAATCAAGGTTAACTTTTCAAAGCTAAGAAATTTTGAATGGTATAAGGTATTGATAAAGTATAAGTTTAGTTTGGTATGATTAATGTATAAAGTAATATGATTTATATAAGTTTGAAACTGTTGTGGAGTGAAATAAATAAGGCTATTTTGAATTATACTGGTATGAAATATAGTTTTGAAAAGATATTTGTAGTAAAATGTTGAGTTTTTATTAAATTTATAAGTTAAGAAAAACAGTGAATTTTGACTTAACAAATGAAAGTGAGTTTTAAATTGAATATTTGATTTAAAATTTTGTTGTGGTAAATCATATGTTAAAAATTATTGAAATGTGAAATTTTGAAGTCTAGAAATATGATTTATAAGTTTAAAATTTTCTAAAATTTAAGTTGTATTGTTTTTTAAAAGTTATAATAAAATCCGGAATTTTATTAATAGCATTTCTAAAATGCTATAGTTTTATGATAACACTTTAAAATGTTGTTGTTTTTGAATTTAACTTTGTTTGAATTAACTAAATATCTGTTATGGCATATTATAAATGCCGTTATTCTTGAACTAAACTATTTTGGAAACTATAAGTTACGATGCACTTTTAAATGCTGTCATTGTTATAATTTGACAATGTTTCGTAATGTTATAGATTTTAACACTGTTGAGTTATGTTTTAAAAAGTTAAATGATTTAATTTTGGAATTGATTATTTGTGAAATTTAAGGAGTTCTGAATATAATTTGATATTTGAATTTGAATTTTAAGGAATTTAAATTTAATTTGAATTTAAATAAGGTTTACTTGGTTATGTGTTAAATGGAATGAAATATAATGAGATAAATGAATTTTTGAATGGAATTTTGAAATGTATTTTGTAATGATATTTGAAATAATAATTGAATGATGTATTTGATTTTTTTAAATGATATTTAAATCTAAATATTTGAAAGTGAATTCAATTAATGATTTGATAATGAGGCTTTGAATGATATAATCTTTATTTGATAAAGAATGTGAATCAGGAATGATAACTGATTTCGATAATGAAATTTAAAGTTTATATTTGTATGAAAGGATAGTTGGTTTACTTGTAATTTGATTTTAATTAAAAATGATGGATTTATGAAATGAATATGTCAAAATTAAGTAATAATGAAGTAAAATTTGAGATATATGAAATTATAAAATTTAGTTTTGGAATACGGTACATTTAAGCTCTGAAATATATTAAAGATTGAATATTTTATTTTGCGGATCAAATCTTTATTTGAAATTTGATAATATTTGAAATGGTTTTGTTGGAAAACTAAATTGAATTGAAACTGATGGTTTGAATTGAATTAAAGCTGCAACTTGTAGACTTGGGTTTAAGTTGAATAAATTTGTGAAATGTAAAGAATTAAAGGGATGTTTTATGATTTCAAATGTATGGTTTAGAAAAGTTATGATTTTCAAAGTGTAATGATTTCAAGTATTTTGGTTTCAAAAGATTTATAACTTTGAAAGTATTATGATTTTTGAAAGTGAATATATGTTTGAAATGGAAATGAATTTGTTTGACCTCAATTTTTGTTGATTTGGAAATTTGGATTATTTTCTAAATCTATTGTTTTAAGAAACTTTGAAACTGAGTATATGTAATTCAGAAGAAATGATTTGGCGAAATCGTATATGATTTTGAAACTGAAATGTTATTGAAACAAATTAAAATTGAGAACCTTGTTTTACTAAATACTTGATTTGGGAGTTCTCGAACTTATATAAAATGGATTTGTATAAGTATGAAGTTGATTTGAAAATGTTGAATTGAAAAGGTACTCAATTTATAAATTAAAATCTTATATAATCGAAGCTTATATAAGTATGATTTGATATACTATTGATTTTGGAAAGTATTCGATTTGAAAATGAAATCTTATATATAATGTAATTTATATAAGTGCGATATTTGAAGCTATGATTTTGAAGGGCTACTATATATGGTATATTATATTTTGACGTAAGAGGTGTGACGCCCCACCTCTATACCCACGCTAGCCAAGAACACTACGGTGTAGTGCTGTCAACTAGCACGGAGAATAAGGCTGCTGAGGAGCGACCATCCATGTAATTTCTTATCACACGGTGGCTATAAATAATTTTCGGAAACAAACGTAGAAATAAGCATAACACAAATAAGTCACAGACATCCATATCACAAAGGCGGAAGAAGATATGAATATATAACTAACACATGAAAGTGTACATCAGAGTAGTGGTCAAAAAGATCCACAATAATACAAAAGAATAGCAACACGTGCTATACAAAAGAATACAACTATGAGTCTATATCTCAAGTGTATACAACAAAAACTGCTAATCTAAAGAGTTAGCCAAAAGTCAGAGTAGCAAATCCCGGGAAGAAGTCAAGCAGAAGCACCTGTAACATCTCCGCCTGACCCGAGTATTATTTAAGAAAATAATAAACGGATCAGTCTAGCTATAAATATCAGATGGCATGATATAAAATAAAAGATATGGCATAAACATAAAATATCCATACTGACATACTACTATAAGTATGCAAATGATGATCAACAGAAGATCAATCAATAAGAGATAAATCAATATCACAAGAATCTTCTCAAAGATCCAAAGAGGGCATCATATCCTAAACTTGTACTCATAACAAGTCAATGACATAAATTCCAGAAATCAACACAAGAAATCCAGAAATCACAGAAAAAGGGAAAGAGGCCTATCACATGACAGTCCGAAGACCAGGGGAGCTACCCCATATGGGTGAGTCGGAATCACCCAGATGAGGTCTAGGCTAACCAAAAAGCAAAAAGGTATGTGTGAGTGGAATCACACAAATGGTGTCTAGCCTAACCTCGCAACAAAAAGGTATGCGTGAGTGGAATCACACAAATGGTGTCTAGACTAACCTTGCGGACAAAGAGATATGTGTGAGTCAGAATCACACCTATGAGGTCTAGTCTAACCTTGCAAACAAAGAGACATCGCACAATTGCTAGTCTAAATCATAAAATGATCGTCATGATCAACGAGAAGTGTCAATTACACTAAGCTAGTAAATATAAAAGTTTAGCTTCATGTCCCATAACCACTTGCTTAACTCAAATATTTATGAACAAACTGTAGATCTTCACTAGAAAATTGTCACAAAAAGGTTCAATCGAACAAGTCCAAGAGTTAACCGATGAAGCAAACGCAAGCGTTTCATACCACTTGTTTTACTAAGCCGTTTAATTCAATTTCTCATACGAGTGAGGTAAAGGTTTGTATATACTAGTAGATTGGAAAATGGTTTAAGAAAAGAGATTTGTTGTTGAAAATTGAGTTGAAATCATTTTGTTGAAAGAGTTTTGATATTTACTACTAGTATTGAAACCTTTATATTTTAAAGTGACAAATCACAGAAGCGATTGTAGAAACAATCAATCACAAAGATCACATTCGAAGACGCGAATAAAGTCCAAAGAAATCGATAAAGAATCCATCGAAATAGATATTTAAAAATCCATACAATCGACCGAGAAGCCCAAGATAGCTTGTCTCGAAGAATGGTCAACTCCGCATCTCAACAAAACAAGTTCTGTTGAACGTTTTTCAGATAAGATCTCCTACGGAGGGGGGGTACAGGGGGGTGGCAACCCCCCAAGGTGGGGGTGCGGGGGCAACGCCCCTGCTACGGGGTTCGTCCTGCCCGGTCAGGTCGCGGGGGTCCAGGGGGCAGCGCCCCGACCAAAACGGTACGACCTAGTGAAGACCTAAGGGAGGATAGGATCAAGCGACTTAAGGGGGTACGCGACCTAATGGAACAAAGGTCGAGCGACTTAACGGGGTACGCGACTTAATGGAACAAAGGGGCAAAAGTCACGCGACCTAACGGTTTATAGGTCTAACGACCTAACAGGTTAGAGGTCATACGATCTAGTGAGTTAACGGTCTAATGACCTACGGGTTATAGGTCCAACGACCTAACGGGTTATAGGTCCAACGACCTAACGGGTTATAGGTCCAACGACCTAACGGTATATAGGTCAGGCGACCTAACAGTGTTGCGACCTAAAAATGGAAGGCAAGGCCGAGCGACCTAACGAAGAGGCATATGATGCAGCGACCTAAAACGTCGCGACCTAGCGACCTAAAACGTCGCGACCTAGTGACCTAAGGGGATAAGGGCCGAGCGACCTAACATTCGAACGACCTACGACCTAAGGAGCTTGCGACCCACGACCTAAAGCCCAACGACCCACGACCTAATTCCGAAACGCCGAGCGACCTAACGTTATAGGCCATTTTAGGTCGGAAACGAGCTATTTGAAGGCCGAGACTTTTCCACGCGAACGGCCTAACAAAGGCAGAGCGACCTAAGGGCAGATTTTCACCAAAAACACTAAAAGTTGGAATTTTTCGCCAATCCAATCCAAACCAAATGCAAATGTACATGCTAAAGTGGTAGGAAATCATTCACAAACATCCGTGATAGTTATAGACAAGAATGTGAGATAAAAATCTCACCTTTGCACAAATTCAATGAAGAGGAAGCTTGAAATCAATAGAGAAGCAACTACAAGCTAGGATCCAATGTCTTCTACTTGAATTTGGAGTTGAATGTTGGATTAGCAATTAAATTTAAGCTTGGAGTTTTAATTCCCATTCTCTTCACCATTAATGGAAATCTTGAGTTAGTTAGGAATGTATAAAGAGTGAGGAGAAGGGGTTGGGACTTGGGTTTTAATGGGCTAAACCAACCCAAAGTCCAAAGCGGGAAAAGTTAGTGAAATTCCACTGACTCCAAACATATCGATGTTTATACTTAAAAAAGTTGTAAACGGCATTTTGAACTCAATGGAAGTGGTCTCGAGTCCTAATTTGACCGTTTGCAAAAAGTAGCTTTTCGGACCAAAATCCGATTAACGATATAATATTTAAATAAAATATTTAAATATAAAGTCGTTAGATATGCGGGTTGTTACAGAAAATATTTAAATATAAAATCGTTAAATATGCGGGTTGTTACAAGAGGTATGGGAAGTACCCTTCGGAAGAAGTATAGTGATATGCTTCGATCCAGATGGACATGGGGAATCCAGGAATGGGTTCGACCGATAAACCCTAATGGGCTTGGGTGAATTCAGAAATGGATTCGAACTGATATGGTTGGCCGACTTAAACTCATGAGTTCCTCGATTTTTTTAGGGTAGATGGTTCTTTAATTTACCCAATGGAGGCGCTTTCGATCCTGGGATATGTTGTTTATGGATCTTTCGGAAAGGAAGTGCATTCGTTGCGTAAATCATTAAATTAGCAGCGTACCACTGTAGCAGGGGTCGATGGTCCCTTGTTTACGAACTGGCTACGATATTTTTTTGAAATCCGGAAGGTAGAAGGATCTTCTGGAAAGTGTTGTGTCTATTTCGTAAATACTGGATCAGCAGCGGGCCACTGCTATTGTATTATCATCATTTGACATTGGATTTTGAGCGGAACTTCTCATACCTATTTTTTTAGTCTTTTCACTGGGTGCTGAAACAGGTTTACTAAGTACTTGGAGAATTCTAGCTTTGCGCCTGATCAACGCATAGCCAGAGTCTGTAGGAACGAAAGTAAACTTGTTAAGACATCGAGTTATAAAAGTATTTTGGTAAAGTATTGTATAAAGGATATTCTAATCATGATTTAAAATGTCTTAAATATTGTTTACTTCGAACTATCAAATTTGAATCAAATAACTAATTATCATATTAAATGTTTAACATGTCAAATATAAAAAAAAAATTAAAATAATGGTTCATCCATGTCTTTCAACCTGCTTTCCCTCCTAGCTAATTTTTCCCTACCTTCTTTCAGGACGTCTTCCAACCAATTGTTCTTTCTTGTTGCTTCTCCGCTTCCTTCCTTTTCGAGGACGAAAAGATTTGAGTGGAGGAGAGTGTAACAACCCTAGATTTTTCATATATTTTAATATTTGACTTTGTTTTATTTTGAAATCATTTTAAAATTATTTTATTTCAAACATTTATTTTTTAAATGTAGGTGTTGATTATTAGGTGAATTATAATTTCAAACCGGTATAAATTGGATATTTTACTGAAAGATGAATTTCTGTTCAAACTGGTCAAACCTTGACTTTTAAATTTCAAATTTAAATATTTAAATTCTTAAATTTTATCTTTTATTTTGAAAATATATTTAATAACTTGAATACTGCTTTTCATTTCGTTGAAAACGGATTTAATTTCTGAAAGTTATGTACGTTTCAATTTTGAGTATAATTTGTTTTATTTTCAAAATTTTGTGTATTTTAAATTATACAAATCATATTTTCTTTGTTATATTTTATTTTTATATGTGTTTGTATGTTATTTTACGTATATTTTGTGTTTTAATATTTTTAAAGTGATAATAAATATTTTCCAAAATTTACTGTATTTATTTCCTATTTTTAAAGGCTGTTTTCTATTTTTCTGCTATTTTCTTCATTTAAATTATATTTAATTAAAATTTAAATATTTAATTTGTGAATGTATTTTTATTTTATGTTATTATTTATGTTAAAAATATTTTACAAGCTCATATGAGTTTTCTAAAAATTATTCTATTTAATTTCAAATTTTCTAGTCTAGTTCACTATTTTAGCTACTTTTCTTAATTTAACTTTCTATAATTAATAAATATTACACAAATTTTTATATTTTGATAAATTTTTGAAATTTTATCTGGGATTATTATTATTTTCAGAAATATAAAGTTATATAAATTAAATAAGGATATATGAAGAGTTTTTGACTTTTGAATTGCCTTTTGCCTTTTTGAATTCCACCTCTTCATTTTCCTCACAACTCTTCAATTCTTTTGGCATAACTCCCCACATTTCAGCTGACTAATTCATTTTCATTTCACGTATCTTTCTTTCATCTTTCCTGAGAAAAAAATTTCGGCCATTACATGCTTGGGAAGTTGGTAAAAAAAATTATTTCTTTTATCTCCTTTTCTACTTATATTGTTTATTCTAGTTTGATTTTTTGCACATGCTTTCACGCCTTTTAGGATCGACCATGCCTCCATTGCTGCCTAGCCGCCTCCACCACCTGATAGCACACCACCAACACCTCCTCCTCACCAACCAACCATGCCGTGACCCCCCTTGGTGATGCCCATCCACAAACTTGGCAAAACAACCCGAATTCCTAGCCTAGCCGAGCACAACATCACTTCCATCACCTCACCACCCCTCTAGCCGCCACCTACCACGCCTCCAGCACCTCCAACACCCTCGTCCACACCACCACAGTGGACCCCACACCTCTGGCCGTGACACTTGGAGCCTTGGCCGAGCCCAAATCCATGACCAAATGCATGTATTCATGCTTATGTGTATTATTCTCTTCACCCACTTTGGCACCATCACAAATGACATCTAGGCCGACCCATACCCACCATAACCTGACCCAAACACCTGCCATTATTTTATATTTCCCCTTATGGCTGAGCCTAGTAAAGGTTAAAATCAAGTGCAAGCATTTCTATTTGATTCCGTGCAGTCTATTCTAGTGTAGTTTTGATCGTAGTTGATTTGAAACTCATCGTTGTTATATTGTTTTGTTTGATGTGTACCCAAGGAATTTGACATTTGGCTCCTCCATTCGAATATGTATCGTGCTTTTGTGCTTGTGTAGATCCCGTTTGTGAAATTTGTCGTTGGGTCATCAGCTCAAACCAGTGAGTTATTCTCACCAGACAGTTTTATACTTATATGAATAGTAAATCGACCGCTTGTGAATATGTAAACTACATCACCATATTTTATTTGCTATGTCACTATCATATGATGTTCACACATGATTAAACACCAGTTATATCATATGTTACTGTTTATTATTGCTGTTTTGTTATTTTATCAGTTAATCACACTGCAAGTTCCCTTTAGATTAGAATCACTATGGGTTGAAATGATACATACCCGAACGGACTTTAGAATAGAAGAAAATCATTATGGGCTGAAATGATAGGGCTGAATGATTTTCAATTATTTTCATTTACTTGGGATTGCGGGTTTGACATGATCAAACCCGGGTTTTCTTTGTAAATTACGGGTTGAAATGATATATTACCCGTATCACTTTACTTAGGCTAGAAAATGAAATACAGACCCGTTGTTAAAATTTGTTTTTCTTAAAATTTTAAAATATTTTAGAAATGTAAATATTACAATATTTTGATTTAAATTTGATTAAAAATGATTTTTGTAAAGCATTATCGACTCTCTGAAAAATTTATAAGTGAAATAAATTAATGGTAAAGTTAGAAAATCTGAAATGTAAGTTTTTTTGGAAATTATAATTTTGTGATAAATGGAATTTAAATTAAATATGAAAATATGATAAATTTATGATATTTTGAATTAAATGAATTTAAAATAATTTTAGAATATATTAATGATTTTTGAATTAAGTTAAAATGTAAAATGAATGAATATTTAAGTTCAAATTTTGAAATATAACTAAAATTGGAAATTTGTGAATTTGGCTTAAAAGTGAATTTTAAGTTAAGTAAATGAAAATGAAATTAAGTTATATTTGAAAATTTAAACTTAAGTGTTAAGTTAAATTTAATTTAATGAATTTAAAATTTAATGTTGGAATTTAATAAGTGAATTACTATTAAATTTTGATTTTTGAATAGAGATTTAACATTATAAAATCATGAATATAAGGGTATTTGAATGATTGTTTTAAAAGTGAAATTGTATGATTTTATAAGTTAAAAATGGTTTAAATAAAAATAAACTTGTTTGTGAAATTACACTGAATATTTGAAGTTAATTTACTGCATTTCTAAAATGCTATTAATTCTAATGTAAAGGATAATATAGCATTTGTAAATGTTGTAGTTGATAATAATGAACCAAATGGCTCAATTTAATTAAATGCTATTATAGCATTTTTTGTGAATGTTATAATGGTTGAATTTAACTAAGTTTATTTGAAACTAATGGAACCATATTACAGCATTTTAAATGTTGTATTTTGTTAAATTGAGCTGTTTTAAGTGTGACTTTCCGTAGCATTTTCTAAATGCTGCGAAAGTTGAATTTTCATTGTTTTAATAAATTTAAGTGGATGAATGAACTTTTAAAGATTAAAATTTTGGAAATTTAATAATTTAATCATTAAATATAATATCTTCAATTTATTGATTTAAATGAAGCAATTTGTTTCGAAATATAAACTATTTTGAAATGTGTTTTGAAATGGTATTTAAATTAAATAAAAATGAATGTGGTTTGGAAGATATGATATTTTGATATTTTGAAATGGATTTTGAATGATATTGAATTTTTAAATGATATTTTATTTTGAAGTATAAATACTATTTTGAAATTTTAACCATGGGATGTATTTAATTTATGGTTTAACTGATCTTTAAAGGATGGACGATCCCATGCATCCTTTAAGTTATGGTGCATTTCTACTACAGTTCACTTGAGTTGATTTGCATTATATAAGTATATATTGTCCTGACTCGAGTGTTTTGTGTTTTACTTTACGCTCGGGTCAACCTGAGTATTCACAGCTTTGGATTCTCTTTCTGGAGCTGGTCTTTGCTGGAGTTTCTGCTTATCTACATTTATATCTACTTTCTGTTTCAGCTATTCTAGTTTATCTCATATATTAGTGAACTTCTATGTATTTGGGATTTCTATTTTGTTGTTTTCAGACTGTATTATGTTTTTGGTTTGAGACTCTGCCATAGTAGCTTCGTGAACTAATATGTATTTTATATTCCGCTGCGAGGTATTCTGTTTGTTCTGTGTCTGTGATTCTATGATTTGTATTTCATTTGCCCCAAATTTATTTACAATGCGGTATTTTGAGCAATTCAAGTCCGACATGTGCGGTTGCGAATGGCTGAAAATACCGGGTTGTTACAAAGAATAAGAGGGGTTATCCACATATGACTATAGTGATGAATACGATTCTATATATGCACGATATTTTTTAGATACTGCTCAAAACAAGAGAAGTAATGTTGTACAAACCTGTCTTCTTAACCCTTGGGTTCAACACCCAAACCGATGTCAACACCGCAAGTCAAAAAGACGAGTCATTGGGTGTACATAAAATAAATATTAGATATAGTTCTGACTAACACTACCTACTTTCAAAGTCTCACAACGGAAGGAAATAAATATAATACATAAATAAATTCCATTGTCACATCACAATAGCATGTTTGAAATTGTCAAATACGCGTCTGACAACTATAGGTACAACCCAATACCAAAGAACAAAATCAACTCCAAATACAATACTAACAGCTCCATATATACAATACATCAACAAATTTCCACCTCTCATACCATCTCATCACCGTACTCCATTAACCTAGATATATGTATAAAAATAAAAATAGGAGTGGGTCGGATATAATCTAGTGAGTGAATTATACCCTCCTCTACATATACTACAAAATTAATACTATGGCATGTTTGAGTCTATCGTCTGGCTACCATATGTTATGTTATCACATCATACCTGAGAGTCACAAAGCACTAGTCACATCGTATCGAGTCTGTATAGACTCACACCCTAGTCTGGCCTTATGCCATATAGGAAGCCTATTATCTGTAGTCATGCAATCATATATAGGACTCACTACTTTGGACCGTCCGTAGCCTATAGGAAAGCCTGTTGTCCTCGTGCTACCTAATTGGACTTATGTCCTAGTCCGCCCATAGCCTACAGGGTCGCTTAACATCCACTCACATCCACCCGGTCCACCCAAAGCCTTTAGGGGAAAATAGCACAATGCCTGGACACATGCTTGTTTCACAAGTTCGTATTCACGTCGCATATAAAATTCTAGGGCGTTTATCCTACATCCTAAACTCGTTCATGTCCATGTTCATCATTGCATCAAAATCTCATATCACAATACATACATACATACATACATACATACATATATATATATATATGCATACTTATATTCTCATTACACAACAACTAGACCATTCAATATTCGTTTATTCCATGAGATCACCGCATTCCATACATTCGTCCATTCCATTTACCATCACCATCATAATTTGTATCTCCCATCTTCTCATAGCATCATCGCTTGCCTTATTTCGACTCGGATGATCTTCCGGAATATAATAGAAAGCACGATTCGAATTTTTTTTTTAACTTTGGGCCATTTGGCTGAAGTTCAGGTTGTTAAAATCAGACGTGCACCGATGCACCGGCCAAGGCCATCGGTCCACCAGTGTACGTATTTGTTCAAGATTTATAATGTTTATGTTTTTCACATCATTTTCACTCCGACCACCACCATTTCATCTTAGATCGTCAAGGAATGTTCCTAGACCTTAACTTATTATTCTTTAGTACAAATATATCAGTTATTTCAACGATTCAAGGGTTATACTTTAAAATTTTCAGATATTGCGAATATAGTTTTAGTTCATTATCCATCCAAATCCCTCCCATGCCATCTTAAATTCAAATTAAGTGTGTATATATAAATTATTATACTAAATATAGTCTACAGATCACCTTATAACATTAAGTGTGCATTATATGAAGGATGGAGGGTGGATCACCCACTGAATAAGTAATTCCAGTCCAACTTCTCGTTGGTTGGGGCTACTGCTCTTCCTACCTTTGACTTTCCACCTCGAATTCACTACCGAGTCGTAGCTCCTTCTACAAGCTTCAGTTTGCCTATTGTTTCGTCAAATTCAGTTGAGGAATCAGAGAGTTAAGTTGATTTTAGTGGAAGTAGTTTCTTAGAGAGGGCTGGAGGAAGAAGAAAGGAAGTGTTGAGGTTAGTTTCTGAGTGGAAGTCATGTACTTCAATTTTTAAATAAGGAGGGAAGCCACCAACGGATCAAATTTAAATTTCAAACTCAACCCCCTTAGCATCCATTCGACCCGATCACCTTTTAGTCCGTAACTCCTCCATATGGACCCCGAACAACATAAACATGTATACTACGTGAACCAAAAAAATGAGATAGTTGCAATGGCACTTGCTTCGTTGTCAGATTCCAACGTCTTAAAATTGACCATTTTCCTCTCCTTATATTTAACTTATTTATTTAATTAAAAAATTCCACTAATTTTCATATTTTCATATTATTGGTACTTAATTAAAATTTTACTTAAATTTTCAGAGTATTATATTCTCCCTCCCGGCCCTTTAAAAGAATTTCATCCTCGAAACTTCTTAGGAATGAAGAGTGTAATATAACGCTCATTCGTCAAAATATATCAACCAAGTTATAACATCCAAATTAAAACAATCAAACAATATATCATGATATGAACATATATATACCATGAACTTAAAGTTTCTAAACTTGAAATGAATAGATGCAACTAATGCATCCTATATAAATGTGAAATAAATGTCATATAAGGCATGATGCATAACACACACACACACACACACACACACACACATATATAACTATTTATATATTTTTGAGAGAAATGTGTGATCCTCTAAAAAAGAGGAGAGCACACATGAAGCTATATATATATATATATAACACATAAAATGGTGCTGCCAACATGTCTGGCAGGTGATAAGTCTAAGTACTAGAACAAATAAAGAAACAAGTATCTCTATAATGAGCTCCGGCAAAGCCACCGCCCATTACACCCTAATACCGAGCTCTGGCAAGGCCACCGCCCAATATTAGGATGTTAGAGGTACCTAAACTAAATAAGTATCGAAAACCAAAGGTACTGAGAGACAAAACCATAAAAAAAGAACCTCTAAGTAGCTGCCTCAGAAGAGAAAAGCTAATCTCGAATAAGAAATGAACCATGAAGGAGAACTCCAAGAAATGATCCATAAAGAAGTACTCCACTCTAAAGACACGGTAAATCAGAAAGAAATGCCTGACACAATCAAAACTCCTGGGTATGACTATCCGGCACATCTGTATGAAGACGCTAACTATCCCGCATACTTAAAAAGAGAAACTAGCAATCTACCTAATCCAAACCTTAAAAAAACTAGGAAAACATATTATTAGTAATCACATATATGTATATAAAAATAAATTATATACATATATATGAGAATAAAATCTAATGAGAAAAATAAAGCAAAGATAAATTAGAACCAAAAACTTACAAAACTAAAACGCAAAGAAAATAAGAACCAATTAGAAAAAGGCAGGCAAATAAAAACTAGAATAAAAACTACAATAAAAAATAAAAACATTACTAGAAGCATCTTTCAGGACCTATAATAGGAACAAAATTATTTTGTATCATGTGAACATCATTTGAATTAGAAAAGATATTAATATAACTATTATTAGTGTCAAAATTATGAATGTTATGTTTAGATATGTTAATATTATTTCTAACCTTGTTAAGATATTCCTTAAAATAATTATTTTTGGCTAATTTATATTTTGGGTTTGAAACGCAATTTAAGCAAAAAGATGAAATTAAAAAAAAATCAAATTATTACGGTGAATATTGTTATTATTAAAAATTCTTTGATTTCTCTCAAACCAAATGTACCAAGTAGATATAGTAAACAAAGAATCAAGCAAGTATCTATTATCCCTATTAAAATTAAATCTAAAAGTGTTCCAATAGAAAAAACAATCAGTGATTCTAGAATTAATTTTAAACTCAAAAATATTAAGGGTATTCTTAAGAATAGAATAAGTATCCATGCATTCATAGTAGATATGATTAATATCTTCCGAAAAAGCATTTCAAAAATAACATTTATTATCAATGTTAATATTTTTCTTTTTTAAAAATTCAATAGTATTTAATTTACCATGAATGATAAGCCACATGTGGATTTTAAATTTGGGAGGAGCGTTAGACTTCCAAATAAATTTAAAACAATTATCAGTTACTCCCGAAAAGTTAATAAATTTGTAAATAAAACTGTTTACATATGAATGCAAATAAATCATATACATATAAATCCAACAATAAATCATTCAAAGCATCCAAATCCTAATCCTAAAAAAATTAATCTAAGGAAATCAAATAAACGCCAAAAAACGTACCAGAAAAGAGCATAGGATGTGCAACCCTCATCTTCTCTTTAGGCTCTTACATGCTCTTTGCTGGGTCATTTCCCTGTTGCACTCTAACTAATTTAACCATCTTATTTCTAAGTCATTTCATTCTACGTTCCACAATACGGGTTGGACCACGGTATGAACTCGGCTCAAACTGCAACTCCACTTCCTTCAATTGGCTAGGTGTTATTATAGTCATTGGATCTTGCACATATTTTTGCAAATATGACATGTGAAATACGTTATGGACTTATGCCATCTTCTTTGGTAGCTCAACTCAATATGCCAATCTTTCCCTTTCCAGTTAGGAACGGTTTGAAAAATCTGCGTGTTAGCTTTCCCAAAACTTTACTACTCTCTTCATTGGAGAAAATTTAACGAGTACTAAATTTCCTACAACAAACTCCAGACCTTTCCTCCTTTTATCCGCATATGATTTCTATTGATCTTACGAAGCCTTCGTCCTTTTCCTTATGAGTTCCATTTCTCAAATGTATCCTTAACTATTTCTAGTCCTAAAATAACCTTGTCCGTAGACTTCCACTAGCAAGAAGGTGACTTACACGACCTTCCGTAAAAAAATTCAAATGGTGATATGCCTATTCTAACCCGATAGCTATTATTATATGCAAACTCCATCGAGGATAAATGTTATTACTAAGATCCTTCGTAATCCAGTACATAAGCCCTTAATAGATCCTCCAACACTCTATTTACTCTTTTCACGTTAGTCTATGGGTGGTATGCAGCACTTAATTAAATTCAACTCCGTCCTTAAAGTCTCATGTAGCTCCTTTAAAATTCTCTCGTAATAAGTGGATCTTGGTCGCTCACAATAGTAGTTAGTATCTCATGTAGCCTAATCACTTCCCTAATATGCTGAGTTGCCAAATTCGTTGCCGATTTCGTACTTTCACTGGAATAAAATGAGCACTTTTTGTAAGATGATTTACTATCACCCATATACTTTCGTTTACTTTTCTACTCTAGGGTAATACATCCACAAAAATCCATGGATATGCATTCCCACTTCCATTGTGGCATGTCTAACGGAAGTAATGGCTTACTCGACTTTTTTTGTTCCGCCTTCACCCTATGGCTTATCACGCATTTTGCCACATATTTAGCTACATCTCTCTTCATTCCTGGCCAATTGAATACTTTTTTTACATCCCGATACATCTTATCCTCTACTAAATGAATAGTCATTCTAGAGTGATAACACTCACCCAAGACCTCCTCTATCTATTCCTTAACTTGCAGAACACATAGTCTTCTATCTTTCCTTAGATAACCTTTCTGATCTTTGGAGTACCGATCCAAATGGCTCGATCATTCATCCCGTCCTAACTGCTCCATAAAATCAATTGATAACACATCCTACCCTTGACTTGCTCCAACACGATCCATCAATGTTGGCTTAATCCCCATTGCTGCTAACTGTCCAAATGCGTACTCTGATCGTGGTTTGAAATCAGACTCAGTTATGAACTCTAAACTTCTCCACTCTATCAACGTAGCATTTATCTCTACCTGCTTTCGGCTCAACGCATCTACAACTATATTTATTTCTCTTGGAGTATAATAAAGACCAAAATCATATGATGATAAGAATTTCGTCCACCGTTGTTGCTATAGATTCAAATCCTTTTACGAAAACAAGTATTTGAGAGATTTTTAGTCCGTAAAAAGCTTGAACCTCTCACCCAACAAATAATGCCTTTACGATTTCAATGCGAATACAATAGCAGCTCACTCCAAATTGTGCATCAAATAGTTTTTCTCATGGTTCTTCAATTGTTGGCTCAGATATGCTACTAACCTTCCTTTTTGCATAAGAATATCACCAAGACCAGTATCTCATGCATTAATATATACGGTGAAAGGTTTGGTACCATCTGGAATAACCAAAACTGGAGCACTTGTCAATAACTCCTTTAATCTAATAAATGCCACTTCCCACTCTGAGCTTCAAGTATAAACTAGATTCTTCTTTATTAAACGGGTCAGAGGTGCTGATATCTTCTCAAAATCCTTAATAAACATTCAATAAAATCCAGCTAAGCCCAAATTGCTATGGACATCTAAAGCGTACTTCGGTGTTTCCAATCTCTAACTGTAGCTACTTTTCTGGGATCCATGACCAATCCTTTTATTGATATCACATGTCCAAGAAAATGAACTTTAACCCTCCAAAAGTGACATCCAGAAAATTTGGCTTTCAATTGATTCATTCTGAAAACATTCATCACTTCCATCAAATGAACTTAATGCTTTGCCTCACTCCTAGAACAAATAAGAATATCATCCATGAAGATCACTACAAACACGTTCTATTGCTCCCAGAATACACTACTCATCAAATCTACAAAATAAGCTAGAGCATTCATCAACCTAAAAGGCATCACCAGCCACTCAAACAATCCATCAAGAGTACGAAATGCGGTCTTTTAGATACTATCTTCTACCACCCTTAATTGATGAAATCCAGTTGCCATGTCAAGTTGTAAGAAAACCTTTGCCCCGACTAACTGATCGAAGAGGTCGTCAATGTGAGGCAATGGATAACAGTTTTCTTCGTCGGCTTATTTAATTCTCGATGATCGATGCATAATCTGAGGGAATCGTATGCCATAGTAGCAAAAATGAAAGGCGCTCCACATACTGAAATACTACTCCGAATAAATCCATTCTGCAATAATTCTGATACCAGCTTATCCAGCTCTCACATTTCCTTTGGAGCCATAAGCCTAAGAGGCATCGGAACAGGTTTTATGTCTTTCTCGAGATCAATGCTAAATTCGTTTTCTCTTTGGGAAGGAAGACCGAAAAATTCTTTAAATATATATGGACAGTCTTTAACTATAGGTATACTCAATAGCTCTTCCTATGGCATGCTAAGCGAATACATCTAAGCCCCTATAACTGAAACAACAGGTTCATAACATAAAATCAAATCAATCCCATCGGCTTTCCTCAATCGAACCATCCTCCTGTCATAGTCCAGAACTACCCCATATCAAGACATTCAATCCATTCTCAAAATCAATCCATAACCTAAGAGTTTAGTACGTATGCTTAACAAGGAACTCCACTCCATTGATGACCAACTTTAGATTATTACACAACATTGAGAGATGGGTTGATCCGCTAATAGAATTCAACGTCATGAAAGATTCATATGTGATGTCAGATTTAAGAGCTAAACTGTCGACTAATTTGCTTGATATGAATAAACGGGATGCACCAGTATCAAACAATGTACAAAACGGAAAATTAGACAAGATCAACACACCTTCCATCATAATTTACTTTCCCTTCTCTTGTGCCGATGGTGATGCCTTACTTGAGGTTGGAATAGCATCCAAACCATATGCCTTAAAGATCTGACCTTCTCCCTTCAAAGCTAGGCAACATATCTTCATGTGTTCGATCTAGTCAATATTATACCACTTAAACTTCTTCTAAGCTGCCTTACAATCCTTAGCCATGTGTTCCACTTGGTTGTTGTTATAATATTTAGCCTTTGAGAGGTTCGACCTACAATTTTTGGCCAAATGTCCCACCTTTTGACATCTCTGACAAATAATCAACTGCTTTTTCTGATAGAGTTAGGTGTATGCCATAAGGGGCAATTATGTAATTTTTACATAATCTAACTCGTTGGCCGATCTTGTTCGAAATAAGGTGTTTTCTTTCTATTATATACTTGATATAATGCTGTTATATTAATTAATTAATTTAATTCAAAGTATATTTAATAGATAATACATAAATTGTATGTTTTGTAATAGTAGTTACAAAGTGTTGTAACCAAGAGTAATTTATCACAATGAAACAAATATATCATTTTAAATGTTCCTAGTCAATATGCATCGAGACTGGATATCGATGTATTCGTCGAGATTGGAGTATGTAACGTTCTCCAAATGTTGGATAGTGTATTGCTCATGACTGTTGGGGACACCTATGAGTTACATACTAATAGTTATTGGATAATTATGGAATGACTCACTTGGTAGTTTTCTGTTGGTTAATATAACTAAGGTCAAAAAGAAAGTATCGATGTGACTAATTTACATAGTTCTTTCGACTTGAGAATACCGTGAATCTTCAATATGAAAGTTCCACTTTTATTATAGTCAAATCATGGCATAGCATCCATCGGGTGACAATAGTTGGGTCGAGTTGAAGTTTAGACGTGAAGCACTACTCAAGAGAGGATTCGTCTCCTCAGTTATATGCGGTTAGCAACTCAAGTCAACCCAAAGTCAAAATCTTTGGCCAGAGTAGTTTGGTTGATAATGATTGTTATTATTGAACCAAAGACTTTGCGTTTGTATTACAGAGTTGAATGTGGATGATGTTGGAATTTTGAACATTACCAAATTCAGCAAGTCCAAGTGATAATTTTAACGAAGAGAATAGGTGTAAACAATTGTCACAACTGGGTAACGCTTATTAAGTTAAAAAAAGATTTTTTCAAAAATGAGTAAGCGATAAATTTGGTCATAATATCATATCACCTGCTAAGTGAAGTGTGAACGTTAACGTTCGAATAGTATGACGTTAATCGCTGACCGAAATTTACACCCAAGAGTCACATAATCGAAACGGAATATTCTCTTTAGACTAAACAATTTAATTAATTTATATTTTTTATAAATAAATTAAATACATTAATGTTTATGAAATGCTAATTATGAATTTTGATTGTTATTTGAGCAATATAATTGTTGCATATATTTATAAAAGTTATGAATATATTGCTCGATAACAAAATATGTTAAATATGATTATACATATTTAATTTGGATTAAATGAGCTCACGGTCCATGAGATCTGGAGAGGATAGGCGTTGTTTTGGAGAAAGATAGGAGGTGGCTACAATATGCATGATTAGGTTTTGAGATCATTGTTTGCTCTCTTGTCTTATCCATATAAAAGCCAATCTCAAAACCTTGATTACATGCTAATTAATTTTTGAGTCGCCTCTTTCTTCTTTGTCTTCCATGTTTTAATGGCAGCAACTTTCCTCTAAAATCATCTCAAATTCTCAAATCCAATTAAAAATTAAAAATACTAATTTGCAGTAGAAGGTCTCCAATCCTCGATTAGCAATCTGATGGATTGTGAATTGTTCTTAGAAGAGAAATCATCGTTCAACATGGGCTCAAAGGCTTCATTAGGAGGTGCATCTTTATTTATTATCATTTTTTTATTTAAGGTTTATCATATAAAAGTTGATCTACATCCGAATCCTTTGTTTATATTCAGATTTGTTTATTGTTTAGATTATGTGAGATTTTTGTGAGGACACGTGTTTATTACAACTTGATTGGTTATGTACTTATTATAATATTTTGTTTAATGATTATCGTTGAATTAATTTTCTGAAAAAGGTTTTAATTTTGATTTATATAACATATATATATATATATATATTAAATGTGTATAGATTTGCAAATTATACATGTTCGCAAATTATATATATATATATATTAAATGTGTATATATTAAATGTGTATATAATTATGTCCGCAAATGTGGCCTAGTGGTTGAGACACTTGCCTCCTGGTAAGCAGGTCGCAGGTTCGATTCCCAGGTTGCCCATTTAAGGGCTTACCATGTGCGTATGCTAAGATCAGCCTTCGGGTGCCCGCGGACCGGGTAGGCGCACTATGTAGGGTTTTACGGCTCCGGCCGGTTTCCCTCCTGAACAAATTCACAAAAAAGATTTGCAAATTATGAATATGTATTATTATATATGTATTTAATCTTAAAATTTTCTAA
Source organism: Allium cepa (assembly GCA_030765085.1). NCBI lineage: Eukaryota > Viridiplantae > Streptophyta > Magnoliopsida > Asparagales > Amaryllidaceae > Allium > Allium cepa. The sequence goes on along the minus strand of CM060940.1, from coordinate 130,143,581 downwards.
TGATGAGTTGTACCTATTGTGAATCATAAAATATAAAAATATTTTATTAAATACGTAAATACATATTTTATTTTTATTTAATGATTTTGTGAATTTTTTATTATGAATAAAGTAATTAATGGTCCAAACTTTCTGTTTTATATTTTTTATATTTTATGCACCATGTAATAAGATTACAGTAAAATTTTCAGATTTTCTAAACTTGACTTATTTTTTAAAATAATTTACTTTCGTCCTGCAATTAATTATTTAATTAAAAATATAATTCCAATTGAGAAAATTCTTGAAATTTTTCTTAAGGCTTAAATATGTTTTTGGAACCTTTAGAAAAAGTGTAAGAATTTTATAACTTAGTTTACTAATTTTTGAATTAATTTATTTTCAAAATGAAATTAATCATTTAACTAAAAATATAATTTTAGTTGAAAAAATTACATAAATTTTTTCTAAGCCCAAAATATATCTCAGATACCTTTAATTTTTTTTTATTTTTTAAATTGATTTCCTATATTTAGGAATCATTTATTTAATAATAATAAATATTATTTTAACTGTTCTAAATTCCATAAACTAATCTTAATCCCAAAATGTATTTCATATTTTTTAAAATTTCGAAAACTTGTATTATTATCAAATAATTATTTTACATTATTTTTTATGGTAGAAAAGGTTTTATCCAATAAATTACACACACACATATAAATACATACATACATATATTAGTATTTTGTTTTAACATATTGTACAAGCACATATTTGGACAAATTACTGTACATATAAAATGAGCTGACATGTTATCTTCAATGTAAATCCCGATATCTATATACGGGCACATTATATCCTTCACGGATTGTGATGTTATACATGCATACACATATATGTATATATATATATATATATGTGTGTGTGTGTGTGTGTATACGATACATATATATGTATATTTGTATACATAAATAAAATTGAATTAAAAAAATCTCAAACTACAAATTGTACAATTAGAATACATATGGACATAGTAATAAATATTGCCATGAATAAATTTTTAACAATGACATTTAATGAATGAATAAATTCAAATTAAAAAGAGAAAATGAAAGGTTTCTCTCTCCATTTAATACAATTAATGCTCTCAATTAATTCTTGTTTTAGGGAAAGAAATGAAAGGTTTTATTCCTTATGCATTAACATTTATAAATAAATGTTAGGTGTATTTGATACACTTTACATTTGAAATTATATCTATTTAAACTTCCCTTTAAACTATTCTAAATAGAATACAAGATTTTAGTTAAACCAAGTTTTTAAAAGTTCTAAATGAAATTTAGACTTCGTAGGCCCATTAAAGATCCAAAACTATAAAATATTTTGAAATTCATCAATTTCTTTCACTACGGGCTGGCCTAGTTCTTTAAATGGTATTGGAGCCTAATACCCTATGCGGTCTAAATTAGTCATGTTATGGCTAATTAATTAAACTTCCCCACTAAGTATAGTGTCTAAAAAGGCAATGTCTAGCTTTGGAATTGAGTGATCAAGTACCTTTTCCTACTTGGTTGCCGGCCTGGCCTGAAAGGTGAGTGAGTCCAAAGGTTGCCCCTAGTAGGAAAGAACCAATTTGAATTGGGCCTCGAGCTAGTTTTCAAAATTGTTTTGAAAATTAACTTAAAAACATGTTTATTATAAAACTCATAATACAACATAAGTTTTCAAAATGTTTGAAAGGATAGTAATATTTTCAAAAATGTGTGAAAATACTTATGTACTAATTTCAAATTTTAAAATTTATTAATAAAATGAATTAATTACATATGTTAATTATTTAATACATATATGCATACATTATATATGTTGATATATGTTATGTTGTTTTAAAATATTTAGGATAACATAAGTTTACATGTATGTATGTAAGGTAAATTTTGAGATTAATAAAATTTAATCAAAATTGTTTAATTGAACAAATTAATTAAAGGTTAATTAATTAAAAAAAATACACATATATAAGATGTATATGTGTAGTTATACTATAAAGCTTATAGTGTGCACTATAAAGAGATATGTGCAATATAAATGTTGTATTGGAATTATAATATAAAATTAATTAAAGAGTAAATTAATTAAATTAAATAAGATTTAATTATTTAAAATTTAATTAAATAAGATTTAATTAATATAATATTATACATGAGACTATTATATAAGTCAATTAAGTTATATAATAATTCAGCTTATGTAATATGAATATATAACAAATGGTGGAACTTTAAAGAAACCTTAAATAGACTTAAGGAGTAAATTCATACGTAAATGTATGTGTACCATGATTTCTGATGTGTCCGAGACTTGAATCATGTGAGTATTTCATAACAAATGCATTATCTCGTAAGTCGATATCACTCGATGTAATATATTGAAGATTATGAATCTTTAATATAAAGTTGTCCTCTGTCATTTATATATTAATAAATTACTTGCATGCTCCTTAGTTTTTGAGCTTTCCACAAGCTAGGGATGTTATGTAGTTCTACTAATATATTGAATAGATGTGGTAAGATAACTGCACGTATTTGTTGATCCTCAAGATACGTGCATTATACTTAAGCCATCATGAAATGATAGGTCCGAATGAATAGTATTGAATCATGAGTTTTAATTCATGACAAAAATCTTAAACAATCAATGATGAGACTATACGATCAAGCGAAAAAAAGAGAATGAGATATGCAAGCTATTAAACTTCAAAGGAGATGAAACTACAAATCTACGTATAGTATTATTATTTAGTCTTAGATATGCTTTATAATTGTTAAAATCTATCCTCAAGTAGTTTGCACATACTCAAAGTTGTTTTAAAGTTTAAATTTTTTAAAATATGTGCAAATTGTGCACTGACGACCACGTCAGTCGACTGACCGAAAGCTACCAGTCGACTGAACCTGTTCAGTGCACAGATATGCACTGTTTTTGAATATTCAGTTGACTAGTCGATTTTGCTCAGTCGACTGACCGGCTCTAACGGCTATTTTTCCTGAAGAGACACTTCTAATTACGAAGAGTTTCAATCCAAATTGAAGAGATATGGCTGCACCTTTCGATTGAAACTTTTTGTGAATAGTTGTAACTATTTGTTCACTATATAAACATGTTAGAATCTCTTCTCAAATAACTGAATTTTATTTTGATTTCTTGCTATACTCTCTACTATCTATCTCTGCAATTTAAAAGCAAACACAATCTATATATTGCTTGAATCTCAGAACTAATTAATATATTTTTCGATTCTAAGCAATATCTTCCTTTCATATCTTCACACACACAATATATACTTGAGGATTTGATTATAGGAAGGGTGTACTACCAAAAGACATATCCATGTAATTCAGAACATAAAAGTCAACTATTTTCTTGTACCAGTAAAAATCATGTTCGGTTGTTCAGGCAGTAAGAGTCCTCTTCGACTGTTTGAGGCAGAAAAATTATGTTCGGCTTCTCAGGTGTTGTATACCTATTCCTTTGGGTTAAGAGAGGGGATATTGATTTTAAATCCAGAATGTAGTCTGGGACTGGACGTAGAACGAGAAGTTTGAACTAGTATAAAAATCCTGGTTTGCTTATTTCATTTACTTTATTACTATTATCTATTATCTAGTTTATACTTCGGCATTTATACAATATTCCATATTACATGGTCCTAAGTGTTAACTAGCCATACAGCTTACAAACCTTCATTTGGTATCAGAGCAGGACATCCTATAACCGTAACATAGTTATTTAATATATTTAGTAATATGGAAACTAACACTAACTCTAGCATTAACACTCACACTAGTTTCATTGAAGGACAGTCAACTGCACGACCACCACTATTTGATGGTCTTAACTATAATTACTTGTATACTAGAATGAGAATATATATGCAAGCTAATGGTTTTGAAACCAGTAATATTGCCCAAAAAGAATATACTATGCCAACAGAAGAATTTTTCAACTTAAACTATTGCATAAAAAAAGGATGTTGGTTCAAATGCTAAAGCTAAGAACATGTTATTCTATGCATTAGATAAAAATGAGTTTAATGGGGTTAGTATGTGTACAACTGCTTATGATATATGGAGAACTCAAAAAGTAACTCATGAAGGAACTGACAAAGTCAAACAAAGCAAAATCTCTATGTTGAAAAATTAGTTCCAGAATTTCAAAATGAAACCAAACGAAACAATAAATGACATGTAGGCTAGATTTCCAAATATATATCACTCAATATTGGCCCTAGATCAAAAAAAAAAAATCTGATTTTGGTATTGTTACAAAAATCCTCAATTCTTTAACGGACAATTGGGAACAAAAAGTCTTAGCAATTGAAGAAGCTAATGATTTATCAACCATGAAACCAGAAGAATTGACAGGAAATCAAATGTCATATGAAGTAAATTTGCAGGCAAAGAAAGTACAGGCACAAGACAAGAAGAATCTAGCATTTCAAGAAGAAAAGATGATTCAAATTCAGATGAAGAGGATATGGCACTTATTGTTAAAAATATCACAAAAAATTCAAAATTCAAAAGGAATAACAAGTTCAAAAGTTACAAAATTAACTTCAACAACAACAATTATAGCAGTAAACCATCATCTTCTGCCATGGAATGTTATGAATGTCATAAATTGGGTCATATGAAGAAAGATTGTCCAGAAAAAAAGGAAAAACAAATTAAAGAAGGAAAAATGCAAGAATAAAGCATTTTTAGTAACGTGGGATGATTCAGATTCTTCATCGTCATCAGATAATGACAGTGACACAGAGCAAGCAAATGTATGCTTCGTGGCTACAAGTGATGATGTAAGTGGATTAAGTTTTGAAGATCTGATTGAAATTAATTCAGAACTAGTAGACTTAGTAAAACAAATTAAAAAGCAAAATAAAGAGTTACAAGGAAAACGAAATAGATCTGAATTAGAAGTTAGTATGCTAAGAGATGAAAAGAAAATTCTAGAAGAAGAACTTGAAATGACTCAAGAATCTAATTCTAATTTACCTTCTCAACTTTCTATGATAACTCAGAAATTAGAAATTCAGAAAAATAAAAATGATGATTTATTAGTAGAGATTAATGATTTAAAATCTAACATTAAAGTATTAGAGTTAGAAAATTCTAGCCTCAAAATCAAGTTAGAAGATATTAATAAAAATACGTCTAACATCAATAAAGGACGAGAGAATATTTCTATAATAATAGAAAATTCTCAGTCTACTTCAAATAAAATGAGACTGGGGTATAAGAAAATTTGAAATCTAAAGAAATCTGGAAAGTTTAAAAATAAGATTAAAAACAAAATTAAGAAAGATGTTAAGCAGGCAGTTTCTAAAGATATTAAAACTATTAAGATATGGATTCCTAAAACTATAACAATTTAATTAGGAATAGACATATCAAAACATTTACGGAAACTGTTCATAAAAATAAGGATTATATTTATAAAGGGAATTCTGAACCCTTTTGGGTTTGGTTTCCTAAGACCTAACTGTTAGGACCCTAAAAGAAAAGTGGTGTAACGACCCGTAAATTTCAACAATTTAATTTGTTAATTTAATAGGATTTTATAATTAATTTTTAGTAGAAATAATAAAGGGGGTAAATTAATATCAAAATGAAGGCTAAAATAAAAAATATGAATGGTAATTTAAGCCTATTTATTTGTAATATGAATAAAATTTCAATAAATAAAATGGTGTAAGTATTGTACCCGGATATAATGTGAAGATGGAAAATATAGGGTAGGCATTAAATTAGTAAGTGTAAGGATACATTGTTACAGTAATTGATTTTTAATTAGGGATACGTTATTTCAAGTTAATAATTTATAAATTTGAATGAACATTTCAATTTGATAAATTAATTCAAATGTTATGACCTAATAAATGGAATATGATAACAAGAACAATTGCAAATTTCGTATTTAGGGGAGAAATAAATTTTGATAGGTAGTAGTTGTTGTGAAGAGTAAATATACAAGTATATTAGAGGTTATAATAGGGGGTTACTTGTAAATTCACTCATTTACCAATAAAGATAATTAGATGTGCCTTGATGATAATTAATAACATAACGGAAAGAGTAAATGTATTCATTAGAATATTAATTGCAATTGGATAGGGATTTTTAGTAACAATGTTAATGCAATGTAATTAATGCGAAATTAAAGTCAATAATAATGAATAGTGATTAATTCAATTCTTGTAACATATATTATAAATTGCCTGCTTATTTGTTAATGGAATTAGAAATTGTAATAAGTGTTAATAAAATGAATGAATGTTACACTAATGGAAAATGAAATAACGTTCGTTTAAATGTTGAGTAATTATAGGTCGTATTTATTATAAGCGTTACTTTAATAATTATGATTAATTGTGAAATTAATACGAGAAGTATGTAAAGTAATAACTAAGAAAGTAATACGTTATAAATTGATTATAACCTAAACGTAAGTGTAAGTTAGAGGTTGGAATTAAATCTAATCCGTTTAATAGGAAACTTATTAAAATAAATTGGATTCAAAGTGTAATAAAGAGGTTATTTTAAGAAATTGAAACAAATACTATAATTCGTAAATTAAGTTACTTTAAATTGAAACGGGAATTGGTTTAAAGAATTATAAATCTATAAGTAAATCAAGATGATAAAATTTATGAATTATAGAATTTGAATTTTAATAGTGAGTTAATTTATTAAATTTATAATAGTTGGATTTATTGCAAATGAATGAAATTAAATATAAAATTTTACATTAATTGAAAATTAAGTTGAAATTGGAAAATATTTATGTAATAGCTTTGAACCAATGTTAATTATATCCATTTGACTGTAATGGATTGAATAAAAAGAATGAATAGTGAATTCAATGGAATTTTTGAAAAGTTAATTTATAATTGATAAATATAACGAAATTTGAATTTACGCTGAAATTTATGATTGAATCAACAATTAATTCACATCTAAACTGGTTTAAATCACCGAGATTGTTTAAGAAAACAAAACTGATAAGATTTATAAAATTTGGAAGCGAAATTGAAAAGGTGATTTACTTAATGAATTTTTAATTTATCAAATTCGAGTCGGCCACTGACTCGGATTTCGATGAAACCAGTTTCATCTGATCCGTAACGGTGAATTATAATAGTGTTTCAAGTTTTGTAGCGATCGGACTTGTCATTTGATCGTACGGACTCGAAACGTCTTGAAATTTATGCAATTGAAATCAATTTGAAAATATTGTTTTTAACATAACTTCTTCATACGATGGAATTTGGGCTTGAAACTTGTTCCATCGCATTTAAAATATTTAAAAACATCTATTTTGATACATGGGATGATTCATTTTCGTTCCGGAGCCGAAACGGACTTTTCAGGGGCATTTTTGTCATTCAAACAAATTGACTTGAATAGTAACCTATGAAAATGATGGAACTGGGCTTCGAAACCAGTACCATTGCGTTCCGAAGGCCTTTTTATGTTAGGATCGCCTGTCAGCACGCTTAAATTGGACTCTGGCCCGTTTTTTACGTTAAACTCTATAAATACGTACGCAAATCGAGACAGTTTTATTATTATTTTATTTCAGAAACCCTAATTCTATACCATGGCCGCCACTTATTCAATGGTCAGAAATTGCTTATCTTCTTTCCTCAATATCTTTCAATCCGTTCAACGAAATCGAAAAATTCCAAAAGTAAAGTTATAGATCTCGGCGAGCTCTTCAAATCATACGGTTGATCTTTACTATTGGACCACGGATTCGCCAGAATCTGGCTTGGAAGCATGGACGTATTTTCTTGGATTGCGTGCAAACGGTAGCGAGTGGTGATGTGAAACTTGGTTCGTAGGTGGCTCTCAAGGTGGCGCACACACTGGTAGTCGCCGATCGAACTCTATATGTCTCGAGTTGCGTGCGTACGGAAGGAAGTGGCGCGTGCGCGATGGGTTAGTAGGTTCGTTTATAAAGAAAAAGAGGATGGTACGTTATATTTTTTATGTATTAATTAATTATGTTGTATTAAAATTTAAATCTTTTAACTCGAATAACTTTTGCATACGAGCTCGGATTGACGCACGGTTTTCTCCGTTGCGTTCGTATCGAAATTCCGGACACTATGACGCTGGTTTGGACGGATTTGACGATTGCCAAATTTTTGGGTTTAAATCGGATTTAAATTCGATTTAAATTCAAAATATGAGTGTTTTAACACACTCACAACTTCTAAAATTTCTTATATTTGTTAAATTAACTTAAGATATGAGTAGAAAATTTATTTATGACAGTTTGACATGTTTTATTCATCATCTCAGTTACATCGCATTTATTTAATTTAACTGTTACTTAATTTTATTTTTGCATATAAATTGACAGTTAAAATTTATTTATTTGCATATAAACTGCTAGTTAAACAGTTATTAAATTTATTATTGAATATACACTGTTAGGTAATACCTGTTATATTTTATATGCTCTATATTGATGTTTGTTTAAATTGGATAATGATTTGTAATAAATGGTTGATGACTGATATTTGGATGAATAGATGTTTATTTATATTAACTGTAAGTTGTTATGCATTTCATCTCATTCGGGATTGCGGTTTGAAATGATATACAACCGCATTTTTTATTTAATTGAGGATTGAAATGATAAATATCCTTATCACTTGACCATAGGATAGAAAATTATATACAGGCACCGCGGTATATATATAAAATTATTTTTGAAAGGATTTAATGGTTTTGGATAGGATACGGTTTAATAAATATTTATTTTTGACCTTATATAAAATCTTATTTTATATACATCTATAGTTAAAGTATTGAATTTAAGCTTTGTATGAATTTGTTAAATAAAACAAATAAGTTGAATAATGGAGTTTGATTATTTTATATTATAGGGTTAAGTACATGTTAAGATATTGAAAATATATAGAATTTTAAATGTTTTAAATAAATTAAGATTGGGAATTAAATTGAAAAATTTATTTGGCATTGAGCTTAATTAAGAATTAATTCATAAGTTGATGTAAAATTTATTAACTTGAAATTTTAAAAAGGGTATGATATTTATAACTGAAATTGTATTCAATGTGAATTAAATGAATATTTCTAGTATAAATAAATTGAAGGAAATTTTCTTTTATAAGTAATTTGAGTTTTACTTAAATGATTACGAGTTTATTATGCAATTATTTCAAACTAGATAATAGGACTTTAAATTGTTGAATAGAAATTTCCAACCTTAGTTCCAATTGTTTAATATTCAAAGTTTGAAATATATTGAAACTGAAGTGGTCATTGAAACTGAAAGCGATTTTGAAATCTATGGATTTTGACTTAATTTTAAATAAAATAAATTGTAAGTCGCGGAAATTATTTTATTTTATAAAGAAATTTTAAATGCAAACTATTTTATTCTATATACCGTTTGAATATCCAAACCATCCAAGTTTTCGAAGTTATGGTTTAAAGCTATGAATTTTCGAAGTATTATAGTTTGAAAGTTATAATTCAATGTTTGGTTTCCAATTATTATAAATGTTAAAGCAATATGATTTTGGAAAAGAAATATATTTGAAATAGAATGATATTATATTTATTTGGGTTTTTACAAAAATAATATCAAACGAGTTTGTTTCGAAATGGAAAGGATGTCGTATTTATATGGTTTTGAAATAGATATTTTATTCTGGTTTTGAAAGTATAATTATTTTTAAATGACCGCGGTGTTATAATAACGTTTGGTTGTTGAAGAGACCGGGATCGGAAGTTGTCATACTCTCTGCCAACTCCGAAAACCAGTTTAACAACCATGTATGTGCTGGTGATTCCAGAATGAAGTAGGTTGGTGGCGGCGTTTCCTGTAAGGTAAATACGTGGACCCAACTCCCGTGAGTTGGCATAAGGTGGCTAAAACAGGAGCGATTGACGGGTTAATAAGGTAGCACCTTTGATCGGACACTTCCCTTCATACTATACTCTGATTTTGGATTGATTCGGTGGCCACCTTTACTTTTGATTTCTTTGATTTGGGGAAGTTTGTTCGAGGTGGGCGGTAGCTGCGCGCTACGCGTTAGCACCGGCCCGGAAGCGTAATTTGTATATCTACCCTGGCATTGCCTAGTTGTGCCGTGTCACCTACCCTATCGCGCCTTGTACGAGTTTGGATTTCTCCCATAGCCCGTGTGGTATCCTCTGGTGGCTTCCCGATCAGGAGGGCCTATGATATTGGATGGACTACTGGGACTATTATTGTGTTAAGGGGGAGATTGGGTAACTCCTTAACGCTATTTAAAAGTAAGTTTATTTTACAATTAAAAACTATTATAATAGCGAAATATACTACATAGTAAATAGTTTAACGGACCCTTAAGAGATGTGAATCCCGAGCATATTTTAAGTTACTGCACTCATATTTATCCCTATTGATTTAACTTACATAAGATCTTTTAGTTCTGACTCGATTGTTTTGTCTTTTCAATTGGCTCGGGTCCGTCCGAGCGTTTCAGGATTTGAAGATTTTATTCTGGAGGAGGAAGACGAAGATTTGTATTATTACTATCTACTATATTATTCCACTACACTATTTAATTCCGATGCATTGGTATTTATTGGTATGCGAACTCTGATATTTATTGTATGAAGAAGAATCAAATGTTTTATAAACAGTTTTATGAACTGTATATTTATTATTATATTTTATCCTTCCGCTGTGAGATTCTGTTTAGCTTTTTTTCTCTTTTCTATTTTTCTTATTTACCCCATATCAATCCGCCCTTCCGTATGGTTTGAATTGGCACGTGTGTCGATTTAAAGCGTGCGAAAAGGCGGGATGTTACATCGTGGTATCAGAGCCAGGTTTAGCGATAAACCTTAGCTTTGTGGGGTTTGACTTTTTATTAATAGGGTAGCAATACCCTATGGGAGTTGTTGAGTGTATATATATGAGAGAGCGTATTTGTTAGTGTTATAAAAAGATTTTTATATTGTGTTAATCTGTTCCGTTTTGTATTTATTAAATTCTGGTTGATGCATGGAACGCTGTGACATCAATAGAGATTTCTAAACATTTAATAGGATATACTGACATAATATTTGGTTTTAAATATAGGTGAATGAAATAATTTTGCCTATTATATTTTCTATATAAAATAATTTTTTTCAAATGATATATGTATTTGGCTGCAATAGATTGGTTGTTAGGTAATAAAGTGTATAAATAATAATAGAAATAAGATTGAAAAATAAAATAAATGAAATTTGGAAAATTTAGAACTTAAGGTCTGGGGTTTTGAAATTTCTTTCGAATAAATTTTGGAATATAATAATATTGTTTATAAGTACTTTCTGATATAAATATTTAATATAATTCGGAAGAATTGTTTAAAGAAGATTTTGGAGAAAATAAGTTTTGTACTTTCCTCTCTGTCGTTGGAAAATAATTTCGGTGATGACGGCCGCATCATCGACTTTCATTTTCAAGTTTCGAAGGGGGAAGACCACTGTAGTAGTTCTGCTGCAGATTCATTTTTGAAAAATATATAAATTTTGAATTATTTTAAATATAATTAGATATATATACGTTGTAAGAATATAATTATCTATTGTTTTAAAATAAATTGAAAATTTAACCCAGTATTAAATTCTTAAATTTCCATTAATTAATTATTTCAATTATTATAGTGAAATGAAAGGTAAGTAATTAATAAGTGAAACCTCTAATTTAGGTAAGAGATTTAAGGCTAAGTTATAAAGGAAATAAAAAGAAGTTGAAATTGTAACTTATAAGGAAAAGGTAAAAATTTATTGAACAATGAATTAATTAAAGGAAATGGGAAAACTTGTATAACTTTCGAATTACACCCTTAAATAACATATATTTAACTTACCAAATATTAAAAGTTGAAATGTTTAATAAGAGATTGTAATAGAATATTATACAAGTAGAAATTTGAAATAATGAAAGTATTCAATGAAATCGCTATTAAATGAGAACTTAAGTTATAAACTTAAGTTATAATTGGAATTTTACCAAGTAAATATAACTAAAGGTAAGTATGACAATAGATGATTATAAACTTAAGTAATTAAAGTGTAGATAGATGAGGTCATGCAATTATAAATGAATGCAATATAATAAAGAGAAATTGTAAACTTAAGTAAAAGGGTTGAATTTATTTCTAAATAAAATTGAAAGAAATAAAATGAAAATAAAATTGAAAGTAATAAATGAAAATTAAAAGATAAACCGTTATATGAATGAAAAGAATCGAAAAACAAATGTATGAATGGAATAAATAAGAATAGACTAAATCTATTGCTGAAATTGTTGTTTGTCGTGGTTTGTGGTTGATTGGGTAAGGAAACTTTAATTTTGTTGGGATGGATGAATAATCCATTGTGTTTAATCTAAGACTGTTGAGTAAATGATGCACTTGATGGTTTATTCTTCATTCCGTACAATTTAAAGGTTTTGAATCCGAATAACTATGTGTTTGTTTGATTGTATGGTTGTTTTCTATTTGTTGAAACTGCTGGTTGTTGTATTCATTTGTTGTTAGTGATTGAAACCACTTAAATATTTCACTTTACATAAATTGTTAACCTTTTAGATTATATAAGTGAAATGCAGGTTTTGGAAGCAATTGCTACTGCTTTTGGTTCCATAAAATTAAAGCGTACATTGCCCGACAAATAGGTACGTTTCGGATTACGGTTTATAGCGCTATTTTATATATTTTCCCGGGTTGGGATATAATATTTTGGATAATATATGTTATATAATTGTTATATTTTGATATTATATTTTCTCCCGAGCTTCTCCGTACAAACGAGACTCTGCCAAAAAAATTCATAAATTTTGGACTTAGAAAATTTTTGAAAAGTGTTTTCCAAACTTTATTAACTTGAGTATAAAGGGTTTAATGATTATATTTGTATATTTTATCTAAAATAATTAATTTTGTAGATTTAGTTGTTTATAAAGTTAATATTTGAATAAGGTATATTGATTTCTCAGTTCTTCGTTTCCCTTCTTTTCCTTTTCGGGCATGAAAAGTTTTGAGTGGGGGATGGTGTAACGACTCGTAAATTTCGACAATTTAATTTGTTAATTTAATAGGATTTTGTAATTAATTTTTATTAGAAATAATAAAGGGGGTAAACTAATATCAAAATGAAGGCAAAAATAAAATATATGAATGGTAATTTAAGCCTATTTATTTGTAATATGAATAAATTTTCAGTAAATAAAATGGTGTAAGTATTGTACCTGGATATAATGTGAATATGGAAAATATAGGGTAGGCGTTAAATTAGTAAGTGTAAGGATACATTGTTATAGTAATTGATTTTTAATTAGGGATACGTTATTTCAAGTTAATAATTTATAAACTTGAATGAACATTTCAATTTGATAAATTAATTCAAATGTTATGACCTAATAAATGGAATATGATAATAAGAACAATTGCAAATTTTGTATTTAGGGGCGAAATAAATTTTGATAGGTAGTAGTTGTTGTGAGGAGTAAATATACAAGTATATTAAATGTTATAATAGGGGGTTACTAGTAAATTCACTCATTTACCAATAAAGATTATTAGATGTGCCTTGATGATAATTAATAACATAACCGAAAGAGTAAATGTATTCATTAGAATATTAATTGCAATTGGATGGGGATTTTTAGTAACAGTGTTAATGCAAGGTAATTAATGCTAAATTAAAGTCAATAATAATGAATGGTGATTAATTCAATTCTTGTAACATATATTATAAATTACCTGCATATTTGTTAATGGAATTAGAAATTGTAATAAGTGATAATAAAATGAATGAATGTTACACTAATGGAAAATGAAATAACGTTCGTTTAAATGTTGAGTAATTATAGGTCGTATTTATTATAAGCGTTACTTTAATAATTATGATTAATTGTGAAATTAATACGAGAAGTATGTAAAGTAATAACTAAGAAAGTAATACGTTATAAATTGATTATAACCTAAACGTAAGTGTAAGTTAGAGGTTGGAATTAAATCTAATCCGTTTAATTGGAAACTTATTAAAATAAATTGGATTCAAAGTGTAATAAAGAGGTTATTTTAAGAAATTGAAATAAATACTATAATTGGTAAATTAAGTTACTTTAAATTGAAACGGGAATTGGTTTAAAGAATTATAAATTTATAAGTAAATCAAGATGATAAAATTTATGAATTATAGAATTTGAATTTTAATAGTGAGTTAATTTATTAAATTTATAAAGTTGGATTTATTGCAAATGAATGAAATTAAATATAAAATTTTACATTAATTGAAAATTAAGTTGAAATTGGAAAATATTTATGTAATAGCTTTGAACCAATGTTAATTATATCCATTTGACTGTAATGGATTGAATAAAAAGAATGAATAGTGAATTCAATGGAATTTTTGAAAAGTTAATTTATAATTGATAAATATAACGAAATTTGAATTTACGCTGAAATTTATGATTGAATCAACAATTAATTCACATCTAAACTGGTTTAAATCACCGAGATTGTTTAAGAAAACAAAACTGATAAGATTTATAAAATTTGGAAGCGAAATTGAAAAGGTGATTTACTTAATGAATTTTTAATTTATTAAATTAATATAAAATAGTCATTTTGGCCACTGACTCGGATTTCGATGAAACCAGTTTCATCTGATCCGTAACGGTGAATTATAATAGTGTTTCAAGTTTTGTAGCGATCGGACTTGTCATTTGATCGTACGGACTCGAAACGCCTTGAAATTTATGCAATTGAAATCAATTTGAAAATATTGTTTTTAACATAACTTCTTCATACAATGGAATTTGGGCTTTAAACTTGTTCCATCGCGTTTAAAATATTTAAAAACATCTATTTTGATACATGGGATGATTCATTTTCGTTTCGGAGCCGAAACGGACTTTTCAGGGGCATTTTTATCATTCAAACAAATTGACTTGAATAGTAACCTATGAAAATGATGGAACTGGGCTTCGAAACCAGTACCATTGCGTTCAGAAGGCCTTTTTATGTTAGGATCGCCTGTCAGCACGCTTAAATTGGACTCTAGGCCGTTTTTTACGTTACTCTATAAATATGCACGCAAACCGAGACAGTTTTATTATTATTTTATTTCAGAAACCCTAATTCTATGCCATGGCCGCCACTTATTCAATGACCAGAAATTGCTTATCTTCTTTCCTCAATATCTTTCAATCTGTTCAACAAAATCGAAAAATTCCAAAAGCAAAGCTGTAGATCTCGGCGAGCTCTTCAAATCCATGTGGTTGATCTTTGCTATTGGGCCACAGATTCGCCATAATCTGGCTTGGAAGCATGGACGTATTTTCTTGGATTGGGTGAAAACGGTAGCGAGTGGTGATGTGAAACTTGGTCCGTAGGTGGCTCTCAAGGTCGCGCACACACTGGTTGTCGCTGATCGAACTCTATATGTCTCGAGTTGCGTGCGTACGGAAGGAAGTGGCGCATGCGCGATGGGTTAGTAGTAGGTTCGTGGATAAGGAAGAAGAGTATGGTATGTTATTTTTTTATGTATTAATTAATTATGTTATATTAAAATTTTAATCTTTTAACTCGAATAACTTTTGCATACGAGCTCGGATTGACGCGCGGTTTTCTCCGTTGCGTTCGTATCGAAATTCCGGACACTTTGACGCTGGTTTGGACGGATTTGAAGACTGTCAAATTTTTGGGTTTAAATCGGATTTAAATTCGATTTAAATTCAAAATGTGTATGTTTTAACCCACTCACAACTTCTAAAATTTCTTATATTTGTTAAATTGACTTAAGATATGAGTAGAAAATTTATTTATGACTATTTGGCATGTTTTATTCATCATCTCGGTTACATCGCATTTATTTAATTTAACTGTTAATTAATTTTATTTTTGCATATAAATTGATAGTTAAAATTTATTTATTTGCATATAAACTGCTAGTTAGACAGTTATTAAATTTATTATTGAATATAAACTGTTAGTTAATACCTGTTATTTATTACCTGTTATATTTTATATGCTCTATATTGATGTTTGTTTAAATTGGATGATGATTTGTAATAAATGGTTGATGACTGATATTTGGATAAATAGATGTTTATTTATATTAACTACAAGTTGTTTTGCATTTCATTTCATTCGGGATTGTGGTTTGAAATGATATACAACCGCATTTTTTATTTAATTGCGGATTGAAATGATAAATATCTGTATCACTTGACCATAGGATAGAAAATTATATACAGGCACCGCGGTATATATATAAAATTATTTTTGAAAGGATTTAATGGTTTTGGATAGGATATGGTTTAATAAATATTAATTTTTGACCTTATATAAAATCTTATTTTATATACATCTATAGTTAAAGTATTGAATTTAAGCTATGTATGAATTTGTTAAATAAAATAAATAAGTTGAATAATGGAGTTTGATTATTTTATATAATATGGTTAAGTACATGTTAAGATATTGAAAATATATAGAATATTAAATGTTTTAAACAAATTAAGATTGGAAGTTAAATTTGCAAAATTTATTTAGAATTGAGCTTAATTAAGAATTTAACTTCATAAGTTGATGTAAAATTTATTAACTTGAAATTTTAAAAAGGGTATGATATTTATAACTGAAATTGTATTCAAAGTGAATTAAATGAACATTTCTATTATAGATAAATTGAAGGAAATATTCTTTTATAAGTAATTTGAGTTTTATTTAAATGATTACGGGTTTATTATGCAATTATTTCAAACTAAATAATAGGACTTTAAATTGTAGAATAGAAATTTCCAACCTTAGTTCCAATTGTTTAATATTCAAAGTTTGAAATATATTGAAACTGAAGTGGTTATTGAAACTGAAAGCGATTTTGAAATCTATGGATTTTGACTTAATTTTAAATAAAATAAATTATAAGTCGCGGAAATTATTTTATTTTAGAAATAAATTTAAATGCAAACTATTTTATTCTATATACCGTTTGAATATCCAAACCATCCAAGTTTTCGAAGTTATGGTTTAAAGCTATGAATTTTCGAAGTATTATAGTTTGAAAGTAATAATTCAATGTTTGGTTTCCAATTATTATAAATATTAAAGCAATATGATTTTGGAAAAGAAATATATTTGAAATAGAATGATATTATATTTATTTGGGTTTTTATAAAAATAATATCAAACGAGTTTGTTTTGAAATGGAAAGGATGTCGTATTTATACGGTTTTGAAATAGATATTTTATTCTGGTTTTGAAAGTATAATTATTTTTAAATGACCGCGGTGTTATAATAACGTTTGGTTTTTGAAGAGACCGGGATCGGAAGTTGTCATACTCTCTGCCAACTCCGAAAACCACTTTAACAACCATGTATGCGGTGAGATTCCAGAATGAAGTAGGTTGGTGGCGGCGTTTCCTGTAATGTAAATACATGGACTCAACTCCCCTGAGTTGGCATAAGGTGGCTAAAACAGAAATGATTGACGGGTTAATAAGGTAGCACCTTTGATCGGACACTTCCCTTCAATACTATACTCTGACTTTGGATTGATTCGGTGGCCACCTTTACTTTTGATTTCTTTATTTTGGGGGAGTTTGTTCGAGGTGGGCGGTAGCTGCACGCTACACGTTACCACCGACCCGGAAGCGTAATTGGTATATCTACCCTGGCATTGCCTAGTTGTGCTGTGTCACCTACCCTATCGCGCCTTGTACGAGTTTGGATTTCTCCCGTAGCCCGTGTGGTATCCTCTGGTGGCTTCCCGATCAGGAGGGACTATGATATTGGATGGATTACTGGGACTATTATTGTGTTAAGGGGGAGATTGGGTAACTCCTTAACACTATCTAAAAGTAAGTTTATTTTACAATTAAACACATTATAATAGCGAAATATACTACATAGTAAATAGTTTAACGGATCCTTAAGAGATGTGAATCCCAAGCATCTTTTAAGTTACTGCACTCATATTTATCCCTGTTGATTTAACTTACATAAGATCTTTTAGTTCTGACTCGAGTGTTTTGTCTTTTCAATTCGCTCGGGTCAGTCCGAGCGTTTCAGGATTTGAAGATTTTATTCTGGAGGACGAAGACGAAGATTTGTAGTATTACTATCTACTATATTATTCCACTACACTATTTAATTCCGCTGCATTGGTATTTATTGGTATGTGAACTCTGATATTTATTGTATGAAGAAGAATCAAATGTTTTATAAACAGTTTTATAAACTGTATATTTATTATTATATTTTATCCTTCCGCTGTGAGATTCTGTTTAGTTTTTTTTCTCTTTTCTATTTTTCATATTTACCCCATATCAATCTGCCTTTCCGTATGGTTTGAATTGGCACGTGTGTCGATTTAAAGCGTGCAAAAAGGCGGGATGTTACAAGTGGGTACCAACTTAATCTTTATTTTTTGCGGGTACCACTTAAAAAGAGAGGAAAATGGATTTTAGACAGTGGTTGCTCAAAACACATGACTGGCAATAAGGAAATGTTAATTAACATTGTCTATTCAAATGGAGGATCGGTCACTTTTGGAGATAATTCAAAAGGTTATATCATCTGCAAAGGTGATGTTAGAATCAACGGTATCTCTAACTTACCTTGCCTCTCATTTCTGATGTTTTATTAGTTAAAAACTTAAAACATAATTTATTGAGCATAAGTCAATTATGTGATAAAGGTTTTAATATATCTTTTTGAGAAAATAAATGCAATATTTCAGATAAAAATCAAAATTTAATTTTTAAAGGTATAAGAGATAGAAATATTTATATTTTGAATATGAATGTAAATCATAACACAAACATGTGTTTAGTAGCCACAGAAAATGATTCTTGACTTTGGAACAAAAGATTTTGTCACATAAATATTAGTACTATTAATGAAATAGCTAAAAATAAACTTGTTAAAGGATTACCTGATATGAAATTCAAAACTGATAATATTTATGATGCATGTCAGTTAGGAAAATTAACAAAGTCTTCTTTAAATCTAAGAAAATCATATCTACAAAACAACCAATTGAATTACTACATATGAACCTCTTTGGATCTACTCAAGTAAATAGATATATGTTTGTTATTGTAGATGATTTTTCAAGATATACATGGACTATTTTCATGAAACATAAAAGTGAGACTTTTTAAAATTTTAAAAATTTTGTTCAAAGAATTCAAATTACAAAGAGTTTAAAAGTCAAAAATATTAGAAGTGATCATGGATGTGAATTTGAAAATGAAGTTTTTGAACATTTTTGTAACAAGAAAGGAATTAATCATAATTTTTCTTTTCCTCGGACACCACAATAAAACAGAGTTGAAGAAAGGAAAAGTAGAACATTATAGGAATCTGCAAGAACTTTATTAAATGAAAGCACTCTTCCAAAACATTTCTAGGCAGAAGCTGTTGCAACTGCTTGTTATATTTTGAATCGTGTTTCTATTCGACCATTAACAAAACACACCCCATATGAACTTTTAAATGTTAGAAAACCTAATATATCTTATTTAAAAGTATTTGGTTCAAAATGTTTTATACTTAAACACCAAAGATCTGCTTAGTGATTTCGATCCAAAATCCAATGAAGGAATATTCATAGGATATTCGAAAAGAACCAAAGCTTATTGCGTTTTTAATAAACAAACTAAAGTAATCGAAGAAACTCTCCATGTTTCATTCAATGAATAATTCAAAATCTCTTCTAATATTACAAACTTGGAAAATAATTCTAATAGAATCATAACAAATATTTCAGAAGATGATGATATTATTTTTCAAGATAATAACATTGTTCATAGTACTAGAGAAGATGAAAACATTGTTCATAATGAAAATATTGTAAGATCTCCTCCAAGAATTCTTAGAGATCACCCTGTTCAAAATATAATTAGAGAAGTAAATTCAAATGTAAGAGCAAGACATCAATTAAATCAAATGGACAATGTAGCTTTTCTCTCTAATATAGAATCTAAAATATTAAGGAAGCCTCCACTGATGACTATTGGCTTATAGCTACGAAGTTTGGGAATTAGTTCCTTGACCAAGTGATCAATCGGTCATTGGTACAAAATGGGTTTTCAAAAAACAAAGCTGATGAACTAGGTAATATAAATAGAAATAAATCTAGATTAGCAGCATAAGGATATAATCAAGAGGGAATAGACTATGAAGAAAAGTTTACTCCATTCGCAAGATTAGAAGCTATACGTATTCTATTGGCCTTTGCATGTTTTCATAACTTTTAATTATATCAAATAGATGTTAAAAGTGCTTTTTAAATGGATATATAAAAGAAAATGTTTATGTTGAACAACCTCCTCTTTTCGCCCATGAAAAATTTTCAGACCATGTTTATAAACTTAAGAAAGCCTCATACGGTTTGAAACAGGCACCCTGTGCTTGGTACGACCGAATTAAGAGCTATCTAATAGACCCTGGTTTTGAAATTGGGAAGGTTGATCAAACTTTACTTGTTAAGAAAACTAATCAAGATATTTTAATTATACAAATATATGTTGATGATATTATATTCGGATCAACTAATGAAAAAATATGTCAGGAATTTTCGACTATCATGACAAATGAATTTGAAATGTCACATAAGGGTGAACTATCATATTTTCTTGGATTACAATACAAAATGGTATCTTTATTAATCATGAAAAATATTGTAATAATCTAATTACAAGATTTAGTAAGGAAAACACTTCTGCCAAACCAACTCCTATGAGTACAACTATACATCTCGACAGAGATGAAGATGGTAAGAGTGTCGACCAAAAGCTATATCATAGTGTTATTAGATCATTACTTTACTTAACTGCTAGTCAACCTGATATAATGATGACTGTTTGTTTATGTGCTCGATTTCAAGAAAATCCTAAAAAATCACATATGCGAGCAGTAAAACGTATAACTCGTTATCTTAGCATGACCAAGGATTTCAGACTATTTTATCCGAAAGAATGTCCTTTCGAATTAGTATCCTATAACGATGCTGATTTTGGAGGAATTCGGACAGATAGAAAAAGTACAAGTGGAACTTGTCATATCATTGGATGATCCTTAGTATCTTAGTTTAGCAAGAAACAAAACTGCGTTTCATTATAAACGTGTGAAACAGAATATATGTCTGCAGCTTTAGCATGTGCTCAAGTCATTTACATGCAACAAACACTATAAGATTTTGATATAAATTTAAATAAATGTACAATATTCTGTGACAACGCAAGTGCAATTAATTTACCTAAATATCCTGTCAATCACTCACGAACTAAACATATTGACATTCGTCATCATTTTCTTCGTGATAATATTGAAATATAGTAAATTTAGAATTTGTAAATTCTGAAAATCAATTAGATGGTATTTTTACTAAACCACTCAATGAAAGAATTTTTTTAAAACTAAGAAAAGAACAAGCTATAATTTCTTTTGAAGAATTATAATATTTGAAATTTTATAAAATATAAAATAAAAATAAAATTATTGTTAGCACTTGAACTCAGCACCTCTAGATTGGAAGTCCTATGTCTTTACCATTTCTCTATTTGTTATTTCACAACTATTTCACTAATATACTTATTTTTATATTATTTTCACTTGTTTAAAGTTTTATTAATCATGAAAAATTATGTTTATTCTACTCCTTTCAATATCTACTGGTTATCTCTTGTTTAACCAATCATTTACTCTATTTTTATACTTCCTACTTTTTATAAATTTAAGGTTTCATTGTTTATTTTCTCTCCCCCTTGATTGTTTAACTCAAATATTTGTTATTCCTTGAAACATTATCTTCCCAAAACAACTCCTAGAATGACTCTGCTTACTCTTCTGTTGATTTTTCCACACCATCCTCTGATTCTTCTAGCTTACCTACACCTACTCGATGTTATGAGCCTGCCAGACCATCCAACTATCATACTGGTTTTACTCCAGATAAGAAGAAGGCATGTAGTTTCTTATTCATTGGTTCTCCGTTAAGAAAACAAAAGATTGATGATATATATCATTATCAACGGGAATCAATAGCACTACAAAGAGAAATGTATTATGAATAAAAGCTTAATTCAAAATGACTTAACTTTCTGGAGCGACTTGACTGGAAATTCTACGGGACATCTACATTCGATGTTCGTCAACCCACAACGTCTTCCTATCGGAATCCATGGAATTAGTCACCACAACCACCTCTTGTGTCTCCAAACTCAAGGGAGCGTGGAAATCACTGGTCTCCATTGAAACCATGCAAAGAGAAGGCTAAAGTTGAACCGGGAAGAATGCAAGACTCCACATTCATCCACTTCTTTATCTAAATATGTTTTTTAATATTTTTTTCTTATTTCAATCTAATTTGTATGCATTCGTTGATTAATATATTATATATATATATATATTATATTTTTTACAAGCAAAAGAACGATAATGCTGAAAAAGACCATCCAATCGAATGATGAATTTTGGCCAGTCGATTGAATCTGAAAACAGAAAGTTTTGAGAAAATTGATCTGTCGACTGACCAAATTCGATCAGTCGACTAACCTGACTATCTGGGACTATTAACTCTTGTTTCACCCACTTTTTACCCATATAATCTATCTTCTTCACTTTTACTCCTCACTTTTACTTTCTACCATCAAAATTTCAAAAACCTAGCCCTCCAAATTCTTAAAATCCATTACTCAATTACTCATTCAAATGGCTCCAAGACAACCAAAACACTCTAGAAAAGCTTCATCCTCTGCCTCTAAACCTATAGACACCCAAATAGCTCAATGGCTTTATGATGCCACTGCTATTCAAAGATGGAACAAGATGAAGGAAGCTTGCTTTCTAGAAGGATCATTGTTGTATTTCCTGACTTCGTAGCATATAGAATTCTAGATCTTGCTAGAAGAAGTCGTCTAGAATCTCTCCTTGACTACTACCGAAACAATCTCAAGATAAATCATACAATGGTAAAACTCTTTTATGCAAACTTGAATTTGGTCATCAAAATCTAAGAAATGGTAACAACTATGTATGGAGTTTAATTTGTGGTCAACAAGTCTTATTGTCATTAGATAGAATTGGACACATCCTTCAAACACCAACAAATGGTATTCTACTAGAAGATTTGAATGTTGTCTTAGGCGAACAAGATGAATTAAGTCATAGATTTTTGGAGGACGACATGACGAAATTAAAATCTACCACCTTACGTCCTACAGCCCGAATTATGTACCGAGCCTTACTGCACACAATTATTCCTCATACCAGGTCTTACGAGCTTGTCTACCAAGAGAATTATAGAGCTTTATATGAAATTTGGGGTGATGTTCAAATTAATTGGCCTAAGTTCATACTTGATGAATTCCTAGCCTTCAACCAAGGACGGATGAACATCATTTACTATGGCGAGTATATTATGCGGCTCCTAATGAATCTACAAATTCTAGTTCCAGAATCCGACACCTCCACAGTTAAAACATTAAATAGCCGCACAATTAGTTTGATGAAATTACTCCAAGGCCTCTCACTATAATGTCATTCCAAGATTGGCAATCAAGGCCTCGCCAACAAGCTGCTACTCCACAACAACGAAGATATGAAATACACACCACCACTCCACCCCAAAGCACCAGAGAGTCCTTTGATCTTATCGCACGTAATCAAGTAATTTTGGATTCTTGCGTTAAGAATCTCGACAAAAAGATTGACAGGAAGTTTGACAAGATCAAAATCTTTTTCGAGATTCTATGGGATGCAATTTCTTGTTCCTCCTCGACCACTATAGAACCTTCATATTGTGATCTGGGAAAACGCCCGGCACCTCATTTTACTTGGTCTACATCCGAAGAACATACAAGTTCTGACACTAGTGGAAATGGTGGCGGCAGACAATATGTGGAAAGCTCTTCACGAAGAAAAGAACCAGCACAAGAAGAAGAAACAAATTTCAACTCTGATGAGTATTGATAGTATTTCATGATGGTGGTAGTAAGTTACTCTCTTTTAGTTAAAAACATTCTAGTATCGTTTAAATTTTTTGATGTTGACAAGCTTATTTAAAAATTACCCAGTAGTATTTGAACAAGTATGTTTCTTTGTGATTGGTATTTAATATGCTGTTTGTTAACAATGCTTGTTTATTTTCTTGTCGTCGATGACAAAGGGGGAGAAATTTGTATGGCTAACCAATTTTTGCAGGATTAGATATGTCGCCACATATTCGAAGGGAGAAATATATAACTTCTAGTATATAATTCTTAATATATAGCATAATCAAAAACATGTTTTCATCAATTAAAAAGGGGGAGAATGTTGAATCATGGGTTTTGATTCATGACAAAAAGCTTATACGATTAGTGATGAGACTGTACGATCAAGCGACAAAAAGAGAATGAGATATGCAAACCATTAAATTTCAAGGAGATGAGGATACAAATCCGAGTACAGTATATTATTTAGTCTTAGATATGCTTTATGATTGTTAAATTTATCCTCAAGTAATTTGCACATAATCAAAGTTGTTTCAAAGTTCAAAAATTTTAAAATATGTGCAAACTGTGCACTGACGACCAGGTCAGTCGACCGATCGAAAACTACCAGTCGACTGAACCTGTTCAGTGCACAGATATGCACCGTTTTACACTATTTTTGAATATTCAGTTGACATGTCGATTTTTCTCAGTCGACTGACCGTCATTAACGGCTATTTTTCCTGAAGAGACACTTCTAATTGCGAAGAGTTTCAATCCAAATTGAAAAGATATGGCTACACCTTCTGATTGAAACTTTTTGTGAATAGTTGTAACTATTTGTTCACTATATAAACATGTTAGAATCTATTAATAACTGAATTTTATTTTGATTTATTGCTATACTCCCTACTATCTATCTCTACAATCTAAAATCAATCACAATCTATATATTGCTTGAATCTCAGAATTAATTAATATATTCTTTGATTCTAAGCAATATCTTCCTTTCACATCTTCACACACACAATTTATACTTGAGGATTTGATTATGGGAAGGGTGTACTATCAATAGACATATCGGTGTTATTCAGAATATAAGAGTCAACTATTTTCTTGTACCAGTAAAAGTCCTATTCGGTTGTTCAAGCAGTAAGAGTCCTCTACGGCTGTCTGAGGCAAAAAAATCATGTTCGGCTGCTCAGGTATCGCATATCTATTCCTTCAGGTTAAGAGAGGAGATATTGGTTTAAAATCTAGAGAGTAGTTTGGGGCTAGATGTAGAATGGGAAGTTCGAGCTAGTATAAAAAGTCCTGGTTTGCTTATTTCATTTACTTTATTACTATTGTCTATCATCTAGTTTATACTTCCACACAAACATAATATTCCATATTACATGATCCTAAGTGTCAACTAGCCACATAACTTGCACACCTTCAAATAGTTCCACTTTGTTTATTGAGCTTTCCTCAAGGTAAAGGAGGGATTAGGACAACGTACCAAAGGTTAGGAGTTGTATGTGATACAACCAATAAAGAGTTATTATGACGACCCACCATTTTGGACGGTATAAATCGATAGTAAACCACACACGTCTAACTCAAACTATTCAAAAAGGAGGATTTTCAATGGGGTAAATAAGAAAGTAAGAGAAAAGAAGGAAGAACAAAACATAGAATCTCGCGGCGGAATGACAAAATATAATAATCAAATAAATAGTTCATGAAGTTGTTTTATAATATACATTTGATTACACAACTTTTACAACAAAATCAGAGTACAATCAACAACATACCAAACTAATGCAGTGGAATAATATCAATAATATAATATAGCAAACTTCATCTTCGTCCTTCAGAAATAATTTCTTCAAACACTGAAATGCTTAGGCTGACTCGAGCGTAATGAAAAGACAAAACACTCGAGTCAAAACTAAAAATTCTTATGCAAGTTACATCAACAGCAAATAAATATTAGTGTAATAGCTTCAGATATATTTACGAGATTTTACATCTCCTATCCAGTGCATAACGTGCGTGCAATAACTTAAGAGATGTTACGAGATTTTCCATCTCCTAAGGATTCGTTAAACTATGTATATGTACTACAATACGCTATATATGTAGTGTTTAATCAGTAAAGTAAATATTTTTCTTAGCGTTAAGGCTTTACATTGATCCCCCATAACACATTTTTTAGTAGGTAGTCTATGCAAGTCCTATAAAACAAATAGTAACATCAGTAGCCAGTGAGTCCCCTATAGGTACCATACTAAAACAAAATCGTAGGGGTCGTGAATAAGGATAAAGAGTACGACAAGACACATGAGGCAATGCCAAAGGTAAGATACTATCAGTTCGGGTCGTAGGGTTGGTGTAACGCATCTTAGCCATGACCACCCACCACGTCCAACACCCCCAAAATCGTCAAATTAAGGTTCACCGATCAAGCCAACATCGATATAGTAATACAAAGAGGTGTGTCCGCTAGGGGTTCCAACCACTTCATTCTGGATCATCCACCATGTACACAGTTGTTAAAGTGGTTCCAATATTGATAGAGTATGCCAATAAGAGGCCCCGGTCTCTTTAACAACCAAATGTCATTTTTCACAGCGATTGCTTCTTTTACATTTCAAAACCGATTCATATTTGATATCAAAATATCATATTTGCTTCAAAATATCAAAATCATCATATTTAGTCAAAATATGTCATTTTCACTTGAAAATATAATTTTAAATTCCAACTTAGGTTATAACCTCATTTAACCACATTCGCGTTTAAATCAACAATTTAAATATAGACATTCCAACTTTTCACAGTTTGAAATTTAGAAAATAGTTATTATAGTTTAAAATAGTTTAAATAGTTTGATATAAAATGGTTTGAGTATTGAAAATGGTTTATATGGTTAAATAGTTGGAAAAAGCTAAATAATTTGAATATTAAAAAGATGGATTTTAAACACTTTATATTAAAATAATTTGTTTTGAAAATAATATCAAATCAAACTGTTTCTTTCCATTTCAAATAATCTAGACCCACGTCCAAATTTCAAAAAAACAAAACTCAATTTCCAATCTTTCAATTCAATTGACTCAATTTCATTTTAGTTTCAATCAACTTGATTTCAATTTTAATTCGAAATAACTTCAATTTTCGAAAACATTCATTTTTAACTTCAAATTCTATTCCAGTTTTAATTTACTGATTTAAATCACTTAAATCAAATTAACCTCATTATGCAATTTTTAAAAAACAAATCTTTAAAATAATAAATTTTCAAAATTAAATTAATAAATCTATTATAACTTCACATTTCCAACTCGATTTTTTAAAACAATTTCTTTTAACCCATTTCAATTTCAATGTTTCAAAGCTTGAATTAAAATTGATTTAATTCATATAAATCCAAAATTCGTTGCCTTTTAAAACAATTTCATTTAACCAATATTCAAATTCAATATTTTAAAACCATTTAATTTAACCAACCCGGTGTCCGTATATAATTTTCTATCATATGGCCAAGTGATCAGTTATTTCAAATTTTAATTCTAGGGATGGATATATATCATTTCAATCCAAATCAAGGTGTCATAGGTATATATCGTTTCAACCTATTTCTTAATTTACTTGAAATGATTTAAATGATAATTTATAGGATGTCAAATAATAAACAAGATAATAACAGGGAAATATAAAAATAAATAAACATCCAATCATTCAAAGTGTCAAGAAATAAACATCCATCCAAATCAACATCCAAATCAACAATTAACTGGTTATCAATATCAGGTATTTAAATAGCAATTCAATTTTAATATTAATTTATATGGCAATTTAATTCAAAAAAATTCAATTTCGATTAAAATATCAATTTAAACTAGCAACCAATAACGTTCTAATCACTTCATAAATTTAATTCAAACATAAGAATATTTAGTAATGCGTTAGTGGATTAAATCACTCACCTCTGATTTATAGTCGATTTAAAATCCAAATAAAGTCTAAAATTTGGACAGTCTCAGAATGCAGCCAAACCAGTTTCAGATTGTCCGAAATTTCGATATGATCCTAACGGAAGAAACTGCGTCCAACTTTGATCTCTTATGAAAAGGTTATCGATATTAGAAGGTTGAAATTTAAATTTTAAATTAATATACTAGGACATAAAAGTAAATAGGTTACCATCTAAACCCATGTCTCTTTCCCACCTTCACGACCGCGTATACCCATCAATCGCCACCTTATCCTTGAAATCGCTGCCGCCATATGCATCATCGACCAGATCGAGCCACACCACCGCCACCACCTTGGCCAGGCGCCCCCACCTAGCCTCGCGCGACCACAGGAGCGCCGTCACCGTGATCGATTTCCAACCAAACATCATCAAATTTTGGTGAATTTTTTCGACTACGACGAGAATGAAACCTAAGATTGAAGCCTCTCGACGTCCTCTACAAGACGCAACTCCTCGATCGTCAAATGGTCGGGATCTACTGTTGAAACCAAAACCCTAATATGGACGGCTGAAACTTCTTCAACGATTTCTGTTCACAACACACCCCAAATCGAAAAAGGAATCCCAGATCTAGATTACATTCATTGAAAGCTTTTCAGTAGTATATAATTCAATAGGTTTTGCGGAGTTTGAATTTTTAAGTTTGACTTTGAATTGAAATTAAGGTTTTGAAATGTCTGCCACTGAGAAGGAACATACAATTAAATAGATAGATAAAAATTGTACATACAGAAAATGAAAATAAGAAGCTGCTAAGGTTTCAGAAAATATCTATTTATATGGATAGAGATGGATAAGAAAGAATGGACCGATAGAATTGGGTCAAAACGATACAACGACCTAACAAGCCCATTTCATTTCCGAAACAAAAATAGGCCATTCAATGTATCGAAATATACGTTTTCGATATTTATAAACTCAATGGAACTAGTTTCAAACCCTAATTACATTGTATATAGAAGTTAGCTTTAAAAATTAAATTATATTTATTTAAATTCTTTTAATTGATTTCTACGCGTTACGAGCTCGCACGATCAAATGATAAGCTGGATCGCTACGAAACTTGAAATCTTACAATAATTCATTATTATGGATCCGATGAAACTGGTTTCATCAAAATCCGAGACAGTGCCCAAAAACCCTATTTTACATGTAAATTTAATTATTATTATTTTTAAATCAATTTAACTACTTTTAAATTCTTAAGTAAAAGTTAATAATTTTCATCATTTTTGATTACATAGAAATTAATAATCTTTTACAATACAATTCCATGTTAAATCCAATATTTAAATATTGCACTAATTTCAACGTTCAATTACAACTGTAATAAACCCTAGTTAATTATATTTTAATTTCAATCAAATTCTTTTATTTCAATTTACATTCTTATTATTGAATCAATGTGTAACGACCTGGAATTTTGATAGCATATTTTAATGAATATTTAATCTAAATTAAATCAAATATAAGCTTGTCAATATTTAAATTGATGAGTTATTAAATGTTTAACAGTTATATATGTTTATAGTAGGAAATTTTGATTTGTAATTTAAAATTTAAATACTTCAAAACTATTTAAAAACAAAATCTGACTTATTCAATAAAATTAAATCAAAGTTTCATTATTTGATATCTGATAAAATACATATGAATACAATTTTAGTTTTTAATATGATAAGTTTTAAAATAAACAAACATGAAATTATTTAACATAAAATATGGAAGTGCAAAACAATATAAGTGTAAACATACAAAGTTAGTATAAAACACAATCATATATTATATATGTACTTAAAGTAACATAAAAATATAAAATATAAAATATAACCAAGATATAAATTTACGAATATAAGTTATAACTTGAACTATATTAATACAAGTGTATGAACATGTGAACACTATAACATTTATGTCAGTATAAATAAACAAATAGCAAGAGTATGGAATAATAAAAGTAATTGTAGTTATGCGTAAGAAAACAAAGTCAAATATAAGAATCTTGATACATTGCTTAATACATATATAAGTTTGTACAGCAATTAAGTGATGTACCCAGAAGAAAATAATAGTAATAATAAACTAAAAATAAAAGTAAACCAGTAATAAACATATAAATAAACATATATATTAACTATAACTTGTGTAGGTGCTGTGTGCAGCTTTGTGCCTTAGGACATCAGAGTGAACTTCAATATAAAACAAGTTTTCAACTCAAGGTAATAAAATTAAAATCTGTAGCTGGTAACACTTGCTGGCCGAAATAATGATAAGTATTTTGTACAAAACAAAGTAAGAACATAAATATCTATGTACTAAATAACTGCTGTCAGTAACCATTAATAACTTGCTGTCATAATTAATAACATAAACATTTATTAGCCAAACTTCTTGTTCAATTAGTACACAGCCGAGATCCTGAGCATAATTTTCTTCTGCAGGTTATTAACTCTTAGCCAATAAAAAAGGAAAATGACTTGCAAATAAAACTGTCCAGTTGCAACCTGTTGCTTAATAGCTTCTATATAAATCTACTTATATATCATCAGTTTATATATATATCACTTATAACCTTCAGTTTACATATGAACACTGAACAAACTTACACTAAAAAAAAAAAAAGTAAAAACTGCAAACAAACAAGGAAAAAAAACCAGAGAGAAACAGAGAAAAAGGAAATAAAGAGGGTTTCAGGAAGTTTCAGTTGCAAGTGTCTTCTTTAACATCTTCTGTTCAATTTGATTAGGTGAGTAAACAAACTACTTTCAACTTTAGTTGTATATTTGTTTATGATATGTGCTTTTTATAGTTTAACTTGCTGATCTGTGTATGTTTGTTTGATCTGGAAACTTTTACAGCTGTTCTTGATCAATACTTCAAGTTTTTACAAAGTAAAGCAAATAAATTTACAAATCTTACTCATATAACTGTTTAAATTTTTTATTGTGGAAATTTAAGTTTGTTTATAGGAAAACAAAGCCTGCAAAAACATGTTTGAAGTTTTAACAGTATAATATGAATACTGTATATCCAACTACAGGTAAACAAGAAAAAGATTAAAATTCAAATGTTTCAATTTGAAAATTCAATAACATATTTAGATTTCATACAAGTAATTATGATTTTTAACATAAAAATTATGATTTTTATGCAAAGGTATGAAGAGCAGTTTCGAAATAAAATAAAAATGGGTTTTTGTAAATTGTGGGTAATAGAGTTAATTTTAATTCCTAAAATCTGGCATGAAGCAAGATTAAAGAGGTGTTAACACTAGAAAAATAGTAAATTATTTTTCGAATTCATGGATTTCGAGTTTGAGTCAAGAATAGGGTTTATTTCCTATTTTTTTCAAAGCCTTGTAAAAATTTGATCTCGGCTCCAATATGAAATCGAGTTGGCCGCGACCTTTGGAGGAGCTATGTGGTGGTAAGAGTGAGGTTCAGGCGAATTTTCATCACCTCTGGTGATGTGTGGTGATCGCGCGACCGTTTGACAGTGGCGTAGCTGATGTTTATTTCGAGCAACAGGACATATTTTTGATTTTAGCGTAAAATCGAAAACTGGTTTTAGAATTCGAGCCTAGGGGTGGTTTGTGATGTGTGAGGATCGCCACGAGTTGCCGATGGCAACGCGAACCACCGTGCATGTGCACGGTGGTGATGTAACAACCCGATATTCGTGTCGAATTATAATCGACAATTTAAACGATTAATATTGACCCAAATTTCCGTTTGAATTTTTGAATTTGAATTAAATTTCTTTTATAAATGGATAAAAAGGAAATGTGGGCTTTGAAAATAATAGTGGTTCATTTGTTTTGGTTTCGGTCCAAACTTTGGTTTTCAGTAGTTTGTTGATAAACGTTCGATCTCTGTAGTGTTTACTTGGTTTTCCTTAGCGTACATGTGAATTAATAACAATGCTATCAGAAAGTGTGAATAATTATTATAACAATCAAATTGCACTTACTATTAAACAAACAAGCTAAAACCCTAACTAAATTAAGTATTAAATTATAAAACTTAAATCGCAACTCATTTCTCAGCCCAGCCCACTATCTCCCTTTACCTTTCCTTCGACCTTAACCCGATCCCCTTTTCATTTTTTTCGAACCCTAATTAAAACAACACGAGAGAAAAGTATGGCGGCTGCTCGTGTTGTTCGTCTTCCTTTGCTCGTCTCGCGTGGCTCCTGCGGTGTGCTTGGCTTCAATTCGTCGACATGGTGAGTTCGCTCACATCTAATCCATATCTCGAGTTATTTAAGGTTCGAATTCTTCGTTCAATTTTGTAGCTTGGCCATTCGATTTTGTTTTAATATTGGGGACGATTTTGACTTGGTTGTCTCGACACTGTTTTGCTGTGATGATGATGATTTCATTTGATTTTCTTTTGTCATCGCGGCACTGTGGTAACTCGTGACCACCACGGGTTTATCTGCCTCTGACTTCGGTCGTATTTTCTTTTCATTGTTGCACTTGCTCGAATCATTTAAATGTTACTGGCTTTTCTCCTTTTTGCTTCGGCATGGTGCCTTGTTCTTGATGGTGATGCTTGTACTGCCCAGTTTTACAGTTGTTTACCTGTTGCATTTTTGGAAGCAATTGGTTTGTGATTTACTAGCATTCACTCTAGATGTTATTGGCATCGCTTGAACATATTGTAGCCTTTTTCCAGCCTTCATTTCACTGCCTTCATGTCTTTCATGATGCATATTCTCTGAAGCACATTTGTGCTTGTTTGTGCACTTTTTTTCACTGCAACTTGGTATTGCATAACTAATATGCAAATACTTGAGCACATGTGTTTATGCACTGCAGCTTCTTTCTGCATATTTTATATGCAGGTATAATTGAGCAATTTGTAGTTGCACTGCAACTTCTGATTTCATATTTTTATGCAGATAAACTAAGCATTCATGTTTATGCATATTTTCTACATCAAGTTTGGAAAACAAAGTTGTATATTGGTTTGGCATTCGTACGTTGCAAACTGATCATTGCTCTTTGGTGTATGATCCTGGCATTTGCCAATATTTCTTGATGTTGTCACTTTGAATTATGTTTGTCTTGTTTCTTATTGACATTCGTCACTGCACTATGCCTTGTTGTTGCACTTGATAGACCCAGGTCCATTCTTTCTTGAGCCGGCTGTGCTGTGCACTGAGCATTGTTTTTCTTTTCTAGCCTTCATTGTTGTTTCGGCTGTTGCATGCTGTGTTCATGCACCATGTTGTTACTGTCCTATTTCATTTAGTGTTTGCTGATGCATTGGTGTCTTTTGGTTGATAACTCATGGCTTGACTTGACTTTGCTGCGATGTGCATATATATGGTTATTTATAACCATTTCATTTTGAGGCTGTGTCACTGATGTCGGCTTGCCTTATTCATTTCGCAATCGAACTTTGGTTCATTTTACAGTGCCATCTCCCATGTAATATGCAGTTGCATTTCTGGTCAATCTTTGTACCTTTACCACTGATGTTGGTTTGCATTATTTTGTTCTATTGGTTTCACTGGTGATATTATTTTCAATTTGAAGCAACATGGTGGTTTCATTCTTACTTGAGTTTATATTTGAGTGCACTGCACTTGAGTTTGTGTCTTAGTACTCAAGTTTGGTACTTGCATATTCATGTACCATTCTTTTGCTCACCTCTGCACACCACTGTCACTATTGCATTTGTGTTCTGTCATGTACACTTGTGTTCAAGCTTGCCTTTTGCACCTGTACTACTCTGTAGTTTGGTCTGGTCATCTCCTTGTTGACTTCACTGTGTAGTTGCTGTGCATTGTGCATGTCACTGCACAGTATCGTTTCACTGTTGCAGGATTATATGCATTTCTTTGAACTGTGCATTCATTGTTGTGATGATTTTAACATTTTTATGTGGCGAGGCAGTGCACGCATGCGTGTACTGCAGCCACGCAGTTTTAACATTCTTTTGTGGCGCGGCAGTGCACGCAAGCGTGAACTGCAGCCACACGGTATTTATTGGTTACATCATCACTGTTGTGGCGCGGCAGTGCACGCAAGCGTGAACTGCAGCCACACGGTATTTATTGGTTTCATCATCACTGTTGTGGTGCGGCAGTGCACGCAAGCGTGAACTGCAGCCACACGGTATTTCTTTGATTAATATTCTATCTGCTTTTGATTTTAGGATATTTTTCGAATTATTATTGCTTCTGTGCACTAATAACTGAGTTTGAATTAGACTGACCCGAGTATTATTTTCTTTTGAATCTAATACTCGGGTCAGACCGAGTATTTTACAGGTTGTAGATATTCTGCTTTGGGTTGCTGCTAGAGCTATGAAGTTCTTTCATATCTTTTGGAGTAGTCGTCATTTGTTGTAGTCTGTATTATTATATAGGAAGATATGTATTCATGTATATTATATACGTTAATGTACTTGTATATGTAACTTCCTGAGTTGACTATTGTAGCTGTATCACCTGTACCGTGTCAAATGTATTGTAACTGACATCAGTTATTATATATATGAGAATTTCTGTTTTTATCCGTGTTCCGCATTTATATTCTCTGTGATATTATTTATATTCATCTGAGTTCCGCAATTTTTATTTATCTGTGTTATTAGATTATATTTGTCCTAGACTATTATAGCCACCGTGTGGTAGCTTTGAGTTTGCATCGGCATGTCGGATTTCCTCCTGAAATAGATTGCACGTTTTTACTATCTGACATATCGGTGTTCGCACAAAGCAATTACACGGATGGTCGCTCCTCAACAGCCTTATTCTCCGTGCTAGTTGACAGCACTACACCGTAGTGTTCTTGGCTAGCGTGGGTATAGTGGTGGGGCGTCACAGCTTGGTATCAGAGCGTGGGGTTTAGAACAAATATAAAACATAACTTAGATAGTACATGTGTTACAACTATTTGTCGACGTTTTATCTCTCATATTTGCATATGATTGTCTTTGAATTGTTAGGTCTGAATTCCTAACTCTTATTCGTGAGTATTGCTGCTATTCTGTCGCACTTGCTCACTTGAGTTTACACTTCTAAGTATCAGAGTATATATGCTCTACCAAGTTGCATATTGCTGCAACTAGTACCCACTTCGATTTGAACTCGCATTGTTTATTCGAACTGCTATATATATGCATTCTTATCTCTGATTCGTGTACTTAATGCAGTTTCCATACAATTAAGTTTTGGGTATCAATCTTTGAGACAAATTGAGTTTCAATTGTCGACTTGATCGATTCTTCCTTTCCGGTTAGTTGTTATCACCTTTGTTGACTTTGATAACTTCTATTTAAGGAATTTTGGGTATTCCTACTTTGATGGATTTGGAATCGAATTCTTTGTACTTTATTCACGTCTTCGAATGTGAATCTTAGTGAATTGATTTGGTTTTCGAATTTAATCGATTCTTGATTATTTCCCGATTTGTTGCTATCATTTATTAGCAACTTTGATGACCTTTTCTTCGGGATTTTTGTGAACATACCTTTCGATGAATTCGGTATCGATTTCTTTGGATTCTATTCACGTCTTCGTATGTGAATTCTTGTGATTGATTGTTTCTACAATCATTTTTGTGATTTGTCACTTTAAAAATATAAAGGTTTCAATACTAGTAGTAAATATCAAAACTCTTTTATCAAAATGTTTTCAACTCTATTTTCAATACCAAACTTGTTTTTGAAACTGTTTTTCAATCTATTAGTATATACAAATCTTTGTTTCACTCGTATGAGAAATCTAATTAAACGACTTAGTAAAACGAGTGGTATATAACGCTTGCGTTTACTTCGCCGGTTAATTCTTGGACTTATTCGATTGAATCTCTTGTGACAAATTTTATTAGTGAAGATTTACAGTTTGTTCGTAAATATTTAAGTTAAGCAAGTGGTTATGGGACATGAAGCTAAACTTTTATATTTACTAGCTTAGTGTAATTGACACTTCTCGTTGATCATGACGATCATTTTTACGGTTAGACTAGGCCTCATCGGTGTGATTTCGTCTCACACATATCTCTTGGGCTTTGAGGATTGTCTAGACACCACTTGTGTGATTTCATTCACACATACTTTTCTTTTGATTGTGAGGTTAGACTAGACACCACTTGTGTGATTCCACTCACACATACCTCTTTTGATTTTTTTGGTTAGTCTGGACCTCAATCTGTGTGATTTCGACTCACACATGTGGGATAGCGCCCCACGGTCTTCGGGCCATTCGTGTGTCAGAATTAATGGCTTGCAACCATGAGATAGCGTCTCGTTATGCGTTGCACGTGTTGATGATTTTTCATGCTCGCGGGTAGGTGAGATTCCGTGCTCCCGTTCTCGCTTTGCGTTGCACGTGTTGATGATTTTTCATGCTCGCGTGTAGGTGAGATTCCGTGCTCCCGTTCTCGCTTTGCGTTGCCCGTGTTGGTGATTTTCATGCTCACGTGTAGGTGAGATTCCGTGCTCCCGTTCTCGCTTTGCATTGCATGTGATGGTGATTTTCATGCTCATGTGTAGGTGAGATTCCGTGCTCCCGTTCTCGCTTTGCGTTGCACGTGTTGATGATTTTTCATGCTCGCGGGTAGGTGAGATTCCGTGCTCCCGTTCTCGCTTTGCGTTGCACGTGTTGATGATTTTTCATGCTCGCGTGTAGGTGAGATTCCGTGCTCCCGTTCTCGCTTTGCGTTGCCCGTGTTGGTGATTTTCATGCTCACGTGTAGGTGAGATTCTGTGCTCCCGTTCTCGCTTTGCGTTACATGTGTTGATGAATTTTCATGCTCGCGTGTTGGTGAGTTTCCATACTCTCCTTTGAGTTTTCATACTCCGTTCGAGTTTTCATACTCCGTTTGAGTTTTCATACTCGCGTTCGAGTTTTCATACTCCGTTTGAGTTTTCATACTCCGTTCGAGTTTTCATACTCGCGTTCGAGTTTTCATACTCCGGTTCGAGTTTTCATACTCCGTTTGAGTTTTCATACTCCGTTCGAGTTTTCATACTCGCGTTCGAGTTTTCATACTCCGGTTCGAGTTTTCATACTCGCGTTCGAGTTCTCATACTCTTAGCTTGTGTTTTCTGGATTTCTTGTGAGGATTTCTAGAATTTGTGCTTCACCAATTTTCGTGATTTCTATTGATAAGTTTTATCAATTCTTGCGCATTGGTGAATTCGTGTGTTATTGACTTGTTATGAATACAAGTTTAGGGTATGATACCCCTTTCTATCTTTGAGAAGATTCTTGTGACTCTTTGGATGAATGAAAATCCACTTATCGAAGTTGCTTCTGATGTCGTTGTTTTAATTACATATTTTAAAAATTGTTTCAAAATGTAAATCAAAATTGTTTTCAAAATTTTTACGATTTGCGCTTTCAAAAGAATGAGGAAGCGAATTAAACGTTTCAGTAAAATCGAGGACTATGACCCCTTTCTTTTACTGATTCGCTTAATTCCGGACTTGTCCGTTTGAGAACGTAAAATGTTATTTATTTAAAATACACAATTTAACACTTTCAAGGAAACGATGAAGTGAATTAAACGATTTAGTAAAACTCGTGGTTGTGAGTCATGTGCGTTTGCTATTTCGGTTAATTTCGGACTCGTTAATTGAAAAAAATTTGTAATTTGAAATTTGATTACCGTTGTGGTAATTTCTGATTATCGTTTTGATAATTGGATGTTTATGATTTCTGATTTATCGTTTTTGATAATCAGATATTTATTGTTTCTAATTATCATTTGTGATAATTAGATATTTGTGGTTTAATTATCGTTTGTGATAATTAAACATTTGCGATTTGAGATTTGATTATCAATTGTGATAATTAAATATTTGTGAATTTCCTTTATGAAATTAAAAGATTTCTTTGGCGTTTATGTTGTACTACGCCAGTGTACCGGCTCAATTTTCTACTATTCATGACGTTTTCTACGTCTTCCAATTACGGAAATGCCTTAGGAATTTCCGATTTCTATTTTTGAGCCCGGTATTATTGAAGAAATTGAAGTTTCACCAGATTTGACGTTGAGCAACATTCTATTCACATCAATGTTTCGGGGGTTCGGCACCTTCGAAATAAAGATGTTTTCTCGTGAAAGTTTATTGGTTCTCAAATCCTATGAATTTCACTTTGGAATCCAGAGAATTCATCGAGCAATCACGATCAGGCTTTCTCTATCATGCTCTTTATGGTGAACTTCCTACTTCGAATTTCTTCATCTTGTGATGATATGCTCTTATGGTTGTTACCTTTTGCCCATTTATTCCTTAAGATTGCGAGGACGCAATTTCTTTAAGGAGGGGAGTCTGTAACAACCCGATATTCGTGTCGAATTATAATCGACAATTTAAACGATTAATATTGACCCAAATTTCCGTTTGAATTTTTGAATTTGAATTAAATTTCTTTTATAAATGGATAAAAAGGAAATGTGGGCTTTGAAAATAATAGTGGTTCATTTGTTTTGGTTTCGGTCCAAACTTTGGTTTTCAGTAGTTTGTTGATAAACGTTCGATCTCTGTAGTGTTTACTTGGTTTTCCTTAGCGTACATGTGAATTAATAACAATGCTATCAGAAAGTGTGAATAATTATTATAACAATCAAATTGCACTTACTATTAAACAAACAAGCTAAAACCCTAACTAAATTAAGTATTAAATTATAAAACTTAAATCGCAACTCATTTCTCAGCCCATCCCACTATCTCCCTTTACCTTTCCTTCGACCTTAACCCGATCCCCTTTTCATTTTTTTCGAACCCTAATTAAAACAACACGAGAGAAAAGTATGGCGGCTGCTCGTGTCGTTCGTCTTCCTTTGCTCGTCTCGCGTGGCTCCTGCGGTGTGCTTGGCTTCAATTCGTCGACATGGTGAGTTCGCTCACATCTAATCCATATCTCGAGTTATTTAAGGTTCGAATTCTTCGTTCAATTTTGTAGCTTGGCCATTCGATTTTGTTTTAATATTGGGGACGATTTTGACTTGGTTGTCTCGACACTGTTTTGCTGTGATGATGATGATTTCATTTGATTTTCTTTTGTCATCGCGGCACTGTGGTAACTCGTGACCACCACGGGTTTATCTGCCTCTGACTTCGGTCGTATTTTCTTTTCATTGTTGCACTTGCTCGAATCATTTAAATGTTACTGGCTTTTCTCCTTTTTGCTTCGGCATGGTGCCTTGTTCTTGATGGTGATGCTTGTACTGCCCAGTTTTACAGTTGTTTACCTGTTGCATTTTTGGAAGCAATTGGTTTGTGATTTACTAGCATTCACTCTAGATGTTATTGGCATCGCTTGAACATATTGTAGCCTTTTTCCAGCCTTCATTTCACTGCCTTCATGTCTTTCATGATGCATATTCTCTGAAGCACATTTGTGCTTGTTTGTGCACTTTTTTTCACTGCAACTTGGTATTGCATAACTAATATGCAAATACTTGAGCACATGTGTTTATGCACTGCAGCTTCTTTCTGCATATTTTATATGCAGGTATAATTGAGCAATTTGTAGTTGCACTGCAACTTCTGATTTCATATTTTTATGCAGATAAACTAAGCATTCATGTTTATGCATATTTTCTACATCAAGTTTGGAAAACAAAGTTGTATATTGGTTTGGCATTCGTACGTTGCAAACTGATCATTGCTCTTTGGTGTATGATCCTGGCATTTGCCAATATTTCTTGATGTTGTCACTTTGAATTATGTTTGTCTTGTTTCTTATTGACATTCGTCACTGCACTATGCCTTGTTGTTGCACTTGATAGACCCAGGTCCATTCTTTCTTGAGCCGGCTGTGCTGTGCACTGAGCATTGTTTTTCTTTTCTAGCCTTCATTGTTGTTTCGGCTGTTGCATGCTGTGTTCATGCACCATGTTGTTACTGTCCTATTTCATTTAGTGTTTGCTGATGCATTGGTGTCTTTTGGTTGATAACTCATGGCTTGACTTGACTTTGCTGCGATGTGCATATATATGGTTATTTATAACCATTTCATTTTGAGGCTGTGTCACTGATGTCGGCTTGCCTTATTCATTTCGCAATCGAACTTTGGTTCATTTTACAGTGCCATCTCCCATGTAATATGCAGTTGCATTTCTGGTCAATCTTTGTACCTTTACCACTGATGTTGGTTTGCATTATTTTGTTCTATTGGTTTCACTGGTGATATTATTTTCAATTTGAAGCAACATGGTGGTTTCATTCTTACTTGAGTTTATATTTGAGTGCACTGCACTTGAGTTTGTGTCTTAGTACTCAAGTTTGGTACTTGCATATTCATGTACCATTCTTTTGCTCACCTCTGCACACCACTGTCACTATTGCATTTGTGTTCTGTCATGTACACTTGTGTTCAAGCTTGCCTTTTGCACCTGTACTACTCTGTAGTTTGGTCTGGTCATCTCCTTGTTGACTTCACTGTGTAGTTGCTGTGCATTGTGCATGTCACTGCACAGTATCGTTTCACTGTTGCAGGATTATATGCATTTCTTTGAACTGTGCATTCATTGTTGTGATGATTTTAACATTTTTATGTGGCGAGGCAGTGCACGCATGCGTGTACTGCAGCCACGCAGTTTTAACATTCTTTTGTGGCGCGGCAGTGCACGCAAGCGTGAACTGCAGCCACACGGTATTTATTGGTTACATCATCACTGTTGTGGCGCGGCAGTGCACGCAAGCGTGAACTGCAGCCACACGGTATTTATTGGTTTCATCATCACTGTTGTGGTGCGGCAGTGCACGCAAGCGTGAACTGCAGCCACACGGTATTTCTTTGATTAATATTCTATCTGCTTTTGATTTTAGGATATTTTTCGAATTATTATTGCTTCTGTGCACTAATAACTGAGTTTGAATTAGACTGACCCGAGTATTATTTTCTTTTGAATCTAATACTCGGGTCAGACCGAGTATTTTACAGGTTGTAGATATTCTGCTTTGGGTTGCTGCTAGAGCTATGAAGTTCTTTCATATCTTTTGGAGTAGTCGTCATTTGTTGTAGTCTGTATTATTATATAGGAAGATATGTATTCATGTATATTATATACGTTAATGTACTTGTATATGTAACTTCCTGAGTTGACTATTGTAGCTGTATCACCTGTACCGTGTCAAATGTATTGTAACTGACATCAGTTATTATATATATGAGAATTTCTGTTTTTATCCGTGTTCCGCATTTATATTCTCTGTGATATTATTTATATTCATCTGAGTTCCGCAATTTTTATTTATCTGTGTTATTAGATTATATTTGTCCTAGACTATTATAGCCACCGTGTGGTAGCTTTGAGTTTGCATCGGCATGTCGGATTTCCTCCTGAAATAGATTGCACGTTTTTACTATCTGACATATCGGTGTTCGCACAAAGCAATTACACGGATGGTCGCTCCTCAACAGCCTTATTCTCCGTGCTAGTTGACAGCACTACACCGTAGTGTTCTTGGCTAGCGTGGGTATAGTGGTGGGGCGTCACAGGTGATCAGTGTCGCGTTTGTTTTTTGGGTTCTGGGTTATCGCGTGGGGTTTCTCGAGACAGTGGTGAGGTCGCTTCGAGTAATTTTTGAGTTTCCTCCGAGTCGCGTGCTAGAGAAGCTTCAGCAGTTAGTGTTTCAACTTAACATAAAAAAAAGAGAAGAAAAGAACTGGAGAGAAGAAGAAAAGGGAGAGGGAGAGCACGAGAGAGACGCAGGGGAAACTCGGGTTTTTCTCGAGTATGGTACTATTGTGTCTCGGTGCTTTCAAGGTCTGGAATGAATTTTGTACAGGCTTATAACTAAGTTCAATAAACAAATGTTAATTAATTAAGCTAATGTTTTAATTAAAGACTTGATTTAAGTAAAAATATAAAGGTAGAAGATTGGTCAGTAAATAGTGGAATGTTGATTAAAATTTATACTTGAATTTCAAATTAATAACTTTAAGCTGATTTTGAAATAAAGATTTAATCAATCCAAATCTAATGAACATAAGTTTATCATTAAAAAGTTAATTAGTGAATGAAAGTTAACATACGAGATTAATTAAAGATATTACATTTTAATTAAATTGATAATTAAAGTAATTTGTAATAATTAAATAATTAATTCATTTTAATAAATTAATAATTAAAAATCAACTAATTATTTGATTAATTGAGTAATAGTTAATGAATAGATGTTAATTAATTAAATAATTAATTAAAGGTTACATAATTTATAAATTACTAATTAATGATTAACTAATTAATTAATTGATCATCAATAAGTTAATTAATCAGTAATTAATTTATAGAATAAAATAGTTTATTCTTAAGCAAATAATTTAGTTAAGTAAAACCAAATTGTTTGATATACATTGATAACTCTGTTTGGTTGACTGTGATATCTGTTGATGATACTTCTGTGTTATGTTATGATATTATGGATATCTGTGATAACTGTATATGATTTATCTGATATATCTGATATGTTAATTTCTGATATTTAATTAAACTGTTAAGTTAAATAGACAACTTGGCCCTTAAAATGGCGTTTGGATCCGATGAGACCGGGATCGGAAGAATCAATTTTGATTCCCCGAAAACCACATCGATCCAAATTAAACGATAGGTCGTAACTTATTAAATGGAGATCGAGATGGAGTTTTAGAATGCAAGGATTATCGTCGTTAACTCTGAGGATGATTCCAAAATGAGTGTAACGAGATAATGCCTTCGGTTTCGTTCGAACCCGAAACGAACTTGTATGGATTGAATGCTTACAACACATCGTCAGGCGGACGATGAGCATTCTAAGTGATATGTTCAATAAAGGTAATCGTAGCCTCAAGCCTCATCAACCGGGAATGGCTAAAACAAGGGAGATGCAGCAAGGTTAGGTGGGTCATGCCCAAGCAGGACAAGATTTTCCCCTGTCTAGATGTCCCTTTTTATTTCGGCTTAGTGGGCAGTTGTTGGCCACAACTTCGGGGTTATGTTGTTTGGGACTGTTCAGTAAGAAATGGTTCCGGCCTTGTGTTGCAGGGGATGAAGGGAGTAATCCTCGGTACGGTGATCCAGGCCCCGTACTGTGACGGGCGGTACCCCAGTAGCCCTGCCATTGTTGGAAATCCATTTACCCTACGAGGCCCTACAGTTTTGATTTGTATTACCCACTTTCGTGGCTAGTAGCTGGAATCTAATAGATGTAACAATTTCGGCTATTTTCTATTTACTTGAAAACCCTAGACACTATTATAATATCACAGAATTTCCTATAAAATGTTTTGGTTAGCGTAAGGTAAAAACTTACCCGTATTTATTTGTGGGGAGTCTTACGTGATACCTTTATTTTCAAATGATTTTCAAAGTTAAGCAATTTTAACCTGTTTACTCATACCAGACCCATGTCTGACCCGGAGTTTATATTTTGTGTTTTCATAAACTCTTGGGTACTCAAATTTTTATGAGTAGCCAAGTGATAGGTATCTAGAAGTGTCGCTTTTCTGGAGGAGCTATTTTGGAAGAAGACCAGACGTATGTATCTATATATGTAGTTCCGCTGTGTAGTTAGTGATGTTGTATTTTGGATGTATGTATGGTCATGTATGTACATGATAGTCCTGTTATATGATATTGTACAACTCTGAGGTATGTATAACTATGTAATAGTTATGTGATGTATTATATTTTGTTCCATTCCGCTGTGAGATTCTGATGTTGTTGTTCTTTCTTTCTATTCTTTTCTATTTCTATCCCTTTCTTTCTTAATGATGAAACGTCTTTATGGGGTTGAGAAAGGCGGGTCGTCACAGTTGGTATCAGAGCGCGAGGTAAAGCGAGTACCTAGGCTCTTGTGTGATAGTTCTCTTGAGAGTGCGTATTTGTATTTTCAATAATATATATACATATCTAAATTGGTTGAGTTACCTGTTCAGGTGACCGACATGAGTTC
Organism: Allium cepa; assembly: GCA_030765085.1. Lineage (NCBI taxonomy): Eukaryota > Viridiplantae > Streptophyta > Magnoliopsida > Asparagales > Amaryllidaceae > Allium > Allium cepa. Next base: position 130,099,603 of record CM060940.1, on the reverse strand, counting down.
AGGAAGAAGAGGCAGAGTTAGGGCCAGTACTTCTACAGATAATGGACGGAGTCAGAATGTTAGCGAGGCTGTCAATCCAGTACCATCTCAAGTTAGCTTTGCAGCCTTATGCAAGGATTTCAAACATCTTGGAGGTCAACCATTCAAGGGTTCGGAGTCAATAATTGAAGTTCAGGAATGGCTACGCTCTTGTGAACGTATTTTCAAAAGCATGAGATTGTCTGATGAGCGTAAGAGGCATATGGCATCGTGGCAGTTGCAAGGTGGTGCAGCAGCATGGTGGGATTCAACTATTGCGAATATTTCTGAGGATGATATTTCTTGGGACAGATTCAAGGAGTTGTTTGAAGAGAAGTATGTGCCGACGGCAGGGAGAACCCAGTTGTATTAGGATTTTCTGAATTTGAAGCAAGGTAGTATGTCTATTTCGGAGTACGAAACGAGATTCAACGAACTCTCTTGTTATGGATCAGGACTCATCGATACTCCTCTGAAAAAGATTGAGAAATTTGTGCAAGGGTTGAGGCCTGAATTCCATGGGAAATTGACAGTGCTTCTGAAGGGATCTTTTGTTGATTTGATTGATATGGCATTGAGATATGAGAGTTTGATGAGTAAGAAACCAGGGGCTCCAGATGCAACTTCAAGTGGGAATTTCACTAATCCGAATAAGCGAAAGTTTGATCCCAAATGGAGGAAACCAATTAAGAAGAAACCTGAAAATAACAACGGACCCCGAAAGTGCTACATTTGTCATCAGGAAGGGCATTTGGCAAATAAGTGTCCTAGGAAGGGATTCCAGCAGCAACAGCAGCAACCGCACCAGAGTGGCCCAGGATCAGCCATGGTTCAGAAATCATTGTGCTTTAATTGTCATCAGCCATGGCACATGATCAAGAACTGTCCACTTCTGCAGAGAGCACCTCAGAATAAAGTTTTTGCTTTGGAAGCCGGACCATCTTCTTCTTCGATGGGTAAAGGAGTATTAGAAGGTACTTTACTTTTAAATGGAAAGTATATTAGAGTTTTGTTTGATTCGGGTGCTTCCTTGAGTTTTATTTCTTTGGACTCTGTTGAACAGTTTTCTCTTACCCCTAGTTCAGTAGATAGTTCTATCTTGGTGTCTAATCCTATAGGAGGGGTGACCAAATTAGACTCTATTTGTAAGGACTTGAAGATCTCTTATCTATCCCACAGTTTTTCTTGTGACCCGTATGTGTTGAATTTTAAGGGATTTGATCTTATTTTGGGTATGGATTGGCTGGATAAGTATAAGGCCGTCTTGAATTGTGATGAGAGAACAGTTTCGTTGGAAACTGATCTGGGTAGAATTGCCAGAGTGTCGTGTGATAATTCTGGAATTCACTTGAGCAGTCTTCTGCATGGAATGGAGACATCTGAAGAGAGTGTTGAAGACATCGATGTGGTTCAGGATTTTGATGATGTTTTTGAAGAAGTTAAGTGTTTGCCACCACATCGAGAAATAGAGTTCCGTATTGATTTGATTTCAGAAGCTGTGCCAGTGATTCAACCCAGTAGGAGAATGGCTCCCAGGGAAAGAGAAGAGTTGATTAAGCAGACGCAGGATCTTTTAGAGAAGGGATTGATTAGACCTAGTTTTTCTTGTTGGGGTTCAGCGGCGGTGTTTGTGACCAAATCGGATGGATCACTGAGGTTCTGTGTGGATTATAGAGAATTGAACAAAGTGACTATCCATAATAAATATCCTCTTCCTCGCATCGATGATCTTTTTGACCAGTTGTATGGTGCTTCTATCTTTTCTCAATTGGATCTAGCTTCAGGTTTCCACCAGTTGAGGGTAGCTGAAGACAGTATTCCCTTGACTGCATTTAGGGGACTGAATTGTTTCTATGAGTGGTTGGTTATGCCGTTCGGATTAACCAACGCTCCTGCTTATTTTGTTGATCTCATGAACCGAGTCTTTAGAGATATGTTGAATAAGTTTGTGCTGGTATTCATTGATGATATCTTGGTCTATTCCAAATCCGAAGAAGAGCACAGGGAACATTTGAGGATTGTGTAGGAGACTCTGAGAAAGAATGTACTGAAGGCGAAGTTTTCGAAGTGTCACTTCTGGAAATCGGAAGTTAAATTTTTAGGGCACATTGTTTCGGGTGAAGGCATTTCTGTAGACCCAGCGAAAGTGGAAACTATTCTGGAATGGAAACAGCCAGAGACACCGACGGAAGTTCGCAGTTTTCTAGGATTGGCTGGCTACTACAGGAGATTTATTAGAGATTATTCCAAGATTTCTTCACATTTGACTAAGCTGACCAGAAAAGGAGCGAAATTCAAATGGACACCTCAATGTGAAGAAGCTTTTCAGGAATTGAAGATAAGGCTCACTAGTGCACCAGTACTTGCTGTTCCGGATGGGAAGAGCAAATTCGAGGTTTACACTGATGCTTGTATTGTTGGTTTGGGAGCAGTTCTGATGCAGAACGGAAGGGTGATTGCGTATGCTAGTCGACAGTTGAAGCCTCATGAGAAAAACTATGTTACGCATGATCTTGAATTGCTTGCCATTGTTTTTGCTCTGAAGATTTGGAGACATTATCTTTTAGGAGAGAAATTCGAATTGTTCACGGATCACAAACCGTTGAAATATTTATTCTCCCAAAAAGACCTTAATCTGAGACAGCAGCGGTGGGTTGAATTTCTTGCATCCTATGATCTGGATATTCTGTACACTCCGGGGAAAGCGAATGTCGTAGCTTATGCTCTCAGTAGGAATGCAGTTTTATCTCTTCTGGAAGTGGTTCCATCTCTTATTGAAAGGATCTCAAGCAAGCAAGAATCTGATAAGATTTTGAGGAGGATCATCAAGAGAGTCAGGAAGGGTCAGTGTCCCAGTTTTGAAATTGATGATCAAGGAACGCTAAGGATCAATGGGAGAATTTGTGTTCCGAATGACAAGGAATTGAGGCAGGAAGTTCTATCCGAGAGTCATCGCTCCAAATTGAATATTCATCCTGGAATCTCGAAGATGTATAAAGACATGAGGAGAGCTTTCTGGTGGCCGGGTATGAAAAAGGATATTGCTAGATTTGTGAACAGTTGTGCCATTTGTCAGCAAGTTAAAGGTGATCAGCAGAAATCTACCGGGTTATTGCAACCTCTGGAAATTCCGAATTGGAAATGGGAAATGATCTCGATGGATTTTATTGATGGTTTGCCTAGAACCAGGAAAGGAAATGACGGTATATGGGTTATTGTAGATCGTTTAACTAAGAGTGCCCATTTTATACCAGTAAAGGCAACCCGTACTGCAGTTTCTTTGGCAGAAATATTCTTGAAAGAGATAGTTCGATTGCATGGTGTCCCAGTCAGCATAGTAAGTGATCGTGATCCTATTTTTACTAGCAAATTTTGGGAAGCTCTGCAATCAGCAATGGGAACAGATTTGAGATTAAGTACAGCCTATCATCCTCAAACGGACGGACAGACAGAGAGGCTGAATCGTATCCTTGAGGATATGTTACGGGCTTGTGTTTTAGATTTTGGAGGATCTTGGGAAGACCATCTTCATTTAGTGGAATTTTCTTATAATAACAGTTATCAAGCAAGTATTAAGATGGCTCCTTATGAAGCTTTATACGGAAGACCGTGTAGATCTCCATTTTGTTGGATTGAATCGAAGGATCGTCTTGTGTTAGGACCCGATCTTATTCATGAAGCTTCTACGAAGGTTGAGCTTATCAACAAAAGAATGAAAGCTGCTCAAGATCGTCAGAAGAAATATGCGGATAGAAGACGAAGGCCATTGGAATTTGAGATCGGAGACTTGGTTTTTGTTAAAGTTTCCCCAATTAAAGGTGCTATAAGATTCGAAAAGACGGGAAAACTTGCTCCTAGATACATTTGGACCATTCCGAGTGTTGGAGAGAATTGGAACTGTGGCCTACAGGATTGAATTACCAGAACGGATGTCTGGGATTCACAATGTGTTTCATGTATCGCATTTGAGGAAATTTATTCATGATCCCTCACTGGTTGTGGAACCGGTAATTCAAGAAGATTTGGAAGTGGAACCCAATTTAACTGTGGTCAGAAATCCAGTTCAGATTGTCGACAGAGACGAGAAGCAACTCAAAAATAAAGTGGTGAAACTCGTCAAGGTGCAATGGAGTGAGGATCCCAGAGATTGTACCTGGGAAACTCTCGATAGTTTTAGGAGTGCTTATCCGGATTTATGTTCGAATAATTAGTGATGTTTGTTAGCATAGACTGTTTGTTTGTTTGCTATTGTATGAATGATATGTATGTTTGGATTGTTAATATAAAAGCTTTTGAATTTACTGTTGTTTAAATTTCGGGGATGAAATTCTTTTAAGGGGGGAGGAATGTAACGACCCGGAATTTTGACAGCATATTTTAATGAATATTTAATCTAAATTAAATCAAATATAAGCTTGTCAATATTTAAATTGATGAGTTATTAAATGTTTAACAGTTATATATGTTTATAATAGGAAATTTTGATTTGTAATTTAAAATTTAAATACTTCAAAACTATTTAAAAACAAAATCTGACTTATTCAATAAAATTAAATCAAAGTTTCATTATTTGATATCTGATAAAATACATATGAATACAATTTTAGTTTTTAATATGATAAGTTTTAAAATAAACAAACATGAAATTATTTAACATAAAATATGGAAGTGCAAAACAATATAAGTGTAAACATACAAAGTTAGTATAAAACACAATCATATATTATATATGTAATTAAAGTAACATAAAAATATAAAATATAAAATATAACCAAGATATAAATTTACGAATATAAGTTATAACTTGAACTATATTAATACAAGTGTATGAACATGTGAACACTATAACATTTATGTCAGTATAAATGAACAAATAGCAAGAGTATGGAATAATAAAAGTAATTGTAGTTATGCGTAAGAAAACAAAGTCAAATATAAGAATCTTGATACATTGCTTAATACATATATAAGTTTGTACAACAATTAAGTGATGTACCCAGAAGAAAATAATAGTAATAATAAACTAAAAATAAAAGTAAACCAGTAATAAACATATAAATAAACATATATATTAACTATAACTTATGTAGGTGCTGTGTGCAGCTTTGTGCCTTAGGACATCAGAGTGAACTTCAATATAAAACTAGTTTTCAACTCAAGGTAATAAAATTAAAATATGTAGCTGGTAACACTTGCTGGCCGAAATAATGATAAGTATTTTGTACAAAACAAAGTAAGAAACAAAAATATCTATGTACTAAATAACTGCTGTCAGTAACCATTAATAACTTGCTGTCATAATTAATAACATAAACATTTATTAGCCAAACTTCTTGTTTATAGGAAAACAAAGCCTACAAAAACATGTTTGAAGTTTTAACAGTATAATATGAATACTGTATATCCAACTACAGGTAAACAAGAAAAAGATTAAAATTCAAATGTTTCAATTTGAAAATTCAATAACATATTTAGATTTCATACAAGTAATTATGATTTTTAACATAAAAATTATGATTTTTATGCAAAGGTATGAAGAGCAGTTTCGAAATAAAATAAAAATGGGTTTTTGTAAATTGTGGGTAATAGAGTTAATTTTAATTCCTAAAATCTGGCATGAAGCAAGATTAAAGAGGTGTTAACACTAGAAAAATAGTAAATTATTTTTCGAATTCATGGATTTCAAGTTTGAGTCAAGAATAGGGTTTATTGCCTATTTTTTTCAAAGCCTTGTAAAAATTTGATCTCGGCTCCAATATGAAATCGAGTTGGCCGCGACCTTTGGAGGAGCTATGTGGAGGTAAGAGTGAGGTTCAGGCAAATTTTCATCACCTCTGGTGATGTGTGGTGATCGCGCGACCGTTTTGACAGTGGCGTAGCTGATGTTTATTTCGAGCAACAGGACATATTTTTGATTTTAGCGTAAAATCGAAAACTGGTTTTAGAATTCGAGCCTAGGGGTGGTTTGTGATGTGTGAGGATCGCCACGAGTTGCCGATGGCAACGCGAACCACCGTGCACGTGCACGGTGGTGATCAGTGTCGCGTTTGTTTTTTGGGTTCTGGGTTATCGCGTGGGGTTGCTCGAGACAGTGGTGAGGTCGCTTCGAGTAATTTTTGAGTTTCCTCCGAGTCGCGTGCTAGAGAAGCTTCAGCAGTTAGCGTTTCAACTTAACATAAAAAAAAAAGAGAAGAAAAGAACTGGAGAGAAGAAGAAAAGGGAAAGGGAGAGCACGAGAGAGACGCGGGGGAAACTCGGGTTTTTCTCGAGTATGGTACTATTGTGTCTCGGTGCTTTCAAGGTCTGGAATGAATTTTGTACAGGCTTATAACTAAGTTCAATAAACAAATGTTAATTAATTAAGCTAATGTTTTAATTAAAGACTTGATTTAAGTAAAAATATAAAGGTAGAAGATTGGTCAGTAAATAGTGGAATGTTGATTAAAATTTATACTTGAATTTCAAATTAATAACTTTAAGCTGATTTTGAAATAAAGATTTAATCAATCCAAATCTAATGAACACAAGTTTATCATTAAAAAGTTAATTAGTGAATGAAAGTTAACATACGAGATTAATTAAAGATATTACATTTTAATTAAATTGATAATTAAAGTAATTTGTAATAATTAAATAATTAATTCATTTTAATAAATTAATAATTAAAAATCAACTAATTATTTGATTAATTAAGTAATAGTTAATGAACAGATGTTAATTAATTAAATAATTAATTAAAGGTTAGACAATTTATAAATTACTAATTAATGATTAACTAATTAATTAATTGATCATCAATAAGTTAATTAATCAGTAATTAATTTATAGAATAAAATATTTTATTCTTAAGCAAATAATTTAGTTAAGTAAAACCAAATTGTTTGATATACATTGATAACTCTGTTTGGTTGACTGTGATATCTGTCGATGATACTTCTGTGTTATGTTATGATATTATGGATATCTGTGATAACTGTATATGATTTATCTGATATGTTAATTTCTGATATTTAATTAAACTGTTAAGTTAAATAGAAAACTTGGCCCTTAAAATGGCGTTTGGATCCGATGAGACCGGGATCGGAAGAATCAATTTTGATTCTCCGAAAACCACATCGATCCAAATTAAACGATAGGTCGTAACTTATCAAATGGAGATCGAGATGGAGTATGCAAGGATTATCGTCGTTAACTCTGAGGGTGATTCCAAAATGAGTGTAACGAGATAATGCCTTCGGTTTCGTTCGAACCCGGAACGAACTTGTATGGATTGAATGCTTACAACACATCGTCAGGCGGACGATGAGCATTCTAAGTGATATGTTCAATAAAGGTAATCGTAGCCTCAAGCCTCATCAACCGGGAATGGCTAAAACAGGGGAGATGCGGCAAGGTTAGGTGGGTCATGCCCAAGAAGGACAAGATTTCCCCCTGTCTAGATGTCCCTTTTTATTTCGGCTTAGTGGGCAGTTGTTGGCCACAACTGCGGGGTTATCTTGTTCGGGACTGTTCAGTAAGGAATGGTTCCGGCCTTGTGTTGCAGGGGATGAAGGGAGTAATCCTCGGTACGGTGATCTAGGCCCCGTACTGTGACGGGCGGTACCCCAGTAGCCCTGCCATTGTTGGAAATCCATTTACCCTACGAGACCCTACGGTTTTGATTTGTATTACCCACTTTCATGGCTAGTAGCTGGAATTTAATAGATGTAACAATTTCGGCTATTTTCTATTTACTTGAAAACCCTAGACACTATTATAATATCACAGAATTTCCTATAAAATGTTTTGGTTAGCGTAAGGTAAAAACTTACCCGTATTTATTTGTGGGGAGTCTTACGTGATACCTTTATTTTCAAATGATTTTCAAAGTTAAGCAATTTTAACCTGTTTACTCATACCAGACCAATGTCTGACCCGGAGTTTATATTTTGTGTTTTCATAAACTCTTGGGTACTCAAATTTTTATGAGTAGCCAAGTGATAGGTATCTAGAAGTGTTGCTTTTCTGGAGGAGCTATTTTGGAAGAAGACCAGACGTATGTATCTATATATGTAGTTCCGCTGTGTAGTTAGTGATGTTGTATTTTGGATGTATGTATGGTCATGTATGTACATGATAGTCCTGTTATATGATATTGTACGACTCTGATGTATGTATAACTATGTAATAGTTATTTGATGTATTATATTTTGTTCCATTCCGCTGTGAGATTCTGATGTTGTTGTTCTTTCTTTCTATTCTTTTCTATTTCTATCCCTTTCTTTCTTAATGATGAAACGTCTTTCTGGGGTTGAGAAAGGCGGGTCGTCACACAATGATTACTTTATGAATATAATAAACAGTACATTACATTTTATTGCATTTATATTCTACAGTTATCATCTTAACTCATATTAACTGCAATATTTAATTACAATTACATTCACTAACTGATTTTCGAATTAATTTCAAACGTTTAAATAATTAGGTAATAATTATAAAAATTGTCATATATTAGTAATCCAAACACATTTCCAAAATTTATTGTTTACAAACAGAAGCTAATAAATTTACGTACTAATTAATTGATTTCACATTTTATACTTAAACTAAGTAAATAAAATAATATACAATTCCACCATTAATACAACATTGAATTTATTCCTTATTTACAATTGTAACCAAATTGACTATACAATAATTTCAATTAATTGAAATGACATTAGAATAGTTGTTAATAACATTCAAACACTAATATTAAATTATATTGGAATCAAATTTTCCCTCTTTACAAGTCATAAATTTTGATTTCTTATAGTATTAAATTCCAAAATCTTATTAAATTTACTATTTTCAATTATAAAAAATACGGGTCGTTACAATCTCCCCCACTCAAATAATTTCGTCCCCGAAAAGGAACAAGAAAGAATCAAGAGGTTTGATATATTTTTATTCAAATATTCAATTTATAAACAATTTAAGTTACCTATTTAAGTTTTAGTATAACTTTGAAAATAACCACATTTCCACTAAAAATTTCTAAGTCCTAGATTTACGAAAAAAAAATTCAACAGAGTCTCCTTTGCACGGTTAAATTCGAAAAAATAATAATATCAATAATTACAACATATATATCCTATTTCAAAAATAAAACATCCCAAACTATGGGGAAAACAACAAAATACCGTTATAAATCGTAATATGAAAATGTACCTATTTGTTGGGAAAACAAATTTTATTTATGAAACCAAAAGCAACTGCTATTACTTCCATAAACCTGTATTTACTTACATAATCCAAAGAGTTAAAATTATGTAAAGAGGGTAATATATTAGTTTTTTCAACAAATAGCACAAATAACACAACATATGTATTAACCAAAGGCAAACAAAAGCAGTACAACTATTATATGCAACAAAAGAATCAATCATACATCCATAGCAGCCAAAAAAATAATGGTTTGTTCAGGTTTAGAAACTTTTCATCATACAAGGATGATAAATAAACTAGCAAACGTACCTTATGATCAACCGCCTTAGATAATTACTTAATGGATTATTTATATAACCTCAAACAATTAGAAGCATCCTTTCCCAAACATCCCATAAGCAAAACAATCAAGAATTTTAAATATCATTTAAGTTTATTCTATTGGTTTCTTTTACATCATTTACTTTTCATTCATTCATACAATGTCATTTTTCATTCATTTACTTACATAAAAAATTTCCATTCAATATTTGAAATCATCAATGGATCCATTATTTAAGTATTACATACATTCCATTGCAGTTTAATTAACATTTATTATTTACTTATATAATTTGATTTCCATTAACATCAATATTCATTTGTGAATCAATTCATACTTAAGTTTTGTGACGGCCCACATTTCGGAAAGTTTAAATCGACAATAATCCACACATGTCTGACTTAAACAATCCGGAACGTAGATAATCAATGGGGTTAGATAAGAAAAATAAGAAGAGAAGTAGAAAAACAAACGCAGAATCTCTCAACGGTGACAATAAAATATAATGATCAAATAACCAATTCATAAAGTCGTATACATTTGATTATAATATATACACATTTTTCAGAGTTATACATATACAGCAGGGATGAATAATCAATACAGTAGAATAGCATGATGCAGGAGATGATAATAATAGTAATATACCAAATCTTTATCTTCGTCCTCCAAAGAATAATCTTCAATACACTTAAAAGAACTCAGGGTTGACCCGAGCCTAATGAAAAACAAAACACTCGAGTCAGGACTAAAATACTCTTATGTAAGTCAAATCAATATCACAAAATATGAGCACAATAACTTAAGAGATGTTACGGGTGTTTCGATCTCCTAAGGACCCGTTAAACTATTTATACATAATAGTGTACGCTATAATAGATAATGTCTATCACCAAAATAAATATCAAAATAGCGTTAAGGCTTACAGTATCCCTCTTAACACATTTGTATAGTTCTAAACCAAAGCCACAATGGGCTCATATAGGGATAAATATGACAAGACACGTGAGGCAATTCCCAAGTTAGGATTCTACCGGTTTACCCTTTCTGACTGGTCGTAACCTATCTTTGGTCGACCGAGACAATCAATCCGAACAAAAGGTGCACCCATCGAGTCAAAACACAATAGTAATATGAGCGATCAAAGTCGCTACAGATTGCTAACCTCATTGACCAGACATAGGCTTATGTTTCAGTCATTTTAATTATGACACGAGTGTCAAATCCATCCATCATCGTTCTCTTACTTCATTACAGCAAACGTCGCCAATTCAACCACTACATTCTGGATATTATTCACCGCGTACACAGTTGTTAAAATGGTTCCAATATTGATAGAGAGTATACTAATAAAGGGCCCTGGTCTCTTTAACAATCAAACGTCGTTTTACACACCGGTTGGTTCTTTTGCATTTCGAAAACAATTCATAGTTGATATCAAAATATCATATCGCTTCAAAATCAAATCCTTTTCAAAATTTACTCAATTCGCTTCACAAATCAGATTTGTTCAAATGTCAATTTAGTTTGATATATCATTACACTTCGAAATCTGATTCGAATACAATTTAGGTTATAACTTCACTTTAACCCAATTCATATTTAAATCCAATCTTTAAATATAAAATTTCCACCCTTTTACCAGTTTGATTTTTTTTTGAAAATAGCTTTAAATAGTTAAATTAAAATAGTTTAATAGAAAATAATTTGAGTATTAAAAATGGTTTATATAGTAAAATAGTTTAGAAAATCAAAATAGTTTTGAATATTTAAAGAGAATAGATTTGAAATAGTTTATACTAAAATAATTTGTTTAAAAATAGTTTCAAAGTCAAACCGATTCAATTTCAAATTCCAATTCAAATCAATTCCAATTTCCATTTCGATTTAATCGATTCAATTCAAATTTCAAGTCCAATTCAGTTTTAGTTCCAAATTAAATTCAATTCCAAATTAAATTCAATTCCAATTTCAAAGTAATTTCAATTCCATTTCAAAATTAATTTCAATTTCAATTAAATTTCAACTCCAAATTCCAGATTTAAATTATATCGATTTATATCAATTTCAGAGTTCGATTTCCAAAATATCGATTCAAAACACTTAAACCAAATTTTCCTTCAATATCCAACTTAAAACCAAATCTTCAAATATAATTAGTTTTCGAACTCAATTTCAAAATATCGTTTTAAATCACTTTTACTTAGCAATATTTCAAATTCAAATCAATGTCTAATCTTTCCGAACAAATCAATTTCCAAAAATTCAAATTATATTTCGATTAAAACTTAAAATCTCATCTTCGATTAATTAAACAATTTCGTTTCAAATTTAAATTTCAACATTTCGAGTTCCGATTCGAAAATAATTTGATTCCATCAATTCGATTTTATTTCTTAAATCAAATCATTTTAAACTATTCAAAATCTTTTAAAATCGTTTAATTTAACCAATCCGGTGTTCGTATATAATTTTCTATTATATGGCCAAGTGAATCAATTATTTCAATTTAATTCTAGGGATGGATATATACATATATATATCATTTCAATTCAAATCAAAGTGCCACAAGTATATATCATTTCAACCTATTTTTCAATTTATTCGAAATAATTCAATTTACGGTTTTTTTGTACTATAAATAATATACAGGATGATAACATGATATACCCAAATAAATAAACATCCAAATATCAACCAATAGCGTCCATCACAACCAATCATCCAACAGTCGATAAAATTCACAACTATTTCATATTTATCAATATCGGTACTTTACGGGAAATTAAATTCTAATTCAATTTAACTGTCAATTCAAACTCTGTCCATTAATTTGAATGTCAATTAATTTATCAAACAACTATCAATAATTTTAAATCACGTCATAACTTCAGTTTTAACTAACATAAAAACATTCAAGGTAATCATGAGCGCATAAACATTCACCTTTTTATGATGCTGTAAATTCGAATGAATTGAATAACAATAAAACCAACTCCGTATTGAAGATATTGTTGACACGAATCCAATGCAATTTACCGCACTCGAATCCGACCTCGTACGGAAGGAATATACAATAATTAATAAATGATAAATAAAACTAAATTAACAAAAGTAATATGATAAAAAAAAATTAAAACAAAACAACTCTACCTCCCCAAGTTGCCGCACGCGACTGTTCTTCCCACGCAAAAATCACGATGCACCAATTCTCCCTTTTTTCATAGTGCGAACAGCCACCATCTAAGTCACGAATGCCTCCAGCCCTTCGCCGTCGTGCTAGCAACCACCACCGCCAATCATCATCGCAATCTTGGCAGCCCACTCGTCGTCCCCAAACCACAAGCACCCACGAACAACTTCCACATTCGAACCCTCTTTCTCAGCAAACACGCTTCCGACCACTAACGCATGCACCGCCCCCTCCTTGGTGCCGTGCATATCGATTCAAAGATTTGTTTTATTTCCTATTTTTGAGCGGTTTACTTTTTTTTTAAAGATCGACGATTTTTTTCTTTGAATTGGATCTGTGATTCAAAAGAAAGAAGAAAGGGGAAAAAGGATTGGTACACGGTGGAGATAATGACGTGGCTTGGACGAGTGAAAAAAAGTAGAAAATATATTATTATATAATTAAAATATCTAGCTTACAACGTCCGAAACTCTCAAGCTCCAAACGAAGCATGCCAACTTACGTTTACAATGTTTTACCCCCTTTCCAAACGCAATGGAACTAGTCTCGAGGCCTAATTCGATAGTAAGAAAAAGATGGCTTTTCAAAGTCAGATTATTTTACTGAAATCCTTAAATTGATTTCTACGCGTTTTCAAGCTCGCACGGCCAAACGACAAGTCCAATCGCTACAAAATTTAAAATCCTACAATAATTCGCTATTAATAATCCGATGAAACTGGTTTCGTTGAAATCCGAGATAGTCGCCAAAACGGCTATTTTTACTCGTTAATTAAAATATAAATTTCCTATTCTAGTTGTGCACTTTTAATCCAATTTTTAAATGTTAAAAATCATTATTCACATTTAAATAAAATTTAAATCAACTTTCGGAATCATTTTCATTCAATTTAAATCCAGAATTTAGTTATTCAAATAATTTTCAATATTAAATTTAAACAATTTAATTATCCAATAACTTGCATTAATAATCATTAAATATTTATTTCTAACCTTTTGATCCAATAGTCATCTTAAATTCAAAAATTTAAACTAGTTAAAAATACAGATCGTTACACACTCCTCCACTCAAAACTTTTCGTCCTCGAAAAGGCGTGGAAAGAATTTAACATACAATATTTTTTTTCAAAATATCAACTTATAAAACATAAGCATCTAGTTTGCAAAAATATTACTACGTATCTACTATACTACTCCGATCGGCTTACAGAATTTACAAGTTAGTAATGAAAACAGGTTATAAAATTTAAAACTTCAAAAAATTTCTAACTCTGGATTTACGGAAAATTTCGGCAGAGTCCCCTTTGTGCGGCTCGATCGGAAATTTTTTACAATATAATATATAACACAAATATATCCAATATATATAAATATACATCTCATCTCAATGATAAGGCATCCCGAAGGGCAAAAATATGAAATCGTGATATGTATTCTGAGATACGTACCTTATTATTAATAATACGAGCGAGTTCGCTCGTTTTAAGCAAGCAAAGCATATAATAATCCACGTATACGTCCAGCGGTCTTCGTATGTACCTATCTCAAGTCAATTTGGAATGTTAGTGGCTTATAATAAGATGTAGAATATGTATAACTTCCAATAAGTATAAAACATGCATTCTGAATCCAAATCTCAAGCATGAGCACAAATATGCAACCATGCAACCATTATATGCACTCAAAACAATTAAACGAGGATTTACAACAAAACAAATCATCCGATTAATCAATATTCATTCAATTTAATTCATAACCATCACAATTTACATTTCAATGTCAATATTTAATTTATACACTCTCATTCTTATTAACATACAAATTTTTATTAACCTTTAATTGGCTCGATTCAATTTATATGCATTCAACCAAGTTTAATTCAATTATATTCATGTTCCATTGATTTTTCATTTAATTTATTTACTTCCAATTAGTTTGCATGCACTTGTCAACGTTAATGAATTCACATTCTATTTATTTACACTCGTTTATAGTTACATTCATTTTTTTCTTCACTTCCATTATTTCATTTCAATAATTCATATAATTAATTACACTTAATTAATTTAATTTCACACCACATTTCATATATTTAAAATTGATTCACATTCACTTATTAATATCCATTTCGTTAATCATACAATGGACTTATATTCAATTTATTCGCTTTTAGTTTATTTACATTCAACTAATTTGGTTTCAATCCATTTTTATTCGATCAACCAATATTCATTGCATTCACATTTGATTTATTACAATTAAATACACACTTACATTCAATCGATTTGTTTCAATTATCCACATTTGTTTCATCCACATTTAATTGGATTACTTCCATTGATTTCTTTCAATTTATTAACATTCCTTACAAATTCATTATATTCAATTTTATTAATTCAATATGTGAAATTCCAATTTGTTTCACTTTTTGTTTAACCTATTTCATATAAATTCATTGGTGAATAATTTATAAAATTGTTCCACTTAACCCTATTTAAGCTAATTTGTTTTATTTCCACTTAGTATATCTTTTCTTTATATACTAACATCGTATATAAATTTTCTAAGTTTATTATAAATAGTTTATATGACACAACTCACTTTCATTACTATTCATATTTTAAGTTATTATTAATTAATTGATTCAATTTATTCAAATTCATACTATTAATTTACTAAAGTAAAATTTTACTTTAAACCTCAATTCATATTAATAAAAAAATCACAGTTTATTTCATTCAATTTTCTTAAGTTAACTTCCATCTTTTAATTTATTTTGTTAACTTATTTCATATGCAATTAGCTAACATGTAATTTATTAGAAACTTTTTTCATTTGTATTTAACTTATTTTCATCAAATTTTTAATTAAATCCAATTGGTCACAGTAATTTTTTTTCCTTACACTCGTTTATTTTTTTTCCAATTTGTAACACACTTAAATTAAAATTTATTTTTAAAATTCAAGTCCATATTCATTTTCAATTCATTTCATTGCTTAAATGAAATTAAACCACTTTACTAATTTATCTAGTTTCATTTCAAGTCCAATTCAACTCATCTAAAATTAAATTAAACTTCTTTTTATTTTAATCCATTTACTCATTTTATTTAATCTTATTTAAGTTATATTTTCTAATCATTCACATCCAAAAAAATTAAATTCGTTTTTAGCTTAAAAATTTTCAAATTTATAAGTTATACAATTTTATTCATTCAAAATTTCATTTTATTTGTATCTCAAATCCAAATTTTTCCCTTGTTTGCTTAACTAAAGATATTCAGTAGTTTTAAAATTTAATTTTACTTTCATGCTCAATGTATAAATTATAACTTATTTTTTAGCTATACTATTTTCAATTATAAGTTCAAAACTATGTTCACATATTTATTAAATCATTCTTAGAATAATTTTCACAGTCAAAACTTGTTTTAATGGAAAAATAAATTTCTTTTGGTAGCAATCTTCACTCATAAATTCGAAAATAGACACCGGCGATGCGGTAGTCATCCCTAGAATTATTTTCCAACAACCAAGCGAGTTTAATGCTTTTATTTTCTTAAAAAATCCATTAAAAATATAGTTCTAGTCAAAACGCTTTCAAATAATATTAATATTAAGTTTTAAAGTCTTCGAAAACAATTGTGGAACAAAAAGGATTTTAAATTCTAAAATTATTAATTTTTAAAATCATTTCTATTTATAAGCTATATTATAAATATACTTATACAAATTTCCTTACCTTATTACCAAATATTTCATTAGTTTACAACTTGACCATTTTAATCAATTCTTATTTTAATTTTATTTAAATTCAATTTAATTATCAAATTCTTCAAAAATAAAATTCATTAAGTATTCATTTTATTTTAATTCAACCAATAATCGATGATAATTAAATTATTATCATCTCATAAACTCATTTAATAAGAATTTATCATTTTATATATATATATGTATAATATTTTAGGTAAAATTATTCTATTTACCGATTTTTAAAAACAATATTATGTCGACTTGCCTCGTTTAAGTGTTTAGAAACCACCATCGATGACATGGCATCCCGCACATCGACCAGAATTCATAGACAACTCAACGAATAAGTAAACATAATATAAAACATTTTATAACACTAACAAATACGCCTCTCGTATATACACACTCCAATAGACTCATTCTAGGGTATTATTACCCTATCTCTAATGAGTCAAACCCCACAAAGCCAAGGTTATCCTAAACCTGGCTCTGATACCAACTATGATGACAGACATTCGAAAGGTTTAAATCGATAATAATCCACACATGTCCGACGTAAACAATCCAGAACGTAGATTATAAATGGGGTTAAATAAAAAAATAAGAAAAGAAGAAGGAAAATAAACACAGAATCTCATAGCGGAGACGATAAAATATAATAATCAAATGACTAATTCATAAAGCTGTATACTATACATTTGATTATAATTTATATACATTTATCAGAGTTATAAATATACAGCAGGGATGAATAATCAATAGAGTAGAATAACATGATACAGGGGATGATAATAATAGTAATATACCAATTATTCGTCTTCATCCTCTAGAGAATAATCTTCAATACACTGAAAAAGAACTAAGGACTGACCCGAGCGTAACGAAAAACAAAACACTCGAGTCAAGGCTAAAATACACTTATGTAAGTCAAATCAATATCACAAAATATGAGTACAATAACTTAAGAGATGTTACGGGTGTCTCCATCTCCTAAGGATCCGTTAAACTATTTATACATAATAGTGTACGCTGTAATAGATAATGTATATCACTAAAATAAATATCAAAATAGGGTTAAGGCTTTACAGTATCCCCCGTAACACGTTTGTACAGTTCTAAACCAAATCCGCAATGGGCTTATATAGGGATAAATATGACAAGGCACGTGAGGCAATGCTCAAGCTAGGATTCTACCAGTTTACCCTTTTTGGCTGGTCGTAACCCATATGTGGCCGACCGTGACAATCAATCCGCACAAAAGCTACACCCATCGAGTCAAAACCACAATTGAGTGATCAATGTCGCTAGAGGTAGCTAACCTCATTGGCCAGACATAGGCTCCTGTTTTAGTCATTTTAATTATGACACGAGTGTCAAAGCTATCCATCATCGTTCTCTTACTTCATTCCAGTAAATGTCTCCAATTCAACCACTACATTCTTGATATCATCCATCGCATACACAGTTGTTAAAGTGGTTCCAATGTTGACAAAGAGTATGCCAATAAGAGGTCCCGGTCTCTTTAACAACCAAACGTCGTTTTACACACCGGTTGATTCTTTTACAATTCGAAAACAGTTCATAATTGATATCCAAATATCATATTCGCTTCAAAATCAAATCCATTTCAAAATTTACTCAATTCACTTCACAAATCAGATTTACTTCAAAATGTCAATTTAATTCGATATATCGATTCCACTTCGAAATTTGATTCGAACACAATTTAGGTTATAACTTCACTTTAACCTAATTCATATTTAAACCCAAGATTTAAATATAAACATTCCACCCTTTTACTAGTTTGATTTTTTTTTTTGAAAATGGCTTTAAATAGTTAAATAATTAAAATAATTTGGGAATTAAAAATGGTTTATATAGTAAAATAGTTTAGAAAAACAAAATAGTTTTGAATATTTAAAGAGAACAGATTTGAAACAGTTTATGCAAAAATTATTTATGTAAAAATTGTTTCAAAATCAAACCGATTCAATTCCAAATTTCCATTTCAAATCAATTCCAATTTCCATTTTGATTTAATCGATTTAATTCAAATTTCAAGTCGAATTCAATTTCAATTCCAAATTAAATTCAATTCCAATTTCAAATTAATTTCAAATCCATTTCCAAATTAATTTCAATTTCAATTAAATTTCAACTCCAAATTCCAAATTTAAACTATACCAATTTATTTCAATTTCCGACTTCGATTTCTAGAATATCGATTCAAAACTCTTAAGTCAAATTTTCCTTTAATATCCAACTTAAAACCAAATCTTCAAATATAATTAGATTCCGAACTCAATTTCAAAATATTATTTTAAATCACTTTTACCTAGCAATATTCCAAATTCAAACAATAGTCTAATCTTTCCAACCAAATCAATTTCCAAAAATTCAAATTATATTCCGATTATAACTTAAATTCTCAACTTTGATTAATTAAACAATTTTGTTTCAAATTTAAATTTCAACATTCCGATTTCCTATTCGAAAATAATTTGATTCCATAAATTCGGTTTTATTTCTTAAATCAAATCATTTTAAACAATTCCAAATCAAAAAATTTAAAATCGTTTAATTTAACCAATCCAGTGTTCGTATATAATTTTCTATCCTATGGCCAAGTGAATCAATTATTTCAATTTACTTCCAAGCATGGATATATATCATTCAAATCCAAATCAAAGTGCTACAGGTACATATCATTTCAACCTATATTTTAATTTATTCAAAATAATTCAATTTATAGTTGTTATATTGTAAATAATATATAGGATGATAACATGATATATCAAAATAAATAAACATCCAAATATCTACCAATAGCATCCATCACAACCAATCATCCAACAGTCAACAAAATTCACAACTATTTTATAATTATCAATATCGGATACTTTATGGGAATTAAATTCTAATTCAATTTAACCGTCAATTCAAATTCTGTCCATTAATTCGAATGTCAATTAATTTATCGAACAAATATCAATAAATTTATATCACATCATAACTTCAATTTTAACTAACAAAAAAACATTCTAGTCAATCGTGAGCGTATAAACACTCATTTTTTTATAACGCTGTAAATTCAAATGGATCAAATAGCAACAAAACCAACTCCATATTGAAGATAACGTTGACACGACATGAATCCAATGCAATTTACCACACTCGAATCCGACCTCGTACGGAAGGGATATACAATAATTGATAAACGAAAAATAAAACTAAATTTATAAAACAAATAAGATAAAAAAAATTAAAACAAAATAAGATAAAAAAAATAAAACAAAACAAGTCTACCTCCCCAAGCTGCTGCAAGCGACCGTTCTTCCCAGGCAAAAATTGCAATTCATCAATTCTACTGTTTTTAGTGCGAACAGCGACCATCTACGTCGCAAATGCCTCCAGACCTTCGTCGTTGTGCTAGCAACCGCCGTCGCCAATCGTCACCTAGTCTTGCCATCCCTTGCGTCATCCCCAAACCACAAGCGCACGCGAACAACCTCCATGTTCGAACCCTCTTTCCCAACAAACATGATCGCGACCACTAACGCACGCGCCACCCCTCCTTGCTGTTGTGCATCTCGATTCAAAGATTCGATTAATTTCCTTTATTTTGGAATGATTTACTCTTTTTTTTAAAGATCGACGATTTTTTCTTGAATTGGATCTATGATTCGGAAAAAAAAAGGAGGAAAAAGAATTGGTATACGGTGGAGATAACGATGTGGCCTGGACGAGTGAAAAAGAAATAGAAAATATATTATTATATAACAAAAATATCTAGCTTACAACGTCCGAAACTCTCGAGCTCCAAACGAAGCGTGCTGCCTGACGTTTACAATCTTTTACCCCCATTTCGAATGCAATGGAACTAGTCTCGGGGCCTACTTCAATCGTAAGCAGAAGACAGCCTTTTAAAGTCAAATTATTTTATCGAATTCCTTAAATTGATTTCTATGCATTTTCAAGCTCGCATGGCCAAACGACAAGTCCGATCACTACGAAATTTGAAATCCTATAATAATTCACTATTATGGATCCGATGAAACTGGTTTCGTCGGAATCCGAGATAGCCACCAAAATGGCTATTTTTACTCGTTAATTAAAATATAAAATTTCCAAATCTAATTATTCACTTTTAATCCAATTTTTAAATGTTAACAATCTTCATTCACGTTTAAATAAAATTTAAATGTTAAAAACTTGTGTGGAGTGAAGATCATATTTTTCTTTATTGTTAAAAAATTGATGAAACTTGTGTGGAGTGAAAGGAATAAAAGGATGTTTGAAGGAAATTGCAGGAGTGTGCTTGTGTTGTGGGGAGTCCTTAAGCATGAAATATTATGTGGTATGAAAACTAGTAGGCATGAATTCTTAGACCATCAGATTGAACCATGGATTCCTTAGTCCCATTTCTTTTTTTTGGGTCTGTCTTTATTTTCATTTAGTTGTTGTATTTCCTTTTTTTAATAAATCTGGTAGGGGCCCAGATTTCAACCCCGCTTACTCTGGAAAAAAAAAATTAAATCAACTTGCGGAATCATTTTCATTCAATTTAAATCTGGAGTTCAATTATTCAAATAATTTCCAGTGTAAAATTTAAATCATTTAATTAACCAATAACTTAAATCATTAAATATTTATTTCTAACCATTTTATCTAATAATCATGTTGAATCAAAAATTTAAACTAGTTAAAAATACAGATCGTTACAAGTTTCTATTTTTAAATCCATATTTATTCCTTCATATACAGTATCATTTAATAATAACTTAGTTATGAATCATTTCAGTCATTTTCTTAAGTTTATAATCATTTTCTTAGATAATATTCAGTTTTTATCATTCAATTTAATTATTAAGCATTCTAAACTAAGTTTATAAAATACTTCTTATACAACTTAATTCTGTTATTTGTAAGCATACATTCATTTTGAGCATTTTTGTTACTTAAGCTTCTACTTGTTCGAAACTCTATTACATATTCATATTTAACATTTTAACTTTTTAAACATTTCGACTTTTTAAAAATTTCTAGTAAGTTTTATATATGAATTTAGAATGTAATTGAGTGTTTCATAAATTTATCTTATTCGTTTTAGTTAACAAAATGTTCAATAGTTTACATCTTCTTAATTTCATTACCTTTTAATTTACAAGTTACAATATCCAATTTCTTTACAGTTTCATTAAATACTTAGCTTCAAATTTCTTATTTTTCATTTTAGAAGTTACCAACTATTAAAATTTTACTTTATTTCTAAAATTGAAAATCATTAATTTAACAAGAACTTAAGAACAAAATACCGGGTTCATTTCAAATCATTTTGAAATAACATATATATTCATATCTTTTACATATATCAAATCATACTTAAGAAAACAAAATTAAAATTTATTTATCAAGACAAATGTGTAGCAAAGCTACGAGAGTGGTCTTCCCACTCTGAAACTCAAAAATAAATTCGATGATGTCGCAATCATCACCGAAATTATTTTCCAACCACAGAAGAGAGGAGTACATAACTTATTTCCCTTTTAAAATTCCTTTTAAAACATTTCTTTCAATCCCTCTGAAACATTTTGAAATGTTCTATTTGCAAATACTTCCAAATAATACTAATATCTTTTTTCAAAAATCTCTTAAAACCAAATTCAAAACACAGATTTTAAGTTCTCAAAATTCAAATTTATATTCATTTTATTTGTAAATCATATTTTATAAACAATATTTATAAAATTACATTTCTCTAACATACAATATTCAATAGATTTAAGAACCTTGACTAATCAAACAATAAATGACAATAATTAATATTATCATTTACTAACATTCAATGCAACTAAATAACAAAATCAACTTATGAAAAATTATATATACACACACAAAATATAACACTAGGTAAAATTATTTCATTTACCAATATTTCAAAAACAATATTGTGTCGGTCTGTCCTATTAAGTGTCTAGAAATCTCTATCGATGTCATAACGTCCTATGTACTGACCAGAATTTATAAGTGCAAAACGGAACTAATTAACACAATATAAAAACATCTTTATAGCACTAACAAATACACTCTCTCATACACACAAACTCGGACTCATTCTAGGTAATTAATAACCCTATCTCTAATGAGTTAACTGATAAACGTTTTATCAATCATATTAAATTCACAAATTTATCATTGTAGATAATTATAACATTATTTAGCATATGTTCTTACAATATTAGAAAGGTCAAATTTTACCATTTCGTTTTTCTAATGAGGCTCTCAGTAGTATTTAATGTTTCACCAAACCGTAGGCGAAACATAGTAGTCTTTCAACTTCACTAGTATTTGTTGTTTTGAAATTGAGTTTTCTTGTTTTGAAATTTGGACATGGGTCCAGATTTATTGAAATGGAAAGAAACAGTTTGATTTGATATTATTTTCAAAATAAATTATTTTAATATAAACTGTTTAAAATATATTTTTTAATATTCAAATTATTTAGATTTTTCCAACTATTTTACTATATAAACCATTTTCAATACTCAAACCATATTATATCAAACTATTTAAACTATTATAACTATTGAAACTATTTTCGAAATCTCAAACTGTGCAAAGTTGGAATGTTTATATTTAAATTATTGATTTAAATGTGAATGCGGTTAGATGAGATTATAACCTAAGTTGGAATTTGAAATGGTATTTTCAAGTGAAAATGACATATTTTGAGTAAATATGATGGTTTTGATATTTTGAAGCGAATATGATATTTTGATATCAAATACAAATCGGTTTTGAAATATAAAAGAACCAACCAGTGTAAAAAATAATGTTTGGTAAAAAGACCGAGGCCTCTTATTGTCATACTCTCTATCAATATTAGAACCACTTTAACAATTGTGTATGTGGTGGATGATCCAGAATGACGTGGTTGGATTTGGTGAACATTTGCCTGGTCGAAGAAAGAGAATGATTATGGATGACCATGGCACAAGAATGTAAAATCCCGTAAACATCCCTGAAGCTATTACACTCATATTTATTTGTTGTTGATCTAACTTACATAATATTTTTTAGTTCTAACTTGAGTGTTTTGTCTTTTCACTACGCTCGGGTCAGTTTGAGCATTTTAGTGTTTGAAGATTTTATTTCTGGAGGACGAAGACGAAGTTTGGTATATTATATTATTGGTATTATTCCGCTGCATTAGTTTGGTATGTTGTTGATTGTACTCTGATTTTGTTGTAAAAGTTGTGTAATCAATATATATTATAAAACAGCTTCATGAACAATTTATTCGATTATTATATTTTGTTATTCCGCTGCGAGATTCTATGTTTTATTCTTCCTTCTTTTCTCTTATTTTATTATCTACCTCATTGACAATCCTCCCTTTCGAATGGTTTGAGTTAGACATGTGTGGTTTATTGTCGATTTAAACCATCCAAAAAGGTGGGTCGTCACAGTTATCCATCATATGAGGGCCTATGATTTGTTGAGCTTTCCTCAAGGTTAGAATCCCAAGGCATATAAGTTCTAACACCCACTAGTGAAGTTGAAAGACTTTTATATTTCTCTTAGGGTTTGGTGGAACATAAAGTACTATTAGGAGCCTTATTCGAAAAATGAAATGGTAACATTTGACCTTTCTAATATTGTAAGAATATGTACTAAATAATGTTATAATTATCTACAATGATAAATTTGTGCATTTAATATGATTGATAAAACATTTATCGGTTAACGCATACAAATGAACTAAATTGAAAGTTGACAAATGGAAATATAATACCCACTATTAAATGCCTACTGCATGTTAATGTTTTCTATACCCATGCAAGTGCCTAATTTTTACAACTACTTAATACATTTGTAAAATGATCACTTACTTGTTTATTTGGCCTAAACCGTGCATTGCATTTTATGAGTTTTGAACTCTAAAAGAAATATAAGACCATGGAATGATATTTGATCCATATACTATCACATATAAATGTTATGGCGAACGACCACAGTTCTAATTATGATTCTTCAATGAGTATAGTTCATTCGAAATAAGCCAATAAACTATAGTATGAGATTGAGTATTCCATTTGATTGATTACATAAAAGATCATTTTGTGTTACTTGTAGCACAAGACCAAAACTGCAAGATAGATCTAAGAACTCGATCGCTGAAATGTCAGTTTAATTAGTTTATGCAAAGAGCAACATATTTGATGTCCTTAAAAGTTAAGGATAATCAAATGTGCTTTCGTAAAGAGTTCGTTATGATATTGTAGTTAGGGTTTTCTTTTGAATGGTTTGACCATTTAGAAAGGAAAGTTAATGTATAAGAATAAATGTAATTTAAGGTATAGTTGGGAAGGAGAGAGTGAATAGTCATTTCTTCTTTATAAAGAAACAACGGAAACTAGAATTCTAATAATAGTGATTGATACTTATGTAACGACCCGATATTTTCAACCATTTGCATCCACTATAAGTGTATAGGTAGACACTCATGACGGAATTGAACTGCTCAAAATACCACGTTGTAAATAAGAATTTGGCAAATCTCAGAATATACAGTAAATGATAATCATAGATCACAGACACAGAGTAATAATAATGTAGCGGAATTAAAATAGATAGTAGTTCATGAAGCACTATATAAATATATCAGAGTTACATAAAATACAACAGAAGAAATAAAGTACAAAGGAAGTCTCACTACATAGAAGTCTACCAATACAAGAGCTAAAAGGACCAACAGACTGCAAAAGATAAAACTTGACTAGTAGATAATCTCCAGTGATTCCAATATCCAGAAAGTGGAAATCCAAATCTGTGAATAACTCAGGGTGACCCGAGCGTAAATAAAAAATATAAACACTCGAGTCAGGACATACATACTTATACAATGTAAACCAACTCAAGTGAACTGTAGTAAAGGTACAAGTAACTTAGAAGATGCTTGGGACCGCCCATCCTCTAAGGATTCGTTAAACTATTTATTATACAGTAATATACGCTATATACAGTAGTGTCTAATCAGTAAAGTATAATCATATAGAAAATAGCGTTAAGGGGATGGTGAACCTTAACGCGGTCGGATCTTTAAAACCAAAATCGTAGTGGGCTCGATATAAGGACATGACATGGCACGCGAGGCAATTCCAGGGTGGATACACCGTTTGCACTCCTGGACCGGTGGTGACGGCAAGCCAGCAGCTTCCGCCCACCTCGAACAATACCCCCGAATCAAAGTGGGGCCACCGTATCGAATCACAAAAGTAATAGAATGGTTTCCGATGGAGCATGCTCGATGAAAGGGTGCGACCCTTTGTGTAGCCCGGTATAGCTCATGTTTTAGTCATATATGCCAACTCATGGGAATTGGGTCCACGTAATATACCTCGAGAACGTCGCCACCATCCTACTTCATTCTGGAATCTCCACCGCGTACACAGTTGTTAAAGTGGTTTTCGGTATTGGCCGACTATAAGACAATATCCAATCCCGGTCTCTTTAACAACCAATCGTTATTATAACCCGTAGTTATAACTTTAAAACAATATTTTATACTTCAAAATAAAATATCATTTCAACCCAAATCTTTATCAAAATAAAGATTAAATCATTTTCAAACCATTTCAATATATCATCATACCATATATTTCAATTCAAATATTTACCAAAATAAATATCAGGTCATTTCTAACCATTATCATATCCTTTCAAAACTTCCTTTCAAATCATTTTAATATATCAAAATATCATAACCTTTCAGAGCTTCATTTTCAAAATATCATATCTTTCAGAACTTCTTTCAGATCATTTTAATATCAAAGTATCATATCCTTCAAAACTTCGTTTCAAATCATTTTAATATATCAAGATACCATATCTTTTCAAAACCACATTTCAAATCATTTTAATATATCAAAATAGCTATATTTTTTCAAAACCACATTTCAAATCATTTCAATATACCAAAATATCATATCTTTCAGTACCACATTTCAAATCAATTTAATATATCAAAAGTTATATTTCAGAACAAATTACTTCATTTTTTAAATCATAAAAATGAAGTTATTACATTTAATAATTAAATTATTAAATTCCAAAAATTTAAACTTTTTAATGTTCATTTATGCACTTAAATTTATTAAAACAATGAATATTCAAGTTTCGCAGCATTTAGAAAATGCTACAGAAAGTTACATTCAAAAACAATTCAATTTAACAAAAGACAGTATTAAAAATGCTGTTAATTAACTTCAAATATTCAATAGAATTTCACAAACACTTATGTTTTCATTTAAATCATTTTTAACTTATAAAATCATACATTTTCACATTTATAAGCATCATTTAATTTTCCTTAAATTCATGATTTTATAAAGTTATGTTTCCTTTCAAAAATCAATATTTATTAATAATTCGCTTATTAAATTTCAACATTCAAATTTAAATTCATTACATTAAATTTCAACTGAACACTTAAGTTTAAAATTTCAAATATAACTTAATTCCATTTTATTTAACTTAACTTAAAATTCACTTTTAAACCAAATTCATAAATTCCAATTTAAGTTATATTTCCAAATTCAACTTAATATTCACACATTAACATTTTAACTTTATTCAAAAATCATTAATATGTTATAAAATCATTTTAAATTAATTTAAATTCAAAATATCATAAATTTATCATATTTCAAAGTTAATTTAAATTCCATTAAAAATTAAATCAAAATTTCCAAAATAACTTACATTCGGATTTTCTAACTTTTCCATAATTTATTTAACTTATAGATTTCCGGAAAATCAATAATACTTTACAAAAATTATATTTTTATTTAATTTTAAATCAAAATATTATAATAATTAAATTTCTAAAAAATTTTAAATTTTTTAGAAAAACATATTTTAACTACGGGCATATATATAATTTTCTACGCTAGGTAAAGTGATACGGGTAATGTATCATTTCAACCCATAATTTACAAAGAAAAATTCAGGTTTTATCATTTCAAACCCACAGTCCCAAGTAAATAAAATAAGTTGAAAATCGTTCAGGCCTATCATTTCAGCCCATAACGATTTTTCCCTATCCTAAAGTTCGTTCGGGTATGTATCATTTCAACCCATAGTGATTCTAATCTAAAGGGAAGTTGCAGTGTGATAAACTGATAAAATAGCAGAACAACATAATATAACAGTAACAGATGTTGTAACAGGTGTTTAAGCATGGGTGAACATCATAAAATCATAATATAGCCGGTGTAACATGATAATGTATTTTACAGATTCAAAAGGGGTCAATTTACTAGTTATATATGTACATACTGTCTGGTGAGAATAACTCATATGTTCAAAGCTGGAGATATCCACCAAAGCACACAACGCAATACAATGAAGGCACGATGACATGGATATGACTTGAGAGTGGAGAGCTAAAGCAATTTGACTTGTTCAAACATTTACACAAAACAATACAAATATATGTAATTTCAACACAATTTAAACTTCAAATAACATTAGAATTCAAAGCCCAAAACAACATCGAATGAATTGCACTTGTTCTCAACCTCATCTACTTCAGTTAGGCAGTGATTAGGCTCAGGTAACTCAGGGAAGTGGGTCAGGTTTGGGTGTGTAAGGGTCGGCCTACACATGGGTTTGAAGGTGGGTTTAGTCTAGGTGCATAAAACTAGGTGTACAGGGCTAAAACTATGCAACATACATCATTTGTTGCTGTTGTTTGGTTTGGCCAGAGGCTAGGTGGGCCCAACCAGTGGTGCAGGTGGTGGTGAGTGATGTGGCAGAGGGTGGAGGTCAGGTCAGAGGTGGTGGTGGTGGTGGTGGAGGTAGTGACGGCTAATGGTGGTAGAAGGAGGAGATGATAAACTAGGCTAGGCTAGTGCAATAGGTGATGGTTTTTGGTGGATTTTGTGGTGGTCCTTGCCATGGATGGTCTCGACCTGAAATGGAGAGGTAGTAGGATGGGTGATGGTCAGAGGAAAAGGGTGGTATAGGTCAGGTTAGATCTGGTTGAGGAGGAACCAAGCTATGAAGGTGAGAACAAGTACAAAATTCAAAATAGAAAAGTAGAAAAACAAAGAAAGAAGAAGATAATTTTTAACTCAACTCCTTCAAGCCATGGCCGTATTTTTTTTTTTAGATGAGAAATGGATCTGAGATCCACATGAAAAATGAAGGAGGAAGTCACGGCTAAAAGAGAAAAAAAAACGGTCAAAGAGTAAATGAGGAAACGGTAAAAGAAACGACTTACGTTTCAAAAGCTTTTAAAACCTTTCAAATTTCCTTAATTTTGTTTATATAACTTGATATTTCTGGAAATAATAATAATACCAGATAAAATTTCGAAAATTTATCAAAATATAAAAATATATATAATATTTATAAATTATATAAAGTTAAATTAAGGAAAATAGCTAAAAATAGTAAACTAGTCTAGAAAATTTGAAATTAAATGAAATAAATTTTAGAAAATTCATATGAGCTTGTAATATATCTTTAAACATAAATAATATTATAAAATAAAATTAAATTCAAAAAATAAATATAAAAAAATTAAATTTAAATATAATTTAAATAGCAGAAAATAAGAAAACAGCTTTAAAAAAAAGAAATCAACACGGTAAACTTTGGAAAAAGTGTTTAGTTCGTTTTAAAATTATTATAATACAAAAATATACATACAATAACATATTGACCTAGATTAAAATGAAATATGGCAATAAAATATGATTTATACAATTTAAAAATAACAAAATTGCAGAATAAACAAATTGCACTCAATATTGAAATATACATAACTTTCACAGTTTAACTCCGTTTTCAACGAAACAAAAAGCAAGTTCAAGTTATTACATCTATTTTCATAATAAAAGATAAAATTTAAGATTTTAAATAATTTAAATTTGAAGTTTAAAAGTCACAGTTTGAACAGCTTGACCAGAAATTCACTTTACAGTAAAATATTCAAATTATACTACTTTGAACTATAAATCACTTAATAATCATCATTTATATTTAAAAATGAAATGTTTGAAATAAAACAAATTTAAAATAATTTAAAAATAAAGAAAGTCCAATTTAAATAATATACAAAAATCTAGGGTTATTACAACTTAACATTGGAATGTGAAATATGATTTCTATTACGAAATGTATTTTTATACGGAAAATTGTTTTCTATGAGATTTGTATCTTTAAGTTCAAGATATTTGATCGAAGAACTCTCCATGCTATATTAGTTGCAGTATATGAAATAAACAAATCTATATTAAGTGAATGATGGACCTTCGAATTTAGTATGCGACTATAGTAATGGAGGAAATAGTGGGAGCATGTCATATAACACTTGCTGGCCGCATCAAATTACGAAAATTGTTTTCGTAAAACATACCGAAGATTATTTATAAAATAATGACTATTATTGGTTATCGACTGAAAAAATAGACATAGCTATATTTCTACAAATATTATGAATGTTCGTTATGAAATAAAACTATAATGTGGTATTTGTTTTCATAAAAAAATTAATGCATTGGAAAATACAGAAGCGTCTCATATTATTTATAGTTATTTTGAAATTATAGAACAAGCCATAGTTTTGAGAAAATAATTTTGTTATATGATTTTGAATCATATGATACCTGTTAATTATAACTCAAAAAATAAAGGGCTATGCACCCATTTAGTGGAAGCATCATAAAGTTGATGAACTCTTCGGATTGATACATATAGATGTATGCAATCGTAATTCTATTAATGCCATTTACCGATGAGTTATCATCGATATGGGCATGGGTATTTGATATAAGTATGTCTATGGTAAACTCATAGAATATATAACAGAAGTAAATAAAATAACATTCGATGGAAATGATTTGATTTGATCGAATAAGTGAGTATATTGAAAAGGTTTCGAATGTACTTAAAATGAATAAATATTCATTCTCCAAATCAATCCTCAATGTGATACATAATGATGCATGGATATGTAGTAATCGAACTTTGTTGGACAATGTACAATTAATTGTGAGCGATGTTGCGTTAGTTTCTTTATATAAGGTAATGTACTTAAGAGTAGTACACAAGGTTAATATTATTTCAATTGAATAATAGTTTACAAAATCTTACAAGATGAGGGTTTATATGAAACTCCAATATATATCCTAGACCAAGGAGTTGGCAAGTTGTGCGAGTCGAAGGATTGCATGTAATAATTGTTTATGAGGGATCTTGTATGAATCTACCCAAAAGGATTTTGGAAAGAACTATCATTAGATGATATATTTATGTTTCGAATATAATTTTTGTAACCTAAAACAAAATCAACTTTATAAATAAAGAAATTTATAAAACGTTTATGAATACCTGTTCTATTGCACTGAGAAAAAATTGTTGTTTCAAGATATACCAACTTCATTGTGAAGGAATTTCTTTGAGGAATTATTAGTAGTAAAATGGAATTGGACACGATCCATAGATAGAACTGATTATATTAGATGAAATGAAGTTAACTAGCCTAAATGAAAACATAGCATTAGAATGTCTGATAAGTATTCACGCACATTGAAGAGAAACTATGAGTTTTTTATTAATGTCAAAAATATATAATCCTCGATTGTTTAATTAAACCGTTAATAGTGCTGACCCTATATGGTATGATGTGCAAATCCAAAAGAATTACAAGTATGCTACCAAGATATAAATTTTGTGGTTGTAACCGAAGGGAAATGATCCATCGACGGTGACTGTGTCTTTATGAGCATGACTAATGCAGTTGGATTAAATTAGGAATGTTGATAAGAATAATATTGCAAATTTCAATTGTTGAAATTAGCGTAATAGATTCGATATTCAACATGCTCAAGTCAATTCGGATTTACTAATAAAATTATCGCTTGATAAGTCCTAGTGCTTGGTACATATGTATTGAAACAGAGAATTCTAAATAACGATTTAGAGTAAGCTATTTACACATATTAACCAAAAATGTCTCGAAGTCAGTGGAAACGATATTGAGTTTGTGAGTCTTTGGACATAATCCAAGGAATGATATGAAAGTATTATTTTATAAGCGTTAAGATTGAATAAGTATTTTGACAAAAATAATATAGTTTGATTTTCAATCAAAGTGCAGAGGAAGCGTGTGTTCATAAGAATGAACGTTAAAGGGTACATTGGTATTTCTAAACTGTAAGTAAACAACACATTATTGATTTTAACGATGTACTTGTGTTGAAATCAATTTTTGTTATTTTAATACTCAAATTTGGATTGTAAACGATGTCTTTTATAGTGAGTATAAAAGATATAGGGAATGTCCCAAAACGATATGCAAAAACAACTTATTAAATTGTTATATACGGAATAAGTGAGATGAGTTCCCTTTGCATTAGCAATAGGAATTATCATACATGTTACGTTGTCTACGATATCGTGGTTTGTTTATGAAATTGATGCATGGAGCAATCATCAAATCCAAATTGATATAACTAAATGGTTTTGAAGTGTTCTTGTATATTTGTGAAATACTAGAGAATTTTTTACAGAACCAAAAACTCCTTATGAAGGAGTATTCAGACACAAACTTCATAAGTGATATGAGTGTAGTATGTCAATAATAAATTCAAGTTAAGAATCTTTAGTTAGAAATGTTCCAAATGAAAGACCATGATTGATTCAATGAGAAGGCCAAGTATACCGCCTTGAATATTGCCGCAATAAAAATACTGCATGTGTGTGTGTATAAGTGCACAAATTAATAGCTAAGCCGATTCCAAATGTTGAGAATCTCATAACATTGTTATATGATAACTATATCGTGACATAGTTCATAACAAAACTTAGACATACTAGAAGTCAAGAGACATACTCTGAATTGTTCCACAGGATATAACAGTTTATCACCATCGGATAGAGTTGATTGACAGAGTAGATAATTGAAACAAAATAGCATACCCATTCATAAAAGGACTGACTCAATTGGTTTTGAGAAAACCAATTAGAGATGTTGGAATAAGATTCCATAACTGACCCCAAGTGTAATGGGAAATTGATAGAGTATGAGTTTTCCCTATAAGGGAATTAATTAATTTGTTACATATATTTAACTTGTTGACCAATCTTGTTCGAAATAAATGTGTTTTCTTTCTATTATATACATAATATAATATGGTTATATTAATTAATTAATTTAATTAGAGAAAATCCATAAATGGTATGTTTTGTGATGGTAGTTACAAAGTGCTGTAACCGTGAGTAATTTATCACAATGGAACAAATATATCATTTTAAATATTCGTAGTCAAGATGCATCGAGATTGGATATCGACGTATCCATTGAGATTACAGTACGTAACACTCTTCAAATGTTGGGCAGTGTAAACTCATGACCGCTGGGGTACCCAGGGATTACGTACTAATAGTTATTAGATAATTATGGAATGGCTCATTCTGTAGTTTTCTGTTGGTTAATGTAACTAAAATCTAACAAAAAATATCGACCTGACTAAGTTACACAGTTCTTTCGAATCGGGAATAGTGTAAATCTTCAATATAAAAGCTCCGCTTTGATTATAGTCAAATCATGGTATAGCGTCCATCGAGTGATACAATTGGGTCAAGTGGAAGTATTCGAAGTGAAGCACCATTCAAGAGATGATTCATCTTCTCGGTTATATGTGGTTAGTATCACGATCAACTCAAGTCAACCCAAAGTCAAAATCTCTGGCCAGAGTAGTTCGGTTGATAATAATTGTTATTATTGAACCACTTTGTGTTTGGATTATAGAGTTGAATGTGGATGATGTCAGAATTTTGAACATTACCAAATTCAGCATGTCCAAAGTGATATAGTTTTGACGACATAATTGGTATAAATAATTGTTACAACTGGTAACGCTTATTAAATTAAAATGAGACTTTTATGAAAATGGGTAAGCAATAAATTTGGCCATAATATCATACTGCTTACTAAATGAAGTGTGAACGTTAACGTTCGAATAGTTTGACGTTAATCGCTAATCGAATTTACACCCAAGAGTCACACAACCAAAATGATGAATTCTCTTTAGACCAAACAATTTAGTTAGTTTATAATTTTTATAAATTAATTAAATAAATTAATATTTATGAAATATTAACTATGAATTTTGAATGTGATTTGAGAAATAAAATTGTTGCACATATTTAAAAAAGTTATAATTATATTGATCGATACGAGATATCGATAATAATATATGTTAAATGTGATTATATATAGGGTTAAATAGGCTCACAACCCATGAGATTTGGAGAGGATAGCCGTTGATTTGGAGAAATATAGGAGGTGGCTACAACATGTGCGATTAGGTTTTGAGATGTGCGGGTGAGATCATTGTTCGCTCTTTTGTCCTATCTATATAAAAACCAATCTCAAAACCCTAATTACAAGCTAATTCATTTTTAAGCCGCCACTTTCATCTTCCTCTTCCTCTTCCTCGTTTTAATGGCAGCAACTTTCATCTAATATCATCCCTAAAATTCTCAAGTTCCAATTTAAATTAGAAATACCAATTTGTAGTAGAAGGTCTCCAATCCCGGATCAGCAACCCGATGGATTGTGAATTGTTCTTAGAAGTGAAATCGTTGTTCAACATGGACTCAAAGGCTTCATTAGAAGGTGGAATTTATTTATTATGATTGTTTGGATGTTAAGTTTATCATGTAAAGTTGATTTACATCCAAATTCCCTTTTTGTAATTAGATTTGTTTGTTGTTTAGATTAGGTGAGATTTTTTGTGGGTACATGTGTTTGTTTCAATTAGATTGGCTATGTACTTGTTATAATATTTTGTTTATTGATTTATTATTGAATTAATTTTCTAGAAAAAAGTTTTAAATTTGATTTATATTAAATATATATATACATACATATATATAATATTACATGTGTACAGATCTGCAAATTATGAATATGTATAATTGTATATGTGTTTATATATCATATATATTTAATCTCAAAATTTTGATATAATGATTTGTACCTATTATGAATCATAAAATATAAAATATTCTATTAAATATGTGTATACATATTTTATTATTATTTAATGATTTTGTGAATTGTTTAATGTGAATAAAATAAACAATGGGTAAAAATTTCAATTTTATATTTTTATACTTGTTGAACCATGTAATTAGATTATGGTAAAAAATCAGATTTTAAACTTAATTTATTATTATTTTAAATTAATTTATTTTCGGACTGCAATCAATTATTAAATTAAAATATAATTTTAATTGATCATATTTAAAAAAAAATCTTAAGGCTAAAATATTTATCTAGAACCTTCAGAAAAAGTTTCAAATTTTTATAACTTAATTTATTAATTTTTTAAAATTAATTTACTTTCGAAATGTAATTAATTATTTCAATAAAAATATAGTTTCAGTTTAGATAATTCCATAAATTTTTTCTAAGAATTAAATATGTCTCAAGTACCTTCAAAAACTTTTTTTAGAAATTTTCAACTTGAGTTCCTATTTTTAAGAATTAATTTGAATACGGGCTATTAACAATTATTTAACAATAAATATTATTTTAATTGTAAAAATTTCCATAAATAATCTTAAGCTCAAAATGTGTTTCTCGGTTTTATAAAATTTTAAAAACTCTTACTATTATCATATAATTATTTTACAACAATTTGTTATGGCAAAAATGTTTTATTCAATAAATTATATATATACATACATACATATATATGTATGTATGTATGTATGTATATACACGCACGTACACACACATGTATATGCATCCATATAGACATTTTAGTATTTTTTTGACATATTATACAAGCACGTACTTGGACAAATTACAGTACACACAAAATGAGCTAATGTGTCTGTTGCAATGTAAATCCGAACATCGGCATACAGGCACATTATACCCTTCACGGATTATGATGTTACACATGCATACACATATGTATGTATATGATACATACATACATACATATACACACACACACACACACACACACACACACACTTTTATAGATAAATTGAATAAATCTCAAACTAAAAATTGTACGGTTATGATATATATGGACATACTAATAAATATTGCCATGAATAAATTATTAATAATGACATTTAACGAATCAACCAGTTCAAATTAAAGAGAGAAAATGAAAGGTTTCTCTCTCCATTTAATACAATTAATGCTCTCAATTAATTCTATATTTAGGAAAAGAAATGAAAGGTTTCATTCTCTATACATTAACACTTATAAATAAATGTAAGTGTATTTGATACACTATACATTTGAAATTAAATTTATTTAAACTTCCATTTAAATATTTTGAATAGAATATAAGATTTTATTTAACCAAAATTAGAAAAGTTCTAAATGAAATTTAGACTTTGTAGGCCCATTAAAGATCCAAAATGGTAAAAAAAATTAAAATTCACCAATTTCTTCCGATGTGTCTGGCCCGGTTCCTTCATTTTATTCTGCCCTCCTTGTGGTCCATTTCCTTTATGTTTTCCCTGCTACTTTCCTTCTCATTCCTTAGACTGATCCTTAACCAAAGTTTTATTCAAAGAATTCATGATGCTACCTCTATCAATCCTTCAAATGTAGCTCCAAATGGTATCCGGTTCAATGCTAACTCCCTTAGAGGTGAATTCAATCCCTTTGCATACTTTGCTCCTTCTTTGTCAGAGTATCCACTAATTTAAATCCAAATTGGGTCAAGTCATTAAATTGATTGGTATATTCTCCAAGTGTCATTTCTCCCCACTTCAAATGATAAACTTCTTCAACAACGGATCCTTCTCAGCACCAGAGAGGAACTTTATCTCAAATCTTGATTTAAACACCCTCCATGAAATAGCATCCTCATCCACCTCAGTCGTTACTATTTCTCACTAACAAGCTGCTTCATCCTTCAAATGCCAAGCAGCTAATTGTCTCTTCATCGCATCACCAAGTCCCAATAAGTTGAAAATCTTCTCATACTTATTAAGCAAGGCCTGAGTCACCGACTATGGTTCCGTCCCATCAAATGGATTTCCACCAAAGTGGGAGAAATATTACACTTCTTAGGAAAGAAATGATTGGTGGTGCTGGAGTTGGCGCCACACCTGATTAGTAGTGGCATGGGTTATTGGGGGTTCGATGGGGATGGTATTAGCTTGGTTCGTTGCATGGAAGTAGCGTCTGAACCATACTTGAATATTAACTCCAAGAACATCTAGTATATCTACATGGGTGCTAGTTCCCGCCCTGGTTTCCACCCCACCAACATTGGCTACGTTGGTCTATTTTTCAGTTGAATTACTCATATTCAACTATCAAAAAGAAAATGAGATTTATTAGCAACTCCCCAATAGATGGTGAATCAAATTGGAACAGTAAATGAGTGCGTGCGTATGTACTTTTCATTTATTTCTATATATACGTATCAAATAGACAATACAAATACGGTCTCTCAACATACTATTTATTCTTATCATAGTTCCTAACCTATGCTCTGATACCAAATGTAAAAACTCCCCTTTTTACCCCCGGTTCAGCATCCGAACCAACATCAACACCCAAAAGTCGAAAACACAAATCGTTGGGTATGTATAAAATAAATATCTTTTATAGTTCTAACTAACACTATCTACTTTCAAAGTCTCATGATGGAAGGAAATACATATAATACATAAATAAATACCACACCATGGCATGTTTGAAACTGTCAAATACACATGTGTGACAAATATAGGTACAACCCAATACCAAAGAATAAATCAACTCCAAACACAATACTAACAACTCCATATATACAACACATCAATAAATCTCCACCTCTGGTACCATATCATCACTGTACTCCATTAACCTAGATATATATATATAATAATAAAAGTGGGAGTTGGTAAGACATAAGTCTGGTGAGTGAACTATACCCTACTCTTGATATACTGCAAAATTAATATTATAATATGAGTCTATCATCCGGCCACCATACGCTGCTTCATCTTACCAAACCTAACAGTCAGAAAGCTCTAGTCACATTGCATCGTGTTTGTACAACATCACTCCCTGGTCCAACTCATGCCCCTACGGGAAGCCTGTTGATGTCGTCACGCAGTTGTATATAGGACTCACTTTCTTGGAACGTCCATAGCCTACAAGAAAGCCTAATGTCCTCGTGCTATCTAATTGGACTCACGCCCTAGTCCATCCATAGCCTACAAGGTCGCTTAACATCCCCTCACATCCACTCGTCTGCACAAAAACTTCAAGGGAAAACAGTACAATGCCTGGACACTTATGTCACAGGTTCGCATTCACATCACATACAATTCTAGGGCATTTATCTAGCATCCTAGACTTGTTCCATTCTATGTTCATCATCCCATCAAAATCTCATATTACAATGCATTTATACGCTTACTTATATTCCCATTACATAAAAACTAAACCATTCAATATTCTAACATTTCATGAGATCATCGCATTCCATACATCTGTTTGTTTCGTATATCATCACCATTATGCTTCAAATCTCCCATCTTCTCGTAGCACTCACCTTGCTATAACTCAGATCATCTATTGGAATATACGAGAAAGCATGCATAAAATTATATATTATATATTAACCTTGGGCCATTTGGTTGAGCTTTGGGTTGTCAAAATTAGACGTGCACTGGTGCACCAGCTAAGACCACCGGTCCACCGATGTACGATTTGTTTAGTATTTCTAGTTTTGGGTTTTTATGTTTTTCAGTGTCACTTTTGCCTCCAACCGCCATCACTTTGCCTTAGATCATCAAAAATGTAACGACCCGCAAATCCATACCCCTTAAGTCAACACTATTCTACATCAATTAACTCAAGTGGAATAGAAATATGAACCATTAGGGTTAAAGAAGAAGAGGTAGAAGAAAGAAGGAACTAAACAATATTAGAATCTCACAGTCGCAGCGGAATAAAATATAATATATAACATCAGCTCTTTACACAAAATGAAAACTATATCTGTTTTATACAATACATCATCAGAGTATTTCATACAAACAACATTAACCAGTCAGACAATTCCAAACAATCAAAGCAGCAGATATATATACAAGTACGGATAATACGTCTCGAACTCCAGCTCCTCTCCTGCTCCATAGCATCATGTCCTGAACATATAATACTCGGTCTGACCCGAGCAATATAATGAAATAACACCCGAGTCAATCTGGAATACCAGCTGATAATAATGCATCCGAATTGATTATTAAAGTTTCAAAAATCCTTTGAAAACAAAAGCATCTCGTAAGACCACGCCACAAATAAACATGTCGGGTTTTACCTTACGATAGCTAAAATACTTTTTATAGAAATCCTCTGATATTATAATAGGGTCTATATACAAATACTTATAAAATAGCCGAAATTGTTACATCTATTAAATTCCAGCTACTAGCCACAGAGTGGGTAATACAAACAAAACTCGTAAAAGGCTCGTAGGTAGATTGGATTTCCAACTAATGACTAGGCATTGGGGTACCACCTGTCACGGTACCTGGTCTAGATCAGTGTACCGAGAACCACGCCCGATCACCTGCAACACAAGGCCTGGATTATCTCTTACTGGATAATCCTGAGTAAGATCACCCCGCGGTTGGGATCAGCAACCGCACCACTAAGCCGAAATAAAAGGGACATCTAGACAGGAATGACCTTACCCGGAAATGGGTGTTGCCCACCAAGCCTTGCTGGATATCCCCTTATTTTCAGTCATTCCCGGTTGATGAGGCTCGAGGCTAAGCGTTACCTTTTAGAACGTTTCACTTAGAATGCCCATCACCCACCTGACGATGTTTTGAAAGCATTCATCCATACAAGTCTGTCCCGGGTTCGAACGGAACCGAAGGCACTACTCCTGCTACATCCATTTTGAAAATATCCACGGGATTAGTAGCGACTAGCCCTTGCACTTAACTGCTCCATCTTCGACTCTGAACTCGTTTTTCCACGAAAACATACATACCGGATCGAAGTGGTTTTCGAGAAATAAATCTCGATCCCAGTCTCTTCGAAACGATTAACGCATTTGTCCAATATTGATAGTCGGTGATTTAACTATTAATTAACATTCACAAACATCCATCACACAATAAATAATTCCCACATTATTTATTTTCCTCAAAAATATCTTGCGAGATATAAACCCATTTCAAAAATCCCTTTGAAACACTTTTCAAACCTAATTTTCTCATGGAATAGAGTCCCAAATCCTTACTTCCTCTGAAAACATCCAAGTACTATATTCTTGAAAATACATCAAAAACATTCATATTAAAACTTCCTACATATTGATTTAAATAAATATATCCTTTAGAAATATCTTGAATAAAACTACTTAATAAACTATTATCTTTGAAATGAAGTTAAGTCATACTAGATTTTAAAATAAGGCTATGAAATTCTATTACAAGTTTCAATAAAACTTTAATTGATTATCTTTAAAATAAAACCATTTATAAAGTATAAATGTTAATAATATTCTTTTAAATAAAAATCCTAATTACCTTTTAAAATAATTACTTCTATAATTACCTTGATAAATGTTCACTTTTAAAAATTTTATCAGTTAAATGCTTTTCTTGAAACCATTCTTAATATAGCTTCAAACTTCTAACCTTTCAAAAATCAGCTTAAAAACGTACTTGGCCTTTCAGGGAAATATCCTTCCATTTTAGAATAACCCAAAGAATTCTTTTTATCAATCTAACATGATTTACCCCAATTCAATT
This sequence comes from Allium cepa, assembly GCA_030765085.1. Taxonomy (NCBI): domain Eukaryota; kingdom Viridiplantae; phylum Streptophyta; class Magnoliopsida; order Asparagales; family Amaryllidaceae; genus Allium; species Allium cepa. Next base: position 130,059,309 of record CM060940.1, on the reverse strand, counting down.
TTTCGTTCATCCCATAAAATCCTTTCCATACTTTTAAAAATAGCTCCTTTTATTTTTAAACATTTTGCTATTTCCTGAAAATCATTTTCAAACATATGTTTAAAATATTTAAATAAAGCTTCTAGAAATTATTTAATTGAAAATAATACTTAAGGAAATATATAGGGGTTCCCTAAGTATTTTAAATAAAATTTAACTTTTAAAATAGGGTTATTAAATCAAATATTCATATTAAAATTCCCTTTTGAAAACTTAATACTACTTTACCTTTTTAAAAATAATTAATACCATAATTAGTTAATCAAATATTTGCTTTCACTTAAAAACATTTTAAAATAATATTTCTTTCTAAACATATTTAAACTGCAAATTTATAATTTGAAAGCTTTCTTAAAAACAAAATAGAATTTCCAGGAGAAAGCACACTTCCCATTCTTTAAAATAAATCTCTCTATTATTTTAACAATTCTCAATTCCCTTTTTAAACCACAAATTCAAACACTTCATATTTTCAACCAATCACTTGAATTTAATTCCTTTTAAATTCTTTATTTAATAATTTCTTTGATTTTACTTTAAACCCAATTTATTTATACTTAAATTTCCAGGTTGTATTCACCAAATCAGAGCACAATAAAATTAAATTTCCAATTTATATATCATAGTGATAAACAGAGCATAGCATAACAAGATCTAAAAAAAATTATCACAGAATATAAATAAATTTCTATTTGCGAGGAATCCAGTTGGATCCCTCCAACCTGTTTTCCCTAGATCCACAGATATTAGTACAATAATATATATCGATTCAATTTGATAATAATTATCATATTCAACCAATCAAGCAATCATTTAAATATTGACTATTTAAATTGACTAATATTCCAGATGTGAGTGAGTTAAACTCACCTTGGGTTTTCGACGAGCATTATAAATTTTGAATTAAATCGACCGCGATCGATTTAACCCAAAATTCCGCTAACTTCTATCATCGCCAAATCTAGACTGTGTAGATCGCGTCGCTGCGATCTCGGCGCTTCTCGTTTCGTCCGATTCTGTCAATGTATGAAATAGTTACACGGTTTTAAAGTTTTAACTAAAATTTACATTAATAAATTTAATTTCTTATATAATGCTCAGAAAATCACGGCCGCACGTTACCCAAAGGAGATCAAACCCGCTCTCCCATTCTACTACATCGTGCGACACCAGGTCGTTTCGAACCCATCAATCGCCGTGAAACCCTACATGCTGCAACCATTAAACACGACCGGAAATCGGTCGGAGCACATCGGCATGAAGCCCTTCACGCGTCGCCCCTCCATCTTGAACGGCCTTGTAATCAGCGTCCCATTCACTCAGAAAACGCGAGTGAACGGCTGTGTTCTTTGACCAGATTCAGGCTTCAAACAGCGACATCGACAAAGATCTACCGTTGGATCTATAGTACTCGACGAGTACTATGATTCTCCAGTTGGAAGTTTCTGCGAAAACTTAATGAATTTGAAGAAAAGAGGAGGAGAAGATCACTACGATATTGGCCATTAAACGATATAAGTGGCAGCTGGGAATAAGTTAGGCTTCGGCCCAAATTTTAATATATATATATATATATATATATATATATATATATATATATATATATATATATATATATATATAAACGTTTAGTAATATTATTTTAATATTAAAACCATTATAAAGCAACTTATTCTAACGATCTCCAAATCACACGTGCCGCCTGGCGTCCCCAAGGTTCTATCTATGTTTCGAACACAATGGAACGTGTTTCGGAAGCTAATTTGGTCGTATGCGCGAGTTACGGAAATAAACAGTCAATTTTAAATTAAATCTATTAAAGTATTTTCTATGCGTTTTGAGCCGCCAGGGTCAAATGACAACTCCGATTGCTACGAAAATTGAAATCCGATAATAACTACTATTATGGATCCAATGGAATGGGTTTCGTCGAATTTCGAGACTGTGCCCCGGAAGGCTATTTTAACTCGTCGATTATTTCGAGCGAATTTCAAAATCGTTGAAATCACTTAAAATTTCACTTTTAAAATTTTATTAACTTAATTATAATTCATATAGAATTTATAATCACATTAGAAATCGTTCTAATTCGTTTTAAATCAAAATCTGAATATTTGCATTATTATATTATTGAATTCCATTATTAAATTAATATAAAATTCCAAATTTAATTTATCGACTTTTAATTCCATCCAATGGTCCAATATTAAAATTCAAACCCAAATAGACCTAAAATAAATTTTAGAATCTAATTTTATCTCTATTTACACTCAGAATTACCAATTATCCCAATTCTAATATTAAATTATATTATTCAAATTTCAATTAAATTCCCGTATTTGAAATTTAACTAATTTTATTAACTTAACCAAAGTCTTTTATTTCAAAATTCGAATTATAATCCTTATTCAACATTTAAAATGAATTGAATGTTAAATCTAGCGACCCAGAATTCCGGGTTGTTACAAAAAACGTTCCTAGACCCTAGCTTTTAATTCTTAAGTCCAAATATACCAGTTAATTCAGTGATTCAAGGGTTATACTTTTAAATTTTCAAAAATTGCTTAAAACCCAATTTTTTATTTATTATCCATCCAAATCCATCCTAAGCTATCTTAAATTTTAAATTAAGTGTGTGTGTGTGTGTGTGAATTATTATATTAAATATAGTCTATAGACCATCTTATAAAATTAAGACTGCATTATATGAAGGATGAAGGGTAGATCACTCACAATAACTAAATCCAATTCAACTTCTTGCTATTCAGGGTTCTACTCTTCCTAGCTTTGATTTTTCACCTCAATCGTCATATCCCCGTCTATTAGCTTCGGTTTTCCTTTTTTTGTCAAATTTGGTTGAGGGATCAAAGAGTTAAATTTATTTTAATGGAAGTAATTTCTTAAAGAGGGCAGGAGGAAGAAGAAAGGAAGCGTCAGAGTTAGTTTCTGAGTGGAAGTTACATACTTCATTTTCAAATAAGGAGGGAAACCACCAACGGTTCAATTTTAAATTTCAAACTCAACTCGTTTGATGCTCGTTCAACCCGATCACCTTTCGTCCGTAACTCCACCGCACTGACCCCAAACAGCATAAACAAATATACCGTGGGAACTAGAAAAACAAGATGGTCGCAATGGCACTAGCTTTGTCATCAAATTCCAAAGTCTTAAAATGACCATTTTGCCCCTCTCTATATATTAATTAAATAATTGACTAATTTTCATATTTTCATATAGTTGATACTTAATTTAAATTTAAACTAAATTTTAGAGTTTTAGAACTACTCCATTAAAGTCGTATGAAATAGAAGATGAGGTGGATCCTAAATTAGAAATGAGAGAGAAGGATCTAAAGTCAGTGGATGACTTATAAGATGTTCAACTAGACCCCTCAGATCCTACAAAGGTAGTAAAAATTGGAAGGAATTTAAGCAACAAACTGCAAATAGAATTAATAAGTTTCCTTAAAAGATCTGCTAATGTATTTTCTTGACCCATTCATACATGGTGGGGATGGATCCTGCCATCATCTAACATGCTCTCAACATTGATCTAGATGCACATCCCATGATGCAAAAATGGTACACCTTGGACCAAGAAAGGTATAATGCTTTGTATGAGAAAATCAAAAAGCCGAAGGAGAATTGTTTCATAGGGAAGGTATATCACCCAAAGTGAATAGTGAATCTAGTCTTAGTAAAGAATTCGAATGGGGGTGGAGAACCTACATAAACTTCACAAACCTCAATAAAGATTACCTTAAGGATAATTTCCCCTATAAAGGATTGACTAATTTGTCGATGCAACTAGTGGACACAAGTTGCTTACATTCATGGATGCTATTTAGGTGACAGTAATGTTGCCATGTCTGAACCAAATTAGGAACACTCAAGTTCCATCACTGACAAAGGAAAAACATCTACAAAGTCATGTCGTTTAGATCAAAGAACGCATGAGTAACATATCGTAGGTTGTTCAATATGATGTTTTCAGACCAGATTAGGAAAATATGGATGTGTATGTAGATGATATTCTTGTAAAGTCAATGGAGGCTTCTAGCCACGTGTATAACTTGAAGGGAACCTTTGTTGCGCTTAAGCAGTACAACAAGAAGTTGAACCCCTAAAGTGTACTTTGGTAATTTAGTCAGGAAAGGTCCTTGGCTACATAGTAAGCGTAAGAGGAATAGAAGTAAACCTCAATAAAATTAAATCCATTGGAAAAATGAAAGTTCCAAACAAACCAAAACACCTCATAAGATTAAATGGGAGGGCAGCAGCCCTAAGCTGATACATCTCAATGGCCAATGTCAAATGCTAAGAAAGGCTAAAATCTTGAATAGGCAAAAGAATGCAGCTGCATTTCAAACATTGAAGGATCACCTACCAAGCCCATCCATACTTTCAATGACAATCACTGTTACCTAGTTGTTTGACCAGGTAATGAGAGGCTCGGCATACAAGCCTCGCTCGGCACAACACCTCGTGCGGCATGGAAGCCTCGTTCGACACAGAACCTCGTTCGGCACAGAGCCTCGCTCGGCATAGATACCTCGGTCGGTACAAAGCCTCACTTGGCAAAGAGCCTTGCTTATCATGGAAGCCTCGTCCGTCACAAAGCCTTGCTTGGCATAGAAGCCTCGTTCGGCATACAGGCCTCGTTCGATACAAACACCTCGCTTAATATTCGAATGTTATTTAGCAGGATTATCTCATTCAGCCTAGGTACCGTTTGGCATTGCTTCGTCGCTCGGCATTCTTGAGTCAATACTCAATCGCTCGGCATTCTCTGGTTCAGCAACTGCCATTTGGCATGCCTGGCCTGGTGTGCAGAAGTCACCTACTATGGGCCGAGATACTTTGTTTCTGGGTCTGTGAGGGAAGTTCGGCCTATCTTCGTCTATAAATAGAAGGGAAGGGGCACAATGAAAGGGACCATTTTTCGTGAACACTAAGGAGACTCTACCGCTTTCAAGACTCATTCTTTTTCGTTTAGCATTTGCATTCGAGTAGTTGGTGTACGGATTATATCTGTAATCAATTGTTTAGAAAAGAAATAAAGATTAAACTCAAAGTGGACGTAGGCGTTAGGCCGAACCACTATAAATCTGGTGTTCTTGTTTCTTATAATTATTAATGCATTCCACTGCATATTCCTCGGTTTTAATTTACCTTCTTCATTAATCTCTTTACACAAATCCTTTTTCAGGTGTTAGTGACCAATTTTGATGCTTTCACTGAGAACGCATTCTCAGGTTATTAGGATCTGCTTTGTAGCTACTGGATTGAAGAAATCTCCCAAGGAGATCACGGTTATTCACAGGAAGACCGTTAATTCTACTCAAAGTTTCTACTAATAACTTTACAATGGAAACACGTCAACGAGACTGCTAGCGTCCAACAAGTAGGACCCAGCAATCAACAAGTTAATCCGGGAGCAGGGACTGTCGCTGCCCAAAACCAGATGGAAGTTGTCACCAGAGCGGAGTTCAAAGACCTGATGAGAGAACTCATGGAAAGCAAGAGGCAACTTAGCAAACAGATCCAAGCTAATGGTAACCTTATGACTCAGCTTACTCAACAACAACATCAGAATACTAGAGTTGTCCCTGCTCCTTACTCTTCATTTGATAGCTCGACTTCATCTGATGAACCTCCCAAGCGTAGACGCTGCAAGACTGAAACAACACAAACATGTGCTATTGATCGATCAACTAGAGATCTCTTACACCTTGAAAATCACACCTAAGCTGGAGCAAGAAACTTAGGATCTGGGGTGCGAGTGGAAGCTGGACGGTCGGCCCACCAAGGTCCTAATGAAGCTGGTCCCTAGGATACACGTTTGGAAGACCGCCAACAGAGAAGACACCAACTAGAACGATCACGCGGGACATATTCCAACCTCTCATCTTCCATACAAACCCCAGACCTATCGGCAATGGTCAGACAGCTGATGAGAAAAAAATCAAGGCTTGACCAATGAAGATTGGGGGATATCCAGGAGTCATACTCCATTCACAAATACCATTCTACAAGATGTGTACCCCAAAAAGTTTAGCATGCCAACCATCCCGGCCCACGAAGGGAAGACTGGTCCCCAACAGCATGTGATGAGATATGAATGGATGATGGATTCAACTAGAGCAAATGATGCAACTAAGTGTAGATGCTTCTCGATAACTTTATCTAGGATTGCAACCTTGTGGTTCACTCGACTTCCTCCACGGTCAATATCCTGCTTTGATGAATTAGCGACGAAATTTGTGGAGCAATTCAAGATTCATGCCACTCGTCCCAAGGACGTGATGTCCTTGTCCAGTGTGATTCGGGCTCCAAGGGAATCATTGAAGGAGTACTTACAGAGATTTCATGTTGCGGCTACTGAAGTTAGCAACCCAAACGACCATGCAATTCTAATGGCTGTGATGCGAGGATTTGCTCCAGATTCGGAGTTTGGAGATTGGTTGGCAGGAAAGCCTCCGACCACACTAGAGCGTTTTTATTTAAAGGCTCATCAATTCATAAGGAGAGAGGAAGCTAGGTGAACGAGGCGAGATAATGCACCAGGGCCTGGCAAGGAGGCTGTAAAAAGCAACATCGCTGTATAACAATCCGATGATAACTCGAGGAAGGTATAGGTTAATGTCCAGAACAAGCCTGGGCAATCTAAAGGGTCCGGAGGAGGAAATCTCGAAAAGAAAAGGGAAGTACGGAAATGGAAACCAAGGATTCCAACTTACAACAAATACACTCCACTGAATGCATCTTTGGAAAATATTTACCTATCAACTTGTAATACTTTTCAATATCGAAAGCCATGCCCAAAGGAGTCTATAGAGGAAGAAAAGCGAACCGAAAGTATTGCCACTTTCATGGGACTTACGGACACAATAAAGAGGAATGTAGACACCTCCATGATCCTATAGAAAAGCTGATTAGACAGAAAAAGTTGCAGGAGTTCGTTAAGAACCCATAGGAGGGTAGACAAGGAACATCAGACCCTGGACGCAGGCAAGCTCCATGCCATCCAGGGGAACCTGCTCGAACCATGGGTAGACTAGTCATAAACACGATAGTTGATGGACCTCACCCTACGGATAAGAGTTGGTAGGAAATGGAGCGGTGTGCTAACTCCCTTAGGCATGCAGATTTTGAGTGTTGTTCAAATATAGAGGATGGGCCCCCAGCTTAGCAGCAGCGAACGATGACGGACGATATAGTTTTCAAGAGCAGAGATACTGATCATACGGAAGCTCCTACCATTGACTCGATGGTTATCTCCATGATAATCGGGTCAGCGTTTGTGAAAAGAATTTTAATTGATTATGGAAGTTCTGTTAACAGCATCTTCAAAAAAGCATATGACTAAATGAAGATGGAGATCAAGGATTTAAAACCATCTAAATCCCGCATCCATGGCTTTAATGGTGCAGCAACCGATGCAGTGAGTTTTGTTGAATTGCAAGTTGAACTGGGACAAGATGAACGTAGAAGGGTGTGAATCCGGCCTTTAATTGTTTTGGATGTTGATTCTGCATACAATGTTTTTCTAGGTCGACTGGCTCAGGCGGAGTTTAAGGCAGCTTTGGCCCCAGGTTTTAACTTCGAAATTCCCGACAGACAAAGGAGTTGGTGTGGTGCATGGCGATTAGGCGACCGGTCGTGCATGTTATGTGGCTGAGCTGAGACAGGCCCAGCAGAGAGAGAAAGGAAAGGTTGAGGATAGCTCCGTCCACACCCGAGTCATTGAAAATTGACAAGTAGTGCCCGAGCCCTGGCTCAGGCAACACGATCGGATCTATAGAGACATAGATCCGAGAGATGATGATGAGGAACCCATGGAAGCAAAATCAGCACCGGCTAAACTGACGATTGACATTCTAGTCAGCGTAGATGACTCATCGCGAGTACTTAACATTGGATCACAACTCGACCCCTCGATGGTCGAGGATCTCACCGATTTCCTCCAAGCAAATCTGGATGTTTTTGCTTGGACACATTCTGATATGTGCGGGATTTCTCCTGCTATTGCGAGTCATATGTTGAACATAGACCCGAGGTACGTACCAGTAAAGCAAAAAAGGAGAGGCATGGACCCGGAGAGGTCCGCTGCTCTCAGAGAGGAGGTGGACAAACTCAAAGCCAATGAGTTTGTCCACGACGCCCTCTACCTCGAATGGGTGTCTAACCCCGTGCTAGTGAGAAAAGAGAATGGAAAATGGAGAACCTACGTAGATTACTCTAATCTAAATAAAGCATGCCCTAAGGATAGTTTTCCTTTACCCAGGATTGATCAGCTGGTCGACTCAACAGCAGGGCACGAGTTACTGTCATTTATAGATACGTATTCGGGATCTAATCAAATCTCGATGCACATTCTAGACCAAGAACACACCAGTTTTGTCACAGATGTCGGGCTATATTGCTATGCAGTGATGCCTTTCCAATTAAAAAATGCGGAAGCGACTTATCAGCGTCTGGTGAATCGAATGTTTAAAGACCATATAAGTAGAACAATGGAAGTTTATGTGGATGACATGCTCGTGAAGTCACGACAATCAAACGACCACATTCGAGACTTAGCGGAAATGTTTGATATACTCAGATATTATGGAATGAAAATCAATCCTTTGAAGTGTTCCTTTGACATTGCGTCAGGGAAGTTTTTAGGTTTCGTTGTTAATGCGTGGGACATTGAAGCTAACCCAGAAAAGATTCAAGCTATTCGGGACATACAATTGCCTAAAACAATAAAGCAAGTACAAAGCCTGAATGGAAAGGTAGCCGCACTAAGTCGATTTATATCCAAAGCCACAGATAAGTGTATTCCCTTCTTTGATGTAATAAAGAAAGGAAAGAGAAATTTTGAATGGACGCTCGACTGCGAGGATGCGTTCCGAGCTTTGGTAAGACATCTGGAAAGTCCCCCGGTGTTGTCGAGCCTATAGACCATGAAGTATTGTATGTGTACTTTGTTGTATCCCGGCATGTTATTAGTATGGCTTTGGTTCGCGAGGAGGACCAAGTTCAAAAGCTAGTTTACTATTAGTAAACGTTTAATAGGGGCAGAAAGAAATTATCCTATGGTTGAGAAACTGGCCCACTGCTTGGTGATTGCATCACGAAAGCTTCGTCCATACTTTCAGGCACACTCGATCAGTGTTTATACCGATCAACCCTTGCGTCAGGTACTCCAACGACCAGAAACTTCTGGAAGGATGTTAAAGTGGAATATCGAGTTGAGTCAGTTCAATATTACCTACCTGCCAAGAAGAGCCATACAAGGGCAAGCGCTAGGAGACTTCATCGCTGAATTTACCGTGTCAGACGAACCAAACAACCACGATGTTACTCCCCCCATTCGATGGAAACTATACACCGATGAGGCATCTAATGACCGTTGCTCTGAGGTTGGTATAGTTCTTGTAACTCCCGAGAACTGTTCAATTTGTTACGCTTTGAAGCTCAATTTCCCAGCTACAAATAACGAAGCTGAGTATGAAGCATTGATTGCTGGCTTGAGACTCATCAGGGAACTGAGAGTAAAATCGGTTGAAATCTTTTGTGACTCACAATTGATGGTGTACCAGGTGTGGAGGAACTATCAAGAAAAGGGACAGAGATTGCCCCATACCTTGCATGGGTTCAAGAGCTGTTAGCAGATCTTGAGTATTATGATATGTCGCATGTCCCGCGTGAACAAAACAGAGAAGCGGATTCATTGGCCAAATTTGCAAGTACTGGCGATGCATAGCAAATGGGATTGGTTCCCGTCGAAACCTTACATGCTTCGATTATAAACGTGATGGAGATAGATTTCATATTAGAAACAAAAATCAATAAGGAATTATGGATGACCCCATTCAAGCAATACTTGCTACACCGGGTCTTGCCCGAAAGAAAGAGCGAAAGACAACAAGTCATTCATAAAGCTTCGCGATATGTAATGCTGGATGGAATAATGTATCGAAAGGGATTCTCGACCCCCTTACTCCGGTGCATTTCCAAAATGAGATAAAACAAGTCCTGAAGGAAGTCCATGAAGGAGAATGTGGTGACCATACTGATGGCAAACATTGGCAAAGAAAATCCTCCGCTATGGATATTATTTGCCAACTGTAAATCAGAATGCTGCAGACTACATAAGAAGATGTGACAAATGCCAGAAATATGCTAAAATCCCAAGATCTCCACCGACAGAACTCACACATATGGTTAGTCCCTGGCCTTTTGTAGTGTAGGGGATCGATATGATCGGTTCTTTACCCATATCCAAAGGTGGTGCAAAATATGCAATAGTTGCGGTCGACTACTTTGCTAAGTGGACAGAAGTAGAGCTCTTAGCCACAATCACTACCAAGAAGGTCATTAATTTCATTGTACGAAACATTATATGCCGTTTTGGCCTCCCGCGAACTATCATTACAGACAACGGAACTCAATTCGAAAGTAGGGAGTTCAAAGATTTTGTCAAAAGTATGGCATTGAAAAATGTTTTGCAGCAATTTTTCATCCAAAAGCCAATGGATAAGTAGAAGCTGTGAACAAAATAATCAAGTCCATATTGAAAAAACGTTTGGAAAAGGGTAGAGGCGAGTGGGTGGATGAACTTCCAAGAGCACTTTGGGCTTACAGAACCACCCACAAGTCTGCGACCGGCCACACTCCATTCGCATTGGCATATGGCACGAAAGCTGTTATACCTGGGAACTTGAAGTTCCTTCACATCGAGTAACTCATTATGGCCCAAAGACGAATCGGGATCTTTTACTAGAATCACTGGACTTCGTTAATGAAAAACGTGAAGAAGCTGATTTAAAGGCAGCTACATGTAGACCCCGAGTCGCTCGATATTATAATGAAAAAGTCCGACCGAGAACCTTTGACGCGGGCGATCTCGTTTTGAAATGAGTTTTCCCAGTCCCATCGCATATGAATCCCACATGGGAAGGTCCATACGTCATTGAACGGAGGCTTGGAGAGGGAACTTTCAAGCCAGCAACCATTGATGACGCGACACTCCCCCGAGCATGGAACAGCAAGCATCTGCGACATTATTATACTTAATCTATTTCTTTCATATCTTTGTTGCAATTATTTCCAGTATATTTTCATTTTGTTGATTCTTAGTTTTTGGCATGAAATAAGACAATTTAGTTTGTTTTTGTTAATAAAGGTTTGAAACCATCTTTTCCATGAATTATTGATGTATCCGTGTATGATAATTCTATGGCAAAAACTAAAGTTATATTATTCTGTATGACGTACGAACATGCACAAACAATTAAAATATCCAAGTCCTCGAAGTGCGGACTGGAGTACTCTATGTCCCCAGATTGCGAACTAGAGTATAAATGAATTAAAATCTCCAAGTCCTCGGAGTGCGAACTGGAGTACTCTAAGTCTCCAGAGTGCGGACTAGAGTATAAACGACTTAAAATCTCTAAGTCCTCGAAGTGCGGACTGGAGTACTCTAAGTCCCCAGAGTACGGACTAGAGTATAAACGACTTAAAATCTTCAAGTCCCCGGAGTGCGGACTGGAGTACTCTAAGTCCCCAGAGTGCGGACTGGAGTATAAACGACTCAAAATCTCCAAGTGCCCAGAGTGCAGACTGGAGTACTCTAAGTCCTTAGAGTGCGGACTAGACTATAAATGACTTAAAATCTCCAAGTCCTTGGAGTGCGAACTGGAGTACTCTAAGTCCCTAAAGTGCGACTAGACTATAAACGACTTAAAATCTCCAAGTCCCCGGAGTGCAGAATGAAGTACTCTAAATCTCCAAAGTGCGGACTGGAGTATAAACGACTTAAAATCTCCAAGTCCCCGGAGTGCGGATTGGAGTACTCTAAGTCCCGAAGTGCGGACAGGAGTATAAACGACTTAAAATCTCCGAGTCCCCGAAGTGCGGACTGGAGTATAAATGACTTAAAATCTCTGAGTCCCCGAAGTGCGGACTGGAGTACTCTAAGTCCTCGGAGTGCAGACTGGAGCATAAACGACTTGAAATCTTCAAGTCCCCGGAGTGCGGACTGGAGTACTCTAAGTCCCCATAGTACGGACTAAAAATATTCTAAGTACCCAAAGCATGAAACAGAGGATTTACGATTTCCAAAAAACCTCCGAGTTATATGGAAGTGAACTGGATTTATATAACTCACAAGATTTTGGATCTCCACCACAGTTATACAGTAAGCTGAACGATAAAAGTCGTTTGAAAGACAAAGAAACTAAATTTTATTTATTAATCCAAAATGAAATTACACAGCAATCCCTCCAAAAATCAAAGTCAAAAGTCTACCTACATCGGCTATGAAAATAAATAGAAATAATTAAATAATCTAAGCTAACTCTCGTTGAACGAGTGTGACAACTACTTCTTTGGTTTCTTTTCCTTTCTCGTTTTGTCAGATGACTCCTCCCCTATGTGTTTTCGCTTGGACGCTTCGCTTGATGGGGAAGTAACATCCGAGGAAGGAAGAGGGACTTCTAGTGGCTTGGACCCACCAGGGAGAATGACCTTCAAAGGCCTGTTCAAAGGGTCATCTAGCTCCACTACTTGGGACTCGATCTGGATCTCAACTTTCTTCTTTTTCTCTGCCATAAGTTGCTCCTTCATGCTCACTTTCGAAATGTGTCCGGAGGCGTCTGTAATCTCAACTTCATAACTTTCTTCGACAGGTGATGAAGTTTCAGACTTGTCCTCGTCAAGCGCCTCAATCACTTGAGCATTAGGACTGGGAGACTCTCCCGCTTGAATAGCCTCACTCATCTTTCCCTTCTCCTCCGTGGCGTCATTGCGTCTTGGAGTTGGCTCAGGATCAGAACGGCCTATGCAAAATCATAAGAGACAAAGTTAGAATATAATAACCTCTCACCAAAAACGACGTATCTTTGAACTTTAAGAAGAAAAGTTATGCATCGGTTTCTGACTGACTCTCAACTGTGCGGGGAGTCTCCTCCTCTGGAATAGGAGATAGTACATGAATGTCAAGGCCAGGGTCTTCTGGGTCGTAACCAATGTGCTGCTCGAAGGGATCAAGAATTGGCCGACCAGTCAGTTGAGTAGGGGAAGGAACTGTAGACTCGGTTCCAGACGGACCGGCAATGTCATTCTTTCCTTTTAACGAGGATAAATCTTTGCTATAGAGAGCCTTCACTGCAAACAAGTCTGAAGGCTCATTCCCCCTGAGAAATTCCTTTACTAAAACCTCCTCGTCAACCTCTTTGGTGCCCGACTCAACCTTTCTGACTTTATCAAAGTTTCCCATGCTTCAGCCAGAGATTCGAGGTAACCCTCCCCAAGAAATGTTAGGTCGCGATGCATGAGAACTTGAGCATTGTACTCGGCAATAATTTGATCAAAAATGCATTTAATCTCCTCTCTACCAGCCTCCATAGCCGCCTCAAGGCAAGAATGAATCTCCGCTGATACTATTCTTTTGCCCTCCTCACAGGCTTCATCCTTCAGTGTCTCAACTTCGGAGAGTTCGACGTTGAGCTTTGTCTTCAGGTGTCGTGTGGCGACAATCTCATCGTAGTATCGTTGCGACTCTTCCTGAGCAACAGTCTTTTCTTCCTTCTCCTTGAGAAGTAGCTCTTCCAGCTCCTTGACTCACAGAGCAAACGCATCCCTCTCCTTCTGAACGGAGTCTTTCTCTAATGCTAAGGCACCGCAGCGTTGAACCGCTTCGTAAATTTATTTTTATATGCGGCCTCTAGACGACCAACTCCCTCAGCTATGTCTTTGGTGTATTTCTAAGCAGTTTCGAGCTGAGACTTGTACGAGAAAAGCTGTTCATCTTGGGCTTTGATGATGTCTTTGTCGTCGACTGCTTCGAGCTTCAGACGATCAATTTCATGTTGGCGTTCGATGGAGACTTCTGACACTTTCTCTGCCAAATGAACAAAGGCATCATGCTGAACATAGACATCGTTGTTGCAAGAGATGGCACTTTGTTTGACGTGTTCTGGAATGTGATGAATCGCTGGAAGAAACTTCAGACCATTGAAGCATATTTTCGGGAATATGGCCTAAGCTCAGTTAGCCTTTCGGCGATCAATGGATCATGTGTGGGATAAGAAGGAGTTTTCCTAGGGACTACGGGTTTTTTGCTGGGTCCCCGGGATTGCCTGGTGGTAGATGAACCCGAGTGTTGGTCGTGGGGAGTATCATACTGGGACCCTTATGACCATCTTTCTCCTTGCCTTGCTCCGGAAGAGAGGGAGGATCGTGATAGTATGAAGACTGATGGTAAGTTTTCCTTCAAGATGATGAGTCCCGGGAGCAATAGTCCCTATCACTATCATAATCTCTATCCCGATGTTTGCCAGAGTCCGAATCCCGGCCAGAGTGATGGAAAATAGATGACCCGCGGAGGCAGTCAAATCCGTGGGAGCGTCCCATATCGCCTGCATAGAAATTAAGTAAACACGAGTTAGACAGAATCACATGATGACTGAAGTTTAAGTGCAAGATGAAGTGCGAGCGTCATTGTGTGTGTTCTAGTGTTTCCCCCCAGTGGACCAGTTTCTTTGGCTTTACTTTTCGAAGTTTTATCTCCGTGGTCATGGGCTTGAGCGCCTTCACTGCCTCTCACGGGAAAATGAAGTTTTAGGACTTTTGGATCATTGAAGCCATAGTTGAGAAAGTCCTCGGGAATGATGAGGCCAGATAAGCCTTTCAATGGACCCTTTAAGTGTTGAGGAGACGACTCTTTTTCCAATGGAGTGATTGTGACCTTTGAGGTTCCACCAACAATCTTCTTCCTCAGATTGTACGCCATTTTCTTTTTTCCATTCGAAGGAGGAGGTGCTACATCAGTGCTGTATGCCTCAATCACCGATTCCCGAGCATGACTTACATTCTCACCCGCTGTGTCTGGAATCTCAGTCTCTCTAATCTCGCCTTCCTCTAGTGTGACAGGGACATCACGCGTTGAAGGTGCAGCTTGCCATTTGCCTTTGTCCAAGGCAGACACGGTTATAGAGACGCCATAAGGAAGACTTATTCGACGACCTTCCACCAGCAGCCCGAATTTGGACAGCGA
Source organism: Allium cepa (assembly GCA_030765085.1). Lineage (NCBI taxonomy): Eukaryota > Viridiplantae > Streptophyta > Magnoliopsida > Asparagales > Amaryllidaceae > Allium > Allium cepa. The sequence goes on along the minus strand of CM060940.1, from coordinate 130,044,222 downwards.
TTCAATGGAAATGATAGATCTGATATCCCGGTCTTCCACAGGAACAGCTCGGATAGCTTTAACGGCCTCAGAGTACCCAGAGCCTTCGGGACGTGGGCTGATACTTGTAAAAGTAGCAAAAGGGTTAGAAAGGGTGCACTTTACGTTGAATACAAATATTGATCCAGAAAAGAAAATTACTCCCTTCTAGCCATCTCCTTGAAAAGCCAAAGGGACAGCGCATGTAGAACCATTCCTGCTTATACTGAGCAAATTTGCTCCACGCTCCAGTCAGGATTTGGCACTTGTTATGTGGGTCAAGGAGTATAAAAGATGGGTTGTCGTGTTAGTCCTTAAGATGATGGTTTTGATGACAACAACCTTAGGAATTGTTATAAAATATAAATACTAATATTATAGTTTAGATATATATGTATATGCAGGAATTAACCATGCAGGTACCAAGAATGAAGACTGTATAGTATAGAGATTCCAGATAGCAAGATTATCAAGAGTTCAAGATTTAAATAATAAGTAATTTAATTAGGAATTTTGATAAAACTCCTAGAAAAGCAATGGCATCTTAAAATCCAATTTATTCGTGGAATGGAATCCACTTCGAGCCTGTTAAGGGATGGAACCCTAAGTAGGATGGAACCTGTGAAAAATGTAGTGAAACATTGTTTTGTATCCGCTAACTTTTTATTCAAAATATTTTTACAAAATTATATCTTATTTTCAAAATGATTTCAAAACCTTCATTTCAAAAGAATCAAAAACATCTATCCTGGTTTTAATACTTTTAGCCTCAAAATAATATATTTTTTCAAAATCAAATTATCCTTGGTTTTAAACTATCTTTTAATAATAATATATTTAAATTTTAGTTTAGATTTAAATATAAAATTATAGTAAAATTATACATATACCAAAATATTATTCTCTATATCTTATGTATTTTAACTTAGTTAAGTATATTTATAAAGTTTAAAATAGTTTTAATACAAGATAGAAGTTATTTTCAAAGAAAAGCAAATTACCAAAAATACCTTAGGCATGTCGACATCCTCAAGTACCCCATGTCGACATGGTAGCAGTTTATTTCAAAATTTTGAATTTCAAAGGAAGCGTCTATTAGTCATATCCTTTCACGAATGGACATGGCTGTTGTTCTACTATAAACAGGGGTAGTTTTGAATGAATTTGTATTCATATTTTCTCTGATTTCACTCCTCTTCTTCTTCCACATTTCTTTATATACATTTTTACCATTACTCTACCGGAATCAATATTGAATCTAACTAGATCATCTCTGGTTTGATTCTCTATCACTATCTCAACAAGATCTCAATGCTATTCAGAGTTATAGGCTTCTTTGTAATAAACTAAGCGAGAAAAGATGTGATTGTAGCGTGTGAAATCAATCAAGTGAGAAAAGGTGTGATTGTAGCCTTGGAAATCAATTGGGTGAACTTGTTGCCCATGAAATCACGTATCTCTACCCAGAGGATTGTGAATCTGGAGTGGTGTACCTCGTGGCCTTGAAATGGAGAGTGTAATTGTACAATTGGTTTTGAAAGGAAATCCGTACTTGTGTGCGGGACTGGATGTAGGTAACTCCGAACCAGTATAAAATCCGGTGTGTTCTTTTCTTTATTGCTTTTACTCTATTTCTACATCTGTGTTTGATTTTGTGATCATATATGTGTCTGAATATTGCGTACGTTTATGTTCGAATTAACATAAACTCAAAAGATTTAGTAATTCCGTAAACACTATTCACCCCCCTCTACTGTTTGTTCCAGCCTTAAGATCCATAATCTGCATTTCTCACATTTGGTATCAGAGCAAGGTTTTCAAAGTTTTCATAATCTGAATTTTGAAAATTTTAAATGGAAATTTTTTTGATAAAATTATTAACACTATTTTCATATGAATGTCATAGAATCATCATGATATTGTTGTTCAAAACTATAATTAGTTATTTTTAAAAGTCACTTGATTCTTTAAAAAGTTATGTTGTTTTGCAGGAGAAGGGTTATGTCTAATGACCATTGGTTAAAAGATACCAGATAATCACTCATCGATCAAGAAGAACTAATGGATATATAATGGCAATCGACAATGAAATGGGTAACAGATCAATACAAAGCTTTTGATTCTCATCTACAAGTTGATATGATACTGTACTTCTCTCCATCTACTTCGTAATGTCACTAGTTTCGTGCGAATCCATTAAGAAATGATCAAGTTATGATCAAATGAAGCTTTGGTGAACAAAGAGAAAAAGATAAATGGTATTCTTCAAATTGCATCTAGAGATTTGAGTATTTTGTTCCTACTCCTTTTCGTTTATAGTTTTTGTTCTCGCGATCGTTTTGATGGATGGATCATCAAATTTCGATCAAAATTGAGTGAGATATGACAGTTTGAACTTGGCTATCCAAACTGAAAACTGTGTACGGGATTTTCTATACTTCTCCTACTATTCAGCCTGTTGCATCACAATACCCTCCAATTCATCACCAAACTACTACTGGTTTCATCCAATTCCGTTAAGAAATGAAGGAGATATGCCTTCTAGAAGTTTGATAGTAAATAGAAAAACGGAAATAAGAAGAAGAAGATGAATTTTTATGAAAAGTAGTGATTGTTGGGCCTATTTATAGTGGTTGAAGTGTCCATTCATTTAAAATTCAAATTCAAAGTTTTGGTTCCAAGTTAGTTGATCTACTAAATCATATGTATCTTTCTCATACGGCCTTCAAATTCAGCAACTGAATATAATACGCTGATCCGAAAAATGAGCCCGTCGCAATAGAACAGATCTCATCGTTAAATTTTGAAAGATATAAATGTGTGGTTTACGACAATGGAAGAACATCAAAGTTAGAAAGATGGAGTGCAAAAATTTGGTACGCTTTACTATTATTTCATCTTTATTGTTGCATTTAGGAATATATATTTATGCATTTAGTTAGGTATAGAAATTTATCTCTTCTATAAGTTTTGATATTTTGGTTCATATATCGGCACACCATAGTATAAATATCGATATACCAGTCTAATTTTTTTTAAGCCTTCTAAAATGTGTTTTCTTTCAAATAAAATCTTACTACTAATTTATTACAACTATACTAAGTAGAAAAGCATACCTTCATTCGTGATTTCAACTTTTCTATAATTGTTTTTACTTCTCGTACTCTATTTCTTTTAAGATACTAATTTTATGTCTTTAAGAATTTTAAAAAAAAATTAGAATTTTAGAATAAGGCTCTATTTATAGATTTCTTCAATTAATAAGATTGCTCCACATCACATGACACTTGTCATATAAGTAGATAGTGACATACATGAAAAATGACACGTGTCATTACACTTGTTCTTAATAGAAGCATTTTTACATGCATAATGCCAAGTGTCTTTACACATGTCTTTTCATTATTTATATGTATATATCTATCTTTCAAGTACTTTAATAATATTAATACTATTAAATTGGGTCAAAAATCAATTGTTTACAGCAAAATCATGTTAAAAACAGGCCCAGAACTTTAGATAGCATTTTTGAAATGTTGTCTTTGCTTCTGTTATGTTGCAAATATGTTTTATAGCATTTTTGTGATTTGAAACGAAGTATTTTTTCGAAAACTTTTTACAGCATTTGGTAAATGCTGCAGCTTTTATTTATAATGTTTTGAATATATTTTACTACAAAAACTTTTTACAGCATTCTGTAAATGCTGTGTTTTCTACTTGAAACTTTAAACTATATAAAAATAATATTTAAATTAAGAATTTTTCTCTATTCTTTTTAAAAGTTATTTTCTAACTTATATTAGAATATTTTAAAATTAATGTTTAGATATTTTTTTAATTAATTAAAATTTTAAATGAAAGAGGCCTTAACATAACACATGTTTATTTCGGTTTTTCAATTTTTATTATTTTTAATATTTCATTATGATATTTTTAAAAAAGGTGTTTAAACATGTTTCTAAATATGTTAATCAATAACAATTTGATATAAAGGTTTTAATTAGTAAGTTAAATTTTTTAATAAACATGGAAGTTTGGATTCTTAAAAAAATCAACTAAGTTAAAAAATTATTATTTTAAATAAATTAAATAATTAGGGTATTAGTTTTTATAAAAACCATATTTGATCACATATACAGTTTAAATCCATATTTCTTAGTAATTTGATTTTGATATTGAGTCTGATTACTACCTTTCATGAATATGTTATAGTTTTAATATCATTAGTTGCCTTTAAACTCTTGTCTTTACTACTCTTTTAGTCTCATTCATTAGTTTCTTTAACCTAAGTTTAGTAACCGGTGTGTATTACCTTTGTTTGGTTGAAACGAGTTATAATAAATTGTTTGATACATGTATACATAATGAGTGTATTTTATTTAGGAGGAGTTTGTAGTATTGTCTTATAGTATAGAATTATTAGTTATTGATTAGTTTGGTATGTTTTGTTTGACTTGTTTGACTTGATTGACTTGTTTGACTTAATTGACTTGATTGGCTTATTTGACTTGATTGACTTGTTTGATTTGATTGATCTGTTTGAATTGGTTGACATGATTGGATTTGATGTACGTGTTGATTGGATTGTTTGAAATATACTTATACATATTTATGTATTGAATAATTATAATATAATTATGTTAATGTCTTTCACATTTCATTTACTATACTTTGTTCTAGTATTAGTTTAGGGGGGAGTTGTATAGTTTTATGGTTTTAGGATGGTTTTTGTTGATGACAAAGGAGGAGAAATATAAAATAGGATAGTTAGGCATAGATTAAGGGGGAGTTATTAGTTTTAGGGGGAGTTATTAGGATAGAAGTAATATTTTATAAACAAAAGTTGTCATCATCAAAAAGGGGAGATTGTTAGTCCTTGAGATGATGGTTTTGATGACAACAACCTTAGGAATTGTTACAAAATATAAATACTAACATTATACTTTAGATATATATGTATATGCAGGATTTAACCATACAGGTACCAAGAATGAAGACTGTACAGTATAGAGATTCAAGATATCAAGATTATCGAGAGTTCAAGATTTCAATAATAAGTAGTTTAATTAGGAATTTTGTTAAAACTCCTAGAAAAGCACTGGCATCTCAAAATCCAATTTATTCGTGGAATGGAATCCACTTCGAGCCTGTTAAAGAGATGGAACCCTAAGTAGGATGGAACCTACGAAAAATCTAGTGGAACATTATTTTGTATCTGCTAACCTTTTATTCAAAATGTTTTTACAAAATTGTATCTTGTTATCAAAATGATTTCAAAACCTTCCTTTTAAAAGAATCAAAAACATCTACCTGTTTTAATACTTTTAGCCTCGAAATAATCTTTATTTTCAAAATCAAATTATCCTTGGTTTTAAACTATCTTTTAATAATAATATAGTTAACTTTTAATTTAGATTTAAATATAAAATTATAGTAAAATTTTATATATATACCAAAATATTATTCTCTATATTTACTTATGTATTTTAACTATAGTTAAGTATATTTATAAAGTTTAAAAAGTTCTAATACAAGATAGAAGTTATTTTCAAAGAAAAGCAAATTACCAAAAATACCTTAGGCATGTCGACATCCTCAAGTACCCCATGTCGACATGGTAGCAGTTTATTTCAAAATTTTGAATTTCAAAGGAAGTGTCTATTCGTCATATCCTTTCACGAATGGACATGGCTGTTGTTCTACTATAAATATGGGTAGTTTTGAACGAATTTGTATTCATATTTTCTCTGATTTAACTCCTCTTCTTCTTCCACATTTCTTATATACATTTTTACCATTACTCTGTCGAAATCAACATTGAATCTAACTAGATCATCTCTGGTTTGATTCTCTGTCACTATCTCAACAAGATCTCAGTGCTATTCAGAGTTATTGGCTTCTTTGTAATAAACTAAGCGAGAAAAGGTGTGATTGTAGCCTGTGAAATCAATCAAGTGAGAAAAGGTGTGATTGTAGCCTTGGAAATCAATTGGGTGAACTTGTTTCCCGTGAAATCAAGTATCTCTACCTAGAGGATTGTGAATCTAGAGTGGTGTACCTCGTGGCCTCGAAATCGAGGGTGTAATTATACGTTTGCTTTTGAAAGGAAATCCATACTTGTGTGCGGGACTGGATGTAGGGTAACTCTGAACCAGTATAAAATCCGGTAATTCTTTCCTATATTGCTTTTACTTTATTTCTGCATCTGTATTTGATTCTGTGATCATATCTATGTCTGAATATTGCAAGCATTTGTGTTCGAATTAACATAAACTCAGAAAGATTTAGTAATTCCTTAAAATACTATTCACCCCTCCCCCCTCTAGTTTTTATTCCAATCTTAAGATCCGTAATCCGCATTTCTCACATGTCAGACTGCCTCTTGAAACGATAAATATAACGGACGTCGCCGGGAGTGGGGAGCCTGAATAGAATGCTCATGAAGAGAATGCATGTGCCGTATACAAACGTGTGGCTGTTGGGATGTAACTGTGATGGAGCGATCTCAATATACTGTAACAAGTCGTGGAGGAAGGAGTTGAATGGTGACACGCTACTAACCCAGCACATAAATTTGTTGCAGGCCGTATATCTGGCTGGGGGCAAGTGTGGACGATCTTGTCCCGATGGAAGCAGTACATCGTCGAAAAGAATTCCATATATATAGCATATGTGACGAAGAGCGCTTTTGTTAATTCTCGAAGCTTGAGAATCGACCGGATTGTCTAGAAAGATGGTTGCATCTAGGCATCGGGAGCCAGGTCGACGGATGCGATCGTGGGACTCAGAATATCTTGTATAGGAGCTGTCGACGGATTTGAAGTTCCAACCATTTCCTGTTGAGAAGTTAGCTCGGGTTTATCCACGACTATGGCAGAACTGGATTTTCTAGGCATCTCTAATGAGTGTTGGATCTAATGAAACACCTGTTTAAACTATACTTGAAAAACAATCAACATTACATATAACAACAGAAATACTCCCCCCGTGTGATTTGTGATCTTACTTGATGATTCGTGCAAAGAATATAAACAAATTTAAGTTCTGAAAAGTAAAGTGTAACACAACAAACTTTAAGTTACCTTATTTACAAAATTTTAGGTTCGCGTTTATTATGGTTTCAATCAGGAAGTCCTCAGTCCGAATAAGTTCGATATGCTTGTTTGCTTAGGTTCTGGTCCTTATTTATTGTCCTATGATTTGGTGCAGGGGGTTCAATGCCACATTGAGAGCCGCTCGGCATTGAGAGCCATGTGGCATTGAAAGTCGCTTGGCATTGACAGCCTCGGTATTAAAAGCCGACCCACTCACTCTTCTCACCGATACACTCTCAACATCACACGAGGCTGACCCACTTGTTATCTAACTCCCTAACACCACTCTCGTATGAAGGCCACCGGACCACCTATTTCCTGCTTGGCCATCTTCCCACTCGCTTACTTAGACACCACCATCCTACCTAGACACTCACCTCTCCCTCGCTCCTGGGTTACCGACCGGCCTCGAACAACATTATAATCACACTCCAACAACCTAACTCCCATGCCTGGTGACTTAGCAGGAGCCTACAACCTAAAAACCACCGATGTCTCGTTCCCTTCTCCTCTCTATTTGCTAAACTTGAAATCGATCAAAGTTGTACCGAGTTGCAGACCTAAGGCATGTTCAAACCTCAATTCGTCTTCCTTATCTACATGATTCCTACAATCTATAATCTGAAGAAGGTTCGCGAATTCGAATTTCATGCTAAACCTCCTAGTTTGAAAGGACATTTGGAATGAGAAATTATTACCTAAGAAGGTGTATAAAGCTTCTGGATCTGATTAGGTTCGAGATTGAAAATCGTTTAGACTCGACCTGGGAAAGAACTGTAAGGAGGACGTACTAGTTTGGGGTAAGGAAGGAAGGTTGGAGAAGTCGCTAAGGTTCACAGGAAAGTTGTGAGTACCTGTAGAGTCGAAGTTGAAATAAGAGAAGTGATGACAAGTACTGTTGGATTTTATACGTGAAGAAGGTGAACAGGCATCGACCGGTGAACCTGGTCAAAGTATTTTGTGGCTCGGTGATTAGTCATACCGAGCGACAATGAACTTACCGAACGAGTGGTTCGGCATTCAGGAGACCATGTGAATCAACTGATGAGAGGTCAGGGCAAGGAGTTAAAGGAAAACGTGGATTGCTGCTGATTCAAAGCGTGTCGTGTTGCCTCACACGGTACGCTTTGGGGGGCAAAATGCTACCCAATTGTTTGACCCGGTAACGAGAGGCTCGGCATACAGGACTCGCTCGGTACTAACACCTCATTCGGCATGGAAGCCTCGTTCGGCATAGAGCCTTGCTCGGCACAGACGCCTCGCTCGGTACAGAGCCTCGCTCGGCATAGATACCGGTCGATACAAAGCTTCGGCTCGGCATAGAGCCTCGCTCGGTATGGAAGCCTCATCCGGCACAGAGCCTCGCTCGGCACAGAAGCCTCGTTTGGCATACATGCCTCGTTTGGCACTAACACCTCGCTCGTCATTCGAATGTTATTCAGCGGGTTTATCTCGTTCAGCCTAGGTACCGTTCGACATTGCTTCATCGCTTGGCATTTTTGAGTCATTACTCAATCGCTTGGCATTCTATGGTTCGAACACTGCCATTCGGCATGCCCGACCAGGTGTGAAGAAGTCACCTACTTTGGGACAAGGTACTTTGTTTCTGGGCCCATGAGGGAAGTCCGTCCTATCTTCGTCTATAAATAGAAGGGAAGGGGCACGGTAAAAGAGACCATTTTTCGAGAACACTGGGGAGACCCTACCGCTTTCAAGACACATTCTTTTTCGCTTAGCATTTGCATTCGAGTAATTGGTGTATGGAATGTATATGTAATCAATTGTTTAGAAAAGCAATAAAGATTAAACTCAAAGTGGACGTAGGCAGTTACGTCGAACCACTATAAATATGGTGTTCTTGTTTCTTCTAATTATTACCGCATTCCATTGCGTTATTCTTTAGTTTTAATTTACCTTATCCATTAATCACTCTACACAAATCCTTCTTCGGTTGTTAGTAGCCAATTCCGGTGCTAACAATCACAAGTCAGGACTTGTTTGTATATTTAGCGATAGCCGATCAAGCTATTAACACAGTTGTAGTTTGGGAAGAGAAAGGTTACAAAGGTCAATATACTTTATAATCAAACATATATCTAGAGTAGATCTAAATTATTCCTTGATAGAAAAGTTAACCTATAATTTACTGCTCATGGCAATGAAACTGCATCTCTATTTCTAGGTGTATCCCATCTAAGTGCTAACAAATGGATCATTGAAGCAAATGTTGCAAAGGCCGGAGGCATCGAGCTATTTGTTAAAATGAGCTATCAAACTTAGTCAATAAAACATGTCATATTACCCACATGATGCGATCAAAGGTCAAGACTTTACTAACTTCATAATAGAATTCACAACACATATAGAGCAACAAAATGAAGAAGCAAGAGAATCTTCATAGTTTTTGCAACTGTATGTGGATGAAGCATCAAACAAATAGGATGAAGGCATCAGATACATGCTAGTCACCCCAAATTGGTAGAAGTTGTATGAAAAAGTTCAACTTGGATTCAAAGCAACGAATAACTTCGTAGAATACCAAGTACTCTTTATTAGGCACAAAATGGCACATGTAATGTAGGTAGCACATATTAAAGTTCATGGTGATTCCCAACTCATTGTAAATCAAGTGCATGGAAACTACAAACCAAAGAGCCTAACCTAGACAAATATGTCGAGCTATCCGAAGAATTATTTGCTTGATTTGAACAGTTTAGTATAGAACACATTCTCAAAGAAGAAAATTATAACGATTCAGAATTTCAGACAATTCATATTTAAATATTTAAATCTTGGATTTAATGTTACTAAAATGATTTAATAAACTTTTTAACCCCCATTTAAATCATAACTAATATGATAAACTTGTTTTGAAAAAATGTTTACAAATATAAATACTTTGAAAAAAATATTGATAATGTGATCGAAAATCATTTTATCGATAAACAGCTTTTTTCTCAATGAAAGTTGTTCAAACTTTTTATGCACGTCTAATTTATTATTACGGAGATAATTAGAAAATAAAATTATTTTCATGTTTGTGGCTAACTAAATGTGGATACTTGATGTAATGGAGGATATTTTGAAAATGAGCTTAAATGGAAAGTCTTAACTCTTAAGAAGTGATGAATAAAGGAAATGTGACAGGAGGTTAGCCTTACATGACATGAAAGGGGGTGAGAACAAGGTTATGCCACACTATTTGAAGCTTATATAAGGAGGGGAACACCCTTGTTAAATAATCTTTAATTTACAAAGCTTTAAATGAAGTATGAGAATTAAAAATGGTGGAAGTGCTTAAGCACTAATCCACTGGTTCTTTTCTAACTTTTTCATGTCTTAACCAAATCATCTCCAGTCTCTTCTAAAATTTGGCTATAGGTCTAAACATCATGTGAAACATGATGGACAAGTAAAAAGTAGGAGAAGGTGCAAGAAAGAGGGGGATCCAAGAGGGGCCATGAGCATAGGAGGAGGAGGGGAGGCGTTGCCTTGGTTTGAAAGTGCAAAAAGTTAGATCTTTAGGCTTTTGATCATGGTGGGAGGTAGTTCTATGTTCTTGTGGCTTTGTTCTTGAGTTTGGCATGGATCTAAGTGAGTTAACTTACTATCTTATAGGTATATATTGTCTGTATGTGTCAATATAATATATATATATATATATATATATATATATATATATATATATATGTGTGTGTTGTGTGCAAAGTACAAAGTTAAAGAGACATTAACTAAGTAAAGTTTGGACCCCTCTTGCTTTTGAAAGCAGATGACAACTTTATATTATGTAACATCATTTACGTTATCCTCTTAAATATGTGGCATGGCCTTTACTTGATGCTTAAATGTTTTTTAACTTGTGTGCTAAATTAAAGTAAGTCTGGAAGTGTTTGAAGCGAGAATAGACGTTATACGTGCACTTCTAAATCCCTTGTTTTTGGAAAATTTTATAAATAGCTGGAAAGATATTCTTAGGGATTTCTTTTCATAGTTTTTAAGTACCCTAATATTAGTACTTAATATGAATATTTCAAGTATTGATCACTTATTTAAGTGGTTAAAACTAGTCGCAAAGATCGTATTTTTCAATGTTGTTTTTAACAAGTACTTTTAACAACATTTATAAATGTTGTAATAAGTTGCTTATGGTTTTAAGTGTTTAAATATGATATTTAAATTTGGTATTTTTATATAATCTTATTAGAGATGTTTTCTAAGCTATTTTGAAGTATTTTAAAGTTAGTTTGAAGTTTAAATATATTTTTAATAATTATATATGTATTTTCAAAGTAAAGAGGTTTTATAATATAAAACTTGTTTTTGATCAAATCATAAGTTAGTTATTTTCAGGTAATATTTTACATGAAAACCTATTTTCAAGCATTTTAAAGTATATATATAAGTTTTGAAAAAAATTAATTTATTGGGATTAACACTAAAAGCTGACGAGGTAGACTTCTCTTTTTTCTGAGAGTTAAGATTGATGTCGAGTAAGGATGAAGCAATAGAGCTTCAACTTACTGGGCTTTCCTCTTGAATGAGGAATAATTAAGTTAGAATGTTGAAAACATGTTAATCTTGTTATTTACTTACTTTTTTTAAAGGAATTAACTTTGGTTAACGTTAACAGTTGACGAAGTAGGCCTATTTATTTCTTCGAGTTAAGATTGATGTCGTGTTGGCACGGAGCAATAAAGCTCTAACCCACCGGGCTTCCCTCTTGAACGAGGAATAGTTAAGTTGGAATATCGAAAATGTTTTAATCTTGTTGTTTACTTACTTTTTTAAATGGTAATTAACTTTGCTTAATGCTAATAGCTGACGAAGTAGGCTTCTCTATTTCTGAGAGTTAAGATTGATGTCGGGTAGGGATGGAGCGATAGAGATTTAACCTACCAGCTTCCCTCTTGAATGAGGAATATTTAAGTTGAGAATGTCGAAAAGGAGTAAAGTATATGAACATTGATTTGTATAAGCAATTGTTTTCATTAGATAATGATTAGTCAACTATTGAACTTAACCTATTATAACTTAAATCTTTAAAATGAATGTTTTTAGAGATAATACAGGTATGAAATGGTTTTGGGTTTGTTATGACAACGTGTTAATAATATTCGTCTTTAACCCTTTTTAATTATACTTATGAATGTAAATAGATCTTTAAAATGATTCTTTAAAGATAAGCATTAGTGAAATGATTTTGGGTTTGTGGTGATAATATTTAAGTAACATTTGTCGTAAACCTTTTTGAATGGATTTATGAAAGTATTTAAATCCTTAAAATGGATATTTTGAAGGAAACTATAAGCAAGGAACCTTTTGAAAAAAGATATAAAAAGCATAGGTTTAAAGTAAGAAATCTTATTAATGATTTATGATTATACTTATACCATTTGAGATAAGTATATGAACACTTTGTGAAGTATCGAAAAGAGTACAAATGAACAGTAGAAATTGATAAACAATGTTTTATTCGATAAAAGAAGTTTTACTAATAAAAGGGGTTTTAATTAATGAGATACTAATTAAACAAAAAAGGTATTAGAAGTCGCTTATGTGGCTTGATCGTGCTTTGTGTGACTTAATCGTGCTTTGTATGTTTACTCTTTTATGGAAAACATTTAGTCGTATACTTAGCACTAAAAGCCGATGAAATAGGCTTGTCTATCTATAGGAATTAAGACTGCTCTCTTCGTGTAGGGATATGAGTAATAGAGCTCTAACCTACTGGCTTCTCTCTTGATCAAGGGATAGTATAAGATGAAAATATCTAAAATGTGGTAAGTATATGAAATTTGGTTTTCATATGCAATCATTCTCATTACAATTGAATGACTAAATACGTCGATTCAGTCTTGAAGTGAATGGGATTAGTAAATGATTTACTTATCAAAAACCACTTCAAGACTGAGATACATGTGCTATCTCTTAGAAGTGGATCTGTTCGAGATGATGGAATCTATGCGTGGTTTCGAGATCTGTAAGAGATGTGGGGATCTAATTAGGGATCCGTATTTTGTTCAAGTGATGTCATATGGAAGATGCACGAGCACGAAGTGGCGACGCGGCTTTTGGAAGCGCTCGAGGAAACGTGAGGGGGTGATGCGGTTTCCGATTTAGGGTTTCGAGGTATCGTTCGCGCCGCTTGTAGGTTGATGGTGGCGGCGCTAGGATGGAGCGGCGGAGGGGGGTCGCGAGTTGGAGACGAGTAGGTGACGTTGCAGTGCAGATGGGGGATGTTGTGCGCGTACGTGGGTTCTCGGTTTCTGGTGAGCGAAGAGAGATGGGTTTTCTGGAAATAGTAGGCTGGGTTGTGCTTGAATCGATCGAGTCTGTAAGGTATAGCAATTTATTTTATTTTAATAAATATATATGTTCTCATACATGTTTTACTATATGGAAGTTAATAGTAAATTATTTCACATAATTAAGGTTTGAAAATAATAGGGGTTTGAAAATTTTGAAGTTTATATTAGTTAGATTTTAAAATCTATAGATGATTATTTTTATATGTACACATGAAGTTTCAAGAGTGAATAAATATATGTATATACTTATTTTCATTTTCTAGTTAATTTTTAAATAACAAATATGTATTGGTTTAATTAGATTTAAATTATTTTTGTTATTAAGCAATTATTTAAAGGAAAATAAGTTCAAATTTAATTCATTTATCAATTGAATAATTAAATAGTACTAAATGGATCGATTTCTATTCCAAATATTAATAAATCGTAAATGTTATACGAGGTTTGAAATTGTGAAGAGACAAGCCGATATGGATCGGATTGCAAATAAAACAAAGGTGAGTAAATCTCACTCTGCTGGAGTTTTATTTAAATTTAAGTGGGTAAATTTAAATATTTGGTTGAGTGGTTGAATTGATTTGATGTGCACTGTAAATTGATGACCTGTTGATTTTGGTTTTTGATTGATTCTCGAGTTGATTGTTGTTTGACTCGAAGCGTTTGGGTTTAAATGGTTTTGACTTAAATCGTTAATGAGAAAAATGGTTCAGATTAAAATCAATAAAGGTTTAATGATTAGTGATTCATTAAATAAATAGGATAATATAAGGAATAATAAATTAATTAAATTAATTTAGGAATTAGGTTAATTAATTAGATCTAAATTAATTGGAATGATCATTGGGTGGGTGATAAATAATTGCTTAATGGAATTAATAAAAATATAATTACTTTGGGGAATTAATCAAGAGATTAATTAAAATGATTAATTAAGGAGTAATTAATTTATATAATAAAGTAAATATAAGATAGTTCATCATCGGTTGAGATAAATCAAGAATGACATATATATATGTTTTAATTAATGATTAATTATTTAATATAATTAAAATTAGATTAGAAATGCAAAATCATTAATCTATAAAATCAATTATGTACATAGCGATTGATTAATTAAGAAATAAATCAATACAAGTGACTTATGAGAAGTTAATTAATACAAAAAATTATGGACTAATGTGATTAAAATACTTAATTAATTCCTAAGGTAATTAAGATTTTTTATTGACTTGGGTCAAGAAAAATCAATATCGTGTAATGAATTAAAGGTAATTTCTTGATCGTAATTGAAGAATAATTAATCCTGGTTGATTAATGCGGATGAATGTTGAGGGGACAATTGAATTATTTGATTTGGAATTAGTTAATATAATATGAAGGAATCTAAGTGAATGTGGTTAGAAATTCAATTAGAATCAATTTAATTGGTTTGTATGCGGTTAAGTTTTGCTTATGGATGAGTGAATGGTATTGGATGTTTTGAATGAGTAGATATCTCTCATATGAAATGTTGTGTACATCATTTGAATAACTTGGGTTGGGATGACATGAGTTTCAAAGAGGCTGGGGTCGGGTATTGGAAAATATCCGAAACCACTTCGAATTTTTATAAATTGATTTGTGAAATCAATACGATGAAAAAAAACGATTTAAGTGAATTGGATTATTTTATCTAAGTTGGTACTTAGAAATTGATATGTGAAATAAGTGTTGTCTACAGCAAATTGTGGAATGGGATAAATTGGTTTGAGTTACCCCGGGTTTTATATAAGTTGATTGCTTTGGTATTCCATATTAGTTGGGTTTACTCACGCTGGTTTCCAGCCTGACCCGGGTGTTACTTTGGTGTAATGCTCGGGTCAGACCGAGTATTACAGATTTTCAGGTAGGTACGTTCTGGAGCTCAGGAGGCGAGCTGGATGGCTATATCGTATAAAGTATATCCGCTGTATTTATATTATTGTAAATCTGAGACATGATAATTGTAAACTTCAGTGACTGTATTAATGTGAAACTCTGATGTATATTAAATGTAATCGACAGATATAGTATTCTTTTGTAAACTGTTATTATTTATTATTATATTTTATCCGCTGCGAGTGTGAGATGTTTGGTGTTTCTGTTCTTCTTCTTCTATCTCTTTCTTCTTTTCCTTAACTATCTGGAATTTTTGGGTTAGAAAATTTCGGGTTGTTACAGTTGGTATCAGAGCCGAAAGGTTAAGCGAGAACCTTGGCTCTGGTGGGGATTACTCATTTTAATAGAGTCCGTAGTACTCTAGAATGAGTTAAGAATATATATATATATATATATATATATATATATATATATATATTTGAGAGCGTACTTGTTATTTTCTTATATAAAGGTTTTAAATGATTTTATATAAAGGTATATTTTGGTATATAAAGGAATATTTTATTCTAATAAATATTAAGACGATTGGTTGTTAAATTATTGAAATTTAAAATTTAGAAGTAATGTTATACAACCAAACTGAAGTCTTGAATTGGAATTAAATTAAAAATACAACTAAATTAAAATTTAATTGATTGAAAATGAAATTCTAAATCTAATCTCAGAATTTGAAATTTTGGTTTCAAAGTAATGAAAATAATAAATAAGTATTATTTGGATAACCGGGATTTGTTGAAACAATGGGTTGTTTGAAATTGATTTGAATTTAAAACCAAAGGTGGTTTAAAATTTTAAAATATGGCTGGGAGGGCCAAGAAACAAATATGTATATATGTATGGGTATATATATGATATCAAAGATAAATTTGAAATAAACTCTAAGAGGTTGAGTTTTGATTTTTTCCTTAAGTATGATGTAGAAACCCTGAGTGATATAAGTTGTGAACTTATAAGAGGGAAAGAACTTTAAAGTTTGAAGCGGGAGTTCAAATTGAGTAAGGTTGATTGGATTAAGTAAATGGGAATTTAACTTTGGGAAGTTAAATAAGTGTAGAAAAACAACCAGATGGCAGAATTGGAAATTTCGAGATGAAATTAGAATTTAACTTGGAAGGTTAAATGGTTGATTTGAATTGGGAATTTATGTGATCTCGAAAGGGTTTGAGATCTAAAATGTAAAATGGAGGGACGTTTTAAAATAAATTGGATGATATCCTCCTATTGTAAATAAAAATCTTTGAATTGAGAATGGAATTGTATAAATAAAATAAAATAAAATAAGTTTGAGTAAATGAATTGTAAAATAAACTTGTTTAAGAACTGGCTTCAAACTGGAAAATTAAATTGAATAATAAATTAAAATTTTAAAATAAAATTGTATTGAACCTTGAAATACATAAGTAAAAATAATTTAAAATGAGAATTTTGAGAAATTGGGCTCAGAAATTAAAATGATTAAACACTTTGATTTAAAGGTTAATTTGGTTTAAAGAGTTAAACCAACCTTTGGGAATTTAACTCGGATTTCTATAATTCGAGATAGTTTAAATTCAAGATTTAATTGAATTAGTTCAAAATTGAATTTGGATTGCATTAATGGGATTGGTGATTGAAGATGTATAAGTTTAAAATTTAAATTGGGAAATTAAATTGGATTATATTGAAGTGATTGGGATTTGAAATGGGTTCAATTGATAATAATTCAAATTAATTGGGATAATATGAAATTAAAGTTAAAATCGAACAGGATTAAAATCAACTAGAATTTGATTTAAATTGGGAAAGAAATCAGGATTTATTAAACTTGAATTGGGGATTAATCGAGTCCAAT
The DNA here is from genome assembly GCA_030765085.1 of Allium cepa. Lineage (NCBI taxonomy): Eukaryota > Viridiplantae > Streptophyta > Magnoliopsida > Asparagales > Amaryllidaceae > Allium > Allium cepa. Next base: position 130,027,054 of record CM060940.1, on the reverse strand, counting down.
GGAATTTGGACTTATTTGAATTGGAATTGGGTCAATTTAAATGAAGATTTAAATTGAATTGTTGGGGAGGTAAACAGTTGGCTCTTGACTATTTTCAATATAAATTGTTTTGATATAAACTTAATTTTTCTAAGCTATTAAATATATACAACCTTTCTTTTTAGCTAACTTATTATATTTGTTTTACCATTATTTTTGGAGCTATTTAAATATTTTTCAATTGTTTCCTAAACTAATTACTATTTTTCAACTATTTCACAAACTAATTTCTATTTTACAACTATTTTGCAATTATCTACAATTTTTGAAACTATTCAGCTATTTCTTAACTATTTTACAGTTAGTTACCTATTTTATAGCTATTTTGTAAACTAATAATTATTTTTCCACTACTTATTTATTTTTAAAATTTTCAAGCTATTTTCTAAATATAAACTGGTCGGAGTTCCAACTGTTATTAATTTAAATACTCAACCGAGATAAGAATTGAAGTATAAAAGGGGTTTTATACAAGTTTGAAATGATCCAAAGTTTTTAATTTTTTTTTTATATATATCTGTATATATATAAAGGATCTTATGATGATTTTGGAAAAAGGGTTTTGAGAACCTTTGGATTTGGAAAGGCTTTTGATTTTTGGGTAAAATCAATATTGAATTTGGAAAGCCTAGTTTGAGAATTATCGATTTTGGGATAATCGATTTTGTGTAAAGGAGCTTTGTATGATATCATATTAGGTGTATGATTTGAAGATAGTATATGTATAGTATAAAATGTTTTGATGATGGCTCTGGGGAAAAAGGCACTCCCTTGAAATGAACTTCTCAGGAGTGCCACAAGGTGGTGCTGCTTTGAACCCCAAGGGGGGTTCTAAAGTTGATCCCGTGAGGAGTCCGGACAAAACTAGTTCCTGAGGATTATTGGGTAGCGTAAGTCGATGGCGTTGATGCCTACAGAGGCATTTGGGTTATGCTGTGACGACAGTGTAACTCGATGTCGCTGCGATCTACTGTGGGGACCATAGCGAAAATCGTGTGGAGGATGAGTGTCAACGGTCTACACTTGTTTTTGCCGAGAAGGCAACGCAACATCGGTAGACTGCGATCTATGGTCAAGTGGAGTGGAGAAGTTTCATTTTTGGCAGCGAAATTCGATGGCGCTGATGCCTACAGTTATATAGGTTTTTGTTGTGATAACTACGTAACCCAGTTGTAGCTGCGATCTGTTGTGGGTTCCATGGTGTAATCGCGGGGCGCGGAGGCCTACAGTTATCTGTGGATTTTGTCGGGACGGCAACGTAATCATCGGGTTAACTGCGACCATGGATGGGGGTGATGATTTTCAGAGCATCCTTACTAAAGATATTTCCTCTATTTTCAAAAACTGTTTCTAGAATTCCAATAAAATTATTTTCCAAGTATTTTCACTGGATGTTGAAAATGGTTTACCAAGTACTTATAGAATTTCAGTCCTACGCCTGATCAACGTATAACTGAATTTCTATGAGAACAAGGACGGACTGGTTGAGGCATCGAGTTATAAGAAATATTTTATGAAAGCTATTTTGATAATATTATGTGAATATAAAGGCATTTCTAAAAAATTTAAATAAGGATGTTAGAATTTTGGGGAAATGAAGGGAAATCCAAACTGGAGTTTTAATGAAGTAAATAAGGAGAGATGTTGTAAAATAAAAATAAAATGGAGTTGGATTGAAATGTGATGATTTGAATTACAAATAAAATTCAAGTGTGATTTGAACAATATTTAATGAAATTTGGAAGTAAATTGGATATAAGAGAAGTGTTGTCATATGAAAGGGAAGGGAATAATAATAGAAATAGTTTGAGTTGCAATCAAAACCCAGATGAGTAACAATGAATTGAGAATGGTTTTGTATAATATAATGAATTTGAAAATGAATTAAGTAGATGAATTCAAAAATTAAAATGGGTAAATAAATGGGTTAATTAATTTAAGAAATAAATGGGTGAAGTCTGATTGAAAAAAAAAACTAAATCAAATATGTGATTGGAATGAGATTATCGGACTGGACTTAAATTCGGTGGCCTATTAGTTTGAAGTTCAAATGAGTTAAGTATGTGCTTGGTTATTATTTTGGTAAATTGAGAAATTGAATTAAAATAAAAATTAAAATTAAAGTGGATGGGCTAACTAAATTTAATGGGATTTGATTAAATGAGAATCAAATCGAAGTAAACTTAAGTTTGATGTTGGGATAAATTAAAGTAAATTAACTTAAGTTTAAAATTTATGGAAACCTGGCTTCGAATAATAGTGGAAGCCATTAAACAAAGGCTTGGATTAAATTAGTTTGGAAATGGTTATTAATTTATAAGTTTGAATGTGCCATGCTTAATAAATTGTTTTGTATGAATCCAATGTGGGAATGAGATAAAATGCAATGTACGGTTGGTAATTAAATTAGAAATGAAATGAAATTACATCCAGAATGAGTTGAAATTAATTTAAGTAATTATAAACTTGAATACTCTATTAAACGAATATCGTCGAAATTGCATAAAATGGTTGCCGTTCAGCGTAAATAAAAGTAATTAAAATTCTATAAGTTGATAGAGATTTAAATAAAATTGATTTTGGATCATTTGAAGTAAATATAAGCTTGTTTGGATTAAAATCAATTGAATATAAGAAATTGAGTTACAAGTCATTAAAATTGGATGAGATGGCATATGAATTGGTTTAAAGCAATTGAATCAGCTTTTAAGTTATATAAATCGCTTATGGAAAGCGTTTTGGTGCTTGTTGATTATGATATACATGTTTTTAACTATTGAATATAAGTGAAATGCTTGTGATTTGCTATTAAAGTAAATGAAATGCTGATAAATACTCCATATATGGCACTTACATTTTTAAGTTGAGTAAGTACAGGTACTTGAAGGCCGTTTGGCTGGATTTGGATTGCACTAATTGCTTAAATTAATAAGCTGCTTGCTTAAAATGCTAAATAAGGTACGCCTACGCAATAAAATAGGAAATATGAACTGTTTTTTCTTTTTCCGACCGGGTGGGTCGGTGTGTGTGTGTGTGTGTGTGTGTTGTCAAATTGCAAAAGCTCCTCCGTACAAGGGAGACTCTACCAAAATTTTCCGAAAATTTTGTGAGATAGAAAATTTTTGAAAAAAAAAAGTTGGTTAATGACAAAACGATTTCAAATTGGGAATTAAAGTAAATTAGTAGATGAACTAATATGAATCAGTTATACTTGAAAGATAAATTTTAATATTCAAAATTTAAAGTAAGTTGAATTTGTATAGAAATGGGAAAAATTAATTTGAAATAGATACGAAACATATGTAAGGAAATATATAAATGATTGGAAATGTTACGATTGGATATTATTGTTAAGTAAGGTATGCAGGTGTTAAAAGGGGGAAAGAAAATTGGATTTGATTCCAAAGGATAAATTGAATTTCCCGACAAAAAGGTATGTATTTTATTTTCTGAATGGAATTGGATTGGGTTTTTGATTTAGCCACTTGGCTTTTGTTTTCTTTTGGAATTTGGGAGCCCGTAGAGGCCTTTTGTAGTTGTATCGAGCTAGCCGCGCAAAGGAGACGTCGGCAAAAAATTTCGAAAATTTAGGGAGTTAGAAAAGTTTGAAATTTTTTTTTGATAATTCAAAAGTTGGTTAAATTTAAATTTAAATGATTGACAAAAAGGGTAGTATTTGAAACTATAAAAGATTTTGGGAGGTTAATTAGGGTGATAGTGGGCCTTTAATAAAAGATAGTGGGTAGAACATTAAATTGTGAGTTTTGGGAGAAGATCAACGGGTATTGGACCATTCTTCCTATCTAGTAATTTCGGGGACGAAATTCTTTTAAGGGAGAAGGAATGTGATCACCCGGAAATTTTAACAATTTAAATTTGAATTGTTAATAGATTTTAAAATATTCAAAAGTTAATTTAACTTGAATTCAAGATATAACTATTTACATGGTAATTAAATTATTGAATTATATAGTAAATATTGAATTTAATAATTGAAATTGGGAAAATTGTTGAATCTGAAATTTCTAACCCTGTTTAAACAATTTGAAGGCTTATAAAATTTATAACGATAATACTGGAGATAATAGAATGATTGGAATTCAATTTAAAGGTGGTTTGTTCAAATTTTAAAATATATCGTTTAAATCGATATTTAAAAATAGCCTTCCGAGACACAGTCTCGGAATTCGACGAAACCAGTCCCATTGGATCCGTAATAGTTAGTTATTATCGGATTTCAATTTTCGTAGCAATTTGAGTTGTCGTTTGACCCTGTCAGCTCAAAACGCTTAGAACTATTTTAATCGATTTAAAATTGATCGTTTACTTCCGTAACTCGCGCAAATGATCGAGTTAGCTTTCGAAACACGTTCCATTGTGTTCGGGACGCGGGTAAAACCTTATAATCGCCTCGTGACATTCCTTTAGAGGAGTTCAAAATTTTAATTGGCGTTGAACGAGACGTTTATAATGTAATTAAATTTAAAATAAATTAGCAAGATACTTTTTTTTAAAACAACACAAGATATTTTCTTTATCTCGTACGCAAGAAGCTTCTCACCGGTATTTCTATTTCCTCGTCTCCCTCACAAATCAATTAGCTGAAACGAAAAAAAAATAAGAAGAAGAGAAATGGTTGTTATAAATCGCCGGCCTCTTTACTCGTCCCTCCCCTTTTCATGCTTCTCGCGTTTCATTCTTCACCTTCAATCACCCTCCAGGCCGAAAGAGAAAAAAAATGAAATCGAGACAAATTAAATCACGATGCCCCTAGCGGCACGAGCACGAAGTGGCGACGCGGCTCTTGGAAGCGCTCGAGGCAACGTGAGGGGGTGATGCGGTTTTCGATTTAGGGTTTCGGGGTATCGTTCGCGCCGCTTGTAGGTTGATGGTGGCGGCGCTAGGATGGAGCGGCGGAGGGGGGGTCGCGAGTTGGAGAAGAGTAGGTGACGTTGCAGTGCAGATGGGGGATGTTGTGCGCGTACGTGGGTTCTCGGTTTCTGGTGAGAGAAGAGAGATGGGTTTTCTGGAAACAGTAGGCTGGGTTGTGCTCGAATCGATCGAGTCTGTAAGGTATAGCAGTTTATTTTATTTTAATAAATATATATGTTCTCATACATGTTTTACTATATGGAAGTTAATCGTAAATTATTTCACATAATTAAGGTTTGAAAATAATAGGGGTTTGGAAATGTTGAAGTTTATATTAGTTAGATTTTAAAATCTATAGATGATTATTTTTATATGTACACATGAAGTTTCAAGAGTGAATAAATATATGTATATACTTATTTTCATTTTCTAGTTAATTTTTAAATAACAAAGATGTATTGGTTTAATTAGATTTAAATTATTTTTGTTATTAAGCAATTATTTAAAGGAAAATAAGTTCAAATTTAATTCATTTACCAATTGAATTATTAAATAGTACTAAATGGTTCGATTTCTATTCCGAATATTAATAAATCGTAAATGTTATACGAGGTTTGAAATTGTGGAGACACAAGCCGATATGGATCGGATTGCAAATAAAACAAAGGTGAGTAAATCTCACTCTGTTGGAGTTTTATTTAAATTTAAGTGGGTAAATTTAAATATTTGGTTGAGTGGTTGAATTGATTTGATGTGCACTGTAAATTGATGACCTATTGATTTTGGTTTTTGATTGATTCTCGAGTTGATTGTTGTTTGACTCGAAGCGTTTGGGTTTAAATGGTTTTGACTTAAATCGTTAATGAGAAAAATGGTTCAGATTAAAATCAATAAAGGTTTAATGATTAGTGATTTATTAAATAAATAGGATAATTTAAGGAATAATAAATTAATTAAATTAATTTAGGAATTAGGTTAATTAATTGGATCTAAATTAATTGGAATGATCATTGGGTGGGTGATAAATAATTGCTTAATGGAATTAATAAAAATATAATTACTTTGGGGAATTAATCAAGAGATTAATTAAAATGATTAATTAAGGAGTAATTAATTTATATAATAAAGTAAATGTAAGATAGTTCATCATCGGTTGAGATAAATCAAGAATGACATATATATATGTTTTAATTAATGATTAATTATTTAATATAATTAAAATTAGATTAGAAATGCAAAATCATTAATCTATAAAATCAATTATGTACATAGCGATTGATTAGTTAAGAAAATAGATCAATACAAGTGACTTATGCGAAGTTAATTAATATAAATAATTATGGACTAATGTGATTAAAATACTTAATTAATTCCTGAGGTAATTAAGATTTTTTATTGACTTGGGTCAAGAACAATCAACATCGTGTAATGAATTAAAGGTAATTTCTTGATCGTAATTGAAGAATAATTAATCCTGCTTGATTAATGCGGATGAATGTTGAGGGGACAATTGAATTATTTGATTTGGAATTAATTAATATAATATGAAGGAATCTAAGTGAATGTGGTTGGAAATTCAATTAGAATCAATTTAATTGGTTTGTATGCGGTTAAGTTTTGCTTATGGACGAGTGAATGGTATTGGATGTTTTGAATGAGTAGATATCTCTGATATGAAATGTTGTGTATATCATTTGAATAACTTGGGTTGGGATGACATGAGTTTCAAAGAGGCTGGGGTCGGGTATTGGAAAATACCGAAACCACTTCGAATTTTTATAAATTGATTTGTGAAATCAATACGATGAAAAAAAAACGATTTAAGTGAATTGGATTATTTTATCTAAGTTGGTACTTAGAAATTGATATGTGAAATAAGTGTTGTCTACAGCAAATTATGGAATGGGATAAATTGGTTTGAGTTACCTCGGGTTTTATATAAGTTGATTGCTTTTGTATTCCATATTAGTTGGGTTTACTCACGCTGGTTTCCAGCCTGACCCGGGTGTTACTTTGGTGTAATGCTCGGGTCAGACCGAGTATTACAGATTTTCAGGTAGGTACGTTCTGGAGCTCAGGAGGCGAGCTGGATGGCTATATCGTATAGAGTATATCCGTTGTATTTATATTATTGTAAATCTGAGACATGATAATTGTAAACTTCAGTGACTGTATTAATGTGAAACTCTGATGTATATTAAATGTAATCGACAGATATAGTATTCTTTTGTAAACTGTTATTGTTTATTATTATATTTTATCCACTACGAGTGTGAGATGTTTGGTGTTTCTGTTCTTCTTCTTCTATCTCTTTCTTCTTTTCCTTAACTATCTGGAATTTTCGGATTACAAAATTTCGGATTGTTACAACCATCCTTTACCTTCTATGAGAGAGGTGAACTATGGGGATAAGACATTATCCAAACGATCCTTCCTTAAACTAATGGGGGAAATGGGTAAAGAAGTTATAACGATCGAGGAATATCGAGATGCATCAACAAACGGGGGCCATGAATCATAGTTGACACCGGCCTAACATTACCCATGTCCCACTCTGTAGGAACAAACTAGTGCGGTTGTACAATAAACTCAAATCAAGCTCAAGCAAAAATGGTTAAAAATGTCAAATGCGCTCAATACCACTATGTTATCCATAATCTGCATGACTTTCTCTTGATGAAACCTCTCAACTATGGTGGTATGAGCAGAACCAGAAGCTTCATGTGTAGAGGCCCCATGACATGTAATAGCTAAAGATAAAGACTGTGCTAGTGGAGTAAAGTAGGAAACTTGGCCTTAAAGTTCATTTTTACATTGAATAGAAAATCATCGCACCCGATCTAGATCATCTAAAACTTCCGCCTTTGTTTTCTTAGTCTTTTTGGAAAAGACACGAAGTGACTTATACGTACACGGTAGGACATATATGTTCTTTTCCTCCTCCCTCGAATCTTTCTGATATTATTTTCATACATAGTCTTCAATTCATTAAACTTAAATTTATAGTAGTCTAGCACATCTTTCTTCCATTCAGAGGCAACCTCAATATCTAAGCCAGGAGGAGGTGCAAGAACTACGTTAGGTTTGGATAGCCTAGGAGAAGCTAGCCTGGAAGGAAGATTTTCTCCTTTGTCAAGTTGTTTGGTCATTTGAAGGGACAACTCACTTATCGTGCTATTCAACTGCTTAATTTGGCTCTCGTGAGTTGCGACATAGATTCCTCCTACTTCTTTCTAAAGTTTCTATAAATCAACTATGCATGTCTACTTCATTCTCTATTCCTTCTATAGTTCCTTTATCCTTCTCTTTGCGGTGGCCACATTGTTGCGCTATGTAGTTATGCAATTGTGTCGATAAAGTAAAACTTGCTTAGCCTCTTGAAGCTTACGTGATATGTTCCTAAGGTTTAAAGCATTCTTTCCTTCTCAGATTCAATCCTGATAGGATCATCATTAGTGGATTTCAATTCATCACTCATACCTTCATGTAACTCAGTACTGGTAGCCAGAGCTTGGTAAGCCATCGTTGGGTTGAGTGGGAGTTAAGAAGCATCGGAAGGCTCTCCATATTCAAGAAAAAATCCAACGATGCCTTATGTGAAGGAATAAAAATGTCCTAAAGAGTAAGTGACCAAACAATGATAAAAAATGCTATGTATAGTTTATAATGCATTGAACAAACAAAAATAATTTTATTAAAGGAACAACAATATAATACAAAACACACTATTTACATTTTTCCTACCTACGACTATGCATATTCTTAAACAGTTACCGGTGGGGATGATATAACACTGCTAGAAAGGCTTCGTTTAGCGACGGGCCTTTGCGACGGTTGGCGACGGCTAAAAAATGCGGCCGTCGCAAGCCGTCGCTAAACGCAATATACAGATCTCCTTCCCGCGAACAGAATTTCATTATCTTTCCCACCACAATCAAACCCTCCTTCCCCCAATCCGCCGCCTCCCGTCACCGCAGCCGACGCCCCGCCTTCCGCCGCCTCCAAATCACCCAAATTCCCCTAGGTATGCTTCTAATCTCTATTTTGAATGTAAATTTAATGTTTTTTTAGGTTTATCTTAAACCCTAATTAAATTAGGATTTGTTGTTAAATTAGGATTTGTTGTTAAATTAGGTATTAGTAGTGTTGTTAAATTAGGTATTAGTAGTGTGGTATGTTGATTTGGTAGATTAATTAGTTTATTATCATGAAGTTAAATTACGTATTAGATTAATTAGTTTATCATGAAGTTGAATAAATGGTTGATGTAGATAATTAGTGTTGGCGATTAACATGATTAGTTGTGTTAGGTGAAAAATTAGTGTATATTAATGATTAACTTGGTTATTGATAAATTTACATGAAAGTATTTCATAGTTTATGAAATTGATAAATTACAAATTTAATTTGTTAAGTAAATTTAAATTGACAAATTTTTGTTTAGTAATTAGATTTTTATTGTTTTCTAATTATCTATTTGATAATTAGATTTTGTTGTTTTCTAATTATCTTCGTTGATAATTCTTCAATTTATCTTGTTGATTGAGCGACGGCTAGCGATAACCATTTTAATAATTTTAGCGACGGCCAAAATGCAAAAGGTTGTATATATTGTACAAAAAATAAGTTTATACAAAAAATTTAAAAATGAATATGAGAACATTAAAAATTCTGCAAATATGTAATTTTTTAAAAAAAAATTAGGAAATAACTTTAAAAACAACTGATATTGTACTAAAATCGATTTTGTAAAGAAATTAAGAAATGGATATAACAACAAATATTCCGCTACAATCTATGTCGTAAAAAAATAAAGAAATGAATATTGAACTAAAATTGTTAATTGAATGTTGAACTAAAATTTAAATACACAAATTTGAAAAGGACAACAATATTTGATAAAATTTAAATAGTTGAAACATTGTCAAAATTTGAAAAGAACAACAATATTTGATAAAATTTAAAGAAATTTTTATATCCCTTATATTGGCTTTGGCCCCGTCTGGCAAGTGTTGTATATGATCGTTATATGAATGTTCGTTTTGTAACGAAACGGACTTTTATATTCATCTGATACAATATTTGTCGGATTTGTCCCTGTATTGGACAAGCTACAAACACAATAAAGTAATTACATATTATAAATCATTTCATTTTAAACGGTTATAAAATTTCGACAGCACTTCCTTTACGTTCCCTGTGTACACGCATTTGTGTACGATACATGGAACAGAAGGGAAGTGCTGCCGAAATTTTGTTGAACCATTTAATCTGAAATGATTTATAAAATGTAATTACATTATTGTGTTTGTAATGGGAAGTAGGATGACTGACCACCGAAGTGAAAACCAAAATACCAAAAAATAAAAAATATAAAGTGAAGTTTTTATTTTGAATTTTCTGCAACGATGAACTGTTTACAATGGAGAATGGTTGAAAATTAATGATTTAAATTGTCTAACATACATTTTCAAATCAGGAAAAAATGTTCAATTATTTTCTCGACCGTATTTGGATGTATGAAGTCAGAACCGGAAAGAAGGGATCAATAAAGCAACATTTCTACAATGGTGTACACGAATTTATTAGAGTTGCTAAATCTAATTACCAAAATGACACAGAAATTCATTGCCCGTGTAGTAAGTGCCAACATTTGAAGCACTGAAAACCAGATATAGTTGAAGTACATTCGTATCAACATGGTTTCGTGCCTGATTATTATTTCTGGGATCGTCATGGAGAACTTGTTGAACCTACACCTAATACTAAGTGTTAGAGGACGGTAATATGATGACGAATCCGATAGAAAATATGGTGGATGATGCAGCACGATCATTATTTCCTACAACTGAAGCTGTCAATGAAGATGAAAATGTCGAAGAAGAACCGAGTGCGGGAGCTAAAAAAATATACGATTTGTTGGATTCTGCTAAGCGCCATTGTGGGACGGATGTAAAAGCGGAACCGAACTTTCAGTAACCGCTGAATACATAACTATGAAATCAAAATTCAACCTTACGGAAGCTGCATTTGCAGCAGTTGTACAAGCTGCAAAATGACACATGCCACCCAATAATCTGATGTGCGATAGTCATTATAAAATAAAAAAATTGATGTCCGCTTTCGGTCTACCGCACGAGAAAATAAATGCATGTGTGAAAGGTTGCATGTTGTATTGGAAAGATGACGTTGACCTCAGAAAATGCAAAATATGTAACGAAGAAAGATACAAACCAAGAAAGAAGAAAGGGAAAGAAGTCCCGTACAAGAGAATGCATTATTTACATATCACTCCCAGACTTCAAAGATTATATGCATCTTCTACTACGGCCTATCATATGCGATGGCATAGTGTGAGAACAGTGGAAGAAGGAACTTTGATACATCCATCCGACGGAGAAGCATGGAAACATTTCGATTTATCCCGCATTTGTTGCGGAAAGTCGTAATGTCAGACTTGGTTTATGTACGGATGGATTGTCACCATTTTCACAGTTTGGTAGTAAATATTTATCCTGGCTAATTATCGTTACTCCGTTTAATTTATCTCCATGGATGTGTATGCAGACACCATACATGTTTCTCACCACTGTCGTTCCCGGCCCTCATGATCCAACCCAAGGAATTGATGTTTATTTACAACCATTGATCGAAGAGTTGAAGAAACTGTGGAATGAAGGAGTCGAAACTTACGATGTATCAACGAAAAAAAATTCGGTTATTCGCTTCTTTATTATGGACTATTAATGATTTTCCTGCATACGATATGCTTTCTGGTTGGAGTACGGCCGGTCGTCTAGCATGCCCTTATTGTATGGAAGAAACGCGAGCATTTTCGTTACGATATGGAAAGAAAGTTTCGTGGTTTGATTGTCATCGGTGTTTTCTTCATCCCAATCATACTTTTAGAAGAGATAAGAAAATTTTCATAGCTAACAGAGAAGAGAATCTGAAACCACCCAAGGTTTGGTCAGGCGAGGAAATATACGAAATTGTAAGGGACTATCCAAAGATACATGAAACTGGAGTCCAGACTGAAATCGCAGGAAAGTTAGACATTCATAATTGGTGCAAACAAAGTACATTTTGGGAGTTACCATATTGGAAAGATCTCTTATTCCGACATAATATTGACGTGATGCACAACAAAAAGAACATGTTTGATAATCTGTTTAATACAATTTTGAATGTAAAGGCAAAACCAAGGACGATTTAAATTCAAGGCTTGATATAGCAAACTGTTGTAAGTGGCCGGAACTTCATATGAAGCCTAATGACAATAAAAAACCGAAAGCATGCTATGAGCTAGATAATAAGCAAGTAAAACTCGTGCTAAAGTGGGTGAAAGAATTAAGATTTCCCGATGGGATTTCTTCCAATCTTCGTAGATGTGTTGACTTCAAAAATAGTAAACTGAGTGGGATAAAAAGTCACGATTGTCATATCATGATGGAATATTTACTACCCTGGCTTTCAAAGAAGTGTTACCCGTAAAAGTATGGAACGTTATAACAGAGTTATGTTTGTTTTATAAACAACTTTGTTCAAAAACATTAAAGGTGGATCGTATACGTAAACTTGAAGTAGAAATACCCATATTGCTATGAAAACTGGAGAAAATACTTCTGCCTGGTTTCTTTAACGTAATGGAGCATTTACCTATTCATCTTCCATCCGAAGCACTTCTTCGAGGTCCTGTGCAATATGGATGGATGTATCCGTTTGAGAGGTAAATTAACATGTGCAATGTTCATGTCAATTTCAAATTCAAATTTGCGTATCTAAATATGTAATAAATATCTTAATGGGTACTTGAATCATCTGAAGAAGAAGATTCGACAAAAAGCCCGAGTTGAGGTTTCGATATGCAAATCGTATCTTGAAGAAGAAGCCTCAATTTTTTTCTCTCACCACTTCAAGGACGATGTGAACTTAACTATTCCTCGAACTGAGGAAGTCGCTGAACAAAATTCTTCTCAAATAATATTATCTGTTTTTAGACAACATGGTAGACCTGGTGGAAAATGTGTGGAAATATGGTTGGACGATAGAGACCACCATGTAGCACACACGTATGTTCTTTTAAATTGTGTCGAAGTCGCACCATTTGTCAGGTAATAATTAATTCACTTGTAATTTACTTGTACGTACATAATAATTATAACACATATTACATATATGCAGTATCTACAAATCACAGTATCCATCTGGCGATCTCAGTAAAGAATTTGCCAAATGGTTTTTGAACTATGTTTATGAGCCAAGAAACTGTGTCATTGATGAAGGCTTAAGACATCTTGCGATTGGACCGAAAAGAAATGTGAAGACTTATCCAATATTCTTCGTCAATGGGTTTAAGTTCAACATGAAAGATTACGGGGCTGAAAAATTAACCGGGGTATTTGTCAAAGGCAGTGATGATCCAGATGAGCATTTAAAAGATTTTTACGACGTCTTAACCCAGATTCTAGAGTTGACATATTATGTTGAAACTTTAGAAAAGGTTTTTTTATTTAAGTGCAATTTGTTCAGTAACGTTCCTGGTTCCGGAATCAACGTGGATAAAGAGTATAAACTTATTGAAATAAGGCATACATCACACTACTATAAGTACGATCCTTTTGTATTAGTCAAGCCAGCGTTACAAGTTTATTTTGCTCCGTATCCATTTTTGAAAAGAGATAAAACGGATTAGTCTGCTGTTTTCAACACAAAACCAAGGTTTACGTTTGATGGAAATAATATTCCAGATGAAGTAGCATATCAAGCCGATCTTGAACCAATTACAGAAATAATAATAACTGATGATATTAATCTAGGGCCTTTGAATAATGAATCGAACGTCTTATTTGATGCATTCGAAAGTACAGAAGAAAATGATATAGAATACGAAACTGAGTCTGAATCAAAAAACGATGAAGACTGATCGTTATTGATATAATTTTTATGTGATAATGATTGAAACATGCTATGTAATAGTGAATTTCTGCAATTGTTCTATGATGATCATTTAGTTAATTTTTTTCCATGTTTTGTACTAGTAAATTTTTATAATTGTTTTGTGAAAGTGATTGAAACATGCTATGTAGTAGTGAATTTCTGTTATTGTTCTGTGATGATCATTTAGTTAATTTTTATCCATGTTTTGTGCTAGTAAATTTTTATAATTGTTTTTGTGAAAGCGATTGAAACATGCTATGTATTAGTGAATTTCTATAATTGTTCTGTGATGATATTGTTTTTCAATATTAGATATGTCTGGCAGGAGACGAAGTATGACAGGCACGCCATCCCCATCTCCCGGTGTAGGTGGAAGTGGCACTGCACCAGACTTAGGTACGATGGCAGAAGTTGTTCCTAAAAGTGCCAGGTAAGTATAAATTTTGTCTAAAGTATAAGTTTTAAAATCCACTAAACATGTATATCGTAACTTTTGCAGGGGCTTCGAGGTGGAGCCATCAGATTATATTTTACAGGTTTCGAGGAAGGCTTTTCAGAGCCGAATGGATGGTTGTTGGCCTCGCTGGGACGACATCCCCTTTCATGTCAAGAACGCATTACAGGCCGATTTACTTGTAAGTAGTAGTTTGAACTTCAGTTGTAAATTAATATAATCTATATAACTTAAAATAATTTTAATTTACAGGCTGCAGATCCGCGTTGACCCTGACGACATGGACGTTTTCTTAAATCACTGGAACAAACGAATGAGGAAAAATTACAGGGATACATTGTCCAAGGCTAAGAATTCAGGCAAAAAGCCGAACTGGATGGGTGACGATGTATGGGCTGAGTTTCTTCGGCTTTGGGACAGTCCGGCAGCAAAAGTAAGTAATATATGTTTGCTTTGTTATTTAAATCTAATATAAATCTCGTAAGATATATACGTGATAATTTATCTTAATTTGTAGGAATTATCTGCGCGGAACCGGGCTAACAGGAATAAAATTCCTGCATTGCACCATGGTGGCTCCAAATCCTTCCAGGAGCATAAGAGCGAGCTGGTAATTAAATTTATAAACTGTGTTTACATTTTATTAAAATATTTTATAATCAGATTAGCAATAATATTTATATATATTCAGGCCGCGAGATACAACCGCGAGCCCACTATGGCCGAGTTGTTCAAGGTGATACATGCCGTGGAGAGGACTGATGAAGAAGGCAATGTTTCATACGAGTGGACGGATGAAGAATCCCAATCCTTAATGGTGAACTAATTTATTGTTAATAACAATATTTTGTCTTATTTTATTTTCAACAACCTGAACTTTGGTTTTTATCGTGTAAAACAATTGTTTGTAATCGCATGAGAGGTATGAAGCTGAGCGGGATCGGGTAGGACAGTCCACTGGTCGGGAAGAGCTTACGCTAGAGGAGGAGAACACTATCTGGGATGCTATTATTGACCCGCCTTCTCGGACCAATCTACGGTATAGCTATAGAAATCTGGAGATAAATTTTGACATGTACTAATATATAAATTTACATATGCATATGAATAGTTAAATAATTTTAATAATTATATATATACTAATATATAAATAATTATGAACTATTTTACAGGCGATGAGAATGCAGAGTGCATACAGGAGGTCCCAACAAGAAGAGGATATTGCTCAGTTGAAGAAAACAGTGGATGAAATAAATGATTGGATGAAGAGTTTCGTCGAGCAACAGCTGGATGAGCGGATTGCAGCTTATTTCCAACAGCATGGGAGGATGCCTGGAGAGGATGGCAGCGATGGTGAGGAGTAGGTATGCTTGTTTGCTCATGTTACAGGTTGGTATATAGACATTTTGGTTGGTTTGGTGTATATATATTTTGGGATATTATGCACATATTTTGATGACTTCTAGTTGTGTTACCGGTTTGTTTGGGTTAACGGTTTGTAGTCGTGGTTGGAAAACTATGCACACATTTTGGTTGGAAAACTATGTACATATTCTGATGACTTGTATTGGTTCGGAAACTATGTGTGGTTTTGTTGGATTTTATATTGTTTGAATGTATAGTGATGTTATATGATGGATATATGAGGGTTATAGTCGATGAAAATAGTGTATAGTGGCTGTGATGATGGTATTTGATAGTTATTATTTGAAGTCTATATGGACTGTGCAAGTGCACAGAATTTGCTTCAGCATAGCGACGGTTGGCGACGGTAATTTTACACAGATAAGCGACGGCTAGCGACGACCATGTTGCACAGATTAGAGCCGTCTAGCGACGGCCATGTTGCACAGATTAGCGACGGTTAGCGACAGCTTGCGACGATATTTTAAACGTTGAAAAATTTCCACGTGGCACATTTGCAGTCGCGAGCCGTCGCTATTTATGTGACGGAGCCGTCGCTAAAGCCGTCGTGATTCTGTTGGGTGACGAGGTAAATAGCAACGGCTTTTAGCGACGGCTTGCGACGGCGGACGACGGCTAAAAGCCGTCGCTATCTGATGTTGTTCTTGTAGTGTAACGAATGTGATTCATTTCCTAAGGTAGGACACTACATGTACAGTACAAGATCACTACATTCTCATTTCTCCTGAACCACTTGTGCTATGTTAGCTAGAATCCCCTTGGTTTCCTCCTTCAGCTGCGCAAATGTTTCATTCAGATCCTTCCCTCTTATAAATCATGACAGTATTTATTGTAAGTTTCTCTTTAGTGTGCGCCTCTAAGCGGTTAACAATTTTGCTTAAATGTTCAATAAAAAAGTATTCTTTATGCAACAATGAGGAGGGGTGCTTGTTAAGATCTATTTTTTTAGCTATATATACACTCACATAAGTGCATAGAAATTATGTTACATGTAATCGACAAATAACAAGAATGAAATAAAGTAGCAAAGAACTAAAGCAAATGCATATAAATATGGATGCATTTTAATTTTATTTACAAATTTTCAAGCCTTCCCTCTCAAAATAACAAGTGAAAACATGAAAATTGTCTAGATTCAATACACATACCATACAAGACCCTAGAAGATAACTAAAAACTAGTCTAAAATTTAAGAAGTTACTTTGTTGGTATGGAGCCATCCGCTGTAGTTTTGAGACATGTGCAGAACCCCAAGGGGGCGTAGAATAATGACCTGCTTTAGAATGGAGTCATTCAAGATGTCATGTGCACACAATGATGGGGAAGCATGGTGTAGTGTCTAGAAATCAAAAAATTCTCTCAAACACAGATTTAGTCAACTGGTGAAATCAGTCCAGTCGACTGAACTGTGCTTTTTTACACAGTGAGCACTTGTGCATAATATTTTGTATATACATATATATTTAAAACTTTTGTATAGTGTGTGTAAACTACTTGAAGAGTGATTTTAACAATTATAAACTATAACTACGACTCAAACAATAAAGATTTTTATAGCGTACTCGGGTCTGAAGTCTAGTTTCCTTTGTAGTTCACCACATGTGTATAGATTTCTTCTTTTTTGTCACTTTGATCATCAAATCTCATTATTGATCATTGAAGCTTGTCGTGAATTAAAACTCATGATTCAACATTCTCCCCCTTTTTGATTGATGACAACTAATTTTGACAATTCTTCATATATGGAAATATATAACTTAATTATATATTCCTCCCCCTGAATGTGTGGCGACTTTTCTGTTCCTGCATAAGAAGTTAGTTACACAAATTTCTCCCCCTTTGTCATCGACAAAAAGGAATACTTAGTTCAATAATCACAGAGTACTAATGAATATTTGTAGAATGAGACATTACGAATCATTACAAATACAAACATAGACATTATCATAAAGTCCAAGCATTTTTTGATTGCATTCACCAGAAAGTCCAAGCTTTAAATGAAGATGATGGTGTCTGCATAGAAAATTATGTTCGCACAACAAGATTTCAATAAAGGGATGGGAATCCTTTTAAACATCATCGTTAAGCGCCAAAGCTATCCCTCTTCACACACTGAATATATCCCTTCGTTATTGGAAAATAGGGACGATCGACTAAAGAAAAAGAGAAATATAAGTCAGCGTAGAAAAAAACACGAATGAAGAAATGAAACCTTTTTGGTAGGAAAAGTAGAAAAACTAGTGCGTCCGTCTCAAGGTCTTGTAAAGGAAATGGAAAAATAATATTTTGTGGCTTGGGTATAGCGAAACTCATTGCAGTCCAAGGAACCACTGTAGTAGGCGGAGTAAAGAAAAACAAGCTCACGAAAAATAAGCGGGAGAATCAAGATATCCAACAGAAACTATATATATGCAGGTTAGTTAGAAATATGATACATGGCCTAATTGTATGGGAGAAATTCTCATGGTATCTAGTCATTCTTCAATAAGAGGGTGAAAGGGCATATACAAATAACATCAATGTACTTTATGGTCAAAAATGTTACCTTGTAAGGGCAATGCTCAGAAGGGGTATGAATCCTAAAATCATGACTAATGATTCCAAAATAAGTTGAAACAGATTGGGTTTGGCCCTCAACACATATAGCCAAAGTTAAGTTAAGGAAAAAAGAAGATTCTTGGCAGGAGGTGCATGATAATCGACATCCATAATGAACTAAAAAGGAAATGGGTATACTACAACCAATCAAGATGAGAAATAATAGTGAAGAGAAGAGAAGAATAAATACATCGATGATTCACTAAACTTGTAAAATAATAAATTATTTAAATCAACATAAGCATTTGATCGAACAACTTAAAGGGGCGCGCGCGCATACAAACACACACACACATATATATATATAAGAAACTAAAAAAACATCTTTCATTTACTTACAATTAGTATCGATGGTAGATCTGGACCAGAAGCCAATTAGAGAAAGATGCAACAATTCGAATAAAATTCACGAACAGGTAAAAGAGAAGAAAAGATAAGGAGAAAAATATGTACAACATTGCAGAAGGGATCTCGACCTTAGAATTCAAACAACACAAAAAAATAGTCGTCAGATAGAAATAATGACAAAATGGATTCACGAAAACTGAAGCGAATTTCTTAGAATATGGAACGATTCATTTAACAATCTAGGAAAATGTAACTAACCACATTGTGACATTTGAAAGGAGCATTAAATGCGGAAAAAAAAACTGATTAGACTTTTTGTAAAACTAGACGTGAAATGATTAGTCTGCACTATTTAGTGCAGACTTGAATGTTACATCCATTTTTGCACCCGTGGTATGTTGAGCACACGTTCAAATGCATGAAATCAATGGATCACACATGGCAGTAAGGGAATATAATAGACCGCATCTATGTTAAAATGGAATTGCATACATTTACAACATGCGAAGCTCTAAAAAAATCCTCACTAAAACTGCACATCCTACGATTTATGCACAACTATCAGTGCAACATCGAGTTTGAAGTAAATGCATAACAAATAATAACACGGCCCAACAAAAAATTGCATCATTGCAGTAAAAGGTCGACGTGACTCAAATTATACCATCTAAATTGTAGAGCCATCCATTGCGAACTGCTTGAATACACATAAGCCAAACTGTGCCACCAAAGTTAATCCAAACTGCACCACCATGGTTAAAATGAATCGCACCGCCATAACCAAAGCAGGAATAAGGCATAGCATTCAATAGGCATACCTTATAAGATATCATGGTCGTAGATTTCACATGTATCAGATCAGCACAAAATAAATTCACAATGGGAAACTAAAAGGGCTCGAAAAGGACAAGCTCCACCACAATAGCTAGACAAGCTGCGTTGTCGCATATTTCAATAATTGATGAATTATCACTTAGCATAAAATTTAAGAGTTAAATTTCCGGTTTTACTTCAAATCATTTTGAAATAAATATATATATACATATACATTTTATAATTCAAATTATACACAAGAAATTCAAATCAAATTTATTTTTCCAAAACAAAAGGGTAGCAAAGATACTAAGTGGTCTCTCCACTTGAGACTCGAAAATGAATGTCGATGATGTTGCGGTCATCAGCGAAACTATTTTCCAACGACAAAATAGAAAATTTCCGACTTACATCCTTCAAAAATTCTTTGGAAACAATTTCCATTCAAAAATACTTTCAAATAATATATTCCAAAATTTTAAAAAACAAATTTTGAAATACCGAAAATTGAATTCTCAAATTCTTAATTTAAATTCCTTTCAATTCCAAATCAATTTATAAATCATATTTTATAATTTCATTTATATCATGTTGCAACAGTCAATGGTTTATAAATCAATAAACGAAAATCAAATATTATCATTTCTAACAATCGATTCCATTAACTATTAAATTTCAGAAAATTATACCTTTATATATATAAAATTTAATCATACAAAATTATTTCATTTACAAATTTTGAAAACAATTTTGTGTCAGTTTGCTCTGTTCAAGTGTTTTGGAATTCCTACCGATAGCGTTGGCCAAATGAATTGATCAAAACCCAAAATTCAGACTTAACAACTCAAACAACATAATATAAAACTTTTTATATTGATTACAAATACACTTCCTCACACGATGATTCAAGAATGGATATTAGATCAAGGATGGAGATTCAAATTTAGAGGGATCCTAATCATAGAGAATTCTAACAAGGAAGATAGACTCGAAACGAAGATAAGATAATTAAATTACAAAAAGGAAAGAATGGATAGACTAATATTAATCGCGGTGACCTTAAACGGGTCAGTCGAGATTCCAAAAATAAGATTGATGTGGAAATTCAATTTCCCGCTTGAAAGGAAGAGAAGTGACTTCTCTAGAACATCCGGAAATAGTCGGACAACGGGGGTGGAATCAAGATCACTAGGTTGAGTATAAAACGAAGGATAAAACTGCCAGCTAAAATCCATAGGCAATCGACATTCGATCAAAAGAGAATTTTCCAGATCGTCTACAAAGAAACGGTTCGGGCTTGACGGAAAAATAACAGCATCGTAAACCGAGGACATAGAAATCTTCGGTGAATCGACGCTTGTTGTAAAGGAGTTTCACCACCTTTTACAGTTCATATTAAGGTTGGCGGGAATGCCAATGAAGCTATAGGATGCTTCAGTATCAAGAAGAACACGAATAGGGAAGGATAAGAATGGATTTCAGAATGAATGGGAAAGTTCCAAAATTCAAAGCAACCTAAATCAAAGAGGAAGGAATTCAAGCTCGAACGAAGGTGATTATGTAATTAATACTCTATATGCTAATTTTTGCTTAAACCTCACCCTAATACCAACTGTAACGACTCGGTATTTTGAACCATTCGCATCTGCATATATTGGATTTGAATTGCTCAAAACAACATATTGTTAATTTATATTTGGCAAAATTCATCATATACAGTAAATAAATCAATCACAGAATCACAGATACAGAGTAATATAATAATAAGCAACGGAATAGATAAATAGTAGCTCACGAAACTACTATATAAACATCAGAGTTTGAAATAAAATACAACAGAATATCTTAAATATAATATAGTCTCGAATACAAAAGTAACTGACAAGACTGAACAGAAATCACTGGAAAGAACCGAAAGCTGAGAAGATACAGATGGATCTCCAAGTGAAGCTCCAACTCCAAAGGCGAGTCCCAAATGTTGTGGCACTCGATCTGACCCGAGCGTAAAGAAAAATACAAAACACTCAACTCAGGATTAACATTCTTATATTAGTAAATTCAACTCAAGCAAAACGTCAACTAAAATACAAGTAACTTAAAGGATGTTTGGGATTTCCATCCTCTAAGGATCCGTGGAACTATCTACTATGTAGTAATATACGCTATTATAATATGTCTATAGTAAAGCAAAAATATTAAAATAGCATTAAGATGTTACCCATATCCCCCTTAACACATTTTGTATATTCTCATAGTCTATACAGTACCGTAACTTCCCCCGTAAACTAGTGGGCTATCAGAGGGCACTGCATAGGCATGATACAAAACAAATTTGTAGAAGGCGTGATAGGGCATGCGACAAGGCACTCGAGGCAATGCTAGGGTAGATATACCGTTTGCGGATCCGGACTGATGGTAACGCATAGAAGCTACTACCACCCACCTCGTGACACACTTCCAAATCAAATGTGTACCCAATCAAATCACGAAAGCAATAGAATGGTATTGAAGAAATATATACGATAGGAGGAATGGCCTCACTTGGTCCGGCATGGCTCCTGTTTTAGCCGCATCAAGCTGACTCACGGGAGTCAGATCTACGTAAATACCATATAGAATGTCGCCAACCATCCTATTTCGTTCTGGAATATCCACCACATACACATTTGTCAAAGTGGTTTTTGGTATTTGGTAGAGAATATGACAATATCCGATCCCGGTCTCTTTAACAGCCAAACGCTTATTTCACACCGTGGTCATTTCATTTCAAATAATTCTTACTTCATATCAAAATATCATATTCATTTCAAAACCATATCAATTCGATATCATTATTTACTTGAAATGATATTCATTTCCAAAACCGTAACACTTGCAAATTTATAGCACTTTTCGAAATCATAATACTTTTGAAATCATAATACTTTTAAAACCATAACACTTTAAAATCATAAAACTTTGAAATCGTAACACTTTCCACCTAAATATTTAGATGTTGAAAATAGTATCTATATTAAAATAGTAAAAATAGTTTATATGTATTAAAAATACTTATGTAATAAAAATAATTTCCTCCAATTTCACAGATCAATTCAAATCAGCTTAAATTCCAAAGTTCAATTTAAATCGGCCCAAGTTTAATCATTTCAAATTTAAGTTCAAATATTCAAATTTATATATATTCAAACATTTACAATATTAATGTCATTTATATTTCAACATTTGACTTTAAATTTATTCAAATTGGAAATTATTTCTTTAGCCATTTTTATAACAATTTATTTAAATCCAATTTATATATTTAAATCAATATTAAACATTCAATCTCGGTTTTATTTAAAGTTGAGAATATTCATTAAATCCCTTCTATCAAATCAAGTTATAAATCATATCTTTCCAAAATCTCAAAAATAAATAAGTTTAAACTAACTCTTATTTAAATTCACTTATTAACCAATTTAAATTCCAAGCCAACGTTAATTTATCTTCCCAACATTTATTATTAAAGTTATAAAATCTATTTTTAAAATATTAATATAAATTTAAATAAATATTTAAAACATATTATAACCCAATTAATTAAGCTAAATTTTTATTAGATTAAATCTTATTATTAAATGTATTTTGTATTAAATCTATTCTTATATATATTTTTAAAATAAGTAAAATATAAGTAAAATCTTGAAATTACATTTTTCAAAACTAATCTATAAGTTAAAATTCCAAAGCATATTATTTTAAAATCTATATTTTATATTATACTTTAAAAATCAATATCTATTAAAAACCCATATATTTCATTTCAAACTTTGGAAATCATTTTAAAAAAAATAGACCAACGGTGTCCGTATATACTTTTCTATTCTATGGTCAAGTGATATAGATATTTATTATTTTAATCCGCAATTAAAATATTTACGGGTATATATCTGTTAGTCCCTGAGAAGATGGTTTTGATGATGACAACCTTAGAATAAGATTATAAAATATAATACTAACATTATAGTTTAGATATATATGTATATGCAGGATTTAACCATGTAGGTATCAAGAATGAAGACTGTACAGTATAGAGATTCAAGACTGAAGATATCAAGATTGTAGACTCATGAGTCTCAAGATTATCAAGAGTTCAAGATTTCAATATAAGTAATTTAGTTAGGAATTTTGTTAAAACTCCTAGAAAAGCACTGGCATCTTAAAATCCATTTTATTCGTGGAAGGAATCCACTTCGAGCCTGTTAAAGGGATGGAAACCTAAGTAGGATGGAACCTATGAAAAATCTAGTGGAATATTTTTTTGTATCCACTAACATTTATTCAAATGTTTTACAAAATTATATCTTGTTTTCAAAATGATTTCAAAACCTTCCTTTCAAAAGAATCAAAAACATCTATCGTGGTCTTAAAATACTTTTAGCCTCAAAATAATCTTTATTTTCAAAATCAAATTATCCTTGGTTTTAAGCTATCTTTTAATTATAACTTTTAATATTTATACTTAGATTTAAATATAAAATTATAGTAAAATTTTATATATATTATTCTCTATACTTATGTATTTTAACTATAGTTAAGTATATTTATAAAGTTTAAAATAGTTTTAATACAAGATAGAAGTTATTTTCAAAGAAAAACAAATTACCAAAAATTACTTAGGCCTGTCCACAACCCAAGATACCCTTGTCGACAAGGTGGCAGTTTATTTCAAAATTTTGAATTTCAAAGGAAGTGTCTATTCGTCATATCCTTACGAATGGACATGGATGTTGTTCTACTATAAATAGGGGCTGTTTTAAATGAATTTATATTCATATATTTTTCTAATTTCACTCCTCTTCATCTTCCACATTTCTTTACATACATTTTTACCATTACTCTGCCAAAATTACCATTGAATCTAACTAGATCATCTTTGGTTTGATTCTCTGTCACTATCTCAATAAGATACCAGTGCTATTCGGAATTATAGATTTCTTTGTAATTAATTGAGTGATAAAAGGTGCGATTGTAGCCTTCTAAAATCAATCAAGCGAGAAAAGGTGTGATTGTAGCCTGGGAAATCAATTGGGTGAATTTGTTGCCCGTAAAATCAAGTATCTCTACCCAAAGGATTATGAATCTGGAATGGTGGTCCTCGTGGACTTGAAATCGAGGGTGTAATTGTAAGAATTGATTTTGAAAGGAAATCCGTACTTGTGTTCAGGACTGGATGTAGGGTAACTCCGAACCAGTATAAAATCCGGTGTATTCTTTCCTTTATTGCTTTTACTGTATTTCTGCATCTGCGTTTGATTCTGTGATCATATATGTGTCTGAATATTGCATACATTTGTGTTCAAATTAATATAAACTCAAAAGGATTTAGCAATTTCTTAAAACACTATTCACCCCCTTCCAGTGTTAATTCTAGCCTTAAAATCCGTAACCCGCATTTCTCACATTTGGTATCAGAGCAAGGTTTTCAAAGTTTCATAATATGATTTTTGAAAAAGCTTTTAAAATGGCTATGTTTAGAAAACTTGTTAATACTAGTTTAGAAATAATCACTATCTCTTGAGTCTGCATATAATCAATATTCAAATTCAAGTTGTCTACCAAAGTTGTATGATGTGCAGGAAACATGTTTTATAGGTGTTGAGGAATCAATCCACAATGGACAAATTGTGCAGATCAAAAAGAATAAATGGATACTCGATAGTGGATGCTCTAGACACATGACTGGTAATCCAGATATGCTGAATGATATAATATATAAAGACGGAGGACTGGTTAACTTTGGAGATAACTCAAAAGGATATGTGATTGGCATGGAAAAGTCGGTAACTCTGAAACTCCTATTATTACTAATGTTTTGCTAGTTAAGAATCTGAAACATAATTTGCTAAGTATTAGTCAACTTTGCGATAAAGGATATAAAATTAAATTTGAAAAAGATAAGTATAACATTGAAGATAATAATTCAACCATAATATTTGAGGGAATTAGGAAAAAGAATATTTATATTCTTAGTATGAAAGTTTCAAATAATAACTTGTGTCTTTTGGCAAATACAAATGACCCTTGGGTTTGGCATAAGAGATTTGTGCATTTGAATTTCAAACTCTTATCTAGACTGTCAAAACATGATCTAATAAGAGGTCTCCCTAAAGTAGACAGTTTATGTGATGCATGTCAATTAAGAAAACTTAAAAAAAATCCTTTAAATTAAAAGATATGATTTCAACTTCAAAACCTCTTGAATTGCTTCATCTTGATTTATTTGGTCCATCTCAAATTCAGTCAATAAATCATAGTAAATACGTTTTTGTAATTGTAGATGATTATTCTAGATTTACATAGACAATATTTTGAAACATAAAAGTGATACTTTCGAATGTTTTAAGAACTTTACAAAAAGGATTCAAAACCAAATTTCTGTAAAAAATATAACCATCCGTAGTGATCACGGTGGTGAATTTGAAAATGAAAGGTTTAAGGAATTTTGCATTAAAAAGGGAATAACTCATAATTTTTCATTTCCAAGAACTCCACAACAAAACGGAGTAGTAGAACATAAAAATAGGACGATTCAAGAGTGTGCGAGAACTATGCTTTCAGATAGTAAATTACCAAAATATTTTTGGACAGAAGCAGTTGCTACTGCATGTTATATTTTTAATAAAATTTTAATTAGACCTTTAACTGATAAGACATCTTATGAACTTTTTCACACAAAGAAACCTAAGTTATCTTATTTTAGAATTTTTGGAAGTAAATGTTTTATTTTAAATACAAAAGATAACTTAGATAAATTTGATCATAAATCCGACAAAGGTACCTTTATCGGATATTCTAATTGAAGTAAAGCATACATAGTGCTTAATTTAAGAACTAACACCATCGAAGAAACGATGCATGTTTCATTCGATGAAAGTCTCAAAAATTTTGAAGATACAAATGATCAAGAGGATTTAATCACTCAAAATCAAGAGTCAACTGAAGCTAATAATGAAATTAATCATCCTAATAAAAAAAAGATTAAACCTTTAAAAGATCATCCTATAGAAAATATACTTGGAGATATGCAATCTGTTGTTAAAAATAGAAATCAACTAAGTAAAATGAGCAATGTAGCCTTTATATCAACTATTGAACCCAAAATCCAAAAGAAGCATCAACTGATGGTTCATGGATTTTGACTATGCAATAAGAACTAAATCAATTCACTAGAAATGATGTTTGGGAACTTATTTCTAGACCTGAAAATAAAACTATAATCGGAAAAAAATGGGTTTATGAAAATAAAATAAATGAACAAGGTGAGGTTGTTAGAAATAAAGCCCGGTTAGTCTCTTAAGGTTACTGTCAAGAAGAAGGAATAGATTTTGATGAAACCTTTTCTCCCGTAGCAAGATTAGAAGCCATTAAGATTCTACTTGCTTTCGCAAATCATAATAATTTCAAATGGATGTTAAAAGCGCCTTTTTAAATGGATTTGTAAAAGAGGAAGTATATGTTGAACAACCACCACTTTTTGAAGATGAAAAATTACCAATCATGTTTACAAACTTAAGAAAGCTCTATATGGTTTAAAACAAGCTCCTAGAGCCTGCTATGATAGACTAAGATCTTACTTATTACAATCAAACTTTAAAATTGGTAAAGTAGATAATACTCTTTTTATTAAAAGAAATAAAAATGATATTCAACTAGTACAAGTTTACGTGGATGATATCATTTTTGGATCAACTGATTATGAAATAAATAAAGAACTTTCTGAAATAATGAGAAAAGAGTTTGAGATGAGTCATATGGGTGATTCTAGGATTGCAAATAAAACAATTAGATAATGGTATCTTTATCGGTCAAGAAAAATATGCTAAAGACCTAGTTAGTAAATTTGGTTTGACTACTGCAAGTGGAAAATCCACTCCCATGGCAACCAATGAGTACCTAAGTAAAGAAGACCTCTCGAAAGATGTAGATTAAAAGTTATATAGAGGAATGATTGGATCACTACTCTATATCACTGCTAGTAGACCTGACATCATGCATAGTGTTTGTCTCTGTGCAAGATATCAATCCCAACCTAAAGAGACCCACTTAAAGCTGTAAAACGTATCATAAGATATGTTAAACACACCCTTGATTATAGCTTATTTTATCCTAAAAACGCTTCTTTTGAATTAATATCTTACTGTGATGTTGATTATGCTGTTTGTAAATCAAACCGAAGAAGTACAAGTGGAACTTGTCACTTTTTGGGCATTCTCTGATTTCCTGGTTTAGTAAAAAACAAAATACAGTTTCTTTAACAACAACTGAAGCAGAATATATTTTTGCTTTTGGCTTGTTCTCAAGTAATATATACGCAACAAACTTTAAAAGATTTTGGTTTAAATATATCAAAATCACCAATTTATTGTGATAATACTAGTGCAATAAATTTATCCAAAAATCATACTCATCATGCTCGAACTAAACATATTGATATAAGACATCATTTTCTTAAAGATAATATAAGCAAGGAAGTAACTACTCTCGATTATATCAATTTCGAGAACCAAATTGCTGATATCTTAACAAAACTCTTAAATGGATCTATATTTACTAAATTAAGAAGAGAATTAGGTATTTTTCAATAACTGAAATATAGAATATAAATAACAAAGTATAATTAACAAATAAATTAACATAAATCATACAGTAAAAATATAGGTACCATGTCGACAACCCTCCCTTACCCCTGTCGACATATAACAATTTTTTTCTTTTGAAATTTTCCCACCAAAATTCAAATGAGTGGTTATATATTCTTCTTATTTCGAAATTTTGTTCATTCTTTCTGTCCTTTCTCTATCTAACTTCTGAAAACAATAAAACAATGTCCTCCTCCTCCAAATCAAATAAAAATTTAACCTTTTCGTTCCCTTCTCCTCTTGTTGGACCATTTCAACGAACTACGCTTGCATGAGTAATGAAAATGGAGGATTCCTTGAAGGATGCACTGCAACTAATGACTGAAATTCAAGTGGTGCAACTCAGAATGGCCAAAGAACAAGAACGATAATGCAAAATCTTTAGAAACTTACAAAAGTTTCTAATGGACAATCACGCCAATCCCATCTTAATTGATGAAGAATCTTCAGGAGATCAAGTGCAAGAGGGCAGCGAGGAAGAAGAAGAAGAAACCCTCATGGAAGAAGAGCACGTTGAAGATGACGACAAAGTTATTTGCGTTGGAGAAGTGTGCTTTGACAAGGATGGAAATCTAGTCGAACAAGGTGGAAATTTATGTATCCACTACCCAAATTGTTCAGTTCATAGATCTCCCATTTTCAAGGATACACATTAGTTTATTTTCTCTCTTTCTTATCATTATATGATCTTACTTTTGTTTTCTATGCAAATGTAAATATAACAATATATAATTGATAAATGATTTGTGTTCTTATATTTGAATTGTCACATTATCACTATTATAACTATTATCATATATAGATTCTTAGTTAGGATAGTTAGTAATTAAGGACCAAGTTTTAGTTTTAGAATTAAGTGTTGATTATTTACGATAACACTATCATTATAATCACATGTAATGTAGCATTATATTAAGTGGGGGTTATATAGTTTGGAGTTAGTTTTTGTTGATGACAAAATGGGAGAAGTATAAAATAGGATAGTTAGGCATAGATTGAGGGGGAGTTGTTAGTTTTAGGGGGAGTTATTAGGATAAAAGTAATATTTTATAAACAAAGGTTGTCATCATCAAAAAGAGGGAGATTGTTAGTCTCCGAGAAGATGGTTTTGATGACAACAACCTTAGAATAAGATTATAAAATATAAATACTAAGATTATAGTTTAGATATATATGTATATGTAGGATTTAACCATGCAGGTGCCAAGAATGAAGACTGTACAGTATAGAGGTTCAAGACTGAAGATATCAAGATTGAAAACTCATGAGTATCAAGATTATCAAGAGTTCAAGATTTCAATATAAGTAATTTAGATAGGAATTTTGTTAAAACTCCTAGAAAAGCGCTGACATTTTAAAATCCATATTATTCGTGGAATGGAATCCACTTCGAGCCCGTTAAAGGGATGGAACCCTAAGTAGGATGGAACCTACGAAAAATCTAGTGGAATATTGTTTTGTATCCACTAACTTTTATTCAAATGTTTTATAAAATTATATCTTGTTTTCAAAATGATTTCAAAACCTTCCTTTTAAAAGAATCAAAAACATCTATCCTGGTCTTAAAATACTTTTAGCCTCAAAATAATCTAATTTTCAAAATCAAATTATCCTTGGTTTTAAACTATCTTTTAATTATAACTTTTAATATTTATACTTAGGTTTAAATATAAAATTATAGTGAAATTATATATATATTATTCTCTATACTTATGTATTTTAACTATAATTAAGTATATTTATAAAGTTTAAAATAGTTTTAATACACGATAGAAGTTATTTTCAAAGAAAAACAAATTACCAAAAATTACTTAGACCTGTCGACAACCCCAAGATACCCTTGTCGAATGGTGACAGTTTATTTCAAAAACTTGAATTTCAAAGGAAGTGTCTATTTGTCATATCCTTTCACGAATGGACACGGCGGTTATTCTACTATAAATAGGGGCTGTTTTAAACGAATTTATATTCATTTTCTTTGATTTCACTCCTCTTCTTCTTCCATATTTCTTTACATATATTTTTACTATTACTCTGCCGAAATCACCATTGAATCAAACTAGATCATATCTGGTTTAATTCTCTATCACTATCTCAACAAGATCCTAGTGCTATTCAGATTTATAGATTTCTTTATAATTAATTGAGTGAGAAAAGGTGTGATTGTAGCCTATAAAATCAATCAAGCGAGAAAAGGTGTGATTGTAGCCTGGGAAATCAATTGGGTGAACTTGTTGTCCGTAAAATCAAGTATCTCTACCCAGAGGATTGTGAATCTGGAGCGGTGTACCTCGTGGCCTTAAAATCGAGGGTGTAATTGTAAGAATTGATTTTGAAAGAAAATCTGTACTTATGTTGCGGGACTAGATGTAGGGTAACTCCGAACCAGTATAAAATCCAGTATGTTCTTTCCTTTATTGCTTTTACTTTATTTCTGCATTTGTGTTTGATTCTGTGATCATATTTGTGTCTGAATATTACATACATTTGTGTTCAAATTAATATAAACTCAAAAAGATTTAGTAAATCCTTAAAACACTATTCACCCCCCTCTAATGTTAATTCCAGCCTTAAGATCCGTAATCCGCATTTCTCACAATATCATTTCAACCAACAATCCCAAAATTTCAAAATCAATGAAAATCGCTTGGGTTTATCATTTCAACCAATAACGATCTTCCACTATTCTATAAGATCGTTCGGGTATGTATCATTTCAACCCATACAGAATTCTATACTAACAAGGAACTTGCAGAGTCAGAACGTATATGATAATACTATAATAATTAGCAACATGCATACACTATCAATGATCAATTAAATAAATATAAACAATAGGGTATGGTGTCATATATCACAGGTGAACAATTACAGATAATAGCATATCATATATAAAAAATAACTAATTAGCAGTTCAATTTAACAACATATTTCAATTGTCTTTTCAAATAAAATCAAATTTAATAAATATAAGAATGTTAATCGTGAGTGATTTCTCACCTTTGGAGGCTAGCGATGAACGGGATGAGTTACGAATCCAAGCACGAATTCCAAAGCAAAGCAATATTGGCACGAATTCGACGAACAGAGCTGATAACAAGGATCGATGAAACAAATCAAATTAGCTTGATATGTGCTAAAACAAATAAAATATTATATCTACATATATTACTCTGAAGTCAATATAAAATTTGAAAACCCAAACTTATGTATACTCATCTGTATAAATTAATATATAAACATAAATATTAACATACACACTTATTATACTTTTAAAAATCAATAATTATTATAAAGCCAATATACATAAACAATCAACAAACCCCACTTGCAACTTACATTTATTTCAATACACATAGACTAACACATATATATATAAAATAATACATACCTAACCTTATATATATACATACAGTAACTTTATATAAATATATATACGAGCCAAACAATACTTAAAACAAACATTAAAGCACATATTAAATAAAATATTCATGTTACACATTTTCCGATCCATATCTATTAAACACATAAAATCAAACTTACATACATAATATATATATATATATATATATATATATATATATTAAAACTCTATATATACTTTTCAAATATCGATATATGTTAACACGCACACACACACACACACACACACATATATTATATCAAATTGGAAGATAACAGATCATACAAATCTATAATCTAAACATTATATACTGTAACAATATACATAATACTGCTTTTATATTATAACAATAGTTCAACAGCAAGCAGTGCATACTACTATATATAAAAACTAAACCATATAAACTTATACACTGCCAGGTCATACTTTCATAACTAACATATTTTAAATCATAAACTGACATATACAAAACCCCAACATATTGATATAAACACCAATTTATATAAGAACAACACACACACACACACATAATTTATAAAACTAACCTATATAAAGAAGAAGAAGGAGACTCAGTTGGAGATCAAGGTTGCTGGGGTGCACGACATGCGGTCGGTGAAGAAAGGAGCAAGGCCAGGATGCTTGGCAAGGATATGGTTGGCCGAACATAGGAGGAGGAGGGAGGAGGCTGCTCGCAGGCTTGGTCGGAGAGTTGAAGGTGGTGGTTGTTGTTCGACGAAGCAGTGGGTAGTGGATACCGATGGAGGCTGCCATGGTATGCTCGGCAAGCCGAGGTGAAGTGCTGCCTGTGGCCAGGAGATGGAAGCGACAGTCGAGGGTTGGCAGGCGCTGGGTTCAATGCGGCTGTGGGTGGAACGAGGTGGCGAGATGATGAGGGCGACATATCCGAAGGCTAAGGGTTTGTCACGGCGGATCAACGGGGAAGGAAGAGGGCGTGGCTTACAGTAGTTGCAGTAGTCGAGGCGGCGAGGTCGCACGTGAAGCATAGGCAGAGGGAAGATAAACTGGTGTTAGAGACGCGTGAGTTGGCAATGGGAGAAGAAACAAGTAGCTCCAAATGCTTTGATATTATAAACTTTATATATATCATATACTCTTTTCTTTGTCAGGAATGGAAAAAGAATGAAAAATGGAAGAACAGAACAAGATGGAGAGCAGATCACAAAAGAAGGGGAAAGTGGTTTCGAATTATATAATGATAACATATAGCCCTTAAATTCGTATAACATTATATATATTATAACTGTCGAGCAGAACAAAAAGTTGAGATATTGAATAGACATGGATGCAAAAAGGCAGAGTTAAATTTCAGAGGATAATAAAAGTCATGACCAGAATTTCTGTAAATAATAATAACAATTGGCTATTGATATTATACGATAGATGTTTGAATGGTCACGGGGCACAAATGGATGGTACTGATACGGTTGATCGCTTCGTGGTTTTCGCCGTGTACCGGACCTCGAAATATGCAAATGAATATACTGCGGAGATTAGCACGACGAGACGAACATAATGCTACACAGATATCAACGATACGACCATCCTATCAAAAGTCGATATTTCGTTGTTAAACTACTGCAAATTCGTCGAAGTAAAATAAACGGGCTAGAGATGTCTAAATTTGACGAATAAAAATATGACGTCTCACTCAGAAGATGATAAACAAATTTATTGTATAAATATATTTAGTTTTCAAAAATATTTTATTTTCATCAATACTAACTGATTTAAATTTAAATAAAACTACATAATAAATAAACTTCCATATTTTCTGATGAAAATTTACCATTTGCTATGTTTATATAGACGTATTACAAATATCCAATTTTTATTTCCAAATTTGATTATTTAAAATTTCACAAAAATTCAATTAAATGTTATTAAAGCCATTAAAATTTACGGGTCGTTACAAGCTTAGTAACACACACACATGCACACACACACACACACCCGATATATATACGTACATGTATATGTATGTATGTATGCATGCATGCATGCATGCATGAGAATTAAGTTGTGGCTATCCACTTCAACTCATCGTAATGTGTGTATGCATACACACATACACACATATACATATTTGTGTGGAACAAACAAATACAATTAATCATTCTCTTTATATTTTTTTTGCAACACAAAAAATGGTTCGTTTTTCCTTTTCCTCGACTATTTTCAAATACCATTTTCCTAACATCTTTTAATGTTGTTAATTTACCTAAGTTGCTCCATGAAATTGACATATCAACTTTTTTGTAAGGATAAAATAAGTATTTTAAATATATTTTTTTATGTATTTTAGCACAAATCAACCATTGTTAACACGTGTCCTTAGTCTAGACTGTAACAACCCGCATATTTATCGATTTTATTTTTAAATATTTTATCGTTAGTCGGATTTTAGTCCGAAAAGCTACTTTTTACATACGGTCGAATTAGGACTCGGGACCACTCCCATTGAGTTCAAAATGCCGTTTGCGACCTTTTTGAGTATAAGCTTCGATATGTTTGGAGAAAGTTGATTTTTGCTACTTTTTACTTTGGGTTTGGTTTTTGGGCTCAGCCCTATGTTAACTTATACTCCAAAACTGAACCACTCTCCCCATTCTCCCTCACTTCTTTCTCTTTTCAGTTTTCTTAGCTTTAATGGTGGGGGAGATTGGAAACTAAAACTCCAAAACCCTAGTTTCTCTTGCAAATCAAATTCCAAGCTCCAAACTCAAGAAGAACCCATTGGTAAGCTTCTCTTCTTCTTCTCCAACTTATTCTCTTACCAATTTCAGAAATTCCTAAACCTAATTTTGGGAATGTTCTTGTTTTTGAGCTTAGATTCAAGCTCAATTGGGTTGTGTTGAAGAGAGGGTAATTCTCCATTTGCTTTCAAGCTTCTTCTTGTTTGATTTTGTGAAAAGGTGAGATTTTTAAACTCACATCTAAGTCTATGAATTATCTTCGAATGTTAGGTATGAATTCCTAACACTTATTCGTGTGCATTTGCTTTTGGTTTGGATTGGATTGGTGTATAATCCAATTTTTAGTGTTTTGAGTTCAATTCATTAAAAATCCTAACTTTGATGTTTGAACATGTTTTTGGTGATGCATCGAGGAGCTTATAGGGCCGGGTAGTCGATTGACATAAACCCTTAGCGCCGTTGCTCGTGCGAATGCAATTTGGTCAAGATTGAACCTCATTTGTAATAGGCATGGATGAGGCTGGAAACAGGTTCGGCCGACCGACCCCCTGGTCCGGTCGACCGACCTGCTTCTAAGTGCATAAGCACTTTCTGTTTTAGGGTCCGGTCGACCGACTACAGGGGTTCGGCCGACCGACCTGCTTCCCGAGGATTTTTGTGGAACAGGGTCCGATCGACCGACCCCCTGGTCCGGTCGACCGACCTGATGATTTTTGCCAGATTAGCCTATTTTGCTAATCCGTTTGAATATCCAACTTTAATCGATTCGTGTTATATCCCTTTTGTTGTTGTCATTTATTATCGACTTTGATGACCTTTTCTTTGGGAATTTTAGATATATCCACTTTGATGGATTTTATATCGATTTCTTTGGATTTTATTCACATTTTCGAATGTGAATCTTTGTGATTGATTGTTTCTACAATCATCTTTGTGTTTTGTCACTTTAAAATATAAAGGTTTTCTATACTAGTAGTAAATATCAAAACTCTTTTCTCAAACGATTTCAATACTATTTTAATACCAAATTCATTTATAAAACCGTTTTCCAATCTATTAGTATATATAAACCTTTACCTCACTCGAATGAGAAATCCAATTAAACGACTTAGTAAAACAAGTGGTATGAAACGCTTGCGTTCACTTTGTTGGTTAATTCTTGGACTTGTTCGATTGAATCTCTTGTGACAATTTTATAGTGGAAATCTACAGTTTGTTCGTAAATATTTAAGTTAAGCAAGTGGTTATGGGACATGAAGCTAAACTCATATATTTACTAGCTTAGTGTAATTGACACTTCTCGTTGATCATGACGATCATCTTTGTGATTTAGACTAGCAATGTGCGATGTCTCTTTGTCTGCGAGGGAGACTAAACCCCGTTTTGTGGAGTTTCGACTCAATTTGTGATGGGGTAGCAACCGATGGTCTTCGGGCCGTTTGTGGAGCTTCGGCTCAATTTGTGATGGTTAGCGACCATGGAATTAGCGTTCCGTTTGTGATACACGTGTTGGTGAGCTTTATGCTCTCGTTTGTGATAGGCCTCCCCCCCTTTGTGATTTCTGGATTTCTTGTGTAGATTTCTAGAATTTGTGTTTCACCAATTTTTCGTGATTTCCATTGATAAGCCTTATCGATATTTGTGCATTGGTGAATTTGTGTGTCATTGACTTTAGTGATTTCTGGATTTCTTGTGTAGTCTTCTGGAATTTGTGCGTCATTGACTTTTGTGATTGACATTGATATTATCGTCAATATTTGTGGTTTGATGAACGAAATAAAGAGTATGACACTTCTTTGATTCTTGGGTAAATTTTGTGATATTGATTAATCTCTTGTTGATTATCAACTACTTATATATCACAGCTTGGCCTTGTGATTATTATGTGTTTAGTCATAACTCTGATTCTATATCGTTTCATCTGATATTTATAGTTAGACCGATCCGTTTATTATTTTCTTATTAAATAATACTCGGGTCAGACCGAGATGTTACAGGTGCTTCAGCTTGACTTCTCTCTTGGGATTGATTTCTCTGACTTTTGGTTGACTACTTAGATTAGTAGTTTTTGTTGTATACATTAGAGATATAGACTCCATAATGTATACTTATTCTTTTGTGTAGTTCGTGTAACTATTCTTTTGTGATATTGTGGATCTTTCTGACCACTACTCTGATGTACACTTTTATGTGTAGTATTCATATCTTATTCCGCCTTTGTGATATGAATTTTCTGTGACTAATTTATGTTATGTTTATTCCTATATTTGTTTTTCCGAAGATATTTATAGCCACCGTGTAGTAGCTTTGAGTTTGTGTCGGTATGTCGGATTTCCTCTGGATAAAGCATTGCATGTTATACTATCTGACATATCGGTGCTCGCGCAAAGAAATTACACGGATGGTCGCTCCTCAACAGCCTTATTCTCCATGCTAGTTGACAGCATTCACCGTAATGTTCTTGGCTAGCGTGGGTATAGAGGTGGGGCGTCACAGCTTGGTATCAAAGCCAAACTTCGGAACAATATGGAATATTATAACAAGGATCATCGTCCTAAGTCCATCTTAGGAGTCGTGCTTTAGGATTTAATTCGAGTCTTCGTACCGATTCATCCTATTTTCCTTATGATTCCTTGTTTATCTATCAAGATTGCGTGATATTCAATTTGGTGAATAACCTTTTTCTTCTTCTTCATTCTTTCTAAAGGAAGAGAAATGTCTAGACCAGGCCGCCCCAGAGCCGTGCCATCTAGCACTCCACCCCAGGATGGATTTTTTATGACTGCTCAACAGCTTCTTGATTTGGTCACTAATGCTCAAGCAGCTAGAGCTAACCCAGAATCTACTCACCCAAAGTCGGGATTTGCACGCTTGTGTAGCGATTACACTAATTTGGGTGGGGAGCCATTCAAAGGTTCCGAAACTGTTATTGAAGTACAGGCTTGGCTAAGAACATGCGATCGCATCTTTTCGCGCATGAATCTTATTGACCTTCACCGAGTTCAGGTGGCCTCTAGTATGCTTCGAGAAAGAGCATTGGACTGTACGAGCTTCTTATTTCTGAGATTAATGAAGCGGATCTCACTTGGGAGAAATTCCGAGAACGCTTCGAGTTGAAATTCGTACCGGAAGCTGAGAAAGTGACATTGGTTCGACGATTTATAGACCTTGTTCAAGGTGAGTCCTCCGTGACTGATTACGTCGCCTCCTTCGAGTCGCTTTCCAAATATGGGGTTGAATACATCAACACCCCTCTGAAGAAGAATCAGAGATTCGTTTATGGCTTAAACAAAGATCTCAAGAAGCCATTACTTCTAAAATTAGAAATTTCTTTCGACCAACTTGTTGATATCGCTCTTCGTCTTGAAGAGGTGGATAGGGAGAATGATGTTGAAGTGGTGGGTTCCAAACCAAACTTCAACAACAAGAAGAGGACAAACAAATTCAAAGGCCCTTATCCCAATAAGAAAGGGAAGCAAGCAACCTCCGTGGCAAAGACTTCTTCCTTTGGTCGTGGGGAATGCTATAATTGTGGTTCGAAGGACCATTATGCGAACAAGTGCCCAAATTCTCTCTCTTGTCGCTACTGCAAAGTTCCCGGTCATGTTATATCTTCGTGCCCCAAACTTCAAGGCAAGAAAGAGGGAAAGCTTAATGTTGCTCAAGCCCCTGCAACACATCTCGTGGCCAAGGTATTTCTCATTCTACTCTGGATGGAATTATTTTATTTCGTGATCATCCTATTCGAGTTCTCTTTGATACGGGTGCGTCCCATTCTTTTATATCAAAAGAGCTTGTTGATACTTTTTCCTTGGATGTTTGTGTTTAATGACTTCTTTGAGAATTGCGAATCCGGTTGGTGGATCCGCAACAATCAGTTTATTGTGTAAAAATGTCGAGATTATTTTGTGTGATTTTTCTTTCCGAGCCGATTTGCATGTCATGCGTTATTTAGGCTTCGGAATGATTTTGGGAATGGATTGGCTTAACCGTTATGAAGCCCATATCCTATGTCCTGAGCGGACTATTCATCTTCGACATCCTCAATCTGTTAAGCAGATTTCTATTAATCTTCAAGATTCAGTTTCCAGCTTGGTCGCATCTTTATATTCTTTAAATCCTCGTGATGACGATGATGATGATGAGGGTGATATTATTTCTCTTATTCACGTCGTTCGTGAATTTTCCGACTTATTCGAGCCCGTTTTAGGATTACCACCTAAGCGAGCAATTGAGTTCAGAATTAATCTTATTCCTGGAGCTCAACCTATCACTCGTCCTCCGTATCGTATGTCCAATAAAGAAAATAAGGAGATGCGTAAACAATTATCTGAATTGGAGACGAAGCAATTTATTCGCTCTAGTTCCTCGCCTTGGGGAGCTTCGGTTATTTTTGTGAAGAAATCTGATGGTACACTTAGGCTTTGCGTTGACTACCGCAAGCTTAATGATCTTACTATCAAAAATAAATATCCTCTACCTCGGATTGATGATCTATTCGATCAACTTAGTGGTGCTAGAGTCTTTTCACAATTGGACTTGGCTACCGGTTTTCATCAGCTTCGTATTGCAGAGGATAGCATTCCTTTGACATCGTTCCGTACTCGGTATGGATCTTATGAATGGCTTGTTATGTCATTTGGGTTAACGAATTCCCCGGCTTATTTCGTTGACTTAATGAATCGAGTTTTTAAAGACTTTCTCGACCGGTTTGTTCTCATCTTTATCGATGATATTCTTGTGTATTCTAAAACCGAGGAGGAGCATGAAAAACATCTTCGGATTGTGTTGAAAACTCTTAGGAGTAATCAATTAAAGGCAAAATTTTCTAAATGCCACTTTTGGCAATCTCGTGTGAAGTTTCTCGATCACATTATTTCCGAATCCGGAATTTCCGTGGATCCTTCAAAGATTGAAGCGATTCAAGATTGGAAGAGACCGGAAGTGTGACAGAGATTCGTAGTTTTCTCGGATTGGCGGGCTATTACCGTCGTTTTATCAAAGACTTTTCTAAGATTGGCGTACCTCTCACTAGCTTGACGAAGAAAGGTGTTAAATACATTTGGTCGGACAAATGTGAAGCTTCTTTTCAAAGATTAAAAGAACTTCTTTCTGATGCTCCTATTCTCGTTATTCCCGAGGGGAATCACGATTTCGTTGTTTATACCGATGCTAGTCGCGTTGGTTTGGGTGCCGTTCTTATGAAAAAAGAACGTGTTATTGCTTATGCTTCTAGGCAATTGAAGCCAGCCGAGACTAGATATGCCACTCATGATTTAGAGCTCGCGGCTATTGTTTTCGCCCTTCGTATTTGGCGTCATTATCTTTTAGGAGAGAAATTTGTTCTTTATACCGATCATAAATCCTTGAAGTATTTATTCTCTCAAAAGGAACTTAATTTGCGTCAACAGCGTTGGCTCGAATTTCTTGCACCATATGATCTTGATATTCTTTATACTCCCGGTAAGGGTAATCGTGTCGCCGATCCTCTTAGCCGTAAACAACAAGCTGTTGTTTCTATGATGATATCCGAATGGAACGATCTCGAGATCTTATCCATTTGTGAGATTCGAGAGCGCATTTTCGATTTATGCTCATCATTTGTTTTATGTAGCCTTGAGGCTCATCCTTCTCTTTTTGACCGCATTCTTGAAGCTCAAAGGTTAGATCCCGACTTGGCTCTTCTTGGCCAAAATATTAGGGATAAAATTGATATTGAAGGTTTTAAAGACTTTGATATCGATTCTCGTGGCGGCATTCGGAAATTTGGTAGACTTGTCGTGCCAAATATTGGTGATCTTCGTAAAGATATTTTAGAAGATTCACATCGTTCTAAATTTACCATTCATCCCGGTAGTAGTAAAACGTACGCGGATATGAAGCGACTTTATTATTGGGAGGGAATGAAACTTGACATCGCTAACTTCGTTAAGCGTTGCATGACTTGCCAACTCGTCAAGGCCGAACATCAAAGGCCCGGTGGGTTATTGCAACCTTTGGAAATTCCAATTTGGAAGTGGGACAGTATTTCCATGGACTTTATAGATGGCCTTCCCCGTTCTCGTTCGGGTCATGATAGCTTATGGGTAATTGTTGATAGACTTACTAAATCCGCCCATTTTATTCCCGTTCGGTCTAACCGAACCGTTCCTCTTTTGGCCAAACTCTTTGTTAAAGAGATTGTTAAATTACATGGTGTACCTACTTCAATTATTAGCGATCGTGATCCATTGTTTACTAGTGGATTTTGGAAGAGTCTTCAAAAAGCTTTAGGAACGAAGCTTAATTTTAGCACCGCTTATCACCCCCAGTCCGATGGACAAACCGAGCGTGTGAATCAAACTCTTGAAAATCTTCTTCGTGCTTGTGTGCTTGATTTTGGTGGAAGTTGGGAAGATCATATTTCACTTGTTGAATTTTCCTATAATAATAGCTTCCAATCTAGTATTGGTATGACACCTTTCGAGGCACTCTACGGAAGGCCATGCCGATCTCCTTCTTGTTGGCTTGAGGCCGGTGAGAAGCTGGTGTTAGGTCCAGATTTTATTCGTGATTTCACAGAGAAAATTGAACTTATTCGACATAGAATGAAAGAAGCCCAGAGTAGACAAAAATCCTATGCCGATAACCGGAGAAGGAAGTTAGAATTTTCTGAGGGAGATCTTGTGTTCATTCGTGTTTCACCTATGAAAGGTGTTGTACGTTTCAGTCGATCGGGAAAATTGGCGCCTCGCTATATTGGGCCATTTCCTATCATTGAACGTATTGGTTCCATGGCTTATCGCCTTTTATTACCGGCTCAGTTTTCTGCTATGCAGGACGTGTTTCACGTTTCTCAACTTCGGAAATGTCTTCGAGATTCCGATTCTGTTCTTGAGCCCGGTGTTGTGGAATAGATTGAAGTTTCGCCTAATTTAACTTATGAGCAACATCCTATTCGTATTATTGCTTCGGAGGTCAAGCGACTTCGAAATAAAGATGTTCCGCTTGTTAAAGTTCAATGGTCTTCAAATCCTAAGGATTGTTCTTGGGAATCTAGAGAGTACATCGAGCGTACACATCCGGACTTACTTTCTCGTGCTCTTTGAGGTGAACTTCTTATTTCGAACTTCTTTTGTGTTGAATATGCTTTTATGGTTGTTACTATATATATATCTTCTTCTTAAATATTGCGAGGACGCAATTTCTTTAAGGAGGGGAGTCTGTAACAACCCGCATATTTATCGATTTTATATTTAAATATTTTATTTAGATATTTTATCGTTAGTCGGATTTTAGTCCGAAAAGATACTTTTTGCATACGGTCGAATTAGGACTGGGGACCACTCCCATTGAGTTCAAAATGCCGTTTGCGACCTTTTTGAGTATAAGCTTCGAAATGTTTGGAGAAAGTTGAATTTTGCTACTTTTTACTTTGGGTTTGGTTTTTGGGCTCAGCCCTATGTTAACTTATACTCCAAAACTGAACCACTCTCCCCATTCTCCCTCACTTCTTTCTCTTTTCAGTTTTCTTAGCTTTAATGGTGGGAGAGATTGGAAACTAAAACTCCAAAACCCTAGTTTCTCTTGCAAATCAAATTCCAAGCTCCAAACTCAAGAAGAACCCATTGGTAAGCTTCTCTTCTTCTTCTCCAACTTATTCTCTTACCAATTTCAGAAATTCCTAAACCTAATTTTGAAAATGTTCTTGTTTTTGAGCTTAGATTCAAGCTCAATTGGGTTGTGTTGAAGAGAGGGTAATTCTCCATTTGCTTTCAAGCTTCTTCTTGTTTGATTTTGTGAAAATGTGAGATTTTTAATCTCACATCTAAGTCTATGAATTATCTTCGAATGTTAGGTATGAATTCCTAACACTTATTCGTGTGCATTTGCTTTTGGTTTGGATTGGATTGGTGTATAATCCAATTTTTAGTGTTTTGAGTTCAATTCATTAAAAATCCTAACTTTGATGTTTGAACATGTTTTTGGTGATGCATCGAGGAGCTTATAGGGCCGGGTAGTCGATTGACATAAACCCTTAGCGCCGTTGCTCGTGCG
Source organism: Allium cepa (assembly GCA_030765085.1). Lineage (NCBI taxonomy): Eukaryota > Viridiplantae > Streptophyta > Magnoliopsida > Asparagales > Amaryllidaceae > Allium > Allium cepa. The sequence continues at coordinate 129,984,730 of CM060940.1, read as the reverse complement.
AATGCAATTTGGTCAAGATTGAACCTCATTTGTAATAGGCATGGATGAGGCTGGAAACAGGTTCGGCCGACCGACCCCCTGGTCCGGTCGACCGACCTGCTTCTAAGTGCATAAGCACTTTCTGTTTTAGGGTCCGGTCGACCGACTATAGGGGTTCGGCCGACCGACCTGCTTCTCGAGGATTTTTGTGGACCAGGGTCCAGTCGACCGACCCCCTGGTCCGGTCGACCGACCTGATGATTTTTGCCAGATTAGCCTATTTTGCTAATCCGTTTGAATATCCAACTTTAATCGATTCGTGTTATATCCCTTTTGTTGTTGTCATTTATTATCGACTTTGATGACCATTTCTTTGGGAATTTTAGATATATCCACTTTGATGGATTTTATATCGATTTCTTTGGATTTTATTCACATTTTCGAATGTGAATCTTTGTGATTGATTGTTTCTACAATCTTCTTTGTGTTTTGTCACTTTAAAATATAAAGGTTTTCTATACTAGTAGTAAATATCAAAACTCTTTCCTCAAACGATTTCAATGCTATTTTAATACCAAATTCGTTTATAAAACCGCTTTCCAATCTATTAGTATATATAAACCTTTACCTCACTCGAATGAGAAATCCAATTAAACGACTTAGTAAAACAAGTGGTATGAAACGCTTGCGTTCACTTTGTTGGTTAATTCTTAGACTTGTTCGATTGAATCTCTTGTGACAATTTTATAGTGGAAATCTACAGTTTGTTCGTAAATATTTAAGTTAAGCAAGTGGTTATGGGACATGAAGCTAAACTCATATATTTACTAGCTTAGTGTAATTGACACTTCTCGTTGATCATGACGATCATCTTTGTGATTTAGACTAGCAATGTGCGATGTCTCTTTGTCTGCGAGGGAGACTAAACCCCGTTTTGTGGAGTTTCGACTCAATTTGTGATGGGGTAGCAACCGATGGTCTTCGGGCCGTTTGTGGAGCTTCGGCTCAATTTGTGATGGTTAGCGACCATGGAATTAGCGTTCCGTTTGTGATACACGTGTTGGTGAGCTTTATGCTCTCGTTTGTGATAGGCCTCCCCCCCTTTGTGATTTCTGGATTTCTTGTGTAGATTTCTAGAATTTGTGTTTCACCAATTTTTCGTGATTTCCATTGATAAGCCTTATCGATATTTGTGCATTGGTGAATTTGTGTGTCATTGACTTTAGTGATTTCTGGATTTCTTGTGTAGTCTTCTGGAATTTGTGCGTCATTGACTTTTGTGATTGACATTGATATTATCGTCAATATTTGTGGTTTGATGAACGAAATAAAGAGTATGACACTTCTTTGATTCTTGGGTAAATTTTGTGATATTGATTAATCTCTTGTTGATTATCAACTACTTATATATCACAGCTTGGCCTTGTGATTATTATGTGTTTAGTCATAACTCTGATTCTATATCGTTTCATCTGATATTTATAGTTAGACCGATCCGTTTATTATTTTCTTATTAAATAATACTCGGGTCAGACCGAGATGTTACAGGTGCTTCAGCTTGACTTCTCTCTTGGGATTGATTTCTCTGACTTTTGGTTGACTACTTAGATTAGTAGTTTTTGTTGTATACATTAGAGATATAGACTCCATAATGTATACTTATTCTTTTGTGTAGTTCGTGTAACTATTCTTTTGTGATATTGTGGATCTTTCTGACCACTACTCTGATGTACACTTTTATGTGTAGTATTCATATCTTATTCCGCCTTTGTGATATGAATTTTCTGTGACTAATTTATGTTATGTTTATTCCTATATTTGTTTTTCCGAAGATATTTATAGCCACCGTGTAGTAGCTTTGAGTTTGTGTCGGTATGTCGGATTTCCTCTGGATAAAGCATTGCATGTTATACTATCTGACATATCGGTGCTCGCGCAAAGAAATTACACGGATGGTCGCTCCTCAACAGCCTTATTCTTCATGCTAGTTGACAGCATTCACCGTAATGTTCTTGGCTAGCGTGGGTATAGAGGTGGGGCGTCACATAGACAAAGTTTAGAAGTTAGGAATGTACCAATGTATCCAAAGGTGGGTTCCAAGTGACAAAACAGATTATATCGGTTTGCATTCTTATTTTGTTCCGTACGATGTTGATTGTTGGTCTCGAGTTTAATTTTATATGTGAACATGAGCAACACTACTTAGTCCATCAAGAAGAAACTGTCACTCTTCAGACGCCAACGGCCCTCAACCCCGCCCCAATTGTACCGGACACGGATGGGGGTTATCTTAGTTCAGACGCGGTAGAAGTCAATGCATTTCGTTGGAAACGTTGCACGGTTTGCCTTTATCAAAATTCTTTCTGATTGTTTGAGCGGGAAATGAAAATTAGCCAAAATAAAAAGTGGGAATTCCTAGCTCCATCTTGTACTCATAAAATGAAGTTATTTCCATGGACGTCTTCGGTGAAATCAAACCCCACCCAGCCCAACTTATTTTCCCGTATAAGCGAATCGATTTGTAAGAAATTATTTCATATTTCGTTGTAAAGGTGATATCTTTCACTAATTTTACTAATTTTAGTTTAGATCGATCGCATTTCTTATAAATACTTAATATTTAGGTTGGTTTATGCAACTTTAAAATTATGTGAAAACTACGTAGAGGAGTTAAAATTTACATGTGAGTTAAAATGGGTAATTGCTAACAGAGATGTAATAGTTAAAGATAAAGTTCTCCTTTTGTCAAATTGATTCTTCCCAGCTTCAAAGGAATGGTGCAATTTTAGTAGGTTAGTTCAACTCAAAAACCATTCTTAATACTTGTAGGGTATCTCAGCAGTCTCTTTTAAGCACAATGTATGCTTCTACGTAGCGTATTAATATGGGTTATGTTGGGGATCTCACTTTATGTTCGACGAAATGCAGTTGGTGGAGCTTCTCAAATTACAAAGACTGAATTTACGGAACTTCTGAAACTGGTATAAATGATTAACATCCCAGTTCACAATCTTAGCTTTCAAGTTTTTCTTTATTTATCACTTAGATTCCTTGTGTTGTTTGTTGTTTATGCTTAAACACTGTTTTCTATGTTTTACATGTTCGCTTTTTATTAACTTGTATTCATAACATCTCTTGTTTTAGGTCACTTCCAATTTGCCTTCAGTCTCAGAAGAATATGTTCAAGATGTTGCTCTAGCTTCAGGTTAAAGTGTGATGCAAAAGATTTGGTCATAAGTGAGTCTATCAGCTTTATTATCCCTTTCTAACCAGTCACAGGACATTCCTAGTCGACCAGTTTCACATGATTCTTGTCTCATGACAGTATATATTGCTATTCTACGAGGCTAGCTGAAAATTTAGTAATTTGTGACACACACACAAACACACACAAGCAGTTTCACATGATTCTTGTCCAATGACAGTATATATTGCTATTTCTACGAGGCTCATTGAAAATTCAGTAATTTGTGTCACACACACACAGAAGCAGTTTCACATGATTATTGTCTCATGACAGTATATATTGCTATTTCTACGAGGCTTGTTGAAATTTAAGTAATTTGTGTCGCACGCACTCATGACAGTATATATTGCTATTTCTATGAGGCTCGTTGAAAATTTAGTAATTTGTGTCTCTCTCACACACACACAAAACCTAAAGTGTCGGCAAAACAACCATTGCTTTTGCAACCCAAAAATGTGGCGAACTCCTATTCTAAACGCACATATCACCATAGGATTTGACAGCAGCTGATGCAGTGTTTGTCACTGGTACTATGTGCACACATACACACACACAAAACCTAAAGTGTAGGCAAAACAACCATTGCTTTTGCAACCCAAAAATGTGGCGAACTATTAGTCTAAAGGCACATATGACCATAGGATTTGGCAGCAGCTGATGCAGAGTGTTTGTCACTGGTACTATGTGCACGCGCATGCGCGGGTTCGTGCACACACATATAAAACCTAAAGCGTAGGCAAAACAACCATCGCTTTTGCAACCCAAAAATGTGGCGAACTATTAGTCTAAAGGCACATTCACCATAGGATTTGACAGCAGCTGATGTGCACACTCACAAAAAACCTAAAGTGTAGGCAAAACAACCATTGCTTTTGCAACCCAAAAATGTGGCAAACTATTAGTCTAAAGGCACATATGACCATAGGATTTGGCAGCAGCTAATGCAGAGTGTTCGCCACTGGTACCATGTGCACACGCATGCACGCGTTCGTGCACACATATATAAAACCTAAAGTGTAGGCAAAACAACCATCACTTTTGCAACCCTAAAATGTGGCGAACTATTAGTCTAAAGGCACATATCACCATGGATTTGGCAGCAGCTGAGGCACAGTGTTCGTCGCTGGTACTATGTGGTTAAGCTTTTAGTGTTGTGTAAAGGATAAAGATATCTGCTTTAGCTTTAGCTGCTCCTGTAATATCTTTTAGAGAAGGCCCATCTACAAATGGCAGGCAAAGATAGTCACTTTCGTGTAAGCTCGTTATGTTATATAAATAGCTGACAAATTAATATTTATTTGTCTTAGGGATCTAGCATTTGACGATTCTCTTATTCATCTTTTTTCTTTAGAAGTCACAATTCAGGATTATTCTGATTTTCAGCTGGCAGGGTGTGAAAATGATATAGCAGTTTGAGCCTCAAGGATGTTATGTCTTTTTTATGGAAGTAGTAGAGTCGAGTCATCTAATCTTTGAAAGAAACCAGCTTCCTCGATAATTATATCTTCAGATAGGTAAAGAGAAGCAAACTTGTGCTCATAATTTCAATTTTTGGTCTTGACTCTTTCATTTTAGACCATTTTACTTTCTTTTTCCCGCATAAGTATATGAGCGTGGCTAAAAAAGACTGGTACAGGATTTTCTTACCCTGGAGGAACTAAATGGAGGCTAAATATATCATTACTTTCATATTTTGTAAATAGAACAATAAGGGTTTGTGTAATAAACTAACAAATATGCATGTATATCATGGAAACTTGCAATTACACGACTCAAAACTAAATACATAGAATTCAAGTGAATGTTTGAAATTTCTTAAGTTCCAACACAAATTATATTTTCCCTTGATATAGCAGTACATGAATCTGTGTTGTCCTTTCTTTAATATCAAAGATCTCTCCTGGTCAAGTTGAAACTTGCATATCGCAGCATAAGTCCTAGGCCGGTAGACCCACTAGCACTTGCAGTCACCTTCTATTCTCGTGCATTATTTGCAATCTCCTTTTTCTTTCAATAATCTTTTTTATTTTTCTAATATTATCTTGGTTTTTTTTCGTGTGTGTGTGTTTGTGTGCTCAAATGAAGGAAAACAAAATTATGATTTTTGTGGTCAATGTAAATGATGGCAGGAGGCATTATCTGCTATGATAGAGAAACCTGTAAAATGCATAGAGATGAAAAATGCTTATGCAATTACAAATGTTAGTACTAAGAGGTTCTATTAGTTTAGGCTAAGAGATGATGGAACATTTAATGGCATATGAGGAAACTCATGTTGCTGAATAAAAGGTACACATAGGCTTTAAAAATCAAAATTGACTTTAGCTCGGTTGGCAGAGCGGAGGACTGTAGTTGTTTAACAGATGAATCCTTAACCAATTTCATATTTCAACAGAACAATCTAGTCCAATTATAATTTCAAACTAATTTTCAGAGTATTAAATGGTGAATGATAAGTTACATTGGCTGAAGTTGTAATGCTACATTTAATTAGTTCACATTTAATTTGTTCAGCATATATATATCATGGCGGTTTCTTCGTGCTATTGACATTTAGAAATTCAGAATCCTTATATAAAGGATAAAATAACAAATATCACTTCTAGGACTGCCATTTTCTTCAGAATCATAGTTAGCGTCTAATATGATATCAGAGTTAAACTATGTAAAGTTTAACTCTCACAAGTGCTCTGCGTCACATTATGTAGATCTTTGGTTACAATTATTGGTTCAAAATATGCCAATTATATTATATAAAAAGAGCCATGTTACATTGTCGAATGAATTTGCAAAAAAAGTGGCTATGAAATGCAACTGAAATTTAAAAGATAAATAGGATGATGTGGTCATGTTCAAGACTTGGTATTCAATGCAAGGTTACAAAATGTTTTGAGTCATGTTTCAGACCAGATCAAATTCCAAAATTAGCAACCTGTGGTATAAATTACTCTATAGTTGAATTACACATCAAGAATGGATGCCTACCTCTATTTTAAAAAAAGAGGGAAAAACGGAATGAGAAAAAGAAAAGAACAAAGAATTGCTACCTATCATCAAGTTGCAATTTCTGAAATAACAAACTGATGCACCTCAGCACACACAGGGACACCTGAACAGGCACAAGGATTGCACCACCGATCACATGAGGATAAGGCCGAAGAGGATTACCACCAGACCATAAGATTCCAAGAGTGAGAGACTTCTAGAGAGAATAATGATATAATTAGGTATGCTTGAATAAGTAATTAGTTATGCTTTTGTTTTATATGGTATGAGTTGGCATAAAATGAGTGGGTTAGTTATAACAATTTGTCTTGCTGTGGAAGAAGAATGCTCTATATATGAGTGGTACCACCTGTGTATTAGGCATGCAATGAATTAACAGTCTTCTCTCTCCTTCATTTCTCTCCTTCCTCGTTTATTTTTTCTTTATGCTTGATATTTACCAATAAAAACTCTACCAATGTACTGCTTGCATCATTTTGGTGCTTTCATTCATCTCCATATGATGGTTGAAACTCAAGCTACCCGCAACCGCCAAGTCGACGATGCCCTCCAACAACACCAAAATTCCATCAACACCATTTCCTCCACCTTAGACTCTCAACAAACCGAACTATCTGACATCAAATCCGCTCTTCAAAACTTAACACAATCCATTGCCGATCTACACCTCAAGATACCTTCCCACTCGCCTTCTCCACTATCTCCTAATAGGCAGCCACCACCACCACCCCTTTTAACTACTCCCCTTCATACATCTTCCCACCACAGCCCCATTGCCATCCGTACCCCGAAATGCGAACTCACCCGCATCGATGGCTCCAACCCTCTTGACTGGATCTTTCAAGCCAAAAGATTTTTCACCTACTATTCCACACCGGAAGAACAACGCATTGAGCTAGCAAGCTTCTACATGACCGGTCAAGCCCTCACATGGTTCCAATGGATGTATAGGAATCACCAACTAACTTCATGGCATAGCCTTACTACGTCACTGGAGAAGCGATTCGGACCCTCAACATTTCTTTAACCCACAAGCCATGTTATTCAAACTCCGCCAAACCGGCTCCGTTGATGAGTATCAATCCATGTTCGAAACGATTAGCAACCGTATTACCACATTACCACTTGACGCTCTTCTCCATTGTTCTCTTTCCGGCCTCAAAGCTTCGATACAACACGAACTCCATATCCTTAAACCCACATCATTGTCCGAAGCCATCGATCTAGCTAAACTAATTGAAAGCAAACTCACCGTTTACCGTCCCTTTCCATACAAACAACCTTCACTCCGAAATAACCCTCCATCACTTGTTCTTCCACCTATACCACCACCAAAACCAACAAACTCTTCCACCACCACGCAAATCAAAAAACTTACAGCGACCGAGATGCAACAACGTCGTGCTCAAGGCCTCTGTTTAAATTGCGACGAAAAATATAACCAAATCACAATTGCCCAAATCGAAAAACCCTACTACTCATCACTGATAACTGCCACGACCACCCTACCGACACTGAACCTACTTCCGAAGCCGAACTAACTGACCAACCTCCACGAGAAATCGACAACGAACCTCCTTGGCCAGCCGACGAACCTTGCTTGCACGCGCTGGTTGGAACAGCAAACCCTAGAGCATTGCGGGTTTTGGTGAAAATAAAAGGCATGCAGGCTTCAGCATTAATCGATAGTGGGAACACGCTCAATTATTTGTAGCCAAGGATTGGAAAATTTCTGGGGTTGGAAGTTGATAAATCAAAAAAAATTGGAGTAACAGTGGGCAATGGAGCACGAATTTGGAGTTTGCAAAAGCATTGAAGTAGAAATTGAACATGTTTCTTTTGCTATTGATTTTCATTTATTGGAATTTACTGGAGCTGATGTCATTTTGGGCATTCAGTGGTTAGAAACGCTAGGCCCAATCCTCATTAACCGCAAATCCTTAACCATGAGTTTCTACCACAATAACAAACCCGTCATTTTAACCGGCCTGCAACCCCCTTTTAGCCCAACTGAAATTTCACTCCACCAACTCAAACGTCTCAACACAACCGACTCCATTGCATATTGCCTCCACCTTCAACTCGACACTACTAACCACATACATACCCCACACACCTCTATCCTCCACCCCAAATTAAAACTCTATCGACAATCACTTCACCTTATTTTCTCCACCCACCAAACTTCCGCCACATCGCCAACTCGACCACCATATTAACCTTCAACCTAACGCCACGCCTATCAATGTAAAACCATATCGATACCCTCACTTTCAAAAACACGAAATTGAAAAACAAGTCCGTGATATGCTCCATACTAAACTCATTAGACCTTCCACTAGCCCCTTTTCCTCCCCCGTACTCCTTGTAAAAAAGAAAGATGGCACATGGAGATTTTGTGTCGATTATCTTGCACTAAATACCATTACCATTAAAGACCGGTTTCCAATTCCTACTGTTGATGAACTTTTGGATGAACTTCACGGTGTCTAATATTTTACTAAATTGGATCTAAAAAGTGGTTACTTTCAGATCCGCGTTCATCCCCTCGATATTCACAAAACAGCATTCCGCACTCATGAAGGTCATTATGAATTTGTCGTTATGCCGTTTGGTTTAACGAATGCTCCCTCCACTTTTCAAGCAACCATGAACACTATTTTTCAATCCCATCTGCGCCACTTTATATTGGTTTTTTTCGATGATATACTCATATATAGCCCTTCACTTACTTTTCACATTTCCCACTTACAAACCACTCACTCAATCCTAGCCCACCACAAATTTTTCATTAACCTATCCAAGTGTGCTTTTGCCTTAACCGAAATAGAATATTTGGGCCATTTAATTTCGGCGCAAGACGTCAAAGTAGATCCCAAAAAAATACAAGCCATGGTAGATTGGCCGATACCAATCAACATTACCGAACTTCGTGGTTTCTTGGGCTTAACGGGCTATGACCGCAAATTCATTCGTCACCATGCTTCCATCGCCAATCCCCTCACCATTCTTTTAAAAAGAAATGCCTTCACTTGGAACATCGATGCCACCGCCGCATTCACCCTCCTCAAACAGGCCGTGACACAAATCCCAATCCTCGCATTGCCCAACTTCGACTTAACCTTTCACATCCACACTGATGCATCAATATTCGCAATTGGCGCCGTCCTCTCCCAAAACAAACATCCCATCGCTTTTTTAGTAAAACTCTTCCCGCACTTCTCCAAAAAGCATCAACTTATAGCCGTGAAATGTACGCCATAACGTCCGCCGTAAAACATTGGCGTCACTATCTCCTTGGAAGACCATTCATCATCTTCATCGACCACCAAATTCTGCGTCAATTAATGACTCAAACCATCTAAACACCGGAACAACAACGTTGGCTTACGAAGCTACTTGGATTTGATTTTCAGATCCAATATCAGCCCAGTCCAACTAATTTAGTTGCTGATGCTTTATCCAGACCCCCTTCTTCAGCATGTATTATCTCTACCACTTCACAAATTACCTCTCCTTCATTCCCAAAAGCCAACCCACCCCCTTCTCCCCAACAACTACCAGTGTCATCTACTAAATCATCATTCCCAGTTTTTAATTCACCACCCATTCACTTAGTTACATCATCCCCCACCTCGAATTTACCACCACCGACACCGCCAAACAATCTACCACCAACGCAGGCCCCAACTCCGTCAATCGCCGTCAGCCCACCATCTGAATCCACCGCCCTCCTTACCAATTTCGACGAACCGCTCCAACTCCCCTCTACATAACTGCCGCATCTTCCCACGACCTCACAACCACAACCAGGCCTAACACTAAACCTCCTCCAACAGCCGAGCTTATAGCTATCTCTGGCCCTAGCTACGACCTACTCACTAGACTACAATTAGCAACCCAATTCGACCAGGAGGCACAGCAGTACATAAGCACACTAGATCAACATCATTTTCAGTTTAGAGGAGGACTGCTACTTCAAGGAAACTGCATTTTTGTTCCGAACTGCAACAACCTTCACGACGAAATTATACGCACCTTCCACTTCTCTCTGGTTGGCGGCCATTCAGAATTTGTCAACAATTGCTCGACCTGTTTACAATCTAAACCGAAAAACATAGCACCCAAAGGATTGTTACAACCAATACCGATTCCACTACGCATTTGGGAAGATATTTCCATGGACTTCATCACACACCTTCCTTCCTCACTCACCAAAACCACCTTTTGGGTTATTGTTGACCGCCTCTACAAATATGCTCATTTCATTGCACTACCTACCTCCTTTTCGGCCTCACAATTAGCCTCACACTTTGTTCAAGAATATGTTCGTTTGCATGGGTTCCTACGTTCCATTATCTCCGACCGAGACCGCCTCTTCATTAGCCACTTTTGGAAGGAACTCTTCCGTTTACATGGAACAGACTTGAAGATGAGTAGTGCTTACCACCCTCAAACAGATGGCCAAACCGAAGTGGTAAACCGATGTCTTGAAACTTACTTAAGAGCAATGGTTGGCAACACACCAAATAAATGGAGCACAATGTTGCCTTGGGCCGAATGGTGGTATAACACCAATCGTCACTCATCCATAGGCATGTCCCATTCCATGTCGTATATGGTAGGCCACCACCAATCCTCTTAGACCATTCCCCCAATACCACCAATATCAACGACCTTGACGAATGGCTCACCTCTCGACACCAACTTCTTCAACAACTCAAAGCCAACCTTGAACGTGCTCAAACAACAATGAAAAACCATGCCAACCAACATCGAACGGACAAGGAATTCGCTATAGGCGATTGGGTCTTTGTACGTCTACAACCATATTGTTAACTTTCCTTGAGCAAGTCCTTCCATAAGCTCTCCAAATGATATTTTGGACCATATCTAATTATCGATAAAATTGGTGCCGTGGCATATAAATTACAACTTCCCCCCACCTCCAAAATTCACCCTGTCTTCCACATTTCCATGCTCAAACAATGCCCAAAACCCCAAGACTCTATAACAACCCCACTACCACCAACAAACAATGACGGTCAATCCCTTTATGAACCAGAAAAGATACTTGCAATATGCCAACCAACCCCAAACAATACTCAAATTCTCATCCGGTGGAAAGACCTAGCATCATCTGAAGCAACATGGGTAATGAGAGAGAAAATAGCAAAAAGTTTTCCACACTACAACCTTGAGGACAAGGTTAGTCTCGAAGAAGGGAGTAGTGATGCACCTCAGCACACACAGGGACACCTGAACAGGCACAAGGATTGCACCACCGATCACATGAAGACAAGGCCCAAGAGGATTACCACCAGACCCATAAGATTCCAAGAGTGAGAGGCTTCTAGAGAGAACTAATGATATAATTAGTTATGCTTGAATAAGTAATCAGTTATGCTTTTGTTTTATATGGTATGAGTTGTCATAAAATGAGTGGGTTAGTTATAACAATTTGTCTTGCTGTGGAAGAAGAATGCTCTATATATGAGCGGTACCACCTGTGTATAAGGCATGCAATGAATTAACAGTCTTCTCTCTCCTTCAATTCTCTCCTTCCTCCTTTCTTTATTTTTTCTTTATGCTTGATATTTACCAATAAAAACTCTGCCAGTGTACTGCTTGCATCACAAACAAAGTACTATTTTAGCAGCTATATTGTTATAGATAACACTATACACAGTACCATGCTTCATTTTTGTGGCATTTGGTCTTCAAGATTCCAAGAATGTACCAAAGTACTTTAAATTTTTTGAAGATGATTATGTTGAGTTTCAGGTTAGACATTGTTTAAGTGGGAGAGAGACACCATGAGGATTCAATGGTATCAAGGCATTGCACCATGAAATTCTCATCAATGTACATGAAAGGTCTGGAATGGTTTATAACATTCAATGCTAGTAATGTACTTTTACCCTTATAAATAAATCTTTGGGTTACAACACAGGCACATGAACATACTAAATTATGTTCATCATATTTTAATTTTAGCATTTATCAAAATACCGTGTTCAACAAAAGAAGATGCTCTTAATTTCATGACCAATAGCTTTGGACATGGATTTAAGGCTTTGCAGCAAAGAGTGCAGAATCACAAGCAAACTGCACTAAATTTTTGTGAATCAATTTTCATTAAGCAGAATTCAGAAGCCTTATATGTCCAGAATACTGAGATGATAAGAGTCATTGATTCAGGTACGTACATACAAATATCAACTGCCTCTAAATAGGAGTAACTGTTCTATTCACAATATTAACAATTACAAGTATGGTCAGAATCAAAAAAATTGATGACGCAAGATGCGGTCTAATACTAAAGCATTGAGAAAGGAAAATATCAAGTTGGAGTAAAATTTAATGAGGTACGTTGTATCCTGAGATAATAGGAGCTCGTTTTTATTCTAGTGGCACCGTTGAAGGCAATTTGAAAGCCAGTAAGCCTTTTGAACTGTGTGTCTAATGATATTGAGATCAAATCATGCCCTTAAATATCATTAGTAATTTGTGAAAGTATAATTTAGAATATTGTGATTTGTATGTTTGACTTTTCTAGTTTTACATATCCATTAGCCCGTATTATTTAGAGCTACATGTTTCAGTAACCCTACGGTTTTTTTACGAGAAAAACAAAGCACCCAGGCTTTCTGGTTATCATTGCACCCCATCCTATGCTTCTCGTTTTTTAAGTGCTACACTATTTAAATGGAACTTGAGAATATTCAAATTACAATATTAATATTATGTCTTGAAATCATTTCAAAACCTGTAACTTATCAAAATATCACGTTAACCATTAAAACATTTACTTTAAAAGTTGTTTTGAAATATTATTTTGGATGGGGCAGGATTTTCCAAATTGATCGAAGATTGGAGATGATCCAGAGGCATATACCTATAAATTCTTGTTCGATTGCGAGTTGTAGCTTGGAAAATTGCAGGGGAGTAACGCGATGATAGGATGAATGGTGTGTCTTGGAGTAATTATGTAATTGTTATGTAATCTTAATTATGCAAATGATCTTGTTCGAAATAAAATATGTTTTTGGTTTAGATTTTTTATTGAATGTGTTTGTTATAGTATGATATAAATGATGAGTTAATAAACATCAAATATAAATAAGTGAAAAATCTTTGAAAGTAATGTTTAATCGCTTGCAATTATTAAATGTTCATAGTCATGAGTATTAGATCGATACAAACAAAGATTCAACTTCTTAAGCGTTCATAGTTGAGAAATATCTAAAAAAAATATCGATACATTTGTTGAGAATAGCGTACATAACATTCTATATGATGGATGATGATTTACTTATGATCATTAGAGCCTCGAAATGTTACGTACTTGTGATAGTTGGACATTTATAGATGGACGTTATGTTGAATTCATTTTGATCCAAGGCGTAGAAAATATATATTCATATCCCTTGCGTTATTGAGTGCTTGTTTCTTTTGATCGTTGGTTCATTGTGGTAATTTGTTTAGGGCTCAATGTCCTTATTTTATGTAATATTCCAAATGTCTAAACATCTGACTGTAAGAAAATCTTCATTTTACAAGACTACTATGGATAATTACTACCATAAAGGTGGTCTAGCAATATATTGTCGTTCTAAAAATGTGTTAAAAAGTGTGTTATTGGTGTTATCAGTTATTAACTTATTCAAAATTCAGATATCGAATTTTTGAAAATTGTGTGCTTTGATATGCCGAGGCTTCCTTCTCTTTCAATTCAAATCAAAGCCGTGCCCTCTTCATTTTCAAAATCGAATTCGAAAGCTACTAAAAAAATCGAGCAGTTCAATTCATTCGACCGAAATCATTTGAACTCGTTCGTCGATTCACCGAGTTAGGGGGCTCGAGGCAGTATGGTGATTAGAGAGGGAAGTTTGGGTCCGATCTTCGATTTTGGGATGGCGGCGAGCTCGATGGGCAATTCGAGGCGGACCCGATTGTCGCGATTTTATTAGGAAGCCTTGTGGAGGCAAGCGTGCGAGAGAAGTGGGGATTCGTGAGCGTGACATGGTTCAAGGCGCTGTTAATTTAAGGCATGGGGGTTTGGCCATGTGGTTAGCTCGAGTTCGATTGCCGGTGGAGTTTGGTTTCTCAGTTGTGTTCAAGCAGTGAGGTATTTTTTTTCTTTTTAAAATTTTTACAAAATAATTTTGATTTAATAAATATATATACATAGATGAAAGAAAATTAAATTTTATAAGGTTTAAAACAGGAACTTTTTTTTCAAATTTTTTTCTTCCAGAGAAAACATATATACAGAAAGAGGAAGAATTTATTACAGTATGGTATAGCTGCAGTTTTACTTTTCTTCTTATTTAATATATATATATATATATATATATATATGAATATATTCAGAGAGGGATATAAGAATAAATATAAATACACATACACATTTTAATTTCAACATATAGGCTGATAGTAAATATACATATACCAATTTTAAATTTACTAATTTATTTTAAAACGATGTATTAAGGTAGTGAATTTGTTAATTGGTTTATTTAATTACTTTAGTTTCAAAAAAAATATATATAGATAAGGTTGTGAAAAAAATATTTAATTTAAAAGGAAATTAGTTTAAAATCAAAATTTTAATTTTAAAATTAAATCATTGCTTAATTTAATTATCAAATGGAGATTTAACTGTTCGATTGGTTCAGATATTAATAAACCGTATAATGTTAAACAAGGTCTTGAATCGTGAAGAGACCGAGGCGAGAAGGAAATGGTCTGCAAAACAGAAATCAAAGGCGAGTCAATCTCACTCATCTAGATTTCTATTTAAATTTAAATGATTAAATTTAAAAAATTGGTTGAATGATTGAATTGATTTGATGTGTTATATTATATATAGTAGTATATAGTATATATTGGAGTGATTGATTTCCGCATTATATAGCGGATGAGACCCTATGCGCCGCATAATAGTGGATGATATTATATAAACCCATATACTGCGATATTCCACCTCGAAGTGGAATTGGTATTTTATTGTGCTAACATCTGTTGATGCAGGGAAACAAGTTGGAGGGATTCAACTGGATTCCTCAAAATTATTGGATTTGTTAAAATATTCTGTGATATAATATTTGCTATCAAGTGATGAATTATATTGATAATTAGAAATGTTGGATACTATGGTTGATTTAAAATATTTCGGTGAACTGAATTATCAAAATCTATAGAAATGGGATTTCTGAAAAGAAAATAAAAGAGTGAATTTTTAAGTAAATAATTTTAGAGAATTTGAATAAATTTAAGAATGAATTGGAAAAGAATAAAAGTGATTTTAAAATTCTAATAAATAAGTTTCGAGTATGGAAAAGGGGATTTTGAATAAACAGAGTGATAATGAATTTTTTAAAATTTAAGTGATGTTATTTAAAGAAATAAATAATTTATTTCAAAATTCAAAGTTTGAATTTATTTAAAGGATAAAGGAGGAATTTGGGGAAAATCTGGAATTGGTATTTTCAGTTAAAAGATTTTAAATCATAATTAAGGAATAAAAATCTGAAGTCAATGGGTTTTGAAATAAATGAGTAACTAAAGGAATTTATTTCAAAATGGAATAAATTGGAAATCAGTTTGGAAATTGATTTAAGTGTTAAAATTTTGAAATTTAAAGGAGAAGGTGATTATGAAATTTATAAACTGGGTTTATAAAAGTGAAGTAACATATCAGTGGATGTTTAGAAGAATAAATTCACGGTGGGAATTTATTAAAGGAATGGGTAAATTTGTTTAAAAATAAATAGTGATTTATTTTTAAAAGATGTGGAAGGGAAGCGTATTTCCGTGTATAGCCAAGTACGTTTCAAAACAAATTTTTTAAGTATAAGTAAAAAAATTTGGTTGTTTAAAAGTATGCTTTAGAAAAGTTATTATTTCTAAATGTTTAAATTTTAAAGTAAGTATATTTTTCTAATTCATTATAGCAGTAATTATTTAAAGGTAGCTTGGTATTATGTTTTAAAAGTTAGAAATTCAGCTTTATATTGTACAAAGTAGTTTCATTTTAAATATTATGAAAGTATATATTTTTAATAAAATATTAAAGTAGTTTTCAATTTAAATGTTAAAGTATATTTTATAATAAAGTGTTTTAAATTATTTTAAAAATCTGAAGCTTTATACTTGGTGTTTTTAGTGGAAATAAATAGTTGGGAATTTATTTCATGAGAGAAGTGTAGTTTGAAAACTGTTTTCGAAAAGGGTTGAAAATGGAAATATATCTTGCGAAGATATTTTGAGGTTAATAAATAATTTGGAAAATTATTTATGTTTGATGGATGTTTGTGAATGTTAATTGATAGTTAAATAACCGACTATCAATATTGGCCAATGCGCTGATTGGTTCGAACAGACCGGGATAGGGATTAATTTCTCGAAAACCACTTCGATCCGGTTTGAACGTTTTCGTGTAGAAAACAAGAGTTTGAATTCGAAGGTGGAGCAGTGAAGTGCAAGGTCTAGTCGCTACTGATTCTGAGGATGATTCCAAATGGATGTAGTAGGAGTAGTGCCTTCGATTTCGTTCGAACCCGGGACGGACTTGTATGGATAAATGCTTTCAGAACATCGTCAAGTGGACGGTGAGCATTCTAAGTGATATCTTATAAAAAGGTAATGCTTAGCCTCGAGCCTCATCAACCGAGAATGACTGAAAATCAGGGGTTACGCAGCAAGGCTAAGTGGGTAGCACCTATTAGAGTGAGGTCATCCATGTCTAGATGTCCCTTTTTATTCGGCTTAGTGGTGCGGTTGCTGATCCCAACCGTGGGGTGATCTTACTCGGGATTATCCAGTAAGGGGTAGTCCCAGTCTTGTGTTGCAGGGGATTAGGAGTAATCCTCAGTACGGTGATCTAGGCCACGTACTGTGACAGGTGGTACCCCAATGCCTAGTCATTAGTTGGAAATCCATTCTCCCTACGAGCCTGTACGGTTTTGATTGTGCCCAACTATTGCTGAAACATGAGATGCAAGCATTTTAGCTAGATTCTATTTTACTTTCTATAGACACTATTATAATATCAGACAGATTTAATAAAAAGTGTTTTAGCTATCGTAAGGTAAAACCCGACATGTTTATTTGTGGCGTGGTCTTACGAGATGCTTTTGTTTTCAAAAGAATTTTGCAACTTTAATAATCAATTTGAGCGTGGTTTTCTCATGCTAGTATTCCAGATTGACGTGGGTGTTATTTAACTATAATGCTTGGGTCAGACCGAGTATTATAGAATACAGGAAAAGATGCTATGAAGCTCAGGAGACGAGCTGAATGGCGATACGTACTCCGTTACTTGTTTTAAATATTCCGCTGTGTTGATTAGCAGTGTATTCAGTTTTGTAAGGACAAGTTGGATAACTGTCCAGTGGTGTGTATGTGGTTCTTGTACTCTGATGACGTAATGTATAACAGATATATATTTTCCTTTGTGTAAAGATCATTTACTATCTATTATATTTTATTCCGCTACAATGGTTAGATTCTGATATTGTTCTCTATTTTTCTTCTTCTACCTCTTCTTCTTTAACCCAAATGGTTCGTATTTCCGTTCATCTTGAGTTGATTGATGGAGAATAGTGTCGACTCAAAGGGGTATGGATTTGCGGGTCATTACAGTATATCTTAGGATGGATTCAAATTAAAGTGACATGGTGAACATATGTCATTACTTAAGATGTAGAAAAAGGAGGATCTAATCTATGTAATCGAATAAAAAAATATACAAATGAGTTGAGATATGTGATAGATCCAATTCATATGAAAAAGGTGAACGATGAACAAATGAAATTAGAATTATTACCTTGAGATGTAACCAAGAGAATGCATCTTGAATGATGAGATAACTCCTAGATTCAGAAATCAACCTTAAGATGTTGTAGATATCAAAATGTATAAACCACTTTTAATAAAATATTTGATTTGTATTTGATTTTGGGATATTTGAAACCATAGAATCACTCATATTTTTCGACCATCGGAGAGGAAGATGAGAAATAGAAAGTTATGTAAAAGAATGAAATAAAGAACGCAATCAATACACCTAAAAGAGAGAGACCTTTTTCCTTCCTTATATTATTCATTTCCTTTTAATTAATTCAAAAATTACCATCTCCTCCCTTTTGTAGTAGGCCAAACATGGAGACAACATGGGCCCTAATTGATCTCAAACCCAACCAACATTTATTCCATTCGAATCCAATTTAAATAGCCCATCGATATCGTATATCGATGCACGCGTTTATAACTTTTATTTACACACTTTATTATATGCTAATGGTATTCAAAGCAATCAAATAAAATTTAATAATTAATAAAATATTAATTAATGTACAATGGTTATAAATAATTAAATTGTGTGGTTTATTCGGAGTATTCATCATTACGGCTGTGTGACTTAAAGTTGTAAATTCACTCAGCGATTAATATCGAATAGTTTGAATTTAACGTTCACACATCACCCTAACTAGTGGTGTGACATTTTTGCCGAATTTATAGCTTATAAATCTTTTGGTAAAATCTAATTTTAGTTATTATAACTGGTGCCTGATAGTAACAATTATGTATATTAACTTTCTTTGTGATAACCCGGATTTTCGAGCATTAGATAATTGAATAATTATCTGATTTAAATATTGAAAATACTAGTTTATAGATTAAACAAATAAATATGATAATCTCCTTTATAAATTATTTAAAATTGGCAAAATTGTTATTTTCAAACAATAGTAATAATGTAATGTTTTTCAAATATAAATAGATTTAAAAATAAAATTTATTAATTACAAATTTAATTTGTATTGTTTAAATATATATATATATATATATATATATATATATATATATATATATTTGAGTTGATTTCAAATTGGATTTTGAATTGAATTTGAATTTGAATTAGAATTTGAGATTTAAAAGATAGATATTTTAAAACATTTTGGATTTAAAAATATATTAAATATGATTTTAGTTAGAATATAGTATGTTTTATATTATTTTCTTTTAAAGGAATTTATTTTATAAATTAAGAAATGTAACATTCACTAAGAAATTAATATAAAAGCTTTTAAAAATCATTTTAAAATAATAAAAAAAATGAATAATTACAAGTGTAACTAAATCAAGAGATAAGTAACAAGTGTTTGATAATTAAGAGTGGTAAAGACAAGTGTCATTATTTGTTTTTATTTTCCTTTAAATTTTAATTTGTAAATTTAATCTATAAAAACTTCCACCTTCTTCCTTCATTTCTTTTCATACCTTTTCATATTCAAAACAAGAAAACAATGGCCAGACCTGTAATCACTTCCTCAATTCATAACATGAAAAAAATTTCAAGTTTAAAACCCTGTAAAAATATTCCACAAATCAAAATTCCAAAGTCTGTAATCTTCTTAAATAAAAAACAAATGTAAACCAGTGAACTTCACCTGTAAAACCACTTCAAACCAGAAATTTTATCATGCAATCAAAATCTATAATATTTCCTTAAAACAACTTTCAAATCTGAAACCATTTTACAACAGCAAAGAGCAAATCTGAAAAAAATCTCAGAGAAACATTTTTCAAAGCCTAGAAAACATCTCCAGATTTGCAACCTGAAGCAAGTTAATCAAACCTGTAACTTCCTTATATCAAAGCCTGTAGCAAAGGCCATTCTCAAATGCAACCTGAACAAATCAATCTGGAATCACCAGCAAATAAGCTTCATCTTGCATCAATCAAAGTCTCAAAGCATTTCTGTTCAAAGTATTTTCCTTCAACAATGCAAATTTTCAAAGTTTCTAGTTTTTAAGCAATAGAGTTTTAAAGCTCTCTGCATTTTCTCAGGTGAGTAAACTTTTAGACTAAAAACTTAAGTAACAAATATATGTTGCATGTGAATCACTGTGTTGATGGTTGCTTTGCATATTCGTATGACTGTAAGTTTTTGTGTATTTCTGTTGTTGATTTTAAAACATCTTAGTGCTTAGTTTAGGCCTCTGTTTTAAAACTGTGAATATGAAACACCTTCAGATTTGATGCATATGACATATGGTTGAAGTAAACTGGTGATGTATGTTTGAAAATGTGTTCGTATGATGATATTAAGATTCTGGAACATATTTATATGTATGAAGATGCTGTGAATTGGTTGTGCATGTCTGAAAAATCAGACATATTAGATTGTTTCAAGGGCTACAGGCATTATATCTGTTCAAAAATCATTTCTCATCCCTCTGATTCATTTTAGAAAATAGTTTCTAAACAAAAGATGTTAGTTTTAACACGATTTAAATCTTAAAAATAGTTTTAAGTAAATCAAAGCAAAGTTTCTCTAGAAATTTGGAAATTTACAGTCAAAATTCAAAATGTGATAAATTTCAAACATCATAATTTGATGTTTCAAGATTATACCTTGAATTTGTTTAGAAAGTTATGATTTTTAAAACTAAAGTTGCAATTTTTAATAATGCATTGAGGTTGCATTTTGGGTTTGACTGGAAATTGTATTTGAGGCAACTCTGGCGATCGAGGGTTAGGGAGGTCTTGGGGTTTCGTCTGATGCTAGGCTGGTGATTAGGGATGTTGGGAAAAATGGAGGTAGAGGCGATCGCTCGCCGTGGCGGCGGCGGCGGGTCGAACTAGGTTTTAAACCTAGATTTTGCTGTGGTCAGATTTGTTATCATTGCGTCGTCTTCAGGTGATCAAGTGGTGCGAGATTCGATGGAAGGAAGCATGGAAGGTTCGTGGAGGTGTGGCCAGAGTATCTGGCGTTCCAGTGATCGACGTCAGCAGTACGAGGCATTTCTCTGGTGATGGATAGCTTTCTGGTTCGATCGTGATAGCTTGTTTTTGCTTCAGGGTTCTTGGAGAGTTTGGGGTGATTGGGTTTGATTAAGTGGGGCATCATCGGCTTGTTGAAGGTGGTTGGAAGTGTCGAAATTATCGCCGACGTTGGTGCACGTGTACGGTGTCCTGTCTGTGTCAGTGGGGCGTTGTGGGAGTTTGTCTCGAAGAGAGACTCGTGTAGTTTGGCATATGACTCGAGTGTAAACTCAAGTGGTTTGAGAGTGTTTTAATTACAGGTGTTATAATTTAAACTTAAACTAAAAACTAACTAAAATCTTGAAATGAAAGGAAACTCGGGTTAGACCCGAGTGATCTTCGGGTTTGTCCCGAAGCAAGTATTAAGTAAATTTTTTAAAGGTTTTTAAAACTTAGTTTTTGAAATTTTAAAATGAAATTAGTTTAATCTTTCTTTTATAAATTACTTATATAATAGTTGTTTTTTTTTCTTTAGCATTGATTCAGAAGTTTTGAAAACTTTGTTTAATTTAAATTTTGTTAAATAAAGTTAAGGTTATTTTAAAACTTAAGTAGAAATGAAATTTTAAGATTTTATAAAAGCAAGTTTAAATTTAAATTGAAATTAGTTTTTTTTTTAAAACTATTACTTGATTATTTTTTTAAAGGCATTTAAAGTAAGTTGTGATTTGTAACTTTAATTTATCAAGTTGAATTAGTATTTTAAACTTAAATAATGAATTAATTAAGTAAAGTTATTTTTAAATAAAATATTCTAAATGATAATCAAGACATAAGTAAAATAAGGTTTTATCTTAAAATAATTATGGTTTTAATGATAGAGGTTAGTTAATTAAGTAATTAAGTAATAATTAGTGACTAATTAATTACTTAATCGGAGTAACCGAGGATTAATTACTTAGTGTAATTAATTAAGGATTGATTGATTAGGGAAACCAATCAATGATTAGTTAAATAAAGAGTATGAATAATTAAGGGATAACTGACAAATGTAACGACCCGAAATTTTCAAACCCGAAAATCCCAGATAATTATGAAAAAGAAGAAAAAGATAGAAGAAGAAGAAGAAGAAACATCAACAACTCACATTCGCAGCGGATAAAATATAATGATAAATAATAGTTTACAAAAGAATACTATATTTGTTGATTACATTTAATATACATCAGAGTTTCACATATATATACAGACACTAGACATATAAATAATGTCCCAGATACACAATAATATACTGCAGCGGAAATACTCCGTACGTACTTGCCATCCAGCTCGCCTCCTGAGCTCCAAACGTACCTACCTGAAAATCTGTAATACTCGGTCTGACCCGTATGAATAATTAAGGGATAACTGATCAATGAAGTAATTATGAGATAATTATTTGAGTGATTAATTAAAGATCAATGTAATTAGTAAGGATGGGTAATTGTGTAGTTAATTTAGAGTTAATTACTTATTGTAATTAAAGAATGATTAATCAAGATGAATAATTAAGGGATGATTAATTAATTGAATATAATTGATTAATGTTAAATAAGAAAGATTTTTAAATAATAAGTAATTAATTTAATTCATTAATAGATAATTAAATTAATTAGGAATGGTATGACTAATTTATCTTGCTTATGGATAATTGAATGATATTTGAATGCCTTGGATTACTTGTTATCCCTGGTATGTGATCGTGATGCTATGTGATATGAAATGTTTCTGTAATATAATATGTTAGGTTGAACAGTGGTAATGTGGTTATCGATGATGAAATGCTTTGTAAAGTGACATCCAGTGTTTAAACATAAATTGTATTCACTTGAATAATATGGGTTAAGATGACATTGGATTCGAAGACACCGGAGTCGGGTATTAGTTAATACCCAAAACCACTTCAATTCTTATAGATTGATATGTGAAATCAATAGGCTGTAATGGAATGATTTAAGTGAACTGGAACATTTAATCTAAGTTTTGATACTTAGAAACTGATGTGTAAAATAAGTGATGTCTATAACAAATTGTGAATTTGTATATTGATAAGAGATACCCCGGGTTTTAAGTAAGTCTTATGCACTAGTTTTTTTTCTTGTTAGATGAGTTTACTCACGCTGGTTTCTAGCCTGACTCGAGTGTTACTTTGATGTAATGCCCGGGTCAGACCGAGTATTACAGTTTTTCAGGTAAGGATGATCTGGAGCTCAGGAGGCGGGCTGGATGGCGGGAACATATGGAGTGTATACCGCTGTGATATTGTAGTTTGTTTGGGACAGGTTGATTGAATCTGTCCAGTTGTATATGTTGTAACTCTGATGTATTAAAGTGTAATTTGACAAGTATAGTTTTCTTTTGTAAACTGATATTATTGATATTATATTTTATCCGCTGCGAATGTGAGATTATGCTTTGGTGTTTCTGTTCTTCTTCTTCTATCTCTTTTCTTCTTTTCTCTAACTATCTGGAATTTTCGGGATCGAAAATTCTGGGTCGTTACATTTGGTATCAGAGCCAGGTTAAGCGAGAAACTTGGCTCTGGTGGGATTACTCATTAAGGATAGGGTCAATGGTACTCTAGAATGAGTTGAGTGTGTATATATATATGGGAGCGTATTTGTTATTTTCTTATATAAAGATTTTAAATGATTTTAAAGGTAAATGATTTTATATAAGATTATACTTTAACATATAAAGCAATATTTCTTTCTAATAAATATTAAGGTAATTGGTTGTTAAATCATTGGAATTAGATAAATTGTAATACAAATACAACTAAATTTAAATCGAACAAAGATAAGTTTGAAATTGATTCAAACTGAAATTAAATTTGGAGAAGAATTTTCAAAATAAGATAATAGTGAATTGATTTCCAGTAGTAATAACCTTGGTTATTATCCTAAAATGATGAAATATTTTAGGAGAGTAAAACATTTAGGCAAGTATGACTTATAAATTGGAACTGAAGATAATCTAAATTGGGAAGTTTTAAATCTGTGTCCAGAATTCGAAAATTATTTCAAAATGATAAAGAAATGTTATTTAATATATTGGAATGAAAGAGTCCTATTTCAAACAAGAGTTGTTTGAAAATTTAAAGAAATTTGTTTTGAATTAAAAATCAAAGGTGGTCTAAAGTTTAAGGATAACTTGGTGTGTAAAGGAAATAATATGTATGAGGAATATACATAATATCAAAGATGGTTTGAAATAAACTCTAAATGTTGAGTTTTAAATTTGGAATGAGGTATGATACCCAAAGTGATAAGTTTTTGACCTTATAAATGGAAAGATTATTAATGTGAAGTTTAGAATTTTGAAATTTGAAGCGGGAATTCAAATTTGATAGGGTTGACTTGATTAAGTAAATTGAATTTAACTTTGGAAAAGTTAAATAAGTTTAGAACAAATAACCTGAATTGGAAATTTCAAGATGAAATTGGGATTTAACTTGGGAAGTTAAATGGTTGATTTGATTAGGGTGTGGTAATATATCCATTATTGCGATAAAATGGAATCATTTTGGACTTAAGATTTGAATGTTTATGATAAAACGTCAAAGGTTTGGTTTCAAAATTGAAATTTGATTATAAATTGAATTTCAAAGATTTAGTTGTTTAAAAAGGATTTGAATCATTTGAACTTTGAAATAGGTTAAAATTGGAATTTGAATTTACAATTAAATGGCTTAAAGATATAAGTTGATTTGATTTAAAGGATTAAATCAACATTTAAGAATTTAACTCGAATATATATAATTCGGGATAGTTTAAATTTGAAATTTGAATTGAATTAGTTCAAATTGAATTTGATTTGAATCAATTGGAATTGTGATTAAAGATAGATAAGTTCAAAAATTCAAATGGAAAATTTGAATCGGATTGATTTGAAATGAAATTGAAGTCGAACGAGTTCAAATTCAAATGGAAATTGGGATTAATTCAAACTGGAATTGATATGAATTGAAATTGGTTCAACTTGAAATTTATTTGAATTAATTGAAATTGTGATTAAAGTTGAATAAGTAAATTCAAATGGAATTTGATTTGAATTTAGGAAAGAAATTGTGAATCAATTCAACTTGAATTGGGTATAAATCAATCTTAATGGAAATTGAAGTATTTAAATTGGAATTGAGTCGATTCAAATGAAAGTGGAAATTTAAATTGAATTGATAGGGATGGAGATTGGGAATTGAACAGTTTGGCTTTGGACTATTTTCAAAATAAATTGTTTTAATATAAATCTATTTTTCCAAGCTATTTACTATATACAATCTTTCTTTTTAAAGCCAAAACTATTTTATACTTATTTTACAATTAACTATTTTAAAACTTTTTTATAAACTAATTACTATTTTACAACTGTTTTATAACTACTTACTGTTATACAACTATTTTGCAATTATTAAACTATTCTGTGACTATTTGACTATTTTCCGACTATTTTACAACTACTTAACTATTTTACAGCTATTTTACAAACTAATAATCATTTTTCAACTACTTATCTATATTAAACATTTCAAGCTATATTCTAAATTTAAAGTTGGACATAGTTCAAACTGTTTATGATTAAATATCCATTTGAGATAAGAATTGAGATGATAATCCAAATAAGGATTTAAGCAATTGTGAGTAAGTGAATGTGAATAGAAAGGAGAATTGATTTGGCTAATAATCAATAAAGATAGATACGTAGGATGTACATAAATTATTCTATTCGCATAGTGATTTGATCTAGATTTGTGCACAACATTTCGAGAGAGTTATATCAATTCGAATTGGGATTTTTCACTCGATTTTCGACGGCGAACCTGGATATGGATTGTTGATTGGTTCTGGATATTCTCTGTCATAGTTATGGCTATGCAATGAGAATGACGGTTTCTGATCAAGAAACCAGATCTGAGTCCACACAAGAAAGTCGGATGGACAATACTAGTTCGGAAGTGAAATTGTGTGATCGAGTGAGCGATCAAATTGGTATAGCGTATGAATGATATGTGTATATCGTACGGGTTTAAATAAAATTGATATTGAAATTTGTGGATAAGAATTGTAAAATGGTTTTTGAAATGAAAGTAATATGGCTAATATCTTTATGAAAGAGTAATCAAATTTGAATATTTGATTTGGAATAAACAAAGCTATATATCTTCTTATATATGATAAAACTCCCCTTGTTGAATCTATAGCCAGAAGAAAGAATTTTGAAGGTATTTGAAGTATAAAAGGGAATTTATACAAGTATGAAGTGATTCAAAGATTTTCAAAGTTATATATGTCTATACATGTATAAAGGATCCTATGAGAATGATTTTGAGGAAAGGTTTTTGGAACCTATGGATTTTGGAAAGGCTTTTGATTTTTGAAAAAAATCAATATTGGAATTTGGAAAGCCTAGTTTGAGAATTATCGATTTTGAGGTAATCGATTTTGAGAAAGGAGATTTATTTGGGATTCATATGGAAGATACTATATGTGTATAGTATAAAGTCTTCTGAAAATGGCTCTGGAGAAAAAGGCGCTTCCTTGGAATGAACTTCTCAGGAGTACCATAGGTTGGTATTACCTTGAGCCTCAAAGGGGGAGGTTCTAAAGTTGATCCTGTGAAGAGTCCGGACAAAACTAGTTCCTGAGGATTATGAGTAGTGTGTAGCGAAAGTCAAGGGCGCTGATGCCTGTAGAGGCATTTGAGTTATGCTATGACGACGGTTTAACTCGATGTCACTGCGATCTACTGCAGACGATAGCGAAAGTCGTGTGTGCCGTTGAGAGCCAACAGTCTACGTTTGATTTTATATCGGTAGACTGCGACCTATAGTGACTAGCGAAAGTCGTGTGTGCCGCTGAGAGCCAACAGTTTACGTTTGATTTTACATCGGTAGACTGCGACCTATGTGGGGGTGGAGAAGTTTCATTCTTTTGGCAGCGAAAATCGAGGGCGTCGATGCCTACAGTTACATAGACTTTTGCTGTGATGGCAACGTAACCCTGGAATGTAACTGCGATCTGCCATGGGTTCTGTGGCGTAATCGAGGGGTGCGGAGTGCCTATAGTTACATGGTCTTCTGCTGCGAGGACAACGTAACACAGGACGTAACTGCGGCCATGGATGGGGGTGATGATTTCCAGAGCATTCTCAACAAAGATATTTCCTCGATTTCAAAAATGTTTTCCATATTTTCAATAAAATTATTTTTCAAGTATTTTCACTAGGTGTTGAAAATGGGTTTACCATGTACTTATAGATTTTCAGTCTTATGCCTGATCACGTATGATGAATTTCGATGAGAACAAGGATGGACTGGTTGAGACATCGAGTTAATAGAAGGATTTTTATAAAACTATTTTGGCAATATATATATATAGATTTTTTTAAAATGTTTTAAAATTTCTTAATAAGAATAGTTTATAGTAAAATTTATCAAAGAGTAATTTTTCTGATAATAATCATTTTAATAAATTCTCGCTTCGTTCCATTTCGAGGACAAAAAGATTCAAAGGGGGTAGGAATGTGATAACTTGGATTTTCAGACATCAGATAATTGAATAATTATCTGATTTAACTATTGAAAATACAAATCTATAGATTAAACAAATAAATATGATAATCTCCTTTATTAATTATTTAAAATTGGCAAAATTGTTATTTTCAAACAATAGTAATAATGTAATGTTTTTCAAATATAAATTGATTTAAAAATAAAATTTATTATTTACAAATTTAATTTGTATTGTTTAAATATATACATATTTAAGTTGATTTCAAATTGGATTTTGAATTGAATTTGAATTTGGATTAAAATTTGAGATTTAAAAGATAGATATTTTAAAACATTTCGGATTAAAAATACATTATATTTGATTTTATTTAGAATATAATAAGTTTTATATTATTTCCTTTTAAAGGATTTTATTTTATAAATTAAGATATGTAATTATTCATTAAGAAATTAATATAAAAGCTTTTAAAAATCATTTTTAAATAATAAAAAAATGAATAATTACGAGTGTAATTAAATCAAGAGATAAGTAACAAGTGTTTGATAATTAAGAGTGGTAAAGACAAGTGTCATTATTTGTGTTTATTTTCTTTAAATTTTAATTTATCCTAGATTTAATCTATAAAGACTTCCACCTTCTTCCTTCATTTCTTTTTCTTACCTTTTCATATTCAAAACAAGAAAACAATGGCCAGACCTATAATCACTTCCTCAATTCATGACATGAAAACATTTTCAAGTTTAAAACCCTGTAAAAAATATTCCACAAATCAAAATCCAAAGCCTGTAATCTTCTTAAATCAAAAACAAATGCAAACTAGAGAACTTCACCTGTAAAACCACTTCAAACCAAAAATTTTATGATGCAATCAAAATCTGTAATCTTTCCTCAAAACAACTTTCAAATCTGAAACCATTTTACAAAAGAAAAGAGCAAATCTGAAAAACAAATCTCACAGAAACATTTTCAAAGCTTGGAAAACATCTTCAGATATGCAACCTGAAGAAAGTTAATCAAACCTGTAACCTCCGTATAACAAAGCCTCTAGCAAAGGCCATTCTCAAATGCAACCTGAACAAATCAAATCTGGAATCACCAGCAAATAAGCTTCATCTTGCATCAATCAAAGTCTCAAAGCAGTTCTGTTCAAAGTATTTCCTTCAACAATGAAAATATTCAAAGTTTCTAGTTTTAAAGCTCTCTGCATTTTCTCAGGTGAGTAAACTTTTAGATTAAAAACTTAAGTAACAAATATATGTTGCATGTGAATCACTGTGTTGATGGTTGCTTTGCATACTTGTATGAATGTAAGTTTTTGTGTAT
This sequence comes from Allium cepa, assembly GCA_030765085.1. Taxonomy (NCBI): domain Eukaryota; kingdom Viridiplantae; phylum Streptophyta; class Magnoliopsida; order Asparagales; family Amaryllidaceae; genus Allium; species Allium cepa. Next base: position 129,955,846 of record CM060940.1, on the reverse strand, counting down.
TTCTGTTGTTGATTTTAAAGCATCTTAGTGCTTAGTTTAGGCCTCTGTTTTAAAACTACGAATATGAAACACCTTCAGATTTGATGCATATGACATATGGTTGAAGTAAACTGGTGATGTATGTTTGAAAATGTGTTTGCATGATGATATTAAGATTCTGGAACATATTTATATGTATAAAGATGTTGTGAATTGGTTGTGCATGTCTGAAAAATCAGACATATTAGATTGTTTCCAAGGCTATAGGCATTATATCTGTTCAAAAATCATTTCTCATTCCTCTGATTCATTTTAGAAAATAGTTTCTAAACAAAAGATGTTAGTTTTAACAATATTTAAATCTTAAAAATAGTTTTAAGTAAATCAAAGAAAAGTTTCTCTGGAAATTTGGAATTTTACAGTCAAAATTCAAAATATGATAATCATAATTTGATTTTTCAAGATTATACCTTGAATCTATTTAGAAAGTTATGATTTTTAAAACTAAAACCGTAATTTTTAATAATGCATTGAGGTTGCATTTTGGCTTTGACTAGAAATTGTATTTGAGGCATCCTCTGGCGATCGAGGGGTAGGGAGGTGTTGGGGTTTCGTCTGAAGCTAGGCTGGTGATCAGGGATGTTGGGAAAAATGGAGGTAGAGGCGATCATTCGCCATGGCGGCTGCGGCGGGTCAAACTAGGTTTTAAACCTAGTTTTTGTTGTGGTCAGATTTGTGATCATCGCAACATCTTCATGTGATCAAGTGGCGCGAGACTTGGTGGAAGGAAGCGTAGAAGGTTCGTGGAGGTGTGGCCAGAGTTTCTGGCGTTCCAGTGATCGACGTCGGCAGTACGAGGTGTTTCTCTGGTGATGGATAGGTTTCTGGTTCGATCGTGATAGTTTGTTTTTGCTTCAGGGTTCGTGGAGAGTTTTGGGTGATTGTGCTTGATTAAGTGGGGCATCACCGGCTTGTTGAGGGTGGTCGGAAGCGCCAGAATTGTCGCCGACGTTGGTGCACGTGTACGTTGTCCTGTCTGTGTCAGTGGGGTGTTGTGGGAGTTTGTCTCGAAGAGAGACTCGTGTAGTTTGGCATATGACTCGAGTGTAAACTCGAGTGGTTTGGGAGTGTTTTAGTTACAAGTTTTATTATTTAAACTTGAACTAAAAACTAACTAAAATCCTGAAATGAAAGGAAACTCGGGTTAGACCCGAGTGATCTTCGGGTTTGTCCCGAAGCAAGTATTAAGTAAATTTTTAAAAGGGTTTAAAGACTTAGTTTTTGAAATTTTAAAATGACGTTAGGTTAATCTTTCTTTTATAAATTGCTTATATAATAGTTGTTTTTTCTTTAGCATTGATTAAGAAGTTTTGAAAACTTTGTTTAATTTAAATTTTGTTAAATAAAATTAAGGTTATTTTAAAACTTAAGTAGAAATGAAATTTTAAGATTTTATAAAAGCAAGTTTAAATTCAAATTAGTTTTTTTTTAAAATCTGTTACTTGATTATAGTTCTAAAGGCATTTAAAATAAGTTGTGATTTGTAACTTTAATTTATCAAGTTGAATGAGTATTTTAAACTTAATTAATGAAGTAAAGTTATTTTTAAATGAAATGTTCTAAATGATAATCAAGGCATAAGTAAAATAAGGTTTTATCTTAAGATAATCATGGTTTTAATGATAGTGGTTAGTTAATTAAGTAATTAAGTTATAATTAGTGACTAATTAATTACTTAATGGAAGTAACTGAAGATTAATTACTTAGTGTGATTAATTAAGGATTGATTGATTAAGGAAACTAATCAATGATTAGTTAAATAATGAGTGTGATTAATTAAGGGATAATTGATCAATGAAGTGATTATGAGATAATTAATTTGGTTGATTAATTAAAGACCAATGTAATGAGTAAGGATGGGTAAAAGATAATTAATTTGTGTAGCTAATTAAGAGTTAATTACTTATTGTAATTAAAGAATGATTAATCAAGGATGATTAATCAAGATGAATAAATAAGGGATGATTAATTAATTGAATATAATTAATTAATGTTAAATATGCAAGATTTTTAAGTAATAAGTAATTAATTTAATTCATTAATAGATAATTAAATTAATTAGAAATGGTATGACTAATTTATCTTGCTTATGGATAATTGAATGATATTTGAATGCCTTGGATTATTTGTTATCCCTAGTATGTAATCGTGATGCTATGTGATATGAAATGTTTCTGTAATATAATATGTTGGGTTGAACAGTGATATGATGAAATGCTGTGTAAAGTGACATCCAGTGTTTAAAAATAAGTTGTATTCACTTGAATAATTTGGGTTAAGATGACATTGGATTCGAACAGACCGGAGTCGGGTATTGGTTAATACCCGAAACCACTTCGATTCTTATAGATTGATATGTGAAATCAATACGCTGGAATGGAATGATTTAAGTGAATTGGAACATTTAATATAAGTTTTAATACTTAGAAATTGATGTGTAAAATAAGTGATGTCTATAACAAATTTTGAATTTGTATATTGATACGAGATACCTCGGGTTTTAAGTAAGTCTTATGCACTAGTTTTTTTTTCTTGTTAGATGGGTTTACTCATGGTTTCCAGCCTGACCCGGGTGTTACTTTGATGTAATGCTCGGGTCAGACCAAGTATTACAGTTTTTCAGGTAAGGACGATCTGGAGCTCAGGAGGCGAGCTGGATGGCGAAACGTATGGAGTGTATACCGCTGTGATATTGTAGTTTGTTTGGGAAGATTGATTGAATTTGTCCAGTGTTTGTATATGTCGTAACTCTGATGTATTAAAGTGTAATTTGACAAGTATAGTTTTCATTTGTAAACTGATATTATTGATATTATATTTTATCCGATGCGAATGTGAGATTATGCTTTGGTGTTTCTGTTCTTCTTCTTCTATCTCTTTTCTTCTTTTCTCTAACTATCTGGAATTTTCGGGATCGAAAATTCCGAGTCGTTACATTCTTCATCAAAACTATACCACATTAAGACTTATGAAAATTGGTTTTGGTCAAAATTCCAATATTTTCCTCATTCAACTTTGTAAGTGCAAAAAAATCCTTGGATCAATAATAACAATTATTATGAACCATACTGCTCTGGCCAGAGGCTTTGACTTTGAATTGACTTAAGTCGACCCCGTGACACTACCCCATTTAACCGAAAAGAAAAATTCTCCCTTGAATAGTGTTTTACTTCCAATGCTTCCACTCGACCCAACATAGTTGTTCAGTGGACTCCATGTCATGATTTAACTATATTCAAAACGGAGTTTCCACATTGAAGATTGATGGTATTCCAAAGTCGAGGGAATATGTAAAATTATCACATCGATATTTTCCGTTTGATATTCCAAAGTCGAGGGAATATGTAAAATTATCACATCGATATTTTCCGTTTGACCTTAGTTATACCAACCAACAAAAATATATCGAGTGAGTCATTCTATAGTCATCTAATAAATATCAACACTTAACCTCTTGGTGCCCTCAACAGCCAAGTAATACATTGCCCAATATTGGATAGTGTTACGTATTTAGTCCCAACTGATTTATCGATATCCAGCCTCGGCACAACTTGACTCAGAGTATTTAAAACAATATGTTTATTTATTGTGATAAATCACTCATGATTACAACACATTGTAACTACTATCACAAAACATACCACTTATGGATTTTCTATGTAAATATACTTTTAATTAAATAAATAATTAATATAACACATTATATCAAGAATATAGTAGAAATAAAACACCTTTTATTTTGAATGAGATTGGTTATCAAGTTAGATATATGTAATAAGTTATATGATTGCCTTTAGGTATACTCTTAAAGATTCTTATAGTTTTGATACAACGATTTTATAGACCTCCGATATCTTGAAATTTGAGAGGAATAGGGTAAGATCAGAGAGAGTGTGATCTAGAATGAACTCTTTGATCTTATGGGGTTTGCATATCCGTAAAGAGTTAGAGTGAGAAAATGTGAATTCACAAAATAAGCGTAAAAGAATTCAAAGTACTTTTCGTCAAGTACTGACAATAGAGAGTAAAAGAATTATAAGTAGAGTTTTGAAAAATTGTTTTCCATAGATTTTATATGGATGACGAAGAGACACATACTTTGGCGAAATAATGACGCCAAAATTGATTCATTTATATTTTAAAACCTCTCCAATGGTCAGTATGTCGATATATGCTTGTAGGGTATGTCGATATACCTATGTTGATTTCAGTAAAATCTTTATGAAAATATTTTTGATCTTCCAAATTTTAAAAATAATATTGTATATTTATATAAAAAGTATCCAGAGATGACAATAGAGTTTAGTAATAGAAAAATAACAAAGGCATTTTCTACGTGGTTAACAAAAAATCAAAGACCCGAATATTTTTTTTGAACACTTTTAATGTCTTTTTCTTGAAGCTCTTGTGTCCTTCTTTCTCTAGTTATGTTGCACTTGTCTTGAGTCTTTTCTATCTGCTGGGTTTCCTTACCGATCAGTCTTCATGTATAATCCATTTACACTTGTATATTCCTGAAATATATTTGAATACTAGAAATTCCTACACAATTATCTACATAACTCGAAAAACTGTTAGTAACAGTATTTATATAGTAGTTGTCATTGAAGTCAGTAGTCATGGTATTAACATCTACCTATCATCTGATTTTGAATCATTCGATACTTGGGAGTTGTGCCTTAGAGGTAAAATGGCTAAGCACCCATTCAGTTGGAGCAATGAAAGAATTGAAGACCTCTTAGGATTCATTGATACTAATGTATGTGATTCGGTATTTACAACCATCAAATATGTACCTCATACTTTGTTACATTCACCGGCGATTTTTCTAGATATGGATATATGTATCTTATTAAACATAGAAAATTCATTAGTTGAAAACAAAGTAATAAGGAAATAAAAATTCTTCGGTTATATTGAGAGGCTGAATATGTTGAATTGTAACTCCAATGATGCTCTAAAAGTTGATACCCCCAATATCATATGAAAGCACCAACAATATGGATCGATCAAAATAAACAAGGAAAGAACATAATTTATATTGTGGTTCTGCAAATTATTTAGCCTACATCCACTTTAATTAAATTATTTGATTATTTATCTTCAAAATACAATGACTACAACTTAAATATGACCATCATCTAGTATATCTCAGATTTGATATGATTTTCTAAGTTAATAGTGGAAGAAGAAGATAGAGAAAATCCCAAGTGCTAAAGATTCAAAAGAAAAAGTCCCTTTCTAGTTGCCATAGTTTTGCTATTTATAGAAGAATCACCTACCAAAGTCGCTAGATCATGAAATTCCAAGTCAAACTCTAGATTTAAGAAAGTAGGAGGGGAAACGAGCCTCGTACGTAGTAAAATCCTATCACTATCGAACAAACTAAGGTCGCTACCGATCTGATTTGCTAATTTCAAACCCTTCATCTCTTTTATATCTTGCCTTTTAGTTTTGATTTATCAAATTTCAAGCACTTTTGCCTTAAAAATCAGCATGTCCAGAAGTTCCAACACATATAGCACTTGTCCTTTTCTGTTGAGCTTTTCAGAGTTTTTCAATTATTCCTTCAGAAATGAGATCCAGGACTTTCAAGCCGATCACTCTTTGACCATCACTCTAGAAATTATGAATGTGCACAAAAAGTGATATGTAACGACCTTTTAATGTCGATACCGTTCTTTTGTCTCTCGGTGCAATCAACTCCAAACTTCCTGAGGACTTTTCCATCTCCATTCCAAGTTTATTTCTAAGTCTTTGGATCCATTCCTTCATCGTTCTGAAGTCTATTACATCTCTTTAAGTCTGTTCTAAGACTGTGGAAAATATGCATTTACCCTATAAAATATGCCATATATATGTAAGGTGTGCTTTGCTCAAGAACAGATACTAGAGATAATCAATCATTTGTAGTTGAGCTCTCCGACTATCCATTGGTCCAAGTTGTTGTGAATCATCTGGTTCCTTTAGATTCACATGCAAATCAAAGGCCATTCTAGACCATCATAACTAAGGACTTGAGTCCTTGCTTATGTGTTAGTCATGAATCATAATTATCCCATGTATCCCAAGAATCATCATATCATGAACCAATATCCAAGTCGTCCCGTGTTCTCCCGAGGTTGAGTTATCATATATCAACATTGTTTCATTTTTGCCTGGGATTTATCTATCTTAGGTTAATTTCATATCATTTTATCATGTGCCAATAATCATAGGGTGCATTTCCATCGATTGGAAGATGCTTATAAATCGTCCAGTATCGCCTAGCATCCCACCATAAATAAGTCCAATCAACTCGAGGAGATGACGATCACTATTAACAAGAAAAATTGTCAACATCCCCAATGATATGTGAAAGGCAATTAAGCTCAAACGAAACCAAGTTTTTGAAAAGATCTCTTCCTTTGAAACCTACCTTTCGATCTGATTGACTTAGTCGAAAGGATTTTAGGTGTTAACTCTACCAATCGACTAGGTTGGCTTAATCGAAAGGGTCCAAAGAGCTAGCTCTATCTTTTGATCAGGTTGACTTAGTCGAACGGCTTCAAGGAGTTAGTTCAGGAAAGCACACTATGGAAGTGACATCTGCTTAAATCCTTTCCTTTGAGTAGGTCGGAAGTGACTGATCATTCTAGCTTCTCATTCCTTTCGATCATGTCGAAAGGTATTGTTCTGACCCTTCTGATCATGTCAAAAGGGATGCATGTTTTATTTGTATGACACAGTCGCCTTCAACCTCAGGGTTTCACTACTTTTGTGGCAGAACCCCTTCGAAAGGGTTGCAGATGTTGCTGATAATAAACCCTTTCGAATGAGTTCCTCTCTAAATAATTGCTAATCAATTATAAACTCAGATCCCCTTCGAAACACCCCTTTCGATTGGTTCAGAAGGGATTCCACTCTTTCAAAACGGTTCCAACCTATAACTGCCCAAGATTCACTTTGTTTTCCTTGTATAAGATCGACCTGGTGGGTCCCAATTTCATAAATTCATTATGGTCGAAACCCCGTCATCATATTTATTTTCATTGTTAAATGTAGGTTCCGATGATGATGCGTTTCGACTTAGTATACACAAGTCGATCCTATACACTGCATAGACAAAAAGAAATTAAGAGAATAAGTTAGAATCATGTGCAATAGATCATTAGTTTAGCTAATGATCTTCCTCGTCATCAAAATCTTTAATGAAAAAGCCATCACTTCTTTATTAATAACCCAAAATAGATTACAAGTAATAGAGATTTATCCCCAATTTGATTTTGGGTTTCTAGAGGATTTAATTGCAACAAAGAAAGTGAGAAGAAATTAATTTGGGATTCTAAAATTCAGTCTCCAAAACTGGACCCCTTGGGTCTTATTTGTAGATGCAGGTCGACCCTCCTTCCGTGCCTGTGCCTTTGGCTCGGTCAAAGGGACCCCTCTTTATATGTTGCTTTAATCCTTTTGACTTGGTCGAAAGGCCATGACTCCTTTCGATGCCCTCGAAAGGCATCTTTTTTGTGCTCTTTGATTTATTCTTGCGCTTCCTTTATCTTTCTCAAATATTTTGGCTGAGTCGAAAGGGTCCTTTGTCAACCTTTTACAGTTGTTGAACTTTTTATACTGCTTTCTTCACAATACCTTTCGACGCCGTCGAAAGGTTTCCAAATGCGCATTTTTCTTCATGTTGCCTTGTTGTTACTGGAAGTAAGATAGAAGCCTCTGACTCCGTCGGTAGATTGTTTATATTGGTTTCGAAGATATTGAAGCACTAATGGTTTCGATGATGCCGAGTAGCCTTCGAATGCATGCTTGAGAATTAAGGCGGATCCTTCCCCTAATATTATTGGCCTTGACTAGTTCGAAAGGCTTGTATATGCTTTCGAAAGAGTTGTGAAAAGGGCGAAACCTTTTGTTACGAAAGGTTTAGCGAGTAAGTGGGCGATTATCATCCACTGCCTTCAAAAGGGGTTCTGAAGCTGTTTTTGCTTATTTATCCATGTCGAAAGGTTGAAAGTGGTGGAAGGGTATTCTTTGTTCCATCTGAGTCGAAAGCCTTCATACCGTAAGGGCAGCTGGTGCCTTCGACTCCTTCGAAACCTTCTTAATGCCTTCGAAATGTCTTTTTATGACCTTTTTTAAAATGCATGCTTGTTACTTTATTGAAACCTCATTCTCATTAACCTTCTTTCATACTTCTACTCTTGAGTGGATTTTATGGCTAACATTTTGCCCTCTCTTGTATGAAAGAAGCTTTTGTTCTTTTAGGACAAAAATTTCAAAACTTTCTTACTCTTTATAACTTTATTTTTTCTCCAAACTCCAAAGTAAGTGATATTTGCTGTTGTTAGCTCATCATCATACTTACACGCATGTTTAATGATAGATCGATATATTAATGCTTTCATATTTGGACAGTTCGTTGATCGTAATCCTGATTCAACAGATATGAAACTTATAATCAATAGCTATTAATGCATATAATAGATGTGCTACACTCCCTGTGGGAAACAACCAATAGCTGCAAATATGGGCTATGAGTTATTATCAGAAAGTAAGCCTTTGTAACTTATCCACTTTAGTATGTATTTGGAAACTTTCCCAAAAATTTGAATGACCTTGAAGCCTTCATTCAGATGTTGGTGAGCATCATTTAGAGTTATAAAACATCAACTCTAAATTTGGCATTAAAAAGACCAGCTCGAAATTTTCGATTGCCTGTAACTACCTCAACTCTATTACATCATACCCCCGGTTTGGATTTGATAGAGATTAGGAAACAATAAAATTTACAGCTTAGGGTATTAACTTGTGAAGTTTGGAAGTTGATAATGAGGTATCCAGAATCCAGATAACAATATCCAAAAATAGCCCTCTGTGTGGCATTTCTAAACCCAGATTCGGCTTTTATGGTAAATTAAACAGAAATTAGTAGATATTGTCTTCATATCAAGATCTGAGCCCAGGTCAAGGCATATGTCGGATAATTATCTTTGTAAAGCAATCTTCGACCCAGATCAGGGCATATGTTGTGTAAGCAGACATCCATAGTAATTGCTGTCAAGATATAAATCCTCTGCCCAGATTAGGGCATATGTTGGACAACCAGAAGTCCATGGAAATTATCTTTATAATAGAAGCCACAAACCCAAATTAGGCATTAAGGTGAAATCAAATAATAGTCTCGAAATTCAGACTTGAGTATAAAAATCGTAAGTGATTATTAATGTCCCAATACCCAGATTCAGGTATAATATAGATAGCTATTGATTGTTAAAGACCCGAAACCCAAATTTGAGTATTAGTGAGTGAAGTTCTGAAATGAATGTCCCGAAACCTAGATTTGGGTATTAATGGTTGAAATTCAGACATGAGAAACCCGGAACCCAGATCAAGAATAATTGATGATGTTTAGAAATGAAAGTCCTGAAACCTAGATCGGGTATTAATAAGTGGAGTTCAGTTCTAGTCCTTTGATGCATGAATCCTTCAGATCTTGTATATATAGAAATAATCTGATTAGCTGCCTCTTGATCTTGGACCTCTTAGTCCATAATCCGATATGCCGTTTCTCAGGCTTGGACATCTTAGTCCCTTGTAGATATACTATTTTCTCTAGATTAGACATCTCAGACTTTTATATGATGAGCCTCCTCTTAGGCTTGGACGTCTCAGTCCATTATTTAACGAGCCTCTTCTTGGGCTTGGACGTTTTATTCCATTGTTGAATGAGCCTCTTCTTGGGCTTGGACATCTTAGTTCAGTGTTTAATGAGCCTTTTCTTGAGCTTGGACATCTTAGTCCATTGTTGTCCACTGCTCTTGGTTAGCTCATCTTAAAGGGTGGAACCAAGGACCTACCCGACCTCCCTCTAGGAGGAGCCCTGCCCTTGCCCTTGTACGGCGTGGACATGGGCTTGTTCGGTGATTTACCCTGGCCATCTTATGGCGCAAATAATGGCTTAATCCGTCCTTCCTCCAAAAGGTGCCTTACTTTGGCCATAGCGTGGCACAGGTAAGAGCTTGTTCGGTGCTTTACCCTGGTCATCTTATGGCATGGATAAAGGCTTACTCTGTCCTCCCTGCAGGAGGTTCCTTGATATGACCAGAAGCACGACCAAGGGCTTGTCCTGTGCTTTAACCTGGCCATCTTACGGCACGGCTAAAGTTTTACCCGCCCTCCCTCCAAAAGGTGCTCTTTCCTGACCATCTTGGTGCAGACAAAGACTTTCTACCATCTTAGGTAGACTACCATCTTAGGTAGTATCCAAATATAAGGAGCATTTCACTCCCAACCATATAGATTTTCTTTTTGAAGAAAACGATGCTTTGTTCATTTGTTTTCGAAAAATATAGCCTTAAATGTTCAACATTCTGTGTTCTTATAACCATATTACCGTCTGGTCGGCACAATTTGTAAGCTCCCGGAGGGATTAGTTTGCAAACGATTAATGGTTCCTCCTAATTTGGCCCCAAGGGTCCATCTGTAGGATTTCTGGTATAGCCATCACCCTTTGGAGTACCAAATCCCCCTCGTGAAATGACCGAGTTTTTACCCTTGAATTTTAGTACCTTGAGATTCTTATTTGATACTTAGCAATTCTTACCGCTGCTTCATCTCTCAATTCATGTATCCAGTTTAAGAATTTTCTTTTCAGCTCTTGATTTTTATCGAATGCATAGGAGATTCTTCGGTGTAAGGGTATCTCAATCTTGATTGGTAACATCGCCTCACACCCATACATCAAAGAGTAGGGAGTATGTCTCGTCGCTATTTTATTGGACGTTCGGTAAGCCCATAACACAAGTGGTAGTTCTTCTACCATGTTTCCTTCTTTCTTGTTTAGCCACTTTTTCAGAATTGTCTTTATGGTTTTGTTCGCCACCTCAACGGCCTCATTCACTTTTGGATGTGTGATGGATGAAAAACTTTTGATAACTCCATTCTTATGGCAAAAGTGGGAGAATTCTTCACTCTCAAATTTTTTCCTATTTTCAGAAGTGATCTTCTATGGAATTCTGAACCTGGTTATGATATTCTTGATAACGAATCCGAGTACCTTCCTAGAAGTAATCTTTGGAAGGGGTTTTGCCTCAACCCATTTGGTGAAATAGTCGATGGAAACTATGACGTACTTTGCCCCTCCTTTTGAGGTTGGCAATGAGCCGATTAGGTCTATTCCCCATACATCAAAGAGCTATGGACTTGCAATTGGAGTCAATTGACTTGGGGGAAATCTGGGAATTTTTGAATATTTCTGATACTTTCTGCATCTTTTCACATATTCGATGGCTTGGCTTACCATATGCAGCTAATAAAATCTCTGCCTCATTATTTTCTTTGCCAACTTTGTTCCATTTGAATGATCTCCGCAAAACCACTCGTGTGCTTCAGCCATTATTTTATTCCATTATTCATGCTCAGACATCTTAGATAGGGAATAGCATATCCCTTTTTATAGAGGATTTCATCCATCATCGTGATGGTTGGAGCTATTCTCCCGATTTTCCTCGCTTCTCCTTCGTCGGATGGAAGTATTCCTTCAGCAAGGTGTTCAATAATGGGTGACATCCATGTATCGTCATATATGTTACTTGATCTTGGTTGGTCAACTCTTTCATTTGTTATTTCTTTACCACTTTCTCTTCTCTCTCCCCTTATGATTTAGCCTAAGACCTTGTCAAAATTAACAATTCCTTCCCTTGTTTGGATGTTTCCTTTTCAATAGTTGGAATTTCCTGATATCCCACTAGGACATTATGTGTCTCCCAGGCTCCTCTTGAGCTTGCTAGTTTTGCTAGGGAGTTCTCCTATGAATTTTCTTCTCTTAGAACTTGGTATATTAAGAAATATTCAAACCATTCTTAGTATCTTCTTCACATATAAAGATAGCTTGGGACCCTTTGTTTGATATATCCATTTCACTTGGTTCACCATTAGCTGAGAATTACTAAAGATCTGTATTCGTGGAATTTTGAGTTCTAATGCCAAGGTTAATCCCGCTACCATAAATTCATATTCTGCCACATTACTGGTTGTGGGGAAGCCTAATTTCATGGCATAATGCAAACAGTGCCCATCTGTTGTTATGATTACGTATCCTACACCGGCTCCTTGTTCGTTTGATGCACCATCAACGAATAACTTCCACATGGGCTTCTGATCTTCTCCTTTTCTGATTGCTCCTTAATAAAGTTATGCACTCACTAACAAAGTCTGCTAATGCCTGCCCTTTGATTGCATCTCGTGGTTGAAACTCTATGTCATATTGACTGAGCTCAATCCCCCATTTTACCAATCTCCCAGAAGTTTTGGGTTTATTAAAGACTTGCTTAAGGGGAAAATTGGTCAATACACTGTCGGGTGTGCCTGAAAGTATGCTCTAAGCTTTCGAGCTTTGAGAATCAAGCAATAAGCTGACTTTTCTATAACTAGGTATCGAATCTCTGTTTCCTTCAACCGTCTGCTCACATAATATACCGAAAGTTGTGCCCCACTCCCTTCTCTAATCAGTACTGAGCTGACTGAATGTTCTGAGACTGCCATGTATAGGCATAAGGTTTTCCCGTTTTCAGGACTAGAAAGTATCAGTGGTTTTTCCAGCCGTCTTTTTAACTCCTAAAAGGTTTCCTGCAATCCTCACCCCATTCGAATTTCTTCTTCTTCTTGATCACATCAAAGAAGGGTATACTCTTATCAATAGCTTTAGAAATGAATCTGCTTAGGGCGGCTACCCTTTCGTTCAAACTCATCACTTCCTTGCTAGTTTTGGATTCGGCCATGTCCTTAATGGCTTGAATTTGATCAGGAATTACTTCGATCCCTTGGGCACTTACAAAGTAGCCTAATTTTTTTCCAGAATGGACTCCAAAAGAACACATTTATGACTTTAATTTCATGTGATACTTCTACAATATCCTGAACATTTCCTCCAGATCTTTAAGATAATTCTCGTGTTTGCCAGACTTTACCAACATATCATCCACATAAACCTCCATGTTTCCGCTAATTTGTTCTTTAAACATTCGTTAACTAATCTTTGATAGGTTTCCCTCGCATTCTTTAGCATAAATGGCATTGCCTTGTATTAATAGATTTCGCACTTAGTTATAAATATGGTATGCTCCTCGTCTGTCTTGAACATTGGTATCTGGTTGTATCCTGAATAAGCATCCATGAGAGATAACAATCTGTGTCTGCTTGTTGCATCGAATAATTGATCTATTCGCGGTAGCAGGAAGCAATTTTTCGGACATGCTTTGTTTAGGTCCGTGTAGTCAATGCAAATTCTCCATTTCCCATTGGATTTCTTTACAAGAACTTGGTTGGCTAACCATTTTGTATAGTACATTTCCCGGGTAAAACCATTCTCAAGGAGTCTGTTAGCTCTTCTTTTAAATCATCAAATCGAATATATGAATGTGATCGGCAAATATCTGAATGTGACCGGCAAATATGTCTTTGTTAACCTTGAGAAACGATATTAAATCCTTCTTTAAATCACCATTAAGATCTTTTCCCACCATGACTACTTTAGTAACATCATCTGAATCTATGTAGGCTTCCTTAAGATCCTCTATGGGTTTTATCCTTTCCGTTTCACCTCAGCAATCAAATTCTATGACTACAGGGCTTTCTTCTACCGAGTTTGCATCAACTCTCTTTTACTTTCCCTCGAAAGGAATGTACCTTTCATACGTTTGTTATATTTATTAATTTTAGTCTTTGCTTCAAATGTTGGATGTGAAAATCCATCATCCGAAGGCTGCAAAATAGTAGAAGAATCAAAGTAAGCGGAATAATCCCTTTTATATTGGTCAAGAGTAGCAAAATACATTTCCCGAGAGCTAAACTGCTCTCCTCAGACAGTTCTCCTGCCTCGCTTTGTTAGGAATTTTACCATGAGATATTTCGGGGCGACGAAAGCATCTATCTCAACAAGAGTCGATTTGCCAAAGAAGGCATTGTAGTATGAGGGTTGATTGATTATCACAAAAATAGTTTCAAAGGTTCTGTAGGTTGGTGGAACCTCCATTTGTATGAGCATCTTTATCTGTCCTACTGGAGTTGATCCTTTGTTGTTAAATACAAATATGGGCTCCATGCTTGGTTCCAACTTGTTTTCAGGAATGTTCATCTAATCGAAGGCATGCTTAAAGATCACATTGAGTGCACTGCCTGTGTCAACCAGAATTTTAGAGGCGATAGATAATCCAATCTATGTGGTAATCATCAAAGGTTCATTATGAGGATGGTGATCTTTCTTAGCTCTTGTGGAGTGACAACAAGGTTATGCATCTAAATGTTGAGATGTGGGTTCTTCATTGGGGGTTCCTCTTGGATTGAGTAGATCCCTTCCTTTGCTTCTTTAATGTACCTGCTTCAGGCCCCCTTGCTATTTCTTGCTGGATGCGGCCCACAATGGATCACGTCAATTCTATTAATTGGTGGGCTCAAGCTTAGGGGATCCTCATCTTCCAATACGTTCACAGCATTGCCTGGGAATTTCTGTGGACAATTCCCCGTTTGTTGAGTTTTTTGCTAAACCTAAACAAAGTCCTTCAAATGACCCTCCCGAATCAGCTTCCGGATAATTCCAGACAAAACCCCGCACTCATCGGTTTTGTGGTCATTGGCTTTGTGATAAGCACAATAGTCTCCTCCCTTTTTCTATTCAAGTTTGTTCTTAGCTTTAAAGGAGTTCAGAAAGTTGACTCTTTCCTTGGCTGCGGCATACACATAAGAAAGCGGCTTGTTTAAAGCGATTGTGTTAGCGATCAGCTCTTCCCATCTTGTTCTCTTGTGGCCACGGTCTTGGCCAAATCTCCCCCTATTTCTTAGGGATTGTTTTCTTCTTAGCATAGTAAAGCTCATCCATCTGGATGAACTTGTCAACTTGAAAATGGAAGTCTTGTAAGTCTTTATAGCCGTTAACAAAGAGCTACTTCAAGAAGGGGGTATTTTCAATCAAGCAAAAATGAACTGCTATAAGTTTGTCGCGATCAATCATCTCTTTGGCTTTTAAAACTTCAGCATTGAATCTTCTTAGGTAATCTCCTAAGGGCTCTCCTTGTCTTTGTTATACATTGGGCAAAACAATGTAGTTGATTGTGGGATCTTTGTAAATGCAGAATTAGGTAGAAAATTCATAAGAGAACCGCTTCCTTTAGTATATGGTTTTCTCCTGGTACAACCTGTACCATTTTGCTGCAGCTTCCTAGAGTGTGATTGGGAACAATCGGCATTTGATAGCTCTAAATGCATTGCACAAGTCCATTTGGCTATCAAAAACCATCAGATGATCGTCTGGGTCTTTAACCCCATGATATTTCATTGATGGGATCTTGACATACGGTGGGATGACTGTAGCCATTATCTCGTCAGTGAACAGTTACACTCTTTCATTATCATTAACATTCTCATCCATTATTTTCTTTCCTTTCTAAATCATAGCATCTTTTAGATAAGCCTCGACATTGCCATAATTTTCTGGTTTGGACAACACTCCTTCGACGTTGAACTTCCAAATTGTTCCAGCGACTTGTCGAGAATTCTTCCTTGATGGTTAGCATTTGATTTGGGCAATTCCTTCTTTTTCGAGGATGTCAGATCCACTTTGCTTTTATATTCATTGGAATTAGCTTTTAGATTCCTCCTAGGGGAGACCACCTCTTCCTCATGAGTTGGTTTAGGAGTCTTTGAAGATTTCTGAGATAGGGCCATTTTTAGTAGCTCTTGCATCTCCTGTAACTGCTGTTCCAACTATTTGATTTTAACTCTATTCTCATCTTGTTGTGCTAATGACGAAGTCTATCTAGGAACAGCCCCATCCAAATTAAAAGATGGAGCTATAACCTCCTCCAAAGTGGTGGTGTGGATCACTTCTTCCTTAGTTCCACTTAATCATTTTGATCTCATTTTTCCTACGCAAGACAAATAAGCCAAAATTAGTCTGTAATACAGTGACAAGGTCGAAGGTTCGAGCCCTTATTTTAGCATAAAAAATGTTAACAAGAAAACTTATCAACATCCCCAATGCTATGTGAAAGAAAATTAAGCTCAATTGAAAACAAGTTGTTAAAAATATCTCTTCGTTTGAAACATACCTTTCGACGTGATTGACATAGTCGAATGGGTTTTAGGTGTTAACTCTACATATCGACCAGGTTGGCTTAATCGAAAGGGTCCAAAGAGCTAGCTCTACTTTTCATTCAGGTTGACTTAGTCGAAAGGCTTCAAGGAGTTAGTTCAGGAAAGCACGCTAAGGAAGAATCATCCTCTTAAATCCTTTCCTTTGAGTGGGTCGGAAGGGACTTACATTCTAGCTTCTCATTCCTTTCGATCAGGTCGAAAGGTATTGTTCTGACCCTTCTGATCACGTCAAAAGCGATGCATGTTTTATTTGTATGACACAGTCACCTTCGACCTCATAGTTTCGCTACTTCTATTGTGGATCCCCTTCGAAAGGGTTGTAGATGTTGCTGGAAGTAACCCCTTTTGAATGAGTTCCTATCTAAATAATTGATAGTCAATTATAATCTCGGATCCCCTTCGTAACACCCCTTTTCATCGGGTAGAAAGGGGTTCCATTCTTTCGAAACGGTTTCAGCCTATAAATACCCAAGATTCAATTTGTTTTCCCTATATAAGATCGATCTGGTAGGTCCCAGTTTCATAAATTCATCATGGTCGAACCCTATCATCATATTTATTTTCGTAGTTAAATGTAGGTTACGATGATGATGTGTTTCGACCGAGTATACCCAAGTCGATCCAACGTATTGCATAGACAAAAAGAAGTTAAGAGAATAGGTTAGAATCATGTGCAATAGATCATTAGTCTAACTAATGATCTAAATGATCTTCCTCATCGTCAAATTCTTTGATGAATAAGCCATCTCTTATTTATTAATAATCCAAAATGAGTTACAAGCAATAGATCTTTATCCTTAATTTGATTTAGGATTTTTAAAGGATTTAATTGCAACTAAGAAAGTGAGTAGAAGAAATGCATTTGGGGTTCCAAAATTCGGTCCCAAAAGTTAGACCCCTTGGGTCTTATTTATAGATGCAGGTCGACCCTCCTTTTGCACCAATGCCTTCGAATTGGTTGAAGGGAACCCTCTTTATATGCCACTTCAGGCCTTTCGACTTGGTGACTCCTTTCGACGCTGTCGAAAGGCATCTTTTTTTATGCTCTTTGATTTACTTTTACGCTTCCTTTATCTTTTCCCCGGACCTTTCGAATTACTCGAAAGGGTCCTTTGTCAACCTTTCGCCGCTGTTGAACTTTGTATACTACTTTCTTCACAAAACCTTTCGACATTATCGAAAGGTTCCCAAATGCGCCTTTTTGTTCATGTTGTCTTATTGTTACTAAAAGTTAGATAGAAGTCTCCGACACTGTCGATAGATTGTTCATATTGGTTTCAAAGATATTGAAATACCAATGGTTTCGATGATGTTGAGTAGCCTTCGAATGCATGCTTGAGAATTAAGGTCGATTCTTCCCCTATATTATTTGCCTTGACCAGTTCAAAAGGCTTATATATGCTTTCGAAAGGTTTGTGATAAGGGTAAAACCTTTTATTTCGAAAGGTTTGGCGCGTAACTGGGAGATTATCATCCATTGCCTTCGAAAGGGATTCCGAAGTTGTCTTTTCTTATTTATGTGTGTCGAAAGGTTGAAAGTGGCAGAAGAGTATTACTGTTTCCATCTGAGTCGAAATCCTTCATATTGTAAGAGTAGTTGGCGCCTTCAACTCCTTCAAAACCTTTTCATTGCCTTCGAAACGTCTTCTTATGACCTTTTTCGAAACCCATGCCTATTACTTCATTGAAACCTCACTCTCATTAACCTGCTTTCATACTTCTGCTCTTTAGTGTATTTTATGGCTAACAATCACTAATCAACCAATAATCATTATTAGATCATATGGCATTCAAATCCTAAGGTCAAATCAAGATCTCTCTGTATCGTATAATCAATGTTTGATCTAGGGTCTGATCCTTCTGGGTTGTATATTCATGCTAAGTCACAATACACTTATTCCCCGACAAAGGGACCCAACATCCAAGCAAGTCCATTCACTCACTCTCCGTTAAAGGGACTTACTTTTCTATACAAGTCCATCCACTTGCTCTTCGACAAGGAAGCCCTGCACCTTTTGGTTTATTGCCCCATCTCTTCAGTTGATAAAACCATGTTCAATCAGTTTATATATCAGTTGTCTTGTTTAAATGATTTTCTGAACCAAAAATTCATTTATGAAATCCAAATCAAAGCATTGAAAAAATATCCTAAACAATTCTACCATTGATGGTTACTATCAAACATCCAACTCAGAGCGTGCTTAGAGATCAATTGTGGTCTCATACACGTGTAAGCGACCTAATAGAAATCCTATCTTATTTATTTGAAATGAAAAGTAAAACAAGAGAATCAAACCCGACCCTAATCCATCTCGTTCATGGGATAATCATTCATAGTTTAGATCCACCGTCATATCATGATGCATTTGTCGTAGATGATGGCTGCTCCTGTTGCACCACTGCAGTTTGGTTCCTAACATATTATTGAAGCTGGTGGCCTCGACTAGGCTCTTCTATCAGATCTCACAAATGCCTATATTTGCTTGTTTCATGCCCATCCAGCTCATGGAATAGGAAAAATTTCCAAACCTTCTCTCCCGATCCATGGGTTCTCTCTTAGCTGCCTTTGATAAGGAATTTGCCTCCTAGTATCCAGGTATATCCTCTCTAGGGTTTCAGTTAGATTAGAGTATGAAGAGAATTTAGGTTCTCTTCTTTACCGCTTCGATACACCGAAGCCTATGTCAGCCTTCTGCTTTCCTTTGTCTTTACTAATCCTGCTCAAGAAGACCCTCCATTATCCATAGCATTAATTTCATCACTTTTGGCTTTAGCATCTTCCTGGCACAAGTATCTCTTAGCTTCATGGTAAAACTCCTGAGATCTATTTGTGGATCCCTTTCCAAATCGACTTTAAAGTCAGTCTTTTTCGCAACTCCAAAAACTACCACCATCAAAACTATCGAAGAATCTGGTTTATGAACCAAAGCGGCTGCTGCGTTAAATCTAGTTAAATGACTGCTTAGGGTATCTTCGGCCCTCCACTTCACGCTCAACATCATCATCACATTTTTTGTCGAGAAATGTGAACTCTAAACTATCTTAAGAATATGTCTACTAATTCGGCCCACGTGCTTATGGACCATTCCCTAATTGCCTGAAACATAGTCTTGCCAACTTCATTATTTACATGGAAAAAATGTCCTACCGCTTCTTCGGAATAACCCAACACCTCCATACCTCGGATGCATCTCATCAGAACGGTCGGATCTGTTCTCCCATTTTATGGTTCTAGTGCTGCAGTTTGAAATAGGGTGAATTCCTTGCATATCGGATGTTAGGTTTAAATGATTTTTTTTTCATGTCCTCCAAACTCTAGCCTAGAGGCCCACCTCTCACTATTCTCCCGATCATTTTAGCTATTAGTCATTATCATCTAATGTAGATCTCTGTCCTACGGCTCTATTCTGCCCCTCCCGTTCCTTTTGTGAGCTTTTGTTTCCAACTTCTATTGTTGTGTCTTCGCATTCTGTTATGTATTTCGGCTCCAGCATTGTCTGCTTCCGGCATCTTGGCTTGTCTTAAGACCAAATCCACAGCGTTCCTATCATGTCGGTAGTGATCTGATTCATGTCGGTATCGATCTGATTTGGTCATGGGGGCTCTGTTCCAGTTTTCTCTGCTCTAACTCCTGATGCTCTTGCATTGGCGTTTGGCCTTTGGTTTTAGTTTTAGCTGCTCCAACTATTCTTTTTGTCACATCCTTTTGAAAAATCCCTCTATCATTTCTTGTTGTGAAGCCATTATTCCATATTGCATCTCTTTTATCATCCTTTCCATTTCGTCTTTGGTTAGGGAAACTCACAGATTTGAACTTAAGGCACCTTTTGGCTGCCCCTAATCCGGTTTGCTTCATGTTGTAATAACCCTAGTAGTAGGCCTCTTCATCTCTTCCGAACTTCAGATTCAAGCTTTAAGTTGTCAAATTCTAGTCCTTTCTCATTGAAAGCACCAAAACAGAACAAGTCTCTCCCTCAAGTTACTACTCCATATACTTTGCAACACAAAGGTGTTCCGAAGAGGAGAAATCCAACCTTGTTACACA
Source organism: Allium cepa (assembly GCA_030765085.1). Classification (NCBI taxonomy): domain Eukaryota; kingdom Viridiplantae; phylum Streptophyta; class Magnoliopsida; order Asparagales; family Amaryllidaceae; genus Allium; species Allium cepa. Next base: position 129,935,625 of record CM060940.1, on the reverse strand, counting down.
CGGTTCAATAGATAACGAGTGAAGTTGAGTTACCTATTTCATTTTCAAAAAATGCATAGGAAATAGTGACATATATGTTGAATAATGTGAAGAAACCGAGCTAGATGGAAGCGGGTAAAATGAGTGAATCCCAAAAAAAAATTCTATTTTAGATCATAGTAGGCCTGTAAAGTCTAATGTCCAATACTAGATCCAATTTTTTTATTTAATAAATTAAATTTTATTCTGAATATATGTTGTCTTGTTAAATTTATCTCATTAATCAAATGCATTTAATGTGACTCAATATCAGGTAAATGAATAAGGGAGGTTTTATTTTATTTAGAGAAAGAAACCTTTTGTTTTTTCTCTTAAAACTTCCTCATTAATTAATGGAAGGCTTTTTTATTTAAAGAGAGATACCTCTATTCCTCTCTCTTAATTAAATTAACTGGTTTATTTGTTTAAATGATAATTTTACCAAATTTATACTTGGTATATTTTGAGAGTATATATAAATATACTTAAGTATATATAGTCGAAGTGCAATTTTTCATATTGTATACATAGTTAATGTGCAGGTGTATAGGTGTTGAGATTTATATCGCAACAGACACATTCACCCTTTATATATGTAATACTATCCAAAAAATTGTTTGCAAATAAATGTGTGTATGCATATTTCAAGATTTTTTTCTCAATTAAATCTTTAAATAAATCAAAGTTTATTTTGACCAAATCAACAAACCTGAATTCAAAATTTTGTTTCTAAAATACCATGCTGTTTGACTTAGTAACATAATATGGAAACAAATCTAGATCAACAAATTCAAAATAAATTAGATATTAATAATTTAGAATAGAAAAAAATGAAAATAAAAGTATTTTGTAAATAATACTCATTTGCCAAAGCCACAACCTTTCATTTTTAATCCAAAAGAAAATTTATCATGCAAGATTATGATGTTAATTCATGAATATTTATACATTAAGATGAATTTCCTTTAAATACTAATATACACAAATACACATGCATGCACACACATATGTGGACACACACACACACATACATATATAACCTATTTTTTCAAAACCACTTATTGCAAAATAATTTTCAAATTAATTTTGACATATATGTATATGTACATATATGCATGTGTGTATGTATGTGTGTGTGTATGTATGTGTGTGTGTATATATGTATGTATAAAAATATATGTATGTATGTGTATGTGTGTATATATATAAACGTATACATATGTGTGTTTTGAAAAAAAAACACTAGTTATGAATCAACGGAACTTAAGATTGATATTTAAATAAATAAATACGAATAAAGTAATAAATTAACCATTAGATCTAGATTAAATCAGCACCAACATCAATAGAAATAACAGTAAAATTATAGATAGAAACCATCATTATTAATTTTAAACACAAATCAAATGTTGACAAAATATAAAATTTTCAGGTTTACATACACATAAAAAATGGGACAACAAATGCGTACATAAATTCATCAAAGTAAATAAACTACTAGATCTACAACATCAAGTTGTATATAGATAATTTAAATGGAATATACCTTGTTGATGTTGCCCTATTGAATGCACCTTGATTGATTATTTCAATCCTAGCTCTGCAACACTTGGAGTACCATCTTTTATTTGATCGATTTAATTGGCTGCCATTAAATATTTTTTTTTCTTTATATTGCTCTGAATTTTTGGCCATGCAAGTGGAAAAAGGCGATGGAGGCTATGGTTCTAAAAGAGAGTGATTCAGCAAGGCAAGTGAACAGAAGACAAGGTACTTATAGAGGATACCTTCCTTAACCTCCTTCCTTCATTTTCTACATCCAACCATTGAATTTCAAGATTCCATTTTATTCCTATGGCTATCATGGATGAGGCTAGATAAGCCTTCAATGTTTTCAATAACACTTAGCAAATATTACGTTTGAATCAAATTTACATGCCCATCGATATCACATACTTATTTATATATATACAACTTTTATATACACATCCAATTAAATACTAGTGACACCGAGAAACATACCATTGGCATCCGGTGCATCAAATAAATAAAAATATCTCAAAAATATTAATTAACTTAATTAAGTTATAAAAATTTATAAATAAATTAAATCATGTGGAATTTCGAAGAACCCATTAATGTGGTTGTGCGACCCAGAGATGAAAATTCAATCAGCGATTAGTATTAAATAATTCGAATATTAATGTCCACACATCACCTTAACTAGTGTTGTGATATTTTGGCTAAATTTATCGCTCGCACATCATTTCAGTAAAATTCATCTTTACTATTATAAGCGATACTCGGTGGTAATGATTATTTACATCAATTCTCTTTGTCAAAACTATATTACTATAGGACATATGTAATTAAGTTTTGGTCAAAATTCCAATACCATCCACATTAAACTTGATTAGTCCAAACACAAAATCCTTGATTCGGTAATTACAATTATTATTATTAACCATACAGCTTTGTTCAGAGACTTTAACCTTGAGTTAATTATAGCTGGCCGTGATACTGACACCCTTATAACTAAGGAGACGAATTCTTGATTAATTAATGTTTCACTTCCTATACTTCCACTCATACCCAACTATAGTCGCTCGACGAATCGTCATGCCTTGATTTAACTATAATCAAATTGGAGTGTCCTCATTGAAGTTCCATATTATTCTCAAGTCGAGATAACCGTATAACATCGTAACTTCAAGATTCTCTATCTGACCTTAGTTAGATTAACCAATAGAAAACACTCGAGTGAGTCATTCCATCATTATCCAATAACTATCAGTGTGTAGTCTCTTATTTCTCCCAATAGCCAAGAGTAATACAGTGCCAAATATTTGGAGAGCATTATGTACTCTAGTCCAATAGATAAATCAATATCTTTTCTTGAAACATCTTGACTAGGGATCTCTAAAGTATATGTTGTTTTAATGCGATATATTTCTCATGATACAACACATTGTAATTACTTTCTTATAAAATATCATTTAAGGATTTTCTATTTAATATACTTTAAATTAATTACTCAATTAATTTTATCATAATATAGCAAATTATTTTATAGAAATGAAACATCTTTATTATGATAAAGATTGATTATTAAGTTTTATATATATGTAACAAATTACATAATTTCCCCTAGGGCTACTTCTAGCTCTATCAATCTTCCTTTTCCACTTCCACTTGGGTTTAATTATTGAATCTTATCAAACTCCTTTAATCGGTTTTCTCAAAAACTAATCAGGCTAATACTATAGCGAATGGGTATGCTATATTGATTTAACTATCCATTATATCAATTTACTCTCTTCGATGCTAAAAACCGCCTTTATCATGTGGAACCCTTCGGAATATGTTTCTCGACTTGTAGCGAGCTTTATGTTCTTTTACGAACTGTATTTCATAATTATTGTCATTTAAAAATGTCATGGGATTCTCAACATCTGGAGTCATCCATAGCTTAAACTCATGCTATTGTCCAACCATTTGACCAGACATGTTTGGACGAACTTGATTGGTCAGACTTGAATGTTATCAAGGAAGGGAGCCCAGACAGATAGCTGACAAGCCCAGAAACCAAGTAAGATCAAGACCACAAGGTGATTGCAAGGCTACCTTAGAGTTCAACAAGATTAAATCCATCCAAGTGATGGGTTGGTACCGATCCATCCCTATGGATCAGTATCGATCTATAGAAACTCACCCAAAATACTTCAAATCCCCTCTACATTCAAGTATTATTGACAATAACCTATTCCAAGCTTTATAGGATTGATCACATACGTTTTACTATCGAGTGTCTTGAGCACTTATGGTAAAGAACTCCATTCACCACCGGTTGAAGTAATTGACCCAGAAACGAGCTTCTAGTATGGTAACCAAGACAAAAACATGAAGCTAACAACAAGTCATGTTTACACAAGGCAACGGAAGAGGTCCATAAGTCAATCTTATGGATAGGTACCGATCCATGCCTATGGATCGGTATCGATCCATAATAAATGGTGACATGGCCACGATCTTTTGTGCTTAACTATTGCTGGATGGTGGAACGTGGCTGCATTTGTGGTGGAGTGATTTCTAGGGACCTTCAGTTATACATAGATGAGGATGGGCATTATTTGTGAGATATTTCGACTCCTTTCATAATTTTCTTTATAGTCTCTTAAAATCTCGAGGATCATTATGTAACGACCCAGAATTTCTGTCATTTGAAATTCATATATTTAATTGATTTTAAATATTAACAAGTAAAATTTGTAAGTCGAATAAATTTTATTTCGAATATCTAGATTTAATTGGATAATTAAATCGATTATTTAATATTTGAAATTTCAGAAATAATTGGAAATTGGGTTTTGATGTGATTAAATTGATTTGTAAAGTTTTATTAAATCATATGGGAGTTAGAATGATGTTATAGAACTTTTAAAATTGAATTAAAAGTTAATTTGTGGAAATTGAATATTTTAATATTTAATTGACGAATAAAAATAGCCATTTTTCAAATAGTCTCGGATTTCAGCGAAACCAGTTTCATCGGATCCGTAATGTTATAATATTGTAAAGATTTCAAATTTCGTGTCAATCAGATTTACGGTTTGTCCGGGGCAAGCTAAAACGCGTAGAAAATCGGTTTAAGTGAATTTTGAATTTAAAATAGTCGATTTGAAAACCTATCTTCCAAATACTTTCGAATTTGCTCCCGATATATATTCCATTGCATTCGAAATAGGGATAAAACATTATAAATGCCAGGCGGCACGCTTCGTTTGGAGTTCGGAAAAATTTCGGATGAATAGTGTTTTGACAATTTTCTATAAAAGGACGTTCATTTCTTTCATTTGCATACAAAACCCTAACCCTATTCTTCAGCCGCCACCATAAATTTTAATGGCCGACGTCTTCCCTTCTTCTTCCTCAATTTTCTCTTAATCCACAAACTAATTTCAAAAAATTTCAACTGCAAAATTAAAGAGCACATCAAGATCCATCGATCCAATGGCCATGATCGTTTGAAACAAAATAAATCAACGAAAATTCGTATTGGAAGGTGTATTGGAAGGTCGCACGTTTCGGTGCGTTGTTCGAAGTCTACAGGTGACCGAGCCTCGTCGCGTTCATGGTGAAGGGAGGGTCGGCGATGAGCTTTCGAGTGATATTGGTCGATGATCGTATAGTGGGTTGTAGTCGCCACAAAAATTCAAGGTTCATCGGTGGCTATGGGTTTGTTGCGTGCGTTTGTTACCTGGGGGGGGGGGGGTGTAGAAGACTATGCGCGGGCATGATTTGCTAAAGGGGAACTAGCGGCCCAGATCGATCTAAGGTTTGAAAATATAAAAAGAATAGTAAATTTATTTATATAAATTCGTTTAAAGTTTAAAACATTGTAACTTTTGAATACGAGGTCCGTTTCGCACGAAACGAGTTGCGTCGGGTTCGTGTGGATGAATACTACGCAATGGAGTAGGATTGGAGCTAGTATGAATTCTGGGTAAAATTAAATGCGTGTTTAATTTTATTCGAAACGAAACACTGCAACTGTTATTGGAAGCAAGGTGAGAACTTCTCACTCAATCGAATTTGTTTCGATCTAAAATTTAAATAGTTAGATTTAAAATTGCTTGATTGTGTTGATTGTATTATTGGATGATAAATTGTTATCTGTTGTATTGAAATAGACCCTATACGCTGCATATTAAGCGGAGGTTATTATATTAAACACATATACCGCGATATTCCACCTTGAAGTGAATTGGTGTTATATATGTACTTAGAGTTGATTTTCCACATTATATAGCGGATGAGACCCTATTGTGCCGCATAATAGCGGATAATATTTTACATAAACCCGTGTACCGCGATATCCCGTCTTGAAACGGGGTCGGTATTGTGCTAACATCTGTGGATGCAGGGAAACAGGTTGGAGGGATCCAACTGGATTCCTCAAATAATTGAATTTGTTTCAATGTTGTGTGTTGATTATTTATAACTCTGTGTGATTTTCTTTGTGATTGAAATCGTTGAAGGCTAAAATTTAGCCAAATATAATTTTGGTATCGTTAGATACCGGAAATAAATAAAATATTAATTTTTGAAAATTCAGGTTGAAAGTTTATATTAAAATTTATTTTTGAGAATTGGATAAATTTAAAAGAAGGAATTCTAAAGTAATAAAGTTTTATTTCTAATTTTATTGAATAAAATTTGAAAATATGGGAAAAGCTTAAATAAATAGATTTCGGGTAATATTATTTAAAAGTTGAAGGATTTATTCAAAATAAGGATTTATTAACTTATAGTTAATACTTAATTTATTAAATAATTAAGGATTAATTAATAAGGTAATTAAAGAATGATTTATTTAATTTATAAATAAATAATTTACATTAATTTATAATTAGAAATGATTAATAATGAATTAATCTAAGATAATTTCTTAAGGAAATGTTATTAGTTAATGAAGATAATTAACTAAGGATTATTAAGTGATTAAATAAATGTGATTAGTTTTGATAATTAATTAGATTTATTAATTAAGATAATCAATTGTAAATTGTTAATTACTTAATTAAAGTAATTAAGGGGTTAATTACTAATTGTAATTAAAATTGGATATTTTGATTAATTTATTGATACAGATTAATTGGTAATTAATGTTTTATTGGCATGTGAGATGATTGCTTAATGGTAAGTAATTAAAGGTTTAATTTCTTAAAAAATTAATTAAGGGGTTAATTAATTATGTACTTGGTTTAAAGGTTAACTTAATTAATATGATTAATTAAGAATAATTTAATTAATTAAGGTGATTGATTAATTAATTAATTTATATCAAATGATTTGTAATTAACTAATTGAGATTGGATAATTAATTCATAAGTAATTAATTTAATTAGAAATAAATTGAATTAATTAGGATTAAGCAATTAAATTAATCCTACTTATAAATGACTATTGAATGCTTGACCTTACTTATGAATGATTGTATTATATGAGATGCCTTGAATTGATTGTCCTATCTAATTTATGATATTTTGTTCTGTGGATTGTGCTGTGTATAATTTATTCATTTATTTACATTTGTATATTATCTGTGAATCTGTTGATGGACGATAAGCGTTATAGTTCATATCGCTTATCAACTATATTTCTGTGTTTTAATCTGTGATGATTGAATGATGTTGCACTATTGTGTTAAACCCCTGGACCACACTTATACACACACAAATATGGATTTCACGAGAAAATTGATTAAGTCACAAAATTTGAAATAGTTTAAATTTTTTTTGATTTAAATCCAAATGGTTTTGGAAATGGATTGGGTTTAAAACGAAAAGCATTTGGAATGGAATTTCAAGATAAAATTTATTTTTGAATAACTTGATAAAGTTTTGAAATGAAATAATTTGACTTAAATTTGAATTTAAGATTTGAAATTGAATTCTATGTTTGAAAACTTGGGATTAAAAATGTTATACTAATTATATATGGGTCAAACCATTTTCAATTATTGATTTGGGAATTTGAATTTAATTCAAGGGCTTTAACTCGTGCAAATATAATTGGATTTTTCTAAAATTAAAACTATTTGTTTTCAAATAATAAAAGTTGTCACATAAGTAATGAACTTCCAATTTGTGTTGAAAGGTTCCAAGTTTGAAATTGAAATGTTTTGAAAGGCTATGAATGAATCTTTGGAAACGAATTTTGAAAGCTAAAAGTTAAACCTTGATTTAAAGATTTAACGAGTTAATTCAATTGAAATGGAAATTGTTTTGAAATCCATGAATGGATCTTTGTGAATGGGGTGAACTTTGTGAATTGAATCTTTGTTTTTAAAAGATTGAAGTGTGGAAATTTGTTTAAAACATTGAAGGCTGTTGAAATAAATATTTTTGTTTAAAAAATGGAAATGGTAATTTATTTTAATCATTCGAATGAAAGGTTTTGGGCTTTAAGCCGTGACTTAACTGAGACCTTGCGCTCACTATTCGGTTTAGCCGGGAGAGGACCTTTGTGTCATATAGCCCATTCCGAATATGTGATACGACGTTATGGATAGCATTTGAAGACTGGTGGTGAAGACCGGATATTTTCGAAAGCGAAAGGATAACTCATCGAATGTCTTTGCATCGACTGGTCCCCGGTATAGAGACTCCCTATGTGATGGGAAGTCCGCACGTGATTAGGGATTATCCGGATTTGCAAGGGCTTCTTCGGAAGTGCCTTCAGTTCTGTTCGGACCCAGAACAAACGTGTATGGATTGTATGTTTGATATTACATTTTGAGATATAAAGCAGATTTCTTTCAAATACATTTCTGTTGGTGGCGGAGAATTTATTCTCTTAGCTTAACACCCTTCTCTGAGACGTACGAGCTCAAAGGTTATGTAGTTGAAGGTTATCAGTAATATATTCCTAACTTGTTAATGTGGCGTGCTGAGTGCTGCTGATCATTTGTAAATCAAAGCGTGGCTTTTGTGAAAAGCGTAGCTTTGTAGACGAGACTTCGTCAAACCTCACAACCCGGTAATGGCCAAAACAGGAAGAATGCAACAAGGTTATTTGGGGATAGCGCCTCCTGAGGGTATGTTCATTTCCTTCTGGATAGAGATGGTATCATGGTATGGAGCTCAGGTACTTAACCTATGTGTTGCTGCAAATTTATTTCTTTGTGGTTGTTGGCAAATCCCGGGATAAAGGTCGGTTACAACCGGGGGATGGCATACTCGTGTCAATAGTTACTTAGTTCTGAGGTAACCCGACCTTGTGTTGGCAGAGATCCGGTTAGGTTCTCAGGGCGTCCTTCCAGAGGCGTACCCATGTGGCAATGGAAAGTTCCTTAGCCTGACCATTTGTTGGAAATCCAAACTCCAATATGCACCTTGTACAGTTTTAGTTGTAGAACCTGCCATTTACTTATGGTGGTCACCACTGTTTAGATGGTAGCTATAGTAGGCATACAATAATGGTCGTATGTTGGCTAAGATTTATGTTATACCTTCGAAAGGTTTTCCTCTGTACACTTATAATAATAATATCAAAGAAATTTACGTATCAAGCATGTTTGACTATCATAAGGAGAAATCTCCTCCAATTCTGTGTTTGCATGGTGTGTGTGGCGGGAGGCCTTATGGTAGTTACATTTTCTAAAAGCATTGCGGATCTATTTGAAAATATTTCTTTGCTTGCTTTAAAGATATAATTGTTTTAAGTTCTCACACCAGTCTCATGACTGACCTGGAGTTTATTGTTCCCTTTCTAAACTCTGGGTGCCCATCATTTTCCACATGGGCAGCCTAGAGTCAGGTTCTCAGATCATTCGGGAATTCAGGAGTTACCGTGGAGCTCAGGAGGCGAGCTGGATGGCGAAACGTATCACTTGTATATGATATTATCTTTTCCGCTGTGTATTCAGTTGTGAGGACAGGTTTATATAACTGTCCATTATTGTGTTGTGTTGTATATTGACTCTGATGATGTAATGTATAAAATGTATAGTTCTTTTGATTTAAAGATGATTCATTTATCTATTATATGTTGTTCCGCTGCGACTATGAGATTCAGATATTGTTCTGTTGCTTCTTCTTTCTTACTTCTTCTATCTTTTTCTTCTTCTTAAACCCTAAGGGTTTGGTTTTCCGGGATTCGATTATTCGGCAGTTGATATAGTGGATGTATTAATGTCGATATTCGGGAGTCGAATAATCAGGTCCTCACACATTACCTATCCATAAGAGAAACATTTGTAAACAATATCCAAATCAGCAACAAAGCTAAGTGAATGTAAGCAATGATTAGCCGAACCACCATAAAACTTTCGTGTCTTGTTATTTTTTTTGCTTTCTTCACTCTTTTTTCTACTATACTTATTTAGGCATTTGTGTCATGCTTTAGTTCTTTCGTTGAGAAATAATTGAATTCAGCGACTTGAGACTTGAGATTAAAAAGGATAACGAGACCATCAATCAGGAAAACCACTGTTGGAGGAATCCAACAAGTACATGATTATTGTTAGGAGGTGTCCTCAGGATCTGTAATGACCCGTATTTTTTTAGCTATTTTTAATTTTTAAATTTAAGGTGATTATTGAATGAAAATGGTTATTAATGTAATTTTTGAATAATTTAATATTGGAAATTATTTGAATAATTAAACTCTGAATTTAATATGATAGGAAATGATGTCGCAAGTTGGTTTAAATTTTTTATAAACAATAATTAGGATTGTTAACATTTAAAATTGGATTTAAATGTAAATAATTAAAATTGAAAATTTTGTGTTGTAATTAACGAGTAAAAATAGTGATTTTGGCAACTATCACGCATTTCGACGAAGCTAGTTTCATCGGATCTATAATAGTGAATTATTGTAAGATTTCAAGTTTCGTAGCGATCAGACTTATCGTTTGGCCATGCGAGCTTGAAACGCATAGAAATCAATTTAAAGGAATTTGATAAAATAAATTGACTTTGAAAAGCTATCTTCAACATGCGATCGAATCAGGCCTCGAAAATAGTTCCATTGTGTTCGGAATGGGGGTAAAACATTATAAACGCCTGGCGGCACGTCTCGATTGGAGTTCGGATGGTTTTTGGACCTACTATATAAATATGCATGCAAATCGATATAGTTTTATTATTATTTTAATTTCTGAAACCTTATCCGTCACTTTCTTTTAATGGCTGAAAATTCACCAACTTTCCTCCTCGATATCTCTCAATCTGTTCAACAAAATTGAAAAATTCCAAAAGCAAAGTTGTAGATCTCGACGAGCTCTTCAAATCCATATGGTTGATCTATGCTATTACGTCATGGATTTGCCAGAATATGGCTTGGAAGCATGCGAGTGTTTTGGGGTTTTCGAGACAAACGAATGTAGGTGAATGGATGGCGTTTGGGGTGGTAGTAGCTCTCGATGAGGCGCTAATCTGGGAACATCCTGATCATCGTCCGGTTGACGTTATAAGCATAGATGCGTTTGAATTTGGCATGCGTGATGGGTTTGCAAGGTACAAAACATGGGATGGTAACATATATTTTTTTAATTAATTATTTTTTATTTAAATTCAAATGTTCTAAGTTGAATAAATTTTGCATACGAGCTTGGATCGACACGCGGTCTTTTCCGTTGTGATCGTATCATAATTCTGGACAACATGGAAATGGTATGGTTGGATTCCGAGATTGTTCAAATTTGGGCCTTTATTTGGAGTTTAAATCGTTGATAAATCAAAGGTGAGTGTTTATACACTCATAATTGACTGAAATTATTTTTATGTTAGTTAAATTATATCGTGAAGTGATTTGAAATTATTGGTTGTTGTTTGATGAGTTTAACTAACATTTAAATTGACACCCGAATTAATTGATAGAATTTGAATTGACAGTTAAATTGAATTAGAATTTAGTTGTCGCAAAATACCCGAAATTGATAATTATGAAATTGTTGAGAATTTTATTGATTGTTGGATGATTGATTGTGACAGATGCTATTGGTTGATATTTTGGATGTTTATTTATGTTTAATATATCCTGTTATCGTCCCGTATATTATTTACAGTATATAAAACTGTAAATTGAATTATTTCGAATGAATTAAGAAATATGTTGAAATGATATATACCTATGACATCTATTTTGGATTGAAATGATATATATCCATTCTTGGAATTAAACTTAAAATAATTGATTCACTTGTCCATAGGACAGAAAATTATATACAGATATCGGCTTGGTTAAAATTAAATTGTTTAAAATTTGTTTGAAATTAGTAAATGATTCGATTTAAAGAAGGAAAAATCGAACTTATGGAAATAAAATTATTTTTAAATGGAACTCGGAATGTTGAAAATTTATATTTGATAAACGAAATTGTTTAAATAATCAAATTTGAGATGTTGAACCAAAATATGATTCAAAATTTAGAAACTGATTTGTTTAAAGATTTGTTTTTTATTTGGATTTTGAGTATTGCTAAGTAAAACCGATATAAAATGATATTTTGAAATTAAGTTCGAAATTTAATTATATTTAAAAATTGGGTTTTCAAATTGGATATTAAAGAAAATTTGATTTAAGTTTTTTGAATTGATAATTGGAGCGGACTCGGAATTGATATAAATCGAAATAGTTTAAAATTCGGGATTGGAGTTGAAATTAATTTGAAACTGGAAGTGAATTTAATTTGGAATTGGAATTTAAATTAGACTTGAAATCGGAATTTAATCGAGTAATCAAAATGGAAATCTATTTGGAGTGAAAATTCTGGAATTGAATTAATTGGCTTGGAAAACTACTTTTAAATAAATTATTTTAGTATAAGCTATTTCAAATCTATTTCCCTTAAATATTCAAACTATTTTAATTTTCCCAACCATTTTACTATATAAACCATTTTAGTTCTCAAACTATTTTCTATTAAACTATTTTAACTATTTAATTATTTAACTATTTTAAAATATTTTCTAAAATCCAAACTGGTTAAAGGGTGGAATGTTTATATTTAAATCTTGGATTTAAATGCGAATTGGGTTAAAGTGAATTATAACCGAACTGTAATTCGAATCAAGTTTTGAAGTGAAATCGATATATCATGTTGAATTGACATTTTTGAGTAAACACGATAATTTCAAAATGGATATGATTTTTGAGTAAATATGACGATTTCAATATGGATTTGATTTTGAAGCGAATATGATATTTTGATATCGAATACGAATGGTTTTTGAAATATAAAAGAACCAACCGATGTGTAAAAAGACGTTTGGTTTCTAAAGAGACCAGGGCCTCTTATTGGCATACTCTCTGTCAATATTGGAACTACTTTAACAACTGTGTACGAGGTGGATGATATCAATAATGTAGTGATTGAATTGGCGACGTTTACTGGAATGATGTAAGAGAACGATGATGGATAGCCTTGACATTCGTGTCATAGTTAAAATGACTAAAACATGAGCCTATGTCTTCCTATTGAGGTTGGCTACCTCTAGCGAGTTGACCCCTCGTATTACTATTGTGATTTCGTATTCGAGGGGTGCACCTTTTGTCGTTTGGATTGATTGTCCCGGTGGCCTATGTAACGACCCGTATTTTTTAGCTATTTTTAGCTATTAAATTTAATGTGATCATTGAATGAAAATGGTTATTATTGTAATTTTTGAATAATTTAATATTGGAAATTATTTGAATAATTAAAATTTGAATTTAATATGACAGAAAATGATGTTGTAAGTTGATTTAATTTTTTTATAAACAATAATTAGGGTTGTTAATATTTAAAATTGGATTTAAACGTGAATGATTAAAATTGAAAATTTTGTATTGTAATTAACGAGTGAAAATAGTCATTTTGGCAACTGTCTCGAATTTCGACGAAACCAGCTTCATCGGATCCATAATAGTAAATTATTGTAAGATTTCACGTTTCATAGCGATTGTACTTTTCGTTTGGCCGTGCGAGCTTGAAACGCATAGAAATAAATTTAAAGGAATTTGATAAAATAAATTGACTTTGAAAAGCTATCTTCCACATACGATCGAATTAGGCCTCGAGACTAGTTCCATTGTGTTCGAAATGAGGGTAAAACATTATAAACACTGGCGGCACATCTCCGTAAGTGTATAGGGCCATGCAATATGGATATACAATAATGCAGAGTATAGAGATAATAGCCATGTTGTAAATAGTGCTGAATATAAAAGCAGTATAATAATAAAAATAACACCAAAGATTTTTATACTGGTTCAGAGCACCGTGCTACGTCCAGTCCAAGACTCCTTTTGGAATTTCACTAAACAACAATCCTCACTTAACTCCGAGGAATAGGTATGCTCAGTCTACACAGCAGAATAGACACCTGAGAAGCAAAACATGATTTTTGCCTTAGCAGCATAAGAGGACTTCACTAATACAAAAGAATATCTGACACTGTGTTCTTGATAATACTGATTTGTCTCTGATAGTACAAACCTCCTATAATCAAATCCTCAAGTATATGAAGTGTATGTGAAGATATGAAGAGAAGGTAATGCTAAGAATCGAAGATTATGAAAGTTTATTTGAAGATTCAAAGCAATAAAATGCTCGTTTGCTGTTTGAATGCAAGTATGAGAGTATAAGAAGAATATAAGATAGTTAGAATGATTTTTAATGAATGTGAAGTGTTTGAGAACATATATTTATAGTAGTCAGAGAGTTACTGCCATTGGTGAAGAGTTCTGACCAAAAGGAGCATCCATTTCCGTTCAGAGAAGGATCGCGACCTTTCGTAGAATGGAGATGTCTATTCAAAATTTGACAGTTGGGTTCAGGTCAGTCGACTAGTCGTTTTTGGTCAGTTGACTTACTATGCAACAAATGTAAAAAAATAAGCAGTGCATACTCGTGTATTTACAGTAGTCAGTCGACTGGTTGTTTATAGCCAATCGACTGGCTGTAGTGTTTTACACTATTAGCTCTGTTTTGATTAAAAAATGAGAAAAATGAAGTGCAAACTACTTGAGGATAGATTTTAACAAATTTTAAGACTCAAACATAAGTAATAAAGAATGAGAACATAGATTCAAAGTATTGATTTCACCTAGTCTTTTGATTGTCTCTTTTTGTTGTGACTTGATTGTGCATTCTCTTTTTCTTCTAAATTGCTCTGTCATGAAGCAAAACTAGTGATTCAACATTCTCCCCCTTTTTGATTGATGATAACCTGTATATAATAATCCTAGAGAACACATATAAAACTCCCCCTGAATATATGACACTTCTTGTACCTGCATTAAAATGGTTAGTACACTTTCTCTCCCCCTTTGTGATCGACAAAAAGGAGATATATCAAAATAATTTCAATACTAAGTGCAGAAAAAAAAATCCACAGTGAGACTAATTAGTGCAAGTCTCAAAGATAAGCAATAAGCAAATAAATATTCAAATGTTCAAACTGAAGGATAAGAGTACCAATAAGCAAATAATAATAGTACCTACCAAACTTACTAACCAATTAACAAAAGGAAACTCATCCATCAAGATCCCAATTATACTCTCCTTCCGGGCAGTCTCCTTCCCTGGTCTAGAATTGCCTTGGTGATGCAGATCAGGCCAAAGCGATGAGTCATTCACGATCTAGGACGGTACTTATAAGTCGTTTCCGACTTAAAGAATCACGGGGAAAAAACCTACGAGTTAAGATAAGTCGTTCACGACTTATGATGGTGGCTATAGGTTGTTTCCGACCTAAGAAGGCATGTGGGGAAGATATGCGAGTTAAGGAAGAAGACCTAAGTTTTTTCCGACCCATCACAAGCTTAAGTCGTTCAGGGCCTTTAGGTCGTATACGGTCTAAGGCTACAGAAGGAATATCACGGGATAACAAGATAGCAGTACGAATTGGAAAGCAAGGTTTAGGTCGGCTACGACCTAAGATAAGTCGGTAATAGCTTGAGTCGGTCATGTATGTAAATAAGTTGAGTCGTATATCTTTGAGTCGTGTACTCTGTTAAGTCGGTATGTAGTTAAGTCGGGGAAGTCGCTGTGTGATGTAGTTATTGTTAGGTCGGTAACGACCTTGCCTGAGTCGTTTGCATTGTGTTCTGTTGTAAAGGGGTTGAGTCGCGTGTGTTAAGTCGGTCACGACTTAAGTTGGGTCGTAGGTCGGCAACGACTTAGGGACTGGGTCGAAAACTCTATAAATAGGTGCGTGTGTTGTACATTTGAAGTGGTTGATTTCTGAATAAAATTCCTTTTTGTTAGCTTTGTGCTTTCATACCAATTGGTAGTTGAGTGTAATCTCCTATCTCCTCTTTCGGTTAATCGAGTGCGCTCGATTCAACGATCGTAGAAGCCGATTCACGGAATCTAGTGCGCTAGATCAACGTGCGAAGAATCGTAGATCTATGAACACGGTATAGTGCGCTATCAACGTGTTTGAGATAGCTAGAGTTCGGTATCTTTGGATCAATGAACTTGGGCATTTTTGGTATCTTCAACTCACCGATTTCTACATTTCATCGATTGAAGTTTTGTTTCGAATAATCCGCTGCGTCATTATTGGTATCAGAGCCATACTTAGCCAATCATAGCTAAGTTGATTCTTGGAGCCAAGTTTTTGAAGTTTTTGAAGTTTGAAGTTGTTCATCGCGTTCATATTGAAGTTGCAACAAGAGGAAGAACTTTCGATCCATTCCATTTTGGATCAAAGTGTTGAAAGTGTTTGAATTTGAAGTAGGCCGTGTCTACTTGGGAAGTAGCCGAGCCTAGTGAAGTGTTTGAAGTATTGAGGCCGAACTAGTGCTTGGAAATCTTGAGCCGAACATAGTTGTGTTGAAGTGCGATTTGTTGAAGTGGTGGCCGAGTTAACTTGTTGCCGAGTTAGTGTTGAACCGAGCAAGTTAAGTCGTGAAGATTGAGCCGAGCATTGTTGTTTGAAGTTGAAGGTTAATCTGTAACTTGTTGTTTGTTAAAACTTTGAAGTTTTGTGTTTGAATTGTAGAAGTTTGTGAAGTTTTCAATCATGCCACCAAGGAGAGCTAATCGTCATCAAAACGTTGAAGCTTTGTATCGTAGAGAAGAAGCCGAGCTTATGGAACAACGTATTAATGAAAAGTTTGATGAAGGCATTGGTAAATTGGAGAAATTGATGAATGATTTGAATCAAAGGAGGAGATCACCAAACTCGAACCATGGAGGAAACCGAGTTTCGCCATCGGTTACGGAAGCGAGGAGGGTATCACCACATTCTTGTAGAAATAGAAGAGAAACATCAATTTCATCACGAAGAGATCATCATGACTATGCACATGAAGAGAGGAGAAGTCAACGTGAATTTGACAATGAAGCATATAGAGATGAAGAGAGACATAGTCAAAGAAGCATGCATGAACGAAGGGATGATAATGGTCGAGATCGATATAGGCGTACTTTTGATTTTGTTGAAGAGGGTGATAGAGTTAGTATTCATTATCGAGATCGAGAACAAGTTCGAAATTCTTATCGGGATGTTGAAGATGATCGTCGATGGGAATCGGGTATGAAAATGGAGATTCCGGAGTTTAAAGGCGGGATGGTTGCTGAAGAGTTCTTAGATTGGGTTTCAAATGTTGAAGAGATCTTTGATTTCAAGGAGGTTCCTGAGCATAGAAGGGTGAAGTTGGTTGCTACTAGGTTGAGGGGGAGAGCTTTGGCGTGGTGGCAGCAAACTAAACTTACTCGTGAACGGATGGGGAAGTCAAAGATAGAATCGTGGGATAAGATGAAGAAGTTGATGAGATCTACTTTCTTACCTTACAACTACCAATCACTTATGTACCAAAGGTTGCAGAATCCGAGGCAAGGGACAAAGTCTGTTAGTGATTATGCTGATGAATTTTACCAACTCATTGCCAGGAATGATATTATGGAGACAGAAGAACAGCTAACTGCTAGATTCATTGGGGGATTGAGGATGCAGATCCAGGATATGGTTAATATGTTCGATCCTAGATCCGTTGCAGAAGCACATCAGAAAGCGTTAGCTTGGGAGAAACAAGGAAGACGTGGAGGTGGTGTGTTTACTAATTCCAATAATCAAGCAAGGGGTGTTGGTGGAAGTTCTAATGTTTCTAAACCTGTTTCAAAGCCAGTGGTGAAGGAGGCTGAGAAGGCAAAGGCTAGCAGTGTTTTCAAATGTTATAATTGTCAGGAGTTGGGTCACAAGAGCAATGAATGTCCGAAGCCGAAGAAGAGAACCATGGTTGCAGAAGTTGAGGAGGATAATGGTGAGGAGGCAGAATGTTCTAATACCCCTTATGTTGAGGAGGAAGAAGAATTGTTTGGAGATGAAGGTTGTAATCTTATGATGAGGAGAAGTTGTTTGACACCAAAGCAAGAAGAGGATTCTAGTTGGCTGAGAAGCAATATTTTTCAATCGACATGTACTATTCTGGGGAAAGTCTGCAAGTTCGTTATTGATGCGGGAAGTTGTGATAATATTATTTCTACAGAAGCAGTAAGAAAGTTGAACTTGAAGACCGAGAAGCATCCTAAACCGTACAAGCTAGCATGGTTAAGGAAGGGTGGTGAAGTGAAAGTGTGTCGAAGGGCTTGTGTTAATTTTTCTATTGGGAAGAAATACAAAGATGAAATTTGGTGTGATGTAGTAGACATGTACGTGTGTCATCTGTTGTTGGGCAGACCGTGGCAGTTTGATAGAGCAGTTCAACATGACGGTCGTGCCAATAGTTACAGTTTCATGTTCGAGGGTACTAAAATCACTTTGGTTCCCAAGAAACAGCAACAGAAGGAGAGCAAGCTAGAAGAGATTGAAGAATTGAAAACTCTGTTGACTGTGAAGGAGTTTGTGAAAGAAGTTGAAGAGGAACCTGAAGTATTTTTGTTGATTGGGAGAGAGAGTAGTGAAGAAGTTGAAATCCCAGAAGCAGCAAAACCAATTTTGAAAGAATTCGAAGATGTCTTTCCAGAGGAGTTGCCTAAGGAGTTACCGCCACTTAGAGACATTCAACATCAGATTGATCTTGTTCCGGGAGCAGTGTTACCACATCGACCACACTACCGAATGAGTCCGAAGGAACATGAGGAGTTACGAAGGCAGGTGGAAGAGTTGTTGGAACAGGGACGTGTTCAGGAAAGCTTGAGTCCTTGTGCCGTGCCAGCATTATTAGTACCAAAGAAGGACGGAACATGGAGGATGTGCACAGATAGTAGAGCTTTGAATAAGATCACTGTCCGATATAGATTTCCTATGCCGAGGTTGGATGATTTGTTGGATCAGTTGAGTGGGGCAACTATATTTTCGAAGATTGACTTGAAAAGTGGTTATCATCAAATTCGGATTAGACCTGGTGATGAATGGAAGACAGCTTTCAAGACGAGAGAGGGGTTATACGAATGGTTGGTTATGCCATTTGGTTTGTCAAATGCACCTAGTACATTCATGCGGGTGATGAATCAAATCTTTAGACCATTCATTGGGAAGTTCGTCGTGGTTTATTTCGATGATATTCTGATTTACAGCAGGAGTGTGGAGGAGCATGTTCTACAGTTGAGGGAAGTGTTGATTATTCTTCGTGAAGAACAATTTTATGCTGCTACAAAGAAATGTGTGTTTATGACGCATACTGTTTTATTTCTTGGGTATGTTGTTTCAGGGGAAGGTATTCAAGTTGACCGGAGTAAAGTTGAAGCAGTCAGGAATTGGCCACAGCCAAAGACAATTACAGAAGTGAGAAGTTTTCATGGGTTAGCATCATTCTACCGAAGATTCATACCACACTTCAGTAGCGTGATGGCTCCAGTTACTGATTGCATGAAAGGGAAACAATTTGTATGGTCAGAAGAAGCGGGGGTTGCTTTTGAAAAGATCAAGGAATTGTTGACGTCTGCACCAATTCTTGTTTTACCGAATTTTCAGTTATTGTTTGAATTGCATACTGATGCTTCGAAGGTTGGTATTGGAGGAGTTCTGAGTCAGAATGGGAAGCCAGTTGCTTATTTCAGCGAAAAGTTGTCAGGGGCAAAGATGAGATACAGTACATATGACGTTGAGTTTTATGCTGTTGTGCAAGCTGTCAAGCATTGGAGGCATTATCTGTTTCAGAAGGAATTTGTTCTTTATACAGATCATGAAGCATTGAAACATTTACAGGGGCAGGATAAGATTTCAGCGAGACATGCATCGTGGATAGCATATTTACAGCAGTTTACTTTTGTTGTCAAACATAAATCAGGGGTGACAAATCGGGTAGCTGATGCTTTGAGTAGGAGGAGTCATTTATTAACGACAATGAAAGTTGAAGTGACGGGTTTTGAGATGTTGCCGGAGATGATTAATGAAGATCCTTACTTTGTGAAATATGTTGAGAAAGTGAAGGGTGAGAGTACCGACGAATTTACATTGGTTGATGGTTTTCTGTTTGAAGGGAATCGTTTGTGTATTCCAGACTGTAGCTTGAGGTTGAAAATTGTCAAAGAGTTACACGAGGAAGGGCATGTGGGCCGTGATCGTACTTTGCAATTGATTTCACAATCTTACTTTTGGCCGTCGATGAGAAAAGAAGTGGAAAGATTTGTGGAGCGATGTCAGATTTGCCAAGTTTCAAAGGGAACAGCGACGAATGCAGGGTTGTATATGCCATTACCTGTACCGTCTAAGCCATGGGTTGATATTAGCATGGATTTCGTTTTGGGTTTGTCGAGAACTCAAAGGGGAAATGATTCGATATTTGTTGTAGTGGACAGGTTTTCGAAGATGGCACATTTTATTGCCTGCAAGAAGACAGCGGATGCAGTTCGAGTAGCACAGTTATTTTTCAAGGAGATCTATCGACTTCATGGATTGCCAGAGTCTATTGTGTCGGATAGAGATACTCGTTTTCTGAGTCATTTTTGGTTGAGTTTGTGGAAGATGGTGGGAACGAAGCTGAAATTTAGTAGTGCTTATCATCCACAAACTGATGGACAGACAGAAGTTGTTAACAGGTCATTGGGAAATTTGTTGCGATGTCTTGTACAGGATAATTTGAGAAGTTGAGACATGAAGTTATGCCAAGCTGAATTTGCACATAATCATGTAGTGAATCGTAGCACGGGATTCAGTCCATTTCAGATTGTTTATTCAAATTTACCCAGGGGACCGTTGGATTTGGCAGTAGTACCACAGGCGAAGGAAACAGTTAAACGAGCTGCTGATTTTGTTGATGAGCTGACTGAATGTCATAAAATCGTTCAGGAACGATTGGAGAAGTCGAATGAGAAATATAAGAAGACTGCAGATTTGAAGCGACGAAATGTTGAATTTAACGAAGGCGATTTGGTTTATGCAGTGTTGACAAAAGACTGTTTTCCGGTAGGAACATACAATAAATCGAAAGCACGGAAAATTGGTCCAGTTGAAGTTTTGAAGAAAATCAATAAGAATGCATATCGATTAAAGTTACCAGATAATGTTTATACTTCTGATGTTTTCAACGTCAAACATTTAGTTCCGTATCATGGAGGTGAGATTGTTGTGGAAGAGGTTGCAAATTCGAGGACGAATTTTTCTCAACCAGGGGAGGATGATGCAGATCAGGCCAAAGCGATGAGTCATTCACGATCTAGGACGGTACTTATAAGTCGTTTCCGACTTAAAGAATCACGGGGAAAAAACCTACGAGTTAAGATAAGTCGTTCACGACTTATGATGGTGGCTATAGGTTGTTTCCGACCTAAGAAGGCATGTGGGGAAGATATGCGAGTTAAGGAAGAAGACCTAAGTTTTTTCCGACCCATCACAAGCTTAAGTCGTTCAGGGCCTTTAGGTCGTATACGGTCTAAGGCTACAGAAGGAATATCACGGGATAACAAGATAGCAGTACGAATTGGAAAGCAAGGTTTAGGTCGGCTACGACCTAAGATAAGTCGGTAATAGCTTGAGTCGGTCATGTATGTAAATAAGTTGAGTCGTATATCTTTGAGTCGTGTACTCTGTTAAGTCGGTATGTAGTTAAGTCGGGGAAGTCGCTGTGTGATGTAGTTATTGTTAGGTCAGTAACGACCTTGCCTGAGTCGTTTGCATTGTGTTCTGTTGTAAAGGGGTTGAGTCGCGTGTGTTAAGTCGGTCACGACTTAAGTTGGGTCGTAGGTCGGCAACGACTTAGGGACTGGGTCGAAAACTCTATAAATAGGTGCGTGTGTTGTACATTTGAAGTGGTTGATTTCTGAATAAAATTCCTTTTTGTTAGCTTTGTGCTTTCATACCAATTGGTAGTTGAGTGTAATCTCCTATCTCCTCTTTCGGTTAATCGAGTGCGCTCGATTCAACGATCGTAGAAGCCGATTCACGGAATCTAGTGCGCTAGATCAACGTGCGAAGAATCGTAGATCTATGAACACGGTATAGTGCGCTATCAACGTGTTTGAGATAGCTAGAGTTCGGTATCTTTGGATCAACGAACTTGGGCATTTTTGGTATCTTCAACTCACCGATTTCTACATTTCATCGATTGAAGTTTTGTTTCGAATAATCCGCTGCGTCACTTGGGCACCGCTGCCTGCTCCAGTAGTGTTGCTACTGGTATGCTCCTCTTATGTAGACGATGTAAATTGAGGTGCTGGACGTTTTCCTTGGGCGACGGATGTGGTAGCAGTGGAGGAAGAACAAGATATGGCATCCCATAAAGTAGAGAAGAAGCCTTTGATTTTACCAAGCTTCTTATCAATTTTTTTAGTCTTGAATCAAGTATTAGTTGATTTCGGGAAAGAATTTCAATGGATTCACGGGTGCTGGAGGAGGTAGCTAAACAAATTTCTCCTTCTTCTTGATGGGTTTCCGACTCTCTAATTATAGGACCTCTAGATTATTGTTGAGCTTGTTGCCGCTTCCAATCTTCGTATGTGGTAATAGGTGGAGGTCTTGTTGGTAGCTTCATAAGACTTATGGTCTGGATATTGATCATTCCAACAGTAGAGAATTCTGAATCAGATTGACAGACACCAACATCTAGAAGAAGTCTCATTATATACTCGCCAAAGTAAATAACGTTCATATTCCCATAAGGAAAGGTGAGAAATTCATCCAAAATACGTCGTAACCAATTTATGCGTATATTTTCCCATGTCGCATAGAGAGCTTTGAAGTTTTCTGGATAAATTAATTCATATGATCCGGTTCGTGGGAGAATAGACCGCATAAAAGTTTTGTGCAAGATTCGTGCTTTTGGCCAAAGAAGCTTAGAGCGCAATTCAGTCATATCGTCGCCCACGAACATATGACTAATTCTATCTCTATGTCTTGTATTGCACTCGACATCATTCAAATCAATACCTTCATTTGGAGATTGAAGGAAATGTGCCATTCGATCAAGTGAAAAGAAAACTTGTTGTCCGCAGAACAAACTCCATACACAGTTATTTGGATTAGATGGTTGTTAGTGGCCAAGATTGAGATTTGCATAAAAGAGCTTTACCATGAGATGATTAATGTTGTGGCAATTGGAATTGTAGTCAAGTAGCGACTCTAATCCGCATCTCCGCATCGGTTCTTAAAGAGAATAAGCTCCAAATCAGAGTATACCATGAAAGAACCTTCAAAGATTCTAGAATTTCTCATCTTTTCTCATCTACCTACTGCGGTTGCGTCGTATACACAATGGGCAAAATGAGTATCAACGAAAGATGAAGAAGCTTGTTTTGATCGTTTTGATCTTGGAGGAACCATTAATTTTATGTTTTTGCGATATTTTATGGGGAATTTAAGTCATTTACTCGTCAAAATTTCCAACAAAAAACAAGTTATCATAACAAATAGACAATAGTTTAAGTCGTTGTTTCAGTTGACAACAAAGTGTAACCATGAAATAGATCCTTAGTAGATTATTAAAGTTTATCAAAGTGGTATTTTCATTTCTTTTCAATAACAAGTCAATTCAAATAAGTTAAAATAGCGCTTGGATTTCATTTGCTTACTCTCTTTTATTTGAAAATTTCATTGATATTAAAAATATTTACGTATGCTTAACTCGAAAAACTGAGGCCAAATTTATTACCCGTACACTGCCTTTCGGACCTTTGTGAGGGGAATACAGAGCGTGGCAAGTAACCACATGAATGTGAACACCTATCGACTGTAGACATTATTAAAAAGAATTTTTATATACATACACCTAACTCCGATAAACTGAGACCAGATAGACCGATCGTGCACTACCTTTCAGTCTTACGTAAGAAGGGCACAGAGCATGACCAGTAAACATACGAGTGTGAACACATGACTTTACGTGTTTATTAAAAAATATATACACATGTACAAGAATTTTTTTTGAAAAAAAAGAGTTTTGCAGAATCGTCTTGGCACCATTTAACTTAGATGAAAAAAAATATGTTATGTCCTTCACTTTAAATTCACCATTTTTTTAAACAAAGATTTTCAGTTTGGACATACTTCATAATTATCACCATGAACCTACCTATTTACTAGTTAAATCATCGTTATTTGTAATCAAACTTTATTTTTATTATTGTCAAGACAAATAAATTTTCAAAGATTTCAATTTAATTATCCAAAACCATATATTTATATTATAGTGTTTCTTTTCAAAATAAATCAAAATGCTTAAAAAAAATTGTTTATTTTTTGTTTTCAAGATTTTTTTTTAATTTGGAAGAAAAAAACATGAAAAATAATAAATGAAAACGATGAGACTCCCCGCACACTTGATTTTGACTGCTTCCCCACAGTCAACCCAACTGGAAGAAAAAGAATAAAAAAAACAAAAGATGGCGTACATTTACATGAAAAAAGATTATTATTTACAAGAGTTCGGAAAGTATTTCTTCAAAAAGTAAATGAAACAGTCATCCAAAGACCGATTCATTTGTCTCGTCAACCAAACAAGACACAGCTTAAGCACGAAAAACCAAATTGTAAAAGATTTCAAAATTGAATGTTGATTTGGAAAAACAAATATCGTTATATTGAAAACATACGGGTTATTTTATTTTCGATGATCTTTGGGGTAGGTAGAATGATTTGTTGAAGTTTAAGTTTATTTTCACCAAATTGAAATTCAAGCTTGTCCTTAAAAAATTCTTCAAAATTATTGATTTCAAAATGAAAATGGTGACTAAATTCTTCCCCATCATAATTTAACAACTCGTTTGCGAAAAGTCCAAAGAAACCGTGTTCGTTAAATTCTTCTTCCTTTGTTGGATTATCAACAACTTCATTTCGTATATCATTTTCAAAATCCAAAGTTGTTGTATTCAAATATTCGAAATCAGAAAAAGGAAGATCGAATTTTAAAGTTCCACACCCTCAAAAGAATTGAAATCCAACTTAATTGCTGTTTTTTCAATAACTTCATTAAGATCATCATTTTCAGTTTCAAAAGTAGTTCTTTGAAAATCGTCAATTGTGGTAAAAGATGGTTTACTATTTGACTCATCACACGTTAGGATTTGATTTTGTTGTTCATGTAATTTTTTATATGTCTCAATCAACAAATCCACATGGTCATCATAAATTTCATTCATTTTCTCAACAAAATCCAATTTATAATTATTAATTTAAGAATTTCAATTTGGACTTGGTTAGAACAAAAATTGTCAATTTCGATAAACGGGGGATTATCATTTGATACTTCACATGTTCGGATTTGATTTTGTTTCTCATGAAATGTTTTGTAGGTTTTACGCAACAAATCCTCGTAATCTTTTTCCATTTGCTCAACTAATTCACTCTCATGATTATTGATTTTAGAATTTTCAATTTGAATTTGTTGAGAGAAATATTTTCAATCGAACCACTAATGAAACTATTCACATTGCCAAAATTATTTTAAAAGTTTTTTCCATTTTCGTTTTGTTTTTGAAATTCATTTTGAAGTTCGAAATTGAGTTGGCATGGGTTATACTCAAAATCGTTTGAATTTTGAATTGAATTCACATTTTGAAATCCTTGACTCGATTTATTGCACAAATTTGAAGTGCACAATTCATTTGTCATTTGATTTTGTTGTGTAGAGGTTCAAGTAAAGAAGAAGTCATTTTGATGCTATTTCGAGATTTAAGGGGTGTTCATCATTTTGAAATTTTGTGGTTCAAAATTTGAATTGTTTAAACAATAGTTGTTGTTGAAATATCCGTATGAACTTTGAGTGAAATTATATGGATTATATTGATTTTCACAACTATCATAAAATTCTGGCAAGTTAAGAAACTTGGACATTTTCAAGAATGTATTTTGTTTTTTATGAAGGAAAAATATTTACAAATAGAATTTATTTTTCTAAATGGATATTCAATTTTTGTTTTTTTTTTCAAAGTTTTTTTGAAAGCATTTATATTTTTTTTAATCGAAAATTTTCAAAAGGAAGAATTTAAAAAAAAAAGTTAAGGAATATTTACAATTTTTTTTAGTTTTGGATTTTTAATTTTTTTATTGTTTTTTATATATGCATGAACTAATGCAACTAAATGAATGCACGGGTTTAATTACAAATGTTTTATCCAAAGTAGCTCCTAACCTAAAATTGTATAATCACACATTCTCTTAAATCAATAATATAGTTTTCGGGCAGGTAACAGACATGATTTATCGGTGCACCATGAATCATCATAGCAATGCAGCCGAAGGTTTGAGTATCTTCAGAGGAATAACTACTATTATATTTACGAATCACTGTAATATTTATAAATGGTTATTACTCTGCTGTAGCCTAGACACTAAGAAATTAAATTGTTCAAAGAAGACAACTTATCAATATATAATTAAGCGTTATTGATGTATAACCGTTATTATTAACAAATTCTAGAATGAAATGCAAAATAGAAATTAAAACGTGTATTAACAATGCAATTACGAATGAAATTTGTTTTTGTTTTGAATTTTTTTAAATGCAAACAACCAACAATGCAAAACCAATAAAAACATGAGATAAGAGTGCAAAAAAATTTTAAGCAAGCAATTTATTTGGCCAATAGAGCGACAGTTTTCAGCTAATCTTTGTTTTGAATATCTACTTTTACAACCAGAAACTTTTGATCCACACTATATACAGTTTATGTATACTAGTATGAGCTCGTGCTTCGCTTATGGACTGTTATATTATTGAAAACGGAAGTAAGGACATTTTTGAAATTTCAAAAAGACACTGAGTAAATTGATTCAATGAATTTTCTTTATTGATACACACACACGTACAAGGATGTAACTAAAAAAATCAAAACAAAAACAAAACAAATTTGAGTTTTTTTTTATAAAAATGAAACAAAACTAAAAACAAAGTAAAAATAACAGGTTAAGCAAAAGCATTTTTTTTTGGTTTTCAAAAGAACAAAATCTACTTAAAACTAAATAAGAGGGACTAGAAAAGGGCAAAAAAAAAAAAAAAAAAAAAGAATGACAACAAATTACTCAAATCTCACCCCAGCCCAACAACAAAATTAACCAAAAACTTCTCTTTCCCCTGAAAAAATGAAATCAAACTCGATAGACTAAAAAACAATTTCCTCAAAACTTGTTCATTCTTAATTTTTTTTTTTTTTTTGAAATTCCTTAAAACTCTGGGCGGTTGCAAGTCGATGCTTATTCAAGGTGATGCCGAAGTTCGATTTGGGGATTCGAATGCAGGTGCAAAAACTTGTTCGAAGTCAATTCCGGGTGATTACAGCAGGCGATTGCGAGGCAGAGGCAGAGTGGTGGTGGTTTGCTGAGCTTCGAGTTCAAGTTTCAATTCGATTTTGGATCACGCGACTTGTTTCAGGTTCAGGTGAGTTGAAATTGGAGGGGCGAAGTCGCGATGGAGTAGTTGCTGAATTGCTTTGGTTGCATTAGTGGTTGATGATTCGGTCGAGTGTCGATTAGGGTTGTGGAAGTGATTGCGTTGGGGATTGCAGGTTGGTTGAAGTGGCAAGTTGCGGTTGATGGTCAAAGGATTGGGTGATTATCTATTCCGAAGAGTCGTGGCGGGCTTTCGTTGTAGTTTCAGGTGATGGAGAAGTTCAATTTGCCTAATGAAGTTATGGAGGTTGTTGGAGGAGGAAGTGGTGATGGAAGTTCAGTTCGATCTGGCAGTGGGCTGCTGGTGATGGAAGTTTGGTATTTTGTATGAACTTGTTTGAGAGTGAGGGCTGGTGATTTTTGGAGAGATAGAACTGTGAGGGGAGGTTGTATGGAGTTGAAGTGTGAAACAGTTTGTTGTAGGCAAGGCAGTGTGTTTGATGGGTTGACGGGCTTGTATTGTGAAGTGGATGGTGATAGAGGAAATATGCAGCAAGCAGAGGGGTATTTGTAGCAAGCAGACGCGAGGAGTTGTGTGGAGGATGGTTGTTAAGTAGCTGCAAATAACAGAAAGTGTTGGAGATTTAGGTAAGTTGCTGTCAATAGTTTGTATAAATGTGATGTATGAAGTTTATGTTTGTGGCATAGAGAAGGATGAGATGCACAGAGGTTGTGAGAAGTTCATGTGGTTGAGGAGTGGCAATGATAAGGAGATTGTGCAGGCTTTTTGATGGCAGTTATGTGGCACTTGATGATGTTGATGAAAGATGTTGGTGGTGGCGGCATAGAGAGGGTATACTGCAGTGGGAGTTAATGTATTTGGATGTTGTGGTGGAGTTTGTTGGCCGTAAGGCACTGTGCACTGGTGGCAGAAGACAATGTGCACAATGGTGTTGTACAGAGGTAGAAGAATGGCTGTGGTACACTGATGCTGTGATGCAGCAGCTGTTGATGGGGTATGTGATGTTGATGGAAGAGAAGTGATGGTCAGCGAAATTGAAGGTTGGTTGTTGTTGTGGATGTTCAGATTGCAAGTAGAAGGTTGGCAATGAGGAGTTTGGTCAGGCAACTAGAAACAGCGACTGTGCGCAGTGCATTTGCACAGTTTTGAAATTGTGTATGTAAAATGTAAAAGTCAATGCAATTGTAAAATGAAATGAAATGAAATGTAATTGCAATGTAAACAAAATCTAAAATGAAATGAAATGCAATGTTGTTTTTTTAAAGAAGATGGTGGTTTTATTTGTAGAAATGCAAAAATAGAAGAACAACAAGAAGCAAATAAATCAAAATGAAAGCAAAATTCGCAAAACAAACACACGACAATAATATATTTTTTAATGCAAATTAACGCACAATACAAAAACACAATAAAAATCAAACAAAAATAATTCGGAGAATAGAAAATAAAATCAAAGCAAAAAAATAATTCGGAGAATAGAAAATAAAATCAAAGCAACTTCTCGGCAACGGTGCCAAAAACTTGTTCGTCGGCTAAATTATATCGAGTTAGAAAATTAGCCGATCGAATTTATAATAAAATTAACCACAAGCGCACGACGTACAAGTGTTAGTACATGGCGAGTACTAATCAATCCATACGGAATTGTTGGATTTTAAATTTCTATTCAATCAAATTAACCAAAGATTTGAGAATGTTGTTAATTACAATTGAAAATGTAAGAACTAAGAAAAGAACAGTATAAAAGTGAATGAAAACTATGAGAATAAAATGACAGTTTAAAGATAAATCCACTCTCTAAATCATATAGTTTAACAAATTATAAAATTATGATCTCTTTTTTTGGCCATTAGTGAATTTAAATGATGTGTTTATCATAAGTATGACATTTTGTGTTATTAATTAGTCCAACATAAGTCATCAAACTTTAACACACCCCTTAAACAACTTACTAATTTTCATGAAAAATGACAACAAGTTGAAAATGAAATCTATTTTAAGCATGACCTATTAGCTATGAATTAGAAATATAGACCATCAAATTTTAATTTCAACATTCACTTCATTATCATCATCATATGTTGATGAAAAGGTACTTATTGTTCAGTGATTGTTTAAGCATAGCCTATTTGGTGTCAACGATATAGGCTATCAAATTCGAAACAAAAACAACAAGTTAAACCACTTCAATCATTCTCATTAAGCGCAAAATGAGAGCATAAACATCAAATTATGTTGAAGCTACATGATTAAAGAGCTTCATTACCCCTAAATTGAAGGGGTTTAGATTCTCGTATTTGTTATCATTTTAAAAAATGTAGCTTGCGGTATGAAAGAAAAAGAAAAAGAGTGCAAAGTAAAAGAAAAACTAATCTACTTGCATGAAAAATAAACCACTACTAACATGAAAGGAAAAGAGCATGTAAATAAAAGAGAACACTAGTTTAACATTACATAAAAAGAAAAGTTACATGAAATAAAAATGGTTAAGTAGCCATGGAAAAGAGAAAGAGTACTTTCTTTTATTTTCATAAATTAAGAGAAGAGACTAAGAGAAAAGAACCTAGAAGAAAACTAAAAAAAAGAGGTTACATGAAGAATAAGGGGTATTTATGCATGTATGAAACCCTAATCCACTTTTTTGGGAAACGTCCATAATACTCTTTTAAGAAGTATGGAGGCCAAGTAATCGTTAGCATCAAATAATCATCATCTAGATGTGCATAAAGCTTTAAACTCTGTTAGCATGTGCATTAGCCTCTAATTTGTACATTAAGATATGTGGTTAGGTGGGGTCCTCCATGATCCATGAAATGAATTATTTCTATCTCCGTTCCTTTGTATGCACTCTTGTGCATGCATATATCTTCATGAAGCCAGTTGTATTTGAATTTAAATTCCTACAAAATAACCTAAAAATTTTCAATTAAATTTTAAAAATTAATATATGCACCAAAAAGACCATTTTGCCTCTGGATGAAGATGGATATGTAACGATTTGAAATAATTTAAATTTTGGTTTAATCAAGTTAAAATATCAAATATAATCATTTATTTAATTTAAATAGATTAAATATGATGGTAAAAATATGCTCATTTACGTGCACATCACATTTATGGTTATCGTAAGGTAAAAATCCGTTCGTATTTATATACAACGTGGTCTTACGAGATACCTTTTATTTTGAAAGGGTTTTATAAATATAGAAACCAATATGATTAGATTGAGTTTATTCACGCTGGTTTACCAGACTGATCCCGACGTTATTTTCTTTTAGTGCTTGGATTAGACTGAGCATATTTACAGATCTAGTTTGGATACATTAGAGCTTCAGGAGATGAGCTAGAGGCCCTAAGACGTATTCTCGTATATTCTATTTTTCGCTGCATTGGTTGTCTATATTTAACAACATTTGTGAGGACAGGTCGTTATAACTCCAGACTGATGATTTGTTTAGTATACTCTTATTGATGTACATTAAAGTCTTCTTTCTATAAAGTTCTATTGTATATTATATATTACATGTCACGATGTGAGACTTTGTTCTGTCTTTTCTATCTTTCACCCTCCAACAATCTGTCTTTCCGACATTTGGATGTTAGGCACATGAATACCATGGATATATTAGTATCAACTTGTAAGGGTAAAAAAAGGCGGGTTGTTGCATGTGTATTAGAGCTTAGGCTAAGCGAACACCTAGGCTTTGGTGGGATAACTCATTGGAGATAGGGTAAATGAGACCTTAGAATGAGTTTGAGTGTATTACGTATATGAGCTTGTATTTATTAGTGCTATTAGAATGCTTATATTGTGTTAATTTGTCGTTTGAGTGGCTTACGAATTCTGGTCGATATAGAATGTACATCTATATCCATAGGGGTTTCTAAACATTTGAACTAGGCAAACTGACGTAGGATTGTTTTGAAAATTGGGTAAATGAAAAAGAGTTAAAACGAAAAATAAGATCTTCATGCATGTCCTTCTCTCTTCTTTAATCAATCTCAAAATATAAAAGAACTTTACTAAACTCTTGCTAGAGGTCTACCATAACATAGCAACTACTTTCTTCAACGTGGAGCTGAATGTTTGGACCACAAACCCCCACACAAGCCTTGGCCGTGAGCTTTGGGAGGACAAGCCTAGCCTTGGACATGAGCAAGGAAGGGAGAGATAGGAGGTTTTGGTGGCTTGCAAGGTAGTCGTAGGAAGTTGAAAGCTTTTGCTAGTGTTGTGCTTGGTTAAGGATGGCCTAACTCAACATTTAAATGAGTATAAAGTGATTATATACTTGATTAGATTATAAATTATGTGATTGAATTTATATTGTTTGGTTTGTTGATTCTTGGTTTGGAAAGCAAATTACACATGTAGACAATGATTGTGGATTTGCATGACTTGCTACCATTTATAAAAAAATCTTAGAACAAAGCATATATTGTTTAATAGGGAACGGACTTGAAATAGAGGTGGTTTTGCAACGATAGTTGCTATAAATACACTTTGGAAATGCATTACTTTGTTAATTTTCTATGGATTTTTATAAAGAGTCCCTTAGGATTTCTTATCGTGGTTGTGATATATTATCTTTACTACTAATAAAGAAAATTCTTTGAACTAATCTACTCGGTGTCTTTTTGAAATTCCAGAAATGTCCTTGCTTTCCATTTACAATAATACAAACAGCCCGTGTGCGAAGCACAAGTCCATACTAGTGTGTATAGTAGTTATTATAAAATGATTAGGTGTACAAAAATTTGTTATCATATTTAAAATCGATGGAACTTTCAAGTATATGGAAATAGAGTTGTCAGGACCTATTATAGTACTAATTCTAGCACTTTTAAAAATACTGTAGTGACCCTAGACCACTTTTTAAAACATTCTAAAACCATTGTAATCTCCGTTTCTAAACTTAAGATGGTATACGGCATTGAAATGTTTTTAAGGTTCTCAAAACTTTTTATAGCACTTTCTAAACTATTATAGTTTCCACTTTAACACTTTAATCTCTTTCAAATGTTTTATAACTGTCGCAGCACCTTTTTTATAGCATTCTGCAAA
This sequence comes from Allium cepa, assembly GCA_030765085.1. NCBI lineage: Eukaryota > Viridiplantae > Streptophyta > Magnoliopsida > Asparagales > Amaryllidaceae > Allium > Allium cepa. The sequence goes on along the minus strand of CM060940.1, from coordinate 129,903,320 downwards.
TATTGTTGTCTCTATTTAAGGCTTCAAAATGTTTATAAATTACCTTAATCTTAACTATATTTCTACATTCATTTTGATAGTCTTTTCTAACATATATTAGAGCAAATCCAAAGTGGTTTAGAGTTCTTATATATATTTCTAAGAATTAATTGTGAATTTTTAAAGTAAGCGGATTAGTGTTAAAATAAAGAAAACACGACTTTTTTAAGTTTTAAATGAATTATAAATTAAAAAAATTTAAGCAATATTTTAAATGAACGTTTTAAACTGTATTATAAGTATTTTAATGTATATCTTAAGTATATAGATTTTTAGCAAATTAATTAACTATTTTATTAAAGTATTGATATCTTTACTTATAATATCATTTAAATTGTTTTATCAAATATCATAGCTTTATAACTAAATTATTATAGTATATCTTGATCATATTAAGAGGTTTTAAATTATTAGCAAATGCTTTACAAAGAGGTTTAGGAGTTGCTAAGTAACTTAATCGCGTTTATGACCAAATGGTCGAGTAGTCAACTATTGGACATGACCAAAATAACTTGGGAAGTATCTAAAAGCTTGAGATTCCACAAGAAAAGACTCCTTTATATAGTTCGCTTACTTTTGGAAGAACAAGAATTGAGTTAACCGGAAATTCATCGATTAGATTTGAAGAATCCGGGATTAGATAAGTACATGTATTACTTACCGAAAACCAGTTCAAAACAATTATACAAGATCTATGTTTAGGAAGTAGTTGTGTAGTGAAGTTTTATACAGTTGCACCATCTATCCTATGGTTATGTTTGAGGGAGAGGTAAGCATTAACACTTTGGATAAATGCTATAGAGTTGAATTGCCTATCCTAAGGTTAAGTCCAAGGAAGAGGTCTGTGTTAACATTTTCAAGATGATTTTTGTTGGAATCCCTGAAAGAAATCGAGATCTGGTTAAGTAATGTAAGACTCGTGTGAGATGTCGGATAAACACCGTCATCGGAAAATGACTAAAAATAGAGTAGGATGCCCAATCTTGGATTTAGATAACCCATGGGGGTATATCAACTCCTATCTAGAGATTCTTATAGATGTTGCCAACGGGAGTTGATGATACTTGGTTTCATGTTGTTGCATTGGGCCAGTAGAGTTTACCTTATATTTTATCAAGGGGTATACAATACTTGGAAGGTTATCTCTAAGACTTGTCATGGAGGTTTGCCTCGATGTACTGAGGGTACCTCAAATGGAAAATCTATATATCAATGCACCTTAGTGGTTTTAGATGTACTCTAATATTGTTGTGTTGTGAGATGCAAGCAATACAACTATTTTCTTACTTATATTCTACACTCTAGACATTATCTATTATATCACTTTATGCACCTTGAAATGGTAGTGGTTATATTGAGGGTAAAACCATTCCTATGATTCGGTTGGTCCTAAAAGTACTGTTATGTGATTCACATATTTCTGAGTTTTCTTATACCAGACTTATGTTTGACTCATGTTTTTTTTTTCCCCTAAAATCCTTGGGTACTCTTTTAAATAGGACAAGTAAAGCAGGTTTTACTTTGGACGCTTTAATGTTTAGAAGGCAAGCTGGAGGCTTCAGTTGTCTATCTATTTCTATTACCATTACACTGTATGTATGTAGCAGCACTTGTAAGGATATGCAGTTATAAATAGTCCAGTTTGATGATGGTACTTAGGATAGTAACTCCGATTCTGTATCTTGGAGTAACCTTTTGTATATTATATTTTTTTCTGATGCGAGATTTTAATGTTCTATTCTTCTTTCTTGTTATGTTTCTTTTCTTTTTATTTTACCTTAATAATATGCCTTTCCAACACTTGGATGCTCGGCACGTGATGTATTAATGTTGACAATTAAGTGTTAAAAGGGCAGATCGAAACATATGTTATATAAATTAAATTATCAATTACAATAAACTTGTGCAACTTATATTATTGATAAAATTGTTTTTCATTTGAAATAAACAAATGAACTTAGTTAAGATTGACAAAGGAATATAAGGTATACTTACCGATAAATTTTTTGGCATGTTTTTATTTAGGACTCATGCAAGAGCCAAATACCACAACTACTAATTCACATCTTGGTCGTTTAAGTGTTCATTTTCCTGAGACATGTATTGTGTTCTATGAGTTTTAAGATCTAAAGAAACACAAAATATGGTTATTTGATCCATATTATATCATATACAAAAGTTGTATGGCGAACAATCGCAATCATATTACATGAAATGTTGTCGAAACTATAACTCAAAATGAGAAATTAAACCATAGTGCGGGACCATATGTTCAATATAATTGAATACAATGAGGATCATGTTGTGTTAGGAGGAATATAGATCAAGAAATACTATATAGACATAGCATGCGATCATTAAAAATGCCAGTTTGATCAGTTTACGTAAATTGCAAATTATTCGACATCCTTAAATGTTAAGGATGACTGGATGTGGTTATGTAAAGAACTCGACGCACTCTAGTAATAAGTGTTTCCTTTGCATAGTTTGACCATTTGAAAAGAAAGGGATGTATGAGAATGGATGTAAGGTAGGCACAGCTGAGATAAAGAGAGTGGATTATCACCTCTGCTTCATGAATAGATGGTGGAAATAAGAATTATATAAAATACTAGTAGATATATAATAAGGAATGAGAAATGTGATTTTTATTCCAATTGTATTTTCTATAATAAATTGTTCTCGGTGAAAGTTATTTCTTTGAGCTCAAGATTTTTGATTTGAAACTCTCAACTACAAACTGAAGGAGTTGGGTCAGTCTGCATTAGGTGAAATAAGTGGATTTCAAATTTTCTATTTGGATCATGGTGGGCCTATCGGGTTTCATCAGATCCTATCCAGTTATTTAATTAAATCATATTTTATTTAAAATTATTTTATATTTATCAATTAAACACATTAATTAAGCTAACTAAATTTTTAATTTGAACTTATCATGTATGCATTTAACGATATAGCATTACGTAATTCAATATAAACATGTGTATAACTATACACACATACATATAAATATTAGGATTTATATCTACTATGTTGGTTTATATATATATTTACACATACATTAATAATTTCATATCAATACCGAGAATGTGAATGCCTAAGTATATACATATGTTTGAATATGCTATATTACGATTCACATACAAATATTTTTAATACTATATATGTACGTATATGTGATATTTTTTGTCACTTATACATCTATTTAATACACACACACACATATAAAAGTATGAAAATAAATATGTGCAATAAAATTAGATACTTTTAAAGTAGGAGAACGCTTGATTGGAAATGAAGAAGGAAATAAAGTTTAATATTGAATCAAGATCTAACCAAATTAAAATTAAGAGAAAATAAAATCAGGTGTTATTTTGATTTCCTCTTTTACAAAAAATAATTAATAATAGATTCAATACCATAAAATTACCATGCTTAATCACATCAAAATATCCGAACTTTAAAATTATAAATATGGAAATACACATTCAATACGTAAATAAATTATGACGAACCGCACATCCATCCTATTCAGAGCCAACAATAACCACACATGTCCAGCCCAAATCGAAGGGAAATACGAATAATCATGAGAAAGAAAGAAAGAAGAGTGAAGAAGAGAGAAGAGAAGAGAAGAAAGAAAGAAAAGAAGAAGAAGAAAGAGAAAGGGAAAATAGAAGAAACTAAAACAATTATAGAATCTCACAATCACAGCGAAAAAACATATAATATCATATCAACGATCTTTACAAAACAGAAATTATAATATAACTTACATATATCCAACAGGGTACAACAATCAAACACTAATCATCAGCCTGGACAGTTATAATAACTTATCCTTACAATTTGCTGATAATTTAACAACAAAGCAGAGAAAAAATAAACATATGCACGGAATACGATCAAATGACTTATAGCTCTCATGCTGAAGCTCCAAAGCATCTAAATCTACATCTGTAAATAGACTCGGTCTGACCCAAGCATTGAAAGGAAATAATGCCCGGATCATTCTGGTAAACCAGCATGAGAAAACACATCTTAACTGAATTTATTTTAAAGTTATAAAAGCATTCTTTTATCAAAACAAAGGTATCTAGTAAGACACCCACACATAAACATGGATGGTTTTTTTACCTTACGATAACCAAAGCATTTCAAATCAAATCATGTTATATTATAATAGTGTCCATTATACAAATAGTGTGAATCATAGTCAAAATTATTACAATATTAAATTCCAGCATACTAGCCACAAACGCGAGATCTACAAACATAATGGTAGGCACGTAGTGGATAATGGACTTCCAAACAAATGATCAGGTGAAGGGACTACCTTCCGGTAGTGCATCTCTAGAGGAATGTACTAAGGTCCAACGAATGGTCCTCTGCCAACACAAGACTAGCCAACCTGTTCCTAGATAGTACCAAATATGTCATCGCCACCGTCGTTACCAACCCATCCGAGGGACCTCAGAGCATACATCCACAATTACTTACATCCCGAACGTCATAGCGGAAAGAAACATATCTAGAAGGGGATGACCATACCCTAATGGTTGTGAACCACATAGTCTTACCGCATCTACCATGTTTCGGTCATTTTCGGGTGTGAGGCCAAAGGTCATGATTACCTTTCACATAGCACATATCACACTGAATGCCATGATGCCATTCCTTCGATCACTATTGACTTATACAAACATATAACCTCCAAGCTCTTATGTCTCAGAAAAGGGTGTTAAGCTAAGAGAAGTTGCATTCTCCACCACCAAACAGATGTATGATTATGAAAGTCAACGATGTAATCTCAAGAATGCACTACCAGACATCCATCCATACAAGTTGTCCAGGAACATGACAAACTGAAGGCACTCTCCTACCATATCTTGCCAGGAATTACCCTAGAATTAGTAGCGAATAGTCCTTGCATTGGATATTTCATAATAAGAGACTACTGCTACTATATGTATATTGGGAGTTTATCCCCAAACGATCAACAAGCAGTCCTTCACTATATCAATATCTTCTAAACCTGCACATCGAACATATATACGTTGGTCCAAAGTTGTTCTCGAATAAATCCGACCCTGGTCTTTCCGAACTAACAACGATAAAAAGGCCAATATTTGATACTTGGTTATCTAACTATCAAAGAGACACAAAATATCTAGCATCAAGCAATCATTCGGCCCATTTAATAAATCTTCTATTACTTAAATCACTTTCCAATATTTACTTCAAATTATCTTTGAAAAGGATATATTCACAAAACCATTTCAATCTATTGATATTTGGAAAAACATTTCCATATACTTATATTAACGATATAAATATATTCACCAATCATTTTATTTTCAATACTTAGAAAACATTTCCATATACCTAAACCAAAAATAGGTATATATACAATCATTTAAGGACAGCTATTCTTCAAACCTCACTTTATAGGGGTCAAACGAATGTTACATAAAACATCATTACGACAACCCAAAATACTAATATAGGGATTCGGTAAATAAATAGGTATGTAAATCTCATATACTATATACAAAATATTTCCTTTCGGGAATCATTTACTATAACAAGAATGTTATAGTCCATGCCTTCCTTAACTTCCCTGAAAATGTCTACTTCAATAATAAATGTTGAAACCAATGTCTCCTATAAATATCTCATTTTAAAACATTTCAAATCCATTTAATTCCATTTAGAATTATTACTTCCAAGACATTTACTTAGAAAGATAAATGACTTTGTAAAATCATTAACTCCATCAAAATATTTCTTTCAAAACTCCTTTAAATAAAAATCCATATTTAAATATCAACATAAGTCGTTTCCATATTTATAAAACTATTTTCATTAACCTCCTTTCGATTTTATAAAACTTATGTTTTATAAATTCATTTATTTATAAATATTCTTTTATAAAACTAATTTTACTATCAAAATCCACTTATAAATCCATGTTTCCATAAATCAACTTCATTTATTATTTTTATATAATTCCATCTATAAAACAACTTCCTTATTTATAAAAATATCACCTTTATAAATCTTTTATATAGAATTATTCAAAAATCTCAAATCAAAATATCTCTCAAACTTATATTTTTATAACATCAAAAATCATAACTTTTATTTTGAAAACAAATTCAAACCTTTTAATAATTTAAAAATCATAAAACATATATATACTTCCCAAAATAACTTCAAAATCCATTTCAAATCAATATCATCATTTTCAATATTTCAAAATACCAAAAATAATGCCCAGTGCAACCATAACACTAAATAAATAAAATCACATCAAAAGATCATCCTAGCATCCATAATATCATATATCATCGTATATATGAAAATAAATCAACAGTGGTGAGGAATCCTGTTGGATCCCTCTAACCTGTAACAAATACGACATATGAGAAAAATATACAATGTCTGCTTCGAGACAGATGCGCGTACAAAGGGTCATCCGCTCATACATAGGAATGTATAAAGTCTCATCCACTCTAATAGGCGAGAATATATCCAAACCAACTAATATATATGTAATATATATCATATGTGACGCTCCACCTCTATGTTCACACTAGCCAAGGACACTACGGGGTAATGCCATCGACTAGCATGAAAAATAAGGCTGTTGAAGAACGACTATCTGTTTAATTGCTTTGTGAGAGTACCGATATGTCAGTTAATATTATATGCATTTCGTTTCAAGAGGAAATATGACACATCAATTACAAACTCAAAGCTGCTACACAGTGGCTATGTGGGCTTAGAAAATAAATATAAAATAAGCATAATATAAATCAGTCACGGATATTCATATCACAAAAGCGGAAACAGATATGAATAAAACACATAGAAATGTGCATCAAAATAGTGGTCGTATAAGATCCACTACATCACAAAAGAATAGGTATAAGTGCAAGACAAAAGAATATGTATACCTCAAGGAGTCTCTATCTCGAATTTATAGTAACAAAAACTACTAAGCTAAAGTGGTTAGCCAAAAATCAGATGACAGACCCTGATATGAAGTCAAGTAAAAGCACCTGAAATATCTCAGTTTGACCCAAGTATTATTTAAGAAGAAAATAATAAACGGATCGGTCTAGCTATAAATATTATATAAAAGGAGGTAGGATAAGAGATATGATAAAAATGCATGATAACAATAATGCCATACCATGACAAGTATACACTAAATAACAACAAAAATCATACAATATCTCGAATCTTCTCAAACATAAAAAAGAATGTCATATTCTTTAACATATTCACCAAACCACAAATATTGATAAAACTTATCAATGTAAATCACAAAAATTAGTGAAACACATATTCTAGAAATCATCAATTAGAAATCCAGAAAACACAAAAGGGGAGGCCTATCACAAACGAGAGCAAGAAAAATCACCAACATGTGTATCACAAACAAGACGCTATCCTATAAACCGAACATCGATGCACCTAAAAAGATATGTCCCATGCAAAGTCGAACATCGACACACCTAAAAATATACGCCCCATGCAGAGTCAAACATCGATGCACCTAAAAAGATACGCCCCATGCATAGTCGAACATCGATGGACCTACAAAGATACGCCCCATGCAAATTCGAACATCGACGCACCTAAAAAGATACTCTCCATGCAAAGTCGAACATCGACGCATCTAAAAAGATACCCCTCATGCGCCGACTTCTCGAGCCAATTGCTCCATGAATGGTCCAAAGTCCATGGTTCGCTAGCCCATAAAAATGAGACGAAGCTCCATAAAATCGAGGTATAATCCCCCACATGGGCAAAGAGACATCGCATGTCGCTAGTCTAAACCATTAAATGATCATCATTGATCAACAAGAAGCATGAACTACACTAAGCTAGTAAATAAATGAGTTTAGCTTCATGTCCCATAACCACTGGCTTAACTTAAGTATTTACGAACAAATTATAGATTTCCACTCGAAAATTTTCATACGGTTTCAATCGAACAAGTATAAGAATTAACCGACGAAGTAAACACAAGCGCTTCACACCACTTGTATTGCTAAGTCGTTTAATTGGATAGCTCGAACGAATGAGGTAAAAGTTTGCATATACTGATAGATTGAAAAATGGTTCTAAAAACGAGCTTTGTATTAAAAGTAACGTTGAAATCATTTTTGTGAAAGAGTTTGGTTGTTTGCTACTAGTGTAGAAACCTTTGTATTTTAAAGTGATAAATCATAGAAGACGATTATAAAAATAACCAATCACCAAAAATTCACATTCCACGATGTGAATTAAAAACCCCAAAAATCGATGTCAAATCCAATCTGTAACGACCCGCAAATCCGTATCCCTTGAGTCACACTATTCTACCTAAATCAACTCAAGTTGTACAGAAATACGAACCATTTGGGTTAAACAAGAAGAGGTAGAAGAAGAAAATAGAAAACAATCAGAATCTAACCATCGCAGCGGAATAAAATATAATAGATAATAAATGATCTTTACACAAAAACTAATATATCTGTTCATATATTACAACATCAGAGTACATCAATCACAACTCAACATCAATAACATACAACTGGATACACAACTAAACAACACAGCGGAACATATATATAAACAAGTACGGGAGTACGTATCGCCATCTAGCTTGTCTCCTGAGCTCCACGGCATCATATCCTGTATCCTATAATACTCGGTCTGACCTGAGCATTACAGTTAAATAACACCCGAGTCAGTCTGTAATACCAGCGTGAGAAAATCACACCTAATTGATTATTAAAGTCTCAAAAATACTTTGAAAACAAAAGCATCTCGTAAGACCACGCCACAAATAAACATGTCGGGTTTTCACCTTACGATAGCTAAAACTATTTTTATAGAAATCCTCTGATATTATAATAGGGTCTATATACAAATACTTATAAAATAACCGAAATTGTTACATTATTAAATTCCAGCTACTAGCCATAGAGTGGGTAATACAAACAAAACTCGTACAAGGCTCGTAGGGAGAATGGATTTCCAACTAATGACTAGGCACTGAGATACCACCTGTCACAGTACGTGGCCTAGATCACAGTACCGAGGAGTACCCCCGCTCCCCTGCAACACAAGACCGGTACTACCCCTTACTGGATAATCCCGAGTGAGATCACCCCGCAGTTGGGATCAGCAACCGCCCACTAAGCCGAAATAAAAAGGGGAATCTAGGCAGGGATGACCTCACCCAGCTTGGGTGCTACCCACCTAGCCTTGCTGCATAACCCCTGATTTTCAGTCATTCCCATTTGACGAGGCTTGAAGCTAAGCGTTACCATTTGAGAACATTCCCTTAGAATGCCCATCGTCCACCTGACGATGTTTCGCAAGCATTCATCCATACAAGTCCGTCTCGGGTTCGAACGGAACCAAAGGCACTATTCCTACTACATCCATTTTGGAAATATCCTCAGGATTAGTAGCGACTAGCCCTTGCACTTCACTGCTCCATCTTTGAATCCAAATTCATTTTCACAAAACGTACAAACCGGATCGAAGTGGTTTTCGAGAAATAAATCTTGATCCCGGTCTCTTCAAAACGATCAGCGCATTTGGCCAATATTGATAGTCGGTTATTTAACTATCGATTAATATTCACAAACAACCATCAGACAATAAATAATTTCCCAAATTATTTATTAACTTCAAAAATATCTTCATAAGATATTTTTCTATTCTCAAAACCCTTTGAAAACAATTTCAAAACATCTTTCATTTTCAGACTAAACTTTCCCAAAAATTTTCTATTTCCTCTGAAATCACCAAGCACAAAACTAGACTTTTAAAATAATTTAAAACACTTTACTTTGAAATATACTTTAAAACATTTATTTTAACTACTTCAATAATTTGTTAAAAATACATACTACATGAATATTTGAAAATAAGGTTACTTTATAAAATATTAAACTGGGTTAAGCCACGAATAAACATGTCGGGTTTTCAATCATATTAAACTCAATTTTCAATTATTTCTGTAATTTCAATTATTAAATTATCGATTTAATTATCCAATTAAATCCAATATTCGTAAAATAAATTATTCGACTTAAAAATTTCACTTATTAATATTTAAAATTAATTAAATATTCAAATTTAAATTATCAAAAATTCCGAGTCGTTACACAAATCGCCTTCACATGACCGCCTAGCACCGCGAAATCGAGCCCGCAGATACACTCTATCGCTGCCTTCGACGTCACAAACTCGAGACGTAGATCGATTTCGATCCTGCCCCCTTTTTTTTGAACGAAAACGATTTGATTTCGTTAACACGGTGATTTGATTTGGGATGAAGGGCTTCGGCCATGATTTTTCCTTCCTCGTTTGATTTTGATTTAAATGTTTTAACTGTTATAGCCCTCTTTTTTTTGACGAAGAGGGACGGCATGATGGAAGAGATAAGGAGACAAAGCTGTCTTCTTATCTGCAAAATATGGATATACGGAAAGGAAGTGTACTAAATGGAGACAATGAGGCATGTTGGAGAAGGGAAAACTACAGTGCTCTGAAATGAAATGAAAAAAGTATTGATAGAAAGTAGGCTACTGTTGATTAATTTGACCAGTTATTTTATTAAATTTGTTTTCAAATTCCAGCGCGTCAATAAATCGTACGCCCACACCACACTTCCAAATGCTACGAAAATTGAAATCCGGCAATAATTAAATATTACGGATCCAATGGAACTGGTTTCGTCGAATTCTGAGACTACGCCTCGGAAGGCTATTTTTATATTCAATTAAAACAATAAAATTTTAAAACTGAACAAACCACCGTTAATTTCAATTTTACAACTTATATTATCTTCAGTGTTATCAATATAAATTTTATAAGCCTTCAAATTATTTTTAATAGGCTTAGAATTCCAGATTCAATATTTTATCCAACTTCACATTATTTAATTCAATAATTTAATTATCAATAATTAGTGATATTTGAATTCAAGTTAAAATTTTACTTTTAAATATTAAAATCAATTAAATATTCCAATTTAAATTGCTTATAAATTTCGGATCGTCGCATTCCTCCCCCCTTAAAAGAATTTCATCTCCGAAATTACTAGTTAGGAAGAATGGTCTAATACCCGTTTACCTTTCCCAAAACCAATCAGTTCAACATCTAACCAACTATCCTTTTTATAGAAGACCCACTACAATTCTTACTTACTTCGCCAACTTTCCCATAGTTTCAAACAATATTACTTACTCAATCATTCAAATTTCAATTTTTAAATCAAATTTAAAATTATCAGAATTTTCTCAAAAAATTTCTAACTCTCTAAATGTCCAAAAAAATTCGCCAGCGTCTCCTTTGCGCGGCTAGCTCGGTACAACTAAAAAAGGCCTCTACGGGCTCCCATATCACAAAAGAAAAAAAAAAGCCATGTGGCTAGGTCCAAAAACCCAATCAAATTTCACAGAAATTTAAACACATACCTTTTTAGTCGGGCAATTCAAATTTATCTTCTGAAACCAAAACTAATTTTCTATTCCTTTATAGTACCTGCATATCTTACTTAGCAATAATATCCCATCACAACATTCCAAAAACATTTTATTGACTACTTTTACACATTTTCAATATTTGTTTTACTTATGCCCGTACGATGCACATATATCATCCGTACGCAATACCAAATCCGATCGTCTACTCGATCACACAATTTCACTTCCGAACTAGTATCGTCCACCCGACTTCCTAGTGCGGACTCCGATCTGGTCTCTTGATCAGAAACCGTCATTCTCCTTGCACAGTCATAACTATGATAGAGAATTTCCAGAATCAATCAAAATCCATATCCAGGGTTCGCCGTCGAAAATCGAGTGAAAAATCCTAACTCGAATCGATATAACTATCTCGAAATTCTATGCCCGAATCCGGATCAAATAGATAATATACGTACATCCTACGTAGTTGCCCCAATTGATTATCAACTATATCAATTTCCTTTTTATTCTCATTTATTTTGATTGTTATTCACTTATTCTCACTTTAGCTTGTCACAACTTCCAGTTTTTATTTAATAAATTTGGATTCCAATTCCAAATAAATTCAATTTGCGAATTAATTTCAAACCTCAATACTTTTGTTCTCATCTTTCATTTTCAATTTTACTTGAGTTTAATTCACCTTCCAATTCGAAATATTGAGTTCAATTCATCTTATTTCAAAATATATTCGATTAATCATTCCTTAAATTAATTTCACTTACTAATTTGTTTTTATATCTCAATTAAAAGTTGTTTGTAAACTTTTTCTATCTTTAATTTCTTCAAACATTTCTTCAGTTCATCTTACTTCACATATACAGTTTAAATTATATTTCAACATATAGTTATAATTCTATTTGCTTAACAAATTTAAATCATTTTTCTTTAGTGAAAATTTTCAAAAGACTCAAAAAAAAATTCTAACTCCCAAAATTTTCGAATTTTTTTGGCAGAGTCTCCTTTGTACGGAGGAGCTTTTGCAATTTGACAAGAGATATAAATATATATACATCGACCCACACGGTCGGAAAACAGAAAAATAGTCCATATTTCCTATTTGTATTGCGTATGCGTACCTTATTTAGCATTTTAAGCAAACGGCTTATTTACTTTAGCAGTTAGCACAGGCAAAACCAGTCAACGACTCCCAAAAACCTGTACTTACTCAATTTAAACATGTAAGTGACAAATATACAAAGCTTATTAACATTCCACTTAATTTCAATAGCTAAACACATACGTACATAAGCAATATCCACTAAACACTTACCATAAGCAAATTTATTAGGCTCCACACAATTTAAATGCTTTCAATCCATATTCAAACCATCCAATTCAATTCAAATGATTACACCACTCTCTACTTAACTCAATTTCATTTTTAGTCCAAACAAACTCATTTAAAATGAATTAATCCCAAAAGCAATCCAACTCCCATTTTTCCAAAGTCAAATCCTCATTAATATAACTTACGTTAATTAACTCAATTACTAATTTCATTTCATTTACCAACATGTTTTATTTAAAATCATTTCATAAAACTCGGCACAACCATTTCACAATTTTACTTAAATCAAGCTTTTAATCAAATATTACTTAAGTTATTTTATTTTTCGTCAAGTTATTTCAACTTTAAAACTCATGTTATATATATATATATTTTTTATAAGCACTTTCTAATTTAAATCCTTAATTAGATTTCAATTACCAACCAATTTCATCTACTAACTAATTTAAATTAGTTTATTCAGTTAACCATTTTGAATTTCATACTTCCAATTATATTCAATTCACCGACAATCCAAGCTGGATTCATTTACACTTCATTGCTTACATTCAATTTATTTTTCATCCAAACAAGCTCATTTATTTCAATTGATTCAAAAACCAATTTTATTGGCTTCTGTTAACCTATAGAATTTGTATAATCTCGTTTACGTCAAACGACAATTATTTTTATGTAAATTTAGTGATATTTACTTAAAAGAATATCCACTCCTATTTATAACTATTTTAAATTAATACCAATTCAATCTATACTTAATTTGATTTCATTTTAACTGATTCCGTTCAATTTATTTTGCGTTCTATATTCTCATTCATTTATTTAAATCCATTTATTAATCTTGGAACATTCCATATTAGTTACATCAAATACTCATTTCATAATTTATTTACAAACTAAACGTTTGCCACATTAAATTGGTATTCGACTTTCATTTAACCAATTCAAGTTCCATCTCCATATTTCATTACCAATTAATTATTAATTTGTTTATTCAAAGTTTATTCCCAGTATTTTATTTTTTTATCTCGAAACCACTTTAACTATTTTACTAGAGGTCAATTTATTTTATAATTTAAGTTTCGAATTTTTCATTCACTTCCCAATATTCAAATCAATTTTATTTTGGCTCATTTATTTCACTTCTAAATTTTATAAGTCACAACTTATTTATCTCCATACTTTTATCTATTTATAATCAATCCTATTCACGTTTTACTTTTAACTCGGAATTATGCATTTTATTTAGCCAATTTATTTTTTATTATTCCATAAACATTTAAAATAAAAATTCCAGGGTTTAAACAATTTCCCAAAATTTCAAAATCACTTTTGAAATCAACTACATCCAAAATCCTGTGGCAAAATCAATTATCCCTTTGAATTTCAAAACCAAACCCAGTTCACAAACAGTTCCAATTTAAAATATTCCGGTAGCAATTCCTCTCTTGGAAACTCGAAAATGAACACTGATGATGTCGCGATCATCATCGGAATTATTTTCCAACGACCGAAAGAGTTTAGTGCTTTTATCTCTTTAACGACATTTCAAATATTTTTTATTTCCAAATCTCACAAGATTTCAAATACAACTCAAATATATAACTATTATTCCTCCAGCCCTTTGAAAACCGTTTCAAACCCAAAGGAATTTAATTTTTTCCCAAAAATTCCAAATAGCAATTCCTTTAAATCTATATTCAAACATTCTCTGGAATTTTATCTCATTTCAATTTCAAATGTTTCTCTAGAATTCTATTCCAAAATTATAATCACCTTTACAGTTTACATTTACAAATCTCATTTGTATATGAAGTTCATCTCAATTTATAAATTACCTCTACAATCCATATTTCAAATTCCATTTTGTTATATAAATTTTATTCTTCAATTTTGGTTATAAGTTTTCAATTTCTACACAATAGTGTTAATAATTTAATATTATCATTCCTTAACAATCAAGCATCCAAATACTATAATACTTTACAAAAATTATATCCTTTTTATATACAAAAATAATTTGGGTAAAATTATTTCATTTACCCTACTTTAAAACAATACTGTGTCGAATTGTTCTATTCAAGTGTTTAGAGATCCCTATCAATAACTTTAATTACTCGTATTGACCAAAATCCATAAACTACTCAATAAACCAATCAACACAATATAAATCATTTTATATTCACTAACAAATACGCGCTCATATCTATTAACACGCTCAAACTCAGTCTAAAGTACTATTGACTCTATTTTGATGAGTAATTCCCACCAGAGCCAAGGTTATCACCAACATATGCTCTGATACCAACTGTAACGACCTGCAAATCCATACCCCTTGAGTCAAACTATTCTACCTAAATCAACTCAAGTTGTACAGAAATACGAACCCTTTGGGTTAAAGAAGAAGAGGTAGAAGAAGAAAATAGAAAACAATCAGAATCTAACCGTCGCAGCTGCATAAAATATAATAGATAATAAATGATCTTTACACAAAAACAAATATATCTGTTCATATATTACATCATCAGAGTACATCAATCACAACTCAACATCAATAACATACAACTGGATACACAACTAAACAACACAGCGGAACATATATATAAACAAGTACGGGAGTAGTGTCGTCATCCAGCTCGTCTCCTGAGCTCCACAGCATCATATCCTGTATCCTATAATACTCGGTCTGACCCGAGCATTACAGTTAAATAACACCCAAGTCAGTCTGGAATACCAGCATGAGAAAATCACACCCAACTGATTATTAAAGTTTTAAAAATCCTTTGAAAACAAAAGCATCTCGTAAGACCACGCCACAAATAAACATGTCGGGTTTTCACCTTACGATAGCTAAAACAATTTTTATAGAAATCCACTGATATTATAATAGGGTCTATATACAAATACTTATAAAATAACCGAAATTGTTACATTATTAAATTCCAGCTACTAGCCACAGAGTGGGTAATATAAACAAAACTCGTACAAGGCTCATAGGAAGAATGGATTCAACTAATGACTAGGCACTGGGGTACCACCTGTCACAGTACGTGGCCTAGATCACAGTACCGAGGAGTACGCCCGCTCCCCTGCAACACAAGACCGGGACTACCCCTTAATGGATAATCCCAAGTGAGATCAACCAGCGGTTGGGATCAGCAACCGCCCACTAAACCGAAATAAAAAGGGACATCTAGGCAGGGATGAACTCACCCTGCTTGGGTGCTACCCACCTAGCCTTGCTGCATAACCCCTGATTTCAGTCATTCCCATTTGACGAGGCTTGAGGCTAAGCGTTACCTTTTTAGAACATATCCCTTAGAATGCCCATCGTCCGCCTGACGATGTTTCGCAAGCATTCATCCATACAAGTCCGTCCCGGGTTCGAACGGAACCGAAGGCACTATTCCTACTACATCCATTTTGGAAATATCCTCAGGATTAGTAGCGACTAGCCCTTGCACTTCACTGCTCCATCTTCGAATCCAAACTCGTTTTCACGAAACGTACAAACCGGATCGAAGTGGTTTTCGAGAAATAAATCTCGATCTCGGTCTCTTCGAAACGATCAGCGCATTTGGCCAATATTGATAGTCGGTTATTTAACTATCGATTAATATTCACAAACAACCATCAAACAATAAATAATTTCCCAGATTATTTATTAACTTCAAAAATATCTTTACAAGATATATTTCTATTCTCAAAACCCTTTGAAAACAGTTTCAAAACATCTTTCTTTTCCAGAATAAACTTTCCCAAAAATTTTCTATTTCCTCTGAAATCACCAAGCATAAAACTAGACTTTTAAAATAATTTAAAACACTCTACTTTGAAATTTACTTTAAAACATTTATTTTAAACTAATTCAATAATTTGTTAAAAATACATACTACACGAATATTTGAAAATAAGGCTACTTTATAAAATATTAAACTGGGTTTTCTCCTTTAAACAAATATAAGCCACTTTTAAATAATTACTACTATAATAGGTTAAAAGAAAATACTTACTTTAAAATTCAAATATTTAGAAATAATAAATTTTCAAAACATGCCTTTTTATAACAACTTTAAAATTTTTATCTTATATTTTAAATTTACTTTAAAATCATACTTAGCTATCCAGGGAAATACACTTCTCTTTCGCATCCTTTAAAAATAAATCATCATTTATTTTTAAACATATTTTCTCATTCCTCTAAATAAATTCCCACCTTGAATTTGTTCTTCCAAATATCAAATTTAATACACTTAAATCAATTTCCAACTTGATTTCCAATTTACTTCATTTATTCCAAAATCCTTTAATTTCAGATTTCATTCCTTACTTATGATTTAAAATACTTTTAACTGAAATTTCAAATTTTAGGTTCCTTAAATTACTTTTTAATCCTTTTAAATAAATTTGAACTTTGAAATTTAAAATAATTCTTTATTCTTTTAATTAATATCAATTAAGTTTACTATATACTAATTTCTGCTTATTCAAATCCTTTATCCTCCATACTCGAAATTATTTATTAGTATTTTAATTTGATTTCCATTCCCTTTCAATTTATTCTTAATTTATTTAAATTCACTATAATTATTTTACTTAAAATTTACTCTTTTATTTTCTTTTCAAAAATCCAATTCTATATATTTCGATAACTCAGTGCACTAAAATATATTCAAGCAAATCATAGCAATCAATATTACCAATTAACAAAAATATTCGTCACAGAATATCAAATATCCATAACACAGAATATTAAACAATTTTAAATAATTTTGAGGAATCCTGTTAGATCCCTCCAACCTGTTTTCCCTGCATCCACAGACGTTAGCACAATATAAAATATCAATTCCACAATATACCATACTATAGCACATCAATCAATTTAACTATTCAAACAATTATTTAAATTTAACCATTTAAATTTTAATTTAAATTAAGTGAGTGAGATTAACTCACCTTTGAGTTTAATTGCATTCCAATCCAAACCGGCTTGTTTTCTTCATGATTATTGACCTTGAATAAACATTGGATTCATTTTGTTAATATTCGAATAAATCGAACAATTAATTTCTCATTTAATTTAAACTAACGATCTAACTTTAAACGAATAATAAATTCCAAACTAATTTCCTTTTTATAATCTTTTATTAACCAAAATAAATTTTAAATAAGTTTATCAAATAAAGTTATCTCCATACAATATTATTCCAAAAATAAATCAGTAAATTTAAAATGTGTATATCTATTTCTTTGAACTATATACTTATAAAAATAGTCTATATAGGTTTAAAAAACTAATTTTAAACCCTTATATTTTTAACAGAACTGTTCCATACCTTCTGTAATTAAAATTTTATTTCACTCTTTTCTTTCTTTTCTAATTATAAATTTATTAACTAACTGCTATACCCAATATTTGCCAAACAAATCTACTATCATTTTAAATCTAACATGGCCTATAAAATCTGTGAAAATAAATTTCAAAATTGTATAATCTACCGAAACCTAAATGTTCATCAAATATCAGATATTACATCTCTCAAATACCTGCAGATCGATCGAAGGCTGCCTTAAACCATCAGCCCAAATTTCCGAGCTACCCGATCACATGCGTGAGGCCGACCTCCTTCCTCTGCCCTGGCCGCGAACGCCGCTTTCCCAAACAATCCCACCGAAGAACTCGCGACCACCAAAATCCCATCGACCTCGCCGGAATTTACTCGAGATCGCGTTCCCCAGAGGTTGCGACCACCTCTGCCCTAGTCAAATCGCCCTCACATGATCGCCTAGCACCGCGAAATCGAGCCCGCAAATACACTCTATCGCTGCCTTCGACGTCATAAACTCGAGACGTAGATCGATTTCGATCCTGCCCCCTTTTTTTTGAAGAAAACGAATTGATTTCGTTAGCACGGTGATTTGATTTGGGATGAAGAGCTTCGGCCATGATTTGTCCTTCCTCGTTTGATTTTGATTTAAAAGTTTTAACTGCTATAGCCCTATTTTTTTGACGAAGAGGGACGGCATGATGGAAGAGATAAGGAGACAAAGCTGTCTTCTTATCTGCAAAAATGTGGATATACGGAAAGGAAGTGTACTAAATGGAGGCAATGAGGCGTGTTGGAGAAGGGAAAACTACAGTGCTCTGAAATGAAATGGAAAAAGTATTGATAGAAAGTAGGCTACTGTTGATTAATTTGACCAGTTATTTTATTAAATTTGTTTTCAAATTCCAGCACGTCAATAAATCGTACACTCACACCACACTTTCAAATGCTACGAAAATTGAAATCCGATAATAATTAAATATTATGGATCCAATGGAACTGGTTTCGTCGAATTCTGAGACTGCGCCTCGGAAGGCTATTTTTATATTCAATTAAAACAATAAAATTTTAAAACTGAACAAACCATTGTTAATTTCAATTTTACAACTTCTATTATCTTCAGTGTTATCAATATAAATTTTATAAACCTTCAAATTATTTTTAATAGGCTTAGAATGCCAGATTCAATAATTTATCCAACTTCACATTATTTAATTCAATAATTTAATTATCAGTAATTAGTGATATCTGAATTCAAGTTAAAATTTTACTTTTAAATATTAAAATCAATTAAATATTCCAATTTAAATTGCTTATAAATTTCGGGTCGTCACATTCCTCCGCCGTTAAAAGAATTTCGTCCCCGAAATTACTAGTTAGGAAGAATGGTCTAATGCCCGTTTACTTTTCCCAAAACCAATCAGTTCAACATCTAACCAACTATCCTTTTTATAGAAGACCCATTACAATTCTTACTTACTTCGCCAACTTTCCCATAGTTTCAAACAATATTACTTACTCAATCATTCAAATTTCAATTTTTAAATCAAATTTACAATTATCAGAATTTTCTCAAAAATTTTCTAACTCTCTAAATGTCCGAAAAATTTCGCCAGCGTCTCCTTTGCGCGCCTAGCTCGGTACAACTACAAAAGGCCTCTACGGGATCCCAAATCTCAAAAGAAAACAAAAGGCCAAGTGGCTAGATCCAAAAACCCAATCAAATTTCACAGAAATTTAAACACATACCTTTTTAGTCGGGCAATTCAAATTTACCTTCTGAAACCAAAACCAATTTTCTATTCCTTTATAATACCTGCATATCTTACTTAGCAATAATGTCCCATCATAATATATGACAAAATTGACAATTCCAGATGTCTGGTAGGTATTTCCAGACATCTGGCCCTACGTTCTGGAAAAATATACGCTTTTTCTCCTTTCTCTTTTTAGTTCCAGAACCATTTTAGATGTCTAGATTTTTCAACCATACTTTAGGATTTTGTTCCAAACGTCTGGATTTTAGCTCTGTCCGTTTTTTAATTTCCAGGAACCCTATCCAGATGTCTTGATTTTTCAACCAGACGTCTGAATTTTGTTCTAAACATCTGGATTTTGTTTCAGATGTGTGGATTTTCCTACTTGGTAAAAATCAGCCTAACCCAAAGAGGGCAAAAAAATCCAAACTAGAAGCGATCGAATGAGCGGTGGATGCTAGGGATTTATGCCAATCAACAACCCAGCCCTATAAGCTCTTCGATACACCACCAAAAACATGTCCAAACATCCAAGATAGGATATTTAAAGATTTTGACTTCAAAATACCAAAATTGAAAAATTCACCAAAACAATTCAAATCAAAAGCAATTGAGCATGAAATAGATGTTAGAAATTCATACCCAACAACAATGAAATGTATAGACATAGATGTGAGTTCAAGTGCTCACCTTTAAACTTAAGAACAAGGAATGAGGAGCTCTAAAACAAAGGAAAGATCAAACGCTCTTCACTTCAACCCAAGAAGCTCAAATTTAAGCTCGTAAGCAAATATTTCCTAAGTTAGGGTTTAAGAATTTCTGCAAATTGAAGAGAGATTGAGATGGAGAAGATCAAGATGATGCTTACCAAAGCTTCTCTTTGATTTTAGATCTAGAACTTGAATTTCCTAAGAGAACTTATGCTTAGGAATTTTAATTTCCTCTTCTTTCCTCTATTTTCCTTTTGCTTGAATGTCAGGAAATGTTATGAATGAATGAAGGGGAGTGGAGTGAGATTTATTAGGGAGAGGAGTTGGGTTCTCTTGCTGGGTTATTGGGCTGAAACCCAAAGCCCCAATTAAAAATACCACAATTCTAGTCAACTCCAAACAAATCGATGTTTATACTCAAAAAGATTGCAAATGCCATTTTGGACTCAATGTGAGTGGTTCTGAGTCCTAATTGGACTATTTACAAAAAGTAGCATTTCGGACTTTAATCCGACTAACGATGCTATATTTAAACAAAACATGTAAATATAAAATCATAAAATATGCTAGTTGTTGCATCATATATCATCCAAACAAGCATCAATCATCGTAAATAAATATTTTCCACTTATATAAAAATATAAGCGAGTTAGAGAGGTGAGTGAACTCACAAAAATGCCAAAAATCGCCGAAGTGCTCCAGATTGAATTAAAACTGAACAGTCGTTCAATCTAACTCAAAATTCCTACTAGCTCCATTTTCATCCAATCCAACTCCATAGCGTAGTGCTTGCTGATACGAACGCAACACAACTTGTTTCGCTTAAAATAGACCCCGTACGTATATGTTACGAATTATTAACCATAACGAGATAATTAAAATTTAAATTAATTTAATATAAATAAATTTAAGCATTTACCCTTAATCTTCTTCACATCTAGGTACGCTAAAGGAAACCCATGCCTCTTTTTTTATTTTGGCTCGCGTTTGCCAAAACATCGCGCGCCTCATACGATCGGCCACCTCTTGTCACGACCATCCCTATGCCACGCGCGACCAACGCCAGCCTTGACCCCCTCCCATGTGCACGCGCATACGCACGACGACGAGTCCAAACCTATGAAAAACTGCAGAGTGAACAAGGGGAAAATTTGGCCGCCTCGCTTTGCCTATGACGGTCTCCACTGTAAAACTTGCTCGTGGGGACGAGAACTAATTTCTCCAGTTGGGGTCGAGCGCTAATTCGTCTTCAAGTGGCTCTGATCGTTGTCAACCATCGAATGAAGGTTTTAGAAATGGTGGCTGAAATTTTATTTCTATGGTTAGGGTTACAATGAAAGGAGAAGACAGCTATTTATAGAAGATTTTGCGACACTATTCATCCAAGAAATTTTTGAACACCAAACGAAGCATGTCGCCTGACATTCCTACTGTTTTCCTTATTACGAACACAATAGAATATATATCGGAGGCGAATTCCATTATATACAAAAGATAGGTTTTTGAAATCGAATTATTTTAATTAAACTTCTTAAATAAATTTCTGTGCGTTTTGCACTCGGACGATCACACTATAAGTGAAATTGACATGAAATTTGACAGTATACTATATTTCACTATTACGGATCCAATGAACCTGGTTTTGTCGAAATCCAAGACAGTGTCAAAAATGTCTATTTTTACATGTTAATTAAATCAAATAAATTCCTATTTTTATTTATTCACTTTTAAATCAAAATTAAAAGTCTACTAACTCCATTCTAGTTTAAATAGAATTTAAATCGACTTTATAAATTATTTTCATTCGCACTAAATTCAAATTTCAATTATTTAAACAATTCATTTATTAAATTAACAATTTAGTTATCCAATAAATTAGTATATTTGAAATATAAGTTATTCAACTTATAAAATTAACCTTTGAATATTTAAAATCATTTCAATATTCCAATTTGGAACGACTGAAATTCTGGGTCGTTACATTCTCCCACCGTTAAAAGAATTTTGTCTCCGAAATTACCAAGTAAGAAAATGCCACAGACCATTAACTTTTCAAAAGCAATTGGTTAAAATAAATTACCAAATTCATTTAAACCTTTTAACATTTCAAAATCATCGAGTTAAACTTCTCAAAAAAAATTTCCTAAGTTTTCAAATTCATTCATAGTTATTAAATAATACTCTTTCAAAAATAACTAATATCATTTCTTCTTATAACTCAAAATCATAATTTTAGTTATCAATTTTTTTCCAAAATTCTCAAAAAAATTCTAACACCTTACATTTACCAAAATTTTCGCCAGCATCTCCTTTGCGCGGTTCGGTCGTAGTGAAATCACAACATATATATATATATATATATATATATCATAAATATACATCTCATCTTCGAGGATGAGGCATCCCATAGGGAAAAATATAAAAGTACGATATGTAATCAGAGATATGCACCTTTTATTATATTAGCAAGCATATACAACTAATATAGCGCGAAAGCAAGCTCCAAATGCGAAGCATATGCCATCCACACCTACTAAACACTCTACAATAAATAAGAACATGTATAGAAAGTAATATCAATACATAACATATATCAATACAACTATATATGCCAATATAGCAAATGGAACAAAAGAAACAAATGCATGCAACCATCAATATCCATCCAATTAATTCATAATCCATATCAATTTACATTTTCTAATGTCGACATTTAATTTATTAAACTGATGTATGATGTGCATACATCATCTATACGCAAAACCATACCCGATCACTCAGTTGATCATAAAATTCCACTTCCGAACTAGTGTCGTTCACACGACCACTCTAGTGTAGACTCAGATCTGGTACCTTGATTAGAAAACCATCATCCTCCTTGCATTGCCATATACTATGATAGAGAACATTAGAATCAATCAAAAATCCACATACATGGTTCACCGTCAAGAAATCGAGTGAAAATTCCTAACTCGGATCGGTGTAAATCACCTCGTATATTCGAATCTGGATCAAATAGTTATGCGAATAAAACAATATGTGTACAACTTACGTATTAATTTTAAATTGTTTTCTTATTATATCTCATTCTTATTTCCGATTCTTTATTTGTTTTCAATTCCTTTTACATTCATTTAATCCGTATTCACTTCAAAATCAAATTCAATTATTCATATTGATTCCACTTACATTCATTTCATTAATATTCACTTATTAATCTTCACTTCAAATTCAATTCATGTTTAATAACATTTTATTCTATATACAAATTAGTATATCTTCTTTTTAATACTAACAATACTAAATCAACCATTTCATAAAATTATTTACTTAAGTTTATAAACATTTTACACAACATTTCTTATGTTTATTTCCACTTTACACTTAAATAAGTTACCATTTCTTAGTTCCATTACCAAACTTTCTTTCCTTAACATTCACTTTCAGTTTCTGTCAAACAACATTCTAAAACATATTCACTTCTTTTCACAACTCAAAGTTGAAGTGCATTTACAACTTATGTTCATCCTCAATTCAAAATTCTAATTCTAATTGATTTAACTCGTTTCATACCACTTTACTTAACTTTAAGTTAAATTTCATTATTTACAACTAAAATTCAAAATTAGATTTATTTTCTTCTTACTATTCTTATTAAACAAATTATACATTTGTTTTTAGCTTAACATTATTCAAATCCATAAGTTATACAAATTTGTTTACTTAAAATTTTATTTCATTATTTTATCTAATTCATTTTAACATGAATTCAATTCACTTTCATTAGACTTTTCCTAAGTCAAACTTCATATTTTTACTCAATTTATTTAACTTTACTCAAGTTAATTCTTTTAATATTCCATATATCTCAAATTCCAATTTCTTTTTTCTTGTTTGCTTAACAAATTATTCAACCATTTTAAAATTTGGATTCACTTACTCAATCCAAGTTCATAAGTTGTAAACTTATTTCTACTATTCCAAAATTATAAGTTTAAAAACCTTTTTCTTATATTCATCAAATCATATTTGGAATTTTACAATCAAAACTAGTTTTATCAAAACATAACTTCAGTAGAAAATCATTAAGGGTAACAATTTATCACTTAGAGACTCAAAAATGAATATTGATGGTGATGTAGTCATTATCCGCATTATTTTGCAGCGACTAAAGTGAGATAGGTGTTATTTATTTCTTTTAAATTTTATTTTCTATTTATAAATCACATTTACAAATTCTATTCTTGTATATAACTTCACTTTTCACTTTGGTTATATAAAACCATTTCTTATTTGCTTAAGTTTGTTTATATTTATAATAACAACTTTTGTTATTAGTACACAAACAACAAATGATAATAATCAAGTATTACCATTCACTAACAACCAAACATCCATATATAACTATAATAATTCCTAAAGAATTACTCCTTCATATATAAAATATAATTTAGGTAAAATTATTTTACTTACCTCATTTTAAAACAATATTATGCCCACTTGCCTCTTTAAGCGTTTAGAAACCCCTATCGATCACATGGCGTACCATGCACTAACCAGAATTCATAAACAGCTCAACAGAGAAGTAAACATAATATAAAACATTTTATAATCACTAACAAATATGCACTTATATAACGTTCAAACTCAATCTAGGGTGCTACTGACCCTATCTATACTAAGCACCCGTCAAAGCCTAGGTGTCAGCAAAATCCTAAGCTCTGATACCAACTGTGACGATCTGCAAATCCATCCCGTTCAGAGCAGACAATAACCATACATGTCTAGCCCCAAATCGTAGGAAAATACGAATAATCATGAGAAATAAAGAAAGAAGAAAGAAGAAGAGAGAAGAGAAGAGAAAAAGGAAAGAATAAAAGAAGAAGAAAGAGAAAGGGAAAATTAAAGAAACTAAAACAATTACAGAATCTCACAAAAAACATATAATATAATATCCATGATCTTTATAACATAGTAACTGTAATATAATATACATACATCCATCAGAGGACAACAATAAAACCCTAACCGTCAGCCTGGACAGTTATAATAACATCTCCTTACAATTTGCTGATAATTTAAACAACAAAGTAGTGGAAAAATAAACATATACATGGAATATGATCAGAAGACTTCCAGCTCTCCTGCTATAGCCCCAAAGCATCCAAATCTATATTTTTAAATATATTCGGTTTGACCCTAACATTGAAAGGGAAGAATTCCAGGATCAGTCTGATAGACCAGTGTGAGAAAACACATGTAACAACCTGGAATTTTGGAGATTACTGTTAATAGTAAATTATAATGTAAACTGTAATTTAATATTGTGTTTAAAAATGAATTGGATAATAAAATGAGGGATTATATTATTTATTTTACATAAATAATATCTTGATGAATATAATCCGGGATTTGAAATTTAAACAAGTCATATTATTTTATTTGAAGTCTATTTCAACATTTGATGGTTGAAAAAAGTGTAAATGAATGAAATAAAGTTTAAATTTTTTTTATGGATTTGGATTGAAAATAAATAATTGTGATGACTTAATTTTAGTTAATTAGTAATATTGGAAATTTATTCCAATGTTAGCCTTTTATTGTAAAATAAAAGGAATAATATGAAGAAAATAAAATTTAGAAGTGTAATTAGGCTTGGAATGATGTGTTAATGCTATAAAAATCTTAAAAAAATTAATACGCTTCATTAGGCTTAAAAATCAATTTTATTTGGTTGAAATGGATGAAAATAGTGATTTTTCACTAAAAATGGGAAAACTAGTGTATAAATTGATTAAATAGGTTAAATACGTATATAACATAGGAAATTCTCTAAGTATATTAGTCTTGGGCTTATTTGGGTAATGTTTGAATCCATTAACTCTTTCTAGAACCATCTAGAAAAGAGGAAATAGGTGTATGTACTTTTTCCTCATCTTCCTCACCCAAACAAGAGAAATAGTAAATAGAGAGAGAAAAACAATGGCTTTCCCTAATTAAATCTCAATTCCACTCAATTTCGCTGTTAATTCAAGAAGAACTTCACCAAAATAAGAATAAAGAAAGGATTTCACCTTCAAGCTCCAATCTTTCTTCACAAATTTGGGTGTTTGCTATCTAAAATCAAAGGTGGGTTTAAAACTCATATTTTTTAGCTTTGATTGAGATTTCAAGGTAAGAAATCTCAATATTGTTTGTTGCATGTTTATTTGAGAAATTGCCGTCTGTAAATTGGGCATCTCTTTCGTTTAAGTCAAAATTGGGTAATTTTACGTGTTCTGCAAAGCATGGACATAGATCTAAAGTTTTATGTTTTGATATTTCTAAAATTTTGACGTTTTCTTGATCAAAATCTTGCTTGTTTTTTGTTGTTGTTCCGAGGGCAAATTGACAGCAGCAACAATCATTGGCTAGAGAAGTGTTTTAGCCATAAATTTTTCGTTTCTTATCCAAATTAAGTCAAAAATTTTTTGCTGGAAAATAAATTCAATAAGGAATAATTTGTCTTCAGGTTTCAATTCGATATTTTACTATTTGACTGACCTAAAATAGATTTGTAATCAGAAGTATAGTTATGTCTTTGATAGAATTTCCTGAGTTTGAATCTGATATTGTTTGAGCTATATCTTTCTCGATTTTGACCAGAATTTGGTAATTTTTAATGTTCCGGAAAGCACAATTCATGTACTACAACTTTTAATCATTGAGTTTCTAAAATTTTCAGGTTAGCTATGTGTGATGACCCGGAATTTCTAACAAATTTAATTTGAATAGTTAGTTGATTTTAAAATATTTAAATGTTAATTTTAACTTGAATTTTAGGATATCAATATTTACTGGATAATTAAATCATTGAATTGTATAGTTTAAATATTGAATTTAATAATTTAAATTGGGTAAATTGTTGAATCTGAGATTCTAAGCCTATTTAAAATATTTTGAAGGCTTATAAAATCTATAATGATGATACTGAAGATAATAGAATGGTTGAAATTTAATATAAAGGAAATTTGTTCAATTCTAATAATTTATCGTTTAAATTGAAATTTAAAAATAGCCTTCCGAGGCACAGTCTCGGAATTTGACGAAACCAGTTCCATTGGATCCGTAATAGTTAGTTATTATCGGATTTCAATTTTCGTAGCAATCAGAGTTGTCATTTAACCCTGGCAGCTCGAAACGCTTAGAATTATTTTAATTAGTTTAATTTAAACTTGATCGTTTACTTCTGTAACTCGCGCATATGATCGAATTAGCTTTCGAAACACGTTCCATTGTGTTCGGAACGCGGGTAAAACCTTATAAACACCTGTCGACACGTCTGATTCGGGTTCGGAATTTCGCGTAAGCTTAACGAGACGTTTTGAAAATTTTATAATATAATAAAATTTAAAATACCTATGCGTCAGAGATATTTTTGGAGCGTACCCGTGAAGCTTCCCATAATCGATATTTTATTCCCATCTTCCTCTTTCACCTTTTATCAGAAGCCAAATCGAACAAATAAAAAAAAAGGGTCCTTGTCGTTCGAAGATTGAGTTCCTTCTCTCCCTTATTTCGATTTACAAAATAAAATGGCCGAAGCCCTTCATCAAAAGAAAAAAAAAGGGGAATCGCGTTTGACTTTCTGAATCTCAGGCGATCGAATAACGTCGTCGATAGGGGTCGAGACAGTTGGGTTTCACTCGCGATTGGTGAGGGGACGTGTTCGCGCATGGTTTTGGGGAGTCGAGTACGAACTTCTTAAGTTGGATCTGCGAGGCAGGAGGAAGGGGGCGCTAGGTTTCGGTCGCGAGGCCGACGTCATGTAGCTTGCTTAGGCTCGAGGCGTGGTGGCGATCGAATGGCCGTGGGGTCTCGCGAATTGGAATTAGGGGCATACGAGTTTGACTCGAGCTCGAGCGGCGGCGCTGCGATGTAGGTAGCCTACGATAATCATCAGTGAGGAGGGTAGCAGTGGTGATGCAGGTGAGTACTCTTTGATCTGTGCAACTTATTTACTGCTATGAATTTATGAAAGCTCGGGTTATATTGGTTGTCATCTATCTGTGTTGATTGAAACGAAAAAGAAATTGAAATTTAAAATATAAAAAAAAAGAATTTTGACAGGAAATCATTTAAATGCAATTTGGGAAATGAGCCGTAAATCAGCTATAACATGATTCTAAGTTAATTAATTAAAACTTAAGGATAATAATTCACGTGACAGTTACTTATTGATAAGTATAATTATGTAGGATTGTTAAGTGATAAATACTTGAATATTTAAAAAGGGGTAAATTGCTTAAAGTAATTAATTTAGTAATTAATTGAAAACATGGTTGTTAAAGGTTAGGTAATTTCTGTATAGGATTTGTTAATGAGAAAATGGTTTTGTTTAAATCAAATAGGGTTTAAAGATCGACGATTCTTTAAATCGGTAGGACAATTTAAATAAAAATCAATTAATTAAATTAATTAATGATTTGGGTAAATTAATTAAGTTATATTAATTTGGGATGGTCATTTGATGGTCTAATAAGTAATTACTTAATGTAATTAATGAAATAAAATTTCTGGTGTGGTGAAATGAGAGATAAATTAAGATAAATAAATTAAGGAGAATTAATTTATTTAATGAAATAAATAAGAGGTAGCAATTCTAGGAGATTAGTCAAGTATGGTTAAAACTGTGGTTTAATTAATATAATCAATTCAGATTAAGATAAATTGAAATATAAATAGAAATCAATAAATTATATAATTAATGATGTAACTAAAGATTTGATTGATTAAGGTTAATTACATAAGATGTGATTTATGAGAAGTTAATTAATATAGATAATTAATAATTGATGAAATTAAAATAGTTAATTAATCCACGAAGTAATTAAGAATACTTGTTGTTTGCGATTAAGAAGAATTATATCATGATAATTAATCAAAGATAACCACATTAATGTAATTGAAGGTAATTAATCCAGTGTGATTAATAATGGAGGATTGGTTAATTAATTAATTTGAAAATTTATGAAGGAATCTAAGTGATTGAAGTTTGAAAATTCAATTAAAATCAATTGAATTTAATGTATGTGATTAAGCTTTGCTTATGGATGATTGAAGAGTATCGGATGTTTTGATTGAGTTGATATCCTTGATATAATTGTTGTGTTTTCGTTTGGATAACTGGGGTAAGGATAATATGAGTTTCGAAGAGACCGGAGTCGGGTATTAATGAATACCCGAAACCACTTCGATCCTTATAATTTGATATGTGGATCTGATAGGTTGAAGTGGAATGACTTAAGTAAACTGGACTATTTAAATCTAAGTTTTGACACTTAGAAATTGGTGTGTGAAATGGTTGATGTATAATATCTTGTGAAGTGTAGATCGATATAAGTTACCCCGGGTTTGTATAAATTGTATGCTTTTGTATTCCAAGTTAAATGGGTTTACTCACGCTGGTTTCCAGCCTGACCCGGGTGTTACTTTGGTGTAATGCTCGGGTCAGACCGAGTATTACAGATTTTCAGGTAGGACGTTCTGGAGTTCAGGAGGCGAGCTGGATGACGAGAACGTATAGAGCACTTCCGCTGTATTTATTTTATTGTTATATGAGACATGATAACTGTGTATATATATATATTCAGTGACTGTATAAATGTGAAACTCTGATGTATATTAAATGTAATGGACAGATAGTATTCTTTTTGTAAACTGTTATTATTATTGATTAGTATATTTATCCGCTGCGAATGTGAGATGTTTGGGGTTTCGGTTCTTCTTCTTCTATCTCTTTCTTCTTTTCATAACTATCTGGAATTTTCGGGTTTGAAAATTTCGGGTCGTTACACTATATCAAAATCTAATATTTCTACTGCTAACCCTAGAGCAAAACCAATATTTGCTCTGTGTTTGAAACCGAAACGAATTTGACCATAACTTCTTCGTTTCTTAACCGAATTTGATAATTTTGGATGTTATGGAAATCTTAGGTCATATGATACAAGTTTTAATCATTGTATTTTCTAAAAATTTGAAGTTTTCTTGGTCGAATTTATGGTTGTATGTTGTTGTCCTGAGAGCAAAATGATAGCAACAACAATCGTTGACCTTAGAATTGTATTAGCTCGTTTTTGCTCTCATTCTCTTCAGTTTTGATGATGTTTTTGGGATATTTTGAGAGCTATGATGCCTATCAGTAGGCTAGCTATATTTGGAGAATTTGAAATTCAAATTTTAATGGAATTTGAATTGATTTGGGTTAAATTTAAGTTGAATTCCTATTGAATTAAAGTAAATGGTTTTGAGACATCCCTTTTAGTTTTCGTTTGTTTCGAGAACGGTTTTCACTAAACCCTTTTTGAAATATATGGACATTTCAAATTATTATTACATAGTATTTTTTTAATTTTTTTCAAAATAAAGATAGATTTATTTCCTATAACAAAGGAATTTCAAATATTGGTTTTATTAATCGTTTTCGAAAAATCATTTTAAATTTCTGTTTTCTCTAATAAAATTATTTTTTCAATGATATTACTTATTTTTATGAATTCCGGATGTATAAGAAGGATAATTAAACGGCAAAGTAAAACATGTGGTATGTGACACATGGATTTGCTTTATCGCTTAATATCGGACTTATACGATCGAAACCCTTTTGATGAACTGTTTGAGATGATTTAAGATGTTATTAAATTTTGGGTAGGTTATATGGTCCGAGAACTCTAATTTAGGAGTACATTCGACGAAGGATCATTTTAAGATGTGTTTCTTAATCGCCGCTAAAACGAGGTGAACTAAGAGCTAGAAATTTCTAATTGGAATTATGGTTATAAATAACCATCTAGATGTTATTTTTACTTGCCGATGAGATGATGTAAGCTTCTTTATGATGATTTTACGATGTTGAGATGTATTATGAAATTTTTTACTTGTCGATGAGATGAGACAAGTCACGATGCCACTAGTACTCGTCAATGAGACGAGCATGGTATTGTATTTACTCGCCCATGAGACGAGGCTGGGTATATTTTCATGATGTTTACGATGTTTTACTAGTGTGGTACCAACTAACGGCTAGTAAACCTTTAGTTTTCACCTAGCATCCTTTAGGAGATAACATAGCTTTCACCTACTTATCCTCATCGATTATTCTGTTTAACCGATGATTTTAGCTAGCCTGACTCGTGTTTTTTCACTCGAGTCAGACCGAGTTATTTCAGGTATCATCTATTGGACTTAGCTTAATGTTGATGTTGGATATCAGCTCTTCTTTCACTTGATTAGTTTATTTCTTCCGCATACTCTGATGTTTTTACATTTGATTTGATGTATATGATGTGGTCATGCACCACCTTTATTGTATTCATATGGTATTATGCTGAACGTGTATCAGTGTATATGTGTATATATGATGTTGATTACTATTTTGTGATGTAATTTATATTCAGTTATTGTATTTTGTTCTGATAGATCCGTTAGCCACCTATAGTTTTGGATTAAGCATTTATTGGGTATGTCGATCCACTTGAGTTGAAAAAAATTATATTGCATTTATCGACGTATTCAATGGATGTTTAAGACAAAATTATAGATGGTCGCCCTTAACCAGTCCTATTCTCCACTTTAGTAGATAGAATTACTTGTTAATTCTTTTTGCTAAGGTGGGTCTCGGGGTGGGGCGTTACATGTTGGTATCAGAGCCGTGGTCAGAACAAAGTAGAATAAACACAGAACAGTACGTATATCATGATACATCAAAGTACAATACGGGTGAATCATTGTCCTTTATTCGAGCTTGCTTTCGAATCGAGCTTTGATTATTTTTCGAGTTTTGGGATTGTTGAGATGGAATATGTCTAGGAATATAGATATATTGTATTCCATAGTATTCCATAATAGAGTTTGATATCATCTTATCTTATATAAAATATTATTTGGGGTTATTCTATTCTTTTTTTTGTCGATTCGAGTGATTTCGTATTGATGGAGCTAATTGATTTCTTTGAGCATTCTTGTTGCATTCCTTTGAGAATTGTAAATCCTATTGAAGGGATCCACAATGATTGGCTCATTGTGGGCATTCTGAGATTTTTTTTATTTGATGTCGCTTTAGTGAGTATTTGATTATTACTCACTATCTTAAGATGTATTTGATTTGAGATAGTTGACTTATTTGATGTAAATTACGATCCTTTTGTTTTTATAGGATCCTATATTTATTTAAGCATCCTAATTTGATTGGTTTATTATTTCTATCACTTTGGAATGTTACCGATGATTCTGAAGATCTGTATTCACTCTTGAGTATCGATATATTGATGATATATCTCAAATTCTACTCATGGTGACTTTGTTGAGTTTTTTGAGTTCGTTTGATTTGACATCCAATCGGGCAACCGAGTGTTGAGGTAACCTTATTCCTGGCTCTTAGCTCTTCGGTTATCCTTCCACGAGGATATCCACAGAGGAATGAG
The DNA here is from genome assembly GCA_030765085.1 of Allium cepa. Lineage (NCBI taxonomy): Eukaryota > Viridiplantae > Streptophyta > Magnoliopsida > Asparagales > Amaryllidaceae > Allium > Allium cepa. The sequence continues at coordinate 129,870,195 of CM060940.1, read as the reverse complement.
GTGAGTTTCTAGATTGTTCGAGTTTGGTTGAGTTTATCGTTCAGTTTTGTTTGAGTGTTCTTTTCAGATACTCAATCAATTTTATCCTTTTTAGCATTACTCCGTTTGAAGTAGTAATTCGTGGATTGTGTGCTTCTTCTCCTTCAAGAAGAATACCTTCTTATCCTGTATCTTGATGATTTTTGGGAGTGGCTGGTGACATCGTAAGATTGATGGACACTGTATCTCCTTCTGTTGATTTTGAGAATCTAGTATTCAAGGAATATCTCGATGCATTCTCTTAATGTTCTTTGGTTTGAGTTTTGAAGCTATAAAAATATGAGTTTTAAAGAGAAATTTAAGCTTTGAGATATTTAAAAAAAAATCAAATAATATTTTGAGAATATATTTACAAGAGTAGTATTTCTTTTATAGAAATAATTTGTGAATGTTGGGTCATCCATCGAGTAGCTAAGAGTTCTGGTTGATACGCCTGATCAACGTTATTGATAGGAATCTTCTAAATGCTATCATGAGGCAATCAGACACGATGGTTTGTGTTTAAAAATTGAGATTTTGAAAAAAATATTTTGAGATTAAATATTAAATTTATTTTAAATGGTAATTGCAGCCATTGATTTTAGAGATGAATAATAGAGTGGCGAGGCAGTTTTGATCGTTCGGTCGACTCTACAGCCAACAGATATATTTATTTATTAGAGACTCAATGGCGAGGCAATGCCATTTATTTATTTTCAAATTATAAAGATGAGAATATAAATGAGATTATTTTTGAGCGGTGCTTTATTGGAAGTATATTTTGAGATTTTAGAATCTATATTATATACATTGGATGTTTTAAAAGAAAAGTTATAAGAGAATTTGAAGATTGTTTTTAAACTATTTAAGTGGTTTAATAAAAAGAGTAAAGAGAATTTAAACCCTTAATTTATTTTAAGGAATATTATTATGGATTCACAAATTTCTTTAGAAATTAATTTTGAGTAAGAGAAGAAATTTGGACTTTTAGTTTGAGTTTTAAATAACTTACAAAGCAATATAATAAAAAGTTTGAAAATTTTCAAATGTTGAAAATTGAGATTTAAAATTTAAAAGATGTTAAGGTTTAAAAATTCTAAATATCTTAGATTAAAAGATAATTCGCGCTTATATCCTTGTTCTTGAGTATATTTTATCTTCGAGCTATTATTAACGACGTACATTTTTCATGGTCGTTCGAGTTGGTAGCCTTGTGAGAAGCCATCTTGTGATTTATCAATCTTGTTTATTGTGTCTACTCTGTTATGAGGATGTTTATGCGGAAAATCTTAGTGATGATCTTCTTTATTGCATAGAGCATTTAATTGAGTTTGATCCCGACTCTATTCATAGAGTTTTGTTAAATCAATCATTTTTGATTGATTAATTGTTGAGCATCTTATTAAGTTTTGATTCGAAGACGGGATAACTTCGAAATTCTTTCGAGTTACTTGGAAAATTCTAGGTTTGCTAATCACTATATTAGCATTTGATGGGACATTGGATTGACCAAGTGAGTTTTTTCTTGTTTCTCTCCACCATTCTATATTGAGAGCATGAATGGTCTGAGTTTCGAGCTTGTCTTTTATACTTTGTCAATTGAATTTTTGTGTTGTTTACAGCCTTTTCCATTAGAAATTGCGAGGATGCAATTTTGTTAAGACGAGGAGTCAACCTGGAATTTTGAAGATTACTGTTAATAGTAAATTATAATGTAAACTATAATTTAATATTGTGTTTAAAAATGAATTGGATAATAAAATGAGGGATTATTTTATTTATTTTATATAAATAATATCTTGATGAATATAATTCGGGATTTGAAATTCAAATAAGTCATATTATTTTATTTGAAGCCTATTTCAACATTTGATGGTTGAAAAAAGTGTAAATGAATGAAATAAAGTTAATTTTTTTTATGGATTTGGATTGAAAATAAATAATTGTGATGTCTTAATTTTAGTTAATTAGTAATATTGAAAATTTATTCCAATGTTAGCCTTTCATTGTAAAATAAAAAGAATAATATGAAGAAAATAAAATTTAGAAGTGTAATTAGGCTTGGAATTATGTGTTAATGTTATAAAAATGTTAAACATTTTAATACACTTCATTAGACTTAAAAATAAAATTTATTTGGTTGAAATGGATGAAAATAGTGATTTTTCACTAAAATGAGAATATTGATAAATATTGTTAAAAAAATTGTGTTATATGGGGAAAACAATATTTTTATTTGGAAAAAAAATATTTCGATGATTGAAAAGTGTTAGAATGATTTATTGTAATTTATTTGACACGAAAGAAATTCCTGTTTAAGTTATTGCATTAAAAATAGTGTTTTTACACTAAAATGGTGTAATTTGTAAAATATTGTCAAAGATAGGGTTTTATTTATAAAAATAACTTTTTATTGTCGAAATAAATTTTATTTTTTGTATAACAACAATTTTATTGTAAATAATTTTTTGTATATATTTTATTTGATTAAAAAAATGAGAAAACTAGTGTATAAATTGATTAAATAGGTTAAATACGTATATAACATAGGAAATTCTCTAAGTATATTAGTCTTGGGCTTATTTGGGTAATGTTTGAATCCATTAACTCTCTCTAGAACCATCTAGAAAAGAGGAAATAGGTGTATGTACTTTTTTCCCTTATCTTCCTCACCAAAACAAGAGAAAAAGTAAATAGAGAGAAAGAAAAACAATGGCTTTCCCTAATTAAATCTCAATTCCCCTCAATTTCGTTGTTAATTCAAGAAGAACTTCACCAAAATAAGAATAGAGAAAAGATTTCACCTTCAAGCTCCAATCTTTCTTCAAAAATTTGGGTGTTTGCTATCTAAAATCAAAGGTGAGTTTAAAACTCACATTTTCTAGCTTTGATTGAGATTTCAAGGTAAGAAATCTCAATTTTGTTTGTTGCATATTTATTTGTGAAATTGGCGTCAGTAAATTGGGCATATCTTTTTCCCTTTAAGACGGAATTGGATAATTTTAGATGTTCTTCAAAGCATAGACCCAGATCTACAAGTTTTATGTTTTGAGTTTTCTAAAATTTTGAAATTTCTTGATCAAAATCGTGCTTGTTTGTTGTTGTCCTGAAAGCAAATTGACAGCAGCAACAATCATAGGCTAGAGAAGCGTTTTAGCCATAAATTTTTCGTTTCTTATCCAAATTAGGTCAGATTTTTTTTGCTAGAAAATAAATTGAATAAGGAGTAATTTTTATTCAAGTTTGAATTCGATATTTTACTATATGACTGACCTAAAATAGATTTGTAAGCAGAAGTATAGTTATGTCTTTGACAGAATTTCCCGAGTTTGAATCTGATATTGTTTGAGCTATATCTTTCTCGATTTTGATTGGAATTCGATAATTTTTAATGTTTCGGAAAGAACAATTCATTTAGTACAACTTTTTTCATTGAGATTTCAGAAATTTTTAGGTTAGCTATGTCAAAATCTAATTTTTCTACTGCTAACCCGAGAGAAAAACCAATATTTGCTCTGTGTTTGAAACCGAAACGAATTTGACCATAACTTCTTCGTTTCTTAACCGAATTTGATAATTTTGGATGTCCCGGAAATCTTAGGTCATTTGCTACAAGTTTTATTCATTGTATTTTCTGAAATTTGAAGTTTTCTTGGTCGAATTCATGGTTGTATGTTGCTGTCCTGAGAGCAAAATGATAGCAACAACAATCGTTGACCTTAAAATTGTATTAGCTCGTTTTTGCTCTCATTCTCTTCATTTTTGATGATGTTTTTGGGATATTTTGAGAGCTATGATGCCTATCAGTAGGCTAGCTATATTTGGAGAATTTGAAATTCAAATTTTAATGGAATTTGAATTGATTTGGGTTAAATTTAAGTTGAATTTGTATTGAATTAAAGTTAACGGTTTTGAGACATCCCTTTTAGTTTTCGTATGTTTCGAGAACGGTTTTCACTAAACCCTTTTTGAAATATATGGACATTTCAAATTATTATTACATAGTATTTTTAATTTTTTTTAAATAAAGATAGATTTATTTCCTATAATAAAGGAATTTCAAATATTAGTTTTATTAATCGTTTTCGAAAAATCATTTTAAATTTCTGTTTTCTCTAATAAAATTATTTTGTGAACAATATTACTTATTTTTATGAATTCCAGATGTATAAGTAGGATAATTAAATGGTAAAGTAAAACATGTGGTATGTGACAGATGGATTTGCTTTATCGCTTAATATCGGACTTATACGATCGAAACACTTTCGATGAACTGTTTGAGATGATTTAAGATGTTATTAAATTTTGGGTAGGTTATATGATCCGAGAACTCCAATTCAGGAGTACATTCGATGAAGGATCATTTTAAGATGTGTTTCTTAATCTCCGCTAAAATGAGGTGAATTAAGAGCTAGAAATTTTTAATTGGAATTATGGTTATAAATATCCATCTAGATGTTATTTTTACTTGCCGATGAGACGATGTAAGCTTCTTTATGATGATTTTACGATGTTGAGATGTATTATGATTTTTTTTACTTATCGATGAGATGAGAAAGTCACGATGCCACTAGTACTCTTCAATGAGATGAGACGAGCATGGTATTGTATTTACCCGCCAATCAGATGAGGCTGAGTATATTTTCATGATGTTTATGATGTTTTACTAGTGTGGTACCAACTAACGGCTAGTAAACCTTTAGGTGCGAACGTATAGTATAGGACATACGTTAACATCTATTGGGTTCCTATCCAAGAAGTTGAGGCACATTCACGATGTTTACTAGTACTATAGACCACGAGCACTCGATTGGAGTCATCACGATGTAGTTGCTACTCCGATCATCGCGATGATATTAACTCGGGTCTCTGTGACCGGGAGTTATTATGATGTTATAGACTATAGTCATTCATGATGTTCACGATGTTAAGATGTTATTTGACTCCAGTTATCACGATGTTTATGGCAACAAATAGTAGTACTAGTCACGATGAAGCGCGCGTAGCATTGCTTCGGCAAGCAATCGAGGATTTGGCCAATCTGGGATTTCTTTAAATTTTGATGTTTTAGACTTCAACGTCTTTAGATGATTATTACATTGATTTCCTAGTGCCAGATGAGATGTATACATATATGGTGAAATCTTTTATGATGTTACTCTTCGATTGAGTTATTTGCATTAAGGATTAATGATTTGATGATTTTATAGACTACTTGATGTTAAGATGGAGTTGAGATGTATTTATATATTTATACCGATGAGATGAAGTATAAATGATCATGGAGAATCTTTTATGATGAGTTTTAGTGATGGATTTGAGATGTACCTATATTCGTACCGATGAGATGAGGTACGAATAAGTATAATGCTTCTTTTATGATTGGGTTTTATATTTCCTTGAATGATCCTTGGGATGTACCAATGAGATGAGGCACATCCATATGCGTTTTATTCTATGTATGAAGGATATGTACCTTTGATGTATTGTTGTATTGACAACCATTTCTAAAAAGATAGTTGAATCATTTGAAGTGATTATCCATATTCCTTTATACCGCCGATGATATGAGGTGAAAGCGACGTGTATTGAGTCTTATCTTTAAAACTTTGCTCGCCGATGTTCCATTTGCTTAAGTGTTAGTTATGCCACTTAAGTATGACTTTATCATCATTATCTCTTCTTCTAGCCAAGAAGAGATGTTGTCCTTTCTTATGATGTTGAAACCCTGTTTAAGGCCTGGCATCCTTTAAGAAAAAAAGATACCATAGCTTTCACCTACTTATCCTTATCGATTATTCTGTTTAATTGATGATTTTTAGCTAGCCTGACCCGTGTGTTTTCACTCGGGTCAGACCGAGTTGTTTTAGGTATCATATATTGGACTTAGCTTAATGTTGATGTTGGATATCAGCTCTTCTTTCACTTGATTAGTTTATTTCTTCCCCATACTCTGATGTTTTTACATTTGATTTGATGTATATGGTGTGGTCGTGCACCACCTTTATTGGTATTGTACTGAACATGTATCAGTGTATATGCATATATACGATGTTGATTACTATTCTGTGATGTGATTTACATTCAGTTATTGTATTTTGTTCTGATAGATCCGTTAGCCACCTATAGTTTTGGATTCAGCATTTATTGGATATCTCGATCCACTTGAGTTGAAAAAAAAATATTGCATTTATCGACGTATTCAATAGATGTTTAAGACAAAATTATAGATGGTCACCCTTAACCAACCATATTTTCCGCTTTAGTAGATAGAATTACTTGTTAATTCTTTTTGCTAAGGTGGGTCTCGGGGTGGGGCGTTACAACACATCTCAACAGAATTTGTTTTAAAGCTATAAAAGCATTCTTTTATCAAAGCAAAGGTATCTCGTAAGACATACCCACACATCAATACGGAAAAGAGTTTTTACCTTACGATAACCAAAACTTTTCATATCAAATCATATTATATTATAATAGTGTATATTATACAAATAATATGAATCATAGCCGAAATTGTTACATTATTAAATACCAGCATATTGCCACAAACATGGTTCTACAAACAAAAAGGCAAGCATGTGATGGATAATTGATTTCCATACAATTATCCAGTTGAAGGGACTACCTTCCGGTAGTACATCTCCAAAGTAATGTACTGAGGTCCAATAGATGGTCCTCTATCAACACAATACCAACCGACCTCTTCCATGATAGTATCGAATATGTCATCACCTCAGTCATTACCGACATATCCAAGGGCCCTCATAGCATACATCCACAATTATTTACATCCCAAATGTCATAGCGGGAAGAAACATATCTAGAAGGGGATGATCATACCCTAATGATTGCGAACCACATAGCCTTGTCGCATCTACCCTGTTTCGGTCATTTCCAAGTATGGGGCCAAAGTCACGATTACCTTTCACAATGCACATATCACTCTAAATGCCACACTATCATTCCTTCGATTATTTTTGACTTTTACAAACATACAACCTCCGAGCTCATACATCTCAGAGAAGGGTGTTAAGCTAAAAGAAGTTTCCTTCTCCGCCATCAAACATATGTATGATTATAAAAGTCAACGATGCAATCTAAAGAATGCACTGTTAGACATATATCCATTCAAGTTGTCCAGGAATAAGACAAACCGAAGGTACTCTCCTACCACATCCTATCGGGAATTAACCTGGGATTAGTAATGAAGAGTCCTTGATTGGATATTCCATAATGAAGAGACTACTGCTATTATATGTATATTGGGAGTTTATACATAACAATCAACAAGCAGTCCTTCACTTTGAAAATGAAAAATATCAATATCTTCTAAACCTGCACATCGAACACATATACATTAGTCCAAAGTGGTTCTCGGATAAATCTAACCCCAGTCTCTCCAAACCAACAACGTTATATAAGCTAATATTTGATAGTTGGTTATTTAACTATCAAAGCGACACACAATATTTAGCACCAAGCAATCACTAGACCCATTCAATAAATCTTCTCTTACTTAAATCACTTTCCAAATATTTACTTCAAGTTATCTTTGAAAAAGATATATTTACAAAACCATTTCAATCTATCGATATTTGAAAAACATTTCGATATACTTATATTAACGATATAAGTATATTCACTAATCATTTCATTTTTAACACTTAGAAAATATTTCCATATACTTAAACCAAAAATAGGTATATTCTTCAAAACTCACTTTATTTGGGTCAAAACGAATATTGCGTAAAACCTCGTTACGACAACCTAAAATACTAGTATAGGGAATCGATAAACGAATAGATATATAAATCCCTTATACTATATATAAATATTTTCTTTGAGAAATCATTTCCTATAACAACAATGTTATAGTCCATGTCATCCTTAACTTCCCTGAAAACGTCTGCTTCAATAATAAATGTTGAAACTTATGTCTCCTATGCATATCTCATTTTAAAACATTTCAAAACCATTTAATTCCACTTAGAATTATTACTTCCAAAACATTTACTTTAAAAAGATAAATTACTTTCTAAAACCATTAACTCCACCAAAATATTTCTTTCAAAACTTCTTTAAATAAAAATCCATATATAAATCTCAACATAAGTCGTTTCCATATTTATAAAATTATTTTCATAAATTTCCTTTCGATTTTATAAAACTTCTACCTTATAAAATTCTTTTATTTACAAATCTCTATTTATAAATCTATTCTTTTATAAAACTAATTTTACTATCAAAATCCACTTATAAATCTATCTTTCCATAAATCAAATTCATTTATAATTCCATTTACAAAACGACTTCCTTATTTATAAAATATCACCTTTATACATTTTTTATATAGACTTATTCAAAAATCTCAAATCAAAGTATTTCTCAAATGTATATTTTTGTAACATCGAAAATCAGAACTTTTATTTAAAAACAAATTCAAGCCTTTTAATATTTAAAAATCATAAACATATACATACTTCCCAAAATCACTTCAAAATCCATTTCAAAGCAAAATCATCATTTTCAACATTTCAAAATACCAAAAATATGGCGCAGTGCTACCATAACACTGAATAAATTAAATCACATGAAAACATCATCCTGGCATCTATAACATTATATGTCATCGTATATATGAAAATAAATCAACAATGGTGAGGAATCATGTTGGATTTCTCTAATCTTTAACCTGCAACAAATACATCATATGAGAAAAATGTAGAATGTCTGTTTCGAGGCAGACGCATGTACAAACGGTCATCTGCTCATACATGGGATCATATAGGGTCTCGTCCGCTCTAATAGGCGGGACTATATCCAAAATAACTAATATATATATATATATATATATATAATATCATATATCATCCAAACAAGCATCAATCATCATAAATAAATATTTCCCACTTATATAAAAATATAAGCGAGCCAGAAAGGTGAGTGAACTCACAAAAATGCCAGAAATCGTTAAAGCACTCTGGATTGAATTAAAATTGAACGGTCATTCAATCTAATTCAAAATTTCTACTAGCTCCATTTTCATCCAATCCAACTCCATAGCGTAGTGCTTGCTGATACGAATGTAAGACAACTTATTTCGCTAAAAACGGACCTCGAACGAATAAGTTATGAATTATTAACCATAACGAGATAATTAAAATTTAAATTAACTTGTATAAATTTAGACTTATACCCTTAATCTTCTTCGCACCTAGGCACGCTGCAGGAAGCCCGTGCCTCTTTTTTTGGCTCGCGTTCGTTAAAATATCGCATGCCTCAAGCAATCAACCACCACCTGCCGCGACCTTTCCCATGCCACGCGCCACCAACGCTAGCTACGACCACCTTCCGCGTGCGCGTATGCCCTATGATAAGCTCAAACTCGTGAAAAACTGCAGTGCAAATGAGGGGAGAATTCAGCCGCCTCGCTTCGCCTATGACGAGCTTCACCATTGAACTTGCTCGTTGGGACGAGCTCTACATTTCTCCAGTTGGGGTGGAAATCTAATTCGGCTTCGAGTGGCTCCGATCGTTGTCGGCCATTGGATGAAGGCTTTAGAAATAGTGGCTGAAATTTTATTTCTAGGGTTACAATGAAAGGACTAGACGGCTATTTATAGAAGATTTTGCGACACTGTTCATCTGAGAAATTTCGAAACTCCAAACGAAGCGTGCTGCCTAGCATTTCTAATGTTTTATCCCTATTTCGAACATAATGGAATATATATCGGAGACCAATTCTATCATATACAGAAGATAGGCTTTCGAAATCGAATTATTTTAATTAAATTTTAAATAAATTTCTATGCGTTTTGCACTCGCACGATCAAATGGTAAGTCCAATCGACATGAAATTTGACAGCATACTATAATTCACTTTTGCAGATTCAATGAAACTAGTTTCATCGAAATCCGAGATAGTGTCAAAAATGACTATTTTTACACGTTAATTAAATCAAATAAATTCCAATTTCTATTTATTCACTTTTAAATCAAAATTAAAAGCTTAGTAACTCCATTCTAATTTAAATAGAATTCAAATCAACATTGTAAATCATTTTCATACACATTAAATTCAAATTTTAAATATTTAAACAATTCATTTATTAAATTAACAATTTATTATCCAATAAATTAGTATATTTGAAATAGTAGTTATTCAACTCATAAAATTAACTTTTGAATATTTAAAATCGGTTAAACATTCCAATTTCGAACGACTAAAACTTTGGGTTGTTACAAAAATTGTAAAAAGAAATTATTGAAAAATTAATAATTTATATCAATAACATTATTTGTTATTATTAAATATTACATACATACGTATACACAATGTGAAAAATTGTAATTTAATACTTAAAACTTAAATTGCATAATTGACTAAATAACAAAACTTGAATATATTCATTGAAAAAAATTAGCTTAACAAAAAGATTCAACTTGATATTGCTTTACATTTTTTGATAAAATAAAAATAAAGTAAATGAATGTGTACACAAATAATTTAATTAATTTAAATGCCAGCTTAATAACTTTAAATGAATTAAATTGTGAAAACAAATGTAAATTTTACAACAACACAAACCTACCTAACTGATGATTACATGTCCGATTACCAATATCAAAACATAAAATAAATTAAACGCAAAATGATTTTACAATCGAATGATAATACACAAGAGATTAAACAACAAACTCAACAAGCGGCAATTTAATATACCATATATGTGAATTTAATCGGGGTTAAACATCATGAATAAATTAAACAAATATAAGAATTGAACCTGAAAAGTCTTGCCTTTTGTAACACCTTAATTTGAGTTTTCTCCTCGGATCTCCAAGTAGATACACACCCAACTTTGCAAGAGAATGATGAACCATTGAGCTTTTATTTTATTTGATGTTCTCGTCTGATTTGTAGTTGAATATGTTCTGGTAAGGATGAAAGAAATTTCGGCTACGGCTATAGAGAGGAGGAGAAAAATAAAATGGACGAAAAAATGAACCAAAATCAAATTAGTGGAATTGTATTACTTGAAAGAAATCATTCTATTTCCTTCAATTAAAGCATCCTTAATTAATTCCTTAATTTTATCTCTCTTCACCCCTTTCTCTTCTCAAAATACGGCTGGTCATAGATATCATTGAGTGGCACATAATTTCCATAAATGCATTTATATAATTATCTTTTATTTAAACTCATTTAAAGTTACATCGTTTTTATATACATACAATATGTGCATTCAAATAAATAGAAATATCTCCCAGATATTTAAATAAACTAGATAACAATCAATATTTCACAAATATTAATTAATGTAATTAATAAAGCATTTTTTATATTAATCAAATCATGTGGTTTTTGGAGAATTCACAAATACGATTTTATGACATAGAGGTATGGATTCGGTTAGTAATTAACATTGAATAATTCAAATGTTAATGTTCACACGTCACCTTAACTAGTGGTGTGACAGTCTGCCAGAATTCATAACTTATAGACCTTTTCAAGAAAATCGTGTTTTACATTATCATAAGTGATACCATTTAGTAACAATAATTTATACACATTCTCTTTGTCAATACTGTATCACTTTAGGACTGATAGAATTTGGTTTGGGTCAAAATTTTAATATTTTCCTTATTTAACTCAATTAATCAATAAACAAAGTCCTTGTTCAATAACAACATTTATTACTTAACGAACTACTCTAGCAAGAGATTTTGACTATGAGTTGACTATAGTTGACCGTGATATTAATCTCATTCAACATATGCTTCGTCCTCTTCCTTTTGTTCTGGCCGACCTATCTTCGTCCTACATTAGCCATAGCCGAGCCTCGTATTATGTCTCATCCATACAACCAAATACAATAAGATCCTATGGTGATACACTATTTGCTTGTAGTAGTGGGTGTAGATCTAGGAGATCCAAGAAATCAGTTAGATCAATGGGTGAATCAAAGATTACATATCTTCAAATATATTATAATCTACATTTATATAATGTTTATTGTATATTATACATAGCAGCAACTTCTAAATATGTCATCCCCATGCCTATTAACATGTTAATTCAATTTTCAATAATTAATTCATTGTTTACATTAACTTTGATATAATAATATAATTAAATTATATATATAATTTTTTTGGCCATAAGATATTTTAAAATATTCAAATTAATTTTCTAAATGAAAACATATTTTTAACTAAAATATTATTTATTATTGAATCATTTATATGTTTATTGGCATATGTACATATTGAATTCTACATAAATTATAACATCTAATTTATTAAATTGCTTTCTACAATTTATTTAAAAGACAAATTTCCAACCTAATATACTTATTTATAATATTTTAAATGATTTTAAACATTATACTATTTTCAAACTAAATACATACATATATGTATATGTGTGCATGCGTGCGTGTGTATATATACACAGTTATATATATATATATATATATATATATATATATAGAGAGAGAGAGAGAGAGAGAGAGACACAGACATACTTCAAAATACATTCGACATCTACTTTTAAAAAGGTTAATTAGGCGGTCAAATTACATTTTACAAAGATATTTTATAGTATTCATTGTATCAATTATTTAAAATAATATATGTACACACACACAAAAATATTATCAAAATAATTGTAAAACTATTTTCGGCTTATATTATATATTTTTGTTCTATAATGTACTACAAAGTCAAATTTAAGATATTTAGTAAATTTTAACTTAAACATAAGATCTAGTTTTGAATTTAGACCGTTTGTTCACAAGCTCAAACTTGATATTTTTATTCAAAATTCAAATTTATAATGTAGTCTTAATCAAAAGTTATATGATATTTTCAATACCATGGTATATTAATAAATTAAATTTCGTATTATATTTATAAACATATATACATACACACACATACACGCACGCACGCACTTTAATATGAAATAATTTAACTATGGTAAATGATACACGTACACACACATATAAGTTCTAAGTATATACGTTTTAGATATAAATTCTAATATCAACATATGCGTATATTTGACCATGTCCATATTTTATATATTGCGCAACACACACTCATATAACACCTTATGTATACATGAATATATAATGATATATTCAAAGTATATGCATATATTATATTAAATTAATATAAACTAAACAAATGGAAAACAATATAATTAAATAAAATATGTTTTTATTTAAAAAACTAGATGGAATCTAATGTTAAAATTATACTTCATAGGCCTACTAAGTCCAACCAGGGGAAACAGTTTGATATTTACCTATTTCACCTACTACAGACAAGGCCGGTTTAATCTCACAGTATTGTTTAAAGATAAGGTTATTGTAAGCTTGTGTTTTATAGAATTTATTTCTACTTCGCTAAGTGTCACGTCGATGGATATATAAATGCCTTTAATATTAACCAACATAAACCAACATTATTTAACACAAATCAAGTTTCAAACTTCACATCAATTTGAAGTTGGGATAATGGACTCAAAGGCATTGCCAACTCGATCATATTGGGTTCTAGTACGTATATTGGGGAGATCTATGGTGAAAGTGTAAAATAAAGCCTTTAAAATTGCTAGCAAAAACGATGTTACACATGTAAATGTAAATAACGTTCCGACATCAACCAAAGGCATGCTTGAACAAGAAGCTCGACAAATTGTTGAAGTTTGGTAGCATGCTTCATCGAAAGAAGTCTTAAAGAAATGTGATACGCTATTTCAAAAAAAACTTTAGAAGTGGAAGCTTATATCTTCAGTTAATTTTTCATAGAGCAAAGAAGTTTTGGAACTGTATACTATGGAGAATCTCCTAAATGTATATATTCTAGATAAGGTGCATGTTAGTTGAGTGAATTTTGTACAACATTCAACAGTTATGTTTGCTATTTTGATATAACTTGTAAGAGATATAAATTCTAACATGTGAAACAAATTTTTAATATTCAAGTTTTATGAGAATGATGTTTAGCCACTTTACTTATAAAGTTGTTGTACCTATTGCTTACCCGAGAACAAAATATTAGCATAATATAAAAGGTAATGAATCTTTATATTCATAGTCGTACCTAATTTTGAAAAATGCATCGATCTATTTGATACATTAAATGATTCTAAATTTGTGAATTATTTAATAAATGGTTAAATGAGTTTTAATTCTAGATGTAACAACCACCTTTCTTGCCCCACAAGATGAGTCACTAAGGTTGAAGAAAATGAAAGATAAGAAGAAACTATAATATCATAGAATCTCACCACAAATCTGAACAATATATAATAAACAACATATGATATTACACTGTCATTTTCATAATAATAATACATCAGAGTCAATACATTACAACCTTCAACTGGATAGTTATAACTACCTGTCCATATAAAAATACATAGATCATACATAAACACAATGGAATAAGATAATAACTAGCTAATGGTGAAGCCACCAGCTCTAGCTCCTTCAAAATGCTTCCGTAAGAAATCTGGATCACTTGGCTGCTCATACAAATTTGATTACACAGGAGTTTTAGGAAAAGAAAAAAATGTGGGTCAGACATGGGTTTAGTGCGAGTAAACTCAAACAATTTTTTCTTTTTCTTTTATAAAATGCTTTGAAAATCAAAGGTATCCCGTAAGACCACACCGCACAAAAACACAAATGGGTTTTTACCTTACGATAACCAAAACATTTATATAGAAATCCAGTGATATTATGATAATGTCTAGAATTTTCATGTAAAATAGAACATTGCTAAAATGCTTTCATCTTACATTTCAACATATTTGAGTACAACTAAATTCGTACGACATTTGTTGGAGAATGGATTCCATACAATCTCTAAATAAAATAACACCGAGCACCTCACCGGGATCCTTTTCCAACACAAGATCGGCCTACCTCTTGTTGGATAATATCGAATATGATCACCCTTTGGTTGGGACCAGCAACCGTATCAAAGCATACATAAGTTGATGGTAGAGACTCTAGATAGGTGTGACCATACCCTAATGGAAGCAACGCCTTTTGTCTTGATGCATCTCCCTGCTTTAGTCATTCCCAATTTATGAGGCCTAAGGCTACATCTTTACCTTTACCATAGCACTTCCATTTGGAATGCTAACATTGCCTTCCAAATGTCAACACATTGTCAGTATTAATCCATATAAGCTGTTCAGGAGATGAACGAAATGAAGGCACTATTTCCACTCCACCCGTTTTGGAATCACCCTCAGGGTTAGTAGCAGTTGGTCCTTGCACTTTATAGTCTTTATCTTAGACCTTGCCTTTACTGTTTCCAATTAGAATGCTTATGTTGGCTCGAAGTGGTTTTCAATAACACTACTATCCGATCTCGATCTCCCTAAACCATCGTTCGATAATTTAAAAGAGTCAAGTTGTTTGTAGTGGACCATTCCACTATAAGGGTGAAGATTTGCATATGAACATATGTTCCATGTGATTAGATTATCATGGCTCGCTTATCGAAATTAACCCCCTTATATTCATCACATTCCAAAAGTGTGGTATTTGCGATAAGTACAAGTCGAATTTTCAATTAAAAATGTCAACGTTTTATTACAACAACTTTAATTTATTTGGCTACTTAATAACATGGACAAGAGATCCTTTGGTTTTCAAAACAATACACCTAAAGCAAGAAAGTTGGTTAAAATAAATAACCGATAGTATTGAAAGAAACTTTAAAATAAATAAGCTTTAATTAAATCACAAGTTTAAAACTCAACTAAACATTAATTAATATTATTAAATTAAGAAATCATATTTTAAACCTTAATTAATTAAAAATTTATTTATAATTTAACATTAATTAAATAACATTCTTTTAAGAAATTAAACACTAATTAAGTGGATAATTAACCTTTAATTAAATAATTAACTCTTATTAAATAATTAATTAAAGTAAATAAACTTGATTAAATAGAAATTAATTTTCGTTTATCTTAATTGATCATTATTTAAAGCTTTCTTTATTAAAAATAATTAACTTGGTTAATAATTTCTTAAACTAATTACTTAACCTAATTACTTAATTAATATTTAAATAATAATTACCCTAATTAATAAAATAAATAAGTAAATTTTCAAATAATTAAAACTTAAACTTTTAACTTATTTTTAATTTAAAATAAATTTTCAAAAAAACAATCCAAAAGAAAACACTTTAAAACTTGAAATCGTGAATTTTTCCGAACTGCATCCCTAACGACTATCACTATGAGTGCAATTTGTTAGAATTGATTTCTTGGTGAAAACCACATTTGGACTCTAACTACTTCATATTTGAAAACACAAATGGAAGAGATTCGAGACTTAAAGCAAAGGTGAAATCTTGTAAAACATTTACAAAATCCAAAACTAGAAAAACAAGTTTTTATTTTCAAATCGGATCTCAAGTCCTTTGTGACATTTAAAGGTGCCAACTTCACAACATTTTCATCACACACACTTAGTTTTGTTTCACAAACACACTACCATCATATCATAACCAATCATTCGGATATCAATATCCAAGCATATCATTTGACAAATAAATCACAAATCCAAGCTCAACCACAAACTTATAACCATATACCATCAAAATAACATGATATTTCACCACAACAACCACTATATTTTCAAAACATATAGCTCATCAAAATCAAGTCATTTTCTTTTTCAAAAGCAAGAGTTTTACTCACCATATCTTACTAATTCAAGACAAAATTTTGTTAAAACTTTGATATAAGCTAGAACATGGTCTTAACTTGCAAAATTTGAGTTGTTGGGTGGCTAAGCACCAAGACTGGGCTCGGCCAAGTGAAGTGTAACGACCCATAAATTTTAATAGTTTTAATAATATATTTAAATGGAAATTTTTTGTAATCTTAAATAATAAAATTTTGAATTGAAAATTTATTATTTGGATTACGTCTACTTAAACATAGCAAATGGTAAATTTTTAATTAATAATATGGAAGTCTATTTTATTGTGTAATTTTATTTCAATTTAAATCAGTTAATAATTGATGATAGTAAAATAATTTTCAAACCTGAATATTTTTACATAGAAAATTTGTAAATCATTTTCTGAGTGAGACGTCAACTGTCGTTACATCAAATTCGGACATCTTTAGCTCCATCGATTTTATTTTCTTCGTTTTAGCAGTATTTCCGCTTGCGAAAATTCGAATTTTTATAATTCGATCGTACCACAAATATCTGTATACCGTTTTGATCGTCTCGTTGTGCTGAGCTCTACGGTATATTCAATTCTAGTAATTTGAAATATAGTTTATTTTGGAATTAAATAAAGGTGAATTTCTTTTGAATATAATAAACTGAAATCTACCATTTAAACAAATAATAGAATATTATGACGGAAATTTGATATTTGATATGCATCCATCTAGACATAACAAATGTCAAATTTTCGTCGAATAATACAGAAGTTCTATCAGTCGCTAAAAATTCAGTTTAAATCAGTTAATAATAGTTGAATTTAAAAGTATTCCAAAACCTAAATATGTCAACATGAGAAAATTTATTTAAAACACTCTGAATCTGAATGCAAAATTCGTTTTGCAAAATTAGGACGTTTCTAGCTCCGTTTGGATTTTTTCGTATGGAATAGCAACGCATATCGTTGTCCGTGTGTACTTTTTATAGGAAGGTCCTGACACAGATATTTATGTTTCCTCTTGTCCGTCTCATCGCGCTGACCACCATAATAGATTCATTTCTGTATTTTAAGGTCTAGTACGCGATGGAAATAATAAACTATTTGTTGCAACGGTACCGTACATTTTGACTTTACACCTTCCTTCAGTTTCAAAATTTGAAACGTGCAGCCCAAACAATAATAAATTGCTTTAACTTTTCTGCTGAATCAAAGCATGAACGTTGAGATTTCATTTATTCCTTTTTCTTGTATATATTCATTTCAACCTTCTTCCTTTGATCCACTGTCATCCACTTCTCTCTGTACGTTTCCTTTTCTCTTTTATTTTTCTTTCCTCCTCATTTTCTTTATTT
This sequence comes from Allium cepa, assembly GCA_030765085.1. Lineage (NCBI taxonomy): Eukaryota > Viridiplantae > Streptophyta > Magnoliopsida > Asparagales > Amaryllidaceae > Allium > Allium cepa. The sequence goes on along the minus strand of CM060940.1, from coordinate 129,852,100 downwards.
TCCTCTCCATTATCACTACCTTTCTCCAGATCCAATTTTCTTCTCTTCCCCTCCTTCCCCTTCACCATACGACCTAGCCCTTACCGCACAGCACCTCCCTCCTTCCTCTTCTCGCCACCACCTTACGAACACCGCTAGTAGCTCCTCTCCTCTTCAAAAAAAGTAAACAAAGTCTTTTAAGTTGAATACCAAGCACAGTTTGTTCTTATATTTTTTTATAAGATACATATGTTTTGTATAAGATTCCCAGGCATATATACTTAAGTCTAGTTTGTTTGCATATATATTTGAGATATATCTAAAAGCTATGTATATTATTATATTCATTATGTCAGAAGCTATACCTATATTAATATATATCATGCTGTATATAATATATTATACTGCTGCATATAGGTTATATAAATTACATAATATATACCATTCTAAGTAAGGTGGCTATGTCGGTTTGTATAATATAAAGTTATGTTGTAGTATTTTTCTATTAATGCTTACAGTAGTATATATTACAAACCCGTAAGTTGTATAGTTGTACTGAGTATATAGTATAAAGTTAAATAGCATTTGGTAATATGTTAGATATAGATTGTTATTTCATTTCAAACCTATAAGTTGTACTATGTATATATTATAATAAGGTATGTGATATTGATTTTTATATTAATTTAAAAAGTGAGTTTACATAGAATTTTTGGGTTTTTTCGCATAAGTTTATAAATTGTTGTATTGTATATTCTATTCCATACACATATATAAGCTATATATTGATGTCAATATATTAAACTAGTACATATATTTTGATGCTTGGGATATAAGTATATTATATACAGTCTAGTTTATATATTAGTGTGTGTGTATATATATATATATATATAATCTTCTGATTTGGTCTAAATTGATTTTTTTTATAGAATGTAAACTAGGTCTATATTGAGTTATAATATAAAAATAATGATTTATGTATGGGTTTTGCTATTTGTAGATACTGTGATTTTACTTTGTATACTTCAGATTGATGTGAAAGAATTTTAAGTTTAAAGTATATATAGATATTTTAAAATGAAATATACTTGGACCCCAATTTTAAAGTATCTATATATAAGCATTGATTTTTAAATAACGATATATATACACACCTTTGATTTTAGATGGTTGTATTTTAAGAATAATGATTTTGAATCATGTTTATATATATATATATATATTGTTTTAATCTTTGTCGTAAATTAAAATATTGATTTTTATAAGATCATAATAATAATAGTATGTATATTTTGTTTAGTTCTCTCAAGATAATTTTTAATTGTTCTCATCAATCCCTATTTGTCAGCTCTACTCATCAAATCTGTGTCCAATTGTGCTTTGCTTTGAAATTCGTGCTTGGATTCGTCGCTCATTTCTTTGTCAAATCTATCTAGCCTCGAAAAGTGAGAAATCACTCCCGATTAACGTTCTTATATTTATTAAATTTGATTTCAATTGAAATGACAATTGAAATATGATGTTGTAGTTATTTAAATTATTGTACATGCATTATCTGTAACTGTTCACCTATGTAATATGACACCATATCCCGTTGTTTATATTATATTGTTATTGATGATATATGCATGTTATGTTATTATCGTATCTGTTATCACTCTGCAAGTTCCCTGTTAGTTTAGAATTCCCTATGGGTTGAAATGATACATGCCCGAACGGTCTGCAGAATAGGAGAAAATCGTTATGGGTTGAAATGATAAACCCAAGCGATTTTCGTTGAATTGAATTTGGGATTAGGGGTTGAAATGATATATACCCGTATATATTTAAATTACAAATTGAAATAATAAATATCTATATCACTTGACCATAGGATAGGATTTCATATACAGACACCGTTGGTCTATATATAAATATTTTGAAAATAATTTCTATGGTTTTGGAAAGAAATATATGGTTTTAATAAATATTGATTCTTAAATATTTATATAAAATATTATTTTATTTATTGATTTAATAATAATATTTAATTTAAGTAAGATTGACTTAATTAATTTATAATATGTTTGAGTATTTATTAGATTTATATTTCAAAAATAGATTTTTGTAATAATTTGAATAAGTTAAGGTTGGGAAGATAAATTTGAATTTATTTGAAATTGTATTTAATTAAATAATTTTGTTAAGTTAAATCGATTTGAAACTATTGAATTTGTAATTTAAAGATATGATTTTTAACTTGATTTTGATTTAATTAATTTAATGAATAACGCAAATTTAAATAAATTGAAGGAAACATATAAAAAAATGTAATTTAAGGTTATTTAAATGAGATTGAATTATTAGGTGAATATTTCAATACTAAATAATAACGAAGTCAAATCAAGATCTATATGAAATTGTCAAATTTAGTTTTAAAAATGTGGAATATTTAAGGCTTCGAAATATATTGAAATTTTAAATGGGTTATTTTGTGGTTCAAATCTATATTTGAAATCGATGTAATTTGAAATGATTTATTGAGAAACTAAATTGACTCGAAGTTGAAGAATTGAGAATGAATTGAATTGGAATTTTGGAATTCGAGTTGATTTGAATCGATTTGTGAAATTTGAGGAAACTATTTTATTTTATAAAGTATTTTAAATCATATTTCACTTTATAAATTATTGATATTTTGGTTCTGAAGTATAAATTATTTTTAAATGACCACGATGTTATAATGACGTTTGGTTCCATGGATCCTTTGAGGATGGTTATCTCAAACATCCTTTGAGTTACTTGTATTTTAATTGATATTTCATTTGAGTTGGATTTATTGATATAAGAATGTTAAGCCTGAGTCGAGTGTTTTGTGTTTTGCTTTACACTTGGGTCAGACTGAGTGATACAGCGTTTGAGACTCACTTTTGGAGTTTGGAGCTTTGCTTGGAGACCAACTATCGATTCACCTTTTAGCTTTTCCAGTTGATTTGTTCATGGAGTTCATCTGTTTGTATTGGAAACTTCACTATATTTGAGATATTCTGCTGTATTTTATTTCTAACTCTGATGTTTATATAGTAGCTTCATGAACTACTATTTATCTATTCCGCTGCATTATTATTATATTACTCTGTGTGTATGGTTCTGTGATTGATTTATTTACGGTATACGCTAAGTTTTGCCAAATATAAATTAACAATCTGATATTTTAAGCAATTCAAGTCCGACATGTGCGGATGTGAATGGTTGAAAATATTGAGTCGTTGCAATGGTATCAGAGCCAGTTTTAAGGCAAAACTTAGCATACGTAGTAGATTCAATTACAGAATTACTTTCGTGCATGCTTGAACTTCTTCTTCTTTGATTCGGTTTTCTTTGAATTTTGGAACTCTCCCACTTGTTCTGAAATCCATTCTTGTCTCCCTTATTTATATTCTTTTGATTCTGGAGCATCCCTTCGAATGATCTCTAAAAATTGGCGATCCCGCCAATCTTTGAATGATTTGTAAAGGGGTGAAACTCCTTCATAATTGGTATTGATTCGCCGAATATTTTTATGTCCTTGGTTTAGATGTCGCTATCACTTGCGATCGAATGTTGATTTTCCTCGGAATTCTGCATCAACCTTGTTCTTGAAGTCATGGTTGACCCGGTTAAGGTTGCCCGCGATTTATATAAGTATATCTATCTTTTATTTTGTAATTTAATTATCTCATCTTCTTTCGAGCCTATCTTTGAATCAGAATTCTATTTGATTAGGGTTCCTCTAAGTTGAAATCTCTATCTTTGTTTTGAAATCATCCTTTGAAAAATTATGTTTGTTTGTATTTTAGAAATTGTTTTATATATCGAAATTATTATTTTGATAAGTATTATTACATTCTATATAAAAAAGTGAAAATATTTTCGGTAAGGATTTGAAATTTTGAAAATTATATAAGAAATTTGATATATTAAAAAACGATTTATATCTGAAGGGTTTTAAATTGGAAATTTGAGGAATTGAACTCCAGTATTTTGAAATTGGTTTTCAGATTTTGAAGATATATAATAATATGATTTGAAAGTATTTTTCGAATAAGAGATGTTTCAAATGACTTCAAATGAGTTCCAATGATTTCAAAGAAATTTCAAAGAAGTTTTCAAAAAAATAGAAGTCGAGAACTCACTTATGTCGTTGGAAAATAATTTCGGTGATTAGTTCACGCATCATCGACATCGATTTTCGAATTTCAAAGTGGGGGAGAGGCCACTTTAGTAGCTTTGCTATGCGATTGATTTTGTGAAACCAATTTTTGCTTTCAAAATTTGAAGTATGATTTGATATTTGAAAGATATGTGTATATACATTTGAAACGATTTGAAGGAATCCCGGTGTTCAGTCCTCGAGTTTTGGATTTGATTTGGTATAACCAAATCTATTGAAATTGATTTATTGATTGGTTGTTGATTTCCAACTCTTAGATTGGAAATTTGATTTCTCCTACTATTTTGAATGTTCGAACACTTCCAAATCAACGTTTCATTTTCAAAACTAAGTAATTTTGAAAAATATAAATTATTTGATAAAGTATATAAGTTTAGTTTTGATTTGTTTAGGTATGAAGTAATATGATTTAAATAGTTTAAAACTGTTTTGTTAAGTAAATGAATAAGACTATTTTGAATTATACTAATTTGAAATTTAGTTTTGAAATGTTTTGAATAAAATTTAGTTTTAAATAATTTGCAAAAGGTAAATTGGATCTTTCAAATATAAATAAATAGTTTAAAGGTTTTAAAGGGATGGTTATAAACTTGGTAATCATTTTTGGGTATAATTGATTTTGAGAAAAATATTTGATTTCAAAAATAGATTGGAATCTAAAACCCAGTATTTATATGATGATTTTGGAAATGAATTTGTTTGACCTAAATTATATTGATTTGGAAACTAGGATTATTTTTTAGACCTATTATTTTGGAAACTTTGAAACTGAAGATATTTAATTTGGAAGAAATAATTTGGTGAAATCGTATATGATTTTGAAACTGAACTGATATTGAAACGAATTGAAATTGAGAACCTTATTTTACTAAATGCTTGATTTAGGAGTTATCGAACTTATATAAAATTGATTTGTACAAGTATGATGTTGATTTGAAAACTGTTGATTTGGAAAGGTACTCAATTTGAAAAGTGAAATCTTATATGATCGAAGTCTATATAAGTGTGATTTGATATATTATTGATTTTGGAAAGTATTTGATTTGAAAATGAAATATTATATATAATGGAATTTATATAAGTATGATATTCGAAATTGATTTGAAAACGTACTATATGATACATATTTTCAAAGTAAAGATATGGAAAGTGCCTTCTGCTTGATATCCGCTTTGTGGTCACATTGTGGATTCATTCTATCGATATTATTCTCTCTGATTTGGGTTTTCCAGATATGAAACTCGAGTGTCCTTCGAATTCCATGGCGTTACCCATGGTTGTTTTGGTAGTGTAGTCCGCAAGGTAGAGATTGCTTAAAGGTTACGGATGTTTCCTGGGGAATCCAGGCGTAACCATTGTGTATCCGCGGTCTATGGGTTTGGTTATCATGAAGAAATTCGTAAGGCAGTGATTGCGTAAAGGTACGGATGTTTCCTGGAGGACCTAGGCGTCACTATGCCATAGATGGCCTATTGCAACGAAAATACAAGATGTTGCTAGCTACAATGTAACGATAACTATTCTGATTTTTATCTGTTACAACATTAGCTTCAGGATGTTAGCATAGGTATCAACACTATGTTGCAGTAGCTATAGACTTATAAAAATATTATAAAAAATGAGTGCGGGCTGGAAAAAAGCGGGCTAAAATAATTTTTAATATGGGAAGAAAAACTAAAGCGGCAAAAGTTAAAAAAATATTGAAGGATTTCTATGTCGACACCGTGGTCGATGATAAAATTGAGCCAATGAAACAAATGCAGCCACATGTCATCATACGACCAAGGAAGAATCTGTCGTCTCCAGGTATAAAAATATCTTCTCATTTGTACTATTTTGATGAATTTGGTCATAAGAAAACTAACGATGAAACAACCTATTTATGATTACTTTCAAATGAATTTAAACCAAGATCCAATTTTGAGCATCCGATTCGATAATTCATCAATAAATCATACAGAAGCTCGTCCAAAGTAAGTGATAAAAACTGTAAATAGTTAGCTTTTTGACTGGAAGAAGATAAAAATATCTTCTCATTTGTACTATTTTGATGAATTTGGTTCTCACATGGCTGAATTTGTTTTTCTTTTTGCTGCTTTAGTGTACATAAATTTTTTGTGCATTTTGTTTGAATATTAGGACTTGTTTGATTTTTAGTGCACTTAGTAGAATAATAAAGGAACTGGAATATTAGTGTACATGATCAAGTCTTAATTTCTTTAATTAAGTTTAAATAATTATGTTTATGACATGATAAACTTGACTTTTATGTCGTTGTATGTTTGCAGTTGTGAAATCACAGAAACGGCAATTTTTCACCACTCACCATCTGCAATAAGCAGCAAAAAACAAGAAGCAGACTGAAGTCTTACTCCGATTCGAAAGTCGGCAAGGCTAAACAATCTACTTACCGACGAGACGCAGACTAATCAAGTCTTTACTCCTAGAAAGTCGGCACGGCTAAACAATCCACTTACCGACGAGACGCTGACTGATCAAATCTTTAGTCCTAGAAAGTCGGCATGGCTAAACAATCCACTTACCAACGAGACGCAGACTGATCAAGTCTTTAGTCCTAGAAAGTTGGCACGGCGAAACAATCCACAAGTGAGCGAAGCTGCTGTGAGTCCACGCATGGACAGGAAAAAGGTGATTAGCAAGAAGTCAACTGGAGTCAGTAGGTCTACAAAGTTACAAGAGAAAAATCCAACCGAAGTCAGTAGTTCTACGAAGACATCAGAGAAGAAAAATCCAACCGAAGTCAGTAGTTCTACGAAGACACTAGAGAAGAAAAATCCAACCGAAGTCAGCAATGCAACTTTGAATATCAACTCAACAAGTGTCAAGAGTAAATTGGATTTCTATAATCCTCCAGATGAAGAGGACAATATGGATGAAAATGAGATTCTAGTAAGAAGACTACAATCTGATCTTCTAATATGATGTTCTACATATTTTGCTTATATTTACAATGACGTCTTGTTAAATTACTTTCAGGATGATGACCTACCACCTCCACCGCTTACAGAATATGAAAGGGAGAGAGCTAAACATGTGTCGCAGAAGAATAGTGTTTTTGAAGCTCTTGGGATGCCTACATTAGTTAATGGACTGATAAATGAATTTGAAAAAAATAAAGGAAAATCAAAGATGCCAGCTGAAAGCGAAGATTATGCTCCAGAACAAGAGGAACCCAGTGAAGATGATACTTCAAAAAATCCAGTAAAGGTGCGTTATAGCTGAAGATTTAATTTTATGTTGGTAATTATAGACTAGCTTCCTTATTTTTTTATTTTATTGTTTTTGTGTACTTTTTTTAGAGAAGCAAAAAGGTTACGATTACAAAGCCTCAGTTTGGACCAACAACTCGTTCACGGGCCATTGTTGAATCTACAACTGATAAGAATGCAACTCCGAAGGCAGGGAAAATCCAGTTCCTACACAAACTGTTGATCCACCATGTAGCGTTGAGTTACCACACAATAAAGGAATAGGAACAATGGCTGCTTATTTGGCTATGCAAGAACACCAGAAGAATAACAGTAATGGAAGTGGAAGTGCAAGGAAGAAGGCTGTTGCCGGAAATGTCTCGACAAATATTGAAAAGGAAGAAGATGAAGTAGAAGAAGTTGAAGGTATTATCTAATTGAGTTCTGATTTTAATAGTTTATGTTCTCATTTATGTTATGTCTAGCCTTCTCATTACTATTGTATGTACTTTGTAACAGTAGTGGGAGCTCCCAGAAGGTTAAGGGGAAAAACAAAGATGGATAAAGTTCATTCAAGGTCATATGACAAAAGAGTTCTAATCCAAATGAATCATCGAGGCCAACCTGTTTCAGACGATGACCAAGTAATGTCTGAACTGAGTGCTTTTTTAGGAACACTGAAGAGGAGTGTTCCATTTACTTACAAGTCTTGATTTGATGTTCCTTCAAGTTTGAAAGGCACGCTGTGGAACTATGTCAAGGTAATTTGCAAACTTAGCTGAATTTTATTTAAACATACGAAACTTGTCACAAAAGTAGCATGACTTTTCTGTTTAATGTTTGATTTGTATTTAAGCAACGGTATATTATTCCGGATGAATGTGAATATTGGGTTTTGAAGTCAGTTCGTGAATCTTAGAGGGGGTACAAGAGTTGTATTAAAAAGACACATTATACGGCTTATGAAACTGATGAAGAGAGGCTTGAAAATAGGCCGGATGAAATTCCACTTGCGGATTTCAGAGTACTCTTGATGTATTGGGGAGAAGAAAAATTCAGGTATAATTTTAAGTTTTATCATGGAATTTTTTTCCCTTTTTATTCATTCAAATCAGGCAAATAAACATCTTTATTTCATGTTTTTGTAGTCCAAGGCCCTTACAAATTGTGCAAGTCGGAAATCGTATACAAACACACACACTGCTGGTCCAAAACTTTTTTCCCAAATTCGGCATAAGATGGTATGTCTTTTGCTTATTTTTATGGCTGGCTGGAGATATGCATTTTATTTTATCTGAAATTCCTCTCCTTATTTAGCAAAGCGATTTATGTTCCAAAATAAAAATTAAAATAACTACAAATATGTTCCAAAATAAAATATCACCTCACTCAAACAAATAAGCAAAATAAATATTAGTGATATATGTTCTGTTTATGATATAAGAGTTTGTAACTAAAAGAATAACAAGCAGGCTATATAATTTGATCTGTCACATTAATCGTCCACCAAATGTTTTTATTTCAATTTTAATGTATTAATTTTTATTGTATCTATTTATTATTTTTGCATTTTCACATTAATTTACGACTCAATAGCTATTAATAACATTTTCTAAAAAAGTACATAAAATCTATAAATTGATACATCACTTGATACTATGCAAATTTTCCTTAGCTCAGCCTTGAATTTTGCAAAACTGATATATCACTTGGTACTATGCTTAAAAAAGCTCTGATATTGTTGCTACATATGTTGTGATTTTATACTTGTTGTTTCTTTATTTTTGCACTTGTAAGCTGCTTGAGAGCTTACTGTTGCTCCATTTTTGCATCTGTGAGTTGCTCGAGACTTTTAGCATGTGTGCACTTGTGGATTCTGTTCTTCATTTGAACCGAGATTTGTTTTTATGTAAAGGCGATCATATTTACCTTAGTTTTTCTTTGACTTTGAGTATAATTTCTGAATTGATTAGTGATCTATGTTCAGGAAAAATTGGTTTGATATCCTTTTGCTGTCTAACTTTTTTCATTTAATTTGTACCAGTCCAACGAATCAGATGGAGAACTTTTTGTTAGAACTCGCAGGCGGAAAGAAGGAAAGGTGTACAAGATTGATACTTCAGTAATGAAGTACAGAATTGTAAGAATTTTATTTTCTCTTCAATCAGATGTCAAAAAAATGCTTCATTTTGCGCATCGACATTTTTGTAGAATTAGATCCTATTTTGTTGAAATCTATAGCAGGATATTTTCTGAATCCATTTTAAAACCATTAACAGATATTGCAAAAACAATTCTTGTTTAAGAAACTTGTTTCAGAATTGTTAATTTTATTTAATGTCACATTTTGAAACTGCTTTATTTTGCAGGATAAGATTGAAAAGAAATAGGTGAAGAAGGAAGTGATGGAGTTGTTCAAGAAATGATTTCTGATGGAAAGTCACACGGTCCATCTTGGCTTATAGGATGGCACACAAAGTCTGCAGAAGTTTCAAAATATGCCCCAACAACAAGCACATACATATAGGAGCTGGCAGCGAAGATAAGGGAAAATATAGCTGACAAAGTTGAAGCAAAGGTGAACAAGAAGGTCCAAAATGAATTTGATGCAAAGGCGAACCCTGACATGCAAATTGATGTTCGGGATCTTTGTGCGACCATCTGCAGTGATGGCACTGGAGGCACTGGAGGCACTGATGGCACTGGTGGCTCGCAAATATGAATGTACCGTTAATAAGTAGAATTTAGTATGTACTGGCTGTAACTATGAATACACTGGCTATGTTTTTAAGTATGTTTGTTATTTTGTACTTGACTAAGTAAAACTTGTGTTGTTGGTTATTTTGAAATGAAAAGTTCTTTGTTGCAGTGTAATGTTGCCATTAGATATGATATAATGTTGCAGTATAATATTGCCATAGATATGATATAATGTTGTAGTAGTATAATGTTGCAGTACGTTTCCAATTTAAATTGCAAAAGGTGTTGCCATAGATATGATATAATGTTGCAGTATGTGATGTTAAATGTGGAAATAAACTAGCAAAGTGTTGCCATTGGATGGTAAAACTGTTACCATAGATTAATGAATATGGGCCCCACAACATGGTTCCATAAAGGTGGGCCACAGAATTAGTGGGCCCCACAATGTGGGCCCACATGTTGGGGCCCAGATTGTGGGGACCACTTTTTAGTAAATTTGGTATCTGTGGCAACAACAGAACCGATGTTGCCATAGGGCCGCAAAGATGTTGCCTTTGACTCTAGGGCAACGCGGCAAAATGCATCACCGAGAAAGTGTTGTCTTTGCCCTTTTTTAGCCTACAGCAACATTTTTTGGCACTTCTTGCATCACTTCTTAGGTGTTGCAGTATGCAATCTATGGCGTAGTGCGTAGCCATTGTGTATCTGCGGTCCATGATTCGGTTGAGTTTGGATTGTAATTTCCATATCGGTTTTGAAGGGTTTTCAAGTATTTTCACTGGGTGTTGAAACTGGTCTACTAAGTACTTGAAGAATTCTAGCCTTGCGCCTGATCAACGCATGGCCAAAGTCTACAAGAACGAGGATAAACTTGTTGAAACATCGAGTTATAAAAGTATTTTATTATAAAAGTATTTTATTATAAAGGTATTTTATTATAAAAGCGTTTCCAATAAAGAATTTTGTATTAATATTTGAAATTGAAATTCTTATGGTTTGAATTAACTATTCGTGCCCAATACTATTCTTTTGAATCTGTCTTACCTGCTCAGCTTTATTTATTCACCTATATTCTGTTTTCCGAATCTACCTTCTTTTCCTTTTTGAATATATCCTTTAAAATATTGTTTATTTATATACTGCTAGTTTAATAGAAAATTATTAGTGTTATAAATATTTTAGAAGTTATTAATTAAATAAAACATATTTAAAGAAAATGATTATTGATTTATTTATCATGTTGAAAGTATCTTGAGATAAATTAATAAATTTAAGGATTATGGATTTAATGTTTTCAATAGCTTTTTTGTAAACGTAAGTAATGATGTAAATAATTGTTTTCAAATAGTTTTCATATATTTATAAATATGTTATTTAAACACATAAATATTATTTATAAAGGAAGCAAGAAATTTTACAAATGGGTTTTTGAAAAGTTTTAAAGTATTAAAGGTAATTGAATTGCAAATGAAGTTTTCAAATGAATATTTCAAGCAAATTTATATAGTTTTAAACTAATAATTTATCTTTGTCTTTAAATCTATTTTTCTTTCTGTTTGTTTCTATTCTCCTACTTTCTCCCTTTTCGGGGACGAAAAGTTTTGAGTGGGAGAGAGTGTAACGACCCGTAAATTTTAATAGTTCTAATAATATATTTAACTGGAATTTTTTTGAAATTTTAAATAATAAAATTTTGAATTGAAAATTTAATATTTGGACTACATCTACTTAAGCATAGAAAATGGTAAATTTACAATTAATAATATGGAAGTCTATTTTATTGTGTAATTTTATTTCAATTTAAATCAGTTAATAATTGATGATAATAAAATAATTTCCAAACCTGAATATTTTTATATAGAAAATTTGTAAATCATCTTCTGAGTGAGACGTCAAATTTCATTTCATCAAATTCGGACTTCTTTAGCTCCGTCTATCTTATTTTCTGCGTTTTAGCAGTATTTTCCGCTAGCGGAAATTCAAATTTTTATAATTCAATCGTACCGCCAATATCTATATACCATTTTGATCATCTCGTCGTGCTAATCTCTGCGGCGTATTCAATTCTAGTAATTTGAAATATAGTTTATTTTGAAATTAAATAAAGTGAATTTCTTTTAAATATAATAAATTGAAATCTACCATTTAAATAGACAATAGAATTTTAAGACGAAAATTTGATATTTGTTATGCGTTATCTATATATAACAAATGGCAAATTTTCGTCGATTAATACAGATGTTATTAGTTGCTAAAACTCAGTTTAAATTAGTTAATAACAGTTGAATTTAAAGTATTTCATAACCTAAATATGTTAACATGTACTTAAAACACTCTGAATCTGACTGCAAAATTTGTTTCGTGAAATTTGGACATTATTAGCTCCGTTTGGATTTTTCCGTACGGAATAGCAACGTATATCGGTGTCCTATGGACTTTGGATAGGAAGGTCCTGACACACATATTTCTGTTTCCTCTTGTCTGTCTCATCGCGCTGATCACCTTGATATATTCATTTATGTATTTTGAGGTCCGGTACGTGACAGAAATAATAAACTGTTCGTTTGTAACGGTACCGTACATTTTGACTTTACACCTTCCTTCAGTTTCAAAATTTGAAACGTGCAGCCCAAACAATAATAAATTGCTTTAACTTTTCTGCTGAATCAAAGCGTGAACGTTGAGATTCATTTATTCCTTTTTCATGTATATATTCGTTTCAACCTTCTTCCTTTGCTCCACTGTCATCCACTTCCCTCTGTAAGTTTCCTTTTCTCTTTTATTTTTTTCCTCCTTCTTTTCTTTATTTTCCTCTCCATTATCACTTCCTTTCTCCAGATCCACCTTTCTTCTCTTCCCCTCCATCCCCTTCACCGTACGACCTAGCCCTTGTCGCGCAGCACCTCCGCCCTTCCTCTTCTCACCACCACCTTACCAACACCGCTAGCAGCTCCTCTTCTCTTCAAAAAAAGGTAAACAAAGTCTTTTAAGTCGAATACCAAGCATGGTTCGTTCCTATATTTTTTTTATAAGATACGTATGTTTTGTATAAGATTCCCAGGCATATATACTTAAGTCTAGTTTGTTTGCAAATATATTTGAGATATAACTAAAAGCTATGTATATTATTATATTCATTATGTCAGAAGCTATACCTATATTATTATATACCATGTTGTATATAATATATTGTACTGCTGCATATAGGTTATATAAATTACATAATATATACCATTCTAAGTAAGGTATCTATGTCGGTTTATATAATATAAAGTTATGTTGTAATAGTTTTCTGTTAATGCTTACAGTAGCATATATTATAAACCCGTAAGTTGTATAGTTGTACTAAGTATATAGTACAAAGTTATATAGCATTTGGTAATATGTTAGATATAGATTGTTATTTCATTTCAAACATGTAAGTTGTACTATGCTGTGCAGTTAATGCTCTCGGTAGATTCAAAGCGGTTGAGGTGCAAAAAGTCATAGCGGGGATACAGCGAGGATATAGCGGGATATACCGGATGGCTCTAAAATAGCATATAAAACTCGTACTTAATGTTTACAAAAATATATAAATGGTAATTAAATGTAAAATTATCATTCAATTGAATTATAAATAATACATAAATAATTTTAAATAAAAACATGTGCGAATATACTTTAAATAAATGAAAAACTGTTAAATAACATAATTAAAGTTGGTAGAATATTAGAGTATTTTCATTTTTGAAAATATATTAAAAATTAAATCAAATAAATTAGTTTCATAATTTTATAATGTATAAATGCAATTTTTCAATTCATTTTATTAAAAAAGATATAGCAGGAATAGCGGAATATAGTGGAAATAACGGAATATAGTGGAAATAGCGGGGATTAAAGCGGAAAGGCTATATTCTGGTGCTATATGGAAAAATCGTAGCGGTAGAAATCCGCTATGAGATATAGCGGGGTTGTAGAGGGGTTGTAGTGGAGCATTAACTACACATGTACTGTGTATATATATTATAATAAGGGATGTAATATTGATTTTTATATTAATTTAAAAAAGTGAGTTTACATAGTCTGTTTGGGTTTTTTCGCATAAGTTTATAAATTGTTTTATTGTATATTCTGTTACATTCACATATATAAGTTATATATTGATGTCAATATTATTAAACTAGCATATATATTTGGATGCTTGGGATATAAGTATATTATATACAGTCTAGTTTATATATTAGTATTTATATATATAATGTTCTGATTTGGTCTAAATTGAATTTTTTATAGAATGTAAACTAGGTCTATATTGAGTTATAATATAGAAATAATGATTTATGTTTGGGTTTTGCATTTGTAGATACTGTGATTTTACTCTAGATATTTTAGATTGATGTAAAAGAATTTTAAGTTTAAAGTGTGTATACATCTGTGTGTGTGTGTGTGTGTGTGTCTATATAGATATTTTAAAATGAAATATACTTAGACCCCACTTTTAAAGTTTCTATATATAAGCATTGGTTTTTAAATAATGATATACATACCTTTGATTTTAGATGTTTATGCTTTAAGAATAATGATTTTGAATCATATTTATATATATTTTTTGTTTTAAACTTTGTCGTAAATTAAAATATTGATTTTTATAAGATCATAATAATAGCAGTATATATATTTTGTTTAGTTATCTCGATATAATTTTTAATTGTTCTCATCGATCCCTATTTCCGCTCTGCACATCAAATCTGTGTCCAATCGTGCTTTGCTTTGAAATTCGTGCTTGGATTCGTCGCTTATTTATTTGTCAAATCTATCTAGCCTCGAAAAGTGAGCAATCACTCCCGATTAACGTTCTTATATTTATTAAATTTGATTTCAATTGAAATGACAATTGAAATATGACGTTGTAGTTATTTGAATTATTATATGGGCTATTATCTGTAACTGTTCACCTGTGGGATATGACACCATATCCTGTTGTTTATATTATATTGTTATTGATGATATATGCTTGTTATGTTATTATCATATCTGTTATCACTGTACAACTTCACTGTTAGTTTAGAATTCCCTATGGGTTGAAATGATACATACCAGAACGGTCTGTAGAATAGGAGAAAATCGTTATGGGTTGAAATGATAAACCCAAGCGATTTTCATTGTATTGAACTTGGGATTGCGGATTGAAATGATATATACCCCTATATATTTAAATTACAGATTGAAATGATAAATATCTGTATCACTTGACCATACGATAGGAAATTATATACAAACACTGTTGGTCTATATATAAATATTTTGAAAATAATTTCTATGGTTTTGGAAAGAAATACATGGTTTTAATAAATATTGATTCTTAAATATTTATATAAAATATAATTTTATTTATAGATTTGATAACAATATTTAATTTAAGTAAGATTGACTTAATTAATGTACAGTATGTTTAAGTATTTATTAAAATTTATATTTCAAAAATGGATTTTTTTAATAATTTGAATAAATTAAGGTTGGGAAGATAAATTCGAATGATAAATTCGAATTTATTTCAAATTGTATTTAATTAAAGAATTTTGTTAAGTTAAATTGAATTGAAACTATTGAATTTGTAATTTAAAGATATGATTTTTAACTTGATTTTGATTTACGTAATTTAATAAGTACTTCACGTTTAAATAAATTGAAAGAAACATATATAAAAATGTAATTTAAGGTAATTTAAACGAGATTGAATTATTAGGTGAATATTTCAAGACTAAATAATAATGAAGTCAAATCAAGATCTATATGAAATTGTTAAATTTAGTTTTGAAAATGTTGAATATTTAAAGCTTTGAAATATATTGAAATTTTAAATAGGTTATTTGTGGTTCAAATTTGTATTTGAAATCGATGTAATTTGAAATGATTTATTGAGAAACTGAATTGACTCGAAGTTGAAGAATTGAGAATGAATTAAATTAGAATTTTGGAATTCGAGTTGATTTGAATCGATTTGTGAAATTTACGGAAACTATTTTATTTTATAAAGTATTTTAAATCATATTTCACTTTATAGATTATTGATATTTTGGTTTGAAGTATAAACTATTTTTAAATGACCACGGTGTATAATGACGTTTGGTTCCACAGATCCTTAGAGGATGGCTATCTCAAACATCCTTTGTGTTACTTGTATTACAGTTGATATTTCATTTGAGTTGGATTTATTGATATAAGAATGTCAATCCTGACTCAAGTGTTTTGTGTTTTGCATTACGCTTGGGTCAGACTGAGTGATACAGCGTTTGAGGCTCACCTTTGGAGTTTGGAGCTTCACTTGGAGATCCAACTATCGATTCAGCTTTCAGCCTTTCCAGTTGATTTGTTCAGAGTGGTCATCTGTTTGTGTTGGAAACTTCATTTTATTTGAAATATTCTGTTGTATTTTATTTCTAAATATGATGTTTATATAGTAGCTTCATGAACTACTATTTATCTATTCTGCTGCGTTATTATATTACTCTGTGTCTGTGGTTCTGTGATTGATTTATTTACTGTATATGCCGAGTTTTGCCAAATATAAATTAACAATCTAATATTTTGAGCAATTCAAGTCCGACATGTGCGGATGCGAATGGCTGAAAATATCGGGTTGTTACGTGAGGTTTGGGTTCGACCATAGGAAGTTTGGTCTCATCCTGTTAAAATAGTGTTATGACAGTTTAAATAATTTTTTACTAATGAAAAATCAATATTTTAGGGAATAATTTCCAGTTGCATTTTCTATTTCTCTATGAACTATGTATATTGGTAAACCAATTTTAAAAATGATTTTATAATTATTAGTTATTATTTAAAATATTTTTATTTATTAATAAAAATCCATTTATAAATTATTTAGAAATATAACCAAATATTTATTTAAATAGCGATTAAATTCTAGCTCATTACACTCTGGCCCCTAAAAGAATTTCGTCCTGAAATTAGCAAACAAGGGTATAATTCAACTATGTAAAATTTATATATTCATATTATAAAACACATACAAAGACATGTACTAAGCATCCATAGCAAACAAACATACATTATACATATAATAGACAAACAACTAACTATCCTAATATCAACTCAGGATATGATTCTTTCACACGATCCACAGTCTTCCAAGTGTAATTTTTTGGATCCTCACTCCACTGAATCTTGAATAGTCGCACCACCTTGTTATGAAATCTCTTTTCATCTTGATCCACAACATAAACTAGATGTCTAACCACTATAAAGTTCGGTTCTTTTCCCAATTCCTTTTGAACTGATGGCTCCACAATCAAAGATGGTTCATGAACATATTTTCTCAAACGAGACACGTGGAATGCATTATGAACACCTGCAGACCTCCCTGGTAACCAAGCGATCCGGTCTTTCATGAATAAGAAAGGGTCCAACATGCCTAGGAGCTAACTTTCCGGCTTTTCCAAACTTAAAGCTCCCCTTGTTGGTGAAATCTTTATGAATACAAAATCTCCAACCACAAATTCCAAATCTCTTTGCCTCATATCAACATAACTCTTTTAGTGATCTTGGGCTTCCTTCATTCTTTTCTTAGTCACTACAACTTTTTCGGTAGCCTCTCGGATCATGTCCGGCCCAAATACAGTCTATCACCAGTCTCAACCCAACACGCCGGTGACTTGTACGGTCCATATAAGTCTTCATAAGGTGCCATAAAGATGCTTGCATGGAAGCTATTGTTATAAGAGAACTCAACTAAATGCAAATGATCCTTCCATGATCCACCAAAATCCAGAATACACGCCCTTAAGAGATCCTCTAGAATCTGATTCACCCATTCCATCTGTCCGTCTGTTTAGGGGTGATATGTTGTGCTTAGGCTCAACTTTGTTCCTAAAGTTGTTTGCAATTATTTTCAAAATTGACTAGTAAATATGGGGTCTCCATCACTTACAATACTTAAAAGAACTCCATGCAAACTGATTATCTCTCTCGTAAAAATTTCAGCTAAAGAATCAATGGTCCTTGTTGGTTTTACTGGAATAAAATGCGTGCTCTTCGTTGGCCGATCCACGACAACCCAAGTTCCTTTTTTTCTCTTCTAGTTTAGGGTAAACTATCGATAAAATCCATTGATATCATTTCCCATTTTCAATTAGGTATCTCCAAAGGTTATAATAATCTGGTTGCCTTCTGATGATAACCTTTGATTTTTTGACAGCACAAACAACTGTTAACACAGACTGAAATATCCTTCTTCGTTCTCGGCCACTAAAATACTCTTTTTATGTCTTTATACATCTTATGAACTCCTAGATGAATACTTAACTTAGACTTGTGGCATTCTGACACAACTTTCTATTTCAGCCCATCCACATCTAGAAACACAATCGCCCGTTCATCCTTAAAGTACCTCGATATCCATCTCAAAATCTAAACATCTACCTCTATAACACCTTGCATTAACCCTTCTCATCCCTATATAGATTACTTATAATCATTTCCTGAAGTGTTAGGGTAACCTCCAAGAGAGTCAAAATAGCATTCACGCTTAGGGCATCTACCACCACATTAGCCTTTCCTTGCGTATAAAGAATATCTAAACGTAAGATGCCAGAAACTCTAACACCTCTGTTGCCTCAGGTTCAGATCCTTTTGAGCGAAAAGATACTTTAGGGATTTATGATCCATAAAGGGCTCGAATTTTCCACCTAATTAAAGAAAGAAAACTTACTCCTAAAAGTATCTAAATATTTAGGAAGAAATTAAGAGGAATAGAAGGATGCTCACCCAACAAGTAGTGTCTCTACATTTTCAATGCAAAGACAACAACCAGCAACTCCAGGTCATACATAGCATAGTTCTTCTTGTGAGGCTTCAACTACCTGCTTGCATACGAAAACACTCTACCATTTTCATCAAAACAGCACCTAGTCCCACTCCATAAGCGTTTGTGTAAACCGTGAATCCACTATTTCCATCTGGAATAGCTAAAACTGGTGCACTGGTCAATCTCTTCTTCATACTTTGGAGTCCATACAAACTTCTCCCATTCTTAGTTAGCTTAGTCAAATAGAAGGAAATCTTAGAATAATCTTGAATAAACCTCCTACGGTATCCAGCCAAACCTAAGAAACTGCGAACCATGGAAGGAGTCTGCGGTCAATTCCATTTCTGAACTGCTTCAACTTTCATTGCGTCTACTGAAATAACTTCTCCTATCATAATATGTCCAACGAATCTTACTTCTGATTTTCAAAAATGCCACTCAGAAAATTTCTCCTTCATGACATGTCTCCTCAATGTCTCCAATACCACTTCCAACTGATGTTTATGCTCCACATCAAATTTGGAGTGGATAAGATGTCATCGATGAAAACTAACATAAACTTGTTAAGAACATCTTAGAAAACACGATTCATGAGATCTACAAAATATGCAGGTGCATTGGTTAGCCCAAAAAGCATAACTAACCACTCAAAGAAATAGTCAGTTAAGGGTATACTATCTACATCAACCCTCAATTGATGAAATTCAGTAGCTAGATCCATCAGAGAAAATACCATAGCTCCATGAAGTTGATCAAAAAGATCATCGATATAGGGAAAGGGATACTTGTTCCTAATTATCAGCTTATTCAGCTCCCTATAATCCACGCATAACCTTAAAGATCCATCAGACTTAGCTACAAAAACCACAAAAGACTGCCAACTCGAACGATTGGGTCTAATCAATCCTATCCTTAACAGGACTTGGGTTTAACTTACCAACTCCTCTCTCTCCCTCAGAGCCATCCTTCGCTTCGGTTGAATCGTATGCCTTGCACCATGGACTAAATCAATACAGAACTCTATCTCTCGGTGCAGGGGTAAACTTTTAACCTCTTCGAATACATCGAGAAAATTCTTAACAACTTCAATAGACCCTAAATTTTCTTGGGATGCCTCCAGGGCATACAAAAAACTACACATTTTAATATTGGGTTCCTCACATGGTACTTTAGCAATTCTCCCCAAATTGGTTACTAATGATACGGTTCTTTCATTACAATCTAAAACAGCTCCATATTTCGATAACCAGCCCATACCAAGAATAATGTCAAATACTTTAAAGTCTAATACATACATATCGCAAGATAAGTGACGAGAAAGGTAGGAAATTGGCACATTCTCACAAATCATATTCAAATAGGTTACACCACCTATGGGGTTAGACACACACATAGAGTTTTCTACAATACTCGGAATAAGATGAAATTTATCTACTGATTCTAAAGAGATAAGACTATAAGAGGCACCGGTATAAAATAATGTTCGAACAAAAATACCATTAATCAGTGAGATGCCTTCAAGGACGCCTTTCCCCTTAACATTCGCTGAAATCAATGGTCCATTCTTAATGGCATACACCTTAGGCTAGTGCATCTTCTTCATGAGTGGGCAGTCCTTTATCATATTCTAGAGTTGACGGCAATTGAAATAGAGAGTCTTCTGGACTACCGAAGATATGGGTCTACTTTGTTGCTTTGGAGCTTCCCAATTCGGACAGTGCCTGGCAATATGTCTTTTCTGGTTGCAAATATAACAACCACTTTCCTTAATCTTGCCTCCATGACTTTCTCCCTGTTTTACTTTTCCATGCTTCTTATAATTAGGATTGAACGTCCTCTTGTTAGAACCGTTTCCATCGGTATTTCCAGTAGGTGCTACTGGAGTAGGCTTCTTTTTTTCTAAGACCTCGTACCTTAGAACTATATCAGCTAAATCCACAAAAGTACCCTTCATGTGAGCAGTCATTTTATCATGGTACTTATCTCCCATACCTAAAACAAACATCTCATTTTTTTAATAGGGAGTTGATCAGTTACGACCCAAAAGAAGATAGCTTGTTGAACTTTTTCTCATATTCTACTACAGATAGATCCCTCGCTTCAAGTCCATGAAGTTCCTATACATCCTGGTCCTTCCTGCTGTGGGCGAGAATTGGCACTCAAAATCTTCTTTAAAGCGGGCCCACAAAAATTATTCTTTTGGAACATTTGCAGTAAGAGATTCCCCCAAGCTACTGCTCCCTCTTGCAGTTGCCATCCTGTTAAGAACTTTTCTGTTCATCGAATAAACCAAGGCCTTCAAAAATATTTTCACAAGATCATGACCAAGCTTGTACTTCTATGATAGACTTAGTTCCTTTAAGCAGTTTCCCTCTAAGGTTGGTATAATCCTTAAATAAGGTTGCAAAATTCACTCTTGGCTGCTCTAGCGCTGCCTCTTCGGCAATCCAAACTCCTTCAGGATTTTGGGTTCGACCATTTGTAGTTGTAGTGATACCCGCTTCCCTACCTCAAATGCCTCTATTACTCATGTTTTACTACCCAAACATAGTAAGATAACTCTAAGAATACTTGGATGAGATAAATCTTAAAAGAAGGGTACTAATCAAACTATCAAGTTGATCTATCTATCAGATATATATAGGTATATGAATAAAATTTACAAATATGCACTATCGAAGTTGACCCCAACCCAAAGCATAGGTGTTTGCTTAACCCAAGCTCTAATACCAAAATGTAACGACCGTCTTTCTTACTCCGAAAGACAATCCATTGAGGTGGAAGAATATGAAACAAAAGATGAAACTACACAATTACAAAATCTCAGCACGAATAAAAACAACATATAATAGATAACATAGGATATTACATTGTTATTTCCATAATAATAATACATCAGAGTCAATACATTACAACCTTCAACTGGACAGTTATAACTACCTGCCCATACAAAAATACATAAATCATACATAAACATAGTGGAATAAGATAATAACTAGCTAACGGTGAAGCCACCTACTCTAGCTCTTTCAAAATGCTTCCGTAAGAAACCTAGATCACTTGGCTACTCATACAAATTTGAGTACCCAAGAGTTTTAGGAAAAGAAAATAAAACTCCAAGTCAGACATGGGTCTAGTGTGAGTAAACTCAAACAACTTAATTTTTTTCCTTTTATAAAATGCTTTAAAAATCAAAGGTATCCCGTATGACCACATCACACAAAAACACATATGGGTTTTTACCTTAAGATAACCAAAACACTTTATATAGAAATCCAATGATATTGTGATAATGTCTAGGGTTTTTAAGTAAAATAGAATATAGCTAAAATGCTTGCATCCCACTTTTCTACATATTTGGGTAACAACTAAATTCGTACGACACTTATTAGGGAATAGATTCCATACTATGACTAGGCTACTGGGATACCAACCATCACGGTACATCTCTAGATGAAATAACACCGAGGACCTTGCTGGGATCCACTATCAACACAAATCGACCTACCTCTTGCTGGATAGTACCAAATACGATCACCCTTCGGCTGGGATCAGCAATCGTACTGAAGCACACATGAGTTAATGTTAGGGACTTTAGATAGGAGTGACCTTACCCTACGACCCACTTAGCCTTGCTGCATCTCCCCTGTTATAGTCATTCTTGGTTGATGAGGCCTAAGGCTACGTCTTTACCTTTACTATAGCTTTGCCACTTGGAATGCTAACATTGCCTTCCAGATGTTGACAATATTAGCATTCATCCAAACAAGTCGTTCAAGAGATGAACGAACCGAAGACACTATTTCCACTACACCGGTTTTGGAATCACCCTCAGGGTTAGTAGCAATTAGCCCTTGCACTTCAAGTCTTCATCTTGGACCTTGCCATTACTATTTTCAATTTGAATGCATACATTGGTTTGAAGTGGTTTTCGCATAACACTATTATCTGATCCTGGTCTTCCCAAACCAATGTTCGATAATTTAAAGGATCAAGTTGTTTATAGTGGACCATTCCACTATGGGTATAAGATTTACATATGAACATACGTTCCATATGCTTTGATTATCATGTCCCGCTTATCAACATTAACCCTCTTGTATTCATTATGTCCCTGAAGTGCAATATTTTTGACAAGTACAAGTCAACTAAAATTCAATAAAACCTATCAACGTTTTATTACAGCAACGTTAATTCATTTGGCTACTTTGTGACATTGATAGGAGATCCTTGTTTTTTAGAATAATTTACTTGAAACAAGAAAGTTGATTAAAATAAATAACCGATAGAGTTTTGAAAGAAACTTTAAAATAAATAAGCTTTAATTAAATGATAAGTTTAAAACTCAACTAAACTTTAATTGATCTTAATTAAATCAAGAAAAATCATACTTCAAACCTTAATTAATTAAATTTTATTTATAATTAAACTTTTATTTAAATTTAATTAAATAACATTCTTTTAAGAAATTAAACCCTAACTAAGTGGATAATTAACATTTAATTTAAATAATAATTAATTAAATAATTAACTCTAATTAAATAATTAATTAAACTAAATAAACTTGATTAAATAAAAATTAATTTTATTTTATCTTAATTGATCATTATTTAAAGCTTCCTTAACTAAAAATAATTAACTTGGTTAATAATTTCTTAAACTCTAATTACTTAACCTAATTACTTACTTAATTAATAATAAACCTAATTAATAAACTAAATTAACAAATTATTAAATAATTAAAACTTAAACTTTTGACTTACTTTTAATTTGAAATAAGTTTTCAAAAAAAACAATCCAAAAGAAAATGCTTTAAAACCTGAAATCGTGAATTTTTTAGAACAGCATCTATAGCGACTATCGCTATGAGTGCAGTTCGCTAGAATTAATTTTAGGTGAACACCTTACTTTAACTCTAGCTACTACATATTTAAAAACACAAATGGAAGAGTTTTGAAACTTAAACAAAAGGTGAAAACTTGTAAAACATTTACAAAATCCAAAACTAGAAAAACAAGCTTTTGTTTTCAAATCGAATCCCAACTCCTTTGCGACATTTAAACGTGCTAACTTCACAACATTTTGTCACATACACTTGGTTTTGTTTCACAAACACACTACCATCATATCATAATAACCATTCATATATCCATATCTGAACATCTCGTTTAACAATTAAATCACAAATCCAAGCTCAACCACAAACTTATAATCATATACCATTAAAACAGCATGATATTTCAACGCTACAACTTCATTTTCACAGTTCATCAAAATCAAATCATTTTCTTTTCCAAAAACAAGAATTTTACTCACTATAGCTTACTGATTCAAGACGAATTTTTGTTCAAACTTGGAGATAAGCTAGAACTTGGTCTTAACTTGCAAAATTTGAGTCGTTGAGTGGCTAAGCACCAAGATTGGGCTCAGCCAAGTGGATTTCAGGCTCGGCCATGGGAAGTAAAGGCCCGGCCATCATGGTTTTGGGAATTGTGGGCTTGTAACTTGGAAGTGGAGGTGTTGACATGTAGAAGTGTTTTGTGAACTAAAGAGGAGATTTTAGCAAAAAGAAGTGATTTTTCTTACTTTAAATCTTATGAAAAGAAGCTGTGGATGAATATTCAAACCCTTAGGAAATTTTAAAGTGAAGAGGAAGATTGTAAAATGATAAACATGAAAGTTAAGGGGTATGTATAGGCTTAAAAAATTTATTTAAAAATTTGCAGGTGATTAAATAAAATATATATGTGTGCATGCATCTCCACTCCTCCCTCCTTCATTTATAACCACCATGTTTTCCTCCCCTCCCCCCAAATCATGCATCATTCATGCTATATCACCTCGTACTATGTGTTGAAAAAGTTATTTTTATATGTATATACACACATACACTTTTCTTTATAAAACATTTTCTCTTATTCTTATACATACACACTTTTAAAGAGAAGTATATACAAGCATATACACATGTATTCGTCGTGTTAAAATAGTTTGTAGTGTGTGAATATGTGTTTCAAATAGTGTTATGATATTTTAGATGACTTTTATCCGATATTGAGTTTAGCCTTGAAATATAATATAACAAAGAAAATAACATATTATTGTTAGTTTTATTTCCGTTTTGAAATTATTTCTTTTTCAAATAATTTAAATTGAGAAAATAATTTATGAAACAAATGTTGATTGATCTTCTAATATAAAGATTGATACAAAAAAAAGACATGAAAATTTACCCAAGCGTTTGAAGTTGAATTTGCTATGATTGATTTTTAAGGGATTTCGTTTGAAATGATGATAGATGACTAATAAGAATGAAAATGTAATTTCTAGAAAGGTATGGGTAGTGCTGTAGTTTTTGTTTAAGCAAAAATTTGTGTATGTTGATTTGTTAATATTTTCGGTGTGAGTATAGTATTTTTCGATGTTTAATAAATTTGTTTATTTAGCTTTACACTTTCTAACACTATAGTTTTATTAAATTCGTTGCTAATATTGTATGGCAAGAACCAATTTTTTTTATTATACTCACTAATACTAAACTTGGATATATACATTTATTAGTTTAGTTTGTAATTCTGTACGCCGGGTGCAATGTTGGCATATTGGTGCCCTACGACTTCATATTACCATGCTCTAATAATGTTATTCATACATAATTACAAAGATAAAAGTTATAGGTTTTAATTAGGATTCAGAAGATCAATGACCATAAAAGTGTATGAAGTAGTCCATTAGACAAAGACTATACGATCCATAGATTAAGTAAAAAAAATTATGTTTGCCATTATCTTTGAACTAATTGCTTTTTCTCTTGTTTTCTATTCACATTTTCAACACTTAATTGTTAATTTTTCTCTATTTTACTTTTATTTAATATTTTATTTCTTATTTAGGTCAGTGCAAATATATTTTTTATCAACGTATAACCATCACTGCAACAAAAACCTATATATAATGATGCAGATTTTGTGAAGGTAAAATATGTGGCTGATTCGTATTGGATCTACCTATTATTTGTGACGTTTATTTTAATTTAATTTACATAAAAAATTTGTTGACAAATACAAATACATATGATACAACAAGAATCCATCGTAAAGTCATGACAAATCAATTACATATTTGTCATGGATATTTGCAACGTTTAAAATTTGCGCTAAAATGATGAAAAAATATCATTAAATAATATTTATGGCATGCAATGGCAAATCCATCATAAATCAGTCATGGATTTGCCATGGATACTTAAAACATAACTAAAATTTGTAACAGATAAGATCGTTATAATATACCTAATCCATAAAAAATCCGTAGCAATGAAAAAAAATTATGCTTTTTTAACAGAAATCATGTCTTAATTTTTTTTTGAGAAAAATATAATTCTATCTCCAATCCACAACTAACTTTATATTATCACTACTAATTTGTAACATAAATTAATTAGATATATATTGTACCTTATAATTTTTATTAGATGACATATTGAGAAAAACAATTTGATCTCAGATTCGCATCAAACTATATTCTTAACGATGAATTTCTAAAGAAATTATCTTAAATATCACTTATTAAAAAAACTAATTAAAATGAGTTCTCCACTTATTAAGTATCTTTGTCATAGACAAATAGAATTTAACAACTTTTGTAATTATCTCTCATTCCATACAAATATATATTATCATCACTTTAATCCCCATTAAACTATCACTTATAATTCTCTACCAAAACATTTCGTTCCCCCTAAATATGACATAATATTTTTTGTCTAATACCACTCGATTACCCATCAATATTCACACGTAGCTCCCAATCGATCTTTGCACTGCACCATGCTTGGACTCTATTGTCGCTTCAGCTCTATTGCATCACATCGGATAACTACTCCATCTTAAGTCTAGCATCACATGGGAATGACTGCATTGCATGATTTTGTCCTGCTACGTAATTTCTAAAGGTAAATCAATTAAATTAGATTATGCATTGATTAGTTTTGCCACAAAATTTATCGTCTTTGATTTTTTGTGGTATAGAAATCGTTAGCAGAACGTTACTTATTTGCGACGTTTATTATAGATTTTTTTTCCCTATTATATACACTTTAAGTTGAACATTTCTGTATATTAACTGCCTTGATTTTATGATCGATTGACGGATTAAAATATTCAATTAAGAGGATGTTAATTCTGAATTTTCTGTTTTAAGATCAGAAAATAAGTTTGTACTGCAAATTATTTTACGTGAAAAGATAAAAATTACCTTAAATGAGCTTTTGCTGTTCTATACAAGATTCTTTTTCTCCCAAAGTCACATATTTTAAGCTGGAAAAGACAACTCTACCTCAAGGAAAGTCAATTTCACACCAAACGCGTTACATTTTGAAAATTACATTATTTTGGTCAATAATTTTGAAATTTTCTGGCTATTATCTGTCATTTTATGGGTTACATTTTACAAATTAGTCATTTTTGTTGTCAATTTTGTAATTTTTGTAAATTACTTTAGTAACTCGTTCATGTCTAGTTAACTTTTAGTACAAATTTTCCTTTTCTTTGTATATGACTTTGGATTTATTTTTAGTGTGTTATTGATTTATTTTGATTATTTTTACATTTGTAGAATAAGAAAATATGGAAATTGTTTGGTCTAAAATTAATAAATGTCTATCATATTGGTCTTTAGCAACTCATTATATAAATGTCATTAGTTTCATTGGTTATTGATTCTAACTAGTTGTTTAAACTCATGCTCAGCTAAGTTTGTTAACAATTTTTTTCCATTGCACCTAATAAATATTTTATATAACATAAATAAGCAAGGTGTATATATTATTATACAAAATATTCAAGATTTTTTAGTTTTAGATCAAAAAATGTGTACTACAAATTATGTCAAAAGTTAAATATTATAAAAAGATAAAAATAAAATAAAGCTTAAATGGTTCTATGCAAGAATTTTCCTTCTGAAAGACACATATTTTAGGCTTAAAAAATGACAAAACTGCACTTCAATGAAAGTTAATTTCATAGCAAACGTGTTGCATTTGATTTGAAAGAGAGATATTCTGGTCGATAACTTAAGAAAAATCATGTAGGCTAATTCTGTTCATACACCAATAATTATATAATATACGCCATTATTTTCCTAAGAATATCCATTACTAAATTACCCATCTTCTTAATTGCCTCATTATCATATTTCCTGTAAATCATCAAATTAAAATGTTAATGCTTTTTTGACATTTGATCAAAACAATTCATTTTCCTGAAGAAGTAAATGAAAATCTTCTTCAAAGTTCAAGTATAAGTTGAAAATTTTCCCCAACTACTAACTGCCCAAATTATAGAATATTTAATTTTCCTCGTATAAAATTAAAGTTGATATTACTAAAATATGAAATTTAGATAAATATCTAAATAAGTTGCAATAATAATTCTTGAAATTACAGATCATTTTGTTGAATTCTAATTTAATTTAGTGCTAGAATTGGCCAGTTTTATATGAACGAATTTTAAGTTTGAAAGAGAGAAGATAATGAGATGGGACTAAGGGTAATTTTTAAAAACTTAGTGTATGTAAAGTGATATTTCGGTGTATATTACATTGTTATATGATTATGGTGCATGCTTAGTAATTGTTAGTGTGTAAATAGAACTAGCTAATCATGTATTACCACACAATCTAATATCACTAAAATTATTTTACCATTAAATTCGTATATCATTTTTATAGGAATGGGTTATATTAGGGACCGTACTTGGATGAATAAATGGAAAAATAATAAAAAGAGCCTTGAAGGTTAACCTTGATAGTATAGATGAATTTATGAGAATTGCTACTAAAGAAACTACCCTACTAGCACACAAAATTCCATATGCTAATGTAGTTTCACGCCATTCTTTGAGTCCAGATAACTTAGGAAATCCTCATTCTTTAGAAAATAGAATGGAAGAGATGATTTATGATGGTGTAGGTTCACTTCTTCATCAATTACATGAAGCTATAGAGGTCGAAGTCGAGGAAGCTCATAATGAAGCAACTAAAAACTCTTTGGCTTGCTAGAATATGCAATAAACCGCTATAGGAAGGTTGAACAACTCACGTAGAATTATTCGTCACTACCAAATTTATTGCTATTAAAACTAAACATAACAATTCATAAAATTGCTTAAACAATTATCTCCAAGCTTGTAAAGAAATGTTATCTCTTGAAAAAAATTTGCTAAAAAGTTAACTTAAATAGAAAAACTAGTGCCTGCTTTTGGTTTTCTATACAAGCAGATAGACACATATAGAGATGGGTATATGCTATATTAGAAATATGATATAAAATTGACACACTGTAAAATATGCTATATGGAAAGATAAAAATCTAAGATAAAACAAGGAGAAAATGCCCCGTTAATATAACTTAATATCTTCTAGTAATTCCTAGATTACATGTAACGACCCGCCTTTTTGGACAGTTTAAACCGACGATCAAATACACGTGTCGATTCCAAACCATTAAAAGGGCCGATGGTTATTAGGGTAATTAAGAAAAGAAAGGGAAATAAAGAAAATGAAACAACACAGAATCTCACAGCGGAAGGCTAAAGTATAATAATAAAATAACAGTTCATGAAGCTGTTAATTAAATGAATACATTTGAAATGAATACATTTGATTATTATTATACAACATTTATCAGAGTTACATACACAGCAAATATCATACAACAATGCAGCGGAATGGAATGAATATAATAGTAGTAGATAATATACCAAATCTTCGTCTCCGTCCTCCAAGGAAATGATCTTCAACCTAAACTGAAAACTCAGGACTGACCCGAGCGTAATGAAAAGACAAACACTCGAGTCAGGACTAAATATCCTTATGAAAGTTAAATCAATCGTAAATAAATATGAGTGTAACGGCGTCGGAGATGTTTACGGGGTTTGACATCTCCTATCCAGTGTCATCATGCGTGCAATAACTTAAGAGATGTTACGGGATTTTCCATCTCTCAAGGATCCGTTAAACTATCTACTATGTAGTAATATACGCTAAGTAGATAATGTCTATCAGTAATATAAAGTATCAAAATAGCGTTAAGGCGTTACCATAATCCCCCTTAACACATTTTTATATTCCCAAAAGCATATACAAGACCGTAGTTTCCCCAAAACCGGAAGTCACCAGAGGGCAATCCATATACTCAAGGTACAAATCAAAACGTAGTGGTCGCGAATAGGATAATCAGTATGACAAGGTACATGAGGCAATACCAACTAGGATACTAGTAGTTGCGTGATCCGGACTGATGTTGGGCATAGCCAGCAGCTACCCCAACACCGCGAAACAACACTCCCAAATCAAGGGGTGCACCCAAATCGCATCACAAATGTAATAGATATGGTATCGAAGAAGTGTGTCCGCTAGAGGTGGCGAACCTCAATGGCCCGGCGCGGCTCCTGTTTTAGTCATGTCAGGGGTCATCCAATAATCGTTCTCTTTCTTCAGTCAACGCGTTCACCAAACCATCCACTTCATTCTGGATCAACACTCCGCGTATAATAGTTATTAAAGTGGTTTTCGGTATCGACAGAGAGTATGTCCATATCCGATCCCGGTCTCTTTAATAACTACGTATTATTACACCGTTGGCTATTTTACATTTCAAATCGATTCATAATTGATATCAAAATATCATATTCGCTTCAAAAATCAAATCCATTCAAATATCATCGTATCTTTCAAAATATCAGATTTCATATTTAAATTCAAGATTTAAATATAAACATTTCACCTTATTGACCAGCTTAGGATTTTAGAAAAATAGTTTTAAGTAGTTTAAAAGTAGTTTAAATAATTAAAATAGTTAAAACACTTAAAATCTTTAAAATGGATTTAAAATAGATAAATTAGTTTAAAATAATTTAAATTGGGTTAAGTAGATTTAAAATAGATTAAAATGGTTTAAGTATTCAAAATGGTTTATATAACAGAGTAATTTGGAAAACAAATTAAAACAGCTTCAAAATCAATCCATTTCAATTATAACTTTCCCAATTCAAATCAATTTCAATTTCCATTCTACCGATTCAATTTCGATTTCAATTCAAAACAATGTCAAATTTTATTTCGAATTAATTCAATTTTTCATTCACCTTTAATTTATTCGATTTCAATTTTATATACACTTTCGATTAATTCAATTTCAATTTTATATTCACTTTCAATTTATTAAATTTATAACACTTAACAAAATTATCCCTCAATATTTAAGTTTAAAACCGAATTTCAAATATGATCCAATTCCAAGCTCGATCTCAAAATATCATTTTTTATAACATTTTTACTTAGTAATATTCAAAGCTCGAATTTGAGGTTAAATCTTTAAACAAATCAATTTTCGACATTCAATCATATCCAATTTTCAAATTTAAAGTCTCAACTTAATTATTTAATAAAATTCCTTTAACCAAAATTTATTTCAACATTCCAAACTAAATTTCCGATGAATTCAATTTCTATAAATCGATTTCTATTTATAACTTTTAAATCAAAACATTTAAATAGTTTCAAATTGCCGATTTCATAATTATTAATTTAGCCAATTCGGTGTCCGTATAAAATTTTCTATCCTATGGCCAAGTAGTTATTTATTTAAATTAAATGTCAGAGATGAGTATATATTACTTAAATTAAATCACAGTATCATATGTATGCATAACAGGATATATATAAGCAAATAAACATCCAAACATTCAATTATCAACCAATAGCATCTATCAAAATACATCATCCAATAAACAATACAATTCATGGCAGTTTCATAGTTATCAATGTCAGGTAATTTAATCGCCATTCAATTTTAATTTCAATTTAACTGTCAATTAAATTTTTCAGCGGTTAATTCAAATAACAAGCTATATGACAATTAAATTTATATCAAACAACGACAAATAAAATTCATATCACTTCATAATGTCAATTTAACTAGCATAAAGATATTTAGTACAGTGTGAGCGTTATAAAACACTCACCTTGATTTTACGATTTCAAATCAAATCGAACAACGTTCGATTTGACCCAAAATTTTCTCTAGCTCCAAATGATTCCAATCCAGTTCCATTGCGTAGTGCTCGTCAATACGATTCCAACGCAAAAAGTCTCGTGCGTTTTCGACCTCGTATGAAGAAGATATGATTTTACAAAGATATCACGAATTTTAATATAAATAAATTAACAATTTCTTTTGTTAATTTACCCTCAACGAATCTTAGCCATTAGATATGCCTTCATCCGATCAAAGCCGCACGTGCTTCCTTCCCCATCTTCACGTTAGCTTCCAGGCCCGTTCGAACCCATGCCGCCACCCTAGGGTTAATTTTCGAACCTCCTCCCCTTGCTTCTACATCGATCAGGCACTCCCACAACGAAGCTCGCATGCAACACCACCCACGCCCAGAATGCGGCCCCACTCGGTCACCAATTTTCCTCGAACGGCGTGCTTGAACGCGTAGCCTTTGAGCTTGATTTGCCGACGATCTAGGGCACCAGAAACGATCATGTCCGTTCACATCGAAGATCTCAACGTGCTCTACGATGTTGTAGTTGGAGATTTCTGCTAATAATGAGTGGATCAAGAGAAAAATGAGGAGGGAGTTGGACATTTTTCGGCCATTGACTGTATGAAGGTGGCGGCCACGAACAAGCTAGGGTTTCTCAATGAAAATAATAAATAATGGAGTGCTTTTATAGAGACGATGAAAACTATTCATCCCGGGTTTTTCGAACTCCGAATTTCGCGCGATCACTGACGTTCCTAGGATTTATCCCGCGTTTCGGACACAATGGGACAGGTTTCGGAAGCTAATTCGATCGTATGTGTGAGTTACGGAAATAAACGATCAATTTTTAAATTAAATCGATTAAACGAATTTCTATGCGTTTTGGCTCGCCCCGGACAAACGATAAATCCGATTGACCTGAAATTTGAAATCTTACAATAATATCACGTTACGGATCCGATGAAACTGGTTTCGTCAAAATCCGAGACCGTTTGAAAAATGACTATTTTTAACTCGCAAAATTAATATTAAACAATTTCAACGCGTTTCGAGCTGCCACGGTCAAACGACAACTCCGATTGCTACGAAAATTGAAATCCGATAATAACTAACTATTACGGATCCAATGGAACTAGTTTTGTCCAATTCTGAGACTGTTCAAAAATAGGCTATTTTCCAGTCGATAATTAAATATTAAAATATTCAATTTTCACAAACAAATTTTAAATTCAGTTTTAAAAGTTCTACAACATCATTCTAACTTTCATATGATAAAATAAAATTTTACAAATCATTTTTAATCATAGTAAACCCATTATTCAATTTATCCAATAAATTCCAATTTTAAAATCTTATTAACTCTATTAAAATCCAAATATAACTTACATTCACTTTGTAAACCAATTTGAATCATATTAAATCAAATTTCAATTATTCACTCTATTTTCGTATATTAAATTTCAATATCAAATTAATCATATCAAATTCGGAATTTAATTTATTCAAACATTCGTAATATTAAATTTAACAAATTTGATTATTCTTAAATCACTATCTTTTGAAATATTCAAAATGAACTTATAAAATTTAACTTTTGAAACGAATTAAAATTATAGAACAACTATTTCCATTATACGGTTATTTAATTCCCATTATTAAATTATTGAATAATTTCCAAATATTTAATTTAAAATATTTTACCGGTTCAATATTCAATATTTGATTTTAAATAGATTTTACTTATCAATCAATTACTCTATTATACCCAATGAATTGCAACATTTATTATCCTATTCAACTATTGATTTCAAAGGCATTCACTAAGTAGCATTTATTTTTCATTACTTGGATAATTGTTGTCGAAATTCATTCCATTTATTATTATTCCAAACGACTTATAAAATTTTCTCTAACACTAAAATCACGAAAACTTATTAAATTAGCTATTTTAATTATCGGAAATTTACGGGTCGTTACATTCTCCCCCACTCAAAACTTTTCGTCCCCGAAAAGGAAAAAAGAAGGGAAAAAGAACTAAGTATAGAATTCAACATTAGATACATTTTATCCAAAGTTACCTACTTATAAAACAATGAAATTCCATCTATAAAGTCATTACTACACTTTTACTAAGTTATTCCAATTGCCTTTTTAACTTTAAAAGTTAGTTATCAAAACAAGTTATAAAATTTTTTAAAACTTGAAAATTTTTCTAACACCCGGATTTTACGGAAAATTTCGGCAGAGTCTCCTTTGCGCGGCTCGATCGGAAAAAATATAATAGCATATATATCACAAATATACATCTCATCTCAATGATGAGGCATCCCATATGTGGGGAAACAACATATAAATATCACCAATATCATATAAAACCGTAAACGTACCTTTTATTTAGCATTTATTAGCATTTTACTTACATTATGCGTTTAGCGTAGAAGCGAGCCCCACAACGAAGCGCATCCCCTTTGCTACCTACTAAAATGCTCAATAACTAAGTTAGAACCATGCATATAAAGATAGATCACTATACTTAGCCTACACAACATATATATAACATATTTAGCTTCAAAACTGAGATTTCAATTTCTGGACAGCAAACAAATTTTAGCTTTAGGTCATCTAAACGGTAAAATTTGACAACAGAATCTAAACAAAAGTTGTTGCATTCATTTCAGGCTTTCCGGAATGTCCAAAATCATCGAATTCGGATCATCCGTTCAAAAGTTATGGCTGTTTTACTTAGAGTATACGCCTCAGCCTGGGCAGTGTTTGCGCAGGTCCGCGACGTTCACCTATATTTCCGACCTTCTAAACGACATGAAAACACAAAACACTTAAAACAAAAGTTTTAACTTAAGTTCTTAGCTTTCCAGAAAGGGCAAGATCATCAAAATCCGATAAACCAGTCAAAAGATATGGCGAAAATACTAAAGATGTATACTACAGATTTTTACCTATTTTACACAGGCCAGCGAGTAACATTCAAGTTTTTAACCTAGTAGACGAAGGAATTTCTCAAGACACTCTAAATAAAAGTTGTGCTATAGTTTCTAAGCTTTCCGAAAAGTCCAAAATCGCCAAATTCCATTTAGCCATTTAAAAGTTATGGTTGTTTTATTTTCAGCATGTATTGGACCATTTTGGATTTTTTTTTTTCTTCCAAAATTTTGCTTTTATTATTTCAAAGTACAAACCATCAAAACATCAAATTTTCTAAAGAACAATCATAAACACAAAGCCATTTATTTTCTTATTCATCCACACAATAGGTTTACATTCAATATGTTTCCGATTTATTCAAGTTTGTTTCATTCACATTTTTAATTCAAGTCAATTTGCTTCAATTTAAATTGAATTCAATTATATTTAATTTCACTTTGCTTCAAATTTGAAGTTAATTTTTTTTTTTTAAAAAATTTTATTCCGTTTATTCAATTCCATTAACACCAATGAATTCTACTTAATCAATTATCATCCATCTAACAACCAACGCATATCAAACATTGACATCCATCCAAAATCTACACTAAATCAATTATACATTTCCATGTCAATTTTAATTTCATACACTTCCAAGCTTATAGACATTTAGTTATATTCAAATTTAATTAGTTTCCATTTACCAATTCTATATTTCATTAAGTTTAAATTTTATTCATTCACTTATATATATCATTTATTTTACCGCTTAAATTTCTTTTATATTTACAACTATCAAATAGATCTTCACATTTTATTATTCACTCTCACATTGGTATATTATTTCTCTACTTATCCTTATTAGCATTTTAAACCTTTTAAGTATTTGGTAAGTTATAGTTATGCAAATAGAATGTAGTTAAACAACATACAACTTCTTTTCATTTAAAGTTGAAATTTCAATTAATTAATTCTTAAGTCATTACTTAAATTTCACTATAATTTAATTTCACATTTACATTCACATATAGTATTTCCATTTTATATTAACATAATTGTGAATCACCTTTAAATGTTAATTTAAATTCTAATTATTTACTAACAATTTTATTTATATTTGCAAACCATTAATTAAATGCATATTTTATTATTCAAACCTATACTTGTATATTATCCAATTAACAATTCATATAACATTTTTGAACTTCTTAAATATTTTGGTAAGTTATATCTATGCTATAGAATGAAATTTAATACTATGCGAGTTTTACAGTTTCAATTTTATTTTAAGTTCATAATTTCCTAATTCTAAGGATTTCTACTTCAATTGATATTTTCACTTAGCTCTTAGGTTCATTTCTCATTTCACAATTCAGAAGTTCCTTAATGATTCAAGTCTAAATTCATTTCAATCATTTAAAAGAAATCATTAATTATTAAAGGACTTAAGAATTTCAATCCCAGTTTCATTTCAAATCAAGTTTTGAAATAATATATACTTATATAATTTATATATCAAATCATACTATAGAGAATACAAAATAAAATGAAATTTGAATCAAACAAGGTTTAGACAAGCTATTAAGTGGTCTCCCCCACTCGGACTCTCGAAAATAAACGTCGATGATGCGTGCACTCATCACCGAAATCATTTTCTATCGTCAAGAGAAGGGAATATAACACTTATCATAAAAAAAAATCCTTCGAAAACAATTTCAACTCAATTATACTATCATATAATACTCGTATTATATTTTTCAAATTCTTGTAAGTCAATTTCAAACACCGGAATTTAAGTTCTCAAATCCAAGTTAAAATTCATTTATATTCATTATCAATTGTGTTTATAAGATTTCATTTTCCTAAATCCATTGTTATTTAATCAATTGTTATAAATATTGACTGATCAAATAATAACGATAATCATCTAATATTATCATCTCCTAACAATCAATTCAATCAAAATGAATAAATATTCGAATAATTCTTTTATATAAAATATATTCCAAAACAATATTGTGTTGGTTTGTCCTATTCGAGTGTTTAGAAATTCCTATCGACGCCTTGGCGTCCCAAGTATCGACCAGAATCCATAAATACTCAACGGAACAAAGTAACACAATATAAAACCATTTTATATCAAATAACAAGTACGCTCTCTCATATACACTCAACTCATTCATATAGTTTACCTCTATTTCAATGAGTTATTCCCCACTAGAGCCAAGGTTTATCGCTAAACCAAAGCTCTGATACCAACTGTAACGACCCGCCTTTTTGGACAGTTTAAACCGACGATCAAATACACGTGTCGATTCCAAACCATTAAAAGGGCCGATGGTTATTAGGGTAATTAAGAAAAGAAAGGGAAATAAAGAAAATGAAACAACACAGAATCTCACAGCGGAAGGCTAAAGTATAATAATAAAATAACAGTTCATGAAGCTGTTAATTAAATGAATACATTTGAAATGAATACATTTGATTATTATTATACAACATTTATCAGAGTTACATACACAGCAAATATCATACAACAATGCAGCGGAATGGAATGAATATAATAGTAGTAGATAATATACCAAATCTTCGTCTCCGTCCTCCAAGGAAATGATCTTCAACCTAAACTGAAAACTCAGGACTGACCCGAGCGTAATGAAAAGACAAACACTCGAGTCAGGACTAAATATCCTTATGAAAGTTAAATCAATCGTAAATAAATATGAGTGTAACGGCGTCGGAGATGTTTACGGGGTTTGACATCTCCTATCCAGTGTCATCATGCGTGCAATAACTTAAGAGATGTTACGGGATTTTCCATCTCTCAAGGATCCGTTAAACTATCTACTATGTAGTAATATACGCTAAGTAGATAATGTCTATCAGTAATATAAAGTATCAAAATAGCGTTAAGGCGTTACCATAATCCCCCTTAACACATTTTTATATTCCCAAAAGCATATACAAGACCGTAGTTTCCCCAAAACCGGAAGTCACCAGAGGGCAATCCATATACTCAAGGTACAAATCAAAACGTAGTGGTCGCGAATAGGATAATCAGTATGACAAGGTACATGAGGCAATACCAACTAGGATACTAGTAGTTGCGTGATCCGGACTGATGTTGGGCATAGCCAGCAGCTACCCCAACACCGCGAAACAACACTCCCAAATCAAGGGGTGCACCCAAATCGCATCACAAATGTAATAGATATGGTATCGAAGAAGTGTGTCCGCTAGAGGTGGCGAACCTCAATGGCCCGGCGCGGCTCCTGTTTTAGTCATGTCAGGGGTCATCCAATAATCGTTCTCTTTCTTCAGTCAACGCGTTCACCAAACCATCCACTTCATTCTGGATCAACACTCCGCGTATAATAGTTATTAAAGTGGTTTTCGGTATCGACAGAGAGTATGTCCATATCCGATCCCGGTCTCTTTAATAACTACGTATTATTACACCGTTGGCTATTTTACATTTCAAATCGATTCATAATTGATATCAAAATATCATATTCGCTTCAAAAATCAAATCCATTCAAATATCATCGTATCTTTCAAAATATCAGATTTCATATTTAAATTCAAGATTTAAATATAAACATTTCACCTTATTGACCAGCTTAGGATTTTAGAAAAATAGTTTTAAGTAGTTTAAAAGTAGTTTAAATAATTAAAATAGTTAAAACACTTAAAATCTTTAAAATGGATTTAAAATAGATAAATTAGTTTAAAATAATTTAAATTGGGTTAAGTAGATTTAAAATAGATTAAAATGGTTTAAGTATTCAAAATGGTTTATATAACAGAGTAATTTGGAAAACAAATTAAAACAGCTTCAAAATCAATCCATTTCAATTATAACTTTCCCAATTCAAATCAATTTCAATTTCCATTCTACCGATTCAATTTCGATTTCAATTCAAAACAATGTCAAATTTTATTTCGAATTAATTCAATTTTTCATTCACCTTTAATTTATTCGATTTCAATTTTATATACACTTTCGATTAATTCAATTTCAATTTTATATTCACTTTCAATTTATTAAATTTATAACACTTAACAAAATTATCCCTCAATATTTAAGTTTAAAACCGAATTTCAAATATGATCCAATTCCAAGCTCGATCTCAAAATATCATTTTTTATAACATTTTTACTTAGTAATATTCAAAGCTCGAATTTGAGGTTAAATCTTTAAACAAATCAATTTTCGACATTCAATCATATCCAATTTTCAAATTTAAAGTCTCAACTTAATTATTTAATAAAATTCCTTTAACCAAAATTTATTTCAACATTCCAAACTAAATTTCCGATGAATTCAATTTCTATAAATCGATTTCTATTTATAACTTTTAAATCAAAACATTTAAATAGTTTCAAATTGCCGATTTCATAATTATTAATTTAGCCAATTCGGTGTCCGTATAAAATTTTCTATCCTATGGCCAAGTAGTTATTTATTTAAATTAAATGTCAGAGATGAGTATATATTACTTAAATTAAATCACAGTATCATATGTATGCATAACAGGATATATATAAGCAAATAAACATCCAAACATTCAATTATCAACCAATAGCATCTATCAAAATACATCATCCAATAAACAATACAATTCATGGCAGTTTCATAGTTATCAATGTCAGGTAATTTAATCGCCATTCAATTTTAATTTCAATTTAACTGTCAATTAAATTTTTCAGCGGTTAATTCAAATAACAAGCTATATGACAATTAAATTTATATCAAACAACGACAAATAAAATTCATATCACTTCATAATGTCAATTTAACTAGCATAAAGATATTTAGTACAGTGTGAGCGTTATAAAACACTCACCTTGATTTTACGATTTCAAATCAAATCGAACAACGTTCGATTTGACCCAAAATTTTCTCTAGCTCCAAATGATTCCAATCCAGTTCCATTGCGTAGTGCTCGTCAATACGATTCCAACGCAAAAAGTCTCGTGCGTTTTCGACCTCGTATGAAGAAGATATGATTTTACAAAGATATCACGAATTTTAATATAAATAAATTAACAATTTCTTTTGTTAATTTACCCTCAACGAATCTTAGCCATTAGATATGCCTTCATCCGATCAAAGCCGCACGTGCTTCCTTCCCCATCTTCACGTTAGCTTCCAGGCCCGTTCGAACCCATGCCGCCACCCTAGGGTTAATTTTCGAACCTCCTCCCCTTGCTTCTACATCGATCAGGCACTCCCACAACGAAGCTCGCATGCAACACCACCCACGCCCAGAATGCGGCCCCACTCGGTCACCAATTTTCCTCGAACGGCGTGCTTGAACGCGTAGCCTTTGAGCTTGATTTGCCGACGATCTAGGGCACCAGAAACGATCATGTCCGTTCACATCGAAGATCTCAACGTGCTCTACGATGTTGTAGTTGGAGATTTCTGCTAATAATGAGTGGATCAAGAGAAAAATGAGGAGGGAGTTGGACATTTTTCGGCCATTGACTGTATGAAGGTGGCGGCCACGAACAAGCTAGGGTTTCTCAATGAAAATAATAAATAATGGAGTGCTTTTATAGAGACGATGAAAACTATTCATCCCGGGTTTTTCGAACTCCGAATTTCGCGCGATCACTGACGTTCCTAGGATTTATCCCGCGTTTCGGACACAATGGGACAGGTTTCGGAAGCTAATTCGATCGTATGTGTGAGTTACGGAAATAAACGATCAATTTTTAAATTAAATCGATTAAACGAATTTCTATGCGTTTTGGCTCGCCCCGGACAAACGATAAATCCGATTGACCTGAAATTTGAAATCTTACAATAATATCACGTTACGGATCCGATGAAACTGGTTTCGTCAAAATCCGAGACCGTTTGAAAAATGACTATTTTTAACTCGCAAAATTAATATTAAACAATTTCAACGCGTTTCGAGCTGCCACGGTCAAACGACAACTCCGATTGCTACGAAAATTGAAATCCGATAATAACTAACTATTACGGATCCAATGGAACTAGTTTTGTCCAATTCTGAGACTGTTCAAAAATAGGCTATTTTCCAGTCGATAATTAAATATTAAAATATTCAATTTTCACAAACAAATTTTAAATTCAGTTTTAAAAGTTCTACAACATCATTCTAACTTTCATATGATAAAATAAAATTTTACAAATCATTTTTAATCATAGTAAACCCATTATTCAATTTATCCAATAAATTCCAATTTTAAAATCTTATTAACTCTATTAAAATCCAAATATAACTTACATTCACTTTGTAAACCAATTTGAATCATATTAAATCAAATTTCAATTATTCACTCTATTTTCGTATATTAAATTTCAATATCAAATTAATCATATCAAATTCGGAATTTAATTTATTCAAACATTCGTAATATTAAATTTAACAAATTTGATTATTCTTAAATCACTATCTTTTGAAATATTCAAAATGAACTTATAAAATTTAACTTTTGAAACGAATTAAAATTATAGAACAACTATTTCCATTATACGGTTATTTAATTCCCATTATTAAATTATTGAATAATTTCCAAATATTTAATTTAAAATATTTTACCGGTTCAATA
Organism: Allium cepa; assembly: GCA_030765085.1. Classification (NCBI taxonomy): domain Eukaryota; kingdom Viridiplantae; phylum Streptophyta; class Magnoliopsida; order Asparagales; family Amaryllidaceae; genus Allium; species Allium cepa. The sequence continues at coordinate 129,810,643 of CM060940.1, read as the reverse complement.
TTCAATATTTGATTTTAAATAGATTTTACTTATCAATCAATTACTCTATTATACCCAATGAATTGCAACATTTATTATCCTATTCAACTATTGATTTCAAAGGCATTCACTAAGTAGCATTTATTTTTCATTACTTGGATAATTGTTGTCGAAATTCATTCCATTTATTATTATTCCAAACGACTTATAAAATTTTCTCTAACACTAAAATCACGAAAACTTATTAAATTAGCTATTTTAATTATCGGAAATTTACGGGTCGTTACATTACAAAGATTATTCGCATCAAAGGCAACTGTGGCTCACATGAGATGGCATGCTCTTCAAAATCAAAAGATATGTTTTATGTTATCCACTAGATACGAAAGCATGGAAACATTTTGATCGGACTTATTTTGATTTTGCAAAAGAAATATGTAATGCTAGATTTGGACTTTGGACTTTGCATGGATTGGTTTGCTCCATTTAAGAATTTCAAAAAGGCAGTCTAACTGGCCAGTTATTTTAACAATTTATAATTTACCACCATGGATGTGGATGAAACTCCTTATATATTTCTCACTTCGATCATCTTAGTTCCTAATGATCCTAAACAAGCAATTAATGTGTATCCACAACTGTTAATTGATGAACTAATTTTTCATTGGATATTGGGGTTGTTACATATGATATATCAATGAAAAGAAATTTTAATATGCATGCCTCCTTATTGTGGACAATTAATGACTTTTGTGTCTGTGAGATGCTTTCTACTTATAATACAACTAGTCGATTAACTTGCCTATTCTGCATGGAAATGCCAACATAATTTACTGAAGAACTAAAGTTAAATTTACGTGGTTCGATCGTCACAGTTGTTTCTTAGAAAGAGTTCATCCATTTAAGAAAGATTAAAAAAATTAGAAATAATATAAAGTGGTGGTAGGAAAGCCACTGATGTCGTCTAGTGCGGAGATATTTAAGCTTATTTAGGATCATCCAAAGATATATGCTAACGACGTAGGATTGCGATTCTTAATTCGAAATAAGGGTATGACTCATAGCTGGTTAAAATAGAGTATTTTAAGGGAATTTCCTAACTAGAAAGATTTACTACTATGACATAATAATATTTTTGTGATGCATATCAAGGCGAGTATATTTGAAAATGTGTGTGATACAGTTATGATTGTTTAAGAAAAGAGCAAAGATATCAAAATTCAAGACATGACATAAAATTTCATTGCGATCGTCTGAAGTTTGAACTTTACAATGATAATGAAAATAAGAAACCAAAAACATGCTATGAGTTAGGTTGCATCGGTTGTAAGTTTTTTGTAGTTGTTGGAGAACCAAAAAAATTCTAATGGTATATGTTATAATTTACATAGGTGTGTCGATCTAATTAGGATGAAAATGAGTGGAACAAAAAGCCTTGACTACTATGTTTTTTGGACAATCTATTTTCGATAGGTTTGATAGAGCTATTGCCATAGTCAGTTGGGCAACTAATAAAAAAAATTTACTTGTTTTACAGAGAGCGTTGTTCTTTAAAACTAAAAGTAGATTGGATTAAACAACTTAAAAGAAATATTCTAGAGTTACTTTTCAAGTTAAAGAGAATATTTCCATGTTTTCAATGTCATGGAACATCTTTTCGCACATTTTCCATGAGAATCCAAACTAGGTGGACCGGTCTATTATGGATGGATGTCTCTGATAGTGTTAAGGGTATGTCGTATAAGCAGTGTTGTAATTTGTTACATATATCTAGCTTGGTCGCCAAATCCCTATTAAAAATAAAAGGTGTTTTTGTTTTTATTATATACTTGATATATTATGATATACTTAATTAAGTAATTACATTAAAGCATGTTAAAAAGAAAATCCTTAAGTAATATGTTATGTGATAGTAATTACAATATTTTCTAATCATGACAAATTTGTCATAACTAAAATAACATATTATTTTGAATATTCATAGTTAAGATGTTTCGAGATGGAACATCGATACATCCATAAGAAAAGAGTGTGTAAAAGTTTCCAAATGTTGGATAGTATATTACGCATGTTGGGGGCACCAAGGGGTACATACCGATAGTTATTGGATAAGTACGAAATGACTTGGTCAAGATCGTTAGTATAACTAAGGTCAATCAAAGAATCTTGAAGTAACAATATTACATAGTTCCCTTGACTTGAGAATACTATGGAAATTTAATGTGGTCACTCCACTTTGACTATAATTAAATCATGTCATGGCATCCACTGAATATTAAAGTTGGGTCCGAGTTGATGCATTGGAAGTGGAACACTATTCAGTAGAGAATTCGTCTTCTCGGTTATATGAGGTTAGTGTCTTATATAATTAACTCAAAGTCAAAGTCTTTATCTACAGCAATATGATCAATAATAATCGTTACTATTGAATCAAGGATATTTTTTTCGACTTACAAAGTTGAATATGGACAATGTTAGAATTTTGATCCAAACCAAATTCCACAAGCCCTAATGCAATATAGTTTTGACGAAGAGAATTAGTATAAATAATCGCTACTACCTAGTATCACTTATAATAAGTAAAATTAGATTTTAACTAAAAGACACGTAAGAAATAAATTTTACCAAAATGCTATACCACTAGCTAAGGGGATGTTCAAACGTTAATATTCGAATTGTTCGATATTAATTGCTAACTTAATTTACACCTTTGATTCTCATAACCATAATGATGAATACTTCAAAAAACCATATGAATTTATAATTTTTGCAAATTAATTGAACCGATTATTATTTATGAAATACTAATTACTAAATTTTTTTTGATCTGTTTAAATACATGTAAAAAAGTTTTAAACATGTGTATCAATATACGATATAAGTTGAATATTTAAATTAGATTTAAATAGAATAAATATTAAGTTTTTAGATAAGTTAGATAAATTAATATTTTTGAAATATTAATTATTAAAATTTTATTTGATTTGTTTGAATGCCATTGCTATTTAATAAAGTGCACACATAAAAGTTATAAATGCACCTTTTGATATACACCATCGATAGAATGTTTAAATTGGATTTAAATTGATTAAACGCTAAGTGATTTTGCAATTTTTATAGGATATGTGGTACCTATTGTGGTCGGCCATATATACTAAGTATAAGGAAAGGATTTGATGAGATTTAATTAATTAAATAGAGAAAGTTTTAAAATAGCGAATTGAAAGGTTTCAATGTTTCCTTTAAAACATATTCTATAATGACCCGTAATTTGATCATTTTAATTAGAGATATCTAAATTATTTTAAAATTCAAATATAAATTATTTTTCATAAATAATCATGATTTAAGTGATAAGTAATAACAATGAACTTATTTTGGAGGAATGTTCACAAAAATATTTCCTTTGGAAATATATCAATAAATGACCGAAAACCCTTTTGTCAATAAACAGCTCTATGATCATAAAACATCGCGCAAGAAGCTAGATACATACACTTATTTCTATAATTGAACAAGAATATGAAATAAGATTATTTATTTTATTTTTGGGAATCAGATGAATACATGACATCATCAGTGATACCCTTATATTTAATAATTGATTTATGAATTTAGATTGAGATTTAATGATTTAATAATTATTATAATTATTTAAATAATTGATTTAAATGATAATAATTAATTTTAAATGGTTATAATGTGAAATAATACATTTATAATAGTTTTATAAAGATATATATTTGAATTGAAAAATATAGGAAAATTAATATATCGCTTTATCATTATAATTGCAATCTTTGTAAATAATTGTTAATATTGATTTATATGATTTTATAATTCAAATGAGATCATTTTTTATAAATTAAAAATGATTAAAAATTTATTCTCAAACTTTTTGTATAAATATATGTATATTAACTAATAAGTGAAAATATGACCGGGAATCGGAATAAGAATATGTAACGATTTGACGTATATAAGTTGTATAACGTTGTTTATATGGCTAAGACACATATATCACATATAGTAATACAAACCCTAACACATCCGTACATCCGTATATATACATACACACACAGACAAAATAAATTTATACATGTATAAATGCATAAACCTTATAAATATCATGATATTTTCACCTTTCTTCATGTTTAACCAACCAAAAAGCAAACTTGCCCACACATCAACTCACCATCATCACTTGCACATAGAGGAGAGGACAAGAAGGAAGGCGGTAACGTGTATGGTGATGTGAAAGAGGAGGTGTGGGCAAGGGGTGTTTTGGTCCATGCACATTTAGATATTTTTCATTTTTTTTCTATAAATATCACCCCCCTTCTCATAAATTTCTAGCGCATTCTTCTACTTTTTCTTCCTTCTTATTAAGCTTTCTAAGAGCCTCTCTAATAGATTCTTGTTTATAGAAAAAATATGGAGAAGTTATGAGGAAATAATTCAAAATTAGAAACATATGAAATCAATGTCAATCCACTTCAAAAACAAGTGCAATCACTTCCTCTCCTCCTCTTATGCACTCGACCTCTACTTTTCCAAACTAAGGCCGTGAGCCCCTAGCCAAGGCCGAGCCATTTAGAAAGAAGAGGGAGGAGTTTGAGAAGCTCCAAAGTAAGAAAAAGAAAAGGAAGTACCGTCGGTTTCATTCCAAGAAGATAGGATGTAATGACCTGCCTTTTTGGACGTTTTAAGTTGACATACAAGTCGGACTCAAACCATTCAAAAGGGTGAATTGTTATGGGGCAAATAAGAAAAGAGAAAGAAATAAAACAAGTACAGAATCTCGCAGCGAAATAATAAAATATAATAATCAAATAACAGTTCTTCAAACTATTTATAAATACATTTAATTTTTCCTTTACAACACAACATCAGAGTTACATAAATCAAAATAAATAAATAAATGCAGCGGAACAACATGATGTAGTGGAATAAATATAATACGTAATAATAGCACAAATCTTCATCTTGGTCCTTCAGAAATAAGGTCTTCAACCCTGAAATGCTCAGGCTGACTCGAGCGAATTGAAAGACAAAACACTCGAGTCAGAACTAAAAGATCTTATGTAACTTAAATCAATGGTAAATATGAGTGTGACGGCGTCAGAGATGTTTATAGGGTTTGACATCTCCTATCCAGTGTCTAACGTCAGTGCAATAAGTTAAGAGATGTATGAGATTACCATCTTCTAAGGATCCGTTGAACTATCTACTATGTAGTACAATACGCTATTATAATAGTGTCGACAGTAAAGTAAAATATTAAAATAGTGTTAAGGCGTTATCCATATCCCCCTTAACACAGTTTATGTATTCCCATAGTCTATGCAGTATCGTATGCTTCTCCGTGAGGTTTACCTAGAGGGTACTCCATAGGCATGGCACAAAACAAACTCGTAGAAGGCGCGATAGGGCATGTGAGCACGGCACTCGAGGCAATGCCAGGGTAGATATGCCAATTGCGGATCCGGACTGGTGGTAATACATAGCAGCTACTAACGCTTACCTCAGAACACATTACCATAATCAAAATCAAGGGATGACCACCAAATCATCATAAAGACATAACATGGTAACGAAGAAATGTGTTCGATCAGAGGCGTGACCTTGCTTGGCCTGAGTGGCTCCTGCTTTAGTCACATCAAAGCTGACTCACGGGAGTCAGGGTCACATCATACGTTATACAAAAATCGTTCGACAAACCATCCTACTTCATTTCTGGATTCGCCACCACATACATAGTTGTTGAAGTGGTTTTCGTTATTGGCAAAGAGTATGACAATATCTGATCTCGGTCTCTCCAACAACCGAACGCTTATTTCACATCGGATGGTTCTTTTACATTTCAAAAGTCAATTCATAACTTAATATCAAAATATCATATTCGATTTCAAATCATATTTCTTTCGAAATCATATTCACTTTCAAAGCTATATTCACTTTCAAGTCAAATTCACACTCACTTTAAAATTATCGATAAGTTATGTTAATAATTCTTCATTTCGAATAATCTTATTCACTCAAATATATCATTTCACAAAAGGTATCATTTCCAAATTCCAACTTAGGTTGTATCATCGTCGAGGATTTAAATACAAATACTTAAACTTTGCACAGTCTGAAATTTTAGAAAATAGTTTAGATGATCATAAATAATTCTAATAGTTTAAATAGATTAAAATAGTTTAAATAGATTCAAATTTAATTTAATTAGATTTAAAAATGATTTAAATATATTTAAATGATATTAAATAGATTTAAAATCGAATAAGAAGATTTTAATAGGTTTAAAAATGTTTTAGATGGATTAGTTATAGATTAAATTGATTTGAATTATATTAAATTGATTTTTAAATAGATTAAATAAATTTAAAATATATTAAATATATTAAAATTATATTAAGTAGATTTAGATTGAATAAATTTAATTAGTTTAAAATAGGTAAAAATAGATTAAATTGTGTTAAATAGATTATAATAGATTAAATAAATTAAAATAGTTTAAATTGATTAAAATAGTTAATTTGATTAAAATAGTTTAAATTAGTTGAAATAGATTCCAAAGTTATATCCTAACATTTTCAGTAACTCAATTCTAGTAAATTCATTTATATTCGATACTTCAACCTTGAAATTCCATTTAAGTTCTTTGAAAATTTCATTAAATCAATTCCCTTTTCAACGTTAACACTTGGGTTATCGAAAATACTTCGGTTTATATAAATCAATTTCTTTTTAAAATACTTGTTAATTGAATTCAAAATTTCAAAGACAAAATCTTTTAATTTAACCAATCTGGTGTCCAAATACAATTTTATACTCTAAGGTCAAGTAATATGGATATCTATCATTTCAATCCGCAATTTACAATTTTACAGTTATATATCATTTCAAACCGCTATCCCAAATTAATATAATCCATAAAACCGCTCGAGTCTATCATTTCAACCATAAATATTTTTCCCTAATCTCTAGATTATTCGGGTATGTATCATTTTAACCCTTAGGGAACTTGCAGTTATAACAATATAAAATACAATATCCGGTCATCCAATATCAACAGTCAAACATCCATCACAATCATCATCCAAACCAATCAATAAACATCAATAGATAATTGAATAATCAATAACAGGGATTAAATTGACAATTTAAATTCAATATTAAATTAAATAATTATTAAATGCAATAAAAGTCAAATTTAACTAGAATGACAATTTGAATATGCTACATCGATTGACAAATTTCTAATCACATCATAAATGTGATTTAACTAACATAAGGAATTTTAGAAGTTATGAGCGGGTTAAAACACACACCTTAGATTTTAAAATCGAATTGAAATCCAAATAAAGACCCAAAATTTAATAGTCTCAAAATTCATCCAAACTAATTCCATAATGTCCGGAATTTTGATATGATCCTAGCGGAGCAAACCAGGCATGAATCGGACCTCGTATGTAAAAGTTACGCATATTAGAAAGATTCAAATTTATATAAACATTAAAAAAATAGACGAATATAAAATCGCCACACCACCTTGCTTCTTTACCACACTCGTCTTCTTCAACCCTAGTACCCAGTAACGCATGCACACCTACCAAGAACTACAGGTGCGCACGCCTAGGGCCAGTCGAACGCCGGCCCCATCGTCGCACCGCCCGTGGCCCCTAGCCCCACGCCCTCGTGCCCATAGTCGGACGCCACCTCCAGCTCGAATCGGGCAGCCACCGCTAACGGGTATTAAACCCTAATGAATTAACGACAATGATCTAGCAGTTGAAACAATGAACAAGACACGCCGATGAACTCCACTCGGTCCTCTCCGCACAACGATATCCTCCAACCGACGATCCATCGAAGATCATTAACCCCAACGAACGGCCAAGATTAAATCGCTCAATTTCGGTCACGTAGAAACTCAAATCGAAAAAATAACTACAGATTTGACTTGTGCTCGCCGAGATATTCAAATTGATATAAAATTTGATAGGGTTTGAGGAGTTTTAATTTTCGATTTAAATTTGATTTGCAATTGAATTTGGAATTGGGGAATTGGTTTATCTTCCATTGAAAAGAGAGAAGCGGATAGAATTATACGTACAGACAAATGGAATAAGAAATAGTTAGGGTTAATAACAGGCTATATATAGGCAGATCGGAAATAAAAATGAATGGACTAGATCGATTTGAAAGTAGAACGATAAATGAACCGAAATGTCTGTTTCGTTCCCTAAACGAAAATGGATCATCCCATATATCAAAATAGATGTTTTCGATATTTTTAAATTCCATGGAACAGGTTTCAAGTCAAAATTCCATCGTATGAAGAAGTTAGCTTAAAATAAGCTTATTTTAAATTGATTTCAATTGAATTTAGTTAAATTGATATCTAGGCGTTTCAAGTCCGAACGATCGAATGACAAGTCCGATTTCTACGAAACTTGAAACCTTACAATAATTCAGCATTATGGATTTGATGAAACTAGTTTCGTCGAAATCCGAGACAGTGGCCAAAATGGCTAATTTAACGTTAATTAAATAAATTAATAGTAAATTAATTAATCACTTTCTAATTCAATATTTATAAACTGACAAATTTCATCTCTTTTGATTACATAGAGATTTATGATAATGTAATACAAATTTTCAGGTCAATCCAATGTTAACTATTTTACTGATTATGATGTTTAATTTCAACTGTAATTAAATCCAATTAATTAAAATTTAATTCCAATGAATTGATTTATACTTTGATTTAAATCTTTTTATTCAATCAAATATTACTCTAATAACATAATTAATATTTATTTATATCTTATTTCACTAGTGTGCCACAATTTCCATTTTTTATTTGTATTAACTACTATATTTCAATATTATTGATTTTTTGTCGATTTTTTTCGCATTAATTAAGACTTGAAATCATAATTAATTTAATTATCTCGGTTTCATTCTTTTATTACATCAATTTATTACCTTATGAATAAAATTAACATTTCTATTAATTTTATTACATTCGCAAATTGGCAGTTATTGTCTTAACTCACATTAATATAACATTTGATTACATTCAATTGCAATTGATTAAATATTTTGGTAACAAACAACGGCTGTCACTATTACTACATTTAATAACATTTGTAAGTTTATTATTCACAAAATAGTTATAACCACTTACATTATACTAATTCTATCCAATTTCTATTTATTGCACATTATTAAATTTATGAATACATTTTTTAAATTATCAATTTCTTTTCAAATCCAATTAACAATTAATACATACATTACTATAATTTATTTGCAATCTATATCAATTATAATTCTTTAATCCTTTTAATTAAGTGGAATTACATTTAAAGCAGTTATCAGTTACCTTAAATTAATACTATTACATTTCATTTCAGTTGTATTCTTATTATCAAACCATAAATTTTTATTTCTTCCAACATTTCATGACAAACCTTATTAAATTAACAATTTTTAATTATCGAAAATTACGGGTCGTTACACTCTCCCCCACTCAAAACTTTTCGTTCCCCAAAAGGAAAAAGGAGGGGAAAGAAGAATTTAGGTAATCAAAATATCTTATTCAAAACATTAAATTTATAACAATTAATTTACGTAATTAAATTGTTTAAATAAAATATATCAATTTATAACAATTAAATCCTTTATACTTAAGTTAATACAAGTTTGAAAATCTTTTCACAAACATTTTTCTAAGTCCAAAAATTTCGGCAGAGACTCCTTTGTACGGAGAAGTTTGGAAGAAATAATTATATCAATAAAACAATGTATATTAAATAATTTTCAAAATAATATATCCCAAACCATGGGAAAACAATATAATATCGCTATACAACCGTAATCTAAGAACGTACCAATTTGTTGGGCAAATAACAATAAATTTTATGAAACCAAAAGCAATTACTTTCATAACATGTATTTCACTTATATAACCTAAAAGAGTTAATAATATATAAAAGAGAAACATTTAAGTTGTTTCAACAACAAACAAAGCATCATAATATAACGATAGTCATTGCAAACAACAATACAATATCATTTCAACAAAAAGAGCAATCATCCATACATAGCAACCAAACAAATGGTTTATTTGGGTATAGTCATATAAAATGATAAATAAATTATGAAGTAAACCATACACTTAACAGTCATAGATAATACCTTTAGATTATTTATACATCTTTATACAAACCAGAAGTATCCTTTCCCTACCAATCCATAAGTCAATACAAACAAGAATCCAACATATTCTTGAATCTACTCAATTTATCCCTCTTTTTTTCACATCATTTATTGTTCAATTTTTTTTCCATAAAATGATTTTCTTTAATTCACGTTCATTACTTATAATTTTTTAATTTTCATTTATTCATATAAGGCTTATTTCACTAATTTACATTCTTTACATACATTAGTTGTATCCATTTCAATTATTTAGTCACAAATGAATTCATTAATAAAGTATAGTATACATTTTATTTTAGTTTACTTCACATTTACAATTTAGTTGGATTTTCTATTTTTTCATCATTTACTTTTCTTTTCTCATTCATGTAATTTTATTTTCATTAATTTACATTCATTATTACTTACAAAAGTTCATTTCTCCATTATTCATACAGGGTCATTTCCTTTCAATTAATTACTTTACATTTATTGCTTAAATAAGTTATTTTTTATTTCAATTACTGGATTATACAATATTATGTAAGTTTCTTTAAAATTCAATTTACCATTTATGGGTTATTTATCTTTTTCACATTCATTCTTCATATATATTATTATAGGATATTAAATTTGCTTCTAAGTCAATGTTTTCAGAAGTTATGATTATTCAATTTATATATTTCTCATTTTAATTATAATTAGCTTCAATATTAATTCAAGTTTATACTTATCTACTTACAGTATTTACTTTTACCATTCAAATTTGACTATAAGTAGCTTAAATGTTAACTTAAGCTTATGATCATTCTCTTACATTATTCACTTTATTACATTTAATTAGTAGCATTTCAGACTATAAACTTCGGTTTATAACAAGTTATATCATTAGATTCTTATTTATAAAAGAAATTACATAGAACACTTTCATTTATTTTAGTTTTACTTGTATAATACTCTATTACATATTTCTATTAACGTTTCAACATTTAATATTTTGGTAAGTTATATATATATATATATGTCTTTAGAATGCAATATAAAGTTACACAAGTTTCTCTTATTTATTTAGTTAACAAAATGTTCAATAGTTACCATTTCTTATTTTCATTTACTTTTTATTTACAGTTTTCAAAATTTTAGTTTCTTATCTATTTCAGTAATCATTTTAACATCCAATTTATTATTTTTATTTTTAAAGTTTCCAATTATTAATATAGTCAAGATACCATACATTATAATAATTTCAATTTTTAATTTACAGAAACTTAAGAACTAATCAACCGGGTTTCATTTCAATTATTTTAAAATAATAAATATATATAATCATATATATATCAAATCATATTAGGAATTCAAAATTAAGATTAATTTATCAAAAAAATTGTGTAGTAAAACTGCTACAACGGTCTTCCCACTTTGAAACTCGAAAATAAATGTCGATGTTGCATGCACTCATCACCGAAATTATTTCCCAACGATAGAGAGGGGAGTACAAAACTTATTTCCTTTAAAAGTTCCCTCTTTAAAACATTTTTTTTCAAATCATCTTGAAATATTTATATCAAAAAATACTTCCAAATAATATTAATATCATATTCCAAAATCTTTCGAAAGAAAATTTCAAATATCCCAGAACTTCAGTTCTAAACTTCCAATTTATATTTATTTTATTTGTAAATATTATTTTACTATCAGTGTTTATAAAAATTCACTACCTAATAAAAAAAAATATATATACAAAATATATCATTCATAATATTATTATTTTTATATACAAAAATATATAATAGGCAAAATTATTTCATTTACCTATATTTCAAAATAAATATTGTGTCCGTCTGCCTTATTAACTGTTTAGAAATCTCTATCGATGTCACGGCGTCCTATGCGTCGAATTTATAAATGCAAAATAGAACAAATTAACACAATACAAAACCCTTTTATAACACTAACAAATACGCTCTCTCAAATATATACACTCAAAGACTCACTCTAAGGTATTACTATCCAATTTAATACAAGTCGGATCCCACAAAGCCAAGGTTATCGCTAAACCAAAGCTCTGATACCAACTGTAACTACCTACCTTTTTGGACGTTTTAAGCAAACACACACGTCGGACTCAAACCGTTCAAAAGGGCAGATTGTTATGGGGAAAATAAGAAAAGAGAAAGAAATAAAAAAATACAGAACCTCGCAGTGGAATGAAGAAAATATAATAATCAAACAACAGTTCATGAAGCTGTTTATAAATACATTTCATTTTTCCTTTACAACACAACATCAGAGTTACATAACTCAAAAATAAATAAATAAATAAATGCAGCGGAACAACATGATGTAATGGAACAAATATAATAGGTAATAATAGTACAAATCTTCGTCTTCATCCTCCACAAATAAGGTCATCAACCCTGAAACTCGGGTCGACCCAAATGAATTGAAAGACAAAACACTCGAGTCAGAACTAAAAGATCTTATGTAAGTTAAATCAGCGGTAAATATGAGTGTGACGGCGTCAGAGATTTTTATGGGGATTGACATCTCCTATCTAGTGTCTAACATGAGTGTAATAACTTAAGAGATGTTCAGGATTACCATCTCCTAAGGATCTGTTAAACTATCTACTATGTAGTACAATACGCTATTACAATAGTGTCTACAGTAGAGTAAAATTTTAAAATAGCGTTAAGGCATTACCTATATTCCCCTTAACACATTTTATATATTCACATAGTCTTGACAATACTGTACGCTCCTCCGTGAGGTTTACCCAGAGAGTACTCCATAGGCATGGTACAAAACAAACTCGAAGTGTAACGACCCGGAATTTTGGCAGTACTATTTTAATAAGAATTTAATCTAATTCAAATGAAATACAAGCTTTTCAATTTATAAACCGATAAGATTTTTGGAAATTTATCGGATATATATGTTTTGTAAAGGGAATTTTGATTTAAAAATTTAAAATAGAATGTTTCAAAACTATTTAAAACAAAATCTGTCTTATTCAATAAAATCAAAGGTTCTATATTGTTAATATTTGATCTAACATATGAATATAAATCAAGTCTTTAATAATAATGTTTAAAATAAGCAATCTTATCAATATTTAACATAAATATTAAACTTAAGTATAAAACATAAGAAAACTACAATGTAAATATAAGATATAAATATAAAATTTGAGATGTAAATATAAATATACAATATACAAATACAATATAGGTTATAAATCAAATATTTGGAAGTCAAAGTCTAAATAGAAACTTATGATAGTTCTAATATAAACACATACGGTATGCAAAAACAAAATCTTTGACAAAAAATGAACACAAATGTTGCTGTATATATATATGAATAAGTACAATGCAAATAGATAAGTTATTCACATCATATTCAAATTATCTTTGTACACAAATGCAAACTATCTTGTATAGAGACAAATTATTCACACATACAAAATATCTTTGCCCAAAACAAAATAAAATACAAATATCAGAAACCATAAATATATGTAAACACATTTGAAGACACATGCATTAATTAGCACAACATTCTGTCAAGAGAAATCTTTCAGCCGAATTATACTAATATCACTTCAATTCACAGTAATTTAAATAAAAATCTAACCTGGTCAATACAAATTGAAGCTTGTACCAGAAGACACCATTTGTCTAAAGATGTTTCTATATATACACCTCATAATATACTTGTTCGTTTACAAAACTTAGCAAACCTGAGAAACAAAAGAAAAAGAAAATAAACATCATCTTTATTTACAAATTCAACAAAGTTGAGAAGAATTTTCAAGGATAATTAAACTGCAGTTTTCTTCAACAACTCTTGCTTTCTGTTTCAACAGTGTTTGAGGTGAGTAAACATACTATCTTGAAGTTTAAAACTTGATGATTGATTCGTAGAAATTCTTGGGTTAGCTATCTATTGTAAATATGAAGTTCTGTGATGATTTCTGTTTAGTGGAAGTTGTATTTTGTCATGTTTTTTTTCAATATTTCAAGCTACTGAGCAATGACAGCAAATAAATTTTAAATACTTCTTCATATAATTAATTTAAAACTTAGGAATTTAAATTAAATAAGTTTGTTTGAACTAAAGTCAGGGCTTGGATTTTGTTTTGAAGGCTTACAGTGTTATAGATACTGGATGTTCATGTTTACAGTAAAAAGAAATCATAAGTTAAAATTCGAATGTTTTAAATTATGGGTTTGATTTCATATCTTGATTAAACACACAAAGCTAAGATTTTTAAACCAAAAACGATGATTTTTAGGTGATTATACATGGTGCAGTTCCTATATGAACTCAAATTGCATTTTCATAAATTCCTGTTGGATTAACAAATGTTAGCTGCTGAAATTTGTTATACAGAAAGTTTGTTCATGCACAAATCCAAGAAAAATGCTAAAAAAATTATTTAATGCGAGGATGTTTGTGTCGAATCGAAAGTAGGGTTTGGTTCGAGTATTTTTCTGTGTTTTGTAAAATTACAGATTTCGTCGCCATCGCTTGATCGAGTGGATCGCGATTCTGGGAGGTGGTAGGGGAGGATATGGTCGAGGTATGGGCGGAGTTCCATCGCTTCAGGTGGTCGTCGTTAGTGGGTCAAGGCAAGTTTGTTCGGTGCGTTCGTGTAGCTAGGTCGATCGTCGGTGTTTTTTTTTATTTTGACTTTTTCTTGAAATACTGGGTTTTGTTTTCGAGTTGGTGGTCCAATTGTGGTTGCTGGAGGAGGTGCGAGTCACCGGAGGGGCGGCGAACCACTGTGCACGTGCACGGTGGCGTTTGGGATGTCCGTTTTAGTGTCGGGGTTGTTGCGAGTTGTTGCCCGAGATATTTGGTATTTGCTTCGAGTAGAACCTAATCGTGTGAGTGTTTATGATACTTCTGTTATTAACTTAAGTTAAGAAAAAAATAAAAAAAAGAAGTAGGAAAAGATCAGGTAGAAGAAGAAGAAGGAAGGAAGAGAGAGTGATGAGGGAAAAGTTAGGGGAGACGCGTGATTTTCTCGGGTAAACGAGGTGCCTGCCTCGGGTCTAATGAATAGCCTAAAATACTTTAAGTATTTTGGTATACAAAGTTTGGTGTTAATTAAATAAATAATATTGGTTAGTTTTAAGTCAAAATTTGATTTAAAATTTATTAAAGGAAAGGTTTGTAAAGGTAAGATGATTAACTAATGTAAAGTATAAGGTAACTAAAAATGTAAATTTCTTTATACTTGAAATTAGATAAATAACTTAAGGTTAAATAAATTTATAATTAGAAATTGATAATTATAATATTGTGTTTAAATCAATTTAAACTTAAGAATTTTATTTAATTACTTAAGGTTAAGTAATAAATAAATAATAGTTAGCTTAAGTAATTAATTAAGGATTAAATGACAAATTAATTAGTAATTAATGATTAATTAAGTGATTAGTGATTTATAAATGGGTAATTAAGCTTTATAAATTAATAATTAAGATTTTTAATTAATAATTAAGAATTAATTAATTAAGTGAGTATTAAATAATAATTTAATAATTTAATAAGTTGATTAATTTGTGATTAATCAAACAGAATAATAAAAGTTTATTCTTCAGTAATTAATTAAGTTAAGTTAATCAAACTATTTTGATATGAATTGATGATCATTGTTTGATTGATTATGATATCTATTCTGTGATATTCTGTGATATTCTGGATATATCTGTGATGACTATGTATGATTTATCTGTGATAACTGTTATGCGAATCCTAAATATTGAATTAAACTGTTAAAACTAAGTAGACCACTTGGCCCGTAAAATGGCGTTTGGATTTCGATGAGCCAGGGATCGGGTATCAATTTGATATTTCGAAAACCAAATCGATCCAAATTAAACGATAGGTCGTGATAACTCAAGTGGAGATCGAGATGGTGTTTCAGAGTGCAAGGGCTATCATCGTTAACTCTAAGGGTGATTCCAACATGAGCGTAACGAGATAATGCCTTCGGTTTCGTTCGAGCCCGGAATGAACTTGCATGGATTGAAAGCTTTCAGCACATCGTCAGGCGGACGATGAGCATTCTAAGAAATATGTTCTATTAAGGTAATCGCAGCCTCAAGCCTCATCAACCGGGAATGGCTAAAACAGGGGAGATGTAGCAAGGTTAGGTGGGTCATGCCCAAGCAGGACGAGGTATACCCCTGTCTAGATGTCCCTTTTTATTTCGGTTGTGTGGGCAGTTGTTGGCCACAACTGCAGGGTTATCTTGTTCGAGACTGTTAAGTAAGGAATAGTTCCGGCCTTGTGTTGTAGGGGGTCGGGAGTGATCCTCGGTACGGTGATCTAGGCCCCGTATTGTGACGGGCGGTACCCCAGTAGCCCTGCCATTGATGGAAACCCATTTTCCCTACGAGACCCTACAGTTTTGATTTGTATTACCCACTTTCATGGCTAGTAGCTAGAATTTAATGAATGTAACAATTTCGGCTATTTTCTATTTACTTGAAAACCCTAGACACTATTATAATATCACTGGATTTCCTATAAAATGTTTTGGTTAGGGTAAGGTAAAAACTTACCCGTGTTTATGTGTGGGTAGTCTTACGTGATACCTTTATTTTCAAATGATTTTTAAAGTTAAACAACTTTAACCCGTTTACCCATACCAGACCTGTGTCCGACCCGGAGTTTATATTTTGTTTTTCATAAACTCTTGTGTACTCAAATTTTTATGAGTAGCCAAGTGATAGATTTGGATTTTGGTTTCTGGAGAAGCTTGGAGTGAAGACCAGACGTATGTATCCATCTATGTAGTTCTGCTGTGTAGTTAGTATACATTGTATGTATTGACAGATATGTATATGACTGTCCTGTTGTATGATATTGTATAACTCTGATATATGTATAACTATGTAATAGTTATGTGACGTATTATATTTTGTTCCATTCCGTTGTGAGATTTTGATGTTGTTATTCTTTCTTTCTATCCTTTTCTATTTCTATCCGTTTCTTTCTTATTGATGATACGTCTTTCTGGGGTTAGAAAGGCGGGTCGTCACAGTTGGTATCAGAGCGCTAGGTTGAGCGAGTACCTAGGCTCTTGAATAATATTTATCTTGAGAGCGCGTATTTGTATTTTCACATAATTATATATTTATCTAAATTTTTTGAGTTATCTGTCTAGGTGGCCAACATGAGTTTTGGAAGAAGAGGCAGAGGTAGGGCAGTACCTCGACTGACAATGGACGAAGTCAAAATGCTAGTGAGGATGTAAATCCAGTACTGCCTCAGGTTAGTTTTGCCGCTTTATGCAAAGACTTCATCAATCTTGGAGGCCAATCATTTAAAGGGTCGAAATCGATAATTGATATTCAAGCTTGGTTACGCTCTTGTGAGCGCATCTTTAAGAGCATGAAGTTGCCTGATGAACGGAAAAGAGAAATGGCATCGTGGCAATTGCAGGGAGGCGCAGCAGCCTGGTGGGATGCAACAGTAGCAAATATTTCCGAGGAAGACATTTCATGGGACAGATTTAAGGAGTTATTTGAGGAGAAATTTATGCCAACAGCAGGGAAAACTCAATTGTACCAGGATTTTCTGAATTTGAAGCAGAGTGATATGTCTATAGCGGAGTATGAGACCAAATTTAATGAACTTTCTTGTTATGGACAAGGACTCATTGATACTCCCCTCAAAAAAGAATGAAATGTTTGTGTAAGGATTGAGGCCGGAATTTCATGAAAAGATGACGGTGCTTTTGAAAGGATCTTTTGTCGATTTAATTGATATGGCATTGAGATATGAGAATTTGATGGGTAGGAAATCGGTGGCACCAGTTGCAGCTTCATGAGGGAATTTCGCTAATCCGAATAAGCGGAAGTTCAATCCTAATTGGAGGAGATCGAGCAAGAAGAAGTCTGGAAGTAACAACGGACCTCGCAAATGCTACATTTGTCAACAAGAAGGTCACTTGGCGAATAAGTGTCCCAGAAAAGGATTCCAGCAATAGAAACCGCATTATAGTGGTCCAGGATCAGCAATGGTTCAGAGATCGTTGTGTTTCAATTGTCACCAGCCAGGCCATATGATCAGGGATTGCCCGTTACTTCATAAAGCTCAACAGAATAAAGTATTTGCTTTGGAAGGTGCACCATCTACTTCATCGAGAGGCAAGGGAGTTATGGAAGGTACTTTACTTTTAGATGGCAAGTATATTAAAGTTTTATTTTATTCGGGTTCTTCTTTGAGTTTTATATCTCAGGAATCTGTAGAGAAGTTCTTTCTTACCCCTAGTTTTATAAACTGTCCTATCTTGGTATCTAATCCTATAGGAGGGGTGACCAAATTAGATACGATCTGTATGGACTTGAAAATCTCTTGTCTATCACACAGTTTTTCTTATGACCCTTATGTGTTGAATTTTAAGGGATTTGATCTTATTTTGGGAATGTATTGGCTTGATAAGTATAGAGCAGTTCTGAATTGTGATGAGAGAACAGTTTCACTGGAAACTGATTTGGGTTGAATTGCCAGAGTGTCGTGTGATAATTCTGGAATTCACTTGAGTAGTCTTTTGCATGGAATTGAGACTTCTCAAGAGAAGATTGAAGATATTGATGTGGTTCAAGATTTTTCTGATGTATTTGAGGAAGTTAAGTGTCCGCCCCCACATCGAGAGATAGAGTTTCGTATTGATTTGATTCTAGGTGCAGTGTCGGTGATTCAGCCCAGTAGGAGAACGCCTCCTAGGGAGAGAGAGGGGTTAATTAAGCAGACTCAGGATCTTTTGGAAAAAGGGTTGATTAGGCCCAAATTTTCTTGTTGGGGCTCTGCTGCGGTGTTTGTCACCAAATCAGATGGATCGCTAAGGTTCTGTGTGGATTATAGAGAATTAAACAAAGTGACTATCCGAAATAAATATCCTCTTCCTCGTATCGATGATCTCTTTGACCAGTTTCATGGAGCTTCTATCTTTTCTCAACTGGATCTAGCTTCAGGTTTCCATCAATTGAGGGTAGCAGAAGACAGTATTCCCTTGACTGCATTTAGGGGACCGAATTGTTTCTATGAGTGGTTGATTATGCCTTTCGGGTTAACCAACGCTCCTTCCTACTTTGTTGACCTGATGAACCGAGTGTTTAGGGATGTATTGAATAAATTCATGCTAGTATTCATTGATGATATCTTGGTCTACTCCAAATTTGAAGAGGAGCACAGGCAGCATTTGAGGATTGTATTGAAGACTCTAAGGAAGCATGTTTTGAAGGCAAAATTTTCTAAGTGCCATTTCTAGAAATCGAAAGTCAAATTTTTAGGGCACATTGTTTCTGGTGAAGGTATCTCTATAGACCCAGCAAAGGTGGAAACTATTCTAGAGTGGAAGCAGCCGGAGACACCGACTGAAGTTTGCAGTTTTCTAGGATTGGCTGGCTACTATAGAAAATTTATCAAGGATTATTCCAAGATTTCTTCGCATCTGACCAAGCTGACAAGGAATGGAGCTAAATTCAAGTGGACACCCCAGTGTGAAGAAGCTTTCCGAGAATTGAAGACAAGGCTAACCAGTGCACCAGTGCTTGCTATTCTGGATGGAAAGAGCAAATTCGAAGTTTATACTGATGCTTGTATAGTTGGTCTGGGAGTAGTTCTGATGTAGAATGGAAGGGTAATTGCATATGCTAATCGGCAATTGAAGCCACATGAAAGGAATTATGCTACGCACGATCTTGAACTGTTAGCCATTGTTTTTGCTTTGAAGATCTGGAGACATTATCTTTTGGGAGAGAAGTTTGAGTTATTCACGGATCACAAACCGTTGAAATATCTTTTCTCTCAAAAAGATCTTAATTTGAGACAGCAGCAGTGGGTCGAATTTCTGGCATTCTATGATTTGGATATTCTGTACACCCTGGGAAAGGCGAATGTTGTAGCTGATGCTCTTAGCAAGAGCGCAGTCCTATCTCTTCTGGAAGTTGTTCCATCTCTTATTGAAAGGATTTCAAGCAAGCAAGCATCTGATAAGATGTTGAGAAGAATCATCAAAAGAGTTAGGAAGGGTCAGTGTCCCAGCTTTGAAATTGATGGCCAAGGAACGTTGAGGATTAACGGGAGGATTTGTGTTCCAAATGATAGGGATCTGAGACTGGAAGTGTTATCTGAGAGTCATCGTTCCAGATTGAATATTCATTCGGGAATCTCAAAGACGTATAAGGATATGAAGAGAGTCTTTTGGTGGAAGGGCATGAAGGACGATGTAGCTGCTTTTGTTAATAGTTGTGCCATCTGCCAACAAGTTAAAGGTGATCAACAGAAATCAGCCGGATTATTGCAGCCTTTGGAAATTCCAGATTGGAAATAGGAGATGATCTCGATGGGTTGCTTAGAACCAGGAAAGGAAATGAAGGAATTTGGGTTATTGTTGATCGTTTAACTAAGAGTGCCCATTTTATATCGGTTAAGGCAACTTGTACTGCAGCTTCTCTGGCAGAAATTTTCTTGAAGGAGATAGTCAGATTGCATGGTGTTCCAGTCAGTATAGCAAGTGATCGAGATCCTATTTTCACTAGCAAATTCTGGGAGGCTCTGCAATCGGCTATGGGAACGAGTTTGAGGTTGAGTATAGCCTATCATCCTCAAACAGACGGACAGACGAAGAGGCTTAATCGTATTCTAGAGGACATGCTGCGAGCTTGTGTTTTGGATTTTGGAGGATCGTAGGAAGACCGTCTTTATCTAGTGGAATTCTCTTCTAATAACAGTTACCAAGCAAGTATTAAGATGACTCCTTATGAAGCTTTACATGGAAGACCGTGTAGATCCCCATCCTGTTGGATAAAATCGAAGGATCGTCTTGTGCTCGGACCCGATCTAATTCGAGAAGCTTCTGCGAAGGTTGAGATTATCAAGAAAAGGATGGAAGCTGCTCAGGATCGTCAGAAGAAATATGCTGATCAAAGATGAAGACCATTGGAATTTGAGATCAGAGATTTAGTCTTTGTCAAAGTTTCCCCAATCAAAGGTGCTATAAGATTTAGAAAGACGTAAAAACTTACTCCGAGATTCATTGGACCATTCCGAGTGCTGGAAAGAATTGGAGCAGTAGCTTACAGGATTGAATTGCCAGAACGGATGTCTGGAATTCATAGTGTATTTCATGTATCCCATTTAAGGAAATTTGTTTATGACCCATCACTGATTGTAGAACCAGTAGTCCAGGAAGATTTGAAAGTCGAGCCGAATTTGACTGTGGTTAGAAATCCAGTTCGGATTGTGGATCTAGACGAGAAGCAACTCAGAAGCAAAGTAGTGAAACTCATCAAGGTGCAGTGGAGTGAGGATCCCAGAGATTGCACCTGGGAAACTCTAGATAGTTTTAGGAAAGCTTATCCGGATTTGTGTCCGGATAACTAGTGTTGTTTATAAGGGTAGACTATTTTGTTGTTTGCTATTGTATGGATGATATGTATGTTTGGATTGTTAATATAAAAGCTTTTGAATTAACTGTTGTTTTAAATTTTAAGGACGAAATTCTTTTAAGGGAGGAGGAATGTAACGACCCGGAATTTTGGCAATACTATTTTAATAAGAATTTGATCTAATTCAAATGAAATACAAGCTTTTCAATCTATAAACTGATAAGATTTTGGGATATTTATCAGTTATATATGTTTTGTAAAGGGAATTTTGATTTAAAAATTTAAAATAGAATGTTTCAAAACTATTTAAAACAAAATCTGTCTTATTCAATAAAATCAAAGGTTCTATATTGTTAATATTTGATCAAATATATGAATATAAATCAAGTCTTTAATAATAATGTTTAAAATAAGCAATCTTATCAATATTTAACATAAATATTAAACTTAAGTATAAAACATAAGAAAACTATAATGTAAATATAAGATATAAATATAAAATTTAAGATGTAAATATAAATATAAAATATACAAATACAATATAGGTTATAAATCAAAATTTGGAAGTCAGACTCTAAATAGAAACTTATGATAGTTCTAATATAAACACATATGGTATTCAAAAACAAAATCTTTGACAAAAAAATGAACACAAGTGTTGATGTATATATATGAATATGTACAATGCAAAGAGATAAGTTATTCACATCATATTCAAATTATCTTTGTACACAAATGCAAACTATCTTGTATAGAGACAAATTATTCACACATACAAAATATCTTTGCCCAGAACAAAATAAAATACAAATATCAGAAACCATAAATATATGTAAACACATTTGAAGACACATGTAATAATTAGCACAATATTCTGTCAAGAGAAATCTTTCAGCCGAATTATACTAATATCACTTCAATTCACAGTAATTTAAATAAAATCTAACCTGATCAATACAAATTGAAGCTTGTACCAAAAGACACCATTTTTTCTAAAGATGTTTCTATATATACACCTCATAATATACTTGTTCGTTTACAAAACTTAGCAAACCTGAGAAACAAAAGAAAAAGAAAATAAACATCATCTTTATTTACAAATTCAACAAAGCTGGGAAGAATTTTCAAGGATAATTAAACTGCAGTTTTCTTCAACAACTCTTGCTTTCTGTTTCAGCAGTGTTTAAGGTGAGTAAACATACTATCTTGAAGTTTAAAACTTGATGATTGATTCGTAGGAAATCTTGGGTTAGCTATCTATTGTAAATATGAAGTTCTGTGATGATTTCTATTTACTGAAAGTTATATTTTGTCATTTTTTTCAATATTTCAAGCTACTGAGCAATGAAAGCAAATAAATTTTAAATACTTCTTCATATAATTAATTTAAAACTTAGGAATTTAGATTAAATAAGTTTGTTTGAACTAAAGTCAGGGCTTGGATTTTGTTTTGAAGGTTTACGGTGTTATAGATACTGGATTTTCATGTTTACAGTAAAAAGAAATAATAAGTTAAAATTCGAATGTTTTAAATTGTGGGTTTGATTTCATATCTTGATTAAACACACAAATCTAAGATTTTTAAACCAAAAACGATGATTTTTAGGTGATTATACATGGTGCAGTTCCTATATGAACTCAAATTGCATTTTCATAAATTCTTGTTGGATTAACAAATGTTAGCTGCTGAAATTTTGTTATATAGCAAGTTTGTTAATGCACGAATCCAAGAAAAATGCTAAAAAAATTATTTAATGCGAGGATGTTTGTGTCGAATCGAAAGTAGGGTTTGGTTCGAGTATTTTTCTGTGTTCTGTAAAATTACTGATTTCGCCGCCGTCGCTTGATCGAGTGGATCGCGATTCTGGGAGGTGCTAGTCGAGGTATGGGCAGAGTTCCATCGCTTCAGGTGGTCATCGTTAGTGGGTCGAGGCAAGTTTGTTCGCTGCGTTCGTGTAGCTGGGTCGAGCGTCAGGTTTTTTTTTCGACTTTTTTTCAAA
Source organism: Allium cepa (assembly GCA_030765085.1). Classification (NCBI taxonomy): domain Eukaryota; kingdom Viridiplantae; phylum Streptophyta; class Magnoliopsida; order Asparagales; family Amaryllidaceae; genus Allium; species Allium cepa. Next base: position 129,787,035 of record CM060940.1, on the reverse strand, counting down.
ATACTGGGTTTTGATTTCGAGTTGGTGGTCGAATTGTGGTTTGCTGGAGGAGGTGCGAGTCACCGAAGGGGCCGCGAACTACCGTGCATGTGCACGGTGGCGTTTAGGGTGTCTGTTTTAGTGTTGGGGTTGTTGCGAGTTGTTGCTCGAGATATTTAGTATTTGCTTCGAGTAGAACCTGATCTTGTGAGTGTTTATAATACTTCTGTTATTAACTTAAGTTAAGAAAAAAAGAAAAAGAGAAGTAGAAAAAGATCAGGTAGAAGAAGAAGAAGGAAGGAAAAGAGAGTGACGCAGGAAAAAGTTAGGGGAGACGCATGATTTTCTCGAGTAAACGAGGTGCCTGCCTCGGGTCTGATGAATTGCCTAAAGTACTTTAAGTATTTTGTTATACAAAGTTAAGTGTTTAATTAAATAAATAATATTGGTTAGTTTTAAGTTGGAATTTGAGTTAAAATTTATTAAAATAAAGGTTTGTAAAAGTAAGATGATTAACTAATGTAAAGTATAAGGTAATTAAAAATGTAAATTTCTTTATACTTGAAATTAAATAAATAAGTTAAGGTTAAATAAATTTATAATTACAAATTGATAACTATAATCTTGTGTTTAAATCAATTTAAACTTAAGAATTTTATTTAATTACTTATGGTTAATTAATAAATAAATAATAGTTAGCTTAAGTAATTAATTAAGGATTAAATGACAAATTAATTAATAATTAATGATTAATTAAGTGATTAGTGATTTATAAATGGGTAATTAAGCTTTATAAATTAATAATTAAGATTTTTAATTAATAGTTAAGAATTAATTAACTAAGTGAGTAATTAAGTAATAATTTAATAAGTTGATTAATTAGCGATTAATCAAACAGAATAATAATAGTTTATTCTTGAGTAATTAATTAAGTTAAGTTAATCAAACTATTTTTATATGAATTGATGATCATTGTTTGATTGATTATGATATCTATTCTGCGATATTATGTGATATTCTGGATATATCTGTGATGAATGTGTATGATTTATCTGTGATAACTGTTGTGTGAATCCTAAGTATTGAATTAAACTATTAAAACTAAGTAGACCACTTGGCCCGTAAAATGGCGTTTGGATTTCGATGAGACCGGGATCGGGTATCAATTTGATATTTCGAAAACCACATCGACCCAAATTAAACGATAGGTCGTGATAACTCAAGTGGAGATCGAGATGGTGTTTCAGAGTGCAAGGGCTATCGTCGTTAACTCTAAGGGTGATTCCAAAATGAGCGTAACGAGATAAACAACTTTAACCCGTTTACTCATACCAGACCCATGTCTGACCCGGAGTTTATATTTTGTTTTTCATAAACTCTTGGGTACTCAAATTTTTATGAGTAGCCAAGTGATAGGTTTGGATTTTGGTTTCTGGAGAAGCTTGGAGTGAAGACCAAACGTATGTATCCATCTATGTAGTTCTGCTGTGTAGTTAGTGTACATTGTATTTTGGATGTATGTATTGACAGATATGTATATGACTTTCGTGTTGTATGATATTGTATAACTCTGATATATGTATAACTATGTAATAGTTATGTGATGTATTATGTTTTGTTCCATTCCGTTGTGAGATTCTGATGTTGTTATTCTTTCTTTCTATTCTTTTCTATTTCTATCCCTTTCTTTCTTATTGATGATACGTCTTTCTGGGGTTAGAAAGGCAGGTCATCACACGAAGAAGGCACGATAGGGCATGTGAACATGGTATTCGAGGCAATGCCAGGGTAGATATACCAATTGCGGATCCGAACTGGTGGTAATGCATAACAGCTACTACCGACCATCTCAGAACACACTCCAATAATCAAAATCAAGGGGTCGCCACCAAATCATCACAAATTCATAATATGGTATTGAAGAAATGTGGCCGATCGGAGGTGTGACCTCACTTGGCCCGGGGTGGCTCCTGTTTTAGTCACATCTAAGCTGACTCGCTAGAGTCAGGGTCACGTCATACCTTATACAGAAATTGTTTGCCAAACAATCCTACTTCATTTCTAGAATCTCCACCACGTACACAGTTGTTAAAGTGGTTTTCGGTATTGGTAGAGAGTATGTCAATATCTGATCCCAATCTCTTTAACAACCGAACGCTTATTTCACCGGATGGTTTTTTTACATTTCAAAAGTCAATTTATAACTTAATGTCAAAATAACATATTTGATTTCAAATCATATTTCTTTCGAAATCATATTCACTTTCAAAGCTATAGTCACTTTTAAATCAAATTCACTGTTAAAATTCACATTCACTTTGAAATTATCTATAAGTTATGTTAATTAATTCTTCATTTTGAATCACCTTATTCACTCAAATATGTCATTTCACAAAAGTTATCATTTCCAAATTCCAACTTAGGTTGTATCATCATCAAGGTTTTAAATATTTTTACACAATTTGAAATTTTAGAAAATAGTTTAGATAATCATAAATAATTCTTATAGTTCAGAAATAATTTAAATAGGTTAAAATAGTTTGAATATTAAAATAGTTTAAATAGATTCAAATTTAATTGAATTATATTTAAAAATGATTTAAATAGATTTAAATGATATTAAATAGCTTTAAAATAGACTAAGTAGATTTTATTAGGTTTAAAAATGTTTCAAATAGATTAATTGTATATTAAACTGATTTAAATTATATTAGGTAGATTTTTAAGTAGATTAAATAAATTTAAAATAGATTAAATAGATTTAAATTATATTAAATAGATCTAAAATAGATATAATAAATTTAATTAGTTTAAAATAGGTAAAATAGATTAAATTGGGTTAAATAGGTTATAATAGATTGAATAAATTAAAATAGTTTTAAATTGCTTCAAATAGTTAATTTAATTAAAATAGTTTAACTTAGTTGAAATAGATTCCAAAGTTATATTTTAACATTTTCAATAACTCAACTCCAATAAATTCATTTATATTCGACACTTCAACCTTGAAATTCCAATTTAAGTTCTTTGAAAATTTCATTAAATCAATTCCTTTTTCAACGTTATCACTTGGGTTATCGAAAATGCTTCAGTTTATATAAATCAATTTCTTTTTCAAAATACTAGTTAATTGAATTCCGAATTTCAAAGATAAAATCCTTTAATTTAACCAATCCGATGTCCATATATGATTTTCTACCCTAGGGTCAAGTAATACGGATATTTATCATTTCAATCTGCAATTACAATTTTACGGTTAGATATCATTTCAAACCGCAATTCCAAATTAAATAAAATCCGTATAATTGCTCGAGTCTATCATTTCAACTCAAAATGATTTTCCATAATCAATAGATCATTCGGGTATGTATCATTTCAACCCGTAGGGAACTTGCAGTTATAACAATATAAAATACAACATCTAGTCATCCAATATAAATAGTCAAACATTCATCACAATCATCATTCAGATTAATCAATAAACATTAATAGATAACTGAATAATCAACAACAAGGATTAAATTGACAATTTAAATTCCATATTAAATTAAACGATGATTAAATGCAATTAAAGTCAAATTTAAGTAGAATGACAATTTAAATATACCAAACATTGATTAATAAATTTCTAATCACATCATAAATTTAATTTAACTAACATAAGATATTTTAAAAGTTGTGAGTGGGTTAAAACACCCATCTTTGATTTTAAATTGAATTGAAATCCAAACAAAAGCCCAAAATTCAATAGTCTCAGAATTCGTCCAAACTAATTCCATAATGGCTGGAATTTCCATATATACGCTAGCGAAGCAAACTGTGCGTGAATCGGATCTCCTATCTAAAAGTTATGCATATTAGAACAATTAGAATTTATATAAACTTTAAAAATATAGACGAATATAAAATCTCCACGTCACTTTCCTCTTTACCACACTCGTCTTCTTCAACCCTAGTACCCAGTAACGCATGCATGTCTACCAAGAACTGCACGTATGCACGCCTAGGGCCAGTCGAACGCCTGCCCCATCGCCACGTCGCCCTCGGCCCCTCCCCTATGCCCTCGCGCTTATAGTTGTATGCGACCTCCAGCTCGAATCGAGCAGCCACCGCCAATGAGTATTAAACCCTAATGAATTAACGACGACGATCTAGCCGTTGAAATAATGAACAAGACACGCCGATGAACTCCACTCGGTCCTCTCCACACAATGGTATCCTCCAATCGACGATCCGTCGAAGATCATTAACCCCCAACAAACGGCCAAGATTAAATCACTCAATTCATAACATACAGAAACCCAAATCGAAAAACTAACTACAGATTTGACTTGTGCTAGTCGAGATCTTCAAATCGATATAAAATCTAATTGGGTTTGAGGAGTTTTAATTTTCAACTAAAATTTGATTTGCAATTGAATTTGCAATTGTGGAATTGGTTTATCTGCCATTGAAATGGGAGAGACAGATAGAAATGTATGTATAGACAAATGGTTAGGATTTATAACGGGCTATGTATAGGCAGATCGGAAATAAAAATGAATGGACTAGACTGATTTGAAAGTTAAACGATAAACGACCCGAAAAGCCCATTTCGTACCAAAATGAAAATTGGTCACCCAATATATCAAAATAGATGTTTTCGATATTTTTAAATTCGATGGAACAGGTTTCAAGTCCAAATTCCATCTTATGAAGAAGTTAGCTTAATATCAGCTTATTTCAAATTGATTTCAATTGAATCTAATTAAATTAATTTCTAGGTATTTCAAGTTCGTATGATCGAACGATATGTCTGATTGCTACGAAACTTTAAACCTTATAATAATTCACCATTACGGATTTGATGAAACTAGTTTCTTTGAAATCCAAGACAGTTGCCAAAATGGCTAATTTCACGTTAATTAAATAAATTAATATTAAATTATTAATCACTTTTTAGTTCATTGTTTATAAATTAACTAATTTCATCATATTTGATTACTAAGACATTTATAATAATGTAATACAAATTTTCATGTCAATCCAATGTTAATTATTTTACTAATTATGGTGTTAAATTTCATCTGTAATTAAATCCAATTAATTAAAATTTAATTCCAATAAATTGATTTGTACTTTTATTTAAATTTTTTTATTCAATCAATTATTACTCTAATAACACAGTTAATATTTATTTATATCTCATTTCACAAATATGTTATAATTTCCATCTTTTATTTGTATTAACTACTATATTTCAATTATATTGATTTTTTATCGATTTTTTACACATTAATCAAAATTTGATATCCCAGTTAATTTAATTATCTTGGTTTCATTCTTTTATTAAATCAACTATTACCTTGTGAATAAAATTAACATTTCTATTCATTTTATTACATTCACAAATTGGAAGTTATTGTCTTAACTCACATTAATGTAACATTTAATTACATTTATTTGCAATTGATTAAATATATTGGTAACAAACAACAGTTGTCACCATTACTACATTTAGTAACATTTGTAAGTTTATTATTCACAACAAAAGCTATAACCACTTACACTATACTAATTCTATCCAATTTCTATTTATTGCACATTAGTAAATTTATGAATACATCCTTTAAATTATCAATTTCTTCTTAAATCCAATTATCACTTAATACATACATTACTATAATTTATTTACAACCTATATCAATTATAATTCTTCAATCCTTTTAATTAATTGGAATTACATTTAACGCAGTTATTGGTTACCTTAACTTAATGCTATTACATTTCATTTCTGTTATATTCTTATTATCAAACCATAAATTTTTATTTCTTCCAACCTTTGATCACAAACCTTATTAAATTAACAATTTTTAATTATCGAAAATTACGGGTAGTACACTGGAGAAAGTTTGAAATGCCATGGAAGCCCTGCCAGATTTTTTGGAGCTTAGGAAAGAGGGAGAGTTTGTGTTAGTGAGTACTCAACGTTTATTAAATAATAAATAATCTCTATAACTATTTTTTTAAGTATGATATTATCACCATCTAATCTCTTAATGATTGTATGAATGTTTGATAACTTAGTTGATTATATGGTTGATTATATGGATATTGATATGGTTGATAACTTGGTTGTAATAAATTGTGAGAAATAATAATAATAATAATAATAGTTAAGTAATTAAACATGGTTAATTAGTAGAAAATGAATTCATATAAATATGTGTATGGACTTTATTGAACCTCTTAATGGTTTTAAAAAATAAAAATTTTGAAAATGAATATAATAATAATATAATATTGTGAAATGATTTAAAGGTGAAAAGGTATTTAACATGGAAAATATTGGTTTAAATGTTTGAAAATGGTTTATAAATGTTTTATAAATATTAAAATTCAATTTGGAGAAGTTTTGACAACTAATGAATTCAGAGCCAAATTTAGGCACGCTGCGTAACGACGGTTCGCGATTTCGCACCATAGAAGTTTAATCCTTCTATAGGATAGATTCGGAATTGGATTTCTTTGCAATAAGAATTTTCCAAACTCTTATGACTATATTTTTTAAACAAAAGAAAACGATCAAGATTTCATTTAATAAATTTTAAAATATGAGCAAATCAAGTTCTCGTTAAAATCGCGCTTTGGCAGTTAGGTGGCCAAAGTAGCAAATGTTCTAAATATTTTTTTAAAAGATATTTAAGAATATGAATAAATTCTAAAAATCTTTTAAAATGTTTCAAATTAGATTCAAGTTATAAAATTGGATTTTTATATGATCGAAAAGTTGTTTTAATCAAATAAGCTTTGAAAACACTATTTGCAGCACTTTTACATCACTTTGATAGCTTTTGAAATATGAACTTAAACTAAAGTATTCTTTCCCAAATATTTTATAAATATTTTCAAATAAATATTTAAGTGTTTTAAAGATGATTTGTGTATTTTATAATTTATTTTAAAGAGTTTAAATAAATAATTGAAAGAAAAGCTTTCAAAATCAAGTGATTTAATCTTGGCTCAAAAAGCCAATGAGTAGACTGGATTTTTCTATTCATAAGATTTGGATGAGGCGCTTAAACTAAGGAGATGTTCAGGAGCAACCAGTTCCCTGGCTCACCTGGCCTCTTCTGGGCGAGGGATAGATGAGGTCGAAATGTCAGAAATGAGTTAAGTACAAAAGAATTAATTTTCCAAATTTGAGCAACTTAGATTGCATGGAGATAATCTTCTTACACTTGGTGCTAAATTTCAAGGAGGGAACCCATACTATCCATATGAATTTAAAAGGCGATGCCACCACTATTCGATGGATAGTAAAGGTTGAATACCGAATGTGATATTGAGTAGAATTAGTATGATTTCCATGATCCTTTTTACTTAACAATGTTTTCCAATATGAGATTTAAATAAATTATTTGGAAATGTTTTTCTAAATAAAAGATGAAATGATTTGGAATTATTTCAAAATTCAAAAAGGTTTAACTAACCAAATGATTTGGTAAATGAGGCTTAGTGATTTCATACACTATTAAGAAGATAAATGGAATAATTTAAAATAATATGTCTCTTTGAGAAATTTATGAATGATTAAAATGGTGAATTAAATTGAATGATGATTGATAATCACATATGAACTTAACATCTTTTTAATCGATGATTGGTTCGGTGGAATCGGGCTCGGATTTAGGTAACTCCTATCTGAAAACAACTTTAAACCAATGTATATTTTCGGAAGTGAAGACATGTTGACGATGATGATTATTGAAGACGGGAGATTTTCAGAATGAAGAGATTACTGTCACGAGTCCCAAGGGTTTACCCCATATTATATTTGCACGGTAGTGGTGTCTGAGTTCTAAAATCTTCGTTGTATTGAAGACCGAAGATCTTCATAGTGAAAGGATAGCTTGTTGACATTTTCATGATCGCTTCCAACATAGAGATATTTATTATAGCAATAGTCCTGTCATGTTTTGAAATCTTCGTAATGCAAGGACTACTCGCTACTGATTCCAAGATGTGGTAAAAAGGAGTGCCATAGGTTTCATTCAGTCTCGGAACGAACTTGTATGGATGAATGTTTGACATTGCATTTCTAGAACACAACATTGACTTTTACAAACATACATTTTTTGGTGGTTGAGAAAGCAAATTCTCTTAGCTTAACACCTCTCTAAGACGTATCAGAAGCTGTATACTCATGAAAGTGAATATTGATCAAAAAAAATGGCAATGTAGCATTCAAAGTGGAACTTGTGATGATCAAAGTGTGGCTTGAGAAAAACAAAGTGTGGCTTTATGGACGGTGGCCTCATGGGGCTCACATCCTAGGAATGGTGTAGTATACTATGTGGTCCGAAGGACATATCTTTAGGCTATTATTGAGGAAAGATGTCTATGTAGGCACTTGCTATCTTATTGTACGAATGCACAGATATTGGAGGCCGATGGAGATTGTGTAAAGCCTAGGTGAGTAATACTCTGTTCCATAATAGTATAACAGCGTAGTTCGGAGCCCGACGGAGATCGTGTAAAGCCATGCGGAAACTATGTGTCATACGTGGATTTTTGGGTCTGAATGGCAATTAGTTCCCTATCATGTTGGAAATTCAATTCCAATACGTTGCCTTTACGGTTTTAATTGTAAAACTTACTTTTAAAAAGTAGCTAGTAAGCCGTTAAATTTAATCAATGTAATAACTTGGCTATTTTAATATGTTAATTGAAAAGTGTTTTCAAAGGAATGTCATTAGAAATAATATCAAATTATTTTGGTATAAAACTGTTTGGTTACCATATGGTACAACCCATTCCGTATTTATATATGGGCATAGTCTTATGAGATACCCTTCTTTTCAAAGGTTTTTAACTAGCATCAATTTATAAAAAGAGCATCTCACGCTGGTTTATAAAGCCTGATTCGGGTATTTTGAATACTTGGGCCATTTTCAAGTAGTTTCATGTTTAATTGAAGACGCTTGGAGTTTCTAAAGGAGAGTCGGGGATCTTACATACGGATGGACGTATACTATTATCCACTGCATTTATTGCATTTTTTATTATTATTCAGCACTTGTAAGGGCAGAGGGTTTACAATTATCCAGGCTGAATCTAGGTTAGACTTTGATATTTTATTCAATTTTTTTCCACTGTAAAAGTTTTATATTGATGTAATATATATTATTCCATTCGTGCGAGATTATGTTCTATCTTTAATTTCTTTTTCCCCTAATAATCGGACTTTCCGATACCTGAATTTGCGGCATGTGAATACTGAGGTTATTAGTGTCGGTTTTCTAGGGTCGAAAACCTCGTGTTACTTATTCTCTTATTTATTTTATTGTTATTTACAAAAAATCTCATTCTATCATTTTTCTTCCACCCAAATAAGTTATGACCAAAATTTTAATGGGTTCTGTGGCTAAAAAATTCCCAAAATAAAAGGTGATTATTATCTCTTGATTCGTCCAAAATTTGGCAGTTGATTTAAGAATCTAGGAGCTACTATTCAACGTACGATGTGCTACTTTTTGGCCACATCCTAAGGTGATTTTAAATTCTATTTATTCATATATTAACTATGTTTATATGCATTGCAACCGATATATGTTGTACATCAAATGTTTGTATCTTCAACTGTTGCATAATTTTGGATCTTCTTTTTACATCTCAATTAATTATTGTTAATAAAATTTTGACCCACCCATTGCTATTCCTCGACTAACTATATGACAAATATGTTAATTTAAACATATAGTTCAGATTCTTTATCGCATATGATTATTTATTCATATTGTTCGTATGGTTTGGTATTGAATCATTTATAAAGAATTTATATATGTCTAAATTGTCAGATCTAATTTAGTTGTTGTTTTGAAATCATTTTGAATGGATTCCCTTTAATTAGATAAATATACGCATGTTACATGTTTTTTTAATTTTTTGCTCGAAAATAATTTTTTTTAACTCCCATTTAATCTTGTTTAGAAACAATTTTAATTGAATCAACTTTAATTACTTGAACTTACTTTTGAAATGAAAACATGTATTACATAATTGTGGTTTGAATAATATCATTTAATTGTTGTTTACACAAGTGTATAAGTTATTTCAATTTGAAACACACAAATGGATTTTTAGTACAATCTTAATTTAAATGATTCCTTATCTAAATTGAATTTGGATTCAAATTTATCATCTTTGGATTCATATATGTATATATTAAATTGCATTCTTCAATACACATGTTGTTTTATATATCAAAACATTGTTTATTTTGTAAACATATGTATGTGTACTTCAATTTTTAAAATAGATTTTATTTAAACCATAAATTTATTTAAAACCCTTTGCTAATACACACACACACACATATTATAAACCAAAACCATGGGCAGTAAAGGCATATGTAAATATAGTCATAAATGTTACTTAATAAATTAATTAATTTAATTATTGAGAGAGTGAAAGGAAAGGTTTCTATTGACTAGTTAGCTAGCCAACCTCGAAATGATACGAGACGCGTTGTGAAGGGAAAAGTTTATTTGCTGATCATTAGGCTTAAAATGGAAAATGTGTTAAATATGCAACTGAAAGATAAATAACACAAGATATAGAGTGGTTCGGAAAAGTTGCCTACGTCCATAATGAAGTTATCTTACTATATGCTTCTCTTACAACCAGGGAAATTACAAGATAATAACAAGAAAATAAACCACTCGGGACTAACAAAGCTATCTAATCGTAAGGACTTATGTGGTATCGAGAACACGGAGTTGTTTGTAGTATCTTGAATCCACCTTCATTTTATTAGCTTTCCCACCTTAGTTTTGTTAGTATCCCCAACCTTAGTTTTATTAGTTTTCCCAACCCTTTTGAAGTATCATTGCATGAAGTATTTATAGTAGTTGGAAGGGATCATATATGGCTAAGATTATGCAGTAAGAAAACGTGGGAAGCAGGCTCGATCGCTGATCTGACTTTAGAGGTCGGAGGTGGATGGCCAACAACTATAAAGTAGGTCAGAAGATGGGCAGTGGATAAGAAAACATGGGAATCTAGGCTCAGTTTTGCTCTTGTGAAAATTGCTTGAGGAGGTTGGGCATTGCGATGTTTCCTTGATAGGTCGAAGGGCTGGTTTGAGACCATGGACCTGAGTCAGGCCTTGATTGGGCCAACCACGGGCTATCTGTGCTACCTTTGGTTGGGCCAGATTGCCTTTGATTGCGCTTGTTAGATGCTTGTGAAAAATATGAGCAACATTTTGCCCTCAATTTCCATATCCATTTAAGGTGTGGGCTTAAATAAATATAAAAAAGAATCTCTTCGAATGACTGCTTTACAATACCTTTAATGAGCCGTCTAAGTGGCTTCGCACAATTGGTTGTGACGATTCGATTTCCTAGGTGTGACAAGGATGCGTTACAATTCCTCACGTGCTTTGACTTGATTCAATACCGATCTCTATCGAATGGTTGGGATCCACTTTGCCTCTTGAGTTCAATGCATATGATTGAAGGAATGGGTATATAAATATCCCTTCATCTTCTACCCTGAACCCATAAATTACCAATGAATAAATTTCAATGATTATGAGTCATTTGCAATTCTTCGGTGATAAAAACTCGCTGGCTTCGTCATGTCTTTCCTTTTCATACACCTTTTTCCATATGTTTTTTATCAAATTTAGTTGGGATGTTGAGGGAGGAGAAAGTCTTTAGCATTTGAAACGTTGACTATACAAGAAAATCTATTTTTAGTCACACATGTTGTTATACCATATATGATTGGTTTTTTTATTGAGACCATAAATGCTACATTAATTTTTTCTTACCCGCAAAAACTTTCCGTAAAAAAAGTAAAGTGCCCCATCTCCCAATTTTCACGTCCCTCCTTTTCACTTCTCACCATTCTAATCCAAAACCCTAAATTGACATATATACTCCACCGGTCCACCTTCAAATGAAAATCCAAAAACCGCATCGCTGATCTACTCCACTTTCATCGTTCTAAAGCATCCATTTCACGATCGATTTGTTGACCATGGCAACACTAGAATAGTGTAGAAGAGATCAAAGCCAAGGATGAAAAGAATCCTGAAGAGGTGACAGAAAGAAAAACTGAAGTTGGTATTGTGGTGAGTATTGCTTCAACAATTAGGTTCAAGTTTGGCAGAAGGTGTAGCTATAAATAATTCCTTTTAGTTTTTTTAGCATGGAGTACCTTAAAGATCTTATAAAAATGGTGTATGTATTGATTTATGAGTCTATTGCACTATTCCATATTTAGTTTGACTTTTTTTATTCAATTCTAACATATACATCCTCTCAGGTCTTACATAATGAACATACAACAATTGATTAGTGCGACTTGGTTTATGTGCTATAATTGATCGGTGAAAATAGAACTTTAATCCAAATTTTGGAGTACCTTTATGAGTGTGAAATTGACCCATTATAACTTTTATGGTATATTCTGATGCTTTGGGTTAAAAAATTTGATTGGTTTAGAAGAGATTTATATGCAAAACCAAGGTAGCAAAGTAGAATAGATATCTTTTGAACAAGTTCATATACATGCTCTGGGCTATGTGATTTTGTAAAGGAAATCCAAGTCCATATACATACTCTGAGCTATGTAATTTTGTATAGGAAATCCAAAACTTGGAAATTTTGAATGTGCTGTATTGCACAGTAATTCAATTTGGGTAAAAGCAACTGGTTCAAATGTTTTGAACTAAACTGTTTTACATTGGTAGATAATATGAGTGCTAAAGAATAAGACTTTTGGAATATTTGTTGAAAGCTTTTTAATTGGATTTTTTTTTCAACTTTTCTATAAAGAGAAGACTATAGTATATCTGGTAGGGATCTGAACAAACTATACTCATTAGTTTTTCTTGATCACAAATTGGAGCTACTTCTTCATGTTCGCTTCCTCTTATCATGTAAAAACAAATTCAATAATAAAAAATGCACTTTATGGCGGAATAGAGTTTGGTTGATTGACTGATAGCATGTGGAAACTAACTATTATCGGGTAATGTTGAAGATTTTATTTCACAAGGCCTCCAAATGAAATTTTACATTGGAGGCCTAGATAATTTGTTGAAACTACTATTAGATTAGATAGATTACTATATAAAAGAAATAAATATTGATTTTTCTTCAAAGTTGACCTGTATATATTCTATTGAGAACACGTGGAACAACGCAAAAAAAAAGATGGTTTTAGTCCTTAATCTCTTTGATTGATATTTTGAGATCCTGAACAGAAAAAATAACAATGATGTAGTTCAATATAATGTTGAACTTTACATGAAAGTAAAGTAATTTATAGTGAAATTTGACCTTGTATCTACATGAGGTTAGGTTGATCCTTCCTCACCATGGATCATTTTAGACTATTTCATATGTAGTCCTGTGTAGTTGGTGAGCTAACAAATCAGCGGCATGAAGGAAGGATTATGTGTAAGAATTACTTAAAGTTGAGTGCTGATTCAGCTAAATTTAATTATATATATAGGGGGATGTTATAGAATAAAGAAAAATAGAAGCCATTGGAGAGAGACAAAAGATATATTATTCACTTCTGAGAATAGATATGTACTTACATTACATAGCCTCCTTTATATAAAGGCTTCAGAGCAAATGACTTAACCAATTCCACGATGTGAGACTAAACAAAAAACCATAAAAGCATACTCACTTATATATTTACATATATTATAACACTCCCCCTTGAATATGCGTCTTCAAAATCTTGAATGCTCGGATAATTTGAAATTTTCGTTTCAAAACGTGTATGATGATTGCTCCCCCTCATTATTATCTTGCTTGCATTTATCGATTCAGTCGATATATATATTGTCTGTTGCCTCATTAAAAACCTCTATTAGAAAAACCCAGTGGGAAAAAATCTTGAACGAGGAAAAGAGTGCAACTTGTGAAATCATAAATATCATACTAAAAATATGATATCCGTTATGAAAGTTTGATACTTCAGGATCAAAATAATGCTTCATTAAAATCTTACTAAGAAAAACCCAATGGGAAAAATCTTAGTGAAGGAAAAAGAGTACAATGACATATTTTATTTTCTTATTTCTTTAAATAAAGCTTGATACTTCTGGATTAAACTAATGCCTCATTAAAACCTTACTAAGTAAAACCCTATGGGAAAAATCTTAGTGAAGGAAAAAGAGTACAATATAGTATGTCATATTTCAATAATTTATTGCATCAGATAGAGTTTGATACTTCTGGATCAATTTAATACGTCAGTAAAAACCTTACAAAGGAAAACCCGATGGGAAAAACCTTAGTCAAGGATAAAAATATAATTTAACTTAAATAACATATTTGAGATGTTATTTCTTGAAAATACGTTTGATCTTCTAGATCAAGATAATGCCTCATTAAAACCTTAATAAGAATTCTCTCAAAAAAAAACCTTAATAAAAAAAACCCAGTGGGAAAAATCTTAAATAAGAAAAAAGAGTACATTATAGCTTATTTCAAATGTTACTAGGGAGTTGATACTTCTAGATCAAGATAATGCCTCATTAAAACCTTACTAATAAAAACCCAGTGGGAAAAATCTTAGTTAAGGAAAAAGAGTGCATTATAAAGTACTTATGAATTCTCCTCCTGATTTTAATTTTTCCTCTGAATTCATATTCGTCTTTCGGAAACTTAAATTGGTTATAGATACTTCTGGATCCATAAATATGTATCTCATTCATAATACAATTTATTAATAATTTTCGTTGATACAATCAAATTTTCTAAGATTGTTTCTTCCAAATATGGTTTGCATTTTATGCATTTGTATGCTACTTTTATGAAAAACACTTCATGTGCTTTCATTTTTATGCTTCAAATTAGTTTTGCGCATTGCAACTATACATCTTTCATGAATATTAAAAATTTCATTACAACATTACTAGAAAGCAGGAAGTAATCTACTCATCTTGATATATCAAGATTTTCATTACAACAATACTTAGAAGAAATTTGTAATCTATACTTCATGCTACAAAAGTTATATATATTCTTCAGAAATTTGTATACTTTAATAAGTATTTGCATATCGCAACTACAACTTCAATGGATATTAAGAGTTTCATTACAACGATACTTAAAAATAGGAAGTAATCTACTCATCATGAATTATATCAAGATTTTCATTACAACAATACTTAAAAGTAGGTTGAAATTTACTCTTCTTGTTCTTTGCATTCTTTATAACAATGAAAGTTATTTATATTCTTCAGGAATTTGTATACTTTCATTATTTAATATGATTTTAAACCACATTTATACCTTCAGGGTATATTAAGCATTTCAAGTACTTTCGGTACTTTGCGGACTACATGTCCATATTTCTCTACTATTAAGGAATTCATGATGGCCAGTCATGTTTTCCACTAATTCAAGATTCTTAATCTATTTATAAATATATAAGCGCTTTATTATTTGCAAATTTATCATCGATGATTATTTCTTGTCAGTTCTAGACATGAATTATTGAGATCTCTTTAATTATGTTTTAGGTACCTAACCCACTTCTAGGGTTATTTGAGAATCATGTCATGGATCTCTTTCAGAGCATCCTTAAGTGTTTCTTCAAGAACACCCACCTCCTTTATTTGGCATCTTTATTACTAACTCCAAAAATATTTTGAACTGACTTTTGAACCATATTTCTGATGTGGTTTACAAATTTTGATCCTTCAGGGATTCAAATCTATATTGGAGAAAGTCTAGGGATAATATTGCTAATATTTTGCATCATTGTATATTTTTTAATAAATATTTAACACTGATGATCAAAATGAACTTGTATCCCTTTATCCTCCCCCTCAATGTTGACAAACATTGTCACATTAAATAATAATCATCTTTGGATTCTTATTTTGATCCATTATGATATTGCTACTAGCAAATACATCATACATATTAATAATAGGAGGATAATTCTTTTATAAGATGCATTCAATTAATATTGATTATTAGAGTTTGTTCTCATTCATTGATCTAAGCAATTGGAGGAATTTACTTATTGTGTAGATCATTTGAATACATACATGACTTCAGGTCATTCAACATTTATGTTGATTGAATTTTAAATCACTAAATAATGTCTATGCATAATCTATAAGATGAGCTTATAACAAACTTCAGGTTGTTAGCTAAATATTTACATATATGGATTTATACGTGCGTCCACGTATCACATATATATTATAAAATTTTCATATTCTTTCTCATTTGAATTAGTGATTTTTAGAACAAACTATTACAAGGATCCAAACTATTAATTTCTATTTATAAATCAATGTCAATGCAAACCTGTCAAAACAGCATGATAATTTTCAAAACATTTGGTTTGAAACCATATCGAACTTCTGGTTCGAATAAAATACACACACAACTTTAAATTATTAAGTTTATTCCTCAATTATATCTCAAATATCAGTTTTGAACCTAATTATGATTACTTATCAAGGAATAATTTTAATTGCGTATAGACATTTCTACACATCTCTATTGAGAGTTCTGTAAAAAAAAATTACAGCAAAAATAATAATAGTATCTTCTGGATACTTGGAATGTTACAGATTCAGATTTCCTCAGGACCGTATGTATAGTTCTCAAACTTTTAGGATCTAATCTAAGCTAAATTAGGATCCTTTATAATCAAATTCCTATGCATTTATTTGGTTTAATAAAATTACCAAACGTATAAGCAAATCTCTTCTAGAGATATGTTATCATTTCCTAATTTATTAGATATAAGTGAATATGCTTTTATGGTTTTTTATTTAGCCCCACATCGTGGAATTGGTTAAGTCATTTTCTCTGAAGCCTTTATATAAAGGAGGCTATGTAATGTAAGTACATATCTATTCTCAGAAGTGAATAATATATCTTTTGTCTCTCTCCAATGGCTTCTATTTTTCTTTATTCTATAACACGTTATCAGCACGATCTCCACAAAAGTTTTTTTCTTCAGATCTACAATTGTGATAATTTATGAAATCAAATCTATTATTCTCCAGATCTAATTATAGATCTCAAAACGGAAAGTTATTTTTCTAATATGATTGATCTAATCTTCCAATTTTTTTATATATCTCATTCTATTCTAGATCTACTTCTTCAGATCTAAATCTATTGTCTTATTTTTTAGACTTTATTATACTAGTCTTAAAATTTTATATCTTATATAGATCTAAACTTTGAGATCTAATTCTTATTTTGTTGGTTATTATATTTCAGATCTAATTTGTTTGTTGTTGCTATTTTTCTGATAATATTATATTGTAGATCTCAATATCATACTTATTTTTATGCTTTTGAGTTCATTTATTTTGGAATGCAAGTTTGAACTTGACAAAATTTTGATATTGTTGATTAAAGCAAATTTTTTGACATGGATTTGAGAAATCAAACATGGTTGGTAAATGGGGTTTTCATTTTGAAAACCTTTTAATTTGATTTAGATTTGAATGCAGACTTTGGAAATTATTTTGATATATGATTTATATTTTCAGAAGAAATATTTTATTGTCTCTAAGAGAAACAAATATAAATATAATACGTATCTAGAAGATCGTATTAAGTGAATGGAAACATTAGTAAAAGCTTACATGATAAGCTTAATATCTTCCAATGTTTCCTTTAAAAAAAAAGGGAAAAGGAAATAATAATTGAGAACCTGCAGTTTTCATAAATCAGTAAATTACAAGTTTCCTCAAATAAAGAACCAGAAGTTCTAACTAAAAAAAAGGATTATATATCAAAACTCAAATATATAAATTTGAGATGTGAAACTTTGAATTATTAGAAAATCTAATTCAGATTATGGTAAATTTCAATTGCAATCAAACCTGAAGTTTGATAATGAAAATCAAGCTGTACCATTTAGGATCTAAAATACTAAACAAATACTTTTTTTTAAAGTAAAATTGGAACCTGAAGTTCTAAAAATATTTTCCAATGGTATTAACTACTAAATCAAATAAATATATAGAAACTTGTTCACTCCAGAAGTAGTGAAAATAATATATTAAAAAAAAGGTCTCCAGAAGAGATTTGTTGATATATTTGGTGCTTTTACTAAACCAAATAAATACGTAGAAATATATATACTCTCCTACTCTCTTTCTTTTTAATTAAAAATAAGCTGTTCTAATAGAAAGTTTATTTCTTAATTTTTTTCTTCCTTCTTCCATGCATCCAATCGCTCTTCAAAAGGTAAAATATAATAGATCAAATATAATAGATTTGAAATAATCTTAATTTCCTAAATTTCTAAAATAACTTGTGTTGATTTGAAGATTTACATGTTTGTTTTGATATATTTGGTAAAGAATTACGAAGTTAGTTTTCTTATGAAAATAATAATGATTTGGATCTGAGATTTATAGTTATTTATGATTATGAATGATATGGATAGATCTGAGATAATTTTGTTAATTTAGAAATTTTGATTATTGGGAAATAAAGTTTCGCTTTAAGATATTTATTTTAATTTTATTATTGAGTAATATTGAACCTATATTTGAGATGAAATTGTGTTACTTTGAGTACTGTTTGTTCAATTAGTTCATATATTTATAATGAAATTATTTTGCTATGACAGTAGTTATATCCTAAACCACATAAAGGTTAATTGTAGTTATTTTTATCACAAATGAATTAATTGCAAGTGTTATGATAATAAATTAAATCATTTATTGTCATAAATGCATTAAATGCATTGATTATTGTAAATTAAATGACGTTGTATGTTTGTGTTTGGAATAAGAATAGACGTATGATTTACTATTTGATGTATTTATTTTGACAAGTAATGTGTGTTGTAACGGAAAAAATAGGTTTAACAACAACTTGAAGTTGTGCAAAGGAATTATTTTAATAGAAGTTGTATAACTCAAAGTCCAAGGCCTGAAGTCTGGAATTACGAAAAGAATTTCAGACAAACTTTACAAGCTCGAATTCTTGTCAGTATTTTTTTTTTAATTTGTCAAAATGTACAAGCTTCTTAAAAAAAGGGCAGTTTACACAAAATTTAAGAACCCGAAGTTCATAATAAATTTGTGAACTTGAAGTTCATGAATTAGAAGCCCGAAGCTCTATTGAAATTGTGTAAAATGATAAGGTTGTACTTCTTGAAGAAGTTAAAGGAAAATAATATATTATCATATTAGATAATAATGCTGCATTCAAGAGATTACAAAAATCTCCAAATGAGTTATACCTTACCTTATATCTTCATATTTATATTATATTAACCAAATATCCTGAAGATATTATGTTATATGATGTATCAAACATCATTGGATGTGTGTGTATTAATCTCTTGAAAAGATGTTTTAGAGATTTATTTATATTTATATTGCAAAATATAACATCCCAGAAGAGATGTTATAGAAATTTTATTTTTGTTACATTGCAATTCCTTAAAAGGAAATACTATATTCCTCGAAGGAATAATGATATAAATATTTTTGAGTAATAACAATAATTTATCGAGAAAAAAATGACATTGTATACCAATGTTACACTCCAGAAGTAGTGGTTTTATCTTTCGCATCTTACTTTCATTTGGTGCATCTAATTTTGTTACTGTATTTAAAGTCTGATATGTCATTTCAAAGATAGTTACAACAACAACAAAAATTCCAGTAGGGATGTTTTATGTTATTGTAAAGGTAGTAATTATGTAATTTCTACAAATAGAAACATTGTACATTGATATGACATTCCAATAGTACATATATATCTCTAGAAGAGATAAATTCACTCCAGAATTAGTGATAATAAAATATCCCTAAAAGAGACTAATAAATTAGGAAATGATAACATATCTCTAGAAGAGATTTGCTTATATGTTTGGTAATTTTATTAAACCAAATAAATGCATAGGAATTTGATTATAAAGGATCCTAATTTAGCTTAGATTAGATCCTAAAAGTTTGAGAACTATACATACGGTCCTGAGGAAATCTGTATCTGTAACATTCCAAGTATCCAGAAGATACTATTATTATTTTTGCTGTAATTTTTTTTTTTACAGAACTCTCAATAGAGATGTGTAGAAATGTCTATACGCAATTAAAATTATTCCTTGATAAGTAATCATAATTAGGTTCAAAACTGATATTTGAGATATAATTGAGGAATAAACTTAATAATTTGAAGTTGTGTGTGTATTTTATTCGAACCAGAAGTTCGATATGGTTTCAAACCAAATGTTTTGAAAATTATCATGCTATTTTGACAGGTTTGCATTGACATTGATTTATAAATAGAAATTAATAGTTTGGATCCTTGTAATAGTTTGTTCTAAAAATCACTAATTCAAATGAGAAAGAATATGAAAATTTTATAATATATATGTGATACGTGGACGCACGTATACATCCATATATGTAAATATTTAGCTAACAACCTGAAGTTTGTTATAAGCTCATCTTATAGATTATGCATAGACATTATTTAGTGATTTAAAATTCAATCAACATAAATGTTGAATGACCTGAAGTCATGTATGTATTCAAATGATCTACACAATAAGTAAATTCCTCCAATTTCTTAGATCAATGAATGAGAACAAACTCTAATAATCAATATCAATTGAATGCATCTTATAAAAGAATTATCCTCCTATTATTAATATGTATGATGTATTTGCTAGTAGCAATATCATAATGGATCAAAATAAGAATCCAAAGATGATTATTATTTAATGTGACAATGTTTGTCAACATTGAGGGGAAGGATAAAGGGATACAAGTTCATTTTGATCATCAGTGTTAAATATTTACTAAAATATACAATGATGCAAAATATTAGCAATATTATCCCTAGACTTTCTCCAATATAGATTTGAATCCCTGAAGGATCAAAATTTGTAAACCACATCAGAAATATGGTTCAAAAGTCAGTTCAAAATATTTTTGGAGTTAGTAATAAAGATGCCAAATAAAGGAGGTGGGTGTTCTTGAAGAAACACTTAAGGATGCTCTGAAAGAGATCCATGACATGATTCTCAAATAACCCTAGAAGTGGGTTAGGTACCTAAAACATAATTAAAGAGATCTCAATAATTCATGTCTAGAACTGACAAGAAATAATCATCGATGATAAATTTGCAAATAATAAAGCGCTTATATATTTATAAATAGATTAAGAATCTTGAATTAGTGGAAAACATGACTGGCCATCATGAATTCCTTAATAGTAGAGAAATATGGACATGTAGTCCGCAAAGTACCGAAAGTACTTGAAATGCTTAAGTTAAATTATATTTTTATTCTTAACTAAGGTTTTTCCCCTCGGGTTTTTCCTTTGTAAGGTTTTTACTGAAGTATTAAATTGATCCAGAAGTATCAAACTCTATCTGATGCAGTAAATTATTGAAATATGACATACTATATTGTACTCTTTTTCCTTCACTAAGATTTTTCCCATAGGGTTTTACTTAGTAACGTTTTAACGAGGCATTGGTTTGATCCAGAAGTATCAAGCTTTATTTAAGGAAATAAGAAAATAAAATATGTCATTGTACTCTTTTTCCTTCACTAAGATTTTTCCCATTGGGTTTTTCTTAGTAAGGTTTTAATGAGGCATTATTTTGATCCTGAAGTATCAAACTCTTATAAAAAATATCATTTTTAGTATGATATTTATGATTTCACAAGTTGCACTCTTTTCCTCGTTCAAGGTTTTTTCCCACTGGGTTTTTCTAATAGAGGTTTTTAATGAGGCAAATCTATATCGATTGAATCGATAAACGCAAGCAAGATAATAATGAGGGGGAGCAATCATCATACACGTTTCGAAACGAAAATTTTCAAATTATCCGAGCATTCAAGATTTTGAAGACGCATATTCAAGGGGGAGTGTTATAATATATGTATATTATGAAGTGAATATGCTTGTACATTGTTTTGTTTAGTCCCACATCGTGGGATAAGTTCAGTCCTTACCTCTGAAGCCCTTATATAAAGTAGGCCATGTAATGTAAATAGATATCTATTCTCTGAATGAATAAAATTGTTCTCTCTCTCCAATGGCTTCTATTTTCTTTATTCTATAACACGTGTTATAGAATAAAGAAAATAGAAGCCATTGGAGAGAGACAAAAGATATATTATTCACTTCTGAGAATAGATATGTACTTACATTACATAGCCTCCTTTATATAAAGGCTTCAGAGCAAATGACTTAACCAATTCCACGATGTGGGACTAAACAAAAAACCATAAAAGCATATTTACTTATATATTTACATATATTATAACAGGGGAAGAATTATTATTTCTCTCTATGATTAGCAGTTGAGTTTAAATTGATATTGGTGTGGTACCACTGTTAAATATAATCAGAATTTTTTTCTAATTGGGGTATCAACATTTTGAAGATAAATACAAATCAAAGCACAAAAACTAAAGAAAAAAGCAACACTTGGTCGGCAGTAAGCGGAAAATCTACAAAATGAGAAATATGTTTTTATACGGTGCACAAGACATTTTTCATGTCTTTGTTCATAAAAACGTGTTTCAATTATTATTAGGATAATTTTTTCAAACACTCCTCCCGGAGAAAACATATTGCATAAGTAGGCCTCAAAAGAAACTAATTGTTAAACTAGGCCTCGTTTTGCATAATCCTTGCACAATTATGGATTGCACAAGTATATACTTTTTATACTTATAGCTTGTGCATTTCATAAGTGCGCAAGGTATAGGATAGTGCTTGCGCCCTTATGGAATGCGCAAGCACAAATTTGGGCACGAAATGAACAGAGAGCTACTTTATTCCTCATTTCTTCATCTCTCCCAAATTTTCACAAAACCCTCCCTATTCCCAACTTCAAACCCCTTCCAAATCCAAATCTATCACCTCAAAAACATTGCTTTAGCTCTATTTCTTCAATCAATCACTAGATTAAACATAAAATGAAAGAAAGCTCATCTTCTTATTTGATTAGAGGTAAAAAAAATTTATTGCAAAATGAATACTATTTGAAAAATGATTGTTGTTGTTAATGGAAGAGTAGTCATGTTGTTTTTGAATGTCAATGTGCTATAATTGTAGATTTGTTTGTTGAAAATGAAAAAGGATTTAAATTGTACGAGCCAAACCCTAACTTTGTTTATAGTTTTTGTAGTGATAAATAGTTGTTATTATTTGTAGAATTGTCTCCCGTGTCTGAAAGTAGAAGTGTTCTCTATCTTCAAGAACATCGTAGGAGCCAAAACGGCACATTAATGGAGGTAAATATTCGATATTGGTAAACCGGGTGAATGCAAATATGAAGCACTAATTTTAATTTGTTTACACATTTCAAGGTGTTGAAACCGTGAAGATATGCGATCATTTGAGCAAGCTCAAGGAGATCGATTATAAAGATCCAAGATTGGAGCCAAACCTATAAATCTTTGGATTTTGCAAAGCTATGCAAATCAACTAGATTCAGCTCGATCATCATCTTATTACCGCTTTATGCGATAGATGGAGGCCGGAAACAAATACGTTTCATATGAGAGTCGAGGAGATGACAGTAACTCTAGCAGATGTGTATTTTCTTTTCAGTCATAAAGCAGACGGTTGCGTGGTATGCTCATAGAATTTAGATGTCGATTACATCAAATTGGCTCATGACTTGCTTGGTATTTTTCCGTCTAGAGAGGCGGTGAGTCTAAAAGCGAATTACCAATGACTTGGTCTAAAAGTGAAATTTCCGAACCACTACCCGAAGGGGCGACCGATTTAGATATACTTGCCGTGATATTTTATTTTATGAGCTGCCGATTATTTCCCGATCATTCGACAGGGAGATTAAATTTGAAATTTTTACCTTTTTTGGATGATTTGGCTGACCGTGATTATCATTCTTAGGATAATGTTGTTCCCTGCTGTTTGAATAGTGAGTTGTCACACGTTGCTTTGTAACGTCCAAAAGTATTAGAGGGTTCTGCAACGTTGTTACAACTATGCTCATGGTCACATATTATCATTGGACGGCCGTATATTAGAATTCCTACCGACTTAGATCTGTATCTTCCATTCGGGGCTAGGTGGAATAGTACTAGGAATTGGCGTGAAACGCCAAAAAATATACAGTTTTACCGTAATTAGTTGGATTTGTTGGCGGATGATGCGGTTACATTGGAACCACATTCATTAGTGCATAAGTTTGGGTATCCGAACATTCAGTATTCGTTCGTCGGTTGGATTGCTAAGAGTCGACTGATTCTATTTTTAGACTTTGAGTTGTATGCACCCTATCGGTGTGACGACCCACTATTTCATACCATTCAAATCGACAATAATCCACACATGTCAGACTTGAATGACGCAAAATAACAGATTGTAAATAAATTAAGAGCAAATGAAATCAAATAAACTAAACAATCAGAATAACTCGCAACGGAATATAGAATAACATAGTAGTTCATGAAGCTACCATGACCAAGTCTCAAAAGAAATACATAATAACAATCTAGAAACAACATAATAGAAATCCCAAATACAAAGAAGTTCATTAATACATGAGATAAACTAGAACAGCTGAGACAGAAATAGATATATAAATAGATAGGCAGAATCTCCAGCAAAGACCAGCTCTAAGAAGAGAATCCAAAGCTGTGAATACTCAGGCTGACCCGAGCGTAAAGCAAAACACAAAACACTCGAGTCAGGACATATATATACTTATATAATGTAAACCAACTCAAGTGAACTGTAATAAAAATATAAGTAACTTAAAGGATGCCTGGGACCGCCCATCCTTTAAGGATCCGTTAAACTATTTACTATATAGTAATATTGTGTTATTATAATAATGTCTACAGTAAAATAAACATACTTTAAAATAGCATTAAGGATTGACCCAGTATTCCCCTTAACAAGTAATAGTCCCAGTAGTCCATCCAGTATCAGCATATCTCCAGATCGGAAGACTATCCTAAATACTCCATGGGCTACAGGAGAAAAACAAACTCGTAGTAAAGGCTCGGTATGGTAGGTGACACGGCGCACAAGGCAATGTCAGGGTAGATCTACCAATTACGCACACGGAATGGCGGTAACGTAGCAACCACTATGCCTACCCCGAAAAACACTCCAAAATCAAGGGGTGCACCCAATCAAACAAAAAGTAATAGAATGGTATCGAAGAAGTGTGTCCGGCCAGAGAAGCTACCCCTTTTGGCCCGAGATCGCTCTTGTTTTAGCCACCTTAAGCCAATTCACGGGAGTCAGGTCCACGTAATGTACTTCAGGAACGTCGTCACCATCCTACTTCATTCTGGAATCTCCACCGCGTACACAGTTGTTAAAGTGGTTTTCGGTATCGATAGAGAGTATGTCCATATCCGATCCCGGTCTCTTTAACAACCAATCGTTATTATAACCCGTAGTTATAATTTTAAAAATGGTATTTATACTTCAAGAATCAAATGTCATTTCAAAAATTCAATATCATTTTAAATCCATTTCAAAAAAAATCAGAATATCATATCTTTCAAAACCATATTCATTTTATTTAAATTTAAAATACCATTTCAACTCACATTTCAAACTAATTTATATTTCAAAACAAATTACTTCATTTTAAATCATAAAAACGAAGTTATTATATTTAATAATTAAATATTAAATTTTCAAAATTTTAAACTTTTCAAAGTTCATTTATTCACTTAAATTTATTAAAACAATGAAAATTCACCTTTCGCAGCATTTAGAAAATGCTACGGAAAGTTACTTTTGAAACAATTCAATTTAACAAAAGACAGCATTTAAAATGTTGTAATAGGGTTACTTTAGTTCAAATAAAACCTTAGTTAAATTCAACAATTATAGCACCTACAAAGTGATATAATAGCCCTTAATTCCATTTAGCCATTTAGTTCATTTCTATCAACTACAGCATTTACAAATGGTGTAATATCCTTTACATTAGAAATAATAGCATTTCAAAATGTTGTTAATTAAATTCCAAATATTCAATATAATTTCACAAACAATTAACTTTTTATTTAAACCTTTTTAAACTTATAAAATCATAAATTTTCACTTTTAAAACAATCATTTAATTACCCTTATATTCATGATTTTAATAAGTTAAATTTCCATTCAAAAATCAATATTTAATAATAATTCACATATTACATTCACACATTAAATTTCAATTCTTTAAATTAAATTTTTAACTTAACACTTAAGTTTAAATTTTCAAATATAACTTATTTTTATCTTATTTACTTAACTTAAATTCATTTTTAAACAAAGTTCACAAATTTTCAATTTAAGTGATATTTCAAAATTCAGCTTAAATATTCATTCATTTAACTTTTTAATTTATTCAAAAATCATTAAAAAATCATTTTAATTCATTTTAATTTTAATTTTATATTTATTTATCATATTTTCTACTTAATTAAATCCCATTCATCACCAAATCATAATTTTCAAAATAACTTATATTTCAAATTTCTAACTTTACCATTAATTTATTTCACTTATAAATTTTTAGAAAATCAATAATACTTTAAAAAACTCATTTTTAATTAAGTTTTAAATCAAAATATTATAATATTTACATTTCTAAAATACTTTAAAAAATTTAGAAAAATATATATTAACCATGGGTCTGTATATCATTTTCTAGCCTGAGTAAAGTGATACGAATAATATATCATTTCAATCCGTAATTTACAAAGAAAACCCAAGTTTTATAATTTCAAACTCGCGGTTCCAATTAAACGAAATAATTACAAATCGTTCAGGCCTATCATTTCAGCCCATAACAATTTTTCCTATTCTAAAGTTCGTTCGGGTATGTATCATTTCAACCCATAGTGCTTCTAATCTAAAGGGAACTTGCAATGTGATGAACTGATATAAATAGCAGAATAGCATTAAATAATAGTAACATATGATATAATAGGTGTTTAAGCATGGGTGAGCATCATATAATCATAGCATAGCAGATATAACATGGTGATATGAGTTTGCAATTCAAATGTGATCAGTTTACTAGTCATATAAGTATAAAACTGTATGGTGAGAATAACTCACTGGTATAAGCTGAAGACAACAACCAAAGTACACAAACTGAGATCCAAAAAGGCACGATAGCACGACAAAGATTCAAGAGTGGGAGGGCCAAAGCTAATTGCTTTGTTACATAACAAACAAAACAAAGTACAATACATGAATTACAAACCAAACTATTATAAACAAAGCTAGAAATATAAGCACAATACATAGCTAAACATTTTGCACTTGCATTCAACCACTTATGCTTCGGCTATGGACTGGAAAAACATTGTAATAGGGTGGTTTTGGATCAGGTTAAGGTCAGGTTGAGGTCATATAGGTTGGCCATAACAATATATGAAGGAGATGAAGGCATATGTGTGCGTCAACACACAACTACAACAACAACATGGATTTCAAGGCCTAAATGTCTTCGACCAAGGAACTATTGGGCATGGCTTGATCTGGTATGATCAACTACACGTGAGGCATGGGTCCTAGGCTCAGGTTGTGGCTGGTGGTGGTGGATGGCCGGTCAAAGCATGATGGTGGAGTGGTGGATCAATGGAAGCTCGGCTATGGTGAATCAAGTGAAGTTTTTGTCAAAAATTTGATAGATCTCCATCATGGATGACTTCAGCCATGGGATGGCAATGGAGAGGTGGGTATGATGGCCAGAATAGGTGGTGATGAGGCGGCCAAGGGGCTGGAGGTGGCAGGCTGAT
This sequence comes from Allium cepa, assembly GCA_030765085.1. Taxonomy (NCBI): domain Eukaryota; kingdom Viridiplantae; phylum Streptophyta; class Magnoliopsida; order Asparagales; family Amaryllidaceae; genus Allium; species Allium cepa. Next base: position 129,759,287 of record CM060940.1, on the reverse strand, counting down.
CACAAGGAAGATGGAGGCAAGTGCAAAAATTAATATAAACAAGTATAAAATGCGAAAAAAGAAGAAGAAATTTTTACTAAAATTCTTGTACAGGTGATAGCCAAATTTTTCTTAGGGTTTTGAATATTTTTTTTACGTGAGAAAATAAAGAGAAAGTCGGCTAAAGCAAGGAGTAAAGGCAGCAAATGAAGTGGCGTTGATTGATAATGAAATGGTGGAGTGAATATGAAAGGGCTAGGAATAAAAAGCGTCACAAACTTTTCATATTTCCCTAATTCTTTTTAAATTTTTAAATACATGTTAAATACTAATAAATACAGATAAAAACACGAAAATATGATGAATTCACAAAAATAGATAAATAAATATTGATCAAATATAATTAAATCAGGAAAAATAGCAAAAATTGGAAACTAGGCTTAAAATTTTGAAAAAAAATGCAATAAATTTTGAAAAACATTTATGTACCTGAAAAATACTTATAAATAAAGATAAAAACACAAAAATTAAATGAATGCATAAAAATAAATAAATAAATTTTAATTAAATATAATTAAATGAAGAAAATAGCAGAAAATGGAAACTAGGCTTTAAAAATAGAAAATAAATGCAATAAATTTTGGAAATTTTTTATTATCACTTTAAAAATATTGAAAAATGAAATATTGCAATAAAATAAATTTAAAATAATTTCAAAATAAAATAAAGTCAAATTTAAAATTATATTCAAAAATCTAGGGTTGTTACACTCTCCCTCACTCAAATCTTTTCGTCCTCGAAAAGAACGGGCAATGAAAAATAAAGAGAAACATGATAGAAAACAAAATAGTACCTGAAACGAACAATTCCAGATTTGAAGCACGAATGCTCTCCTCCGTTTCCCAGGTACAATCTTGATCGTCAGTACTCCACTGTACTTTGACCAGATTAACAGATTTCCTTCTGAGGTGCTTCGTACCTCTGTCGAAAATACGAAGTGGCTTCCTCTTGACGGTCAGATTAGGCTCGATATCCAAACTATCAAGAGCAGAAGACTAGACAATAAGAGATGGATCATGAAGATGTCGGCGAAGATGCGAGACATGGAATACATCATCCACTCTAGAAAGCTTCTCGGGCAAATCCAGACGGTAAGCCAAAGAACCAACTTTTTCCACAACGCAGAAAGGACCAAAGAACCTAGGAGAAAGCTTCCCTCTACGACCAAAGCGAATGAAATTCCTCAAGGGAGAAACCTTAAGGAACACCTGATCACCAACAACAAATTCCAAATTCCGCCTACTCCTATCAGCATACTTCTTCTGCCTATCCTGAGCAGCTCTCAACCTCTACTTAATCTCCTCAACTCTCTCAGAAGCTTTCAAAATCACATCAGGACCAAGAACCAAATGATTACCGGATTCAATCCAACAAGATGAGGATCTACAAGGTCGTCCATATAGAGCAGCAAACGGGGACGTTTTGAGACTGGCCTGAATGCAAAGATGGAATGAGATAGATAAAAAGATTAAGATAAGGTTAAAATAGAAGATAAGATTATACCTGATAACTATTATTGTAGGTGAATTCGGCAAGATGAAGATGATCCTCCCAAGATCCTTCATAATCAAGCACACAAGCACGAAGAAGATCCTCGAGAATCTGATTCACTCTTTCCGTTTGACCGTCGGTCTGTGGATGGTAAGCAGTGCTCAGATTCAGTCGAGTACCCAGAGTTCCTGAAAAGCCTTCCAAAACTGACTGGTAAAGATAGGATCACGATCACAAACAATACTGAGAGGAACATCATGGAGACAAACGATCTCTCTCATGTAGATCTCAGATAAGCTAGAAGCAGAACGAGTAGACTTGACTGGAATGAAATCATCGGACTTGGTCTATCTATCCACAATAACCCAGATACTCTCATTACCCCTTCGAGTCCTCGGTAAACCCTCGATGAAATCCATGGAAACCTGTTCCCATTCCAATTGGAAATCTCAAGGGGCTGCAACAAACCAGCGATCTTCTGGTGATCGGCTTTAACTTGCTGACAAGTCATACACCGATTAACAAAGATAGAGATATCCCTCTTCATCCCCCTCCACTAATAAAGCCTCTTCATATCCTGATACATCTTTGACACACCAGGATGAATAGAAAGCCTAAATTGGTGATTCTCCTAAAGCAACTCCTGCCTCAAACCATCAACATTTGGGACACAAATCCTGCCATTAATCCTCAAAATCCCTCTATCATCAATCTGAGCTCCACTACCACTACTACTACCACCAACCCTACTACGAACACTCTTCTTCATCAATCTAAGCATCTCATCCTCATCCTGCTTAGCCATGATACGATCCAGAAGAGGAGAAGAAGAAACAACAAGCTGACACAACAAAGCCTTCTTCCGACTCAGAGCATCGGCCATAACATTAGCTTTACCGGGAGTATAGCTAATATCGAGGTCGTAAGAAGCCAGAAACTCAAGCTAACGACTTGCCTCTGATTCAAATCCTTTTGGAAAATGATATATCTCAGAGACCAATGATCGGTGAAAAGCTCAAACATGGTTCCAAGAAGATGATGCCTCCAAAGCTTCAAAGCAAAGACAACAGCAAGCAACTCTAAATCATGAGCAGCATAATTTGCTTCGTGGGTTTTCAACTGACGGCTGGCATAGGCAATGACCTTACCATCCTGCATGAGAACAACACCCAAACCCTCACGACTAGCATCAGCATATACCGTCAATCCATCACTTCCATTCGAAACGGTAAGAACTGGTGCGGAAGTTAGCTTGCTCTTTAACTCATTGAATGCAGCCTTACACTGATCGCTCCAGACAAACTTGGCATTCTTACGAGTCAAAGATGCGAGAGGTGCAACAATCCGAGCAAAATTCTCAATGAATCTCCGGTAGTAACCGGAAAGGCCCAGAAAACTACGAATATCAGATGGAGTCTTTGGAGTTTCCCAATCCTGAAACAGAATAGGAAGAAAATAAGGACAACCAAAAAGATAGAGCTATTAAATGATAAAGAAAAGAGAAGAAAGAAATACTTACATTGATCACAACGATCTTGATTGGACCAACAGAAACTCCATTACTAGAAACAATATGCCCAAGATATCGGACTTCATCCTTCCAGAAATGGCATTTAGAAAATTTAGCCTTCAACTGATGATTTCTGAGAGTCTCCAAAACAGACTTCAAATGCGACTCATGCTTTTCCTTACTAGAACAAATTTATTAAGCACATCATGAAAAACACGATTCATCAAATCAACAAAGAAAGCAGGATCATTAGTCAAACCGAAAGGCATGACTAACCATTCATAAAACCCATTCTCAATGCGGAAAGCAGTCGATGAAAACCTGTGGCAAGATCTAGCTGAGAGAAAACAGTGGCACCATAAAGCTGATAAAACATATCACTGATACGAGGCATTGGATATATGTTTTTCAGAGTGAGCTTGTTCAGTTCTCTATAATCAACACACATCCGAAGAGAACCATCAAACTTAGTGACAAAAACTACCGCAGCTCCCCATTTAGAAAAACTAAGCCTAATCAGACCTTTGGAAGACAAGACCTCAATTTGCTTTCCCATTTCAACCTTCTCACGGCGTGCCATTCTTCTAGGAGGAAGAACAACAGGTCGAGCACCAGGAATAAGATCAATTCGAAAATCAATTTCCTGCTTCGGAGGCAAAGAAGTGACTTCACCAAATATATCAGGATATATCTAACCACAGGAGTCAAATCAAGATCACTGGGAAAAGAATCCAGAGAATAAAGTTGCCAGTAAAATCCTGAGGCATGCGGCACTGAATAATCAAGGAATTCCCTTGGTCATCAACAAGGTGAATAGACCGGGCTTTACAAGAGATATGAGCATCGTGATTCCCTAACCAATCCTGACCAAGCAATATATCAAAAGCATCGAAGTCCAGAACATAAAAATCACCATAAAAGCGATGATTAGAATGGAGACGCTTCACTTGCTTACAAATCCGATTAAGGTTAACAGGACCCCCAATAGGATTTGAAACACATAATGGAACAGAAGCACACTCAGGAGTTAGGAGATGCTCAAACTTATCACACAAATCAACAGAAATAAAAATGTGGGAAGCTCTAGTATCAAACAACACACGAACAGGATGGTGGAATAAAGTAAATGTACCTTGGAGAGTACCTTGGTCATCACTAGGAGCAGGAGCAGGTGGAGGAACTGGAGATGAGGCAGAAGTGACATCAAATATACCAGAAGGCGTACCCTCTACTGGGTAGGGCAGTCCTTCTTAAAATGACCAGGTCGGAGACAGATACGGCAGAGATCACACCTAGCCAACTGAGCAAATGGAGGAACAGCAGCACCAGCTAAGGTAGGACAGTAATTGGCATAGTGTCCCTTCTGATCACACCTAAGCAAGTGATAGAGGAGAGATCAACTGGTTGCCTCTGAGCAGGAGCAGATGATGAAGATCCCAAATCAGGACGCTTTTGCCAATTCTTCTTTTGCTGATGGAAATTAGGCTTACGCTTCTTGTAATTAGCAGAGGAAGACTGGGATGAAGGATCACCAGAAGCAGCAGGACTCCTAGATGTGGGGTTCTCATAGCGAATAGCCATATCCATAAGCTGGGTGAAAGAGCCATGAACATGAGAAATGAGGCGACTATAGTACTCTGGACGAGCTCCAGCAATGAATTTCTCATTCTTCTTGAGAGGAGTATCAATTAGGCTAGGATAGAACTTGAAAAGTTCATTGAACTTCCTCTCATACTCAGCAAAAGACATGCTACCCTGCTTAAGATCCATAAATTCATGATAAAGCTGGGATTTTCCGGCTTCTGGCATCCATTTTGTCACAAAAGCCTCCATGGAAAATAGATATAGAACAAGCTTAAGATAGATTCAAAGAAAAGGAAAAATAGGAACAAAATTCAAGATAACACAAAAGATACCTAAATTGCTCCCAAGTGATATCAGCTTCGACGGTGTTAGCTATAACGGACTCCCACCAATCAAGAGCAGAATCATGCAACTGCCAAGCGGCTAACTGACGCTTTTGGTCATCAGTAATATCAAGACCAGTAAATATCCTCTCAAAACTCCGCAACCACTGCTGAGCCCCAATGATACTCTCTGAACCGGTGAATGAGGTTCCACCAAGTTGAGAGAATGCCTTACAGAGAATAGTGAATCTAACAGGAGCAACAGGCTGAGGAGGTGGGGCAATACCACGACCCCTACCTCTGGCATTTCCTCGATTCATCCTGAAAAATCAAGAATGAATTTAGGATAAGATAATGAAAAGCCAAAGATAAATTAAGATAAGACAAGATAATTCACTTCGATGAATATCCCAAAGAAAGACAATCTAACAAGGTAGATACGAAAGGAAGGAAGTTAGAAAACATTTAAAAATCCTTTAAAATAAGAAAAACATTTATATCAAAATAATCAATGAAAATCTTTTGGAAACATTTTGAAAATCATTTTATACTTTGAAAATACGTCTCTCACAAAGATATGATCCTGAGATTGATTTCACTCATTCTAGGGTAGAAATACCCTATCTTTAATGAGTTTTGCCCGCAGAAGCAATGGTTTGCCAAAAACCAAAGCTCTGATGCCAAATGTAACAGGCCGCGCCAGTGGGGTAACGCCCACCATAGCATACATTGGTACTTGTGTTCTGCCTTTACGGCAGCCTCTCAACTGTACCACCAACCTCCGCGGGGACATGTAAGAGTAAGAGTGAACCGTTCGCTACCAAACCAGGAAGCGAGAACCCCCTATCATGCTGCACCCTCCAAGTGCAATGGCAGACACACATGTCAGACTTGAATGATGCAAAATAACAGATGGTAAATAAATTTAGAGCAAATAAAATCAAATACACAGAATCATAGACACAAAACAATCAGAATAACTCACAGCGGAATATAAAATAACATAGTAGTCCATGAAGCTACTATAACCAAGTCTCAAAACAAATACATAATAACAGTCTGGAAACAACATAATAGAAATCCCAAATACAAAGAAGTTCACTAATGTATGAGATAAACTAGAACAGCTGAAACAGAAATAGATATATAAATAGATAGGCAGAATCTCCAGCAAAGACCAACTCCAGAAAGAGAATCCAAAGCTATGAATACTCAGGCTGTCCCAAGCGTAAAGCAAAACACAAAACACTTGAGTTAGGACATATATATACTTATATAATGTAAACCAACTCAAGTGAATTGTAATAAAAATACAAGTAACTTAAAGGATTCCCGGGACCGTCCATCCTCTAAGGATCCATTAAACTATTTACTATATAGTAATATTGCGTTATTATAATAATGTCTACAGCTATGCAGTTAATGCGCTCGGTAGATTCAAAGCGGCGGAGGTGCAAAAAGTCATGGCGGGGATACATCGATGATATAGCGGGATATAGCGGATGGCTCTAAAATAGCATATAAAACACGTACTTAATGTTTTTACAAATATATAAATGGTAATTAAATGAAAATTTATCATTCAATTGAATTATAAATAATACATAAATAGTTTTAAATAAAAACATGTGCGAATATACTTTAAATAAATGAAAAACTGTTATATAACGTAATTGAATTTGGTAGAATATTAGAGTATTTTCATTTCTGAAAATATATTAAAAATTAAATCAAATAAATTAGTTTCATAATTTTATAGTGTATAAATGCAATTTTTCAATTCATTTTATTAAAAATGATATAACGCGAATAGCAGAAATAACGAGATATAGAGGGGATTAAAGCGGAAAGGCTATATTCTTGGGATATAGGGAAAAAATCGTAGCGGTAGAAATCCGCTATAAGATATAGCAGGGTTGTAGCGGGGTAATAGCGGGGAATTAACTACACAGGTCTACAGTAAAATACATACTTTAAAATAGCATTAAGGAGTGATCCATTATTACCCTTAACACGTAATAGTCCCAGTAGTCCATCCAGTATCAGCATATCTCCAGATCGAGAGACTACCCTAAATACTCCATGGGCTATGGGAGAAAAATAAACTCGTAGTAAAGGCTCGGTATGGTAGGTGACACGGCACACAAGGCAGTGCCAGGGTAGATATACCAATTACGCAAACGGGATGGTGGTAACGTAGCAGCCACTACGCCCACCCAGAACAACACTCCAAAATCAAGGGGTGCACCGGATCAATCACAACAGTAATAGAATGGTATCGAAGAAGTGTGTCCGGCCAGAAGAGCTACCCCTTTTGGCCCGAGATCGCTCCTGTTTTAGCCACCTTAAGCCAACTCACAGGAGTCAGGTCCACGTAATGTAACGTCGTCACCATCCTACTTCATTCTGGAATCTCCACCGCGTATACAATTGTTAAAGTGGTTTTCGGTATCGACGGAGAGTATGTCCATATCCGATCCCGGTCTCTTTAACAACCAATCGTTATTATAACCCGTGGTTATAATTTTAAAAATGGTATTTATACTTCAAGAATCAAATATCATTTCAAAATTTCAATATCATTTTAAATCCATTTCAAAAAAAAATCAAAATATCATATCTTTCAAAACCATATTCATTTTATTTAAATTTAAAATACCATTTCAACTCATATTTCAAAATAGTTTATATTCCAAAACAAATTACTTCATTTTAAATCATAAAAATGTAGTTATTATATTTAATAATTAAATATTAAATTTCCAAAATTTTAAAATTTTCAAAGTTCATTTATTCACTTAAATTTATCAAAACAGTGAAAATTCACCTTTCGCAGCATTTAGAAAATGCTACGGAAAGTTACTTTTAAAACAATTCAATTTAACAAAAGACAACATTTAAAATGCTGTAATAGGGTTACTTTAGCTCAAATAAACCTTAGTTAAATTCAACAATTATAGCACTTACAAAGTGCTATAATAGCCCTTAATTCTATATAGCCATTTAGTTCATTTCTATCAACTACAGCATTTACAAATGCTGTAATATCCTTTGCATTAGAAATTATAGCATTTCAAAATGCTGTTAATTTTATACCAAATATTCAATATAATTTCACAAACAATTAAATTTTTGTTTAAACCATTTTAAGCTTATAAAATCTTACATTTTCACTTTTAAAACAATCATTTAATTACCCTTATGTTCATGATTTTAATAAGTTAAATTTCCATTCAAAAATCAATATTTAATAATAATTCACATATTAAATTCACACATTAAATTTCAGTTATTTAAATTAAATTTTTAACTTAACACTTAAGTTCAAATTTTCAAACATAACTTATTTTTATCTTATTTACTTAACTTAAAATTCATTTTTAAACAAAATTCACAAATTTCGAATTTAAGTTATATTTCCAAATTCAGCTAAATATTCATTCATTTAACTTTTTAATTTATTCAAAAATCATTAATTCTTTATAAAATCGTTTAAATTCATTTTAATTTTAATTTTATATTTGTTTATCATATTTTCTACTAAATTTAAATTCCATTCATCACCAAATCATAATTTCCAAAATAACTTATGTTTCAAATTTCTAACTTTACCATTAATTTATTTCACATATAAATTTTTAGAAAATCAATAATACTTTACAAAAATCATTTTTAATTAAGTTTTAAATCAAAATATTATAATATTTATATTTCTAAAATACTTTAAAATTTTTAGAAAAATATATTTTAACCACGGGTCTGTATATCATTTTCTAGCCTAAGTAAAGTGATACGAATAATATATCATTTCAATCCGTAATTTACAAAGAAACCCCAGGTTTTATCATTTCAAACCCGCGGTCTTAAGTAAATGAAATAATTAAAAATCGTTTAGGCCTATCATTTCAGCCCATAACGATTTTTCCCTATTCTAAAGTCCGTTCCGATATGTATCATTTCAACCCATGGTGATTCTAATCTAAAGGGAACTTTCAGTGTGATAAACTGATATAAATAACAGAATAACAGTAACATATGATGTAACAGGTGTTTAAGCATGGGTGAGCATCATATAATCATAGCATAGCAGATATAGCATGGTCGTATGAGTTTACAAATTCAAATGTGATCAGTTTACTAGTCATATAAGTACAAAACTGTCTGGTGAGAATAACTCAATGGTATAAGCTGAAGACAACAACCAGAGTACACAATCTGAGATGCACAAAGGCATGATAGCACGACAATGATTCAAGAGTGGGAGGGCCAAAGCTAATTTCCTTGTTACATAACAAACAAAACAAAATACGATACCTGAATTACAAACCAAACTATTATAAACAAAGCTAGAAACATAAGCACAATACATGGCTAAACTTTTTACACTTGCATTCAACCACCTGTGCTTCAGCTATGGACTGGCAAAGCACTGTAATAGGATGGTTTTGGATTAGGTTAAGGTCAGGTTGATGTCATATGGGTTGGCCATAACAATATATGAAGGAGATGAAGGCATATGTATGCATCAACACACAACTACAAGCAACAACATGGATTTCAAGGCCTAAATGTCTTCGACCAAGTGACTATTGGGCATGGCCTGATCTGGTATGATCAACTACAGGTGAGGCATGGGTCCTAGGCTCAGGTTGTGGCTGGTGGTGGTGGATGGCCGGCCAAAGCATGATGGTGGAGTGGTGGATCTATGGAAGCTCGGCTATGGTGAATCAGGTGAAGTTTTTGTCCAAAATTTGATAGATCTCCATCATGGATGACTTCGGCCATGGGATGGCAGTGGAGAGGAGGGTATGGTGGCTGGAATAGGTGGTGATGGAGGCGGCCAAGGGGCTGGAGGTGGTAGTCCAATCACAAGGAAGATGGAGGCAAGTGCAAAAATAAATATAAACAAGTATAAAATGTGAAAATAAGAAGAAATTTTTACCAAAATTCTTGTACAGGAGATAGCCAAATTTTTCTTAGGATTTTGAAAAAAAATATTCCACGTGAGAAATTAAAGAGAAATTTGTGTTAAGCAAGGAGTAAAGGCAGCAAATGAAGTGGTGTTGATTGATAATGAAAAGGTGGAGTGAATATGAAAGAGCTAGGAATAAAAAGGGTCACAAACTTTTCATATTTCCCTAATTCTTTTTAAAATTTTAAATACATGTAAAATATTAATAAATACAGATAAAACAAGAAAATTTGATGAATGCACGAAAATAAATATTAGTTAAATATAATTAAATTAGGAAAAATAGCAAAAATTGGAAACTAGGCTTAAAAATTTGAAAATAAATGCAATAAATTTTGGAAAAAATTTATGTACCTAAAAAATACTTATAAACAAAGATGAAAACACAAAATTAAAATGCACGCATAAAAATAAATAAATAAATTTTAATTAAATATAATTAAATGAAGAAAATAGCAGAAAAATGGAAACTAGGATTTAAAAATAGAAAATAAATGCAATAAGTTTTGGAAAATTTTTATTATCACTTTAAAAATATTTAATAATGAAATCTTGCAATAAAAAAATTTTAAAAAAATTTCGAGATAAAATAAAGTCAAATTTAAAATTATATTCAAAAATCTAGGGTTGTTAAAATCGGGTTATGAGAAAGTTTTACTTTGATTATCAGCACATTCCATATCATGTCATCCCCCTTGACCCAGAACCCACTAGCTAGATGACATTTTTGGAGGAAAGTATTTCTATTTGGCAATTAAGAATTGATCGTGCCGAACGAGCATACGAGCCTCTGATATCTTTGAGTGAGTACAAGTATTGGTATTGGCGAATTACTAGTCGTTAAGTCGGCAAGGAAGTTGATTGCGTACACTCTCCATGATTCCCTGGAACGTGATGTGGTAAGTATTATAATTTCAAATTTTTTATAGTTCAATTTTTATCTTATATTGATGCATTGTTATGACTTATGGCTTAGGTAAGTGGAATATACTGTGCTTTGGATGTAGTGGGCGAAATAGAAGAAAGTCATATGAAGCCGGACAAGGTCAAAAGCAAGTGTATTGACCAACGACGAATACTTGACATGATTTTGGGTCGGAACAAGCTAAGAAGGCAGGCCAAGCCACTGCGCATTGTAAAAGAGCCACCACATTCTACAGAGAAGACACACACTACAGTAATAGGTGGACAAGCTCAATGGGAGGAGGCACATGTGGAGGGGGAGGCTTCACAGCATCCTGGTGGCGAAACTACAGTTGAATGGCCCGCTTGGCCCGAAGTAGAGCTGCAATTTACCGGTGGAGAAACTCATGCTGAGTGGCCCATTTGGCATGAAGGAGAACAACAATTTGGATATGTTGGACAGTTGACATACGAGCATGCGCAAGAGCCACCGTGATGGGAAATTCAACAAGAAGGACTCATTTTTGGGCCAAGTCAACAACAAGAAATTCCAATTCCGACACCCGCTCCTACATTCGAAGAAGGCCAAGGATCGGCTCCCATCGTGTACAAACGGAAGAAGAATAAGAGAGACACTGGACTTGAGCTTAGACGGATCCGTGGTTGATGGTGTTGGTCTTATTGTTGTTGTTTCTTTGGTTGGATAAGGGGTTGTTGACTTCTATGTTTCTATGTTATTGTACGACTTGCTTAACCTATTTTGGATGATTTTCAATTGTCATTTGGATGCCGTGGCATGTTATTTATTTTGTTTTGTGATGGTATTGTTAATGGAATGGTGTGTGCATGCTCCCTGTTTGGAATTGGGATTTTACAATTTGGGGTTCTGCAGTGTGGCAGAGCAGCTCTCTGTTTGGAATTGAACCAAAAAATAGTTTGCGCATTTGTGGAATGCGCAATCTATATTGTCAATATAGCTTGCGCATTCCACATATGCGCAAGCTATTTTTGGGTTATTTACAACACCACAAATTGTACATTTGGTCTTTTGTAGCATTTGTGGAATGTTGCAAATAACCCAATTCTACGCCTGCGCATATTTGAAATACGCAAGCTATATTTTACATATAGCTTGTGCATTTCTAGAATGCATAAGCAATATTGACAACATAGCTTGCGCATTCCATATATACGCAAGCGTATTTTTGGCCCTATCTGGGACAGAGAGCTATTTCAACAGCATAAATCATGGAATTTCATATAAAAAGCACCATCAAAAACACCACGACCATGAATAACATCATATACGGTTACGAGGTTGGTATGTTACAAGGCTCCAAGATATTTCGACAATTCCATATACGACGACTCCCTATCGCCATAAATCATTGCATTAGCTTTCTGCAGTCCGTGCCAGGCCCAAAAATAACTCATTTTGATATGAAACATAATGGACATTGTCTCTTGAACAATTATTGTAGTTATGTTAGCTTCAATCAGTGGAAGTATTTTGCTGCATATAAACTTAGTCATTGCCTGTCGATGGTTTGAATTGATGGTTGCATTTAAACAAGTGTGATCACCGCCGTATATAGTTATCTTCCACCAATTTAAATTTTTCTTACCGAAAGGCTTGCATGAACTTGCCAAGGGCATGCTTCTTTCTCATCACAGCTAATTGTGTATTGATTTGCACGTGATTTCAGAACTTGAAATGAAACTGAAATTTAATCGCCCATTCACATAACTGTTCAACAAGCTTTTGCTTACTTTCAAAAATTAACCCAACTTGTGGACCTCTTTCCGCACATTCTCTTCCAAAAAACTTCCACGTTTAGTTAACAATTTCCATTATTGATTTCACCATCATTGATGTCGTGCATAAATCATTAGTTAGAGCCTCTTCATATGTGATTTGTTCTTCTTCTGCATTTACATCATCAGCTTCCTTAATGTTTGCATATATGATTGCATCATTGTTAAATTTCATTTGATGGATCCAAGTTCTATCCTCATCATCCGCACAAGCTACTTCCATGCTATCCAATCGCCCACAAATCTCGTGTGGAGTATGAACATGATCATCAGCACCATAGTCATCATAACCAGTAAATGCATCTTCGACACTATGAGTACACAAAACAAAGGTCGGATATTTTGCATTAACGTAAGTCAAAATACAATTGCCAACGTATAATAGTACTCACTTTTCAAACGCTTACGACTGATTTGGATTTATAACGTTCTGCATCATTTTTTTTCCTGACTAGAAGAGACTCCAGCCATTCCGTTGTACTTGTGAAGTAAATTTGTGAACTTTCACCTTGATGGCTTGAAAGATATGAAAGTTACGCAGACCATTTTGTTTCTTTTAACTGTGTAGTGTGCATATACTCATCCGCAGGGATTACTAGCGCTTTTGTTTCAACCATATTTTCATGTTCCACTTTTACAACGTAGATTTCTATCACTCTCATCCCAAGTGAAAAGGTGGAGTTCAAATTATCGTCGTGTTCCAAATCAATAGCGGATGCACCATCATACTGAACCCATTTCACCGCTAATTTTAAATCATATATCATAAGTTTTTTTTGTCACTGCAAATGCCCTTTGTTTAAGCTCTTTGAAACTTCAATGATTTTTTATTGTCGATCATTTTCGCTTCTCGCCCACATACCTAGGTTTGCCTACATCATCAACCAACAGTTCGCCATCAAAGTAAAATATATCGGAACCTTGACATTATCTACAAAATAAGTTCCAATACCACATTCATAACTTTTATTCACCGACATAACTATAAATATCAATTTGATGAATTATTACCTATTTTTTCTAAGTAGATTTTGCTTCCGCAGGCAATCTTCAACCAAAAGCAAACAACTCAATCTTAAAAAAAACAATCAAATAAATATAATAACGCATCCAATATATTTCATCAATAAAGTCAACAATATCAATGAATTTCAACAACATAACAAATTATCTAGCTTGCACACGTTACGGATTACAACAAATAGAAATAGTTTCGCAACAACATATTACAAATTCAACGGTTCAACATAAAATCCAAATATGAAAACTTAACCAAGTCTCAAACATCTACCACATTCTAGGCCTCCCACTATTTTTCATTAATTCTTCATTTACAATTTTTAAATGATTTATTTCAGCTTGCAGTTCATGGGCATGCTCAAGTCCTCTTTTGCACAGGATTGATCAATCCATCTAAAACAATTGCAACAATCATCTTCACGAGGATTCAGTCTATGTCCGTTGTATGAACTATACCCGAAAAATCTTCGCTATCTTTCTTTTCCTTTTTCCAAACAACCATTACACATGTATCTCACAATAATAATTTGGATATGGTCGTTGTCCCCTTGGCACGGATGGACCTACATGATGTATATGCATCAGCAAATTTCCGTCAACTGTATGTTAATGATCTGGAATTTCTGTAGAAACAACTTCACGTAAACGAGCATGTAAGGTTGATGATCCTGAATGGAGAATTTACACGGTAGTGGTTCGAATTATGTTTCCATAAAATGACCAACATCAAAGTCAATATGACTTGAACTTGCAACTCTGATTTTCCCTTCAAGCTCATCAAAATGTTTCACCAATGTTTCGTCGTCTATCTCCCAATCATTAATGTCTACCATTAAAATAAACAATAAAAAATTAATAAGTAAATTACTACTACTTAAATAGGTTTTCCTAGTTCATTAAACACTAACAACTAATTCAACAACAACACCATTGTCTAGCAATTGACGCTACTACCACCAATAACTCTTTATTTTCAACAACATCAACAATAGAAAAATTATATCTTAATTTTCAAAAACATTAATTATTATATTACATTTATTTTGTAACAATGAAGAGGATGATTCCATATATAGTTTAGCAACTATTTGGTTAATAAGGTGATTGTCGATTTGGATATGGAAGAAAAATGGGCTCGGACTGGAAAATGGAAAGGGTTTGGAGAAGAAAGTAGAAATATGGATAAATGAACTCAGTTCTATGCTTTCTATCTATTTAATGCTCAAAAATGAGCTTGCACGCTCCATAATTATGCAAACATTAAATATAGATTGCGCATTTATGTAGTTAAAAGAAATACACATTTGTGCATTCCATATTTGCGCAAGTTAAAACCGAAACGAGATCTAGTTTGGCAATTAGTTTTTGCTAAGGCCTAGTTCTATTATTTCTTTTCTTAACTGCACTGATTGAAAAATTGTCCATATTATTATCGTAGGTATATATAAACTATTTTTGAAAATCATTAAATATTTATATACTCATGAGTCATATTGATACAATATAGTTAATACTAATAATATGATAAAACTATTGCATGTTGGTGGTCAGTCAAATGGGCATAATATATGAATACAAGATATAAGCACTTAAGGTCGATCTTGTTTCATTAAATAGTGGCATGATCATTATAACTAACTTTGCAATAAAGTTTACCAAATCATGCGCATACAGTATTATGATGATGCAATCTCTTGTGTGATTTGTAGGCTTGCATATTGCTTGAATTTGTTGGAATATAATCAAATGGAGCTGTTATCTAATGGTCAAGCAAACAAGAAAATTGGTAACATTCTTTTTAGCTTGTTAGCTTAGAGTAGTCATATCGGTTGCCTTATAGCAGTCATATAGCATTTGCAATAATTACATCACATGAGTGAACACTTTAGTCCGCATCCTTAAATTTTGAGTCAGCAATAAAAATAGTGTGTTTGGATTGATGATAAAAGCTATAGGTGACATTTAATTTCTGCTAAATGTACCGGGTGGTAAAAGTGAAAAACTTACTGCCGATTGTATTTTTACCACATCATGAAATTACAGATGGATATCCATACAGTCCTTAGCCGATGGACAAAAATTAGGCCAGGTGCATCCTTAACCCAAGCAGACAGTTGGTCAGGCATGTGCACGCAGAGGTCACCAACAACTTTACGAAATAAGATGCAACAACTTTACGGAATAAGATGCAGGGCTTCGAACTAGGTGGGCAATTTTTGTGCTAACATATAAGTGTCAATTAATATATGCAAACTTTTACCTCTAGTTGTAAAATAAGTATAGTGCTAGGGCTTTGGACTTTTTTACAATGCACATTTAGGTGTGAGCATTAATAATTTTGACCATAAATTAGGTCTGATAAACATATTTCTTAGAAAAATTTTGTACACGTTCTCATTGTTGATTATTATATTCGTCTATGGTTATATATGTTTTTCCAAAGAAATGATCGACTGCAGCAATGAATTGGTATTTGCCTTTAATCATCATTTATATTATAACATTTTATTAGCAATGAATTAGTACTATATCTATATGGTTATGGATTTAATATGAACATGTTTATTTTATTTAAATATTTTATACTAATTGCTTATGTATCATATTTCATTATGCGATTAATGTGTTTTTGATTGTTTAAATGTGATAATTATATGAGTGATTGTTGGTTTCATGTAAAACGTGTTAACTATTACTATATAACATATACGTTACGAAAAAATGAAGTGGAATGTAACGACCCACCTTTTCGATCCTTAGAAGTCGACACTAATACATCAATGGTATTCAAAAGTGCCGAGCTTTCAAGTGCTCGAAAAATAGATTATTGAAGAAAAAGAAAGAAAAACAAAGAAGAATCTCACATCATGATAAATAACATATAATAATGTAACGACTCAGAAATTTAACGATTTTTAATAAAATAATTAACAAAAGGTTTAGTGACAAAAATAAATAATAGATTTTAGAAATGAAAATTGAATATTTGGTATGCGTCTATTGAAGCATAGCAAGTGGTAGATTTTCATCAGAAAATATGAAAATTTGTTTCATTGTGAAATTTCAATTTTTATTTTAAATCAGTTTAAAATTTGATGGAAATAAAATATTTTCAACATATGAATATTTTCATGTAAGAAAAATGTAAATCTTTTTCTAAGTGAGACGTCGTATTTCGTTTCGTTGAATTTGGACCGCTCTAGTTCTGTTTATCTTATTTTCGACAGTTTAGCAACAGTTTGGCAGTGAAAATCAAGTTTTGATAAGATGATTGAATTGCTGATATCTGTGTACCATTCTGTTTGTCTCGTCATGCTGATTTTCACAGTATACTCATTTCAACATTTCGGTGCCCGGTACGCGGTGAAATCTATGAAATGATGAACCGTATCGGTTTCATATTTGGATCTTTTGGGATTCCTATGTCCTTTCTTTGTCCATCCGTTAAAGCTAACAACCACCAGCTTTTAAATATTTCCTAAATTTAAGTCATGACTTTTCTATTCCCATGGTTTCATTTATATTTTGGTCATTCTTTTCTCTGTCTCTTCCTCATTTCTGCTCTATGCTTTAAATAAAAAAAACATATATTTATATCTCTAACTTTATATCAGAAAAATTGAGGCATGCTCGTCCTTTCCTATAACCATCGCACCCACGTCATTTTCTCCTCCACCATGCGTCCCAGGTTCCCAACCCATATTCGACCACCGTCTGCCCCTTCTTCTTTTCGTTTTAATTCCTATAAGTGGAAATATATATACATACATACATATATATATATATATATATACATACATACATATATACATACATATACATACATACATACATACATACATACATACATACATACATACATATATATATATATATATATAATACAAAATTTTCATGCATATTGTTTTTGATCCTGTTCCCCTATTTTGTCGAACCAAGCTTGCAACCTTCCTAACAACCAACCTCCGAGCGACCCTCCAATAGCAGCCCTCCTCTCCACAACAGCCGAGTTCCAGAGCCATAGTCGTTACCATCAACACAGCCTCCACTGGATCCAAAGCCACTGACCATCATCTACTTGGTAACAGCACTTCCCCTGGCCGCCTTCTCCTTGCTTCGTTCTCCACAGCCTCCGCCTTGCCTTCAACAGCCTATCATCAAGAACCACCACACTCAAACAGCACGCCACCCTCTCCTTGACCCTAGCGGCCTACGACACCCCACACGCCAGCCTTCCCTCCCCTCTTCGCCCAGTCTGTCGCACCCATTCACTTAGCTCCAGCCTCCGCTCTCAACCCGCCACCCATAGCCCATTGCCCGCCTCGAACAGCCATCTAGACAGCCTAGCCTCATGATCAATCTTTGACACACAGTAGCCCCAAACTCTCTGCCGCACTCGACGAAGCTGCAGATCATAACCCGGCTCCAGCTACCCAAGTGTATGCAGCCTCTTCTTTGTTTAAATTTATATAACATGTTTACATTAATATTTTGAAATGTGTGTGTATATATGTAACACATTTATGTCAACAAGTGAAATATATTTTTTAATGATTTTAAATATATATAGATATTTATGTTAAAAATTTATTTGAAAATTTTTGTAAACTATGGATTTTAATAAATATTGATTCTTAACAAAAATGTAATATGAAGATTTTATTTTTAAATATGTGTTTTGATATTGATTTTAAGAACAAAAAAAATATAATATACGTATTTTTTGTTTTCATCGAACTCTAGTGCATCTTGCTTTGCTTGTTTCCGTTGCTGTCCGGAGATATTTCCACAACTCTAGCTTGTCCGTGTGTATCCGTGTCCGTGCTTCTTATTCTCGTTGTTTTTCTCTAACCTCGAAAGGTGAGCGATCACTCATGATTAACATACATATGTTAGTAAATTTATCTAACATTAAATGACGATTGAAATATGTTGTTAATCTGAATTGTTTAGTAAGTAAATCGTTAAATGATATGTTATGATTTAAATTGTATATGGTTGTTAATTGACACAAGACACCATAATCTGCTAGTATATATATTCTATTTAAATTTTTAATTATGACCATATTTTCCATTGATATGTATGTCAATTTATACCATTATTGTATTTGTTCTCGCTCTGCAAGTTCCATGTTAGTTGGGAATTCCCTATGGGTTGAAATGATATATACCCGGATGATCTTATAGATGTGACGACACGGAATTTTTGAGAATTTAAAATCAGAATATTAAATTGATTTAAAATAGTTAAAATTTTAATTTTTTAACTTGAATTCAAATATCACAATTTATTTGATGATTAAATTATTAAATTAAATAATTTGAAGTTGGGTAAAATGTTGAATCGGGAGTTTTAAGCTTGTTAAAAATAATTTGAAGGCTTTTAAAATTTATATTGATAGTGCTGAGAATAATAGAATTTTTAAAATTTGAATTTAACAGTGATTTGTTCAGTTTTGAAATTTTATCGTTTAAATTGAATTTAAAAATAACCTTTCGAGGCACAGTCTCGGAATTCGATGAAACCAGTTCCATTGAATCCGTAATATTGTATTATTATCGGTTTTCAAAGTTCGTATTGATCGGAGTAGTTTTGTGAGCGTACGATATATAAACGCGCTGAAAATTTAATTGATAATAATCGATTCAAAAAGCTATCTTCTTCATACGATCGAATTAGGACTTGAAACCTTTTCCATTGCGTTCGAAATAGGTGTATAACATTATGAACACCTAGCGGCATGTTGCGATAGGAGGTGGAGATCTTAGGTTGTGTAATTCGATTCGATTTAAATTTAAATTTAAATCAAGTTAATATATTAGTTAATCGGCCAAATTAAATCACGTCAATACTTTTTGATTTCACCTTCAAAACACTGTAACTATTTTTCCTTCTTCCATACGCTACCTACTCTTCTGAAATTGCGCTGCTCTCTCGTCCACAATCAAATGACATAGCCGACACTCCTTCATTATCCCAAATCTTGGTCGAGAGATATAAGCAGTGGAACGAGAGAAAAAAAGGTAAAAATAAATCAATAATGGCCGACACCAAATTCTTCTCAGATTCGAATAGAACGCGAGCCTCTTCTCCTCAAATTCTGTAGTTTCGATCGTGAGATTCTTCAATTGCTCAAACGAGATTTGGTCACGTTCTAATTTAAGAAGGGGGCGACCGAGTTGCCATGAGTGGAATCGATCGGGGGAAGTCGATACTGCATTCAATGAAGTCGCGGAGGGATGTCGATGGAAGCGGCGATGGCTGTAAGGAATGGGTCACGAGCACGTGGGCGGGTAGCAGCGATGCTTGGCCAGTGAGCCACGGCGGTGGCTTCAAGTCAAAGTTCTGGGTTCTTTTCAAGCTTGTGTGGTGATAGGACAAGGACCGATCGCGTAGCTCGATGGGCGGCGACTCGAACGCGTCAGGGTGGACGAGTTTCTTCAATGTTCTTAAGGTTTAAAATTTGTTATTTCACCTATTTAATTTCTTTTGATTCAAGATCGAATTGATTTCAAAGGGATCCTGTAAGTAAGATAAGTTCTGGGCAGTTTCAATAAATTAGAATGTCTGAGAATTTAAGGTTAGTTTGGAATAGAATTTGGAAATCAAATAAGCGAATAAACTAATAATTTAATACTTGTAAAAATAATAAACTAGGATTATTTATTGGGTCACGGTCTGAGAATTTATAAATTTATATGTAAGGCTGTCGAAACTCCAGTTGAAATGAGTTAATAATCCAGTTGGGTCGTCATAGTATATTTTGATCTAGATCTGTTACATGTAAGTGTAACACCCTGTTATAAATTTATTATCAGTTTAAAATTAAATTATTAGTAAATTAAATTATTGGTTAATTAAATTTATTAAGTGGTAATTGATTAGTTCAAATGATAATAAACTGTAAATTGTTATTCAAGGTCAAATCGAGAAATCAAGGCAATATTGGACTAGGTTGCAAACAAATCAAAGGTGAGTTAATCTCATTCATCTGGTTTAATTTTAATTTTAAATGGATAAATTTAAACAATTGGTTGAATGGTTGAATTGATTTGATATGCTATATTATAGTATATATTACATCTTGGAATGATTGATTTCCCTAATTATATAGCGGATGAGACCCTATGCGCCGTATAATAGCAGATGATTTATATTAATCCCATATACCCGGATATTCCACCTCAAAGTGGAATTGGTATTTATGTTGTGCTAACGTCCGTGGATGCAGGGAAAACAGGTTGGAGGGATCCAACTGGATTCCCCAACATTTATTTAAATTGTTTAATATTCTCTGTTGTGATTATTTGATATTCTATGATGAATTATATTGGAATATTGAATGCTATGGTTTGATTGGATATATTTGGGGTATAACGAATTACCAAAAATATATAAATTGGATTTTGGAAAGAAAATAAAAGAAGTGAATTTGTAAGCGAAATCATTATAGAAAATTTGAATAAATTAAGAATGAATTGAAAAGAAAAGGAAGCAATATTAAAATACAATAAATAACTTCGAGTATGAAAAGAAAAAAAAGATTTTGAATAAACAGAAATAAATGAATTGTAAAATTTAGTGATATTATTTAAAGGAATAAAGAATTATTTTAAAATTCAAAGTTTAAATTTATTTAAAAGGATTAAGAAGTTATTTGAGAAATCTAAAATTGGTATTTTCAGTTAAAGGTATTTTAAATCATAATTAAGGAATAAAACCTTAAATTAATGGATTTTGAAATGAAAGGGAGTAAATTGGAAATCAATTTGGAAATTGATTCAAGTGTTTGAAATTGAAAATTTAAAGAAGAATGTGAAGAGAAGTATATTTCTATGGATAACCAAGTACGTTTTCAAAGTAAATTTTTGAATATAAGATAAAAGTTTAATGTTGATTTAAAAAGCATGTTTTAGAAAATTTATTATTTCTAAATGTTTAAATTCTAAATTAAGTATTTTTTTTTTCAAATCTATTATCGTAATAATTATTTAAAGGATGATTTGGTATTTTGTTTAAAGAAGAAAATCTAGTTTATATTTATAAAGTAACCTTATTTTAATTATTTATAAAGGATTATTTTAAATTAAGTATTAAAGTAATTTTTCTAAATTTAAATGTTAAACATATTTTACAATAAAATGTTTTTAAATTATTTTAAAAATCTAGGTTTTGTGCTTGGTGATCTCAGAGAAAATAGAAAATATTTGGTAAATTTATTCTGTAAAAGGAAGATAGTTTGAAACTATTTTCAAAGGATTGAAATTGAAAATTTATCTTGCAAAGATATTTTGAGATAAAATAAATAATTTAGGAAATTATTTATTGTGTGATGGATGTTGTGAATGTTAATTGTGAATGTTAATTGATAGTTAAATAACCGACTATCAATATTGGCCAAATGCGTTGATCGTTTCGAAGAAACCGGGATCGAGATTTATTTCTCGAAAACCACTTCGATCCTATTTGTACGTTTTCGTGGAAAACGAGTTCGGAGTCGAAGATGGAGTAGTGAAGTGCAAGGGCTAGTCGCTACTAATCCTGAGGATATTTCCAAAATGGATGTAGGAGGAGTAGTGCCTTTGGTTCCATTCGAACCCAGGAGGACTTGTATGGATGAATGCTTTCGGAACATCGTCAGGTGGGCGATGGGCATTCTAAGGGATATGTTCTAAAAAGGTAACGCTTAGCCTCAAGCCTCATCAACCGGGAATGATTGAAAATCAGGGGTTATGCAGCAAGGCTAGGTGGGTAGCACCCATTTCAGGGTAAGGTCATCCCTGTCTAGATGTCCCCTTTTATTTCGGCTTAGTGGGCGGTTATTGATCCCAACCGCGGGATGATTTTACTCGGAACTATCCAGTAAAGGATGGTTCCGGTCTTGTGTTGCAGGGGAGTTAGGGTGGCTCCTTGGTACTGTGATCTAGGCCACATATCGTGTCAGGTGGTACCCCAGTGCCTAGTCATTAGTTGGAAATCCATTCTCCCTATGCGCCTTTTACGAGTTTTGTTTGTATTACCCACTCTGTGGCTAGTAGCTGGAATTTAATGAATGTAACAATTTCGGCTATTTTAATAAGTATTTGCATATAGACCCTGTTATAATATCAGAGGATTTTAATAAAAAGTGATTTAGCTATCGTAAGGTAAAAACCCGACATGTTTATTTGTGGCGTGGTCTTACGAGATGCTTTTGTTTTTAAAGGATTTTTGAAACTTTAATAATCAATTTGAGTGTGATTTCTCACGCTGGTAATCCAGACTGACTCAGGTGTTATTTAACTGTAATGCTTGGGTCAGACCGAGTATTATAGAATACAGGAAAGGATGCTATGGAGCTCAGGAGGCGAGCTGGATGGCGATACGTACTTTCATACTTGATTATTATTCCGCTGTGTATCCAGATGTATGTTATTGATGTGGAACTCTGATGACGTATTCTAGTGATGTATGTATAAAACAGATATAGTTTTCTTTTGTGTAAAGATCTGTTATTATATATTATATTTTATTCCGCTGCGATGGTTAGATTCTGATATTGTTTTCTATTTTCTTCTTCTATCTCTTCTTCTTTAACCCAAATAGTTCGTATTTCTGTACAACTTCAGTTGATTGATGGAGAATAGTGTCAACTCAAGGGGTATGGATTTGCAGGTCGTTTCAATAGATCAGGGAAAAATCGTTATGGGTTGAAATGATAAACCCAGGCGATTTTTATTGAATTTGAATTTTGGGATTGCGGGTTGAAATGGTATGAACCCGTAAATTTAAATAATTGCAGATTTATTGATACATATCTGTATCACTTGACCATAAGATAGAAAACTATATACGGACACAGTTGGTCTATTTTAATTGATTTTTAGAATTTTGAAAAATATGGGTTTTAAAATATAATATAAAGAATTTATTTTGAATATGTGTTTTAAATTGAATATTGGTTTTAAAAAATAAATATATAGATTTTATTTTAGTATATGTGTAAAATTTAGATTTTTAAAATTATATGTTTGGGAAATTTTAAAATTATAAGTTAAGTTTTAAAAATGTAAACTATAAAATTTTACTTATAACTTTATTATTTTTAAAATATATAAGTTTATTATTTAATAATAAATTTTAATATAATAAATTTAATGAATAAATTAAACTAATATATATATATATAATATGTTTAAAATATTTATTTAAATTTATTTTAATATTTTGAATAGAAATAAATTTTAATATAATAAATTTAATGAATAAATTAAACTAATATATATATATAATATGTTTAAAATATTTATTTAAATTTATTTTAATATTTTGAATAGAATTTTATATTTACCTTAATAAATAAAGGTTGGAAAGATAAGTTAAAGTTGATTTGTAGTTCGATTTATTTAAGAATTGAATTTAAATAAAATTTACTAATTTTGAAATTTTAAAGATATTATTTTATAGCTTGATAACTTGATTTTGAGTAAAGGTGATTAAATAGAATTTTCAAATTTAATTAAAATTGAATATTTAATTTTGATTTAAATTGGTAATTTGAGATTTTATTTAAATGTTATTAAAAATTATTAAGGGAATAT
Organism: Allium cepa; assembly: GCA_030765085.1. Lineage (NCBI taxonomy): Eukaryota > Viridiplantae > Streptophyta > Magnoliopsida > Asparagales > Amaryllidaceae > Allium > Allium cepa. The sequence continues at coordinate 129,735,047 of CM060940.1, read as the reverse complement.
TTCCAAACTTAAATAATGTTAAAAGTTGAATTTCAAGATATAAATGGAATTTATCAAATTGAGTTATTGTAAATGTTTGAGTATTTAAACTTTGAAACCATTCAATTGGAACATGATTTAAATTTGTAGTTCAAACTTGGATTTGAAATCGGTATAAATTAAAAATGGTTTAATGAGAATTTGAATTGAACCTTTAACATTTTTAATCGAAAATTTTGAACTGAGATTGATTTAAATTGAATTTTGAAACTAAATTTGATTTGAATTGATTTGTGAAATTGGAAGAAACAATTCTAACTTGAAACTATTTTCGATATATACACACAAACAAACACACACACACACACACATATATATTAGTATATAAACTATTTTTAATTTATAGCTATTTCAATATATATAAACTATTTTAATCTATAATCTATTTTTTAAATATATATAAACTATTTTTAAATTATAACTATTTCAATATATATAAACTATTTTCAATATTTAAACTATTTAAGTTGGAAAGGTTATGATTCAGATTTTATGGATTTAAATGCGCATATTTTGGTATGATGGTTCAACTTTTTGTGGTTATGATTTTGGTAATGAATATGATTTAAAGTGATATGATTTCAAAAGTGAACATGATTTTGAAAATGAATACGATTTCGAAAGTGATATGATTTTGAAGTGAATATGATATTTGGATATGAAGTATGAACTGTTGAAATATAAAATGACCATGGTGTGAAATAAGCATTTGGTTGTTAAATAGACTGGGATCATATATTGTCACTCTCTACCAATATCGATAACCACTTTAACAACTATGCGCGTGGTGGAGATTCCAGAATGAAGTATGATGGTTTGGCGACATCTATATGAGGTATGAACGTAGCCCCGACTCCTGCGAGTTAGCTTAATGTGACTAAAACAGGAGCTATACCTGGGCCAAGTGAGGACGCAACTCCGATCGAGCGTGCTTCTTCGATACCATTCTATTACTTTGTGATTTGATTTGGTGCACCTTTGATTTTGAGAGTGTGTCTCAAGGTGAGTGGTAGTAGCTGCTATGCGTTACCTCCAGTTCGGTTCTGCAATACGGTAGAATCCTACTCTAAGCATTGACTCTTGTGCCTTGTCACATGCCTTATCGCGTCCACTACGAGCTTGTTTTGTACCGTACCTATGGAGCGCTCCATGAGCAAATCACCAGCCCGGTGGAGCTTACAGTATCTGTATAAACTATGGGAATATATAAAATGTGTTAAGGGGGATATAGGTAATGCCTTTATGCTATTTTAATATTTTACTTTACTGTAGACATTATCTATGTAGCGTATTGTACTATGTTTGTAGATAGTTTAACGGACCCTTAAAGGATGGAAATCCCAAACATCCTTTAATTTATTTGCATTTCACTTGGACATTTCACTTGAGTTGATTTACTTGCATAAGAATGTCAATCCTGACTCGAGTGTTTTGTGTTTTGCTTTATGCTCGGGTTAGACTGCGTATCACAACATTTTAGACTCACGTTTGGAGCTTTGCTTAAAGATCCATCTCATATCTATTCGGCTACTGTTATTCCGGTTATTTCTATATATTTATGTCCAGACTTGTCGTTTACTTTTGTATTGAGACATCTATATACTTGGGATTTTCTGTTGTATTTATTTCAGACTTTGATATTCTATAGCAGCTTCATGAAATACTATTTATCTCTTCCGCTGCTTATTGTTATATTACTCTATATCTATGATTATGTGATTGATTTATTTACTGCATATGCTAAGTTTTGCCAAATATAAATTAACAATCTATTTTTTAAGCAATTCAAGTCCAACATATGTGGATGATTGTCGATTTGAATGGTTTGAAATAGTGGGTCGTTACAGTTGGTATCATAGCTCTAGTTTAGGAAAATTTAGCATATAGAGTAAAAACACATTAGAAATAGGGTAGTAATACCCTAGAATGAGTAAAATTAATTATAGAATCAAATTCATTCGAGTTTGAAATTCTTCGCTATGATTTCCCTAGACTATGATTTTTTTCGAATTTTGGAACTTTCCTTTGTTCTAAAATCCATTCTTGTCTTTCATGTTCATGTTCTTTAGATACAGGAGCATCCCATAGCTCTATTTCGGTTGATCTCTGTAATAAATTTGAGCACATCTTACAACATCAATTGGCAAATTCATCCTTTTGTGTGATTGATTCTATCGGCGGTTCTGCCAACCTTGATATGATGTATAAAGGGGTGAAACTCCTTTACAACAGACGTACGTTTACTGGAGAATTCTACGTCCTCGGTTTTGATGTTGTTATCTCTTGCAAAGCCCAAACCGTTTCTCTAGTAGACGACTAGGCTAATTCTATTATGATCGAATGTCGATTGCCTCAAGATTATGCAAGCAGTTTTATCCTTTTGCTTAATTCTCAGCCTAGTGATCTTAGCTGCACCCCAATATTCTGGGATTATCTTGATGTTTTGGGTGAAGTCACTTGTCCACCTCCTTAGAAGGAAATTGAATTCGACGTCGATCTTCTTCCTGGAGCTCGACTTGTTGTCCTTCCTCCCGGACGAATGGTTTCTATGAATGGTTAGCCATGCCCTTTGAATTAACCAATGCTCCTGTCTTCTTCGTTGACCTCGTGAATCGCATTTTCTGGGATGTTCTCAACAAGTTTGTCTTGGTTTTCGTTGATGATATTCCCATCTTTTATAAGTTTAAGAAGGAGCATGCATCTTATTTGAGCTATGTTCTCAAAACTCTTAGGAGTCATCAATTGAAAGCCAAATTTTTTAGATGCTATTTCTAGAAAGATGAATCCTATTCCTTGGGCACATTGTCTTTGAAAATGGAGTCTTGGTTGACACGGTTAAGGTTACCACGATTAATATAAGTCTATCCATCTTTCCTATTTTGTAATCTAATTATCTTATCTTCCTCTTGACATATCCTCTTAATTAGAATTTTCTTTGATTAGGGTTCCTCTAAATTTGAATTTCTATCCTTATGAATCATCCTATGTGGGAGTGTATTTGTAATTGATATGAAAATGTCATATATTGTGTTATTTGAGTTGTTAAGTTTGAATTTTGGGTTTCGATCGATTTATCTGGCCAACGCTATCGATAGGAATTCCAAAACACTTGAACAGAGCAAATTGACACAATATTGTTTTCGAAATTGGTAAATGAAATAATTTTACATATGATATATAATAAAAGTATGATTTTCTAAAATTTGATAGCTAAATGAATTGGTTGTTAGAAATGATAATATTGGATTATCATTTATTATTTTGTCAACATTTCTAAACCATTAACTACGGTTGCATGTTATAAGGAGTTGAAATTTTTAAAACATGGTTTATAAATCTAATTTGCAAATGAAATGAATTTAAATTAAAGATTTGAGAATTTAATTTCTGATGCTCATCAAAAATTTGGTTTTCAAAGTTTTGGAAAAATATATTATTTTAAAGTATTTTCGAATGGAAATTGTTTTTAAAGAATTTTAAAGGAAGTAAGTCAGTGCTCTTCTCTTTGTTGCTGGAAAATAATTTCAATGATGACTGCAGCATCATCGACATTCATTTTCGAGTCTCAAAGTGGGGAAACCGCTTAGTAACTTTACTTCACTTTTATTTTGAAAAATGGATTTGATTTGAATTTCTTGAGTATAATTTGATGTATAATATATATATATATATATATATATATATATATATATATAATCAGAATGGCTTGAAGTGAAATAGGAAATTTAACCCTTAAATTCGTAAGTTTTATGATGTTTTTCAATTATTGAAATAAAGTAAAATTTCGAATAATTGGAGTGTCTAAAATGAAAAATGGAATTTAGACAACTTGAAAAGTTGAACTAGGATAAAATTTATTTGTATAATACTCAATTGCATTATAAAACATATGTAACTTACCTATAATATCCGAAAAGTTAAAAAGTTAACATGAGTATATAATTGAAAGTTATACAAGAGAACTAGAGTAATAAAAAAATGTTCAAATTAAATTCTGCTTAATAGAAATGTTGCAAATAAAAGGTAAATTTGTATAGTGCTCAATTACACTCAAAAACATTAATAAAACTTACTTGGAAAAAGGTTTGTATGTAATGAGAACATGTAATTGAAAAAAATGTACAATATAAATGTAAATAATAAGATGTCTAAAAAATGGAATTTTGATAAGGGAATTTTAAATAAAAATTTAATGGTCATAATAAATGTTTATACACGTAATATATGTTGCAAGATATGTTAAGCGAAAATAAATTGAATGATAAAAAGAAAATGATATTTAAGTAAATAAAAATGAACTTAAGTTATAACGAAAATATGGAATGTTAATATTAACTTAAATAATTTATTGAATGGCTAATTAAGGGATATTAACATTAAAGGAAATATACTATATGAACGAAACAAAATAAATGGAAATTTTTTTTGGTTTTGAATTAACAGTTTTGAATTAAATAAAATAAAATAAAATACAATATATGGAAATAAAATAAATGGAAGTGTTATGTATTTTGAATCTATCTTTCATTTCTATTGCTCCTATCTCATTCCTTTTAGGGATGAAAAATTTTAAGTGAGGGAGAGTGTAATGACTTAGAAATTTTAACGATTTTTAATAACATAATTAACTAATTTTTTAGTGAAAAATAGTTAATATATTTTAAAAATGAAAATTGGATATTTGGTATGCGTCTATTGAAGTATAACAAGTGGCGGATTTTCATCAGAAAATATGAAAGTTTGTTTGGTTATGAAATTTCAATTTTTAATTTAAATTAGTTTAAAATTTGATGGAAATAAAATATTTTCGAAATCTGAATATTTTTATATTAGATAAATGTAAATCATTTTCTGGGTGAGGCATCGTATTTCGTTTCGTCGAATTCGGACTGCACTAGCTCCGTTTATCTTATTTTCGGCAATTCAACATTAGTTTGGTAGCGAAAATCGAGTTTTGATTGGATTTATCACCGATATCCGTGTACCATTCTGTTCATTTCATCGTGCTGATCTTCGCAGTATATTCGTTTGTGCATTGCGGTATCTGGTACATGGTGAAATCTACGAAATGATAGACATATCGGTTCCGCATTTGGACCTTTTTGGCTTCCCGTATCCTTTCGTTTGTCCATCTGTTAAAGCCAATAGCCACTAGCTTTAAGTATTTCCTGAATTTACGTCCTGACTTTTCTATTCCCATGGTTTCATTTTTATTTTTGTGCTTTATATAAAAAATATATATATCTATACCTCTAACTTTGTATCAAAGAATTTGAGGTGTGCTCGTCCATTCCTATAACCATCGCACCCATGCCATTTTCACCTTTGCCATGCATCCCATCACCGAACCCATACTCGACGACCATCTGCCCCTTCTTCTTTTCGTTCTGATTCCTGTAAATGGAAATATATATGTATATATACATATACATATATAATAGAAAGTTTCCATGCATATTGGTTTTGAGATCCTGCTCCCCTATTTTGTCAAACCAAGCTTGCAACCTCCCCAACAACCAGCCTTCGAGCGACCCTCCAACAGCAGCCCTTCTCTCCACAAAGCCGAGTTCCAAAGCCATAGCCCTTGCCATCGACACAGCCTCTATCGGATCCAAAGCCACTGATCACCATCTACACGGTAACAGCACTTCCCCTGGCCGCCTTCCTTGCTTCGTTCTCCACAGCCTCCACCTTGCCATCGATAGCCTATCACCGAGAACCGCCACCCTCAAACAGCACGCCACCCTCTGCTTGACCCTAGCCGCCTACGACGCCCCACATGCCGGCCTTCCCTCCCTTCTTCACCCAGTCTGCCGCACCCATTCACTCTGCTCCGACCTCCGGCCTCAACCTGCCACCCACAGCCCGTTACCCGCCTCGAACAGCCGTCTAGACAGCCTAGCCTTGCGACCAATCTCTGACCCATAGTAGCCTCAAACTCTCTGCCGCACTTGACGAAGCTGTAGCCCACAACCCGACTCCAGCCACCTAAGCGTATGCAGCCTCCTCTTTGTTTAAATTTATATAATATGTTTATATTAATATTTTGAAATGTGTATGTGTATATATATGTGTGTAATACGTTTATGCTAATAAGTGAAATATATTTTTTAATGATTTTAAAAATACATGGATATTTATGTTTAAAATTTATTTAAAGAATTTTGTAAACTATGGGTTTTAATAAATATTGATTCTTAACAAAAATATAATATGAAGATTTTAATTTTAAATATGTGTTTTAAATTTGATATTGATTTTAAGAAAAAATATAATACACACACACACACACAGATATATATATATATATATATATATATATATATATATATATTGTTTTCATTGATCTCCACCAAGCTTTGTTTGCTTCCGTTGCTATCCGGAAATTATTTCCACAACTCTAACTTGTCCGTGCAAATCCTTGTCAGTGCATTTTCTCTAATCTCGAAAGGTGGGCGATCACTCACGATTAACATCCATATGTTAGTAAATTTATCTCGAATGAAATGACAATTGAAATATGTTGTTAATATGAATTGTTTAGTAATCAAATCGTTAAATGATATGTTATGATTTAAATTGTTTACGGTTTTCAATTGACACATTACACTATAACCTGCTAGTGTGTGTGTTTATATATATAATATTTAAATTGTTAATTATGATCATATTTTCCATTGTTATGTATGTCAGTTTATGCAATTATTTTATTTCTTCTCACTCTGTAAGTTCCCTGTTAGTTAGGAAATCCCTATTGGTTGAAATGATATATACCCGAACGATTTTATAGATTAGGAAAAAATCGTTATGGGGATAAACGATAAACCCAAGCGATTTTATTGAATTTGAATTTTGGGATTGAGGGTTTAAATGATATAAATTCGTAAATTTAAATAATTGCAGATTGAATGATAAATATCCATATCACTTGACCATAGGATAGAAACTATGTACGGACACTATTAGTCTATTTTAATTGATTTCTAGAATTTTGAATATGGGTTTTAAAATATAATATAAAGAATTATTTTTTGAATATGTGTTATAAATTGGATATTAATTTTAAAAAATGAATATATAGATTTTATTTTTATATATGTGTAAAATTTATATTTTTAAAATTATATGTTTTGAAATTTTTAAAATTATAAGTTAAGTTTTTAAAATGTAAACTATAAAATTTTACTTATGAATTTATTATTTTTAAAATATATTAAATTAAGATTTAAAATTGATTTAATAATAAAATATATAATATATATAATATGTTTAAAACATTTATTTAAATTTATTTTAATATTTTGAATGGATTTTTACATTAACTTTAATAAATAAAGGTTGGAAGGACAAGTTAAAGTTGATTTGTAGTTCGATTTATATAAGAATTGAATTTAAATAAAATTTATTTGAAACTTATTGATTTTTGAAATTTTAAAGATATGATTTTATAACTTAATAACTTGATTTTTATTAGAGGTGATTAAATGGATATTTTTGAATTTAAATAAAATTGAATATTTAATTTTTATTTAAATTGGTAGTTTGAGATTTTAATTAAATGTATTAAAAATGATTAAGGGAATATTTCCAAATTTAAATAAAATTAAAATTTGAATTTCAAAATATAAATGGAATTTATTAAATTGAGTTATTGTAAATGTTTGAATATTTAAACTTTGAAACCCATTGAATTAGAAGTGGTTTATATTTGTAGTTTAAACCTGGATTTTAAATCAGTATAAATCAAAAGTGGTCTAATAAGAATTTGAATTGAACCTTTAACTTTTTTAATTGAAATTGTTGAACTGAGATTGATTTAAATTGAATTTTGGAACTAAAGTTGATTTGAATTGATTTGTGAAATTAGAAGAAACAATTCTAACTTGAAACTATTTTCGATATATATATATATATATATATATATATATAAACTATTTTTAATTTATAGCAATTTCAATATATATGTATATAAACTATTTTAATCTATAACCTATTTTTAAATATATAAACTATTTTAAATTTATAACCGTTTCAATATATATATATATATATATATATATATATATATATATATAAACTATTTTCAATATTAAACTATTTGAGCTGGAACTGTTATGATTTAGATTCAATGCATTTAAATGCGAATATTTTGATATGATGGTTTAAACTATTTTGTGGTTATGCTTTTGAAAATGAATATTATTTAAAGTGAATATGATTTTGAAAACGATTATGGTTTCGAAAGTGATATGATTTTGAAGTGAATATGAAATTTTGATATGAAGTATGAATTGTTTGAAATATAAAATGACTATGGTGTGAAATAAGCATTTGGTTGTTAAAGAGACCGGGTTCGGATATTACCATACTCTCTGCCAATACCGAAAACCACTTTAAAAACTATGCACGTGGTGGAGATTCCAAAATGAAGTAGGATGGTTTGGCAATGTCCATATAAGGTATGAACGCAGCCCTGACTCCCTCGAGTCTGCTTGTTGTAGCTAAAACTGGAGCTATACCTAGGCAAAGTGAGGCCGCACCTTCAATCAAGCATGCTTCTTCGGTACCATTCTATTAATTCATGATTTGATTGGGTGCACCTTTGATTTTGGGAGTGTGTCTCAAGGTGGGTGGTAGTAGCTGTTATGCATTACCACCGACCCGCTTCTACAAAACGGTAGAATCCTACCTTAGGCATTGCCTCGTGTGCCTTGTCACATGCCTTATCGCACCCACTACGAGTTTGTTTTATACTGTACCTATGGAGTGCTCCCTGAGTAAACCACCGGTTTGGTGGAGCTTATAGTATTTGTATAGACAACGAGAATATGTGAAATGTGTTAAGGGGGATATGGGTAACGCCTTAACGCTATTTTAATATTTTACTTTATCGTAGACATTATCCATGTAGCATATTATACTATGTATGTAGACAGTTTAACGGATCCTTAGAGGATGAGAATCGCAATCATCCTTTAAGTTATTTGCATTTCACTTGAGTTAATTTACCTTTGTAAGAAAGTTAATCATGACTCGAGTGTTTTGTGTTTTGCTTTATGCTCGGGTCAGACTGAGTGTCGCAGCATTTGAGACTCACCTTTGGAGCTTGGAGCTTTTCTTGAAGATCTATCTTATATCAATTTAACTTCTGTTATTCTGATTATTTCTAGATATTTATGTTCAGACTTCTCATTTACTTTTCTATTGAGACATCTATGTACTTGGGATTTTCAATTGTATTTACTTCGGACTCTGATAATCTGTAGTAGCTTCATGGAGTACTTTTTATCTTTTCTGCTGCTTATTCTTATATTACTCCATGTGTGTGATTCTGTGATTAATTTATTTACTGTATATGCTAAGTTTTGCCAAATATAAATTAACAATTTGTTGTTTTGAGCAATTCAAGTTCGACATATGTGGATGATTGTCGATTTGAATGGTTCGAAATAGTGGGTCGTTACAAATAAGAAATAGATCTTTACAACAGAAAGGAAAACCGTAATATACATACATAAAATCAGAGTACGCTAACTATTCATCAGTCTGGATAGTTATAATCGCATATGCTCACAATTTCTAATACATGCAACCAACAAATACAGTGGAATAAAATATATCTGACTACGTCTTGGAGGCATCCAGTTCATCTCCTAAAGCTCCAAGCACCCAAACTAGATCTGAAAATATGCTTGGTCTCACCCGAGCATTATTAGAAAATAACAACCGGATCAGTCTGGTAAACCAGCATGAGAAACACACATTAAATGAATGTTGTAAAACCTTTTAAAATAAAAGTATCTCGTAAGACCATGCCACATATAAACATGGATGATTTTTTACATTATGATAACTAAAATATTTATATAGAAAATCTAATGATATTATAATAATATCTAGGGTTGAAAATAAATATATGAAATAGCTGGAATGCTTGTATCTTATGTTCCAGCATAGTTGGGCACAACTAAGTATGTACGGTGCTTATTGGAGAATGAATTCCATTGATGACAAGGCACCGGGGTACCACCTACAAGAGTACACCTCTAGAAAATGTAGCAAGGGCTCACATGGACCATTTACCAACATAGGACCAGTCTACCCCTTACTGGATAGTACTGAATATTCCATCACCTTGGTTGCTTTTTTAATCTTTTCAAGAGCTCTCATGCGCAACCACATCCACAAATGTATATATCTGGAAAGGTGATGACAATACCCTAATGAGTGCGACCCATTTAGACCTACTACATATCCTATGTTTTTGTCATTCCCGGTTGATGAGGCTAGATGCTATGTTTTACCTTTTTGATAAGAATCCCACTTAAAATGCTAACCCTACCCTTCAAGCCAAATGTAGTTCCATCATTCATCCATAAAAGTTCATTTTGGGTTTGAACAAAACTGAAGGCACTACTTCTATTATATACATTATGGAATCACCATCTGAATCAGTAGCAAGCAACCCTTTTATATAAAGAACTCCATCTTCAAAGCCATCATTAAGATGTCTTCTATTCAAATGCTTATGCTAGTTTAAGATGGTTTTGGATAACATATCTGATCCCCTTCTCCCTGAACCGACAACGATAGTTTAAAACCGGTCAAGTTTGATGATCAGTTATTTAACTATCAAATAAAAATAACAATCAAATCAGGGATTTATTTCCACAAGGAAACCAACATTTGGTTAAACACATAAGCAACCACTAACCTCTTTAATTAATCCTTTCATTAATTTAAATCGCCTTGCAAATACTTGTATCAAAATACTTTTACAAAGATATATTCACATACACTTTTTACTCCTTTCAATAGTTGGAAAAATATCCTTATACTTATCTTAGTAGTGTAAGTTTATATACAAAAACACTACACTTTACCTGTTTAGAAAATTTATGCATATACTTTTCTCAATGGTATAATTATATTCACCAAACATTATGAAAGATTTCTTATTTCAAAACCATATCAAGAGGATTGAAACAAATATTGTTTTAAAAGAAATAGAGATAATAATAAACCCAAACACTATTCCTTTGGTGTTAAGCATGGAACGAATGTCCACACAACCAAAATTAAGAAGGCGAATTTGGGGAAATCCAATCTCGATTTCTTTCATAAATTTCTTCAATAAATTAATAAATCTCTTTCATTTACGAACATCTCCTTTACTAAAATTCCAAATCCATTTATAAAACTTCTAATAAATCTCCAAGTTTATTTATAAAACTCTTTTATAAATATCAAAACAATTTATAAAACTTCTTTTATAAATATCCAAAATCATTTATAAAACTTCTTCCCAAATTTCAAGTCTTATCTTTTCAAGTTATAAAAATCCCTTATTAATTTCTAAAACAATTTATAAACTCTTTTTTCATATAAATTTCTAAAACCATTTATAAAACTCTTTTAAATCTATAAAACTATTTTTAAACTCCTTTTATAAACCTATAAAATCATTTATAAAACTTTATTCTTCTATCAAACTCCTTTATAAAAATCCCTTCTAAAACCCATTTATAAAGCCTTTTAAAAATTCATATAAATCCAAACCCCGTTTTTATTTATAAACTCTTTAATAAATCTCTTTGTTAAATGAGATTCCTTATATAAATCAATTTATTATTTATAAATACAATTAATCAGATAATTATTTTACTTTAGACATCCTAAATAATTAATAAATTAACTTTCCGACATCATTAATAAAATAATTTATTAACTCCGAAACATTATTAATATAATAATTAATAACTTTAAAACATTATAAATAAATAACAATTATTTACTCCAAATCTTTATTATATATTAATAGTTATTAACAACAAAACATTACTAATAACTAATACTTATGAACTTCAAAACATTACAAGTATAGTAGTTAATAATTTCAAATATTATTAATAAAACAATAATAATTAATCTTCAAACATTATTATATTATAACTTTTAAAACATTATTAATAAATAATAATTATTAATTTCAAAATTTTATTAAAGAATAACTATTATAACCTCAAAAACATTATTAATAAATAATAATTATTAATTCCAAAATGTTATTAATGAATAATTATTATAACCTCCAAAAATTTATTAATAAATAATAATTAGTAATTATCTTCAAATAATACTAATTATTAAAATAAATAACTTTTTACAATATTAAAATATCGATAAATTACTTCAAAACAATTAAATAAAAATAAAAAAATTTAAAACAGTATTAAACATTAGTTAAACAACTTTAAAACTTTCTAAATGATTTAGAAAAGAAAAATAGAAAGGTTGGGGTAAAATAGAAAAGTTCAACATCTGCTTGAAAAAATTATTCCAGAAAACCCAAATGTTAGATTCAAAATCATTCTTCAGATCAAAAACTAACTTCAAGCCAAAACGGCAATTAATACTATTTCAAAATATTAAATTGAGCTAATAGCCACCAAAGCACTTAAAAAATGCTAGTACTTCCCTTTTTCATTAAAAGGATTAACTTTTCACAAGTGCCAATGTCATATCTAATATGGCCATACTATCAAATTCCAGCATTTAACAATCCATTTAATGGGAATATAACTAAAATAAAACTGTAGGAATATAACTGGAAATTAATAATCACAATTTCGAGAAATCCAAATTCCTCTACAAATTTCTTGTATTTCATTTTTAAATGCCAATCGCTTTTAAAATGGATGTTTAATCAGCCAATAATTTCAACCAAGCACAAATAGTAAAATTTATCTGCTACATATCTTACTGATTTATCCAAGAAGGTGAGTTATAGCCATCAAAATTCCAATTATCGCTGAAGCATTCTGGTTCTGTCTAAAATCGAACAGCGTTGAGTTTTAGCTTGAAATTCTATAAGCTCCAGTCTCAACTAATCCAATTTCACTATGTAGTTAATGTTATTATGAAACCAACGGGACTGACCACGTTCGATTTGGACCTTGTATGAGCAAGATATTCGTTTTATAAGTTTTGGAATTAATGAAATCAATTAATTATTTAGTTACATAAATAGCTAACTAATTGCCTTTCACTTACCAATCCTTTTTTTCCTTATCCTTAATCAAATCATGCATAGTATGAAGCGAAACCCACCACAACCATGTATTCCAATGATACGGAGCATACCTCGATAGTTTGACGAACCGACTTCGTCATTACTCCCCTCTTCCCAAACTTAACGCGTCCATCCCAAAATCGTGCTCCCCAATCCACCCTTCACCATTGCGACCTCGAGCCTCCCTCACGCTGTAGGGAATAGATGTGTTTCACCACATTTGACTGGAGCTTCCAATTTTTGGCTACAAGGAGTTTTTGACATAGCACTCCGAATCCACTCTTGCCTCGACCTAATTTCGCTTACATTTCACAAAAACCAAAACCCTAGATCGACTGAAACTTTCGACCATCACAAATTAGGAGACGCACGCCATAAATCACATATGAAAAAGAAGATCTTGCCTAAACGAACTTATGGAAGCAACCTTTGCAGTTTTTAGTGGAGTATAGGATTTTATTTGAATTTTAAAGCTTGAAGCTTTCTTTGTTTTGATTTCAATAATTAGAAAATGGAAGTGAACGAATGAAGAAGAAAGAAGGTAGTTGATTTTTCTAAGTGTTGACTTCAATTTATACCAATATTTCCAACACTTCGCTGCATAGAATTCCATTTGTGTATTAACCACAGATGATAAAACAAAAATATGGTCACACTTAGAACAACATCACACTTTGATCGACTGGAACTTTCGGCCATCAGAAATTAGGGGACGCATGCCACAAATCACATATGAAAATGAAGCACTTGCCTAAATGAACTTAAGGAAGCAAACTTTGTAGTTTTTAGTGGAGTATAGGATTCTATTTGAATTTTAAAGCTTGAAGCATTCTTTGTTTTGATTTCAGTAATTAGAAAATGGAAGTAAAAGAATGAAAAAGAAAGAAGGTAGGTTGATTTTTCTAAGCGTTGACTTCAATTTATACCAATATTGCCGGCACTCCGCTGCATAGAATTCCGTTTATGTATTAACCGCAAATGATAAAACAAAAAAATGGTCACAGTTAGAACATCATTACGACCAAAAAACAATAATAACATACATTGGCTAACAGATTCTGAAAACTAACAAAAATACCATCATTTGCTGAAAAATCATCAAACAATAATTCAAATAATTTCCAAATTAAAAATTAAGGAAAATCCATAAATTAAATTAAAATACATCAATAAAAACCGAGTCGTTATATTAAAAATTGGTTTTCAAATTATTTAACCCAATAAATAGCTTTACAAAATGAATTCACCATTATTATTTATAAATTTAAATGAAGTAAAATAAATCCATTAAATTAATTTTTAATCAAAAATCCCAATATTTAAATCACTATTCAAATATTAAATTCACAAATTCAAATATTTTAAATAATCCCTATATTTGAATTCAAGTTATTAACATTAAACCAATATTTTAATATTTAAAATTTATTAAATATTTCAAAATCCAATGACCAAAATTCTGGGTTTTTACATTCTTCCTCCTTTAAAAGAATTTCATCTCCAAAATTCCGAAAGTAAGAAAATGCCTCCTAACCTTTAAACTTTTCAAATTAAGTTAGTTCAAAATGTTATACTTTTTCTAAGTCTTTAAAATTACCGAATATTTCGACTGTGTCTCCTTTGCACGGCTTGATCAGAAAAACTACAAATCACTAATACAAGCCCAAACCAACATAAGAAAACAAAAGCCAAAAGGCATCCCATATTTGAGGCATAAAACCATCAATCAAACAAAAATATAAACATGTACCTATATATCGAACAACATAAACACTACTCATGTAACCAAAAGCATTAACTAGCCTTTGCTTCCATGAACCTACATCTTACTTACAAATAATGAGACGACCCCACTTTTTCTCCACAGAATCGCATCATCTTGAAGAAAGAAAGGGATAGAAAAGAGAAAAGATAGGAAAGAAAGAAGAAACTACATCAGAATCTCAACAGCAGAACGAATAAATTATATTAATCACATATAATCGTACATAGTATACAACAATTACCAGAGTTACACAGATTTTTACATCACATACTAGACAGTTATAAACACCTGTCTAGTTATACAACGCAATGCACAATACCGATATCAATACAGAGATCAACACAGCGGAACTACTATATATATCTACAATGTTGAAGCCTCCTGCTCCATTGCTCCTTCATAATTCATCAAAGCTAACCTGAATCCCTTGGCTACTCGTAAAAATTTGAGTACCCAAGAGTTTAAGAAAACAGAAGATAAACTCCGGGTCAGACATGGGTCTGGTGTGAGTAATAGGCTAAAGTTGCTTAACTTTGAAAACCTTTGAAAACAAAAGGTATCACGTAAGACTCCCCACACATAAACATGGGTAAGTTTTTACCTTACGCCAACCAAAACATTTGATAGGAAATCCAGTGATATTATAATAGGGTCTAGGGTTTTCAAAAAAATACAAATATAGCTGGAATGCTTACATCTCACGTTCCAACATAGTTGGGCATAACTAAAATGTACGACATGTTAGTTCTTAAGGTGATGGTTTTGATGACAACAACCTTAGAATAGATTATAAAATTTAAATACTAACGGTATAAGTTTAGATATATATATATATATATATATATATATATATATATATATATGCAAGATTTAACCATGCAGGTACCAAGAATGAAGACTGTACAGTATAGAGATTCAAGATATCAAGATTGAAGACTCAAGAGTATCAAGATTATCAAGAGTTCAAGTAATTTATCTTTTAATTTAATTATAAATTTTGTTAAAACTCCTAGAAAAGCACTAGCATCTTAAAATCCAATTTATTCGTGGAATGGAATCCACTTCGAGCCTGTTAAAGGGATGGAACCCTAAGTAGGATGGAACCTACGAAAAATCTAGTGGAACATTTTTTTGTATCCGCTAATTTTTATTCAAAATGATTTTCACAAAATTATATCTTGTTTTCAAAATGTTTTCAAAACCTTCCTTTTAAAAGCATCAAAAACATCTATCCTAATTTCAAATACTTTTAGCCTTAAAATAAACTTTAATTTGAAAATCAAAATTATCTATAGTTTTAACGATCTTTAATAATAATATATTTAATTTTTAAATATTTATACTTAGATTTAAATATAAAATTATAGTAAAATTTTGTATATATTATTCTATATATTTACTTATGTATTTTAACTATAGACAAGTATATTTATAAAGTTTTAAAATAGTTTTAATATAAAATAGAAGTTATTTTCAAAGAAAAAAAAAATCAACAAAAATTCCTTTGGGATGTCGACATGTTCAATCTACCCATGTCGATATAGTGTCAGTTGGTTTCAAAATTTAAATTTCAAAAGAAGTGTCTATTCTTCATATCTCTTCACAAATGGACATGGCTGTTATTCTTCTATAAATAGGGGATGTTTTCAACGAATTTTAACACAGATTTTCTAGGTTTTCAATCCTCTTCTTCTTCCACATTTCTTATACATTTTTCTACCATTACTCTACCGAAATCAACATTGAATCTAACTAGATTATCTCTGTTTTGATTCTCTATCACTATCTCAACAAGATTCTCAGTGCTATTCAGAGTTATAGGCTTCTTTATAATCAATTAAATGAGAAAAGGTGTGATTGTGGCCTTGGAAATCAATCAAGCGAGATAAGGTGTGATTGTAGCCTTGAAAATTAATTGGGTGAACTTGTTTCCCGAGAAATCAAATATCTCTACCCTGAGGATTGTGAATTTGGAGGGTGTACCTTATTGCCTTGAAATCGAGGGTGTAATTGTAAAGATTGTTTTTGAAAGGAAATCCGTACTTGTGTGTGGGACTAGATGTAGGGTAACTCAGAACCAGTATAAAATCCGGTGTGTTCTTTCCTTTATCGCTTTTACTTTATATTTGCATCTGTGTTTGATTCCATGATCATATCTGTGTCTGAATATTGCATACATTTGTGTTCAAAATAACAAAAACTAAAAAAGATTTAACAATTCTCTAAAACACTATTCAACCCGCCCTCTAGTGTTTATCCTAGCCTTAAGATCCTTAATCCGCATTCTCACATTTAGTATCAGAGCAAGGTTTTCAAAGTTTCATAATCTGATTTTTGAAAAAGTTTTTAAAATGGCTACCAACACTGGTATTGTTACTAATACTAGTATCCCTGTCACTAGCTCATTTGTAGAAGGTCAGCCTACTGTCAGACCACCACTTTTTAATGGCAGTAATTATGCATAGTGGGCATGTAGGATGAAAATATATTTACAGTCTGTTGGATTAGATACTTGGAATATCACATAAAGTAAATATTCTGAACCCACAACTAGTTTTGCACAGTGGACCGCTGAGCAAAAGAATGTTGCACAAAATAGTTCTAAAGCAATGAATATTCTGTTTTGTTCACTTGATAGGAATGAATTTAATAGAGTGTCAGTTTGTAAGTCTGCATATGAAATCTGGAAAACTTTGCAAGTGACTCACGACGGAACAAGCAAAGTCAAATAGACCAAAATTTCTATGCTCACAAATCAGTTTCAATTTATTTAAAATGAATTCTAATGAGTGTATTTCAGATATGTATAGAAGATTTCAGGATATTGTGCATTCTCTAATATCCTTGGGAAAGGAATTTTCGAAAGAAGATCAAGTTAGGAAAATTCTAATTCTCTTACTCCAGAATGGGATCAAAAGACACTTGCGATCGAAGAGGCAAATGAAATCAGTACTTTAAAGATAGAAGAATTAATTGGAAATCTAATGTCGTTTGAAGTTCAAACGATTGGGAGAAGAGAAAGAAAAGAATTTGAAAAGAAATCAATGGCATTTAATGCATTAACTGATGGATTAGACCAAAACTGCGATAATGATGAAGAGATAGCCTTTATGACTAGGAATTTTCGAAAATTTCTAAAATACAGAAAGATGAATAATCTCAAGAGAAACAACTATAAGAACTCTGGAAATCAGAGTGTAGTCCAAAAAATGTCAAATATTTCAACTTTGATGAACCAGGGCATATCAAAAGATACTATCCGTATAAAGATAGGGAATATCCTCATATAAACAATGATTCGGTAAAGAAACGAAAGCGTGCATTTACTGCTACTCTAGATGACTTAGACTCATCCTCAAGCGATGATGATCAGAAGACAGATAATTCAAATTTGTGTTTTGCGGCAGTTCACGATTTCGACGAATTTAGAGAAACGGACTCAGAAAAAGGTACACATTTACAATACAATTGGTTGAAATTGCATGCTTAGAATTAGATGCTTAATTGCTTGATTGATCGATTTTGAATTGGTGTGTTATTTGAATTTTAAAATTTTTACTATTATTTTATTATTTTTATTATTATTTTTATAATTATTTTTATTAGAATAATGATATATTATTGAAAATACTATAATTCTAATAATATTCCAGATATATAGACATTAATAATAATAAGTGTGTATATATATATATATATTAGAGTACTTAGGAAAGAATAAATCATAGAAACTCATAGGCACATGTTGACAAGGACCCTGCCATGATGACGACATGGTACTAGAATTTGAAATTCAAAATTTGAATTCAAATGGTTGAAATTCCCTCCATCTTTTCACTTCATTCAATTCTCTGAAATGGGATCTTTTGATCAGAGAACATGTCCTTTGAGAATCTATTTATTCACTATCTTTTATCAAATCTTTTCACTCTCATTTTCAAATTCAAACTCTCTCTTCAAAACTTCAAGCTCTCTACTTTAATGGCTTCTTCAAGCAACCTCTCTACCATGAGAATTTCCAGAAAGATAAAAGAGAAACTCTTCAATGATCCGAAGACAATTAAAGCATATATCAATTATGCTAACTATGAAAAAGTCCATCCTGGAAAGTTTGATATCTTTCAAGATTTTTCTTCTTGTGAAATTGATTCTCTTTTTGCAAACAATCAAATTCTTAGTCTTATTGATGCTTCTCAAAATGATTTTGTTTGCTATCCAAACCTTGTCAAAATTTTCTATGCAAATTTAAATCGTGGATTTTATAATGGAAATAAGGATGAAATTTGGAGTAGTGTCAAAGGCACTAGAATTATTTTGAATTGTGATCTTTGGGGTACTATTCTCAATTGCAAAAGTATGGGAATGGATCTTTCTAGTTTTAAAATCGATGAAAATGATCGTGAGACATTTCGTCACATTTTTGAAGGAAATGATGATTTTGAATTTAAAAATCAAAATTTTCAATCAAAAGAAAAAATTGTAAATCTTATTTTGCAACATACTTTGACCCCAAGATCGGGGAATTTTAATAATCCTACTTCAAAAGTTTGCAAAGCACTTTTTGCTATTTTTGAAAACTATGACATTAATTGGGCGCAAGTTATTTTGGATGAACTTCGTCCTAAAAATCTTGAAATGGGTGAGAATACTTTGTATCATGAAATTTATCTCACTCGGATTTTTAACTATTTTAGAGTGGATTTCAAAGGAGAAGAATTTATTTCTAGAAAAGTTTTCAATCATTCCAACATTTCGCTTATGAAAATTCCATTTGTTTTTCAACCTTATGAGACTCTTGCCGAAAAGGAAGAGCGTTTGGCTCATGAGGAAATGGAAGAAGAGGAAGAGGAAGAAGAAGAAGAGGAATAAGAAGGGGATGAAATGGAAATTGAAGAAGAAGAAGAAGAAGGTGAAACTTCTTTGGAAAGCATCGACTATCCTCCTAATCCATCCAACAGAACCATTCTCAAAAACCAAAAGATCATTGTTGAGAATCAACGGATTCTTAAACGATCCGTTAGTAAGAAGTTGGACAAAATTTCATCCAAGATGAACAAGTTTATTTCCAAAGTCAGCAAGAAGCTTGGATTATCTTCATCATCATCGTCTAACTAGTTCTACCTTTTCTTATCTCGTTGTATTTGTTTTAGTTTGTTTTAATTTGAAAGTTCATGTAGTTCTTTATGATTAATCGTTGTATCGTCTTAGTATGAAATGAAATGGAATTTCTTTTCTGTAACCTAGCTTATCTTATCTCCAGAATAAATGTTAGTATATTATATAAATATATATACACACACAATTATTCGTAAAATCAAAATAAGTCATAAAAATTCACTGCCACATGTCGACATACCCCTTATGACCATGTCGACATGTACTGTCAGAAATGACACTTCATTTTGAATTTGAAATTTGAATAACTACCATATGTCTATTTATTTCAAACGAATTTCTACACCTATAAATACCTATTTCTTCCAGAATTCATCACTGAATATTATTTCTTATCTACTCTATCTCTCATTCTTCTCACAAATCCACATATGGCTTATCCAATTCATAATTTATCCGAGAATCTTGAAGAAACTCTTAATTCGTTCAAGAATATTCTCTCGTTCATTCTTCGTAACCAGCGACACTTAGAATTGAGTCAAATGCAGATGATCAAGGAGCAACAAAGGCATTTTGATGCAATACGATGGATGATTTCCTCCCTACACAAGGATGATAACGAAGCACATCCTCCAGTCTCTCTCACCAATGACAATGAAAATTGGGATGCTATCAAAGCAGACCCTATTTTTGGAGAAGAAGGATGGGTGGAAGTTCCTCGTAACATCTAATTCCATTACTTTGTTTGAATTGTTTGCTTTGATTGATTTGACTTCATTTACTTTAATTTGGTTTGATATGGATTGATATTTAGTGTGGATTGATGATTGTACAAAACATATATAAATATACATTTGATCCTTGTTTGATTATCAAGTCTATCAGTTTAAATTATCTCTTAATATATCTATTATATACTCCATTGTATAGTTTATTAATGCAGGTATTTTAGTCCAAGAATAAGGGGGAGTTATATAGTTTGGAGATGGTTTTTTTTTTGTTGATGACAAAGGGGGAGAAGTATAAGATAGGGTAGTTAGGCATAGATTAAGGGGAAGTTATTAGGATAGAAGTAATATTTTATAAAAAAGTTGTCATCATCAAAAAGGGGGAGATTGTTAGTTCGTGAGAAGATGGTTTTGATGACAACAACCATAGAATAGGTTACAAAATATAAATACTAACAGCATAAGTTTAGATATATATATATATATATATATATGTATGTATATGTATATGCAGGATTTAACCATGCAGGTACCAAGAATGAAGACTGTACAGTATAGAGATTCAAGATATCATGATTGAAGACTCATGAGTATCAAGATTATCAAGAGTTCAAGAGTTCAAGTAATTTGTTTTTTAATTTAATTGAAATTACGTTAAAATTCCTAGAAAAGCACTGGCATCTTAAAATCCAATTTATTCGTGGAATGGAATCCACTTCGAGCCTGTTAAAGGGATGGAACCCTAAGTAGGATGGAACCTACGAAAAACCTAGTGGAACATTGTTTTGTATCCGCTATTTTTTTATTAATAATGATTTTCACAAAATTATATCTTGTTTTCAAATTGTTTTCAAAACCTTCCTTTTAAAAGCATCAAAAACATCTATCCTGATTTCAAATACTTTTAGCCTCAAAATAATCTTTAATTTCAAAATCAAAATTATCTGTAGTTTTAACTATCTTTAATAATAATATATTTAATTTTAAATATTTTACTTATATTTAAATATAAAGTTATAGTAAAATTTTGTATATATTATTCTATATATTTACTTATGTATTTTAACTATAGATAATTATATTTATAAAGTTTAAAATAGTTTTAATATAAAATAGAAGTTATTTTCAAAGAAAAACAAATCACCAAAAATTCCTTTGGGATGTCGACATGTTCAATCTACCCATGTCGACATAGTGTCAGTTGGTTTCAAAATTTAAATTTCAAAAGAAGTGTCTATTCGTCATATCTCTTCATGAATGGACATGGTTGTTGTTCTTCTATAAATAGGGGATGTTTTCAAAGAATTTTAACAAAGATTTTCTAGTTTGTCACTCCTCTTCTTTTTCCACATTTCTTATACATATTCCTGCCATTACTCTGCCAAATCAACATTGAATCTAACTAGATTATCTTTGGTTTGATTCTCTATCACTATCTCAAAAAGATTCTCAGTGCTATTCAAAGTTATGGGCTTCTTTGTAATCAATTAAACAAGAAAAGGTGTGATTGTAGCCTTGGAAATCAATCAAGCGAGATAAGCTGTGCTTGTAGCCTTGGAAATCAATTGTGTGAACTTGTTGCCTAGGAAATCAAGTATCTCTACCCAGAGGATTGTGAATCTGGAGGGTGTACCTCATTGCCTTGAAATCGAGGGTGTAATTGTAAAGATTGTTTTTGAAAGGAAATCCGTACTTGTATGCGGGACTGAATATAGGGTAACTTCGAACCAATATTAAATCCGGTGTGTTCTTTCCTTTACCGCTTTTACTTTATATTTGCATCTGTGTTTGATTCCGTGATCATATGTGTATCTAAATATTGCATACATTTGTGTTCGACTTAACAAAAACTAAAAAAGATTTAAAAATTCTCTAAAACACTATTCACCCCCCTCTAGTGTTTATCCTAGCCTTAAGATCCTTAATCCTCATTTCTCACACGGCACTTATTGGAGATTGGATTCCATACAATGGCAGGGCTACTGGGTACCACCCGTCACAATACGTGGCCTAAATTAACGTACCGAGGATCCACCATAAATCTCATGCAACACAAGGTCGGAACCATCCCTTACTGGATAGTCCCGAACAAGACAACCCAGACAATTGGAGCTCACAACTGCCCACACAGCCGAATAAAAAGGGACCTCTAGACAGGGGAAATCTCATCCTACTTGGGTGCTACCCACTTAGCCTTATTGCACCACCCCTAGTTTAGCCATTCTCGGTTGATGAGGCTTGAGGCTACGATTACCTTTATAGAACACATCACTTAGAATGCTTGTCATCCACCTGACAATGTTCTGAAAGCATTCAATCCATACAAGTTTGTTTCGGGTTCGAACGAAATCGAAGGCATTATCTCGTTACACTCATTTTGGAATCACCCACAGAGTTAACGACAATAACCCTTGCACCCTGAATCTTCATCTTCACTTCAGATTCACGACCTATCGCTAATTTGGATCGATGTGGTTTTCGGATATCTAAATCTGGAAACCCGATCTCGGTCTCATCGAAATCCAAAATGCCTTTTTTAGGTCCAAGCTGTTTTAAAGTTAAAACAATTCAATTCCATTATCTATATACACACGAATAGATAACTTATAATATCACAACGGATAATCTACATTATCATCACAAACATATAATCCACATTATCATCATACTTCAACCAAAGCATCCATATCACACAACATTACTTGTCTCATATCTGAGATCTCAAACCATTCAAGACAATCAATATCATCCATCTATACATAAGCAATGATCTATACCATCTCTAATTTATTTAATGTGAAGTAAATTAATTATTTCTTCTCTAATTAATTTAAAATAAATTAAATTAATTACTTTCATCATTATAAATCTTGCTTACATAACCATTAACTAATTACAAATTAATTAATTAATCATTCTCTACTTATCACCTTAATTAATCGTCCCTGATTAATTATCCTTTAATTATAATCAAGTAATTAGCCTTTAATATTTTTTACAAATTAATTATTCTTAATCAACAACAGTATTTAACCTTTAATTACTCTATTAATTAATTAACTATAATTTATTACATTAATCCTTAATTAATTACATTAACTAATTACTTCATTGATTAATTACTCCTTAATTAATCAATCCTTAATTACATCATTAATTATATTAGTTAATTATTTCTAATCACATTTTAATTAATTATCCTATTTAAATTATTTACATTAAGTAATTAATCTTTAATTAAACCACATTTAATGATCACTCTTGATTAATCTCATCCAGTAATTAACTACCCTTAATTACTTCATTAAATAAATTAATTACTCCTTAATTAATTACATTTCATAATTAATCTTTAATTAATTATATTATTAATCACCCTTGATTATTCCCATTCAGTAATTAATTACCCTTAATTAATTATATCACTTAATTATCTTCAAATAACTTTATTAATCAATTCTTAATTTAATTACACTAAGTAATTAATATTAATTACTTTCACCAAGTAATTATCCTTCATATTAATTGCACAAAGAAATTAATCCAAATCTCTTCCATACTTCAATTAATTACATCCAGTAATTATTCATCTTAATTACTTCACTAAGTAATTGTACTATATTAATTACATAAAGTAATTACTCTTGTCAAATCATCCAGCGATTATCTTAAATCAATTAAACTTAATTAATTAACTCAAACTAATCACATTAAACTCAATAATTACATTTAGTAATTAATTCCTTAACTACTTCCATTAAGTAATTACACTTAAACAATTTCACAAATGGTTATCTTTAATCAATTAATATAATTAGTCACATTAATTAATTATTTAATAGTCCTTATTCAATGACCTTCATTAACTATTAACAATTCTTTAATTACTTTTTCTAAAGTAATTAAACTTAGATTAATCATTATTAATTACAAATTAATAAATCTTTAATAATCCATTAATTAATCCTAACTATTTAATTAATTAAGTTTTAACTATAACTTAATTAATCTTTAATTACTTCTTTAATTAATTACTAATCATCAATTAAAAATAAAATCATACCAAATAAATGATCCTTAATTACAAATTAATTATTCCTAATTAATCAATCTTAAACCTTAATTAATTAATTTAAAACCCTTAATTATTTAATTAATTAACCCAAATCATTAATTAATTAAATAAATTAATTATCCATTTTAATTACCTTAATAATTTAATGATTTACAAATCATTAAATCTTAATTATCTTTAAGATAAAACTTTATCCTTATTAATGATTAAATTATCCTTAACAAAGCATTTTAAAACAATTTACTTTCAAATTTCATTTTAAATTTAAGATTTAAAATGAATACAAATTTAACTTAAACAAAGTTTAAAACCATTTAAAAACCTTTTAAAATCTTATGTTAAGGAAATACTTATTTTATAAAAGAAGTTTAAAAGAATTTAAAACCAAGTTCAAATTAATTTAAAATACACTTCAAACATTCAAAATTGTTTAAATCATTTTTAAATTTAAAAACTTTCTTTTGTTTCAAAACTGGATACAGATTTGGATTTGAATCCAAATTAAACTTAGATTTAAAACCTACTTACATTTCAAAACTTCATTTTTAAAATTCAAACCATCAAACATTTAAAGGTTGCCAAAATAATTTAAATTTTAAAAACTTTATTTTATTTTTAAACTAAGATTCAAACTAAACTTGAATCAGATTTAAACTTTGATTTAAACTTAGTTTAAACCTTTACTTTACATTTTAAACTTCAGTTATTAAAATTTTTAAAACAGAACGGGTTTTCTTTAAAACCTAGAATACAAAATTAACCCGAGCCATTGCTCAAATGCTTCAAGTCTAAAATCAAAATACTTCGAGTCAATCATTAATTTACTCGAGTTCAAACCTTCTGCCTAAAACCAAACTTCATCAGACAATACAGTGCATCGTGCACATGCACGGTGGCGCTGATCGACTCAGATCATCAACGATGATCTTCCCATACCAATAATCTCTCAAACACCATATCCCGATCATCAGATCGTCCTCCCAATCTCGAAATCGAATTCGAGATCTCAACCCAAACCTGGAAACCAAAACTGGAACCACCTTCAAACCTGGAAACTGCCTCGTCTACGACCCTCCGACCACCATTACCTCTAAAACACCAGCTAAGTCCTCCTTAACCCACCA
This sequence comes from Allium cepa, assembly GCA_030765085.1. NCBI lineage: Eukaryota > Viridiplantae > Streptophyta > Magnoliopsida > Asparagales > Amaryllidaceae > Allium > Allium cepa. The sequence goes on along the minus strand of CM060940.1, from coordinate 129,709,129 downwards.
ACTTCCATCACCTAAAGTCTCATTAAACTCGATCAACTGGAGAAACTGTGATGATCAATTTATCAAGCCTATTAAAACTAGGGTTCCAGACAAGAATCCATCACCGCTGCCGCCACAGTGAAATGCATCACCATCAAACATTTTTCCCATCATCTTCGATCACTCCTCCATCAATACTAAAGATCCCGACCTCTCAGATTACAGAGATCATCAGAAAATCCCAATTTCCCATTTTCAGTTCAACCTAGAACTGCACACTCATTCCCAAACTAAAAATTATGGTTTTAGTGTTAAAAATCATGTTTTAGTTTATGTATTCAATTTATAATCATGAATTATAAATTATAATGTTTGAGTTTCCACATTTATATACATACACTGTTTTTTTTAGTTTACAGAGACACTCAGGCTTTAATTTGACTTAATAAAATTTTTAAACATTAATCTATAATAAATCAAACAACTTTTGTTTGTTAATTAAATCCTATAAAAATTAGATCAAGTGGTAATGAATTCAAATGGTATCTTGAGCCTGGGAAAACAAAACAAGAACTGAGTACATAGTCAAATATGCACACCAATACATCCATTATATTCACAGCAGATTTCACTTATATATACATACAATACATATTTATCACAGAGATTTAACATGCAACCTTATTCATAAACTTAAACTTTTAAAAGTGATGTTACTCACCTGATTTGTGAAGGAAGAACAGAGCTTCCAGTTTTGAAAAACTTTCAAAACTTTTGAACTTTGAAAACTGGAATGCTTCTTTGCTCCTTGATTTACAAACTACATTCATGCTTCCATATTGAAAAGAAAATGCAGGCTTGTTCCAGATTTTACTTGCTTTAGATTTCATGTTTACATGCAGGCTTGTTTTCTTTGAAAATGAACTACAGTTTTTGGAAAAATGCTTGACGGGTTTGCATGCAGACGACACTTTCTAGACTGCATTTGAAAACTTGAAAATTGATTACAGGCTTATTGATTTCATTTTCAAAATGGTTATAGGGTTGATGATTTTGATTTGTAAATGTGTTACAGGGATTTACAAATGGATTTCTGGTTGAAGATGGTTACTGATTTTGTTTTTGAGATGGAAAGATTTCTGGTTTTGAGGAATTGCTTTCAGCTGAAGTTTCTTTAGTTTAGAATGAGATTAGGAAAAGAAAAAAATTTGGAGATATATGTTTATATAACTTAACTTATGGTTTAATAAAAATCAAAGAAAAAAAACATGACACTTGTCAAAACTTTTGTTTATTAATTTACACTTGTAAAATGAAGCTTTAGGAAAGTAACACTTGTCTTTTAAGTTAATTAGTATTTGTAATTTGAGGTTAATATAAGATTATGCTTAATTAATTAGTTAATATGTAGTTATTTATATGTATAGATAATTTTAAAAGAAATAAAACCAATTATATTCATAAATAAAAGTTAATACAAATATTTTAAAATCCAAAACAATTTTAAAATCTATACTTTGAATTTCAAAACTTTAAATTCAAATTCAAACCAAATTCAAAAGTCCACTTTTAAAATCAAGTTATATACATACATATATAACTACACAAATTCAAATTTGAAATAACAATTCTATTTATATTAAAAATCCATTTGTAAAAACAATACATTATTATTATTGTTTAAAAATAACTCATTTATCAATTAAAATAATTTATAAAATGAATTATCTCTTTTTTAGTAAATTACTTATTTTATCCAGCTATATTAAAAAGAAAATAAAACAAACCTTTGTTGAAAATTAATTTGAATTTAAATTTAAGCTAAAATAAATTTAAACAATTAAACTTTTACCTTAAGTATTTAAAAACCATATAGTTATTTAATAAATAACTTTGAAAAGCTATATATTAAATTAAATCATAATTACCAAAAATATTAGAATTAGAAAATATACTTTATTTGCTAAATTTAAAACAAAGCTTATCTATTTACAATATATACAAATAAATATATACATTATAAATAGAAAACAATTTAATTAGCTTTTAAAAAATAAAATCTATCAAAGAAATGTTTATTCAAAGAAAATTTATAAAATCAATTCAAATTTTATTAACAAAGATTATCAAATCAATTTAATTTTTAATACAGATCATTAAATTGATATTGCCAAAACTTCCGGGATATCACATTCATTCCCCCTTAAAAGAATTTCGTCCCCAAAATTAAAAGCAAAGGTAATTTAATAATCTATCCAAGATTTTGATTTTAAATCACAAGCATATATTATCAATCATATGCTAGCAACCATAGCAACCAATTCATCCAAACAGACAAATCTAATTATCCAGACAAAATACTGAATAGAACTTCCTAGAGTTTCCCAGGTATAAATACCGGGATACTCGCTCTACAGAACCCAAACAATCCAAACTACTAAGCTATAGAGCTCCTATTCATCTAGATCTACAAAACTAAACAGGATATCAGACCACGGATAAGTCTGATACAACAACCAAATCCTCCTGAACTACTGGTTCCAAAATTAGAGATAGATCATATACGTACTCCCTCAGTGATACGTGAAACACAACAAATCTCAGTTATCCAAACTGGCAATTTAATCCTGAAGACCAAATACTTATCCTCACAGGAACACGAAAAAGATCCAAAACACCTCAAAGCTAGCTTCCCAGCCTTACCTATCTTATAGCTCCCTTAGATCGGAGAAAACTTATCCAAAATTAAATCTTCAACTTCGAAATCCAAATTCCTCCATCTCTTATTCACAAAACTCTTCTGACGATCCAGGGCTGCCTACATCTTTTCTGATCAGCTCAACTTACGCTGATGCTTATGGACCAAAACAACCCATCAAAATGATCCTCTCAAGATCAACCGAAATCAAGAACACAAACTCTACTCCACAAACATCAGAAGACTGAACTTACTTTTCCTATCTGAAAAAGACAAACAGATGCACTCCTAAACTGCTTCCGCTGCACAACTCTGATCTGAAGTAGATGAAAATGCCGATGAAGAACACGAGCACATACTGGATAACACATCCCAGAAATATGGTTCAACAGATCCATAGAGAGAAAACTCAGAAATTCCACCAAAACCTGAGCTGCTTCACCAAACTCTATCCCTAGGAACCAACCTTCAACTAGCTGAACCACCGGTATCATTCCTGAAATCCTAGTCGATATGAAAACTCAATCTCCAGATGTGGACAAACCTCTGACTTCCCTGAAGACATCTAGAAAATCTCTGATAACCCAAGGGAACAGTCAGCTATCGCAAGTCACTTTTGCGATCAACCCAGCCTAATTCCAAAGAAAACTGTTCTCTCTTTATCAATCAGAACAGCTTATGCTTATCTAACCAATCCATCGAAGAAATGGATCCACTCTGCTGCTTCTGAACTCCACCTCTAGAAAAACTGCAATGCCAGAAGACCTCCTTGCCGACACACAGAACACCCCGAGCTGCACTGTTGACTCAGATGCCAAAGACTTCCTAATCCGAGCTCTTCAAGAAACTCGGACCTCAAACCAAACAGAAACACCCTGCCGAACTCAGCCACAACACCGAAGCAGACACACTTTCTTAAACTTTCTCCAGAAGAAACATCTTCTGAGATATCCATGGTCACTGCGTCTCATCACACAGCTACTACTTTCGGAGGTATCAAGATACCATTACACTCTTCTGCCTAACGGACAGATCTAAATACTACTCATCCAAACTTCAAAGATGAACTTCGAACCTTTACAGGTTTCCTTCAGAGATCATTGAAATCCTTACACTACTACCAAGCTTACTCGAGACGGTATTAGGTCTACAGTCTCGACAGATACACTTCCAACCTCAAACGTTTAAATTCCAACCAATGGAAGTCGTGTTACACACACCACTACCTCATCTACCTTTATAATTTATATTGGAAAACCCGAACAGGTAACCCAACAGATAAGTATAAATATATATATATATATATAAATTATAAATACGCTCTCTCAAGAAAGAAATCACTCCAAGGCCTAGGCATTCACTCAACCTAGCGCTCTGATACCAAATGAGAAGACTCGACTTTTTCTCCATAGAAAGTCGCATCATCTTGAAGAAAAAAAGGGATAGAAAAGAGAAAAGATAGGAAAGAAAGAAGAAACAACATCAGAATCTCAACAGCGGAACGAATAAATTATATTAATCGCATATAATAGTACATAGTATACAACAATTATCAGAGTTACACAGATTTTTACATCACATACTAGACAGTTATAAACACCAGTCTAGTTATACAACTCAATACACAATATCGATATCAATACAGAGATCAACACAACGGAACTACTATATATATCTACAATGCTGAAGCCCCCTGCTTCATTGCTTCTCCACAATTCGTCAAAGCTAACCTGAATCCCTAGGCTACTCGTAAAAATTTGATTACCCAAGAGTTTAAGAAAACAGAAGATAAACTCCGGGTCTGACATGGGTCTGGTGTGAGTAACAGGTTAAAGTTGCTTAACTTTGAAAACCTTTCAAAACAAAAGGTATCACATAAGACTCCCCACACATAAACATGGGTAAGTTTTTACCTTACGCTAACCAAAACATTTGATAAGAAATCCAGTGATATTATAATAGGGTCTAGGGTTTTCAAATAAAATACAGAAATAGCTGGAATGCTTACATCTCACGTTCCAACATAGTTGGGAACAACTAAAACGTACGGCACTTATTGGAGATTGGATTCTATACAATGGCAGGGTTACTGGGATACCGCCCGTCATAGTACGTGGCCTAGATCAACGTACCGAGGATCCACCCTAAATCCCCTTCAACACAAGGCCGAATCCATCTCTTACTGGATAGTCCCGATCAAGACAACCCCGGTAGTTAGAGCTCACAACTGCCCACACTGCCGAATAAAAATGGACCTCTAGACAGGGGAAAATCTCATCCTACTTGGGTGCTACCCACTTAGCCTTGCTGCACCTCCCCTGTTTTAGCCATTCTCGGTTGATAAGGCTTAAGACTACGATTACCTTTATAGAACACATCACTTATTATACTCATCGTCCACCTGACGATGTTCTGAAAGCATTCAATCCATACAAGTTCGTTCCGGGTTCGAACGAAACCGAAGGCATTATCTCGTTACACTCATTTTGGAATCACCCTTGGAGTTAACGACAATAAACCTTGCACTCTGAATCTTCATCTTCACTTGAGATTCACGACCTAACGCTAATTTTGATCGATGTGGTTTTCGGATATCCAAATATGGAAACCCGATCCCGATCTCATCGAAATCCAATACGCCATTTTTTAGGTCCAAGTTGTTTTAAAGTTAAAACAATTCAATTCCATTATCTATATACACACAGATAGATAATTTACAATATCACAATGGATGATCTACATTATCATCACAAACAGATAATCCATGTTATCATCACAAACAGATAATCCAAATTATCATTATACTTCAACCAAAGCATCCATATCACGCAGCAATACTTATCTCATATCTGAGATCTCAAACCATTCAAGACAATCAATATCATCCATCTATACATAAGCAATGATCTATACCATCTCTAATTTATTTAAAGTGAATTAAATTAATTACTTCTTCTCTAATAAATTTAAAATAAATTAAATTAATTACTTTCAGCATTATAAATCTTTCTTACATAACCATTAACTAATTATAAATTAATTAATTAATCATTCTCTAATTATCATGTTAATTAATCACCCCTTACTAATTATCCTTTAATTATAATCAAGTAATTAGCCTTTAATAATTTTCACAAATTAATTATTCTTAATCAACTACAGTAATTAACCTTTAATTACTCTATTAATCAATTAACTATAATTAATTACACTAATCCTTAATTAATTACATTATTTGATTAGTTCATTGATTAATTACTCCTTAATTAATCAATCCTTAGTTACATCATTAATTATATTAGTTAATGATTTCTAATCACGTTTTAATTAATTATCCTATTTAAATTAATTACATTAAGTAATTAATCTTTAATTAAACCACATTTATTAATCACTCTTAATTAATCTCATCCAGTAATTAACTACCCTCAATTACTTCATTAAATAAATTAATTACTCCTTAATTAATTACATTTAATAATTAATCTTTAATTAATTATTTTTATTAATCACCCTTGATTATTCTCAGTTAGTAATTAATTACCCTTAATTAATTATATCACTTAATTATCATCAAATAACTTTATTAGTCAATTCTTAATTTAATTATACTAAGTATTAATTATTAATTATTTTCACCGAGTAATTATCCTTCATATTAATTACACAAAGTAATTAATCCCAAATCTCTTCCATACTTCAATTAATTACAACCAATAATTATTCATCTTAATTACTTCATTAAGTAATTATACTATATTAATTAAATAAAGTAATTACTCTTATCAAATCATCCAGTGATTATCTTAAATTACTTAAACTTAATTAATTAACTCAAACTAATCACATTAAACTCAATAATTACATTTAGTAATTAATTCCTTAATTATTTCCATTAAGTAATTGCCCTTAAACAATTTCACAAATGATTATCTTTAGTTAATTAATCTAATTAATCACATTAATTAATTATTTAGTAATCCGTATACAATGACCTTCGTTAACTATTAACAATTCTTTAATTACTTTTTCTAAAGTAAATAAACGTAGATTAATCATTATTAATTAAAAATTAATAAATCTTTACTAATCCATTAATTAATCCTAATTATTTAATTAATTGAGTTTTAACTATAACTTAATTAATCTTTAATTACTTCTTTAATTAATTCCTAATCATCAATTAAAATTACAATCTTATCAAATAAATGATCCATAATTGCAAATTAATTATTCCTAATTAATCAATCTTAAACCTTAATTAATTAATTTAAAACCCTTAATTAATTAATTAATTAACCCAAATCATTAATTAAATAAATAAATTATCCATTTTAATTACCTTAAAATTTATTGATTCACAAATCATTAAATCTTAATTATCTTTAGATAAAACTTTATTCTTATTAATGATTAAATTATCCTTAACAAAGCATTTTAAAACAATTTACTTTCAAATTTCATTTTAAATTTAAGATTTAAAATGAATAGAAATTTAACTTAAACAAAGTTTAAAACCATTTAAAAACCTTTTAAAATCTAATGTTAAGGAAATACTTATTTTATAAAAGAAGTTTAAAAGAATTTAAAACGAAATTCAAATCAATTTAAAATACACTTTAAACATTCAAAATTGTTTAAATCATTTTAAAATTTAAAAACTTTCCTTTATTTCAAAACTGGATACAGATTTGGATTTGAATCCAAATTAAACTTAGATTTAAAACCTACTTGCATTTCAAAACTTCATTTTTAGAATTCAAACCATCAAACATTTAAAGGTTGTTAAAATAATTTAAATTTTAAAAACTTTATTTTATTTTTAAACTAAGATTCAAACTAAACTTGAATCAGATTTAAACTTTGATTTAAACTTAGTTTAAACCTTTACTTTACATTTTAAACTTCGGTTTTAAAATTTTAAAACAGAACATGTTTTCTTTAAAACCTGGAATACAAAATTAACCCGAGCCATTGTTCAAATGCTTCGAGTCCAAAACCAAAATACTTCGAGTCAATCATCAATTTACTCAAGTTCAAACCTTCTACTCAAAATCAAACTTCATCAGACAATACAGTGCACCGTACACATGCACGGTGGCGCTGATCGACTCAGATGATTAACGATGATCTTCTCATACCAACAATCCCCCAAACACCCTATCTCGATTATCAGATCGTACTCCCAATCTCGAAATCGAATGCGAGATCTCAGCCCAAACCTGGAAACCAAAACTGGAACCACCTTCAAACCTGGAAACTGCCTCGTCCACGACCCTCCGACCACTGTTACCTCTGAAACTCCGGCCAAGTCCTCGTCAACCCACCGACTTCCATCACCCAAAGTCTCGTTGAACTCGATCAACTGGAGAAACCGTGACGATCAATTCATCAAGCCTATTAAAACTAAGGTTCCAGACAAGAATCCATCACCGCTGCCACCATAGTGAAATGCATCACCATCGGACATTTTTCCCATCATCTTCGATCACTCCTCCATCAATACTGAAGATCACGACCTCTCAGATTACAGAGATCTTTAGAAAATCCCAATTTCCCATTTTCAGTTCAACCTAGAACTTCACACTCATTCCCAAACTAAATTTATGATTTTAGTGTTAAAAATCATGTCTTAGTTTATGTGTTCAATTTATAATCCTGAATTATAAATTAAAATGTTTGAGTTTTCACTTTTATATACATGCACTGTTGTTTTTAGTTTACAGAGACACTCAGGCTTTAATTTGACTTAATTAAATTTTTAAACATTAATCAATGATAAATCAAACAACTTTTGTTTGTAAATTAAATCCCATCAAAAATTAGATCAATTGGTAATGAATTCAAATGGAATCTTGAGCCTGGGAAAACGAGACAGAACATAGTACATAGTCACATATGCACACCAATACATCCATTATATTCACAGCGGATTTCACTTATATATACATACAATACATATTTATCGCAAAGATTTAACATGCAATCTTATTCATAAACTTAAAATTTTAAAAGTGATGTTACTCACCTGTTTTGTGAAGGAAGAACAGAGCTTTCAGATTTGAAAAACTTGGAAAACTTATAAACTTTAAAAACTGGAATGCTTCTTTGCTCCTTGATTTACAAACTGCATGCATGCTTTAGATTGAAAAGAAAATGCAGGCTTGTTCCAGATTTTACATGCTTTAGATTTCAAGTTTGCATGCAGGCTTGTTTTCTTTGAAAATGAACTATAGGTTTGGGAAAAATGCTTGACAGGTTTGCATGCAGAAGACAATTTCCAGATTGCATTTGAAAACTTGGAAAATGATTACAGGATTATTGATTTCATTTTGAAAATGGTTGCAGGGTTGATGATCTTGATTTGTAAATGTGTTACAGGGATTTACAAATGGATTTCTGGTTGAAAATGGTTACTGATTTTACTTTTGAGATGGAAAGATTTCTGGTTTTGAGGAGTTGCTTTCAGCTGAAGTTTCTTTAGTTTAGAATGAGATTAGGAAAAGAAAAAAATGGAGATATATGTTTATATAACTTAATTTATGGTTTAAAAAAAATCAAAGACAAAAAACATGACGCTTCTCAAAACTTTTGTTTATTAATTTACAATTGTAAAATGAAGCTTTATGAAAGTAACACTTGTCTTTTAAGTTAATTAGTATTTGTAATTAAAGGTTAATATAACATCATGCTTAATTAATTAGTTAATATGTACTTATTTATATGTATAGATAATTTTAAAAGAAATAAAACCAATTACATTCATAAATAAAAATTTATACAAATATTTTAAAATCCAAAACAATTTTAAAATCTATACTTTGAATTTCAAAACTTTAAATTCAAATTCAAATCAAATTCAAAAGTCCACTTTTAAAATCAAGTTATATACATACCTATATAACTACACAAATTCAAATTTGAAATAACAATTCTATTTATACTAAAAATTCATTTGTAAAACAATACATTATTATTATTGTTTAAAAATAACTCATTTATCAAATTAAAATAATTTATAAAAGAAACTATCTCTTTATTAGTAAATTACTTATTTTATCAAGCTATATTAAAAAGAAAATAAAAAAACCTTTTTTGAAAATTAGTTTGAATTTAAACTTAAGCTAAAATAAATTTAAATAATTATACTTTTGCCTTAATTATTTGAAAACCATATATTTATTTATTAAATAACTTTGAAAAGCTATATATTAATTAAATCATTAGAAAATATACTTTATTTGTTAAATTTAAAACAAAGCTTATCTATTTACAATATATACAAATAAATATATACACTATAAATAGAAAAGAATTTAATTAGCTTTTAAAAAATAAAATCTATCAATTAAATATTTATTAAAAGAAAATTTATTAAATCAATTCAAATTTTATTAACAAAGATTATTAAATCAATTTAATTTTTAATACAGATTATTAAATTGATATTGCCAAATATTCGAGATATCATAAATAATATCCAACTATATGTCTTGCATTTCTCATGACAAAAGCAGATAATTTATTAAAGTTCGTACGATGTACTTATATCATTTGTATGCAATACCAAATCTAATCGCTCGATCACACAATTTCACTTTCAAATTAGTATTGTTCACTCGGTTTCCCTAGTGCAGCATTCCGATCTGGTTCCTTAATTAGAAACCTCCATTCTCCTTACAAAGCTATATAGGATAATAGAATACTTCAGAATCCAATCAAATATCTATATTAAGTTTTCGCCGTCAAGAATCGAGTGAAAAATCCTTGTTTAGATTGGTGTAAATCACCTCGAAATCGTGTACTCGAACTCGAATCAAAATCGGTTATGCAAATAAATTGATCTACGTATAACTTACGTATTATTCAAGTGGTTTCTCTTAATTACACCAAATTATTTTTATTCAGATTCATTTTTGAATCACAATTAATTTACACCAATAGTATTTCATTTAATACTAAAATCATTTATGAATCATTTCATAAAACCACTACTTAAGTTTATAAACATTTTATAAAACACAACTTAGGTTCATCAACACTTTATAAAAACCTAAGTCCAAATTCCCAATTAATAATAGAATTCATTTTCTATGTCATTTCATCACATATTACTTTAAGCCTAATAGCACTTTATAAAAATTCGTCTCGTTAATAAAACATTTCCTAAGATTATAATTACCTTTTAAGGAATCATTATTTTACTTAAGAAATATAACTTAAGTTTACTAACATTCTATAACTCAAATTCATATTTGCAAAATATTCTTCTATTTCCTAATAGTATATACAATATCAGTTTTTTTTACTCAACCAGAATGTTCAATAAATTTAAAACATGTTTTAATTTATTATCTTCATAATTTAAGAGTTGCAAAACTCAGTTTATAAATTTTCTAAACAAACACTTAGCTTCAATCTCTATATCAAATTTGGAAGTCCCGACTGTCCTAAATCATTGGAAATTCCATTACATTTAAAAAAAATGAGAACTACCAAACAACACACCAACTGAGATGCAAAACCAAACTACTCTAATGCATAGGATACATGAATCCATAAAATAACTTAACAAAAAACTTCAAAATTAAACACCCGTTTTTATTTCAAATCATTTTGAAATAATAATAATATACATATCTTCCTTTGTATATCAGATCATACTTTTAAATTTAAACCAAAACATGTTTTACTAAACATTTATGAAGCAAAACTATTATGGCAGCATTTCCTCACTTGGAAACTCGAAAATGAACACCGGTGATGCTACAGTCATCGTCGGAATTATTTTCCAGCGATTAAATTGAGTTCTGTGCTTTCTATCTCTTTTTAAACCCTTTTTAAATTATTTTTATCCACGTATGCTTTTCCAAAAATAGGATTATTATTTTCTCGAAACTTTGAAAAAAAAATTCCTAAAGACACCGATATTTTAAATTCTCAAATTCTTAGTTTAAATCCTTTATATTTATAAACTATATCTACAAATCATACTTATACAATTTCACCTTTTTTATAAAAACATCTCACAATGTTTATTATTAGCATACATTATAATAAATAATCTTATTACAAATTTAAATCTTAGTTCAATATTATTCCCAAATGCCTTATAGTCGAATTGTGAAACTGAATTCACAAGGTCTTCATATTAAATTCAACCAAACAACAAATACTCATAAACTATCTAAGCCTAACCAATCAAGAATAAATGATAATGATCGAATTATCATTCTCTAACATCCAAATACATCATAAATAATTATATAATTCTCCATTGAGAAATATTCTTCTATATATAAAATATAATCTAGAAAATTGTTTCATTACCCATTTAAAAACAATAATATGTTGGTTTGTCTTATGCAAGAGTTTAGAAACCCCTATCGATATAGTTGTTCCCTTCTGTATTGACCAGAATTCATAAATCATCCAACTGATAAATCAATACAATATAAAACATTTTACAGCACTAATAAATATTCCCTCTTATATATACACTTAAACTCATCCTAGGGTCTCACTTAACCTATCTCAAATAAGTTTACCCTACCAATGCATAGGAATACGCTCAACCTAAGCTCTGATAGTAACTGTAACAGCCCGCCTTTTCGATCCTTAGAATTTGACATTAATACATCCATGGTATTCACATGCCGAGTATCCAAGTGCTAAAACAGATTGTTGGGGTAAAAGAAAACAAAAGATAGAACAGAATCTTGCAATGCGACGAGTAACATATAATATGAAAAAAGAACTTTACAATAGAAAAAAAATATTACACACATAAAATCAGAGTACACTAACCAATTATCAGCCCGGACAGTTATAGCAGCATTTCCTCTCAATTTCTGGTAGATACAACCAACAAATATATCGAAAATAAAATATACATGAGTACGCCTTGGAGGCATCCAACTTATTTCCTGAAGCTGCAAGCTCAGATCTATATCTGAAAATATGCTCGATCTGACCCGAGCATTATTAGAATAGTAACATCCGGATCAGTCTAGCAAACCTACATGAGAAACACGCCTCAAATGAATTTTAAAGTTTCAAAACCTTTCAAAATAAAGGTATCTCATAAGGACACACTGCACATAAACACAGATAGGTTTTTAATTTAGGATAACAAAAACATTTTTGTAGAAAATCAAATGATATTATAATACTATCTAGGGTTGAAAATAAATATATAAAATAGCTAGAATGCTTACATCTCACATTCCAGCATAGTTGAGCACAACACGGCCCTTATTAGAGAATGGATTCCATCAATGACAAGACATCGGGGAACCACCTATCACAGTACATCTCTATAAAATATACAAAGGGCCTTACAGGAAATATGATGACAATACCCTAATGGATGCAACCCGCTTAGCCCTACTGCATATCCAATGTTTTTATCATTCCTGGTTGATGAGGTTAGATGCAATGTTTTACCTATTTGGTAGCAATCCAACATGAAATGCTAACACTTCCCTTCAGGATGAAATGCAGTGCAGCCATTCATTCATACAAGTTCGTTTTGGGTATGAACAAAACCGAATGCACTACTTCTACTATATTCATTTTGGAATCAACCATAGGATTAGTATCAAGTAGCCCTTGTACATCAAAGAACTCCGTCTTCGAAACCATCATCAAGATGTCTTCAATTTGAATGCCTATGTCAGTTTGAAGTGGTTTTTGGATAACATATCTGATCCCAGTCTCCCCGAATCGACAACGATTGTTTGAAACCGGTCAAGTTTGATAGTCGATTATTTAACTATATAAAAAACAATAATCAAATAAAAGATTTACTTTCATTGGAAAACCAACATTTGGTTAAGCACATAAGCAACTACTAACCTTTTTGATTAATCCTTTCATTAATTAAAATACATTTGTAAATACTTGTATCGAAATACATTTTAAAAGATATATTCACAGACCCTTTCAATACTTGGAAAAATATCTATATACTTCTCTCAATAGTATTAGTATATTCACAAAAATACTACACTTTTCCTATTTAGAAAATGTATTCCTATACCGATCTCAGTGGTATAAGTATATTCACTATACATTATGAAAGATTTCTTATTTCAATACCATATTAAAAGGATTAAAAATATTATTTTAAAAGAAACGAGATAAGGATAAATCCAAATATTATTTCTTTGGTGTTAAGCATGGAACAAATGTCCACACCACCAAAATTAAGAAGGTTAATTTGGGAAAATCCATTCTCAATTTCTTTTATAAATTTCTTTAATAAATCCTTTTAATAAGTCTCTTTAATTTATGAACATCACCTATACTAAATTTCCAAATCCATTTATTAAACTCTTAATAAATCTCCAAATTTATTTACCAAATTCTTTTTTAAATATCCAAAACCATTGATAAAACTTTTTGTGTACACACACACACACAAAAAAAATCATTGGTAAAACTTCTTCCCAAATTCCAAGATCATTATTTTCAAGTTATAAAACTCCCTTATTAATCCCCAAAACAATTTATAAAACTCTTTTTTTATAAACTTCTAAAACTATTTATAGATTATCTTACCTAAATCTATAAAAGTATTTACAAAACTCCTTTTATAAATCTATAAAATCATTTATAAAACTTTTATCTTTTATAAAAATCCTTTATAAAGATCCTTTATAAAAATATCTTCTAAAATCCTTTATAAAAGTCCTTTATAAAGCCTTATAAAAAATCTTATAATTCCAAACTACATTTTCATTTATAGACACTTTAACAAATCTCTTTTATCAGTTGAGATTCCATAGATTAATTTACTATTAAATATACAATTAATCAGATAAATTAATTTACTTTAAACATCCTAAATAATTAATAAATTAACTTTCTAACAACATTAGTAAAATAATTTATTAGCTCTAAAGCGTTATTAATATAATAATTAATAACTACAAAACATTATCAATAAATAATAATTATTTACTTCAAAACATTGTTATATAATAATAGTTATTAATATCAAAACATTACTAATAAATAATAATTATTAACTACAAAACATTATAAATATAATAGTTAATAATTTCATACATTATAAGTAAAACAATAATAATCAATCTTCAAACATTATTATAATAAATAATAATTAACTTCCAAAACACAAGTAATAAATAATAATGATTTATTTCAAATTATTATTAATAAATACTAATATAAACTCGATAACATTATTAATAAATAATTATTACTGATTATCTTCAAACAATATTAATTATTTAAATAAATATTTTTTTGAGAAAAAATGTGTGATCCTCTACGCATAGAGGAGAGCACACATGTGAAAATATATATAACATGAACATAATGAGCTGTCAACATGCCTGGCATGTAACAAGAGAAAAAAATACAAATAGATAATCACAGGTACTCCTAAGATGAGTTCCGGCAAGGCCACCACCCATCACACCTCAATATCAAGCTCCGACAAGGCCACCGTCCAATATTAAGATGTTAGAAGTGCCAAAAATATAAAGAGAAACAACAAAGACACATAGCGACAAATCAAACTAATAAAAAAAACACCTAAAGTCTGAAACAAAAGAAGAGGATAAACAACAACTCAAGAGAGGATCTACTGAAAAGGAAGAACACCCTGGATGAAGAAACTCTGCTCTGATGACCTCTCTACAAACTGATAGCCAGCAATCCGAAGATAAGAGAAACCTGCAAAAAGAAATTGATAACCAATCTCCCAAACCTGTATCTGAAATAAAACTAGGGAAAAAATTAGAAAGATACATATATATGTAAATTCATAAAAACAAATATGCATATATATGTATTCATAAATAATGAAATAAAAACCCAAAATAAAACCAACAGGACAAAAACTAAAGGAATGAATAAACTGAAAACAATTACTAAACAGAGTCTATAACAAAAATTGAGATAGATCAAACTTAATTATCTTTAATCATAAGTAAACTATGATTTAAAGAGAGATCATGATAAAAAATAGGAAAAATATTAATAATACTATTATTGGTGCTATAAAAGATATTGTTATATTTAAAAAAATTAATATTATAACTAACCTTGTTAAGATACCCATTAAAAAGGATATTTTTGGCTAATTTGTAATTAGGATTAGAAATCCAATTAAAACAAAATGAAGAAATTGAAAAAAATCAATTTGTTAAGAAGACCATTGTTATTATTAAAAATTCTTTGATTTCTCTCAAACCAAATAAACCAACCAATAATAATAAATAAAGTGTCTTGTAAAAATCTAATATTTTTATTGAATTTGAATCTATAATTTTTCCAGTAGAATTCACAATCCGAAATATTAGTTATTATATTAAAGTTAGAAATTTTAAGAGTATTAATAAGGATGTAATTAGTGTCCGAACAGTCATAATATATATGATTTATGTCTTCAAGATGTAGATTGCAAAAATAACATTTATTATAATTATGAATGTTTTTTCTCTTTAAAAATTCAATTGTATTAAGTTTACCATGAAGAATTAACCACATGCGAATTTTGGATTTAGGAGGAGCATTAGATTTCCACATAAATTTAAAAGAGTTATTTAAAGTAGCCGAAAAATTTATAAATCTATAAAAAGAATTTGGAGCATATTTCTTACTCTTATCCCATTCCCAACTAATAAAATCATAATCGTTATCAATATTATAAAGATTTAATCTGGCGTAAAGCAAAGAAAGCTGCCTAAGGGTAGGACCAATTAAAATTCTGTTAAAGCTAAAGTTCCAAGGAGGATCATTATTTGGAGAATAAACTTCATTAATTAAAGCATACTTAAAGTTGCAAATGTCATACAAATCCTTGAATTCAAATTTAAGAGGCAAGATCGAAATCGAACAGTCACGCCAAAAAGAAGTACGATTTCCTAAATGAACAATCGTCTTAATTCCTAAATTAAAAATATCATGACATTTTAAAATATTTTTCCAAAAATTAGAAAAATTATGGGATGAATAATAATCAATTTGGTGTAAATTAAAATTACATTGTAGTAATATTTGGAAATAATCTCTTTCCAAATAGCATTATCATTAAAATCTTTAAACTTCCAAAGTCATTTACCTAAAAGGGACAAATTCATATTGCGCAAATTTAAAACTCCTAAACCAACCTCTTCTTTAGCTTTACAAACAATATCCCAATTTACAAGACATTTTATACTATTATTAATATTATCCCCACTCCATAAGAAATCTCTTCTAATTTTATCGATTTTATCAATAACCCAATCTGGAAACAGATGCATAGACATCCAATAGATCAGTAAGGCTGATAAAACCGAGTTTATTAAAACAAGCCTACCTGCTCTAGAAAGAAATCTTCTGTAACGACACGGAAATTTCTATCCCGAAAATTCCAGATAGTTAGTGAAAAGAAGCAAGAGAAAGAAGAAGAAACAGAAAACTCAAACTCAGATTCTCACATTTCGCAGCGGATAAAATATAATATCACATAGATAATAGTTTTACAAAGAAGAACTGTGCCTTTACACTTATATTTTTATACATCAGAGTTACAACCATAACACATCGCTGGACAGTTTTAAAAGAACCTGTCCTAGATAAACTATAATATATCACAGCGGAAATACCCCATACGTTCCTGCCATCCAGCTCGCCTCCTGAGCTCCAGAATGTCCTTACCTGAAAATATGTAATACTCGGTCTGACCCGAGCATTACATCAAAGTAACACCCGGGTCAGGCTGGAAACCAGCGTGAGTAAACCCATCTAACACGTAATACACACAAGCATACAACTTATATAAACCCGGGTAACTTGTTATCAATTTATAACTTCACAAAGACATCACTTACATTACACACCAATTTCTAAGTACCAAAAAAAACTTAGATTAAATGGTCCAATTTACTTAAATCGTTCCCTTCTAGTTTATTGATTTCACCTATCAATCTATAAAGAATCGAAGTGGTTTCGGGTATTTACTAAAACCCGATTCCGGTCTCTTTGAATCCAATGTCATTTTTTTCCTAGTTATTCAAGTGAAAAACAACTCAACTTTAAATACGGGGTGTCACGGTACTCATCATCAAAAGATAACCACATCATCATAGTTCAAATCAAACAAATCATATCACATAGCATCACGAATCACATATTAGGGTAACAATTAATCCAAGGCTTCCAATATCATTCTATCATTCATACACAAGGTTGATTAGCCATACCATTCTAATTAACTGAAATATATTAAATTAATTACTTCCATCACCTTGAAATCTTGCTTACTAAACATTAATTAATTACAATTCAATTAATTAATCATCCTTTCATTTTATCTTAATTAATCATTTTTGATTAATTATTCTTTAATTACAATAAGTAATCAACTCTTAATTAATTACACAAATTAATTATCTCTTTTCCATCCACATTAATTACATTTATCTTTAATTAATCACTCAAAATAATTATGTCACAATCACTTCATTGATCAATTATCCCTTGATTAATCATAATCATTATTTAACTAATCATTGATTAGTTTTCTAAATCAAACAATCCTTAATTAATTACACTAAGTAATTAATTCTTAATTACTTTCATTAAGTAATTATTCTCTGATTACTTTCATTAGTTAATTACTCTCTTGATTAATTACCTCAATGAGTAATTAATCACATCATTAATTAACCGAAATCCTTTAATTAATTAATTGCTCTTTAACTAATTAATTAACCCTTTAATCAATTATATTAATTTATCCTTTAATTATCGTCACCCAAATGATTTACACTTAATCACTTTCATTCAATTACTTTCATAGTAATTTCTGCTAGTTACTTTCATAAGTAACTTCTCTTTTCTTAATTACATTTAGTAATTATCCTTTAATTACTTTATCAAGTAATTATACTTAATTAATTCATAATTAAGTGACTAATCTAGATTAACCAAACAATTAACCAATCATTTAAAATTAATTAAATACTTAGTTAACTCCTTATCTCTAAAAATCCCTAATTGATTAAGAAAATTAAAACCTTACTTATTAATAAATCATTTACATTAATTAACTATTCTTAAGTTAATAACAATAATTAATTAAACCTATTTATCTTCATAAATTAATTAATTAAATTAATCAAAATCTTAATGGCTTAAAGATAAACTATTTATTTTTAATACATTTACATAATTATATCATTAAATCTTATTTAAAAATAAACATTAATCAATTTTAAAATTTAAAAACAATCTAAACCTCTAACTAAAACTTTTAATCTTTGAAAATTATTTAACAAATTTTAAACATAAGCAACAAAAAGAAAACACTTATTCTACCTTTAACAACTTATCTATTATATATATATATTCAATGCTTATTTATCGTATAACTTTGAAAACAATTACTTCCATAACTTACAAAATCGACTTTTCTTGTTTTAAAATTCTAAAACTTGATTCTTTACTTCATAACTTGAAAATCACAAAATCTGGAATCAAGGCCATAACGACCCGAGCCCACTTCAACTTTTCCCAGCTAGCACCCGAGGAAACTCGCTCCTCATCTACTTCTTCTTCCCCAATTACCTTCGGCCATGCACCATCATGTGCACATGCACACAACTTCCATCGCCACCTACTTGCCATCGGCCAGCCCCGCGAAGCATCCTCGACCACCCTACCTCAATCTTCCACTCCAAATCCAGATCGACACATCATAGCGAAATTTGGTCACTCGGTCCAAATTCTGGAACCTAATGTTCTGATGAAATCCATCATCTATCGATGATTTCGTTCCCCATAACCATCGTGCTTTGGACCTAAGCCTCGCCTCGATACACTAAAGTGATCTTCCTGGTCGCGATTGCATCCGATCCTACCATCATGTCACAAAAATTCCTGGAAGCGTCGTTGCTAAAACGGGTTCGAAAACCCTACTTCCCCTCCGTATAATCACCACTGTCGACGAGAAAATTCACCAGTATTTTTCCTACCATCAGCAACTTCCTATCCACCTTCGACTATGACCCGGCCTACAACCACTGTGCCGATCATCGGCAATCGATCGATTTACCCAAAACGGCCGTCTCAAGAATACACACTAATTCCCAAATTAAAAATAATGATATATACATCAAAAATCATGATTATCTATAGTGAATTCAATTCTGCAATCAATTCTTAAAATTGAGATGATAAAAATTTGACTCAAATACAAATCCCACCGAAAATTTGAAATTTCCGTGCCAAATATCCATTTTAAATTCCAGTAATCATTTTTAGGTGTGATGTTACATGATTTAGAACACTTTTCATTTACAAATCAAAAAATAACAGTGGTTCGATACCGAGATAATGAATTTAAATTGAAATAAGCATTCTGTAATCACAACAGAGATTATATCAAGGCAATACACAGGCAATAGATACTGACACACATGCATACATCCATTTCCATTCAGATACTCAGGCCAACACATGATTTCATTCACATACCAAAGTGAAATCAGGATTAAAAACTGTTCATCAATTTTATGTTTACTCACCTGAACTATGTACAAAGGAGATCTGGATGTTTGAGATTGATTTCTGAAAGCTGGAAAAATGATCTAGTTTGAACTAAATCTTGATTTGGAAATGCCTTCGCTTCCTGTAGCTTGATATGGTAACTGATCCTATTTTGATTTGTTGAGTTGTTCTGAAATTGTTCTCCAGGTTAGAGATGTTGTTGATGATATAGTTGAACTGTAATTGTTTGATTCAATTCCTAGCTTTGATTTGTTTTTAAAGGGTGAGGGTGGTAGAAAATGATAGAGAGGAGAAAAAGATATCATTTAATCTCTTTTTTTTAATTAGAAATAAAACAAGTGACACTTGTCATTCATCTTGTTTAGTTTGCTAACACATGCTCTTAAGAATAATGATAAGCTAACACATGTTACTTTAAGGGTTTATATCTCAACACTTGTAACAATTTATATTTATATTATTTTTAAAAGATTTTTAAAGCTTTTATATTAATTTTCCTTATTAATGAATACCTTTGTAAATAAAAAATGCTTTTCTAAATTTATTTAAAATAAATTTTCATCCCAACTAGATATCTTATTTTTAATTTTATCTATAATAATAATCCAAACATCATGCTTGAGTTTGGAAGGTCTAATCACAAACCCTAGATATTCAAAAGGAAATTTCATAATTTTGCAATTAAGGGTATTACTACTAAGTTTTCTATTTTTTCAAAATCATTTAAAACTGGAACTGAACTTTTGTCAAAATTGATTTTTAATCCAGATAAAAGTTCAAAACTATAAAGAATAAATATGAGAGTAATAATGTGTATAGGAAGATGAGAAGAAAAAAAGTAAGGAATCGTCCACAAATTGCAGAACCGAAATATCATTACGTGATATGTCATTTCCAACATTTCCTAAACAACCATTATACACTGCTCTCTTAATAATTTTAGTAAAAACATCAGCAGCTAAATTAAACAACAAAGGAGATAAGGGATCCCCTTGCCTTAAGCCTCTCTTAGACTGAATTTTATTACCTAGAATACCATTAACCATAATACTAGAGTTTCTCGTTTTAAGCAAAGACAAAATCCAACCAATCCATCTATGCCCAAATCCTCTAGCATGAAAAATATCAACAAGAAAATCCCAATCCACTGAATCAAAAGCCTTAGCAAAATCAAGTTTTAAAATCGCACAGGTTATGTTGTTCTTGCAACAGTAATTAATACATTCTTGAACAACAGCCACACCATCAGTAATGTTTCTCCCTTTAATAAAAGCTGATTGTGAACAATCAGTTAAATCGTTCATTCTAGTACTAAGTCTATTAGCAAGAACTTTAGAAATGATTTTAACTGAGCAGTTAATCAAAGAAATAGGTCTAAAATCCTTTAAGTTGTTAGCTCCTACTTTTTTATGCAGCAAAACAACATTTGCGAAATTAAATCTCCCTAATTGCAAATTACCATTATAAAATCATTAAACAAATTAACTAAGTCAGGTTTTAAAACAACCCAAAAAGTTTTATAAAATAAAATAGGAAACCCATCATGCCCATGCGATTTATCACTAGGCATATCATTAATAGCTTTCCTAATTTCCTCGTCTGTAAAAGAACTATCTAATTCAGATAAATTTACAATTGAATCCGGAGGATACAGATATGTCCATCTACCATTAATTCTATGTTTGATTTTAGAACCCAAAATGTCTTTATAATATTCAGTAAAAGCTTTGTTTAGGTATCTTTGATCTACTATCTCTATATTGTTAACAAATATAGAATTAATTGTATTAGAACATTTTCTACCATTAGCAATATTATGAAAGAATTTGGTATTATTATCACCTTCATTGATCCATTGAATTCTACATCTCTGTTTCCACATCATCTCCTCTTTCTCTAAAATAGAATTTAGTTCATCTTTTAAATTATAAAGAACATTACGCTCACCAAGATTTAGAAGTCTAGATTCTTCTAACTTGTTAATTTTAAGCATTTCATTAAGAATATTGTCTGTTTTAATTTTTAAATTGCCAAAAACATTTTTATTCCATTTTTTAAGTAAAATCCTAAGATCTCTAAGTTTAGAAGTAAAAGCTTTAGCAGAATTATCCTTATTTCTGAAATTATGAAAACTCAAATAATTCCATTTACAACTAACTAAGTTTATAAAGTTAGATTCCAAAAGCCACATCTTTTAAATTTTAAAATTGTTAAAAATAACTCTATGGTAATCGCAAGAAAGGATAATAGGACAATGGTCAAAGAAGGTATACGGTAAGCCATTAACTCTACAGATAGGAAATTTGTCCTCAATCTCATCACTAACAAAAAATCTATCAAGAAGAGCCATGGAAGGATACTCTCTAAAGTTACTCCAAGTAAACTCTCTATTAGAAAGAGGAATTTCAATCAAATTAGAGTTAACAATGAAATGATCGAATTCCTCCATAGCAGAGTAATCTCCTTCTCTAGGAAAACACTCACTCATGAAACGCGTAACATTAAAATCACCCCCCAAAATCCAAGAACCCGAGGCAAGGGATCTAAAATCTAGGCATTCATTCCATAAAAATCTCCGATCAATTTTAGAATTAGGCCATAAACATTTGAAATATTTAACAAAGAGTTATCTGGAAGATTAATAAGAATAACATGAAGAGAATGTTGCTTAACAATACATTGAAGAAATTTAAAATAACTATCATGCCAACCTATCATTAATCCTTCAGAAGAGCCAACTGAAGGTAAAGAACCCATTTAATAAACTGAAACCCACCTAATCTTCTAAAAAACGAACATCAGGACAGTTAATTGTAGTTTCTTGGAGTAAAGCAATATCTATAGAGTAGTCCTTAAAAAAACTCTAACCTTATCACATTTGTTTAAATCATTCAAACCACTAATATTCCAACTCAAGATCCTCATAGATGAATTGAACTAGCC
Source organism: Allium cepa (assembly GCA_030765085.1). Classification (NCBI taxonomy): domain Eukaryota; kingdom Viridiplantae; phylum Streptophyta; class Magnoliopsida; order Asparagales; family Amaryllidaceae; genus Allium; species Allium cepa. The sequence continues at coordinate 129,685,980 of CM060940.1, read as the reverse complement.
CTCTCTAATTCCCTACATCTAGTAAACTCCCGATCTAACTTAATATCAGTAAAAATAAATGATGTGTCACGAGCTATCTAACTAAACTCAACAGAAGAAAGACTACCTAAAGCATAAGTAGAAAACGTGCTACCCAAGGAAGAGCCCATACCTGAGCCTGGATGCGTAGTACCACTCATGGTACTCGATCCAATTAACTCACCTAAAGGAGAAGGCAGAACTTTGCAAATTCTAGCACTTCGACGAACTGAACCACTAGAAGCTATAGACCGCTTACGCTTTCCTTCCATCGAGGAAGCAGAGTCAGGGAGAGAGTGAAAATTATTCCCCAAATAGATAGACTTCGAAGCAGCAGAAACAACCTTAACATTCTCCTTATTCTTTACTAAACAAGAAGAAATAAAAAGGTCCTCTCCATGTTCAACAGTGGTATCAAGAAACTCATCTAAGGAAGCATATATAGAATTAGAAAAATCAACAGTAAAACTGGGCAAAAACTCAGGCATAAACTCAGCATCAACTTCATCAATTTGATGATCTAAGGATAGTAGAAAATCTAGCTCATTGAATCCAATATATTGTTGAAAATATTCTTGTCAACGGCACAGGAAGCAACACAAGAAAAAGCAACTTCTTGGTTAAACTCAATTTCTTCAACAAGAAGTGAACACAGAGTACCTTGTACACCAACAACTGTGTACATATCATCCACTGGAACCAAAGGAGAATTAGATAGAATAGTAGAAAAGGAAGACTCAAAATCGGCAGATGATCAACAATCTGCTTTTAAAAATTCAAAATCCAGTCACGACAGGCTTCCAATACAAAAAAACAAGCATCCCCTAATAAAGCTTCCATTTCAGAAACAACTGGTTCAAAGATAGAGCAGCACTTTGAAACATTGGTATTAAGATCAACTACAGAAAAACTAGCAGAACCCAACTCTAAATCAACATTCACAACCTTCTTTGAATTATCATCAGAACAATCTAAAACAAAAGTCTCAGCATCACCTGAACTAATACTATCTAGCGATATTGAACTCTGTATGCACGAATCAATTAAACAAACATTTTCTGATTGAACAGAGATACTCCTCAGACCCCTATCAGCAACTGAAACATCCAAGTCAGACCCTGAAGAAAGGCAATCAAATCTGTTGGATAAAGATATCTCAAAAGAACCATGAACACGGGCTTTGAAATCACGAAAATTACATTTGGAAAAAATGAAATCATCCTTTTGATCAACCACTTCAAACTGATCTACAACAACATCGAAAAATGTAGATACAACTGGATCAAATAATAAATGATCAAATCTCGAAATGCCATCATTAGCAACAGATTTTAGAACCATGGTTGAATCTGGGAAGAAAACCTCTGAAATAACAGACATAGTCGAATCCATAGAATTTCCTTCAACCTTGGCATTACCCAAATCTTCGATGAAACCAAAACCGAAATTTGGCGAATTGATAATGTCGAAATGATAATACAATTCATCCAGAAGCTTTAATCCTTCCTCTTTTTTATACCAGAGGTGATCGATCATAATTCCCCTAAGATATAAAATTTTTAAAGCAAACTGGGAACCGTGATTTATTAAACAAGGAGAGGAAATTCGCTAATTATCAACTCACGAAACAGTTTTGCCAAAAAAATCTTCAGGGTTACCAAATTTATCTTTATAACCTATTCCAATATTAGGCTCATTAACAATGTTGAAATGATACAGCAACTCTTCCAAATATTTGAATCCAATATCACTCGTATACCATTGATAATCTAGTAAGAGACTCTTCAAATTCAAGAATTTCAAAACAAATAGAAAATCGTGGTTAATCAATGGCGAAAAAGGTTTGGAGGAGGCCGATCTCGAAGAAAAATCTTTACTCTTATGACTGAAGAGACCACAACTAAAACATCTAATTGGGTCACGACAAAGATTAGCAACATGATTTAGATCGCCGCATCTGAAACAGAATTTCTTTCCTACTCTCGAGTCAATCCAGTTAGATTTAGGAATGCGAAACAACCGCTCTTGAGGATGAGGAGGAAGAAAAAAATTTACGGCTTGGGCGTAAGAATAGGGAAGAGAGGAACGATTACGATCGAACAGATTGGAGCAATTTTGAGAAGAAAATCCGATGAAACAAGAAACAAAAGAAGACGCCATTTTCTTAAATAAATAACTTTTTACAATATTAAAATATTGATAAATAACTTCAAAAACAATTAAATATAAATAAAAAAAATTAAAACACTAATGAATAATTGATGAATAACTTTAAAACATTCCCAAATAGTTTAGAAAAGACAAATAGAAAGTTTAAGGTAAAATGGAGGTTCAAAATCCGCTTAAATAAAAATATTCCAGAAACCCAAAGTTAGATTTAAAACCATTCTTCGAATTAAAAACCAATTTCTAGCCAAAATGGCAATTAATAGTATTTAAAAATACTAAATTGAGGCAAATAGCCACCAAAGCACTTAACAAATGCTATTACTTCCTTTTCTGACTAAAAAGGTTTAATTTTTCATAAGTGTCGGTGTCACATCCAATATGGTCACACTGTCAAATTTCCGCATTTAATAATCCATTTAACATGAATATAAATGAAATAAAACAATAGAAATATAACTAGAAATTAATAGTAGTAATTTCAAGAAATTCAGATTCTTCTACAAATTCCCTGTATTTCATTTTATAATGCCAATCGTTTTTAAAAGTGGATATTTAACCAAATTATCCAATTATTTCAATCGAACACAATCGGTAAAATTTATCTACTATATATCTTACTGATTTATCCAAAAATATGAGTTATACTCAACGAAATTTCAGTTATCGCCGAAGCGTTCTGGTTCTACCTAAATCAAATAGCATTTGATTTTTGCTTGAAATATTCGATTTTAGCATGAAATTTTAAAAAGTCCAATCTCAACCAATCCAATTCCAAGATGTAGTTAATGTCATTGCGAATCCAACGCGATTGACTGTGTTCGGGTTGGACCTTGTATAAGTGGGATATTCATTTTATAAATTTTGGAATTAATTAAATCAATTAATTATTAATACATAAATAACCAACTAATTACCATTCCCTCACTAATTCGTTTCTTCCCCATCTTTAATCAAATCGTGCATAGAATGAAACCAAACCCACCACAACCGTGCATATTTTCCATTGATACGGAGCATCTCTCGATGGTTTGACGAACGTACTTCGCCGTTACTCCCCTCTTCCCAAACTCGACGCGTCCATCCCAAGATCGACCTGCCCAAACCACCCTTTGCTATCGCGACCCTAAGCCTCCCTCATGCTATAGGGAATGGAGTGTTTCACGAACTTCACCGGAGCTTCCAATTTTTGGCTACAAGATGTTTTTTTACACGAGCACCTCGAATCCATTCTTGCCTCGACCTAATTTTTCCTACATTTCAGAAAAATCAAAACCCTAGATTGATTGGAACTTTTTGCCAACATAAAATTGTAGATACACACCACAAATCACATATAGAAATGAAGCTCTTGCCTATACGAACTTAAAGAAGCAAACTTTGCAGTTTTTAGTGAAGTGTAGGATTTTACTTTTAATCTTAAAGTTTGAAGTTTTCTTGGTTTGGGTTTAAGTAATTAGAGAATGAAATTGAACGAATGAAGAAGAAAGAAGGTAGGTTGATTTTTCTAAGTGTTGACTTCAGTTTATACCAATATTTCCGGCGCCACGCTGCATAGAATTCTGTATGCGTGTGAAAAACGAATGATAAATCAAAAATATAGTCGCACTCAAAACACATCGCGACCCCAAAACAATAACAATATAACTGGCTAATAGATTTTGAAAAATCACAAAAATATCATCATTTGCTGAAAAATCATTAAACGACAATTTAAATATTTTTTGAATTAAAAATTATGGAATAATCAAATAAATTAAATTGAAAATATGTCTAAAAATTAATTTTTAAATAATTTATTCGAACTAATTATTACTATAAATAAATTTACAAAAATGAATTCACTATTATTATTTATAAATTTAAAAGGAGTTAAAAAAACCATTAGATCCATTAACTTAATTTTCAATCAATAATCCTGATATTTAAATTACCATTCAAGTTTACATTCACAAATTCAAATATTTTAAATAATTCTTATATTTGAATTCATGTTATTAATATTAAAACCAATATTTCAATATCCAAAATTTATTAAATATTTCAAAATCCAATGATCAAAATTCATGGTTGTGTAACATCCCCTATCTTGAGGCCCTATGCTAATCGATATAGATGCTGCAGTCATCTATAGTATTAACTTCCGGCGACAAAATACGGTAATGTTAATGGTATCCATAATATCAAAAGCACATAACTATGAAATAAAATCGTAGATTCAAAAACAACATTACTAATTACATTGTAAAACCATGTTTCATATTCTATTACATAATCCCGAATGATTCTCGGGTTTTAAACAAATATAATTACTACAAATTACTCTAAGAGCGACATATGAAGATGCCCCCTTAGATGACCAGATTACTAAATAGACATATTAGTCTTAATACAACACAGCGTAAATAAAATTGAATAGCTCCTCTATATAGCTAGCTTTGCCTCCTGTACATCTTTGGAAGCTTTATTTGTCCAACCTACTAAACCTTAAAACCTTAACTCTTAATCTACTCAAATTAATTTTAAGCACCCGAGAGTTCAAGGGAAAAACATAAACTTCGAGTCAGACATAAATCCTGGTGTGAATAATACTATTACATCTCGGTTTACTGATATTAAGTGAGACCACACTAATTAGTGGAATGGGTTTCCCATCACTAATATCCCTTTAAAACGTATCTTTTGCAAATCAAAATCCTATATTCAAACTGATTAGAGCAATCATAGCAATATCATATATGCACATAAACCAGGTAATAAATGAGACATCTGTCTGAACAATATAGTTTTTTGGCTAATTACTACATTGGCTGACTCGGGCCTACCAGACAAAATAAATTATCTAACATTTATTAGACACACTTCAGGATGGTCTATCCTTAACTTTTCCCAGGGTCAACTGATCCTAATGGTTTTGCGGGCTCACCAATAACTCATCCTCTTTCTCTGTATATTCCTTTCTATGTGTAATATCATTTAAGTCTTACCTGTGACTAAGCCCAAAACATTTGAATTTTGGACTAAATTAGCTAGAAGCTATAGCTAACATATAGGGCACGACCCTATACTAGTCCTATCTGGTATTCAAATATCTAAGTCATTTGCTTATGGTTAACTACCCATCAAAATTTTCTTTGAAAACATTTCTTGCAAAATGATTTTACCCTTTAAATCATACTTAAACGCGAAAAACATACTATTTTCTTTACTCAAACCTCTTTGCCATGATATATGCTTTCCTCAAACATTGTTGATGAAAACTTTCCAAACCTTTGTTTAAGTGCTTTAAACAATCTCTTTCGAAATCTTTGAAAGTACCCTTTTCAAAACCAATTAAATACTTTACTTTAAACTCTAGGCCGAAAGGCTAAAACATACATTTCAAAACCATTTACAATAGACCTTTCAAAAAACATTGAAATAGTCCCTTTCGAAAGCTTTATAAACCTTATACATTCTCTTTTCAAAGATTTTTAAATTTGCTTTTCAAAAGCATTGGGGAATAGCCATTCGAAACCTTTATCATATACCTTTCAAAAACATTAGAGAACCTCCTCTTCGAAACCTTCTTTAAGTACCTTTCGAAAGCATTAAAGTCCTTTACTTAAAACATACCTTTCAAAAGCATTGGGCTTAAGTGAAAGCTTATGGAATATAGTTTCAAAACCATTTCAAACATTCTTTCGAAACCTTTGGGTGTAACTTTCAAAATATCAAAAGAGTCTTAAAAGAACTGGGACGAAAGTAACTCTTTTGAAAGAATTTTGCTAAATAAAAGAAGTGGATGATGTCGAAACCAACCCCTTCGAAAGCAATGGAGAAGCGATTTCAGGGTTTAAAACAAAAGAACCTTTTCGAAGGTATTGCTTCGAAAGGTAGAATGTGATGGCGGGGGTTTCGACCCCTTTAAAATATTTTTTAAAACGAAGGTGGCAACCTCTTTCAAAAGCTCTTATCTTTAAAATAATTGACCAAGTCGAAAGCCATCTCAATTAAAAGCCTCATTTACAACCAAAGTTGTTCAAGTTTTCAAAAGCTACTTCAACCCATTCAAAAGCTCTGTTTTGACTCCATACCTTTCGCCTAACTCCAATCCACTACGTTCTGAAGCTGATACCATGCATATTGGTTTGGACTTAGATGGAGGTGGCAGTATGTGGTTGAAAGGTGCTGCTATGCAGTAAAACCTTGTAAAACTGATTTTTAACTTTATAAAGTAATTTCTTTCTAATGCTTTGTTTGTCAACATATGATTGGTTGCCAATACTTTTCAAAATCTTTTCTAAAAATGTTGCCGAATTCCAGAGATTAACAATTTAAAATATTAAAAATTACCCCTTCTCCTTTATAAACATAAAAAATATTTAAGTTTCATACCTTAAATAATTTTATATATTTATTAAAACACTTATGAAAATTCTCTAAAAATTCTCATAAATCACTTTTAACATATAATAGTTGTAATTAATTTTATACCCAATTTAACCATTTTCTTTACTATAAAATTCATAATAAATCCACAATGATCCGAAAAATTATGAAACTTGAAACCCATCTCTAAAACAATATTTCTAAACTTATATTAGATCGCAAGGCATTTGGATGTCATTTGGTAGGTTTTTCAATCATAACTTATTATAAAAATCTATATGAGCAAACAAAATTCATTAACAAGCATATATATCTATTTATCATTCAAAAAATGGCATAATACTTTGCAAAACATATTCGGATCTAATCTAGAACCGAAAATAAGAAAATAAGAGATGTGACCTATTGTTCACCTTAGCTTGTTGTTAAGGAGTTGAGATTTTCTCTTGAATTAAATTGATTAAGCTTCTTCCTCTTAATTTTAGCATATCTTCCTCTTGCTCTCTCCTAATGGTGGTTGGCCTCTCTTGAATTTAGTTTTGTTTGTGAACATGGAAGTGAAAGTGGCATGAGGTTTTAGGATATAAGATCATAACTCATTCCTATTTTACACTTATATATTACCCTTACTTATTTCATTTTAATTACCCTTTTGTTTATTAGTTTATTAGGCACGGCTACCCTCTAATTACAAAAATCTCAAACCCTTAACCATTTACATTATTCCATTTAATTTGACTAATAAAATGTCCTAAATAATGTTAATCAAAATTAGGGTCGTTACAAGTTGTTACTTGGAAACTAAACAAGCTATAAAAATGCGAGAAATCTACATAAAAATTAGTAACTTTTAGCGCATTTTTGGTAGTCTTTAGCGGCATTTTATAAGTGCCGCAACAGAAGTTTTTGTTGCATTTTGTGCACATGTAAAAAGATGCTTTTCGATAGCATTTGGGTTGAGCACAATAGAAAGTCCTAGATTTTTAGCTGCATATCATATTCCGGCATTCTCTAAAACGCTACAATCAGATATGGTAGCGCTTTTTTATGCACTACCAAAGGCTGATTTTCTTGTAGTGTGATTGCAGTTCAGACCATTGGCTAGAGATTTCTACTTGAAGTGGACTATTCTTGTCCGCTTGTCTTGGACCCCTATCTACCAGCCAGGGTTTTGATAGTGGTTGGACGTTAGTCTATGGCTAATAACCTAGGTGAAGCTAGGGCACTTCTTTCCATTGAGGCTCTGACACTTTTAGTTCCAGATATGTTAAGACGCTTCTTTGCCTTTTTGAAAGGTGCAGCGGTCGTAGCCTCTGCTTCTTTTACCATAGTTGAAATCTTGGTCTGCTCCTTGATGAGGTTGTTCAGAAGCTTTTTGTGGCCTTTTGATAGAGTTAGCGGTGGATTTGGTAGCACGCTCCCCTTTCTTCAACAATTTTTGGATCAGTTGAGCTTCAAAGATAGAGGCTTTCTCGGTATTCTTGAACAAGTTCTAGATTATTTGAAGCACTTCCTTATTGAGGCCAGGGACTTTCTAGGAGGTGATAAAAGCACGAGCTGGCCTGCTTTTGAAGAGTTGTTGACGTACTTCTTCCTTTGCTCTTTTTCTTCTTTTTAACTAAATAATCATGAGAATATTATCGTATGTCTAGCAGTGCGGGCATTGTGCCTCAGTGCTTCTTTGAACTAAATGAAAACGACCCATTGCATATTTGATTTGAGAAATTAGTTGTATCCAGTAGTCCCTGTATGCATGGTGCAAAAAAAATATTTTTGTCTTTCTTTTACGATTACGCTCACTATTAAAAATGAGCTAGATACAGCCGCAAGTGTAACCATGTAATGGTCGTTTGTAGAGTGATAGTTTGCAATAGAATAAGTTGAAATGCAAGTTATCTTGCAAGCTCTCTCAAGCATCGAGTAGTCGAACAGTGAGTAGAAAATGAGCCCAAGCTCGAACCCGAGAATGCGAGCTATGAGGTGTTCCTAGGTGACATGTTGTAGGGTACGAGATGATCATTTGTAATGACCCGAAATTTCCGCACCCGAAAATTCCAGATAGTTATGAAAAAGAAGAAAGAGATAGAAGAAGAACAGAAACACCAAACATCTCACATTCGCAGCGGATAAAATATATTAATAAATAATAATAGCTTACAAAAGAATACTATATTTGTCTATTGCATTTTAATACATCAGAGTTTCACATATATTCAAATGCTGGTCATATACAATCAATTTATCGCAGAATTACAACAATATAATTACAGCGGAAATATTCTACGCGTTCTTGCCATCCAGCTCCCCTCCTTGAGCTCCAGATCGTCCTACCTGAAAATCTGTAATACTCGGTCTGACCCGAGCATTACACCAAAGAAACACCCGGGTCAGGCTGGAAACCAGCGTGAGTAAATTCAACTAACATGGAATACCAAATCAATCAACACATAGAACCCGGGTAACTCAAATCAATTAACAAAGTCCCAATATGATATCGACTTGACTTATATTCCAAATAAGTTTTCTAAGTGTCAAAATTTTGATTTAATAACCCGATTTAAATCCTTTCATTCTAACTTATCAATTCCTCATTCCAACTTATACGAAAATCGAAGTGGTTTCGGGTATCTCTAATACCCGAACCCGGCCCCTTCGAGTCACATGTCACCCAACCCCAGTTATCCAAATGAAATACACGACATTTCATATTAACTCGTTCAAAGCGTCCAATACTATTCAATCATCCGTCAGCAAAGCTTAATCACATACTAATTAATTCAGTTGATTCTAATGAAATTTTCTAACCACATTCACTTAGACTATTAATTAATTCCAAATCAATTAATTAATCAACCCTTCTATATCCATTCATCTTAACTAACAATCCTGGATTAATTATCTTCCAATTCCATTCAGGTAATTCTCCTTAATTTATTTCACGATATTAATTACTCTTACCAAATCAATGAGTAATCTGTAATTTCTTTACAAATTAATTAACTATAATCAATTACGTTAATTCTTAATTACTTATATTAATTGAGTTCTCATAAGTCACTTATTATGAATTATTAAATCTCAATTAATTAAATCTTTGATTACTTCATTAATTATATAAATTAATGATTTCCCATTTATATATTGAGTTGTTCCAATCTAAATTAATTACTTTAATTCAACCCCAATATTTATCATTCTCGATTAATCTCAATATACAATTAACTAATTCTTTTATTTAATTCATTAATAGATTAATTATTCCATAATTAATTATCTTAATTAATTCTCTTGACCAACTTCACTAAGCAATCATATTTTATTAATTACATTAAGTAATTATTTATTACACCATCAGATGATTATTCGGAATTACTTATACCTAGTTAATTACTTTACAACTTAATTTATTATTTATTCAACCCTTTAATTACTAAATTCAATAATGCAAATCATTCATTAATTGAATTAATTAATTTTTCATTCTAAGTACCCTATTAATTTGATGGATTAAAAATCATTAAGCCCTTAACGACATTAGAATGAAAACATTTTCTTATTTATAACTTTATCTCTAAAATGTTTTTAAAACCCGAATACTTTGGGTCAACCACAATTGACTCATGATCCAACCAAACAAGTCACATCATCATCAGTAGAACATCCAACCAATTATTTAAATTTTAACCATTAAAATTTAAATAAAAATCCAACGGTGTGAGATTTACTCACGTTTGAATTTTGCTGTTTGCAATCCATTCCAATTCGATTTTGTCTTCTCAGTTAAGACCTTGCATAAGCATTACATGGGTTATTAATATTTGAACTTATGAACAAATATTTATTATTTATTTTGATTTAGATTAATAATTTGGTAACTAATATAATTAATATAATTACTAATATAATTTTAATTAAACAGATAAATCTTCACTATCTCTCAATATAAACATACATTTAAACTGTTATTAAGCTTATTCATAACCAAAAATAAAAATAAAAAAATAAAAAAAAAAAAACTCACCAAACTACCCAAAGCAGGCTGCAACCCGATTAAGCATTCAATACGCCTACACTCGATTCGACGTCGAGCACAATCCTTTACCTCCAAGCCGCCGCCCTTCCATCCTTTGCCAGAGCCGCGCACGCATCGTCACGACCCCCACTAGCTTGCGTCGCCGCCCTAAGATCTGTCGCGACCCCTTTTTTGTGCACGAGCAGGCACTCGCGCGACCGTTCCCTCATGCAGTCGCCGCTTCGTCTCACCGCACGCGAACCCTAAAAATCGATTGCGTCCTCCCTGTGTCGCAAGTTGCTCCACCAATAGCATCCGCCCCCTCGAGTTCGATTCGCGTAGACTCGAACGATCTGGGGTTTATATTTTTTTTTTATTCGAATTGATTATTTATTTTATTTTTTCTTTCTTCTCTGAGAATTTTGGTTTCGGTCCTCAAGGTTAGAGAGAGAGGAACGAATATAGGTATAGGGTTGGGAAACATCTAGAGTACGCGTGAATAAAATATAATAGAATATTGAAATTATCTTGCGTTGAATAACGCAAAATCCTGAACCCCGAATCCGACATGCTGACCAGCGTTAAAAAGGTCCTACCCGCATTCCGAACACAATGGAACATGTTTCGAAGGCTAATTTGATCGTATGTGCGAGTTACAAAAGAAAACGATCAGATTTCAATTAAATCGATTAAAATCGTTCTAAGCGTTTCGAGCTGTCAGGGTCAAACGACAACTCTGATGGCTACGAAAAATGAAATCCGATAATAACTAACTATTACGGATCCAATGGAACTGGTTTCGTCAAATTCCGAAACTGTGCCTCGGAAGGCTATTTTCAAGGTCCAATTGAAACGATATATTTCAAAACGGAACAAAACACTTCCAAATTCGATTTTAACACCTTTACTATATTCAGTATCATCAGTATAAATTTATAAGCCTTCAAATTATCTTAAACAGGTTTAGAATCTCAGATTCAACAATTTACCCAATTTCAATTATTAATTCAATATTTAAACCATATAATTCAATGATTTAATTATCAAGTAAATATTAATATCTTGAATTCCGAGTTAAAATTAACTTTTAAATATTTAAAATCAATTAATTATTCCAATTTAAATTGTTAGAAATTCCGGGTCGTCACATTCCTCCCCCCTTAAAAGAATTTCGTCCCCGAAATTACTAGTTAGGAAGAATGGACCAATACCCGTTTACCTCTTTCCAAAACTCACTATTCAACATCCTACCAACTATCCTTTACTAAAGACCCACTATTACCTTAAGCAACTTCCAAAACCTTCTATAGTTTCAAACAACACCCCTTGCTCAATCGTCTAAATTTCAATTAAAAACCAAATTTTGAATTATCAAAATTTTCTCAAAATTTTTCTAACTCTATAAATTCCTGAAAATTTTTGCCAGCGTCTCCTTTGCGCGGCTAGCTCGGTACTACTACAAAAGGCCTCTACGGGCTCCCAAAGTCTCAAAAAGAAACAAAAGCCAAGTGGCTACATCAAAAACCCAATCCAATTCCATACAGAATTTTAAATACATACCTTTTTGTCGGGCAATTCACATTTTTCGTTTGGAATCAAATCCAACTTTCTTTTCCCTTCTTAATACCTGCATATCTTGTTTAGCAACCATATTCAATCATAACTTACAAATCGGTTTATACATTCTCTTATATAGGTTTCCATATCTATTTCTATTCAAACTAGTTTTCCCCACTTCTATACGAATTCAATTTATTTTAAAATTTAAATGTTGAATTTAATCTTTATGTATATCTGATTCATATTAGTTTCATTTACTAGTTTACTTTAATTCCTAATTTGAAGTTGTTTTGTCGTTAACCAATTTTATTTATTTTCAAAAAAATTCTAACTCCCAAAATTTTCGGAAAATTTTGGCAGAGTCTCCCTCGTACGGAGGAGCTTTTGCAATTTGACAAGAGATATAAATATATATACATCGACCCACCCGGTCGGAAAAAGCAAAAACAGTTCATATTTCCTATTTTTTTGCGTAGGCGTACCTTATTTAGCATTTTAAGCAAGCAGCTTATTTATATTAGCAATAAACGCAATCCAAACCAACCAAACAACCTTCAGGTACCTTTACTTACTCAATTTTAATATGTAAGTGCCATATATAGAGAACTTATTAGCATTCCACTTACTTTTAAATAGCTAAACATATACATTTCATAAACAACAAGCACCAAACGTTTTCCATAAGTGGCTTATATAGTTTTTAAAGCTAATACAATTGCTTTCAACCAGTTTATAAACTATTTCATTCAATTTCAATGATTCGCAACTCAATTTCTTACATTCCATTGATTTTTAACCCAAACAAGCTCATATTCACTTCAAATGATTCAGAACTAATTTATTTAATTTCCATCGACTCATAGCATTTCAATTACTTTCATTTATGCCGAGCGACTACCATATTCATGCAATTCCGACGATATTCGTTTAATAGAGTATTTATCTACTTTAAATTTCTTTCAACTCATTCTATAATTAATTCCATTTCATTTCTAATTTATTTACCAACCATTCATTGCATTTCATTTTACCTCGGCATTAGATGCAATTTAAACAATTTATTTAACTTGGCACGTTCAATACTTATAAATTAATAACCATTTCCGAATTAATTTAATCCAAGCTTTTATTTAATTGGCTTTCATCCTTATTCGAAGCCAAGCTTCCATAAATTTTAAACTTAAGTTAATTTACTTTAATTAATTCCAACATCAAACTTGAGTTTACTTCGATTTGACTCTCATTTAATCAAATCCCATTAAATTTAGTTAGCTCATCCACTTTAATTTTTATTTTTATTTTAATTCACCTTCCCAATTTATCAAAATAATAATCAAGCACATACTTAACTCATTTGAACTTCAAATTAATAGGCCACCGAACCTAAGTTCAGTTTGATAATCTCATTCCAATCACATCTTTGATTTAGTTTTTTTATTCAATCAGACTCCATCCATTTATTTCTTAAATCAATTAACCCATTTCTTTACCCATTTTAAATTTTTGAATTCATCTACTTAACTCATTTCTAATTTATTTCCATTCACTTGGGTTTTGTTTTTGCAACTCAAACTATTTCTATTATAATCACTTCTCTTATATCCAATCTACTTGCAAATCTCATTAAATATTATTCAAATCACCCTTGAATTTTATTTATAATTCAAAATCTCATTTTTTTTTTCAATCCAACCCTATTTTATTTTTACAACATCTCTTCTAATTTATTTCATTATTAAATCCAAGTCGAGTTCTATTTACAATTTGATTTCATTTCCAAACTCCATTATTAATTTACAATCCATTTATTTACCAAAGTTAAATTTTATTAACGTATTCAATCAAACAATTATTTAACCAATTAGCTTATTTTCAATTTCTAAATCAATATTCGATTTTAATGACAAAGAATCACTTCTTAAATTTCCCGAGTTTCAAATTTTATTTTATAATTCCAGTTTGGGTTTCCTTATTTTCCAAAATTCCAATATCTTTATTTAAAAATTTTAGAAATGCTTTTAAATTCACATCATACTATTAAAATAAATCTTTATAAAAAAAATACTTTTTATAACTCGATGTCTCAACCAGTCCATCCTTGTTCTCATAGAAATTCAGTCATACGTTGATCAGGCGTAGAACTGAAAATCTATAAGTACTTAGCAGACTCATTCTCAACACCCAGTGAAAATATTTTTGAAAATAATTTTTATTGAAATTATAGAAATCAGTTTTTTAAAATATAGAGGAAATATCTTTGGTGAGAATGCTCTGGAAATCATCACCCCCATCCATGGTCGCAGTTCACCCGATGGTTACGTTGCCGTCCCGACAAAATCCACAGATAACTGTAGGCCTCCGCGCCCCTCGATTACACCATGGAACCCACGACAGATCGCAGCTACAACTGGGTTTACGTAGCTATCACAGCAAAAACCCATATAACTGTAGGCATCAGCGCTATCGAATTTTGCTGCCAAAAATGAAACTTCTCCACTCCACTTGACCATAGATCGCAGTCTACCGATGTTGCGTTGCCTTCCCGGCAAAATCAAGTGTAGACCGTTGACACTCATCCTCCACACGATTTTCGCTATGGTCCCCACAGTAGATCGCTGCGACATCGAGTTACACTATCGTCATAGCATAACCCAAATGACTCTGTAGGCATCAACGCCATCGACTTACGCTACCCAATAATCCTCAGGAACTAGTTTTGTCCGGACTCCTCACAGGATCAACTTTAGAAACCCCCCCCCCCTTGGGGCTCAAGGCAGCACCACCCGGTGGCACTCCTGAGAAGTTCATTTCAAGGGAGCGCCTTTTTCCCAAGAGCCATCATCAAAACATTTTATACTATACACATATAGTATCTTTAAATCATACACCTAGTATGATATCATACAAAGCTCCTTTATACAAAATCGATTATCCTAAAATCGATAATTCTCAAAATAGGCTTTCCAAATTCCAATATTGATTTTACCCAAAATCAAAAGCCTTTCCAAATCCAAAGGTTCCCAAAATCTTTTCCAAAATCCTCATAAGATCCTTTTTATATATATATCGATATATATAAATTTTAAAACTTTGTACCACTATAAACTTGTATAAAATCCCTTTTATACTTCAAACACTTCTAAAAATCCTTTTTCTTCCAACAATAGATTCAACAAAGGGGTTTCATCTTAACTAAAACAAAGATATATAACCTTGTTTATTCAAAATCAAATATTCCAATTTGATTACTCTTTTCTATCAATTTCTTTTCCATTCACTTATCCACCTTTACATTAATCCCCATTTGGATTATCACTTCAATTCCTATCTCAGTTGGGTATTAAATCCATAACAGTTTGAACTCCGACCAGTTTATTTAGAAAATAGCTTGAAAATTTTAAAAACAAATAAGTAGTTGGAAAATAATTACTAGTTTTGTAGAATAGTTAGAAAATAGTTGAATAGTTTCAGAAATTTTAGATAATTGTAAAATAGTTGTAAAATAGTAATTAATTTGTAACATAGTTGAAAAATAGTAATTAGTTTAGAAAATAGTTGGAAAATGGTTAAATAGCTTCAAAAATAATCGTAAAACAAGTATATAAAATAATTTGGCTTTAAGAAAGAAAGGTTGTATATATTAATAGCTTAGAAAAATAAGTTTATACCAAAACAATTTATATTGAAAATAGTCAAGAGCCAACTGTTCACTTTCCCAACAATTCAATTTAAATCTCCATTTAAATTGACCCAATTCCAATCCAAATAACTCCAAATTCCATTGGACTTGATTAATTCCCAATTCAAGTTGAATCAATCTTGATTCCTTCCCAAATTTAAATCAAATTCTAGTTGATTTTAATCCTATTCAATTTTAATTATAATTTCAAATTATTCCAATCAATTTGAATTATTATTCATTTAACCCATTTCAATTCAAATTATTTCAAAACAATCCAACTTAATTTCCCATTCAAATTTTTAAACTTATACATCTTCAATCACCAATCCACTTAATTCAAACCAAATTCAATTTTGAACTAATTCAATTTAAGTCTTGAATTTAAACTATCTCGAATTATATAAATTCGAGTTAAATTCTCAAAGGTGATTTAACATTTTAAACCAAATTAACTTTTATTTAAAGTTTTTAAACGATCTTAAATTTCTAAGTCCAATTCTTCATTTCAATTTATCTCTACTTATATTTTTCAGATTCAAATAAGAGCTCAATACAATTTTATCTGTTTCAAAATTTAATTTATTATTCAATTTTATCTTCCAGTTTGAAGCCAGTTCTTAAACAATTTTAATTTACAGACCCAATTATTCAAATTTATTTTATTTATACAATACCATTCTCAGTTTAAAGATGTTTATTAACAATAGGGTGATATCATCCAATTTTATTTTAAAATGCCCACCCATTTTCAATTTTTAAATCCCCAACCCGTTTTGAGATCACACAAATTCCCAGTTCAAATCAACCATTTAACTCTCCAAGTTAAATTCCAACTTCATCTTGGAATTTCCAATTCTGGTTGCTTTTTCTACACTTGTTTAATTTTCCCAAAGTTAATTCTAATTTACTTAATCCAATCAACCTTACTCAAGTTGAATTCCCACTTCAAATTCCAAAATCCTTTCCCTCTTATAAGTTCAAAACTTATACCACATTGGGTTTTTTTTTTTACACCACACTCCAGGGAAAATCAAAACTCAACACCTTAAAGTTTATTTCAAATTATCTTTGATATAATGTATATCCATACATATATATACATATTTATTTCTTGGCCCTCCCAGCCATGTTCTAAAATTTTAAACCACCCTTGGTTTTAAATTCAATTCAAACTTCAAACAACCCATTTTTTTCAACAAGCCCCAGTTATCTAAATAATTCTTCTTTATTATTTTTCATTACCTTGGAACAAATTTTCAAATCCTGGAACCAGATTTAGAATTTTAATTTGGTTGTATTTTTATTTCTACTCGGTTTAATTCTAATTCAAGACTTCAATTTGGTTGTATTATATCACTTCTAAATTTTCATTTTAATAAATTTAACAACCAATCGCTTTAATGTTTACTAGAATGAAATATTTCTTTATATGTCAAAATATAATTTTATATAAAATCATTTAAAATCTTTATATAAGAAAATAACAAGTACGTGCTCATATATATACACTCAACTGATTCTAGAGTACTACAGACTCTCTTAAATGAGCGATCCCTACCAGAGCCAAGGTTCTCGCTTAACCTTTCAGCTCTGATACCAAATGTAACGACCCGAAATTTCCGCACCCGAAAATTCCAGATAGTTATGAAAAAGAAGAAAGAGATAGAAGAAGAACAGAAACACCAAACATCTCACATTCGCAGCGGATAAAATATATTAATAAATAATAATAATAGCTTACAAAAGAATACTATATTTGTCTATTACATTTTAATACATCAGAGTTTCACATATATTCAAATGCTGGTCATATACAATCAATTTATTGCAGAATTACAATAATATAATTATAGCGGAAATATTCTACGCGTTCTTGCCATCCAGCTCCCCTCCTTGAGCTCCAGATCGTCCTACCTGAAAATCTGTAATACTCGGTCTGACCCGAGCATTACACCAAAGTAACACCCGGGTCAGGCTGGAAACCAGCGTGAGTAAATTCAACTAACATGGAATACCAAATCAATCAACACATAGAACTCGGGTAACTCAAATCAATTAACAAAGTCCCAATATGATATCGACCTGACTTATATTCCAAGTGTCAAAATTTTGATTTAATAACCCGATTTAAATCCTTTCATTCTAACTTATCAATTCCTCATTCCAACTTATACGAAAATCGAAGTGGTTTCGGGTATCTCTAATACCCGAACCCGGCCCCTTCGAGTCACATGTCACCCAACCCCAGTTATCCAAATGAAATACACAACACTTCATATTAACTCGTTCAAAGCATCCAATACTATTCAATCATCCATCAGCAAAGCTTAATCACATACTAATTAATCCAATTGATTCTAATGAAATTTTCTAACCACATTCACTTAGACTATTAATTAATTCCAAATCAATTAATTAATCAACCCCTCTATATTCATTCATCTTACCTAACAATCCTGGATTAATTACCTTCCAATTCCATTCAGGTAATTCTCCTTAATTTATTTCACGATATTAATTACTCTTACCAAATCAATGAGTAATCTGTAATTTTTTTACAAATTAATTAACTATAATCAATTACGTTAATTCTTAATTACTTATATTAATTGACTTGTCATAAGTCACTTATTATGAATTATTAAATCTCAATTAATTAAATCTTTAATTACTTCATTAATTATATAAATTAATAATTTCCCATTTATATATTGATTTGTTCCAATCTAAATTAATTACTTTAATTCAATCCCAATATTTATCATTCTCGATTAATCTCAACATACAATTAACTAATTCTTTTATTTACTTCATTAATAGATTAATTATTCCATAATTAATTATCTTAATTAATTCTCTTGACCAAGTTCGCTAAGCAATCATATTTTATTAATTACATTAAGTAATTATTTATTACACCATCAGATGATTATTCGGAATTACTTATACCTAGTTAATTACTTTACAACTTAATTTATTATTTATTCAACCCTTTAATTACTAAGTTCAATAATCCAAATCATTCATTAATTGAATTAATTAATTTTTTATTCTAAGTACCCTATTAATTTGATGGATCAAAAATCATTAAGCCCTTAACGACATTAGAATGAAAACATTTTCTTATTTATAACTTTATCTCTAAAATGTTTTTAAAACCCGAATACTTTGGGTCAACCACAATTAACTCATGATCCAACCAAACAAGTCACATCATCATCAGTAGAACATCCAACCAATTATTTAAATTTTAACCATTAAAATTTAAATAAAAATCCAACGGTGTGAGATTTACTCACGTTTGAATTTTGCTGTTTGCAATCCATTCCAATTCGATTTTGTCTTCTCAGTTAAGACCTTGCATAAGCATTACATGGGTTATTAATATTTGAACTTATGAACAAATATTTATTATTTATTTTGATTTAAATTAATAATTTGGTAACTAATACAATTAATATAATTACTAATATAATTTTAATTAAACAGATAAATCTTCACTATCTCTCAATATAAACATACATTTAAACTGTTATTAAGCTTATTCATAACCAAAAAAAAAAACTCACCAAACTACCCAAAGCAAGCTGCAACCCGATTAAGCATTCAATACGCCTACACTCGATTCGACGTCGAGCACAATCCTTTACCTCCAAGCCGCCGCCCTTCCATCCATTGCCAGAGCCGCGCACGCATCGTCACGACCCCCACTAGCTTGCCTCGCCGCCCTAAGATCTGTCGCGACCCCTTTTTTGCGCGCGAGCAGGCACTCGCGCGACCGTTCCCTCATGCAGTCGCCGCTTCGTCTCACCGCACGCGAACCCTAAAAATCGGTTGCGTCCTCCCCATGTCGCAAGTCGCTCCACCAATAGCATCTGCCCCCTCGAGTTCGATTCGCGTAGACTCGAACGATCTGGGGTTTATATTATTATTATTTTTTTCGAATTGATTATTTATTTTATTTTTTCTTTCTTCTCTGAGAATTTTGGTTTCGGTCCTCAAGGTTAGAGAGAGAGGAACGGATATAGGTATAGGGTTGGGAAACTTCTAGAGTACGCGTGAATAAAATATAATAGAATATTGAAATTATCTTGCGTTGAATAACGCGAAATCCTAAACCCTGAATCCGACATGCTGACCAGCGTTAAAAAGGTCCTACCCGCATTCCGAACACAATGGAACATGTTTCGAAGGCTAATTTGATCGTATGTGCGAGTTACAAAAGAAAACGATCAGATTTCAATTAAATCGATTAAAATCGTTCTAAGCGTTTCGAGCTGTCAGGGTCAAACGACAACTCTGATGGCTACGAAAATTGAAATCCGATAATAACTAACTATTACGGATCCAATGGAACTGGTTTCATCAAATTCCGAGACTGTGCCTCGGAAGGCTATTTTTAAGGTCCAATTGAAACGATATATTTCAAAACGGAACAAAACACTTCCAAATTCGATTTTAACACCTTTACTATATTCAGTATCATCAGTATAAATTTATAAGCCTTCAAATTATCTTAAACAGGCTTAGAATCTCAGATTCAACAATTTACCCAATTTCAATTATTAATTCAATATTTAAACTATATAATTCAATGATTTAATTATCAAGTAAATATTAATATCTTGAATTCCGAGTTAAAATTAACTTTTAAATATTTAAAATCAATTAATTATTCCAATTTAAATTGTTAGAAATTCCGGGTCGTCACATCATTGATCCTGAAGCGAAAACCATTGAGGTGACCAAGTAATGGCCGAGTGTAGAGCATCGATTTGCATCGACATATGGAAAAATAATCACACTCGTGAGTTCTCTTGAGCTTAAAGTAGTCGAACGGTGAGTGGCAGATGAGCCCAGGCATGAACCCGAGTGCACGATCTATGGAGTTATCTTGGGTGACAGTTGTTGGGTATAGGATGACTATCGATTCAAGCTAAATCTAAGTGCATTGGTTTTCTCAATCTAGTGTAGCATGTGTGATGGCGAGGTAGGCTACATGAAGCCTACTTTCAAATATTTTGTAGAATGAAACTAACATGTGTACATAAATTTTCATATCACAACTGAAAACTTATCTATGATGAAGGGTCATGGTCAAGGTAATGATTCCCCTGGCTCTTGGACAAGTTGGCCGACTATGACAGCGTGGTGGTTATCGCCACTACTTTTGGGTTAGGGATGGCCTTGGAAAAGATTAAAGTGTTGGTCGACCCATTGGGTTTATTAAGAAAACCACCACTGATCGTTGGTTGCTCTTATTGTAGCGCGAGAACTCCTTACTTTGCTTTCCTAAGGGAAGTTCCATAACATTCCTTTGCTTTCTACTGATTGCCTCCGATATCCTTGACCCTATCTAGGATGGGGAACTTCATGATGACGCGGTTACAATTAACGATGGCATCTTGCTCCACAAGCATTGGTTGTACTATTGATAGGTTATGAGAAGATGAGCGGTCAACTACTATAAAATTTACCTGGATCTTTTCAGCGAGGGGCTCTTGGCTGAATGTTGTTACGAGCGAGGTTGTGCCCATTGAGACGATGCCTATACCCCCCTAAAGCCATAAATGTGCAAGGCACACGGGGTGAGGCTCGAGGCAGGAAGCCTAAGGGCTTCAAATCCATTGTCGAACATGATGTTGAACGAGCTTCCCTCGTCTATGATGGCTATTTGAGTAAGCCAAGGCAATAGTGATGACCATAGGGTCATAATGGGG
Organism: Allium cepa; assembly: GCA_030765085.1. NCBI lineage: Eukaryota > Viridiplantae > Streptophyta > Magnoliopsida > Asparagales > Amaryllidaceae > Allium > Allium cepa. The sequence continues at coordinate 129,664,451 of CM060940.1, read as the reverse complement.
TAGAGACTACTGTCTTTTCTTTTGCCGTGAAGCTGATCGGTTGATCTGATTCCCACTGGGGTGCCCTGCACGTCCAGGACTCTAATGAGTAAATCTCTCCTATAGTACCTACCTCTCTCTAATATGGGGATTGGACAGCTACTGCCTTCCACATGTCGTCCGCCGCATATGGCTAAGACATCGATGATGGCTTAGATATTTATGTTGGGTTAAAAGGGATGATTCGATCATTCTTCCCGGTTCGCCCTTTACTCAGTGTGCTGACAAGCAAATTCTAAAGGTATGCCATCTTGAATGAGCCTTTCGATCTTACCCTTAAGCACATGGCAATCTATTATGGAGTAGCCATTGGCATGATGGAACTTGTAGTACTTACTGTTGCAATGAGGGTCCTCTTAATTTCCATCTTTGATGGTGGCGGGTTATTAGTTCTATAACCGGTTCCTGCTGTTGAGGAAGATGATGGTAGTATCCTACTTAAGTGAGAGTAATTATGATACCTGAGCTTGTAGGGAGGGCCACTCTTTGGATGCCTTCGAGCGTTGGTCAAACGACTGTTGTTGTAGCAATCATTGTTGCTTTGAGGACTGGTCTAGGCGGAATGCCTCGCCTCATTATGGTTGTTTGAAATATCTATGTCTTCCATCCTCATCATGTCGTTTACTCGATGATAGAAGTTAGTTAGGGGGAAGGTCAGTTGCTTCTGGAGTTCTCTCCATATCTTGGATTTGTACTGAATCCATGAACATAAGGCTACAAATAATTTGTTGACATCCGCACCCTAGCCCGGGTGGACTCTTTGTTAAAGCGGCTAGCAAAAGAGTGCAGGCTATCAAAAGGACCCTTCTTAATGTTTCCCAGCTCGTTAGTTAACATCACATGCGTGTAGGACATAATGAAACGAGTTTTGATGTCCATGCATAGTTGAGCCCAAGAGTGTATGCTACCAGATTGTAGGTGCTAGAACCAGTGGATGTCGGTTCAGCAAGGATAGATGGAATGAGCGTACACTTGGTGAGGTCAAAGAGCTGTCTGATACGGGTAATGGAGTTGAATGTCATGATGTGATCGGACGGGTTTGTACTCTTCGATCGACGATAAGGCATACCGTCGATGGATATAAGTATCCAAGATTTCACTAAAGAATGGTTCCCCATTCTCATCATTTGAGACTTCCTTATCCCCAGCACCATGGGTTTTCATTCCGTTGAGCTATTGGCAGAAGGTGTGCATTTCTTCCCTAAGGCTGGCATCAGCCGATTATGGGATGTCCTGGCCAAATATATGTTGAGGGCTAAATCTGCATCGAGACAGAGTAGGAGATCGGCGATGGAATAGAGAATGATTAGGATGGGTAAGGAATTTGGAACATACGACCCACTCTCTCCTTTGCCTACTTTCAGCCACATCTCTATGAGACTTTGCCTACTTTCAGCCACATCTCTATGAGAGTGGGAGTACGTCGAGGGGGTGATGCATGTCTGTTGATGGCATGGGCCAATATTAAGATGGTTAAATGCAGAGATTCATGGTTGAGAAAGAGCTGATGGTTGTCATGTTAAGGTGAAATGACAACAGTTTGGCCTGATTGGCGAAGCCACTTCAGGGGAGAGGTTAGTTCGACTAGGCATGCACGCAGCACACCTCCTGGGATTAATAAGGACATTCATCAATGGAGTTTCTATCACTACCCTCTCCTGGGCCTCGATTGTGCAGAGGAGATTGATGTGCACGTAAATATGCATATACTTACATCCATATTTTATCTATTTTTATTTAAATAAATGTCATATTTGGGCATTTTAACATGTTTAAAACCGAATTTTAATTATTTTCAAATCATCATATATTCACCTTCATTCAGGGGCAAAATGGTCATTTTGTGCATGTATCAATTTGAGAATTTTTACTTGGACATTTTTTTATGACTTTTACAGGAATTTGGATGCATATGGAAGAGGCTTTTATGAAGATACACGCATGCACAAACGAATAAAAAGGAATGAAGAGGGAAATAATTCAAGCTTATGATCATGGAGGACCCCACCCACTTACTTAAATCTACAATTAGAAGCTAATGGACAACTAAGTGGAGGTAAAGCTTCATGCATATTTAATGATGGATTAATTAGTGGCTAATGGTTACTTGGTGGCCATACTTCCTAAAAGGCATTTGTAAGCTCTTATGTACATGTAAATATCTTCTCCTCTTTGTAATTAGTTAGGAAATTGAAATGCAAGTTGTAAGCTCTATGTTTCATGAAATAAAAATGGCTTTCTAACCTCTTTCTCTTCTCTTTTTTACTTGTTTTTCTTTACTTTTATGTTGATGTTTATTTCTATGCTTTCTCTCATTTGATGTTTATAGCTTAGATTTACACTCATGCTAATAGTGTAGCTTTAATTTTTGTTGAAGTAGTAAGTAGTTAATCTCTTTTTCTTCATTTTCTTAGTCTTATTTCTTTGCTTTTTAAAGTTGAAATTTACAAGTGTTGACTTGGTAGCACAAATGAGTAGCTAAAACCCTTCAATTTAGGGGTAATGAAGCTCTCTAACTTTATGTAATTTTAACATTTCTATGATTTATGATCTCTTTTATTTGTTCTTCATGAAAGTGGATTTCAATGTAAGTTTATACAAGTGGGTATGATAGCTTATGTTGATTTTGAAATGAAAGTAAAAAACAAAATTTAATGATCTATATTACTAATTACAGTAGTAAATAGTTCATACTCAAATAGTTTTTCCTTTTCCTTCATTTTCATGAGAATTTATGAGTGGTTTATTTGTTGTAGTATAATTTGATGGTTTAAGTTATGTTAATTAAAAACATAAATAAATCATACTTATGATAAATGAAATAATTATTTCACTTAATATCAAAAAAAAAAGATCATAAATTATTTGTTTGTTGATTTATAAAAACATGAGAGTGGATTTGCCTCTAAATTGTTCTCTAATCTCATAGATTTTAATCTCATTTTAATTCTAGTTTTAGCTTCACTTCGCTTGTAGTTAACAATTTCCTCTCCATTTGGTATAATTTGATTGAATAGATTTTAAAAAATATAACAATTCTCTACGGATCGACCTATATTCACAACGTACTTGCTTTTGTACGTCATGCGCTTGCGGTTAAATTTAATTTAAAATTTATCGGCGATTTTCAAATCCGATAGAAAATTCGTCGTTGAACAAGTTTTTGGCGCCATTGTCGAGGAATTGTCTTTGATTTTAATTTCTATTCTTTGAATTATTTTTGTTTGATTCTTGCATGTTTTCATTTTGTTTGTTAACTTGCATTTATAAAAAAAAATTGTGTGTTTAGGTGTGATTTGATTTGTGCACCTCTTGTTTTCTAGTTTCCTTTCAATTTGCATTTCTATTTATAAAGCCAAAAAAAACAACACAATTTCAAAACAAAAATGGAAATATTTTATTTCCTTTTCAACTTGCATTTCATTTCATTTTTTTTACAACTTTACAAATCACAATGTATTTATAATTTACAATTTAAAAAAAACAACACTGTGTAAAACTGTTTGGACGGTTTAAATCGACAATAAACCACACATGTCAAACGTAAACCTTATAAAAAGAAGGATTGTTATGAGGTAAATAAGAAAAATAAGAGAAAAGAAAGAAAAACAAAACACAGAATCTCACAGTGGAATGGCGAAATACAATAATCAAATAAACAGCTCATGAAGCTGTTTTACAAATAAAATTTGATTACACTTACAATACAATCAGAGTTATACATACATCAAGAATAAATAAATAATGCAGTAGAACAACATGATGCAGTGAAATAATGATAATAAATAGCAGACTAATCTCTATCTTCGTCCTGCAAATAAAGTGGTCTTCAATACACTAAAAAGCTCGGACTGACTCGAGCGTAATGAAAAGACAAAACATTCGAGTCAGAACTAAAATATCTTATGCAAGTTAAATCAAAATAAGTAAATATGAGTGTAACGGCTTCAGAGATGTTTACTGGATTTTATATCTCCTATCCAATGTTTGACGTGCATGTAATAACTTCAGGGATGTTTGGGATTCCATCTCCTAAGGATCCGTTAAACAATCTACATACATAGTACAATACGCTATTGTAATATGTCTACAATAAAGTAAAATATTAAAATAGTGTTAAAGTGTTACCCATATTGCCCTTGACATATTTTTATGAATGTCGTAGTCTATACAGTACTGTAAACTCCACCAAACCGGTAGGCTATCAGGGAGCACTCCATAGATATGACACAAACCAAACTCGTAGTGGGCATGATAAGGCATATGACAAGGCATGTGAGGCAATGCCTAGGGTAGGATACTACCGTTTTGCACAATCGAGCTGTGGTAACGCATAGTAGCTACTACCGCCTACCTCAGAACACACTCGCATAATCAAATTGAGGGAGGCCACCAAATCAATCACAAAGTAATAGATATGCTATTGAAGAAGCATGTCCGACAGGAGGAGCGACCTCACTTATCCTAGGTACAGCTCCTGTTTTAGTCATATCAAGCTGACCCGATGGTGTCAGGGCTGCGTTCGTACCTCATAGAGTAGCATTCGCCAAACCATCCTACTTTGTTCTGGATTCTCCACATGTGCACAGTTGCTAAAGTGGATTTCGGTATTGGCAGAGAGTATGACAATATCCGATCTCGGTCTCTTTAACAACCAAATGGTTATTTCACATCGATTGGTTCTTTTACATTTCTAAAACTGATTCATAATTGATATCAAAATATCATATTCACTTCAAAGTCATTTCACTTTCGAAATCATTATTCACTTTAAATCATGTTCGATTTCAAAACCATAACCACAAAATAGGTTAAACCATCATATCAAAATATTCGCATTTAAATCAATTAAATCTAAATCATAACAATTCCAACTTAAATAGTTTGCATATTGAAAGTAATATATATATTGGAATAGTTATACAATAAAAATGGTTTACACACTAAAATATATATTAAAAGTTGTTTATAAATATAAAATAATATATATATTAAAATAGTTTATATATTAAAAATATGTTATAGATTAAAACAGTTTGTATATTAAAAATGGTTTATAAATTAAAATAGGTTATAGATTAAAATAGTTTACATAATAAAATAGTTTATATATTAAAAATGGTTTATAACTTAAAATAGGTTATAGATTAAATAGTTTATATATTCAAAATAGTTTATATATTAAAAATGGTTTGTAAATTAAAATAGGTTATATATTAAAAATGGTTAATGTATTAAAAATTATTAATATACTAAAATGTTTTATATGAGAAAAATAGTTTATATAATAAAAGAGTTTGTGTTTTAAAAGAGTTTATATCGAAAATAGTTCATTAGAATTGTTTCTCTAAATTTCACAAATCAATTCAAATCAACATTAGTTCCAAAAATTCAATCTAAATCAATGTTAGTCAATAATTTCACTTCAAAAAGGCTAAAGGTTTCAATTTAAATTCTCATTAAAATCATTTCAATATATATCGATTTCTAATCGATATTTGAACTACAAATTTAAACCACTTCAAATTCAATAGGTTTCCAAGTTTAAGTATTCAAACGTTTACAATAGCTTAATTTTTTGATAAATTTCATTTATATTTCAAAATTCAACTTTAAGATTACAATTTAAATTCTTTAAACAATTCATTCAACCAATTTCAATTTCAACATTTTAAAAGTTCGGATTTTGAAAATAATTCAGTTCATATAAATCTAATTTTATTTCATAATATTATTTAACCGGATTCAAAAATTAAGGATTTTAAAATTATTTAATTAAACCAATCTAATGTCCGTATATAATTTTCTACCATATAGTCAAGTGATACAGATATATAACATTTCAACCCGCAATAATTTAAATATGGGTATATATCATTTCAACCCGCAATCCTGAGTAAATTCAAAATCCATAAAATCGCTCGAGTTTATCATTTCAACCCATAACGATTTTTCTCTAGTCTATATGACCATTTGGGTATACATCATTCAACTTATAGTGATTTCCTAACTGCGAACAAAGAGAACTTGCAGTGTGATAGCAACATATAAAATAAATATAATATCCAATAATTCAAATATCAACAATTAAGCATCCATCACAATTATCATTAAAATCAACCAATAAATCACAACAAATAAACCGGTTATCATAATCAGGTATTTAACTGGCAATTAAATTCAATATTGATTTAAATGGCAATTCAACACAGAAAAACTCAAATTAATTTTAAATGACAATTTAAAATACCTAACAACGTCACATCAAAATTTAATTTAACTAACATAAGATGGTTTAGTATTCATGAATGGCTTAAATCACTCAACTTTTATTTGTCGACGATTTAAAATCCAAATAAAGCCTAAATTCGAATAGTCTTAGAATGCAGCCAAACCAGTTCCATACCATACGGAATTTCGATACAATCGCAATGGAGAAAACCACGCATGAATCCAAACTCGTATGAAAAAGTTAAAAGTGTTAGAAGTTTTTGATAATTTAAATTTAAAATTAAATTAGCATAAGGGCAATAACGTAATTCTATATCTCTCTAAAACCCTAGTCGATCGAATACATGTACGTGACATCGAACTGCACTCGAGCTGCCACCTTCGAACGCCTGTCGCTGCCAATCCATTCACCTCCGTCCAGATCAGAGGCCGCCATCAGCCTTGCCATCCAAGGACGTGCCTCTCAACCCTTATGCGGCAGCCTCTGAGTCCCCCCAAGCATACTGTCATCGTGTTCATTAAGTCGTCAATCTGTGAAATACTAACCATTACGACCAACTAATCACACGGATCAACTACCTCCGACCTCCTCTATGCTCCAGCACCGCCTGATCGTCCTATCGACAAAGATCCACCATCAAAAAGCAAACCCTAGTTTCAATGGCCGAGACTAAATCAATGATTTTTGGCTAAACTATGACCCAATTGAAAAAAATAATTGCAGTAGTAGATTGTGCTCGTAGAGAGCTTTCCAATGATATATAATATGACACAGTTTGAGGAGATCAAATATTTCGATTCGATTTCAATTTGAAACTGAATTTGGGAATTAGGGTTTCGGCCATTGGAGAGAGAGGAAGGAGCGGAAATTTGCAGTACGTATAGAAATCAGAAAATGGAGGCTTCTAGGGTTAGAAAACCTATTTATATATACAGAGATGGATAATAATGAATGGACATATCGAATTTGATCGAAACGATAACAACGACCCAAAAAGCCCATTTCATTTCCAAAATGAAATTGGGTCACTCAATATGTTAAAATATAGGTTTTTGATATTTTTAAACTCAATGGAACTAGTTTCAAACTTCAGTTTAATTGTGTACAGAAGTTAGCTTTTAAAATCAGATTATATTCATCTAAATCCTTTTAATTGATTTCTATGCGTTTCAAGCCCGCCGATCAAACGATAAGTCTGATTGCTACAAAACTTGAAATCCTACAATAATTCACTGTTATGGATCCGATGAAGCTTGTTTCATCGAGATCTAAGACAGTGGCAAAAATGGTTAATTTTCACGTTAATTAACAAATTACTATTAGATAAATTTTATCACTTATAAATTCTGCATTAAAAGTAAACAGTTTTCATCATTCTTGATTAGCCAGTAATTTATAAACTTTTATAATACAGTTTTCCATGTTAAATCCAATATTCAAATATTACACAAATTTTAACATTCAATTACAACAGTAATAAAACCTAGTTAATTATATTTTAATTTCAATCAAAATTCTTATATTTTGATTCTCACTCTCATTGTTGAATCAACTATTACCTTAAGAATACAATTAACATCAGTTTACATTCTATTACATTCATATTCTACAGTTATCATCTTTTACCATATTAATTATAATATTTCAATTTCATTAGTTTCATTAATTACCAATATAATTCCTTATTTACAATTATATACAAATTTACTTTATAATTATTTCAATTGATTGAAATTACATTAAAGTAATTGTCAATAACGTTCAAACAACATTATTAAATCATATTATAATTATATTACTCATTAATAAATCATAAATTTTAATTTCACACAATATAAAATTCGAAAATATTATTATATTTAATAGTTTTAACAACAAGAAATTATCGTCAAGGACAAAATTTCTCAGCGTTTTAGCCTCAAGGACAGACCCTCGATATTTTAGCCTGAAGGACAACTTTCTTTAGATACTAGTTTTTATTGATAATTTTTAGGTATCAGTTTATAGTTATCGGTAGCAGTTTTTAGGTATCATTTTTTAGTTCGGTAGTTTTTCCTTATGAATAATTTTTAGAAGAATGTTTGTCCTTGTGGTTAAAATATTGAAGTCGCGTTTTTGAGGCTAAAAATATACAAATTTTTATCCTTTAAATTAATTCCCCCTTTTAATTATCGAAAAATATAGGTTGTTACAAATTATATTGAAACAAAAAATAGTTCCATATACTCTCTTTTATTCACAGACGAGTTAACATAAAATGAGCATGTGTATTTGATACACAAGTAATCTATTTATGATAAGTACATTGAATAAATAGTGAACGCATGAAACATAATGTGCAAAAGAAATAAGAAAATTCAATTTGATTGAATAGGTGAGTATGTAGGAAACGGTTCCATAAGTACTAAAAAGGAATAAGATTCAATCTCAAAAGTCATTTCTCTCTGTGATACATAATAATGTGTCAATATGAAGTAATCAAACTTTGTTGGACAAAGTACGATTGATAACGAGTGAAGTTGAGTTAATTTGTAACAACCCTGTATTTTGTAATTATTTTATTGTATATTTTAATTATTTTAATATAAAATTTTGATTTAAAAAAAAACTTAATTTACTTATTTGGAATGATTAAATTTTTTTATTTAAATATAAATCTTGATTTTATATGATGTTATAATTCCAAACTTGTGTAAGTTGAATATTTGCCTGAAATGCTGATTTTGGTCAAAATAGTCAAACTGTGACTTTTAACTTAAAATTTTAAAAGTTTAAAAAATTAAATTTTTTCTTTTATTATGAAAGTACATGAAATTCTAAGAACACCACTTTTCGTTTCGTGGAAATCGGATGTAAATTGTGAAAGTTATACCCTTTACAATATTGTGCGTATATAGGGTTATTTAACAATGACTATTTTAAATTGTATAATTACTTCTTCTTGGTTATATTTTATTTTAATATGTGATAATATGTTTTATTATGTATATTTTGGCTTTTAAGTATTTTTAAAATGATAATATAAATTTTCTAAAGTTTATTTGAATTTATTTCAATTTATAAAGCCTAGTTGGTATTTACTGCATTTTTCTTTATTTAAAATTCTATTTAATTAAAATTCAATTATTATTTTACCTTGAAAATGTTTTTGGAATCATTTTAATTCAAATTTTATTTTAGAATAATTTTATAATGAAATGTAAAATTTTCCAATACTAACAGTGATTTATTCACAATTTTAGAACACTTTTTGGTATTTTAAGCCATTTTCTTAATTTAAATTCTATTTAATTAAAATTTAATTATTTATTTTAGATATTTATTCTTATTTCTGATTTTTTATCTTTATTTCTCAGTTTATATGTATTTATAAAATTACAAAGCATATATATGGGATTTGAAAGGTTTAAAGGCTAGAAACATAATGTCGTTTCACGTTTCTTTTGCCGTCAACGCATCAGTTATTTAAGCCACTCCTTACTCTATCTCCAGCCGACTTCTCTTTCTCATTTTTCATGAAATTTCCTCTGTCTCAAACCCTAGAAAAAAAGAAAAGGGGATCATGGCATCCATCTTGCAAAATTTGGTAAGTTCTTCTTCTTCTCCTTCTTGTTTTCCTATTTCCTAAATGATTTTGCACCTTGTTCTCAACTTGTTTGATCAGCTCCTCCCCAACCAGATCTGGTCCAACCTCCACCACCCCCTTTCTCTGATCATTACCCACCCTACTACACCACCAAGGCAGGCCGAACTCATCTATGGCAAGAAGCACCACAAAAACCCACCAAAACCACCACCTTGTTGGAAAACCGAGCCTAGATTGCCACAACCACCTTCCACCACCCATAGCCGCCACCTACATGACCAACACCACCTCCAGCACCTCCTCACCCTCTTCCACGTCATCACCTTGGACCCCACTCCTCTGGACCTGACCATATCCCCCATGGCCGAACCCTTTTGTAGCAAAGAGATGATGAAACATTGCCTTGTATTGATAGTTGTTGCACCTATATCTTCACTCCACCAAACACAAGCTAGGCCGACCCTATAGGGACCCAAACCAGACCCTAAGACATGCCATGGCCGAGCTAAACCAACCCCTAGCTGAAGCATGTGAAGTTGAGAACAAGTGCAAACCATTTGATGTTGTTTTGGACACTAATTCCTATGTTGTTTTGTGATAATTCATGTTGTAACTCCTCCATCTTCATCCACTTGTTGCCATGTGTTTTGATGCTAAATCCAAGTCATGTTGACACCAAGGCTAAGCCTAGTGTGATGAGAACAAGCCCATTTGATCATGTGACAAGCCATGTTGTCGTGGTCAGGAACTTTCGTGTTAAAGCTGGGTAATGTTCTTTGTTGAGTTAAAAATTTCCATTTCGTTTCAATTCATATTTTGTATTGAATGCATATGTTTCTATGGTCTTGTTTATTTGTTGAATACAAGATCATTATCAAGGCTCCCCATTCATTCAATTCAAATTGTGTTGTCGTGCTTCTGAAATCGCTCTTGTGTTTGTTGTTTTGGTCTCTAGCTTTGAAAAGGTGAGTCTTTCTCACTCTGACATTTATACTTATGAAAAGTGAATTGATGACAAGTGTTTAGTAATGTAAAATGTTTATGCAAGTTAATGATGATCATATGATATGCTATGCCATGTTATTACCATGTTAAAACTGTTAATTTTCACCTGACATCTGATATATGACTGTATATTGTGATATTGACCTTGTTTATATTATTCTGTATATGATCACACTGCAAGTTCCCTGTTAGAATAAAATCATTATGGGCTGAAATAATAGGCCTAAATGGTTTTAAATTATTCATTTTGACTTGGGATTGCGGGTTTGAAATGATAGAACCTGTATTTGTTAATTTTAACTGCGGATTGAAATGATACATGTCCGTATCACTTTACCTAGCGTAGAAAACTATATACAGACCCGTGGTTATTCTATAAAGTGTTTTGAATATTTTTAAGTATTTTAAAAATATAAATATATGAAATTTGATTTAAATAGATTTTGAAAGGTTTTAAAATAAATAAAATATGATTTTTCTATGTGTTTAAAATGTAATTTATGAATTGTTTAACTGGATTTTTGAATATAACTTATGTTTGAAATTGGGAATTTTGACTAAAAATGATATTTAAGTTATATGAATAAAATAAAATGGACTTTAATTATATTTGGAAAATGGTAAATATGATAAATTGATTTATATTTGAATTTAAGTGATTTATTAAAGAATTATTGATTTTCCAATAAATTTAAGTGGTTGAATAAATGACTGTTGAAAGTGAAAATTTAATATAGGACTTGACTTGAAAATGTGAATTTGGTTTTTATTAAAGGGTTAAGTAAATTAAATAAAAAAATTGGAAATTCGGTTTAATTTGAGAAAATGAAAATAAAATATAAGTGTTAAGTTTATTTGTTGAAATGTAAAGAATTGGAAGCTTTTACCCTTAAATGTATTAAGTAAATTGTTGAAAATTTGATTAAATTATAAGAAATTATTGTATAAAAATAATATGTCAAATGATATGTTAATGAACATTTTTAAATGTTAAAAGATGATTTTTAAAATGTCTATTTGTTTTAAATCGAAGTTATTTAATTGTTGGAAATACACTAAAACTTGGAATTAACTTTTTAATAGCATTCAGAAATGCTATAGTTTTTGAATTGAACTAAAATTGTGTAAAAAGAGCTATTACACCATTTCTGAAATGCTGTAGTTGCTGTAATCGAACTTATAGACTAATATTGAACTCAGGTCTATTATAGCATTCTCTGGGAATGCTATAGTGGTCTGCAGTCTTTGCTGAAATTTAATAAAACCTTTGTTTTGAAATCTGAACTACCGCAGCACTTCTGAAATGCCGTCTTTTCTGTTTTGAACTATAATTTAACTAAAAACTGAGTTTTAACAGCAGTTTTAAATGCTTTCTTTGCTGAATTAAAGTGTTTTTAAGCATAACTTATAATAGCTTTTTCTATATGCTGTGAAATGCTGAAATTGTAATAATTATGGTTTTTGACTTAGTAAACGAACTCAGAATGATTTAAAACTTTGGAAATTTAATACTGGATTTGAAAGTATAATAATTACACTTTTAAAATGATTTTTAATTGAATTAAATTGATGGAATATAAATTATTTAAAGGTGAATTGAGATGATAATAAATGAATGTTATCTTTGAATTTAAAGATGCTAAGATATGTTATATTGAAATGATTCGAAGATGAAGTTTTGAAAGTTATGATATTTTGAAATTGAAACGATTTGAAAAATGAAGTTTGAAAGATGTGATGTTTATGTATTAAAAATGATTTGAAATGACTTGATAAATATTTTGATAAATATTTGAATTTGAAAGATATGGTATGTTGATATATTGAAATGGTTTAGAATGATTTAATCTTTATTTTGATAAAGATTTGGATTGAAAGGATATTTTATTTTGAAGTATAAAAATGTTATTGTTTTAAAGTTATAACCACGGGTTATAATAACGATTGGTTGTTAAAGAGACCGGGATCGGATATTGTCTTATAGCCGGCCAATACCGAAAACCACTTTAACAACTGTGTACGCGGTGGAAATTCCAGAATGAAGTAGGATGGCGGCGACGTCTCGAGGTACATATTACGTGGACCCAACTCCCGTGAGTTGGCATATATGACTAAAACAGGAGCTATACCGGGCTACACAAAGGGTCACACCCTTTCATCGAACATGCTTCATCGGAAACTATTCTACTACTTTTGTGATTCGATTCGATGGCGCCACTTTGATTCGGGGGTATTGTTCGAGGTGGGCGGAAGCTGCTGGCTTGCCGTCACCACCGGTCTGGGAGTGCAAACGGTGTATCCACCCTGGCATTTCCTTGCGTGTCGTGTCATATCCTTATATCGAGCCCACTACAATTTTGGTTTTAAAGATCCGACCGCGTTAAGGTTCACCATCCCCTTAACGCTATTTTCTATATGATTATACTTTACTGATTAGACACTACCGTATATAGCGTATATTACTACATAGTAAATAGTTTAACGGGTCCTTAGAGGATGGGCGGTCCCAAGCATCCTTTAAGTTACTGATGCATTTTGTTACTGTTCACTTGAGTTAATATACAGCTTATAAGTATTTATGTCCTGACTCGAGGGTTTTGTGTTTTGCTTTATGCTCGGGTCAGATTGATTGAGTTAGCATTCAAGATTCACCTTCGGCGTTGGAGCTTTCCTTGAAGATCCAGCCATCTATTTTGTTTCAGTATCCAATGGTTCAGTGATGTATCTGATTTGTACCTGATGTATCCAGTTACTCTTCTGTTGTATCTTATTTAACTCTGATGTATCTTATATTTTATATAGTAGCTTCATGAACTACTATCTCTTTTTCTTCCGCTGCATTTTTATATACTCTGTGTCTGTGATCTGTGATTTTTATTTACTGTATATTCTGAGGTTTGCCAAATTTTTATTTACAACGCGGTATTTTGAGCAATTCAATTCCGTCATGAGTGTCTACCTATACACTTATAATGGATGCGAATGGTTGAAAATACTGGATCGTTACAGTTGGTATCAGAGCGAGGTTGCTCTAGGCAAAACTCATCATATGGAGTGAATGTATTTACAGAATCACTTTCATTCGAGTTTGAATCTCTCCCTTTTGACTCGATTCCTTTGAATTTTGGAACATTCCCTACGGTTCCAAAATCCATTCGTATCCCTCACTATTCATCTTCTTTTGACTCTGGAGCATTCCATAACTCCGCCTCGAATGATCTTTCTAGTGAGTCGGCGGTCACGCCAATTTCAAATTTAATTGAAAAAGGGGGAAAACTCCTTTGCAGTTAGCATCGATTCACCAGAGATTCTTATCTATCCTTAGTTTAGATGCTAATATCTTTTGTTATTCCAAACTCTATCTCTTGAGATCGAATGTAGATTTACCCTAGAAAAATCAACATTGATCTTATTCTTTAAGTCACGGTTGACCCGGTTAAGGTTGCCCGTGATTTATATAAGCTTATCCATCTTCCTATTCTGTTATTTAATCATGTCATCCTTGTTTCCAACTTATTTTTAAATCATAATCTCCTTCGATTTGTGTTAATCAAAAAATTTGAATCTCTATCCTTCTTTGAAAATCTATTCATGTATAGTGTATTTGTAAACTAGTATTTAAAATTTAAATTGTTTTATATATTGTGTTGTTTGAGTTGTTGATGTTGAGTTGGGTTTCTGATCGATACGTCTGATCAGCGCTATTGATAAGATTTCTAAAACACTTTGACAGAACAAACTGACACAATATAATTTTAAAATTTGGTTAATGAAATAAATTTTAATATATATATTTATGGAACTTAATAAACTGATTTAAATTGATTATTTGAAATGATAATACTTGATTTATCATTTATTGTTCTACAAATGAATTTATAAATAGTTGTTTATAAATTTATTTGGGAACTGAAATGAATTTAAAACAAGGAATTTGAGAATTTAATTTCTGATGGTTTCAAACTTTGTGTTTAAAAGTTTTAAAAGGATATATTATTTAAAGTATTTTCAAATAGAAATTTGTTTCCAAAGAATTTTAAAGTTTAAAAATTAGTGCTCTTCTCATTGTCGCTGGAAAATAACTTCGGTGATGATCGCGACATCATCGACGTTCATTTTCGAGTTTCGAAGTTAAGAGACTGTTCTGTAGTCTTGCTACAGCTTTGTTTTGAGGAATTTAATTGATTTTAATTTCTAAAATATGACTTGATTTATAATATACATAGATATATGATTGAAATTTGATTTGACATATTATATATATATTATTACTTATGAAAGTTCGCTATGCTCTGATACCAAATGAAAGTGCGGTGTGTATACTAATGCACGTACTAATATAGTACACACGGATCGTGTAATATGGACTATAATATAAATGCGGAAAATAGATGATAGTAGCAAAGCAAAAATAAAAATAGAAAAATCACACCAGAGATTTTTATACTGGTTCGGAGCACCGTCCTACGTCCAGTCCCAGACTCCTATCTGGATTTTCACTATTAACTACCTCGCTTCACCCGGAGGAACAGGTTTACAATACCCGAACAGCCGAACGGGATTTCACGCCTCTAATACACTGAGGACTTCAACACTTGCCTCTTACAACACCGAGGACTTCAACACTTGCCTCTTACAACACGAGGACTTCAACAAAAACAAATACAATTGTTGTTGACAACTTGTGTTCTTGAAAACACGGATTTGTCACTAGTAGTACACCCTTCCTATAATCTTATCCTCAAAGAATATGAATGATGTTTTGTAAAGATTAAAGAAGGTATTTACTTATTGAATCAAAAGATATGAAATAATTTCAATGATTCAATAAGCTAAATTAATTTTTAGAATGCAGGAGTGTTAGAGATTAGATTAGAGAGCATATATGATCGTGTAAAAACTTGTGTTTGAATCAATGATTTAGATGAGTATATATAGAGAAAAATAGTTGTAACTCTTTGTGAACAGTTGCCATTAAGAGTTATGATCATTGATGAAAGATAGGAGATGCAACCTTTGGAGAAGAGAAGTGTCTTTTGAAAAAGTTGCTTTCTGTTTAAAAACGGTCGACAGGTCAAAAATGGACCGGTAGACAGGAATTCAAATATATATACGTTATGTGCATGTGTGCATGTTATCTGTGCATTCTGGGCAAAAACGGTCGACCACCTTATTTTCAACCGGTCGACCGGTTTAGTCCAATTTGCACAGTTAATGTGCATATGTATATATATTGAAAGATTGAAGTTATATGATTATTTGAGGATAGATTTTAACATAAATTACTAACATACCAAATAATCAACCTCTAATATATGGAGCTCTTTGTGTTTCTTAAATGAATAACTTCTTTTTGTCGATCACGGCTTATTCCTTTGTCAGAAATCAAAACTCTATAAAAATCTTGACTCAACATTCTCCCCCTTTTTGATTGATGACAACATATATCTGAAGTTCTGAATCTCCCCCTGAATAAGATATCCCCCTGAGATTGTGTCCTGCATATATACTGTTAGCACAATTTTCTCCCCCTTTGTCATCGACAAAAAGGAGTTGTTTAAATGGAGGATGTAAAAAAGATTATAAGCAACATAAAACTACTACCATAGATCAAGAGTAACATTCTCACAAGATGATAATACACACAAGTCTAGTATGAATTAAAACACGGTAATATTTAGTACAAGTGCCAGATAATGTCTTTAAAGCTCCACCTAAGTATAACATCTCCCCCTAAGTATAATATCCCCCTCTATTTATATGCATATGAATTTCTCCCCCTTTGTCATTATCAAAAAGAATGAGGAAATATATAAAATTATATAAAATATCTTGTATATAACGAGATAAACTCATTATTAATTATGAAGGAAAAGTAAAATAAATTTTACCATATTTACCGAAGTCCATATTTATTTGTAAGCACGTAATTCTATTAAACATATGGAACATTCTTTGAAATTCCAAAATCTATCCTTTTCCTTTTGTTTCTCTGAGTACCTGTAAAAAATAATAATAATTTTCGGTACCCACTTACTATGTTAGGGTCCGGGGGGTTAGGTCTTTGGAAACCATACCCATTTGGGTGTGGTTGAACCTTTATAAATATAATTTTCATTACAAATTACATTCTTATAATAGTTGCTAATATAAATTTGTTTATCATGATCAATCATATTAGCTGGAATCCATATCTTAATACTATTAGTCATTAGCTTAGTACTTGAAGAATAATTTCTATCATTTCTAAACAAAGTACTATTATGACTATAACTGGTTTTAAAACTATCTTGATTACTAGTACTAGCACTAGAGTTAGTATACATGAATGCATATCTAGTACTATTTTTACTTTTAGCTTGTTTATAGCCTACACCACTTCTATCATTGTGAGCTTTTGAATTCTTAACATAACCTAATCCCTTCTTATTTGAAGCAGGTTGAGAATTTTCAATAATCCTGGATAAATTTTCTCTCCCTTTATTAAAATTGGAAATATTTTTAGTAATGTCATCAAGCTTAGTTTTGAGACTAGTGTTATCTAACTCAACAATTTTAATTTTTGTTTTTAACTCATGATTTTCAGAAGCTAGAGCATTATTCTTTTCTTTTTGAGCTTCTATTTCTTGACTTAATAGAGCGAGTTGAGAATTGTCTGAATCTTGAATTTTCTCAAGTTCTTCTTCTAATATTCTCTTCTCGTCTTTAAGCATATCTCTTTCGAATTCTGCTTTCTTCTGATTTTCCAGAGCTTCCTTATATTTTCTTTTGAGACTTTTTAAAGTGTCTAGAAGTTCTGAATTTATTTCTATCATATCATCAAAAGTTAGATCACTAACCTCGTTATCTTTTGCCATGAAGCATTTGTTTGTTTGCTCCTTTGATTGTTCTTTATTGCTCTTCCTCTTCTTATTGCCTTGACTAGATCTCTTTGTAGCCATTTATTCTAGGATGTTGTTACGATCTCTAGAAAACCAGGCTCTGATACCAATTAAAAGTTCGCTATGCTCTGATACCAAATGAAAGTGCGGTGTGTATACTAATGCACGTACTAATATAGTACACACGGATCGTGTAATATGGACTATAATATAAATGCGGAAAATAGATGATAGTAGCAAAGCAAAAATAAAAATAGAAAAATCACACCAGAGATTTTTATACTGGTTCGGAGCACCGTCCTACGTCCAGTCCCAGACTCCTATCTGGATTTTCACTATTAACTACCTCGCTTCACCCGGAGGAACAGGTTTACAATACCCGAACAGCCGAACGGGATTTCACGCCTCTAATACACTGAGGACTTCAACACTTGCCTCTTACAACACCGAGGACTTCAACACTTGCCTCTTACAACACGAGGACTTCAACAAAAACAAATACAATTGTTGTTGACAACTTGTGTTCTTGAAAACACGGATTTGTCACTAGTAGTACACCCTTCCTATAATCTTATCCTCAAAGAATATGAATGATGTTTTGTAAAGATTAAAGAAGGTATTTACTTATTGAATCAAAAGATATGAAATAATTTCAATGATTCAATAAGCTAAATTAATTTTTAGAATCCAGGAGTGTTAGAGATTAGATTAGAGAGCATATATGATCGTGTAAAAACTTGTGTTTGAATCAATGATTTAGATGAGTATATATAGAGAAAAATAGTTGTAACTCTTTGTGAACAGTTGCCATTAAGAGTTATGATCATTGATGAAAGATAGGAGATGCAACCTTTGGAGAAGAGAAGTGTCTTTTGAAAAAGTTGCTTTCTGTTTAAAAACGGTCGACAGGTCAAAAATGGACCGGTAGACAGGAATTCAAATATATATACGTTATGTGCATGTGTGCATGTTATCTGTGCATTCTGGGCAAAAACGGTCGACCACCTTATTTTCAACCGGTCGACCGGTTTAGTCCAATTTGCACAGTTAATGTGCATATGTATATATATTGAAAGATTGAAGTTATATGATTATTTGAGGATAGATTTTAACATAAATTACTAACATACCAAATAATCAACCTCTAATATATGGAGCTCTTTGTGTTTCTTAAATGAATAACTTCTTTTTGTCGATCACGGCTTATTCCTTTGTCAGAAATCAAAACTCTATAAAAATCTTGACTCAACAACTTATCTCTAAATGGTTTGAAGAAATCGGAAATTTAATTCTTAAATTTTATTTTAAAGAATAATTTCAATTATAAAAAGAGAATCAAAAATTTGGATAAATAATTCAAACTTGAGATAATTGAATTGGAAAGTTTTATTTGTATAAAACAATTGCATTCAAATATAACTTACCTTAATTTTAGAAGTTAACAATGTAATTGGATAATATACAATATAAAAGATTTTATGAATAAAATTTGAGTGGTTATAATAAATGTTATACACTTAATTTTTAATTATAAAATGATTAACAGAGGTAAATATAATAAAGGGAAATTGAATAACTTACAATAAAATAATGTTAAAAGAACTAAGAATAAAATAAAGCAATTATAATAAGTGTAAGTATATTTAACATAAGTGATAAATATATTAAGTGGAATAAATTTAATTTTAATTAGGACTAAAGAAGAATTAAATTTATTAAATACATTGTGAGTGTAATAAATGATTATTTTTCAAACCCATCGTTTTAAAAATTGTTAATTTAAGATGATTGGATAATAAGATAATGAAATTTGAGAGAGTTAAGATTTATTTAACTTGTGTAAAGATTTATTCTCTATTTAAGTTGAAATTTCCATGCTTTCAAATCTAATTCCTTATTTTGCTTTCCAAACTATCTTTTGGTTGTCCTTATCATCCTTATCTTGCTATAGATTGGTATAGGCATCTTTCTATAATCTTTCTGTTAGAAATCTTTCTATAATCTTTGATAGATCTTTGGTAATCATTTTGAATCCACCTTTTCGTGCTTGTGTTCTTGATTTGATCACATCCACCTTGTTAAACTTACCTATAACAACAGTTACTAGGTATAATCTCAATCTTCTTGTTATCTTGTCTAAATCTTATCTCATTCTATTTTTTCTGTGCTTTCCCGTACCTCGTTCCTTTTCGGGGACGAAAAGTTTTGAGTGGGGGAGAGTGTAACAACCCTGTATTTTGTAATTATTTTATTGTATATTTTAATTATTTTAATATAAAATTTTGATTTAAAAAAAACCTTATTTTACTTATTTGGAATGATTAAATTTTTTATTTAAATATAAATCTTGATTTTATATGATGTTATAATTCCAAACTTGTGTAAGTTGAATATTTGCCTGAAATGCTGATTTTGGTCAAAATAGTCAAACTGTGACTTTTAACTTAAAATTTTAAAAGTTTAAAAATTTAAATTTTTTCTTTTATTATGAAAGTACATGAAATTCTAAGAACACCACTTTTCGTTTCGTGGAAATCGGATGTAAATTGTGAAAGTTATACCCTTTACAATATTGTGCGTATATAGGGTTATTTAACAATGACTATTTTAAATTATATAAATTACTTCTTATTGGTTATATTTTATTTTAATATGTGATAATATGTTTTATTATGTATATTTTGGCTTTTAAGTATTTTTAAAATGGTACTATAAATTTTCTAAAGTTTATTTGAATTTATTTCAATTTATAAAGCCTAGTTGGTATTTACTGCATTTTTCTTTATTTAAAATTCTATTTAATTAAAATTCAATTATTATTTTACCTTGAAAATGTTTTTGGAATCATTTTAATTCAAATTTTATTTTAGAATAATTTTATAATGAAATGTATAATTTTCCAATACTAACAGTGATTTATTCACAATTTTAGAACACTGTTTGGTATTTTAAGCCATTTTCTTAATTTAAATTCTATTTAATTAAAATTTAATTATTTATTTTAGATATTTATTCTTATTTCTGATTTTTTATCTTTATTTCTCAGTTTATATGTATTTATAAAATTACAAAGCATATATATGGGATTTGAAAGGTTTAAAGGCTAGAAACGTAATGTCGTTTCACGTTTCTTTTGTCATCAACGCATCAGTTATTTTAGCCACTCCTTACTCTATCTCCAACCGACTTCTCTTTCTCATTTTTCATGAAATTTCCTCTGTCTCAAACCCTAAAAAAAAGAAAAGGGGATCATGGCCTCCATCTTGCAAAATTTGGTAAGTTCTTCTTCTTCTTCTCCTTCTTGTTTTCCTATTTCCTAAATGATTTTGCACCTTGTTCTCAACTTGTTTGATCAGCTCCTCCCCAACC
Source organism: Allium cepa (assembly GCA_030765085.1). Classification (NCBI taxonomy): domain Eukaryota; kingdom Viridiplantae; phylum Streptophyta; class Magnoliopsida; order Asparagales; family Amaryllidaceae; genus Allium; species Allium cepa. Next base: position 129,643,339 of record CM060940.1, on the reverse strand, counting down.
AGATCTGGTCCGAACTCCACCATCCCCTTTCTCTGATCATTACCCACCCTACTACACCACCAAGGCAGGCCGAACTCATCTATGGCAAGGAGCACCACAAAAACCCACCAAAACCACCACCTTGTTGGAAAACCGAGCCTAGATTGCCACAACCACCTTCCACCACCCATAGCCGCCACCTAAATGACCGCCACCACCTCCAGCACCCTCTGTCACGTCATCACCTTGGACCCCACTCCTCTGGACCTGACCATATAGCCCATGGCCGAACCCTTTTGTAGCAAAGAGATGATGAAACATTGCTTTGTATTGATAGTTGTTGCACCTATATCTTCACTCCACCAAACACAAGCTAGGCCGACCCTATAGGGACCAAACCAGACCCTAAGACATGCCATGGCCGAGCTAAACCAACCCCTAGCTGAAGCATGTGAAGTTGAGAACAAGTGCAAACCATTTGATGTTGTTTTGGACACTAATTCCTATGTTGTTTTGTGATAATTCATGTTGTAACTCCTCCATCTTCATCCACTTGTTGCCATGTGTTTTGATGCTAAATCCAAGTCATGTTGACACCAAGGCTAAGCCTAGTGTGATGAGAACAAGCCCATTTGATCATGTGATAAGCCATGTTGTCGTGGTCAGGAACTTTCGTGTTAAAGCTGGGTAATGTTCTTTGTTGAGTTAAAAATTTCCATTTCGTTTCAATTCATATTTTGTATTGAATGCATATGTTTCTATGGTCTTGTTTATTTGTTGAATACAAGATCATTATCAAGGCTCCCCATTCATTCAATTCAAATTGTGTTGTCGTGCTTCTGAAATCGCTCTTGTGTTTGTTGTTTTGGTCTTTAGCTTTGAAAAGGTGAGTCTTTCTCACTCTGGCATTTATACTTATGAAAAGTGAATTGATGACAAGTGTTTAGTAATGTAAAATGTTTATGCAAGTTAATGATGATCATATGATATGCTATGCCATGTTATTACCATGTTAAAACTGTTAATTTTCACCTGGCATCTGATATATGACTGTATATTGTGATATTGACCTTGTTTATATTATTCTGTATATGATCACACTGCAAGTTCCCTGTTAGAATAAAATCATTATGGCCTGAAATAATAGGCCTAAATGGTTTTAAATTATTCATTTTGACTTGGGATTGCGGGTTTGAAATGATAGAACCTGTATTTGTTACTTTTAACTGCGGATTGAAATGATACATGTCCGTATCACTTTACCTAGCGTAGAAAACTATATACAGACCCGTGGTTATTCTATAAAGTGTTTTGAATATTTTTAAGTATTTTAAAAATATAAATATATGAAATTTGATTTAAATAGATTTTGAAAGGTTTTAAAATAAATAAAATATGATTTTTCTATGTGTTTAAAATGTAATTTATGAATTGTTTAACTGGATTTTTGAATATAACTTATGTTTGAAATTGGGAATTTTGACTAAAAATGATATTTAAGTTATATGAATAAAATAAAATGGACTTTAATTATATTTGGAAAATGGTAAATATGATAAATTGATTTATATTTGAATTTAAGTGATTTATTAAAGAATTATTGATTTTTCAATAAATTTAAGTGGTTGAATAAATGACTGTTGAAAGTGAAAATTTAATATAGGACTTGACTTGAAAATGTGAATTTGGTTTTTATTAAAGGGTTAAGTAAATTAAATAAAAAAAATTGGAAATTTGGTTTAATTTGAGAAAATGAAAATAAAATATAAGTGTTAAGTTTATTTGTTGAAATGTAAAGAATTGGAAGCTTTTACCCTTAAATGTATTAAGTAAATTGTTGAAAATTTGATTAAATTATAAGAAATCATTGTATAAAAATAATATGTCAAATGATATGTTAATGAACATTTTTAAATGTTAAAAGATGATTTTTAAAATGTTTATTTGTTTTAAATCGAAGTTATTTAATTGTTGGAAATACACTAAAACTTGGAATTAACTTTTAATAGCATTCAGAAATGCTATAGTTTCTGAATTGAACTAAAATTGTGTAAAAAGAGCTATTACACCATTTCTGAAATGTTGTAGTTGCTGTAATCGAACTTATAGACTGATATTGAACTCAGGTCTATTATAGCATTCTCTGGGAATGCTATAGTGGTCTGTAGTCTTTGCTGAAATTTAATAAAACCTTTGTTTTGAAATCTGTACTACCGCAGCACTTCTGAAATGCTGTCTTTTTTTGTTTTGAACTATAATTTAACTAAAAAATGAGTTTTAACAGCAGTTTTAAATGCTGTCTTTGCTGAATTAAAGTGTTTTTAAGCATAACTTATAATAGCTTTTTCTATATGCTGTGAAATGCTGAAATTGTAATAATTATGGTTTTTGACTTAGTAAACGAACTCAGAATGATTTGAAACTTTGGAAATTTAATACTGGATTTGAAAGTATAATAATTACACTTTAAATGATTTTTAATTGAATTAAATCGATGGAATATAAATTATTTAAAGGTGAATTGAGATGATAATAAATGAATGTTATCTTTGAATTTAAAGATGCTAAGATATGTTATATTGAAATGATTCGAAGATGAAGTTTTGAAAGTTATGATATTTTGAAATTAAAACGATTTGAAAAATGAAGTTTGAAAGATGTGATGTTTATGTATTAAAAATGATTTGAAATGACTTGATAAATATTTTGATAAATATTTGAATTTGAAAGATATGGTATGTTGATATATTGAAATGGTTTAGAATGATTTAATCTTTATTTTGATAAAGATTTGGATTGAAAGGATATTTTATTTTGATGTATAAAAATGTTATTGTTTTAAAGTTATAACTACGGGTTATAATAACGATTGGTTGTTAAAGAGACCGGGATCGGATATTGTCTTATAGCCGGCCAATACCGAAAACCACTTTAACAACTGTGTACGCGGTGGAGATTCCAGAATGAAGTAGGATGGTGGCGACGTCTCGAGGTATGTATTACGTGGACCCAACACCCGTGAGTTGGCATATATGACTAAAACAGGAGCTATACCGGGCTACACAAAGGGTTGCACCCTTTCATCGAACATGCTTCATCGGAAACTATTCTACTACTTTTGTGATTCGATTCGGTGGCGCCACTTTGATTCGGGGGTATTGTTCGAGGTGGGCGGAAGCTGCTGGCTTGCCGTCACCACCGGTCTGGGAGTGCAAACGGTGTATCCACCCTGGCATTTCCTTGCGTGCTGTGTCATATCCTTATATCGAGCCCACTACGCTTTTGGTTTTAAAGATCCGACCGAGTTAAGGTTCAACATCCCCTTAACGCTATTTTCTATATGATTATACTTTACTGATTAGACACTACCGTATATAGCGTATATTACTACATAGTAAATAGTTTAACGGATCCTTAGAGGATGGGCGGTCCCAAGCATCCTTTAAGTTACTGATGCATTTTGTTACTGTTCACTTGAGTTAATATACAGCTTATAAGTATTTATGTCCTGACTCGAGGGTTTTGTGTTTTGCTTTACGCTCGGGTCAGATTGATTGAGTTAGCATTCAAGATTCACCTTCGGCGTTGGAGCTTTCCTTGAAGATCCAGCCATCTATTTTGTTTCAGTATCCAATGTTTCAGTGATGTATCTGATTTGTACCTGATGTATCCAGTTACTCTTCTGTTGTATCTTATTTAACTCTGATGTATCTTATATTTTATATAGTAGCTTCATGAACTACTATCTCTTTTTCTTCCGCTGCATTTTTATATACTCTGTGTCTGTGATCTGTGATTTTTATTTACTGTATATTCTAAGGTTTGCCAAATTTTTATTTACAACGCGGTATTTTGAGCAATTCAATTCCGTCATGAGTGTCTACCTATACACTTATAATGGATGCGAATGGTTGAAAATACTGGGTCGTTACATAATTTCTTTCTATAAGGTCGTGTACTTAAGTGTAAGTAAATAAGGCTAAAATTTGATTCCATATAAATAATAGTTTATAAAATCACATAAGATTAACATTTATAAGAAATCCCTACATATGCTAGGTCAAGGAGTTAACATGATGTGTGAGTTGAGAGACTGCACGTAATATTCATTGGGAATCTTATGTAGGCCATCTTGAATGAGTTTAGGTCCGATCAATATTGTTGACCAATTTATATTAAGAACATGTGTTGAGTAAAATTAAATTCCAAATCATATTTTCGCATATATATAGGCAGTCCGTAAAATGTTTCGAATATCAATTCCATTACACTGACAAACAATAGTTGTTTCAAGAAGTAATAACTTCATGATTAATGTACTTCTTTTATAAATTATTAGAATAAAATGGATTTGGATACGTTGAAAAGATAAAATTGATTGCAAAAGTGAAATATAACTAATCAAGTCTAAACTAACACAACTAATTAGAATGCCTAATAAACATGTTAAAAAGAAAATATGATTTTCTTATCGATGTCAAGAAAATGATTTCCTAATTTATCAATGAGACATTAAGAGTACTAACTCTATCATATGGCATGATGCATAAATCATGAATATATTCCAAGTAAAAATATGATTTTAACGGTTGCACCTGGACTAATATGATCCATCGACCATAAAAGTGTTTCTAAAAAAAGGACCATTGCAGTTAGAATATAACAAGCTACATTAAAGAATAAAACGTAGGTTCAATTGTCGAAATTAACATAATAAATTCCTTGTTCAATGTACTTAAGTTAATTTGGATTTTACTCACATAATTATCACTCGATATGATTTTAAGTTTCGGTACATGAAATCAAAATTCTAAATAATAATTTAGAATGTACTATTTACGCTTAATAACTAAAGGATGTCAAAGTCAGTAGGAGCAATTCTGAGTTCGTGGATTATTGGATATGATCCAATAATAATACAAGAGTACTATTCGATGTGCATTAGAGTTAAACAAGTATTTTTCATAAAAAATCCAAATATTTGATTTTTAGTCAAAATGCAAAGGAATCATGAGTTTGTAAGAAAGAATATTAAAGGTGAATATTAGAGGTACTAAGATATTTCTAAAACTGTAATTCAACAACAAACTCGTGATTGTTAATGATGAACTAAATTTAAAATCATGTTTTTTTGATACTTTACCACTTAATATTGGATTTGAAAATGACATCTTTTATAATCAGTATAAAAGGATGTTGGGATTACCCTAAATGATATATGCAGACACGATATTAAAATTGTTTAATATGGGGCATGTAAGATGGGTTCTTTACGCATTGGCAAAAGGAACTATCATACATGGTACATTGTCTACAATATCACACTTCGATTATGTATTTGACATATAGAGCGTGTATCAAATCCAAACTAAGATCACTAAATGGCAATTTAGATCATTCGTAAGTATTTACAAAATACTAGAGAATTGTTTGTAGGAATAACGATTTCCTTATGAAGGAGTGTGTAGACTTGGATTTATAAGTATTACCGAGTATAGTATATTAATCCTAATTTTATGTTTAAGCTTAATTTAATAAGTTTAAGTTGGAAATGTTCCTAACAATCGGCGGTGTCAGATTCGACCAAAGGCAAAATATATTTCCTTGAATAGCAATACAATAAAAAAAATGAATGCACAAATTTATAACCGAACTAGGGTGACAACGCTACGATACAAATCGTAAAGAATATAAAGCTCAACGGAAGTCAAGAAGCATACTTTGAAATGTTCCACATGATAAAGGAGGTATATCATCGTCGGAGAAAGTTGATTAACAGAGTAGATAGTAAGAATATTATAGCAAATCTGTTCACTAAGGGGCTGACTCGGTTAGTTTTTGAGAAAACTGATCGAAGAAGTTGGAATAAGATTCTATAGTTGACCCAAGTGAAAGTGGGAAATCGATAGAGTTTAGGGTTTGCCCTAAGGGCAATTATGTAATTTGTTATGTATATCTCACTCGATAACCAATCTTATTCAAAATAAATGGTGTTTTTCTTCATATCGTGTACTTCTTATATTATTATATAATTAATTCAAAGTGCACTAAATAGAAAATTCTTAAATAATATGTTATGTGATAGTAAATACAATGTGTTGTAATCATAAGAAATTCGTCGCATTTAAAATGACATTTTATTAAAAATATTCCTAATCAAAATGTTTTGAGATGGGATATCAATACATCTAAGAGACTAGAGTGCATAACGCTCTCCAGATATTTAATAATGTATTTCTAGGTTGTTGAGGCCACCAAGAGGTTACATACTGATAGTTATTGGGTAACAACAGAATGATTTACTCAAGAGTTCCCTGTTGTTTAATATAACCAAGGTCAAATAGAAAATCTCAAAGTAATAATGTTACATAATTCCCTCGACTTGAGAATATTATGGAACTTCAATATAGATACTTCACTTTGATTATAGTTAAATCATGGCATGAAGTCCACCGAACGATTATATTTGGATCATAGTTGAAGTATTAGAAGTGAAGCACCATTCGATAAATAACTCGTCTTCTCGCTTATGTGAGGTTAGTGTCACGGCCAACTGTAGTCAACTCAAAGTCAAAATCTCTAGCCAGAGTAATATGATTAATAATTATTATTATTGTTGATCAAGGATTTTGTATTTTGACTTTCTAAGTTGAATGCGAGCGATGTTGGAATTTTGACCAAAACCAAAACCCAAAAGTCTTAGTGTGATATAATTTAACTAAAGGACTTGGTGTAAATAATCGTTAGTATTCGGTACCACACATAATAAGTAAAACCGGATCTCACCAAAAAGATGTGCAAGCAACAAATTCAACCAAAATGTCACACCATTAGCTAAGGTGATGTGTGAACGGTAATATTCGAAGTGTTCGATATTAATCGCTGACTAAATTTACACCTTCAAATCGCATAATCGTAATGATGAATACTTCAATAAAACCACATAATTTAATTAATTTATAGTTATCATAAATTAATTAAATTGATTATTATTTATGAAATATTAATTATTAAATTTTATTTGATCAATTTGAATACGATTAGTATTTAAAAACTGCATATACAAAAGATATAAACATTATTCTAGTATACGATGTCGGTGGAAATTGGATTTAAACATAATAAATACTTAGTAAGTTTTTTGAACAAATTAAATTTATTAATATTTATGAAATATTAATTAGTAGAAATTTATTTGATTTGTTTAAATACCACTACTATTAAACAAGGTAGGCATATAAAAGTTATAAACGCGTGTATCGGTATAAGGTATGGATAGAATGTTTAAATTGGATTAAATGCTAAGCAATTTTGGAAATTTTTTAGGGGCATATGGCACCTTTTACGGCCGGTCATAGATAAAAAATATAAGGAGAGGATTTGATGAGATTTAATTGGAAATTAAATAGAGAAATTTTAAAGGAGAGATTTGAAATGTTTTCGTGTTTCCTTTAAAATATACTATTTTATTCATTTCATTGCTCTCTAGCTACAAACAATTCTCATTCAATCGCTTTTCTTCCTTCCAATCATGTTATGACCAAAAAGTTAATGGGTTCCATGGTTAAAAGATTCCCAAAAAAACATAATTAAAATAGAAAAGGTGATTTTTATCTCTTGATTCCTACAAAATCTAGAGTTTGATTTAAAAATCTAGGAGCTATTATTCATCGTTCAATATGCTACCTTTTGGCCACATTCTAAGGTGATTTTCAATTCTATTTATTCATGTATTAACCATGTTCTTATGCTTTGAATCCCTTACATGTTGTATAGCAAATATTTGTGTGTTCGTATTGTAGCACAATTTCATATCCTTTTTTAGTATCTTAATTAATTATTATTGATATAATTTGGATCCACCCTTTTGTTATTCCTCGATTAATTATATGATAAATATATTAATATAGTTTAGATTCTTCATCTCGTATAATTATTTATTCATATTTTTAATATAGTTTGGTATAGAATCATTTATAACAAATTTATATGTATCTAAATTGTCGAATCAAATTTCGTTGTTGTTTTGAAATCATTTTGATAGGATTCCCTTTAATTAAATATATGCATGTTACATGGTTTTTTTTTCTTGAAATTAATTTTAATTAACTCTCATTTAGTTTTCGAATGAATTTTTTTTGATTTAATCAACTTTAATTACTTGGACTTGCTTTTAAAGTGAAACATGTATTACATAGCTGTAATAATACTTTTGTTTAGTCGATTTACATAAATGTAAGAGTTAGTTCAATTTAAAACATGCAAGTGGATTTTTATATAAAATCTTAGTTTAATTGATTCTGTTCCTAAATTGGAAGTTGGATTTAAATTTATCAACTAGATTCATATATGCATATATTAAATTTATTGAATTGCAGTCTTCAAATACACGTGTTGTTTTATATATTAAAGCATTATTTACAAACGAACATATGTATGTGTATTCCATTTTAACTTCGGTTTTTAAAAATAGACCTTTATGTAAAACTATAAATTTATTTTATACCCTTCCTTAATTACGTACAGACACACACATATTTTTTTTAATCAAAACCTTGGACAACAAACATGTGTGTAAATTTGGTATAAATTTGATTAATAAACAAATAAAAACACTCTAATCATAGTCAGAGGGAGAAACGAAAGGTTTCTCCCTATATATAAAGCCATATCTTCCCTTAATTAAGTGTATAAACTAAGAGAGAGAAGCGAAAGGTTTCCTTCTCCATATTTTTTTGCACATTAATCTGACACATATACACACTACTTATATGTTGCAGTTACACTTTACATGTACGAATATATTAGATACATTCATTATAATACAATTAAATTCAAATTAAACATATAACTCCACTTTAACAATTTAAATAAAACAAGGTTTTATTTAAAAGATTTTTGGTTGGATCTAAAATCAATTTAGGCTTCATAGGCCCAATAGACCCAAAATAGAAAATATTTTGAAATCTATCTATTTCACTCGCTTTTGACTGTCCTGCTCACTTCAGTATCCATTTGAAAGGTATGTAATTTTAATCTTGTGTAGATTCATCTTTATGTGTATTAAATTCACATCATTATTCAGAACTTCGACTTAGGTATTTGCTTCACCTAAGGAAGAAAGTTTTCAAATAACAACCGAGCAAAAGCTTCAATTTGTAATGCATATATCTTGGAGGAAGCTTTAATATATTTTGGCTTTGCTTTGAAGATCGTGTCAAAACAGTCCATGGCCGAATTCCTCGTAATGACAAAGATATTATGATGACTCTTACTGGTCAGTGTTCAAAAATCAAGTTCGAGCATTTGGCAAACGTAAAAATGAATATATAACCGATGACGAATATATCACTACTACAAATTACATCATTTTAAACTACATGGAGTTGGAACCATATTTCAGATAACTACAGTTGATGTTATTTATAAATTATTATTCATTATTTTTTATATGCATGACATTTAATATATTCTATGTGCGATCTTTAGAGGAAATTTCTATCACCGATCTATCGATCCATTTTGCTGACTGGTTTCATAATTACGTAAGATATTAACATTTGTAAACTGAATATATATTCGTGAAATACATATTGATAACTGTAATATTTGATTGATAGTATACGATTCTCAAATAATATGTGTTCGATGAATAAAGATTCTTTCACTTTGACCTCAAATGAAGGTTAAAAAATATCAAAAGTTTTTTCACCAATGGATAGAAATTTCAAACTGATTAGTTTCATGGAAATAAGCCCAACTACAATAGTGGAATATGTGTGTAACGATCCAATTTTTTGACTTCCGAAAGTCGACATCGATACGTCCACTGTATCCAATGTCGCACAGTCAAATGCCCAAAAACATAACCGTTAGGGTTTAAGAAGAAGGTAGAAGAAGAACAAAACAACAACAGAATCTCACATTTCGCAGCGGAACAAATATAATAGATAAATGAGTATCTTTAAATAAAATCACTATATCAGTTTACACATTACAACATCATAGTATAACAACAACACACAACACTGGCAGTTATAATGACTTGCCTACATAGAAATTTGTCTCGCACAAATCCGAACGCAGCAGATACTACATAGTATAGATAATACGTCTCGCCATCCAGCTCTCCATAGCAATCCATCCAGATCCAATTGATAACCTGACTCTAGGCTTCATGTGTGGAAAATTTTGGGCACCCAGAGTTTAGAAAGGGAACAATAAACTCCAGGTCAGTCATGGGACTGGTGTGAGATCTTAAAAACAGTTATTTTCATAAAGAAAATAAAAAGAAATCCGCTATGCTTTTGGAAAATGAAACTTCCATAAGGCCTCCCGCCACACACACAATGCAAACGCACACTTGGAGGAGATTTCTCCTTATGACAATCAAAAATGCTTGATAAGCGAAAACCATTTGATATTATTATTAGTGCATAGTGCAGAAATAATTTCGAAAGTATAATATATATCTTAGCCAGCATACCACATTTTGTTGTATGCCTACTATAGCTATCATGTTCAATAGCAGGTTATCGCCACATTCCATGGCAGGTTATACAACTAAAAACCGTACAGGGCGCGTATTGTTTCTTTGGATTTCCAACAAATGGTCAGGCTAAGGAACTTCCTTACCGAAATGGTAACGCCTCTGGAAGGACTCCCCCGAGAACCTAACCGGATCTCTGCTAATAAGGTCAACGTTACCTCACGCTTTAACCAAGCTATAACAGAGGCAATTAACACACAAACATGCCATTCCCGGTCGTTACCGACCTTTATCCGAGGATCCTCAACCACAAAGCAACAACCACATAGTATAATAAATTTGCAACATCAACATAGGTAAAATATCTGGGCTCCATACCATGATACCACCTCTTATCCAGAAGGAAATGGACATACCCTAGGGGCGCAAACCCAAAAAACCTTGCCGCAACATTCCTGTTTCGACCATTTCCGGGTTGTGAGGCTCGACGAAGTCTCATCCACAAAGCTACGCTTTTCACAAAAGCCATGCTTCGATCAACAAATGATCAGCAGCACTTCGTATGCCACATTACCAAATTGGGAATGTATCACTAGTAACCATAAACTACATAACCTCTGAGCTCGTATGTCTCAGAGAAGGGTGTTAAGCTAAGAGAATAAATCTCCACCACCAAACAGAAATGTATTTGATAAAAACCAGCTTTACATCTCAAAGTGTAATGTCAGACATACATCCATACAAGTCTGTTTCGGGTTCGAACAGAATCAAAGGCACTTTACAAAGAAGCCCTTGCAAATCCAAATAATCCCTAATCACATCCGGACTCCCCATCACAAAGGTTGATCAAATCTCTATACCGGAGCAACTCGGTGCAGAGACATTCGACAAGTAATCCTTTCACTTTCGAAAATACCCGGTCTTCAACACCATCTTCAAATGCAATCTCATTTCGTCGTATCATTATTTGGAATGGGTTTTATGACACAAAGTCCTCTCCCGGCTAATCCGAATATAAGCGCTTATTTTTCAAAAATAAATGTTTAATCAGATTTCAAACAAATCACAACAAATTTCCACTTTGATCTTTTAAACAAAAGATCCATCACCATCACAAAAGTTCGATGTGGTTTACGAATATCCATTTGGAATCCGACCCTCGGTCGCATCGAAATTCAAACGCCATTTGAAGGCCAATATTGATAGTCGGTTATTTAACTATCAATCAACATTCACAACAATCACCAAATTTCAAATAATTTTCTCCCAATTATTTATTTTCAAATTATCTTCGCAAGATATAATTTTAGCACTTCAACCATTTGAAAACAAATTTCAAATCACTTTTCAAACCTTTGAAAACAAATTTCAATTCATTTTTCACTTTTCAAACCTTTGAAAACAAATTTCAATTCGTTTTCACTTTTCAAACCTTTGAAAACAAATTTCAAATCACTTTCCTCATGTGGAATAAATTTCCAAATATTTATTTAATTCCACTGAAAGTCTGCCGAGTTCAAATATTTTAAAATACTTATTTAAATATTAGCTATGAAAACTTCATCCCAATATCTCATATAAAATTTCAAATTTAAACTAATTTTGAAATAAAATTAGTAGATAGGGTATAACTACTTAAATATCCATTTTCTAAATCAAATATCAATTTTAATCTTTAAAATAATCCCTTCTATAATTAATTAAATAAATCTTTACTTACAAGATTTGAAACCAGCTTAAGAAAATAATTTCTCCACAAATATCCTTTTTAAAACCAACTTCCAAACTTTTTAAATTTTTTTTTTTCGAAAGGTGCTTTTAAAAACATACTCGGCTTTCCAGGGAGAATACACTTTCCATTTCAAAATGGTCCTTTAAACCAATTAATAAATCTTTCTTGATTTATTTTAAATTTACATTCCAAATCCGCAGATTTCTTTCCACACTTTTAAGAATAAACCGATATTTATTTTTAAAACAAATTTCCTTTTCTTTTATAAAATTCCCATTGCGAATTTAGATTTCCAAATATCAACTGATGTACGATTTTCTAATCGTTTCCCAAAAATATTCACTTTCAACACCAAATCACATTTCTAATTGATTTCCAAATCATTTCAAACACCAAATCAAATTTTCCAATCGATTTCCCAAATTTATTTTCTTTTAAAATAAATCTCTTTATTTCTTCCAAACTATTTAAAAATCCGAATTTTATATAAATTCTTCAACTATTTAGCAATATTGCTCAAAGTCCATTTATTAAAATCTTTTCCCATAATTTGGAATTTATTCAACAGGATTCAAAATAAAACTTTATCCTTTTAAAATTCCTTCTTTTGAATTTATCCCACTCTCAAAAAATAAATTTTACTATAAATTTTCTACTTAAATTTCAAAAATCCAATTTTATTATTTCTGGTATCCTACGATACCAAAAAATATATTCGGCTAAACTATAGCCTTCAACGATTTCAATCACCAAGATGTTCACACACAGATTATAAATAATCAACACACAACATTGAAATAAATAAAAATGTTTTGAGGAATCCAGTTGGATCCCTCCAACCTGTTTCCCTGCATCCACAGATGTTAGCACAATAATTAAATATCAATTCCACTTCAAGGTGGAATATCGCGGTATATGGGATTTAATATAATATCATCCGCTATTATGCGGTGCATAGGGTCTCATCCGTTATATAATGCGGAAAATCAATCACTCCAAATACATATATAATACCAATTCCACTTCGAGGTGGAATATCGCGATATATGGGTTTAATATAATATCATCCGCTATTATGTGCGCATAGGGTCTAAATCAATACAACTGATAATAATTTATCATTCAAGCACACAGTCAACAATTTAAATTTAACTATCACAATTCAACAATCAATCAATAACTAAAATTTTCAATTATTAAAATTTGAGTGAGAAGATATCACCTTTTACTTACGCATGCAATCCATTTCCATCTCGACTTATTTTCTTCATTGTATTAGACCTTGTATAAACAATTTTATACAATTTATTAATATTCGAAATAAATCAAATAATTAATTTTCGTTTTGATAGTTTAACTACTAATAGTTTTATTTAAAACTAATATTTTAAATTTTAAACCAAATCTTTTTTAATAAATTTATTTCACTTAAATTTAAATTTAAAACTAAATTCCTTTTAACAATTTCTAAAATAAATTAAACAAGTAAATCAAACAAATTTAATTACCCTAAATATTGTTTTTAGAATTCCTTTTCTGCATGTAAAATCTTTTGACAAATAAAACTTCCTGTTTTAAATTATATATATATTGAAATCTGTATTTACATAAACCCTACAGTATGTTTATGATTTCACTGTATAAAATTTTATTTACCGTTTTCCAACTTTTATAATTATCAGTAATTATTTTCTGTTTTTCTAAATAAACATACACATATGTTTATAAAATTCAATAAGAACAGAAATCTGATACCTCCCAGGCTAGCTAGAACTCATCTGCCCTACCCTAGTCCACGACTGCCGCTTCCAGATCATCCTTCGAACTCGCGGCCACCACGACACCGCCATGCCAGCAACTCCCTTGTCGAGCCTGATGACTTCCACTGTGATTTCGATTGGCCCCGATTTCCTTTCCTATTGCTTCCTCAATCGCGAGCTCGATCATCACCTGACGCGACTTCAACCACCCGAACCCCATCGCCTCGATGCCTTCGCTTCCACCCAAATCAAAGACGAAATCAATAGCCGAGTCGAAATCGTGATTCGATGTCGCTGTCGCCGACCTTCATCATGCGCAACTCTGATTTCGATGTTTGATTTAGAATTGCTCTGCCGTCTTTTTTTTTCCCATTTGATTTTTTAACTAACGGCCATTAAAATTTGAACTGCGATTTTTAATGAGGCGGCTTCGGCCATTAATTTTATGAGAATTTGATTCCTTCATTTTGTTTTCATTTTGTATCTCGGCTGTCGATTATTATTTTCTTCTTTCAATGCGTGTCTTAAAATCTTTGCATGTATGACAAATGGTGAGAGCCAGAAGACAAGTGGTCATGGTCTGATGTGAATTGTTTTTGACTAGTCAAACTATAGGTTAATTTCAAATTTAAATTTTAAATTTAAATCATCTCTAAACTCCAAATTCTTGACTTTCTATCGAAGCATGTCGCCAAGTGTTTATAATGTTATACCCCTATTTCGAACGCAATGGAAAAGGTTTCAGGTCCAAATTTGATCGTATGGGTAAAATAGCTTTTTGGACCAGCTATAATGATTAAATTTTCGACATAAATTCAATGCATTTATGAACCGTATGGTCACATGACAACTCCGAATGCTACGAAAATTGAAATATGATAATAAAACACCATTACAGATCCAACGGAACTGGTTTTGTCAAATTCCGAGATCGTGCTCCGGAAGGCTATTTTTAAATATCGATTTAAACGATATAAATTTAAAACTGAACAAAAACTTTTAAATTCAACTTTAAAAGGTTCTATTACCTTCAGTATCATCAATATAAATTTTCTAAGCCATCAGATTATTTTTAATAGGCTTAAAAATCAAGGTTCAACATTTTACCCAACTTCAATAAATTAAATTCAATAATTTAAATTGCCAAATCAATTCTGATATTTGAAATTCAAGCTTAAAATAACTTCCAATATTTAAAATCAATTAAATATTCCATTTCAAATGTTCAAAATTTTCGGGTCGTCACAATGTGTAAAAGGAATAGATGATCCTAAAGAACATATAACCTACTTTTATGAAATTCTAAAAGATAATTATAAAGTGATTTGTTTGCTTGACCCGCCATAAAAAATATTTTTGTTTAAGTGTTACCGGTTTGACAGTGGAGTAAATAATGGTATTAGTAAAGTGCACCCATCTTATAATCCACTTAAAGTAAAATATGCATCAAATACGGATTTTACAATCCATTCGCCATGGCTAAACAAACACTAAGGGTTTATTATGCACCACATCCATCTGAAAATATAAATTAAAAAATTGGCGAGCAGTGGTTAAAACCAAGGAAAGAAGTACTCTTCCAAACAATGAAGCATATCATGTGGATCTAAGTCAAATACTGAATCTAACTTAGCAGAATATGATGATCCCAGATCATTTATTGATGAAAATTTACAAGTAGAAGTGTTTATTAAAGAAGAATGCGGAATAAAAACTGTAGAATACAAAGACGAAGATGAAGTCGAAGAATGAAGTGTTCGTTTATTAATAATATACAAGTATCATGCAAACGTTTATATCCATAAAAATTTATTTGTTCCACGTCATTTTATATTGATATATAACATATATTGGATTTTCATGCTTAACTTTTATATATTGTCTTGTTGTGCTGTAAAAAAAATATGTTACCTTTTCCTATTTATGTTTTTGTTATGCTTGTAATAGATATGAGACGTCACGGAATCCATCTACAAAGTGGTTCCTCTATGCCTGAACCACCACTACCACCACGAGGTCGTGGATAAGGTCAAGGACGAGGATATTTCGATACCACCATTGCTACCACCTCTATCCCCACCGACCCTAATCCTGGAACTAGTACACCTTCCTCGTATGATACTGCCACTATTACCCCCTCTATCCCTGTCACTGCCACAAACCCTGTGGATCCTATAGTTCATGCCAATGGTAACGGTATGGATGATATTCTGAATATTGCTTCTAGTTCATTGTCGTCTCTTCTTATGCACCCACTCCACCTCTTCCACTCCATGAAATCATCGATGGCCTTCCACTTAGCACTATAGTTATTATAGGAAGAAAAGAAATTATACTTTATATAAAAAAATCGGGGTATGATATTTTTATTTCCTTTCATGTAAAATCGATGATATATACATATTGTTATCCATGTATTTTCTGGCTATTATGTTAGGAAAATGAAAACGAGGATATGGAAGCAATGGAAGGTAATTTTACTACAAATATGTATATCAATCATATAAAGAAAGCATATCGAGCTAATGCATGATGAGTTAATCAATCTATGATTGTACATCGAGCTTCCAAGTCAATAATGTAGCAAGCATCTAATATGAAGATCAAGCCTCAAAGGATGTCGAATTTAAAGAGGTGATATCGAGTCTATAAAATGATAATGTTGTCAAACTTGTAAATACAATACATCTTAAGCTTATGAAAGAGAGGATGTCGAGCCTCTACAATCAAGAACGTCAACAAATATGGAAATACCTAACATCTTACATTAAAAAAGGATATCAAGTTTCTAGAAGATGTTGAACTTAAAAATAATCAAGCATGTCGAGCATGTAAGCAAGGAGTGTGCCAAGCTTGAAGATGTTAAGCCCATATTCGAAGGAGAGTATCGAACGTCAAATTACTAAAAGATGTTGAATCTCTAAAGGATGCCGCATTGTTAAGGGGTATCGAGCACTTAACTACAAGTGGAGGATATCGATTCATGTAAGCAAGAGTGTGCCAAGCATGAAGATGTTAAGCCAATATTCAAAAGAGAGTATCGAACGTCAAATTACCAAAAGATGTTGAGTCTCTAAAGGATGTCTCATTGTTAAGGGGCATCGAGCACTTAACTACAAGCGGAGGATATCGATTCTTTATGGGAAAAGAAGCTTTAAATGCAGTAACTATTATCGAGCCTTTACAACAGTGACTGTAGTAAAGCATGTCTAAGCAGCAAGTAATGTCGAGCTTCAACAAGAATGATGGGCTTTAAAATTAACAAAGGATACCGAGCATCATAGAGACCAACGACTAAATATCTAGATGCAGGGTGTCGAGTACTGACAATATAAAAGGGATGTCGAGTATTAATAATGCAAAGGGAACGATGAATATTGACAATGCATAAAGGATAATGAGTACCTAGCTGGGTGGACACATAACAACCATCCCGCCTGCCGCCGCCACTATAAATAGACCCGCACGGCCACTTGGATAAGTGTGAGTTTTTTCTTTCCCTCTCTTTCCCAAATTAAAGAATTGTAAACACTAAATTGATTTGGGAAAAATCAAGATTTATTTTCATTTTTGAAACTTATGCTAACAAAAGACTTGAACAATTATGCATAGCCTATTTCCTTTGTGTTGTGCATATTTGACTATTATTGAATTATGTATATGCATATGACTAATTTTTGACTCGGGCTTGGATTTATACATAAGACAAGGCCATTTAATCCCTTTTCTAAATTAAAATTACTTTGCATAATGACTATCATGCCTATTGACATATAAACAAAGAATTATGGTTTATGCGAAACACATACTTTGTCCATTGACAAACAATTAATAGACTATTGTACATTTATGCGACTTGCCTATTTTACCCCTGGACATATAGCTCGAACTTTCAAACAACTTCATAACCATACTAAAAGCCTATGGGCATTATAGGACCATTTTGAATAATATAATGTTGTGCGTACATCTTAGATGTTGAGCTATTAGCGCTAGAAGGAAGGCTTGAACTTATGACTTATCATTCTCTTACTTAGAAACTAATTATATAAAGTTATGTTGCAAGAAAATGGTGAGAGTTAAGAAAGTCAACGTTCCAAACAAAGAAATTATGCAACAAACAAACTTGTAGGAAAATGTCACTCCAAACTTTAGCAGTGAGAGTTAAGAAAGTCAACGTTCCAAACAAAGAAATTATGTAACAAACAAACTTGTAGGAAAATGTCACCCCAAACTTTAGCATGGAGAATGCAAAAACTGTACGCCATCCAGACTAGCAAAACCAACAAACAGGGAGGGCAAAATTCAAGATTTAACATAACAGCTTAAAACGACGCAAGAGCTTCTAGAGAAGGTTCTCTCTCAAAATTCCTCTAATATAAAAAGCTTATCAAAGGAGGAGAAGAAGTATCATGGCTCTGCATGGAAGGAAAGTAACTCAAATGAAAGACCAACCGTATATTCCTCGAACTCACAGGACAACAAAATTAAGATGAATTGTCTGAAAGAAAACCAAGAAAGGAGAACAAGATGATCTTCCAAGCAGTCAGGCAGCTCAATTTTAGGCAAACAATATAAGCCCTACATAATTGATTGTCATGATGATGGAGCATATGCAAAGGACATGGGTAAAAAGTAGTGAAAGACAGGCTTGATCATAAAAGGAAGAGAACCCTTGACCCAAGTGCAAATAATAATCTTCGTGAAGCTTCATTCACAGAGGAAGTTATGTATGTTAGAATTCCATCGCACATCAAAATCCCATCATAGAAGTATAACGAATCATTGATCTCGATGACAATCTTTTAGCTTTTAAGAGCCAAATAGATTTGCGAAATGCTTTTAGAGCAGTACGTTGCAGACTCTTTTTACAACTTTTCAAAGAGTGGCTTCCAAATGGTATGGGCATTAAAGAGAAAAAATTATTTACTCTTAGCAAAAAAATTCTTGAGTTTTAAGCATAATTCTGCATATTCAAAGATCCGACTATTGACTCTAGTGTATTTGCAAGTGTCAAACAGAGACCAGGAGAGTTTCTCGATGAATATTTGAAGAGATTCAACACTAAGGCACTAAAAGTGGAAAACATGACTGATAGAAAAAACTGATGGCAGTACGCTCCACGTTAATTGGATAGACCCCCTTCTGGAAGGAACTCTATGTCCACGGGTGTAGGGATCTACAAGATTTTCATTTTCAGGCTGATAAGTTAATCCACATGAATGAAATGTACTATGCTAAGAAGAAATCTCAGCCAAAGAAGGAAGGAGGAAAATTTGGCTATGATCACCCCCACAAAAAGTCAATATGTGATAAAAAAAAAGAAGGAAATTGTGAGGAATCCCTAAATCTAATTATATGGCTTTGAATAAACTCATTTCCTATAATTTTATCATGGCTAAAGATGGAGGAAACTTCCCTACTTCCTACAAGGCAAGGAACAATCATGAAGAAAAGAAGGGGAGATTGTTCCACTTACCATAAGGCAAACAGACATAAAACCGATGAATGTCATGTTTTGGCTGAAATATCTAGAACATGATTAGATCTGGATCTTTGAAGGAGTTAGTCAAGGAGAATCAAAAACCCTCCCATCCTGATGTCATCCATGGAGGCCTCCATCTCATTGGAAGCAGCGGGAAGCCAAAACTGATGTATAAAGGAAGAAAGAGATAGAGTCTTTTCTATTAAGGAGGATCCACCGTTCAAAAGCCTTAAACATCAACTTCAAATGCCCAATTTAACAATGACCGCACAAGAGCTGAGGGGATTTCGTTACTATAACGACCCATATTTTTAACTATTTTAAATATTGTATTTAATATGTTTATTCGATAAAAATGTTTAAAAATAAAATTTATGTTTTCTATATGTAGTTTATTTAATATGAACTTGAAAATTTTAAATGTTGAATTATTTAGTTGAAAATAAAATGATTGATTTTCAATTAAGATTCATTTGAATCCAATGTTGAAGCTCATTTCAGTTAAATTTTTGGAAGGTTTTAATTAAAGAAGTGAATTTGTTTATGAATTTAAAAGTAAGACCATTGGTTGTATAAATTTTGAAAAAACATTTTAATTTACAAAATGGTTTAAGATATAATTTAAATGTATGTTTTATTTGATATTTGATTCGTTTTAAAATTTTGATATTTAGATCTTTTCGTTTACCGGTGAAGTACTTATGAAATTAATAAGTTATGTTAGCAACGTCGTTTATATTAATTTGTAGTAGGTATTTTGATTTGAATAAAAATGATTTCGAAAACCTATTTAAATTTTATTTAAATATGAATGAAGATAGTGAACTTTTAAAATCGAATTTAAAACGAATAATTTGATTTTGGAAAATGACTCATTTTAATTAACATGTAAAAATAGTTTTTTTGAGAACCATCTTGGATTTCGACGAAACCAGTTTCATTGGATCCGTAATAGTGAATTATTATATGTAGGCTACGATAGTTGGTATCAGAGCATTAGTATAGTGATAACCTTAGCTTTGATGGAGATTGACTCATTAGAGATAAGGTAGTAATATCCTACAATGAGTTTGTTTACGTGTATGTGTATATATAGGATAGCACGTACTTGTTGGTGTTATAAAATGTTTTATATCGTGTTTACTTATTTGTTGAGTTGTTTATGAATTCTGGTCGGTACATGAGGCACCATGTTATCGAGAGGGATTTCTAAACACTTAAACGAGGCAAGTCGACATAATATGGTTTTAAAATAGGGTAAATGAAATAATTTTACCAAAGTCATATTTTATATATAAAAAGAAATAATCTTCCATGAATAACCATATAGGTTTATGAAACTACGAATTTATTTATGGATTTTTGTTGTCAGGAGATGATAATATTTAGTTATCATCGATTATTGGTTGAATTAAACTAAATATAGATACTTTGGGAACTCTATTTCATGAAGCGTTCGATAATTAGATTGAATTGGAATATAATTATAATAAGAATTATTTACAATAACAAAGATGTAAATTAACGAAATGTTTTCATAATATGGTAATGGAATTGTATAAGTCTAATTATAATATGGCTTATAAATAGAAAGGATTAAAAAGCTAAGAATTTTAGAATTTAAAAATCACGCTGATTCTAAAAAAATTGTTTTCAAAGTTTCTAGAAATAATAACATCATTATTTTGGAAGCGATTTTTGCTAAAATTATATTTTGAAAGAAATAAAAGCATTGAACTCGCTTTAGTCGCTGGAAAATAATTTTTAGGGTGACCATCGCATCGTTAGTATTCATTTTCGAGTCTCTAAGTGATCAATTATTACCTTAATAATTTTCCATTGAAGTTTTATTTTTACAAAACAAGTTTTGATTGTAAAATTCCAAGTATGAATTTACAAATTATGAAGAAAAAAAAGGTTTTTGAACTTATTAAATTTGAAACAGTACATGTAACGACCGGGAAATTTTCGACCTTCGAAAATCGAAAATCGACACTAATATGTTCATTGAATAGAGTGCCGAGAAATCGAGTGCTGGAATAACAGGTTGTTAGGGTTTTAAGAAAACGAGATAGAATAAGAAATAGAAATAACAGCACATAATCTCATAATCACAGCGGAACGAAATATAATATACAATAACAGCATTTTATACAAAGGAAAACTGTAGCTGTTAATATATGTTAGTCCGTGAGATGATGGTTTTGATGACAACAACCTTAGAATAGATTATAAAATATAAATACTAAGAGAATAAGTTTAGATATACATGTATATGCAGGATTTAACCATGCAGGTACCAAGAATGAAGATCGTACAATATAAAGATTCAAGATATCAAGATTGAAGACACATGAGGAACAAGAATATCAAGATTATCAAGAGTTCAAGATTTCAAGTAATTTACTTGTTAATTATAAATTTTGTTAAAACTCGTAGAAAAGCACTGGCATCTTAAAATCTAATTTATTCGTGGAATGGAATCCACTCGAGCCTGTTAAAGGGATGTAACCCTAAGTAGGATGGAACCTACGAAAAATCTAGTGGAACATTGTTTTGTATCCACTAACTTTTTATTCAAAATGATTTTTCGAAATTATATCCTATTTTCAAAATGATTTCAAAACCTTCCTTTTAAAAGCATCAAAAACATCTATCTTGATTTCAAATACTTTTAGCCTCAAGATATCTTGAAATTCAAAATCAAATTATCCTTGGTTTTAAATTATCTTTTTAAATTAAAAATTTATTTAATTTTTTAATATTTATATATTTAGATTTAAATATAAACTTATAGTAAAATTCTATATATATATACTATTATTTATATTTACTTTTATTTTAATTATAGTCAAGTATATTTATAAAGTTTAAAATAGTTTTAATATAAGATAAAGGTTATTTTCAAAGAAAATCAAAACACCAAAAATCCCTTTAGGATGTCGACATACTCAAGTACCCCATGTCGACATGGTGTCAGTTGTGTTCAAAATTTAAATTTCAAAAGAAGTGTCTATTCGTCATAGCTCTTCATGAATGGACATGGCTGTTGTTCTTCTATAAGTAGGGGTTAGTTTCAACGAATTTCAATTTCAGTTTTTCTGGTTTTTCACTCCTCTTCTTCTTCTATATTTCTATATATATATATATTCTTACCATTACTCTGTCGAAATCAACATTGAATCTAACTAGATTATCTCTGTTTGATTCTCTATCACTATCTCAACAAGATCCTCAGTGCTATTCAGAGTTATAGGCTTTTTGTAATCAACTTAGCGAGAAAAGGTGTGATTGTGGCTTGGAAATCAATCAAGCGAGATAAAGTGTGATTGTAGCCTTGGGAAATCAATTGGGTGAACTTGTTGCCCGGGAAATCAAGTATCTCTACCCAGAGGATTGTGATTCTGGAGGGTGTATCTCGTTGCCTTGAAATCGAGGGTGTTATTGTAACGATTGTTTTTTGAAAGGAAATCCATACTTGTGTGCGGGACTGGATGTTGGGTAACTCCGAACCAGTATAAAATCCGGCATGTTCTTTACTTTACTGCTTTTACTTTATATTTTCACCCGTGTTTGATTCTGTGATTATATCTTTGTCTGAATATTGCATACATTTGTGTTCAAATTAATAAAAACTCAAAAAGATTTAACAATTCTCTAAAACACTTTTCACCCCCCCCCCCCCTCCTGTAGTGTTTATTCTAGCCTTAAGATCCTTAATCCATACTTCTCAAAATATACACACGAATTATCAGAGTACAATCATCAACATATAAGTTTGGACAGTTATAATAACTTGTCCCCAAATACTGAATATACAGTCTACAATACACTATGGAATATAGTCAAATACGTTCAATACATCTCTGCCATCCAGCTCGTCTTTTGAGCTCCAAAGCGTCATAACCTGAAATTCTGTAATATTACGTCTGACCCGATCATTACAATAAACTAACACCCGAGTTAGGCTGGAAACTAGCGTGAGTAAAACCACTTAATTTGAATTCTTAAGTAATGTAAATCTTTTAAAAACCACGGTAAATCATGCCAACAAGACGAGATACCATCTTATCTTAACCAAGACACTTTTACAGAAGTACATCGATATTATAGTAGTATCTAAGGATAATGCTTATTTGAGATAGTTTAGTTTGTTAAATTAATACAAATTCCAGCATACACGTCTCTTTATCCCAAAACCGTAGAGATTCGTAGCGATTATTCAATCAAAGTGGTTCCAAATAACACTGATATCCGATCTCGATCCCTTCGAATCCAAGAAATAAATTTAAAAGGGTAAATTGTTTAAAATATACAATTTATATTTAGGGTGACAATATTCACATATGGAAATTTATTATAGACGTTTATTTCAAATAAAACATATCATCATTTTAATCTTACTACATTAACCCGTCTGACCATTTGATGGCACAAACAGGAATAATTTGAAATCAATATCCAGTAGAAATAGGCTAAGATATAGATTATTACTAATTTAATGACCAATAACAAATATCAAAAAAATTCACACATTAGGATTTTATAAACTTTACTTAACCGAATCCATTTATATTTTTATCCAAAGTAACTACAAATTAAAAAAAATTATAAAACAATTTATTATTAGTTAATCAAAGTTAACACTCTATTTAATATTTAATTTGTTAATTTAAATAATTTTTAAGTCAAATAATAATAATATAATTAATCAACCATTTAAATTATAAAACATCATTAAACTTTACATTACGGAAAAATCCATAATACTAATTTATAATACGAGTAATATGATTAAGACACAAAAATATTCATGTTGGTTTGGATTTAAATGAAAATCGAATTGGAGTTTTCAATAACTTGATTTATTATATAAAAGAAAACATGAGTTCCATTTTTCTTTCCTTCTTTTCCTTTTCTTTCTCTTTTTTCTTCTTCTTCCCATTTCCTTTCTTTTCTTTTTCCCCTTCTTTTTTTTATTTATTTTTACTTCAGCCCATTTCCACCAACCCATCCTTCTTCCCTTCTCCCTTCTTTTCCCAGTTCTTCCCTTCCTCCTCCCTATCATACGAACAAACTCGGGTGTGCACGCACGGTGCACATGCACACGATCATCCATCACCGAACAATGTCGCCGATCGTTCCCATGAGTCACCACCGACTCCGACATCTCGTTCCCCCACCTGAAACCCACCACGATTCCTTCGTTCGAAATTCGAGCACCCAAACCAAAATCTGTGACCACCGTACTCACCACAAAAGCATTGCTATAGCACTAGCAACCACCATCGGCCACCAAAATTTGCCAAAGCGCTTGCCCCTTCCATCTCCACCATTTCCCTCTAGTACGCACCCCTCTGGCTGCACCACGCCGCCTCGGTTCATCCACAACCGAACCCTAGAACAACTCTAAAAGCCTAAATCACCTCCCACTTGATGCCACAAATCACAAAAAAATGCCGTAGCGTTTTTCCTTGTTCTCCCATCACTCATGCCTCCTCCACAACCAACGATAAACCCCTAAAACACCTCAGCCGCATGAAATTGACCGAGAACAAATTTCTGGTCATCCTCCTCTGTATCATCCCACACTTGACTAAAATTCCCAAACAACTTCCAAAATTCTTGAATTTGAGCAACTAACACATTCATGTAAAGTAGAGATGAAATTACGATGTTTGGATTTTTGTCATTTCCAAGTGGTTTACTATAATAATATCTTTCTTCCTCTTTGCTACATAACATCAACCGAAGCTAATTTTAAAATAAACCAATTTCCTTTTGGAATCATAACCTAAAACTTGTTGGATAAGGAGATAAAAAAATTAAAGGTTGCAAAAGAGGTTTTTTTCTTCTTCAAAGAACAGAGTAGCTACATATGCTCCTTTGAGTTTCCAGGGTATGCAATATAGCTAAGCATAATTATATACAACTCTTAAGCATCAACACATGAATAATTGACAAATAAAGTTGTTCGGTCAAATATACAAACATAAAAAGGCATACAGGATTTCTTGTAAGTAAAGTGGTTTCGTTTCACTCGCTTGGTTTTGGAAGATGACACGCTGCTTTTGTTAGTTTTCCTCTTCTACGCCTTTTAATCTCCTGATTTTCTTTTTGATTTAATGGAAGATCCTTTTGTTTTTTTTTCATTTTTTAGCTAAAATGGTATTCATGAACATACTAAGGTAATGTATTTATAGAGAGGACAGGGTTCTGGACAAAGGCTGAAGCCTATTGTCATATATAGGATTTTTTTCTTTTATTTATCTTCCTTTTGGCTGATTTGATATATTTTCATGTGATTTGATAATTTATAAGTGATTCAATATTTTATGAAAGGCTTGATTTTATAAGACTTGATTATGATTTTGTTTTGACTTTGACTAAATGTTTTGTATGCTTTAAATTCAATGTTTTCCATGATGATGTCCCCTATATATAAATTCATTTGTATGCATATATAGATATGCATACATTCACGTGGATACATATATATTACTTCATATTTTACCTTTATACATATACACTTTTTATATTATACATACCTACATATATTTTCATATACACTATCCTTACCATAATACATTCAAAAATATATAGATATGCATACATATACATTATACATATTTATTTTATCATACTTACATTTATACATTTTTGTATATATTTATTTTACTTCATATATACTTACTTATCCACTATTTCACACATATACGTCTATGTGTACTTTTGTATTTTTCTGCCATATCTACATACACTTATACACTATTTTATATAACATATACACATATACATTTACTTGCATGTATTGGTCACCTTATATGTATATATTTACATTTACACATATTTTTATATACATTATTTTCCTATGGACATATATATATATACACATATACGTATACGTATACATATATGCTATATATATTATCAAACATCATAAAGCTTGTATATATTCTTATATATATATATACATTTATGGATATTTTGTCTTAATTTTAAATGGTGGAGTTTATATACAAATTTCTACAAAATTTATCATATCCATAAATTTTTATAATTTAGAATTTATATAGTTTTTAAATCAATATATTGATTTAGATATTTTGAAGATAAAAAAACTCATCTACTCGGCATATGAAAATCAATATCTTAATAATAAAAAGTTAATTTTCCCGATATCCGGTGGCTAAAAATTCAGATCGTTACATTCCTCCCTCCTTAGAACTTTTCGCCCTTAAAAAGGAATGAACAAGAATTAGAATTTTGATGTGTATTATTAATTGAATTATTTTTAAACATTTTAAACACCTTACGCCTTTATTATTCATTAAAAAATACACGCACTTTAAATTACATAGTTTTACCAAGCTATTTTTATATAAAAATATTTTTCATAACTCGATGTCTTAACAAGTCCATCCTTGTTCTTATAGAAATTCAGTCATACGTTGATCAAGCATAGGACTGATAATCTATAAGTACTTAGTAGACCCATTTTCAACACCTATTGAAACTACTTGAAAATTTTCTTTTCAAACATGCTATGGAAAATATCGTCCCCCCTTCACCACCATGGATCGCAGTTAACCCGATGATTGCGTCGTCATCTTAGCGAAATCCATCAGAAAATTGTAGGCATCCGCACCTCTTGACTTACGCCATGGGAACATCATAGTTCGCAGCTACAACATGGTTGTGTTGCTATAGCAGCAAGACCATAAGTAGTCTGTAGGCAATCAGTTCCCTTTGAATTACGCTATCAAACGAAATTATACCACATAGATCGCAGGCTACACAAAAGTTTCATCACTATCCCAGTGAAACCCAATGTAGACTGTAGGCACTCGCTGCCACCTGAATTACGCTATTGAACCAAACCACATAGATCACAATCTACCGACGTTACGTCACTATCCCATCGAAATCAAATGTAAATTTTAGGCAATCACTTCCACCCGACTTACATTATGGAACTACGATAGATCGCAGATACACAAAGGTTACATTGCCATCAGAGCAAAACCCAATGTAACTGTAGGCATCAGCACCACTCGACTTACGCTGCCTAACAAATGATCATCGGGAACTCATTGAGTTTTGTCCGGACATCCTCTGGGATCCCAATTATCATTGAACCCACCCTTTGGATTCCTAGGCAGAACCACCCAGTGGATCTCCTACTATATGTTTCGACTTTCATGGGGGTGTCGTTCCATACTTTTGTTTCAAAACATATCATATTATATATATAGTACCTTTTGTAGGATCGATTTCACCCTAGAGGAGGGGTGAATAGGGTGATAGTGTTAATTATAAAAATTAATTGTAGAAGCTTATAAACTAATATTAACACAGATCACAGAATATTACTAGCACAGAAATAAATAGCAGAATAATAAAATGCAGAACAGAACAACACAGAATTTACCCAGCTTCGGCAAAACCCTGCCTACGTGCTGCCCCCAAGGTTTCTACTAGAAATTAGATAGTCCCTCGCTTACACACGTAAACTCGCTATACCCGCTATTGACTATCTAACTCTACGCTCAAAACCTTGCCACAACTCAACCACCGAGTTGCGAATTCTCAAGCTACGCCACGTAGCTTGTGCCCTAGTCACACGACTAGAAATTTAAAATGGTTTAAAGTTAAAAAAAAGGTTTTAAACAACAATTTAAAAAATAAAAACAAAAACCCTAATATAAAATTAAAAGCCCTTTAATAACAAGGCCGGCCCTATTCTCTTCTTCAACCCGTTCCTTTTTCTTTTGACTTGTGAAAATATGGCCGATCCTCTTTCGTTCCTCTTTGCGCTTGAGTTAGGGTTTCGGGAGGAATCGCCGCTTGATAGTTGATGCTTCGATTTGCTTGTTTCAATTTAATTGTTTACGGCTTCTCCTCCTTGATTGAGTTCGGCTGATGCTTTGGTATGTAATTTCCTTTGTTGCCTGTTTGATTGCTTGCTTTTTAACTCGATGCTTGAAATTGCCAGTGATGATTGGGTTATATATGCGTTCGAATTCCTTGAATTACGTTCGTCTAAATATATTTGAATTCGTCAATGGCCATTCGATCTTGTATTGATGCTTGGGATTTGTTCTGACTTTGTCACTTTCCTATTTTTGGTAGCTTGATTCACACGGTATTGAATTGATTTCGTGGTCAATTTTCTTGGCTATCACGGTGAACACTTGTTTGACTTGTTCCAATTTTTTTAATTTCGGCTTCTTGAATTTTGACTGCATCTCACGGCTTTGAATATTGATGCTTTTGACTTTGGACATTTCCGTTCATCCCTGTAGGAGCTTTGTACAATTTTCTGGCCATAATTGGTTTGTATCTCCTTGAGCTTGAGTTGCTTGTATTTTCCATGTGTACAGATTGACATATATGCCTGTGTGGTCTTGAGCATTGCTGGTCTCATATGCATTGTACTCTGGTTTTTTTATCTTGGCCATTTGGTCGTGCTGTAGTCCAGTTGCACTTGGTCATTTTGTATCTGCATCCTTATCTGTTGCATACATGAGCTTGACACTGTATTTTTGTTGTTTGGATTATTGCTGTTGTGTCACTTTGATTTTGGGGCTGCTGTGTTATCATCATGTTGGTGGCAATCTTCAGGTAAGTTTGCATAAGTGAATTGAGTCAGTGATAGTCATGTGCCACTGCATCACCACTGTTGCAAGTGTTCTTGCTTCTGCATATTGCTGCATTCATGTGCCACTGTTTGTACTGTCCTTTTGCTGTAATCTCACTTCGAATTGCATACACTTCATGCAGTCTTCAGTTTGTACTTCTGGAGCTTGTATAATTTGAGTTGTAGCTTGATGTCATATTTGTTGGACTTGTTGTTGGCATGTGCATTATGTTTATTTGTGTCCACTGATGCTTCGAGTCTGCAACTTGTAGCTGGACTTGTTGATGTACATATTACTTTGTTCACTGTGTCACTTAGGTGTATATGTTTGCACTGTGCATTGACTTGAGCTTCTGGCTTCGCTTCTTTATGGTCTGATCTCTGGTTTACTATCTGTATTCACTACAGTTTGTACATGCATTTGCCACACTGTTTGCTGTAATATTGGCTTGTGACATTCATGTTGCAGTCCATATTCTTTTGATCACTTGATTATTGTTTGCACTATCCACTTGAACTTGTAGTCTGCCTTGATCATCTTGTAACATCGTCTGGTGCACCTTGTTTCATGTTTGAGACTGTGTCATGTTTGAACATAGCATTCGTGTATACTTTTTGATTTGCACCTGAGTTGAATCCAGTTTTAAAACTTGGGTTTGACCTTGTGCTGAGAGTTGTGACTTTTATGTTATTGCACGTGAGTTGAACCCAGCTTTTTATTTGGGTTTGACCTGTGCTCACTTGTCCCTGTAAATCAATCAAGTGTATATATCGGCGTGCACGGCCTTGTGGCATATACAGTAATACACTATATATGTCACAAGTTGTTCGTGTATGATGAATTTAAATTATGACGAACAACCCAAATAACTGAGGCAAATCATATTTTCAAAAATTATCTTTTATTTTTGAATTGCAAAAAATATTTCTTTTTCAATTTTACTGCGTTAGTTTATATTTTTGCAGATTGCCCAGATGCTGGATTCAAACTGGAATGCAGTTGAAGATAAATACGAGTGTGAGTGATATGTAGTGAGGTGCTGATGTAAATGTGAAAAAATGTGATGTAATCAAAGTTGTATAGTTATAGTGAGAGCTTGAAATTGTACTATTCAAAATTGTAATAAATATTTATTTGAATAAAATATCTGTTTGAATTCAAATTCTGTGTAATTTATTTTATTCAACAAATATTTATTTAAACTATGAAAATAGAATAGTATATTAACAAATACATTTAAACGAATGTATATATGTTTATTATCATCAAACAAAAATCATATAAGCGCATATTCAACAATCTCCCCCTTTTGATGATAACAAACATTTATTTAAGATTTTGAATGTATTAAATGTATTTGATCGTTCAGTTTGCTCCCCCTATTTGAATGCTTCCTATCTATACAATACTCCCCCTACATATATGCATTGAGAATAAAAATATGCAAATGAATCTATATGCATATGCAAATATATGAATTTTATTTGTTAAAATCTTAACTTTTCTCTCCCCCTTTTGTTATCAGCAAAAGAATAATAGTGTTAGGGAAAATAGAGATAAAGTGATTGATATTGATCTAATATTAAGACTCAATCGAATATAAATATTAAATTTAAAAAAAATCAAACAAAAAATCATAAATATTTTGTTAGGCGCATATTCTACTTTTAGAATGATGGAAATGTTGTCATCATATAAAACCATATAGTTATGTCTATTTGTGGTATATTTATATCAGGAATTTGAATATCTACTAACCATGCATAACCGTTAGGATTTTTAAATGAGATTAGTAGTATTCCAATTTTATTTTATTTTAAAAAATGAATTCAAGTATCTTCTAACCACGCATAACCGTGAGGACTTTTAAATGGGATTAGAATCAACTTGTTTATTTAAAAATCAACTTTTGATATGCGTTCCGTACATGCATAACCGTGAGGACTTTTAAATGAGCATGGAAGCACATAACAAATTCCAAGTAATTCGCCCATGCATAACCGTGAGGACTTTTAAATGAGAGTGAATACTTTGGTATTTATTATTATTTATTTATTTTTTATTTATTTTTTTAAATGTGAAAATGAAAAACGAACGATTCCTGTTTAAAATACCACACATCGACAAACTATATAGAATTTTGATGAGTGAAGGTCGTTAGAAATATGATAGAAATAGAGATGGTCATGGAATTTTTTACCAACAAAAGTTTTATGACTCTTGTTTAATTTGAAAAATCTACTAATTACACCGTCTCGAGTAATAATATATGATAAATATCAATACTCATCACTTTTTCAATCACTATTTATTTCTTCGATGATTTGTAGGGAGAAAAAAAATGTTAAATATTCAGCAAATTTCTAAAACACCTAAGCTGAGTCGTAATTTACAAAAACTATTTTCTGGTAGGGGTTTTATAAAAATGTCTGCCAATTGAGAATCAGTTGAAATAAAATTTATGCAGATATTTTCTTTGGAAATATGATCTCTAATAAAATGATGTCTAACATCTATATGTTTTGTTCGCGAGTGATGTACAGGATTATTTGTGAGATCGATTGCGCTTTTGCTATCACACATTAGTGGTACACGTTTAAAATTTAGGCCATAGTCATGCAAAGTTTGTATCATCCATAAGATTTGAGCAGAGCAACCACTCAAAGCAATATACTCTGCCTCTGTTGTGGATAATGCAATACAATTCTGTTTTCTACTAGACCATGCAACTAATGAATGTCCTAACATAAAACATGCTCCACTAGTACTTTTTCTATCAACTAAATTTCCAGCATAATCAGCATCTGAAAAACCTTTCAATTCAAAATTATCGTTTGATGGATACCAAAGACCAAACCGTGGGGTGTGCAACAAATATCTTATAATTCTTTTAACGGCTTTTAAATGAGATTCTTTTGGGTTAGATTGAAAACGTGCACATAAGCAGACAGAAAACATGATGTCAGGTCTAGAGGCGGTAAGATAAAGGAGTGATCCAATCATACCTCTGTACTGTTTTTGATCAACTGTTTTACCTTTTTCATCCTTGTCAAGTTTAAGTGTTGTACTCATAGGAGTTCTTGCTGGTTTAGCATCTTTCAATCCAAATTTGTTGACAAGTTCCCTAATATATTTTGTTTGAGAAATGAATGTGCCTTTATCGCTTTGTTGGATTTGAAATCCTAAAAAGAATTTTAACTCTCCAACCAAGCTCATTTCATATTTTTCCTGCATGACTTTTTCAAATTTCTCATACAATAACTTGTTAGTAGCACCATAAATGATGTCATCAACATATATTTGAACAATCAAAAGATCATCGTTTTCATGCAACAGAAATAGTGTGGTGTCTACACATCCCTTTTTAAACCCATTTTCAAGGAGATAAGAACTAAGACATTCATACCAAGCTCTGGGAGCTTGTTTTAATCCATATAATGCCTTTTTCAGTTTGTATACATGGTTTGGATATTCATGACTTTCAAAACCTTCTGGTTGTTCAACAAACACATCTTCTTTTAAAATTCCATTAAGAAAAGCACTCTTAATGTCCATTTGTCTTAGTTTAAATCCTTTGTAACAAGCAAAAGCTAATAATATTCTAATTGATTCTAGTCTAGCTACAGGTGCAAAAGTTTCATCAAAGTCAACTCCTTCAATTTGATTGTATCCTTTAGCAACTAGTCTAGCTTTATTTCTAATTACATTTCCAGATTCATCATATTTATTTTTAAAAATCCATTTTGTTCCTATAACTGGATAATCCTTAGGTCTAGGTGCTAGACTCCAAACATTATTTCGTTCAAACTGATTTAGCTCTTCTTGCATGGCCATGAACCAGTTTTCATCATTAAGGGCTGAATCTATGTTATTTGGTTCTATTTCTGAAATAAATCCACTATATAAGCACAGATCACATAGATTTTTAAAGGATGAACGAGTTTGTATACCTGCTATAGGGTTTCCAATTACCAATTCTGGTGGATGGTCTGTTTTGTATTTCAGTTTTTCTGGATCCAGATTTCTTCGGACTTCTTGAATTGTGGTAGTTTCTCTAGCATCAGCAGTTTCTTTTGGTTTTTCAAGTCATCTTTTTCTTTCTCCTCTTCAACGTTGCTTTTGGATGTTTCCTGATCATCAATGCCTTCATCACATTTCACATTGATTGACTCCACGATTGTTTTAGTCTTTTTGTTGTAGACTCTATAAGCTTTGCTTCTCGAAGAGTAACCCATGAAGATGCCTTCATCAGCCTTTGCTTCAAATTTTCCTAAATGTTCACCTATATTAAAAATATAGCAAGGACATCCAAACACTTTGAAGTAAGCGATGTTTGGTTTATTGTTGAACCATAGCTCATAGGGGGTTTTGTTAAGAATCGGTCTAATCATAACTCTATTCATTACATAACATGCTGTATTTACTGCTTCTGCCCAGAGATGCAGAGGTAGTTCATATTCATTTAACATAGACCTAGCCAATTCTTGCAAAGTTCGATTCTTTCTCTCAACTACCCCATTTTGTTGTGGAGTACGTGGTGCAGAGAACTCATGTTTGATTCCGTTTTCATCACAGAAAGTTTCAAATTCATAATTTTCAAATTCTCCACCATGATCACTTCTTAACGAAACAATAGAGACTTCTTTTTCATTTTGCACAAATTTTGCGAATTTTGTGAAGTATGAAAAGTTTCTGATTTTTTAGCCAAGAAATATACCCATGTATATCTTGAGTAATCATCAACTAACACAAAGCAATATTTCTTACCTCCTAAGCTAGGAATGTCATTAGGTCCGAATAGATCCATATGAACTAGTTCAAGAACTCTAGAAGCGCTTACATTGTTTTTGGCATGAAACGATGATTTTTTAAGTTTTCCCAAAGTACATGCTTTACAAATGTTTTCTGTTTCAAACTCATGTGATGGCAACCCTCTTACCAAACTTTTCTTTTTTAATTTGTTTAATAAGTTCATACTAGCATGCCCTAAACGTCTATGCCATAAATTCACTTCTATATCCTTAGCTACCAAACATTTAGAGAGGGTGAGATCATCAAAAGATAGAGAATATATATTACCTTTCCTTTTTCCTGAAAATAAGATTTATTTTGATGATTTGTCAACAATTTTGCACAAGTCAGAATCAAAGATAACATTCATACCTTTATCACATAGCTGGCTGATTGATATCAAATTGTGGTGCAGATTTTTAACATATAATACGTCATTCAAGGTAAATGTATTGTTACCTACTTTACCTTTACCGACAATTTTACACTTGTCATTGTTGCCCATTGTGACTCTGCCACCTTTGTACTTTTCTAGGCTAAGGAACTTTGATTTATCGCCTGTCATGTGCCTGGAACAGCCAGAATCCAAGTACCATTGCTGTTGTTCCTTAGCCTGCCAGCATACCTACACGAGAAGAGAGTTTAGTGACCTATTTGTTTTTATAGGTCCATGATTGTTAGTGGCAAAATATTTAGAACGATAATTTTGTGAAGACCCAAAACTATTTATAATTGTTCCCTTTGGCACCCAAATTTGTTTAACTTTGAGAGTTTTTGTATTTGTGCCTTTTGGAACCCAAATCGGTATAGTTTTCTCATGTTTGGGTCTATACCAACAATTATTGTGTTGTGTCCATATTTTCTACAAATTGTGCACATAAAATTATGATTAATATTGCTTTCAATAGTTTTTGATTTACTATATCCAAGTCCTTGTCTAACCGTATTAACAGTTTTCTTTCCTAATAGCATATTCAACGATTTTTCACTTTTTGAAAATTTATCTAAAGTCGTTGACAATTGTTGAACTTGTGTTTTGAGAGATTCATTTTCGTTTAACAATTGTGTGCACTTTTTAATAGAATTCTCTCTCCTAGTATTTTCATTCTCTTTTAAAATCAGAAATTCATTTTCAAGTGATTTTATATTGATTTCTGATTTTTTAATTTCTTCTTCGAATGTTGGACACTTATCACACTTAGGGATCCTACTTTGATAGTTCTTAACTAATTGATCAAGTTGTTTATTACATTCTATCAAAGTATCCTTTTGAGATTCAAGTTTGGCGTATTTTTCCCTAAGTCGTTCATAACAGCCATTTACTTCATGGAAATAAATAAGTAATTCAGAATGAGTGAGTTTTGATACCTCGCTTGGCTCGTCGTCATCACTGTCTGTAACTTCACCATGAAGGCACATGTTTGCTTTTTCACTCTCACTCTCGGTGCTATCTCTTTCATCTTCATCAGTTTCTTCCAAGTAGCGCAAAGCTTTTCTTCTTTAGTTTCTTTCCTTGGTTTGATCGTTTTTGAGGACATTGTGGCTTGATATGACCGGGTTTGTTGCATTTGTAACAGATGATTTTCTGTTCTTCTGGGTTGTCTAGTGCTTTGCCTATTCTGCTTTTCAATTCATGATTTCAAGCTGGATTTCCGTATTTGCGATTCCACCTTTTGAATTTCTTTATTAGTAGCGCCAGCTCTGCTGCTCCATCATCATCATCATCGTTATCATCATCACTTTCAGTTGTTCCTTTGAGAGCTATTGATTTCTTTCGAGTATCTCCTCCTTCACGCTCTTCCTTGAATTTCATTTCTAGCTCATAAGTGGTGAGATTTCCGATGAGTTCTTCAACTTTGAGTTGTTTTAAATCTTTCGATTCTTGAATGGCAGTCACTTTCGCTTCAAAGCTTCGTGGAAGGACTCTGAGGATTTTCCGGACTATTTCCAATTCGGTGTATGTTTTTCCGAGAGCTTTTGATTTGTATACGATATTGGAAAGTCGTCCGTACATCTCTTTGACATTTTCTTCTTTAGCCATTGTAAAGTTCTCGTATTCGCTGCTTAGCATGGCAAGGCGAGATTCTTTGACTTGAGATGTTCCTTCGTGAGTCACTTCTAATAGTTGCCATATTTCCTGCGCAGTTAGACAATGTGAGACACGATTAAATTCAAATTGATCCAATGAACAGATAATAGAATTCATAGCTTTGGCATTAGTATTCTGTAATTTATTTTCTAGTTCTGTCCATTGTTCCTTTGGTTTCTCTATTTCCTGATTATCTACAGTTATAGTTGGAGTTCTGTAACCTGTCTCAACAATATCCCAAGCGTCAATGGTTTTCAAAAAAAAATTCATCCTATTTTTCCAAAATGTATATTCACCATTGAACATTGGTGGTCTAACTATCGACTGACCCTCTGCAAAAGCATTATTAAAAGAAGCCATTTTAAAAATTCAAATTTTAGAAACAAAAACTGATTTTATCAAAAAAAATCAAAATTTTAAAATAGATGTTGACTTCTATTCCTAGCTTTGATACCACTTGTAGGATCGATTTCACCCTAGAGGGGGGGTGAATAGGGTGATAGTGTTAATTATAAAAATTAATTGCAGAAGCTTATAAACTAATATTAACACAGATCACAGAATATTACCAGCACAGAAATAAATAGCAGAATAATAAAATGCAGAACAGAACAACACAGAATTTACCCAGCTTCGGCAAAACCCTGCCTACGTGCTGCCCCCAAGGTTTCAACTAGAAATTAGATAGTCTCTCGCTTACACACGTAAACTCGCTATACCCGCTATTGACTAATCTAACTCTACGCTCAAAACCTTGCCACAACTCAACCACCGAGTTGCGAATTCTCAAGCTACGCCACGTAGCTTGTGCCCTAGTCACACGACTAGAAATTTAAAATGGTTTAAAGTTAAAAAAAAGGTTTTAAACAACAATTTAAAAAATAAAAAAAAAACCCTAATATAAAATTAAAAGCCCTTTAATAACAAGGCCGGCCCTATTCTCTTCTTCAACCCGTTCCTTTTTCTTTTGACTAGTGAAAATATGGCCGATCCTCTTTTGTTCCTCTTTGCACTTGAGTTAGGGTTTCGGGAGGAATCGTCGCTTGATAGTTGATGCTTCGATTTGCTTGTTTCAATTTAATTGTTTACGGCTTCTCCTCCTTGATCGAGTTCGGCTGATGCTTTGGTATGTAATTTCCTTTGTTGCCTGTTTGATTGCTTGCTTTTTAACTCGATGCTTGAAATTGCCAGTGATGATTGGGTTATATATGCATTCGAATTCCTTGAATTACGTTCGTCTAAATATATTTGAATTCGTCAATGGCCGTTCGATCTTGTATTGATGCTTGGGATTTGTTCTGACTTTGTCACTTTCCTATTTTTGGTAGCTTGATTCACACGGTATTGAATTGATTTCGTGGTCAATTTTCCTGGCTATCACGGTGAACATTTGTTTGACTTGTTCCAATTTTTTTTAAATTCGGCTTCTTGAATTTTGACTGCATCTCACGGCTTTGAATATTGATGCTTTTGACTTTGGACATTTCCGTTCATCCCTGTAGGAGCTTTGTACAATTTTCTGGCCATAATTGGTTTGTATCTCCTTGAGCTTGAGTTGCTTGTATTTTCCATGTGTACAGATTGACATATATGCCTGTGTGGTCTTGAGCATTGTTGGTCTCATATGCATTGTACTCTGGTTTTTTTATCTTGGCCATTTGGTCGTGCTGTAGTCCAGTTGCACTTGGTCATTTTGTATCTGCATCCTTATCTGTTGCATACATGAGCTTGACACTGTATTTTTGTTGTTTGCATTATTGCTGTTGTGTCACTTTGATTTTGGGGCTGCTGTGTTATCATCATGTTGGTGGCAATCTTCAAGTAAGTTTGCATAAGTGAATTGCGTCAGTGATAGTCATGTGCCACTGCATCACCACTGTTTCAAGTGTTCTTGCTTCTGCATATTGCTGCATCCATGTGCCACTGTTTGTACTGTCCTTTTGCTGTAATCTCACTTCGAGTTGCATACACTTCATGCAGTCTTCAGTTTGTACTTCTGGAGCTTGTATGATTTGAGTTGTAGCTTGATGTCATATTTGCTGGACTTGTTGTTGGCATGTGCATTGTGTTTATTTGTGTCCACTGATGCTTCGAGTCTGCAACTTGTAGCTGGACTTGTTGATGTACATATTACTTTGTTCACTGTGTCACTTAGGTGTATATGTTTGCACTGTGCATTGACTTGAGCTTCTGGCTTCGCTTCTTTATGGTCTGATCTCTGGTTTACTATCTGTATTCACTACAGTTTGTACATGCATTTGCCACACTATTTGCTGTAATATTGGCTTGTGACATTCATGTTGCAGTCCATATTCTTTTGATCACTTGATTATTGTTTGCACTGTCCACTTGAACTTGTAGTCTGCCTTGATCATCTTGTAACTTGGTCTGGTGCACCTTGTTTCATGTTTGAGACTGTGTCATGTTTGAACATAGCATTCGTGTATACTTTTTGATTTGCACCTGAGTTGAATCCAGTTTTAAAACTCGGGTTTGACCTTGTGCTGAGAGTTGTGACTTTTATGTTATTGCACGTGAGTTGAACCCGGCTTTTTATTTGGGTTTGACCTGTGCTCACTTGTCCCTGTAAATCAATCAAGTGTATATATCGACGTGCACGGCCTTATGGCATATACAGTAATACACTGTATATGTCACAAGTTGTTCGTGTATAATGAATTTAAATTATGATGAACATCCCAAATAACTGAGGCAAATCATATTTTCAAAAATTATCTTTTATTTTTGAATTGCAAAAAATATTTCTTTTTCAATTTTACTGCGTTAGTTTATATTTTTGCAGATTGCCCAGATGCTGGATTCAAACTGGAATGCAGTTGAAGATAAATACGAGTGTGAGTGATATGTAGTGAGGTGCTGATGTAAATGTGAAAAAATGTGATGTAATCAAAGTTGTATAGTTATAGTGAGAGCTTGAAATTGTACTATTCAAAATTGTAATAAATATTTATTTGAATAAAATATCTGTTTGAATTCAAATTCTGTGTAATTTATTTTATTCAACAAATATTTATTTAAACAATGAAAATAGAATAGTATATTAACAAATACATTTAAACGAATGTATATATGTTTATTATCATCAAACAAAAATCATATAAGCGCATATTCAACACCTTTCAAATCATTCTCTTTATATGTGTCACATATGAAATTTATCTATAAAAAATCAATATCTTCAAAATCGATAGTTTTCAAATTTAGTTTACCCAAATCCTTAAAATTACTATTTGCCAAAATCAGAAGCCTTTTGAAAATCAGTGGGTTCTAAAACCCTTTTTCAGTTTCATTCTCATATACACATAAAATTATTCTTTACAAAGTTCTTTGTCACACTTCTTACTTCTTATAAGGTAAGTTTCAATTATAGTAACTATTAGATCTCATTTTAAAATCATCATATTTGCTTAAAATGTACTATTTCACTTAAAAATCATTTTTGGTCTTAATATCATGATTTCGGTTCTAATTCAGAATTGCATCGTATTTCCATTTGGATTATAATTTCAATTTATCTTAATTAGTATTTAAATCCATGATTTAAATATAAATAATTTTCACTCCGACCAGTTTGAATTTAGAAAATAGTTTGAATAGTTGTAAAGTAGTTAAATAGTTAATGTAAGATTGTTTGAGTTAGTTTTTTCCCAAAAAATGGGTTGTATAGTAAATAGCTTGGAAAATCAAAATAAATTTGAATATATAAGAAGATAGTTTTAAGACAATTTATATTAAAATAATTTATTTGAAATAGCTTCAAGGTCAACTGATTCAACTTCCAATCTTCCAATAAAAATCAATTTCAATTTCCATATTAGAAACTGAGTAATTATAAATTTTCGTTCAAATCAATATAAAAGTGATTTTATATTATATCATATTTCCACAAAATATTCGACAATATCGAGAGACTACAACACCAGTAAGTTCAAATATTACATCCATTTACCCATATAAAAGCCTTACAAAAGGTCACAAATCTAGACGCCTTAACCACTACCTAGGGTTTAAAAAAGAACAAGGTCCTGGCATCTTTCATAAAAACTTCCTTAAGGACTTCCTACCAACTTGCCAAACCCGTCCATGCAATCTGTAATAGAGTGTCCCCACTTATAGCATTTGCCACAAAAGAACTCTACACTTCCATCTTAATGGATGACTTTAATGTTTTCCGCGGGGAATTCCGCAACTTTCTCTTTCTTCCGTCTCTTGGCACAATCCCTAACGTTGTGTCCAATCATTTACAATGGTAGCAAATGGTTAATGCGTCAACTGGTACGATGGGTTCAAGTTTTATCTTCCTTACTTTAGGGCAATGGTTTAGAAAATGTCCTTTCTTTTGACACTTAAAGCATAAAATCTCAGAGCGAAACCGTTTGACTTCTTCATTATTTTTCTTTCTTGGTTTACTGTACTTAGCCGCATAATGCCTTTCATTGTGACATCTATAGCATATGACATTATCATAAGGACCGGGTCCAGCCCTTTCCCTAACCCATTTCTCATGCTCAAGTTGTAACGACCAGGGATTTTTGACATTTTGAGTTGTGAATATTAATTCATAATATTCAAAGATATTGTATTTTAACATAAAAAATTCCCTACAACTGATAATAATATACAAATTTTCCAAGACCAATATAATTGGAATTTTCCATATCTATATTAAATAGGAGATTGATTAAATGGAAATTTCTTACATATGTATATTTTGTTTTAAATAAAATATGTATATTTTGTTTTATATAGTAAGTGGTCTAGATCACCGTACTAAGGATCCACCCTGATCCCCTGCAACACAAGACTGGAGCTATCCATTACTGGATAGTCCGAATAAGATCAACCCGCGGTTGGGATCAGCAACCGTCCACAAAATCGAAATAAAGGGACCTCTAGACAGGGATGACCTTACCCTAATTGGTTGCTAGCCACTTAGCCTTGCGTGCACCTCCCCTATTTTAGCCATTCCTGGTTGATGAGGTTCGAGGCTATGCGTCACCTTTTTAGCACACATTCATTTAGAATGCTCATCGTCCTCATGACAATGTTCTGATAGCATTCATCCATACAAGTCCATTCCGGGTCCGAACAGAACTGAAGGCACTACTCCTACTACATCCATTTTGGAATCACCCTCAGGATTAGTAGCGATTAGCCCTTGCACGTCACTGCTCCATCTTCGACTCCAAGCTTTTGTCTTCTTCACGAAAAGTTCACACCGGATCGAAGTGGTTTTCGGCAAATTAATCCCGATCTCTTCGAAACGATCAGCGCATTGGCCAATAGTCAGTTATTTAACTATCATATAACATCCACGAACAACCATCAAGCCTTAATAATTTCCCAAATTATCTATTTATTTCAAAATATCTTCGCAAGATATATTTCCACTCTTCAACCCTTTGAAAAATAGTTTTAAAATCACTTTTCATCTCGCGAAATAAATTTCCACCCAGTTGCTTTATTTCAACTGAAAAGCACCAAGCCTGAATACTTTAGGTTTTTAAATAATTTGAATCACTTACCCAAAAATATATATACTTTAGAACATTTAAAATACAAATTATTTAAAACATTTTATTTAAAATACTAGTTATGAAATCTTATAATAATTTCTCATGTAAAACTTAAGCCAAAACTAA
The DNA here is from genome assembly GCA_030765085.1 of Allium cepa. Lineage (NCBI taxonomy): Eukaryota > Viridiplantae > Streptophyta > Magnoliopsida > Asparagales > Amaryllidaceae > Allium > Allium cepa. The sequence goes on along the minus strand of CM060940.1, from coordinate 129,601,710 downwards.
TTTAAAATAAAAGTTATGAAATTTTATACTAATTTTTCAAATAAAAACTTTAGCCAAACTACCTTTAAAATAGAACTACTTTATAAAATATAAATATTTAATAATTATCTTTTAAATCATAATACTAGTTAAACCTTAAAATAATTACTACTAAAATTAATTTGAATAAATATTTACTTTAAAATTCTAAAACAATTTAACATAATAAAATTTCTCGAAAACATTCTTTTAAAACCGCTTTAGAACCTATAATTTATACTTGGAAATCTTTCTTTAAAAATATACTCGGCTTTTCATGGAAATATACTTTCCTTTCCACACCTTTAAAAATAAACCACAATTTATTTTAAACAAATCACCCTTCCCTTATAAATTCTCATCCTGAATTTAGACGTCCAAATTATCCTCTGATAAATGTTTCGTTTTATTTATAAACTCCGTTTATAAATTCCATAATCTCATCCTCCTTTAATCCCAGTTTCAAACACTTTATCAGATTCGAATCAATTTTCAAAACTAACTCCATTTAAAAATAAATTTCTTTACTTATCCAAATTTATTTCAAACCCCATTATCCCATATTCGCACCTTTATTTATGATTTAAATTCTAATTTAAATCGGAAATATTAATTTCATACTTTATTTCAAATTCTCCTTTTATTTTTTTCCAAACTCATTTCAAAGCTTAAATTTTAAAAATATATTTCTTCGACTTTCTAAGTCTTCGATCGCGGGCTGCTCGCGATCTCTAATTCGAGATCAATTCGAATTTGTTTGGCCTTTAACGCCTTTTATTTTTAGAAAAAAACGAGCGATTCTCTGATTTGAATAGAAAAGAAAAAAGCGATCATGGATTTTGTTTTTGAAAGAGGATCGATTTTTTCTTTAAAATGCTCGGCTGCTTCTATATTTTTAAAAATAAAATAAAACGACGCGTGTTATACCAAATGAACACGTGTTTGGAAGGGCATGACACGTGTTCCTTTGAGATGAAGGCCACAAAAGTCTGATGTTGATATGATATTAATTCAAATTCAAATTCAAATTGTTTTCGATTAAAGTAGTTAAAATCGCGGACCACTATCCAGGCATGCCGCTAGGCGTTCATAATGTTATACCCCTATTCTGAACGCACTGAAAAAGGTTTCGAGTTCTAATTCGATCGTATGGAGAAGATAGCTTTTTGGACCAGCAATTATATTAAATTTTCGATATAGATTTCAGTGCATTTATCTACCGTATGATCACATGACAACTCCAAATACTACGAAATTTGAAATCGAATAGTAAAACACTATTCGGATCCAACGGAACAGGTTTCGTCAAAATCTGAGACTGTGCCTAGGAAGGCTATTTTTAAATATCAATTTAAACGATATATTTTAAAACTTAACAAAACACTTCCAAATTCAATTCTAAAGCTTTCATTATCTTTAGTACTATTAATATAAATTATATAAGCCTTTGAAATATTTTTAACAAGCATAAAACTGAAGATTCAATATTTTACCCAACTTTCAAAAATTTAATTGCCAAATAAATAGTGATATTTGAATTTCAAGTTAAACTAACTTTCAAATATTTAAAATCAACTAAATATTTGAATTTCAAATATATAGAAATTCCGGGTCGTCACATTCCTCCCCCTTAAAAGAATTTCATCCCCTAAATTACTAGTTAAGAAGAATTGTCCAATACCCGTTAACTATTTTCCTAATAACAATCTCCCAAGACTAACCAGTTTTAACAACACCCAAAATAAACTTTTATTTAAAGACACATTAACACTCTTGCTAACTTCCCAAACTCAACCATAACTTCCAAACATTATTATTTACTCAACAATTCAAAATTTAAATTTAAAACCAAATTTTAAATTATCAAAATTTTCTTAAAATTTTTCTAACTCTCTAAATTTTTGAAAAATTTCGCCAGCATCTCCTATGTGTGGCTACATCGGTAAAACTACAAAATGCCCCCACGGGCCCCCAAATTTCAAAAGAAAACAAAAGCCAAGTGGCTGGATCAGAAACCCATCAAATTTTATATAGAAATTTAAATACATACCTTTTTGTCGGGCCATTAAATTTATTTTCTGACTTTGAAAACATTTATTTATCCTTTGCTATTAATTACCGGCTCCCTACTCAGTAACAATATCCAATCATAGCATTCAAAACCATTTTATACATTTTTTTACAAAAGTTTTAATATCTATTTCATTCAAGTCCGTAAAATGTACACATATTATTTGTAAGCAATATCCAATCCGATCGCTCACTCGATCATACAATTTCACTTTCGAACTAGTATCGTCCACCCGACTTCATAGTGCGGACTCAGATCTAGTTTTCTTGATCAGAAACCATCATTCTCCTTGCATAGCAATTTACTATGATGGAGAATTTCGGAATCAATCAAAATCCATAATCAGGATTCACCATCGAAAATCGAGTGAAAAATCCCAATTCGGATCGATATAACTATCTCGAAATTCTATGCTCGAATCTGGATCAAATCGCAATGCGAATTAAATAATATACGTACATCCTACATATTTATTTCCAATTGATTATTAGCTATATCAATTCTCTTCTTATTCACATTCATCTTGATTTCTATCCACTTATTCACAATCACCATTTCACAACTTCCGGCTTAATCTTAACTCAATTATTAGCTTAGTATATTTCTAGTACCAAATTTACTTAAGAATTCCACCATTTCTTCTTAAGTTCAATATAAATATTTTACATACTTAAATATTTAGTTTTACTTCACCAAAGCTTTCACATCTATTTCCATTTAACTTAAATTTTCAACTCCATTCTGAATTCAATTTTATCTTCAATTTCTTAATTTATTTCTAAATCAAATTCAATTCCCAATCTGTTTAACTTATTAATTTTATTTATCACTTCATTTCCAAATTTAATATCAAATTTAAATAAAATTTTTATTTCCAAACTTTTTACTTCTTTTAGTTTCTTCGAACAAATTCTACAATTGCATTTTACTTTACTCGGTTTAAATTAAATATCATTCTAATATTAGATTTTCAACTCATTTGCTTACCCATTTAAATCAATTAGTTTACTTACTAATTTTATTTTCAATCTTTTGTTTTATTTAGTCTAACTTGACAAATTTTCCATCTCTCACAATTCAAAATTAATTTCAACATTCAGTTTCAATTTCATTTTCTTACAAATGTAAATTCGTTTATCCATACACAAATTTATTTCCAACTTAGTAAATTTATTTTTAAAGACCATTTCACTCAGGTTACTTAGATTTGTTTCCTCCAATTTACTTTTATTTAACTAGATTCAATTACATTCTGATCCGATTCAAAGTTATAAACTTCTATAAGTTTCCCAACTTATTTACATTTTACGCCTATTTTAATTTAACCCTTCTCAAGTTAAATTTCTATTCTAAACAAATTTAAATTTTATAAGTTTCCAATCTCATTTATTATTCCATAGACATTTTACTTCTAGAGTTTAAGCAATTGCTTAAATATTCCAAAACATTTTTGAAATCATATATACCCAAACCAAATTATTCCTTGCATTCCAAAATCAAACTCAATTTTTGCAAACAGACACCAAATTTAATATATTTTGGTAGCAATTGCTCGCCTGGAAACTCGAAAAAGAACATCGATGATGCTGCATTTATCACCGAAGCTATTTTCCAACGACCGAAGTGAGTTCAGTGCTTTTACTCTTTTAAATGTCCCTTTAAAATATTTTAAATTCCAGTTCTGAAATATTTTCGAAATAATACCACAATTATTCCTCTAAAGTCTTTGAAAATTATTTCCAAACTCAAACGAAATTAAATTTCCAAAATTTCGAATTCCAAATCTTTTCAATTCATATTCAAATATTACTCTGAAAATTTTATTTCATTTTCAACTATAAACATTTATAATTCACGTTTACAAATCCTATTTTGTTATACAAATTTATTCCTTAACCTTTGGTTATAATTTTAATCCTAGTTAAATTTTCACACACAATGATAATAATTTAATATTATCATTTCCTAACAACCAAGAAACCATATATAACTATAATAATTTACAGAAAATTATTTCTTTTATGTACAAAAATAATTTGAATAAAGTTATTTCATTTACCCTATTTTAAAACAATACTGTGTCAATTTATCTTGTTTAAGAGTTTAGAAATCCCTATCGATGACATGGCATCCCACATATCGACCATAAACCATAAACACTCAACCTATAAATCAACCCAATATAAAAACAATTTTATATTCACTAATAAATACGCGCTCATATCTATTAATACACTCAAAATCATTCTAGAATACTTACGGACTCTATTTCTAATGAGTAATTCCCACCAGAGCCAAGGTTCTCGCTTAACCTTCTGCTCTAATACCATGTCACGTCCCATTTTTCCGTACCTATTTAAAATTGATTTTGACCACACTTGTCTGATAAATCGCACGAGAAGACTGATAGTGCAAGAAAGAACGAAGGTAGAAGATAGAAAAAAGATAGAAGAAAAGGAGAACAATAACAGAATCTCATAGCGGAACGAATAATCTATAATATAAGCAAGTCTTTACATGAAACCAAAACTGTTGCTTTAATAATTTATACAGATTTCAATCAGACTTTACATCCATTTAACTCGGAAAATTTATAACAATCCGCCCTTACAACTTGTTGACAACACATCCAATTACAACTGAATATAAGCATCTATGAGAATATGTCTCCTGATTCCAGCTCCTCTCCTGAAGTTTCTAGTCTTCCTGCTAAACTTGGAAATATGCTCGTCTAATCCGAGCATGTAGGAAAAACACCACACCCAGGTCAGTCTGGTAAACCAGCGTGAGAAACACACTCAACTTGATTTATTAAAATTTAAAAATCCTTTGAAATCAAGGGTATCTCATAAGACCACGCCGCAAATAAACATGTCGGGTTTTTATCTTACGATAACCAAAACATTTCTTATCAAAATCCTCCGATATTATAATAGTGTCAAAACACAAATACTTAAATCAAATAGCCGAAATTGTGACACTCATTAAATTTAAGCGAATACTAGGTTCTACAATCAAAAACGTAAAGGCATGTAGGGAGAATGGATTGTCAACTAACGACTAGGCACTGGGGTACCACCTATCGCAGTACCTGGTCTAGATCAGCATACCGAAGATCCACCTTGATCCCCTGCACTACAAGACTGGAGCTACCCCTTACTGGATAGTCTGAATAATATCACCCACGGTTGGTATCGGCAACCGCCCACACAGTCAAATAAAAAGGGACCTCTAGACAGGGATGACCTTACCCTAATTGGTTGCTAACCACTTAGTCTTGCTGAATATCCCTTGATTTTCAGTCATTCTCGATTGATGAGGTTCTAGGCTCCGCGTTACCTTTTCAGAACACTTCACTTAGAACACTCACTATCCTTCTGACGATGTCCTGAAAGCATTCATCCATACAAGTTCGTTCCGGTTCGAACGGAACTAAAGGCACTATTCTTACTACATCCATTTTGGAATCACCCTCGGGATTAGTAGCAATTAGCCCTTGCACTTCACTACTCCATCTTCGACTCCAAGCTCTTGTCTTCGTCATGAAAACATACTTGTTGGATAGAAGTGGTTTTCGGATTACAAATCCGATCTCGGTCACTTCGAAACAATGTTTGCTATTTTCCTGTAAACTCAACCCCTGTTCTTTAGGAAATACACAACGAAAATAAGATCGGAGTTCACCTTCTAACCGTTAGTGGACGGCTTTCCTTATAATTCGTTCTAGAGAACAAACGAGTTTCTACGTCCGGTATAGCATCTTGAATGGTAACCGTACCATATAAATTCCATATAATTCCCGGGTTTCCTCTAAATATTTCCAAAGTTAAGTTTTGTCCAGATTTGGTAGTTGGTTATTTAACTATCAAAATAATCAATCAATTCGACCAAGTTTATTTCCCATTGTAACTATTAAGACTTGTTCACATTTAAAATCCCAATAGATTAAAATTTACTAAGTAAGTTTATTTCACTGGGTAAATATATTCACAAAACCATTATTGTCCAAAATCATAGTTATAAAGTTTCAAATAAATTTTCCAAGTTTTAAATAAAATACTCTTAATAAAAGTTTATAATACAATATATCATTTAAAACAATATTAATATTTAATAGATTTATCATGAAGAAAATATACTTAAATACTAATTTCTCTAAAATAAAATAAAAGTTAACTTTTAAATGATCACTGCAAAAATAGTTTAAATAACTCATAACTTAAAATAAAAATTTATACCTTTATAAAGATCTTCAAAAAATATAAATTATCTACTTTTGACATTTCCAAAATATTTATCAGTCCTTCTAAACGTCATTAAAAATAATACTCATATTGAAACAAAACTAAAATCAAAGTTAACCCAAATAGAATAAGGCTTATCAGTCTCAACGGTACTTATCAAGCTACCATTCAATTTTTAATCACAGTCTAGCATGATAATACAGATATTCAATATTAATCAGCTTCCATAGATCGATTCACATTATATGCTCAAATATAACTAACAGGCAAATAAACAGATGTATGCATGAAAAGCAGATCAAAGATTTATCATTGCTAGTAAGTATTTACAACAATTATACAGAAAATATGTCAGAATGATGGCTTATACCACCCATAGCAGTAAATTAAATAATTAGCGGAATGGTGTTTGTTTTCACTGACCAAATATCTAGCGGTTTGAATAATCTACAATTAACATATTTATTTTGTTTGGGAACAACTTAATAGATAGACCGTATAAAATTATACAATGGCATTTGTTTCCAAACGGTAATTTAATTCTGTTTGTACAAGCTTGTAAAATTTCACTTGTTTAACTTCACAACGGATCATACAACGGTGTAATATCCATCGATATGAACCATCTACTTAATAACACTTTATTTTATTTAACATGTGGAATTAAATAATTATTATAAATATAAAATCACTTAAGAGCTTGGATTAATTCAAAAGCATAAAACATCTTATTTTCCTTAATTATCTGCTTAATTATACTCAAATTATTCAAATAAAACTCAAGTATTAATAATATAAAATGTTTTTAAAAGCTTAACTAATTTATTATAAAAATAATTTATTTAAATGACTTTAATTTAATAATCTTAAAGTAAAACAAGTTCATATTATTTTTAAATTCGTTGTCTATATTTAAACTTTAAATAAACATTTAGTATTAAAGAGAATCAATTTAAACACTACTTGATCCACTTGCCTAATACATGTTTTGGGAATGCAAATTGTTACGGATTTTACTTTTACATTATAACCATTTTTTTGTTCACTTTAAATCCTATTTACAATCCAAAAGCCTAACGGGCCGAAGCCCAAAACTCAAAGCTAAAAAAACAAACCCGAAAACCATCCCAGCCTTCTCCCCTCATCACTCCTCTCTGGATTCAGTTCCATCATCAGGAACACAACCCAAAAACGATCGACACAAGCAGCAATACCGAGTTTCGATCGATTCAAGAATAACTCGAGACCAACACCGACCCTAAAACGCACGCATCACCAATCCATGCGAACATCTGAGCTTGCCTGGATCACTCGTGCATGGGTGACACGCGTGCACGTACACTCCCGTGACCCTGATCATCTCGCCGCCGCACCAACGCTGTCGAGTTCCCGCTCGACCACAGATTAAGTTCACCGCATCGACGATGCCTACAACCCCTCGGATCGAAAATCGATCATTTGCTCAACCCAATATTAAACCAAAAACCAAACTACCACCACAAATCGACCTACTGCACCCACGACCGACCACTGCTTCGCAGGCCACCGACCTTTGTCGAAAGCCCACTCATGCAGCCACCTCCGAGCCAAACTCTTTGAATTTCGATCGCACCACCTCTCCTCGAAATCACTGCGTTGCTACCATAGCCGAGGCCCCTAAACCCTACAATTCATCGGCCAACCCAATCCAGGCCTTAATCCAACAAATGGCCATAGTCGAACTCTTCATCATGCGCTTACGCACCTCCCGACGTCGCCATCCCGACGCCTCCACCAAACATGGCCGTGGAATTAATTTTTGAATAGAAATAGGTCATATTAAACTCTCTTACATTATAAACTGCTAAAATCATAACTCAACTTCTAAAAATCCTATTTCCAATAAAAGAATACAAATAGCATGCTTGAATTCTTGATTTAAATATATTGAATTTTCGCTAATCTTGGTTGTTTACTGTAAAACTATCATTAGATAACTACACAGCATAATACATTCACAAAAATATTTTTAACTTAAACTACACAAGAAAATAAACATTTTCTTAGTTTGCCACATCAAAAATTTGGATTAGATTTAAAAATATAGACTTTTTAAATAAGGATGAACATAAGTGTTTACTGTTAACAGAGCAGCAATCAATTTATTTCCAAGTTTGAAACTAAAATTTCTCACCTTCCACATAATTGATTCCAGAAGTTTAAAGTTGAAGTTGAGAATCTTAAATCTGAATTCCTTAAAGTTGCTTTTGAAATCCCTGGTGGCTTGAATTTAAATAGAGTATGCTCCGTATCTTCTCCTATCTCCAGACTAGTTATAGAATTACTTTCTTTTCATTTTTTTTTATTTTTTCTTTCCTATTTGCTTAAATTCTTGCTCATAGTTTAGAATAGAGGATATATTTCTTAGTTACAGGCTTGAATTTAAAACAACAACTCAGATCCAAAAGCCTATGTATATACATGCTTTGTATATCCAGATGATAGATTTGGAAAGAGATTTTTGGAGGCTGGAATTAATATTTATTTTGATGCGAGAAATTTGAAAAGAATTATGATGATCATTACAACATTTTATTAGGTGTTTCTGCCAGATGTAAATCTATTTACTAACAAAAAAAAATTCTTATTTACCCTTTGTTTTACTTGACTTAAACCAGGTTATGTTTTCTTTTATACTGCTTATGACTTGAAATCTTTCTCCTATTATTATATTTTTATATAAACCATATAATCTTTAAACTATATGTGTGTGTACCTATGAAGTTGGACAGCCTATAGTTATCATTGCTTTTGACAAAGTTGGTGTTTTCATTCTATACTTTCATACAATTTTAAACCAAATGAAACTTTGTTATTAAAATAAAATAAAATAATATTCTATACTAAACACCTTATATACATATGTGTTGCTTAAAATAAGAGATACAAAGTGGTTAAAAACTATTTTTAAGCCTTTATATATAAATATATATATATATATATATATATAGTTTCTCCTATTTACACTTACGTGATTCTTATACACATCATTTTAAATATTATAAATTTTTTCTTGAATTTATTACTACATATATATGTACTCTTCCTTATCCATTGTATATATATATTATTTTAGAAAAGTTCACTTGAAACTCTTTTATTTAATATAAATTAAATTGTTCATATGCCCAAAAATTAAAAATATCCTCTTTTACTTTATTATTTGTTTACTGCTATGAATTTCTATCCATATTATATATACATATAAATTTAATTATTCTTATACGTAACAATGTATGCATATGATTTTTCTAATCAAATCAATTCTTTATTTTATTTTATCTTTAGAACAAAATATACATATTTTATTTAAAACAATATATATATATAAGAAATTTCCATTTAATAAATCTCTTATTTAATGTAGATTTGAAAATTCAAATTATATTGGTCTTGGAAAATTTGTATATTATTATCAGTTGTAGGGAATTTTTGTATATTAAAATACAATATCATTGAATATTATAAATTAATATTCATAACTCGGAATGTCAAAAATCTCGGGTCGTTACACTAGTATTGCTTCTTCCCGCGCCTACGCCTTGCCTTCCATTCTTCTCCTTTTGCCATCTCCTACACTTGTACTAGATTCTAGTAGGACCCCCTAACCTATAATTAAAACCTTGATTAGTCGAATTTTAGCTTTATTCTTATTTTCAAATATTCTTTCATTTGTTCTTAGTCATTTTTACAATTTAATCCACTAATTTGATAATCTGGTTCAATTTAATTTATTTAGCTCCCATAAGTTAAATTTTAAATTCACCCTGAAATTTTAATTCCAGATTATAAGTTCAAAACTTATTTAACTTGCCCTGAGTAAAATTCCCATTTCGTTCAATCCATTCAAACTTACTCAATTTAATTTTTTCATTCCAAATTTAAATTCATATTAATATCACTTCCCACTTATAAGTTCAAAAACTTACTTTTCTTTGGGTTATACTTCACACTTTCAAAAGGGGGAAATCTAGAATTCAAACACCCAATTATTTACTTCAAATCGACTTTGAAGTCATATATATATATATATATGCATACATATATATCCATTCACATATCAAGCCGAACTTTAAATTTTAAACCAACCTTGGTTTATATTAAAGCCAAATTCCTTTGGAATTTTCAAAACAACTCTTGTTTTGTTTTTTTTTTGTAAAATAAATTTTTATATCAAAATATTCTAATAATACTACCTATTATATCCTTAAATAATTTGAAACATATTTCAAATTTTCTAGGAGTTAGATTCAAAACTCCATAATTTAGATCCCTTTTCAATTTTTGGGTCACTTTTTTAACTTATGCTTATGATTTCACTTCCTTAAACATTTCCCATTGTTTTACCATTGTTTATTCCATAATATACAACTTTTATTAAGATACAACAACCAATTTATGATAATAATCAATACTATCATATCTAGAAGCCAAACACACTTTATATTCTATCATAATTTTCTAAAATATACAATCATTGAAAACTTATTTCGTTTTAGAACACTTTTGAAAACTCTTTTGAATTTTCCAGTATTTATATTCTGGTCTAAGTCTATTTCTAGCTTAACTTATTTGTGTAATTCATTCTTACCCAAATTTATATTTGGTTATATAAATTTAACCACTTAAATCTTATAATCTTATTTGATTATAATAATTACAGCAGATCACCTTAATATATCATAATAATTTAGAAATGCTATTTCTTTATGTATCAAAATATAACCTTATATAAATATTTTCTTAAAAATCATTATATAAGAAAATAACAAATACACCCTCATATAATACACTGAACTCATTCTAAAGGACTACTGACCATATCTCTAATGAGTAATCCCCATCAGAGCCAAGGTTCTCGCTTAACCTTCAACTCTGATACCACGTGTAACAACCAGGCGATTTTCGACCCCCGAAAATCGACACTAATAAGTTCACTGTATAAGTGCCGAACAATCAAGTGCTAGAATATTAGGTTGTTAGGGTTTTAAGAAAAAAAGATAGAATAAGACATTGAAATAACAGCATAGAATCTCTCTCACAATTGCAGCGGAACAAAATATAATATACAATAACAGCATTTTATGCAAATGAAAACTATAACTGTTAATATACAAAGAAGTTATCAGAGTACAATCATAAACATATAAATCTGGGCAGTTATAATAACTTGTCCTCAAATCCTGAATATATAGTCTACAATACACAAAGGAATATAGTCAAATACGTGCAATACGTTTTTGCCATCTAGCTCATCTTCTGAGCTCCAAAGCATCCTAACCTGAAATTCTGTAATACTCGGTCTGACCCGAGCATTAAAATAAAGTAACACCCGAGTCAGGCTGGAAACTAGCGTGAATGAACCTACTTAATTTGAACACATAAGTTATAAAAATCTTTTGAAAACCAAGGTAACTCGTACCAACAAGACGAAGTATCATCTTATTTTAACCAATGCACTTTTACAGAAGTACATCGATATTATAGTAGTATCTAAGAATAATGCTTATTTGAAATAGTTCAGTTTGTTAAATTAATACAAATTCCAGCATACAGGGTTCTTTATCCCAAAACCGTAGAGATTCGTAGTGATTATTAAACCGAACTTGTTTCGAATAACATTGGTATCTGATCTCGGTGTCTTCGAATCCAAGCAATAAATTTAAAAGGGCAAACTGTTTGAAATAAACAATTTATATTTAGATGACATTATTCACATATGAAATTTATTACAGACGTTTATTTCAAATAAAATGTGTCATCATTTTAATCTAACTATTTTAACCCATCTGACTTGATGGCACAGACAAGAATAATTTGAAATAAATATCCTATAGAAATAGGCCAAGATATAAATCGTTACTAATTTAACGATCAATAAAAAATATCAAAACAATTCACATATTAGGATTTTATTAACTTTACTTAACCGAATCCATTTATATTTTTATCCAAATAAATTACAAATTAAAAAATTTATAAAACAATTTATTATTAGTTAATCAAAGTTAACACTCTACTTAATATCTAGTTTGTTAATTTACATAAGTTTTAAGTCAAACAATAATAATATAATTAATTGCCCATTTAAATTATAAAATGTCATTAAACTTTACATTATGGAAAAATCCATAATGCTAGTTCATAATACGGGTAATATGATTAAGATACAAAAATATTCATGTTGGTTTGGATGTAAATAAAATATAATAGGAGTTTTTAATAACATGATTTATTATATAAAAGAAAATATGAGTTCCATTTTTCTTTCCTTCATTTCCTTTTTTTCTTATTCTTCTTTCCATTTCCTTTCTTTTCTTTTTCCTTTTTTTTTTATTTCGACCCATTTCTGCCAGCCCATCCTTCTTCCCTTCTCTATTTTTTTTCCAGTTCTTCCCTTCCTCCTCCGTATCATACGAACAAACTCAAGTGTGCACGCACAGTGCACATGCACAAAACCTTCCATCACCGAACTACGCCGTCGATCGTCCCCATGAGTTGCCGTCCCCCGACATCTCGTTCCCCCACTCAAAACCCACCACGATTCCTTAATTCGAAATTCGAGCACCCAAACCAAAATTTAGGACCACCGTACTCATCATAAAAGTATCGCTACGGCGCTAGCAACCACCATCGGCCACCAAAATTGGCCAAAGCGCTCGCTCAGTCCATCTCCACCTTTTCCTCAGGCGTGCATCCTCCAACTGAACCACGCTGCCTCGGTTCATCCACAACCAAACCCCACCAGGAACAACTCTAAACCTTTAAATTACCTCCTACTCGATGCTACGCATCACAAAAAAATGTTGTAGTATTTTTCATAGTTGCCCCATCACTCACGCCTCCTTCATAACCAACGAAGAACCCCCAAATCACCTCGGCCGCCTAAAATCGACTAAGAACCAATTTCTGGTCATCCTCCTCTATCTCATCCCACACTTGACTAAAAATCCCCAAACGACTTCCAAAATTCATGAATTTGAGTAACTAACACATACATGTAACGTAGAGATCAAACTACGATGTTTGAACTTTTGTCATTTCTAAGTGGTTTACTGCAAATAATATCTTTCTTCCTCTATGCTACATAACATCAACGTAAGCTAATTTTAAAATAAATACATTAAAAAACAAACCAAATTCCTTTTGTAATCATAACCTAAAACTAGTTGAATAAGGAGATATAATTTTAAAGGTTGCGAACGATGTTTTTTTTTCAAAGAACAAAGTAGCTACATATGCTCCTTTGAGTCTCCAGGGTGTGAAATATAGCTAAGCATAATTATATACAGCTCTTAAGCTCATTAACATATGAATACTTGACAAATAAAGGTTTAAAATCAAATAAACAAACATATAGAGCATACAGGATTTCTTGTAAGTTAAGTGGTTTCGTTTCACTCACTTGCTTTTGGAAGATGACACACTGCTTTTGTTAGTTTTCCTCTTCCAGGCCTTTAATCTCCTAACTTTCTTTTTGATTTAATGGCAGATCCTTTTGTTATTTTCCTTTTTAGCTAAAATGGTATTCATGAACATACCAAGGCACTGTATTTATAGAGAGGACTGGGTTCTAGACAAAGGTTGCAGCCTAGTGTCATATATAGGATTTTTTTCTTTTATTTATTTTCCTTTTGGCTGATTTGATATATTTTCGTGTGATTAGATAATTTATAAGTGATTTGATATTTTATGAAAGGCTTGATTTTATAAGACTTGATTTTGATTTTTTTGACTTTGATTAATTGTTTTGTGTGCTTTGAATTCAATGTTTTCCATGATGATGTCTTATATATATATATATATATATATATATATATGTATGTATGTATGTATGTATGTATGTATTTGTATGCATATATAGATATACATACATTCACATGGATACATATACATATACATACATACATACATATATATATATATATATAATTTCATATTTTACCTCTATACATATACACTTTTATAACATATATAACTACATATATTTTCCTATACACTATCCTTACCATAATACATTCAAAAATATATAGATATGCATGCATATACACTATACATATTTATTTTATCATATTCACATTTATACATTTTTGTATATATTTATTTTACTTCACATATACTTACTTATCCACTATTTCACACATATATGTCTATGTGTACTTTTGTATTTTTCTGCGATATCTACATACACATATACACTATTTTATATAACATATACACATATACATTTACTTGCATGTATTTGTCACCATATATGTATATATTTACATTTATACATATTTTTATATACATTACTTTCCTATGGCCATATATATATATATATATATATACACACACATGTATGTATACATATATAATTATATATATATATATTCTTATATATACATTTTAGGATATTTTATCTTAATTTTAAATGGTGGAGTTTATATACATATTTCTAAAGAATTTATCACATCCAAAAAAATTAAAATTTAGAATTTATATAGTTTTTAAATCAATATATAGATTCATATATTTTAAATATCAGAAAACTCATATATTCGACTTATGAAAATCAATATCTCAATAATAAAAATGTAACAACCCGCATATTTATCGAGTTTATATTTAAATATTTTATTTAAATATTAAATCGTTAATCGGATTTTGGTCCGAAAAGCTACTTTTTGCAAACGGACATATTAGGACTCGCGACCACTTCCATTGAGTTTGAAATGCTGTTTACAACATTTTTAAGTATAAACATTGATATGATTGGAGATAGTAGAATTTCACTACTTTTTCACTTGAGACTTTGGGTTGGGCTTTTAGCCTATTAGACCCAACCTTCACCCCTCCTCTTCATAACTTTATTTCTATTTGCCTAAGTCTTCAAGCTTCTTCAAAAATGGTGGAGCGAATGGGAAATTAAAATTTTCAAAACTCAAATTCAATTGCAATCCATCTTTCTACTCCAAATTCAAGAAGAAGACATTGGATTCAAGCTCCTTGTGCTTAGATAGAAGAGGGATTGATTCTTGCGTGCTTAAAACTTCATTTTCATTGATATTTGGTGCAAAGGTGAGATTTTTATCCCACAAATCTAGTCTATATCTATATTGGACTGTTGGGAATGATTCCCTATCACTTTAGCATGTACATTTGCATTTGGTTTGGATTGGATTGGCGAAAAATTCCAACTTTAAGTGTTTTTGGTGAAAATCTGCCCTTAGGTCACTCTGCCTTTGCTAGGTCGTTCGCGTGGAAAAGTCTCGGCCTTCAAATAGCTCGTTTCCGACCTAAAATGGCCTATAACGTTAGGTCGCTCGGCGCTTCGGACTTAGGTCGTAGGTCGTTCGAATGTTAGGTCGCTCGGCCCTTATCCCCTTAGGTCGCTAGGTCGCGACGTTTTAGGTCGTAGGTCGTTCGAATGTTAGGTCGCTCGGCCCTTATCCCCTTAGGTCGCTAGGTCGCGACGTTTTAGGTCGTAGGTCGTATGGACCTTAGGTCGTGGGTCGCAAGCTCCTTAGATCGTAGGTCGTTCGAATGTTAGGTCGCTCGGCCCTTATCCCCTTAGGTCGCTAGGTCGCGACGTATTAGGTCGTAGGTCGTATGGACCTTAGGTCGTAGGTCGTATGGACCTTAGGTCGTAGGTCGTATGGACCTAGTCGTAGGTCGTTAACTCGTTAACACGTACGGCTCTTTACTACTTTAGGTCGCATGACCTATAGGTCGCTTGCTCCAGTTAGGTCGCTCGGCCACTTTGTTAAGTCGCTCGTCCTGTTGCTCTGTTAGGTCGCAACCTCTGTTAGGTCGGCCATGTTGGGTCACGAGTCATCGTTAGATCGTGAACACCACTAGGTCGTTTGACTCCTTAGACCCCTAGGTCGCAACCATTAGGTCGCTCGACCCTATTCCTCTTAGGTCGTTAGACCTCATTTTGTCTTCACTAGGTCGTACCATTTTAGACGGGGCGCTGCCCCCTGGACCCCTGCGACCTGACCGGGCAGGTCGAACCCCGTAAGCGGTGGCGTTGCCCCCGCACCCCCACCTTGGGGGGTTGCCACCCCCTGGACCCCCCCTCCGTAGGGGATCTTATCTGAAAAATATTGAGCTGATTTCCTTGGATTTTATTCACATCTCCGTATGCGATTTTTGTGACTGATTGTCTCTACAATTGCTTCTGTGTTTTGTCACTTTATAATATAAAGGTTTAAATACTAGTAGTAAATATCAAAACTCTTTTAACAAACAATTTCAACTCTATTTTTAATAACAAAGCTCTTTTCTTAAACCGTTTTCCAATCTATTAGTATATACAAACCTTTACCTCACTCGGATGAGAAATCTAATTAAACGACTTAGTAAAACAAGTGGTATGAAATGCTTGCGTTCACTTCGTCGGTTAATTCTTGGACTTGTTCGATTGAACCTCTTGTGACAATTTTATTAGTGAAGATTTACAGTTTGTTCGTAAATATTTAAGTTAAGCAAGTGGTTATGGGACATGAAGCTAAACTTCTATATTTACTAGCTTAGTGTAATTGACACTTCTCGTTGATCATGACGATCATTCTGATGATTTAGACTAGCAACTGTGCGATGTCTCTTGTTGCGAGGTTAGACTAGACACCACTTGTGTGATTCCACTCACACATACCTTTTTGCTTTTTGGTTAGTCTGGACCTTAATCCGTGTGATTCCATTCACACATGTGGGGTAGCTCCCGTTGGTCTTCGGACCGTCATGTGATAGGCCTCTTTCTCTTTTTATGATTTCTGGATTTCTCGTGTTGATTTCTGGAATTTATGTCATTGACTTGTTATGAGTACAAGTTTAGGGTATGATGCCCTCTTTGGATCTTTGAAAAGATTCTTGTGATATTGATTATCTCTTATTGATTGATCTTCTGTTGATCATTATTTACATACTTATAGTGGTATGTCATTATGGATATTTTATGTTTATGCCATATCTTTTATGTTATATCATGTCATCTGATATTTATAGCTAGACTGACCCGTTTATTATTTTCTTAAATAATACTCGGGTCAGACCGAGATGTTACAGGCGCTTCTGCTTGACTTCTTCCCAGGGATTCATCACTCGGACTTTTGGCTAACTGTTTAGATTAGCAGTTTTTGTTGTATACACTTGAGATATAGACTCATAGTTGTATTCTTTTGTATAGCACGTGTTGCTATTCTTTTGTATTATTGTGGATCTTTTGAGGACTACTCTGATGTACACTTTCATGTGTTAGTTATATATTCATATCTTCTTCCGCCTTTGTGATATGGATGTCTGTGACTGATTTGCGTTATGCTTATTTCTATGTTTGTTTCCGAAGATTATTTATAGCCACCGTGTGATAAGCAATTACATAGATGGTCGCTCCTCAACAGCCTTATTCTCCGTGCTAGTTGACAGCACTACTCCGTAGTGTTCTTCGCTAGCGTGGGTATAGAGGTGGGGCGTCACAAAAAACAGTTAATTTTCCCGATATCCGATTGCTAAAAATCCGGGTCGTTACAGTATAGATAAGAAATAAGTTTACAACTTATGAATTTGAACAGGAAAGTAAATCCAAATAAAAAATGGTTGAACATTTTGGTTAAGCAAACAGAAGGAAATTTGAATTTGAGATATGAAGTAAAAGAATTAGCCTAAGTAAAAATTAAATAGATTGAGTTATTGAAATGAAGTAAATAAAATGAAGTTTAACTCAAGAAAGTTTAAATGAAAGTGAATCGTATTTGAAATGAATTAGATAAAATAATGAAGTAAAATTTTAAGTGAATAAGTTTATATAACTATAAATATGAGAATATTAAGCTAAAAACAAATTTTAAATTTGTTGAATGTGAATGATAAGAAAAAAAAAAATTAACTCAGATTAAGTAAAGTGGGATAAAAACGAGTTAAATAAAATAGAATTTGACTTTGGAAATGAAGATGAACATAAGTTATAAAATGCATTTCGATTTAAGTTGCAAAAAGAATTGAATATGGTTTGGAATGTTGTTAGATGGAACAAATATGAACTTAAGTTGTGAAGTAATAAAAAAACGAAGTATTGTATAAAATGTTTATAAACTTAAGTAAATAATTTTATGGAATGGTTTTTAAGTGTTGTTAGTATTAAAGAAAATGTACTAAGTAAATTGTGTATGGAATGAAATTTTATTAAACATAAATTGAAATTTAAAGTAAATATTAATGAATTGAATGTAAGCGAAAGCAATATGAATAATAGAATTTGATTTAAACTGAATGTGGATCAAATAAATGTAAAAGGAATTGAATGTAAATAAAAGAACACGGAATAACTAAGAGATATAACAAGTAAACCAATTGGATGTTAATAAAGAATGGGTGTTAATAAGAAATGATAGTATATAAATAAACTATTGATATGGGATAATGTAAATTGATATAGTTAGATTATTTAGATGAATATTAATTGTTGAACGGTTTCTTTTATGCAAATCACTGTTGTAACTATTTTGGTTACATATTATTGTTATGTTGTGCATTAATACTTATGCTTATGATACAAATTAATAATACATGTTATATTGTTCTATTAAACCTATGCATATTTTCTACATCTTATTATAAGTGACTAGTATTCAATCTTGAGTTGAGATAGGTACATATGAAGCCATTTTGGACGTATATATGATTCGATATGCTTTTGCTCACTTAATATGTGCGAACTTGCTCATATTAATAATAATAAAGTACATATCTCGAATCACATACCGTACTTTTATATTTTTTCCTAGGGGATGCCTCATTACTGATATGGGATATATATTTGTGATATATATGTGTATTGTAAATTTTTCCGATTGAGCCATGCAAAGGAGACGCTACTGAAATTTTCCTTAATTTTGGGAGTTAGAAAATTTTAGGACTTTAAAATTTTATAACTTGTTTTACAAATAAGCCGATATCAGAGTGGCATAGCGGAAGTGTGGTAAAGGTTTTGCGAATAATATTTTTATGTTTTATATATTGATTATTTTAAGTAAAATATATCAAATGTTAGATTCCTTTCTTATTCCCTTTTCGAGGATGAAAAGTTTTGAGTGGAGGAGATTGTAACGACCCGTATTTTTAACTATTTGAATACTGTATTAATATGTTTATTGGATAAAAATGGTTAAAATAAAATTTTATATTTTATTTATGTAGTTTATTTAATATGAACTTGAAAAAATTAAATGTTGAATTATTTATTTGAAAATAAAATGATTTATTTTTAATTAAGATTCATTAGAATCCATGTTGAATCTCATTTCAATTGGATTTTTGGAAGGCTTTAATTAAAGAAGTGAATTTGTTTATGAATTTAAATGTAAGAACATTGGTTGTATAAATTTTGAAAAAACATTTTAGTTTATAAAATGGTTTAAGATAAAATTTGAATGTACGTTTTATTTGATATTTAATTCGTTTTAAAATTTTGATATTTAGATCTTTTAATTTATAGGTGAAGTATTGATGAACGTATTTTTCTGCATTTTAAACCATTTGTTTCATGTATTTTTACTTTTTTTAAGCGGTATTATACGATATTTTGTTGTGGTTTTGCAGATATAGATTCCGAAGTGCTATGTTGAAATTAATCGGTTATGGCATTGGTCGGTCCCAAAAGACACGCAACAATGAGTGCAGCATTTGGACATCGAATGTAAGGAACGGGATTTTCGACTCACGAAGGCCGACATTAATACGTCCACTGTATCAACTGCCGAGCAATCGAATGCCGGAAAACCGTACCGTTAGGGTTAAAGAAGAGGTAGATGATAGAAGAAGAAAGAAAAAGCAACAGAAACAATATCAGAATCTCACAATCACAGTGGAACAACATATAATAGATAAATGAATATCTTTAAAACAAAGGATCATATCAGTTATTACATTACATCACATAATCAGAGTGTACAACAACAAACAACAGAAAAGAAATACTATATACTAGTTGATATGCCAAGCCATCCAGCCTGCTCCTGATCTCCACAGCAACTCCTGAATTCTAGAATGACCTGATAACTTGACTCTAGACTTCCCGTGTTAAAATTGGTGGGAATCCAGAGTTTAGGAAGGAAACAATAAACTACAGGTCAGTCATGGAACTGGTGTGAGAACTTAAAACAGTTTATTTTTAAAAACAACTAAGAAATATTTTTAAATTAGATTCGCAATGCTTTTTAGAAAATGAGACTACCATAAGGCATCCCGCACACACACACAATGCAAATGCGGAATCTGAGGAGATATCTCCTTATGATAGTCAAATATGCTTGATACGCAAATTTTCTTTGATATTATTATTATAAATGCAAAGTGAAGGAAAATATTTCGAAAGTATAATATAAATCTTAGCCAGCATAGACATTTCGCACTTATGCCTATTATAGCTACCATGTTCAATAGCAGGTTACCGCCACATTCCATAGCAGGTTATACAACTAAAACCGTACAGGGTTTGTATTGTTTTTTTGGATTTCCAACAAATGGTTAGGCCAAGGAACTTCCCATTGCCACATAGGTACGCCTCTGGAAAGACGCCCCGAGAACTAACCGGATCTCTGCCAACACAAGTCCGGGTTACCCCTAGCTGGGTAACTACTGACACGAATATGCCATCCCCCGGTCGTAACAGACCTAAATCCCGGGATTCACCAACAACCACAAAATAATAAGTTTGCAGCAACAACATAGGTTAAATATCAGGGCTCCATACCATAATACCACCTCTATCCAGAAGGAAATGACATACACTAAGGGGGCGCGATCCCCTAATAACCTTGCTGCATCCTTCCTGTTTTGACCATTTCCGGGGTGTGAGGTCCGATGAAATCTCGTCCACAAAGCTAAGCTTTATACAAAAGTCACGCTTTGATCAACAAATGCTCAACAGCACTTCGTATGCCACATTACCAATTTGGGAATATATCACTAGTAACCATCAACTACATAACCTCTGAGCTCGTACGTCTCAGAGAAGGGTGTTAAGCTAAGAGAATAAATTCTCCGCCACCAACAGAAAAATATTTGATAGAAACTAGCATTACATCTCAACTTGTAACGTCAGAAACACATCCATACAAGTCCATTCCGGGATCGAACTGAACCGAAGACACTTCCAAAGAAGCCCTCGCTATCCGGATATTCACTAATCACGATCGGACTTTCCATCACAGAGGGTGATAAAATCTCTATATCGGAGATCAGCCGATGCAGAGACATTCGACGGCAATCCTTTCGTTTTCGAAAATACCCGGTCTTCAACACCGGTCTTCAAATGCTATCCATTACGACGTATCACTATTCGGAATGGGATTCATGACCCAAATGTCCTCTCCCGGCTAAACCGAATAACGAGCGCTTATTTTAAAATAAGTGTAGCATTCAACTTCAAGCAAATCACAACAAATACCCATTTAAAGGTAAATATTGATAGTCGGTTATTTAACTATCAATAGATATGCACAACATCATTAGATTCCAAATAATTTCTCAAATTATTTATTTTCCAAAAATATCTTTACAAGATATATTTTCTCATACTTCAACCATTTGAAAACAATTTTCAAATCACTTTCAGCTTGATAACTTTTGAAAACAAATTTTCAAAACATTTTCCTTACGCGGAAAAATTTCCAAATATTTACTCATTTTCATTTCAAAATGGTTCATTAAACCAAATAAATAAATCCTTACCGATTTACTTCAAAATTTACGTTCCAAATCAGTAAATTTATTTCCACGCTTCAAAAATAAATCCCTGTTTATTTTTAAACAAATTTCCCTTTCCTTTCTAAATTCCATGGTGAATTTAAATTTCCAAACATCCACTGATATACGATTTTCAAATCGATTTCAAATATTCACTTCCAATTTATCTTTAAAAGATATAAATCTCAAAAACTTTCACTTCCTATTGGAAAACATTTCCATACTTATTTCATAATAAGTAATTCACAGATCTATTTATTTTCAACATTTGGAAAATATTCAATATACTTAATATAATTTATTCTTTAAGGTAAACATTCTCTTAAACACATTTATCTGAGTCAAAACGAATGTTGCGTAAAACATCGTTACGACAACCCAAAATCACTAGTATAAGGATTCGAAATTAAGATAGAAATATAAATCCCAATACTATATAAAACATTTCCTTTCGAAAATCATTTACTATAACAACAGTGTTATAGTCCACCATTTCCTTATTTCTCGAAAACGTCTATTTTCACAATGAATGTTGAAATCTATGGTTTCAATACTTAATACATTTTAAAACATCTTTAAATCGTTTTAATTCTATTTAAAATATCACTTTCCCAAAACATTTCTTTAGTATATTATTCACTGTCCAAAATCGTGAATATACTTCGTTTACCAAATTCAACATATCTACACATTTTATTTAAAGGATTATCCACTGTCTAAAATCGAGGATATACTTCGTTAACCAAATTCAACATTTCTACACATTTTATTTAAAGGATTATCCACTGTCCAAAATCGTGGATATATCTCCTTTAATAAGCTATCATAATTAACTTATCAAAATAAGTCGTTTTCGGATTTATAAACAGTGTTTATAAATTCCACTCGTATTTTATAACAACTTGAACTTATAAAAGCACTTTATTAACAGATTCTATCCATATTCCATTTACACGCCAAAATCCAAATTATAAGCAAATTACTTATAATTCTCCATTTACAAATTCATTCGTTTTATAACTTCACAAATCGTAGATTCTATTCCTTTATAAAATCCATTTATAATGTCATTTTAAAACGTCTTTTAAAACTCCTTTATAATTCCATCCTTGATTTATAAAAATCAAATTTTATAAATCTTATATATAAAGCTTTTATAATAAATTCAAAAATCTCAATTTAAACTATTTTATAGCAAAATCAACTTCATATTTTCAAAAATCAAATTTTTATTTATTTCGGTATCTAACGATACCAAAATTATATTCGGCTAAATTTTAGCCTTCAACGATTTCAATCACAAAGATTATAAATAATCAAAACACAAAATTGAAACAAATTCAATTATTTAAGGAATCCAGTTGGATCCCTCCAACCTGTTTCCCTGCATCCACTGATGTTAGCACAATACCAATTCCACTTCGAGGTGAAATATCACGGTATATGGGGTTTATACAATATTATCCGCTATTATGCGGCGCAACAGGTCTCATCCGCTATATAATGCGGAAAATCAACTTCAAGTACATATATAATACCAATTCCACTTCAAGGTGGAATATCGCGGTATATGTGTTTAATAAATAACCTCCGCTCAATATGCGGCGCATAGGGTCTATTTCAAAACAAATAATAACAACCATCATTCAAGCACACAATCAAAAAAAATTAATTTAACTATCATAATTCATTCATCAATCAATAACTAAAAATTTCAATTATTAAATTTGAGTGAGAAGATCTCACCTTAGCTTTTGTTTCACAATCCATTTCCCATTCCAGTCATTTCTTCATGATTTAAGACCTTGTGACAACATTATAAGGTTTTATTAATATTAGAATAATCGAGCAATTCAATTGCCATTTAATAAATTTATTTTAACAAATTTTCCTTTAAATAAATACGTTTAGCAACAAAAATCATTATTTAAGTTTGT
The DNA here is from genome assembly GCA_030765085.1 of Allium cepa. NCBI lineage: Eukaryota > Viridiplantae > Streptophyta > Magnoliopsida > Asparagales > Amaryllidaceae > Allium > Allium cepa. The sequence continues at coordinate 129,577,672 of CM060940.1, read as the reverse complement.
TAACAAATTAATCTCCACAACTTTGACCTTGTACAATTAATTTATACAACTTATTAATATTCGAAAAAATTGAACGATTAATTTTTCATTTACTAAATTTAATTACTAGTGATTTGATTCAAATCAAAAATTAGATTTTTTTTTTAAAACAAATTTCCTTTTTTTAACAAAATACTTTCTTTTGAAACCGTAAATATACACTTGTAAAATAACTATATTGGTTTTGATTTTATATAACTACTTAAACATTTAAAATTCCTTTTTAGTTTCCAGGATCTTATACATACACATAGATTTTCTGTTTCAAGCTTTTATATATTCGAATGGAAACATTTTTATTTTTAAAATTATCTGTAAAATAATTTTCTGTTTTTCAAACCTTAAAACTAAATAGAACTTCCTTTACTGTTTTGTGTATATAAAATAGGTTTGTATATATATACTTACTACTTACATGCATATTTAATATATATATATATATATATATATATATATATCCTTTATATACATATTTATGAATTTTAAATCAAAAACAGAAACATTACCTTACTGTAAAAATCTGCACATATGTATTTGTGTTTATATATATATATATATATATATATATATATTGAAAGTAAAAATAGGTTTATATGTACCTTACTGACAACAGCTATCACCACTCTGTCGCGATACGAAAGAATCACCACCGCAACTTGCTAAGGTCGCCACCATTGAAAACCTGCCGAAGATCCTCGCGTACGCGAATGACGCGACCTCCTGCCCCCAAGCACGAACATCCAGGTTGAACCTTCCCCTTCATCGTGACAGCTCTGAATCGTCATCGCTCACGCGACGTCACCACCCCTTTTGCTCGCACGCGAATCCATCAGCCCGGCCCCAAAATTCGATTCAAGCCCTAGCTTCGCGAGCTACCCGAGCCCTAGTTTTAATTCGAGCGCACGATTCCCTTGTTCAATCATTGAGTTCGAATCGGCTTCGGCCATTGATTGAAGAAAAAAAATTCAATTTTGAAAACTGAAGAGGGAGAGAGATGAATATTAAAGTATCGGCCATTCTATTTTTCTTTCTTTTCTTTCCGAGGAAGAGGCTTTGGCTTAAAATAAAGAAGGAGGAGACAAGAGTACGTGATTAACAGAGAGTAGGTCGACGCAAATCAGAAGCTAGGGTGGCTGGTTTGACTTAATTTAATTTTTTATATTATTAAATTTTCAAAATATCTCGTTTAGCATAATTCAAAATTTCAAACTCCAAATCGTACATACAGCCAGGCGTTTATAAGGTTTTATCTGCATTCCGAACGAAATGGAAAAGGTTCCGAGGCCAAATTCGATCGTATGGAGAAGATAGCTTTTTTGAACCATTTAAAATATCGAACTTTCGATTTAAATTTCAACGCGTTTATTATCGTACGTCTAAACGACAACTCCGAACATTATGAAAATTGAAATCCAATCATAATACAATATTATGGATCCAATGGAGCTGGTTTCGTCGAAATCCGAGACTGTTTGAAAAATGACTATTTTTACTCGTCAATTTAAATATTAAAATATTCAATTTTCACAAATTAACTTTTACTTCAATTTTAAAAGTTCTATAGCATCATTCTAACTCCAATATGATTTAATACAACTTTACAAATCAAATTCTAATCACATTAAACCCAATTTTCAATTATTTCTGTAATTTCAAATATTAAATTATCGATTTAATTATCCAATTAAATCTAGATATTCGAAATAAATTTTATTCGACTTGCAAATTTTACTTGTTAATATTACAAATCAATTAAATATACGAATTTCAAATGATAGAAATTCTGGGTCGTTACAAACTTTCCCCCTTAAAAGAATTTCGTCCTCGAACCAAGTAAGAAAAAGTTACAAAATCCATTCAAATTAAATTTCAAATTCACTAAGTGATTAACTTTTCCAAAATCCATAATTAAACTTATTACAATAACTTTACTAAGTTTTCAAATCATACTTAGTTATCTTTTCAAAATTTTCCAATTTTCTCAAAAAATATTCTAACGCCTTAAATTTTTGAAAAATTTCGCCAGCATCTCCTTTGCGCGGCTAGCTCGGTACGACTATAAAAATGGCACCACGGCCCCCAAATTTCAAAAATAAAAGAAAAGGCCAAGTGGCTGGACAAGAAAATCATCAAATTTCATACTGAAATTCAAATACATACCTTTTGTCGAGCAATTCAATTTTTATCTTCGAAATCAAATCCCAATTCCATTTCCTTTAATACACATGTATATCCTGCTAGCCATAATATCCAATTCCAACATTCAAATTTATTTTGCACATTCCTTTACAAAATTTTCAATATATACTTCTCACACCATTTTTACTTTACTATTGAAGTTATATATCCATTTTCATTCTATCTTGCATTATCAATTTCATTCGAATTCAATTTACACTTTCAATTCTGTTTGGATTCAGTTTAACTTTTGAATGTTGAATTTATCAATTACCTTTCGTTCACATTTGATTCATATCACTATTTTAAATTAGTTTCATTTACAAATTCACTACAAATTCCAATTCATTTCGTCTATAAGATTTCTCAAATTCACATTCATACAAATCAACTCAAATCTTCAATTTCAATTTCATTTTGAATCCATATCAACATTCTGTTTGACTTAAATTTTCAATCTCAATTCTTTTATTCAATTTTCATTTTTAATTCCACTTGAATTAATTTTTTTTCCTTACAACTTATTTTATTTCCACGTCTACATTTATTTAACTTCTCTTTAAGTTGGATTTTTTTTTAACCAACTTCAAACTTTACAGGTTATCAACTTAATGATATTCCATAAATATTTCATAAAATATTCCAAAATCTTTCCATCTTTTCAAAATCATTTTAGAAATAAATTCAAATTATCTTTTGAATTTCCAAAACCAAACGCAGTTTTTAAAACAACCTCAACTTTTTTACATAATTTGGCAGCAATTCCTCTCTTGGAAACTCAAAAATGAACACCGATGATGTCGCGATCATTATCGGAATTATTTTCCAGCGACCGAAAAGAGTTTAGTGCTTTCTTTCCTTCAAAACAATTTTCCAAAATCCTTGAAAATCATTTTTAAACTTCAAAGAATTTAAATTTCTCAAATCTCAAAATTTCAATTTCTTTATATTTGTTTTCAAATATTACTCTGGAATTCCATTCCAAATATATGAATCACCGTTTACAATATACATATATAAATATATTCATATAGTTTCACTTCTTATATATATAAGATTATTTCATAATTGTAAATCACATTAATTATAATTCCATACTCAATAATTCATTTGCTTATACAATTTATTCTTTTAATTAGATTATTCAAACATCTTTTAATAAACTTATATATATTCTTACATTTCAACAACCAAACAAGCAATTTATATGCACTTTAATAATTCTAAAAAATTATTACTACATATATAAAATATAATAAAGGTAAAATTATTTCATTTACCCAATTTAAATGATACTATGTCGGTTTATCTCGTTTAAGAGTTTAGAAACCCCTATCGATACAATAAGCTTGACTGCACCGACCAGAATCTATAAATAGCTCAACGGATGAGCAAACACAATATAAAACATTTTTATATTCACTAACAAATACGCGCCGATATCTATAGTCACACTCACACTCATTCTAGAGTACTACGACTCTATCTCTAATGAGTAATTCCCACCAGAGCCAAGGTTTTCACTTAACCATAGCTCTGATACCAAATGTAAGGAACGGGATTTTCGACTCACGAAGGCCGACATCAATACGTCCACTGTATCAACTGTCGAGCAATCGAATGCCGGAAAACCAAACCGTTAGGGTTAAATAAGAGGTAGAAGATAGAAGAAGAAAGAAAAAGCAACAGAAATAATATCAGAATCTCACAATCATAGCAGAACAACATATAATAGATAAATAAATATCTTTAAAACAAAGGATCATATCAGTTATTACATTACATCGCATAATCAGAGTGTACAACAAAAAATAGCGGAAAAGAAATACTATATACTAGTTGATACGCCAAGCCATCCAACCTGCTCCTGATCTCCACAGCAACTCCTGAATTTCAGCATGACCTGATAACCTGACTCTATACTGCCCGTGTTAAAATTGGTGGGCACCCAGAGTTTAGGAAGGAAACAATAAACTCCAGGTCAGTCATGGGACTGGTGTGAGAACTTAAAACAGTTTATCTTTAAAAACAACTAAGATATATTTTTAAATTAGATTCGCAATGCTTTTTAGAAAATGAGACTACCATAAGGCATCCCGCACACACACACAATGCAAACGCAGAATCTGAGGAGATTTCTCCTTATGATAGTCAAATATGCTTGATACGCAAATTTTCTTTGATATTATTATTATAAGTGCAAAGTGTAGGAAAACATTTCGAAAGTATAATATAAATTTTAGCCAGCATAGACATTTCGCACTTATGCCTACTATAGCTACCATGTTCAATAGCAGGTTACCGCCACATTCCATGGCAGGTTATACAACTAAAACCGTACAGGGTTCGTATTGTTTCTTTGGATTTTCAACAAATGGTCAGGTCAAGGAACTTTCCATTGCCACATGGGTACGCCTCTGGAAAGACGCCCCGAGAACCTAGCCGGATCTCTGCCAACACAAGGCTGGGTTACCCCTAGCTGGGAACTACTGACACGAATATGCCATCCCCCGGTCGTAACCGACCTAAATCCTGGGATTCACCAATAACCACAAAATAATAAGTTTGCAGCAACAACATAGGTTAAGTATTAGGGCTCCATACCATAATACCACCTCTATCCAGAAGGAAATGACATACACTAAGGGGGCGCGATCCCCTAATAACATTGCTGCATCCTTTCTGTTTTGAGCATTTCGGGAGTGTGAGGTCCGACGAAGTCTCTTCCACAAAGCTACGCTTTATACAAAAGCCATGCTTTGATCAACAAATGCTCAACAGCACTTCGTATGCCACATTACCAATTTGGGAATATATCACTAGTAACCATCAACTACATAACCTCTGAGCTCGTACGTCTCAGAGAAGGGTGTTAAGCTAAGAGAATAAATTTTCCGCCACCAACAGAAATATATTTGATAGAAACCAGCTTTACATCTCAACTTGTAACGTCAGGCACACATACATACAAGTCCGTTAGGGGATCGAACAGAACCGAAGGCACTTCCAAAGAAGCCCTCGCAATCCGGATATTCACTAATCACGACCGGACTTCCCATCACAAAGGGTGATAAAATCTCTATATCGGAGATCAGTCGATGCAGAGACATTCGACGGTAATCCTTTCGTTTTCGAAAATACCCGGTCTTCAACACCGGTCTTCAAATGCCATCCATTACGACGTATCACTATTCGGAATGGGATTCATGACCCAAAGGTCCTCTCCCGGCTAAACCGAATAAAGAGCGCTTATTTTAAAATAAGTGTAGCATTCAACTTCAAGCAAATCACAATAAATACCCATTTAAAGGTAAATATTGATAGTCGGTTATTTAACTATCAATAGATATGCACAACATCATTAGATTTCAAATAATTTCTCAAATAATTTATTTTCCAAAAATATCTTTACAAGATATATTTTCCCACACTTCAACCATTTGAAAACAATTTTCAATTCACTTTTCACCTTGACAACTTTTGAAAACAAATTTTCAAAACATTTTCCTTACGCCGAAAAATTTTCAAATATTTATTCATTTTCATTTCAAAATGGTTCATTTAAACCAATTAAATAAATCCTTACCGTTTACTTCAAACTTTGCGTTCCAAATCAGTAAATTTATTTCCACACTTCAAAAATAAATCCCTGTTAATTTTTAAACAAATTTCCCTTTCCTCTATAAATTCCATGGTGGATTTAAATTTCCAAACATCCACTGATATACGATTTTCAAATCGATTTCAAATATTCACTTCCAATTTATCTTTAAAAGATATAAATCTCAAAACCTTTCACTTCATATTGGAAAACATTTCCATACTTATTTAATAATAAGTAATTCACAAATCTATTTATTTTCAACATTTGGAAAATATTCAATATACTTAATATAATTTATTCTTTAAGGAAAACGTTCTCCTAAACACATTTATCTGAATCAAAACGAATGTTGTGTAAAACATCGTTACGACAACCCAAAATCACTAGTATAGGGATTCGAAATTAATAAGATAGATATATAAATCCCAATACTATATAAAATATTTTCTTTCGAAAATCATTTACTATAAAAACAGTGTTATAGTCCACCATTTCCTTATTTCTCGAAAACGTCTATTTCAACAATGAATGTTGAAATCTATGGTTTCGATACTTAATACATTTTAAAACATCTTTAAATCGTTTTAATTCTATTTAAAATATCACTTTCCCAAAACATTTCTTTAATATATTATTCACCGTCCAAAATCGTGAATATACTTCGTTAACAAAATTCAACATTTCAACACATTTTATTTAAAGGATTATCCACTGTCTAAAATCGTAGATATACTTCGTTAACCAAATTCAACATTTCTACACATTTTATTTAAAGGATTATCCACTGTCCAAAATCGTGGATATATCTCCTTTAATAAGCTATCATAATTAACTTATCAAAATAAGTCGTTTTCGGATTTATAAACAATTTTTATAATTCCATTCGTATTTTATAACAACTTCAACTTATAAAAGCACTTTATTAACAGATTCTATCCATATTCCATTTACACATCAAAATCCAAATTATAAGCAAATTACTTATAATTCCCTATTTACAAATTCATTTATTTTATAACTTCACAATTCGTAGATTCTATTCCTTTATAAAATCCATTTATAACGTCATTTTAAAATGTCTTTTAAAACTCCTTTATAATTCCATCCTTTTATTTATAAAAATCAAATTTTATAAATCTTATATATAAAGCTTTTATAATAAATTCAAAAATCTCAATTTAAACTATTTTATAGCAAAATCAACTTCATATTTTCAAAAATCAAATTTTTATTTATTTCGGTATCTAACGATACCAAAATTATATTCGGCTAAATTTTAGCCTTCAACGATTTCAATCACAAAGATTATGAATAATCAACACACAACATTGAAATAAATTCAATTATTTGAGGAATCCAGTTGGACCCCTCCAACTTGTTTCCGTGCATCCACAGATGTTAGCACAATGCCAATTCCACTTCGAGGTGGAATATCGCGGTATATGGGGTTTATACATATTATCCGCTATTATGCGGCGCAATAGGGTCTCATTCGCTATATAATGCAGAAAATCAACTCCAAGTACATATATAATACCAATTCCACTTTAAGGTGGAATATCGTAGTATATGTGTTTAATAAATAACCTCCGCTTAATATGCGGCGCATAGGGTCTATTTCAAAACAAATAATAACAACCATCATTCAAGCACACAATCGACAAATTTAATTTAACTATCATAATTCATTCATCAATCAATAACTGAAAATTTCAATTATTAAATTTGAGTGAGAAGATCTCACCTTAGCTTTTGTTTCACAATCCATTTCCCATTCCAGTACTTTCTTCACGATTTAAGACCTTGTGACAACATTATAAGGCTATATTAATATTAGAATAATCGAGCAATTCAATTGCCATTTAATAAATTTATTTTAACAAATTTTCCTTTAAATAAATATTTTTAGCAACAAAAAATCATTATTTAAGTTTGTTAACAAATTAATCTCCACAATTTTGACCTTGTACAATTAATTTATACAACTTATTAATATTCGAAAAAATTGAACGATTAATTTTTCATTTACTACATTTAATTACTAATGATTTGATTCAACTCAAAAATTAGATTTTTTTAAACAAATTTCCTTTTTTAACAAAATACTTTCTTTTGAAACCGTAAATACACACTTATAAAAATAACTATATTGGTTTTGATTTTATATAACTACTTAAACATTTAAAAATCCTTTTTAGTTTCCAAGATCTTATACATACACATAGATTTTCTGTTTCAAACTTTTATATATTCGAATTGAAACATTTTTATTTTTAAAATTATCTGTAAAATAATTTTCTGTTTTTTAAACCTTAAAACTAAATAGAACTTCCTTTACTGTTTTGTGTATATAAAATAGGTGTGTATATATATACTTACTGCTTACATGCATATATATATATATATATATATATATATATATCCTTTTTATACATATTTATGAATTTTAAATCAAAAACAGAAACATTACCTTACTGTAAAAATCTACAAATATGTATTTATGTTTATATATATATATATATATATATAAATTGAAAGTAAAAATAGGTTTATATGTACCTTACTGACAACAGCTATCACCACTCTGTCGCGATACGAAAGAATCACCACCGCAACTTGCCAAAGTCGCCACCATCGAAAACCTGCCGAAGATCCTCGCGTACGCGAATGACGCGACCTCCTGCCCCCAAGCACGAACATCCAGGTGAACCTTCCCCTTCATCGTGACAGCTCTGAATCGCCATCGCTCACGCAACGTCACCACCCCTTTTGCTCGCACGCGAATCCATCAGCACGGCCCCAAAATTCGATTCAAGCCCTAGCTTCGCGAGCTACCCGAGCCCTAGTTTTAATTTGAGTGCACGATTCCCTTGTTCAATCATTGAGTTTGAATCGGCTTCGGCCATTGATTGAAAAAAAAAATCGATTTTGAAAACTGAAGAGGGAGAGAGATGAATATTAAAGTATCGGCCATTCTATTTTTTTTTTCTTTTCTTTCCGAGGAAGAGGCTTCGTCTTAAAATAAAGACGGAGGAGACAAGAGTACGTGATTAAAAGAGAGTAGGTCGACGCAAATCAAAAGCTGGGGTGGCTGGTTTGACTTAATTTAACTTTTTATATTATTAAATTTTCAAAATATCTCGTTTAGCACGGTTCGAAATTTCGAACTCCAAATCAGACATGCTACCAGGCGTTTATAAGGTTTTATCCGCATTTCGAACGAAGTGGAAAAGGTTCCGAGGCCAAATTCGATCGTATGGAGAAGATAGCTTTTTTGAACTAGTTAAAATATCGAACTTTCGATTTAAATTTCAGCGCGTTTATATATCGTACGTCCAAACGATAACTCCAAACATTACGAAAATTGAAATCAGATAATAATACAATATTATGGATCCAATGGAACTGGTTTCATCGAAATCCGAGACTGTTTGAAAAATGACTATTTTTACTCGTCAATTTAAATATTAAAATATTCAATTTTCACAAATTAACTTTTAATTCAATTTTAAAAGTTCTATAACATCATTCTAACTCCAATATGATCTAATACAACTTTACAAATCAAATTTTAATCACATGAAACCCAATTTCCAATTATTTATGTAATTTCAAATATTAAATTATCGATTTAATTATCCAATTAAATCTAGATATTTGAAATAAATTTTATTCGACTAACAAATTTTACTTGTTAATATTAAAAATCAATTAAATATACGAATTTCAAATGACAGAAATTCTGGGTCGTTACATCGAATGATTCAAAAAGAAAACACGTATCAAGCATATCACTCAATTGGAAATATTCAAAGTGGTACACTCTAATATAAATACATACAAGCTCACGCAATTCAAGGATATCCATTTCAAAGCAATTCCACTTGTTAATAAAACAACATGGCCAATTCAAGTAGCATAATACATAGCCATGATATAAAGCAAAATGAGACACATTCAAAAGTAGCTTGTGTGTGAATTTGGAGCAATTCACATATAAAGTGTTTCAAGCAATGATGTGGCAACTTTACTCTTCACCAATTCAAGAAATGGATCCAGTCAGTACAATTATCTTGGCAAATACTATGAATAGGACCGATTCAATTGCTAAAAAGATGGACTGATTTTAGGGGCTGAAAGCTTATATATACAGCATTATACAGCACCTTCACATCATCTCTTACCCCATCACTCTTCTTCTAGTTTAGTTTTAATTTCAGGAGTGTTTTTATTTCGAACAGAATACGTAGGATTGTTAATTAGATTTAGTAATTTATTTATTCTTGTTCTTTGTTATCTTCTGCACTCTTTTCAGTTAGTTAATAAATTCAGTTCATTTTATTTTAGTTGTTTGCTCTATTATTTTCTTTTAAGCACTTTTATTTTCTGCTCTGATTTCAACAATTTTATATTTTAATTGCAATTTTGATTAGATTCGAAATCAATTTGGAGTATATTATTGTTTTTATTTCCTATTTAAGATCCTCCATCGAATTTGTTTAACACGCCTAAGATTTAAATAGGGATTTCAAATATTTTAAAACATAATTCCCTGTGGTCGACCTGCATATTACACGCCTGTGCGCTTGCAGAATTAATTAAAATTTATGCTTTTCTAATTAATAGAAAAGTCACAATAAGTTTTTGGCGCCGTTGTCGTAGAATTGTTATTTTAAAATTTTGATTTTTCTGTTTTTTTAATCTATTCGTGTTAATTTCGAATTTCGTTCCCTACATTCATTTTCACGTTTTTGTTTATATAGTTTCTGTTTTTTAATCATTTCCACGCACACAGCAAGTTTAGTTTTCACGTTGCATTCATATTTGGCTTTGCATTCATTTTTATGTTTCTTAGCTGCTGCATGCATCATTTTCACATATTTCCTTGCATCTTCATAAATCACAATCTGCATAATTTCAAGTTCATATAAAAGAAAATTCCCTTTTTCAGTTCCTTTCACCAAAGTAGCATTTTACTTAAAAAAGTAGTCGAACATCATTTTTTTTCCATTCGTTCATGCACACGTTCATTTGCTCTTTGTTTCTTGACATAATCATAAGTTTGCTTTCATCTTCCATTCTTCTACAATCCTACAGTCAGCCGAAAGCAAAAAAAAACCCGCCTCAAACACTGAGCTTCTCCGCCTGAATCCATACCTTCATCACCAGCGAAGCCTTCAACAAATCCATAAACCGTCTAAATTCACACCTCAAACTCAGAACAACAACCTGTCTAAACACACGCAACTGCGCTTTCAACCTGAACTTCATCTTCACTGCTGCCTCCTCTGCCGAACTGCAGTTCCACCACTCTCTGACTAACAACCCAGTTGCCTCGAGTAACCAGTGCCAAACCACTTCAGTTCTCTCCACAAACATTCAAACATCTCCCATATCCACTGCAAACTCCACACAACACCCTTACATTTGCCACATATCCCCCTATTGCACTAATAACCACCTCACTTAATCCTTCTACTCCAAGTCTGCAACTATATCAACAGGCTTTATACCACAAACCGCAACCCAAAACCTCCGTTATCACCTCGACGAACCCCTGCCACACAAGCATCACTTCCCAGCCTTGCCCTGCCTTAACTAACCCATCGCCTAAGCTGACCTCTACCACTGCAAATCCCAGACCGAGACCCAATCATCAAACATCACCCTTAAATCACCATCACATCGCCTCCTCCATCAAATCCAAACCCGAGATCCAATACAACCTACACCCGCGATTACCTGGGTTCCTCCACTGTGACGACCTAGGAATTTTTAAAATTTGAAATGGAATATTAAATTGATTTTAAATATTTGGAGGTTAGCTTAATTTGAATTTCAAAATATAAATATGAATTTGGCAAATGAATTATTGAATTTGATTTATTAATGATGGGTAAAAATTTGAATTTTCAATTTTAAGCCGATTAAGAATATTTTCAAGGCTTAGGAAATTTATATTGATGATACTGAAGATAATGGAAGCTTCAGAATTGAAATTAGAATTATTTTGTTCGGTTTTGAAATTTTATTATTTAAATTGATATTTAAAAATATCCTTCCGAGGCACTGTCTCGGAATTCGACGAAACCAGTTCCATTGGATCCATAATATTGAATTATTATCGAATTTCAAATTTCGTAGCTTTCGGAGCTATCGTGTGATCGTACGAGATAAAAACGACAAGAAAATAATTAGCTGAATTATATATATATATATATATATATATATATATCTGATCAAAAATCAAATCACAGCCGTATTATTTCCTTTCAGCTTCTCTGATACGCTTCTTCTTTCTTCTTTTAAAGATAGCAAGACACGAGTTCGTTCAAACGAAAATAATACGAAGCTTCAAAACGAAATTAAATGGTCGATCAAGAAAAAAAATCTTCTTCTCGTTCAAATTAAAAATCAAGGGCCGCTTCCCCTTTCAGTTTCGTTTCCCAGGAAACAAAAAAAATCAAAAATTTACCTTCGATGATGGCCGCGATTTTTCCCAAGCGCCTGCCTCAATCGAAATCAAGTTCATTTACAACGACAACCCAAATCAATCAAGATGATTTGTTCGAGCGCTCAAAGGCGAGACGCGGCCTGGACGACGAGGCGATAGGGCTTCAACTCGAGGGGATTACGGCGACTTCGACGAGGGGCGTTCGTCTCGAGATCGAGATGGCTCGTTCAAGCGGCGCTGGTATGCGCGAGCATTTGGGAGTTCGTGGCAGCAAGGGGTAGGTTTGTAGTCACGGTGGCTTCGAAGCAAACTGGGCAGGTGTTCAGGCTCGACTAGGGTTTCTTGAGCTCGAGGGCAGTGATGCAGGCCGTGGTTGAGGCTGCGTGAGGTATTCGTTTTCTTTTGCATTTATATTCGATTGAATAATATAGATTTAGAGATTTTTTTTTATATATGTTAGTTTAGAGTAAATAGATAATGATATTATATAAAAATATATATATAATTTAAGTAGGATTTTAACAGTGAGACGTATAAAGTAATTCTGTTTTAGTAAATATGTATGCATATATTTCTACATATGAGATAATAAAATAAAAGTATAGACAGTAAGGTAATTTCACAATATATTATATATATAAATACATATGCATGTATATATTTTGATTTACGTCAAAGATAATTTATTAAGGTAATAAATTTATTCAATTAACTTATTTAGTTATTTTAATTACTAAGATATTTTATTAGAGGAAATTTAGTTTTAAATTTCATTTTTAGTTAAATAAATTTATTAAAGGAAATTGGTTTGAAATAAAAATCATTTGTCAAGCAAATTAATTTAATGAAAATAAACTGTTCAATTTTTTCGAATATCAATAAGTTGTATAAATTAATTGTACAAGGTCAAAATTATGGAGAAAACAAATCAAGATGTAAATGGATTGCCAAACAAAAGCTAAGGTGAGATCTTCTCACTCAATCAGATTTTTCTGATTTAATTTTAAATAGTTTGATTTAAAATTGTTGATTGTGTTGATTGTGTGCTTGAATGATAAAATTAGTATCAGTTGTGTTGAATAGACCCTATGCACCACATAATAGCGGAGGTTATTATAATAAACCCATATACCACGATATTCCACCTCGAAGTGGAATTGGTATTATATATGTATACTTGGAGTTGACTTTCCGCATTATATGGCGGATGAGACCCTATTGCTCCGCATAATAGCGGATAATATTTTATAAATCCCATATACCGCGATATTCCACGTCGAAGTGGAATCTGTATTTAATTGTTGTGCTAACGTCTATGGATGTAGGGAAATAGGTTGGAGGGATCTTGGATTCCTCAAACATTTGAATTTGTTTCATTTGTTGTGTGTTAAATTATTTATAATCGTGTGATTATATTGTAATTGGAATCATTGTTGGCTAAATTTAGCCGAATATATTTTGGTGTCGTAAGATACCATAAATAAATAAAATAGGATTTTTAAATTTAAGTAGAAAATCTATAGTGAAATCCTATTGAATAAATTCAAAATATGGGGAAACATTTTTATAAATGGGTTTTGAGTAATATGGTTTGATAGTTAAAGAATTTATTTAAAATATGGTTTTTAAATAGTTTGGACAAAAAATAAAGGGATTTATCTTAAAAGACGATAAATTTGGGAAATCCATTGAAAATTGAATTGGTACCTGAAAATAAAATCTATGGAATCAAATCGAAATTTGATTCGATGTTTGGAACAAAATTTAGAAATCAATTTAGAAATTGATTTTGGTGATTGAAAATAAACCTTTGGGAAATCCATTTGGAAATTGATTTGGGTGTTTGAAACAAATTTGGGAAATCAATATGGAAATTTGATTTGGTGTTGAAAGTGAATAATTGGGAAACGATTTGAAAATCGTATATCAATGGATATTTGGAAATTTGAATTCACAATGGAAATTTGTAAAGGAAAGGGAATTTTGTTTTAAAAATTAACATTGAGTTATTTTTTAAAAAAAAGTGTGGAAAGAAATTTACGGATTTGGAGCGTAAATTTAAAATAAATCCAAAAGGATTGATAAATTGATTTGAATGAACCATTTTAGAATGGAAGGTGTATTTTCCCTGGAAAGCCGAGTATGTTTTCAATATAGTCTATAAATATGAAATTGAAGTTGTGAAGATGGTTTTAAGGAAAGATTATTTAAAGTTTTAATTGATATTTGTTTTAGAGAATGGATATTTAAATAGTTATATTCTATCTACTAATTTTATTTTAAAATTAGTTTGGACTCGAATTTTTATATGAGATTTTAATATAATATCTTCATAACTAATGTTTTAAACAAAGTGTTTTAAAATAGTTTTTATTCTAAATGTTCTAAGTATATGTTTGGATAAGTAATTAAACTATCTTAAAGCATTTGAACTCGGTAGATTTTCAGTGGAAATAAATAAATTTTTGAAAATTTATTCCACGTGAAGGAAGTGATTTGAAATTTGTTTTTAAAGTATTGAAAATGGGGAAAGTATTTTGAAATTTGTTTTCAAACGGTTGAAGTGTGAAAATATATCCTACGAAGATATTTTGAAAATAAATAATTGGGAAAATTATTTGAAATCCAGTGATTGTTGTGAATGTTCATTGATAGTTAAATAACCGACTATCAATATTTGCCTTTAAATGGCGTTTGAATTTCGATGCGACCGGGGGTCGGATTCCAAGTGGACATCCGAAAACCACATCGAACCTTTGTGATTATGATGGATCTTTTATTTAAAAGATCAAAGTGGAAATTGTTGTGATTTGTTTGAAATCTGAATGAACACTTATTTTTTTTATAATAAGCGCTCGTTATTCGGATTAGCCGGGAGATGACCTTTGTGTCATATAACCCATTCCGAATAATGATACGACGAAATGGGATTGCATTTGAAGACCGGTGGTGAAGACCGGGTATTTGCGAAAATGATAGGATGTCCTATCGATTTTCTATGCACTAAGTAGCTACGGGATAGAGATTCTCTAAGTGATGGGAAGTCCGATCGGGATTGTGAATACCCGGATTGCAAGGGCTTCTTCGGAAGTGCCTTCGGTTCTGTTCGAAACCGAAACAGACTTGTATGGAAGTGTGTCTGACATTACAAATTGAGATGTAAAGCTGGTTTCTATCAAATACATTTCTGTTGGTGGGGGAGAATTTATTTTCTTAGCTTAACACCCTTCTATGAGACGTACGAGCTCAAAGGTTATGTAGTTGAAGGTTACTAGTGGTACATTCCCAATTTGGTAATGTGGCATATGAAGTGTTGCTGATCATTTGTTAATCGAAGCATGGATTTTGTGAAAAGCATAGCTTTGTGGATGAGACTTCGTCGAGCCTCACAACCCGAAAATGGTCGAAACATGAATGTTGCGGCAAGGTTTTTTAGGGGTCGCGCCGCTAGGGTATGTCCATTTTCTTCTGGATAAGAGGTGATATCATGGTATGGAGCCCAGATATTTTACCTATGTTGATGCTGCAAATTATTATACTTTATGGTTGTTGCTTTATGGTCGAGGATCCTCGGTTAAAGGTCTGTAACGACCGGGGATGGCATACTTTTTTGTGTGGAGTTATCAACTTACAGCTTCATTGCACCTAGAAGCGTATGGTAACTCGGCCTTGTGTCGGCAGAAATCCGGTTAGGTTCTCGGGGCGTCCTTCCAGAGGCGTACCCATTTCAGTGTAGGAAGTTCCTTAGTCTGACCATTTGTTGGAAATCCAAAGAAACAATACGCGCCCTGTACGGTTTTAGTTGTATAACCTGCCATGGAATATGGCGGTAACCTGCTATTGAACATGATAGCTATAGTAGGCATATGACGAAATGTTGTATGTTGGCTAAGATTAATGGTATACTTTCGAAATGTTTTCTGCACTATGCACTAAAAATAATATCCAAAGGTTTTTGCGTATCAAGCATTTTTGACTGTCATAAGGAGAAATCTCCTCCAAGTGTGCGTTTGCATTATGTGTGTGGCGGGAGACCTTATGGTAGTTTCATTTCCCAAAAGCATAGCGGATTTCTTTTTATTTTCTTTGTGAAAATAACTGTTTTTAAGATCTCACACCAGTCCCACGACTGACTTGGAGTTTATTGTTCCCTTTCTAAACTCTGGATGCCCACAATTTTCCACACGGGCAGCCTAGAGTCAGGTTAGCAGTTATTTGGGAGCAAAGTCAAGAAGTTGCTGTGGAATCAGGAATTGGAGCTGGATGGCGAGGCATATCACTTACATATGTAATATTTCTTTCTGATGTTCCTTGTTTTACACTCTGATAATGTAATGTGATGTAATGTAATAACCAATATAGTGATCCTGTTTAAAGATATTTATTTATCTATTATACTTGTTCCGCTGTGAAATGTGAGATTCTGTTATTGTTGTTGTTCTTCTTCTTCTACCTCCTCTTCTTAAACCCTAATGGTTCAGTTTTCCGGCATTCGATAGTTCTGCAGTTGATACAGTTGACGTATTAATGTCGACTTTCGGAAGTGGAAAAACTAGGTTGTTACATCCACCCATCGAGATCTACCTCGCTCAGATCTGACACCGCGACTTGCTGCATCTCACGATCTGAAGGAACATGAAAAAAAATAGTAAGAAAAAGAAAAAGGAAGAAAGAGAGAGGTCTGGTAGTTAGAACGGTTAAAAGCTTGAAGATAATAAAAAAGGGGCAACGTATACATATTTCCAACGAAAAGTAGATTCTGGAGTAAGCGGCGATTGAAGTGGCATATTGTGTAATAAGAAAAACAAGGCACCGCTTAGCTAATTTCAAAGAAACTGACTTGACAAACGAGAAAACAAGCATTTCAGGTCGAGCGATTGCAAACCATGACGGACTGTTATACCCCTTTGTATGTAATTTTCTACACTATAGGTGCCCAATTAAATACTATTTAAATTTATTTTTGACCATTTCATCTTGATTTGTTTATGCGTGTTTGGGAAAGAAATAATTTTAACCGTTTAGAAAGCCAAAATATCTCATTAAACAAATCAACGGAAATTTCAAATCAAACAAATATGAGCTATCACGGTTCACAACACAACTCACATCACCGTTCACCTAAATCACATGTTGGAAATAATGAACTTCATGAGAATCGACCGTTATCCCTTAGAGACCGATGCTATCCAACTAGGGCCGTTCAACCTTTGATTATTTCATTTCCACCTGCCGAAGGAAATAATTTTGAGCTAAAACATTCTTTTATCCAAGGGGTACTGAAATTCACTGTGTCTGAAAATGCATATGAATTTCTTAGTTAATTTGAGTTATATGCTTCAACAACTAAAATGCAACAACTTTCTAATGAATCCATCAAGCTAAGGCTTATTCCATTTGCGCTTCTAGAAAGTGCAAAAGGATGGCTCAATTCTCTTCCTAAAAATTCAATTAAAAGTTGGGACAATTTCATTACTATATTTTTGAAAAAGTTTTTTCCTTTCCACAAGACTCTTAAAGGTCGAACTGAAATCAACCAATTCTCTCAGGATGAAGGAGAAACTTTTTCAAAATATTTTGAAAGGTTCAATCAATTGTTATATAGTTGCCCACATCATGCAATCCCTAAACACGATTTGTGCCAAATCATTTATGCAGGGCTTAACTATCAAACAAGATTCCAACTCGAATCAATGTGCAGAGGAGAATTCATGGCAAAAATAGATGAGGAAGCTTGGGAATTTTTAGAAGAGTATAGGAAAAATGATATGCAATGGAAAACAATTCGTGTTCCAATTCGTACTCCAAACAAAGGAGTACATGCCATTGACCCATCACATCTTCCTATGCATACCCAAACTCCTCAAGAAGGAGAAGGACTACCCCATTACTACACACAAGATCAAATCAATGCTATAGCCCAAAATAGTCCTTATTCATCCATATACAATCCTAATTGGAAGCACCATCCCAATTTTTCATGGTCAAATCCTAACAATGTGGCTAATCAATCACATATGTATCCGATGATACCAAATCCGAATTATCGAGCCCCAACCTCCAATGCTCGAAATTATCAACCAACCTACTCAAACAAAACCTTCGAATCAACCATACAGGCATCCTAATTTCAATCCATCAACCCAACCTTCTCAGCCTTCACAAGCAATTGCTCGATTGGAAAAACAACTCACTAAACAAAATGAACAAATCACTAACTAAGATGCGAGAATTGAGTAAATCACTAAACAAAATGAACAGATGTAGATAATGATGAAGGATCTCATGAAAATAAATGAGAAAGGTAAATTGCCTAGTCAAACCGAAGTGAATCCAAAGTATAACTCTCGAGGAGTAAATCTTTGTGGGGACGAAAATGTAAATCTAGTTAATGCTATCACCACATTAAGGTCTGGAAAGAAGGTGGACAACCATGTCGGCAACCCCGACGTCC
Organism: Allium cepa; assembly: GCA_030765085.1. Classification (NCBI taxonomy): domain Eukaryota; kingdom Viridiplantae; phylum Streptophyta; class Magnoliopsida; order Asparagales; family Amaryllidaceae; genus Allium; species Allium cepa. Next base: position 129,558,943 of record CM060940.1, on the reverse strand, counting down.
TTCTTAAGTCTTCCCTTGTTCAAAATTCTGAAACTCGGTCAACACCCACTGTTGTCAATCCAAACAATTCTAATTCTTCATCCAAGGTCGGCAATCCTGACCACTCTTCGCTTTCTGATGTTGGCAACCCCAACATTTCAGCGCCCTTATCTTCACCCTCTAATATCACACTTTCTTCTTCGAATGAAAAAACTACCGAACGAGTCTATAAACCCATAGCTCCATTTCCTCATAGACTCGAAAAAAAGAAGAAGCCCGCTAATTTTGACCAAATTTTTGAAATCTTCAAACAAGTTCGAGTCAATATTCTACTACTTGATACCATCGAGAAAATTCCTCAGTACGCCAAATGTATGAAAGAGCTATGTACTCAAAAACGTGCCACTAACGTTCCTAAGACTACATTTCTAACTGCAAACATTAGCTCTATTCTTTCAAATCCCTCCCCAATCAAGTATAAAGACCCCGGTTGTCCTACAATCGGTTGTAAAATCGGTAACACTCACATTAGTCATGCCTTATTCGATCTTGAAGCGAGTTTAAATCTTTTGCCTTATACCGTGTACTGTCAACTTGGACTAGGGGAATTAAAACTTATAAACATCATAATTCAACTAGCTGATCGATCTGTCAAAAAACCATTGGGCACAGTTGAAGATGTTTTGATACAAATCGAGCAATTCTATTTCCCAGTCGACTTCATAGTCCTAGAGACTGCACCTGTCTCAAATCCTAACGGTCAGATTCCTTTGATATTAGGTCGTTCATTTTTAGCAACATCAAATGCTATCATAAATTGTAGGAATGGCCAACTCCGGCTTTCCTTTGGGCACCTAACCATTGAACTAAATATATGCAATCTTAACAAACAACCAAGGGATCTTGAAATAGAAGAAGTTGACATGATTCAAACAATTGTAGAAAATGATTTTAGTGATATTACGGAGTCTCTTAACATGTGCCTAGATCGTTTTAATTCCAATTTAAATGAAGATGAATACATTTATGAATTAAATGATATGCTCTGCTCTTCTCATAATTCCCTAGAATTCAATCAGTTGATGTCTACTGAAGCCTCAAAAGAAGTACGCCCTAAATTAGACCTCAAACCTCTTCCAAACGATCTTAAGTACACATACTTAGATTCTTCGGAAAATTTCCCTGTAATCTTGGCCTCCGATCTCATTAAGGACCAAGAAGAACAACTTTTGAAAATTTTAAGGGAAAATAAAGAGGCATTAGGATGGGTAATCGCTGACATTAAGGGAATTAGTCCATCAATCATTGAACATCGAATACATCTAATCGACGAGGCTAAACCCACTCGCGAAGCTCAAAGGCGATTAAACCCTAATATGAGAGAAGTGGTAAAGGAAGAAGTTATCAAATATTTAGACAATAACATTATCTACCCTATCTCTGATAGTACTTGGGTAAGTCTGGTACAAGTTGTGCCCAAGAAGTCTGGAATCACTGTGACCAAAAATGAGAATAAAAAACTTGTTCCGACAAAAGTCAAAACAAAATGGCGCGTTTGCATCGACTATCGAAAACTCAATGCAGCAATAAGGAAAGATCATTTTTCCCTCCCTTTCATTGATCAAATGCTCGAACGCTTAGCCGGTCATGAATACTATTGTTTTCTTGATGGTTACTCTGGCTATAATCAAATTCCCATTGCGCTAGAGGACCAACACAAAACAATGTTCACCTGCCCCTTTGGAACTTTCGCTTATCGTCGCATGCCCTTCGGTCTTTGTAATGCTAACGCAACCTTTCAGAGATGTATGATGAGTATATTTTCTAATATGGTGGAGGCTTTCTTAGAAATATTCATGGACGATTTTTCAATCTATAGGTCATCTTTTGATCAATGCCTCCTTCGTTTAGAACGTGTCTTAAAGCGATGTAAGGAGAAATCTCTTGTGCTTAATTGGAAAAAAATTCATTTTATGGTTAAGTGAGGAATAGTCTTAGGTCATGTTGTCTCTAAAAGTGTCCTAGAAGTTGACAAATCTAAAGTTGATCTTGTTGTTGACCTTCCTCCTCCAAGGTTCGTCAAGGACATTCGCTCATTTCTCGGCCACACGGGATTTTATAGGAGGTTCATTAAAGATTTTTCAAAAATTTCAAAACCTCTTTCGAATATTCTAGCTAAAGACGCGAAATTTGAATTTTCCAATGAATGTAAAACATCTTTTGAAGCCCTTAAATCGATCTTGACCACTGCACCTATAATCCAACCTTCAAATTGGACTTTGCCTTTCGAATTAACGTGTGACGCTTCTGATTATGCCATTGGAGCCATCTTAGGTCAACGAATCGATAAACTTCCTTGAGTCATCTATTATGCTAGCAAAACTCTTAACGAAGCTCAGTTGAATTACTCAACCACAGGAAAAGAGTTTTTAGCGGTTATCTTTGCCCTCGATAAGTTTAGATCATATCTCGTAGTTTCTAAGGTCATAGTTTACACCGATCATGCCGCATTGCGGTATTTACTCATGAAAAAGGATGTCAAACCCCGCTTAATCCGTTGGATTCTCCTTCATCAAGAGTTTGACTTAGAAAAACGGGATAAAAAGGTTTCTGAAAATGTCGTAGCCGATCATCTTTCTCGTATTGTTCATGAAAACTTTGATAACTCTCAAATCAACGATCATTTTCCCGATGAACAAATAATTTTACTCTCCAGTGCACCATGGTACGCGGACATCGTAAATTATCTTGTCATAAATGAAACACCTTTCCATTGGTCAAACAAGATAAACAAAAATTTCTCTCCAATATTCGAAACTTTTACTGGGATGATCCTTATCTCTTCAAATACTGCACCGATCAAATCATACGTAGATGTGTCCCCAAACATGAATTCCATAGCATCCTCTCTTTTTTACATAATCAAGCATGTGGACATTTTGGAGCAAAGAAAACTGCTGCCAAGGTGTTACAGTGTGGTTTTTATTGGCCTTCTGTTTTTTCGTGATGCCCACGACTTTTGCTCCAAATGCGCTAGATGTCAACAAACATGTCGTATTTCCAAAAGTAACATGATGCCCCTAAACCCAATCCTTGTCATCGAAATTTTTGATATTTGGGGCTTCGATTTCATGGGTCCTTTTCCTAATTCTTTCGGAAATCTCTACATCCTACTTGCATTAGATTACGTGTCTAAATGGGTTGAGGCCATTCCCAACAGAACGAATGACAATATAGTTGTTGTCAAATTTTTGAAAGAAAACATATTTTCCTGTTTTGGCGCCCCTCAAGCCATTATAAGTGATAACGGTTCTCATTTTTATAATCGTGCTTTTGAATCTCTTTTTAAGAAATTTTCTATCACTCATAAACTATCTACTCCATATCATCCACAGACTAACGGTCAAGTCGAGATTTCCAATGGACAAATTAAACAAATTCTTGAAAAGACAGTTAACTCCAATAGAAAAGATTGGTCATCTAAATTGATAGATGCCCTTTGGGCATTTCGCACAGCTTATAAAACCAATCTAGGAATGTCACCATACCGATTAGTCTTTGGAAAAGCATGCCATTTACCCGTTGAGCTCGAGCACCGCGCACTTTGGGCAATCAAATACCTTAATTTTGACATAGAAAAAGCCGGATCGCATCGTAAATTATAATTGTCAGAATTTGAAGAACTAAGAAATGAAGCGTATGAAAATGCAAAGATTTATAAAGAGAAAACTAAATTCTATCATGATAAATCCATACTTCGTAAGACATTCGAAGTAGGTCAGAAAGTTCTCTTATATAATTCTATACTTCATTCATTTCTGGACAAATTGAGATCTCGATGGACAGGTCCATATATTGTGAATACAATGTATCCTTATGGTGCAGTTGAAATTGAAAATCCTAGGGACGGTTCCTTTTCAAAGGTCAATGGACAATGCTTGAAGCCATTTCTAGAGTTTGAACAACACGAGAACGACTAGTTCGTGGACCTCCACGAACCTAGCTATTCGGCATGAGCCACTCACTATCTTGTATATATCAGGTTGTATTTTTTTATTATTGTTTTCAGTTATTGCATTTGCATTCTGTTCGACAGTTGGGACACTGTCTCATTCTAGTGTGGGGGGACACATATCTCATACTATTTGTTCATATTTCACATTATTTGTTTTCATATTTCACATTATTTCATTGAAAAAAATCATCTCATTATTTCAAATTACTTATAAAAAATTTTCAAGCTTCATCTCATTTTCCATTATTTTCAAGACTTTGATTTATTTTTAGTTAGTTAAGACAAAGTAAACAGTTGAAGTCAATTGATGAAAATTTTTGTGAATCACTAATTTCAAATGTAAATATAATGAAAAGTTGAATTACAAGCGATAATAGTGAGGTTAGTATATAGGGGGATTCGTAGGTGATGGTTATGAAATCCTTTCTAAACTGTAGTCTTTGTTTAAAAAAGTGGCAGATTTAAAGTACATGCGTTGGCATTTCAAATCATTGAAGTTAAGTGGTGCTAAGTTAATTTTCATAACTCTCTTTAGTTAATCAAATAATAATAATAATAAATATAATAATAATAATAATAAACACCTAGAGTCAATAGGTGTGCACGCTTATGAAAGTGTGTGCACTCGTCACGCTCTGTAATCTTCTCATGTAAGCCCGTAAGGCAGTGCATGGATGGTATGTTTGGCCTCAGCATTTTGAGTTAGGTGTATAAAGAATTAAATAAATAATTACCTAAGGATTACTGACCTTTTCTGACATAGTCAGCGTCGGTTTGCACAATCCGCCAAGCTCTGTCCCAACTCTCACGTAAGCCCGCAAGGCAGTGCATGGGTGGTATACCTAGGTCCAAAAGTTAGGTGTATAGAAAAAAAAATTAAGAAAGAGAGACTAAGCTTTAAAACCCAAATGCTTCTTGACTTTATTGATTTGGCTTGTTATACAAATGGAAATGAAAAATACCATTTTGAAAAAAAAACTGTGATTAACAGTGAAGAATTTATTTCATGGCTGCACTATGTTATCGACCGAAACAACTGGCCAAACTAGAATCTAATGTATGAAAACTTGAGTTATATTAAAATTTGTGTTTAGTGAGGAACCAAAAATTCCTAGAAGTTGACAAGAACTGATATACATTATTTTGTTGCAACTATTCTGAAATAAATCGAGACTCCATTTGTTTAAAATTGTGCATTCATGTAGTACATTAGAATCATCACATACTGCATTTGGATTTTGTGGATAGTATCCGCTGAAAACCCTCACGAGACATCACTCGTCCTACTAGGGACACCTAGAGGTTTAACGGCTTGTTGCATACGCTTAATGCAATCGTGTTTCCTACGAAAAAGGATTTAGTTAGTTTTATTTTCTTGCTTATTCGAGGACGAATAAAGTTCTAGTGTGGAGGTATTTGATGAACGTATTTTTATGCATTTTAAACCATTTGTTTCATGTATTTTTACTTTTTTTAAGCGGTATTATACGGGTATTTTGTTGTAGTTTTGCAGATTATAGATTCCGAAGTGCTATGTTGAAATTAATCGGTTGTGGCATTGGTCAGTCCCAAAAGACACGCAACAATGAGTGCAGCATTTTGGACACCGAATGATTCAAAAAGAAAACACGTATCAAGCATATCATTCAATTGGAAATATTCAAAGTGGTACACTCTAATATAAATACATACCAGCTCACGCAATTCAATGATATCCATTTCAAAGCAATGCCACTTGTTAATCAAACAACATGGACAATTCAAGTAGCATAATACATAGCCATGATATAAAACAAAATGGGACACATTCAAAAGTAGCTTACGTGTGAATTTGGACCAATTCACATATAAAGTGTTTCAAGCAATGATGTGGCAACTTTACTCTTCACCAATTCAAGAAATGGACCAAGTCAGTACAATTATCTTGGCAAATACTATGAATAGGACCGGTTCTATTGCCAAAAAGATGGACTGGTTTTAGGGGCTGAAAGCCTATATATACAGCATTATACAGCACCTTCATATCATCTCTTACCCTATCACTCTTCTTCTAGTTTAGTTTTAATTTCAGCAATGTTTTTATTTCGAACGGAATACGTAGGATTGATAATTAGAATTAGCAATTTATTTATTCTTGTTCTTAATTATCTTCTACACTCTTTTTAGTTAATAAATTCAGTTCATTTTATTTCAGTTGTTTGCTCTATTATTTCTTTTAAGCACTTTTATTTTCTGCTCTGATTTCTACAAGTTTATATTTTAATTGCAATTTTGATTAGATTCGAAATCAATTTGGAGTATATTATTGTTTTTATTTCCTGTTTAAGATCCTCCATCGAATTTTTTAACACGCCTAAGATTTAAATAAGGATTTCAAATATTTTAAAACATAATTCCCTGTGTTCGACCTGCATACTACACGCCTGTGTGCTTGTAGAATTAATTAAATTTGTGCTTTTCTAATCAATAGAAAAGTCACAACAAGTATTTATGAAATTGATAAGTTATGTTAGCAATGTCGTTTATATTAATTTGTAATAGGTATTTTGATTTGAATAAAATTGATTTCAAAAACCTATTTAAATTGTATTTAAATATGAATGATGATAGTGAACTTTTAAAATCGAATTTAAAACGAGTAATTTGATTCTAGAGAAAGACTCGTTTTAATTAATGTGTAAAAATAGTATTTTTGAACACTGTCTCGGATTTCGACAAAACCAGTTTCATCGGATCCATAGTAGTGAATTATTACATGCTACCGATTTCATAGCGACTAAATTTATCGTTTGGCCGTGCGAGTTCAAAATGAATATAAATTAACTAAAGGAATTTAAATTAAAATAATTTGATTTTGAAATCTATCTTCTATATATGATGGAACTGACTTTCGATACATATTCCATTATGTTCGGAATAGGGGTATAACATATAGAATGCCAGGCGGCACGCTTTGTTTGGAGTTCGAAATTTTCATAGATAAGTAGTGCCAAGGGAATTTTCTATAAATAACCATCAACCTTCCTTCAATTTCTCAAACCCTAGAAATAAACATATGCCGCCTCCTTTATAATTTCAATGGTCAAAAATATCCCATCTTCTTTCCATGATTTTTCTCTATAGACGCACTTTTAGGCTTCGACTTCAACTAGGAAGATGGAGAGCTCCGCGAGCTCTAGAAGATCGATGGTTCGATCGTCAAAATTCATCGCATGGTGGCCGATGAAGGGCTGCATTCGTTGACCACTTTTTGGGTTAACTGGTCTCGATTTACACATGGTGCACGCGGTAGGTGGTTGTGTGAGGTGGAGCGAAGAAAGCGGCACGACAGTGCATGGCGGTCGGCGGCGCGTTGGTGGCTGGCGAATTGCGTCCGAATGGGAAAAAAAGAAAAAAAGGAAATGCGCGTGCTTAAAAACGAAGGGAGGGAAGAAAGAGGGAATAGAGGAAAAGATTTAAAGTTTAATTTATTAAGTAAATTAAATTTTAATTATACCAAATGTTATTTTATTCGTAACTTTTACATACGAGACCGGATTCGAGCGAAACAAGTCGCATTGGATTCGTATCAAAGTCGTCTATGACATAGAGTCGGGTTCGAATTTGTTTGACTTTAAAAAGATTCAGTTTCAAATAAAAGTGGTGCTTTAAACCGCTCACGAAAACTAAAACATTTTGATGTTAGTTAAATTGAAGTCATGAAGTGATTTATTTTTATTGACTTTATTTGGTAATTTAACGGATATTTAAATTAACATATGGTTTGGAATGATAGGAATTTAAATTGACAGTTAAATCGGAATTGAAATTGAACTGCTAGTTAAACACTCGATATTGATAACTAGTTAACTGTTGTGATGTGTTGACTGTTTTGGATGTTAATTGTGATGGATGGCTATTGGTTGATATTTTGGATGATTGGATGTTTATTTATTTTATATACATCCTGTTACTACCATGTATGTTGCTGACAGTATATAAACTGTTATTTGAGTTATATTCGAATAAATTAAGAAATAGGTTGAAATGATACATACCAATGACACTTTGATTTTTGATTGAAATGATATATATATATATATATATATATATATCCATCCCTACAATTAAAAGTGAAATAACCGATCACTTGGCCATAGGATAGAAAATCATATATGGAACCGGATTTGTTAAATAAAATGGTTTTAAATTCTTGAATTTGAACCTTTTTAAATGAATTTGTTTTAATGAAATAGAAATTGACTTTATAAAGATTGAATTATTTTCAAATTTGAGCTTTGAAATGCTGAAGATGAAATTTGTAAAAGAAATTGTATAAAGAATTTATTTTGGAATTTGAAGTTATAATCGATGTACGACTTGAATTATGGGAATTGAATTGCTTTAAAGGTTGAACTTTATTCGAACTTTGAAAATTTATCTTGGTTTAAGTAATTTAGATTGATATTTCAAGTTTGGACTTATAATTAAAATATTCAAAATTGAATAAGTTTAAAGATTTGAACCTAAATTCAAAATTTGAAGTTCAATTAGATTAAAGTGATTTTAAATCGGTATTTCAGAATTGGACTAGAAATCTATATAAATTGAAATTGTTTAAATGAGAATTGAATGGAAACTTAAGCCATTGAATTAAACGTTGAATTGGATTTAAAGTTAAAAATGAAACGTTTTGAAATTGAAATTAACTCAAATTGAAATCAAAATTGAAGTTAATTCGAATTAACATCGAAATTAAAGTTACTTCGAATTGAAATCGAAATTGAGTTGATTTGAATTTAAATTGAAATTGAGTCGATATGAATTAATTTGAGATTTAAGATGTTTTAAATTGGAAGATTTAAAATTGAATTAGTTTTATTGAAATTTGGACCTGAGTCCACATTTATTGAAAGTGGAAAGAAACAATTTTAAATTTGAAACTATTTTCACTATAAACTATTTTACTATAAACTGTTTTAAAATTCATTTTCTTAATTTTCAAATTATTTAAATTTTTAAATCATTTTAATATATAACCCATTTTCAATACCTAAACTATTTTATATCGAACTGTTTTTTCAATTTCTAAATTATTTAAACTATTTAGCTATTTAAATTATTCAAAGTATTTTCAAAATTCAAACTGGTTAAAGTTGGGAATTGTATATTTAAATCATTGATTTAAAACATGTGGTTAAAATAAGTTTAAAACTAAGTTGAAATTCGAAATGGAAATTTGAATGAAATGATATTTTCAAGTGAAAATGACATATGAAGTAAATATGATGATTTTGAAATAAAGGATATTTTGAAATGAATATGACATTTTGGTATCAAGTATGAATCATTTTCGAAATGTAAAAGAACCAACTGGTGTGTAAAATGGCATTTTGTTGTTAAAGAGACCGAGGCCGATTATTGGCATACTCTCTGTCAATGTTGGAACCACTTTAACAACTGTGTACGTGGAGGAGACTCCATAATGAAGTGGTTAGATTTGGTGTACGTTGTTGGATTTGAAGAATGAGGATGATGGTGGATAACCCTGACACTTGTGTCAATTTGAAATGACTAAAACAGGACGGCTTGATAGGGCCAATGAGGGTAGCTACCTCTAGTGGACAACTGTTCTTCGATTTTTTTTGGACTTAGTCTATACTATTACCCTTGATGTTGATTTTGATTGGTGCACATTGATTTGGGATGACCTCCCTTTGACTCTATATGGGATTGATGGACACGGTGGGCGGCCATGGCTACGATGTGTTACCACAAGCCTTGTGACATAAACTGATAGTATCCTACATTGGGCATTGCTTCACATGCCTTGTCATTCTTTTATCCTTACACGAGACCACTACGAGTTTGGTTTAGTGTTGTCGTATCACGGCGCATCTCTATCTCCCGACGTGCTATTGGGGTGTTATGCAAACTATGCGCTAATGCTTAAAAATGCATTAACGGGGATTAATGTAAATCCTTAATGCCAGAAAAAATATTTATCTTATTGATTAGACATTACATAGTGTATTCTACTATATATAGATACTTGACCGATCCTTAATAGATGAAAAATCCCATAACATGTCTTGAGTTATTGCACGCATGTTATACACTGGATAGGAGATGTAAAATCCCGTAAACATCTTTGACGCTATTACACTCCTGTTATATGTGATATTGATTTGATTTACATAAGGAGATTTTAGTTTTGACTAGAGTGTATTGTTTTACTTCATGATCGGGTCAGCCTTGAGTTTTCAGTGCATTAAAGATCATATTATTCTGGATGATGAAGTCGAAGATTTGGTATATTATACTACTAGTACTATTCCTCTACATCATTTTGTTCAGCTACATTGTTTTATGTTGTCTCTGTGTATGCATAACTCTGATTGATGTTGTAAAAGTATAATCAAATGTACAGTGTAAACAGTTTCATGAACTGTTTATTTGATTATTATATTATTCCACTACGAGATTCTGCGTTTGTTTTCTTCTTTTATTATATTTATCAATTAACCCCATTTATTATCTGTGTAACGGATAGTTTTGATTTGTACATGTGTGGTTTACTGTCGACTTAAACCTCCCAAAATGCAGTTTGTCACAGTTAACCACATAATGTTCCGCTGATGATAACTTCACAAATCGGGCATTCTATGGTAACAAAGATCTTAGTGAATTTGAAAGCGCGTTATACGTCATCTTCAAGCATGATTTTAGTCAAATGGGTATTTCATAGGAGAAGTTGGAGCCAAGCTTTGAACTTATCTTTGGGTTCAACAATAAAGGGCCTACCCAAACAGGACAATCGAGCTCCTAGTGCAGACGAAAATTCATCCACATTCTAGAACTTTCAAAATCCTGTTTGTGATAATGGACCAACCTTCCTGTTACAACACTTTCTTTAGGAACCCTAGATGAAGGGGATGCATTTGTTTCACCAAAATATCTAATGGTGAAATTCTTGACCAAGAATGGCTAGGGAATAATAAGAGGGGAGCAATTTAGCTCCTGAGAAATGTACTTTTCTACACTTAAGCAATTCAAAAGAGATGATGTTTATTATTGTTATTTAGAGAAAAGTGAATTAAGTAAAGCTGATATTTAGAAGCCCTTAGACGATAGTCCTTCAAGTCGGCTATCTAAGGGAAATAAGAAGAAAAAATAGCTATAAAGCCTGAGAATTTGCTAAAAAGATTCAACATTTCTGAAAGGAAAAGAAAATGAAAAGAGGCAAACCAATGGACAACGAAATAGATAGTGAAGAGATTGTTACTGAATTAGATTGTCGAAATAAGCTAGAAAGAATAAAATTTGCCGAAGACCTAGAAGAGGTTACCTTAGATTCACTTGACCCTCGGTAAAGATTAGAAAAGAGTTAAGCGACAATTATCCAGTTTCCCTGTCAAGTAAGGATGTGTTTGCTTGGACCCACTTGGACATATTCCGAATAGACCCAACGGTTATGAACCACGCCCTAAATATAGATCCAAATATTGTCCCCGTTCGACAAAAGAAAAGGCGGTTCGATAAAGTTCGCACTAATGCATTGAAAGAAGAAATTATAAGACTACTTGAGAGTGTGTTTATCAAGAAAGTGTTTTACCCCCAAATGGCCAGCTAATCTTGTGTTAGTTAAAAATTCCAATAGAAAATAGAGAATGTGTATCGACTAGGCCAATCTAAACAAAGCATATCCTAAGGACTGTTATCCTTTGACATGAATAGACCAGTTGGTTGATGCCACAAGTGGACATAAACCATTATCTTTTATGGACGCATACTCGGGTTATAATCAAATTCCCATGTTCAAACAGATGAGTAAAGCATGAGTTTCATAATAGATTGGGGAACTTATTGCTACAAACTTATTCCTTTTGGACTAAAGAACGCAGGGGCTACATATCAAAAGTTAGTAAACAGGATGTTTGAGGAACAAATTGAACGAAACGTGGAAGTATATATGGACGACATGCTAGTCAAATACCAAGAGGAAATTAATTGTAACAACTCTGTATTTTATGACTATTTTAATTTTATATTTTAATTATTTTAACTGAAATTCCTGATATAAAAAACTTTATTTTATTTATTAAAATGAATAAATTTTGTTATTTTAAATATAAATTTTGATAGTTGTGTGAATTATAATTCCGAACCAGAATAAATGGAATATTTCCAAAAAGGTAGATTTTGGTCAAAATGGTCAAACTTTGACTTTTAAATTTAAATTTTAAATATTTGAATTTTTTAATTTTATCTTTTATTATGAAAATAGATTTAGTTTCAAGAATCTTGCTTTTCGTTTCGTTGAAATCGGATTAATATTGTGAAAGTTATGCTTTTTACAATATTGTGTGTAAATTGTTTTATTTAACAAAAATTGTTTATCTTAATTAATATAAATAATATTTTTGGTTGATATATCATGTTATAATAGTGTGTTTATATGTAACATTACATGTTATGTATATATTTACAACATTTATTCGTTTTTGTTTCGTTTAATTTGGATAAATACTTCGTAAATTAAGTAATAAACAATGTTGTCAAAAGCAATTAATTTATACGTTTCTTTTATATGTTTCTACATCCGTTTTCTTAGTTAAGTAATAAACAAATCAAAGGGATATGTAACAAATCAATTTTATAAATTAAGTAATAAACAAATCAAGGGGATAGATAACAAATTAATTTTGTAAATTAAGTAATAAACAAAGTTGTAGATAGCAATTTATTTATACGTTTCTACAAGTTAAAGGGGTATTCAAATGAACAGTTTGAAGTGGAAAAATATGATTTTTATAAGTTAAAATGGTTAAAAATTAAAGTTTAATTGTTTCTGAAATTTTATTAATAATCTGGAAATTTATTTCGTGGCACTTCAGAAATGCTATCGTTTCTGAAAATAAACTAAAACTGAATTATTACAGCAGTTTTAAATGTTGTCTTTACTAAATTGAATTGTTTTCAATTATAACTTACCGTAGCATTTTCTAAGTGCGGCGAAAAGCTGAAATTTCAATATTTGAAGTGTTTAACTGAATAAATGAACTCAGAAAAGGCTAAATTTTTGGGAATTGAATATTTGATTTGACGAAATAATGACTTCACTTTTAATGGTTTAATGAATGATTTTAATTCGGAATTATAAATCATTTTGAAATTTATAACCACGCGTACACTGCTTTGTGTGTAATGTGATTTCCTTGTGATTATTTGATGCACACCTTTGATTTTAAAAGTGTGGCTAGAGGTGAGCGGTTACTGCAGCTCTACGCTACCCTAGTCACAATAACACTATTATTTGCATTGTTTACTTTAATATGGATATTTCTAGGATAGTGTTTATTACTACTTAATTGATGGTTTGACTGATCCTTAAAGAATGGGTGATCCCAAGCATCCTTTAAGTTATTGTGCATTGCTATTGCAGTTCACTTGAGTTGGTTTAAGTTGTATAAGTATGTATGTCCTGACTCCAGTGTTTGTGTTTTACTTTACGCTCAGGTCAGCCTGAGAATCACGGCTTTGGATTCACCTTCTAGAGCTAGAGTTTTGCTGGAGCTTATCTTTCTATCTATTCGTCTACTTCTTCTAGTTAGTTCCTATTCGGCATCTGTCTCTGTATTGTTGTTTATGTATCCTGACTTCTATCGTATCTATTTTACTATAAGATTTTGTACATATTTTGAGAGTATGTATATAGTAGCTTCATGAACTACTATGGTATTTTATTTCCGTTGCGAGTATTCTGATATTTCTGCGTCTGTGATTCTGTGAATGATTTCATTTGCTCCAAATTTTATTACAATCTGTTATTTTGAATTATTCAAGTTTGACGTGTGTGTCTGCCTATGAACTTGGAGGGTGCAGCATGATAGGGGGTTCTCGCTTCCTTGTTTGGTAGAGAAAGGTTGACTCTTACTCCTACATGTCCCCACGGGGGTTGGTGGTGCAGTCGAGAGGCTGGCTGTAAAGGCAGAACACAGGTACCAATGTATGCTATGGTGGGTGTTACCCCACTGGCGTGGCCCGTTACATTTTGGTATCAGAGCTTTGGTTTTGGCAAACCTTTGCCTGTGGAGCAAAAACTCATTAGAGATAGGGTAGAAATACCCTAGAATGAGTTAAATCAATCTCAGAATCATTTCTTTGTGAGAGAACGTACTTTTGAAGTATATAATGATTTTAAAGGATTTTAAAGATTATATTGGTATAAATTTTTCTTATTTTGAAATCATGATTTTCTAAACTTCATCCCTTCTATATCCACCTTGTTAGTAATCTCTTGGTTAGGATTCTTATCGATTAGGATTTCTTGAACTTTGGAATGCTTCCACTTGTTCTGAAATCCAGTCTTGTCTTCCCTATTTTATCCTTTGATTTTGGAGCATTCCATAACTCCATTTTTGAATGACCTCTATAAAGATCGGTGATTCCACAAATCTTTGAATGGTTTGTAAAGGGCTGAAACTCCTTTACAATTGGCATTGATTCATCGGAGATTTCTGTATCCCCGGTTTACGATGCTATCTACCTTCTGCTATACTTGGATTCTATCTCTGGAAATCGAATGTCAATTTGCCTTAGATTTTCACATTGATTATATTCCTGAAGTCACGATTGATCCGATTAAGGTCGCCCGCGATTTATATAGGCTTATCCATCTTCTATTTGGTCACTTAATTATCTCATCTTCGTTCGAGCTTAACTTTGAATCAAAATTCTATTTGAGCAGGGTTCCTCTAAATTTTAATCTCTGTTTGTTTTGAAATCCATCCTTGAATCATCCCTTGAAAAAAATTTGTTGATTGTATTTTGAAATTGTGTATACATCGAAATTATTATTTTGATAAGGATGACCGCATTTTTATATAAAAGTGAAATGTTTTCGATAAGGATTATATACCTTTTAAAAACGAGAGTCTGAAATTTTGAAAGGATTTGAAATTTACAAAATTTATAAGGAATTCGGTTATGTAAAAGGATTTATAACTGAAGGGTTTTGAATTTGAATTTCGAGGAATTGAACTTCGGTATTTTGAAATTTGTTTTTGAGATTTCAAATATATATAATAATAACACGATTTAAAAGCATTTTCCGAATAAGAAATGTTTCAGAAGAGTTCAAATGAATTCCAATGATTTAGAAGAAATTTAAATAAAGTTTTCAAGAAAATAGAAGTCCAGAATTCACTTTTGTCACTGGATAATAATTTCGGTGGTGAGTGCACGCATCATCGACATTGATATCCGAGTTTTAGAGTGGGGGAGAGGCCACTCTGGTAGCTTTGCTATGCGAGTGATTTTGTGAAACCGATTTTGATTTCGAATTTCGAAGTACGATTTGATTTTTGAAAGATGTATGTATCTATATTTGAAATGATTTGAAGTGGGCCCGGTGTTCAATCCTCGAGTTTTCGATTTGATTTAGTATAACTCTATTTATAAAAATTGATTTACTGATTTGTTGTTGATTTCCAACTCTTGCATTTGAAATTTGATTTCATCGACTATTTTGAAGGTTCTAACACTTCCAAATCGAGGTTTAATTTTCAAATCTAAGAAATTTCGAAGAATATAAAATATTTGATGAAATATATAAGTTTAGTTCTGTATGTTTAAAGTATGATGAGTATGACTGAAATAAATTTGAAACTTTTGTTAAGTAAATAATGTGCAAAAAGTAAATTGGATCTTTTGAATTGAAATAAATAGTTTAAAGGTTTTAAAGGGATAGTTATAAATTTGGAAACAATTTTGGGTATAATTGATTTTGAGAAATATTTGGTTTTGAAAATAGATTGGAATGTAAAACCCAGTATTTATATGATGACTTTGGAAATGAATTTGTTTGACTTAAATTATGTTGATATGGAAACTTGGGTTATTTTCTAAACCTATTATTTTGGAAGCTTTGAAATTGAAGATATTTAATTTGGAATAAATGATTTGGTGAAATCATATGTGATTTTGAAACTGAATCGATATTGAAATGATTTGAAATTGAGAACCTTATTTTACTAAATACTTTGATTTGGGAGTTATCGAACTTATATAAAATGGATTTGTATAAGTATGATGTTGATTTGAAAACTATTGATTTGAAAGGTACATAATTTGGAAAGAGAAATCTTATATAATCGAAGTCCATATAATTATGATTTGATATACTATTGATTTTGGAAAGTATTCGATTTGAAAATGAAATCCTATATAATGGACTTTATATAAGTATGATATTTGAAAGTGATTTGAAAAGGTACTATATGATATACATTTTCGAAGTAAAGATATGGGAAGTGCCTTTTGCTTGATATCCGCTCTGTTGCCACATTGTGGGTTCACTCTATCGATATTATTCTCTTTGATTTTGGTTTCCGGATGTGATACTCGAGTGTCCCACTGTGGCATAATCCATGGTTTTTTTTCAAGCGCGACTGCATAGCGTAATTCGCCTGGCTGAGATGGCCTACGGGTACGGATTGTTTCCTGGAGGATCTAGGCATAATCATTGTGTATCCTATGAACTATTTAGGTCGCATTAGTAGTGAAATCCGCCTGGCCGAAAAGGCCTAGGAGTACGGATTGTTTCCTGGAGGATCCAGACGTAATCATTGTGTATCCTGTGGTCTACTAGTCATCATGGCGTAACTCGCAGGGCTGAGAAAGCTTACGGATATGGATTGTTTCCTAGGGGATTCAGGCGTAACCATTGTGTATCTGCGAACCATGGTTAGATAAAGATTTTGGTTTGGTTGTTTTGTTTGGATTCTACTTTCATATCTGTTTTTAAAAGTTTTTCCAGTATTTTCACTAGGTGTTGAAATAAGTCTACTAAGTACCTGGAGAATTCTAGCTTTTCGCCTGATCAACGCACTACCAAAGTCTACGGGAACGAGGATAAACTTGTTAAGACATCGAGTTATAAAAGTATTTTGATAAAGTAATATATAAAGGATATTTTGATCATTTATTTTACCCTTCAAAATAATTGAAATTTACATAGCTTTAAAATAATGGTTCATCCTTGTCTTTCAACCTATTTTCCCTTCTAACCATTCCTACTTTCCACCTTGTTAAACTTACCTATAACAACAGTTGTCGGGTATAATTTTAATCTTCTTGTCATCTTGTCTTAATCTTGTTTCATTCTATCTTTTTCTGTGTTTTCCGTACCTCGTTCCTTTTCGAGGACGAAAAGATTTGAGTGGGGGAGAGTGTAACAACCCTGTATTTTGTGATTATTTTAATTTTATATTTTAATTATTTTAACTGAAATTCCTGATGTAAAAAAAACTTTATTTTATTTATTAAAATGGATAAATTTTGTTATTTTAAATATAAAACTTGATTTTGTGTGAATTATAATTCCAAACCTGAATAAATGGAATATTTCCAAAAAGGTGGATTTTGGTCAAAATGGTCAAACTTTGACTTTTAAATTTTTGAATTTTTGAATTTTATCTTTTATTATGAAAATAGATTTAATTTCAAGAATACTTCTTTTCATTTCGTTGAAATCGGATTAATATTGTGAAAGTTATGCATTTTACGATATTGTGTGTAAATAGTTTTATTTAACAAAAATTGTTTATTTTAATTAATATAAATAATATTTTTGGTTGTTATATCATGTTATAATAGTGTGTGTATATGTAACATTACATGTTATGTATATATTTACAACATTTGTCCGTTTTTGTATCATTTAATTTGGATATATACTTTGTAAATTAAGTAATAAACAATGTTGTCAAAACCAATTAATTTATACATTTCTTTTATATGTTTCTACATCCGTTTTCTTAGCTAAGTAATAAACAAATCAAAGTGATATGTAACAAATCAATTTTGTAAATTAAGTAATAAACAAATCTAAGGGATATATAATAAATTAATTTTGTAAATTAATTAATAAACAAAGTTGTAGATAGCAATCTATTTATACGTTTCTTTTATACGTTTCTACATCCGTTTTCTTATTTTTTCCTTTGGTGTTATATAAATGGTACGTTATTTACTGAACTGTTCTTTAGCATATATTTTATTAGATAAACTAGAAACAAATAAATATAAGATATGTTACTTTGTTATTAATTTTGGGCATACGTTTTAATTTATCTCTTGCCTTTATAATACACACTCCTTTGATTACATACCTAAGCCATTCAAATCAACAGCCATGCATTTCTAAAAGCAAAGAATTAAAACCCTAGCCGCCTATTTGCCTTGCAATTCACGTATAATATTTCATCTCATTCCACTTTTCCATTTGCATCTCTTTATTTAATAGGAATAAAATCCTTAAATTTCTCTAGCCGTTTTGAATATTATTTTCTGCCGCTCTTTCACTTAATTAACATGAAACTTCTCTGTTAAGTACAAACTCACGTACAAAAATTACCTTATCGCGTCTCATTTGATTTCATCTTCTTGTGTGATGCTCTCTCTTGTAAGTCATGGCTGCATATTTTTTTCTTTTTCTTCTTTCTTTGTTGTTCGTGTCATCTTATTTAACTTATTCCTCCATTTTGCTTTATTCAAATTTTTGTGTTCTTATGTGAATTAGCATATACATAGAGTTGATTTATTTTTATTTCAAGATTGAATCTGGTTGTCACATTCTCTAAAATCTTATCGTGCCTTCTTGCGCTCTTCGGTGTGTGGATATTGTTATTTTGAATCAAATCTCTAGTGTCGAAGAGGTGAGTATTCACGCTTGACATTCTTACTTATTGAATTGTAAACTGATAGCAAGTGAAATTGTAGAATTGTTATATCATGTTATACTTGCCTGTGATATGAATTTTATGATGTAAAACCCTGTTATAAACCTGTCACGTCATCTGCTATGTTATATAATGTTATACTGTTTATTTATTTTTGTTTATCACACTGCAAGTTTCCTGTTGAGTAAAATCACTATGGGTTGAAATGATACATACCCGAACGGACTGTAGAATAAGGAAAAATCGTTATGGACTGAAATGATAGGCCTGAGCGATTTTTATTTATTTTATTTATTTGTATTTTCCTTGGGATTGCGGGTTTGAAATAATCAAAACCCGAAAATTTTACTGATTATGAATTTAAATGATAATTTCCGTATCACTTGATTTAGGTGTAAAATATTATCTGGACCTGTGGTTGATTTCAAATATGATTTCTTATAAATTTCATGTATTGTAAATGAAAGAAATAAAAATATAAGAAATTTGACTTATATTGGATTTAAAATGGTTAAGCAGTGATTTCTAAAAAGTTAAATGGTATAAGTTAATAGATGGTTTGAGTTGTAGTGTGAAAGGTTGATTTAACTTAATAATGGGAATTTAAGTAAAAATGGAATTATAAAAGTAACTTGGTAATTAATATAATTGATGTATGAATTGGATAAATATAAAGTAAAAGAAAATATCAAGTTACTTGTAAAATAAAGTTAAGCAGCTTACAGTGTATTTTGAATTTATGTAATTAATTTAAAATGTTAAATAAATGGATGGTTAAAAGTGTAATTTGAAATATAACTTGACTTGAAAATGTGAAGTTTAGTTTAAAAATAAAAGTTAAGTTAAGAAAATAAAATGGAAATTTAATTTAATTTATAAAATGGTAAATTAAATTAATGTGTAAAGTAAATGAAAGTTGGGAAAAGTGTATATTGACCTTAATAAGTGAAACATTGAGATTTTTGAATTAATGTATAAAATTTTACTTTATAAAATCATAAGTTAAAGGGGCATTCAAATGAACATTTTGAAGTGGAAAAACATGATTTTTATAAGTTAAAATGGTTAAAATTTGAAGTTTAATTGTTTCTGAAATTTTATTAATAATCTGGAAATTTATATAGTAGCACTTCAGAAATGTTATCGTTTCTGAAAATAAACTAAAACTGAACTATTACAGCAGTTTTAATTGTTTTCAATTATAACTTACCGTAGCGTTTTCTAAGTGCGGCGAAAAGCTGAAATTTCAATATTTGAAGTGTTTAACTGAATAAATGAACTCAGAAAAGGCTAAATTTTTGGGAATTGAATATTTGATTTGACGGAATAATGACTTCACTTTTAATGGTTCAAATGAATGATTTTAATTCGAAATTATAAATCAATTTGAAATTTATAACCATGGGTACACTGCTTTGTATGTAATGTGATTTCCTTGTGATTGTTTGATGCACACCTTTGATTTTAAGAGTGTGGCTAGAAGTGAGCGGTTACTGCAGCTCTATGCTACCCTAGTCAAAATAACACTGTTATTTGTATTGTTTACTTTACTACGGATATTTCTAGGACAGTGTTTATTACTACTTAGTTGATGGTTTGACTGATCCTTAAAGAATGGGTAATCCCAAGCATCCTTTAAGTTATTGTGCATTGCTATTACAGTTCACTTGAGTTGGTTTACATTGTATAAGTATGTATGTCCCGACTCCAGTGTTTTACTTTACGCTCGGGTCAGCCTAAGAATCACAGCTTTGGTTCACCTTCTTGAGCTAGAGTTTTGCTGGAGCTTATCTGTCTATCTGTTCGTCTACTTCTTCCAGTTAGTTCCTATTCGATATCTGTCTCTGTATTGTTGTTTATGTATCCGCTTCTATTGTATCTATTTTACTATGAGATTTTGTATATATTTTGAGAGTATGTATATAGTATCTTCATGAACTACTATGGTATTTTATTTCCGCTGCGAGTATTCTAAAATTTCTACATCTGTGATTCTGTGAATGATTTCATTTGCTCCAAATTTTATTACAATCTGTTATTTTGAATTATTCAAGTCTGACATGTGTGGATTATTATCGATTTGAATGGTCCAAAATAGTGGTTCATTACATTAATCATCTAAAGGACCTTAAGGAGATGTTTGGAGTACTTTCAAATGAAGCTCAATCCATAGAAATGTTCTTTTGGAATACAATCGGGGAAGTTTCTAGGATATATTGTCAGTGCTCGAGGTATTGAGGCCAATCCTGATCAAATCAAAGCAATTAAGGATATGGCGGAGCTATAAACAAGTAAAGATGCGATGGCTTAAATGGAAGAGTAGAAGGTTTGAACATATTTATAGCTAAGGTCATTGATAAGTGCATTGCTTTCTTTGATGCGATTAGGAAAAGAAAAAATTTGAGTAGGGAGAGGATTGCTAAAAAGTCTTTAAAGGATTAAAGGACCATCTTAAGAAACCTGTGATCTTATCTAGTCCCATAAAAGGAGATAATTTATACCTTTGCATGGCAGTCTCTTAACATGTGGTAAGTTCGGTTCTAGTAAGAGAAGAAAACAAGACCCAGTTTCCGGCATACTATATTAGTAAAAGGCTTAAAGAGGCAGAAGCTAGATATCCAATTATAGAGAAGTTGGCATAATGACTAATTCTCACCGGTCGAGAATTTAGAGCCTATTCTCAAGCACATCCAATCAAGGTTTTAATTAATTTTTCGCTTAAACAAGTTTTCGGCAAACCCGAGGCGTCAGAAAGGTTAGTAAATAGGGAATGGAACTGAGTCAATATGAGATTGAATTCCAACTCTGAGTTGCAATTAAAGGACATGCTTCAGCCGATTTCGTTAACGAATGCATAGAATCTTTTATAGAACAATCTAAAAGGGAAAAAGACTAGAAGCCTAAATGGCAGTTGTTTATTTATGGACCCTCAAATGAGCAAGGGGCTAGTGCAGGGTATGTAATCCCCTAATGGATATCAATTACACTATGTAATGAAGCTAGGCTTTCCTACTACCCGTAATGTGACTGAGCATGAATCAATGGTAGTAGGACTTACCTTAGCCCTTTAGTTGAAGATCCCAAGGATAGAAATTTTTAGCAATTCTCAATTAATGGTTAACCAGCTGAATCAGACATATTAAACAAAAGATGCCAAATTGATACTTTATGTCAAAAATGTACTGAAAATGTTAACTTGGTTCGAAGATTTTTCGATACACCAATTACCCAGAGGAGAAAAATTCCCAAGCCGATTTTTTAGCCAAACTAGCTAGTTTACGAGGAGCACCAGAGACTCAAATTATTCCAGTTTGCTTCCAACAAAGTCCTAGTATTGAGAATAAAGCCCACACCTCGAAAGACGAGACAATGTTATTGACTAGATCCTAAGCTCTCATGAACACGAAATAAAAGAAAAAATTGAGAGGTGGAAGCAATGCCATCTAGGAAAGAACCATTCATATGGAAATGAGCAACTAAATGTGAGAGTAATTGGATGACACCTATTATTAAATATGTAGTAGACGGAAAGCTACCAGTAGATAAAAGAAAAGTTTGAAGGATAATACATTGTGCTCCAACTTTTATTATAATTGAGGGGATGTTTTACAAAAAAGGATACTCGCTTCCACACTTGAGATATGCTAGTTCAAAAAATGGCACAAAATTATTGAGAGAAGGACCATGAAGGATTCTGTGAAGACCATTCAAATGGCATAAAATTAGTCAAATTCACGTGGGAAGGTTTTTATTGGCCCTATATGGCCAACGATGCGATGAATTATGTAAAGAGATGCAAGAAATGTCAAAGATTTTCAACAATTCCACATATATCATCAAGTGAATTAACCCCGATCTCAAGTCCATAACCCTTTGATGTACGAAGAATCGACTTAATTGGACCATTGCCTATATCCAAAGGTGGAGCAAAGTATGCAGTAGTTCGATTACTTTATCAAATGGGTAGAAGCAGAACCATTACCAAATCTAACATCGGGAAAAGTGCTAAAATTTGGGATTAAAAACATAGTCGTCCTGTTTGGAATACCGCAGAAGATAATATGTAATAATGGAACTCAATTTGAAAGTGAGGAATTCATTCTGCGACAAGAATGGAATAATAAAAAAATTCATTTATAGCTCATCCTAAGGCTAATGGAGCCATTGAAGCTGCCAATAGAACTATTAAGACTATCCTTAAGAAACGACTGGACAAAGCAAAAGGAAATTGGGTAGAAGAATTACCACTCGTGCTTTGGGCATACCAAATTCAGCAAAAACTACAACAGGACATATTCTATTCTCTTTGACATATAGATATGAAGCAATGCTTCCAATCAAAGTTGAAATAACGTCCCATCGGAGGATTGCGTATGCTTTTAATCCCAATCAAGAGTTAAGAAAAGAATCCCTAGGTTTGATTAATGCACTAAAGGATGAGCAGCCATACGAACGGTTGAATATCAACAAAGGATATCAAGATACTATAACACCAAAGTTAAGGAAAAATCATGCCAAAAAGAAGATTTGGTACTCCGAAAATTCATGGCAAATATCTAAAACCCGATAAATGGACCACTCGACCCAAATTAGGAAGGACCAATCGTTATCCACAAAGTAATCCCACTGGGGCCTTATCGACTATGCCGACTTGATGGCAATGAAATAGCAAGAACTTGGAATGTCGAGAATCT
Source organism: Allium cepa (assembly GCA_030765085.1). Classification (NCBI taxonomy): domain Eukaryota; kingdom Viridiplantae; phylum Streptophyta; class Magnoliopsida; order Asparagales; family Amaryllidaceae; genus Allium; species Allium cepa. Next base: position 129,535,532 of record CM060940.1, on the reverse strand, counting down.
AAGGCCTTACTTTCCTATAATGGATGAATACAGAAATCGAGACAAGTATATCTACAGAATCGATAATCATATGAAAGAAAGGAACTATAATGAAATAAAATCCTAAATCATTACCTAAGGTAATAAGGTGTGAAGGAAAAGTCATCGATCCTGCCACAAGGGCTTAGTCAAACCACCTTCTAAAAGGAGGTCAAAGTAAGTCTTTAGTCCTGCCTAAAATAGCCTGATCAAAGCACTGTAAGCCTTTGGTATTGCCTACGTGGCCTAGCTAGAGATCCTCCTAGAAGGAGGATGAAGTAAGCCTTTGGTCCCGCCTAAGATAGCATAACCAAAGCACCAACCGGCCTTCGCTTCTGCCTATAAGGCCTGACTGAAGAGCCTCCTAGAGGGAGGATTGGTAAGACTTTGGTTCTGCTTAAGATGGCTAGCCGAACGCACCGACCATCCTAAATTATTATTACAAGGTAATAAGGGGCTCAATCAAAGCCTAAATCATCGCCTATAAGGTGACAAGAGGTGAAAGAGATCAATCAAAACCTAAATCATCACATATAAGGTGATAAGGCGCAAAAGAGACCGATCAAAACTTAAATCATTACTTAAAAGGTAATAAGGGGCAAAGGAAATCAATCAAATATGTGTGACTTTGTCCTAAGAATGGATCAAAGTAATCCCCTAAAAGGAAGTATAATTAAGCACGACCACTCTGACGCTAAGATAAAAATAAAGTAATCTTTAAAGGATGGGACAAGAGCTATCTATTCTCAGAACTAAGGTTCTCAATGTCAAATGTGGACATATAAGAAGTTGAGAATCTCTTGGTTAGAAATATTCTAGTAAATAATGGGAATCTCCGTAATTACTCAAATTCCAGTATTCTATTAGTTGAGGCCAAATGGATTTCTCGTCTTCTATTCAAATAAAATTATGGTATTATTACCAGATGGATTTCTGGGCTTTTATAAAATTATGATATTATTCCCAGATGGATTTCTAGGCTTCTATGAAATTATGATTATTATTACTAAATGGATTTCTAGTCTTCTATTTAAATGAAATTATGGTATTATTACCAGATGGATTTCTAATCATCTATTCAAATGAAGTTATGGTATTATTACCAAATGGATTTCAGGTCTTCTATTCAAATGAACTTACATTATTCATATCAGATTGGTTTCTGGTCTTTATAACTAACAAATTCATAATCTTCTTAGAAGATGGATTTCTGGCCTACGTATTAAAATATTTATGAATTTCTTCGCAGATGGATTTCTGGACTTCTAACTAGATAATTTTTTTGTCTTCTTGCCAATTAAATTTAAGATGGATTTCTGGTTTTCTTATCAGATGAATTTATGGACTTCTTACCAAATGGATTTTTGGTCTTCTTGCTAATTGAATTTATGGTCGTCTTATCGAGCAGATGTTTGGTTTTCTTAATTAAAGTTGCGTTGAAATAAAAAGGCTCCTTTATATGAAGAAGAAGACAAATTAATCAATGTCTTTACCAAATCCAAAAGGGTTTGTCTAAAATTCAATTTAAAGAAAATAATGAAAACCATCATCATTTACTTTATGTTTTTTAGGAGAACAGGATTGAAAAGGGAATCTCGTAGAAAGTTAGAAAGGTGAGAAGATAATTGTTTTACACTAAAGTAAAAGAACTTCTTTTACATAAGGAGGGGGCAAATGTTATCCACATATTTTCTGACTACTATGTTAAGAAAATGAATAAGAGGATATGGAAGCAATGGAAGATAATTTTACTACAAATACATATATCAAGCATCTAAAGAAATCATATCGGGCTTATTAATGCATGACGAGTTAATAAATCTATGATTATACATCGAGCTTCCAAGTCAATAACGTAGCAAGCATCTAAAATGAAGATATCAAGCCATAAGAGATGTTGAATTCAAAGCAAGAAAGATGTCAAGAATTTATAACCTAAAGAAATGGTATTGAGCCTAGAAACATATATGTAGTTTCAAAGAGGTGATATCGAGTTTATAAAATGATAAAGTTGTTGAATTTGTAAATACAAGACATCTCAAGCTTATGAAAGGGAGGATGTCGAGCCACTATAGTGAAGAACGTCACCAAATATAGAAATACCAAATATCTAACCTTAAAGAAGGATATCGAGTTTCTAGAAGACGACAAACTTTTAAATAAGCAAGCATGTCGAGCATGCAAGAAAGGAGTGTGCCAAGGTTGAAGTGGTTAGCCCATATCCAAAGGAGAGTATTGAACATCTAATTACTTAAAGATGTTGAATCTCTAAAAGATGTCTCATTGTTAAGGGGTATCGAGCACTTAACTACAAGTAGAGGATATTGAGTCTCTTTGGGAAAACAAGCCTAAAATGCATTAACTATTATCGAGCCTTTACAACGATGACTTTTGTAAAGCATTTATATGTAGCAAGTAATGTCAAGCTTCAACAAGAATGATGGGCTTCAACATTAACAAAGGATATCGAGCATCATAAAGACTAACGAGTATATACTTGGATACAAGAGGTCGAGTATTAATGATACAAAAGGGATGTCGCGTATTGATAATGCAAAGGGGATGACGAGAACTCACAAATCAGAAAGGATAACGAGTATCTAGCTGGGTGGATACCTGGTAACCATCCCGCCTACCGCTGCCATTATAAATATACCCTCATGGCTATTTGGTTAGGGGCGAATTTTTCTTTCCCTCTCTCTCTCTCTCTCTCTCTCTCTTTCAAATCAAAGAATTGTAAATCCTGAATTGATTTGGAGAAAATCAATAATCGGTTGCAATCTTTGAAACTTATGTGAAACAAAGGACTTAAACAATTTTGCATAGCCTATATCCCTTGAGTTGTGCATATTTGACTATTATCGAATTATGGACATGCATGTGACTAATTTTTACTCGGACTTGGACTTGGACTTGCACATAAGAAAAGGTCATTTATACCCTTGTTTAAATAAAAGATTACTTTGCATAATGACCATAATGCCTATCGACATATGAACAAAGGACCATGACTTATGTGAATTTCCTATTTTGTTCATTAATAAACAATTAATGAACTATAGCACATTTATGTGGCTTGTCTAGTTTACCCTTGGACATATGACTCGAACTTTCAAATAATTTTATGACATATATCTCGGATGTTGAGCCAATTTTTAGTTTAACACATATTTTTTTAGTATCACATATTTACAGACATCTTGTGATCTTTCTTCTATGCATGCCAAAAAGATATCAGATTCAATAAAGCAATGCATAAGTGAACTTTGGATAGATTCATGGAAGAATGTAGATGTTAGTGTAATACCCTATTGAATTTTGATATATTATTATGGGAATTTTAATAATTTCATTTAATAGGAAAAACTGGTAATTTTACAAGTCGTAACTGGACAATGGAAGTTGCGCCATTTCGTAGAGTGGATTTTTTCGATCTACTTCAACTATAAGAACATCTAAATCAGAATTCTATGTAGGAGATATGAAGATATTTAGAATCTGAAATTTGAAACACTTTATTGGTGTTCCTATGCACATGTATGTCAACATACGAATATAGATAGCAGTTTGGACAACTATTCGATATATGGACATAGATTTGTCGACATATGTGTGGTAAGGCAGTTATTTTTGAATTTAAACATTCGAATTTTCTTCCCATTCTTCTCTAACTTCCATATCTTTTCTAATGCTATATATAGAGGTCTAGAGAATGAAATTCTAACAGTAATTTCTGATTTCTTTCACTCATATATTATAATTAACATATCTTCATCATTCCTATATCGGTTTTCACGAACTTTATATAGAAACAAAGAGGAGATCAAGGACTACACATAGATATTGGTTTCAAATTGACTAAAGGAGTTCTTCGATTTGTATACTACAAACTAATGAAGGATTTAGTAGGTTTCATCAAAAAAAATAGGACCATGGAATTACAATTTGTAAGTGGGGTCGTTGTTGGGCCATATAGCGCTCACATGAAAGTAATTATGATGTTTGATTTCTATTAGGGCTGATGAATATAAATTATAGACTAGTTGATTAGGGAAATGATGTAGATATAGTCCTATGTTGATAACATGATATTGGAGTATGATTTTAGGGACTAAAACAATGTCAGACTTAGGTTATATGAATTATTAGTTTTTAGTGAATAAAAGTGGGAACTTGATTTTTAAAATAAACTATAGGTTATGAGTTCATATAACATGTAGAATTGTATTTAGGGGCGATTCGAACACTATGTTTAACTTTATTTAATTATACTTTTATGGACTAGGCTACATTTATCTAACTTTTATGCATGTTGGGATTAGTCTCTATTTAATTAATTCCTATTTATTTATGTTTTAGTCTTTGTTTAACTTACATATATGTGTTTATGGGTTTAGTTTATGTTTAAACTAATTTATATGTGTTTATTGGTTACTCTATGTTTAACTAACTCATATATTTTCATGTGTTAGTCACTGTCTAACTAACATATGTATCTGTGTGTACGCATTAGTCTACGTTAACTAACTCTTATATGTTTATAGATGGTAGAATGAATATAGATAGTTATCCTTATACTTTGTTTATTATGATGGACAACCTTTATGGTTGTAGACGAGACATGTTAATGTTTATAATAGGCGTGTTAGCCTTCATATGATGTTTTGAAATTATGTTAGTAGTATGTACTTGGTAATCCTTTTCATTCACCAGACTGACCCCCTCTTTATGTCATCGCTTTAGGTTAATGAAGTGGCCTTGGCATGTGTGATGTTTGAAGATGGTGGTTCCGAAGACGTTACTTATGATTATTTATATTGTATATATGGTTAATGATGTATGTTGGCGTTTAAACCCAATAATGGATTTATAATGTTTATAGATGGTTTTACAAATTGTATATATCTTATATTTTTGATCCATTCCGTTGTGAGCTACTAAAAGATATATTTAGTGTATTTGGCTCTTTGTACCGTTGTTTAAGAGACATTGACCTCGATGTTTTTCGCTTTTGGGTTTAAGTATGTTAATTGCATTAAACAAGAAGGTCAAAAGTAGCAGGTTGTTGTGGTTGACGTGCAAAAAGCCTTATTCGTCGACTTCATGTTAACTAATTTATAGTTTTCTATTTTGCTTTTAGTAGTATTTTATACCGAGCAATGAATTATACAAACTATTATTGATTTGCAAAGTAGAACTCAATAGTTGGTATTTCATTATCCTTATGCGCTATATATGCAGTATGCAAGTTTTTGCTCCATTATGATTGAAAATCATTTCTACTTTCTTTTGTTGGTGAAGGCATGTCTTTTTAGATTCGAAGGATGTCACCCTTGCCATGATGAGTGGGGCTTTGTGTTAAAAAGTTAAGGGATGTCATTCATGTCTTTTTCATAGGTGAAGGAAACATAATTTAATAAAAAGGAAAGATTTGTATTGGAGCCATAGTGGAAATATTGGTTGGAGCATTGGAATCATCCAGACGCCATAATAAAGTCTTAGAAGACATCATTTAGCTGTAAGAGCAATCCACGTTTACATGCTGGCGATTCAATATCTATGGAGGAGACAAAGGAGAAGATGATAATTTAGAAATATTTAAATCTTTTTATTGAATAGTGAATAACATAATGTATACTGTATTATAGGTTAAGGACAAAAATAGAGCAGTGACACCATTCGAGGTATTTAGGCAAAACCATATCAAAAATAATAATGAGAAATGATTCAAATTTTTGTTTAGAATCGATGTTCCAGTGGTTAGGCATTCCGACTTTGGTGCGAGCGGTCATAAATTCGAAACTTGCATGGCGTGATTCGAACCATATATATTGACTCATATTACTAATATGTACTACCACTTAAGTACTCAAATATGTTGTATACTACCCAAGACTTATATTACTAATATGCACTACCGCTTAAGTATCCAATTTCAAAAAAAAATAAGTGATACAAATAGTAATGATTTAATTCAATTTAATAATTAACGAAGATTTGATATTTGATTTGGGTGGTTTTGATTAGAGTTGGGTTTAACTTGATTATTAATTACTTTAGACCATTTGTATTTTTATTTTAATTAATTTGAATATGGTTATAATTTGATAGTTTGGACTTTAGATCGATGATAAAACTGAAGGAATGACCAAAAATGCAACTAAATAAATAATGTCGAGTTCAAAGTTGGTTTTTGCAAATGAATTGCAATTTTCGGTTATATTTCAAAACTGAGTTGACTTGGTTGCTTTGCAACTCAGTTGCAAAACTAAGTTGTAGTTGCATGGCAACTCATTTGCTTTTAAGTTTGAAAAACTGAGTTATAAACTACTTGTAAGTTATCTAGAGCAGTAAACGTTGATTCACTGTTCTAATGATGTAAATGTAAGGGCAAGTAATCACATTTTCTAATAATGCAATTACCAATAAGGTATTTTGAGTTATAAACTTTGGTTTGATTGTCAAGTATCAAAACCATATGTTTGGTAATAGTAATACAACGTACAAATTGGTTTGATTAAATTTAAATGTTGGTGATATTGCAAATCAATACATGTTGGGTTGATAGGATTTAAATCCTAGTGATGCTGTATATTTATAGGCTAAGTGTCATGCTGCATATATTGAGTGGTTGGTCACAATTAGAGAAGAAAATGGCGTGGATGTGGAGAAGATCCCACAAGAGCAACAAACAGTGATTTTTCATTCTTTGAGCTCGTTGAATGCAAAGGGACGTGCATATCCTGGTGGTATCCTACCTGATGATGTAAGTAACTTTATGAATAATTGATTTGTTACTTAGTGCACAACTGATACTGTTGTATATCAACATATATGTAAAATTTTATGTCCTTGAAGTGCATCTTTTTTAGGATCAACAAAAACAAATAACTTCAACCTTATGCAATGAATATCGTTGGTACTTGAATGTGTATTAACACGATAAACTTATTATAGTACTTATCTAATATTATACTTGGTTAGTTAGTTATTAATCAAATCATATGCTACTTAATGACGAAGAATCTTAATGAGTGAAAGTACAACAACGGAGGAGTTACAAGTTAGGCTTAATGCCTTAACTGATAAGATGCAACTTATCGAGGCTCGTGCAATAGAATTAAGTCAAAAATCCGAGACAAATATCGACGGTTAGGGAGGAGAGTGAGATGCATTATCAACAGATTGAGAAGAAATGTGAGACACATCATCGACGGATTGTAGGAAAGCGCGAGGTTCATTTGTGGTGTGTTGAGGATGAAGGTCGACATGAAAATGAAAAGCGTAAAGAGTTTGAGCTTAGATTGATGCAAGTTGATTCATGTTATCTTCTTATTTTTGTGAGCATGTTGAAATTTTATATGCGGACATGTACTTTTGTATGCACAATGAAATTTATATAATGTGACTTGTATTTTGGATATTCTATTGGTTGCTACTTGTATGGTTTCTTTCTATGAAGTTTATATTCTTTCACATATGCATGTATTATTATATCTTTGTTGGTATTGTCATTGAAGAAATTTGTTGTTTAAGTGATATTCTGAAGTAATAAATGTAACATCTGATTGTTTGGACTAGACAAGTGTAACGAATAAAACAATCAATGACAATAGTTTGTTACAAAGTTATGATGAAATTTTTGGTGCACTAAGTATACATTGTTATTTACAAATAATTACATGTCACGTTGGCTATTTCATAATTTTTGTACATTAAATTGCAATGTATTTGTGAGGGAATACATCATTACTAATTTGGTATTAAAAATAAATTTCAATTTTGTCATTAATCTATTAAATAATAGTAAAGCAAAAGAATTCAAAACTCTCTTATTAAATCTAGGAATTTCCTCCCCTCTCCTTAATTCTCTCAAGATATTTTATTTTCACATCCTTATATTTTATTATTATTATAATGTTTCTACTGGTTCTCTCTTCTATCATTAAAATTTAAAACTAATTTTAACAATTATTTATACGTTTCTTCCAAGTTTTCTCTGGTATTTTGCATTTAAGTCCATATATATCAAATTTAATTAGGTGATCTTAAATTTAAGTTTTTTAAATAAATACAATAAATGAGTAGCCATTAATTAATCTAACAAATTTTAAAAAATAACAACTCAATATGTGTACCGCATTCATATTGACAAAAATGGTAAAATTAATTTTTCATTCAAGTACAGATAGTTTTAAATTTCCACAATTATGTGCAAACTATTACAATGTCATGCTAATATTCTTTCTTATCATTTTGCATTTAAATGCCAACATTCAATAATTTTTACAGTTATTTACGAAAGTCTCCTAAGTTTTCTTATATTATTTTACATGCAAGTCCATATATTTGAATTTATTAATTGATCTTGAATTTAATTTTTAACTAAATTCAATCAACAAATATGTATTAATTGATTTAATAAATTAGAAAAAAATGATAATTCAATGTGTATGTATTTGTATTGACATAAATGATAAAACCATATTTTCACTCAAGTTCATATAATTTAATATTTTCACAATTTATATAGAAAATTATCTTTGATACTATTACATTTTCTACGTTTAAGTTCATAAAATTTCTCTTTATAAAAGTATTTATTTAATACAAAGAAATATGTATATAATTTTTTCTTTCTAAAAGTGGTGCTTCATTACAAACAAGTATATACAAAAAAAATTGTTTTCAAAATTGGTACATCATTACAAACATTCATCACTTTTCATAAGGTAATATTTGAAATTTAATGTATACATCATTTATCTTTTAGTCAAATGTATCAAAATCTAAATGTCAATTTCAAAATATATGCATATGAATTTATTTATGAAATTCTATAAAATATTAATTTCAAAATTTATTAAGAATGTTTACTTTCATTTATTTAATTGTCAAATAATGAATTCTAAAAAATAATAAATCGAAATATAACTCATTTTTATCAAATATAAAAATAAACGAATCTCATAACAAAAATACACAGTTATAAATATAGTAATTTCAATTTATAACTCATTTATCCTAACAAAAAACAATAGATATTGCATAATAAATTATACTTTTCAAATATATAATATTATTTTCAACAACATACCGTGTGCAACGCACGGGTTACACACTAGTTCATAAAAGATTAACAACAGATTTTAATATAATTACTTTATCATAAAATTAGAGAAATAAATTTTGTTACGAACCGTGGTAAATCCATCACAAATTATGTTGATTTTTCATTCTATTTTGTTTATGACGAATCTGTTATGTATGGTTTAGGAAAGAATTATCCGTCATGATTCCGTCACTGATTTGAGTTTGGTGACGGATTTGTGATGGATTCGATTGTCATTACATTAGACTTTTCTTGCAATGCAGCGTGTTCAATTGAAGTTAATGAGAAAATTACAATAAATATTTTTGCTTCGAAATTATAAAATTTAACGGTTGGTTTATCCATCGTGATACAATTGTACTAGTTTAGTTTCTTCCATAAGAACATTGCTCCCTCGATTCCCATGGGGACTTCCCTTGACCTCACGAACTTGACCATTTGGTCGACCACGACGAGGGGATGTCGCCCCAATCCTCTCCACCGGGAGGTGAATTATGTTGTCAAGACATGAAAAAATGTAGAATTTTATACTTTTTTTAATTTTGATTTTACATATGTACTGTACGTATCTTTTAGAAAGATAATAAATTAATGTGAGTTAATGATGAATTTATTTTGTTAACCTGAAGTTTACGCAAAAAATTATTGGATTTTAATGATTTAATTAAATTGTGGGGTAATGCATTAAAATAACAATGGGAATGACACCGAATAACAAGTGAAACGTTGGAGCTAAGACTTTATTTTGTAGAAAATTATTAATGTGCTTTTATTTATTTAGTTGGGACAGTTTAGCTTAGGGCTGTTATGGTAATGGTTACCGTTACCATTTCACAAATACTGTTACTGTACCATTTTTACTGGTAAACGAAAATAGCTTACCGTTATCATTAACGATAGGCTGGTATACCGAAAGCTGGTATACCGATAATCTGATAACCGTTGTACTGGTAATGGTAAATTACCGTTTTCCAAAAAAGATTATGTATTCACACCATAACGGTGCTTTCATTATACAAATTATAGTGTTACTTAATAAAAGACATAAATGAGAAAGAAGTTAAGTGTATTTAACATTATTTCACCTGATTAATAAACTAAATTTAATCATTTGTTTGGTTCTAAATGCCTATAATAAAGCATGTTACATGAATATATGCCTATAATAATGCCTATAATATTTAACATTATTTCACCGGTATACTGATTTCACTCGAAAATGGTAACCGATTGGCTGGTAATGGTAAATTTACCTTTACCATAACAGCTCTAGTTTAGCTTGTCCATTTGCTTGAGGGGGAGCAACTGCCGCAAATTCAAAATACACAAAACATCCTTACGAAGTAAAGTATATAAATTAGGTTTCTCTTTTTCAAAAATCATCATAAAACAACGAAAAAAAACTTTCAAATTTTAAAACTTATTTCAATTTTTATTTATTTTCATGTTTATGTCAGAAAGATTAAAAAAAAAAGTGGATGGAAAACGAAAAAAATGAAAACAGTAAACTTTAGGAAAACTTACAGAAATGTATGCAATTATTCAAAATATTGCTGATATACAAGCAACTATAGCCAATAATTGCATGCTTATATGCAATTATTTGATGTATATTTTAAATTTTGTTTTAAATTATATTCAATATCATATTTATTGCACAAAAAACAAAAAAAAAATTGATGGAAAACGAAAACAAAACAAAACAGACCACTTACCGTGGAAAATTGGAGACATGTGTGCAATTTTATAGAATAATCGCACAAACATATCTGCAGTCTGCAAATATTGAGTTATTGAATGAATACTTGCAAATATGTCTGCAATTATTAAGTGAATATATGTCTGCAGTATTTCTCAATAACTGCGGATATTTCTGCACTTATTCTGTGTTTTTATCCAGTAGCCTAGTTTTAATATTTACATTTTTATAGAAAGAAAATTAGGCCGTGGAAAAAAAAAAATACGAAATTAATTCGTTGCGGTAAAATAATAATAAACATCCACTTACATGATTTGCAAAGGGACGCAGTTTGAATTAAGTTTGAATTTTTGTCATGCAAGTACCCCAGATATAACAGTAAAATAAGGACCACTTCCTTAAAAATCAAATTTGAAAGTAGAAATACCATTGGACGAATTCAAAATAATTAGCGACTTTCTTACCAGTACAGGTCGTATGTATCGTCGAAAGCCTATAAATATTTATAATCACCCCATTATTTCCTTTATCATATTTTAAGATCTTTCTTCTCAGATCACATAATCCCTTCGATCAACCATTATTAGCCACTGCTCATTCAGAAAGTTCTTGTTTTTAATAGAGAATCTGAACCAAATTTCAATCAGGTATTCATTTTTCCTATTCTTCAATTTGGTGTATAGCTCGTTTGCAAATTCAACTTTTTGTTATATATACTATGGTAATTTTAGCAATGCACTGAAGTACACACTGACATGATAGCTGAATTTACTGATTACAATTTTCAATACGTATCGTTGATTAATGATCAATTATGGATTAATGATTTCTTTTTATTGTTGCGTCGATTGGAAATTCAAGCAATTTTTTTTTTTTTTTTTGAAATTCACACGCCATTCCTGTGACCTTTCAGTATCAGTATTTCTCCAATACTTCACCGATTTAGTTATATGATTAGTTTTAGGTTCCAAATTTGTAAGTAGAGTAATATAGAAAATGTCATGCATACTAATATTATGGTACTGTAATCCTTTTCATATATTATATAATGTAGATCGAAATAATATGATAATTATATTTTATAATATGCACCATATATGAAGGCTAATTAATGTACCCATCATGATGGGTAACATACTGCATATAGTATATTGACTATAGTTAGAATTATATATCTACAATATTATATTGCTACCATATTATAACATAATGATGTTTTGAAATAAATTAAATTGAATGTGTTAGCACTCTTTCCTAGCTTTGTAGGTTTTCTTAGTCATTACGTTGTCATTTGAATGATTGATTTATTTTTTATTCAGTGTTGTATTTTTAGTGGATGTTGTTTACTTATTACCAAATTTTGCATTAATATGGTAAAGTCCAGTGTTATGAAAAATAATAAACGGTACAATTAATGGATCTAAACAAAGAAAAAGAAAAAATTCTTGGGAGTGATCTCCAACCCAATGTGGATGCATTTTAAAATGTTGGGTGAAACTGGATATTATGTACCATCCTAAAACACAGTCAACTTCTCTTTTAATACTAGTAGTAATTACATTCTACTGACCATTTACATCTTCTAAACTATCATCCAATTTGGACTTAATGAGTTAAAAAAGGACCGTTGACTAATACCGCAAAATCAAAAAGCGGTTAGTGGGAACTACGTCCAACTTATTTGAGGTTAGTTGGACGTAAATCCTGTTATCTGGGATATATTACACATTATTTATTATTCAATCTATGATCAAACTCTAATCAAATTTTTGTTCAAGAACTATCTTTTACCTCTACCACTACTCAAAAATTGTCCCTCAAAGCATCCAACTAAATTTGCGGTTGCTAATTGCTTTTCAAAAAAGCCAAAATGTAAATTTGAATGTTCAAAATTTCACTCTTAGCACAAAGAATAATATGAAATGTATCTCTCTCTTTCTCTTTGTTTTTTTTGTTTTAATTTTGTTTCTGTTTCTTAAAGAAAGCATGATATGCTTAAAGATCTATCCATTTAAAATAAACTGTTTTAGTATGACAAAAATTAAGTGATAAAAATTATTCAAGTATAGTTACTTTGCAACAAACGGTCAAATCTAACTAGCAAACGTTAAAGATTTTGTAACAAAATTTTACAATTTTAGTAAATGATATATTAATGTTTACTACAATGTTAAAATGTTGAATGATGAGTTTTTCAATATTGAAGGATAGGTTTTCATGCTTACATTGCAGATGAATATCGAGATTGCATACCTTTAAGTAGTGACTTGTAACAACTCGTCTTTACGATTTTCAAAGTCGACACTAATACATTCGCGGTATTCATACTTCAAACATCCAAGTGTTGAAAAGACAAATAATTGGGTGAAAGAAATAAAAGATAGAACAGAATATCACAAACGTAACGAAAAATATATAATACTAAACAAGTCTTTACAAAAAAGGAGACCTTAATATACATATATAAATCAGAGGACAACACTAATTCATTATCAGTCTGAACAGTTATAACAATCCGTTCTTACAATTGCCGATAACTACAACAAAAACAAACAACTAAAGATAAAAAATACGTAAGTACGTCTTGAAGGCATCCAACTCGTCTTCTAATAGCTTCAAAGTGTCTAGCTAAATCTAGAAAATACGTTCGGACATACTCGAGCATTATAAGAAAATAACGTTCAGATCAGTTTGGTATAACCAGCGTAAGAAACACAATCAACTGAACTACTTAATGTCATAAAAACCTTTTTGAAATAAATGGTATATTGCAAGACTGCGCCGCACATAAACACAGACGGATTTTAGCTTACGATAACTAAACCATTTGATAGAAAATCTTGTGATATTATGATAATGTATAGGATAAAATAAATATTAGTCATGGTCGAAATTGCTACATCGATTAAATTACAGCACTATAGGTATACAACTAAAACCGTGGGGATACGAATTGAAGATTGGATTTCCATCAATGACAAGGCTACTGGGGTACCGTCTGCCACAGTACACCTCTATAAAAAAAAATATCAAGTGCCTCACATGGACCCTCTGCAAATCTGAGCCGGCATGCCCCTTTGAAATGACAAGCCACTAGCCATGACACTATTCTTCGCGTGCAAACTAAATCCATAAATATCGATTCTAGATCGAGGAATGACTACTTATAATGGTAGCGAACCACATAGCTTTGAAGCAAACCCCTTGTTTTAGTCATTATCGAGTTGTGAGGCTTGTAAGGTCACGATTACATTTTTCTTCTCTTAGCAATTCTCATTTGGAACATTAACACTGTCACCATGCAATGCTAGCATTCATGCATACAAGTTGTTTAGGATAAAAACAAACCGAAGACACTACTTCAACTACATTCATTTTGGAATCACCATCGGGATTAGTAGCAAGTAACCATTGCACTTCAAAGAGCTCAGTCTTTGATACCATCATCTTCAAGATGTCTTCAATTCGAACGCTTGAGTTGGTTTAAAGTAGTTTTCGGATAATTCATACTTATCTGGTCTCGGCCTCTTCGAACCAACATTCAATAGTTTTCGGTAAACTTAACTCCGGTTCTGTTGGAAATAATCAGACAATGCATAAGAGCGGAGATCACCTCCTAACCGTTTATGTGGATGAATTTTTTTATCATTTATCCTAGAGAACAAAACGAGATTTATACGCACAATACAATATCATTGAAAGATGGCTGTGTTCATATAACTCGCGTGTTTCTCCTAGATATTTCCAGAATTATATTTTTGATCAAAATTTTGATATGGTTATTTAACTATCAAATAAACAAACATTCAATTCAGAGATTTAAATTCCATGCATGATCCACCAAACCTCTTTTAATTAATCTTTCATTAGTTAATTCGCTTTAAGGTATTTGATTCAACATACATTCACAAAAGATATTATTCACAAACCCCTTATATTTCTTCCATACTTGAAAAACACTCATATACTTATCTCACCGGTATAAGTATATTTACAAAATATTATACTTTCAACACTTAGAAAATATATCCACATACTTATCTCAATCGTATAAGTATATTTACAAATAAAGGAAGATTTCCTCTTTTCCGAATTCATTTTTAAATGGGCCATAAACAAATATCATTTAAGCTTTTCTTACTTTAAAACCAAAAAACTATCCTTGGGTATTAAATATAAAAAGAATGTTTTCATACCACCATAATTAAGAAGGATTGGTTATCAAAATCAAATCTCATTTTTTTTGTAAAATTCCTTTTTTATAAGCCCATTTCATATTTATATCCCTTTATAAATCTCCGTAATGATTTATAAAAACTTCTTTCATGGATATCTAAAATGATTTATAATTTTTTTTCTATGTAGAATACTCTTCTATTTACAAAAAATTTTTATTTACAAATTCTTTATAAAATCCTTTATAAAAATCTTTTATAAATCCAAAACCCATTTTTATAAATCATACATATTTCTAACACGCATCTTTGTTATTCAAAATGTCACTTATCAAACTCCTTTACAAAACATCTTTTATAAATCCCTATTCCAAGACATTATTTGTAAATTTCCTTTAAATAAACCTCTTTAAATAAATCCCTCTTTACAAAACAATTTATTATTTACAAACACCTTCGATAAACCACTTTATTAATTTAAACACCATTAACTAAATCAAATAATTAACTTTAAACATCCTTAATAAAATACCTAGCTTTAAATATCATTTATTAATAATTAATTAACCGACTTTAAACATCATTAATAAAATAATTAATTAACCAAACGCCATAAAATAATTAAGTAACATTTAAAAAACATTAATAAAATTAATCTTTAAAACATTATATTATAATAAAAATAATTAACCTTTAAACATCATTAATAAAATAAGCAAATAACCTTTTGAAAAAAATTATTAAATAAAATAAGAAATTAACTTTAGAACATTATTACTAAAATAAGTAAAATCATTTCTATTTAAATAAACAATTAACCTTGATTTTATAAAGTTTAAGTTGCTTTAAACCCGAAATCTTTCAAATTCAGGAAAGAGACTTAGCGACCCAATGGTACCTAGATAAGCTACCATTTAAGTTACTTTAACTTTCAAGTCACATAACCCGTTTTTAATAAGCAACATATATGTAAATCAATCCCTGATTAACCATCAATGGTTCACACCTCCCGGTTTTCCACTATTAATTTCCCCATATATTAATTAACTGGCATAGGAAATAAATGTCCAAATTAATATTAATATAATAACAGAACGAGGTTTATTTTGTTTAGTAGACGTCATCAATAATCTACATTAAATTTATTTATAGCAGAACGGTGTTTTATTCTACTCAATAGATGTCCAAAATAATCTACTCGGTTAAATTTAATAGATTTGTGTTTTATTTGGTTAAATAGATATCACCAATAAAGTATAGTTTATTTAACGACATAATTATTTAAAATAATGTAATCAAATTCGGTCCTTATTATTTTATCAATATTTTAAACATCACCAAATCTGTCAACAAGTTACCCGCAATGTTGTAGTCGTCAATGTGAGCCCAACACAAGAATCCACCGGTAAAACAGATTTTGTATGGGTGAGATATCACATTTTGAACTAAAACACAATTATATAAATATATAACAATTTTCTTTAAAATTCCTCACCCTAAATGGATCGACCGACCCACTACGATACCCAATCCATTTCCAACAATAACCATTTTCTCCCTCCCTCTCTGTTCAAATTCCTGAAGCTCCATTATCGTGCACGTGCACGCTTGGACATGGCGATTCCAACCTTCGGAGGACCAACTGACACCCCCAACATCCTTCTATTCGCAAACCGAACTCACCCATATCTGAAACTTGGAGCTCGACTCCCCATTGTCACCCACGACCGAAATGCCTGGATGCTACTACTACCAGGTCGCGAATTGCCCCTATCACCGCGCCCTCCCAAACTCGGCTGCTAGCTGCTATTTCCCATCACAAATCCAAATCTACTCCCCAATCGAGCTAATGCCTCCTCAAACTCAAGCAATATCAAACCCTACCACCACTTCCACTTACTGTTGAACACGACGAGCATCCAAAGTGAAGCTGCACCCAACAAAAGGCTAATAGAAGTGAAGATCAATATGAGATCGAAGGAATTTGTTTTATGATTTTATATTGAGTAGAGTTCTAGATTTTGATTTCTAAAAGCATCGACCATATCCTTTAGTCACAGTGAATGAAGAATAAAAGAGAGGAAAAGGAAGAATGATGGTAAAATGACTAAAGTGTTTGATCTATGTTCACTTTATAAATAAAACAAATACACCAATTTTACACACAAGATAAAGATTTCTTAATTTTAAAAAAAATTTGCAAGTTAAACAATAGAGTAAGTTTAGCTCACATCCCTAATAAGTTTCAAAATAGAAAAAACATCCTTTACAACCAACACTTACGTTTCCGCCCCCTAAATCAAATTCACGCACGCAAAAAGACCCAAATACCCTTTATGTTTTTAACACTTCAAACGCGTATAACTTTATGTACAAAATCCGGATCAACATACCGTTTTCACCAAAAAATCACAAATTTTTTATCTTTAAAATGAGATCCATTGTTGATACCCAAAATTCATATTTGTAGTAAAGATGCAATTATTTCAAATATTTGCAGACAATTCAGCAATTTTTGAACAATTTCAATTTTTTTTCAAATGTACAAAAGTTGCAAATAATTGCAGACATTTCTGCAATCATATGGTATAGTTGCAGAAAAATCTGCAACTATTCCATATAGTTGCATAAATTTATGCAACTATATGGTATAGTTGCAGAAATGCAACTATATGGTATAGTTGCAGAAATGTCCGAAACTATTGCATATAGTTGCGGACATTTCTGCAACTATTGCATATAGTTGTAGAAATTTCTGCAACTATATGGTATAGTTGTAGAAATGTCTGCAACTATTGCATATAGTTGCGGACATTTCTGCAACTATTGCATATAGTTGTAGAAATGTTTGCAACCATATGGTATAGTTGCAGACATTGCAACTATTGCATATATTTGCAGATATTTCTGCAACTATTGCAGAAATGCAACTATTGCAAATAATAAACCGAAAATATAATTTATATGATTTCAGAAAGTGGATCAATAAATGGAAACGAAGATTTCAAAACCGCGATGAATAAACGAGGGTATTTATGGGAAAGAATTAAGACGGTGTAAAAATAGGGACCGGATTTATAAAGTTTCAATCGGAAGGAGTTTTTGTGTATTACATTTGGTTTTAGGGATGTGATCCCAATTTTCGCTAAACAATGTTCCCTATCCAATGTCCCATCTCAAGATTTGACCAAACTTTTAAAATTTGATTTGATTTTTAATTTAAAATAGTTTTGAAAAGAAATACTTGTGGTACTCCACTACATAATATTTCATTCACGCACGGATCGCGAACGATAGAAATAAAAATATGATCATGCACAAAAATGCAACGCAATCAAAAAACCAAAATAAAATACACTAGTTATTATATTCTGTGAAGTTTTAAAAATACCATCGTTTGTCGAAAGCCATCAAATGAAAATTTAAATATTTTTCAAAATAAAAATCATGGAAAAATCCTAGAATTGAATTAAAAATACGTCACAAAAAATCGAACAATTATTTAAAACATATATTATATTATGTTTAAATTCAAATTCGAATATTTAAAATTAAATAAATATTTGTAAAATTAAAGTGATAAAATTCCAGATCGTTGCATTCTTCCCCTTAAAAGAATTTCATCCTCGAAATTTCATAATTATCAAACCCAGAAAAAAATAAGCCCACATAAAAAAACTAACATTATCCATAAGCCGGTACTATGCATATAGATCATACATATGCAATATTTGATTCGATCACTTACTCAAATACAACTTCTCTTCCGACTAGCATCCGCTCACCCACTTCCCTAGTGCGGACTCTGATCAGGCTTCTTGATTAAAAACCTTCGTTCTCCTTGCACATCATGATGCTATGATAGAAAACTTTGGCTCTACATCAAGAACCCTCACCATGTATTTGCCATTAAGAATCGAGTAATAAATCATTATCCGATTCAATGTGATTCACTTCAAAGTCATGTACTCGAATTCCGGATCAAAAACCATGAGAAGAAATGATATATTTACACCCCACGTACTTGTTCTTATTGGTTCTTACTTATACCAATTTTTGTTTACTTCCAAAATCATTGATGAAAGTATTTCATAAAAGCTGAACTTAAGTTCAAAACTTGTATAATACCATACTATATCCTGAGAGTATTTAGATAATATCATATTTGTTTTACTTAATTATGATGTTTAGCCAAAATTAAAATTGGTTTTAACTTACTACCTTCTTCAATATATAAGTTACAAAAACTTATTTTCTTGTATTTTCACAAAAAACACTTAGCTTCAATTTCTATGTCAATTGGGAAGTTTTCGACTATCCAAAATCGTCGAAAATTCCATTTTATTTTGACAACTGAAAATTTCCAAACAACTTATCAAAGTGAGATGCACAAATCAATTTATCCTAATGGATAGGATATATGAGTCCATAAAATAACTTAGCTGAGAGCTTCAGAATCAAACACCCGGGTTTTATTTCAAATCGATTTAAAATAAAAATACATATATATACTTATAAATTTAGTATATCAATGGTCCCTTTGGGATTTCGAACCAAGATTTGTTTTACAAAGATGACTTGAAGTGAAACAAATATGGTAACATTTTCCTCAATTAGAAACTCGAAAATAAACGCTGATGATATTATAGTAATCATCGAAATTATTTTTCAAAGACCGAAGCGAGTTCAGTACTTTCTACATCCTTTCAAGTCCCTTTAAAATATTTCTATATTCATAATACTATCATTATCTTCTCAAAACTTCAAAAACAATTTTTCAAAAGCATCGGTATTTTAGTTCTCAAATTCTTGGTTTAAACCTATTTTTACTTATAAGCTATTTTTATAAGCCATATACGTATATAATTTCACTTTCTTATATAAAACCATTTCATATATATATATATATATATATATATATATCCTTGTTATCATAATAATAACTTGTAATAAAATTAAAATTTAACCCAACATTAACACCGAACTCCTTATCGTCAAATTGCGAACCTGAATTCACAAGATGTTCATTTTCAATGTTCTCTAAAGTCACAATCTACCCAATCCATGCTGTAAAAAGGCAAAATTGCTCAAAAACCGGTGAACGCAAATAATCAGTCAATATCATTTCCTAACACTTTATCAATCTACATACATACATACATACATATATGATTTTTTTAGAAATTATTCTTATGTATAAAATATAATCTAGGTAAAATTATTTCATTTACCCAATTCAAAATAATACTGTGTAGGTTGGCTTGTTCAAGTGATTAGAAATCTCTATCGACAACGTTGGTTAGGCGCATCGACCAGAATCCATAAGCCACTCAATAGACCGATTGACACAATATAAAACAATTTTTATAACACTAAAAAATACGCTCATGTATATAATACGCTCAAACTCATTCTGTCGTGTCACTTATCTTATCTCTAATGAGTTTATCTCATCAAAGCCAAGGTTCTCGCTTAACCTTCAACTCTGATACCATATGCATCAACCTGCTTTTACGATCCTCAGAAGTCGACACTTGTGCTAAACATCCAAGTGCTGAAAGGTGGATTATTGTTGTAAAAGAAAGAAGAGATAGAACAGAATATCACAAACGTAACAAGTAATATATAATACTAAAATTACAGAACGAGACTTTAATATACATACATAAATCAAAGTATAACACTAACTCACCATCGGTCTGGACAGTTATAACAACAAGTTCTTATAATTGCAGATGACTAGAACAAGAACAAACAGCGAAAGATTAAAAAATACGAAAGCATGTCTTGAAGGCATCCAACACATCTTCTAATAGCTCTAAAGTGTCTAGCTACATCTAGAAAATACGCTCAGGCAGACCCGAGCATTATAAGAATATAACGTCCGGATCAGTCTGGTGAAACCAGCGGGAGAAACACAATCAACTGGATTGCTTAACATTATAAAAACCATTCTAAAATAATGAGTATTTTGAAAGACCATGCCACACATAAACATGGACGGGTATTACCTAATGATAACCAAACCATTTTATTGAAAATCTTGTGCTATTATAATAATGTTTGGGGTAAAATAAATATTAATCATAGCCGAAATTGTTGCATTAATTAAATCCTAGCATACATGTATACAACTAAAACCGTAGGGGCATGTATTGAAGATTGAATTTTCATTAATGGCAAGGCTAGTAGGGTAACGTCTGCCACAATACACCTTTAGAAAAATGTAACAAGGGCCTCATATGGACCCTTTGCAAATTAGAGCCGACCTGCCCCTTTAAAATGACAAGCCGGATTACATCATTCCCAAGGACTAAGGCTCAAAACAATGTGCACCAACCATGGCCCACTTTTCACTTGCATATTGAATCCATAAATATCAATGCTAGATCGAGGAATGACTGCTCCAAATGGTAGTGACCCATATAGCTTTTAAGCGTATGCCATGTTTTAGTCATTACTAGGTCATGAGGCTTGTGAGTTCACGAATACATTTTTCCACTCTTAGCAATTCCCACTTGGAATGCCAACGCTGCCTTCCAGGCATTATACAATGTTAGCATTCATGCATACAAGATGTTCAGGATAAGAACAAACCGAAGACACTAATTCTACTACGTTCATTTTGGAATCAACATCAGGATTAGTAGTAAGTAGCTCTTGCACTTTAAAGAGCTTCATCTTTTTCAATGCGTTTTGAATTCAAATGCTTGAGTTGGTTCGAAGTGGTTTTTGGATAATTCATATTTATATGATCTTGGTCTTTTCGAACCAACATTCGATAGTTTCAGGTAAACTCAACTTCGGTTATTTTGAAACAAGAGCAGAGATCACCTTATAACCATTTAAGTGGATGGATTTCCTTATCATTTGTCCTAGGAGAACAAAACGAGATTTATACGCACAGTATAGCGTCATCGAAAATGATTGTGCCATATAACTCACGTGTTTCTTCTAGATAATTCCATAGTTATATTTTGGCTAAGATTTTGATAGTCGGTTATTTAACTATCAAACAAACAAACATTCAATTCAGAGTTTAAATTCCATTTGCGATCCATTAAGCCTCTATTAATTAATCTTTCATTAATTAAATCTCTTTAAAATATTTAATTTGGAATACCTTCTCAAAAGATATATTCACAAACCTCTTATATTTCATTCCATACTCGGAAAATGCTCATATACTTACCTCGTCGATATAATTATATTTTCAAAATGTTATATTTTCAGTACTTAGAAAATATATTCATATACTTATCTCAATGGTATAATTACAAAACTTAAGGAAGATTTCCTCCTTTTCGAATTCATTTTTTAATATTCCATAAAAGATATCATTTAAACGTTACTTACTTTAAAATCAAAACAATATCCTTCAGTGTTAGGTATGGAATGGATGTTTCCATACCACCATAATTAAGAAGGATTAGTTATCAAAATCAAAATTCATTCTTTTTGTAAAATTCTATTTTTATAAGCCTATTTCATATTTATAAATCTTTAAATTAATTTATTAACACTTCTTTCGCATATATCTAAAATGATTTATAAAATTATTTATAAAACTCTTTCATTTATAAACTTTTTTTGTATACAAACTCTTTGTAAAATAATTTACAAAAGTCCTTTTATGAATCCAAAATCTTTTTTTTTTTTATAAATCATACATATTTCTAACACACATCTTTGTTATTCAAAAAATCACTTATCAAACTCCATTTCAAAATATTTTTTATAAATCCCATTTACAAAACATTATTTGTAAATCTCCTTTAAATAAAACCACTTTAAATAAATCCCTTTTTATAAAACGATTTATTATTTTATAAACACCTTTAATAAGTCACTTTATTAGTTAAACACCATTACTTAAATCAAATAATTAACTTTAAATGTCCTTAATAAAATAATTAACTTTAAATACCATTAATTAAATAATTAATTAACTGACTTTAAACATCACTAATAAAATAATTAATTAACTAAACACCATAAAAAAATTAATAAAATTTAAAAAACACTAATAAATAATTAATCTTTAAAACATTATTAATAAAAATAATTAACCTTTAAACATCATTAATAAAATAAGTAATTAATTTTTTAAAAACATTATTAAATAAAATAAGTAATTAACTTTAAAACATTATTACTAAAATAAGTAAAATCATTTCTATTTAAAAAAAACAATTAACCTTGATTGTTATAAAGTTTAAGTTGCTTTAAGTCCAAAAACTTTCAAATTCAAGAAAGAGACTTGGCGAACTGATGGTACTTAGACAAGCTACCATTTAATTCAATTTAACTTTCAAGTCACGTAACTATTTTTAACATAAGCAACATATATGTAAACCAATCCATGATTAACCATCTTTGGATCATACCTCCCCTTTTTTCACTATTAATTTACCTACATATTAATAAACTAGCATAGAAATAAATGTCCAATTTAATATAATAGTAGAATGGAGACATAAATTTATTTGTAGCAAAACGGTGTTTTATTCTTCTCAATAAATGTCCAAAATAATCTACTCAGTTAAATTTAACATATCGGTGTTTTATTTACCCGAATAGACATCACCAAAAAGGTATAATTTATTTAGCGACGTTATTATTTAAAATAACGTAATTAAATTCAGTCCTTATTATTTATCAATATTTTAAACATCACCATATCTATTAACAAGTTATACTACAATATTGTACCTGTCAATATAAAGCCCAATTTCATATAGGTAAGGTATCACTTTTTAACTAACATGCAATTATAAATATATAAAACCATTTTCTTTGAAATTCCTCACCCTAAATGAATCGTCCGGCCCACTAAGATACCCAACCCGCTTCTAACAGTAATCATCTTCTCCCTCCCACTCTATTCAAATTCCTGAAGCTCCATTACCCAGCACATGCACGCTCTGACGTGGCGATTTCGACCTCCGGACGACGGACCAACACCCTTCTCTTCGCAAACCAAACTCAGTCATACCCGAAACTTGGAGCTCGACACCCCTCTGTCACTCGCGACCGAAATGCCTGGATGCGACTACTACTAGGTCGCGAATTACCCCCCGCCACCGTGCCTCCCCAAACTCAGCCGCCAGCTGCTATTTCCCACCACAAATCCAAATCTACTCTCCAATCGAGCTAATGTCTCCTCAAATTCAAGCAATGTCAAACGCTAGCACCCCTTCTACTTACCGTTAAACACAACGGGCATCCAAAATGAAGCCGCACCCAAGAAAGTATATAGAATTAAAGAACAGATCAATACGAGATCAAAGGAATTTGTTTTATGATTTTAAGTTGAGTAGATTCTAGATTTTGATTTTTAAAAACATCGACCATAGTGAACGAAGAAGAACAAAAGAGGGGCAAAGGAAGAATGAGGGTAAAATGACTGAATGTTAGATCTTTATTTACTTTATAAACAAAACTAATATACCCCTTTTACCGTTTTACGCACAAGATAAACAATATTTCTTAAGTTAAACAAAATTTGCAAGTTAACCATATTCCCTATCCAATATCACATCTCAAGATTTGACCAAACTTTTGAAATTTGATTTGATCTTTAATTTAGAATAGTTTTGAAAAGAAATACTTGCGATACTCCGCTATACAATATTCCGTTCGTGCATGGACCGCGAACAACAGAAATAAAAGTACGATCGTACATAAAAATGCGACACGATCACAAAACAATAATATTATACATTGGTTATTTTATTCCGTGAAGCTTCAAAAATACCATCGTTCGTCGAAAAATCATCAAACAAAAATTTAGATATTTTTCAAATTGAAAATTATGAAAAAATCTTAGAAATTAAATTTAGAATACACCACCAAAAATCAGATAATTATTCAAGACACATATTTTATTATGTGTAGATTCAAATACGAATATTTAAAATTAATTAAATATTCTCAAAATTGAAATGATAAAATGCTGGGTCATTACATTTAAAAATAGTTTTGAAAGAAATACTTGCGGTACTCCGACACACAATATGTCGTTCATGCACGGACGACGGACGACTGAAATAAAAATACGATCGTGCACAAAATGTCACGCGATTACTAAATAAAAATAAAATGCACTAGTTATTATATTCTATAAAATTTCAAAAATATCATCGTTTGTCGGAAAATCGTCAAATGAAAATTTAAATATTTTCCAAATCAAAAATTATGAAAAATCCTAAAATTTAAATTAAAAACACGTCACCAATAATTGGACAATTATTTGAAACGCATATTTTATTTTATTGAAATTCAAATTGGAATTTTTAAAATTAGTTTAATATTCTCAAAATTAAAGTTATAAAATTTTGAGTCGTTACATGACTTAATTTTAATACTTATATACTGAACCACTTTAATATCTCGCTCATCATAATTTTTTCGTATTATTTTTTCAAAGTCAACTCGTCACATAATTATGATCTATTAATTGTTTTCAGAAGTGAAATATTAAAATTTGTTTGATAAAACGTAATAACACTCATTTTGATCAAAATTCATAATAGTTAATTATTTTATCAAAATATATTTTTATTTTTTGGTTTTTCAATTATTTGCCGCTTTAGTATGTCAAATCGTTCGAAATAAAGAAAATTATTGCCTACTGAAAATGCAAACGATAATATTGCAATAATTGCTATTTAGTTAAATAAAAGAAAATCTAACCGAAACTAAAAAAGTAAATAAACAACTATTTTAATGTTCAGCGATCTCCATTTAGCAATCAACATAAAATTAAAGTAGTCTAAACTAAGGATAGTTTTTATATTATCTGATGTAATTTATTTTATTTTATTTGGATGTGATTGTTTGAATGTTGTTATGATATTTAAGATAATGCATTCGTATTTATTTCTCACTTATAAGAAATTTTGAAATTCTTCCCATAATCATTCTAGGTCCATTGCAGATTTTAAATGGCCATTAAATGATTTTTTGAAATTACATTAGGAAGCCAATTAGTGTGTGTCTATGTATGTACGTATGTGTGTATACATATATGTACATATGTATGTTTGTATAATTTTCATTTATGAAACTATTACAATTCTTTAAAAAGTAAATAAAATAATGATTGCTTTTGGTAGTTGGTACTTCAAAATTTTTGATTTGCTTCTGTTAAAAGTAAAACTTACCATGTTAGAATAGTTGGAAATAAAAATAAAATAGCAAGAAGAAGATAAAGCGGAAAACAAATATGATTAAAGATTACATTTTTATTGAATTAATTTTTTTACTACGAAACATTTATACATAACATATATTTATGGCTAATTCTATTTGAATCCAAAAAGTCATTGAGTAACCCCAAAGCAATATAATTGTTGTACATCTCTTTTGATTGAGTAGTCTCATAAATCAAAAAATAGTTTCTATTTTGCCCCTTTCTATCATTCACGCACAAAACAGAAAAATGTTGGAACCATTTTATTTTTTACTATTCCAAAACCCTAGTTGAATCTACCGAAATGAAAATCTAAAACTCTAACCAAATCTACTCAAATTAAATTCAATGAAATTAATCTATGCATTCGTGTTCCAAAATAACTACGATACAGAGCAACTGTGTGATTAGGATCTTTACCCTTAGTTAAACTCTAGAGTAAAAATCATAACCATGTAGTTATTCTGTGTGAATTAGAGTTTTACCTCGTAGTTGGACTATGGGATAAAATATGATTCATGTAGTATGACCTCTGTGATATAACAAAACTTTCAGTCGAATTAAAAAATAAAAATAAAAATGTGTTTATCTTCTTTGATTGCCAAATAATTTCATCATTCTCATCAAAATTTATTAACTTGAAAAAGAAATTAGATTTATTTGACTAAAATTAAAAATTGTGGCTTGTGAAAATAAATGAATTAGAATAAAAGATGTTTCACATAAGTGCTGTGAGATAGAATAAAGAAGGGTAAAATTAGGCATTTTATCCAACTAATTTTTTTGAATTAAGGTGAGGCAACTAAGTAATTTCCTTGATTGGTACAGTATTAGCCTATTTTTAATTCATATTACTCATAGGTTGTGTTTACATAAAAGATTAAAAAATCAAACAATACGTAAATAATAAAGCAACTAATCTTCTAGGCTATTCTCTAACACCGCCCTCAGACTTAAGATATTTAGCATCCTAAATGTGCCACAATAGGAAACAAGCACAGAAGAACCAGTAGTAAGCAATGTCGCTCAAACCATCCAAATACATGAAATGTTGAATGCTGCTGGAGAGTAATATCGAATATCTACTTCAATCTAATTGGCATGCAACAGTTTAAAAAGAAAATAACAATGAATCAGAAATTCATAGTCGAAATCTAGGAACAAAGAATGTGAATAAGAAATTCCTATGGGATTAGAGGCAGAATTTCAATCAGGATTCATTATTGTAATTACCAAAAGTAATGCGCCAATCAGGGAAAACCCATAACCAAACAATATTCTCCAATTTTCATGGATCAGTTCATGCTGGTGGAGAAAGATTTGATAGAATGATGGTAGAGGGTTGCAGATGATAAGGAAAATTTAGGAGTCAAAGAAAGAGGGGATGAAGTCACCGCTCTGATACCATGTTAGAAATAAAGGTACACTACAATGTTAGAATAAGCGAACAAAACAAAAGGCAAAACAAGGAGAAGAAGAAGCGAGAAAATGAGACTGAATTAAAATAAAGACTACATCTTTACTAAATTGACTTTGTTACTTATGAAACATTGATACATAACATATATATTAATAGCCATAATACTTGTAGGCTAAGTTTACATAAAAGAGGAAAGTACCAAATAATAAGTAAATAATAAAATAGTTAACCTTCGATAAAATTTCCTAATAGCTTAAACCTTAATATCATTAGTTTGCTAAGAATATTAGATTGTGTCTAGCACAAATTGAGCTGAGCTAACAAAAAGGAATTATGAGAAGACCAAAAGAACCATTAGGCTTGTGCACATTATCAAGCAAATCAAACAAAAATTATCAATTTGTCACTATTAATTAGAAGTCGATTACTTTGTCATTATGTGTTCATTTATAAGATAAACAAAATATGTTGTTTCTTCTATTATTTTGACAAATAGAAAATATATTAGTTTTACAAGAATAACATTTTTACAAATGAAAGCTATTATAACTCTTAATTTTTGGTCAATTAATGTATATTTGCGAATTGATATGTTATTCACTAAAATGAAGAAAGCGAAAGAAAAGGGAAAACTTTGTTTTTTGGGAGAAAATACTATCACTTTTATAGAATGATGACTTTATAGAAACCACAAAGACTTGCTAATTTTGATGCAAGAATAGATTATTTTTGTGAAAAACATTATAAATATTAATCATGGTTTGGAATAAACAGTCTTAGAATGATAGCAACTTACAGAGCACGGATATTTTTATTAAAATGATAGTGCTTTATGGATAAACATAAATCGAACATGTTCCACATACCCATCACATCTCGATTATGAATCGTATATAACAATTTAATTATACCTTTTTTAATTAATAGCTATAGAAATCTGAAAATGTCTATATGCCTTTGCATAGAAGGTCTCGAGTCCGAATACTGCCCTTTATAAGAATATCATTTTATTTCTTGCGAATCATGAGTCAAATTTCGATCTTAATAAAACAAATATGGTCAGAAGTACGAATATATTTTTAAAAAGTTATACTTTTGATTTCACTTTTTTATAATTTTAATTTCATAAGATATTTTTTAATCTATATATATTTCCATTTACAACCAAATATAGTTTTTTTAACCTTTTTAACACTCTATCTTCATGAAAATTGATCCACAATTAGCCAATCCTTTATGTCTCTAAATTTCAAAATAGAAATTTACAACTGCAAATAGGTGAGTTTTATTCATACGCAGCCAATGAGGTTAGCTCAGTTAGCTGGTAGTTCAGACTATGGATTAAAGACCATGAGTTCGATTAAGATCGACACTTGTCGGCAGTAGTGAACCATGTTCGAAAAAAAAGTTATATTCATACACAGTAAGTTATTATGCATATACCAAATGTGACGACCGCCCTACACTCCAACGCTCAATATATTTGAAGAGTGTGCTGCTGCGGTGACCGATCGATGCAAGATGATTGTCAAGGGTGAAAAGAGGACAAACAATCACAGAACCTGTCGTATATCTCACAGTGCAACGAATAAAATATAATAATAAGCATCACATATATAAACGATGAAATGCTAATAACTAAATGAATCGCAATATTAGAGTGCACAGGTTCACAGTGTTATACAATACAGTAATAGAGTCTATACAACCAATAATAAACAAAAAAGAGCAAACACCACCTAGACTGCAAAATGTAAGCAAACACCTCCTATACTCCACAATGTTGCACAATAGGATAGGGTTGCAGAATTATGAATTTTAAGGCTAATTAAACATTAGAGAGTGATGAATCGTGTTTTCTAATTTTTATGAATCATTTTAATATCCTTTCAAGATTTTTATGAATCGATACAAAATGAACAATCACGGATGAAAACACAGATCAATATAAATGAAGTAAAGTAAAAAGTAGAGAATTAGAGAGATCACACTGGTGATTTTCATACTGGTTTGGAGTTATAGTACATCCGGTGCCGTACAATTGCTTGTACAGATTTCTTTCCAAATGCCAATATTTAAATGGTCGGAAGGCAAACCCAATACAATCTCGATTTCAAGGCAAAGAGACATATCATCTAGATTTTTTCGAGCTTTGGGGACATCACTTGATTTGTAGGAGACACAAGCATGCCCATTTGGATTTCTAGGACACCAAGCATACATAATTGATTTGAACGGGCTACAATCACACCCACGTAAACATAACTAGAGTTTAATGGTTTTCCGAAGTCGATTTCTTGAACTTTGGTTATAATTGATCATATAGCCTCTTGGATAGCACTTTGATCTTTGATTGAGAGAAATAGATGATTGAAATCAAAGAGTAAATAGTAGAAAATTAATAAAATAAAGATTGAATTAATTCTGGATTGAATTTGAGAAGATATGAATAAATTTTTATTACAAATTTCGACAGAGTAAGAGTAGAGAAGATAATAAGAAAGTAGTTGTTAAATAAGTCGTTTGAAACATCATATATATATATAAAGAATAAACATACATGTCTATTCGCGAAGAGTTACAACGAATAGCCACTTCATTTCAAAATTTGAATTTCAAATTTACGGTATGTATGTCGATATACTTGTAGGGTATGTGTCGATATATCCCTTTGAATTTTGAAAATCACTTTTGTTTAAAAATGTTTTGAAAATCTTATGCTTTGTAAAATATTTTGATACTTTGTAAAATAATTTAAACATAGTTTGTAAACATTTTAAACTTTAAAAAAATTATAAAATATTTTTAAATATATTTTAAAAATGTGCTTTATTTTAAAAAAAGAGGATAAGAAAATGAGAAATAGAGATCAAAGATTGCTACTAGGGACTTTTAACAATATTCCATGACTCTATATACTATACCAATGAGTCTTCTGTCCATTCTTTGAATCTTTATACTGTATAATCTTCGATTCAACACCTGTATAATCTCATGCACTATATACTATATAACTTGGCAAAACATTAGCATCAGTGTTTTATATAAATGTATGTTGTTGTTATCGAGGTTGTTATCATCAAAATCAATAACCTAGGTGTTAACAATAAGTCCATATATAATTCGAGAAAGCACCATCTTCTGCTCGTCCTTTGTACAGCGACTGCGTACCACCAAGACCTACTATCTATTCTATACATTTAAGAGTACCCGAGATGATAAGAAGTAAAACATAAAATTTTGAGTTGGACAATAGTCTAGTGTGAGCGATATAAAATTCCAAAATTCTATGCAAGTCAATATAGTAAGGAACAAAGGTATAAGAGTCATATCTAAA
Source organism: Allium cepa (assembly GCA_030765085.1). Taxonomy (NCBI): domain Eukaryota; kingdom Viridiplantae; phylum Streptophyta; class Magnoliopsida; order Asparagales; family Amaryllidaceae; genus Allium; species Allium cepa. Next base: position 129,504,577 of record CM060940.1, on the reverse strand, counting down.
TTGTCCCTACAACCAAAGAATTAGCATATAACATCAATAGTATGTTACTCTACAAATATTTTTAAGGTGTACCACATCCTAAGCACTCGTTGGGTGTCAAAGTATTCACATCCACAGTACCTCCGTCATGTGACATCCTTAGAGTGGTAGACAAGAAGAAAAGCAACCATAACAAACATAACATCCATCAATAATCCTCACCGTCACTAGACTTGCCTCGGATATATGATAACTCATACGGTCATTCCTTTGTCAGGGATTAATAGAAAAATCCTAGTTTTCAGTGTACTCGCCCACTAGCCAAAACTGACACTAAATACATACCACTGAACTTGGGTATACATATCCATTCCACCGATCCGGGGTAGCCATTTCAAGTACCTAATGAGCATCCTTACAATATCCATGCTTACGAGTACATCAGAAAACACTCTAAGGATTAATAATTCTTCAATACACATATTTAAACCCTTTCCTTACTCCATCAAGTTTTCATTCATCCTTAAGGAACCATCCCATTTTTCTTTCTTTCCAACATAGAATCATTCAACATTTTATTCGTGGATCATTCTTCTTAGAACTTGTCCTTATGGATAATCATCCTCATAACTCCATTCACCATCGAGCCGTCATTATTGGAATACAACTCCATCACCATCGAGTTACAATCATCAAAGTTCAAAGTCTTCATCCTTCATTGCATCGCTACATATCAAATGAACGTCAATCGAACAAACAAATGCCTTCCGCATGACCTGCAAGAAATACTCTTTCCCTTTTGGAAGTTTGACCTAAGTCGGCTTTATCAATTCATGTCAGAATCGATCAAAAGTTCGGTGATATGAATTACTTAGCCACTACTTAGCCAAATTTTAGCTTAGTGCTCCTCTCCCCAATCATTTCCTTTTTTGCTTGCTTAAAACCCCCTTTTTGATTCCTCAAGTCCCCAAGCTTGTAGCCAACTCCCATGCCGCCTGGAAAAAGGGTTGGTACCGATCAAAAGTGATTGGTACCGTGATGTGTACTTAGCATATTTTTCAAACTGAAGCTACTGAACCCTTCCTAACCTTGTCCTGAAGTCTCCCCAAAGTTTTGTAGCCCCAGTCCTCAGGCAACTACTTCTACCAATTAGTTCTGCAACTTCCCCAATGGATAGTTTTAGGATGGTACCGAGATTTACTTGACCACCCAAACCAATTCTAATTCGCCTACGATCAAAACTGCAGGCTTTCTCCTCCTCTAGGACCCCACCATTAAGTTTCATAAAATTTTGAGCATTTTTATCTTCGTTTTGCCCAAATCGAATGCCGCATCCTAACTACAATCAAAACACTAACAAAATATCAAAGCAAAACATGAAATAGTAACCATCTTCCTAAAATGCATTCAACGTATACAATCCATTCAAACATGATTAACATACCAGATTATCTCTAGATCCAATTTAATGGTAAAACGATAAGGTGATCAGAGAGAGGTGTAAGACCATTTAAAATCTATTTATATCTTTTTGAATTCGATCATAAACATACAGGAGGGCTAAATTAAAGTTTAAAATCGTTTTAACATTTAAATCATATTGAAAACATCAAATTTAGCTATATGGACAAGCATATGGTAGTGAGATATCTATAATCACTCATATAGTGCCAAAATTACAAATCCAAATTTCAAAGCAACCAAAATGATATATCTTTAATCACATTTGTTGATTACCCTTCTAATGATGGTTTATCCTAATAATAGTATGAAGAATGTGAGTTTTTTATGAGATTTAAACTAATGGAGGTTTAGAGCTATTTTTAAGAAGTTGAAAATGATATGGATTTGTCCCATCAGTCCCAATTAGGCATAAATCCTGAAAATGGTTAATGGGCTTGAATTTGGGCATAATTAATTATACACTAGTTTGGCCAACAATAGCCTAAGCTTAAAATGACCATATCTCCTAAAATGTCAGTTCATTTTCTTATTATGACCACTCTACGAAAAGAGAAACCATCATCATGGTCTAATGGAAGTGATTTCAGACCTTAATTAAATGTCTATCAAAAGTTATAGGCCTTACAAGAATTTCAAGGTCCGAACTGTCTGATAAAAATTCTAAAGGTGGAATATGTCCCCTAGCGGTTATTTTCCAAAATTTGAGAGTTCTGTGGTCTTATATGAATTAAATAATAATATTTTATGATCTTTCAATATGTAAAATATGGATCGTTGCATCAAATATCTATCAAAATTATATACATCATATTTTACTTAATATACACCATCCACGTTACAAAACAGCCTCCACTTTGAATTAAGAAGAAACGCCTCTCTCTCTCATATCGATCAAACCCATGCACCCTAATTTTGAAATGGTCCTAGATTTAGTTTCGCCTGTTTCACATTTTAGTTTCTCAACTCCTAGCTTTTGAATCTTATTGTGAAGTTAAAACTATGTGTACAAGTCTAACATTTAAACTTGTAATTCAAAAAACCTATGATTTTAAACTTTGGGTTAAAGTTACGATGTTAAGTATATGTAAATTTTGAGTTTAAGTAGAGATAGATTATGATGCTATAATTTAAAATTGAACCTTTATGTTAACTATATTTAGAATATTTACGTAAATCAATATTTTTGCAATCATATTAATTTTCTAAAGAAAATGCAATGATATTAATTATATTTTACTATATCATATTGTTTTCTATTACAGTTTTATGTAAATCAATGCTTTTGTAATCATGTTGATTTTTCAGATAAAAAATAATGATAATTAGTTATATTTTACTATATCATATTGTTTTCTATTACAGTTGCTTTCATCGTTCGTTTTTATTTTCTTATTAAAACAACAACAAAAATAAATAATAATTGATATTTTTTATCGTAGTAATAATAAGGTTCTTTAGTATGATCTATAATAACACCTAGGGTTACACAATTTTCACAAAAATGCTAAATCTACTTTTTATTTACAACAAAAGTGACACTTTATTCAAGTAGAGTACTCACTATGTTGTTTTAGGGACTCGAATCCATGATATCTAGAATAAGCATCATATCTCTAACTACTTGAGTTAGATGTCCTTAATGAAAAATCTATTTAATTAAAGTTGATAATGACGTTGTCCAACCAAATATTATTGATTCATATGTATTGATGAAACATTGGATGAAAAATAAGATCAAGTGCAGAGAAAGTGGTATGTATGTATTGATTCCGTTGTTGAAGAGAGAGAGAGAGAGAGAGAGAGAGAGGGAGGAATAAGTGGAGTTACGGTTTTGAAAAAATAAAAAAATTATGAAAAAGTAGGCGTGACTGGATGAGTGAAATATTTGATTGGATGAAGTGATAAATGAGCTAAAGAAGATGTTTAGTTGAATGTAAATAGTATCACCCTAAAAACCTGAAACCTGCCATTTATTTCATGTCATTAAAAATTTAATGGTGTAGCTAAAATAATTTATGATGCAGAAATAGAATTGCATACTTCATTTTTTTTTAAACGTTCGTATTTTTTTCCTAGTTTCAAATTTTTCTTCATTTTATGTTTGTTTGTAATTATTGTTACAATACTTAAATTGAATGGATTCTGTATTTACTTCAGAGGATATATTTCTTGCATTATTGTTTCATAAGACATTAATAATCTTGATAATAGTTACAATACATTTAGTTCTACATATTTTTGTGTGAACCTAACTTTTAAAAAACTTCTAATGTAATTGAGAACGTTGAATAAAACCAATAAATTTACAAGGGGAAAATAAGGGAAACAATTGAAAATAAAAAATGTTCGAAAATAGGAGACCAATAAGTAAAAAACGGAGAGAGAATATGTTGGCTAAAAAATGTAATGAGATACCTAACATTTTAAAGTATATTTTTTTAAAGAAAGTATTGTAAGTGATAATGTGACAAATTAACATGTTCTTATAAATATAAAATGATAAGAGATAACAAACTTTTTCAACTAGAAAAACTCATGTTTTGTGGTAATAAAACCTATTATTATATTCATATGCTAATTGTAACCATTTTGTTAAACAACCTCCTACGACACGATTTTAATGACTAGGATAATCTTTGTACCAAAACTTTAACAAGTAAATCTTATCCATATCCTTAAGTATTTTTTGGACTTATCTTTTGTAAATGTAAATGCATGACGCATGCAGATTAATTGGTAAATAATAAATGAAATGGTCCGGCCTAATAAATATGGAATGTAAATGTATTATCAGTTTAAACTTTAAATTAAGGCATAACTCATGAGGTTCACATGATGATATTGTAAAAACTATATGAATTTATTTTTATAGCATATAATATTTATTCTATGAATCGTTGTTATCTATGTTTGTTTAGTTCATTTAAAATTCAAATTAAACAATTTTAGTTGAGAAGCCTTAAATATTAATATAAATAAACTAATTTGAATGAGAATTTAAACTATGAAAGACTTGAATGTAAGATAAAAGTATGAACTTATTATGCATGGTTCATTAATTCCACAAGTACTAATCTCAAGGATAAAACTCATGATCTTTAATCTCATAGTCTACCAACCAAAGGCAAACCTGTTGGCTTTACCAATTTTATTAGATGGATAGATACATTTAAGAAATAATGAAAGAAATATAATGAAATAGCTTTGATGAGACTTGAACTTATGACCCTAAAAATATTTATGGGAAAATGATATAGATAGTGAAATAAAATTAAATTTAAATAGCATCCTCATTCGACCTTAGAATTTATATATAAAGAGATGTACGGTTTTAGAATAAAAGAAGAATAATTGTCATATTACCGTGGTGTAATTCAACTAATATAATTACAATAATAAATATAATAATAAGCATGGTATACACATACTAATATTGTAACGTCCCAATATTTTCAACCATTCGCATCCGCACATTGTCGGACTTGAATTGTTCAAAATACTGCGTTGTAGAATAAATTTGGCAAAACTCAGAATATACAATAAATAGATCACAGAATCACATACACAGATATCAGAATCTCGCAGCGGAAATTAAAATTTAGTGGTTCATGAAGCCACTGATATAACTTCAACAAAACAGAACTTACATTGTCTATAATCCTCAATACAAATTTTAAGACATAAATAGAGATAGAGTCTTCAAAGTCTTGAATTCCAGAAAAGATAAAGGCTGAAACAACTTCCAGCAGCGCGAATGATCTACTGAGTGTCCTAGCTACGGAGAAGAAATTGAAGCTGCAACTCAGGCTGACCCGAGCGTAAAAATAAAACATAACACTCGAGTCAGGACATACATACTTATATAATGTAAGCTAATTCAAGTGTACTGTAATATAGAGCAAGTAACTTAAAGGATGCTTGGGACCGCCCATCCTCTAAGGATCCGTCAAATTATTTACTATGTAGTATATTGCGCTATTATACTAGTGTCTATTTATAAAATAAACTTACTTTTTAATAGCGTTAAGGGGTTACCCATATAGCCCTTAACACGTAATAGTCCCAGTAGTCCATCCAATATCATAGTCCCTCCTGATCGGGAAGCCACTAGAGGATACCACACGGGCTACGGGAGAAAACCAAACTCGTACAAGGCGCGATAGGGTAGGTGACACGGCACAACTAGGCAATGCCAGGGTAGATATACCAATTGCTATCCAGGCTGATGGTAACGCGTAGCGCGCAGCTGCCGCCCACCTCGAACTAACTCCCCCAAAATCAAAATATAGAAGTGGCCACTGAATCAATCCAAGATCATAGTATAATATCGAAGAGGAGCGTCCGATCAGAGGAATGACCTCATTGGCCTGGAATTGCTCCTGTTTTAGCCACCTTATGCCAACTCACGGGAGTCGGGTCCACGTATTTACCTTACAGGAAACGCCACCACCGACCTACTTCATTCTGGAATCTCCACCGCGTACACGGTTGGTCAAAGTGGTTTTCGGTATCGACAGAGAGTATGTCCATATCCGATCCCGGTCTCTTTGCCAACCCATCGTTATTATAACCCGTGGTCATTTAAAAACAATTTATACTTTAAAACCAGTATAAACATTTCCATTTCAAAACTATAAATACGATATCATTTAAAACCCAAAACAACATGATATCGTTATATTCAAATATAATTCTTTTCCAAAACCATACTGCTTAAAATTTATAATATCTGGAAACCAAATATTTGAATTATACCTTTAAACCATAATATATTGGAAATTTTTCTTTAAAAAAAACATAACTCCCAAAACACAAATGGTTTGGATATAAATGGTTTAACTTTATGGTTACTTTGTAAAGAAGATAATTTACATAGCTTTACAAATATATTTCTTTATTTTAAACCATAATTTAAATATCACTTCATGTTCCCAAGACCATTTCAATTCCTATATATATATCCAATTGGAGTATTAATATTCAAAACTAAGGTTGGATATTTTTTCTTTCAACAAATTAGTGTTTATTATTTCGTCTTGAATATTCCCATAAATTCCATAGATAAAACTCCAAAATTATGCCATTAAATAATTTCAAAATTTACTTAACACTAGAATGTTCATCTTAAATTTATTAAGAAAAATCCAGTTATAAATCTCATATCTTAAAGGTCTCCAAAACTTAAACATAAATATAATTTATCAAATTCCTTAAATTTCAAAACAATCAAATTCCAGATTCTATAGCACTTAGGAAATGCTACCTAAAGTTACGGGTAAAACTAGTCCAATTTCAAAAGACAGCATTTAAATGCTTTAGTAGATTGTTTAACTTAATAAATATTTCCAAATATAACTTATATATATATTTCTTAACTGAAATCTTATCCTTTCAAAAATCCAGAATTTCCAAAATAAGTTATATTCCAAAATTTTATTCAAATATTTATTTATTTATTTATTAACATTTATAACTCATTCAAAATCAATATAAAATCCTTTAAAGATATTAAATCAAATATTTAACTTCCAAAATAATTTTAAATATTTCAGAAAATATTATAAGGACCACGGGCCTGTATATAGTTTTCTAGCCTAGGTCAAGTGATACGGATTTATATCATTTCAATCCGTAATTTACAAACCCCGGGTTCTATCATTTCAAACCCGCAATCCCAAGTTAACAGTTAAACAGTTAACATAATAATAGCACAGTAATCATCATTTAGGCCTATCATTTCAGCCCACAACAATCTAAATTTAACAGGGAACTTGCAGTGGTGATTTAAGCAGTAAATAAACAATAATATAATATAACTGCAGAAATAATACAACAGATAATAACTGATGAGGTGTCAATTTAAATGGGATTCATCATTCTACGTTATACTACAGACATATAATATTTAAATAAAATTTTTACACATACACTTGCGATAATTCACAAAATATATGTACATATGTCTGGTGAGAAATACTCACCTTAAACGCTGCAGTGGATCTAAATCAAACACGGTATCTACTTCGGAAAAAAAAAAACGGAAAGCACGATCAAACTTCGGCGGATGCAAAGCCTTGACTTAAATCTATAAGATCCAAATACCAAGTATGCGAATTTAAAAATTACGGTCAAAGCAAAATTTCAGAACAACTGGAACGAATAGAATAAAAGAAATTTAGTTCAACTTGCTCGACTACTACAACCCGCTAACCGTCTCAACATATCCTAGGCCCATACTTCAACCGTACGCATGCATAAAATAAATTGAATAAATTGCAAAATAAATTGCAAATTTAATACAATTGATTGAATAAAAAGATGTTATGCACCCAAACAAAACAAATACATGTTTAGACATTATTAAATTATTTCTCACATTTTTAATCATATTTATCATGATCAATTATTTTCATTCTCATATATATTTATTTAAATAAAACGACAATATTGGCAACAAACACAATACTGTTCAAATTATTCGATTTAATCAAATGTAGCCACTAACTACATTCGAATTCATTAAATAATACTTTATTTCACATACATGTTCATCATGTTTAGGCAAATTATTTCTTCTTTTACTTTTATTATTAAACATTAAAAGGTGATTATTGGTATACATCACCAATATCCTTTTATTAACCATAATAAATACAATCCATTGATATTTATCCACCCAAATTCTCAAATAAGTAGTTAAATTTATTTTTTAACCATCTTAAATTTATTTCAACCATTAAAATTTTGAAATAAATGTCATTTTATTATATTCACCCAAGATTTATTCATACAATATTGTTTATTTGAATTAAACAACATTTCATATCATTTTCTCCTTATCAATTTATCTTCTCCATTATTAAATTGTAATTCTTTTTTTTTTTTTTCTTTCTATGCCTTCCTCTTCAAACTGCACTTATCCAAATCCACAATACCACTAACTACATCATAACTACACTAATTCCATAGTCTAGCTTCCTACAATCAATTTATATCATTTCTTCCAGCCTACTACTAACAAAGTTCTATATGTATTTATAAATGGCACGACATGATGGGGAAGTAGCCGAGCAAGGAAATCAGAGAACACAAGAAGGAGGAAGGAAAATTGGAAGAAGCAAAGAAATAAACAATGCAAATTATTTACCTGATAGAAGCTTGTACCAGAGAGGGACAAACAAGGAGATATGAAAACTTAGGTGAATGAGGCAAAGTATTTATAGATAAACTTGCGAAATAAAAAGGGGAGATAAATAGGCAGGTTTGAAAACGTAAGAAATAAATGCAAGCGTTGATTTTTTGAGTGCATGCGTTTAGGCAAGAGATTTATTTCCAGTTCTTCTTGTTTGAACGCTACACGAAAATTGTGATAAATGCATGCGTTGATTTCTCTTTCCAGTTTTATGTTTGAACGATATCACTCTTTTGGATTTTTTTTTTTTTTTTTTAGATAGCTTGCGTGATTTATACCAGTTATAATCTAAATTTAAAGCATGCGTTACTGCAAATTTGAACAGATTTGATTGAGGAAGCAAAACTTGAGCTCTTGCGTGATTTATGGTAAGCAATGAAAAAGCTTTTAACTGAAAAGGCAAAAGTAATAAATGCTTACATAAATATTTACTTGATCAATGGTTCGAAAAATTTATTTATTGCAAAACAAACGCAGTGGAAACAGAGAGATATAATGGGTATGCGAAAATTTGCAAAGATAGGCAAGATTAAATTTTGAATGCATTTAATTTAGGTGAGAGGAAAAATGGCAATTGGAAGAGTTGATATTTTTGTGGATAAGGCTGCGTGAATAAATGAATACAGTGACATGCTCAAGAAACAAATGGTAAGAGGCAAATGTCAAAATGTTAAAAGAATAAAATTTTGTGTCACGCGCAAAGGAAGGCAAATTTGATTTCCATATTCTTCTAATCAATTAATTCCCCTTTAATTGCCTTTAATTGATTTCAATTGATTACCTTATCCCTTTTAATTACCCTCCTTAATTGATTTCAATTAATTACCATATTACCAATTAATTATCCTCCTTTAATTACATACTCAAATTTGGTTACTAACTTAATTAGTTAATTAACCCTTTTTGTTAATTATCAATCCTGCGACGTCTCACATTAATCCGTCCGCTTTGTAGGCACTGGTAGCCGGACTGGTTACACGGGCAGATTTCTCCTACAAAATGGGCATTAACCTCGTGTCCTCATGCCATTAACCAAAAGAATTAACTTATTTATCTTTCATCAATTTTATTAATTTGCATTAATTATTCAATAAATTAATTCTGGTCAACTACTGAAATTTTACAATTAATTTCTCTATTAATTGTCATAAATTTCTTTTTGAAATATCTATTAATTGTCATTAACTCCATTTTAAAATATCCGTATGTGCCTTTATTCAAGTTTTGAATTGCTAACTAGGAATAAGGTAGATTTATCAAATAAATTGATTGTAAGTTTCATTGTTTTAAATTGCTTAACAATGTTCACTGCTAACATAATTAATATGTCAAAATTGAGAATATTCCACCAACATGATTTGCATGTCATAACCTACCAAATTAACATAATTAATTAACTACTTTAATATGTTACAAATTTTCTCCTTTTCATTATTTTTAGGGAATGGGTATAACAACAGATATTATGATAATATCCAAAACATTTAGTTACCACACACTTCATTATACATTATAAAAATTTCCTTTTTTTTTTCTTCTTCTTAAATTTAGTTACAAAAATCATATTAAATTAACGAGTTTAATTCTCTAAATTAAATATTTAAACAATATTGGTAAACACAATTTATATAAATTATATTCCTAAAAACAAAAAAATTAAAAGAAATAAATAGCTAAAAACTAGGGCTGTTACACTCTCCCCCACTTAAGAACTTTTCGTCCTCGAAAAGGAACAAAAGAAAAGAAACAAAGGAAGATAAGCTAGATAAACAAGAACTTTAAACGAATAGTTCCGGATTTGAAGCACGAAGAAGATCTTCTAGAATTGGTTTTACTCTTTTCAGTTCGACCGTCGGTCTATGGGTGGTAAGCGGTGCTCAGGCCCCGATGAGTAACAAAGATTTTTAAAGATTATAGAAAAGATTTCTAAATAGACTGGTATAAGCAATAGCCTCCTCATTCTGTAGCAGATAGGGAAACCAAGGACACTTAAAGATAGTTTGAAAACAAATAAGATAATAAATTTGCAATCATAATGCTTTGAAATCATTAAATTTATAAATATTATCATTTGGAAATCATGCTACTAAAATCATAATACCTTTAAAATAATCTTCATTTATACCTTTTAAATTCAATGCCAAACAATATTCATTTCAAGGTTGAAATATTCCTAAGTTCATTTATAAAAAAAAAATTTCCAAAACATTTTATTTTTAGAAACAGCAGCACTCATAATATGCTATAGTAGATATAATAGTATTCCTAATCAGTTTATTATGTACTTAACTCTGAATTTTAACAAATAACCTAACACTTTATTAAAAATACTTATCTTATAAATAAGATATTCCTTCAATAAGTTACCCTTGAATTTCCATTTGAAAACCAATTCTCAATTATCAAAATTTAGTGATATTAGAATACGTCTTAACTATTTATTTAGACATCAATTAAACTATGATTTGAAGATATATAATCCTTACTCCAAAAATATCCCTTTCAAATATATTTTCCTTATTCAAAGATACCTTGTTTATTACACAAACATATTCATTTCAGGAAATAACCTTTTATTAAAATCTCTTGGTTAGATTTACGGCTCCATATTAAATTAATTTGATTATTAAGACATTTGAATAAAATTCCTTAAATTCCTTTTCCTTATTTATCCCCATTAATCTTTTATAACTAAAATTTAAGTGTATAATATTTATTATAACCACTCATAAAATCCTTTTATATTGTATATTATCCAATTACATGTTAACTTTTGAAAATCAAGGTAAGTTATATTAAATGAAATTGGGTGTTATACAAATAAAACTTTCAATTTAATTATCTCCAATTGGAACCTTTTTATTCAAATTTTTGTTATTATATTTATTTTCCTTCCTCAAGATAACTTTAAGAATTAAATTCCTGATTCCCTTCAAACCATTTAGAGATAACTAAATATATATACCTAATATGTCAAATCAAATTTAAATTATATATCTATATATATTAAGTCATACTTTAGAAATTCAAATCAATTAAAATCTCAAGGAAACACTGTAGCCAGACTACAGAATGGTCTTTTCACTTCGAAACTCGAAAATGAATGTCGATGATGCTGCAGTCATCACCGAAATTATTTTCCAGTGACAAAGAGAAAAGCACTAATTTTAAAATTTCTTTGGAAACAAATTTCTATACAAAAATACTTATTACATCCTTTTAAAATTTAAACACAAGGTTTGAAATCATCAGAAATTTAATTCTCAAGTTTTAGTTTTAAATTCATTTCTGTTTCCAAATTAATTTATAACCATTGTTTTATATTCACTTATTTATTAGACAAACACATGGCTTACAACACCATAAATAAAATCAAAACTATTATCTCTTGACAACTAGTTAAATTAATTATAAAATTTTGAAAATTATACTCATATATATAATATTAGATTTTAATTTCAAATATAGGAATAAACTTCTCAAACCAGGATAGAGACTCAAATTTGATGAACTCAAATCAAATAGAATTCAAGATAAATTGAAATCAGAAGATCAGAATAAGGAAACTGGGTAAGTCTATATAAGTCGTGGACAACCTTGACCTAGTCATCCGTGACTTAAAGAGCCATATCGATGTGGTTGGGGTAAATCTACATTTGATCCGAAGAGATAGAATTTGGAATAACCAAAGATACTAGCATATAAACCGAGGATAAATATAAATCTCCGGTGAATCAATGCTAATGGTAAAGGAGTTTCACCCCTTTATTACAATAATGGCGAGACCGCCAATTTACAATAAAGATCATCCGAAGTGGAGTTATGAGATACTCCAGAATCTAAAGCAGATGAAAAAGTGAGGGATACGAATGAGCTTTGGAACCGTAGGGAATGTTCCAAAATTCGAAAAGAGAGTGGTTCAATCTCGAATGAACGTGATTCTGTAAATCAAATTTACCATACATTCTAAGTTTTGCCTAGAACCAAAGCTCTGATACCAAATGTAACGTCCCAATATTTTCAACCATTCGCATCCGCACATTGTCGGACTTGAATTGTTCAAAATACTGCGTTGTAGAATAAATTTGGCAAAACTCAGAATATACAATAAATAGATCACAGAATCACATACACAGATATCAGAATCTCGCAGCGGAAATTAAAATTTAGTGGTTCATGAAGCCACTGATATAACTTCAACAAAACAGAACTTACATTGTCTATAATCCTCAATACAAATTTTAAGACATAAATAGAGATAGAGTCTTCAAAGTCTTGAATTCCAGAAAAGATAAAGGCTGAAACAACTTCCAGCAGCGCGAATGATCTACTGAGTGTCCTAGCTACGGAGAAGAAATTGAAGCTGCAACTCAGGCTGACCCGAGCGTAAAAATAAAACATAACACTCGAGTCAGGACATACATACTTATATAATGTAAGCTAATTCAAGTGTACTGTAATATAGAGCAAGTAACTTAAAGGATGCTTGGGACCGCCCATCCTCTAAGGATCCGTCAAACTATTTACTATGTAGTATATTGCGCTATTATACTAGTGTCTATTTATAAAATAAACTTACTTTTTAATAGCGTTAAGGGGTTACCCATATAGCCCTTAACACGTAATAGTCCCAGTAGTCCATCCAATATCATAGTCCCTCCTGATCGGGAAGCCACTAGAGGATACCACACGGGCTACGGGAGAAAACCAAACTCGTACAAGGCGCGATAGGGTAGGTGACACGGCACAACTAGGCAATGCCAGGGTAGATATACCAATTGCTATCCAGGCTGATGGTAACGCGTAGCGCGCAGCTGCCGCCCACCTCGAACTAACTCCCCCAAAATCAAAATATAGAAGTGGCCACTGAATCAATCCAAGATCATAGTATAATATCGAAGAGGAGCGTCCGATCAGAGGAATGACCTCATTGGCCTGGAATTGCTCCTGTTTTAGCCACCTTATGCCAACTCACGGGAGTCGGGTCCACGTATTTACCTTACAGGAAACGCCACCACCGACCTACTTCATTCTGGAATCTCCACCGCGTACACGGTTGGTCAAAGTGGTTTTCGGTATCGACAGAGAGTATGTCCATATCCGATCCCGGTCTCTTTGCCAACCCATCGTTATTATAACCCGTGGTCATTTAAAAACAATTTATACTTTAAAACCAGTATAAACATTTCCATTTCAAAACTATAAATACGATATCATTTAAAACCCAAAACAACATGATATCGTTATATTCAAATATAATTCTTTTCCAAAACCATACTGCTTAAAATTTATAATATCTGGAAACCAAATATTTGAATTATACCTTTAAACCATAATATATTGGAAATTTTTCTTTAAAAAAAACATAACTCCCAAAACACAAATGGTTTGGATATAAATGGTTTAACTTTATGGTTACTTTGTAAAGAAGATAATTTACATAGCTTTACAAATATATTTCTTTATTTTAAACCATAATTTAAATATCACTTCATGTTCCCAAGACCATTTCAATTCCTATATATATATCCAATTGAAGTATTAATATTCAAAACTAAGGTTGGATATTTTTTCTTTCAACAAATTAGTGTTTATTATTTCGTCTTGAATATTCCCATAAATTCCATAGATAAAACTCCAAAATTATGCCATTAAATAATTTCAAAATTTACTTAACACTAGAATGTTCATCTTAAATTTATTAAGAAAAATCCAGTTATAAATCTCATATCTTAAAGGTCTCCAAAACTTAAACATAAATATAATTTATCAAATTCCTTAAATTTCAAAACAATCAAATTCCAGATTGTATAGCACTTAGGAAATGCTACCTAAAGTTACGGGTAAAACTAGTCCAATTTCAAAAGACAGCATTTAAATGCTTTAGTAGATTGTTTAACTTAATAAATATTTCCAAATATAACTTATATATATATTTCTTAACTGAAATCTTATCCTTTCAAAAATCCAGAATTTCCAAAATAAGTTATATTCCAAAATTTTATTCAAATATTTATTTATTTATTTATTAACATTTATAACTCATTCAAAATCAATATAAAATCCTTTAAAGATATTAAATCAAATATTTAACTTCCAAAATAATTTTAAATATTTCAGAAAATATTATAAGGACCACGGGCCTGTATATAGTTTTCTAGCCTAGGTCAAGTGATACGGATTTATATCATTTCAATCCGTAATTTACAAACCCCGGGTTCTATCATTTCAAACCCGCAATCCCAAGTTAACAGTTAAACAATTAACATAATAATAGCACAGTAATCATCATTTAGGCCTATCATTTCAGCCCACAACAATCTAAATTTAACAGGGAACTTGCAGTGGTGATTTAAGCAGTAAATAAACAATAATATAATATAACTGCAGAAATAATACAACAGATAATAACTGATGAGGTGTCAATTTAAATGAGATTCATCATTCTACGTTATACTACAGACAGATAATATTTAAATAAAATTTTTACACATACACTTGCGATAATTCACAAAATATATGTACATATGTCTGGTGAGAAATACTCACCTTAAACGCTGCAGTGGATCTAAATCAAACACGGTATCTACTTCGGAAAAAAAAAAACGGAAAGCACGATCAATCTTCGGCGGATGCAAAGCCTTGACTTAAATCTATAAGATCCAAATACCAAGTATGCGAATTTAAAAATTACGGTCAAAGCAAAATTTCAGAACAACTGGAACGAATAGAATAAAAGAAATTTAGTTCAACTTGCTCGACTACTACAACCCGCTAACCGTCTCAACATATCCTAGGCCCATACTTCAACCGTACGCATGCATAAAATAAATTGAATAAATTGCAAAATAAATTGCAAATTTAATACAATTGATTGAATAAAAAGATGTTATGCACCCAAACAAAACAAATACATGTTTAGACATTATTAAATTATTTCTCACATTTTTAATCATATTTATCATGATCAATTATTTTCATTCTCATATATATTTATTTAAATAAAATGACAATATTGGCAACAAACACAATACTGTTCAAATTATTCGATTTAATCAAATGTAGCCACTAACTACATTCGAATTCATTAAATAATACTTTATTTCACATACATGTTCATCATGTTTAGGCAAATTATTTCTTCTTTTACTTTTATTATTAAACATTAAAAGGTGATTATTGGTATACATCACCAATATCCTTTTATTAACCATAATAAATACAATCCATTGATATTTATCCACCCAAATTCTCAAATAAGTAGTTAAATTTATTTTTTAACCATCTTAAATTTATTTCAACCATTAAAATTTTGAAATAAATGTCATTTTATTATATTCACCCAAGATTTATTCATACAATATTGTTTATTTGAATTAAACAACATTTCATATCATTTTCTCCTTATCAATTTATCTTCTCCATTATTAAATTGTAATTCTTTTTTTTTTTTTCTTTCTATGCCTTCCTCTTCAAACTGCACTTATCCAAATCCACAATACCACTAACTACATCATAACTACACTAATTCCATAGTCTAGCTTCCTACAATCAATTTATATCATTTCTTCCAGCCTACTACTAACAAAGTTCTATATGTATTTATAAATGGCACGGCATGATGGGGAAGTAGCCGAGCAAGGAAATCAGAGAACACAAGAAGGAGGAAGGAAAATTGGAAGAAGCAAAGAAATAAACAATGCAAATTATTTACCTGATAGAAGCTTGTACCAGAGAGGGACAAACAAGGAGATATGAAAACTTAGGTGAATGAGGCAAAGTATTTATAGATAAACTTGCGAAATAAAAAGGGGAGATAAATAGGCAGGTTTAAAAACGTAAGAAATAAATGCAAGCGTTGATTTTTTGAGTGCATGCGTTTAGGCAAGAGATTTATTTCCAGTTCTTCTTGTTTGAACGCTACACGAAAATTGTGATAAATGCATGCGTTGATTTCTCTTTCCAGTTTTATGTTTGAACGATATCACTCTTTTGGATTTTTTTTTTTTTTTTAGATAGCTTGCGTGATTTATACCAGTTATAATCTAAATTTAAAGCATGCGTTACTGCAAATTTGAACAGATTTGATTGAGGAAGCAAAACTTGAGCTCTTGCGTGATTTATGGTAAGCAATGAAAAAGCTTTTAACTGAAAAGGCAAAAGTAATAAATGCTTACATAAATATTTACTTGATCAATGGTTCGAAAAATTTATTTATTGCAAAACAAACGCAGTGGAAACAGAGAGATATAATGGGTATGCGAAAATTTGCAAAGATAGGCAAGATTAAATTTTGAATGCATTTAATTTAGGTGAGAGGAAAAATGACAATTGGAAGAGTTGATATTTTTGTGGATAAGGCTGCGTGAATAAATGAATACAGTGACATGCTCAAGAAACAAATGGTAAGAGGCAAATGTCAAAATGTTAAAAGAATAAAATTTTGTGTCACGCGCAAAGGAAGGCAAATTTGATTTCCATATTCTTCTAATCAATTAATTCCCCTTTAATTGCCTTTAATTGATTTCAATTGATTACCTTATCCCTTTTAATTACCCTCCTTAATTGATTTCAATTAATTACCATATTACCAATTAATTATCCTCCTTTAATTACATACTCAAATTTGGTTACTAACTTAATTAGTTAATTAACCCTTTTTGTTAATTATCAATCCTGCGACGTCTCACATTAATCCGTCCGCTTTGTAGGCACTGGTAGCCGGACTGGTTACACGGGCAGATTTCTCCTACAAAATGGGGATTAACCTCGTGTCCTCATGCCATTAACCAAAAGAATTAACTTATTTATCTTTCATCAATTTTATTAATTTGCATTAATTATTCAATAAATTAATTCTGGTCAACTACTGAAATTTTACAATTAATTTCTCTATTAATTGTCATAAATTTCTTTTTGAAATATCTATTAATTGTCATTAACTCCATTTTAAAATATCCGTATGTGCCTTTATTCAAGTTTTGAATTGCTAACTAGGAATAAGGTAGATTTATCAAATAAATTGATTGTAAGTTTCATTGTTTTAAATTGCTTAACAATGTTCACTGCTAACATAATTAATATGTCAAAATTGAGAATATTCCACCAACATGATTTGCATGTCATAACCTACCAAATTAACATAATTAATTAACTACTTTAATATGTTACAAATTTTCTCCTTTTCATTATTTTTAGGGAATGGGTATAACAACAGATATTATGATAATATCCAAAACATTTAGTTACCACACACTTCATTATACATTATAAAAATTTCCTTTTTTTTTTCTTCTTCTTAAATTTAGTTACAAAAATCATATTAAATTAACGAGTTTAATTCTCTAAATTAAATATTTAAACAATATTGGTAAACACAATTTATATAAATTATATTCCTAAAAACAAAAAAATTAAAAGAAATAAATAGCTAAAAACTAGGGCTGTTACAAATATGCTTCCCAATGCAACTTAAAGAAGTACTAAAGGAATTTATAAACTAATTCAAACATCTACCACTTCAAAATTAAATCTCATCAGTCATAGTATATCGAAAATTATCAAATTATTACACGTTTCTACACAGACTTCGAATTGATAAAAATCTCCATAAAAAATGATTAAAGTTGATGTGATTTTAGTTGATGACTTTCTTTTACCGTCATATTTTAATAAGAAATGAATGTTTGTTTTCTTAATAAATAAATTAAGAAAACAAGATGTGAATGTACAAGGGTGGGGAAAATATTGGTGGGTGAGAAAAGAGGTGGGTGCTCTGGTTATGGTCCATGAGTCCAAAACATACTAAAAGTCCAACACCATTATCTCAGTGGTTAGTCGCTTTGGTTATGGTCCATAAGATCACATGTTTAAATCTCACGTAACACGATTTAAATCATTAACCGTATGTTTACATGTACTATGTTATGTACTTTCTAAAGTGTAATTGTGTATTATCACCATAAGTACCCAGTTATAAAAAAATACAAAAATTTGCTCTACTTCTTTTTTCAAAAATTTTAAGCTCGGGTCTCATCTTCGTATGTTCTCTCTTTCAATCTGATAACCAACTCGCACAAAACTAACTAAATTAAGTTAAAATTCAATAAAATTAACTGTGTTTCAATAATATTGCAACTTCGTTGTAGATTTTTTTTTTTAAATATCTCCCATTTCAACAATACCAATTTTAATTTTAGAAGGAAGAATCGCATATTTTGAGATTAAAGTAATCAGTAGCGAAAGTTTTTGATTGATAATATAGGTTTGATGAAGATTTTAATTTACTTATTCAAGAAATTTATCGTCTAGATCAAATTTCAATAAATTTAACATTTTAATTTGGTAAGTCGTAGAAAATAGGATAAAAATTGCAATGAAGAAGTATGGTAATTTAGTAATGTATATATTTTGGGAAATGGCGATGCATGGGTTAATTAGTGGTATTTTAGGCAATAATAATATATCTACAGTATTTTTTTTTGACCAGTAGGATCTCGGTGGGCCAAAACCACGATTTTAAATATTAGGACTTCCCTGAATTTCCTTTTCTGCTAAGTTTTATTTAGACTCTTGCGATTTTATCAGATAAGAATATACCAAGTCGTTTAATTCGATTATGCCTCGCCAACTCAGGTATTATTTATTTGTTTATTCTATTACTTCAATTAGCCTTTTTTTCTTCGGTTGGTTCTTGCTTGCGTAATGTTTGAAATAATGCTAAGGAGGTGGAGAAGTTTGTTGTTGCGCAAAATAATCGTATATTTATGCTCTAGTGATTTTCTATTTTCATGAGAGAATGAGTGATCCTATTACGAGGTGAGTACTCCTATGCTCTGGTGATTTTGTTGCCTTGTTGATTTACATTAGCAATATACTTACAGTTATATTTTGCTATTTAATTTTGTCAATTCGAGGTACTTTTGATTGCATTATTTATTACATATATATATTTTTTCCCTTTTTTTTCTTCTAAATTGAATCTTATGATCATTATTTACTATTACCACCTGCTTATTTAAACATTTTCTAGTTAATAATAACAGGGATGATTGTATTTTACGTCCCCTTTGGACTACATAATTTACACTTCTGACCCCTGACATTGTTAATTACATGCACCCAAATATTTTTTTTGTTACCGATATTTTGGTTATCAGATAAATAATTGGTGAGACTTTATTTTCATGTATATTGGAGTTGAGGAGGTACTTCGAGGAATTAGTTGCAATCAACCTTTTAAGAAAAAGTAATTGCTCAGTTTATATAATCCAGTCCCACATTTTTTTTTAATATATTATTTGCTTTCAATCTGTTACCTGTAGCTAGTCATTATTATTTTATGAGAAGCTTTTGATTAAGATTTTAGTCGATTCTATCATATTGTCTAGGAACGTACTTGCAATTGGGCCACTTTTGCACGGTTTAATTTAATTTGCTTTGTGTTTCTTAATCTTTTTTTATTTATCATGGATTTCTAACCGCTTGACATGGTTTAAGCATTATAATGCTGATTACTACTAGTAATGGTAGTTGCAGATCAGTGCAATGCATGATTAGATGGCAATAGCATTTATATGTAAGCTGGTTATGGTGGTCTAAATATTTCTCTAGAGTATAATTTTGCTGTGAATTTGTTGTAGTTTTCTTTGAATTTTATTCTTGGACTACACTTTAGTCTTCTGAGTTTTGATCACACTGGTTCGTGTAAACAGAAGTTCAGCTTTGCTAGTAATCTTTCGCATATCGACAGCTGTTAAGAAAGTATTTGTATCTGTAGTTAGCTGAGGCATCATACTTCCCCACAGAGGTGAAATTCAAAAATATCGTTAATTATGACCGATTCCACCTTCGCTTACTTCTATATCGATTATTAAAAGATATTTTTTTTTTCTACCTATGCTATTCTGCTTTGGCTTTTCTTGTAGCTTAATTTTGTCATTGCTAGGTTCCCCAACTTGTACTAAATTATATCATAATAGATGATCTTGTAGTTTTTGGACAATTCTGATCGTCGATTCCAACAGTTAAGCAGTTGAATTTAACTTACATCAATACACGATGCAACCTTTTCAATGTCTAATTTTCATTTTATCAATCATTTGTGCAAAGAAGTTTTGGCCATGGGTATATATTACCTAAATGCATCTAACTAAATTTTATATGATGTCTCTTGCATATCCTAGTTTGAAGCTCATGTTATAATCTTGTTTGTCTATTATGTAGCATTCATTACATAATCGGATCAGGTAAAGAGGCTATGGATAATAGAGGCAGTGCTATTTGCTTGCATGCATTTTCGGATTTATCACACCTATCTCCAGCAGCATTTCTTTTTCTATTGAAGGAGTGTTACGTTTCTGGTAAGGTTTATGCAATAATTTGTTTGACATTTTACCTTTTCCGTGATTCCGTTTGGGGACAAACCAATAAACCATAACAGTTTTTTTTGTTCTAATTAAGTTTTCAACAAACCCAAGGAAGATAAATGTTTCCCCTGAATTGATTGTAATTTGGAAATTAAGTTGTCTTTTTTATTCATTCACAAGTTACCGTCTTGTCAAATCCTAGCAAAAAACTTTTGAACCTTGGCATAAGAAAAAATGTTTGACGTATATCGTATGGCACAGTGGAGAAAAAAGAAATACAGTTCTTCGATGGATTACAAAAGGTATAAATGGACTTGTATATGCCTGTCCGGGCAAACAAAAAAAAAACAAAAAAAAACCTTGTCACATACAAAAATACATGTACATAATATCCTTAGTACATAGTGACAAACACTTATGGATGAACCTTCTCTGACGATCTCCGGGATGACCTGCATAAGACTGTTATGGTAATGGTCCGTTGCCATTTTGCAAATACCGTTACCGTATCATTTTTACTAGTAAGCTAAAATTGTTTACGTGACCGATTTGTTGGTATACCGAAAACTAATATATCGATAAACTAGCAACCCTTTCACTGGTAATAATGAATTACCATTTGTCTTAAAAAAAAAATCAAAAACTTAATTTATTTATACTTTAACGATGTTTCAGCTTTCATTTCATTATGTTGCTTAATAAAAAAAATTGAGAAATAAAAGAAATGTGTTTAGAATCCTTTGAACAGAATCCATGAAATAAATCTAATCATTTTCTCACTTCTAAATGCCGGTAATAGAACGTATTACAAGAATAACTATGTATTATAAGTGGATTGGTAAATTACCGTTACCGTTGATTTGGAGAAAATGTTATCGATGTTTTACCGTAAAAATTGACAAATTTACTTACCATACTGATTATACCGGTATACCGACTTTACTAAAAATGGTAACCGATCGACTGGTAATATTATGATAATAAGAAATTTGCTATTACCATAACAGCCCTAAACCCGCATAAGACATGACAATGGGCAAAAGGTTATGCTTATGTGTGATGCACAATGGAATAAGAACGCTCATGACAAATGTGAGTGTTTCTCTCTGAGTGTACTAAAATAAGCAACCAATTTAGCTTAAGACAACCATGTCTAGAAGTGATCATGTGGTAGTTGGGCTAAGGACTTGACATATCCTACATTGCCATGTGCTAGCTTAGAATAGTAATGTAACATACATTGTGCTAAGACTATCTGAAGATCTTATACTTTATAGTAAAGAATTTTGCTATGGTGTGGAGTTTAATGGTTGAAAATGCACAACATGCATGCATTTTTGTTAAACTGAGAAGCGATTCTATCTAATAAAGGATGCATTTTGGCAGGCACTCGAACGGCAACTCAGAAGTTCAAAGCTCTTCAACAGACCGCATATCAAGCGTTGCATAACAAACCCAAACCAGGCCCTGCTACGTTTATACTTCATTGTCTTTATATTGTCCCTTTATTAGGTGGACCATATGGCGAAGGGTTCAGTCATCTGTTAACATCATCACTGCATCGTGTAATTTCAAAATCCTCAGAATCCTTAATAGATGATTTTCCACATGCTAAGCGTTTTGCAGCGAAATTATTTCTTGACATTCTCTCACGTTCTGTAAACCATTCTGAACGAATTCTTATAAAGATATCAGAACAGTTTGACATTAGGCTCAAAGATAT
Organism: Allium cepa; assembly: GCA_030765085.1. Classification (NCBI taxonomy): domain Eukaryota; kingdom Viridiplantae; phylum Streptophyta; class Magnoliopsida; order Asparagales; family Amaryllidaceae; genus Allium; species Allium cepa. The sequence goes on along the minus strand of CM060940.1, from coordinate 129,481,851 downwards.
TGCAGAGTTGATTTGTGGACCTTGCTCTGAAAATGACGCTTTAGATACAGTAAAAAGATATATTGAACAACACATAGCAGACTTTATGGAATCAGAATCCTTTCACACAGCTGTTACACTATCAGAACGCTTCTGTGTAAGACTTTCTAGCAATTTTGCTGTTTTGTTGAAAATGATGGACAGTGGCCAATACAAGCCAGCAGAAAAGTGGGCTATTTTAATGGGGAAGCAAGCAGTTTGTATTGTGGTTCAGAAATATTTAGATCTGAAAATGCTGAAAAGTGCTTATGAAATGATAAAGATGAATGACCTACAGATGGAGTTTCCAGATGTGCGTCGTTTATATAAAGAAAGGTACTGTAGTCAACTTTTCTCTCATTTTTTCAAAACACACACACACACACACACACATATATATATATATATTATGTACTGTTCAATAGCTATATTTAGCTGTATGTCTGCCTGCAGTGTACTGAAGAAATTAGCCGAGAAAGGATGTTGGGATCCTGCTGAACTTCGAGCACGAAATGACAGGCAGCTTCTGAAATACCTGGTAGCATTTACATGGCAGCTAAGAATATTATAATTATTTTGAAATATTTGCAGTTAGACTATGGACTTTCTATCAACTTATTAGCGCTTCCTGAAACCAAAACCCCATAGCGTACAGGAAAGAAACCAATATGCTAACTGTGCCATGAACCAACAACGGTTGGTTGGAATCATGTTTCCCTCATTTTCTTTTTCTACAAATCTTTATCAATTGTAAAAAAAATTTTACTTTAGCGATTGACCTGAACTCAAACATAACTACATAAGAACTGAACTCATGCGTATCTTCATAAGAAATGTGAAATACCACCGTTATTATTTACTAATTTTTCAGTTCTTAATTTTTTATTGACGACAAAATTTTGATTCAAGGCAATAAGTGATGTATGATATCCTAATACCTCGATTCATATTTTTTCTAATGCATGCTTATGCCTTACCAACCAAAGGTGCACATGAATTCAAACCAAGAATTTTATGTTATCATTTGTTGTGTTACAGTCCATTTACGTACTAATCTATCACTCTTTCTTTTGTCATAGTTAAGAATATGTAATGTATAGAGTAATAATCTTCATTACACATATTGCAATAAGAAATGTCTTCATAAATCATTAGCATGTCTCAGAATATATATACCAGATTTTCTTTATCTATGTGTATTTAACTGTTTTCTACAGTGTAATCATAGCGCATTATCAGGTACTAACAAATTGGCCCTTTTCTCCTGATTTAAAAAATGTAGGTATATTTGGCTCTAGAAGCTGGCTATACCGAGAAGGTGAAAGAAATATGTGAACGCTACTCCCTTGAAGGTTTTGATGATATTTCTGGTATGCTTTCTCAATAATTTTCATTCATTAATTGGTTAGTCTTAATTTTTCTTCTTCTGATTTATATAACATATTGTATATTATACTGACTGAAATAATCTTGTTAAACATAATAGATGTTCTTGATGACCAACTGAGTGATTAATCAAATACTGACATAATGGTCTGTTATTACGACTTTATGAATAATATCAACACTGAAGTTTTGAGTTTGATTTTTTTTTTTATATTCTGATTTATATAAGATATTGTATACTATACTGATTGAAATGTCGTGTTAAATAAACATGGATGTTCTTGATAACCAAGTAAGTGAGTAATCAAATACTGACATAATAGTCTGGAGTTGCAATGCCGTATTTAATTGGGTCTTGTATAATTCCAAAAGCTCAGCTGCAATGAGGTTAACCTTACACTAACAAGTGTAAGTTTATAGTCGATAGCTGTTGGTCCTAATTCACGGATAATCTTTTTCTTTTTTTAAGTTAGTTATCAGTTTAGATCCAACTATTGTGATAATCAACCTCATAAATACAATATGCGGTGAACCTGACCCAACCTCATAACGGTATTTGCCTAAATTAAAACTTTGTAGGTATCTTTCTACTTTTCAGAATGTAGATCAGGTCATGTATGGTCTGAACCTTTTGCAATATTCGGTATAGCTTGTGCTTTGAAGAGGACTCTGGACCTCTTGAAGTTCTTACTTTTTTGTTACCTTACTTGTAGAAATATGGAACAATTAATACTCTATGACTTGGTTTATTAGAATGTAAATGGTCAGAAAAAGTACTTTCCTGTACCGACTCCCGTCGTAACATCCGAATTTGTTTTTCTAAATTCTTCTATGTTTTTTCTAGCTCATGTATTTGTTTTTATTTGCACATAATACAGTATCAGATGAATTCCCTAGGCACTCCCATTTTTTGGATCTTAGCAATTTTGTTTTGGATGAAATTGTATGGGTGGATGAAATTAATGGGCTGCTTGCATCCACTAAATATCTGGAGAGCTGTAAAGTTATTGGTATTGATTGCGAATGGAAGCCAAATTATGAAAGGGGCAGTCAGACAAGTAAGGTAAAAACAGTTATCTTGGCTAGTTATTGTAATTTCACATGTGGACCCTTTATAAAGTTGCAGCATGAGCTTCTCATTATCAACATTTGGCATGAATAATAAAGCCACAAACTGGTGGATGCGTATGTTTTTAACATTGAAGCTAGTTATAAACAGTTGACCGACAGCTCGGCAGGACATTTGAAAGTGATGTGCATATCAATTATTAATTTCAAATAATACAATATCTACAAACAGTTATATTGCCAGTGTATGCCATGAGCAACAACCATGAAGCAAATGTTTGTATGCATGATTAAGTGATAAATGACTCAATCTAAGTACCAAGGATGTGAATTCCGTAACACATGCAGGTAGATGTTGTATACCATAAATTAATTCAATTAAATACAATTTAAAATGCAAATGTCTACCTTATACTTGATGTATCCTTGATCTATTATTGCAATCATACACTTATCATGTTTGAATTTCTTGATCATCTATTTTTATTAATTTGGCAATTAGTGGGGGTCAAGATGTTTCATGTTTTTGGAGGTGAAAGATGCCATGCGAGACAAATGTGCTGTCAACTACTTAGATTTGGATATACGATCTTGCCTTTATCTATTCTAAATCGATATCTTTATGTGTATCCAAAGATTCCAAACCTAGTCAAATATAATTGTAGAAGTCTAGTTCCAACCGTAATCTATACTATATAATTTGCAGTTTTGCATTTTCATGCTATACATTAGATATGTCTAAATATTTTACAACTCTAGAGGTTCTAGTTAGAACTTATTTCTACTGTGGACTGAGATGTACAATTGGTCAAGTAAGTGCAACTACATTGGTTCAGTGGATAATTGTATTTAGGGATGGATCTTTAGATTCAAGTTTTGCACTTAAACTATACTTTATCATTAGATCATAAACTGAATAACCTTATCTGATGGCATAAAAAAATGTGCAACTATATTTGTTTTGTATTTGAGGTTGGTCTTTAGATTCCAATTATATTGTATTTGGAGGATGGATCTTTAGATTCAAGTTTTGCACTTTAACTGTTATTTATCATTAGATCATAAACTGAATAACCTTACCTCATGGCATAAAAAAGCGTGTAACTATATTTGTTTTGTATTTGAGGATGGGTCTTTAGATTCCAATTACATTGTATTTGGGGGATGGATCTATAGACCCAAATTACACATAAAACTATTATTTATCGTTAGAACTTACGCTCAATCACCATATCTGATGGTATAAAATTTAAGCCTGCAAGTTTAAGGGTGAAATCGAAAGATCTGTCCCCTTTATTTATACCAGCTCCTTTTCTTGTACTGAAATCTGGCAGTTGTATTTCAGGTATCCATTATGCAGGTAGCGTCTGAGAATCGAGTATTCATCTTTGACTTGATTAAGCTATACCGAGATGAATCTAAGGCATTGAATCACTGCTTCAGCCACGTTTTATGCTCTCCCAATGTTTTAAAGCTCGGTAAATACATCTAACTGCGTGTTTGTTTTCATTTGTTTATCGAGGTTTGCAAGCATGTCCCAAAATTTCCTCTACAATAATTATAATATCTGAATAACTAATTAACTATCGTTTGTTTTGAATTTAGATCCTCTAAAATTGATTCTTATTTTTTCGGAGACATAAACTTGCTGTCTACTAGAATAGAACATCCAGTTTAACACGCTGTCCCCTACTGTCGTGCATTATACAATTTATTGGATCTGCAATTTTTGTCTTTTGATCAACAAACTGTTAGTATTAATGATTTTTTGTATGTTCCTCTCTCCCTTTTTTTTCTTCTAATTTTTTTGAGAAAAATTGGAAAGCTGACTTGTAATATCACACATACATGTCCAAATTAGTAAATATGTATCAAATTGTGTAGAATTCAACCTGGAAAAAAAGAACGAACGAAACTGTATCACAAATAAAATGATAAAATTGGAAACATCTTTTTCGCTACAAATAAAATGGTAAAATAGTATCAATATACCCCACTGCAAGCATCTTTTTTGCTACAAATCAAACATCTCTTTGGTTTTGCATGGAATATCAGCAGTATTTCTTAACACGTCGGTTTATTCACACTTTATGGCAAATCTGCCCAAATTCCTTCACTGATCTAATCAGACTTCATAACATTTTAAGGGTGTGTCAAGTTAAGGTGCCTTCATAGCATTTTAGTGCAAGATTAAAAGAAAAGTTGCATAAATAAGGAATATTGTACCCCAAAAAAAAAAAATCCATTCATTTTGATATTATTACTCTAATTATATACTCTTAGAATTGGTATTCTTCAAGAAGCAATATTTTTAAAATTGCTATGTTTATAGGTTACAACTTGCAATGTGATCTTCGTCAATTATCCCATTCCTATGGTGACTTGGAGTGTTTCCGTTACTATGAAATGGTTCTTGATATCCAGAAACTTTTCAACGAGCGAAGTGGTGGGCTATCAGGGCTTGCTGAGGTATAATACATTGTACATTTATCTTGATACATTATTTCATTCTGCTATTTTATTTTCCAATCCTTCTGTTGATTAGACTGTATAGATGCAACAACTGATCTCATGTGATTTACGTTCATAAAAGAAAATATTAGGAGCTGGTTTGAACAAAACAAGGAGGAACAGCAATTGGGAGCAGCGACCACTTAGTGCAAATCAGGTAAGCTGGGAAATATACAATAGTTCTTTCCCTATGGCATATAAAAAAAAATGATTTAACCACAAATTTTATCACTATAAATAATTTTATTTTATTTGCGTACTATGATTACTTGCAGATAGAATATGCTGCACTTGATGCTGTTGTCCTTATTCACATATTTCGCCATGTGCGCAATCAGCCTCATTCTCCTGATAGGGATGAGCGGAGCAAAGGAGAATGGAAATCTCATATTGTAAGTTATATAATGTTCTACAAGTCCAGTGATTTGCTACAGCATTACTCACATAAGGTACTGAGTCTACGACAGTGCTACAATTTTTTGACAGTATTGCTATTGACGGTATCAATTTGGCTAAGGGACTATACTAATTATAGGCACAACCAAATTTTTAATGCAATTTATTGGATTGTTTTCGTCTAACTTCAGTCCATTTTTAGGAGATTGGCATATATATTTTTATTTCTATTTAAGAAGAAAAAACGAATAGATTTGGTGTACATTAGACCGAAATTAGATAAAACCATGCTGAGCTATACCGAAAATTTGTTTTGCCCATTGTCAGTTTTGCCTCTTAGCCGACTTAATCTTTCGAATGGCAACCCACTTTTCTAATCCTATTGCGTGTCACACAAGCTGGTTGCCATACGTATACAAGACAACGTTGGAAATAGCTAGTGCCATGCACTCGAACTATTTCTAATGTGTCATTTTTTCCACATCTTCACGACTGCTAAACAGTTTCATTGGCTGTATTGCCTTGCATCAATATAGTCATGTCGTTTTTATATTTATTTTACAACTGCACCGAAGAAGGTATTATCGTAAATCATGTTTGGTTTATTAAAATTATTCACATAAACAAGCTCCGGTATCATGTTGAAATTATCTAACAAAAAATCAAAGAAGAAAAAAAAATGAATGATTACATTGTAAATTATTAAATTAAAAAGGCAGTTACAGAAATTGGTTCTTTAAACTCAATACAAAGTGATTATTTATAGGCTAACTAGAATAGATTAAAGGACTAGTATGCCCTTGTTAAAATTGTAAACCTAAATATTACAACAGTGTCTATGTGTCATCAACTTAATATTGCAGCAAAATTGAGGATGGCTTCCAAGGCTACTTGATTTCATATTTGAAGGTTTAATGTAACTATGAAAGTGTATTTGAGCCTTTTTTGGCAAACAATACTATATATGTTAGTTAAAGCCATCGCTCAGTATGAGCCAGCACTAGTCATGTGTGTAGACCAATGAACTTTATTGTGGGCCTATCACTCTTTATAGGCTCATAAAATTGAGGCATTTTTAATGTAATTGTTCAATTTTCTTAAGCCCTGCACTTTATTTTTCAGGTATCTCATATGGGCAAGAAAAAGCCGAAAAACTAAGATCTAAAGGTACCAGAAAGGAATCCCTAGACATACCCTTCAGATTGAAGTTTTCTGGGCCTGATTTTTCCTTGGCCTGTATATGTTTCTGCAAGATTTTTGCATGGTAAACAATGTTAGATGCTTCATTAGGGTTCCTTTCTCTTTCCTTTTATAAAGGTATCCTGCAGTAAAAAATGTGGTACAGTTGTACACGGATGGGTCGTTTTGAGACAAAGCTATGATCTTGGAAGTTTTTCTTAACAGCGTAGTGTTTCCTCAACACAAACACACTAAAAATGTAAGAAGCAAATGGCTAAATTTGGAATTTAGACGGTTCAACTGCTGTTATTTAAGCTGTTATCTGTACTTTTTATCACAACCAGTTTTCATTTTAGCCTTTCTTGGTTTGCATTTTAGTCCTTTGCTTTCAAAAGCTATTTGTTGTTTTTATTTGGGTTGGGGACCTGGGTATATTTACTCTTGTCTGTAGACTAATTTGTTTGATCCCTGCAGTGTAAACATACTGTTTGATATACCATTCGCCTACTGTATGCAGCAGGATAACCATAATGGTTCATGATTAACTAAATAGAAGACAAAAGTTCTATAGTTGTTGATTATGAGTAAGAGTGTGTTCAGTTTCCAAGGTAATATCATGTGTCTTGCACAGTTGATAAATCAAAATCCGAAGTTTATAATAGAACGTGACTCAAACTAAGCTCAGACTTGAGTTGTATCAGCAGCGAAACACATGGGTTTGATCGATTCGTTCAAATATCGTTTGGGTTGACCAGGATATGTTTGCGAACACTTTTACTGCATTATTTTAAGAATAGTAATTAATGCACCAGGTGTAGAATAATGCTCGATATATTGTGTTCAATATGGTTAAAGAAAATGTAACCTTATATGCTAGCATTTAAAGCATAACAACTTCCACCAAATAGCCAAAACTAGAAAATTATTATATTTAAGAGTAGAATAATACAAATCGCCCTGTCATGTTGCTACCATCAACCATTTTTAATTGCTCGTTAAGGTGTCAATTTCATCATGATTATTAATGTCTTAAACTAATTTATTATGGTACTACGCGACATAAGTGTTAGGGGTGAAACTAATCTCAAGTGAGATGGAATGGGTTTCCATAATGTAGTTTTGGTCAACGTCTAAAACAAGATGAACATCAATACTACTCATTGACTAAATTTAAGTAGGTTCTTTTTCTCAAAATAAAAGGCTTCGAATTTCATAGAAATAACAATTTTCTTTTAAATGGCAATATGATTTTAATTTAGTTAATTTGGTATTGATTTTAATAACAACTTTATAGTTCATGTTTATTTTTTTTAGGAGATGGACCATGCGCGTCCATTGTATTGAACTAGCGTGAACTCTGCACAAACGATATGATGAATTATACGATATGATGAATTATGAATAATGATAATTTAGATATTAGTGTGTTGTTGTTGGCATTCAGTTTTTTTTTTTTCTTTTTTCGACCATCATTATAATTTTAGTAGATATTAATATTTTTTACGTATTTAGGACCACCATATTATATTTTTTCACTCAGTACTAAACGGCCGTGCCTTTTCATCTCTTTAAGGAAAATCTTAAGTAATTTGTCTTAAAAATTCCAAACCCTAGAACTACATAAAACCTTGTTTTTGCCCAATAGATGAAGGAATGTGACAATTTAGTAGATAATCCTATTTGTGATGATCATAATTATTTAGTGAATAATTCTAATTGTGATGATCGCAGAAATGTTAGTTTACTTTTCATGTGTAAGCAGGATTGGGTGGAGATGAATGACCAGACTTCCTCTTGAAAATTAGAGAAAGAGACGCGATTTGGTTTGATTTAAGGTTTAGATAGAAATTTTTTGAAATGCTTGGGTGTCTGGTTGATGAAAAAGATAATGGTTGGTGTTAAGAAGCATAGAACAGAAATTATTGAGGTGACCTTTAATTATGATAGTCAAAAGTAAAAAATTGGTACCAATAACAGCACACTACATGTTATTATGATGGTTTCATTTGGAATTCCAATAAAATCTCTGAAAATTCTAAAAATTGTAGTCTACGTCTACAATGTAGTATTAAATGAACATTATATGTTTAAACCTTAGACTTAAAAATATGACATTAACTTGTTTCTTATTCTAAAGTCATAGAGAATCTTATTGTTGTATTCTTCACCGTAGAAAAGAGATAAAAACATTGTAGGATAACATACGTATTATGGAGCATCACATCACAGAATTTATTAAACACTCACTAAACAATAATACCTCAATAACACCAGGCGTTTACAACAACATTTGTAAACTAAAATTATTTGAGCGTTCTACTTATAGCCCTTTGGTTATGAACTTTAATAGCTACAATAATTTTCAATATTTGTATCTTCTATGCATTCAACAGAAATCTATGCATAGAAGTTATGGGTTTGATAAAATTATGGACGTTTGTGTTCCTTCCATGATATTATACCTTTGTAACTTTCGATTTGTAATTGAAAATAATTAAACAAACGTTGTAGAAGGCATCTCACTTAAGTTATATTTGATAGCCTATATATAGGCCTTTGGGCCTTTATATCAACAAGATTTATATGCAGTGGTGAGAGTAAAGAGTCTACTTCAATAATTTGTTGGTTTGAGTTGTTTGAAAGCGAGATTCACGTATAATATATAAAACAATATAACATGATATTTTTCTGTTAAAACCAATTGACGTAGTCAATGATCAATTACTCAAGTAGCAAGCGTTAAGGCGCTCTAGACTGAAGTTCTAAAGGTCTTGGGTTTGAAAACCGAAGGTATAAAATAAGAGTTATACTAAAAAATAAAGTACCGCTCTTATTCAAAAAAATCCAATTGATATATACAATGAATAGTTCATAGATAGTGCTCATTTTCGTATTCACATTAATTTCTACTCTTATATGGAAATCTTGATTTTAATTCACGTCAAAGCACAATAAAAAAAACTATTAAAACAAATCCTATCATGGTAACCAATACAATTTCACCAAAAGTATGTAAATTACATTATAGTTTTCAACTTGAAACGATAAAAAAGTACAACAATCATTAAAGTCCCTCGTAAAATTCCATATTTGTAATATATTTATAACCAACTAGTTGGTTTACAATTAAAATTTAAACTAATATATTATGGAATCAATATGAAGAAATAAATATATGATTCCATCTTTTCAAACATAATTCTAACCACTTAATAAGTTTATAATTAAGAGAAAGCTAACATACAACGATATTAATATAACAAATAACTTCTAAAACGAAACAACTAATATATGTTAATTCTAGTTAATTTTCAACATGCTTTGTTGCATTCAAATTTTTCATCATAATTGCACATTGAGAAGAATTAATTCTAAACTGCATAGATAAAATAATTTTTTTAAAACAATAAATACTTTATAATATATCAAAATACTTTGAAGAACTTATCCATCGAGGTAAAATCCACAATCTTAAACTGAATAAATATAAAGATTAACTGATCATTATATTTTAATGATATTTATTATTATTTACGTTATGAATGATTTAAGAATTAACCTTTTCACTCTTAAGAATTTTACTATAATGCTCAACGATATTTAATTTTCACCAATAAACTTTTATTTTGGAAATGACACCAATATAATCAAAAAAATAGATCATGCTTATTTATTTAAAAAAACACAAAAATGTCGTAAGATTTAGAAGTCAAGTTTTGATATAAATTATTATAAGAAAAAGGAAATTTGTTGAATTTTATGATGTTGAAATGTGTTAGAAAAAATGGGGGTAGAATTGTTTTAGATAGAGGGAATCAATGAGGGTTGAATGATTTAGAAATATATCAAAGAAAATGTGGTTAATGAGATTCAAACTTGAGTGGAGTGCTCATGAAATGAATGATTCTTAAGAATTGAGTGAATCAAGAAAAGTGAAGTATTTTAATTCTAAAATTGCGAGATAAGGTGGAAAAATGTTGAGAGAGAGCCATTAATAAGATATATGATGTAAGATTGGAAAAATACAACCAATAAAATACAAAAATGGATCATGCTTGCTTATTTAAAATAACCATGAAATGTTGTAGGATTTGAACTATAGTTTTAATACAGATTATAATGTTAGAAGAGACCTAAAGGGCAAAAAACAATATTATTGAAATTCATTATTCTAAAATATGTTACATAAAATGAGGATAGATAGAGTGGATCAGTGAGAGTTGAATAATTTTGAAATATATTAGAGAAATTGTGGTTAGTGGGATTCGAACTTGGGTGGATTGCTCATCAAATAAATGATGCTTAAGAATTGAGAGAATAAAGAAGAGCGGAATATTTAATTATAAAATTATAAGAAAATAGATTTTTCTTAAAGATAGATCCACTAATAAGATGTATAGTATAAGAAGAGATATAACGATAAAAATTAAGAGTATATTCTTATTAACAGTAAAATATGGGCATTTAAAGTGAGTCCAATGTTGAAGGAGGGGAAGGGGAATATTTTTAATTTTTTAAAATTTCTGTGTGAGATACCAAAAAAATTTCATCCATCATAACAAATCAAAAATAATTACGTTACTGCCAATGCCATTATGCAAATTACTCGAGATTCCCAGTTTCATGATTGTTTTTTAATCAAAGCCCTCCAATATTGGTTTTTCTTCGACCATCATCTTTTTTCCATTTTTCTATAGGGTTTTACATAATTTTCTTTGAACGAGTGTAAAATAGTAAATCGTATAATTTGGTTCATTTATCATGTACCTTTCTTAGCAATTTTATTTTTAGGTGGAGTTCAATATTAAAGAACATAATCATGATTGAAATTGTACACAAAGAATTATGTTTATCAATAGTAGATGTAAATGTATGTTACATTATGCTTTTATGCAAAATAAAAAATAATTCTCACAATATCACATGGCACTCTTCGACCTCTACGCTATTTCAATTTAGCGTTATTAAACAGTTGATCCGCTTCAAGCCCCGTTATATTCCGCTCCACTCGCTAAATCGAGGCTTTTTAGCACTAGCTGTAGCAACATTAATATGCGAATGTTGATTTGACTGGTTTTCTTTTGATTTAAATCAACAAAGTTAAGTAAAGACCTAATTTTAAGGTATAATTGTTCAATGTAAGTTAGAAATCTATTGTAGCAATAAATTTAGTTTGTGTAACTTATGATATTCTTTGGTTTGTAATGTAAGATTAAACAATGTTTTTTTTCCTCCACAAATAATGTGAGAATGAGAATAAATTAATTTTTAATGATTGTTTTCATATCTAATAGAGCCTTTTGTACCTCTGTTATTTTCTGCTATGTCTTAGATTTATCTGTACTAAAAGTTTTTGCACTTCCACTGCTATAAAACCGCTGAGCGCTTTAACTACACAACATCGCTACTATGCAAAATAAATTAATGGATCCCAACCGTTTGATTATTTTTCGATCAGACTCCTTCGAAATTGGTTTTTGTAAGACCATCGTCTTTTTTTATCTTGCGAAGGGATGTTGTTGAATTTTCTTGAATGAGGGTAAAATGGTAAACTGTTTTACTTGATTCCATTTACTTGTCTCACTTATAGCAATTTTATTTTGCATGGAGTCTAATGTTCTAAAATATAATCATGAATTATGTTTTATCAATACTAGAGGTAAATGTATGTTACATTGTGCTTTTAGACGAAAATAATAAAATGGGGAAATCGAGTGGACAATTTAAATAATCTTATATTATGTTTTTGTCATAAGAGTCTGCTATACTTAGCAAGAAAATTGTTGTAAGCTTATATAACTTGCATTCAAGAACAATAAATGTATTGCGTAAATATATCATATATTACTCAAATAGAAACAAAATAAAGGCAGATTGATCTTTATACATACGATTAGGGATATCATGATAATGATAGCTGCTACTGATACAAAAAAATCATTACTGTACCGATGCATTGATATATGTCAAAATGACGACTAATAGTTTACCGTTACCATTGATAAATGATAGCTGGTATATCGATAAACTGTTAACGTGTGCGGTCCAATATATACTTCAAAATTTTATTGCACTATAATTTTGATGATAATTGAAAAAATACATATTTTGTTCCTAATTCTAACTTGTTAAGGTACTCCACAACAATTACATGTTGTTAATTGATTTGTGATCACATTTCGTAGATGTAGTTTTAGTTTCTACAACTACTTTTTTGAATAATTTCCGCTATGTATAACCAAGAAATTAACAGTGAGATGTTGATTAAATTTTATGGTGATTTGGAGTTTGACTACAATGTCATTCCAATTTGGGATATGTTCGATGACAATGTGGGATCGAAAAACCCTAGAAGGGGGTGAATAGGGTTTATAATAAGTTAACAAAATAATAAAAATTGCAGTACAGATAATAACAGAATAAATGCGGAAATTAAAAGCAACACACAATTTTACCCAGCTTTGGCAATAATGCTGCCCCCAAGGTTTATATTAAGATTAAACAATCGATCGCTTACAGACCCTATAAACTTACGAGTATCATTACTTGATTGTTCTAACTCTAAGCTCAAAACCCTGCCTCAACTCTATCTTTGAGTTCAGAATTTTCCAAGCTACGCCCCGTAGGTTGATCCTAGTTAAAAATAGTTTTTTTTTATAGAATTCAAAAACAAATTATAATAAAATAAAAGGAAGCTTTTAAAAGGAAACCCTAACTTAAATAATAAACTACGTGTTAACTGAATTCATTTAGAAACAAAGCTTGGCCTAATATAAATTAAAAGGAGATGATAATTATTTAGGTTGTATGCTCTAATTTCCAAGCCAATCCTCTTTCCTCTTCATCTTCAAATTAGGGTTTTCTAATTTTTGAAGCCATTGAAGCCTCTTGTCAATCAATTGAAGAAATTTTGTTTCATCTCTCTTATCGATCGATTGCTTTGCTTATGTGATGATTTCCTCCCTTGATTGCTCCAATTATTGAGTAATACTTCACTGTTTTGATGGCTTCGACGGTCGAATTTTCTTTGATCGAAGCTTTGGTTTGAATTTTCTAATTTGGATTTATTTTTCTACTTTGAAACCCATTTAATTATTTATGATGATTGGGTTTTTATAGGGATCGATTCCCTATATTTTGGATATATTTGAATTGAATATCGAGTTTGAATATTTCTACTTGGCTGTTGATTTTCTGGCTTTCAGGATATCTGACTTGTTCATCTCTTTGAAATCTTCAACATGCATATACAATTTTTTTCCTATGCTGTTTTGTGACCATTTTCAATCATACGATTTTGGCATGAATTTCTTGACTTGACCAATGCTCTGATATATTTTGAAAATCATTGTCTTCCACTTGATTGATTCTCGTACTCTGCTGTATGGCCTGTGTTGCTTCCGTCTACTGTATATTTCATGATGCACCATGTTTTTGTGTTGCTTATACTTGTCTTCTTGAATGTGTGCTCTACACTGCATCACTGTGTGTTGCAAATAGTTCAACAACAAGCATTACAACAACCTGAGCACATCTTGGCAACAATAGTATCTTTGTATACCACTCATTCATGATTTCAAATAAGAACAACAACACAGACAAATGCATATGATTTGATGGATAAGAGTACGATGATGTTATGAGTAGAGAAGGTCAGATCGTTTGATATTGCTTATAGTTGACGATTTTGGTTCGAGTGTCAATGAAGCTGCGGTTTCTGAATTGCTTCTTGAACTTGATAATTATATCTGTTCGATGGTGAATGAATGAACAAGAGATCAGGTTGATTGTGTTGATACACTACTATTGTATAGATATTACAGCTTGGATATTCAATTAGATTTTGGTGTAGATGTTGTTGATATGATGAAGTGTTGTTGTTGTGGACCATGTTGAGCTTGTGTACTTGTTTGTTTTCATCCAAGTTTTTGATGCATTTGTGATCTTGTGCATCTGATTGGTTTGCTGCATGTTTGTGCCTGACTTTGTGTGTTATTGTACAAGTGCACTATGTACATATTGCATTTGTACCGCATTTGCATTTTTTTAGTGTATGTTTCATATGCACTTTCTCTGTTTGTGTACCAAGCTGCTGCTTTGTTTTATTGTAACGACCCAGAATTTTCGATCCCGAAAATTCCAGATAATTAGGAAAAGAAGAAAAGAGAAAGAAGAAACAGAAACACCAAAACATAAAATCTCACATTCGCAACAGATTAAAATATAATATCAAATAATGACAGTTATGCAAAAGAAAACTGTATAACAATTTACATTTATTTATATCAAAGTTACAATCAATAACACAGAAACCGAACAGTTAGAATGAACTGTCCCAAATAAACACTCTAATACACAGCGGAATACTCCATACATCCTTGTCATCTAGCTCGCCTCCTGAGCTCCAGAATGTCCTAATTTGAAAATCTATAATACTCGGTCTGACCCGAGCATTATATCAAAGTAACACCCGGGTCAGGCCGGAAACCAGCATGAGTAAATCCATATAACATGAAATACTTAGTTATAAAACTTATTTGCAAAACAGGGTAACTCGTACTTTTCTACGAGTTCTAATCTTATTTAAGTCAATCATTTTCCATACACAATAGTTCTCAGGTTAAATGTCCAGGTTACTTAACTCATTCCATTCCAGCCTGATTAATTTCATATATCCAATTTATAAAGAATTTAATTTACTAATCGAAGTGGTTTCGGGTATTACTGATACCCAACACCGGTCTTTTTGAAATCCAAAAGCTATTTAAAAGGTCAAGTTGTTAAAGGTTTAATTCAATACTTTGAATTCACACAGCATTCATCACCGATAAATAACCACATTTATCACTGTCCACCCAAACATATCATATCACAAAACATTCATATTAGAGATATCAATCAATTCAAGGCATTGAACATCATTCAATCATTCATCAGCAAGATTGATCACTTCCAAAATTAATTTAATTTATCTCTAATTAAATTAATTACTAATCTTTAATCGCTTAAATTACCTTTACTTAACATTAATTAATTTCAAACCAATTAATTAATCATCTTTTAATTATCCATCTTAATTAATCACCCCTGACTAATTATCCTTTAATTACACAAATTAATTATCCTTTACCCATCCATATTAATTACATTGATCCTTAATTAATTACTCAATTTAATCATCTTATAATTACTTACATTGATTATTATTCTTTAATTAATCACACTCATTAATTAACTAACCCTTGTT
Source organism: Allium cepa (assembly GCA_030765085.1). Taxonomy (NCBI): domain Eukaryota; kingdom Viridiplantae; phylum Streptophyta; class Magnoliopsida; order Asparagales; family Amaryllidaceae; genus Allium; species Allium cepa. Next base: position 129,466,046 of record CM060940.1, on the reverse strand, counting down.
TAGTTTCTTTAGTTTGTGACGTCATCCAGTAGTTTTGTTTTTTTCCTTTAGTTTTTTAGGTACTTCTAACATCTTAATATCGGACGGTGGCCAAGCCGGAGCTCGATATTGGGGTGCGATGGGTGGCGGCTTTGCCGGAACCCATCTTAGGAGTACCTGAGTTTTCGATATTTGTATTTATTTTTGTTACCTGCCAGACATGTTGGAAGCACCTTATATCAGTGTTATATATATTCACATGTGTGCTCTCCTCTATTCGTAGAGGATCACACATTTTTCTCAAAAAAATTAGTTTCTTTGATTAATCAATCCTTTAATTAATTACACTAAGTAATTAATCCTTAATTACTTCCCTTAAGTAATTAACCTCCATTAGTTTACCTTCATTATTAAATAATTTAACCTATAATTGTTAATTAAATTAATTAACTCTCAACAGATTAATCCTTTAATTACTTACATTAAGTAATCATCATTTAAGTAATTAATCTCTAATTACTTAATTGATTAATGCTTAATTATAACTTAATTACTTAATTAATCCTTAATTAATAATCTCTAATTATCTAATTAATAATCCTTAATTACAAATTAATCAACCTCTAATTAATTCTCATAACCCTTAATTATTAATTTATTAATTCTTAATCATTAATTAATTAAATTAATTAATTATACTTAAATTACTTAATTAACTTAATCAATCTCAACTCAATATAACCTTAATTAACCTTAAGATAAAACATTATCCTTATTAGTGACTTAATTATCATTAACATTTTATCTTTATAATTTACTTCCTTAATTAAATCATTTAATTAAGTTTTTAAAAATAATAGTCATTTAACTTAACAAATTAAAGTTACGAAATCATAACTTCCTTTAAACAACTTAAAAACATTTATCAAGTAATAGTTTAAACTAATTTCAAATTGAATTTTAAAAACTTGCTTTTAGCCTTGCTTCGAGTTCAACCTAAAGACCACTCGGGCCTTGCCTCGAGTAAACCACCTCCTTTCTATTTATTTTATAACTTTGTTTTTATTTAAGTTAAAAACCTGGAACCCGAAAACACCCTCGTTCTACTCGAGTTTATACACGAGTCGCTACCCGCAAATTCCCGAGTGCCCCTTCGAGCAAACCCATAACCAAACAACTGACACACTAAAACCACCGTTCACATGCACCGGCATCAGAGCCGCATCTGATCTCCGATGACACCATCGATGCTACAACCAAATCCGATCACCAAATCACAAACACATGCCTTAAATCGAGGTTCACAGTCGAACCTAGAACCAAACCTATGCCAGAAAAACTCCTCGCCCAAGAGATTCCGACAACCAAAGGTCGAGCAATCTCATCCCAAGCTTCGCTAGACTACCACGCTACCAATGCGCAAGGTCCGATGCACTCCGATCAAACAGAGATGCCATAACAAACCATTTCCAGATCTCGACCCAAATTTAGGTTCAAACCCTACTACGATCCAACGTCGCTGCCACGGTAGCTTATCCACCTTCTTGATATTTTTCTCGAGACCACCTGACTTCAACCTTCCTCGAGACGAAACCCTAAGACCTCACCACTCTATAGTCACCAGAAACAGTCCAAAACACATTTTCTAGCCATCCCCGAATTGCATACTCGATACAAATCTAAAAAATGTGATTTCACTTTTAAAATCATGATTTTAAATAATGATTCAGATTATATACCTAAATCGAAGAATTAAGATATTTGAACTTTAACATTTCTCAAGTTTCCACTGTTCTTCTTGGATTTTCCAGAAAATTACAAATTTAATTTACTTAAATAAAATTTTAAACCTTAATCTATGTTTAAACAAATAGATTTTGTTCGAATCCCAAGTCCTAACAGTGAGTAGATCAAGAGATCATGAATTTTGATCAAAATTTCAAACTCTGTAACCTGGAAGCAGAGAAGCACAATCATGCACAGTTTAAACATAACAACACACAGAATTCACACTTGTATATACACATGCAAAAACAATCTTCATCATAGAAATTCACATGCAACAAACTTTATCTACTTTAGCTTTTCAAGTAAATGTTTACTCACTTGTTTTTAAGACAGAGAGCTTGAAACTGGGATTTGAAATCTTGAATGCTTTGATTTGAAAACTGAATTCTATAATCCCTTGAAAACTGAAATACTTGATCTTGTTTTACTGGAAACTTGAATGCTTTAAGACTCTTGATTTCAGGTTGCATTTTGAAGATGAATCTTTGTTACGGGCTTTGTTGTTTGAGAAGGTTACAAGATTTGTTATTTGAGAAGGTTATAGACTTTGAGTTTTGATTTGTTTGAATATGTTTACAGGTTTGTATTTTTGATTATAGGCTTGAGTTTCTCTGGTTGAAGATTTGTAGATTTGCTTTATAGGATTGAGTTTTCTTGAGTTTTAGAATTGAAGATAGAAAAAGAATTGAAGAAAGAAGATGGTTTGTTTATATAGAGTTTATTATGATTTATTAGAATTAAAGAAAATGAAAAATAAAAATAAATGACACTTGCCCAATTTGTTAACATTTGTCATTACCATTATTTAACTCTTTACACATGTTATTACAAGCCCTTATAATTAAACACTTGTAATTATTCATTTTTATTATTTTTAAAAATGATTTAAAAGCTTTTGTATTTATTTTCCTACCTAATAAGTACATTTCTTAATTAATAAATGCTTTTCTTAATTTTAGATAAATAAAACCTTTAAAAGAAAAGAAAATAAAAAACAATTATATCCTAAATAAAATCATATATAATATATTTAATTCATTTTTAAATGTTAATATAAAAATTTTGTATTTATTTTGCTATTTAACAAATACTTTCTTAATTTATATAAATAAAATTCTTTAAGGAAAATAATATTTTAAAAAATATTATTTTAAATGAAAATCTTATTCATATATTTTTAGATCCAAAATATTTTCAAGGCATATATCCATTTAAATTCAAATTTAAATCCAAATTTAAATTCAAATTCTATTTAAAAAAATCAAATTTAAAATCATCTTAATTTAAACAAACACATTATTAAATTTGAAAAAAATAAGTCTATTTAAAATCTATTTATAAAACAACCAAATTAATTTTCTAAATAATTATTCTATTTAAAAATCTATTTATATCTATATTTAAAAACATTACATTATTATTATTTTGAAAATAACAATTTTACCAGTTTTAAATAATACATAAAGGAGATTATCATATTTTAAATTTCTTGAAATTCCGGGATATCGCATTCCGTCCCCTTTGAATCTTTTCGTCCTCGAAAAGGAACGAAGTCAGAATTTATTAAAATACTTAATATCAGTCAAACCACTTTTTGATCAAGCGTAGGACTGAAAGTCTATAAGTACTTGGTAAACCCATTTCCAACACCTAGTGAAAATATTTGGAAAATATTTATTGAAAATATAGAAAACAATTTTGAAAATAGAGGAAACATCTTTGGTGAGAATGCTCTGGAAATCATCAACCCCATCCATGGTCCCAGTTAACCCGATGGTTACGTCGCCATTCCGGCAAAATCCATAGATAACTGTAGGCACTCTGCGCCCCTCGATTACACCATGAAACTCACTACAGATCGCAGCTACATCTGGGGTTACGTTGCTATCATAGCAAAAACCCATATAACTGTAGGCATTAGCGCCCTCGAATTTCCCTGCCAAAAGAATGAAACTTCTCCCCTCGACCATAGATCGCAGTCTACCGATGTTACGTTGCCATCCCCGCAAAATCAACCGTAGACCGTTGACACTCACCTCCACACGAATTCCGCTATGGTCCACAGTAGATCACAGCAACATCGTGTTACACCGTCGTCACAACATAACCCAAATGCCTCTGTACCCAATAATCCTCAGGAACTTCAGTTTGTCAGGATTTCCTCACAGGATCCACTTTAGAGCCTCTTGTTAGTCTGTGAGATGATGGTTTTGATGACAACAACCTTAGAATAGATTATAAAATATAAATACTGACATTATAAGTTTAGATATATATATATATATATATATGTATGTATATGCAGGATTTAACCATGCAGGTACTAAGAATGAAGACTGTACAGTATAGAGATTCAAGATATCAAGATAAAATATCAAGATAGAAGACTCATGAGTATCGAGTCTATCAAGAGTTCAAGATTTCAAGGATAGGTATTTTTTATTATTATTAGGAATTTTTGTTAAAACTCATAGAAAAGCACAGGCATATTAAAATCCAATTTATTCGTGGAATGGAATCCACTTCGAGCCCGTTAAAGGGATGGAACCCTAAGTAGGATGAAACGTACGAAAAATCTAGTGTAACATTGTTTTGTATCCGTTAATTTTTATTCAAAACGATTTTTCAAAATTGTATCCTGTTTTCAAAATGTTTTCAAAACTTTCCTTTTAAAAGATTCAAAACCCTCGATCCTGATTTTAAATAATTTTAGCCTCAAAAACATCTTTATTTTCAAAGTCAAATTACTCCTGATTTTAAACTATCTTTTCAAATAATATATTTAACTTTTAAATATTTATACTTAGATTTAAATGTAAAATTATAGTTAAAATCTATATATATTATTCTTTATATTTACTTATGAATTTTAACTGTAGTCAAATATATTTATAAAGTTTAAAATAGTTTTTATATAAGATAAAGGTTATTTTCAAAGAAAATCAAAAACACCAAAAAATCCTTTGGGATATCGACATGCCTAGGATGACCATGTCGACATGGTGACAGTTTGATTCAAAAATTCAAATTTCAAAAGTACTGTCTATTCGCCATAACTCTTCATGAATGGTCATGGCTGTTGTTCTTCTATAAACAGGGGTCAGTTTCAATGAATTTTTAATTATAATTTTCTGGTTTTCACTCCTCTTCTTCTTCCTCATTCTTAATACATATTCTTATCATTACTCTGCCGAAATCAACATTGAATCATACTCGATTACTTCTAGTTTGATTCTCTATCACTATCTCTACAAAATTCTCAGTGCTATTCAGAGTTATAGACTTCTTTGTAATCTATTAAGCGAGAAAAGGTGTGATTGTAGCCTTGGAAATCAATCAAAAGGGAAAAGGTGTGATTGTAGCCTTGGTAAATCAATTGGGTAAACTTGTGGCCCGGAAATCAAGTTTCTCTACCCAGAGGATCGAAATTCTGGAGGGAGTACCTCGTAGCCTTGAAACCGAGGGTGTAATTGTACAATTGCTTTTGAAAGGAAATCCATACTTGTGTTGCGGGACTGGATGTATGGTAACTCCGAATCAGTATAAAATCCGGTGTGTTCTTTCCTTTACTGCTTTTATTTTATTTCTGCATCTGTAATTGTTTCTGTGATCATATCTGTATCTGTATATTGCATACTTTTGTGTCTAAATTAACATAAGTTAAAAGATTTAGTAATTCTTGATTAACACTATTCACCCGCTCCTCTAGTGTTTTTCTTAGCCTTAAGATCCGTAATCCGCATTTCTCACAATTGGTATCAGAGTAAGGTTTTTAAAGTTTCCATAATCTGAATTTTGAAAAAGTTTTTAAAATGGCTATTTTTCAGGATTTTATTAACACTATTGTCATATGAATATGTCACAGAATCATTATAATATTTTTGTTTAAAACTATATTTAATTATTTTGAAAAGCCACTTGATTCTTCAAAAGGTTATGTTGTTTTTGTAGGAGAAGAATTATACCAGATAATCATTCATCGATCAAGAAGAACAAATGGATATATAATGAAAATCGACAAAGAAATGGGTACCAAATCAATTCAAAATTTTGGTTCTCTTCTACAACTTGATTTGATACTGTACTTCTCCCATCTGCTTCGCAATGCCACTGGTTTCGTGCGAATCCATCAAGAAATGACCAAGTTGTGGTCAAATGAAGTTTTGGTGAACAAAGAGAAAAGGAAGGCAAAACTGTCAAAGGTATTCTTCAAATTGCATCCATAGATTTGAGCATTTTGTTCCCACTCCTTTTCTAGATTGTAATTCTTTTTCTCGCGGTCATTTTGATGGGTGGATCATCAAATTCCGATCAAAATTGAGTGAAATATGACAGTTTGAAGTTGGCTATCCAAAACTGAAAAACTGTGTACGGGATCTTCTATATTTCTTCTACTATTCGGCCTGTTGCATCACAATACCACCCAAATTCGACATTAAACTATTACTATATCGTAGCCCCTGCCTTCCTCTTTGATTTACCGCTGGTTTCATCTAATTCTATTAAGAAACGAAGGAGATATGCCCTCTAGAAGTTTGATAGTATGTAGAAAAACGGGAAGAAGAAGAAGAGCAATTAAAATGAAAAGTGGTGACCGTTGGGCCTATTTATAGTGGTTGAAGTGTCCATTCATTCAAAATTCGAATTCAAAGATTTGGCGCCAAGTTATTCGATCTACTAAATTATCTGTATCTTTCTTCAAATTCAGCAAATGAATATACTACGATGATCAAAAAAACAAGCCCATCGCAATAGAGCAGATCTCGTCATCAAATTCTGAAAGATATAAATGTGTGACTCACGACAATGGAAGATCAACAAAGTTAGAAAGATGGAGTGCAAAAATTGGTACGCTTTACTATATTTAATCTTGATTGTTGCATTTAGGAATATATATATCTATGTATTTAGTTAGGTGTAGAAATTTATCTCTTTTATAAGTTTTGATATATTGGTCCATATATCAACCCACCATAGTATAAATATCGATGTACAAGTCTAATTTTTTTTAAAGTCTTTTAAAATGTTTTTTCTTTCAAATAAAATCTACAACTAGTTTATTACAACTATACTAAGTAGAAAAGCATATCTTCATTCATGATTTTAACTTTTTTAATGTTATTTTTACTTCTCATACTCTATTTCTTTTAAGATACTAATTTTATATCTTTAAGAAATTAATAGAATGAATTTAGAATGTTAGAATAAGGCTCAATTTATATATTTCTTCAATAAATAAGATAGTACCACATCACACAACCGGAACTTTAGATAACATTTCTAAAATGCTTCTTTTCTTCTGCAATGTTTTGTAAGTACTGCAAATTCGTTTTTATAGCATTTTTGTGCTTTGAAATGCTATAGAGTTTCAGAAACTTTACACAGCATTTGGTAAAAGCTACAGTTTCAGTTTTATAAAGTTTCGAATATTTTTTACTACAAAAACTTTTTACAGCATTCTTTAAATACTATTTTTTTTTTCTTTATGAAACTTTAAAGTATGTAAAAATAATATTTAAATTAAGAATTTTTCTCAATTCTTTTTAGAAGTTATTTTTTCTAAATTATATTAGAATATTTTAAAATAAATTTCATGTTCAAATATATTCTTTATAATTAATTAATTTTTATTTTAAAAAAAGGTAAGAGGCCTTAATATAACACATGTTTATTTTAGTTTTTCAATCTTTATCATTTTATTTAATATTTCATTACGATATTTTTCAAATTTAAAAGATGTTTAAATATGTTTCTAAATATTTTAATCAATAAAAATTTAATATAAAGGTTTTAATTATTAAGTTATGTATTTTATAAACATGGAAGTTTGGATTCTTATAAAATAAAAAATAATAACACCAAGTTAAAATAATTATTTTAAATTAAATAATTAGGCTATTAATTTTTATAAAAACCATATTTGATCATATATAGTATAAGTCCTTATTCCTTAGCATTTGATTTTAATATTAAGTTTGATTACTACCTTTCATAATATGTTATAGTTTTAGTATCATTTATTACCTTCAAACTCTTACTTTACAACTCTTTCAGTCTCATTCATTAGTTTCCTTAACTTAAGTCTAGTAATTGGTGTGTTTTACCTTTGTACGGTTGAAGTATAATAAATAGTTTGATATATGTATACATACATATATAGACACACACACACACACACACACACACACATATATATATGCTTGCCAATTAGATATTACTTATCACTCATGCTTATCTTATAGTCCAAATATCTCTTACCATAGTATATATATCATCATATCATTCTGCAAATTATTTTACTTAAATGTCATTTTATTACGTATCATTATGCATCCTATTTCATATCACGTTTCATTGCGTATTACATCATAAATTACAATGCATATCATAATCATTTGCATCACAAGTTGCACTTCATTTTGCATATTATCTCATGCTACATTGCATATGTCATACATTTCATACTGCATTACATAAGTGTATTTTATTTAGGAGGAGTTTGTAGTATTGTCTTATAAAATAAGATTATTAGTTTTTGATTTGTTTGGTATGTTTTGATTGATTTGTTTGATTTGGTTGACTTGATTGACTTGTTTGACTTGATTGATTTGTTTGACTTGTCTAATATGATTGGTTTTGATGAGTGTGTTGAAATATACTTAATAAATAATTTATGTTCTTATATTTGATTTCTAACTATTATAAGTATTATCATGGATTCTTAGTTAGGATAGTTAGTAATTTAAGATTAAGTTTTAGTTTTTAGAGTTAAGTGTTGATTATTTATGATAACACTATATTATAATCACATGTCATATAGTATTAGATTAAGGAGGAGTTATATAGTTTGGAGTTAGTTTTTGTTGATGACAAAGGGGGAGAAATATAAAATAGGGTAGTTAGGCATAGATTAAGGGGGAGTTATTAGTTTTAGGGGGGGTTATTAGGATAGAAGTAATATTTTATAAACAAAGGTTGTCATCATCAAAAAGGGGGGGATTATTAGTCCATGAGATGATGGTTTTGATGACAACAACCTTAGAATAGATTATAAAATATAAATACTGACATTATAAGTTTAGATATATGTGTATATGCAGGATTTAACCATGTAGGTACTAAGAATGAAGACTGTACAGTATAGAGATTCAAGATATCAAGATAAAATATCAAGATAAAATATCAAGATAGAAGACTCATGAGTATCGAGTCTATCAAGAGTTCAAGATTTCAAGGATAAGTATTTTTTATTATTATTAGGAATTTTTGTTAAAACTCGTAGAAAAGCACTGGCATCTTAAAATCCAATTTATTCATGGAGTGGAATCCACTTCGAGCCCATTAAAGGGATGGAACCCTATGTAGGATGGAACCTACGAAAAATCTAGTGGAACATTGTTCTGTATCCGCTAACTTTTATTCAAAATGATTTTTCAAAATTATATCCTGTTTTCAAAATGTTTCAAAACTTTCCTTTTAAAAGATTCAAAACGTTGATCCTGATTTTAAATAATTTTAGCCTAAAAAACATCTTTATTTTCAAAGTCAAATTACTCCTGATTTTAAACTATCTTTTTAAATAATATATTTAACTTTTAAATATTTATACTTACATTTAACATAAAATTATAGTTAATATATATATATATTATTCTGTATATTTACTTATGAATTTTAACTATAGTCAAGTATATTTATAAAGTTTAAAATAGTTTTTATATAAGATAAAGGTTATTTTCAAAGAAAATCAAAAACACCAAAAAATCCTTTGGGATGTCGAGATGCCTAGCATGACCATGTCGACATGGTGAAAGTTTGATTCAAAAATTCAAATTTCAAAAGAAGTGTCTATTCGCCATAACTCTTCATGAATGGTCATGACTGTTATTCTTCTATAAATAGGGGTCAGTTTCAACGAATTTTTAATTATAATTTTTTGGTTTTCACTCCTCTTCTTCTTCCTCATTTCTTAATACATATTCTTATTATTACTCTGCCGAAATCAACATTGAATCACACTCGATTACTTCTAGTTTGATTCTCTATCGCTATCTCTACAAGATTCTCAGTGCTATTCAGAGTTATAGACTTCTTTATAATCTATTGAGTGAGAAAAGGTGTGATTGTAGCCTTGGAAATCAATCAAAAGGGAAAAGGTGTGATTGTAGCCTTGGTAAATCAGTTGGGTAAACTTATGGCCCGGAAATCAAGTATCTCTACCCAGAGGATCGAAATTCTGGAGGGTGTACCTCGTAGCCTTGAAACCGAGGGTGTATTTGTACAATTACTTTTCAAAAGAAATCTGTACTTGTGTTGCGGGACTGGATGTAGGGTAACTCCGAACCAGTATAAAATCCGGTGTGTTCTTTCCTTTACTGCTTTTATTTTATTTCTGCATCTGTGATTGTTTCTGTGATCATATCTGTGTCTGTATATTGTATACTTTTGTGTCTAAATTAACATAAGTTAGATTTAGTAATTCTTGATTAACACTATTCACCCCCTCCTCTAGTGTTAATCTTAGCCTTAACATCCGTAATCCGCATTTCTCACACCTCCCCTCTTTGAGGTTCAAGGCAGTACCAATATATGGTACTCCTAAGTAGTTCATTTCAAGGAAGCGTCTTTTTCCCTAAAGCCATTTTCAAAACAATTTATACTACACACATATAGTATTTTTCAAATCATACACCTAGTATGAATCTCATATAAATCTCCTTTTCTCAAAATCGATTATTCCAAAATCGATAATTCTCAAACTAGGCTTTCCAAATTTCCAAAATTTATTTTTCCGCAAAAATCAAAAGCCTTCCCAAATCTAAAGGTTCGATAGACCTTTTCCCAAAATCATTCTCATAAAATCCTTTATATATATAGATATATATAACCTTGAAAAATCTTTGAATCACTTCATACTTGTATAAATTCCCTTTTTATATTTCAAATACTTTCAAAAACCCTTTTCTTCTGGCAATAGATTCAACAAGGAGAGTTTACCAATTATATATACATAACTTCGTTTATTCCAAATTAATATTCAAGCTTGATTACTCTATAAAGTCACTTACCATGTTACTTACTTCCATAAAGTAAAATCTTTATCATAGAAATATCCAATTTTACATTTCTTAGCCACAAATTTTCAATATCAATTTCATTCAAACCCGTACGACGTACACATATCATCCTTACACTATATCAATCTGATCGCTCACTCGATCACACAATTTATCTTCAGAACTAGTATCATCCACCCGACTTTCTAGTGCGGACTCAGACCTGGTTTTTTCGTCAGAAACTGTTATTCTCCTTGCATAGTCTTAACTATGATAGATTATTTCCAAAACCAATCAAAAATCCATATCCAGGTTCGCCGTCGAAAATCGAGTGGAAAATCCCAACTTGGATCGATATACTATCTCGAAATACTGTGTTCGAATCTAGATCAAATTACTATGCGAATAGAATAATATACATACATCCTATGTATCTATCCCCATTGATTATTAGCTAAATCAATTTCTCCTTTCTATTCACATTCCCTTAGATTCTTATTCATTTATTCACAATTGCCTCAATCCCCATTTGGATTATTACCTCAATTCTTATCTCAATTGGGTATTTAATCACAAACAGTTTGAACTCTTTCCAGCTTAAATTTAGAAAATAGCTTGAAAAAATTAAAAATAGATAAGTAGTTGAAAAATAGTAATTAGTTTATAAAACAGTTGCAAAATAGTTAAATAGTTCCAAAAATAATTGTAAAATAAGTATAAAATAATTTGGCTTTTAAAAAGAAAGGTTGTAAATAGTAAATAGCTTGGAAAAATAGATTTATACTGTTTATACTAAAATAATTTATTTGAAAATAGTATAGAGCCAAACTGTTCAATTCCCAATCTCTATTTCCAATCAATTGCCAATCTCTATTTCCAATCAATTGCTAATTTCCAATAACCTTCACCTTCAATCCAAATTAAGTTAACTTCTATTTCCATCCCCAAATTCAAATCAACTTCCCATTTGAATTTGAACTCATTCAACTTCAATTTCATTTTAAATTAATCCAATTTCAAAATTTCCATTTGAGTTGTAAACTTATCCATCTTCAATCAAAATTCTAATTAGTTCAAATCAAATTCAATTTGAACTTATTCAATTTAAATCTCATCTTTAAACCATCCAGACTTATATAAATTCTAGTTAAATTTTTAAATGTTGATTTAATCCCTTAAATTAAATTAACATTTATTTTTAAATCAATAATCTAACTCTTTAAACAATTTAATTCTGAGTAAAAATTTCAAAATTCCATTTTAAATTATCTTTACTTAACTTATTTTAAAGTTCAAATAAGAGTTCAAAACAATTTTATCTTTAAATTCAATTTATTACCCAATTATATCTTCCAACTTTGAAACCGATTCTTTAAAGAATTTTAACTTACAAATTCAATTCTTAACATTCAAATCTTAAGTTTAAAGTAATTCCATAACCTTAATTTCAAATTAAAGTATAATTTCCCTTTTATGTCAATAATGGATATATTACCACGCTCCATTTCTTCATTCATTTAACAAATCCAATTCACAGTTTAAAGATTATTAATAACAACTGGATAATATTATCCATATTATTTTAAAACATCCATCCATTTCCAATTTTCAGATCTCAAACCCATTTCAATTTATAAGTTATACTTATCTAAAAGTTTTCTTCCCTAAAACTTTTTCTTTTTGCTTTATCAATGTTCAATAGAAAACAACATTCCATTATTAAACACAGTAACCATTCCATATTCTGGTTTGAAACCAATTCTAATCCATCTTTTCTGTATAGTTCATTTTATTCAATTCCATTTTGATATATATATATATATATATATATATATATATATATATATATATATATATATATATGTATATATATTACTCAATTCTTATTCAATTTCAATATCCGACAACCAATTATCGGTTTATATTTAAAATATAAGCTTTTATAAAAAGCATTCATTAAAACCATTTTTAAAACCTTTATATAAGAAAATAACAAGTACGCTCTCATATATACACACACTCAACTCATTCTAGGGTACAACTGCCCTTATCCTTAATAAGTAAACCCACCAGAGCCAAGGTTCTCGCTTAACCTTTAGTTTTGATACCAAATGTAACGACCTCGAATTTTCGATCCCGAAAATTCCAAATAGTTAGGAAAAGAAGAAAAGAGAAAGAAGAAATAGAAATACCAAAACATAAAATCTCATATTCGTAGCAGATCAAAATATAATATCAAATAATGACTGTTATACAAAAGAAAACTGTATCTGACAATTTACATTTATTTATATCAGAGTTACAATCAATAACATAGAAACCGGATAGTTGGAATTAACTTATCCCAAATAAACACTCTAATACACAATGGAATACTCCATACGTCACTGTCATCCAGCTCGCCTCATGAGCTCAAGAATGTCCTAAACTGAAAATCTGTAATACTCGGTCTGACCCGAGCATTGCATCAAAGTAACACCCGGGTCAGACTGGAAACCAGCGTGAGTAAATCCATATAACATGAAATGCTAAGTTATAAAACTTATTTGCAAACCTGGGTAACTCGTACTTTTTTACGAGTTCTAATCTTATTAAAGTCAATCATTTTCCACACACAATAGTTCTCGGGTTAAATGTCCAGTTTACCTAACTCATTCCATTCCAGCCTGATTAATTTCACATATCCAATTTATAAAGAATTTGATTTACTAAGCGAAGTGATTTCGGGTATTACTGATACCCGACCCTAGTCTTTTAGAAATCTAAAAGCCATTTATAAGGTCAAGTTGTTAAAGGTTTAATTCAATACTTCGAATTCACACAGCATTCGTCACCGATAAATAACCACATTTATCACTGTCCACCCAAACATATCGTATCACAAAACATTTCATATCGGAGATATCAACAAATTCAAGGCATTTAACATCATTCAATCATTCATAAGCAAGATTGATCACTTCCAAAATTAATTTAATTTATCTCTAATTAAATTAGTTACTAATTTTTAATCACTTTTTACCTTTACTTAACATTAATTAGTTACAAACCAATTAATTAATCATCTTTTAATTATCCATCTTAATTAATCACCCCTGACTAATTATCCTTTAATTACAATAAGTAATTAACTCTTAATTAATTACATAAATTAATTAACCTTTACCCATCCATATTAATTAAATTGATCATTAATTAATTACTCAATTTAATTATCTTATAATTACTTACATTGGTTAATTATTCTTTAATTAATCACACTCATTAGTTAACTAACCCTTATTTAATTTATTTAATTAATCAATCCTTTAATTAATTACACTATGTAATTAATCCTTAATTACTTCCCTTAAGTAATTGACCTCCATTAATTTACCTTGATTATTAATGAATTTAACCTTAAATTGTCAATTAAATTAATTAACCCTCAACAGTTGAATCCTTTAATTACTTACATTAAGTAATCATCATTTAAGTAATTAATCTCTAATTACTTAATTAATTAATTAATGCTTAATTATAACTTAGTTACTTAATTAATCCTTAATTAATAATCTCTAGTTATCTAATTAATAATCCTTAATTACAAATTAATTAACCTCTAATTAATTTTTATAACCCTTAATTATTAATTTATTAATTCTTAATCATTAATTAATTAAATTAATCAATTATACTTGAATTGCTTAATTAACATAATCAATCTCAACTCAATATAACCTTAATTAACCTTAAGATAAAACATTATCCTTATTAGTGACTTAATTATATTTAACATTTTATCTTTATAATTAACTTCCTCAATTAAATCATTTAATTAAGTTTAAAAAAAAATTAACTTAACAAATTAAAGTTACCAAATCATAACCTTTAAAAAACTTAAAACATTTATTAAGTAATAGTTTAAACTAATTTCAAATTGAATTTTAAAAACTTGCTTTTAGCCTTGCTTTGGGTTCAACCCGAAGACCTCTCGGGTCTTTCCCCGAGTAAACCACCTCCTTTCTATTTATTTTTTTATAACTTTGTTTTTATTCAAGTTAAAAACCTGGAACCCGAAAACACTCTCGTTCTACTCGAGTTTATACTCGAGTCGCTACCCTCAAATTCCCGAGTCCCCCTTCGAGCAAACCCACAACCAAGCAACTGACACGCTAAAACCACCGTGCACATGCACCGGCGTCAGAGCCGCCCCCGACCTTCGATAAACCCTCTGGCACATCGATCATTGATGCTGCAACCAAATCCGATCACAAATCACAAACACAAGCCCTCAATCGAAATCGAGGTTCATTGTCGAACCTGGAACCAAACCTATGCTAGAAAAACTCATCGTCCAAGCGATTCTGACCACCAAAGGTCGAGCAATCTCGTCCCAAGCTTCGCGAGACTACCACGCTACCAATGCCCAAGGTCTGATGCACTCCGATCAACCAGAGATTCCGCAGCAAACCATTTCCATATCTCGACCCAAATTTAGGTCGAAACCCTACTACGATCCAACGTCGTCGCCATGGTAGCTTATCCACCTTCCTAATATTTTTCCCGAGACCACCTGACTTCAACCTTCCTCCAGATGAAATCCCGAGGCCTCACCACTCTCCAATCGCCAGAAACAGTCCAAAACACATTTCTTGGTCATCCTCGAATTGCATACTTGATACAAATCTAAAAAATATGATTTCACTTTTAAAAATCACGACTTTAAATAATGATTCAGATTATATATCTGAATCGAAGAATTAAGATATTTGTGTTTTAACATTTCTTAAGTTTCCACTATTCTTCTCGGATTTTCCAGAAAATTACAAATTTAATTTACTTAAATAAAATTTTAAACCCTAATCTATGTTTAAACAAACAGATTTTGTTTGAATCCCATGTCCTAACAGTGAGTAGATCAAGAGATAATGAATTTTGATCAAAATTTTAAACTCTATAACCTAGAAGTAGAGAAGCACAATCATGCACATGTTAAACATAACAACTCACAGAATTACACGTGTATATACACATGCAAAAACAATCTTCATCACAGAAATTCATATGCAACAACCTTTATCTACTTAAGCTTTTTAAGTAAATGCTTACTCAGTTGTTTTTAAGACAGGGAGCTTGAAACCGGGATTTGAAATCTTGAATGCTTTGATTTGAAAACTGAAATCTATAATCCCTTGAAAATAGAAATACTTGATCTTGTTTTACTGGAAACTTGAATGCTTTAAGACTCTTGATTTCATGTTGCATTTTGAAGATGAATCTTTGTTACAGGCTTTGTTGTTTGAGAAGGTTACAGGTTTTGAGTTTTGATTTGTTTGAATATGTTTATAGGTTTGTATTTTTGATTACAGGCTTGAGTTTCTCTGGTTGAAGATTTGTAGATTTGTGGATTTGCTTTATAGGTTTGAGTTTTCTTGAGTTTTAGAATTGAAGATAGAAAAAGAATTGAAGAAAGAAGATAGTTGTCTATATAGAGTTTATTATAATTTATTAAAATTAAAGAAAATAAAAAATAAAAAGAAATAACTCTTGCCCAATTTTTCAACATTTGTCATTACCGTTATTTAACTCTTTACACATGTTATCACAAGCCTTTATAATTAAACACTTGCAATTATTCATTTTTATTATTTTTAAAAATGATTTAAAAGCTTTTGTATTTATTTTCATAGCTAATAAGTACATTTCTTGAAAATAGCGAAAGTTTACAATCTAAAAAATGGCGTTCGTTTTCTGGCTTTCGTTTTCACGATCTTGGTAGCTTCTTCAATTCTCGTTCGCCTCCTCTAGTCTCCCCCGCCGCTTCTTCCTATGCATCGCCCTCCCTCACCTCTCCGCATCTCCCCCAATGCTCCCTCCTCTTCGCCCTCTTCTACCAGATCTGGCAGGATATTCAAGCACTCAGGGAACATGTGTTCGCCCTCTCTTACTGCTGACGATTTTCCTCCTCTGCCGTCCACTAAGTCGTCGACCTAGCCTCTCGCTCGTCCTGGTCTGCGGCCTGAGTTGTGTGGTAATTTGGTTGGTGATGTCAATTGTGGTATTGGTTCAGTGATTTTGGATGTAATAGATAATAGTGCTGCTTGTGGTGTATCAAGTGTTGTATCGGATGCTATAGTTTGCAACTCTGTGGAGTTGGGTTGCGAGTTTAAGCATCGAACTGCCGCTGAGAATTTGTGTTATGAGCAATGCATATCTCCTGTTTGTCAAAATGCCCTTGAGAACCCTATTCCAAATTTCTCAGTTCTGAGTTCTGGTGTTTCGCTGAATGTTGCCTCTCCCATTGTGGCCTCTGATCGTGTTGCGAATTGTCGCCCTGCTACTCCGTCCCCAATTGGTACCAAAACTTGGTCATCTCTCTTTTCTTCTCTTCCTCGTAATGGTGGTGTTTATATACCAGTAGACTTTGATATCGTTGAAGAAAATGGAGTGATGATCCCTCCTCCAAATGTTATGCAAGCTGGTATTGACTTTTGGTCGGAATACTTGGTTGGATTCTTCTTGGACCCTATGGACCGCCTTCATGATGCGTCTGCAGTTTGTCGTAGAGCCTGGAGGCTGCGTGGTAATATAAGTATTAAGTTGGTTGATTCCATGTACTTCATGTTGTTCTCCTCTCCTGAGGAACGTAGTCGTGTACTTGAGGCCGAGCCATCTTTTTTCGATGGAAAACCATTTATCATTACTCCTTGGTCCCCTACGGTATCTACTGCCCGTGAGCAAGTCCTCTCTATCCCGGTTTGGGTTTATTTTTCTCAAATACCTTCTGCTCTTCAACCGCTGCTTGGGTTAAATTGGCTCGCGTGTAATGTTGGTAAATTAAAATGTTTTGATTCAAATACCGTAGCGCGTGATAAGCTGGTGTATGCTAAAGCTCTGATTGAGATTTCTCCCTTTAAGCCTCTTCCATCCTCTATTCCTGTTCAGCTGGCTGTTGGCCACGTGGTGGATGTTCGTGTTCGATACGGTTGGGTCCCTGACATTTGCTCTACCTGTCACTCTTTTGGCCACTTAGATACCACCTGTTTGCATTTTGCTGTTTCCCGTCTACCCCTTAAGATCCCTCTGCCACGACCTCCGCTCAGGATATGGGTTCCTAAAGCTCAGGTCGTTCCTCTTCCTGTTGTTCCCTTATCTGTCCCCGGTTCTCCGCTTTCTCCTGTTAGGCCTCCTTCAATTGTTCCTGGTGATTCTTCTGTTGTTGCCCTTGATGTTACAGATCTTTCTCCCCCACAAGTTGTTTGGGCTGAGTCTGAGCGTTGTTGGGTTGATTGCCGATCTGATATGCGTTTCAATCCGGCTGAAAATTCCTTTTTTAGATATGTTAGCGACAATCCATTGGACCAACGATGCCTTTACTATAGCCCATTTGGTGATTCTCTGGTCCTTGCCTTGGACGGTTCATTTGCTGGGGTCAATTCCGTCGTGTTAGCTGATTCTAGTTGGGATCGTTCCTTTATTTACTCTACTGTAGCTGATATTTATGACCCCTCTCTTGCAGTTTTGTTTCGCCCTTTCTTTGGTCTTGTTGGGAATGTTTCTTCCTAGGTGGATGCTATTGTTGGTGGCTCTTCCTTTATGGAGGAGACCTAGTTATGTTAGTCAATTAGTAGCTGTGACTTGCTGTCACACTCCTGTGCTGTATTTTCTTCTTTCTTTTTTTCTAGTAGTTTAGGCTTCTCTGCCTAACTCCTGTACCTCAAATTTTTATTACGTTTGTAATAAAAAGTGGACGACCCACTATAAAACCGGCTGGCCTTGCCAAAATAAAAATAAAATGCTCTTCTTAATTTTAGATAAATAAAACCTTTAAAAGAAAATAAAATAAAAACCAATTATATCCTAAATAAAATCATATATAATATATTTAATTCATTTTTAAATGTTAATATAAAACTTTTGTATTTATTTTACTATTTAACAAATACTTTCTTAATTTATATAAATAAAATTATTTAAGGAAAATAATATAAAAAAATCTTATTTTAAATAAAAACCTTATTCATATATTTTTATATCCAAAATATTTTCAAGATATATATCCTTTTAAATTCAAATTTAATTCCAAATTCAAATTCAAATTTAATTTGAAAAATCTAATTTAAAATCAACTTAATTTAAGCAAACGCTTTATTAAATTTGAAAAAAATAAGTCTATTTGAAATCTATTTATAAAACAACCAAATAAAATTTCTAAATAATTACTCTATTTAAAAATCTATTTATATCTATGTTTAAAAACACCACATTATTATTATTTTGAAAATAAAATTTTTACCAGTTTTAAATACTAAATAAAGGAGATTATCACATTTTTAAATTTCTTGAAATGTCGGGATATCACATTTATGATCCTTGCATATGATTGCACCTGCTCTCGACTATGTGCATGATTTTGGTTTGCTACTTCACCGTTGCTTGTGTTGAGCTACTTAGCTTGATCTCACACTACTTGTGTTGAGTCTTTGGGCTTGACCCTGTTTTTGACCTTGAAATTGAGTTGATGCGAAAGTTTTTTGTGTATATGCTCAGCCTTACGGCATGTGTAGGTGCATGTTGTAGGTTGCTCATGTATATTATTGATATTTTTCGCATGTATTTCAAAATTTGAAAAAAAATCAAATAGACTAAGGCAGTGTCGAGTTCAAAACTATTTATATTTTTGCAGTTTGAATTTGTTTCTTTTTGCTTTTTACTGCATTTTTATTCGATAGGTAAAGCAAATGATTAGAGAAAAGCAATTAGGGCAAGTAGATAGAAAACACTGAATTCGAGTGAGTAGTGATTGAACTTGAAAGTGGAAAATGTTGTGTTGTATACGGAAGTCTAAAATATTGTTGTGTATGAATATTGTATTTAAATTATTGCAGAAGCTTTTTTTGTAATCGTATGTGTTGGAACTGGACTAGCCTGCAACGGAAGTTATGGGTGAATTTCAGAATTTTTTACCTTATTAGATCTTTATTGAGCCTATGAAGTCTAATTTATTTAGGACATTTCTAAATTTTATTTAAATAAAATCTCTTATTTCATTTAAATTTACAAATTATAGATAGAACTATTATTTAATTTATATTCAATTAAATATAATGGTATAAATATGCATCACACACACACATATAGATGTATGTATGTGCATGTGTAACGTAATAATCCGTACAAGGTATAACATGTCTGTGTATAAATGTTGGGATTTACATCGCAATGGACATGTTGGCTCTTCCTATATGTATTAAAAATGTTGTTCGAAAATATGAATGTATGTAACTTATTATTCATATAAATATTAAAAACTATGTAAATATACATACGTGTATATGACTTATATGTAAAAATATTAATGGTTTATGTCTATATACTATTGCATTATACACACACACATACATAATATAATTTTTTTAAACATTTTACACATACACATATATGTATGAATTACAGTAACAAAATTATCATTATTATATTTATATATATATATTATATAAATAAGTATATTTATAATATCTAATATGTATATGTATATATATAGTATGTTAATTACGTATTTAAAAATATATATTTAAACCTTTCTAGATCGAAATACATATAAATTATTTGAAATACAATAGAATATTAATAAAATATATTTTTATGTTATCATATTAGAATTTTAAATTTTTAGAAAATCAAGCATGATATTTTAAAGTTACAAAAAAATTGCTAGAATTTTCTTGATCGAAATAATATTTTTAATTCATTAATTAATTTCGACCATTTATTAAATTGATTTTTTTAAATATAATAAACGATTTCTAAACTCTAATTTTTATTGCCGAGAGTTTATATGATATAAGAAAATTTTATAAAATTTTTAATTTAATTTTTGAAACATCTATTATTTTATATAATTTATTTAAATTGTATATTGATTTAAATAATAGTAAATAAATATTAAAAATAAATGTGCAGCTATCGAAAAATATAATCTATGTAGATATACATTTATAAAATATAAGTTCAACTATTAACATGATATGATGATATAATTAAGTACACGATATAATTAAAATTAGGCAGTATACTAATACACACACACGCACATATATGAAAAAAATGATAATGATTAAAATAAAATTTGTTTGGTCGTGCACTTCAGATCTATATATAAAATATGTTTTTTAATAAATTAAAACATACATATAAGCAGTCTAATATGTGATAATATTGATGATACGTATAAAATCCTCACATGATTAGCAATATTTATAAATATACATATACATAGTTATATATATATGAATAATATAATATTATCGAAAAACATATAGTATAGTAAATACATACGTAATACTAATGCCTTAGAATATACCTTCTAATGATGAATTCTCCCTCCTTCGAAATCTTTTCGATCCAGCAGACAGCTAACCTTTGGATTGTAGATCTTCAACTATCCAATAGCTGTGGCGTTATGAATTGATTGGAGATGAATTTGTTAAAGCTCCTTGCTGATAAGGTAGGCCAGCTTCTTTTTGCATTAGGGTTGTGGGTCCTTTTATAGTGGAAGAAATATGGAGAAGTATGGATCACATCTCAAACCATTTCTCATCAAATCTCAATCATCCATCTCCAAACCCCTCTAGCCTTCTAACAGCCTCCTATAAGCCCTATTTCTGTTGAAATAACATCTTAACATCATGGGCCAATAGCTCATTTAAGACCAAATAAACATTATTAATTAAATCTAATTTAATTGCTTGTCGATATCGCATATCGACCGATATATTTTAACAATAGTTAATATATAAAATAATATTTATTCCTGAAATTATATTCAAAATTTTATAATTAATATTTCATAAATATTAATTAATCTATAATAATTATAAACTAATTAAATCATTTGGGTTAAAGAGAATTCATCATTCCGGTTGTGTGACTCGTCAGGTGTAAATTCGTTCAGCAATTAACATCGAACTATTTGAATGTTAATGTTCACACATTACTTAGTAGGTGGTGTGATATTTTGGCAAAATTCATCACTCGCTTAGTTTTAGTAAAATCCAATTTTATATTAGTAAGCGTTACCCGGTTGTGACTTTTATTTACACCAATTCTTTTTATCAAAACTATATCATTTTGGACATATAGAATTTGGTAATGATCAAAATTCCAATATCATCCATATTCATCTCTATAGTCTAAACACAAAGTCTTGTTTCAATAATAACGATTACTATTAATCGAAATGCTCTGGCCAGATACTTTGACTTTGAGTTAACTTGAGTTGACCTTGATATAACTCCATATAACCGAGGAGACAAATCTTCTCTTGAATATTGCTTCACTTCCAATATTTCCATTCGACCCAACTATAGTCACTGAATGGACGCCATATCATGATTTTATTATAATCAAAGCGGAGCTTTCATATTGAAGATCCATTGTATTCTCAAGTCGAGAGAACAATGTAAATTAGCCGTGTTGATATTTTCTGTTTGATCTTAGTAATATTAACCAACAGAAACTATCGAGTGAGTCGTTCTATAGTTATCTAATAACAATCAATACGTAACCATGGCTCCAGTAGTCATGAATAATACACTGCCAAACATTTGGAGAGCATTACTTACTCTAGTCTCAATGAATATATCGATATCCAATCTCAGTGCACCTTAACTAGAAACATTTAAAATGATATATTTATTTTTATTGTAATAAATTACTCATGGTTACCACATTTTGTAACTACTATCAAAAAATTTATGGATTTTCTATTAAGTATACTTTTAGTTAAATTAACTAATTAGTATAATATATTATATCGAGTATATAATATAAAGAAAGCACCTTTATTTCGAACAAGATTTCTCAACGAGTTAGATATATGTAATAAATTATATAATTGCCCGTAGGACATACTCCTAACTCTATCGGTCTCCCACTTGCACTTGGAGCCAATCATGCAATCTTATTCCAAATTCTCCTATCGATTTCCTAAATACCAACTTGGTCAATCCCTCAGTGAATTTGGTATGCTACTGTGTTTAAATTATCTACTACGTTAATCAACTCTCTCCGACGTTGATAAACTACCTTTATCATGTGGAACAATTCAAAGCATGTCTCTCTAATTCTAGTGAGCTCTAAGTTCTGTTATGAACTATATAGTGACGTTGTTATCATATAATAATTTTATGGGATGCTCAGCATTTGGAATCAACCTCGGCTCTGTAATAAATTTATGCATTTATTATATATACATTGCTTTTATTATGACACCATTCAAGTCTGTATTTAGGATTTTCACTAAATCGACTACAACCTATTCTATTTGGAAAATTTTCAACTTAACGATTCTTAACTTGAATTTATTATTAACATATTATACTCAACATCACTTATGAAGTTTGAATCAGAACACTGCTTCATAAGGAGTTCTTTGTTTTTGTAAACAATGCTCTATTATTTCGTTAATACATGAGAACACTCCAAATTACCATTCAGTGACATCAATTTGGACTTAATATTTGCTTCATGTATCAAATACGTAAACAAATCATGATATCGTAGACAACATAACATGTATGATAATTCCTATTGCTAATGTATAAGAAATTTATTTTACATGTTCCGTATTAGACATTTTAATAAGGCTTCCTTGCATATCCTTTTCGGACAATCCAAATACCTTTTATACTTACTATAAAAGACATCATTTACCGACCAACATTGAATACTAAAACTGATTTTAACACAAGTACATCATTAAAAATCAATAATGCATTTTTTATTTATGGCTTAGAAATATCTATGTACCTTTCAACTTTCTATCTTATGAGTAGACACTTCCTCTGCATTTTGATGGCAATCAAAATATTTGATATTCTTATCTAAACACTTGTTCAATTTTGATGCTTGTTGAAGACACTTTTTTATTTGTCCTTGGATCATATCCAAAAAATCACAAACCCAAATATCGCTCCCACTAACTTCGAGACACTTCGGTTAATATGTACAAACACTCTTCTAAATCATTTTTTTAGACTTTTCCATTTCAGCATATATGTACCAAACACAAAGTCATACTAAGTAATAATTTTGTGGGTAAATCCGAACCAACTTGAGCACATCGAATTGTGAATCCATTTCATTAATTTCAACAATTGAAATTTGTGCTAATACTTTTATTAATGTGGCTCACTATATTCTAACTGCATTATCATTCTCTTAAAGACATATTTGCAGCCAATGGATCACATCCCTTTAGACACGACTACCAAAATCATATTTTGATAATGTACATGGAATCCTTTTGGATTTGGGTATCATACTATATCATAGAGTCAATACTCTTAATGACTTAATTGACAACTGAGGATTATCTATTCTTGCACTAATAAGAAATTCGTACTTTCTCTTCAATGTGCGGGAATACTTATTAGACACTCTAATGTGATGTGTTCGATTAGGTTAGGTTAATTTTAGGTCATTCCACATAATCCATTTCATCTTTGGATCATATCCAAATCTTTTCTAATTCCAATAATTTTTCAAAGAAATTCCTTCGCTATGAAGTTGGTATTTCTTTAAACAACAGTTTTTTCTTAGTGCAATGGAATGTGTGTTCATAAATACTTTATAAATTGCCTTATATAAAATTGATTTAGCATTAGTTAACAATATATTTATGTTCGCAACATAAATTATTCTTCTAATGACCATCGTTCCTAAAATTCTCTTGACATAATTCATAAAAGATCTCTTAAATATAATTATTGCGCGTAGTCTTTCCACTTGCATAACCTGCCTAGGATATACATGGGTTTCTTATAAACCATTATCTTGTATGTTTTTGTAAACTAATCTTTGGATGATATTAATTTTAATCTTGTATACTACTCTTAAGTACATACCTTATAGAAAGTATTTAACTCAAGTTCACTCATAATTAATCATGTTTTATCCAACAAAATTCGATTACACCTTACTAATACATCATTATGTATTATAGAGAGAAGGTTGAATCTTTTATTCGTTTTTAGGAACATTCTGATCTCTTTCCAATATACCTACCCGTTCGATAAATCTGAATCATTTTTATCACATTTTTACATTATTTACTTCAATTTCATATTCTGTAAGCTTATCTTACACTTATACGTGCGTATCAAATACACATGTCCATGTCTGTGATGACTCATTGATGAATGTGACGAAGTACGTGGAAACATTTTGGTATGAATAGACTTACGATTACATACAGTTATATGTATCAATCCAAAGAGTTCATCAATTCCTATGATGCTCCCACTAAATAGGTGCATTGCCCTTGATTGTTTGGGATATAATTTACTAGTACTATATGATTCATATTCATCGTATAATTAAAAAAAATTCTCAAAACTACATCTTAGTCTACCACTCCAAAATAATTGTAAATAATTTTAGATACTTCATTATTTACAATGCATCTCTTTTGTTGTGAAAACAAATACCACATTACAATTTTATTTTATAACGATGATTCATAACATACACATTGAAATACAACTGTCTTATTTTCAATCGACATCGAAAAATAGTAATTATTACAAAATAATGTCCGGTATATTTTACGAAAACAATTTTCGTAACATGACGCAATCAATAAGTGATATATGGCATATTACAACTATTTCTTCCATTACTAAAATAGCATACTGAATTAGGAGGTCCATCATTCACTTAATATAAATTATTTATTTAATATACTGCAACTTATTTACAATGGAGACTTCTTTGATCAAATATCTTAAACTCAAAGAAATCTCATAGAAAATAATTTTCTGTATGAAGATATATTTTGGAATAGAAATCTTATTTCTCATTCCAATGTTAAGTATTAATTATTATTATTACAATTCCCATTTTCGATATTTCTTTATGAAGTAGAAGTGATTATTCACTCTCATCATCCCAACTATAGCTTAAATCATGTCTACTCTTGTACATTCATTATTCTTTCTAAATTGTCAAACCATTTTAAAGAAATCCCTTACTACAATATCGTAACGAATTCTTTACAAAATGCATTTGATTATCCTTAACATTTAAGGACATTAAATAATGCATCTTATGTAAATTGATCAAAGTGACATTTCGGTGTTCGAGTTCTTAGATCTATATGTAGTTTTGGTCATGTGTTACATTCAACATAACATGATCTTGATTGCAATAAATCAAATTGAATACTCGATCTCATAGTATGTTCTATTTATTTTCTTCTAATGAACTGATTTCATCGAAGTATCTTACATTATGAACTATGTCCATTCACCATATAACACTTATATGTGATAGTATATGGGTCAAATATCCATAGTCTTGTATTGCTTTTGAGTTCAAAATCTATAGAATGCAATATATGATCTCAACCAAATAAACATATGAGGGACCAAATATCAAATGTATTAAGCAGTTGTAAAATTAAGCACTTGCATGGGTGTAAAAAACATTAACATGCAATAAGTATTTAATAGTAAGTATATATTATACTTCTGTTTGTTAATCTTTAATTCAGTTCATTTGTATATCTTAATAGATAAATGTTTTATCAATCATACTAAGTGCACAAATTTATCAATGTACATTATATTAACATTATATACAAATGTTCTTACAATATCAAAAAGGTTAAATGTTATCATTGTATTTTTCTAATAAGGCTCCCATTAGTCTTTTATGTTTCACCAAACACTAAGTCAAAACGCAGATATCCTTCGACTTCACTAGTAGGCGTTGGGACTTACCCATCTTTGAATTCTGACCTTTTGTCTGCTCAACAAGTCTTAGCCCCACGGATGATGGATAACTCTTTATCAATTGTATTATGTACAACTCCTAACACTTTGGTACCTTGTCCTAATTCCGCTTCGACCTTGAGTCTGCTCGACAAATCCAAATGAAATTATTAACTCGTACCTACCATATCGCGATGATCTAAGTATAATATATGTACCTTGAGTTTGGTCAACAAATATATAAAGCTATCTTACCTCGTATTCAATATATTAATAATACTACACATAACATTTTCAGCTTAAGTTTGCTCAATAACTAAGCTGTATGCAAGTAATTTATTGATATCAATATATATGGTAGAGGACAACATTATATTGAAGATTCATAACTTTAATATTTAATATTGAGTGATATCAACTTATGGAATAATATAATTCTTATGAATTACTCTCATGATTCAAGTGTCAAACACATCTGAAATCATCGTATACGTACGTTTACATTTGTATTTATTACTTAAGTCTATTTAGGGTTTCTTAATTTTCCACCATTAGTTTACACATTCATTTTATATAAGTTTGATTATTATATAACTTTTATATTTCATATTACTTATAGAATAGTCTTATGTATAATATTATATTAATTAAATCTTATTTAATTAATTAACATTATAATTAATATAATATCAATTTAAGATAACATTTATATTGAATAATTAATATATACTATAACTTTTATAGTATAACACGCATATCATATATATGTGTATTATTAATTAACCTTTAATTAATATATTTAATTAAACAATTTCAATTAAACTTTATACTAATTTCGAAATTAATTTATATATATACATGTATATTTATGTTAATTTAACATTTTAAAACAACATAACATATATAATAATACACAATACATGTATATTTATTAATTAATTAACTTATTTAATTAATATATTTCATTAATTTTTTAATAAATTTTATAAGTTTTGAAACTAATTTATATTAATTTTCGATCATGTTGAAAATTCATTATATTATTACATTTATAATATGTATATATTATATTTTAATTTAACTTTTGAATTTAAAAATCTTATATTTTCAATTTTCAAAACAATTTGAAAATTTATATTATAACATTTATAAAAAAATTCTTATTTTAAATTTAACTTTTAAATTGAACTTTTATTTTAATTTCAATACAATTTTGAAATTTAGCCCAAGGCCCAATGCAGATTTGGGCCTTTTAAATTAGGGAAACTTTTGGGCAGTGAGCTTAATAATTCATCCTAACATGACGAATTTAGACCCCATAGGCTATTGGGCACTGATACCATTGTTCGAACTGGGCCAGGCTGTAGTGGAAGTTCTGAGTAAATTTTAATTTTTGTTATCTTATTGGTTCTTTTTGGGCCTATGAAGTATAATTTATTTAAAACATTTCTAAATTTTATTTAAATAAAATCTCTTATTTCAATTAAATTTACAAATTAATAGTAGTATTTTATTTAATTCATATCATATCAAATATATTAGTATACATATGTATCATATACATATATGTGCATATGTAACATAATAATCCATATAAGGTATAACATGCCCGTACACACACACATGTGTGTGTGTGTATGTGTGTGTGTTGGGATTTACATCGCAATAGACATGTTAGCTAATCCTATATATATTATATTAAATGTTGTCTAAATATATGTATGTATGTAAACTTGTTGTTTATATAAATATTAAAAACTATGTGTGTGTGTATATAACTTATGTGTAAAAATATTAATTATTTATATCTATATACAATTGAATTATATACTAAATATATGCATGTATGTATATGCATAATATAATTTTTTTTAAATTGTTTTACACATATACATATACATATACATGCATGAATTACAGTAGAAAAATTATTATTATTGTATTTAAATATTTATGTAAATAAGTATATTTATAATATCTAGATATGTGTATATATATAGTATATTAATTACGTATTAGAAATATATATATATATATATATGTATGTATGTATATATAAAACTTTCCAGATCGATTGCAAAACATAAAAAATTATGTATATAAATTAATTATTTGAATTACAATAAAACAATAATGAAAAATATTTTCTTGTTATATTATTTATATTTTTAGAAAATCAAACATAATATTCTAAAGTTACACCATATTTTTCTCGGTCAAAATAATTTATTTAATTGATTGATTGATTTCAGTTTTTATCAAAAAAAAATTTAAAAAATATAAAAAATGATTTTTAAATTTTGAATTTTTTGCCAAGAGTTTAAATGATGATAAAAAAATTATAAAATTTAAAATTTAATTTTTGAAACATATTTTATTTCATATGATTTATTTATTAGTATATTATTTTAAATAATTTTAAATAATAGTAAATAAATATTAAAAATTAATTTACGGCCACCAAATATAATCTAAGTAGATATGCATTTATAAAATATAAGTTTAACTATTAACACGATATGTTGATATAATTAGAAAAAAGTTATATAATTAAAATTGGGTAGTATATTAATACATACATACATACATACATACATACATACATATATATATTAATAAAATGATAATACTTAAAATAAATTTTATTTGGTTGTGCACTTTAGATCTATATATAAAAATGTGTTTTTTTAATAAATTAGAGCATACATGTAACCAGTCTAATATGTGACAACATTGATATACAAATAAGAATCTCACCCAGCTAGCAATATGATAATGATATATATATATATATATATAATATTATCCAAAAATTATAAATCATGTAGTGTAGTAAATACATACCTAATACTAATGCCTTAGAGCACACCTTGTAATGATAAATTCTCCCTCCTTGGAAATCTTCTCAATTCGGTAGATTGTTAATCATTGAACCATAGACCTTTAGCTATCCAATAGTTGTCGCCTTTTGAATTGATTTGAGATAAATTTGTTGAAGCTCCTTGTTGATGAGGTCAGCCAATAATGATGGGGAAATGGTAGCTAAAACGTTCATTTTCCATTACGGTTATGGGACCTTTTATAGTGGAAGAAATAGAGAGAAATATGGTTCACATCTCATACCATTTCTCATCAAATCTCTACCATCTATCTCCAAACTCCTCTAGCCCTTTAGCCACCTCCTACAATCCCTATTATTTCCAAAAAAACATCTTAGCATCATGGGCGAACAACCTATTTAAGACCAAATAAATATTATTAATTAAATCTAATTTAATTGCTTGTCGATATCATATATCGATCGACATATTTATAAATATCATAAATATATACAATAAAATTTATTCCCCAGATCATATTCAAAATTTTATAATTAATATTTAATAAATATTAATTAATTTATAATTTATATAAACTAATTAAATCATTTGGTCTAAGGAGAATTCATCATTCTGGTTGCGTAACTTATCAGCTGTAAATTCAGTTAGCGGTTAACATCGAACTATTCGAATATTAATGTTCACATGTCACTTAGTATGTGGTATGACATTTTGGCCAAATTTGTTTCTTAGTTTCAGTAAAATATAATTTTATATTATTAAGTGTTGCCTAGTTGTGGCTTTTATTTACACTAATTCTCGTCGTCAAAACTATGTCACTTTTGACTTATAGCATTTGGTAGTGGTCAAAATTTTAGTAACGTCCATATTCAACTCTATGACCCAAACGAAAAGTCCTTGGTTTAATAATAACAATTATTACTAAGAGAAATGCTCTGACAAGAAATTTTTACCTTGAGTTTACCGTGATACTAATCCTATGTAATTGAGGCAACAAATTCTCTCTTGAAGAGTGCTTCACTTCTAATACTTCCACTCGACCCAACTATAGTCACTAGTTGGATGTCGTGCCATGATTTGATTATAATCATAGTGGATCTTTCATATTGAAGATTCATGGTATTCTTCAGTTGAGTGAATTATGTAAATCAGTCACATCGATATTTTCTGTTTGACCTTACTTATATTAGCCCATAGAAAACTATCAAATGAGTCATTCCATAGTTAGCTAATCTATCAGTATGTAACTGTAAGTGTCCCCAGCAGTCATGAGTAATATAGTGCCCAACATTTAGAAAACATTATGTACTCTAGTCTCAATAGATACATCGATATATAGTCTTGATGCATCTTGACTAGGAATATTTAAATGGTATTTTTTATTGTGATGAACTACTCATGGTTACAACACTTTGTAACTGTTATCATAAAACATACCATTTATGGATTTTCTTTTAATTAAATTAATTAATTAACATAACACATTATATCAAATATATAATAGAAAGAAAACACTTTATTTCGAACAAGATTGGTCAACGAGTTAGATATATATAACAAATTACATAATTGCCCCTAGTGCATACTCCTAACTCTATTTATGTGTATTGTTGTAATTGTATAGAAATGAAAAAAAATTAAATTTGTTTATTTCATTCTGTGATTCAAAAATAGTACTCTATCAAACATACATATATATATATATATATTATCATCAAATAAAAATCACAAACTATTATATTCTATAATCTCCTCCTTTTGATGATAACAAACATATATTAAGATTTTATGTGAAGCAAATGTGTTTGATTTGTTGTGATCAAGCTCCCTCTATTTGCATACTCACCTTACAATTAGAATCCTCTTACACAGATGCATGCAATTAAAAAATGAAAAAAATTGATTGTCAAATTAATTGCAAAAACAATAGTCGAAATATGAAAACAACTCTTGAATATCAGTAAGGTTATTACTCAACAACCAAAATCTTAACCTCTCTCCCCCTTTTGTTATCATCAACATAATAATAATAACTAAAATAATGATGAATTTTGATTAAAACCATAAACCGTAGAGAGAAATATATATCGTGAATTCCAATTGATCAAATAAAAATCATAATGGTTTATTCATTAGACACAAATTCCACTTTAGAGTGACGATTAGATTATGTTTAGGGGAAATTTATACAATGACAGCAGTGTGGTGTTTTTAATAAAGAATTTTTGTTTGTAAATTACTCTTTTAAATATTATATAAAAAAGTGTTTAGCACTTTCTAACCACACATAACCTTTAGACTTTTAAATGAGGTTAGTATTTACCTAAAAAAGAATGTCAAACATTTTCTAACCATGCATAACCATGAGGATCTTTAAATGAGGTTATAAACTACTCCAATATTTATCCATCTTTTGTATATAAGTTTCATTCATGTATAACCATGAGGACTTTTAAATAAGAATGGAAGCATGTATCTAGAGATTAGGGTTATTCACCCATGCATAACCATGAGAAGTGAATATTTTGGGATATAATTATAAATTACACTAAAATGAATATTTTGGGATATAATTATAAATTACACTAAAATATAATTCCTTGTTTTTCAAAATACCAACTCCTACATACTGTATCAAATTTTGTTATATGGATTGCAAGAAGGATGATGGTGATAGAAGTGATCATGGAATATATACTAATTTTAAAAATATTATAAAACTTGTTCAATTTTTAAGAAATTTTTAACATATACTTCCTCTAGTTATAAAGTATAATTTAATCACTACCCATCACTTTCTCAATCACTATTAAAAAATTTATAGATTTCAAAATAGTTCAAGAAGTCAAGTATTATCTTTTCTGAAGTAAATTTTATACTGAAGAAAATATGTGTATTCTTAATAAAGAAAATAAAGGTCAAAATCTTAGTTATTTTAAAATTTCTAAATCCAAAAGAGGTTGTGAAAATTTATTTTCTACAAGGGTATTTTAGAGCGATGAAAATGAAAATATGATTTCAAATGAAGTGATGTCTAACACCACTTGTACTCTAGTTGTCCAAGGTGACATACAATGATATATTATTAAACAAGTCGACTGTGTACTCCATTCTATTACTCAAACTGAAAAAGTATAACGACCTCGAATTTCTGTCATTTGAAATTCATATATTTAATTGATTTTTAATATTAACAAGTAAAAAATTTGTAAGTCTAATAAATTTTATTTCGAATATCTAGATTAATTGGATAATTAAATCGATAATTTAATATTTGAAATTACAAAAATAATTGGAAATTGGTTTAATGTGATTAAAATTGATTTTTAAAGTTGTATTAAATCATATTGGAGTTGTAATAATGTTATAGAACTTTTAAAATCGAATTAAAAGTCAAACTGTAGAAATTGAATATTTTAATATTTTGTTAACGAGTAAAATAGCCATTTTTCAAACAGTCTCGGATTTCGACAAAACTAGTTCCATCGGATCTATAATGTTATATTATTGTAAGATTTCAAATTTCATGTCAATCGGACTTACGGTTTGTCCGAGGCAAGCCAAAACGTATAGAAATTAGTTTAACCGATTTAATTTAAATTTGATCGTTTATTTCCGTAACTCACACATATGATCAAATTAGCTTCCGAAACATGTCCCATTGTGTCCGAAACGTGGATTAAACCCTAGGAACGTCAGCCGGCACGCTTCGTTTGGAGTTCGGAAAATCTCTGATGAATAGTGTTCGGAAAATTTTCTATAAAAGCCCTCCATTATTCCTTCTTTTCAGAAACGCTAGAAATTTCAGCCCTAGCCGCCATTTTATTTCGAAGGCCGAAATTGTTCCATTCTTCTTCCTTTAATCTCTTGCAATCCGTCCACTTATTGCAAAAATCTTCAACTAGCAAATGATAGAGCTTCGCGATACCTTTCGATCCATACGGTCGAGATGGGATTTCTCGCATTTGATCGATGGCAGTTTCAGTTAGAATGGCCGGCATTCCTTCACGATTTTAGAGGCATTGGCTGGACCGAGCATGACCGGCCCTTGGCCGATGATAGAGCTCGTGATGGCGCACGAAATGATGGAGCTTGATCGTGTATTCAATGCTCGAGGTGACCACAAAAATTTGATGAAAGTGGCGGCCGTATTGGGTTCGGTTGCGTTCAAACCTGGAGTTGGAGAAGAAACAAAGTGTGGCCGTGATTTGCTTTGATACCACATGTGAGGATTAGAGATTTTCGACTCCCGAAAATCGACATTAATACGTCCACTGTATCAACTGCCGAGCAATCGAAGGCCGGAAAACCGAATCCTTAGGGTTAAAGAAGAAGAGGTAGAAGAAGAAAGAAGAAGCAACAGAAACAATATCAGAATCTCACAATCGCACTGGAACAACTTATAATAGATAAATTAATAATCTTTAAACAGAATCACTATATCTGTTATTACATTACATCACATTACATTATCAAAGTTTATAACAACAAACAGCGGAAAGAAATACTATATACTAGTTGATACGCCATGTCATCGAGCTTGCCACCAGATCTCTACAACAACTCCTGAATTCCAGAATGACATGATAACCTGACTCTAGACTGCCCATGTGGAAATTGGTGGGCACCCAGAGTTTAGGGAGGGAACAATAAACTCCAGGTCAGTCATGGGACTGGTGTGAGAACTTAAAACAGTTATATCTTTAAAAACAAACAAAGAAATATTTTAAAATAGATTCACAATGCTTTTAGAAAATGTAACTACCATAAGGCCCCCCGCCACACACACAATGCAAACGCAGAATTGGAGGAGATTTCTCCTTATGATAGTCAAACATGCTTGATACGCAAATTTCTCTGATATTATTACTATAAGTGCAAAGTGTAGAAAACCATTTCGAAAATATAATATAAATCTTAGCCAGCATAGGTACCATTATATTATGCCTGCTATAGCTACCTCCTGAGGAGGCAGGCTATACAATTGCAATCGTAAAGGGATCGTATTGTTTCTTTGGATTTCCAACAAATGGTCGGGCAAAGGAACTTCCCAAGTAAAATGGAACGCCTCTGGAGGGACGTCCCAGGATCCTAACCGGATCTCTGCTAGACAAGGCCGGGTTACCTCTGTAATAGGTAACTACTGACACGAGTATGCCATCCCTTGGTTGTAAACAACCTTTATCCGAGGATCCTCTCAACCAACAACCACTAAGTAATAAGTTTGCAGCAACCACAAAGTAAGTATCTGGGCCCCATACCATAATACCACTCATAATCCAAAAGGAAATGACATACCCTCAGAGGGCGCTACGCTCAAATAACCTTGCTACTACGATTCCTGTTTCGACCATAACCGGGTTGTGAGGTTCGACGAAGTCTCGTCCACAAAGCCACGCCTTGATCAACAAATGATCAGCAGCACTTAGCATGCCACATTACCAAATTGTGAGTATATCACTGATAACCATCAACTACATAACCTTTGAGCTCGTACGTCTCAGAGAATGGTGTTAAGCTAAGAGAATAAATTCTCCGCCACCAACAGAAATGTATTTGAAAGAAATCTGCTTTATATCTCAAAATGTAATGTTAGACATACAATCCATACAAGTCTGTTCTGGGTTCGAACAGAACCGAAGGCACTTCCAAAGAAGCCCTTGCAATCCGGGTATTCAACATCCCGATCAGATTTCCCATCACAAAGGAAATCTCCATACCGTAGCTATCGGTGCAGAGACAATCGATAGGTCATCCTATCATTCTCGCAAATACCCGGTCTTCAACACCGGTCTTCAAATGTTATCCATTACGACGAATCACTATTCGAAATGAGATTTATGACCCAAAGGTCCACTCTCGGCTAAACCGAATAACCAGCGCTTATTTTAAAATAAGTGTAGCATTCAATTTCAAGCAAATCACAACCACTACCCATTTAAAGGTAAATATTGATAGTCGGTTATTTAACTATCAAAGCAAACAAACAAATATTCAACACCATAACAATCACTAGGCCCTTTTATTAATCTTCCATAAATTAAATAACTTGTCAAATATTCACTTCAATTTATCTTTAAAAATATATATGCTCTAAACCATTTCAATTTCTACATTGGAAAACATTTCCAAATACTTATTTAAACAATAAGTAATTCACAAATCTATTTATTTTCAATACTTAGAAAATATTCAATATAGTTAAAACACGATCAAGTATATATTTTATTCTTTTAAGGAAAACGTTCTCTTTAAACACATTTATTTGGGTAAAAACGAATGTTGCGTAAAACATCGTTACGACAATCCAAAATCAATAGCATAGGGATTCAAAAATACGATAGATATATAAATCCCAATACTATACAAAAACATTTTCTTTCGAAAATCATTTACTATAACAACAGTGTTATAGTCAATCTTTTCCTTATTTTCGAAAACGTCTATTTCAATAATGAATGTTGAAATCTATGGTTTCGATCCTTAACACATTTTAAAATAACTTCAAATCGCTTTAATTCTATTTAAAAGATCACTTCATAAACATTTCTTTAGTATATTATTCACCGTCCAAAATCGTGAATATAAATTGTTTACCAAATTCAACACTTCTACATATTTAATTTAAAGGATTATCCACTGTCCAAAATCATGGATATATCTCCTTTAATAAGCTTTCATATTTACTTATCAATTTCAATTGGTTACATTTGGTATCAGAGCATTTGGTTAAGCGACAACCTTGGCTCTGTTGGGAATTACTTATTAGAGATAGAGTCAGTAGTACTCTAGAATGAGTGTGAGTGTAATAATAGATATGAGCGTGTATTTGTTAGTGAATATAAAAATGTTTTATATTGTGTTTGCTTATACTTTGAGTTATTTGTGGATTCTGGTCGGTATGTGGGACGCCATATTATCGGTAGGGATTTCTAAACACTTAAACGAGGCAAGTCGACATAGTATCATTTTAAATTGGGTAAATGAAATAATTTTACCTCGATTATATTTTACATATAAAGAAAATAATTTTTCAGAAATTATTAAAGTGAATATAAATTGATTGTTTGGTTGTTGAAAATGTAAGAATATATATAAGTTAATTAAAATAATAATTGTATAAGCAAATGAATTATTAAGTATGGAATTATAATTAATGTGATTTACAATTGTGAAATAATCTTATATATATAAGAAGTGAAATTATATGAACATATTTATAAATATGAGTTGTAAATAAAAATGAATTTGAACTATGAATTAAAAATGTTGAATCTTGTTTATTTTGGAAATTATTTTCCAAAATTAAAAGTTAAATAGTGAAATTATATAAGAAAAAGATTTATAAATGTGATTTATGAATAAAAGGAAAATTTTGAAAGAATATTAAGCACTGAATTCACTATTGTCACTGGGAAATAATAAGGGTGATGACTGCAGCATCATCGGTATCATTTTCGAGTTTCTGTGTAATGGGTTTGCTACCATAGTAAATTGAAAATTGAAGTTTTGTTGTGATAAACAAATTTGAAATTAAAAATCCAAGTTGTAATTGTTGAATATAAGTGAAACGATTTTTGAACTTATAATATGAGATAATAAATTTAGCTTTGGTAAAGCTAAAGAATTTGGGTTAGCATAGTAAATATATGGTGTAAAAATTTAACTAAAGGAAGTTAAATAAATTGAATTGGATTAGATAGGTGATTATTTAATATGGTTTTGAAGTTTAAATATATAAGTTGTATAACTTATTAAATGTGAAAATGTAAGTGAAACCAAATGATAAATATGGTCAAACAATTTTGTTAAGCAAAACGAGATATGAATTTGAATAAGTGACGAAATTTGACTTTGGTAAAAGTTAAATAGAATTTACTTTAGAATTGGAATCTGAATTGGATTTATAAGGGAATATAACTTAAGTGATGTTGAATGAAGTTGATTTTGGTATCGAAGTAAATTAATAAAGTGAAGTGTGAATATGAACTTGAGTTATATAAATGGAATTCAACCTTATTTGTTAAATGAATTAGCAATTGAATTGAACTAATGGATTGAATATTAATCAATCGAATGTAAAAGAATTGATATAGAATAATGGATGTAAGTGTTAAATCATTAAAGCTAATTAAATGTGTTGAACCAAATCGAATGTAAAGTAAAGTAAATTGAATGAATTTGGTTGTATTGGATATACATTGATTGTCAGATTGTTGTTAGTTGATTGTATAGAAATTCATATGAAATTGAATTGATAAATGGAAAGCTATGTAATTGAATTTGAATTGAAAGTGAACTAATGTGAATTGGTAGTAAGCAATTAAATTTTGTATCGAAACCTTATAAATTGCTTATGGGAATTATTTTGATTGCATTGCTTATGAAAACTATATATTTTTTCTATAGAAAATTAGTGAAATGTAAATGAATTTCCTATATATGTCACTTACATGTTTAAATTGAGTAAGTACAGGTTCCGAGACTGTAGTTGGCTGGATTTGGTCACGCTAAAATACTAATAAATAACTACTTTACTTAAAAATGCTATAAAGGTACGCCTACGTAATAAAAATAGGAAATATGAACTGTTTTTCTATTTTCCGACCGTGTGGGTCGATGTATATATATTTATATCTATTGTGATATTGCAAAAGCTCCTCCGTACAAGGGGGACTCTGCCAAAATTTTCGGTAAATTTTGGGAGATAGAAAAAAATTTGAAAATTTTTGGAATTTTTTTTTGTTAATGAAAAGTCATGAAAATGTAGGAATTGAACTAGAAAAGTGTAGCCAACGGATTTTGGAAAAGTTAAGAAATTAAAATGAATCTGAAATCGAGTTGGAATGTTTTGTTTTTAAAAAAATTAATGGATTCTGTAACTTTTTCTTACTTGGCAATTTCGAGGACCAAATTCTTTTAAGGGGGAAGTTTGTAACGACCCAGAATTTCTGTCATTTGAAATTTGTATATTTGATTGATTTTTTACATTAACAAGTAAAAAAATTTGTAAGTCGAATAAATTTTATTCCAAATATCTAGATTAATTGGATAATTAAATCGATAATTTAATATTTGAAATTACAGAAATAATTGAAAATTGGGTTTAATGTGATTAAAATTGATTTGTAAAGTTGTATTAAATCATATTGGAGTTAGAATAATGTTATAGAACTTTTAAAATCGAATTAAAAGTCAAACGGTAGAAATTGAATATTTTAATATTTAATTAATGAGTAAAAATAGCCATTTTTCAAACAGTCTCGGATTTCGAGAATCCAGTTTCATCGGATCCGAAATGTTATATTATTGTAAGATTTTAAATTTCGTGTCAATCGGACTTACGGTTTGTCCGGGGCAAGCCCAAACCCATAGAAATTAGTTTAAACGGTTTAATTTAAATTTGATCGTTTATTTCCGTAACTCACACATATGATCAAATTAACTTCCGAAACATGTCCCATGGTGTCCGGAACGCGGGTTAAACCTAGAAACGTCAGCCGACACGCTTCGTTTGGAGTTCGGAATATCTCGGATGAATAGTGTTTGGAAAATTTTCTATAAAAGCCCTCCATTATTCCTTCTTTTCAGAAACCCTAGAAATTTCAGCCCTAACCGCCATTTCATTTCGAAGGCCAAAATTTTTCCATTCTTCTTCCTTTAATCTCTTGCAATCCATCCATTTATAGCAAAAATCTTCAACTAGCAAATGATAGAGCTTCGCGATACCTTTCGATCCATATGGTCGAGATGGGATTTCTCGCATTTGATCGATGGCAGTTTCAGTTAGAATGGCCGGCATTCCTTTACGATTTTCGAGGCATTGGCTCGACCGAGCATGACCGGTCCTTGGCCGATGATAGAGCTCGTGATGGCGCACGAAATGATGGAGCTTGATCGTGTATTCAATGCTCGAGGTGATCACGAAAATTTGATGAAAGTGGTGGCCATATTGGGTTCGGTTGCGTTCGAACTTGGAGTTGGAGAAGAAACAAAGTGCGGCCGTGATTTGCTTCGATGAAACGAACGGCCCAGATGGATATAAGGTTTTAAAATTAAAAAGAAAATAGTAATTAATTTATTTAAATTCGTATAATGTTTAAAAGGCTGTAACTTTTTCATACGAGGTCTGTTTCGCACGAAACGAATTGCGTTGGGTTCGGATTGACGAGTACTACGCAATGGAGCTGGATTGGGATTGATTGGAGCTAGTGATAATTTTGGGTAAAATTAAACGTGTGTTTAATTTTATTCGGAATAAAATGTTGAAACCGCTATTGGGAACAAGGTGAGAACTTCTCACTCAATCGAATTGTGTTTCGATTTAAATTTTAAATAGTTAGATTTAAAATTGCTTGATTGTGTTGATTGTATGGTTAGATGATAAATTGCTATATGTTGTATTGAAATAGACCCTATACGCAGCATATTAAGCGGAGGTTATTATATTAAACACATATACCGGATATTCCACCTTGATGCGGGAATTGGTATTTTATATGTACTTGGAGTTAATTTTCCGCATTTTATAGCGGATGAGACCCTATTGCCCGCATAATAGCGGATAATATTTTATATAAACCCATGTACCGCGATATTCCGTCTTGAAACGGGATTGGTATTGTGCTAACATCTGTGGAAGCAGGGAAACAGGTTGGAGGGATCCAACTGGATTCCTCAACAGTATTGATTTATTTACAGATATTTGCGATATATTCTGTTATCATATTGATATATGATGTTTGGATGTCATGGTTGATGTATTGGTGCTGTTGCAGCATTGAGCCTATTTTTGGAGTTTTAAAAATGTTAAAGTAACTATTTCGAATTAAAAAGGATTTTCAAGTGATTTTTGAAAGTATACATTTTATTGAATTTTGGAATTGATTCATTTTAAATAAATAAATGTTATAATTTTTATATTATAAAAATTATGATTTTTTTGAAATATAACCGAAATGTGATTTTTTGAAATAAGTAGTTGATTAATTTGCAAAATGGTTTAAATTATGATTTTTGAACTATTATAAATGGTTTATATAAAAGATTCATAAAATTGATATTTATAAATTAAAATATTATAATTATAAAACGAGTTTTTATAAGTGTTAAAATGAAGTATAAATGGATTTCATAAGTGAATGAAATTTATAGATTTATAAATTGTGAAGTTATAAAATGAATAGATTTTGTAAAATAAAAGATTTATAAGTAATTAACTTATAAATTGGATTTTGGCATTTAAATGAGATATAAATAGAATTTGTTAATTAAGGGATTTTATAAGTTGAAGTTTTTATAATATATATATATATATGTGTGTGTGTGTGTGCGTGTGAATTTATAAACGTTGTTTTATAAATCCAAAATCAATTTAAATTGATAAGTAAATATGAAAGCTTATTAAAGGAGATATATCCACGATTTTGGACAGTGGATAATCCTTTAAATTAAATATGTAGAAGTGTTGAATTTGGTAAACGATTTATATTCACGATTTTGGACGGTGAATAATATATTAAAGAAATGTTTTAGGAAGTGATCTTTTAAATAGAATTAAAGCGATTTGAAGTTGTTTTAAAATGTGTTAAGGATCGAAACCATAGATTTCAACATTCATTGTTGAAATAGGCGTTTTCGAGAAATAAGGAAAAGATGGGCTATAACACTGTTGTTATAGTAAATGATTTTCGAAAGGAAATGTTTTTGTATAGTATTGGGATTTATATATCTATCGTATTTTTGAATCCTATGCTATTGATTTTGGGTTGTCGTAACGATGTTTTACGCAACATTCGTTTTGACCAAAATAAATGTGTTTAAAGAGAACGTTTTCCTTAAAATAATAAAATATATACTTAATCGTGTTTTAAGTATATTGAATATTTTCTAAGTATTGAAAATAAATAGATTTTTGAATTACTTATTGTTTAAATAACTATTTGGAAATGTTTTCCAATGTAGAAATTGAAATGGTTTAGAGCATATATATTTTTAAAGATAAATTGAAGTGAATATTTGGCAAGTTATTTAATTTATGGAAGATTAATAAAAGGGCCTAGTGATTGTTATGGTGCTGAATATTAGTTTGTTTGCTTTGATAGTTAAATAACTGACTATCAATATTTACCTTTAAATGGGTAATTGTTGTGATTTGCTTGAAATTGAATGCTACACTTATTTTAAAATAAGCGCTCGTTATTCGGTTTAGCCGGGAGAGGACCTTTGGGTCATAAATCCCATTCTGAATAGTGATTCGTCGTAATGGATAGAATTTGAAGGCCGGTGTTGAAGACCGGGTATTTGCGAGAATGATAGGATGACCTATCGATTGTCTCTGCACTAATAGCTACGGTATGGAGATTTCCTTTGTGATGGGAAGTCCGATCGGGATTGTGAATACCCGGATTGCAAGAGCTTCTTTGGAAGTGCCTTCGGTTCTGTTCGAACCCAGAA
Organism: Allium cepa; assembly: GCA_030765085.1. Classification (NCBI taxonomy): domain Eukaryota; kingdom Viridiplantae; phylum Streptophyta; class Magnoliopsida; order Asparagales; family Amaryllidaceae; genus Allium; species Allium cepa. The sequence continues at coordinate 129,424,172 of CM060940.1, read as the reverse complement.
CAGACTTGTATGGATTGTATGTCTGACATTACATTTTGAGATATAAAGCAGATTTCTTTCAAATACATTTCTGTTGGTGGCGGAGAATTTATTCTCTTAGCTTAACACCCTTCTCTGAGACGTACGAGCTCAGAGGTTATGTAGTTGATGGTTATCAGTGATGTACTCCCAATTTGGTAATGTGGCATGCTGAGTGCTGCTGATCATTTGTTGATCAAGGCGTGGCTTTGTGAAAAGTGTAGCTTTATGGACGAGACTTCGTCGAACCTCACAACCTGGTTATGGTCGAAACAGGAATCGTAGTAGCAAGGTTATTTGAGGGTAGCGCCCTCTGAGGGTATGTCATTTCCTTCTGGATTATGAGTGGTATCATGGTATGGGGCCCAGATACTTACTCTGTGGTTGCTGCAAACTTATTACTTTATGGTTGTTGGTTGAGAGGATCCTCGGATAAAGGTTGTTTACAACCGGGGGATGACATACTCGTGTCAGTAGTTACCTATTACAGAGGTAACCAGGCCTTGTCTAGCAGAGATCCGGTTAGGATCCGGGGACGTCCCTCCAGAGGCGTTCCATTTTACTTGGGAAGTTCCTTTGCCTGACCATTTGTTGGAAATCCAAAGAAACAATACGAGCCCTTTACGATTGCAATTGTATAACCTGCCTCCTCAGGAGGTAGCTATAGCAGGCATAATATAATGATACTTATGCTGACTAAGATTTATATTATACTTTCGAAATGGTTTTCTACACTTTGCACTTATAGTAATAATATCAAAGAAATTTGTGTATCAAGCATGTTTGACTATCATAAGGAGAAATCTCCTCCAATTCTGCGTTTGCATCGTGTGTGTGGCGGGAGGCCTTATGGTAGTTACATTTTCTAAAATCATTGCGGATCTATTTTAAAATATTTCTTTGTTTGTTTTTAAACATATAACTATTTTAAGTTCTCACACCAGTACCATGATTGACCTGGAGTTTATTGTTCACTTCCTAAACTCTGGGTGCCCACCAATTTCCACATGGGCAGTCTATAGTCAGGTTATCAGGTCATACTGGAATTCAGGAGTTGCTGTAGAGATCTGGAGGCAAGCTGGATGGCATGACGTATCAACTAGTATATAGTATTTCTTTCCACTGTTTGTTGTTCTAAACTTTGATAATGTAATGTGATATAATGTAATAACTGTTATAGTGATTCTGTTTAAAGATTATTCATTTATCTATCATAAGTTGTTCCGCTGCGATTGTGAGATACTGATATTGTTTCTGTTGCTTCTTCTTTCTTTCTTCTTCTACCTCTTCTTCTTTAACCCTAAGGATTCGTTTTTCCGGCCTTCAATTGCTCGGCAGTTGATACAGTGGACGTATTAATGTCGATTTTCGGGAGTCGAAAATCTCTAATCCTCACAAAAAGATTCAAAAAAATTCTGCAAAGCCATTTTCGTCAAATAAAGGCAAATTCACACAGTTAAAAATTATCTAACCGATGATTTGTTAGTCATCAGTTAAGTTAATGAAAGTTTTCTTCGCATATAGACAATCAACCATTTTTGTGTTGAAAATTTAAACCATTTGAAACCACTATTTGAAAACCTTAAATTCATGATTTGATTTAGCACCAAACTTGAAAGTTTTAGATATTCAATATTTCTAATAAGAAAAATTGGCTTCAAGTAAAAAATAATGAATCAATAAAATGTTATATCCAAAATACTACAACTTGTTAACATAAATCAGAAATGTTTTTCTACTGATGTGTTGACATAGTTGTTATTTTTCAATATTTTCCAAAATGAATCAGCAAAAACCCAATGTTGTGTAGTTGTAATGTTATCGGTTAGCTTTGCAAAACTATAGGAATTTCAAATTTTGAAGTAAAGATGTTCAAGTTCCGATCGAATTACTATAGCCGTATTTAAGAAGTTTTGAAATAGTTTTCAAACAATATACTAAACGTTTTATAGTTTTTGAATGGTTTAATTTCGAATTCTAAAAAAAACACATAGAATAAAATTTATATAATTTTTTATCCAATTTCCAGAACATCTTGAATTTTGCAGATCGGATTTAAGGAGCTCAAGATATGGTAATTATACTACAGCAATGTCAATAAAACAGAATTAACAAGTAAAGAAGTAGGGTTTAGAGATCATATATTTGCTTATTTTTGATGTTGTATTCTTGTTCACCATTTCTATTTTAGATCTCCACCTCATTTTTTGGGTTAAGGAACACTGGAATTGTTGTTCTTTAATGATATACAGAACATCTCGAAGTTACCTTTATCGTAGTTGTAGCCCATTTCTGTACCTAAATGTTAGAGGAAGCGAGTGGTCTAACAAATGATGTAGGACTACACTTATATTCGTCTGTAAACTTTGGTACCCAAATTCGTCTGTATAACAAACTGTTATATTTTACAATTTTACCCTTGGGAACCCAAAATTGTTTAAATTTACAAAAAATTTCATTTGTACCATTTGGAATCCAAATTTGTTTGACGGTTTTTTTTGTTTCTATTCCAACATTTATTTTGTTTATGCCTAATTCTTCCACAAATTAAACACTTTGAAAATTCCTATTGAAATTTGATATTATCACAATTCTTTCTCTTAGTTTGTTCAACTCTATCATATCCAAGTTCTTGTGATGACCCGGAATTTTGGGCAATATTAATTTGATAATCTGTATTAAAAATTAAATTGATTCGATAATATTTGTTAATAAATTTGAATTGATTTAATAATCTTCCTTTAATAAATATTTAATTGGATAATTTTATCTTTAAAAGCTAATAAAATGTTTTCTATTTATTATGTATATATTTGTATATATAGTAAATAGATAAGCTTTGATTTAAAATTTAATAAATAAACATATTTATAGAATTCTAATATACATTTTGATAATTTGGAAATTATGATTAAATCTAATTTAAAGCTTTTCAAAGCTATTTAATAAATAACTATATAGTTTTAAATACTTAAGGTAAATGTTTATTTGTTTAAAATTATTTTAGCTCAAGTTTAAATTAATAAAAAGGTTTATATTATTTTCTTTTTAAATATTACTTGATAAATATGATTTGAAAGATATGAAAGTTTAAAATACAATTTACATATAAAACATTAATTCCTTTAAGTGATATAAGTTATTTATTAATAATAAGACAATTTCTTTTATAAATTAATTAAAATTGATAATTTTGTTATTTTCAAATAATAATTATAATGTATAGATATAGATTGATTTTAAAGTAAACAGAAGTGTTTAAATTTGATATGTTGTTATATATATATATAACTTGATTTTTTTTAAATTGGATTTTTAAATTTAAGTTGGATCTGAATTTGAATTAGTTGAAATTCAAAAGATAGACATTTTAAAAATATTTGGGTATTAAAGGATATTCGAATAAGCTTTTACTTATAAATATAATTAGTTTTGTTTCTTTAAAGTAATTTAAATATAGACAAGTATTTAATAAATAAAGAAAAAGGCTTTTATTTACTTTTAAAATAAATAAAATAAGTAAAATTACTTATAGGACAAGTGTAAATATATTAAGCCTAATACAACAAGTGTTAATTTATGCTCATGACAAATGTAAATAGATTAGACAAGTGTCATTTTTGTTTTTAATTTTTCTTTTATTTTAAAATAAATCATCTTAACTTATAAAACATGCTTTTCCTCCTTCTCATTTCTTTTCTAATTTTCATTTTCAAAAGTTAAGATAAAATTTCAGCTAAATCAAAATTCAAAACAAAATCAGTAACCAAAATGCCTCAAACCAAAAATCATGTTCAAATCAAAATCTGAAAATTTCCTTTTCAAACCAAATATAAACCATTAACCGACATATTTGGAATCAATTCATAGGCTTGCACTTTTATTCAAACCTGAGATCAAATCTTAAACCTGTACACTCATTTTCAAACGCATGCAAAGCATTTTCAAAATCAAAAGGGTGCATGCATTTTCTTCAAACTGGAGTTTGTCCGAGCAAGCAAGATTTCAGCACATATTCAATATAGCAAACTCAACTTTATTCAATTAAGCAAGTTTTCAGTTCAACCAGCTTCTATTTCAAAATCAAAAATTCTAGACTTAAAAGCAAAGCCGCTGTTTCATGCATGACAAGTGAGTAATATTGCTATTTTAAAATTTAAGTATATGATTCTATTGCATGTTCATCTCTGAAAACAAGTATGTTTGTGAATATATTTATAAGTATATCTCTATGTGTATATATATGAATATTTTGGTGTGTGCATTGTTGTGTGTCTGGATGTTTTCTCCGATTCTAGTTTCCAGGTTCAAGATCAAATAAATATCAATTGCTCTTGATCCAACCTTTGTTGGACTTAAGCCTTGAACAAATATGTTTGTTGTATCAAAGATTTTAGTTTAAAAATTTGTTTAAGTTAAAACAATTTTGTATTGTTTTTGGAAATTTAAAACAACAGAGTAAACTTAAAATAAGTCAAATTCCAATTTAAATGTTACACGGATTCAGGAATCTAAATCAAGTACTAAAACTAAAACTTGATTTTGAAACTAAAATTACAAATTTTAGTAGTCGGATTTGATTGCATTTTTGGTTTGACCAGAAATGGTTATTTACGGGTTTTCTAATGATCTCAAGAATCTGGGAGGTCGGGGTTCCTTCTGGTGGTAGTGGGATGATCGGCGATGATGGAAAAATTTTTAGGATGGCGAGCAAGGAACGGTGGCGGCGACAGCGACCGATTCGAGTTTTTAAACCCAGTTTTGGCTAGGCTAGGTGTTTTGATCTTTGTGGTTCCTCTGGTTGATCGAGTACAACAGAACTCAGGGGATCGACTACTTAGACAGTGACGAAGATTTGACCAGAGGTGCTGACACTCTGGTGGTCGGAGATTCAAGGACGAGGTGGTTCCAGGTCTACATTTGGTTGTTCCAGGTTTGGAGTAAACACTCGGATTCGATTTCGAGTTGGTTGTCACGATCTGATAGTCATGATGGGTTACGAGGATGTTTGCTGATTTGATGAGGCCATCAGTGATGACTGGAGAGGGTCGGAGCCACCGTGCATATGCACGGTGCATTGGTTTGTGTCTGGTGAAGTTTGGTGTTGCAAAGTTTTGTACTCGAGTTTATCTCGAGTAATTCGAGTATTTGCTTGAAGAACTGGAAGGTTTTCCTCGAAGCAGTTGAAGAGGGATCGGGTAATAGTTGTTACAGATTTTTCTGAAACCTGTCTATTTCAAATTTAAATTTAAATCTGAAAGCAAGTTCAAACAAATTTTAAAACCAAATTTAAGGTATGGATTCAAAACTGAATTTTGTATCCTAGCTTTTAAATTAAGTTTTATAAATTAAATTATTTTAACAATTTTAATTGTTTTAAGTGAATTTTGAAATAATTTGAATTTAAAATGAATCTGGTTTTAAAACTCTTGTAAATTCCTTTTATTAGATAAGTGTGTCTTTAACATATGATTTTAAAAGTTTGTAAATGTTTTTAAACTTTGTTAAAGTTAAAATTGTATTCATTTTAAATCTTATATTTGAAATAAAATTTGAAATTAAATTTGAAAGTAAAATGTTTTCAAATGTGTTATGAATGATAATTAAATCATTAATAAGAAAATATTTTACCTTAAAGTTAATTAAGATTTAATGATTGGTGATTCATTAAATTATTAAAGTAATTAAAGATAATTGATTAGTTTAATAAATTAATGACGTGGATTGATTAATTTAGAAATTAAGTGTTTTAAATTAATTAAATAATTAAGGTTTATGTTAATTAATTAAGGAATAATTAATTTGTAATTAAGAATCATTAATTAGATAAGATTTGGTTTTTAATTAATGATTTGGAGTTAATTATCTAGTAATTAAAGATTAATTAAGTTACAGCTAAACACTTAATTAATTAAATAATTAAATGAGTAATTAATGGTTATTAAAGATTAGTTAATTTGTAATTAATAATGATTAATGTAAGTTTAATTACTTTAGAGAAGTAAGTTAATGAAGTTCATTAACTTGAGATTATTAAATAATTAATTAATGTGATAAATTTTAATAATTAATTTAAAGATAATCATTTTTGAAATTGTTTAAGTGAAATTACTTAATGAAAGTAATTAAGAAGTAAATTACTCAATGTAATTAATTGAGTTTAATGTGATTAGTTTAAGTTAATTAATCAAGTTTAATTAATTTAAGATAACCACTGGATGATTTGTTAGTATAATTACTTAATGCAATTAATATAGTGAAATTACTTAGTGAAGTAATTAATGGATAATTACGGGATGTAATTAATTGAAGGGTGATTTATTAATGAAAGTAATTTGGATTAAATTTCATTGTATAATTAATCAAGGGATTAATTAGGATAATTAATTAAGGAGTAATTAATTAATTGCTGAAGTAATTAAGGGTAGTTAATTACTGGATGAGATTAATCGAGTGATTAATAAATATGGTTTAATTAAAGATTAATTACTTAATGTAATTAATTTAAATAGAATAATTAATTAAAAATGTAATTAAGGACTATTAATTTATATAATTAATGATGTAACTAAGGGTTGATTAATTAAGATTAATTAATCAATGATTAGTGATTATGAGAAATTAATTAATGTAATTAATTAAGGATTAATGTGATTAATTAAGGATTAATGTAATTAATTAAGGATTAATGTAATTAATTATATTTAATTAATTAATAAAGTAATTAAAGGTTAATTACTGTAAGTGGTTAAGGAAAATTAATTTGTGAAATTAATTAAAGGTTAATTATTTGAATGTAATTAAAGGATAATTAATCAGGGACAATTAATTAAGATGAATGATTAGATGGTGATTAATTAATTGATTTGTAATTAATTAATGGTTATGTAAGAAAGATTTTTGTAATGAAAGTAATTAATTTAATTTATTTTAAATTAATTAGAGATGAAGTAATTAATTTAATTAATTTTAAATTAATTATAGTGTGATGAATTAATCCTTGCTTATGTATGGATGGATGATATTGATTGCCTTGAATGGTCTGAGATCTCAGATATGAGATAAGTAATGCTGTGTGATATGGATGCTTTGGTTGAAGTGTGATGATAATGTGAATTATCTGTTTAATATGAATTATCTATTTATGATGATAATGTAGATAATCTATTGTGATATGTGAATTATCTATCTGTGTGTATATAGATAATTGAATTGAATTGTTTTAAACTTTAAAACAATTTGGACCTAAATGATGGCGTTTTGGATTTCGATGAGACCGGGATCGGGTTTTCAGATTTGGATCTCCGAAAACCATATGGATCCAAATTAACGATAGGTCGTGAATCTCAAGTAAAGATGAAGATTCAGAGTACAAGGGTTGTTGTCGTTAACTCTGAGGGTGATTCCAAAATGAGTGTAACGAGATAATGCCTTCGGTTTCATTCGAACCCGGAACGAACTTGTATGGATTGAATGCTTTCAGAACATCATCAGGTGGGCGATGAGCATTCTAAGTGATGTGTTCTGATAAAGGTAATCGTAGCCTCAAGCCTCATCAACCGGGAATGGTTAAAACAGAGGAGGTGCAGCAAGGTTAAGTGGGTAGCACCCAAGTAGGACAAGGTCTTCCCCTGTCTAGAAGTCCCTTTTTATTCGGCTGTGTGGGCAGTTGAGTCGCGGCCAACCGCGGGGTTGTCTTGTTCGGGACTATCCAGTAAGGGATGGTTCCGGCCTTATGTTGCAGGGGATTGGGAGTAATCCTCGGTATGGTGATCTAGGCTCCGTACTGTGATGGGCGGTACCCCAATAGCCCTGCCATTATATGGAATCCAAACTCCAATAAATGTCGTACGTTTTAGTTGTGCCCAATTATGTTGGAATGTGAGATGTAAGCATTCCAACTATTTCTGTATTTTATTTGAAAACCCAAGACTCTATTATGTTATCAATGAATTTCCTATCAAATGTTTTGGTTAGCGTAAGGTAAAAACTTACCCATGTTTATGTGTGGGGAGTCTTACGTGATACCTTTTGTTTTCAAAGTTTTTTTCTAAAGTTAAGCAACTTTAACCTGTTACTCACAGCAGACCCATGTTCGACCCAGAGTTTATCTTCTGTTTTCTTAAACTCTTGGGTACTCAATTCTTTACGAGTAGCCAAGGTATTCAGGTTAGCTTTGACAAATTATGGAGGAGCAATGGAGCAGGAGGCTTCAGCGTTGTAGATATTTATAGTGTTCCGCTGTGATTGGTATCTCTGCATTGTATTGTGTGTGTTTATAACTGTCTAGTATGTTTTGTATAAGCTGTGTAACTCTGATAGATGATGTATACTATGTAGTATTTATGCGATTAATATAATTTATTCGTTCCGCTGTTGAGATTCTGATGTTGTTTCTTCCTTCTTCTCTATCTTTTCTCTTTTCTATCTCTTTCTTTCTTATTAATGATGCGTCATTCTATGGAATGAATGACGGGTCGTTACAGTGGTATCAGAGCATAGGTTGAGATAATACCTAGGCTCTGGAATGGTGTCTATCTTGAGAGAGCGTATTTATAATTTTGAATATATATATATATATATATATATATATATCCACATATTTGTTGGGTTACCTGTTCAGGTTCTCCAATATGAGTTCTAAAGGTAGATGGGGTAGTGATGTGTGTAGCACAACTACCAATGGAAGAAGACTGAGTGATTGAGGTTGGAAGTATGTATCGAGACTGTAGACCTGATACTATCTCAAGTGAGCTTTGCAGTGGTGTAAGGATTTCACCAATCTCTGAAGGAAACCTGCTAAGGTTCGGGGTTCATCTTTGAGTGCAAGTTTGGATCTATCGGCTGAATAGAAGTAAGCGATGGTATCTTGGTAACCTCAGGAAGTAGTAGCTGTGTGATGAGATACAGTGACTATGGATTATTTCCAAAGATGTTTCTCTGGAACAAGTTTAAGGAAGTGTGTCTGCATCAGTGATGTGGCTGAGTTCAGCAGGGGTTTATGTTTGGTTTGAGGTCTGAGTTTCTCGAAGAGCTTTAGATAAGGAAGTCTTTGGCATCTGGGCCAGCAATGCAGCTCGGAGTGTTCTATGTGCCAGCAGGAAAGTCTTCTGGCTTAGTAGTTTTCTTATGGTGGAGTTCAAAAGCAGCTGAGTGGATCCATTTCTTCGATGGATTGGCTAGATAAGCATAAGTTGTTCTGATTGGTAAAGAGAGAACAGTTTTCTTTGGAATTAGGCAGGGTTGATCGCAAAAGTGACTTGCGATAGATGAGTGTTCTCTTGGTTTGTTAGAGATTTTTCTGGATGTCTTCAGGGAAGTTAGAGATTTGTCTGTCTATGAAGATTGAGTTTTCTTATCGATTAGGATTCCGAGAGTGATACCTGTGGTTCAGCTAGATAGAAGGATGTCTCCTAGGATGAGTTTTTGGTGAAGCAGCTCAGATTTTGGTTCTTCTATGGATCTGTTGAGCCTTATTTCTGGAATGTGTTGTCCATCTTGTGCTTATGTTCATCATTAGCAATTTTCATCTACTCTAGACCAGAGTTGTGTAGCGGAAGCAGGTTGGGAGTGCATCTATTTTGTCTTTTTCGGATAAGTGAAGTAAGTCCAGTCTTCTAATGTTTATGGAGTGGAGTTTGTTCTTAATTTTGGTTGATCTTGAGAGGATCATTTTGATGGGTTATTTTTGTTCCAGTTTGTTTCGAGAAGTATCAGCGAAGGTTATGTTGATCGGGAAGGATATAGGCAGCCCATGATCATCGGAAGGGTTTTGAGGATAAGAGACGGAGAATTTGGATTCCAGAGTCGGAGATTTGATTTGGATAAGTTTTCTCCGATCAAAGGAGCTATAAGATTTAGTAAGAATGGGAAGCTAGCTCCGAGGTATTGGATTTTTCTGTATTTTTGTAAGGATAAGTGCCTTGGTTTTCAGGAGTTGAATTACCAGTTTGGATAACTGGGATTCAATGTGTTTCAAGTATCTCTGAGGGAGTATGTGTATGACCCATCTCTAGTTGTAGAACCAGCAGTTCAGGAGGATTTGGTAGTTGAGTCAGTCTCGTCTGTGGTCTGATATCCTATTCAGTTGTAGATCTAGATGAGTAGGAGCTCTGTAGCTTAGTAGTATAGCTAGTTTGGATTCTGAGAGCGAGTATCCCAGTATTCTAACTTGGGAAACTCGAGATAGTGCTAGGAAGTTTATCCTAATTTGTGTCAGGATCATTAGATTTGTTTGATTGAGTGAATTGGTTGCTATGGTTGTTAGCATTTGGTTGATAATATATGCTTGTAGTTTAAAATTAAAATCTTTGATGGGTTATTAAATTACTTTTGCTTTTAAATTTCAGGGACGAAATTCTTTTAAGGGGGAGGAATGTGATGACCCGGAATTTTGGGCAATATCAATTTAATAATCTATATTAAAACTAAATTGATTTGATAATATTTGCTAATAAATTTGAGTTGATTTAACAATCTTCCTTTAATAAATATTTGATTGGAGAATTTTATCTTTAACAGCTAATAAAATGTTTTCTATTTATTATGTATATATATTTGTATATATAGTAAATAAATAAGCTTTGATTTGAAAATTAATAAATAAACATATTTTTAAAATTCTAACATACATTTTTATAATTTGGAAATTATGATTAAATTTAATATAAAGCTTTTCAAAGCTATTTAATAAATAACTATATAGTTTTAAATACGTAAGGTAAATGTTTATTTGTTTAAAATTATTTTAGCTCAAGTTTAAATTAATAAAAAGGTTTATTTTATTTTCTTTTTAAATATTACTTGATAAATATGATTTGAAAGATATGAAAGTTTAAAATACAATTTACATATAAAACATTAATTCCTTTAAGTGATATAACTTATTTATTAATAATAAGACAATTTCTTTTATAAATTAATAAAATTGATAATTTTTTTTTCAAATAATAGTTATAATGTATAGATATAGATAGATTTTAAAGTAAATAGAAGTGTTTAAATTTGATATGTTGTTATATATATATAACTTGATTTTTTTAAAACTGGATTTTTAAATTTAACTTGGATTTGAATTTAAATTAGTTGAAATTCAAAAGATAGACATTTTAAAAATATTTAGGTATTAAAGGATATTTGAATAAGCTTTTATTTACAAATATAATTAGTTTTGTTTCTTTAAAGCAATTTATATATAGATAAGTATTTAATAAATAAAAAATGGCTTTTATTTACTTTTGAAATAAATAAAAACAAGTAAAATTACTTATAGGACAAGTGTAAATATATTAAGCCTAATACAACAAGTGTTAATTTATGCTCATGACAAATGTAAATAGATTAGATAAGTGTCATTTTTGTTTCTAATTTTTCTTTTATTTTAAAATAAATCATCTTAACTTATAAAACATGTTTTTCCACCTTCTCATTTCTTTTCTAGTTTTCATTTTCAAAAGTTAAGATAAAATTTCAACTTAATCAAAATTCATAAAAAAATCAGTAACCAAAATGCCTCAAACCAAAAATCATGTTCAAATCAAAATACGAAAATTTCCTCCTCAAACCAAATATAAACCATTAACCTGCATATCTGGAATTAATTCACAGGCTTGCACTTTTATTCAAACCTGAGATCAAATCTTAAACCTGTACACTCATTTTCAAAAGCATGCAAAGCATTTTCAAAATCAAAAGGGTGCATGCATTTTCTTCAAACTGGAGTTTGTCTGAGCAAGCAAGATTTCAGCACATATTCAATGAAGCAAACTCAACTTTATTCAATTAAGCAAGTTTTCAGTTCAACCAGCTTCTGTTTCAAAAATCAAAAATTCCAGACTTAAAAGCAAAGCCTCTATTTCATGCATGACAGGTGAGTAACATCACTATTTTAAAATTTAAGTATATGATTTTATTGCATGTTCATCTTTGAAAACAAGTATGTTTGCGAATATATTTATAAGTAGATCTCTGTGTGTATATATATGAATATTTTGGTGTGTGCATTGCTGTGTGTCTGGATGTTTTCTTTGATTCTAGTTTCCAGGTTCAGGATCAAATCAAAAATCAATTGCTCTTGATCCAATCTTTGTTAAGACTTAAGTCTTGAACAATATATGTTTGTTGTATCATAGATTTTAGTTTAAAAATTTGTTTAAGTTAAAGCAATTTTGTATTGTTTTTGGAAATGTGAAACAACATAGTAAACTTAAAATAAGTCAAATACCAATTTAAATATTACATGGATTGAGGAATCTAAATAGAGTACTAAAACTAAAACTTGATTTTTGAAACTAAAATTACAAATTTTAGTAGTGGGATTTGAGTGCAATTCTAGTTTGACCAGAAATGGGTATTTAAGGGGTTTCTGATGATCTCGAGAATCTGGGAGGTCGGGGTTCCTTCTGGTGGTAGTGGGATGATCGGTGATGATGGGAAAATTATCAAGATGGCGAGCAAGGAACGGTGGCGGCGACGACGACCGATTCGAGTTTTTAAACCTAGTTTTGGCTAGGCTAGGTGTTTTGATCTTTGTGGTTCCTCTGGATGATCGAGTTCAACAGAACTCAGGGGATCGACTGCTTGGACATTGATGAAGATTTGAAGGGAGGTGCTGACACTCTGGTGGTCGGATATTCAAGGATGAGCTGGTTCCAGGTCTGCATTTGGTTGTTCCAGGTTTGGAGTAAACACTCGGATTCGATTTCGAGTTGGTTGTCACAATCTGATGGTCGTGATGGGTTGCGAGGATGTTTACTGATGTGATGAGGCCATCGGTGATGACCGAGAGGGTCGGAGCCACTGTGTATATGCTGGTGCATTGGTTTGTGTCTGGTGAAGTTTGGTGTTGAAAATTTTTGTACTCGAGTTTATCTCGAGTAATTCGAGTATTTGCTCGAAGAATGGAAGGTTTTCCTCGAAGCAGTTGAAGAGGGTTCGGGTAATAGTTGTTATGGGTTTTTTTGAAACCTGTATGTTTCAAATTTAAATTTAAATCTGAAAGTAAGTTTAAACAAAGTTTAAAACCAAATTTAAAGTTCGGATTCAAAACTGAATTTTGTATCCTAGTTTTTAAATTAAATTTTATAAATTAAATTGTTTTAACAACTTTAATTGTTTTAAGTGAATTTTGAAATAATTTGAATTTAAAATGAATCTGGTTTTAAAACTCTTATAAATTCCTTTAATAAGATAAGTGTGTCTTTAACATATGATTTTAAAAGTTTGTAAATGGTTTTAAACTTTGTTAAAGTTAAAATTGTATTCATTTTAAATCTTTTATTTGAAATAAAATTTGAAAGTAAATTTGAAAGTAAATTGTTTTCAAATGTGCTGTGAATGATTATTAAATCATTAATAAGAAAATATTTTACCTTAAAGTTAATTAAGATTTAATGATTGGTGATTCATTAAATTATTAAAGTAATTAAACATAATTTATTAATTTAATAAATTAATGATGTGGATTGATTAATTTAATGATTAAGTGTTTTAAATTAATTAAGGTTTAAGTTAATTAATTAAGAAATAATTAATTTGTAATTAAGAATCATTAATTAGATAAGACTTGGTTTTTAATTGATGCTAGGAATTAATTAATCTAGTAATTAAAGATTAATTAAGTTATAATTAAACGCTTAATTAATTAAATAATTAAGGATTAATTAATGGTTATTAAAGACTAATTAATTTGTAATTAATAGCGATTAATGTAAGTTTAATTACTTTAGAGAAGTAACTAAAGATTTTTTAGTTAATGAAGTTCATTAACTTGGGATTATTAAATAATTAATTAATGTGATTAATTTTAATAATTAATTAGATTAATTAATTTAAAGATAATCATTTTTGAAATTGTTTAAGTGTAATTACTTAATGAAAGTAATTAAGGAATAAATTACTCAATGTAATTAATTGAGTTTAATGTGATTAGTTTAAGTTAATTAATTAAGTTTAATTAAAATTAAGATAATCACTGGATGATTTGTTAGTATAATTACTTAATGTAATTAATATAGTGAAATTACTTAGTGAAGTAATTAATGGATAATTACTAGATGTAATTAATTGAAGGGTGATTTATTAATGGAATTAATTTGGATTAAATTTCCTTGTATAATTAATCAAGGGATTAATTAAGATAATTAATTAAGGAGTAATTAATTAATTAATGAAGTAATTAAGGGTATTTAATTGCTGGATGAGATTAATCAAGAGCGATTAATAAATATGGTTTAATTAAAGATTAATTACTTAATGTAATTAATTTAAATAGAATAACTAATTAAAAATGTAATTAAGGATCATTAATATGTATAATTAATGATGTAATTAAGGGTTGATTAATTAAGATTAATTAATCAATGATTAGTGATTATGAGAAATTAATTAATGTAGTGAATTAAGGATTAATGTAATTAATTATAGTTAATTAATATCTAATCATTTTTAATAGCTATCACGGGTAATGGCGGTATCCAGATCTAAATCTGGAGACTAGGGTTTTCATCATTCTCTTCAAATCTCTTCAAATCTCTTCAATTTCTGCATGGGATCTTTGCGCGATGAGGAAGGATGGGAGGAAGTGAGGAGGAAAAGAGGCAAGGCCCCAACATCTTCGGATCCGGAAACCAGACTTAATTTGGGAGGTAGATCTGGGACGGCCCCAGGTCGGAACAATGGGAATAAGCCAAAGGCGGATTATCCTGTTCGAAATTTCAATGAAGTACAGAAATCTAAAAAGAAGGGGTACAATTCGAAAATCAAATTTACTGTTTCAGAAAATGCCAAAAAAATTTCATATAGTGAGGCAGTTAAGATAGGAGCAGTTGGAGACTTCGGCAACCTAGATCTTGAATATATAGAGCCGAAAATTTCTGAGGGTAAAAGGATAGGTTCACTTTCATCTGAGGCCATCAAAGAAGCGGAGGATGGATGGGACACATGTATTTTGCTGTATGTTGTTGGTTTTAAACCATGGCTGAAAACCTTTGAAGGGTATGCTAACAGAGTTTGGACCTCAGAAACCATTCTCTGTCCATTCAAGGAATAATGGTTTTTTTGTGGTAAGGTTTGGTTCGGAGGAGGATTGTAGTAAGATCTTGAAATCAGGTCCTTGGTTCATGGACAGAAACTTGATTATAATGAAGCGATTATCACCAGAAATGAAGACAGACAGGGATCTACTTACATCTCTGCCTATGTGGGTTAGACTCCCAGGATTGAGTTTTAAACTATGGGGTAATAAGGCCATTAGTGCCTTAACAAGTACTATTGGAGTCCCGATTAAAATGGATGAGGCCACAAAAAATAAAACTAGGCTGGCGTATGCCAGAGTTTTGATAGAAGTTAATGTTAACTACGGAATGCCAAACATCATAAAAGGCATGGATGAGGAAGGGAGGAGTTTTCTTCAGGAGGTGGAGTACGAGAATCCTCCTCCGATTTGTGATAAGTGCGTGTGTTTCGGACATGCTGCAGGAGATTGTCCAATGACTAAAACTTGGGTTCCAAAACAAAAACAATCAGTAACCCTGGAGAACGAAAACCGAGGAGAACTAATTCATATTGGAGGATCGGAAGTAACAGTGGAGGAAGCGGGAAAAGACAACAATAAAGAATTAAGCAGGCAAGAGGGATACCATGAATCCCCAAATACAGAGCTTCTAAAGGATAACCAGACAATCGATGGTGATAACCGGCTTTGCAATGAGGACGTCACAAGGACAAAGGGTCAACCCCAGGATCAACAAAATAATTTAGAGGAAAATAATATCTGCTATACAGTTGAGAAGGTTCAATAGGGAAACAAGACTTCTGACAACACATTGGAGCTAGCAACCAGTGGTACTCGTACCCCTGTGGCAGAGAATGATATCAATCAAGTTCAATTCGAGACATTTAATCCTGAGGGATCAATGGTCACGACAATCCTGAGCCTATCAACTCAGAAATCTCCTTCTTAATATGTCACAATTCTAAAACGTCCCTCACAACCGGATGCTCCTTTAACTACTGAGTCTTTACTTTCTAATGAAATATGTATTGAAGATTGTACAGTTAATAATGTTAATTTTAAGAGAGGTACTGAGT
The DNA here is from genome assembly GCA_030765085.1 of Allium cepa. Lineage (NCBI taxonomy): Eukaryota > Viridiplantae > Streptophyta > Magnoliopsida > Asparagales > Amaryllidaceae > Allium > Allium cepa. The sequence continues at coordinate 129,408,065 of CM060940.1, read as the reverse complement.
CGTGTATTGATATACAGGTACCGGAGATCCTGAGCCAAGATGAAGGAACATCAGAAGTGATGGAGGATCAGAATACATATGATAATGAAGATCCAGCACTGGAGGAGTATCCAATATCAAAGGATCAGAATAAAGAATTAGAGAACATTCAGAAAGACAAGCTTGTTCGTAAAAATCCCAAGTGGGTTCAGATGTTAGGCATTTCTGCTGAGGATAAAGGAGAGTCCACTAGAAGCAAGCTGCAGAGGACTCGTAGTAACAGAGGTACTTAATGTCAATCACTTGTTGGAATGTAAGAGGGTTTCATAACCCTAACAGAATGAAAGAGGTGAAACATCTTATAAACAAGTACAAAATAAGTTGTTTTGGAGTCTTAGAAAATGAATTGTTGCTTTCGGACATTAAGAAGCTCGAAAAGAATATGGATTATGGATGGAAAATAATAAGTAATGTATCATGTTATTACAAATGTAGAATTCTTGTTTTTATCGATGGAAATTCTTGGGATTATAATTATATTAGTATGAGCGAACAACATATTACTTTGGAATTGACCAACGTCACAAAATTCAAATGCAATCTATCTTTTGTATATGCTCAGAACCATATAAATCTTAGGAGAAGACTATGGGCTAACTTACAGGAGGACGCTATCAGTATTTATAGACCCTGGCTTGTTCTCGGGGATTTCAACTGTATTCGTAACCCCGCAGATAAAAAGGGAGGAAACCCAGTAGCATTTGGGAGCTTGTTTGAACTAGAAGACATGTCTAGATACACAGGCCTTAACGAGATCAATATCAAAGGGTATGAATTTTCTTGGTGGTCTGGCCCCAGTCGTAACATTTTCTCAAAGATTGACAGGGTTTTCGCTAACTTGGATTGGATTAATTCGTTTCCAGACTTATCGGCTGAATTCCTTCCCCCTTCGTTGAGTGATCACAATGCTATTGTAGTCTCACTTTCCCGTGTTACTAGGGATAAGAATAGACCATTTAAGTTTATGAATCATTGGCCATTGTGTGATCAATACTTTCCCCTGATTGAGAAACTATGGAAATCTAATCAAGAAGACCGCCCTTTATACCAAATCATTTCTATTCTTAAGAATATCAAGAGGGGACTTAAACTATGGAGTGCTAAACTACGGAATACTAAGTCGTAGGTAAAAGATCAGAGAGAGATCTGCTCTAGACTTCAGAAACTTTTGGAAAGATCAAATAACCCTAGTTTAGCAACGGAGTTCCAGTATGCCAAAACTAATTTGGAACTGGCACTTAAAAAGGAATTTCTGGATACACAACAAAAAGCTAAATGTGACTGGCTGACGATGGGAGACAAAGCCTCCTCCTTTTTCTATGCAAAAATGTCTAGCAGAAGAAGTGGCAAGAATTTGACCAGAATAGATATAGATGGAAAGACGATTCCCGAAGACAAGCTCACGGAGTCGGCCATTGAATTCTATAAACTGGCCTTCAATCGTCCTGTAGGAGATCAGTTCCTAGAAATCGTTTGTAAATCGATTATCACAGAGTATGGGGCTAATTTTTTGAATGACAGAATTTCTATGGAAGAAATCAAATCTGCCTTATGGGAAATTAAGGATACAACATCCCCAGGACCAGATGGTTTTAACTCCAAGTTTTTTAAAATTCATTGGAATTTATCGAAAGACCTAATATGTAAAGCCTTAAATGATGTCTTTCAGAAGGGTCAAATTATAAAGGAATGGAACCATACTTTCCTACATCTGATTCCCAAAAAAGTTCACTCCACTAGTATCCAGGACTTTAGACCCATTGCATGTTGTAATACTTTGTATAAGGTTTTCACAAAAAATTTGTTTAACAGACTAGTCCCCTTCATGGATAAGTTGGTGTCCCAGAACCAGACGGCATTTATCAAAGGTAGAGCTATTTGGGATGGCATTTTACTTGCACACGAAATTATAAGAGGTCTTGGCAGAAAAAATAACAAATACATGTGTATCAAAGTTGATTTAAAGAAAGCTTACGATTCGATTAACAGATCTTTCGTAATACACATGTTAAATAGCATGGGATTTCCAAATAAATGGGTGAGAGTCATAGAAAACATCATATCGACTCCTGTGTTCTCGATCATTTCAAGTGGGGAAGCGCATGGATACTTTAAAAGTTCAAACGGTCTTAGGCAAGGTGATCCCCTTTCCCCGATTCTTTTCACCTTGGTTATGGAATATTTTACTCTTTTGATGGACGAAAAAGTCAGGGAAGGGCTAATTTCTCCCATCTCAGAATTTAATAACAAACTGACGCACCTTATCTACGCTGACGATATAATTGTCTTCTCTAAAGCAACTATGCAGTCAGCAACAGCCATAACAGAAGTCTTCAAAAACATGAAGAGATTTTCAGGTTTGGAATTAAGTTGTGAAAAATCTAATGTTTTCTTTGGTAAAGGGGTGGAGCATTGCAATGATATTAGCACCATCCTCAATGTTCAGCAATCAGAACTTCCAGTAAGATATTTGGGCATTCCGCTGTCAAGCACTAACTTGAGTGATAAAGACTGTGTTCCTCTGATTGAGAAGATCAAGTTAAAAGTAGGAGGATGGGAAACCAGAATGCTCAGCTTAGCTGGGAGACTTGAACTTATAAAATCAACCATCTACCCTATAATTGAATTTTGGATGCAATGTTTCCGACTCCCAGTCTCTACCGTTCAAAAAATTAAACATCCGATTCTTAAATTTCTATGGAAAAGCTGTAATAGTAAAATTCCTTGGGATATACTTTGTAGAGAAAAAGAAGAGGGAGGAATGGGATTGAGGAATCTTGAAGAGCTGAATAAAGCGTTATATGTAAAACTAATTTGGAAAATTATAAATGAAGAAGGCATCTGGGCAAAATACATGAAACATAAATACATTGGAAACAAAAGCTTTTGGGAAACTTCTGAGAGATCGGATGATTCGGGGGTGTGGAAATTTATTTTGAGGAACAGACAGGAGGCTCGAAAATGTCTTTCCCTCAATATCATAGACGGTAAAACCACGTCCCTATGGTTTGACCCTTGGTTAAACGGTAGTTCTATAATGGAGCGAATCGGCAGAGATGTTGCAATTAGAACTGGTACTGAAAACTTGTTTCTTAGTAAGATCATAAAAAACGGTGCATGGAAGTGGGATGAGATAAGTTTTCTGTATCAAATACACGTAGAAATAGAAGGAATATCGATTCATAAGGACAGAGAGAGGGACTACTGGTCCTGGAAATGCACTAGGGACGGGTTATACCAGTTTAAAAAAGTCTGGAACTCTATTAGAACTAGTTTTGAAACTAAAAGCTGGTCGTCATTAGTTTGGAATAAAGTTCACGTCCCAAAAATGGCAGTTTGCCTTTTCAAAGCCATTAATGATTTTTTACTTACCAAAGAAAGGCTGGTGCAGAAGCAGATAGTTGCGGACCCTATTTGCGTTTTATGTAATAAACACATTGAAACATCTGATCATCTATTCTTTCAATGTGATTATTCAGAGAAAATTTGGTTATGGAGCTGCAAATTTTTTTTCCCTTACCCAAAAAGTGTGCTTTCATTTCATTTGAAGGACGATTTACAGAAAATAGTCCATACAACTAAGGGAAGGAATCTAAACTCAGATTTATTTCATCTTTCGATATCAGTATGTGTGTGGCATATATGGAGGGAAAGGAATGAAAGAATTTTTCAGAACAGATTCACCGATCATACAGAGATTTGCAATAAAATATTTCAGACTATGAACATCAGAATGGTGAAATCTAAGTTCTACAAAAACATCACTGATACGAAAGACATAATCGCAAGGAAATGGGGTTATACCTCCCAACGCTGAATTGGGGCATCTCCGTTATCATATGTGTTGATCTACCGCTTCTGAATCTTTGCACTTGGTCTGAGGTTCCTTTTGTACCTGTTTTAATTTACATTGATCTCACTCCCTCTCTTATAATTACATATTAAATTACAATTTTCAATATACTTTGAACTAGTTTGTAAATCCAGTAAACAGGAATCTCGGTAGAACAGGTTCCAGAAGAAAGCAGCTCATTGATCTACCTTCTGTACAGATTCTCTCATTTCAGATCTGGTAAAAGCATATGAATCGAACTCGGTGAGATTCTTGAGCTAAGTTTTAAAGTATGACTTTAAGTGTTTCAAAGACGTACCTTGCTAAAATCAGTGGAGCTTTTACTCTACCATTTGTTCGTCAAACAACAAGATCCAGTGGGACTTTTCAATTAACCTTTCTTTCATATCTTGTTAATGATCTGGTAAAAGCAAACGAAATGAATTCGGTTAGATTCTTGAGCTAAGTTTTAAAGTATAATCTTAAGAGTTTCAAAGACGTATCTTCTAACCAGTGGAGCACTTTTCACTGCCACTTGTTCGTCAAATGCCAAAGATCCAGTGGGACTTTTCACTTTCACAAATATCTCGCTACAGATCTGAAAAGAAAATGGTTTAATCTCGAGTTATGAATGAATACTCAACTGTAAGAGATGCAAAATCGTATCTTGTTAGAAACTGTGTAAAACTTTTGCTCTCCTTTGAACGTCATCTACTAGTTCCAGCGAGTAACCTGCAAAGTCTAAAAGTTTTCAGTCAAACCTTGCATGTAAAAGAGAATAGACTTCTATTTTCAGAAAGACAGTTACTTATCTGTCCTTGAAAGCTAGCCAGTGACGCTCCATCTGTAGTAGTCTCAGATCTGCTTAGCAGAAGCCGTCATTGAGTATGGAAAAGTCTCGTGTTTCTCAAAGCCGCCATTACTGAGTTTTCTGAGCTTTAAAGTATTATTCTAATTACGGCAAGAGAATATGAAGCGAGTTAGTAGGGTGAGGAACTGAGTTACCTTTATTAGTTCGAGAGAAGTCTCAAAGAATTGGGTAACGGGTTGATATTGCTTGTGTTTTGTGGGCCTAGTACTCTATTTTGGGCCTTAATTAGTTTAGTTGGTAGTCACGTTTTAGCAATAGGAATTGTTTTTTTGTTTTTTTTGTATTTGACTAAGACTGGCTGATGTATATACTTTTACTCGTTCTGATAGTAAAGTTTGAACCTCATTTCAAAAAAAAATTATAGTTAATTAATTAATAGTGTAATTAAAGGTTAATTACTGTAAGTGGTTAAGGAAAATTAATTTGTGAATTAATTAAAGGATAATTACTTAAATATAATTAAAGGATAATTAATCAGGGATGATTAATTAAGATGAATGATTAGATGGCGATTAATTAATTGATTTGTAATTAATTAATGGTTATGTAAGCAAGATTTTTGTAATGAAAGTAATTAATTTAATTTATTTTAAATTAATTAGAGATGAAGTAATTAATTTAATTAATTTTAAATTAATTATAGTGTGATGAATTAATCCTTGCTTATGTATGGATGGATGATATTGATTAGCTTGAATGGTTTGAGATCTCAGATACGAGATAAGTATTGCTGTGTGATATGGATGCTTTGGTTGAAGTGTGATGATAATGTGAATTATTTAGTTAATGTGAATTATCTATATGTGATGATAAAGTAGATTATCTATTGTGATATGTGAATTATCTATCTGCCTGTATATAGATAATTGAATTGAATTGTTTTAAACTTTAAAACAATTTGGACCTAAAAGATGGCATTTTGGATTTCGATGAGACCGGGATCGGGTTTCCAAATTTGGATCTCCGAAAACCACATCAATCCAAATTAACGATAGGTCGTGAATCTTAAGTGAAGATGAAGATTCAGAGCGCAAGGGTTATTTTCGTTAACTCAGAAGGTGATTCCAAAATGAGTGTAACGAGATAATGCCTTCGGTTTCGTTCGAACCCGGAACGAACTTGTATGGATTGAATGCTTTCAGAACATCGTCAGGTGGGCGATGAGCATTCTAAGTGATGTGTTCTGATAAAGGTAATCATAGCCTCAAGCCTCATCAACCGGGAATGGCTAAAACAGGGGAGGTACAACAAGGTTAAGTGGGTAGCACCCAAGTAGGACAAGATCTTTTCCTGTCTAGAAGTCTCTTTTTATTCGGCTTTATGGGCAGTTGGGTCGCGGCCAACTGCTGGGGTTGTCTTGTTCAGGACTATCCAGTAAGGGATGGTTCCGGCCTTATGTTGCAAGGGGTTGGGAGTAATCCTCGATACGGTGATCTAGGCCCTGTACTGTGACGGGCGATACCCCAGTAGCCCTGCCATTGTATGGAATCCAAACTCTAATAAGTGCCGTACGTTTTAGTTGTGCCCAACTATGTTGGAACATGAGATGTAAGCATTCCAACTATTTCTGTATTTTATTTGAAAACCCTAGACCCTATTATAATATCACCTGGATTTCCTAGCAAATGTTTTGGTTAGCGTAAGGTAAAAACTTACCCATGTTTATGTGTGGGGAGTCTTACGTGATACCTTTTGTTTTCAAAGTTTTTTTCTAAAGTTAAGCCAACTTTAACCTCTTACTCACATCAGACTCATGTCTGACCCGGAGTTTATCTTCTGTTTTTTTAAACTCTTGGGTACTCAATTTTTTATGAGTAGCTAAGGGATTCATGTTAGATTTGACAAATTATGGAGGAGCAATGGAGCAGGAGGCTTCAGCGTTGTAGATATTTACAGTGTTCCGCTGTGATTGGTATCTCTATATTGTATTGAGTTGTAATAACTAGACAGGTGTTTATAGCTGTCTAGTATGTGTTGTATAAGCTGTGTAACTCTAATAGATGATGTATATTATGTAATATTTATGTGATTAATATATTTTGTTTGTTCCGCTGTTGAGATTCTGATGTTGTTTCTTCTTTCTTCTCTATCTTTTCTCTTTTCTATCTCTTTCTTTCTTATTAATGATGCGGCATTCTATGGAATGAATGGCGCGTTGTTATAGTTCTTTTCTACTTTTGGTGATAGTCTGACTTCCTCATAACATATTCGATGATTTTTCTCCCTTAAAATTTTTTTGACTATCGATTCAAGTTATTGAACCTTAGATCTAAGAGCATTGTATTCCACTAAAAGTGAGGTGCATCTTTTAATGGAATTTTCTCTTTTAGTTTCATCTTTGTTTTTCGGAGTCAATATTTCATTTTTGAGAATTTCAATTTTAGTCTTAAACCTATTAATTTCTTCTTCTAGAGACTGATATTTCTCACATTCTGAGTTAAACTTTTTCACTTGTTCAATCATCGGTTCTAACTCATTATTTATACTAGTAGACTATTTTTCTTAGATTCTAGTTTATTATATCGTTGTTGTAGTCTACCATGGTTGCGTTTTAACTACTGATATACTAAAAGTAAATCCACACGGATAAGTGTGCCGCCTCATTTGGTTTATCGTAATTGTCACTTGATTCTACTATCAGGCACAAATTCGCTTCTTTATCACCATCAGTGTCCCGTCCTCTTCTTCTTCACTCTCATCCTAAGTGGCTGCGAAACTCGTTCTTTTCTTCTTTGCTTTGTCGAGTCAATTCAGTGGACAATTTGGCCTGATGTGACATAGCTTCTTACATATATGACATGATTTCTTCCCCTTCATAATCTTCCAGAACTTTGACAAATTTGTTTTTTATGCATTGGTTTATTGCTGGATTTCCATGCTTTCGGGTCAACTTTTTAAATTGCTTCATCAATAGTGCTAGTTTAGCTGTAGCGTCTTCTTCTTCCTTATTACCGATTGAACTTTTGAAGCAATATATTTCTTTTCCAAATCAGCAGTTTCACTTTCTTCTATGACTTTCAGTTTCATCTCATGGGTGATGAGATTTCCTATTAGTTCCTCCAATTTAAGCTATTTCAAGTCTTTGGATTCCTGAATTGCTATTACGTTTTCTTTAAAACTTCTCGGAAGGTTTCTTAGTTTTGTGAACCGTATCCAATTATGTATAAGCTTTTCCCAGCATTTTCGATTTAAATACAATATTAGAAAATCGTCCACACGTTTGCTTTATATTCTCGTCGTTTGTCATCACAAAACTCTCATATTCATTATTAAGCATGGCTAGACGAGATTCCTTAACCCGTGATGTACCTTCATGAGTCATTTAAGCGTCCATAAAGTAGAGTTCATTGCTTTAGCATTTGCTCGATATAGCCTTAGTTCATTTGCATCCCACTGATCTTTAGATTTAGGATCATCATGACCGTTTATATTTACATAGGCTGATTACAACCAGTTTCAATCCATGCATCTACAGCATCTAAAAAAACTTACATTGTTTTCCAATTAGAATAATCAGTATCGTTAAACATAAATGGCTTAGTAATAGATTGTCCTTTAGAAAAAGCATTATTAAAACTAGTCATAGTTAAAAAAATAAATTTGACTACCTAGCTATGATACATTTATAGGATTAAATTAACACTAGAGGAAGAGTAAATATGGTTTATAATAAATTCACTGAAAAATAAAAATTATTGCACATAAAATAACACAATAAATGCAAAAATGAAAAGCAACATATAATTTTTCCCAACTTCGGCAATACTAATCTACTGGTGCCCCTAAGGTTTCTACCAAGATTGAACAATCGATGGCTTACAAATCCTATAAACTTGCGACTATCGCTTACTTGATTGTTCTAACCCTTGGCTCAAAACCCTATCTAACTCTATCCTCGAGTTTAGAATTTCTAGAACAATGCTTCGTAGTTCAATTCTAGTTAAAAATAGTGTTTCATAGAATTTAAAAAACAAATTGTAATAAAATTAAAAGAAACCGTAATTTAAATAAATAAACTATAGCCCAACTGAATTTATTCACAAACAAGGCTTGACCCAAAATAAATCAAAAGGAGATGATAATTATCCAACCCATATGCTTTAGTTTCTAAGCCAATCCTTTTTTCTCTTCATCTTCAAATTAGGGTTTTCTAATTTTTGAAGCCGCCGAATCCTCTTACCAGTCGATTGATGAAAATTTGACTCATCTCTTCTTTGTCGATTGATTGCTTTGCTTGCGTGATAATTTCCTCCCTTGATTGCTCCAATTGTCGAGCAATGCTACGCTGTTTTGACGACTTCGATGGTCAAGTTTTCTTTAATCTGAGATTTAGTATGAATTTTCTGACTTGGGTTTATTTTCTTACTTTGAACACCCATTTAATTGCCAATGATGATTGGGTTTTTATAGGGATCGATTCCATATATTTTCAGTATATTTGAATTGAATATCAGGTTTGAATATTTCTACTTCACTGCTAATTTTCTCGCTTTTATGATATATGACTTATTCATCTCTTTGAAATCTTCAACATGTGTATATATTTTTTCCTTTGCTGTTTTATGACCTTTTTCAATCGTATGGTTGTAGCCTGAATTTCTTGACTTGATCGTTTCTTATACTCTACTGTATGGCTTGTGTCGCTCCTATTTGCTATATATTTTGTGATGCGCCATGATTTTGTATTACTTGTACTTGTATTCTTATATGTGTTCCGTGCATTACATAATTCTATGTTTTGCGCATTTGTGTGTTGCTGTGCAATCGTGAATGCGTGGTATAAGCACTATTGTTGCGACCAAGATATCCTTAGGTTGTTGTAATGCTTGCCGTTGAACCGTTTTTAGTGTTTGTGACTTGATGGATACGATTATGATGATGTTATGAGTGGATAATGTCAAACCGTTCGATATTGCTTGTAATTGACGAGTTTGGTTTGGGTGACATTGAAGCTGCAGGTTCTGAATTGATTCTTGATCTTGATAGTTATCATAGTTCGATGGTGAATGAATGAATATGAGATTGGATTGATTGTGCAGATACACTATTGTTGTATTGATATTACAACTTGGATGCTCAATGAGATTTTGGTGTGGGCGTTGTTGATATGGTGAAGTGTTATTGTGGAACATGTTGAGCTTGTGTACTTGTTTGTTTTCATCCAAGTTGTTGATGCATTTGTGATCTTATGCATCTGATTAGTTTCCTACATGTTTGTGCCCGACCTTGTGTGTTGTTGTATAAGCGCCACTATGCACTCATTGCACTTGTGCTGCATTTTCATTTTTGTTGTGTGTGTTTTGTGTGCACTTATGCACTTCCTCTGTTTGTGTACCAACTTGTTACTTTATTCTATGATCCTTGCACATATTTGCACTTACTCTTGACAATGTGCTTGAGTTTGATTTGTTGCTTCACTTTTGCTTATGTTGAGCTATTTAGCTTGCCCTCGTACTGATTGTGTTGAGCCTTTGGGCTTGACCTTGTTTTTATTTATGAAATTGAGTTGCTGCAAAAGTGTTTTGTGTATATGCTTGGCTGTATGACATGTACAGTGATATGTTGTGCATATCGTAGGTTGTTTGTGTACATTATTGACATTTTTAGTGCATATTTCAAAATATGAAAAGAACAAAACCTATAGAATGGGGCAATGTCGAGTTCAAAACTACTTATATTTCTGTAGTTTGAATCTGTTTCTTTTTTCCTTTTACTACATTTGTATTTGACAGGCAAAGCAGATGATTGAAGAAAAACAATTGGAGCAAGTAGATAGAAAAGATTGAGTTCAAGTGAGTGAGTGAATGAATGTTTTTGAAAGTGAAAAATGTAGTATATATGAATGTGTAAATTATTGTTGTATATGAATATTGTATTAAAATTATTGTGAAATCTTTTGTTGTAATCGTGTGCTATTGAAATTGTGTTAAAAGAAAGTATTTGTTGAAATAAAATTATATTTGTTTATTTCATTCCGTGATTTACTGTATCAAACAAATTTAAATATACATATACATACATACATATATACATATATGTTTGCTATCATCAAAAAAGTCATAAGCTGTTATATTCTACAGATACTAATTTTGTACTTGAAACGTAGTTTGCTGAAAAACCATCGAATATGGATTGTGCAACATCTCGTTTGGGGTAATGTGATAATGCTGGAGTAGCAGAGCATGGATCGAGGAAAGTTTATTGTGTCAATAAAAAATTTGGTGTCCATATACTTGGGAAAGAAATTTACAGTGATATACACACTGTCGATCAAACACAAAATGGTGTTGTTAGACCTACGAACCAAAGAAAGAGTTATGTTTAGGAGAACACTCCCTAATGAAAATATGCTACTATAGATTTTCTGTTGAAGTGATAGTGTGAAGGAATAAGAAAAACGCAGGCCATCAATTTTAGGAGCATCAAATAAAGCATAAAGTTTTGTCATATTGTAATTTATTTAAATGGATAGATCCTACGATGTGTCACACAAGGGTTGAATATGCACTGGAAATTCAGGTTGTAGTTATACGATTGAAAAAATACAATTGTGGGCTATTGTGGGTTCATACTTGCAATCATAATTTCCTAATAAAGCACATTATGATTTGGCTAGTTATCTAAATGAGGAGTGATGTTATCTAGGTTGTAGATATGTAATATTTATTTAATAATGTCATGTGTTGATGTTTATAGTAGTAATTAATTGCTAAGCATATGTAACTTAAGAAAAAAAAACCCTTTTCTTCCCCTCATTTGTTCATTTACCTTAGCCAAAATCAAAAAAGAAAAAACCACTCTTCACCTTAAAACTCAATTTTAACCCAATTTTTTTTTATTTTATCATCTATTTGAAGCATGACTTGTTCTTCATTACATCAAGCTCCTATTGGTTCCTTTTTGTAACCTTAATCTTTATATTCTTCAAATTTGAAATTTATGGTTTATTACGAAATGTTTATGATTTATGCTTGAATTAGACATGTCTCGATGATGATTCTTGTTCTACATTATAGCTTTTCTATGTAACGTGTGACAAAGTCAAGAGTATGTCATATGGGCAATTATTTAATGTGTTAAATATATCTACCTTTGTGACTGATCTGGTTTATAATAAAGGTAATTGATTTCTATTATATACTAGTAATATAACTATATGATTAAATAATTAATTAATTTAAAGTATACAAATAAGAAAACCCTTAAATGAAATGTTTTGTGATTATAGCTGTAAATGGTTGTAATCATAAGTAACTAATCATAATAGAAAATAACATTTTATTTGAAATATCCTGATCAAGATGTTTCGAGAAAGGATATTAATACATCACTTGAGACTAGGGTACGTAATGCTTTCCAATTGTTGGCTAGTGTATTACTTATGGGTGTTGGGGGGCACCAAGGGGTTACATATTAATAGTTATTGGATAATTATGGAATGATCACTCGAGAGTTTCCTGTTGGTTAATAGTAACTAAGGTCAAACAAGAATCCTGAAGTGATGATATTACACCGTTCTCTCGATATGTGAATACAATTGAACTTCAATGTTGATACTCTGCTTTGATTATTGTTAAATTATGGTATGATGTCCATCAAATGACTATAGCTAGGTCTGAGTTGAAGCATTATATGTGAATATTATTCAATAAAGAATTCGTCTTCTAAATTATACGAGGTTAGTATCATTGTCAACTGTCACGACCTCAAGGTCAAAGTCATTGATAGATTTTGTATAATTAATAATAAATTTTATTGTTGAATATTTTTTTTTATTAAGGACAACCAAGTTGAATATGGACAATATTGGAATTTTGACCAAAACCAAATATCATAAGTCCTAAAGTGATATAGTGTTCACAAAGAGAATTGGTATAAATAATCATTGCAAAATGATATCTATTAAACCATAGAATATGATTTTATCAAAAAAGATATTTTAGCAATAAACTTGGCCAAATTGCTACTTCACTGGCTAAGGTGATGAGTGAACGTTAATATTTGAATAGTTTGGCACTAATCGATGAGTGAATTTACACATACGAGTTGCACAACCATATTGGTGATTTCTCTAAAATACTATACAATTTAATTGATTAGTAATTGTAATACACTAATTAATATTATGAAATGTTAATATTTATCTATTTATTTTATGTATTGGCTGTTGTTAGTAATTTTTTGGGTGCCACTAGTAATTATCAAGGGTCTATATAAAAGTTATATGCACATATATGCACATTTAAATACGATTTAAATGATATTAATTACTAAGCAAAATTGAGGTATTTTAATGGTCCATTAGGCCCTTCTTATGGACGACCATGGGTTGGTAAAATAGGAGGGGATATTTTTTTTGAACTCTAGATATTCTAAAATTAGTAAAAAGAAGAGAGTTTTTCTCCTTCCTCTATTTAAATGAACATTCCCCTTCACTTTGGTGCTCTTCTTGCTTCCTTTTAATGGCCATGTGCACTCACCTTTTACGGAAAATTATTTTGTCCAAAATAACTTAAAATAAATAAAAAAGTGGAACTTCAAGCTGTTGCAATGCTTGGAGATCGATTCGAGGTGGATCTTGGAGAATACATCAATAAATATGTGCTCAAAGATAACATCCCAAAGGTATTATATCTTAGTTTATACTTAAAAGATCTTATGGCAAGCACAATTCACGAGCATATAAAAAATTCTTATACAATAATCAAATTTAAGATTCTAACATAGATTGGATAAATAAATCAAAAAATATAAACAAAAAACTGTAATTTTTTTATCTGAATAAAGTTTTGAACTAACTTTATTTACATTTCAAAATTTCTATGTGAAAATAAGTGTTAATATTTGTTCTCCCTAAATAAGGGTACTTTTGCAACTTTGCAGTCGGACCAAAAGATTGTATTTTAATTACAACTGTTAACAAAGATATTGTACCTATTATACAATAGATAATATATATATCATAATTTTATACTCACATTAGTTGTCTCATATCTTATATGCAATTTGATATCACTGTTTGGGATACGATAACTAATATTGTTATTCAGATCAAAGAAAAATTGTATTTTGCTTTCGACCATGCTATATTAATATATCTTTTTTTATTTTAAAACATTAATATCTTTTTAATTATTTAAATCATTGTTCGTTAAGTTTAATTAATTATATAAATGTAACATATTTAAATTATTTTAAATTTAATTATATGCTCAAAATAGTTTCAGATTAAAATAATTTTTTTTTGCCAAACTTATACTTCGATATTCATGTGTGTATACATATTTAAGTGTATTTATATTAAATGTTTCAAATTAATACTTATATTAATTTATATATATAACTGTTTAGGTCGATAAATATTAAAATGAAATTTTTTTGGCTTTTGTTTTAAATAAAATTAATTAATATTCACGAAAGAAATTAATATAATATATATATATATATATTATTATTTATTGTAGTATAAGCATACTTTATTTTATTATGAAATTTTAATTGTTTTAAAAAAATTCGACAATAAAACTATTTTACAATATATTTAATTTATATTTATTTAAATAATTAAATAATATTAGTCTTGTATTTTATAGATTTAAATTTGAAATTCAAAGTGATTTTAAGTCAAAATTGGATAATTTAGATTATAAATTAGAATTCAAATTCTATTGATTTATTTAAAATATATATATTTAAACATTTAAAATAAAATATCTATTTTGTTTAATACAGAAAATTAAATTTATATAAAAAATATCTTTTATTTTACAAATCAAAATTTTGAAAATATTTTACTACATTAACATTATATATTACACATATTAATTTGAATTCAAATTGAATTGCCCGTATATATATATTTCAAGAAACTATTTTTTATAAATTATTTTTCTTAAATTTATTTAGAAATTTTGTATACATATATATTTTAAATATTACATTGAGATAACACTTATGCTTATAAATGGAAAATGTACGTCATGGATGCAAATCCAACATTTATATATGTAGACATTACCTATGTACACATTATTATATTGCACTTACACATTATACACATATGAGTATGTAATGAATTACTCATTAATTATATTAATTATTAATTTATTAAATTCATTAATTAAATTAATCAGATAATTAAATAAAATTCGATTTTATTCTAATAATCTTGATTGAATCTAGTATAACCATTGGACTTCATAGGACTAATATAGTTCGAAATCGAGAAAAATTTGAAATCTACTTAATTCACCCGCTTTCAACTGGTCTGGATCCAACAATGGTATTAGAGCATTAATGGTTTATGTGGTCTAAATTAGCAAATTTAGGATCAACTAATAAAACCTACATGTCACTTGGGTGTCTAGAATAGTATTGTCTAAGCTTGGGGTTGAATAATCAAGTATTCTCCCTCTCATGCTACTTGCCTGGATCAATGATGGAGTATAGGTTGATCGAATTGTAAATGCAAAACTTATTTGGGCCTTGGGAAAAATTTTAAAATCCAATTTGAAAAATATATTGTGAATTTAAAAAATAAAATAAATTTTATAACAGTAATAAAATATTTTTCATCTTTTTTGACATAAATTAATATTTTTGAAATTATTTAATATTTTAATTAATTAGATTAAATAAATAAATAATTAATTAAAATAAACACACACGCACACACACATATACTTATATATGTATATGTATGCATGCATATAGGTATAAACGATATAGTTGAACACAAATATGTAAAGAAGATGAACATCATCAAAGACGATGGTGGACCGTCCATCTTTGGAAAATGTAGGGGCAACCCAGTATGCACCATATTAGTCCCCTTGGACCTCCAGTATACTGGGTTAATTTTACTCAAGGGTTAGCTGCTCAGGATAGCTGCGTCTTACTACCAGACGGGAGCCATCTTTCCACGCTACTACCACAGATTAAACACACACACAGATATATATATATATATATATATATATATCTATGTATGTATGTATGTAAGTAAGTATGTAAATTGTTCAAGGTAAATTATAAATAAATATTATCAAAATTATTAAATTATCTAATTAAATATTATTTGAATTAATTTTTTTTATTAAAGCAGACTAATTAAATGTTAATTAATAAAATGTATATATTGATAGAGTTAAGGGTATGCTATAGAGGCAATTCTATACTTTATTGTAAATATTTAACTCTATAATAAAATCTTATTCAAAGTAAAAGGTGTTTTTCTTTGTATTTTATACTTATTATACCGTGTTATGTTAATTATATATTTAGTTTAAGTATATTTAATAGAAAATTCTTAATTGATATGTTATGTGATAGTAATTACAATGTGTTGCAATCATGAGGAATTTATTGTAATAAAAATAACACATAGTTTTAAATATTCCTACTCAAGATGTCTCAAGATAGGATATTGATACATCCGTTGAGACTGGATTATGTAACACTCTCCAAATGTTGAACAATGTAATTGTAACATCCTACATTTTGGAGAGTAGCAAAATATAGGAAACAAATAAATTATGTAAGTGATCGAATAAATTAAACATAGTAAAAGCTAACTAATGCAAGGTGAATGAACGATGGAAGTGGAGTTAGGGATTTATTAAGATTAGGCTAGGAATAGGATTTTACCCCAAAGCCCAAATTATTATCTCCTTACATTCCCAACCCCCGCTCATTCTCTCATTATCCTATAAAACAAAAGAAAAAATTGAGAACCATGGTCGACCGTACTTTTAAAAGGAAGAAGATAAAGATAAAAAGGGAGCATTCGTTATTAAATAAACTTTAAACAAGACTTAATCAAATCAAAAGCGAGTAAAATATTTCTTTTAAGATTTTCCTTACCCATTTTGATTTGGATTTAACTGGGTAAAGACATTTTTGGTGATGTTAAACATGTTCGAATGAGAAAACATTATTGGATTGTGTTTAGAAATTTAAATAAAGTAAACGTGTTCATGTTTTAGGAAAAAACCTGATTATCATATTAAATGCCACATAATTTTAATATGATGTTTATAATGATAGAATATAGATGGATTTTTAATTTCATAATTTTTGGAATTGAATTGGATTTTTTGTGAATTTTCCAAGTTGAGAAAATTGTTAATTTCACGTAAATTAATTATTAAAATAATAAAATAAATTATTTTGACCTAAATTTTGGAACAAGATAAACAGTTATAAAATTGTTTTTTGGTGAATTTTTGAATTTTTCCCATTAATTTTTGATTGAATAACTGGCTAAGAAAACAAGTAATTAATTAGTAAATAGAAGATATAATTCGACCATTTCTTAAAAGTAAGCTGTAAAGAAGAAGATAGCCAATGAGAATTGGACACCAAAAGGGCTTTGGTGTAAATTTAATACTTAATTAGGCAATGAAACAATTCAATATAATTATGAATTTGCCACTTAGCTCATGAAAGCATATATAACATTACCCGTAATATTACTTGTGGAAATAACCCACCGTGGCTATAAACATGTTAATACTCGATAGTATTGAAGTTATCTACCCCTGATGGCTTGGAAGAGCTACCAAATGAGAGCTCTATTGAGCTTAACCCATGAAAGATATAATGGGACTTAGCACATGATAGCTAGGGAAGGTATAACTCACGATGGCTTCAGCTGGGATTAAACACGATAGATTCAATGGAAATAACATGCGATGGCTTTGATTAAAATAACCCACAATGTTTACGGAGGGGTTAAGGCATGATAGTTATTGATGGATTAGGCACGATGGCTTTGGAAGTATTAAACACGATCGCTTTGGATGGAGTAAGCACAATGGCTATAAGTGGGATAGACACGATGACTGCAGGTAAACACTACAAAATGGCTAAGGAGTGGTTGTCATATGATGGTTATATGTGATTCACCCTACGGTTGTTATTTGAGGTTAACACACGTTAACCCTAGGTGGGTTAGTATGTGATGACTTCATAATGTTAGTTTGAACATGAAACTAAATTAAGGACCGAAGGCTTCATGCAAAGTGATGATTGATCTTAAGTATGAATTGAACTTAGGAAAGAATAAGTTAAGAAAGAATAACTTAAATAAAGAATGAAGAAAAAGATTTATCTTGATTAAGCTGCATGATGATGAATGAAACCATTTATGAGAAATAAAAAGGCAAATGGAAGGCCTTTGTGGCAATAAGATGTATAAGCCTAACTTCTTATTTGATGACGAGTGATGTAATTCCTTTATGGAAATCACTTGGCTAAATATGACATTATAATTAAGGAAAGACCTAAGTGGCAAATGAAGGCCCGAGAGGCTACCAAATATCAAACCCACGACACTGTAATTGGTATTGTTGATGAAAGTCCCTTGTGGCAAAACCATATATATTCACAACTATTAAATAAGAATGATGGAGCAAGACTTATGTAGCATCTAACTGTCAATTCATGATAAAATACGAGAGCAATGATGCAAAGCCTTTGTGGCAACCAATTTATCTATTTGTGATAAAATTAAGATGTAACGCTTATGAATAACCCATAAGTGTTAATAACTGGAAGTTGAACAAGTAAAGTTAGGCCTATGTGGTAAACTAAAATGATATTACAATCGTTAGTCGTGTATGTATAAAAGAAATCTCATACTTTGATGAATTGATGATTGTGCTTGTTTATACAATGTGATGTATATTTCTATGATGATTGGAAGTGAGCAGGAAACCCATTCGGAATTAGCGGCATGGTCTCACTATAAATGCTTAGAGTAAATGTTTTACTCATACCATAATCTATGTTTGGCACATGTTTTAATTATTTCCCATAAACTCATGAGTACTGATTCGAGTAGGCTAAGTTTATTGATTAGACATGTATCTTTTAGAAAGAACGAATAGAGAATCCAAAGATGAAGCAGGAGGCTTATTTAATGAATAAAAGTATTTTGAAATTTCCATTGTGTAAAACTAGGGTTTATAACTGATTATGTATGGTGTTGGCATCTTTATATGTCGGACACGCACTACTTTGATTTTCTTATTTTATTTATGTCTGCGTGGGAACGATTTGGGTTATGATGTAATGAAATATGAAATTAAACTATTTGTAATGAAAAATTATTTAACTGCTCTGTTTACTTTGGTTGTGTAAAATAATAACAAACCACTTTGTCCTTGAAAAATGATTTTGGTGATGACGAAGCATCATTGGCCACTTTTTAGCCTCGGAGTGAGGGACGTTATAGTATTACTCACGACTGCTGGGGGCACCAAAAAGTTATGTACTGACAGTTATTGGATAACTATGGAATAACTCACTCAAGAGTTTTCTATTGGTTGATACAAATGTGGTCAAACGGAAAATCTCAAAGTGACGGGATTACTCGGTTCTCTTGACTTAAGAATACTCTTAAATTTCAATGTGGATAGTACACTTTGACTATAATTAAATCATGGCAAGACATCCATCGAATGGCTATAGTTGGGTAGGAGTTCAAGAATTGGAAGTGAAACTATATACAAAGAGAATTCGTCTCCTCAATTATATGTGGTTAGTATCAAGTCAACTATACTCAACATAAAGTTAAATTCTTTAGTTGAAACAGTACTGTGATGACCCTCCCTTCATCCCATAGAAAGACGCATCATCAATAAGAAAGAAAGAGGGAGAAATAGAATAGAAAGAAGAAAGAACTCAATAATATCAGAATCTCACAACGGAATGGAACAAAATATATTATATCAAATAGATATTACATAGTCATTTACATCAGAGTTACTCAGATTACAACAACATTTCACATTAGACGGTTATAAAGTTCTGTCTAATCCATTACATTCCAATACACAACAGACAAAGTGTAACGGTCTAATTTTTCGACGTCCGAAAGTCGACATCGATACGTCCATTGTATTAAATGCCGCACAGTCGAATGCCCAAAAACCGAATCGTTAGTGTTTTAGGAAGAAGAGGTAGAAGAAGAAGAAAGAAGAAATAGAAACAATAACAGAATCTCACATTTCGCAGCGGAACAAATATAATAGATAAATAAATATCTTTACAACAAGGAGCTATATCAGTTATTACATTACATCACATTAATTTATCAGAGTGTACAACAACAAACAGCGGAAATAAATATTACATATATAAGTGATACGCTTCGCCATCCAGGTTGCTCCTGATTTTCATAGCAACTTCTTGACTTCGCTCTCAAATAACTGCTAACCTAACTCTAGGCTGCCCGTGTGAAAAATTATGGGCACCCAGAGTTTAGAAAGGGAACAATCAACTCCAGGTCAGTCGTGAGACTGGTGTGAGATCTTAAAAATAGTTATTTTCACAAAGAAAATAAAAAGAAATCTGCTATGCTTTTGGAAAATGAAACTAGCATAAGGCCTCCCGCCACACACACAATTCAAACGCAGAATTGGAGGAGATTTCTCCTTCTGATAGTCAAACATGCTTAATACGCAAATTCCTTTCGATATTATTATCAGTGCATAGTGCAGAAAACATTTCGAGAGTATAATATTAATCTTAGCCAGCATAGACATTTCGATCTATACCTACTATAGCTACCATCCAAACAGTGGGGCGCCACCATAAGTAGATGGCGGGTTATACAACTAAAACCGTACGGGGCGCGTATTGTTTCTTTGGATTTTCAAAAAATTGTCAGGATAAGGAACTTCCTACTGACACATGGGTACGCCTCTGGAGGGACGTCCCGAGAACTTAACCAGCTCTCTGCCAACACAAGGCCGGGTTACCTCTGTACACGAGTATGCCATCCCCCGGTCCTTTGGGAGCTTTATCCGAGAATCCTCTACACCAACAACCACAAAGAAAAGTATTTGCAATAACCATAAAGGTTAAATATTAGGGATCCATACCTAACACCACCTTTTTACAGAAGGAAATGACATACCCTAAAGGGCGCGACCTCATAACCTTGCCGGATTTTTTCTGTTTTAACCATTTCCGGGGTGTGAGGTCCGAAGAAGTCTCGTCCACAAAGCTACACTTTTCACGAAGTCATGCTTTGATCAACAAATGATCAATAGCACTTCGTGTGCAACATTACCAAATTGGGAATGTATCACTAGTAACCATCAACTACATAACCTATGAGCTCGTATGTCTCAGAAAAGGGTGTTAAGCTAAGAGAATAAATTCTCCACCACCAACAGAAATGTATTTGATAGAAACCAGCTTTATTCTCAAAGTATAACATCAGCCACATATCCATACAAGTCCGTTCTAGGATCGAACGGAACCGAAGGCACTTCAAAGAAGCATTTGCAAATCCGGATATTCACAACTCACGTCCGGAATCCCCATCACAAAGGGTGATAAAATCTCTATACCGGAGCAACCCTGTGCAGAGACATTCGATAGCTAATCCTTTCGCTTTCGAAAATACCCGGTCTTCAACACCGTCTTCAAATGCAATCCCAATTCGTCGTATCGTTATTCGGAATGGGTTTTATGACACAAAGTCATCTCCCGGCTAATCCGAATAACGAGCGCTTATTTTCAAAAATAAGTGTTCATTCAGATTTCAAACAAATCACAACAATTTTCACTTTGATCTTTTCAATAAAAGATCTATCACAATCACAAAGGTTCGATGTGGTTTCCGGATATCCACTTGGAATCCGACCCCCGGTCGCATCGAAATTCAAATGTCCTTTAAAGGAAAATATTGATAGTCGGTTATTTAACTATCAATAAATATTCACAACAAACACCAAGATTTAAATAATTTTCCAAATTATTTATTTTCAAAATATCTTTGCAAGATATAAATTTTTAACACTTCATCTATTTGAAAACAAATTTCAAATCACTTTATGTAACGACCCGATATTTTCAACCATTCGCATCTGCACATATCGGACTTGAATTGCTCCAAATACCGCGTTGTAAATAAAATTTGGCAAATCTCAGAATATACAGTAAATACATAATCACAGATCACAGACACAGAGTATTTAATAATGCAGCGGAAATAAAAGAGATAGTAGTTCATGAAGCTACTATATAAAATAAGATACCTTAGAGTTAAACGAGATACAACAGAAGAGTAACAAGATACATCAGGTATAAATCAGGATACACCACTAAAATCACTGGATACAAAAAGCAAAATAGATGGCTAGATCTTCAAGGAAAGCTCCAGCTCCAAAGGTGAATCTTGAATGCTAACTCACTCAATCTGACTCGAGCGTAAAGCAAAACACAAAACACTCGAGTCAGAACATAAATACTTATGAACTGTAAATCAACTCAAGTGAACAGTAACAAAAATGCATCAGTAACTTAAAGGATGCTTGGGATCGCCCATCCTTTAAGGATCCGTTAAACTATTTACTATGTAGTAATATTGCGCTATTATAATAATGTCTACAGTAAAATAAACATACTTTTAAATAGCGTTCCGGGCTACCCATATCACCCTTCACACATAATAGTCCCAGTAGTCCATCCAATATCATGCCATCTCCACTCCGGGTGACTGTCAGAGGATACCACACGGGCTACGGGAGAAAAACAAACTCGTAGTAAAGGCTCGGTATGGTAGGTGACACGGCACACAAGGCAATGCCAGGGTAGATATACCAATTACGCACACGGGCTGGTGGTAACGCAGCAGCCACATACGCCCACCTCGGAACACACTCCCAATCAAAATCGAAGGATGGCCATCTAATCAATCACCAGTAAGAGTATAGTATCGAAGGAATGTGTCCGATCGGAGGAATGACCTCACTTGGCCCGAGATCGCTCCTGTTTTAGCCACCTTATGCCAACTCACGGGAGTTGGGTCCACGTAATATACCTCAAGAGCGTCGCCACCATCCTACTTCATTCTGGAATCTCCACCGCGTACACGGTTGTTAAAGTGGTTTTCGGAGTTGGCAGAGAGTATGACAACTTCCGATCCCGGTCTCTTTAACAACCAAACGTTATTATAACGCCGTGGTCATTTCAAAATAGGTTATACTTCAAAAAGATCAAATCATTTCGTTTCAAACTATATTTCTTTCAAAATAGTTTATACTTCGAAACCAAAACCATTTTTATTTCAACTATTTATTCAATCAAAATATTTATACTTCGAAACCAAAATCATTTTTATTTCAAAACTATATTCAAATCAAAATAGTTTATACTTCGAAACCAAAACATTTCAAACATATATTCATTTCAAAATCATAATATTTTCAAAGTATAACTCTTTCGAAACCAAAAATACTTGAAACAGTTACACTTTGAAAATCATAACATTTCAAAATCATACATTTGAAATCATGGGATATTCATTTAATTCTTTACATGTTACAATTCATTCAATTAATCCCAAATTTCCAATTTCCAACTTAATTCAATTCAAACCATCAGTTTCAATTAAATTTCCCAATAACCATTTCAAAATCATTAAAATATTACATCCTTTCAAAACTTCATAATCAAATCATTATTTGAATTCAAATCCAAATATTCAAAGTTAAATATCATTTAAAAATCAAATATTTCATTCATTTATTATTTCAAACATCATTACCAAAAATACATTCCAAAATTCCATTCAAAAATTCATTTATTATATTACATTTCATTCCATTTAACACATAACCAAGTAAACTTTATTTAAATTCAAATTCAATTTAAGTTCCTTAAATATTCAAAACTTCTAAAATTTCACAGATAATCCATTTCAAAAGTTAAATTATTTAACACTTTAAAATATAGCCCAAATAGTGTTAAAATCTATAACATTTCAAAACATTGTCAAATTATAGCAACGACAGCATTTATAAAGTGCTATCGTAGCTTATAGCTTCCAAAAAGGGTTTAGTTCAAGAATAACGGCATTTATAAAATGTCGTAATAGATATTTAGTTATTTCAAACATTGTTAGATTCAAAACAATAGCATTTAAAATTGCTGTCAAAAGACTACAACATTTTGAAAATGCTATAAAATTCCAGATTTCATTTTAGCTTTTCAAAAATAATAATAAAACTCCAAATTTTTAATATAAATTAAAAATCATATTTATAGACTTCAAAATTTCACATTTAAAATCATTTAACATATGATTTAACACAATAAAATTTTAAGATCAAATATTCAATTTTGCAAACTCCATTCATTTATTAAGTCAAAATTCACTGTTTATTAATTTATAAATTTAATAAACTTAAAATTTTACTTCAAATATCATTTCAAAACTTTAAATTTAATTTCCATTATTTATTTACATCTTAAAATAAAATTTAAAGTCAAACGTCACATTTACTCCAAATTTACATACTTGAATTCACTTAAATTCACAATTTCAAGATTTAATATTTAACTTTCTTAAAACCATAATATATATATTTTAAATCAAAATTTCATACTTTTGAAAATACATATTTAAAAAAAATCATTTAAAAATATACCACGGGGTCTGTATATAATTTTCTAACCTAAGTCAAGTGATTCGGATATATATCATTTCAATCCGTAATTTACAAAGAAAACCGGGTTTTATCATTTCAAACCCGCAATCCCAAGCCAAATAAAATACAATAAAAATCGCTCAGGCCTATCATTTCAGCCCATAACGATTTTTTCCTATTCTAAAGTCCGTTCGCGTATGTATCATTTCAATCCATATTGATTCTATTCTAACAGGGAACTTACAGTGTGAATATATGCATAAACAATATAAACAATGTCAATGTCACAATATAATGTCATATATCAGATGTCAGGTTATAATTAACAGTTTTAACATGGTAACAACATGGCATAGCATATCATATGATCATCATTAACTTGCATAAACATTTTATATTACTAAACACTTGTCATCAGTTCACTATTTCATAAGTATAAATGTCAGAGTGAGAAAGACACACCTTTTACGAAGCTAGAGACAAACAACACACACAAGAGCGATTCCAAAGGCACGACAAGCATGATTTGATTTGAATTGATGGAGACCCTTGTAAACAACACAAAATATAACATACATAAGCACAAATATAGATATCGACATACAAATATAATCAACAACTTTAGTTTGTAGAACAGTTGCAAAACAAGAGAGATGACCAAACCTTAGAAGCAAAAGACTTGCACACGACAACATAAGCTTGTCACATGATCAAATGGGCTTGATCTCACCACACTAGGCTCTGGTTAGGTCAGGTATGGCAACCATAAAGGTCAGATTACAAGTGGATGAAGGTGGTGGAAGAGTTACAACATGAAGCATATCAATGGACAAGGCAAAATAGGTGAAGTTTTTGGTGCATTTTGGTTCGGCTATGACCACATATAGGCTCGGCCATGGGGTCTTCATGTCAGGTCAGATCTGGACAGTAGTGAAAAGGGCAGCCAGAGGTGAAGTAGATGATGGTGGTGGCGGCTAAGGGGTGGCCAAAGGCAACTATGAAGGCAATAGTGGAGTATAGGCTTGGCTAGCATTGTTTTGGTGAAGTGCTTTGCAAATTTGAGGTGGTGGCTTCATCTAATGGTCATGGCTAGAGGTGGTGGTCAGAGGAGAGAGGGTTGGTGCTGTTGTAGATGGTGGAGAGGATGGTTGTCAGCAAGGAGAGAGGTGAGGCCAAGCAAACATGAAGAAGAGGAAGGCTAAATCAGTGAAGAAGAGGGGAAAATGTGAAAAGAAAAGCCATTGTTTTTTTCTTTTTTTTTCCTCATTCATGGCCGTGATTTTTAGGGGATGAGAAGTCTTCCCTTTCACGTGAAAAAGAAATAAGAATACATGGCTAAAGAATGGAGTTAAGGCAGCCAATTGAAGAGATGTTGGGTGAGAAATGAAAAGACAGAATACAAAAAGGCTTGAGCAAATAAAGAGTCACAAACCTTTTAAATTTCCACCATTTCTTTTTAAATTTTAAATACATGTAAAATATATATAAATACAGTTAAAAACACGAAAATATAGTAAATAAACAAAAATTAATAAATAAATATTAATTAAATATAATTAAATTAAGAAAATAGCAAAGAAAATGTAAACTAGGCTTGAAAATTTGAAAATAAATGAAATGAACTTTGGAAAAATTGTATGTACATGAAAAATATTTACAAATAAAGATAAAAACATAAAAATAAAATTCATACATAAAAATGAATAAATAAATTTTAATTAAATATAATTTAAATGAAGAAAATAGCAGAAAAATGGAAACTAACCTTTAAAAATAGAAAATAAATTCAATGAGCTTTGAAAAAATTCAAACATCACTTTAAAAATATTTAAAAGGTTAAAATATATGTAACATAACATATAATAGAATTTATAATAAGATATGACAAATAAAAAATTATTTATATAATTTAAAATAAACAATATTGTTAAATAAAACAATTTACACCCAATTTTGTAAAAAGCATAACTTTCACAATATTATTCGGATTTCAACGAAACGAAAAGCATTGTTCTTGAAATTTTATTTACTTTCATAATAAAAGATAAAATTAAAATTTTCAAACTTTTAAAATTTAAATTTAAAGGTAAAAGTTTGACTAGATTGACCAAAATTCACATTTTCTGGAAATATTCAATTTATGCATGTTTGAAATTCTAATCGACATCAAAATCAACATTTATATTTCAATTAACAAAATATATTCATTTTAATAAATAAAATAAATTTTTTTAATTAGGAATTTAAATTAAAATAATTAAAATATACAATTACAATAATCAGAAAATACAGGGTTGTTACACTCTCCCCCACTCAAAACTTTTCGTCCCCGAAAAGGAATGAGGTACGGGAAAGCACAGAAAAAGATAGAATGAAATAGTATTAAGACAAGATAACAAGAAGATTAAAATTATACCTGATAACTGCTGCTATAGGTAAGTTTAACAATGTGGAGATGATCTTTCCAAGATCTTCCAGAATCAAGAACACAAGCATGAAAAAAAATCTTTTAGAATCTGATTCACCCTTCCCGTTTGACCGACGGTCTGTGGATGGCAAGCAGTGCTTAGATTTAAAGATGAGTACTAAAGATTATTAAAGATTATAGAAAGATTTCTAAACAGACTGGTATATGCAATAGCCTCCCATTCTGTAGCAAGATAAGGGAAATTAGGACAACCAAAAGATAGTTTGAAAAACAAAATAAAATAATAAATTTGAAACCATAAAATTTCAACTTAAACTGAAAATTAATTTTACATAAGTCAAATAAATCTTAAGCATCTCTAATTTCATTATCTTATCATCCAATTATCTTAAATTAACAAATCCCCAAAATCATGTATTTGAAAAATCTTTTATTATACTCAAAATGTAACAAATAAAATTTAATTCTTCTTCACTACTAATTAAAATTAAATTTATTCCTCTCAATATATTTTATCACCTATGTTGAATATATTTACACTCATTGTAACTGCCTTAAATTTATTCTTAGTTCCTTTATCATCATTTTATATTGTAAATTATTCCATTACACTTTTTCTTTATTTACCTCTGTTAATCCTTTTATAACTAAAATTTAAGTATATAACATTTATAATAACCACTCAAATTTTATTTATAAAATCTTTTTTTTATATTGTATATTATCCAATTACATATTCAACTCCTGAAAATTAAGGTAGGTTATATTGGAATGAAATTGTGTATTATACAAATAAAACTTTCTAATTTAATCATTTCAAGCTTGAATATTTATCCAAATCTTGAAATTATACTTAGAAATTATCTTTGTAGATAAAATTTAGGAATTAAATTTCCGATAAATTCCAAACTATTTAGAGATAAATAAATGCTCATATACTATATATATGTCCATTCAAATTTAAATCATATATCAGCATATGTTATAAATCCATTCTTATTTTAGAAATTAAAATCAATTAAATTTTCCCAAAACAAAATGTAGCAAGACTACAGAATGGTCTCTTCACTTCGAAACTCGAAAATGAATGTCGATGATGCTGCAGTCATCACCGAAATTATTTTCCAACGACAAAGAGAAGAGCACAAAATTTTGAACTTTAAAATTCTTTGGAAACAAATTTCTACTCGAAAATACATTAAATAGTACATTCTTTAAAACTTTAAACACAAGGTTTGGAAGCATTGGAAATTAAATTCCCAAATTCTTGTTTAAATTCATTTTAAATTTCCAAATAAATTTATAACCATGTTCATAGTTCACTTATTTATAAATGAAACAAGAGATAATGATATATAAAACCAAATATTATTTCTTAACAACCATTCAAATAAAATCCAGAAAAGATTTATAATATAGTTACAAAATTTATTTCACAAAATTATTTCATTACTAAATTTTAAAAACATATTGTGTCAGTTTGCTCTGTTCAAGTGTTTTGGAAATCTTATCGATAGCGTTGATCAGACGAATCGATTAGAAACCCAAATCAACATCAACAACTCAAACAACACAATATATAAAACATTTTAAATATTAGTTTACAAATACACTTCAAGAATAATTTGAAGATAAGTTGGAAACAAAGATGAGATAATTAAATAACAGAATAGAAAGATGGATAAGCTTATATAAATCGCGGGCAAGCTTAACCAGGTCAACTGTGACTTAAATAATAAGACCGATGTGGATTTCTTGGGTAAATTGACATTCGATCTCAAGATGTAGAGTTCGAAATTATAAGAGATACTAGCATCTAAACCGAGGATATAGAATCTCTGGTGAATCGATGTTGTTGTAAAGGAGTTTTCCCCCTTTACAAATAAATTTGAGGTTGGCGAGACCGCTGACTCATTATGAAGATCTTTTGAAGTTGAGTTATGGGATACTCCAGAAACGAAAGAAGATAAATAATGAGGGACACGAATGGATTTTAAAACCACAGGGAATGTTCCAAAATTCAAAGGAATCGAGTCAAAAAGGAAGAGGTTTAAACTCGAATGAAGTGATTCTGTAAATACATTTACCCTATATACTGAGTTTGCTTAGAGCTACCAAAGCTCTGATACCAACTGTAACGACCCGATATTTTCAACCATTCGCATCCGCACATGTCGGACTTGAATTGCTCAAAATACCGCGTTGTAAATAAAATTTGGCAAATCTCAGAATATACAGTAAATACATAATCACAGATCACAGACACAGAGTATTTAATAATGCAGCGGAAATAAAAGAGATAGTAGTTCATGAAGCTACTATATAAAATAAGATACCTCAGAGTTAAACGAGATACAACAGAAGAGTAACAAGATACATCAGGTATAAATCAGGATATATCACTGAAATCACTGGATACAAAAAGCAAAATAGATGGCTAGATCTTCAAGGAAAGCTCCAACTCCAAAGGTGAATCTTGAATGCTAACTCACTCAATCTGACTCGAGCGTAAAGCAAAACACAAAACACTCGAGTCAGGACATAAATACTTATGAACTGTAAATCAACTCAAGTGAACAGTAACAAAAATGCATCAATAACTTAAAGGATGCTTGGGATCGCCCATCCTTTAAGGATCCGTTAAACTATTTACTATGTAGTAATATTGCGCTATTATAATAATGTCTACAGTAAAATAAACATACTTTTAAATAGCGTTCCGGGCTACCCATATCACCCTTCACACATAATAGTCCCAGTAGTCCATCCAATATCATGCCATCTCCACTCCGGGTGACTGTCAGAGGATACCACACGGGCTACGGGAGAAAAACAAACTCGTAGTAAAGGCTCGGTATGGTAGGTGACACGGCACACAAGGCAATGCCAGGGTAGATATACCAATTACGCACACGGGCTGGTGGTAACGCAGCAGCCACATACGCCCACCTCGGAACACACTCCCAATCAAAATCGAAGGATGGCCATCTAATCAATCACCAGTAAGAGTATAGTATCGAAGGAATGTGTCCGATCGGAGGAATGACCTCACTTGGCCCGAGATCGCTCCTGTTTTAGCCACCTTATGCCAACTCACGGGAGTTGGGTCCACGTAATATACCTTAAGAACGTCGCCACCATCCTACTTCATTCTGGAATCTCCACCGCGTACACGGTTGTTAAAGTGGTTTTCGGAGTTGGCAGAGAGTATGACAACTTCCGATCCCGGTCTCTTTAACAACCAAACGTTATTATAACGCCGTGGTCATTTCAAAATAGGTTATACTTCAAAAAGATCAAATCATTTCGTTTCAAACTATATTTCTTTCAAAATAGTTTATACTTCGAAACCAAAACCATTTTTATTTCAACTATTTATTCAATCAAAATATTTATACTTCGAAACCAAAATCATTTTTATTTCAAAACTATATTCAAATCAAAATAGTTTATACTTCGAAACCAAAACATTTCAAACATATATTCATTTCAAAATCATAATATTTTCAAAGTATAACTCTTTCGAAACCAAAAATACTTGAAACAGTTACACTTTGAAAATCATAACATTTCAAAATCATACATTTGAAATCATGGGATATTCATTTAATTCTTTACATGTTACAATTCATTCAATTAATCCCAAATTTCCAATTTCCAACTTAATTCAATTCAAACCATCAGTTTCAATTAAATTTCCCAATAACCATTTCAAAATCATTAAAATATTACATCCTTTCAAAACTTCATAATCAAATCATTATTTGAATTCAAATCCAAATATTCAAAGTTAAATATCATTTAAAAATCAAATATTTCATTCATTTATTATTTCAAACATCATTACCAAAAATACATTCCAAAATTCCATTCAAAAATTCATTTATTATATTACATTTCATTCCATTTAACACATAACCAAGTAAACTTTATTTAAATTCAAATTCAATTTAAGTTCCTTAAATATTCAAAACTTCTAAAATTTCACAGATAATCCATTTCAAAAGTTAAATTATTTAACACTTTAAAATATAGCCCAAATAGTGTTAAAATCTATAACATTTCAAAACATTGTCAAATTATAGCAACGACAGCATTTATAAAGTGCTATCGTAGCTTATAGCTTCCAAAAAGGGTTTAGTTCAAGAATAACGGCATTTATAAAATGTCGTAATAGATATTTAGTTATTTCAAACATTGTTAGATTCAACACAATAGCATTTAAAATTGCTGTCAAAAGACTACAACATTTTGAAAATGCTATAAAATTCCAGATTTCATTTTAGCTTTTCAAAAATAATAATAAAACTCCAAATTTTTATTATAACTTAAAAATCATATTTATAGACTTCAAAATTTCACATTTAAAATCATTTAACATATGATTTAACACAATAAAATTTTAAGATCAAATATTCAATTTTGCAAACTCCATTCATTTATTAAGTCAAAATTCACTGTTTATTAATTTATAAATTTAATAAACTTAAAATTTTACTTCAAATATCATTTCAAAACTTTAAATTTAATTTCCATTATTTATTTACATCTTAAAATAAAATTTAAAGTCAAACGTCACATTTACTCCAAATTTACATACTTGAATTCACTTAAATTCACAATTTCAAGATTTAATATTTAACTTTCTTAAAACCATAATATATATATTTTAAATCAAAATTTCATATTTTTGAAAATACATATTTAAAAAAAATCATTTAAAAATATACCACGGGGTCTGTATATAATTTTCTAAACTAGGTCAAGTGATTCGGATATATATCATTTCAATCCGTAATTTACAAAGAAAACCGGGTTTTATCATTTCAAACCCGCAATCCCAAGCCAAATAAAATACAATAAAAATCGCTCAGGCCTATCATTTCAGCCCATAACGATTTTTTCCTATTCTAAAGTCCGTTCGGGTATGTATCATTTCAACCCATAATGATTCTATTCTAACAGGGAACTTACAGTGTGAATATATGCATAAACAATATAAACAATGTCAATGTCACAATATAATGTCATATATCAGATGTCAGGTTATAATTAACAGTTTTAACATGGTAACAACATGGCATAGCATATCATATGATCATCATTAACTTGCATAAACATTTTATATTACTAAACACTTGTCATCAATTCACTATTTCATAAGTATAAATGCCAGAGTGTGAAAGACTCACCTTTTACGAAGCTAGAGACAAACAACAGACACAAGAGCGATTCCAAAGGCACGACAAGCACGATTTGATTTGAATTGATGGAGACCCTTGTAAACAACACAAAATATAACATACATAAGCACAAATATAGATATCAACATACAAATATAATCAACAACTTTAGTTTGCAGAACAGTTGCAAAACAAGAGAGATGGCCAAACCTTAGAAGCAAAAGACTTGCACACGACAACATAAGCTTGTCACATGATCAAATGGGCTTGATCTCACCACACTAGGCTCTGGTTTAGGTCAGGTATGGCAACCATAAAGGTCAGGTTACAAGTGGATGAAGGTGGTGGAAGAGTTACAACAAGAAGCATATCAATGGACAAGGCAAAATAGGTGAAGTTTTTGGTGCATTTTGGTTTGGCTATGACCACATATAGGATCGGCCATGGGGTCTTCATGTCAGGTCAGATCTGGATAGTAGTGAAAAGGGCAGCCAGAGGTGAAGTAGATGATGGTGGTGGCGGCTAAGGGGTGGCCAAAGGCAACTATGAAGGCAATAGTGGAGTATAGGCTTGGCTAGCATTGTTTTGGTGAAGTGCTTTGCAAATTTGAG
This sequence comes from Allium cepa, assembly GCA_030765085.1. Taxonomy (NCBI): domain Eukaryota; kingdom Viridiplantae; phylum Streptophyta; class Magnoliopsida; order Asparagales; family Amaryllidaceae; genus Allium; species Allium cepa. The sequence continues at coordinate 129,375,656 of CM060940.1, read as the reverse complement.
GTGGTGGCTTCATCTAATGGTCATGGCTAGAGGTGGTGGTCAGAGGAGAGGGGGGTTGGTGCTGCTGTAGATGGTGGAGAGGATGGTTGTCAGCAAGGAGAGAGGTGAGGCCAAGCAAACATGAAGAAGAGGACGGCTAAATCAGTGAAGAAGAGGGAAAAATGTGAAAAGAAAAGCCATTGTTTTTTTTTCTTTTTTTTCTCATTCATGGCCGTGATTTTTAGGGGATGAGAAGTCTTCCCTTTCACGTGAAAAAGAAATATGAATACACGGCTGAAGAATGGAGTTAAGGCAGCCAATTGAAGAGATGTTGGGTGAGAAATGAAAAGACAGAATACAAAAGGGCTTGAGCAAATAAAGAGTCACAAACCTTTCAAATTTCCACCATTTCTTTTTAAATTTTAAATACATGTAAAATATATATAAATACAGATAAAAACACGAAAATATAGTAAATAAACAAAAATTAATAAATAAATATTAATTAAATATAATTAAATTAAGAAAATAGCAAAGAAAATGTAAACTAGGCTTGAAAATTTGAAAATAAATGAAATGAACTTTGGAAAAATTGTATGTACATGAAAAATATTTACAAATAAAGATAAAAACATAAAAATAAAATGCATACATAAAAATGAATAAATAAATTTTAATTAAATATAATTTAAATGAAGAAAATAGCAGAAAAATGGAAACTAACCTTTAAAAATAGAAAATAAATTCAATGAGCTTTGGAAAAATTCAAACATCACTTTAAAAATATTTAAAAGGTAAAAATATATGTAACATAACATATAATAGAATTTAGAATAAGATATGACAAATAAAAAAATTATTTATATAATTTAAAATAAACAATATTGTTAAATAAAACAATTTACACCCAATTTTGTAAAAAGCATAACTTTCACAATATTATTCGGATTTCAACGAAACGAAAAGCATTGTTCTTGAAATTTTATTTACTTTCATAATAAAAGATAAAATTCAAATTTTCAAACTTTTAAAATTTAAATTTAAAGGTAAAAGTTTGACTAGATTGACCAAAATTCACATTTTCTGGAAATATTCAATTTATGCATGTTTGAAATTCTAATCGACATCAAAATCAACATTTATATTTCAATTAACAAAATATATTCATTTTAATAAATAAAATAAAGTTTTTAAATTAGGAATTTAAATTAAAATAATTAAAATATACAATTACAATAATTAGAAAATACAGGGTTGTTACACTTTACGCCTTTCAATTCTTTGAAAACAAATTTCAAATCACCATCCTCATTTGGAATAAATTTCCAAATATTTATTTGATTCCACTGAAAATTTGCCGAGTTAAAATACATTAAAACAATTTAAATTACTTATCCAACATATATACTTGGACATGTTTAAAACAAAATTATTTTAAAACACTTACTTAAATATTAGTTATGAAAATACTATATAGAAATCTTGTATAAAAATTCAAGTCCAAACTAGTTTTAAAATCAAATTTGTAGATAGGATATAACTATTTAAATATCCAATTACTAAAACAAATATCAATTTAATCTTTTAAAATAATCCCTTCTATTATTAATTAAATAAATCTTTATTTTATAGGTTTAAGACAATCCCAAAAATAATTTCTCCGACAATATTTTTCCAAAACAATGCCTAGAACTTTTGATTTATACTTCGAAAACCACTTAAAATTATATTCGGCTTTCCAGGGAAGAATTTTCTTTTTATTTATATCAATTAATAAATCTTCTCGATTTATTTTAATTTACAATTCAAATCTGTAAATTCCTTTCACACTTTTAAAAATAACCAAATATTTATTTTCAAAACAAATTTCCCTTTACATTATAAATTCCCATTGTGAATTTAAACTTCGAAATATCCATTGATATACGATTTTCAAATCGATTTATAAATATTCATTTCAGCACCGAATTAAGTTCAAAATTGATTTCTAAATTTATTTCAACACTAAATTTATTATCTTTTGAAGCAAATTCTTTCTTCTAAATTTATTCAATTTTCTAAAGTTAATTGACTATAAATTTTCTACTAAATTTCAAAAATCAAATTTTATTTATTTCTGGTGTCCTACAATGCCAAAAATATATTTGGCTAAATTATAGCCTTCAACAGTTTCAATCACAATATAATCACACATAGATTATAATAATCAACATACAATATTGAAACAAATTCAATTATTTGAGGAATCCAGTTGGATCCCTCCAACCTGTTTTCCCTGCATCCACGGACGTTAGCACAACAATTAAATACCAATTCCACTTCGAGGTGGAATATCGCGGTGTATGGGATTTATAAAATATCATCCGCTATTATGCGGCGCAATAGGGTTTCATCCGCTATATAATGCGGGAAATCAACTCCAAATACATATATAATACCAATTCCACTTCAAGGTGGAATATGGCGGTATATGAGTTTAATATAATAACCTCCGCTATTATGCGGCGCATAGGGTCTATTTTAATATAACTAATTATAAATTAGCCATCCAAACACAAAATCAAAAAAATTTAAATACAACTATCACAATTCAACAACCAATCGATAGCTGAAATTTTCAGTTATTATTTTGAGTGAGAAGATCTCACCTTAGCTTATGTTTCGCAATCCATTTCCATTCTAACTATTCCTTCACAGTTTCAAGCCTTGTTACACAATTATATGACTTATTAATTTTTCGAATTAATCAAGCAATAAATCCCATTTGATAATTTTATTAACCAACTATTTCATTTTAAACTAATACTTTAAAATTTAAACAAATTCCTTTTAACAAATTTATTTAACTAAAAATTTAAAATTTGAAACTAAATTCCCTTTAATAAATTATTTTTAACCACTAAAAATTAAATAAGTCAATTTAAACCAAGCTAATAAAATAAAAGTGTATACTTGCATATTTATTTTTCCTTTGAAAATCTTTTGGGTACTCAGAATAATTAAATAGGTTAACTTAATAATTTTATTCACCAATTCCATTATTTAAAATAACAAGTAAATTAAAATATGCATATTTATTTAATTTGGAAACCATATATATATTTGTATATTCAAAAATCTGCATTTACATAAGCCTCACTGTATGTTTATGATTTTACTGCATACAATTTCTTTTATGTAAAGATTTTAAACTTTATCAGTATATTAATGTATTGTATATATTTATTGAATCAAATATTAATTTGTAACAATAAAAAATAAATAATAAGATTACCTCACTGCTCGAATCGCGGCCTCGTCTAACACACTTTCACCTGCGTCGCCACTACGCCATCACGAGCCCTAGCTCGACCAAGCCCTTATCTTTGACATCCCGAAATTGATCGCGACGCTTGAAAACCCAGGGCCGCGCACGCGACCTCGTGCTGTCGCCGCGGCGCCTTCCCACGAGATTCGACATCCCCCTATTATCGATTATGTGCCGCCGCCCTAGTCGCATACCTCCTCCATCGTACTCGACAACAATTCTCACGCGCGAGCACATGCTCCTAATTCAATGCGAGCGTGCGATGCAGTTGCCAATTCCCCCCTGAAACGGAACCCTTATCTTATTATTTTGATTTCACGCGGCCATTGATTTGTCTGCCTTTTTTTGTAAACGAAAGGTTGAATCGTTCGATTCGGGAAAGAAGGGTTTCGGAGGAGAGGGGGGATCGGTTGTAAATATCAAAGAGGGGAAGCATATAGAGGAAGGTAGAGTTTTGATTTTTATAATTTTTATATTCAAAATATCTCGTATTACCTAACTCAAAATCCTGAACTCCTACCGGGACGTGCCGCCAGGCGTTTATAAGGATTATCCACATTCCGAACACAATGGAACGTGTTTCGGAGGCTAATTCGATCATATGCGCACGTTACGGAAGTAAACGATCAAATTTAAATTAAATCGATTAATACAGTTTCTATGCATTTTGAGCTGTCCTGGTTAAACAACAATTCCGATTGCTATAAAAATTGGAATCCGATAATAACTAACTATTACGGATCCAATGGAACTAGTTTCGTCGAATTTCGAGACTATGCCTCGGAAGGATATTTTTAAATATCGATTTAAACGATATAAATTCCAACTGAACAAAATAGTTTCAAATCTAATTCTGAAGCTTCTATTATCTTCAGTATTATCAATATAAATTTTCAAAGCCTTTAAAATATTTTTAATCAGCTTAAAACCGAATATTCAAATTTTTATCCAACTTCAATAAATTAAATTCATTAATTAAATTGCCAAATTCATAGTTAATTTTGAAATTCAAGTTAAACTAACCTCCAAATATTTAAAATCAATTAAATATTTCATTTTCAAATGTTCAAAAATTCTAGGTCGTCACATCCTTCCCCCTTAAAAGAATTTCGTCCCGAAATTACTAGTTACGAAGAATGATGCTCAACCCGTTTAATGTTTTCCAACCCAAACAATTTTATCAATCTATCAACCCAAATCTTTTTATTAAAGATACATTTCAACTAACGTTTCAAAATCTTTCATAGTTTTCAAACAATATTGTTTACTTCCCAGTTCAAATTTAAAATCAAATTCAAATTTCAAACTTTCAAAATTTTCTCAAAAATTTTCTAACACCCTAAATTTTTGAAAAATTCCGCCAGCGTCTCCTTTGCGCGGCTAGCTCGGTACGACTACAAAATGTCACCACAGGCTCTTAGATTCCAAAAAAACAAAACGCCAAGTGGCTAGACAAGAAAATCACCAAATTTCATACTGAAATTCAAATACATACCTTCTTATCGAGCAATTCAAATTTATCTTCGAAATCAAAATCTCAATTCCATTTTCTTTAATACACCTGTATATCCTGATATCCATAATATCCAATTATAACATTCAAATATCATTTTGCACATTTCATTAAAAAAAATTCTAATATATGCTTCTTATACCATTTTTACTTCACTATTGAAGTTATATATCCATTTTTATTCAATTTTGCATTTTCAGTTTCTTTTGAATTCAATTTACACTTCAATTCTATTTGGATTCAATTTATTTTCAATTTTGAATATTGAATTTTTATCTTTTATTCATAAATGATTCATATTATTATTTTAATTTAGTTTCATTCACTAATTTACTATAAATTCCAATTTGAAATCGTTTGTCGCTAACGAAAAAAAATTTCCAAATTTTTTTTCTATCTTCCAAAATTTTGGCAGAGTGTCCTTTGTACGGAGGAGCTTTTGCAATTTGACAAAAGATATAAATATATATACATCGACCCACACGGTCGGAAAAAAACAAAAACAGTTCATATTTCCTAATTTTTGTCGCGTAGGCGTACCTTATTTAGCATTTTTAAGCAAAGTGGTTTATTATTAGCATTTTAGCGCGACCAATTCCAGCCAAACGGCCCTCCTGTACCTGTATTTACTCAATTTAAACACGTAAGTGACATATATAGAAAATTCATTTCATTTCACCCACTTTCAATGGTAAACACATAGTTTTCACAAGCAAAATATTCAAAATTATTTCCATTAGCAATTTATATGGTTTCGATCCAATTTTAATTGCTTACAACTAAATCACACATTATTTTCATTCAATTCAAGTGATTTACAATTCACTTTTTTTTCATTCAATTCATTTTTAAACGAAACGAACTCATATCCATTTCAATTGATTCAAAAATCAATTTTATTGGCTTTCATTCACTCATAGAATTTTATGCAATCACGTTTGTGTCAAACGAAAACCATTTCTATGCAAATTCGATGATGTTCACTAAATAGAATATCCAATCTAGTTTATAACTAATTTAAATTGATACCAACCCAATTTACTTTTTATTCTATTTCATTTCCAATTAATTCTGTTCAATTCATTTTGCATTCCATCAAACTTGACAACAACCATTTCACAATTTTACTTAAGTCGAGCTTTTATCCAATATTTACTTAAGTTATTTCAATTCAAAACTCAAATTTATTTTTCCATGTAACACTTCCCAATTTAAATCTCTGATTTGATTTTCATTTATCAAATCCATTCCATTTACTAATTTAATTCAATTAGTTTTATTCACTTATCCATTTTTAAATTTCAACTTTCCATTCTCAATTAATCTCGAATTTATTTTATCAATAACAAGGAAATTTTCAATTTATTTCTACTTGAATTTATCTGCAAATTCAAACCATTTTTATTTAACTCACAATTCAAGTTTTAATTTAACTAATTCAACTTTCCTATTTCATGAATTAATTAATTATCATATTAATTTACTTGAATTCTATCCATTTTATTTTTATTTTTCCAAAGTTTGGATTTTTATCCAGATCAAATCTCATTCCATTTTTCAATTCCAATTCTATTTACTCACAAATGTTAACTCATTTTTTCATTCACAAATTTATTCCACACTTACTTTTATTTATCCCTTTTCAATTTGAATCTTATTCCAATCAAATTTGAAATATTTTTAAATTTCAAACCCCACCAGATTTCATATCCAACTTAAAAATACTTCTCAAATAATTATTTTCCAGACTTTTGGAAACCATTTTCAAATTAAAGAAATTTAATCTTTTGAAATTTCAATCCAAATACTTTAATCCGTATTCCAAAAATTACTTTGACATTTCATTTCAATATTATAAAACTCATTTATACATTCACATTACCAATTTCATTCCATTAATGAATTTTATTCCAAATTATAAATCACATCTACAATTTACATTTGTACATGAATTCATTCCCTTATCCTTTCAATTCATATTTATAAATTTCATTTGTTTAATGAATTTATCTCCAAATCTTTGGTTATACCATTATTTCTTATTAAATTTCCATACAGTAATGATGATAATTCAATATCATCACTTCCTAACAACCAAGCAACCATATACCATAAAAATTCATAGAAAATCATTTCTTTTATATACAAAAATAGTCTGGGTAAAATTATTTCATTTACCCTATTTTAAAACAATACTGTGTTAATTTATCTTGTTTAAGAGTTTAGAAACCCCTATCGATACAGTTGGCCAAACTGCACCGACCAGAATCTATATACAATCAACCGATAAGTCAACCAATATAAAACAATTTCTATATTCACTAACAAATACGCGCTCATATTTATTATTACACTCAAACTCATTCTAGAGTACTGCAGACTCTATCTCTAATGAGTAACACCCAACAGAGCCAGGGTTGTCGCTTAACCAATCGCTCTGATACCACATTGTAACGTTCTAATTTTTCGACGCCCGAAAGTCGACATCGATACGTCCACTGTATCAAATGCCGCATAGTCGAATACCCAAAAACCGAATCGTTAGGGTTTTAGGAAGAAGAGGTAAAAGAAGAAGAAAGAAGAAACAGAAACAATAACAGAATCTCATATTTCGCAGCGGAACAAATATAATAGATAATTGCTCCTGATTTCCATAGCAACTTCTTGACTTCGCTCCCGAATAACTGCTAACCTGACTATAGGCTGCCCGTGTGGAAAATTGTGGGCACCTAGAGTTTAGAAAGGAACAATAAACTCCAGGTCAGTCGTGAGACTGGTGTGAGATCTTAAAAACAGTTATTTTCACAAAGAAAATAAAAATAAATCCGCTATGCTTTTGGAAAATGAAACTACCATAAGGCCTCCCGCCACACACACAATGCAAACGCAGAATTGGAGGAGATTTCTCCTTATGATAGTCAAACATGCTTAATACGCAAATTCCTTTCGATATTATTATCAGTGCATAGTGCAGAAAACATTTCGAAAGTATAATACTAATCTTAGCCAGCATAGACATTCTGAACTATGCCTACTATAACTACCATCCAAACAATGGGGCGCCACCATAAGTAGATGGCAGGTTATACAACTAAAACCGTATGGGGCGCGTATTGTTTCTTCGGATTTCCAAAAAATTATCAGGCTAAGGAACTTCCTACTGCCACATGGGTACGCCTCTGGAAGGACATCCCGAGAACTTAACCAGCTCTCTGCCAACACAAGTCCGAGTTACCTCTGTAACTAGGTAACTACTACACGAGTATGGCATCCCCCAGTCCTTTGGGACCTTTATCCGAGGATCCTCTACACCAGAAACCACAAAGAAAAGTATTTGCAGTAACCACAAAGGTTAAATATCAGGGCTCCATACCCAACACCAGCCTTTTTCAGAAGGAAATGACATACCCTAAAGGGCGCGACCCTCATAACCTTGCCGCATTTTTCCTGTTTTGACCATTTCCGGGGTGTGAGGTCCGACGAAGTCTCGTCCACAAAACTACACTTTTTACAAAGTCATTCTTTGATCAACAAATGATCAACAGCACTTCGTGTGCCACATTACCAAATTGGGAATGTGTCACTAGTAACCATCAACTACATAACCTTTGAGCTCGTACGTCTCAGGGAAGGGTGTTAAGCTAAGAGCATAAATTCTCTGCCACCAACAGAAATGTATTCGATAGAAACCAGCTTTACACCTCAAAGTTTAACATCAGCCACACATCCATACAAGTCCGTTCTGGGATCGAACGGAACCGAAGGCACTTCAAAGTAGCCCTTGCAAATCCGGATATTCACAACTCACGTCCGGAATCCCCATCAAAAAGGGTGATAAAATCTCTATACTGGAGCAACTCGGTGTAGAGACATTCAACAAGTAATCCTTTCGCTTTCGAAAATACCCAGTCTTCAACACCGTCTTCAAATGCAATCCAAATTCGTCATATCGTTATTCGGAATGGGATTTATGACACAAGGTCCTCTTCTGGCTAATCCAGATAACGAGCGCTTATTTTCAAAAATAAGTGTTCATTCAGATTTCAAACAAATCACAACAATTTTCACTTTGATCTTTTAAATAAAAGATCTATCACAATCACAAATATTCGATCTGGTTTCCGGATATCCACTTGGAATCCGACTCCCGGTCGCATCGAAATTCAAATGTCCTTTAAAGGCAAATATTGCTAGTCGGTTATTTAACTATCAATTAATATTCAAAACAAACATCAAGATTTAAATAATTTTTTAAATTATTTATTTTCAAAATATCTTTGCAAGATATAAATTTTTAACACTTCATCTATTTGAAAACAAATTTCAAATCACTTTACGCCTTTCAATCCTTTGAAACAAATTTCAAATCACCATCCTCACTTGGAATAAATTTCCAAATATTTATTTGATTCCACTGAAAATTTGCCGAGTTAAAATACTTTAAAACAATTTAATTTACTTATCCAACATATATACTTGAACATATTTAAAACAAAACTATTTTAAAACGCTTACTTAAATATTAGTTATGAAAATACTATATAGAAATCTCGTATAAAAATTCAAGTCCAAACTAGTTTTAAAATAAAATTAGTAGATAGGATATGACTATTTAAATATCCAATTTCTAAAAAAATATCAATTTAATCTTTTAGAATAATCCCTTCTATAATTAATTAAAGAAATCTTTATTTTATAGGTTAAAGACAATCCCAAAAATAATTTCTCCGACAATATTCTTCCAAAATAATGCCTAGAACTTTTGATTTATACTTCAAAAACTACTTAAAATTGTATTCCACTTTCCAGGGAAGAATTTTCTTTTTATTTATATTAATTAATAAATCTTCTCGATTTATTTTAATTTACATTCCAAATCTGTAAATTTCTTTCACACTTTTAAAAATAACCAAATATTTATTTTTAAAACAAATTTCACTTTACCTTTATAAATTCCCATTGTGAATTTAAACTTCTAAATATCCATTGATATACGATTTTCAAATCGATTTCTAAATATTCATTTCAGCACCGAATTAAGTTCGAAATTGATTTCTAAATTTATTTCAACACTAAATTTATTATCTTTTGAAGCAAATTCCTTCTTTTAAATTTATTAATTTTCTAAAGTTAATTGACTATAAACTATCTACTAAATTTCAAAAATCAAATTTCATTTATTTCTGGTATCCTACGATACTAAAAATATATTTGGCTAAATTATAGCCTTCAATAGTTTCAATCACAATATAATCACACATAGATTATAATAATCAACATACAATATTGAAACAAATTCAATTATTTGAGGAATCCAGTTGGATCCCTCCAACCTGTTTTCCTTGCATCCACAGACGTTAGCACAACAATTAAATATCAATTCCACTTCGAGGTGGAATATCGCGGTATATGGAATTTATAAAATATCATCCGCTATTATGCGGCGCAATAGGGTCTCATCCACTATATAATGCGGGAAATCAACTCCAAATACATATATAATACCAATTCCACTTCAAAGTGGAATATCGTGGTATATGGGTTTAATATAATAACCTCCGCTATTATGTGGTGCATAGGGTCTATTTTAATATAACTAATTATAAGTTAGCCATCCAAACACAAAATAATTTTTTTTAGATACAACTATCACAATTCAACAACCAATCGATAACTGAAATTTTTGAAACGACCCGCAAATCCGTACCCCTTGAGTTAACACTATTCTACCTAAATCAACTCAAGTTGTACAAAAATACGAAGCATTTGGGTTAAAGAAGAAGAAGAGGTAGAAGAAGAGAAAACAGAAAATCAACAACAGAATCTTACCATCGCAGCGGAATAAAATAAAATATATAATAACATATCTTTACACAAAAGAAAACTATATCTGTTTTATACATACATCATCATCAGAGTTCAACAACATCAATAACATACAACTGGATACACAGCTACTCAACACAGTGGAATATATATATATATATATATATATATATATATATATATATAACATGTACGAAAATACGCATCGTCATCCATCTCGTCTCCTGAACTCCACAGCATCATATCATGTATTCTATAATACTCGGTCTGACCCGAGCATTACAGTTAAATAACACCCGAGTCAGTCTAGAATACCAGCGTGAGAAAATCACACTCAATTGATTATTAAAGTTTCAAAAATCCTTTGAAAACAAAAGCATTTCGTAAGACCACATCACAAATAAACATGTCGGGTTTTACCTTACGAGAGCTAAAACAATTTTTATAAAAATCCTCTGATATTATAATAGGGTCTATATACAAATACTTATAAAATAGCCAAAATTGTTACATTATTAAATTCCAGCTACTAGCCACAGAGTGGGTAATACAAACAAAACTCGTACAAGGTTCGTAGGGAGAATGGATTTCCAACTAATGACTAGGCACTGGGGTACCATCTGTCACAGTACGTGGCCTAGATCACAGTACCGAGGAGTACGCCCGCTTCCCTGCAATACAAGAACGGGACTACCCCTTACTGGATAATCCCGAGTGAGATCACCCCGCGGTTGGGATCAACAACCGCCCACTAAGCCGAAATAAAAAGGGACATCTAGACAGGGATGACCTCACCCTACTTAGGTGCTACCCACCTAGCCTTGCTGCATAACCCCTGATTTTCAGTCATTCCCATTTGATGAGACTTGAGGCTAAGCGTTACATTTTTAGAACATATCCCTTAGAATGCCCATCGTCCACCTGACGATGTTCCGAAAACATTCATCCATACAAGTCCGTCCCGGGTTCGAACAGAACCGAAGGCACTATTCCTACTACATCCATTTTGGAAATATCCTCAGGATTAGTAGCGAATAGCCCTTGCACTTCACTGCTCCATCTTCGAATCCATACCCGTTTCCCACGAAATGTACAAACCGGATCCAAGTGGTTTTTGAGAAATAAATCTCAATCCCGGTCTCTTCGAAACGATCAACGTATTTGTCCAATATTGATAGTCGGTGATTTAACTGTCAATCATTATTTACAACATCCATCAAACAATAAATAATTTCCCAAATTATTTATTAACCTCAAAAATATCTTCACAAGATATATTTTCACTTTCAAACCCTTTTGAAAACAATTTTCAAAACTATCTCCCTTTCTCAGAATAAATTCCAAGTATTTCTATTTCCACTGGAATCACCAAACACAAAACTAGATTTTTAAAATAATTTAAAACACTTTACTTTGAAATATATTTTAAAACATTTAAGTTAAAATTACTTCAATAATTTTTTAAAATGCATACTATATAAATATTTGAAAATATGGTTACTTTATAAAATATAAACTAGGTTTTCACTTTTAAAACAAATACTAGGTCGCTTTTTAAGTAATTACTACTATAATAGATTTGAGAAAATACTTACTTTAGAATTTAAATATTAGAAATAATAAATTTTCCAAAACTTGCTTTTTAAAATAACTTTCAAAATTTTTAACTTATATTTAAAATTTACTTTGAAAACATACTTGGTTATCCAGGGAGAATTTCAACTTCAATCACTTAAATCAATTTCCCAAATTGGTTTCCAATTTATTCCATTTGAAATAAGTTTCTTTAATTACTCATTTCCGTTTGATTTTAAACCTTTTAACTAAAATATACAAATTTCAGATTTTTTTCCAATTTTCTACTTTATTCTTTTCAATAATTTAAATATTAAATAAATGTTTGTTCAATAATACTGAAGTTTAAAATTCATTAATTTTCTGATTAATCAAAATTTCCCTTTCAATACTCAAGATTTATTTATGAGAATTTTAAAGGCACTTTATTTCTTTTCCAATTCATTTTTGAATTTATTCAAATTCCTATGATTATTTTACTTACAAATTCACTTCTTTTATTTTCTTTCCAAAATCCTATTTTTTTTGTAATTCATTATACCCAAATATATCCATCAAACCATAACATTCAATATTCCAATAACTCATCATAGAATATCAAATAATCACAGCAGAGAATGCTAAATAATTCAAATAAATGTTGAGGGATCAAGTTGGATCCCTCCAACCTGTTTTCCCTGCATCCACAGACGTTAGCACAACATAAATACCAATTCCACAATATACCATACTATAGCACATCAATCAATTTAACCATTCAAATAATTATTTAAAATTAATCATTTAAATTTAAATTTAAATTTAACCGAGTGAGATTAACTCACCTTAAATTTTGTTCGCAACACATTCCCAATCCATCTTGTTTCTTTTCTGATTTCCCCTTGAATAAATAATTATATGATTTATTAATACTTTGGCTAATTGAACAATCTATTATCATTGAATAATCTAATTTAAACAAATTAATTATTTTAATACATTGTCAAAAATAAATTTGAAAATTAAGAATGTATATATGCACTTAAAATTTGACTTCAAAAATCCAATTCTACAAAATTTTCAGCATTTTGAATCTCTTACTTCCTTGTTCAAACTTTGTATATAAATATACATTTCTAAAAGTCTAATTTTTTTTATATATAATGATCTGTAAAATCAGCGAAATTAGTAAATTAATATACGAACATACCTTCTAATAAACTGACGAACCCCGAGCACATACCCAAATTCGCAAGCAACCCTCCGCGTGTCCCCCCTTCTCAAGGCATCGCCTGAAACACGCACAAACGCCTCCTCGTTATCTGGAATGAGGCCAGATCTCGTTGAGTTCGGCCAAGCTCCCAAACTCGAGCTCGAGTTTCCCATAATCGCGCTTCGACTCCCCTTAACCCCTCTTCACGACCTCGCGAGTGCGCGCGGTCCTTCGAATCGATTTGACTCATGGAAACTCGGTCGCCCCCTCCTTGAATTAGAATGTGACCGCATCTTGTACGAGCGATTGAAGAATCTCACGCTCGAAGCAATAGAATTTGAAGGAAGGAGCTCGCATTCCATTCGAATTGAGGAGAATTAGGTGTCATCCATTATTGATTTATATATATTTTTTCGTTTTAACTGCTCGTTCGAAGGAAGATAAAGGGGAAAGTTCGCGTTCTAGAAAATGAACGAGGGTTAGCCCGAGTTTATTTATTAATTTTTATCTTTATCTTGCGAGAGAAGGAACGAATATATAGGTTTTATTCGACTCGATTTGGAACCCTGAAATAAAAGAAATCTCGTGATTTAAAAAGGAAAGGGAAGGGAAGAGGCAGGCAATGTTATTATTTTTATTTTTATTTTATTTTATTTTTTTCTGTTGAGAAAGAACGAAATCGATTTGAATTTGCAATATAAATTTTCAACGCGTTTATATACCGTATCCTCACACAACAACTCCGTTCAATACGAAATTTGAAATCCGATAATAATTCAATATTACGGACCCAATGGAACTGGTTTCGTCAAATTCCGAGACTGTGCCTCGGAAGGCTATTTTCAAATTCAATTTAAACTATGAAATTTTAAAACCAAACAAACCACTGTTAATTTCAATTTTACAACTTCTATTATCTTCAGTGTTATCAATATAAATTTCATAAGCCTTCAATTTTATTTCCAATAGGCTTAAATTCCATATTCAACATTTTACTCAATTTCAAATTATTTAATTCAATAATTTAATTATCAAATAAATTGTGATATTCGTAATTCAAGTTAAAATTACACTATTGAATATTTAAAATCAATTAAATATCCTGATTTCATTTGTCTAAAAATTCTGGGTCGTCACAATTTTCAATTATTATTTTGAGTGAGAAGATCTCATCTTAGCTTTTGTTTCGCAATCCATTTACATTCTGACTATTCCTTCACAGTTTCAAACCTTGTAACATAATTATATGACTTATTAATATTTCGAATTAATCAAGCAATAAATCCCATTTGATAATTTTATTAACCAACTGTTTCATTTTCAACTAATACTTTAAAATTTAAAAAAATTCCTTTTAACATATTTATTTAACTAAAAATTTAAAATTTGAAACTAAATTCCCTTTAATAAATTATTTTTAACCACTAAAAATTAAATAAGTCAATTTAAACCAAGCTAATAAAATAAAAGTGTATACTTGCATATTTATTTTTCCTTTGAAAATCTTTTGGGTACTTAGAATAATTAAATAGGTTAACTTAATAATTTTATTCACCAATTCCATTATTTAAAATAACAAGTAAATTAAAATATGCATATTTATTTTATTTGAAAACCATATATATATATATATGTATATTCTAAAATCTGCATTTACATAAGCCTCACTGTATGTTTATGATTTTACTGTATACAATTTCTTTTATGTAAAGATTTTAAACCTTATTAGTAAATTAATATATTGTATTTATTTATTGAATCAAAAATTATTGTAACAAAAATTGAATAAATAAAATACCTCACTGCTCGAATCGCGACCTCGTCTAACACACTCTCACCTGTGTGCGCCACTACGCCATCACGAGTGCTAGCTCGACCAAGCCTTTATCTTTGACATACCAAAATTGATCGCGACGCTTGAAAACCCAGGTCCGCGCACACGACCTCGTGCTATCGCCGCCGCGCCTCCCCACGAGATTCGACATCCCCCTATTATCGATCGTGCGCCGCCGTCCTAGCCGCATACCTCCCCCATCGTACGCGACAACAATTCGTACGCACGAGCACACACTCCTGATTCGACGCGAGCGTGTGATGCAGTTGCCAATTCCCCCTGAACGAAACCCTTATCTTATTATTTTGATTTCACGTGGCCATTGATTTGTCTGCCACTTTTTTTATAAACGAAAGGTTGAATCGTTCAATTTGGGAAAGAAGGGTTTTGGAGGAGGGGGGCTCGGCTGTAAATATCAAAGAGGGGAAGCGTATAAAGGAAGGTAGAGTTTTGACTTTTATAATTTTTTATATTTAAAATATCACGTGTTACTTAACTCGAAATCCCGAACTCCTATCGAGGCGTGCCGCCAGGCGTTTATAAGGATTTATCCGCATTTCAAACATAATGGAACGTGTTTCGAAGACTAATTCGATCATATGCGCAAGTTATGGAAGTAAACGATCAAATTTAAATTAAATCGATTAAAACAGTTTCTATGCATTTTGAGTTGCCCGGGTTAAATAACAACTCTGATTGCTACGAAAATTGAAATCCGATGAAAACTAACTATTACGGATCTAATGGAACTGGTTTCGTCGAATTCCGAGACTGTGCCTCGGAAGGCTATTTTTAAATAGCGATTTAAATGATATAAATTCCAAACTGAACAAAATAGTTTCAAATCTAATTATGATGCTTCCATTATCTTCAGTATTCTCAATATAAAGTTTCGTAGCCTTTAAAATATTTTTAATCAGCTTAAAACCGAAGATTCAAATTTTTAGCCAACTTCAATAAATTAAATTCAATAATAAAATTACCAAATTGATAGTTAATTTTGAAATTCAAGTTAAACTGACCTCCAAATATTTAAAATCAATTAAATATTTCATTTTCAAATGTTCAAAAATTCTGGGTCGTCACACAAAGATTCAACACAGAGGAAAACAGATAGATATGGCTACGTCTGGACTCCTGCTCCATGCTTTCCAATATTCGCCAAGCTAAAACCTGATCTTTTGGCTACTCATAAAAATTTGAGTACCCGAGAGTTTAAGAAAAACAGAAATAAACTACAGGTCAGACATGGGTCTGGTGTGAGTAAACGGTTTAAAATTGCTTAACCTTTGAAAACCTTTGAAAACAATAGGTATCATGTAAGATTCCCCGCAAATAAAAATGGGTAAGTTTTTACCTTACGCTAACCAAAATATTTGATAGGAAATCCAGTAATATTATAATAGGGTCTAGGGTTTTCAAATATATAAGAAATAGCTGAAATTGTTACATGATTAAATTCCAGCATGCTAGCCACAGAGTGGGTAATACAATCAAAATCATAAGGGCATGTAGGAAGAATGAGTTTCCATCAATGGCAGGGATACTGGAGTACCACCCGTCACAGTACGTGACCTAGATCAATGTACCGAGGATCCACCTTAAATCCCCTGCTGTAACGACCGTAAATTTCAATGATTAAAATTAGTTACATTAATAAGATTTTTGTAATTAATTTAGAAAGAAATAAAAAATTTATAATTTATAATGAAGCAAATGTTAAAAATGAAATGCAACCATGGAAATTTAAGCTAAGTATTAACAATTGAAATGATATTACTATTAATTGAAGTAATGTAAATTGTTATACTAGGCTAAGAATTGAATACAAGAAAACAAAGGCAAATAGTGAATTAATTAATGAATTAATAATAATAAATAGTAATTAAATAAAATCAATGTACTGTAAGAAATTAGAATATTGTTTGGAAATAAAAACTTATAAAAGTATGAATAAGAGTATTGAATCAACCAATGAAATAATATATTGATTAATAGTAACTAAATGTAAATTAATGTAATAAGGTTTATGCAAGTTGAATAATAACTAATTTAGTGCAATACCTATTAATTGAAATAATTGTAAGGTTATGATTGATTGAAATTAGTGAATTGTGAAATAAATTCAAAAGCTATATTAATTGATGAAATAATGCATAATAAATTGCAGTTTGATAAAATCAATGCTAGACAAGTAATTATATTAATTGTCAGTTGATATTTAAGTATGAATGTGAGTAAATTTGGCAATAGTGATAATTATTAATTGTTCACCCATTCATTTAATTTATTTTATTGAATTAGATCTAAATCAATGGCAACATGTGTTTGTTAATAATAGCTTGTAAGTGAAATTAAATGTTAATGGTAACAATTATTATAAGTTAACCATTTATTTTTTCTATTAAATTAAAAAGGGTAATCAATTGCAATAAATCTGAAATGTTACGTTAATGTAAATTAGGGTAATAATTGGGAATAACGTAAATTTTATTCAGTGTTATGATAATTAGTTGAATATAACATAAACTTAAGTGTAAATTTAAGGTTATAATAACAATTATTATAAATTACCTAATTAATTGGTCAATGAATTTATTGGAAATCAAGTTCATTTAAATGTTAAGTAAATGAAGGGTAAACAACTGGAACTAGGTATAGAGTAATAATGGACTTAGTATAAAGATTGAAACTAATCAAATCAAAGTTATTTGGAATTTATTGTAATTAATTGGAACTCAAATTTTAATAAATGAATTTATTATGAAATTTAATTTAATTTATTACGCTAATTGAAATGAAGATGGAATGTGAGAATATTAATGTAATAAATTTTGAATCCAATATTTATTTCATCCGTTGACAATAATGAATTGAATAGTAGAATGAAAAATAAATTTAATAGAATTTTGGAAATTAAATTTATAATTTCTGAATTTAATGAAATTGTGGTTAATACTGAAATTGATAAATTAATCAACTCTACTTTGACATTTAAATTTGTGTAAATTAGTGTAATTGATTTAGAAATTTAAAATTGATGAAATTTGTTAATTATAGAGTTGAAATTGAAAATTTGATTTAAATTTGTTAATTTATTAATTTAATTAATTAATGTAAAAATAGCTATTTTGGCCACTGACTCGGATTTCGACGAAACTAGTTCCATCGGATCCGTAACAGTGAATTATTGTAGGGTTTCAAGTTTCGTAATGATCGAACTTGTCGTTTGATCGTATGGACTCGAAACGCATTGAAATCAATGAAATTGAAATCAATTGAAATCAATTTGAAATAAACTGATTTTAGCATAACTTCTTCATACGATGGAATTTGGACTTGAAACATGTTCCATTGCGTTTTAAATATTTTAAAACATCTATTTTGATATATGGGTTGACCATAGGATAGAAATTTATATACAGACACCATTGGTCTATATATATAAATATTTTTGAAAATAATTTCTATGGGTTTGGAAAGAAATGTATGGGTTTACATAAATATTGATTTTTAATTATTATATAAATATTATTTTATATATAGTTAAATTTTTAAATTTAAGCCATGTATAATTTTGTTTATTATATAATAAGTTTAATGATAAAGTTTGATTTTATTTAAAATATAATATGGTTAAGAATTTGTTTAAGTTATATTTTAATATATATCGAGTTTATAATGATATTATTAAATTAAGGTTGAGAAGATGGATTTAAAATCGGCTTAAAAAAATTGTTGCTAAATTAAGAATGTTATTTAATTGAAGCAACCCGAAACTTATTGAATTTGAGATTTTAAAAGGGCATGATTTTATAACTTGATGAGGGTTTAAGGTGATCAAAATTTTTCCAAATTTGAGATTTATTTAAATGATATTGAATGTATTAAATAAATATTTCTAAACCAAATAATAGAAAATTGAATTAAGATATATATGTGATTATCAGATTTGGTTTGGAAACTCTAGAATATTTAAAGACCTGAAATATATCAAAATTGAAATGTTTATCGAAATTTAAGTATTTTAAGGTATTATGGTTTCAAAGTGTTGGGTTTTGAAGTTTTTGTAACTTTGAAAGTTTTATGGTTAGGAAATGAATTGGTTGAAAATGAATTTATTTAAAGAATTATCTTTGAATATATTGATTTGAAACCTATTGGAATTGAAGATTAAGAATATGATTTCATAATGTGGTTTGCATTTAAGATGATTTAAAAGAATATTTAAAGTTTATATAGATTAAAGGAAGATTTAGTGATCGAAAATTGGGTTTTATTAAAATGATGTATTATTGAATCGTTTTTGAAATGGAAGTGATGTCATATTATATGATTTTGAAATGGATATTATATTATGGTTTTGAAGTATAATTATTTTGAAATGACCGCGGTGTTATAATAACGTTTGAGTTTTGAAGTGACCGGGATCGGTAGTTGTCATACTCTCTGCCAACTCCGAAAACCACTTTAACAACCGTGTAGGCGGTGGAGATTCCAGAATGAAGTAGGATAGCGGCGGCGTTTCCTTTGAGGTAAATACGTGGACCCGACTCCCGCGAGTTGGCATAAGGTGGCTAAAACAGGAGCAATTGACGGGCTAATGAGGTCATTCCTCTGATCAGACACACTCCTTCGCTATTATATTCTGACTTATGTTTGATGGCCACTTTTGATTCTTTTGATTTGGGGGTGTGGCTCGAGGTGGGCGGTAGTGGCTTCTACGCATTACCACCGGCCTGAAAGTGTAATTGGTATATCCACCCTGACATTGCCTAGTTGTGCCATGTCACCTACCATAGCGCGCCTTGTACGAGTTTGTTTTTCTCCCGTAGCCTGGGGAGTATTTAGAGTAGTCTCCCGATCTGGAGATGCGCTGATACTGGATGGACTACTGGGACTATTATTGTGTTAAGGGGAATATTGGGTCACTCCTTAACACTATTTAAAAGTAAGCTTATTTTACTATAGACATTATTATAATAGCGAAATATTACTACATAATAAATAGTTTAACGGACCCTTGGGAGATGTGAATCCCGAGCATCTCTTAAGTTATTGCACTCATATTTATTTCTGTTGATTTAACTAACATAAGATATTTTAGTTCTGACTCGAGTGTTTTGTTTTTCAATTCGCTCGGGTTAGCCTGAGCATTTCAGGATATGAAGACCTTATTTCTGGAGGATGAAGACGAAGATTGTAGTACTATTATTATTATATTATTCCACTACATCACATTTGTTCCGCTGCATTGTTATTTATTATTCTCTGGTATGTGCAACTCTGATATGTATTGTATAAGTAAAATCGAATATTTTGTAAAAACAGCTTCACGAACTGTATATTTGATTATTATATTTTATCGTTCCACTGCAAGATTCTGTTTTGTTCTTTTTTTTCTTTCTCTGATTTTTCTTATTTAACCTCTTAACAATCCGCCCTTCTGTATGGTTTAAGTCTGACATGTGTGGTTTATCGTCGATTTAAAGTGTACAAAAAGGCGGGACATTACACCTGCAACACAAGGCCGAAACTGTTCCTTACTGAACAGTCCCGAACAAGACAACCCCGCAGTTGGCTGCAGACTAACTGCCCACACAGCCAAAAAAGGGACATTTAGACAAAGGAAGCTCTTGTCCTATTTGAGCGCGACTCACTTAGCCTTGCTGCATCTCCCCTGTTTTAGCCATTCTCGGTTGATGAGGCTTGAGGTTACGATTACCTTTATAGAACACATCTATCTTAGAATGCTCATCGCCCACCTGATGATGTTCTAAAAGCATTCAATCCATACAAGTTCATTCCGGGTTCGAACGAAACCAAAGGCATTATCTCGTACACTCATTTTGGAATCACCCTCAGAGTTAACGATGATAACCCTTGCACTCTGAAACCCCATCTCGAACCTATAAGCACTATCTCCGTTATACTCGTATTGCAATCACCCTCAGAGTTTTTTAACGACAAATAGTTCTTACACCTCGAGTCTTCAACTTGGTCTTCACTTGGATTCACAACCTAACGTTTAACTTGAACTGATGAGGTTTTCGGATAATCAAATATGATGCCCGATCCCGGTCTCATCGAAATCCAAACGTATCTAAAAGGCCAAGTTGTTTAACGGTTTAAATAATTCAATTCAATTCAATACTTGCATTCACACAGCATTTAACATAGATAAATATCACACATTTAGCACTGATATGTCAATATCATATCACAAAATATCACAGCATATCATCCAATAGATATAATCCAATAGATATCACCCAATAGATATCATCCAATAGATATTATCCAATCCAGATATCATCCAATTCATATATTCTACACAAACAATCATCTATAAACAGGAATTATTAATCCATGTTATAATTAATTCAATCACCTTATATTAAATTAATTAATTAAGAATTAATCACCTAATCCTGCTCAAACAATCATTAATTAATTACAAACCTTTAATTAATTAATCACTTCTTAATTATCTTACCAATCAATTAATTAATCTCTAATCATATATTAATTATCCTTTAATTATCAATTAATAAGCCTTAATTAGTAATCAATCCTTAATTACTTTTATAATCAATTAATTAACCTTTAATTAAATGATTAATTATTCATTAACTATTGATTAATAACCTTAATTATTAATCAATACCTGTTAATTAATTAATCCATAATTAATCTTATAATTAATTAATTAATCATTAATTAACTAATTAATTATCCCTTAATTATTAATAAATAACACTTAATTATTAATTAATAACCTTAATTAAAAATTAATTAATCCTTAATCTCTAGTTGATTAAACAGCTAATCAACCCTTAATAAATATTGATTAATCCCTAATTACTTTTGATTAATCCTTAATTAATAAATCTTTAATCATAGATTAATCATCCTTTAAGTATTTATTTAACAAAACCTAATTATTAATTAATAAAACTTAATTACAAATTAAATACTTCTTAATTATTAATTAAGTAAACTCTAATTACTTAATTAACAATTCTCTAATTACTAAATTAATCAAATCTTAATTACTTGATTAATTAATTCTTAATTACTCAATTACTCAATTAATTAATCTTTGATCATTAATTAACAATCTTTAATTAATAATTCTTAATTATAATTAAATAACCTTTAATTAATTAAATAATAACCCATAATTTATTATTAATTAAACCAATTGATTATTCTTAACTAATTACTTAATTAATCCTTTATAATTAATTAATCAAATTAATTAATTATACTTAATTTCCTAATTAACTTAATTAATCTCAAGACATTAGATCCTTAATTATCATAAGATAAAACATTATCTTACTTAATTACCTTTAACACTTTAAAACATTTCAATATTATAATTAACTAAACCTAATTAAATCCTTTAATTAAGATTTGAAATAAGATAACCATTTAACTTGATAATTTAAAACTAACAAATCTTAACTTCATTAAATAACTTAAAATATTATCAAGTAGAGGTTTCAAAATTAATTACAATTTGTATTTTAAAACTTACTTTTATAAAATCTTAAACTTAGATTTTAAATTAATGTTTTAAAATTACTTTAAATTTCATTTAACAAAATTTAATTAAAACAACTTTTAAAATTTCATAACCAATTGTTTAAGAAATAATTATTATATATAAAGTAAGTTTATATAGAAGTTTAAACTAGATTTAACTTTAAATTTCAAAAACAAATTTGATTTTAAATCATTTTAAAAACTGTTCAAACAGTTGCTTCTGGTTTTACCAAAGGCCACTCGGGCCTATACTCGAGTTTCTCTACTTTTTACCCTTATCTTTAAAAAATGGAATTTTATTTAAAGTTTTAAAAACTACACAGGCTACACTCTAATATTACTCGAGTACGAATTCGAGTTATCTCCCTCAAAACCCGATGTCACCTTCGAGTCTCAACCACTACCCATCATCAGAAACTAAAATGTCACCGTGCACCTACACAGTCATCTTCGACAACGATGAACACCGCCATAGCCTCCGACACCAGGACCATCTTCCAAGCATCGGTTCCCGATCGTCCAAATACAAACCCAAGCTTCAAATCAAAATCGAGCAGGAGGGTAGAAAGTGAAACACAAAACCTCACCAGAAAATGACTCGATCACCTTCCTCCGACCACCAGAATCATTGTCACTCCAGCCTTGCAATCTCCTTACATCCCTTAAGCTATTCCCCTTGGTCTGGTGAAGCTCGATCCACCATAGAAGACGCACTGCCCCAAATTACAGACTCAACCTAAACTAGGGTTAGAAACCTATTTTGCTACGCCGTCGACGCCACGACGACCAGACACCTTTCCTACCATTTTTGCCGAATACCCCTATCCTTCCTTTACCCCGAGCCAAGATCCTGGTCATCCTAGACCTTTTGATCATCAGCAATTGCCTAGAAAACCATTCCCATGCATCATTGAAACGCACTCTCAAAACCCATTTAAAAAATTTGATTTTTGTTTAAAATTCCTCATTTTCAAAATATATTCAAGTTATAAACCTGAATCAGAAATCCATGATGATGGATTTCATCATACTTTTAAATTTTCATCTAACTATCTTGTTTCCAGATGTTTTTCCAAATTCTTTTACTTGAAACAAATTTTAAACTTTAATTTAGGATTAAACAAGCATAAAATGTTTGAATCTTTAAGCCCATTAAAAACCAGGTGAGTAAGTTTTGGATTTTTGATTAAAAAAATTATTTACTGAACTAAGAACAGAGATAATTCAATATAGCAAACATTCACACTTGCATCACTCATAAATACGGATATAATTCATATCTATGCACAAACAAGTAACATTCATCTTAGACTTCACAAGCGAACAAATATACACACACACACACACACACACACACTTAAATTTAAATTTAAAAAGGTTTACTCATAGATTTTAAAAAATGCAGAGGCTGAAAGCTTGAATTGTTGAAGTCTGGTTAGTTTTTAACTGGATAACTTGAAAAAATTTGAACACTTGAAACTTGCATTGCTGCTATGTTGAAGCTTATTTCTGTTGAGAAGATTGCCATACCATAAACTAAAGGTTGCATTTGAAATCTCAGTTTTGAAAGATGGCTACAGACTTGCTAACAGATTTGAAAAAATGGGTTTACAGGCTTGCATTAGAAAATCTGCTACAGGTTTTCAGATTTTGATTCTTGAGTTTGAGGTATTTACAGGTTTGCATTTGAAGATCCTTGCTTAAAGGCTTGAAAACAAGGTGGTTAACAGGGTTGGTTTGCTTACAGATCTGGGAAAATGTTGCAGGGTTTTTGATTTGCATTTGAATGATTACATGCTAACACTTTCAGGTCTTTTGATTTGAAAAAGATTTGAACAGAGGTGGATTTTGGTTTTGAAAAATGGATTTTCAGATTTGAGTTGTTTTGAGGAGGTAATTATTTGAAAAAGGTTTCAGATTTGATTCATGCATTTTCTGGTTTGAGAAGAGATGAAATTCAAGTTTGTAGATATACGAACATGGCTTTGAATTTTTTTAGAAATGAAGATGGGAAAGAAATAAAAACAGAGAGAAGAAGTGAGTTAATAAAAATGTGATTTAGGATTTATTTTAGGGTTAAAATAAAAATAAATTTTAACACTTGTTTACAAATGCTACAATAGTCACTACCATGGTTAGTTAAATTACATGTGTTTTTAATATGGTTTTAAGAAGTTACACTTGTAATCTTTCATTTCTATTTATTTTTAAAAGATTTTTAAAAGCTTTTACATTAATTTTCTAAATTAATAAATACATTTCTAAATAAATAAATGCTTTCTAAATTTTATAAAAATAAAATATTTAAAAGAAAATAAAGTTTAAACCAATTATAATATAAATAAAATCATATAAAATATTTTTAATCCATTTTTAAATGTTAACATAAAACTTTTGTATTTATTTACTACTTAATAAACACTTCCCAAATTTATATAAATAATATCTTTTTAAGGAAAAAAAATTCTATTTTAAGTAAAAACTTATTCATATATTTTATATCCAAAATAATTTCCAAGATATATATTCATTAAATTCAAATTTAAATCTATATGCAAATTCAAATTCAATTCGAAAATCCAATTCTAAAATCAATTCAAATATACTAAACACAAATTAAATTTGAAAATGATAAATCTATTTATAAAACAACAATAATTATTTTGGTTATTTATATTTGAAAATAACAATTTTACTCATTTAAAATAATTCATTAAGAAGATTATCACATTTTAAATTCCTCGAAATTCCGGGATATCTCAAGTATAGTTAATAATAATTGTTATTATTAAACCAAGGACTTTGTATTTGGATTATGTAAGTTTAATGCGGATTATATTTGAATTTTAGCCAAAACCAAATTCCGTAAGTCTTAATGTGTATAGTTTTGATGAAGAGAATTAGTGTAAATAATTGTTACTACCAAGTACCGCTTAAAATAGTGAAGATGGATTTTAACAAAAAATGTGTAAGCAGTAAATTCAGCCAAACTTTCACACCACTAGCTAATGTGATGTGTGAACATTAATATTTGAATTGTTCAATATCAATCGCTAATCAAATTTACACATTTAAATCGCATAACCACAATGTTGAATACTCTGAAATACCACACGATTTAATTAAATTATAATTGTCAGAAATTAATTAAATTAATTAATATTTATGAAATGTTAATTATTAATTTTTTGTTGATTTATTTGGATTGGTATTTAATAAAGTACATATATAAATGTTATATGTACCGATATATCATTATCAGTAAACATTTTAAATGGATTTAAATTGATTGAATTTGAAAAATTCTACGGATCCAATAAGCCCATATATGACTGGTCATACAAAAAATATCGATTGACTGATTTACAGAATCCTCCTGACTTAAGAATACGGTTGATCTTCAATGTGGAAGCTCCGCTTTGATTATTGTTAAATTGTTGTATAACATCCATCCAATGATTATAGTTGGATCGAGTGGAAGGATTATAAGTGAAACACTATTCAAGAGATGATCCGTCTCCTTGGTTATGTGATGACCCGCCTTTTCGGCTCTTAAAAGTCGACAGTAATACATCCACGGTATTCACGTGCTGAGAATCCGGGTGCCAAAGAGACAGATTGTTGAGGTGAAAGAAAAGAAAAGATGGAATAGAATCTAACATCATGATGAATAATATATAATATACAAATGATATTTACAAAAAGGAAAACTATACAACAATCAAAGTAAACCAACCTACCATTAGTCTGAACAATTATAATAGTCTATCCTTATAATTTTCGATAAATATAAAACAAGAAATATAGCGAGAAATAAAATATGTTATGTCTTGGAGGCATCCAACTTCCTGAAGCTCCAAGCTCCATTGCTAAATTTGGAAAAGTACCCTGGTCTGACCCGAGTATTATAAAAAAATAACACATGGATCAGTCTGGTAAACCAACATGAGAAACTCAAATCGTATGGATTTTAATATTATAAAACCTTTAAAAATAAAGGAATCTCGTAAGACCACACCGCATGTAAACACGGAGAAGTTTTTACCTTACAATAACCAAACCATTTTATTAGAAAATCTAGTTATTATAAAAATGTCTATGGTTTAAAATAAATATTTAACCATAACCGGAATGGTTAATTAATTATATTCAATAGCATATTAGTATACAGCAAAATCTATAAAGGCCTATATTATAAAATGGATTCTGTAACGCCCCACTCCGAGAGCCTCATTAACAAAGAGTATTATATGGATAATACTGTCTGCTAATGCAGACAATAGAGTATAATGGAAGCGACCATATGTAATCAAGCTATAACTATCTACTGAATATGTCGAAATGTGGTATCGCTTTTTTTTTCAAATGGTTCGACATATCCAATAGATATTTATAACGAAATTACAATGGCTAAGGAAAATAGGTTCAGAACAAACATAATGCTAAATGATAACATCATCATCACAGAACAGTCACAGAACATAGGTATAATATATCGTCAATACAGATCCAAATATAAAAAAGGTGGGTACAAAGCCACTGCTCACACATGTGAGTCAAAGATATGTACATAAGAGACTGAATAATCAGAGTATCAAAATAGTGGACAAATATAAAGAGTTATCTATCAGCATAGTAGATAATGTCCAAGCGGAAGCACAGAAAGCTAAGTCCAGAGGCCTAACCTGAAACAACTCGGTCTGACCCGAGCGAAAAACACTCGGGTCAGGCTAGCTAAACAATCAGTTAATAAACTGAGATAAACATGATAGATAATGAGGCGATATATAACATAGTACTATAGACCAAAAACTCTCACATAGATAAGAAATAAACATCTAAGTAGAGATGTATAGCAAGCCTTGTATCATTGGCATAAAATAGTCACAAATGTCAAAACAAAACATCTAAGTAGAAATGTATAATAAGCCTCATATCATCGGCATAATGTAAGCACAAATGCCAAAACATAAACATCTAAGTAGAAATGTATAATAAGCCTCATATCATCTGCATAACGTAAGCACAAATGCCAAAACATAAACATCTAAGTAGAGATGTCAAAAACGATACATCTAAGTAGAGATGTATAACAGGCCATCTAAGTAGAGATGCCAAAAACGATACATCTATGTAGAGATGTATAACGACCATCTAAGTAGAGATGCCAAAAATGATACATCTATGTAGAGATGTATAACGGCCATCTAAGTAGAGATGCGAAAATGATACCTCTAAGGGAGACAGTCCGAAGACACTATCCTAAAGGTAATAAAAGGAACGTGTCACGAACTTTTAGCAAGGAACCCGTAAAGCGTTAACGTGAGTCCCATACACCACGTTCGCACTAAACGGTTTACTAACCAATCGTAAGCTTCCACGCTAAAAGCAGTACAAAGTTCACCTCATGTCATCGGTAAACTAGGCCGAAAGGCCAAAACGATCAATCGAATAGGTCGGGGATTAATCGGAAAGGAAATACACACGGTTTCATAGGTCGGAGTTTTTCCCAAACGTTTAAGCACCTTTCCACTTTGCTCGAAGTGCTAAAGTGTGAGTGTGGGATTTTATTATAGAAAATAATTACGGAAAACGGATTTATAATTGGTTTGAAATCACTTTAAAACGGCCTTTGAAAACTCTCCTATTATGGAGTAATTAATTTAATAATTAAAAATAATATTATATAATAATTTCGAAAGCCATTTCGGAGTGAAAAATCCTTCTAAAACCTTTCTATATGGCCCGTGTATGAAATCCAGAGACAAATCTCAAAGAAATCGATAAAACCAGAAAATCACTGAAAATATACAAAGTGTTGGAAAATTGTCCAAAACTGACGCGGCCCAAGTTCGAAAAATTATTCGGACCAGTAAACTGAATCCGAATGGCGTGAAAATTGCTAGGAATGTAGTCCGACATTCATACTTCGGAACACAAAAAGAATTACTCGATTCCGACTTGAAACGAAGTCGCAGCGACGCTCCAAAGTCGGACCCGGAAACAGTGAATACACTGTTTCAGGCTGAGATCCGGGTCCCTCTTTGACAGCAATTTCGAAGAGTCAAATGAACTCGAATACTAATCAAACTTTCTAAAGATGGAGTCCGGAACTCCAGCTTTCCAACGAGACCAAAATCGATGAAATCCGACAAAGGACGAGCCCGGGATGGCGTCGCAAAGTCGGGGTTCTGTACTGAAAACAGCAGGAGAAAAGAGACTAAGGCCTGTAGCTATGCACTAACAGACCGGAGATGAAAAACCACAATTTTGGCATAGTAAACTTCCAATTCCGACAAAATGAATAAAATAAAAGTTGTAGCTTAGTTTCTAAGTTTCCGGAATGACCAAGGTCGTCAAATTCCGATCGAGGATGAAAATTTTATGACTAAAACAATTCTCAGATCTAAATTCTATATCACTGTCGTTGTGCTCTCGGGACAGTAGTAAGAATGCACAGTTTTGACCAAATTAACTTCGAAATTTCATGAAACTCAAAACATGAAACTTTTAGCCCTATATCTAAGCTTTCCAGAACATCCAAAATTATTAGATTTGGATAAGAAACGAGTAAATTATGGCCAAATCAATTTCAGATTTTTATTTTATCAACCCTGTAGTTTGTTGTCAGGTCAGCGACAAACAAACATGATTTCGACCATTCAAACCTAAAAATTAGGCAAATCACAAAACATAAAAGTTATAGGCTATAGAATAAGTTTCCAGAACATTAAGAAAATCTTAATTCCGATTTAAGATGAACGAGATATGCCTAATTTACTAACAGTAATACACTAATTATAATTTCAGCTAGTATATATTACCTCTTTTCCAAGCAATGAAAAGAAGATCAAAGAGTTTCACAATATAAATGCACAAAAAAGAGCATTACAAAATAATTTCAGAAATTAAGAGATGCTTATACATAGATTAGGAGAGGGTTTAGCTATTATTCCTCTCAAGCAAAAGAACAAACACCTATATGGCACTAACCAAAGCTAAGAGATGATGATCAAGGAGCTAGAAAAATACCAAAACACATAAAACCAAGAGTTACAACATGATTTCCAGAAATTAAAGAGAGTTAGAAACGGATTACAAGAGGGTTTTTGCATTACCTTCCCTTACTTTAACTAGCTTAAGCCAATATAAGAGAGGATGGAGCTTTCCTAAGCATGGAGGCCATTTTTAGGTTTAGGGTTTTAGGAATTTTTTTGATTAGGGTTGGAATGGATGAGGGTTAGGAGTTTGAGATGATTTATAGAATGGTAAGTGGGTTTGGGTTTGGCTAATGGACCCCTTAAGAGAGAGTGGCTCTAAACATGTATAAAAAATTGTTTAAGTGTTAACATAGCCATGAAAACCCATACTTAACCAAATCCCCTTCTTAAATTTCCCATTAACTTTTAATTGTTCCAAAATAATACTTCGCCTCATTTTTAAAAACCCATTTATTTAAAATGTCCATATTTTTAAATAAATTATACTTATCCCAAAAATCCATTTGCTCCATTTAAATAAAATCCTAAAAAAAAAAATTTGGTAATGCAAATCCCGGGTTGTTACAGACTCCCCCCTTAAGAAAATTGCATCCCCGCAATTCCTTAAGATGGACGTCGTCTATAACGTCTAATCCACAAAAGAAATGATAGAAGATCAAATAGAGATTCTCACCCATAGTAGAAGATGGAAGAAAGCCAGGATAAGAATGCTCGATAAATTCTCTGGTCTCCCAAGTGCAGTCCTTAGGATTTGGTGACCATTGAATTTTCACAAGCTGAACCTCTTTGTTGCGAAGGCGTCTGACCTCCGAATCAAGAACACGAAGAGGTTGTTGCTCCAATGATAAATCAGGTGAGATCTCTAAATCAGGCACGATATGTGGCTCAATAATAAAATCAGGATCGCGCACACACTTGCGAAGCTGAGACACATGGAACACGTCATGCATTCCAGAAAAGTGAGCAAGTAGAGCCACACGATAAGCAACGGGGCCGATGCGTTCCATGATAGGAAATGGTCCAACATAGCGAGGAGCCAATTTCCCTGTAGAGCTGAAACGCACAACCCCCTTCATGGGAGAAATCTGAATGAAGACAAAATCACCAATGGAGAACTCAAGAGGCTTCCTACGGTTGTCCGCGTAGGATTTCTGGCGGTCCTGTGCCTCTCTCATTCTCTGACGGATAAGAACAATCTTTTCAGAAGATTCCCGAACTGAATCTGGACCAAGAATGAGGTTCTCGCCAGATTCTAACCAACAAGCAGGAGAGCGACATGGCCTTCCGTATAGAGCCTCGGAAGGTGTCATGCCAATACTAGACTGATAGCTGTTGTTGTAGGAGAACTGTACGAGAGGTAAGTGATCCTCCCAACTACCCCCGAAATCCAGAATACAACAGCGCAAAAAATCCTCCAAAACACGATTCACCCTCTCGGTCTGACCGTCAGTCTGAGGGTGATAAGCAGCAGAGAGATTCAGCTTTGTGCCCAAAGCTGACTATAGGCACTTCAAGAAGTGACTAGTGAAAATGGTGTCTCGATCACACACGATAGAGCTAGGAATGCCATGAAGTCGTACGACTTCCTTCACTTAGATCTTGGCTAACTGAGGTGCAGTCCGAGTGGACTTAATCGGAATGAAATGAGCCGGTTTGGTCAAGCGATCAACAATAACCCAGATAGAAGTATGGCCTGACCTCGATCGAGGCAGACCGTCAATGAAATCCATGGATATCTGATCCCATTTCCATAATGGAATCTCTAGAGGCTGAAGAAGACCAAATGGACGCTGATGCTCGGCCTTGATCTGTTGACAAGTCATGCAACCGCTCACATAACTTGCAACATCTCTCTTCAAACCCTCCTAATAATATAGTCGACACATATCGGCATACATCTTACTCGAACCGAGATGTATAGTGTACTTAGTGCGATGGCACTCGTCTAGAATGTCACGCCTAAGTGATAAATCAGTTGGTACAACAATACGGTTCTTCCTACGAAGACACCGATGAAAATTAAGAGAATAATCCAGCAATGTCTCATCACTGGATCCCGACTCGAGAAGATGAATAAGATGCAATAAGTCTGGATCCTGCCGTTGAGCACGGGCAATGCGGTCCAATAAGATAGGACGAGCTTCCAAGATGAATAATAAGACTGGGGAATCAGAAGATGGAGCTCGATCTCGAATATCACACAAAGATAGGGTCTCAAGAATTTCCCACTCGGCAATCATCATAGAAACTACCATCGAGTGCTTGCGACTGAGCGCATCTGCAACTCAATTACCCTTGCCAGGGGTATACTGAATATCTAAATCATATGAGGCGAGAAACTCAAGCCATCGCTGCTGCCTCATATTGAGATCCCTCTGACTGAATAGATACTTCAGCGACTTGTGATCGGTGTAAAGAATGAAGCGTTCGCCTAATAGAAAGTGACGCCACGTCTTCAAGGCAAAGATGATAACTGTTAACTCAAGATCATGAGTAGGATAGCGAACCTCATTCGGTCGCAGTTTCCTGGAAGCATAAGCAACTACCCGATCCTTCTGCATAAGCACGGCACCGAGCCCGCTACCACAAGCATCGGTGTATACAACAAGATCATGGTTACTCTCTGGAACCACCAGAATAGGAGCATGAGTGAGAAGTTCCTTCAGTCGCTGAAAGGAAGCTTCATACTTATCAGACCAAATAAAGCGAACACCCTTATGAGTCAGCGTCGTAAGGGAAAGTGCAACTCGAGAGAAATCCTTGATAAACCGACGGTAATAACCCGCCAGACCAAGGAAGCTACGAATATCATGAACGTTCTAGGGCTGCTTCCAATTCTGAATAGCTTCGATCTTGGCAGGATCGACAGAAATACCCTCAGATGATACAATATGGCCCAAGAACTTGACCTTGCTCTCCCAAAAATATCACTTGGAGAGCTTGGCCTTAAGCTGATGCTGACGAAGAGTATCCAAGCCGATCCGTAAATGATTAGCATGCTCTGCCTCGGATCTAGAATAAATAAGAATGTCGTCGATGAAAACCAGAACGAATCTATCGATGTATTCCCGAAATACTCGATTCATAAGATCGACGAAGAAAGCCGGTGTGTTCGTCAAGCCGAATGGCATGACCAACCACTCAAAAGAACCATAACAAGTGCGGAAAGCGGTAAGAGGAATGCTATCTTCCGCAACTCGGAGCTGATGAAATCCGGTGGCAAGGTCGAGCTGGGAAAAGACCTTCGCACCGCTCAACTGATCAAATATATCATCTATCCGTGGAAATGGATAACGATTTCTGATGGTCAACTCATTAAGCTTGCGATAATCAATGCAAAGCCTAAGAGAGCCATCGGGCTTCTTAACGAAGACCACAACAGCACCCCATGGCGAAGAACTGAACCGAATGAACTGCTTCGCCTCAAGCTCTACTAACTGCTTCCTGAGTTCCTTATTCTCTTTAGTAGACATCCTCGTGGGAGGACGTCCAACTGGGTGGGAGCCTGGAATGAGATCGATGCGGAACTCAATGGCCCGCTTTGGCGGCAGGCCTGATAATGGCTCGAATATATCAGGGAAATCCCGAACAACAGGAATACGAGATATGTCTACATCCTCATCTCGTGAATCAAGAGAAAATAAAGTAATATCAGAAATCCCCACATCCTGAAGAGCAATAGCTAATGGAGCGGACGAGTCAGGATGACGAAGAAATAATATCCGCTCCGAACAAATGATTTTGGCGTCATACTGAGCGAGCCAATCCATGCCAAGAATCATGTCAAAGCCCAAATACTCCATAACATGAAGATTCGCACGGAAAGAAAATCGACAAAGATCAATATCTATATCCTCACAAAGTAGGCTAAGGGTCGTGGATCCGCCGATGGGATTCACAATCCTTAGTGAAGAAACCAAACAAGTAACATGCAAAGATAAAGTATCAACTAGTTCCTTTGATACGAATGAGTGAGAGGCACCCATATCAAAGAGAACTCTACAAGATCTAGCATGAAATAAAATAGAACTTTCGAGAACGGAAGGATGCGTACCTCGAGGCTGAGCTGAAGATGTAGGAGCCTTGGCAGCATTAAGCTTGCCAGATCTAGGAGGTGCAGTAGGACAAACGGAATTAAGATGACCCTCCTTCTTACAATAACGGCAGAAAAGAGGCTTGGGACACTTTTTAAACATATGATCGGTAGATCCACAGTTGAAACACTTCCAAATGGAAGGTGTTCCACTAAGCTGAGCAATAGACTGAGGCTGAGTCTGAGAAGTAGAGCTGCCTGTCTTCTTCTTCTTATGCCAAGACTTGGACTTCTGAAATGGGCCCTGCTTCTGATTAGGATTTTTGGAACCCTCACCATCTCCATCACTGTCTCTCTCACGCTCAACCGCTTCAAGGTGAAGCACTGCGTCAACTAGCTCATCAAAAGGGAGCTTAAGTTGGAGCATAAGCTGTTTCTTCAAATATTTCTTCATGCCTTCTACAAACTTGAGATTTTTCTTATAAGGAGAGCTAATGAACTCTACTTGGACAGGACCTCGAAAGATGATGAATAGTCAGCAACAGAGGTCTTCCCTTGCTTAAGGTCAATAAAGCGGCGTGCAAGGGCTATCTTCTCGGACTCGGGGAAAAACTTGAGCAAGAAGCGCTCTCGGAACCGGTCCCAAGTGAGTGAGGCCTCATCGGTCTCGGAGACAAGCAGCTCGTACCAATCCAAGGCACGACCCTCAAGATGGCTAGAAGCAACAAGAACTCTGTCGTGGTCGGGGATAGCCATGTAAGTAAAATTACGCTTGCAAACTCTGATCCAAGCCTGGACCTCCAGAATAGTCTCGGAGCCACTGAACGGCTTCCCTCCGAGATGAATAAAGTCGCTGCATAGACGCGCAAAAGCAAACTTGCGTGGTGCATCAGAAACTGGTGCAGGAGACTGAGAGTTACGAACCAGCTCCATGATCTGGTCCGTGGTCATGTATACGCCCTCTGGGTGAGGGTTGCTGGACTGTCCAGCATCAGCAGAACGGAGGTTCCTACCTCTCCCAACCATACTGAAAGATAAGATAAGATACGAGTTAAGAATGATTCAAAGATAGATAATTCAAATGGAATACTACGGAATATTAATGTATTCCTAAACATATTCCTAACTTATCTATCCAATGTCATGAGGAAAGGGCATTGTAATATTTGAATCATACTAAGATGTATTGTACTAAGTGTTACTGTTCTGTATTTATTATACTTAGTTCTGAACCAAGCTCTGATACCAAGCTCTAACGCCCCACTCCGAGAGCCTCATTAACAAAGAGTATTATATGGATAATACTGTCTGCTAATGCGGACAATAGAGTATAATGGAAGCGACCATATGTAATCAAGCTATAACTATCTACTGAATACGTCGAAATGTGGTATCGCTTTTTTTTAAATGGTTCGACATATCCAATAGATATTTATAACGAAATTACAATGGCTAAGGAAAATAGGTTCAGAATAAACATAATACTAAATGATAACATCATCATCATAGAACAGTCACATAACAGTCACAGAACATAGGTACAATATATCGTCAATACAGATCCAAATATCAAAAAGGTGGGTACAAAGCCACCGCTCACACATGTGAGTCAAAGATATGTACATAAGAGACTGAATAATCAGAGTATCAAAATAGTGGACAAATATAAAGAGTTATCTATCAGCACAGTAGATAATGTCCAAGCGGAAGCACAGAAAGCTAAGTCCAGAGGCCTAACCTGAAATAACTCGGTCTGACCCGAGCGAAAAACACTCGGGTCAGGCTAGCTAAAAAATCAGTTAATAAACTGAGATAAACATGATAGATAATGAGGCGATATATAACATAGTACTATAGACCACAAACTCTCACATAGAGAAGAAATAAACATCTAAGTAGAGATGTATAGCAAGCCTTGTATCATTGGCATAACATAGTCACAAATGTCAAAACAAAACATCTAAGTAGAAATGTATAATAAGCCTCATATCATCGGCATAACGTAAGCACAAATGCCAAAACATAAACATCTAACTAGAAATGTATAATAAGCCTCATATCATCGGCATAACGTAAGCACAAATGCCAAAACATAAACATCTAAGTAGAGATGTCAAAAACGATACATCTAAGTAGAGATGTATAACAGGCCATCTAAGTAGAGATGCCAAAAACGATACATCTATGTAGAGATGTATAACGGCCATCTAAGTTGAGATGCCAAAAATGATACATCTATGTAGAGATGTATAACGGCCATCTAAGTAGAGATGCCAAAACGATACCTCTAAGGGAGACAGTCCGAAGACACTATCCCAAAGGTAATAAAAGGAATGTGTCACGAACTTTTAGCAAGGAACCCGTAAAGCGTTAACGTGAGTCCCATACCCCACATTCGCACAAAACGGTTTACTAACCAATCGTAAGCTTCCCCACTGAAAGAAGTACAAAGTTCACCTCATGTCATCGGTAAACTAGGCCGAAAGGCCAAAACGATCAATCGAATAGGTCGGGGATTAACCTGAAAGGAAATACACACGGTTTCATAGGCCGGAGTTTTCCCCAAACGTTTAAGCACCTTTCCACTTCGCTCGAAGTGCTAAAGTGTGAGTGTGGGATTTTATTATAGAAAATAATTACGGAAAATGGATTTATAATTGGTTTGAAATCACTTTAAAACGGCCTTTGAAAACTCTCATATTATGGAGTAATTAATTTAATAATTAAAAATAATATTATATAATAATTTCGAAAGCCATTTCGGAGTGAAAAATCCTTTTAAAACCTTTTTATAAGGCCCGTGTACGAAATCCAGAGACAAATCTCAAAAATCTCGATAAAACCAGAAAATCACTGAAAATATTCAAAGTGTTGGAAAATAGTCCAAAACTGACGCGAACCCAAGTTCAAAAAATTATTCAGACCAGCAAACTGAATCTGAATGGCATGAAAATTGGTAGAAACGTAGTCAGACATTCCTACTTCGGAGCACAAAAAGAATTACTCGATTCCGACTTGAAACGAAGTCGCAGCGACGCTCCAAAGTCGGACCCGGAAACAGTGAATACACTGTTTCAGGCTGAGATCCGGGTCCCTCTTCGACAGCAATTTCGAAGAGTCAAATGAACTCGGATACTAATCAAACTTTCTAGAGACGGAGTTCGAAACTCCTGCTTTCCAACGAGACCGAAATCGATGAAATCCGACAAAGGACGAGCCCGGGATGGCGTCGCAAAGTCGGGGTTCTGTACTGAAAACAACGGGGGAAAAGAGACTAAGGCCTGTAGCTATGCACTAACAGACCAGAGATGAAAACCACAATTTTGGCATAGTAAACTTCCAAGTCCTACAAAATGAATAAAATAAAAGTTGTAGCTTAGTTTCTAAGCTTTCCGGAATGACCAATATCGTCAAATTCTGATCGGGGATGAAAATTTTATGACTAAAACAATTCTCAGATCTAAATTCTATATCACTGTCCTTGTGCTCTCGGGACAGTAGTAAGAATGCACAGTTTTGACCAAATTAACTTCGAAATTTCATGAAACTCAAAACATGGAACTTTTAGCCCTGTATATAAGCTTTCTAGAACATCCAAAATTAGTAGATTTGGATAAGAAACGAGTAACTTATGGCCAAATTAATTTCAGATTTTTATTTTATCAACCCTGTAGTTTGTTGTCAGGTCAGCGACAAACAAACATGATTTCGACCATTCAAACCTCAAAACTAGGTAAGCACAAAGCATAAAAGTTATAGGCTACAGAATAAGCTTTCCAGAACATCAAGAAAACCTTAATTCCGATTTAAGATGAATGAGATATGCCTAATTTACTAACAGTAATACACTAATTATAATTTCAGCTAGCATATATTACCTCTTTTCCAAGCAATGAAAAGAAGATCAAAGAGTTTCACAATCTAAATGCACAAAAAAAGAGGATTACAAAATAATTTCAGAAATTAAGAGATGCTTATACATAGATTAGGAGATGGTTTACCTAGTATTCCTCTCAAGCAAAAGAACAAACACCTATATGGCACTAACCAAAGCTAAGAGATGATGATCAAGGAGCTAGAAAAATACCAAAACACATAAAACCAAGAGTTACAACATGATTTCCAGAAATTAAAGAGAGTTAGAAACGGATTATAAGAGGATTTTTGCATTGCCTTCTCTTACTTTAACTAGCTTAAGCCAATATAAGAGAGGATGGAGCTTTCCTAAGCATGGAGGCCATTTTTAGGTTTAGGGTTTTAGGAATTTTTTTGATTAGGGTTGGAATGAATGAGGGTTAGGAGTTTGAGATGATTTATAGAATGGTAAGTGGGTTTGGGTTTGGCTAATGGACCCCTTAAGAGAGAGTGGCTCTAAACATGTATAAAAAATTGTTTAAGTGTTAACATAGCCATGAAAACCCATACTTAACCAAAACCCCTTCTTAAATTTCGCATTAACTTTTAATTGTTCCAAAATAATACTTCGCCTCATTTTTAAAAACCCATTTATTTAAAATGTCCATATTTTTAAATAAATTATCCTTATCCCAAAAATCCATTTGCTCCATTTAAATAAAATCCTAAAAAAAATTCGGTAATGCAAATCCTGGGTTGTTACAGATTCCATCAATGACAAGGTTACTAGGGTACCGTCTACCACAATACACCTCTAGAAAAATGTACCAAAAGCCTTAGTTGACGCCCTGCAAATCAGGACTGCTCTACCCCTTACTGAATTGTACCGAATATGTCATCACCCTGATTGCTGCATACAATCGTACTGGCTCTTTGCATACATAAATTCATAAATATCGATCTAGATCAGGTGATGACCATACCATAATGGGTACAACCCACATAGCCCTAAAGCATATCCCTATTTTATTCATTAGGGATGTGAGGCTTGAGGCTATGCTTATCTTTTTAGCAAATCCCACATGAAATGCTAACACTGCCCTCCAAGCA
The DNA here is from genome assembly GCA_030765085.1 of Allium cepa. Classification (NCBI taxonomy): domain Eukaryota; kingdom Viridiplantae; phylum Streptophyta; class Magnoliopsida; order Asparagales; family Amaryllidaceae; genus Allium; species Allium cepa. The sequence goes on along the minus strand of CM060940.1, from coordinate 129,336,880 downwards.
ATAATGCAATGCCAGCATTCATCCATACAAGTTGTTAAGGATATAAACAAACCAAAGGCACTACTTCTACTATAACCTTTTTGGAATCACCCTCGGAATAAGTAACAAGTAACCTTCGCACTTCGAAGAACTCCATCTTCAAATTACCTTTAAGTGGTCCTAATTCGAATGCACATGCTGGTTCGAGGTGGTTTTCTGATAACTTATCTGATCCTGGTCTCTTCAAAAGCTACAATTGAAGGTTTCTTCTCGACTTAATCCCTATTCTTTTAGAAGTATGCGGATGATGTAAGAGTCCCAAGGGGATCTTGAATATCCACTTGTGAGAGACGTTTCATCGGAATGAGTTCTCCTAAGGTGTTTTCAAACCATATGAAATAGCGAAGTTTTCATATACTTCCTAAGTCAAAATAAGTTAAGTTATCAATAACGAACAAACCACTATCTAGTGTAAGTATATAGTTTTCATATGGAAAATCGAACAATGTATACTTACCACCACCTTTTGATTTCAACTCTATATTATCCCTCGATTAACAATGAAGTCGGACAAGTTAGCGTACTACCATTACCTTGACATACATTCTTAAACTCTCATAGATAGAATCGGGCTTCCATACCTCAAAATTTAGCATTGAGTATAGGATTAAGTATCTTCTATATACTTAATTAATCATGACCAATTTATAGAAATTAACTTTCTTATACTTATTGCACTTCTGACATTTTGATTTCTCTATCCCTTGTCTAGAATTGAAGCCTGGTAAGTCAGGGCACTGGTTGCATCTGGACTTACCTTAGTTAAAGCACTCCAATTCCAGATCTCATAGATAGAGGAAAGACCACTCATCGGGTTTTAGTGCTAAATATAAGAGGGCTTACTTTCCATAACATGTCAAAATTTTAATACTACTTATCATATTTGTTTTATGTAATTTAATGGTATTGACAATGAAATCCCTTGCATAAAACAAAGTCTTTTAAAAAAATTGGAACACCAACTTCATAAACTTATTTCTGGTCTTCGATTTCAAATAAGTACTTTTCATTGGTTAGAAATGAAGACGTACAAGTTGGAGTATTATTACCTCCCAACCTTGACTCGACATTTACTTCTAACTTTCAAAATAGAAAGAAGTTTCCATACCTCAATGTCTAGAAATCAAAGTAGGATCTGAGAGTTCCGGTATACTTATTATTTAAAATATTTTCCAAAATCAGTTTTTAAAACAAAGTTTGATTTAAGAGGAAACATCTTTCCTTTTTATAAAGTAAACTCCTTATTTAATAATAATTAAGTGTTATAAATCAAACTTCCTTTCCAATTTTTCCAAACACCATTTACTATAATGTTATAGTCCGCAATCTCTTTCCTTTTTCTTGGAAATATTTATTACAACAATAGTGTTGTAAACCATGCTTCCTTGCACTTTTTTTTAAAATACTTTTAGAACGCTTTAAAACATAGTTCAAAACTTGTATTTAAAACACCCCCTTAAAGACGGTCGCTTTTTAAATAAAGACTTTACTTTTGAAACAAAGCAGCTCCCATTATAAAATTTAAATCTCTGGTTTAAATAACTTAAATAAATTCTTAAAAATTGTAATAACCCATACTTTTAGCTATTTTAAACTATTAAATTTAATATGATTATTAAATAAAAATTTAATGAATTATTAGTATAGTTATTGAATAAGAACTTTAATAAAATTTTGAAATAAATGATTTTGAAGATTTTGGCAATAAAAACTACTATGGAAATGAAATTTTAGAAATTGATTGTGTTTATAATCAATAACTGGGACTTGAATAATAAATGTTGAATTATTTAGATGAAAATAGAATAATTATTGATAATTAAAATTCAATTGAAATTTATGATTTACTAACGTCATTTATTTGATACTTGAATGTTTAAATTTAATATTAAAAATTTAAAAGTAATTGAATCCTAATTTAAAAATGGGTGAAAATGATTTTAAAAGCTGATATGAATTCTACTTAAATGAGAGTGAAGATTATTTACTTTTAAAAATTGAGTTTAAAAGTGAATAATAGAAATTAGAGATTCTATATTTTAATTAACGAATAAAGATAGTCATTTCGGTCACTGTCTCGGATTTCGACGAAATTTGTTTCGTTGGATCCATAATGGTGAATTATTATGGGATTTCAAGTTTCGTTATGGTCGGACTTGTCGTTTGGCCATGCGTGTTTGAAACGAGTAGAAACAAATTTCGAATTCGATAAAATAATTCGACTTTGAAAAGCTATCTTCTGCATACGATCGAATTAGGCCTCGAGACTAGTTCTATTGTGTTCGAAATAGGTAAAACATTATGAACGCTAGGTGTCACACTTCGTTTGGAGCTCGAGAAATTTCGGACGTTAAACGTCGGATATTTTCTAAATATTATAATAATATATATCCATTTCAAAAGCCAAATCTCGTGTACCACGCTCATGTCACTTTCCCCTACTTTATCTCCCTCTCCCCTCTTATTATAATTGCAGATTCAAAATAAGAAAAAATTAAAACACTCGGAAAAAAATAACGATGATCGAAGGTCGTGACTTCACATGGAGGCGAACTGAAGGAGATCGGGGGCTCGCTTGGAGCTCGATGGCATGGTCGATAGTCGTGACTCTAGGGTTTTATGCACATGCAATTTAGGGTTCTTTGAGTACTGTGCACATGGAGTTCGCATCATGTTGAGGCACGATGGCCTGGCGGTGCTACAGCGGCACTGGTGCAGGGACAAGAGGGGCGAAGGTCGGTAGAGTTAGCCGGTAGTTTCGGTTGAACTTTGGCGAGCGTGTGCATAGGCTATTGTCACGTTTTGGTGGGTCTTCAGCCTGGAACGACGCTTATACGAGAGTGAGGGGTAATTAGTTTTAATTACTTTATTTTAGTTAATTAAAATTTTAATTATATCATTAATATTAATTATCGCGTATCATTTGCATACGAGGTCCACTTCGGGTGAAACGAGTCGCAGTGCGATCGTGTCGAAGTTATCTACGGCTTGGGATTGAAATGAGATTAATTTGAAGCTAAAAATATTTTCAATTTCAAATAAAGGGTGAGTGTTTTATAACGCTCACAACGTACTAATATATTTTATGTTCGCTAAATTGATATTATGAAGTGAATCAATTTTATTGACTGTTATTCGGTAATTTAAACTGCCATCTAAATTGTCATCTGAATTGAATGTTAAAAATTTAAACTTGTAGTTAAATTTGAATTTAAAATTTATTCGACAATAAAATACCCGATATTGATAACAATGTAATTGCTGGGAATTATTGGCTGACTTGGATGTTGATTGAAAATGTTATTGCTTGATATATTGAATGGTTGGATGTTTATTTATTACACATATATTTCGTTATCACCCTGTATGTTATTTGACAATACATAAAATGGTTAATTGAATAATTTTTAATATATTAAGAAATATGTTTAACTGATATATACCTATGACATTTATTTTGGATTGAAATGATACACATTCATCCTTGAAATTAAATTAGAATAACTGATTGACTTGGCCATAGTATAAAAAAAAATATACGGACACCAGATTTGTTAAATTAAATGATTTTAAAAATTTTGATTTAAAATTATTTAAAGGATTTGATTTAAAGAAGTAAAAATCAAACTTATGGAAATCGTACTATTTTCGAACTTGAGCTCGAAATGTTGAAATTTAAATGTAGTAACAAGGATTGTTTAAATAATCGAAGTTGAGATTTTTGCAGTTATAATCGAAATATGATTTGAACGTCGAAAATTGATTTATTTTAAAAGATTAGACTTTTATTCGAACTTTGAATATTGCTAAGTAAAAATAATTTAAATCGATATTTCAAAAGTTGAGCTCGAAATTGAACTTTTTTGAAGGATTTGAACATTGAATTGAACAGTGAAGTTAAATTTGATGTAAATGATTTAAATCGATAATTTGAAAACCATGCTCGAAATTGATATAAATTGAAATGATTTAAATTTGAGAATTGTGTTGAAATTTATCCATCGAATCAGATAGTTGAAGTTGAAATTAACTTGGAATTGACATTGAAATTGAATTGGGATTGGATTGAAATTAATTCAAGTTGGAATTGGAATCGAAGTAAAATTCGACTTGAAATCAGAATTGAATCAATTAAATCGAAATGGAAATTGAAATTGATTTGAATTGGAAAATTTGGATTTGATTCAGTTTGGCTTTGAAACTATTTTCAAATAAATTATTTTAATATAAACTATTTAAAATCTATCTTTTTAAATATTCAAAGTATTTTGATTTTTCAAACTATTTTACTATATAAAACCTTTTCAATATTTAAATCACTTTATATCAAACTATTTTAACTATTTAAACTTTTTTCCAAACTATTTTAAAAAATTCAAACTGATCAGAGTGGGAATTGTTTATATTTAAATCATGGATTTAAATACAAATTGGGTTAAATGAAGTTATAACCTAAACTGAAATTTGAAACTATAACAACCTGCATATTTTACGATTATATATTGTTATCCCACCTTTTAGCAAGTCCATGATACCAAAAGATCAACTAATAACCAAAGACAGTTCGCCTCAAAGATTGGTTATATGCAGGGTCGCTATGGATATCGATGGATTTTGTCTAAGTCCGGATCAAGCTACAATCGGTATGACGCGGCGTGCAAAGTTATAAAAGCCAACATTTCAAATATCAGGTCAATTGGAGTTCATATGCACGAAATATGATCGATGCAATCCAAGTGGTCACTCTGTTCGTATCCATCAAAGGGTCATGTTCAAATCGATCAGATTCGAACCCATCCGAGGCTACACTATTCGGATCGGTCTAGAGGGACCTTGTTCATATCGGTCGAGCTTCACATCCATCAACTATGCATGGTTTCGAATCGATGAGTTCGTATCCATCCAATGCTTATCTATACGTATCCATAGAACCCATGTTCGCATCGATACATTCATATCCATCTAAACTACGCAATTCCTGTCCATCACATAACCACTTACATACCGATCACGGAGCCACAATTCGTATCCGTTGAGATGTACTGCATTTCGTATCCATCGGTGAGAAAACTTCTATTCGTATCCATCGACAACTGGCCCCTTCGAATCCATTGGAAGTAACATGGGGGTCTGCTTCATATCAATCCAGACACCTCCCATCGATACGAAATCAGCTACCATATGATCGATACGAAGGGGCAATCCATCGATCGATATGAAGTTAGCATAGAGCGATCGATACGAGAGAGACATAAGTGTGGGAATGACTTGGTCAATCCGGCGCAAAATGTGGATCGGTTCGAAAATCGCGTGCCATGTCAACACCTGGGCACGTGCCAAATGAGCGATACGAATAGATGGATGCGAAGGCTATCGAGTCGAACACGACAGTCGATGCAAAATCCAAGGTCGCATCGACCATATCTCACAATCCAAAAGTTCAAATGCTATGAAATTTTCACATGAGCTTACGTACAATCTTAGGAAGGTTCGTGCCAAGTTTCGACTCGATTGGATGAGATCTTGATCGATATGAAATTCGTTCATATCAAACGTAGATCGAGCCGAAACTTTGTAGGATCGATCGCGAGGGTCCCCTCACATGTCAGAAGAAGTCTCCCGGAATTTCAGCGAGATACTAGCCTCCTACGTCTATAAATAGAGCTCAGGGCCTACAGAAAAAGGATCTTTTGGATTTTTGATATCCAGACTCTGTCGAATTCAACTTTGCATTTCATCGCTGCTGTTGCACTTGAATTTCAGAGCTATAATTTGTTTTAATCCATTGTAATCAATTGTAATCATCAAGTGAATATCAATAGAGTCATCAAACTTCTAAGTGGACATAGGTCGGATTGTCGAACCACTATAAATTCTGTGTTTTTATTGCTTTCATCTAAATTTTTTGAGTGTTCTTCATTTTTATTTCTCTACACACTTATTATTTATGATCCATGATTGTAAACCGGTGCTTTCATCGGCTATCAGGTGTTTGTGACCATTTTTGGCGCAAACATTTTGGTGCTTTCACCGAGAGGGCTAATTCAGGGATTCTATCATTGTGCTAAATTTGAAAGTTTAAGGATTCAGATCTGGAACATTATGACAAGGCAATCAAGTAGAAGGAAAAGACCAGAAAGAAGTCAGCATGAAGGGAGTGAAGAGGCTTTCTCAGGAGCAAATCAGGCATCGATCTTCGTCACCAGAGACGAGATGGAAACAATGTTCAAGAGACAAGAGGAGATGATGTAGAATCTACTTCAACAAGTTGGACAAGTTGGAGTGCAGAATCAGTGGAATGCAACTGCAGGAGATGCTAGAGATAGAAGTCGGGAGCACGGAGCTACCAGAATTCAGAACGGAGCAGGACCATCTGGGGCGGCACCAGAACTAGGGGGCACTCACCTAGAGCATGTTGACCCAATCTCGGGAAGAGCATCAGGTGGACATTGTAGGATCTAGATTAACCCTAGAGGGGGGTGAATAGGGTTATAGCAAATTTTCTCGAATTAAACACAGAAATAAACTGCAGAAATAAATATGCTGAAAAGTAAATCACACACAAAATTTACCCAGCTTCGGCAACCCCTGCCTACTGCTGCATTCCCAGATTTCTATTAGAATTAAACAGTATCACGCTTACAAACACTCTACTAGACTCGCAAACATTTGCTCCCGCTCACAAACACTCTACTAGACTCACAAACACTTGCTCCCGCTCACAAACACTCTACTAGACTCGCACACCCTGCTCCCGCCTATAGAGTTTCGTTTACTCGCAAACTCTGCTCCCGCCTATTAGGCTTTGCTTACTCGCAAACTCTGCTCCCGCCTATAGAGCTTTGCAAACTCGCACACCCTGCTCACTGAACTAATTCTAACTAGACAATCTGACACTACCTAAACCCTAGGTGGTGATTTACAAAGTTTTGATTCGCAAAGTAAAAACAAAAAGTTAAACAGTTAAACAAAAAAAAATAACCCTAATTAAAGTAAACTAAAGCCTTTAGAAAACAAGGCCGGCCCACTCTTTATTCTTTAACCCGTTCATTATTTTCTTCTTTGTAAAAACACGGCCTCCCTTTCGTTCCTCTTTGCGCTTGAATTAGGGCTTGCGTCCTTGATCCAAATTAGGGTTTGTAAAGCTGCCGATTGTTTGATCAATCACGTGGATAATGCGCGAGTAGCTTTGATTGATCTTATCTCGTTGCTCACCGCGGCTGCTTCGTTGATCGAATTCCTTCCTTACTTGGTATGTAATTATATGCTTTTGCTTTTACTAATTTTATGCTTGCTTGAATTCGATGGATTTGAAAGCCGATGATGAATGGGTTTATATAGGATTCGAAATCCTATTTTTGCGTTCGTATAAGTTTTGTTTGAATTCGTCTTCGGCCGTTTGATTTCACTTTGATGATTGAGATTTCACTGACTTTTTCATATGCATATAATTTCATTCCTTGCTTCTCACGGCTTTGACTTTTTCATCATATTTTTGCTATCCTCAGCATATTGATTTTTGGCATTTTTACTTTGTTTGACTTGTTCATGACTGTGACAATTTCACTATGCTCATTCTGAAATCACTGACCATTGTAGCTGTGTTGATCTTGCTTGCTTCCTGTACTGATGCATTAGTTGTTGGCATATTTGCTTGTTGGTTTTCATGAGTGATCTTGTTCATCTGATTTTTGGTACTGTGTCACTGTGTTCATATTGCCTCGAGCAGTGATCATTTGGTCTGTCCATTGCCTTGTTGTATTGAGCTTTGATAGTTGCTGGCTTGTTTCAGATGCTTAGTGTCTTGATGCTCGGCTTGCATCGGCACTGCCTGAACCTTTGCATTTCATACATATGTATATGCTTACTGTCTTTGTACCTGTCTCTGATGATGTTGAACTTCACTGTTGCATTCCATTTGTGTTTGCTATCAGTTGATGTTCTGTTGCACTTGTGTTCTGTTCATTCCTAGTTGCCTTGTTGCAGTTTGATTGTACTGTTTAGTGTGTTCATTTGAGTTAGTGGAGTTGTTTCATTTGAGTTGTAGCTTGATGGTTTTGTAGTTGTTTGTGTCAGTTGCATCGAGTTGTAGTTGTACTGTCTTGAGCTCGTATCACAGCAAACTGCATGTTATATTTCTTGATCATGTTGGCCATTTGGTCGAGCTGTAGTCCAGTGCCCCCATGTCTTGTGTCTTGCCATTCTTTGTTTCAGTGCTTCTCGGCATTGAATTTGTAACATTTGGCTACTACTGTGAACTTGTGTATTTGGTCTCGTCTCCATGTAGTTGAAGCTTGCTGTCATATTTGCTGTGATGTCATAACTTTGGTTTGAGGTCTTTGCATTGCCACACTGAACTTGCTATTGAGTCTGATACTTCATACTGGATATTGTTGCAGTATTCATAATTTGTGCTCGAGCTTGCATACTGTTTTCATTTGTTCAACATGTAGTTGTTCACTTGGTCTTTGTGTAGTTTGCATTATATTGGTCGAGCTTTGATTCTTTGTTGGCACTGGCTTGAACTTGATATTGTTGAACTTGTAGTTGATGTACTTGAGTTGACTGCATGTTCATTGATTTGAGGCTGTGTCATGTTTGAACATAGCATTCATGTGTACTTTTGATTTGCACCTGAGTTGAATCCAGTTTTAAAACTCGGGTTTGACCTTGTGCTGAGAGTTGTGACTTTTATGTTATTGCACGTGAGTTGAACCCGGCTTTTTATTTGGGTTTGACCTGTGCTCACCAGTCCCTGTAAATCAATCAAGTGTATATCGGTATGCACGGCCTTGTGGCATATACAGTGATACACTGTGTATGTCACAAGTTGTTCGTGTATGATGAATTCAAATTTAAATGATGACGAACAACCCAAATAACTGAGGCAAATCATATTTTCAAAAATCATATTTTATTTTATATTGCAAAAATATTTCTTTTTCAATTTTACCGCGTTAGTGAATATTTTTGCAGTTTGCTCAGATGCTGGATTCAAACTGGAAAGAAGTTGAAGATAAATACGAGTATGAGTGATATGTAGTGAGGTGAACTGTAAATATGAAATGTGATGTAATTGTAATCAAAGTTGTATAGTTATAGTGGGAGCTTGAAATTTACTATTAAAAGTTGTAATAAATATTTGTTTGAATAAAATATTCGTTTGAATTCAAAATCTGTGTTATTTATTTTATTCAGCAAATATTTATTTAAACTGTGAAAATAAAATAGTATATTAACAAATACATTTAAATGAATGTATATATGTTTATTATCATCAAACAAAAATCATATAAGCGCATATTCAACAATCTCCCCCTTTTGATGATAACAAACATATATTTAAGATTTTGAATGTATTAAATGTATTTGATCGTTCAATTTGCTCCCCCTATTTAAATGCTTCCTCTCTACATGATACTCCCCCTACATATATGCATACAAATAAAAATATGTAAATGAGCCTATATGCAAATGGAAAATTATTTGACCTTTGCTTGATTCTATTTGACAAAATCTTAACTTATCTCTCCCCCTTTTGTTATCAGCAAAAGAATAACAGTGTTATAAAAATAGGGATGAAGTGACAGACATGAATCAAACATTTAACTCAATTGAATATAAATATCAAATTTCAATAAAACTCAAACAAAAATCATAATTACCGTTGTCAGACGCATATTCCACTTTCAGAAGTGATGGGGTAAAATCATCAAAAAATCATACAGTCCTGTCTATTTGTGGTATATTTATTTCAGGAAATTTGAATATCTACTAACCATGCATAACCGTTAGGACTTTTAAATGAGATTAGTAGTATTCACAATTTTTATTTAAAAAAAAATTCAAGTATCTTCTAACCACGCATAACCGTGAGGACTTTTAAATGGGATTAGAATCAACTTGTCTATTAAATCAATTAATTTTGATATGCGTTCCATACATGCATAACCGTGAGGACTTTTAAATGAGCATGGAAGCACATAATCAAAAATCCAAGTAATTCACCCATGCATAACCATGAGGACTTTTAAATGAGAGTGAATACTTTGGATATTTATTTTTATTGAAGAATATAATAAATTAAAGCACAGATAATTTCCTTTATAATAATAAATTGAAGAACGAATAATTTCCTTTGTAAACTACCACAAATTTACATACTATATATGATTTTGATGAGTGATGGTCGATAGAAAGATGGTAGAAATAGAAATGATCATGGAACCTTTACCCAACAAAAAGTTTTTATAACTCTTGTTATGAAATTCTAAAGAAATTTTTCTAAATATATTGTCTCGAGTAATGTATGACAAATATCGACACTCATCGCTTTTTCAATCACTATTGATCTTTTCGATAATCATTAGGGAGTTAGATTAGTCAAAATTTGTCATTTAAAATTAAAAAAAATGACTAATCTGAAAATATGGTCAAAAATGATTTTCTCGAAGGGGTTATATGAAAAAAAAATCTGTTATTTGAAAATTATTTCAAGTGAAAAATATTCATATATTTTCTTTGAAAAACGATGCAGCAAATGAATGTTTCAAAAATTAATCACGTTCCACTAGTAATTTTTCTATCAACTATATTATCAGTGTAATCTGCATCTGAATTTAAATTTCACTCAATATTCACTCGTTGGATGTCAAAGACCAGATTGTGAAATTTCAACAAATTACCTCAAGATTGTTTTCAACAATTTTTAAATGAAATTTTCTTGGATTTGAATTGAGACCGTGTTAACAATCAAACAAATATCATATTGTCAGTTTCAGAAACAATTATATTCATGTGTAATCAATAGTCAATCAACATCATAATTACTGCAAAAACAATTTCTTGACGTTTCAACAATTTCTTAAAATTCTTTTTTAACAACTTTCACATGAAAAATTGAAATCGTGCAAATTTACAAGCAGTGACTAAAATGTCAAAACAAATATATCTACGTGTAGCATGAGTAATCAAAGATCAATAAAATACCATCATTTGACCAAACAAATTTATATGGATTAGTTCAAAGTTGAAAATCTGATTGGTCATCATTTAAGCACAAAACAAGGTCATAAAAAAGAACAAGTCAAAAGAAATCATATCAATTAAGAATAAGTCAGAATTAAAGACATCATTCATTTCATCGTCACATTACTGGCTGATTTATTTAAGATTACGGTGCAGATTATCGCATTTAATATATCGTTCATAACAAATTTACCTGTTTTACCTTTACGATAATTTTTCGTTGTTGTCCATTGTGATTCTGTCACCTTTGTACTAGGCCAAGGAACTTTACTTTGTCGCTCGTTGTGTTTCTGGAACAGCCAAAATCCAGAGAACACTGTTGTTGTTCCTTAGCCTGCCACCACACCTACACGATGAAAGATTTTTGTGACCTATTTGTTTTTATAGGTCCATGGTTGTTAGTGGCAGAACATGAAAAATATGTTTGTGCAGACCCAAAACTATTTATATATGTTCCTTTTGGCACGCAAATTTGTATAGTTTTCAAAGATTTTATATTTGTGCCTTTTGGAACCCAAATTGGTATAGTTTTTACATGTTTGGGTCTATACCAACAATTATTTTGATTGTGTCCAAATTTTCTACAAATTGTGCACATTAAATTGACTTGATTAAATTTTGTGTTCTTGTTCCTATGACTGTGATGTCCAATTATTTCAGATCGAGCAAAGACACTTTTACCTTTATCATCATCTTGTGATTTCCCAAAACCTAGTCCTTTTCTGTTGTTAGCAAAAAATTGATTTCGCAATAACATTTTGAAAGATTTTTCTCCTTTTGAAAAGTTATTCAGAGATTTCTTAAGATTTTGGACTTTGGTTTTTAATGTTGTGTTTTCAGTGACAAGTGAGGTGCATCGATTAATAAAATCCTTTTTCCTAGTGTCGATGATTTCCTTAAGATTCAAGTTTTCTTTTTCAAGACTCTCAAAGTTATTCCTAAGTTTTGATAATTCTGAATCTAAAATCTTACATTTTTTACATTTTAGGTTTTGAATATTTTCAAGTTCAGTTTTTAACCTAAAATTTTCACGAGCAAATTCTCTCCTATCAGATTTCAGTTTTTCAATTTTAAATTCAAGAGTATCCACTACCTTAGTAAGATCAAGACACATAAAAATAAGATCTCTATAGGAATACTCACCTACCTCACTAGATTCCTTGGAGCTTGCTTCTGAATTTGATTTTGCCATAAGACACAAGTTAGCCTCCTCTGAGCTGCTGTCCGAAACTTCCTCTCCTTCTTCATCATCCTAAGTTGCTGCAAAGGCCTTCTTTTTCTTTTTCTTTCCTTTGTTGTTTTTGAGAAGTGGGCATTTTTGTATGAAGTGTCCGGGTTTCTTGCAGTTAAAGCATGTTGATTCATTATCGGAATTGTCAGAGTCTTTTGGCCTATTACGACTTGTTTTCTTTTTGCGTGGCTTGAATCTAGACCATCTTCTAAGATTATTGACAGCCATTGCAAGCTCTTTAATTGGATCTTCTTCATCTTCATCGCTCTCTTCTTTGCTCTTTAAGGAAATCGTCTTCTTCTTTGGTTCGGAGTTGTTGCGTTCTACCTTTGCTTTTAGCTCAAGCTCATATGTCATCAAGTTACCAATCAACTCCTCCATGCTTAGCTTACTCAGATCTTTCGATTCTTGTATTGCTGTGACTTTTGCCTCAAAGTTCATCGGTAAGACTCGTAGTATCTTTCTTACAAGCTCTACTTCAGTGAATACCTTCCCAAGCGCTCTAGCATTGTACACCAAGGTTGAAAAGCGTCCAAACATGTCCTTTATGCTTTCGCCTTTGTCCATTACAAAGTTTTCGTATTCATTGCTGAATAGGGCTAGACGAGACTCCTTGACTTGAGAAGTTCCTTCGTGTGTCACCTCCAAATTATGCCAAATTTCCCGTGCTGTTGTACAATGAGAAATTCTATTAAATTCACTTTTATCAAGAGCACATATCAAAGCATTCATGGCTTTAGCATTTGTCGTTTTCAATCTCTTATCGTTAGCATTCCACCTATCCTTAGGTTTAGGAATCTCAGTATCACCAACGATTATAGTGGGAGGTTTATAGCCAGTTTCAATAATATCCCAAACATCATAATCAACAGAACTAAGATAGATACCCATCCTAACTTTCCAATAAGCATAATCGTTCCCGTTAAACATGGGTGGCCTAGCAACAGATTGGCCCTCAGAAAAAGCATTATTTGATGAATTCATGACTCTAGAGTTAAAGAAAAATACCGGGCTCTGATACCACTTGTAGGATCTAGATTAACCCTAGAGGTGGGGGTGAATAGGGTTATAGCAAATTTTCTCGAATTAAACACAGAAATAAACTGCAGAAATAAATATGCTGAAAAGTAAATCACACACAAAATTTACCCAGCTTCGGCAACCCCTGCCTACTGCTGCATTCCCAGATTTCTATTAGAATTAAACAGTATCACGCTTACAAACACTCTACTAGACTCGCAAACATTTGCTCCGGCTCACAAACACTCTACTAGACTCGCAAACATTTGCTCCCGCTCACAAACACTCTACTAGACTCGCACACCCTGCTCCCGCCTATAGAGTTTCGTTTACTCGCAAACTCTGCTCCCGCCTATTAGGCTTTGCTTACTCGCAAACTCTGCTCCCGCCTATAGAGCTTTGCAAACTCGCACACCCTGCTCACTGAACTAATTCTAACTAGACAATCTTACACTACCTAAACCCTAGGTGGTGATTTACAAAGTTTTGATTCGTAAAGAAAAAACGAAAAGTTAAACAGTTAAACAAAAACAAATAACCCTAATTAAAATAAACTAAAGCCTTTAGAAAACAAGGCCGGCCCACTCTTTATTCTTTAACCCGTTCATTATTTTCTTCTTTGTAAAAACACGGCCTCCCTTTCGTTCCTCTTTGCGCTTGAATTAGGGCTTGCGTCCTTGATCCAAATTAGGGTTTGTGAATCTGCCGATTGTTTGATCAATCACGTGGATAATGCGCGAGTAGCTTTGATTGATCTTATCTCGTTGCTCACCGCGGCTGCTTCGTTGATCGAATTCCTTCCTTGCTTGGTATGTAATTATATGCTTTTGCTTTTACTGATTTTATGCTTGCTTGAATTCGATGGATTTGAAAGCCGATGATGAATGGGTTTATATAGGATTCGAAATCCTATTTTTGCTTTCGTATAAGTTTTGTTTGAATTCGTCTTCGGCCGTTTGACTTCACTTTGATGATTGAGATTTCACTGACTTTTTCATATGCGTATAATTTCATTCCTTGCTTCTCATGGCTTTGATTTTTTCATCATATTTTTGCTATCCTCGGCATATTGATTTCTGGCACTTTTACTTTGTTTGACTTGTTCATGACTGTGACAATTTCACTATGCTCATTCTGAAATCACTGACCATTGTAGCTGTGTTGATCTTGCTTGCTTCCTGTATTGATGCATTAGTTGTTGGCATATTTGCTTGTTGGTTTTCATGAGTGATCTTGTTCATCTGATTTTTGGTACTGTGTCACTGTGTTCATATTGCCTCGAGTAGTGATTAATTAGTCTGTCCATTGCCTTGTTGTATTGAGCTTTGATAGTTGCTGGCTTGTTTCAGATGCTTAGTGTCTTGATGCTCGGCTTGCATCGTCACTGCCTGAACCTTTGTATTTCATACATATGTATATGCTTACTGTCTTTGTACCTGTCTCTGATGATGTTGAACTTCACTGTTGCATTCCATTTTTGTTTGCTGTCAGTTGATGTTCTGTTGCACTTGTGTTCTGTTCATTCCTAGTTGCCTTGTTGCAGTTTGATTGTACTGTTTAGTATGTTCATTTGAGTCAGTGGAGTTGTTTCATTTGAGTTGTAGCTTGATGGTTTTGTAGTTGTTTGTGTCAGTTGCATCGAGTTGTAGTTGTACTATCTTGAGCTCGTATCACAGCAAACTGCATGTTATATTTCTTGATCATGTTGGCCATTTGGTCGAGCTGTAGTCCAGTGCCCCCATGTCTTGTGTCTTGCCATTCTTTGTTTCAGTGCTTCTCGGCATTGAATTTGTAACATTTGGCTACTACTGTGAACTTGTGTATTTGGTCTCATCTCCATGTAGTTGAAGCTTGCTGTCATATTTGCTGTGATGTCATAACTTTGGTTTGAGGTCTTTGCATTGCCACACTGAACTTGCTATTGAGTCTGATACTTCATACTGGATATTGTTGCAGTATTCATAATTTGTGCTCGATCTTGCATACTGTTTTCATTTGTTCAACATGTAGTTGTTCACTTGGTCTTTGTGTAGTTTGCATTATATTGGTCGAGCTTTGATTCTTTGTTGGCACTGGCTTGAACTTGATATTGTTGAACTTGTAGTTGATGTACTTGAGTTGACTGCGTGTTCATTGATTTGAGGCTGTGTCATGTTTGAACATAGCATTCATGTGTACTTTTGATTTGCACCTGAGTTGAATCCAGTTTTAAAACTCGGGTTTGAACTTGTGCTGAGAGTTGTGAATTTTATGTTATTGCACGTGAGTTGAACCCGGCTTTTTATTTGGGTTTGACCTGTGCTCACATGTCCCTGTAAATCAATCAAGTGTATATCGGTGTGCACGGCCTTGTGGCATATACAGTGATACACTGTGTATGTCACAAGTTGTTCGTGTATGATGAATTCAAATTTAATTGATGACGAACAACCCAAATAACTGAGGCAAATCATATTTTCAAAAATCATATTTTATTTTATATCGCAAAAATATTCTTTTTCAATTTTACTGCGTTAGTGAATATTTTTGCAGTTTGCTCAGATGCTGCATTCAAACTGGAAAGAAGTTGAAGATAAATACGAGTGTGAGTGATATGTAGTGAGGTGAACTGTAAATATGAAATGTGATGTAATTGTAATCAAAGTTGTATAGTTATAGTGGGAGCTTGAAATTTTACTATTAAAAGTTGTAATAAATATTTGTTTGAATAAAATATTCGTTTGAATTCACAATCTGTGTTATTTATTTTATTCAGCAAATATTTATTTAAACTGTGAAAAATAAAATAGTATATTAACAAATACATTTAAATGAATGTATATATGTTTATTATCATCAAACAAAAATCATATAAGCGCATATTCAACAGACATGAGCAGCACGACATTGGTAGAGGAACGGATGCTCTGCTAGAAGAACAGATTTCAAGAACTCCTCGTGAACTCAAAGGGCAAGTCGAAGGCAGTGGGCGAGGACTACAACTCGAAGATAGTGACAGATTGGCGGAGAGGGTTAGACGGGCTATGAGAGGTGGATTGGTAAACAAAGACTAGGAGGATGTGAATAGAAGTCCCTTTACTCCAAATATCAGGTGATCTAGGAACCCACCGGATTTTAGGCTACCATCATTGGAGGTGTATAATGGAAGGACATACCCTACGGTTTATCTGACAAAGTATATGAGGCATATGGAAGTGCTGGGGGCATTAAAGGAAGTCACAGCCTGGTGCTTCCCATTGTACCTGGCAGACATTGTGGCGCCATGGTGTAGGCAACTGAAGAGTGGCTCGATCGGAACATGGACTGATTTGACTAAAAGATTTATGAGGCAATTCAGGGTTCAAATTTAGAGACCCAAGAATGTGATGAGTTTGGCAGCACTGAAGCAAAGAGCTGGGGAATCTTTAAGGAGCTTTTTGATGCGATTCAATGCAGCAGCAGCATCGGTGGATCGATCGGATCCATCCATGGTTTTGATGGCAGCTGTATCGGGCATAGCTAACGGAACAGAATTCAAAAATTCGTTGACAAGAGATCCCCCTATGGATCTAGGAGAATTTTATCATGAGGCTGAAGGATTTTTATGATTAGAGGATGCAAATGCTGAAAGAGAGGAGGGAGAAGGAATCGATGTTTATGAGGTCAAGGGTGAAAATCCTCCTGAAAAAGGTGCGGGAGATGGTAAAGGGAAATGAAAGGCGGAGGATAACGATAATGGATCAACATGACCACGAAAGGAACTAAGATTCACCTCATATACGGAGGTGAATGAGACTTTGGAACGGATCTACCAGGACACCAAGGGACAAGTTCCTTATCGAAAGCCGATGAGGAGAGATCCGACCAGCAATGAAAGAAGGCCAGACAAGCATTGCTTATTCCACGAACTGAATGGTCATAGCACAAACGACTGTAGACACTTGAAGGATGAAGTTGAGGGCATATCTGGAATATTTTTATATCACAATATGTGAGAAAGAAGGCCACGATGGCGGAACAAGAACGACCACCGTTTGCACCAACTGGAGACAGCTCAGGATCGAGGCGTCGGCTTATCATCAATTGATTAAATAACGACGAATGAGTGGCAAACTCCACACCGACGCGATTAAATTGTTTACACATGTACAGGACCGCGAATGATCCTCAGGCATGCTCTGATACAACTATAAATCGCATCAATATAGGTGTTTGCACTCTGACGTCCCTGTTTTTCTTTTGTTTTCTACTTCTCGTGTCCGGTCTTGATTTTTTTTGACATTTCTGTTGAAAGACTTGTTTTGATAAAAGTATGTCATTTGTGACCTATAACGTTTAAGCTACTTACACATGTATAGGGTCGCGAACGGTCCTTAGGCATGCTCTGAGATGGCGATAAACCGCCCTAGCAAACGATCCAGAAACGCCTTCGAACGTGAAATCTGGTATCTATAATACTAAGTCCCCCCCGGGCACACACCATTTGCCGCGAACGACACCCGACCGCGAACAGTCACATTTCACCGCGAATGGCACCCAACCGAGAACGATCACAACTCGCCTCGTACGGCATCCGACCGTAAACGGTCACATTTCGCCGCGAACGGCACCCGATCATGAACGATCATAACTCGCCTTGAACCGCACCTGACCGTAAACGGTCACATTTCACCGCGAATGGCACCCGATCGTGAACGATTACAAATCGCCTCAAATGGCACCCCGACCGCGAGCGATCACTATTCACCGCGAACGGCATCCGACCGTGAACGGTCACATATCAGCTCAAATGACATACGATCCCGAACGATCGTCATTCATGGTCAAATAAGACTATAAATTGCTTTGCAGGTCATCAACGGGATATGAACATCCAGCTTATGGCATAACAAAATACACCTTCCTACCGCAAGGCATGTTTTGGAGGGCAAGTGTTATCTCGCCTTTTAGCAAGGCCATGATACCGAAAGATCAACTGATAACCAAAGACAGTTCGCCACAAAGATTGTATGCAGGCTCGCTATGGATATCGATGGAGTTTGTCTATGTCCGGATCAAGCTACAATCGGTATGACATGGCGAGCAAAGTTATAAAAGCCAACGTTTCAAATTTTAGGTCAATTGGAGTTCGTATGCACGAAATACGATCGATGCAATCCAAGGGGTCACTCTGTTAGTATCCATCAAAGGGTCATGTTCGAATCGATCATATTCGAACCCATCCGAGGCTACACTATTCGAATCAGTCTAGAGGTACCTTGTTCGTATCCGTCAAGCTCCACATCCATCAACTATGCATGGTTTCGAATTGATGAGTTCGTATCCATGCAATGCTCATCTGTTTGTATCCATAGAACCCATGTTCCCATCGATACATTCGCATCCATCTGAGCTACGCAGTTCGTATCCATCATATAGCCACTGTACGTGTCGATCATGGAGCCGTAATTCGTATCCATTGAGATGTACTACATTTCGTATCCATCGGCGAGAAAACTTCTCTTTGTACAACTGGCCACTTTGAATCCATTGGAAGTAACACAAGGTCTGCTTCATATCAATCTAGATACCTCCCATCGATACGAAATCGGCTATCGTATGATCGATACGAAGGGCCATCCATCGATCGATATGAAGTTAGCACTAAGCAATCGATATGAGCAAGGCATATGCGTGGGAATGGCTTGGTCAATTCGGTGCAAAATGTGGATCGATTTGAAAGTCGTGCGCCATGTCAACACCTGGGCACGTGTCAAATGAGCGATACGAACAGATGGATGTGAAGGCTATTAATTCGAACGCAAAAGCCTATGCAAAACCCAAGGTTGCATTGATCATATCTCATAATCCGCAAGTCCAAATGCTATGAAATTTTCACAGGAGCTTACGTATAACCTAAGGAAGGTTCGTGCCAAGTTTCGACTCGATTGGATGAGATCTTGATCGATATGGAATTCGTTCGTATATCGATCGTAGGACGAGCCGAAACTTTGTAGCATCGATCGCGTGGGCCCCGTCATGTACCAGAAGAAATCTACCGGATTTTGAGCGAGATATCAGCCTCCTACGCCTATAAATAGAGCCCCGGGGCCTACAGAAAAGGATCTTTTGGCTTTTTGACGTCCAAACTCTACCGAATTCAACTTTACATTTCATCGCTGCTATTGTACTTGAATTTCAGAGCTATAATTCGCTGTAATCTGTTGTAATCGATTGTAATCATCAAGTGAATATCAATAAAGTCATCAAACTTCCAAGTGGACGTAGGCCGGATTGCCGAAACACTATAAATTCTGTGTTTATTATTGCTTTCATCTAAATTTTCTAAGTGTTCTTCATTTTTATTTCTCTACACACTTATTATCTGTGATCTGTGATTGCGAATTGACGCTTTCATCGGCTATCAGGTGTTTGTGACCATTTTTGGCGCAAACATATATTTAAATATAACATCGTTAGTCGAATTTAAAGTATGAAGTGTGACTTTTTGTAAACAGTCGAATTTGGACTCGAGACCGCTTCTATTGATTTTAAAACTACATTTACAACTTGTTTAAGTATAAACATCGATGTGTTTGGAGTTGATTAGGATTTTGGTATTTTCGTTTGGGCTTTGGGTTTGGTTCTAGCCCACCAACCCAACAAGATAATCCAAACCCCTCTACCAAATATCCTAACTCCACTCCTCTTCATTCATTCCATTCATAATTTCCTAACACTCTCAAGCAAAAGGAAAAATGGAGGGAAAGAACGAAAATTACAATTCCTAAGCCCTATTTTCTCTTAGGAATTCAAGTTCAAATTATAAATCAAAGAGAAGCTTAGGTAAGCATCTTCTTCATATTATCCATCTCAATCTCTCTTAAATTTTCAGAATTTCCTGCAACCTAACTTAGGAAATCTTTGCATGAAATAATAGATTGAAGATCTTTGAGGTGTAGTTAAAGAGGAGTTGATCTTTCCTTGTTTTGGAGCTTCTTATTCCTTGTTTTTGAGTTTAAAGGTGATTTCTTGAACTCACATCTATGTGTATAGCTTTTATTATTGTTAGGAGTGAATTCCTAACATCTATTTCATGTTTAATTGCTCTGATTTGAATTTATTTTGTGAATTTTCAAATTTTGACCTTGAAGTCAAAATCTTTAAAGATTCTATCTTGAATGTTTGGACATGTTATTTGGGGTATATCGAAGTGCCTATAGGACTGGGTTGTCGCTTGGCATAAATCCCTAGAATCCATCACTCGTTCGATCGCTTTCGAATCGATTTGGCCATCAATGGCCTAGGCAAATTCTTCTTAAGTCCAGGCAACCAGACATCTGGTTGAAAAATGCAGATGTCCGGTCGGGGTTTCTGGAAAAAGTTTTAAAACAAAAGGATAAAACAAAATTCCAAAGCCTAGAACCATATTTCTGGTTAAATCCAACTAGGCGTTTGGAAGGCTTCAGGAAATAAAAAGAAAGTAGAGAAAAAACTTATAAATTTCCAGAACCCCGAGTCAGACGTCTGGCCAAACCAACCAGACATCTGGTCCTGTTGAATTTTGCCTATTTTGCCTCTTTTTGAGTAGATTTCCAATTTTCATCGATTTTTTTGTTCTGGTTAGTTGTTGTCATTTATTATCGACTTTGATGACTTCTTTTCTGGATTTTTGGAAATATCCATTTGATGGATTTGATATCGATATTTATGGTTTTATTTCATGTTGTCGAATGTGGATTTTTGGTGAATAAATTGTTTTTACAATCATTTCTGTGATTTGTCACTTTAACATACAAAGGTTTTTATACTAGTAGTAAATACTCAAACTCTTTCACAAAAATGATTTCAACATTACTTTTAATATGAAGCTCATTTTTAAATCTGTTTTCTAATCTATTAGTATATACAAACCTTTGCCTCATCAGTATAAGAAATCTAATTAAACAACTTAGCAAAACAAGTGGTATGAAAAGCTTGCGTTTACTTTGTTGGTTTATTCTTGGACTTGTTCGATTGAAATCTCATGACAATCTTCGAGTGGAAATCTACAATTTGTTCATAAATATTTAAGTTAAGCCAGTGGTTATGGGACAAGAAGCTAAACTCGTTTATTTACTAGCTTAGTGTAATTTACACTTCTTTTTTATCATTGATGATCATTTTGTATTTTCGAGTGGAAATCCACAATTTGTTCGTAAATATTTAAGTTAAGCCAGTGGTTATGGGACATGAAGCTAAACTCATTTATTTGCTAGCTTAGTATAATTTACACTTATTCTATGGAGCTTCAGCTCAATTCGGTGATGTAGCGACCCATGGTCTTTTAACCGTTCGTGGAGCAACCGGCTCAATGATTTGGTGCATAGGGCGTATCTTTTTAGGTGCGTTGATGTTCAGCTCAATAAGTCTATGCATGGGCGTATCTTTTTAGGTGCGTCGATGTTAGGATCAATAAGTCTGTGCATGGCGTGTATCTTTTTAGATGCGTCGATGTTTGACTGTGCATGGGGTGTATCTTTTTGGGTGCGTTGAGATTTCTACTTTGAGGTTTATGGTTTATGAAGAACCATCATGATGTTTTCACTTTTCGATGAGACAAGACGAGTTATGATGCCATTTAATACTTGTCAATGAGATGAGACAAGTATGGCGTCTCTTTATCACTCGCCAATGAGATGAGGCGAGATATGATTTTCTGAGTTTTATGATGTTCCTAGTGTGGCATTGACTAGAGGTTAGTAAACCGTTAAGTGCGAACGTGTGGTATGGGACACACGTTAACACTTTTAGGGTTCCTATCCGTGAGTTTATGACACATTCACGATGTTTACCAAACAGAACTGCTTTGAGAGGTGTTAGCGACCTAGTCATAAGGACAAACTGCTTTGGGAGGTGTTAGCGACCTTGTTAGAGTTGACAAAATAGCTTGGAGAGGTGTCAGCGACCTATTCATGAAGATGAACTTCTTTGAGAGGTGTTAGCGACCTTGTCACAGGCTTCGGCCGTCTGAGTTTCGACTGTGCATGGGACGTATCTTTTTAGGTGCGTCGATGTTCGATTCATTTATGGGTTAGCAACCTATGGGATAACATCTCGTTTGTGATACACGTGTTGATGAGTTTTCATGCTCCCGTTTGTGATTGGCCTCCCCCTTTTGTGTTTTTTGGATTTCTAATTATTGATTTATAGAATTTGTGTTTCACCAACTTTTGTGATTTGCATTGATATATTTTGTCATTATTGAGGTTTGGTGAATAAGCTAAAGAATATGATATTCTTTTTGGATATTTGAGGAGATTTGGGATATTATATGAGTTTATTGTTATCAAATATATACTTGTCACTATATGAAATAATTATTATCATGTATTTTTGTCATATCTCTTACCCCATCTCATCTTGTATGATACTTATAGCTTGACTGATCCATTTATTATTTTTCTTCTTAAATAATACTCGGGTCAAACCGAGTTATTTCAGGTGCTTCCACTTGACTTCTTATCAGGGACTGTCATCTGACTTTTGGCTAACTATTTTAGCTTAGTAGTTTTTGCTTTTATACATTCGAGATAGAGACTCCTTGATGTACACATATTCTTTTGTCTGGCACTTGTACCTATCCTTTTGTGATGTAGTGGATCTTTTATGACCAATTACTTTGATGTTCACTTCTATATGTTATATTCATATATGTTTCCACCTTAGTGATATGAATATCCGTGACTGGTTTATGATATGCTTATTTTATATTTGTTTTCGAAGGCTACATAGCCATTGTGTAGTAGCTTTGAGTTTATATTTGATATGTCATATTTCCTCTTGAAATGAAATGCATGACATATATCTGACATATCGGTACTCGCACAAAGCAATAACACAGATGGCCGCTCCTTAACAGTCTTATTCTTCATACTAGTTAGTGGCATTACCCAGTAGTGTACTTGGTTATTGTGAGTATAGAGGTGGAGTGTCACAGCCTGGTTTCAGAGCCAGACTTCGGAACAATGTAGAATAATCTAGCATGGATCGTTGTCTTAAGTCTCTCTTAGGAATCGTTCCTTAGGAAATAATTCGAGTCATAGGACACATTCTATCCTATTTTATTTTATGATGCTTTATTTTACTAATCAAGCATATTTGAATTCATTCTGAGAATAACTTTTTCCTTTTCATTCTTTCTTTCTTAAAGAAGAAGAGATGGTTAGACCTAGCAGTCCTAGCGCTGGTCAATTTAGTGGTCCTCCTTTGGATGGCGTTTCCATGTCTGCGCGACAACTTTTGGATCTTGTAGAGAATCAAAGGTTTATCTGTGCTTTGAGTAAGAACCCCAAGGAGGTTTTACCTCTAAAACTAGAAGTTCCTTTCGATCTGCTCGTAGATTTCACTCTTCGATTTGAAGAGGCCGATAAAGGAAGTGATTGTCACGTTGGAGGTGCCAAGAAGAGCCTCAATAACAACAAGAAGAGGAATATTAGGTTCAAACCTAATCCTAACAAAAAAGGAAGGAAAGCAACGTCGGTAGCGAAGACTCATATCCCTGATGGTGGAGTATGCTACAATTGTAGTTCCAATAACCACTATGCAAATAAGTGTCCAAAGTCCCTTACTTGTCATTATTACAAAAGTTCGGGTCAACCTATATCTTCATGTCCCAAGCTTCAAAGCAAGAAAGAGGGAAAGTTGAATGTTGTGCAAGCCCCTAGAACCCTTCTCTTGGTCAATGTATTTCTAATTCAATCCTTGATGGCATTATTTTTTTTCGTGATCATCCTATTGGAATTCATTTTGATTCAAGTGCATCTTACTCATTTACATCAAAAGAACTCGCGATACTTTTTCTTTAAATATTATGGGCTTGATGACTTCATTAAGAAGTGCAAATCCAGTTGGTTGATCCGCAACACTCAATTTACTTTGTAAAAATTTCTAGATTATTTTATGTAATTGTGCTTTCCAATCTGATTTGCATGTTATGCGTACCTAAGTTTTAGAATGATTTTGGGAATGGATTGGCTTAACCTTTATGAAGCCCAACCCTATATCTCGAGAGAACTATCCATCTTCGACATCCCTAATCTGTTAATGAGATTTCTATTTTTCTTAATGATTTCGATTCCAATTCTGTGGCATCATTTTATTCTTTGAACCCACATGATTAGGAAGAAGTTATTTCCCTCATTCAAGTAGTTCGTGAATTTCCTGATAACTTTGAGCCTATCTTAGGATTACCACCTAAGCGATCAATTGAGTGGTGCTAAGGTCTTTTCAACTTGACCTTGCCACCAGTTTTCATCAGCTATGAGATGTGGAGGATAGCATTCCATTTATTGCATTCTGCACTCGTTATGATTCTTATGAATGGCTTGTTATTCCATTTTGTTTGATGAACCCGCCATCTTATTTCATCCATCTTATGAATCAAGTATTCTACGAATATCTCGATGAGTCCGTCCTCGTATTTATTGATGATGGATGAAACTAGCAATTTAAAATTTGCTAATCTTTCTAATAAGATATATTTATAAGTATAATTGGATTTTTTTCTTAAAACGAGCAAAGAATATTCTTTAATTTTTTAAGAGACATGTTTATCATATAGAAGAGGATTTTGTGTTGTATTGCCCATTGAGTGCTTTAAGAATTTTGGTCGATATGTCTGATCAACGTTATCGATAGGAATCTCCTAAATGCTATGATGAGACAGTCAGACACGGTAAATTGACTGTGATAAGTAAATTTTTCTAAAAATATGATTACATAAATTAATTATAATTTTGAATATCTTATCTTTTTGGGAAAGAGGATCATAAAATAAATGATTTATTAAAAGAACTCCTTTTAAAAGAACTCCTTTTCGATGCTCCTATTCTTGTGATTTCCGAAGGGAACCAAGACTTCACTGTTTATACCGTTGCTAGTCATATTGGTTTGGGTATCGTTCTCATGCAAAAAGGGAACGTATTATCGCTTATGCTTCTAGACAATTAAAGCCTGCTGAGACTAGATATACCACTCATGATCTAGAGCTTGTGGCCATTATTTTTGCTTTTCGAATTTGACGTCATTATTTTTTAGGAGATAAATTTGTTCTCTGCACCATAAATCTTTGAAGTATTTGTTCCCTCAAAAGCAACTTAATTTGCGTCAACAATGTTGGCTTGAATTCCTTGCATCTTATGATCTTGATATTCTCTATACTCCCAGAAAGAGAAATTATGTTGCTGATGCCCTTAATCGTATGCAACAAACAGTTGTTTCCATGATGATATCTGAATGGAATGATCTTGAGACTTTGTCCACTTGCGAGATTCGAGATCGTGAATCAGATTCATGTTTATGTAGCCTTGAGGCTCATCCACCTCTTTTAGACTGCATTCTTGAAGCTCAAAAGCATGTTCTTGAATTGGCTCTTCTTATCCAAAGTTGTAGGAATAAAATTGATGTTAATGGTTTGAAAGACTTTGAAACTGATGCTTACTGAGGCATTCGAAAATTTAGTAGATTTATTGTGCCAAATATTAGTGATCTTCATAAAGGCATTTTAGAAGATTCTCATCGTTCTAAATTTACCATTCATACCGGTAGTAGTAAAACGTATACGGACAAAAAACTACTTTATTGTTGGGATGGAATGAAATATGATATTCCTAATTTTATTAAGCGTTGCATGACTTCCCAACTCGTAAAGGCCGAGTATCAATGGCCCGGTGGGTTATAGCAACCTTTATACATTCTCGTTTGGAAGTGGGATAAAATTTCCATGGACTTTATTGATGGTCTTCCCCATTCTCCTTCAGGTCGTGATAGTCTATAGGTGATAGTAGATAGACTTACAAAATCCACCCATTTTCTTCCTGTTCGATCCACCCAGACCGTACCTCTTTTAGCTAAACTCTATGTTAAAGAAATTGCTAAATTGCATGGAGTTCCAACCGGACCGTACCTCTAATAAATGTTGTATAAATTATAATCAAATGTATAATACAAACAGCTTCATGAACCGTTTATTTGATTATTATATTTTATCATTCCGCTGTGAGATTCTGTGTCTGTTTCCTACTTCTTTTCGTATTTTCTTAATTAATTCCATTGATTATCTATATTTTGGATTGGTTAAGTTCAACATATGTGTCTGCTTGTGTACCTAGCTGACGCACCATGATAGGGCTTTTCGATTTAAACCTTCCGAAAGGTGGGTCGCTATAGTTGGTATCAGAGCTTTGGTTTAGCGATAACCTTAGCTTTGTAGGGTTTGACTCATTAGAGATAGGGCAGTAATATCCTAGAATGAGTTTATTTTGAGCATACATATATATATATATATATATATATATTTATATTTATATATATATATGAGAGTGTACTTGTTAGTGTTATAAATTATTTTATATTGTGTTTACTTATCCATTGAGTTATTTATGAATTCTGATCGATGCATGGGATGCCATGTTATCGATAGGGGTTTCTAAACACTTAAACGAGGCAAGTTGATATAATTATTGTTTTAAAATAGGGTAAATGAAATAATTTTACCTAAGTTAATTATATATAAAATGATAATTTTTAATGAATGATAGTTTCTAGGAGATGCTAATATTCAGTTATCATCGACTATTGGTTGAACTAAAATAAAATGATTACTTTGTGAATTTTATTTCATGAAGTGTTCAATAAATAAATTAAATTAAATTATAATTACAATAAAAACTATTTGAAATAACAAAGATGAAATTAATGAAATATTTTGGTAATAAAGTAAGGAAATTTGTATAAGTATATTTATAATATAGCTTATATACAGAAATAGTTTTAAATTTTAGAATTTTAGAATTTAAAACTTATTGCTTTCAAAATTTGTTTTCAAAGCCTTAAAAATTAATAATAATATTATTTGAAAGTTTTTTGATGAGAAATATATATTTTGAAAAGATTTTTGAAAGAAATAAAGCATTGAACTTTCTCTAATCGCTGGGAAATAATTCTAGGGATGACTGCAGCATCGCTAATATTCATTTTTGAGTTTCTAAGAGAGAATTGCTACCAAAAGAAATTTATTCTCGACTAAAACAAGTTTTATTGTGAAATATTCCAAGTATGATTTGATAAATATATGAAAATAGTTTTGAACTTATAAATTGAAAATATTATAGACAAAAAAAGTTTATAACTTATAGATTTGAGAAGGAAAGTAAAATTAAATTTTAAGACTAGTGAATATTTTGGTTAAGCAAACAAAAGAAAATTTGAACTTAAGATATGTAATAAAATAATTACCTAAGAAATGTGAATAAATTGAGTTAGTGGTATGAAGTAAATAAATGGGGTTTAACTCAAGAAAACTCAAATAAGGGTGAATTGTATTTGAATTGAGTTAAATGAAATATGAAATGAAATTTTAAATGAATAGGTTTGTACAACTTATAGGGTTGAGAAATATTAAGGTTAATAAATTTGAAAATTTGATGAATGCAAATGATAAGGAAAAAATTAACTTGAATAAGGTTAAATAAAACTGAGTAATGGATCAAATAAAATAAAGTGTAACTTAATAACAATAAAAATGAATTGAATTGGATTTGAATGAACTAGATAAATTAATAAAGCATATTCATTCCGCTTAAGCTATAAAATGAATAAACAGAATGGATATAGCATGAAGTATAAAGTGAAAATGCAAATTGAATGGGAATAATGGGTGTAAATAAAATTTATATGAGTAATTGAATTTGATTTAAACTAGATGCAAATAAATAAAATTCAAATGGAACAAGTTTGAATAAAACTGAATGGTAATTAATTGAATATGAAAAGAGAATGTTGGTAAATAAATGAAAGTGAATTTCAAGAAGTAGGCAAATAATAAAATTTAATCTTATTTGATTAATTTCTGTAAAACAAATGTGATAGCAAATGAGTATTTAGTTGTAAAATAACTTAAGTAATGATTTAGGAAATAATTTATTAATGACGTTAATGTAAAAACATAAAGCTTTATAACTCATGGGTTTGATAAATATAAGTTAAAAAAATTAGTAAACATGAAAAATATGAAAAGAAAATCCAAAATGTGATATGAAATTTGATTTAACTTAATTAAAGTAAATCAAAGTTGAATAAATGTAATTTGTTTAGAAAATAAATTAATAAAATTAGTCAAATGAAATAGTATTTGAATTTGAAATAAGAATGAACTTAAGTTGCAAAGTGAAAGTGAATATAGTAAATGTTAATCAACAGAAAGTAAACGAAATATGGTGAATGTAAATTTGTTGTTAATGAAATAAATGAATAAATTGACAACAAAAAAATCAAAATAAAACAAATGTAAATGAATTAAATGGAAATATATCAAAAGCGAATAAAACAAATAAATAAAGTGAAAACAAAAAAATTGGATGTAAGTAAATTGAATTTAAGAGAATTTAAATTAACATAATGTGATTAAAAACAAATGTAAATAGAAGATGTTGACATAACTACTGGAATAGATGTAAATCAATTGGAAACAAATGAA
This sequence comes from Allium cepa, assembly GCA_030765085.1. NCBI lineage: Eukaryota > Viridiplantae > Streptophyta > Magnoliopsida > Asparagales > Amaryllidaceae > Allium > Allium cepa. Next base: position 129,308,087 of record CM060940.1, on the reverse strand, counting down.
ATTAAATATAAATCAATACAATGTGAATAAGATGAAAGCAAATCAATTAGATGTCAACATGGAATGAATGTTAATGAGAAATAACAAGAGTATAAATTAAATAATAACATTGGAAAATATTAATTGATATAATCATGAATAAATTAGTTAGATTTTGTTTGTTTGATGTTTACTTTTCTTGCATTTGCTACATGCACATGTGGTTAGTGTATATTCATGTTATATATTGATATTCCTCGGCATATACATGTTCTTATTTGGTTATTGAGTATTCAGTAGGTATAGAAGACTTTGGCTTGCTTTCGGAGCTCGCGCGCGTTATTTTGTTTTTGCTTGCTTAATATGAGCGAACTCGCTCATATTAATAGTAATAAGGTACGTATCTCGGATTACATATCGTGCTTTTATATTTTTGCCTTCGGGATGCCTCATCATTAAGATGAGATGTATATTTGATATATATTGGGCATATTTATGTTGTGTATTATTTGTAAAAAAAATTCGATCGAGCCTCGCAAAGGGGACGTTGCCAAAATTTTCCATAAATCTGGATGTTAAATTTTTTTTTAAAAGTTTTAAAAATTTTGTAGCTTGTTTTTATGCATAAGTAATATTTTCCATAAAACTGATATCGGAGTGGCATAGTAGAAGCGTAGTAATAGTTTTGCAAATAAGATGTCTATGTTTTATAAGTTGGTTATTTTGAGAAAATATATCAAACGTTAAATTATCTAATTAGCACTTTTTGAGGACGAACACGAAAAATTTTAAGTGGGGGAGAATGCGACGACCCATACTTCTAACTATTTTAAATTATTAAATTAAATATTATTCTTAAATAAAAATGGTTAAAAATAAAATTTTAATGAATTATTAGTGTAGTTATTGAATATAAACTTTAATAAAATTTTGAAATGAACGATTTCAAAGGTTTTGGCAATAACAACTATGGAATTGAAATTTTAGATATTGAATGTGTTTATAATCAGTAACTGGACTTGAATAATAAATGTTGAATTATTTAGATGAAAATAGAATAATTGTTGATAATAAAAATTCAATTGAAATTTTATGATTTATTAATGTCATTTATTTGATAATTGAATTGATTAAATTTAATATTGAAATTTTCAAATAATTGAATCCTGAATTAAAAATGAATGAAAACAATTTTAAAAGTTGATATGAATTCTACTTAAACGAGAATGAAGATTGTTTACCTTTAAAAATCGAGTATAAAAGTGAATAATAGATATTGATAATTTTATATTTCAATTAACAAGTAAAGATAGCCATTTTGGCCATTATCTCGGATTTCGACGAAACCTGTTTCATCGAATCCATAATGGTAAATTATTATGGGATTTCAAGTTTCGTAGCGATCGGACTTGTCGTTTGGATGTGCGAACTTGAAATACGTAGAAACAAATTTCGAAATTCGATAAAATAATTTGACTTTGAAAAGCTATCTTATGCATACGATCAGATTAGGCCTCGAGACTAGTTTTATTGTGTTCGGAATGGGGGTAAAATATTATGAACGTCAGGCGTCACACAACATTTGAAACTCATGAAATTTCGGACGTCAAACATCAGATATTTTCTAACTATTATAATAATATATATCCATTTCAAAAGCCAAATCTCGTGCACCATGCTCACGTGCCTTTTCCCTAATTTATCTCCCTCTCTCCTCTTATTCTAATTATAGGTTCAAAATAAGGAAAAAAGGAAAAAATGCAAACGATCGAAAAAAAAATAACGAATGATCGAAGGTCGTGACTTCACATGGAGGCGAACTGAAGGAGATCGGCGGCTCGCATGGAGCTCGATGGCATGGAGCTCGATGGCATGGTCAACAGTCGTGACTCTACGGTTTTGTGTGCATGTGATTTAGGGTTCTTTAAGTACTATGCATGTGGATTTCGCATCGCGTTGAGGCGCGATGGCCTGGTGGCGCCGCAGCGGCACTGGTGGAGGGACGAGAAGGGCGAAGGTCGACGGGGTAAGCTGGTAGTTCCGATTGAACTTTGTCGAGCGCGTGCGTAGGCTATTGTCACATTTTGATGGGTCTTCAGCTTGGAATGAGGCTTGTATGAGAGTGAGGATTAATTAGTTTTAATTATTTTATTTTAGTTAATTAAATTTTTAATTATATCGCTTATATTAATTATCGCGTATCTTTTGCATACGACGTCCATTTCAAGTGAAACGAGTCGCAGTGCGATCGTGTCGAAGACGTCTGCGGCTTAGGATTAAAGTGAGATTTGTTTGAAGCTAAAAATATTTTCGGTTACAAATAAAAGGCGAGTGTTTTATAGCGCTCATAATGTACTAAAATATTTTGTGTTCGCTAAATTGGTATTATGAAGCGAATCAATTTTTTTGACTGTTATTCGGTAATTTATTGACATCTAAATTGTCGGCTGAATTGATTGTTAAAAATTAAAATTGACAGTTAAATTTGAAATTGAAATTTATTCGCCTGTAAAATACCCGATATTGGTAAAATGTAATTGTTTGTAATTATTGGCTGATTTGGATGTTGATTGAAGTTAAATGCTATTGGTTGATATATCGAATGGTTGGATGTTTATTTATTTTATATATATTCCATTATCACCCTATATATTATTTGACAGTATATAAAACCGTTAATTGAACTATTTCGAATAAATTAAGAAATAGGTTGAAATGATATATACCTATGACATTTATTTTGGATCGAAATGATATACCATCCCTGAAATTAAATTGGAATAACAAAATCACTTGGCCATAGGATAGAAAATTATATACGGATACCGGATTGGTTAAATTAATTGATTTTAAAAAATTTGAGTTGAAATTATTTAAAGGAATTGATTTAAAGAAGTAAAAGTCAAATTTATGAAAATCGAGTTATTTTCGAACTTGAGCTCGAAATGTTGAAATTTATATTTAGTAACAAGGATTGCTTAAACAATCAAAGTTGAGATTTTTGGCGTAATAATCGAAATATGATTTGAACTTCGAAAATTGATTTATTTTAAAAGATTGGACTTTTATTCGAACTTTGAATATTGCTATGTAAAAGTAATTTAATCGATATTTCAAAAGTTGAGCTCAGAATTGAATTATTTTAAAGGATTTGAACATCGAAGTTGAATTAGTTTTAATTTAAATCGATATTTTGAAAATCATGCTCGAAATTGATATAAACTGAAATGGTGTAAATTTGAGAATTGAGTTGAAATTTATCCATCGAATCAGATAGTCGAAATTGAAATTAATTTGAAATTGAAATTGAAATTAAATTGGGATTGAATTAAAATTCATTCAAGTTGGAACTGAAATTGGAATCGAAGTAAAATTCGACTTGAAATCAGAATTGAATCGAATAAATCGAAGTGGAAATTGAAATTGATTTGAATTGGAAAATTTGGATTTGAATCAATTTGACTTTGAAACTATTTTCAAGTAAATTATTTTAATATAAACTATTTAAAATCTATCTTTTTAAATATCCAAAGTATTTTGATTTTTTAAATTATTTTACTACATAAAACCTTTTCAATATTTAAATCACTTTATATTAAACTATTTAAACTTTTTTCCAAGCTAGTTTCAAAAACTCAAACAGGTAAGAGTGTGAATTGTTTATATTTAAATCATGGATTTAAATATGAATTGGGTCAAATGAAGTTATAACCTAAACTGAAATTGAAAACAATTTTGGAAGCGAAATCGAGATATTATGGTGAAAATGATTTGTAAGTGAAATGATATATTTTGAGTAAATATGATGATTTCGAAATGGGTTTGATTTTGAAGCGAATATGATATTTTGATATCAGGTATGAACCGTTTTTGAAATATAAAAGTATTAACCGGTGTGTAAAACAATGTCTGGTTGTTAAAGAGACCGGGGCCCCTTATTGGCATACTCTCTGTCAATATTGAAACCACTTTAACAACTGTGTACGTGGATGTGACTCCATAACAAAGTGGTTGGATTTGACATTATTTGTTGGATTTGAAGAAAGAGAACGATGATGGATTGGTCTAACACTTGTATCAATTTGAAATGACTAAAACAGAAGTCGTACGAGCCAATTCGGTTAGCTACCTCTAACGGACACACTTCTTCATATCACTATCTTGATATTATAATTGATTGGTGTGCACCCTCGGATTTTGGGAGTGTTAAACATGGTGGGCCGTTAGGAGTTACTACCGGTCGGGAATGGTAAACTAGTAGCATCCTATCTTGGGCATTGCTTCACATGTCTTGTCATACTTTTATCCTTATTCAAGACCACTACGATTTTGGTTTAGTGTTGTCGTATCATGGTGCATCCCTATCCACCGACGGTTTACTGGTGTTTTATATGCAAACTGCACAACAATGCTTAAAATGCATGAAAAGGGATCGGTGTAAAGCCTTAGCGCTATGAAAATACTTATTTTACTATCTATTAAGCGTATTCTACTATATATCGATATTTTGACGGATCCTTAGGAGATGGAAAATCTCGTAACATCTCTTCAGTTATTGCATGTATGTTATACACCAGATAGGAGATCTAAAACCCTGTAAACATCTCTAATGCCATAGCATCCATGTTAAATGCGATATCGATTTGACTCACATAAGAATATTGTATTCCTAACTTGAGTGTTTTGTCTTTTCATTACGCTCGGGTTAGTCCTGCGTTTTTCAGTTTATCGATGATTATTCTCTGAAGGATGAAGACAAAGATTTGATATATTATTACTATTATTATTATTTCCTGCATCACGTTGTCTGCTGCATTATTTTATTTATTCCTATTGTATATATAATCTGATAAATGTTGTATAAATTATAATCAAATGTATAATACATACATCTTCATAATCTATTTATTTGATTGTTATATTTTATCATTCCGCTACAAGATTCTGTGTTTATTTCCTTCTTCTTTTCTTATTTTCTTAATTAACTCCATATATTAAGATCTTCAATCTCCCCTTTAAAGTCTTATACTGCTTTTATAAAACACTTTCGAAAGGAATTTACAAAATATCTAAAGTAGATAATCTTTTATACTTTACTAAATACATAGATTTCCAAATGGCATCCATAGTGACTATCGCTATATGGATCGTAACTTTTAAAATTTATTTTGTAAATTAAATAAATTTTAAACTACATATTTTCTGATATTTTAAACTACTCCATACCTATGAAAACAAAAGTCAAATTTGGAAACCATTTCAAAACACTTTAGGAAACAAGTAGTAAACCATTAAAAAAACACACGATTTCAATATCGCATAAAAATAAATCATCAATGCAAGTCTATATGCAACTGCATCCACTTCATTACAACATACAATTCAATTAATAATGTAATTTAACATCATTCGCAAGGGGTCCCATTGGATCCCTCCATAAACCTTTTAAAGTATATTCGTCACATGTAACAACCCTAGATTTTTGAATATAATTTTTAATTTGACTTTATTTTATTTTGAAATTATTTTAAATTTGTTTTTATTTCAAGATTCAATTTGTAAATATTTTAGAAGTAATGATAGAATTTTTCCAATGTTTATTGAATTTATTTTCAATTTTTAAAGGCTAGTTTCCATTTTTAGCTATTTTCTTAATTTAATTATATTTATTTAAAATTTATTTATTTATTTTTATGCATTCATTATTTTTTTATATTTTTATTTTTATTTATATGCATTTTACATGTATTTAAAATTGCAAAAAGAAATTAAGAAATTCGAAAGGTTTTGACTTTTAATGTGCATTGCCTTTTCACATTCATCTTACCTTTTCAACACCAATCATCATATCCTTTCATTTGCTGCCGTATACTCTTTCTTTCAGTCGACCATTTCATTATTTTCTCACGTAAAAAATTTCTCAAACACACAAAAAAAATTCGGCCATCACAAGAGAAAGTTTGGTAAATTTTTTTAATTCTTTTTCACTTCTTTTCACTATTTTTGTATGATCTTTACACTTGCATCTCTTCTTGTAGTTCGGCCCTCCCTACTCTAGCACCACCACCACCATCACAACCAGCCACCATCCCCTCCTTTCCACTGCCATTCCATGGCCGAGGCCATCCATGTTGAAGATCCACAAAAAAATGAAGCAAACTCCACCTTAACATCATAGCCGAGCTCACCACTTTGTTCCACCACTCCACCACCACCTTGGCCGACCCTTGCATCATCACCACCAGCCAAATCTGAACCAGAGACCCCTGCCACATCACTTTTAGTCCACTAACAGACCTGGTCGTGCTCATCTATGCCTTGGCTGAACCATTGATTGCATAGAAAATCATTTGGTTGCCTTGTATGTGTGTTGTACATGCACACATCTCTCTACTCCTTTATGTTCATGTTTTGGCCGACCCTTTTGACCCTTAACCTGATCCAAATCCATTCCATAGCAGTACATTTCCAACCTAGGGCTGAGCATATGATTTTTGAATGCAAGTGCAAAAGCTTTGGCTTTGTGTTGTGCGTATATTTCTAGCATCGTTTAATAATAGTTGGCTGAAATTTATATTGTACTTTGTTTTGTTTGCTATGTGACAAGGTAACTAGCTTTGGCTCTCCCACACTCAAATCATAGTCATGCTTTCGTTCCTTTGAAGATCTTTGTTTTTTGTATTTGGTTGTTATCTCAAGCTTATACATTTGAGTAATTCTCACCAGACAAATTTATACTTATATGACTAGTAAACTGATCACAATTGAATCTGTAAAACCATATGACCATGCTATATCTGCTATGCTATGATCATATGATGTTCACCCATGCTTATACACCTGTTATATCATATGTTACTGTATATTATGCTATTTTGTTTATTTATATCAGTTTATCACACTGCAAGTTCCCTGTAGATTAGAATCACTATGGGTTGAAATGATACATACCCGAACGGACTTTAGAAAAAGGAAAAATCGTTATGGGCTGAAATGATAGGCCTGAACGATTTTTAATTATTTCATGTTACTTGGGACTGCGGGTTTGAAATGATAAAACCCATATTTTCTTTGTAAATTACGGATTGAAATGATATATTATTTGTATCACTTTACCTAGGTTAGAAAATTTTATACAGACCCGTGGTTAATATATATTTTTCTAAAATTTTAAAAGTATTTTAGAAATGTAACTATTATAATATTTTGATTTAAACTTAATTAAAAATGATTTTTGTAAAGTATTATTGATTTTATAAAAATTTATAAGTGAAATAAATTAATCGTAAAATTAGAAATTTGAAATATATGTTATTTTGTAAATTTTGATTTGGTTATAAATGGAATTTAAATTAGGTAGGAAAATATGATAAATAGATTTAAAATTTGATTTAAAATGAATTTAAAATGATTTTTATAAAGTATTAATTGTTTTTGTATAAGTTAAAATGTGAAATAAATGAATATTTAAGTTGAATTTTAAATATAACTTAAATTGGAAATTTGTGAATTTTGTTTAAAAGTGAATTTTAAATATAATGAAAAATAAGTTATATTTGTAATTTTAAACTTAAGTGTTAAGTTAAAAATTTAATTATAATGAATTGAAAATTGAATGTTTGAATTTAACAAGTAAATTATTATTAAATTTTGATTTTTGTATGAAAATTTAACTTTATAAAATCATAAATATAAGAGTAATTAAATGTTTGTTTTAAAAGTGAAAATGTATGACTTTATAAGTTTAAAACGGTTTAAATAAAAGTTTAATTGTTTATGAAATTATATTGAATACTTGAAATTTAATTAACAGCATTTTTGAAATGTTATTATTTCTAGTGTAAATGATATTATAGCATTTGTAAATGTTGTAGTTGATATAAAATGAACTACAAGACTTAATTGAATTAAGGGCTATTATAGCACTTTATAAGTGCTGTAGTTGCTGAAATTTAATCAAGGTTTTATTTGAACTAAAGTAACCCTATTACAGCATTTTTAATGCTATCTTTTGTTAATTGAACTGTTTTGAAACATAACTTTCCGTAGCATTTTCTAAATACTGCAAAAGTTGAATTTTCACTGTTTTGATAAATTTAAGTGAATAAATGAACTTTGAAAGTTTAATGGAAATTTAATATTTAATTATTAAATATAATGACTTCGTTTTTAAATGATTTAAAATGAAGTAATTTATTTTGAAATGTGAGTTGAAATGGTATTTTAAATTGAATAAAATGAATATGGTTTTGAAAATATATGATATATTGATATTTTGAAATGGATTTGAAATGATATTGAATTTTTGAAATGATATTTGATTTTTGAAGTATAAATACCATTTTAAAAATTATAGCTACGGTTTATAATAACGATTGGTTGTTAAAGAGACCGGAATCGGATATGGACATACTCTCTGTCGATACCCAAAACCACTTTAACAACTGTGTACGCAGTGGAGATTCCAGAATGAAGTAGGATGGTGGCGATGTTCTTGAGGTACATTACATGGACCCGACTCCCGTGAGTTGGCTTAAGGCGGCTAAAACACGAGCGATCTCAGTCCAAAAGGGGTAGCTCCTCTGGTCGGACACACTTCTTCGATACCATTCTATTACTGTTGTGATTGATTGGGTGCACCCCTTGATTTTTGGAGTGTTGTTCAGGGTAGGCGTAGTGGCTTCTACGTTGCCGCCAGCCCGTATGCGTAATTAGTATATCTACCCTGGCATTGCCTTGTGTGTTGTGTCACCTACCATACAGAGCCTTTACTACGAGTTTGTTTTTCTCCCGTAGCCCATGGAGTATTTAGGGTAGTTTCCCGATCTGAAGATACGTTGATACTGGATGGACTACTGAGACTATTATGTGTTAAGCGGAATACTGGGTCACTCCTTAACGCTATTTTAAAGTAAGTTTATTTTACTGTAGACATTATTATAATAGCGAAATATTACTATATAGTAAATAGTTTGACGGACCCTTAGAGGATGGGCGGTCCCAGGCATCCTTTAAGTTACTTGTATCTTTATTATAGTTCACTTGAGTTGGTTTACATTATATAAGTATATATGTCCTGACTCGATTGTTTTGTGTTTTGCTTTACGCTCGGGTCATCCTGAGTATTCACAGCTTTGGATTCTCTTTCTGGAGCTGGTCTTTGTTGGAGATTCTTCCTATCTATATTTATATCTATTTCAGTTCAGCTATTCTAGTTTATCTCATGCATTAGTGAACTCCTATGTATTTGGGATTTCTATTATGTTGTTTTTAGACTGATATTATGTATTTGTTTTGAGACTTTGTTATAGTAGCTTTATGAACTAGTATGGTATTATATATTCCGCTGTGAGTTATTCTGATTGTTCTGTGTCTGTGATTCCGTGTATTTGATTTCATTTGCTCCAAATTTATTTACAATCTGTTATTTTGCATCATTTAAGTCCGACATGTGTGGATTATTATGATTTGAATGGTATGAAATAGCGGGTCATCACATCACGGCTTTTCCGTCACGAACCACTTCAACACTTTTTCATAGTCCCTTACAAAATACAAGTCATATGTCTTCGCTTAACGAGCGGGTATGCATCTCTAAACCAAACATATATACTTTTACATACATACATAAGTAAGCAATAATATAAAGTTAAATAATTGCAACGTTCATACACAGAAATAAATATAGTTTAAAGTGTGATTTCTCACTTCTAAAGGCGATTAGATGTAAACACAAGCTTATACTATAGCAACCAACCACTAAACTACCAAAACTCGACACCCAACTATCAAAACGCAGCACACTCTCCTAGTACATGCATGCAATAGGCTTGGAAGGCCATAAAGGGTGCATGGCAAATGGAAAAAGATGGCCTGGGGGTACGGCCTTGGCAAGGACGTAGGGTTTGGCACTTAAAGTTGGTGTCTTTGAGGACGTAAATGTTTTAGTATGGAAATATGGTCTTATGGAAGAAGTATGGACAAGTTTAAAGTGGTTTGACCTTGGTTTTGAAAATGAAGAAGATGGAGAAGAGAAGAGCAAAATGGAAGAGAAGGTATAAAAGTGAAATGAGAAAATGTTGCTTACTTTTATAAACCAGCATAAATGGTAAATGACCAAACTACCTTTCCCTAAAACAAGCTAACGCCCTCTTTAACGTTTAGACAACACACTTCCCCTTTATCATGATATGTACAAGAGATCACCCCATTTATGATAATTAAGAAAAGAAAAGGATACCTTATTAATAAAGTAAAGAAGAAGAAAGGTCTACTTTAATATTTTAATCATTATCTATAACTTTTCCAAACGATACTTAAGTTAATTAATTTTTTTAATGTTAAATGAATACTTATTTTCTATATGAGTAATGTTACACCAATATGTATGTGCGCAATAATATTGCAACAACTTTTGCTTGGCGAAAAGTCGAAAATCCGAATCGTCACAATTTCCATTTTTAACCTAACTATTTTTTGTAAAAAATGCCAAAACAAGTTCATTATAATTATTTATTAATTAAAAAAGGGTTATTGGATTATCAAAGGTCATTAATTGAATATTTAAAATTTATTAAATATTCATAAATCAAAATGATAAAATTCCAGGTCGTTACAGTGTATGTATATATATCGCGTGTGTGTTTTTTTGTGTGTGTGTGTATATAAATTAATCAAGTCTTCTTCATACCTTGAAATTATAAGGATCCGTTTGGTTTCACTTTGAGTTTTGTGTTTTTCGTTTTCAACATGCATAACAAAATATGATAATAACGGAAAAGAAATTTAAAATGTTACGCAATTACAACAAAGATAGAGGGACGGTGGAGGTGATGGATTGTTTTCCATTCTTTTGTTAATTCTCAAAATGCAAAAAAAATTGTTTTCAAATTTATATTTAGCTTCATTTTTCATTGTTTTTCAAAAATATATGCATATGTGCATGTTTTTGAATGAAAATGCGGAATTAAAAATGAAAAACCAAATGGTACCTAATTCTTTCCAATTGATTCGGTTTCATGTTTTAAAATTAAATTTCAGTTCATTAGGTATATGTTTATACCTAAATATAAACTTATGTTTCAGATTCAAGTATATCATTAGGGTTAGTAAATCAATTAGGTTTAAAATTTCATATGGTATTAAATTAATTGATTAATTGGTGATTGCAAAATGAGGTAAAGTAGAATTATACTTGATCATCTCCCTTTTTCACTTAGATTTGATTAAATTAATTGCAACATATATTACTTTTCCATCTTCACTCTTCTAATTTACTCTTAAATTAATTGTCTCTTTATGTGAATTATTTTCATACCTCCTATTTATGTAAATGTAAAATATAAGTGGCAAGAAAATTACACACACACGTATATTCATGCGTGTGTCTATACAATATATATGTGGTACTGTCAATATGTGTTTATAAACCATATACATATACTGAGTATACACACACACACACATATACACACACTTAGACATTTATATTTTCGATATGCGTGTAAGAATGTAACATGTAAGTGCATACACACAAAATTGATATAAATCTCAATATCTAGACGTACACACACAAATACACACACATAAATATATTTGTACACATCTCTATATTAGTTCATTTACGTTTTCATATATTTGAATGTATGTTGATGCATTTCTAAAATATTGAAATGTTAACATATTTATTTTAACAATTTATCAATCTACAAAGAGAGAGAGAGAGAAATGAAAGATTTCGCTCTTTCCAATTAATGTTTTTTATACTCTTAATTAATTGGACAAGTATTAGAGAAAGAAATAAAAGATTTCCTTCTTTCAATAAATTTCAATAAGTAATTGCTACATACATGGGTGTATTTGATACACTCCTTCATTTAATTTTATGTCAAACACAAACCCTTTCAAATAATCAGATAAAATAAATGATTTCATTTAAACACCTTTTAGATTAGATATAAAATCTCTTTAGACTTTATAGACCAGTAGATCTAAAGAGAAATTGTTTTGAAATTTATCCTTTAATTCCGCTACTGGCCGACCCAGTTCCAACAATGGTACCAAAGCCCAATACACTATTCGGTCTAAATTAGTCATATTAGGCTAACTAATTAAGCTTTCCCACTTAATTCGATGTCTATAAAGGTAATATCTAGGATTGGAATTGGAAAATCAAGTACCTTGCCATACCTGGTTACTAACCTGGACTAAAAGATGATGTAAGCCCAAAGGTTACCCCTAATATAAAATACTCAATTTGAACTAGGCCTTGGGCTAATTTTAAAATAGTTTTGAAAACTAAGACAAGATTTTAAATTTAAAAGTTAAATTTAAAGAAAAACATGTTTATTATAAAAGGTTATAGTATAACATAAATTTTCAAATGTTTGAGAAGGTAATGATATTTTCAAAGTGTTTGAAAATATTTAAATATTAATTTCGAAATTTAAAATTTATTAATAAGATTAATGAAAATAATAATTAAATAAGTTAATTAATTAATACTTATATGCATGTATTATATTTAATAGCACTACAAATCTTATATATAATGCATGCATATAAGTATTAATTAATTAACTTATTTTAAAGTGTTTACGATAACATAAGTATTATATATATTAGCGCTACAAATCTTATATATTGATGTATGTTATGTTATTTTAAAGTGTTTAAGATAACATAAGTATAAACATATGTGTATAGGATAGATTTTTGAAATTATATAATCTAAATATGATTGTTTAATTAAATAAAATAATTAAAGATTAACTAATTAAATAAATAAATCAACTTAAAAATAATACACATATATGAGATATATGTGTCATACTATAAGATTATATTGTGTGTGTGTATGATATACACACACACACACACACACACACACACACATATATATAGGTACTACTATAAAGGATATAGTATATACTATTAAGGTTATAGTAAACAAATCCAATATAAAATTCGTATTGGAATACTAATATAAAATTAATCAAAGAGTTAGTTAATTAGATTTAATTAAGTAAGATTTAAATAATATAATATTATACACAAGACCATTATATAAGTTATATAAAATATAAAAGATATAATAATAAAATTAATATGATATGACTGTATGAACTAAAAGTGGAACATTAAAGAAACCTAATCAGACTTAAAGGATAAATACATACGTAAATGTATGTATAATGTGATTTATAATGTGTTTGACACTTGAATCACGAGGGTATTTCATAAGAAATACATTATTTCATAAGTCGCCATCACTCAGTATAATATATTAGAGATTATGAATCATTAATATAACATTTTCCTCTACTGTATGTGTATATATACATATTAATAAATTACTTGCATACTCCTTAGCTGTTTAGTAAACTCATGCTAGGGATGTTATGTGTAGTATTATTATTATACTAAAATAGACGAGGTAAGGGGTGTGTGTGTATATTTGTGTGTGTTTGTTGAGCAAACTCAAGGTACATATGCTATACTTAGGTCATCGTGATATGGTAGGTAAGAATGAATAACCTCTTTCGATTTGTTTTGCAAACTTAAGGTAGAAATAGCAGTGAAACAAGGAACCATGGGGTTATGATTTGTTGAGCAAAGTCAAGGTCAGAATCTCAAGACAGACAAGTCCTAACACCCACTAGTGAAGTCGAAAGACTTCTATATTTCATCTTAGGGTTTGATGAAACATGAAAGACTAATGTAAGGCATATTAGAAAAATGTAATGATAATAATTAACCTTTCTAATATTGTAAGAACATATGCTAAATAATATTATAATAATCTACATTGATAAATTTTTGCATTTAATATAATTGATTAAACGTTTATCAATTAAAATGTACAAGTTGAAATGAATTGAAGATTAACGAATAGAAATATAATATATATTTGCCTATTTATAAATATTTCTTCCATGTTAATGTTTTCTACACCCATGCAAGTACCTAATTTTACAACTAATTAATTACGTTCGTAATTTGGTCACTCACATGTTTATTTAGTCGAGATCGTGTATTGCATTATATGAGTTCTGAACTCAAAAGCAATATAAGACTATGGATGTTTGATCCATACACATATAAGAGTTATATGGTGAACGATCACAATTCTTAATGTACGATACTTTGATGAAATTATTTTATTCGAAGCAAACTAATAAACCATACTATGAGATCGAGTATTCAATTTGGTTGATTGCAATAAAGATCGCATTGTGTCAAATTTGACACTAGATCAAAATTACAAGATAGATATATGAACTCAGACGCTGAATTATCAGTTTGATCAGTTTATGCAAAGTGCAACATGTTTGATATCCCTAATTGTTAAGGAAGATCGAGTTCACTTTTGTAAAGAATTTGTTATGATGTTGTAGTAAGGGTAATCTTTTGAATGGTTCGACCATTTAGAAAGAATAACGAATCTGCAAGAGTAGATATGATGTAAGGTATAGTTGGGATGATGAGAGTGAATAGTCATTTATGCTTCATAAAAAACCATAAAAAACAAGAATTATAATAATAGATATTTAACATTGGAATAAGAAATGCAATTTCTATTCCAAAATTGAAAATTATTTCTATGAGATTTATATCTTTGAGTTCAAAATATTTGATTAAAGAACTATCCGCTGTAAAGTTGTTGTAGTATATGAAATAAATAATATATATTAAGTGAATAATGGACCTCTAAATTCAATACACTATGATAGTAAGGGCGGAAATAGCGAGAGCATGCCATATAATACTTATTGATTGCATCAAGTTACGCAAATGGTTTTCGTAAAACATAACAACATTATTTATGAAATATAGGGTTTTTTCGGTGTCAATGGAAAAATAGGCATGGCCGTATTTCAACGTGAATATTATGAATATGCGTTGTGAAATAAAATTATAATGTGGTATTTGTTTTCATAACAAAATGATGCATTGGAAAATAATGAAGTATCTAATATTATTTAGAATTATTTTGGAATTATAGACTAAGGTGTAGCTTTAAGAAATAATTTTTACTATATGATTATGAATCATATGACACTTGTAAATATATCTCAAATAATTAAGGGCCATGCATCCAATTAGTGGAAATGTCATAAGAGTTGATGAGATCTTCGGATTAATACATACAGATGTATAGAACCATAAGTCTATTAATACCAAAATGGTTTCACGTACTTTATCATATTCATTGATGAATATCACAAACATAGATATATGTATATGATATGCATACATAAGTCTACGGTAAGCTCATAGAATATAAAACAGAAGCATATAATATAACATACAATAGAAATGGTTCGATTTGATCAAATGATGGAAAGAGTTTTGAACGAAACCTAAATAAATAAAGGTTCAATCTCAATGGTTACCCATCCCTACAATACATAACAATGTATTGATAAGGAGTGATCGAATTTTTTTGGACAATGCACGATTAATGTTGAGTGATGTTGAGTTGAACTCTTTTTAAAAGGTGAGTGCTTAAAAGTAGCACACATAGGTGAAAATTTAGTATCTTCTAATGAATAGTTTACAAAACTATTTAAGATAAAGGTTTAAAAGAAACCCCTGCATATCCTTGGCCTTGGAGTTGGCAAGTTATGCGAATCGAGAAATTGCACATAGTAATTGTATTTAAGGGGTCTTGTATGAATTGTCCTAAGAGAATTTTGGGAAATATAGTCACTAGATGACTAATTTATGTTGTAAACGCAAATATATTGTGAACTACTGCAAAATCAGTTTTATATAAAGCAATTCGTAAAATGTTTAAGAATGTTTGTTCCATTGGTATTTCTTGAAACAACTGTTGTTTCAAGAAATACCAACTTCATAGTGAAGGGATTTATTTAAGAAATTATCTGTATAGAATGAATTTCGATAAGATCTAAGGATAAACTGACCACAAGGGATGAAATGGAATTGACTGAACCTAAATCAACATAATACATTAGAACATCTAATGAGTATTTTTGTACATTAAAGAGAATCTGTGAGTTTTTCGTCAGTATCAAGGACAAATAATCATATGTTGCTTAATTAAACCATTAAGAGTATCAACTCTATGATATGGTACAATGCGTAGATCTAAAGTCAAGTACATTATCAAAATATGGTTTTGATAGTTGTACCCGAAGGGATATGATCCATTGACTACAAATGTGTCTTTAAGAGAAAGACAGATGCATTTGAAATATAGTGAGCCATATTGTAAGGAATAACATCATTAATTTCAATTGGTTAAATTAGCGTAACAGATTCACCATCAATGTAATCGACTTAGTTCGCATTTTACACACAAAATTATTGACTTATATGACTTTGTGTATTGGTACATATGTGTTGAACTAGAAAATTCTACACGATGATTTAGAGTAAACTGTTTACACATAATAACCAAAGTGTCTTCATGTTAGTAAGAGCAATATTGAGTTTGTGAGTTTTTGAATACGATCCGGGAACGGATATAAAAGTATCATTCAAAAAATTGTTGAAATTGAACAATTGTTTTGATAGAAATATCAAATAGTTTGATTATCAATCGAAATGCAGAGGAAGCGTGTTCATAAGAATGAGTAGTAAAAGGTACACTTATATTTCTAAAACTTTAAGTAAACAACATGTTGTTGATTTTTAACGATGTACTTAAGTTAAAATCGGCCTTAGTTGTTTTAATACTTGACATTGGATTTGTAAATGATGTCTTTTGCAGTAAGTAGAAAATATATTGGAAATGTCCTAAACGACATGCAGGAATACCTTATTAAAATGTTTAATACGGAACATGTAAGATGAATTCCTTATGCCTTGGCAATATTAATTATCATACATTTTATGTTGTCTAGATATCTTGATTTGTTTTTGCATTTGATACATGAAGTAAATATCAAATCTAAATTGATATCACTAAATAGTTGTTTGAAGTGTTCTCGTGTATTTATAAAATATTAGAGATTTGTTTACAGAAAAGACAAATTCTTTATGAAGGTATGTTCGAACTCAAACTTTCATAAGTGATATTGAGTGTAATATGTCAATAATAAATTCAAGTTAAGAATCTTTAAGTTGGAAATGTTCTAAATGAAGGACTGTGGCAGATTCAATGAAGAAGGCTAAGTACATAGCCTTGAATAGTGCCGCAATAAAAGAATTGTATATAAATATGAATGCATTAATTTTTTACTGAGCTGAGGTAGATTCTAAATGTTGAGAATCCTATAATATTGTTATATGATAACAATGTCGTGATATGGTTTGTAAAAGAACTTAGAGCTCACTAGAAGTCAAGCGGTTTACTTCTAATTGTTCCACATGATAAACGTAGTTTATCAACATCGGAGATAGTTGATTGACATAGCAGAAATTTAAAACATTATAGCATACCTATTCACTGTGGAACTGATCCAATTGGTTTTGAGAAAACCAATTGAAGAAGTTGGAATGAGATTCCATAATTGACCCCAAGTGCAAGTGGGGGATTGATAGAGTTAAGGTATGCTCAAGGAGCAATTATGTAATTTGTTATATATATATATAACTCGATAACCAACCTTGTTCGAAATAAAAGGTGTTTTCTTCTTATTATATACTTGATATAATAAGTTATATATTAACTAATTTAATTAAATGTATATTTAGTAGAAATATATATAACACATATATAGACCAGGTACATCTATATTATTCAAACATTTATTAAAATAAGTATCTAGTATCAACTTTTAGTATCATATTCATTTTGAAAAATTAGTTTGAAATTATCCCCTGCATTATCAGTTTACTTGACTACTTTATAAAACTTCACTTATGCAGTAATATGCATTCACGAAAGTCACACATCATTAATCACATTATTGTCATGTCTATGTACAATGTTAATTAATTATAACGTTAAAATAAGCTTAGTCTATTTATGTACTCAGTATAATTGTGAGAAGTATCCCTACTAGAATTGAAGGCCAACATCATTCTTGTTGATGCTGCTTAATATTTCAGAGTAGTATTTTTTACTCCAACAAAAAACCGATTATTTGATTTGAAACACTAGTTTCTATCTGACCATCAATGAACTAAGAAAATAAGCAAATGAATGATAGAAATACATACATGGCATAAAATGCACATTACAGAATTATGGGTATTGATTACACGTGAATTATAAGCAGCTAAATATACATGGATAATTGACAAAATAATCAAATGAAAAGCACATATCAAAATAAGGAAGTTTTTTGGATATGTGTAGTGCTACACAAATATAGCATTACATATGCGTAATGCTATATGATTATATCATTTTGTTATCCTTAGGACTAAAATTGGGCTCAGGTTTTTATTTTAGACTAATTCCTTTAAAAAAAAGAAAAAAGCACGATATATTCATGGAAAGAAAACATTTCTAAAAAAGGTACATTTTCTCTTTTTTGTAAAGAATAATAATAAATCTAATTTTTGAATCTGGAAAGGTTAATACCAATCAATTAAACTGATTGAGGAATTGCTAATAAAGAGTGAGGTTCCTGATAAATATCAAAACACACATACATATACATATGTGTGTGTGTCTATGTATATGTATGTATATTGTATATGTATATTGTATGTGTGTGTGTATGTGTGTGTATTTGTATGTATGAATGTATGTATATATGTACTTGCTTCCTTACAATATTTAATAATATTTATGCATAATATTAATTAATGACATTGGTTTGAATTATGATTAATTGATTTGAATTATAATTGATGATATTAATTGAGGTAAAATAAACGTTATTTAACAAAGTAAATGAGTTTTGCATATATGTAAGGATAAGGAGTACGAGTAAAAAGGTAATTTTTCCAAATCCAGACTTTATCTAATTTTTTACCTATAAATATTAACTCTCACCTTCCTCATTCTAAACCCTAGACTCCACTTGGTAAACTTCATTCTTTTCTTCCTCTTACTGTAATGAGCCTAATTTTTAGTAACATTATTTAGGACATTTAATTAGTTAAATTAAATGAAATAATGCAAATGATTAAGGGATTGAGGTTTGTGTAATTAGAAGGTACCCATGCCATTTAAACTAATGAACTAAAGGGAAACTAAAATGAAATAGATAAGGGGCAAAGTAGGAATAAGTCATACCCTAAATCCTCACATAAGTTCATTTTCACATTCAAAACAAGAAAAATCAACTATTAGAGGCTGAGCACCATTAGATAAAGCTAGAAGAAGAAAAGCTAAATATCAAGAGGAAGATTAATTAAATACAAGATCAAATCTCAACTTCTTATTCACACAGCTAAGGTGGATAATAGGTTACATCTCATGTTTTTATTACTCTCAGTTTTACATTGAAATCCGAAGTATTTTGTAAATGTTTTGACATATTTTTTATTGTCAAAATGGATATATATATATATATATATATATATGCTTGTTGATGATTTATGCTATTTTATAGGGATTTTATGATAAGTTTTAATGTAAAAACCCTATTAGATGACATCCAAATGTCTTATGATTTTGAGATAAGGTTAGAAATAATCTTTTAGAGATGGGTTTCAAATTTCATAATTTTCAAATTAATGTGGCTTTATTATTAATTTTCTAGTAAGGAAAATGGTTAATTAGATTTAGAATTGAATACAGTTAATTTATATTATTTTGGGTTAGAAATTAATATATGTTAGAAAAAATATTAAAAATGATTTTTGGAAAGTTTTGTAGAATTTTCTTAAGTGTTTTAATAAGTATATCAAATTATTTAAGGTATTGGACTTAAATATTCTATATATTTATAAAAGGAGAAGGGGCATTTTGTAAATCTTTTAAATTATTTACTTTTGAAATTTCGGCAGCACTGAAAAAGATTTGGAAAAGAAATTAGCAACCAATCATATGTTGATAACCAAGGCATGTTAGTTGAAAAGAATTACCTTTAAAAGATAAAAATCAGTTTTACCATGTTTTTTCTATTCGCCACTTTAGGCATCACCTTTCGACCAAGTGCTCTAGCCTTCATCTCTATCGAAACCAATGTGTCTGGTATTAAAGACTTGGTACGTAGTGAACTGGACATAGGAAAAAGGTATCGGGTCGAAACATGGGGTTTCGAAGGTGTCGAAACCTTGCTTTACTTGTAAAATGAAATGCACCCGCTTTGCGTTCGAAAAGAATGCTTTTAATTAGATAGCTTTTGACTTGGTTAAATGGTTTTAAAGAATGGTTTCAAAAGAGATTATGCTTTTGTTTTATAAAGAAGCTTTCGAAGGGGTCAAAATCCCTAGATGTCGCATCTTACCTTTCGAAGCAATGTTATCGAAAGGGTTTCTTTGTTTTAATCCCGAAGCCGCTTCTCCAGTGCTTTCGACACCACCTACTTTTTTTACTTAGGAAATTATTTTCGAAAGAGTGCTTTCGACTTAGTTGTTTTACGACCCTTTGTTCAATTGAAAGTTAAACCCAAGGGTTTAGAAAGGTTGTTCCAAATGTTTTACTTGAACCCAAAATGCTTTCAAAAGGGTTGATTTATGTAAAGAGCATAATGATTTTGAAAGTTTAAGATAAAGGTTTCGAAGGGGTGGTTCACCATTTTATTCAAAAAGTTTTAAATGGAAGGATTCCAATGGTAAAAGACTTGTTTAAAGTGTTTTAAAAAGGAGAATGCCTATGGTATTATAAAGCTTTCGAAAGAGATGATTTCAATGTTTTCGAAAGGTTAAATGTAAATGGTTTTGAAAGGTGTGTTTTAGCCTTCGCCATAGGTTATGAAGTAAAGTAGTTTACTTGTATCAAAAGGGACACTTTCAATGGTTTCCAAAGGGGTACTTTCAAAGGTATCGAATGTTTCATCAATAATGTTTTGTGTAAAATATATATAACATGACAAAGTGATTTGAGTAAAGCATAGAGTATATTTTTCTTGTTTAAGTATGATTTGAAGGGTTGAATTAATTTGAAAGAATTGTTTTAAAGGAAAATTTTAAGGGTAGATGACCCTATGTAAAATGACTCCGATATTAGAATACCAGCTGCGAGTGGTACGAGGTCGCGCCCTATACTTTTATAAGTCCAAAATTCTAGCGTGTAGTGCTTTGTCATAGGTAAAACTAAAATAATGTTACATACAAAAAGGAATATATAGGTAGAGATAGGTTGTTGGTGATCCCGCAAAACCATTAGGATCAGTTAACCTTGGAAGGAGTAAGTTAGGGACAGACCATCTAGAAGAGTATCTAACAGAAGTTAGACCATTTGTTTATTTTGTCTGGTAGGTCCGAGTAAGCCGAAGGTTAATAGTTAGCTAAACAAAACTATAGTGTTCGGACAGATAGTCCATTAATTACATGATTTATATGCTTACATTATATTGATATTATTTTTTTAACCAGTTTGGTTGCAGGGTTTTAGTTGCAAAAGATATGTTTGAAAGGATATTAGTAAAGGGAAACCCGTTCCGCTGAGCGACGTGGTCTCACTTAATATCATATAACCGAGATGTATAGTATTATACATACCAGGTTTATGTCTGACTCAAAGTTTATGTCTTTCTCCTTAAAGCCTCGAGTGGTCAAAATTGATTTGAGTAGGCCGATGGCATGTTTAATAGTGGATGAATAAAGCTTCTGGAGGCGACCAGGAACTGATGCTAGCTATTTAGGAGTTGTTATGTTTCTATTTTCGCTGTGTTTTATTAAGTCTGTTATGACTATGTAGTACCCTCATCATCCAAGAGGGCATCTTCATATGTTGCTTTTGGTATATTTGTGTAATAATTATATTTGATCTGGACCTGGGAAACGATTGGGATTATGTAATTGGATATGAAACATGTTTTGTGAAATGTAATCAGAAAAGTTATTTTTGAATCTGTGATTTTGTTTCATATTTTTGTGCTTCTGATATTATTGATACCATTTGCATTACCGTATTTTATCGCCGGAAGTTAATACTATAGATGGTTGTAGCGTTTGTAGCACTTAGCTTTGGGCCTCAAGATAAGGGATGTTCCAACTTGGTATCATGTTAAAACTTGATATCAGAGCATAGGTTTATGAAAAACTTTAAACTTAAAACGATTTTGAAAACATAATCCTAAGGACTTAGAGAAAAGATTGGGGTATGGGATCAATGCTATACTAACTTACTTGTATTTGCTATGTATAAGTATATGCCATATCTCCATTCTCCTATCTCTCTTAGACCATTCTTCTGTATCTTACGGAGATCGAATGCATATATGGATGCAAGAAGTGGAAGAGTTAATCGTAGTGAATGAAGCACCACAACTAATGGAAATGCCAGAACAAATATCAGGAGGAACCCAGGTCAGGCACAAGTTGGAAATGTGGGTGCAGGAGTCCCACAGTTGACATGGGAGCGATGTATCAATTCTTTGTCAACATGATGCAACAGGAGTTGTTGCCTGAGTATTTGGAGGAGAAAATCAAGAAGCTCTAGTTAGTGAATAATTATGCTATTTTAAGTAGGGATTATGCCGAAGTGGAAGGAAAGCCATTTATTGGTCCTGAAGACGCAATCGAAGTAGAGGACTAGTTGCTTTATTGCAAGAGGATTTTCACCGATTTGGGGTTCAATGATGAGCAGAAGTGAAGGCTTACTTCTAAACCGTTACAAGGAGCGGCGCTGTATTGGTGAAATAGTGTTACGGTCAGAGTTAATGAGGAGATAATGGCATGGGCTGAGTTCAAAAGGAGATTTGAGGAGGGGTTTATGTCAGAGATTGCTAAGTCCACTCTGCTTAGGAAGTATGCTGAGTTGGAGTAGGGAGATATGACTGTGTTAGAGTATGCAACAAGGTTTGAAGAGCTAGCGAAATATGGTTATGCTACTGTTGGCACTGTGATTAAGAGAAATGAGAAGTTCATTAGGGGGTTGAAGCTTGAGCTTGCTAAGGCCACATTATCGCATCTCAGAGACCCATGTGATGTTGTAGTGGAAATGGCTTTGAGACATGAGGAGATGCTTTCTCCTAAAAGGAATAAGTCAAAGGAAGTTCAAGGAGTGCAAAGTCAGAGAAGAAAGTTTTTCCATAAGAAGGGAGCTCAGAAGGATGGAGCTTCCAAGAAGGGAAATGCAGAAGTTGTTTGCTATAAATGTGACAAGAAATGGCATTTGCAAATGAATGTCACTCAGGAGATGGAAAGAAGGTGATGAGGAAGAAGAATATTAGATGATTTAACTGCGATCAAATTGGACATTATAAGAACCATTGTAAGGAGCTAGCCAAGGATGGAAGAGGGAAAATGTTTGCATTAGAGCCAGCTACCTCATAGCCAACTGCAGAGGAAAAAGGAAAGGCTACGTTGGGCACGCTTATGATTCATGGTATGTCAGTTAGCATTCTATTTGATACCGGTGCATCGCATTCTTTTATATCTCATTGTTTGGTGATAAGCTTAACTTAGAACCCTCATACTTAGTTACTTCCTTAAGGTTTGCAAATCCTATAAGAGGGTATGTGATACTTGGGATGAAGTGTGACCACCTAGAGGTTGAATTGTTAGGTCATACCTTTTTTGCAGCTTGCATGTGTTTGATTTAGTAGGGTTCAGAATTATTTTGGGTATGGATTGGTTAAGTAAATACAATGCTAGGATATTTTTCCATGATAGGAAAATTTCGCTTAGACACCCTGACCGTAGTGATTGGATAACATACACTATAGAAAACTCTAGTTTTGAGGTTAATGCTTTGTTAGGTGTTGCGGATGTAGAAGATGAGTTGAATCAAGTTTTCATTGTTAGAGAACTCACTGAATTTTAGCCTATAGTAGGACTACCACCAAACCAGCCATTGAGTTTCAGATAGATCTAGTACCTGGAGCAGAACCAGTATCACCAAGCAAAATGACACCTATCAAGATGAAGAAGCCAAAGGTGCAGTTGGTGGATTTGGAAGACAAGAATATCATCACACCCAGTAGTTCGCTTTGGGTAGTAATCATAGTGTTTGCCAAGAAGTCGACTGGATCATTAAGGTTGTGTATTGACTATCGTAAGTTGAATGAGAAGACGATAAAGAATCGATACTCATTACCTAGAATCGACGATTTGTTCGATCAGTTGAGTGGATCTAAGGTATTTTCCCTGTTGGATTTAGTGACAAGATTCCATCATCTTAGAGTGGTAGAGGATAGTGTTCTTTTAACGACGTTTAGAACCAGATATGGATCGTACAAATGGTTAATAATGCCGTTCGGACTAACTAATACACCGGCATTCTTTGTAGATTTGATGAACCGAGTTTTCCATGAGCACTTGGATAGGTTTGTATTGGTTTTCAAAGATGATATTTTGATATACTGTAAGGATGAAAGAGAGCATGAAGTTCATCGTAGGGTGGTGATCGAGACATTGAGGCAACATCAGCTGAAAGAGAAATTTTCAAAGTGTCCTTTCTGGAAGAAGGAAGTGAAGTTTCTTGGTCATGTAGTCTTAGAGAAAGGGTTGTCCGTAGATCCGACTAAGATCGAAGCAGTGAACAATTGAAAGATACCCGAGACAGTGACTAAGATAAAGAGTTTTCCTGGATTAGTTGTGTATTATCGAAGATTCATTAAGGATTTTTCGTGTATAGCAGCACCAGTGACCAAGCTAACGTGAAAGGATATGAAGTTTGTTTGGACTGATAAGTGTGAAGAGGCATTCCAGAAGCTGAAACACTTATTGACTAATGCACCTATGTTAGTTATTCCATAAGAGAATCAAGATTTAGTGGTATATACAGATGCATGTGGAACAGGGTTAGGAGCTGTGTTAATTCAAAGAGGTAAAGTGATTGACTATGCTTCTCGACAGCTTAGACTGCATGAGGTTAGGTACCCAACTTACGGTTTGGAATTAGCTGCGGTGATTTTTGCGCTGAAGGTGTGGAGACATTATCTTTTGGGAGAAAGATTCGATTCATACATGGATCATAAGTCACTGAAGTATTTATTCTCTTAAAAGGAGTTGACTATGAACATCAGAGGTGGTTGGAGTTTATAACCAGCTTATGATTTTGGTATTGAGTACACACCAAGAAAAGGCAATAAGGTTGCGGATGCACTTAGAAGAAGACATCATAATGCAGTGTTGACAATGATAGCTAAGTGGAAAGATTTGGAAGCATTGACAACATATAAAGTATAGTAGTGATCTGAAGCTAGATCTAGTAAGGAAACTGTTATGTTGTCATGTTTAGATGTTCGACCGGTGATAGTTGAAAGGATTGCTTCTAAGCAAGGAGAGGATCCAGTATTAGCTAAGAGGATTAGGAAGTTAAGGAATGGAACAGAGAGCGATGAATTGGAAGATTTTAGCCTTGAACGGAATGAGTGGTTAAAGAAGAAAGGAAGGTTACGTGTTCCGAATGTAGGGAGCATTAGGAAGGAAGTTCTTGAAGAATCTTATCGTTTAAAGTTGGGAGGAACTAAGATGTACCAGGACATGAAGATGAGTTCTTCTACGAAGGCATGAAAAGAGATATGGGCTTGTGGGTGAGCAGTGTCTGAACTATCAACGGGTAAAAGTCGATCATCAAAAACCAAGTGAGTTGCTTCAGCCTTTAGATATTCCAGTATGGAAATGGGATACTATTTCAATGGATTTTATAGATAGGTTGCCTTGATCTAATGGAGGAAATGAAAGCATATGGGTCATCGTGGATAGGTTAACCAAAAGTGTCCATTTCATTCCAGTTAAGTCAACCAGGATGGCACTGGTTTTGGCTAAGTTGTTTATGAAGAATATAGTTAGACTGCATGGAATTCCTAGTAGTTAGTGAGTGATAGAGATACCTTATTCACTAGCGAGTTCTTGGAAGAGTCTACAGGATACTTTAGGTACCAAGCTCAAAATGAGTAACGTTTACCGTCGTCAGACCGATGAGCAAATGGAAAGAGTTAACAACGTCTTGGAAGATTTGTTAAGAGCTTGTGTGCTAGATTTTGGAGGATCGTGGGAAGACCATCTGCACTTAATCAAGTTTCGTGTAACATTAGTTATCGGGATAGTACAGGGATGACATTGTTTGAAGCTTTGTATGGAAGGCTATGCAAATCTCTAGTTTGTTGGTTAGAAACCGGGGATAGGTTGGTTCTTCGTCCGGATTTATTCAAGGAAGCTCTAGAGAAGACCGAGTTGATTCAGGTTAGAATGAAGAAAGCCAAGTCTAGCAAAAGGAGTTATGCTAATAGTAGATGGAAGGACTTAGAGTTCTAAGTAGGAGATCAAGTTTTCGTCAAGGTATTACCGATGAAAGGTGTAATTCGATTTGGGAAATAAGGGAAATCGACACTGAGATTTGTAGGACCATTTTCTATTGTAAAGAGGATCGAGAAATTCACATATAGAGTGGAATTACCGAACAGTTTGGCAAGGGTCCACGATGTTTATTATATTTCTCATCTAAGGAAGTGTATTAGAGATTCGGAGACTACTATAGCACCGATTATGTTAGAGGACTTAGTAGTAGAACTGAATTTGACTATAGTTAGAAAGCAAGTTTGTACAGTCGCGAGAGATGAGAAGATGCTAAGGTACAATACATTTGATTAGTTAAGGTACAGTGGAGCAACGATGAGAGAGACTGTACTAGGAAAACTAAGAGCAGGATTAGAGATGCTTATTATGATTTGTTTCATGGTATGTTTTACCTTTATGATTGATTTATTGTGTACCTTAACGTAATTTCGAGGATGAAATTCTTGAAGGAAGAGAGTCCGTAATGACCCTAATTTTTAGTAACATTATTTAAGACATTTAATTAGTTAAATTAAATGAAATAATGTAAATGATTAAGAGATTAAGATTTGTGTAATTAGAAGGTAGCCATGCCATTTAAACAAATGAACTAAAGGGAAACTAAAATGAAATAGATAAGGGGCAAAGTAGAAATAAGTCATACCCTTATACCCCAAACCCTCACTCACGTTCATTTTCACTTTCAAACCAAAAATATATATTAGAGGCCAGCCACCATTAAATAAAGGTAGAAGAAGAAAACCTAAAGATCAAGAGGAAGATTAATCAAATACAAGATCAAATCTCAACTCCTTAATCACAAAGCTAAGGTGGTTAATATGTTACATCTCATGTTTTTATTATTCTCGATTTTAGATTGAAATCCAATGTATTTTGCAAATTCTTAGCTATGTTTTTTATTTTCAAAATGGATATATAGTATAAATATATATATATATGTGTGTGTGTGTGTGTGTGTGTGTGTATGCCTGTTGATGATTTATGTTATTTCATATGGATTTTATGATAAGTTTAACATGAAACCCCTATTAGATGACATCCAAATGTCTTGTAATTTTGAGATAAAGTCAGAAATAATATTCTAGAGATGAGTTTCAAATTTCATAATTTTTTGGATTAATGAGGAATTATTATTAATTTTCTAGTGAGGAAAATGGTTAATTGGATTTAGAATTAAATACGATTAATTTATATTGTTTGGGCTCAGAAATTAATATATGTTAGAAAAATATTGAAAATGATTTTTGTGAATTTTTATAGAATTTTCTTAAGTGTTTTAATAAGTGTATAAAATTATTTAAGATATGGGACTTAAATGTTTTATATATCTATAAAAGGAGAAGGGGCATTTTGTAAATCTTTTAAATTATTTACTTCTGAAATTCCGGCAGCACATCTAAACAAATATTTGAAAAATAAATTAGCAACCAATCATATGTTGATAAACAAAGCAGGTTAGTTGAAAAGAATTACCTTTAAAAGAAAAAAAATCGGTTTTACCATGTTTTTTCTATTTCGCCACTTTCGGCAGCACCTTTCGACCAAATACTCCCACCTTTATCTCCATCAAAACCAATGTGCATGGTATCAAAGACTCGGTACATAGTGAATTGGACATAGACGAATAGATTGGGTCGAAACACGGGGTTCCGAAGGGGTCGAAACCTTGCTTTTCTTTTTTAAGGAAATGTGCCTGCTTTACTTTTGAAAAGAATGATTTCAACTTAGATAGCTTTCGACTTGTTGAATGGTTTTAAAGAATGGTTTTGAAAGCGGTTGTGCTTTTGTTTTATAAAGAAGCTTTCGAAAGGGTCGAAACCCCTAGCTTCGCATCTTACTTTTCGAAGCAATTCTATCGAAAGGATTTCTTTGTTCTAATTTCGAAGCCACTTCTCCAATGCTTTCGAAGGGACTAGTTTCGACACCATCTGCTTATTTTAATTAGGAAACAGTTTTTGAAAGAGTGCTTTAGCCTTAGTTGTTTTACGACCCTTTGTTCTATTGAAAGTTAAACCCAAATATTTCGAAAGGAATGGTTTTGAATGGTTTCGAAAGGTTGTTCCAAATGTTTTACTTGAACCTAAATGCTTTTGAAAGGTTTGATTTATGTAAAGAATGTAATGCTTTCGAAAGGTTTGATTTACTTAAAGAACTTTATTCTTTCGAAAGGATCAAGATAGAGGTTTCGAAGGGATGGTTCCCCAATGTTTTCGAAAGGTTTTTAATGGAAGGTTTCCAAGGGTTTCGAAAGACATGTTTAAAATGTTTTACAAAGGAGGATGCCTATGGTTTTATAAAGCTTTCGAAATAAGTGATTTCAATGTTTTTGAAGGGTTAAATTTAAATGGTTTCGAAAGGTATGTTTCAGCCTTCGGCCTAGGTTATAAAGTAAAGCAGTTTACTTGTATCGAAAGGGGTACTTTCAATGGTTTCTGAATGGGTACTTTTAAAGGTTTCGAATGTTTCATCAAAAATCTTTTGTGTAAAGTATATATAACATGAAAAAGTAACTTGAGTAAAGCATGGAGTATATTTTTCCTGTTTAAGCATGATTTAAAGGGTTAAATCAATTTGAAAGAATTGTCTTAAAGGAAAATTTTAAGGGTAGATGAAAATGAATCAAATATTAGAATACTATATGGGACTGCTATGGGGTCGCGCCCTATAATTTAGCTAGTATCCCCTAGGTAATATAAGTCCAAAATTCCAGTGTGTAGGGCTTTGTCATAGGTAAGACTAAAATAATGTTACACACAGAAAGGAATATACCAATTAGAGATAGGTTATTGGTGAGCCCGCAAAACCATTAGGATCAGTTGACCCTAAGAGGAGTAAATTAGGGACAGACCGTCCAGAAGAGTATATAACAGAAGTTTGACTGTTTGTTTATTTTATCTGGTAGGCCCAAGTCAGCCAAAGGTTAGTAGTTAGCCAAAGAAAACTATAGTGTTCAAAGAGATAGTCCATTGATTACCTGATTTATACGACTACATGATATTGATATTATTATTTTAACCACTTTTGTCGTAGGGTCTTAGTTTGCAAAAGATATGTTTTAAAAGGATATTAGTGCGGGGAAACCCGTTCCGTTAAGTGACATAGTCTCACTTAATATCATATAACCGAGATGTATAGTATTATCTACACCAGGCTTTATGTCTGACTCGAAGTTTATGTCTTTTCGCTTAAATTCTCGGGTGCTTAAAATTGATTTGAGTAGGCTGAGGGTTGAGGATTTTCAGGTTTAGTAGTGAACGAATAAAGCTTCTAAAGACAAGTAGGAATTGAAGATAGCTATTTAGCAGTTGTTATGTTTCTATTTTTGTTGTGTTGTACTAAGTCTGTTATGACTATTTAGTACTCTGGTCATCCAATGGGACATCTTCATATGCCGCTCTTGGCGTATTTATGTAAACGATATATTTGATGTGGACCTGGGAAACGATTGGGATTATATAATTGGATATGAAACATGTTTTGTGAAATGTAATCATACAAGTTGTTTGTGAATCTGCGATTTTGTTTCATATTCATGTGCTTTTGATATTATGGATACCATTAGCATTATCATACTTTTTCTTGGAAGTTAATACTATAAGTAACTGCAGCATTTGTTGCGCTTAGCTTTGGGCCTCAAGACGTGGGATGTTACAACTTGGTATCATGTTACACTTACTCTTCCACATTTCTTAATTGAAAATCTTCAAAACAGACCCCAATTGAATAAAAAGAAAAGAGGGGTCTAACCGAAAAATATTAGCAAAGAAGATAGGAGAAGTGAGGCGAATTTACAAATCGAATGAGAGAAAGAAAGCTTAGAGATTTCAAATGAATATCTCTTCAAGTTAAATATAAGATGACTAGATTTATTATGTTATTTATATGATGTAAGCAAGCGATTGAATTACTTATATACACACACATTTAAAATTGAAAACATGATTTCAATTGAATTATTGACTTTAGATTTATTAACTTACATGTTTATAATGTTTTAAAAACCCTAGGTAATGACTTTGGTAATGTAAATCGTTGAATCTTGGAGAAAAGGGTAGATCGAACAAAATCCATCTTTAGAACTATATGGATCTGATTTATTAAATGGGTTTAAATAGGTCTAAGAAAATAAAAGTAGATCTATACATGTACCTTTGAAATTTATTAAGACTCTATTAATTTTGAAATACACGTAGATAAACTAGAGAATATCTATATATAATCAAATGGACAAACTAAATGAAGTAGAAAACAATGGAATATGGTTGTATATAACGCTAGCCTAAAACTTGACTAAAAATAAAATCAAAGTTTATAATGAACCATGGAAATAAGAAATGAAAGTAAAACATCGAAATGGATGAAATATATCTAGATTAGACGTCTGGGTTGCAAACCAAACATCTAAATTTTTAATATCATAAAATAGAAAGTAAAAGATTCAAATCTAACATTATTCAGACGTCGAAGCCTATATTCAGGCATTTGGATCAAGGTCAGATGTCTGAATACCTATAGCTAGTTTTGTATATGTAATCGGACATCTTGGCCAATGTCCAGACTCTGAACTAGAGTGAGATGTTCGAATATACCACTTAAACACTTGAATGGCTGAAGTAAGCCTAGCTTGAACCTAGATGTGGTGCAGGCCACGTAAGATGGATTGAGGAAAGCTTGTTCCTATTACCTCGAGCTTTTTGGGAGTTCACGTGACTGTATTGAGTTGTGCAACAAGCGGGATCGGTTTCTCATTTGGTGGCATACCAAGGTTCACACTTCATGACATGTATAATGTGGCACTCAAGGAGGCGACTGATTGTATCGCAACTTAATGCTCTTATCATTGCTCTAGCTCACTTAATTACATGTTGACATTAGGGAAGTGTCGACAGAGATGTCCAAAATAGTAGGGATGATGATCGCTCAAGTGGTTGAACCAATAGGAGGTCGAATTATTAATCGACCTTTTTAGCTATCAAGCTGAATGACATGGAGCATTTGAAACATTTACTACTGATAAGGTTGCCAAAATTATTTGGTGGGTCATAAATCGTCAAGGTTGTATACTCGATATGTTCTCAGGCACTGCGATGTATACTCAATGTGTGTTTGTAGTGTAAATGTTTTACATTGGGAATGTGATTTCAAGGTTGGCGATTTATTATCAGGACCTTATGCTAGGGATATTCCTAGGATTACTTAGTTTCAGGTTGTCCAACCTTTGGGTGGAAATCTTCATAAACTATTACAGGATTTAGACATATTAAAGATTGTTAACCTATAATGTGAAAAGTGACAAATTCCTTATACATTGTACACATACACAAACGAACACCCCATAGGTTGTGTAGATTATAACTGAAATTTAATTACTTCTCAATACCATATCACTAGTGAAATTAATTCACTCACCAGACCTTTTCTGATCCCCTTCATTTCTCTTTCTTTTTATTTACTACAAAAGGATAGGGCATTAGATAAAGGTGTTTTGGATAAGGTGTGCTGAGAAGGTGACTTGACGCTCGAAGATATGTTTATTTACATCCATTTTCCTTATATACCTTATTATATTTATTAGTCAGACTTTATTGTATTTTTATTTGGAGATACTATTTATACATATTAGGCTACTTTAGCTTTTGAAACAATAATGAATTTAGAATATTTCCCGTATTTATTTTTTATTCCTTTCGCCGTGTGATCTGAAAGTATAGAATGTCTAAAGTTATATTTATCACTATATCATATGAACCATCAAAACCAAAAGATTCGTTCTTTTTTGCACGATGCAAGCTCAAATCCAATTTTAAGGCTTTGGATCAGTGTGTTCAAAGCTACAGGTTGTTACAGCTGGTGTCAAAGCTTAGGTATATATGTGTATGTGCACACCTTGTATATGTTGACTTATATGGTAATTGTTTGCTTGCCTTTATACAAGCAAACAGCTGTGAGTTAAAATAAATTATAAGATTATAATAGTTTTGGGGTGAAACATAAATCCATCAAATATATTATAATTACTCTATAAGGAATGCTAATAGAGGTTCCTTATAGTTATTACCAGTAATGAGTAAATTGTGGGTCTCAAGTTGAAAAAAGAGTGGAAGCAAAGTAGTATCCGTAAACCAATAAAAAATTAATGTGATGTTGAAAAGGCATAATGTAGGCATAAAAGATGGACTCCTTAAGATTAGAATAAAATCTCCTCAGTTAAACTGGAAGTCCAATTCTTATATAGTGATTAGATGCAAAAGCTCATTTTGATTTAAATTGAACTACTAAAGTGATCCTATATTGGAATTGGATACTGTATTAAGGGATAAACTTGAGTCAACCATTTCTGAAGAAGAGGGGCTAAATTCTGTGCACTTAAAGCATTGTTAGATTGCACGATGGGATATGGTTGGGCTTGAGTAAACTAGGTTGTTTTCATCTACTCTAATTTAAGTGTTAAATTATTGGAAATGTTTTCTAAAAAGTTAGAAACATTATACGTCTAGGACTTTTAAAGAAAATAAATTGATTTATGATTTTCTATGAAATGTTCTAAAAATCTATATGAAAATTTATTTTAAAAACGGAGCTGAAAGAATTTTTAAAATAGGTTAGAAACATCAATGTTTGAAATATTTAGGGGATTGTATAAATTGAAGTTTGAACAAGTAATTCCTTATTTTAAACATCAAACATAGGAAAATTTTAACAAAAAGTAAATTTTCCATACTATTTTCAAGCTTTTATTTTTGTAGAAAGTTTATTGTAAGGTACATTGTAATACTTTTTTTTTTGTAGAAAATTCAGGAAACTGCTTTTGTTTTATTATAGTTACACTTTGAAAAAAAAGAGTTAAAATATTTCATTTTCTTTTAAAGTAAAGTTTTGTGAAATTTCTTGCTTATAAAAGAAATTTTAGAATGATACGTTTACATGTTCACCTTTCTAGGTTAAGTTGAACTATTTCAAATAAAATTAATTGAAAAAATGGTGTCATTATTTTAACATAATGAATGTTTGCTAAAATTAACATAGAACTTTTTAGTTTAAAAGCTTGAAAGTTTTGAGGAAATGATGTTGAAATCAAAAAATTTGAATTGAAAAGGAAAAATGAAGTTTCATTATGATTATACTTAAAATTTTAGATTGTATTGAGATAAATATTATTACACGTCCCATAAAAATTGAATTAATTATGGTGAATTGGCTAGAATTGTCAATATGCTAGTGTGCGAAGGACTTTATAGTATTAAAAATCAAGGCTTTGAGAAGCATTGGAAGATTTAGAGTAAGGAAAGAAGAAGGAAAGCGACATAGAGATTTGTTGGCCTTTTCAATCGATGTTCGAAATGGAAGGGTAGAATACTGATTTAATTTTCTATAATAATAAATAGTGAATGCCACTTTATGTTTTTCTACCCAAATGTTTGAGTTGCCTAATCTTAGTGCAAGAATTTTAGGAAGAAGTAATCTGGATAAAACTTATTTAATTTCAAAGTAAGGAAAGAGTAAGACAAGATAGTTTACTGTACTAAAGATTGCCACCGAGGTAAGAAGTTTCCTTATTTTGCTGGCTACCTTAGGAAGTTTATTAAAGACTTCACAAATAACTTCTGTGTCGCTGACATGCCTTACCAAGAAGAATCTAGTTTTCTTATGTAACTTGGAGTGCAAGCATGCTTTAATTAAGATAAATAAGTTGTTAACTAGCGTACTTTTTTAGTACACCCTGATGATTCGAAGGCCTTTGTATATTGATGCTTATGGTATAGGACAGGGCACTGTTTTGATGCTGAAGGGTAGAGTTGTTGTTAAGCTACTCGATAGTTGAAAGTACATGATAAAAATTATTCAACCCCTGATCTTAAGATGACAACAATTGTTTTCGCTCTTAAGTATTGGAGTGGATTTGAGTTGTTTATAGATCATAAGTCCCTAAAGTATCGATGCTTCAAATGTTATCACAACTATAGTTACATTGTTTGGGGCTAATGTGACATGAGTTCCATACCATGTTCAATAGGTTAGGACGTTATCCATATTAGATGTTCCTAGACGAATTTTCAGGTACAACACCATACAAGTATTGGATATCACACTTATTGGGTTAAAATGGCAAGACGTCATTCTAGCTTGAGTTGTCTTGACCATTGAATGGTTAAAGTATAATGGTGAGAAGTTAAGTTCGGGAAAAATCCCATCAATGGAATTGCATTAAGGAATGGTAAACTTAAGGATACATGGTTTGTGTTGCATGACAGCTGGTCGTGAATGAT
The DNA here is from genome assembly GCA_030765085.1 of Allium cepa. Classification (NCBI taxonomy): domain Eukaryota; kingdom Viridiplantae; phylum Streptophyta; class Magnoliopsida; order Asparagales; family Amaryllidaceae; genus Allium; species Allium cepa. The sequence continues at coordinate 129,273,558 of CM060940.1, read as the reverse complement.
GTATCACTTAGTCGATTAGTTTTAATACTTAAACAAATTTAAGCTTGGATTTCAATTGAATTTTGGACTATGCCTAGATTTAGGATTTTGGTTACTATGTTTGAATAAATTAATAGTTTAGGATTACTGTACTTGAATACTTGTATGTTATAGAACTTAGGATAACATTTCTGCAAATTAGAAATATGAAACCTTGTGTCATAAAATTGTTGGAGGATTGGAGGAACGACGTCGTAAGTGAAATGATATGGCTTAAGTTGAATCGAAATTAGAATGAAAGATATGTTATTTTCACTAGTTTAAGACATCACCATATTTGATGTTCTTAGGTGAAAATGATAAATAACAAATGATTCATGTTATTTGATGCTAGGCGAGACACCTTCCACTTTCGAGTATCTTATCCTAATATCCAAAAGATGAAGTGAGCGTATACCACTAGGATAATTTAATGTATTGTGTATGTGCATTAAGGTTCGCATGTCGGCATATTATGCCAAGGCTACCAATTATGGTGCATGTTGTTATTGATTTATTTGTGTTGGTAGCGTGGATTGCAGAAGTTTACTTATGCACGTACATTTATAGTTATTTGGATTGAACTTATATGCCAGTAGTAAAGTCGATAAGTTAAAGTTGGATGAGCGATCCAGTTGAGAGTACTTGAAAAGTGGAGGAAAGAGTCTGAAATTTTCACTTCAACTCTTCACTAGAGGATCTTTCTGTTTGCTTGTTTGTTAGGACGATGAGTTATATTTATATGGATGAATGGTTCCTATAGATTATTGCTACCAAATTAGGAAATTGGATGGTATGATAAGCTTTGTTGTGTGGCTTATGTTTGGGATACGATTTGCCTCATTATATTACACATGCATACATATAAAAATTATCAAAATATTTTAGGATTTTTTTATCCAGGCATTATGCCATGATCTAGCATTTATATAAAAGTTTTATTAGTATTATGCATTATTCACATGCCGTATTCATGACATATGTTGATTGATGGATGTGTATTGTTGTTTGCATTTATTTTACCATTGCTTTTTATTGTTTATTCACAACTCTTATTCCTTTATTGTATATTTCTATCCAAAATCAAATTACAGTTGGTATCCATATGGATATCATATCTTATATCGTTGGAAATGTCCAAAAGTATATATGTTTAATATGAATTGTTTGGATGTATTGATTGGATGCTTTGTGTCGGGTGTGCTTTGAGTGTATGTATTACACGTACACATGGTTGCTATTGTATGGTGAGTCAACGAGCTGCATTTTCCATCTCTTGGAATTCCATGGATGAAATTCTTCTAAGAGGTAGGGGTGAGGTTGTAACACCCCATTTTTTTTATAAATATAAATAAATAATTATAAAGGGCATTTTTAGTAATTTTGCACAACGTTGAAAAAAATGAATTTTCGCAAATGAAGGAATTTGGGAAGTCTGACTTTTCCATTGGGTTAGGTAATTTTTTTTAGCCCAAATCTTTTATGAAGTACCAAGAATGAATGTTGGATGAAGAAGATGAGGAATGTTTACTGTATCATGCATTTAAGGTTTTGTGTCTATTATGAAATTTGATTTGATAACTAAGTATAGTAATAAATCAAAATTTGTATAGTAAATAATTAATTGAATATGTTGAATTACTCAAAAAAGAATACAATGGTATTATGAGCATTAAAAGAAGAGGTGATAGGTACTCATGTGTGCAAACTTTAAACCACTTGAGATGGAATACATTAACTAACATGATAGTAAAGTTTACGTCGCAAAAAAAGAGGACAATAATATATTCATGCAAAAAATCATTTCTTAAGAAAGGTACATTGTATCTTTTTTTAAGACGTAGAGAACTGAGCTTTGCTTGTAAACTCTAGGAAAGTATGCACACACACATACAATTAAAAATAAAGGTACGTTATGTACAAATAAAGGTACGTTATATCTTTATTTGTAAAGAATAAATGCAAATTCATTTTTTGAGTTTGGAATGGTTAATACCAATCAATTACAAATTGATTAAGCAATTGTTAATAAAGAGTAAGGTTCCCAATTAATGTCAACACGCGCACGTGCGTGCAAACACAAACACACACATATATATATAAATATATATATATATATATATATAATACAAACAAATATACATGCTTCCTTACAATAGTTAATAATATATATGTATGTATGTATGTATGTAGAATATCAATTAATGACATTAGTTTGAATTATAATTAGTTTATTAGAATTGTAATTAATGACATTAAATGAGCTAGAATAAACGTTATTTTAACAAAGTAGAAGGAAAAGAGTTTTGCATATATGTAAGGGTAAGTAGTAGGAGTAAAGAAATATTTTTTCTAGCCCAGATTGCATCTAATTTCCTACCCATAAATACATGTTTAACTCTCATCTCTCTTATTCTAAATCCTAGCATCCACTTCGTAAACTCCATTCTTTTCTCCCTCTTCCTCTTTGACATTTATTAACTTAAATTCTTCATAATAAACGTCAATTAAATAAAAAGAAAAGAGTGGTCTAGCCTAAAAATCTTAGCAAAGAAAACAGGAGAAGCAAGGCGGATTTACAAATCAAATTAAAGGAGGGAAGCTTAAAGATTTCAACTGGATATCTCTCCAATTTGAATATAAGGTGAATGGATTTATTTCAATGCATTTATAGTATAAGAAAGTGATTGAATTTCTTTTATATATCTATTTTGAAAGTGCTCGAGGATCTGATATAGCTAACTTATGTATGTGCGTGTGTATTTATGTGTGTGTGTGTGCAATATCAAGCTACATAATAAAAGAAATAGTAAAACAAAATAAAAAGCAATCACATCAAGATTTTTATACAGCTTTAGACCTCTCATCCTACATCCGATCTTGAAACTCCCATTCGAATTTTCCACTAACCAAAACACCCTATCGACTTTACTCCTAATATATCTCATTTTGCAATCTAAGTGTTTCTCCATGGCATTAAGTTATACTATCAATACGATCATCTTGAGTGTTAGTTATGTGAACTTTGAATTTAATTGATTGTTTATTTTCTTCCCTTTAGGAGAAAAACCAATTTTCTTATAAGGAGAAGAAGTAATCTTAATATACGATGATGAATTATTTGATGAGCTTGACGTTGTTGAAATATTGATTTTGTTTTTGACTTCCTAAAATGCGATGGTTGGATAGAAATAGTCGTTACAAAAAATAGGTAAAAAAATTATTACCTTAGATCTATTTTTTAACCAAATACCATTTTTAGCTAAAGTTTTATCTAACTAGAAAAGGAAAATATATGTTATATATATTTTATGGAGAGAAACTATTTATAGAAATCCTTTTTAAAGAGAATATTCATAGTTAATCAGTTTATATTTTAGGTTGTGTGTGTTTGTGTGTGTGTGTATATATTATTCTAAGTTATTTTTATACCTTAAAAAAATTGTTTATTCAATTAATTCATTTAAGGATAGATTCCTAATTTTCTATAATATTTTTCTTGATAAATAAAGATAGTTAGGATGGGGTGAACAATCGAGCCATTTGAATCATTGCTCCAAAGATCAAAAAGGTAATATAAGGAGAGATGTAAGGCTATGTGTAACATAGGTTAAGGAATTGACAGAGGAGGTCTTGGGTGAGTGTTATCGCTCTAGGTTGACTATTCATCTAGAAGGAGATAAGATATACATGGATGTACAAATGGTATTTTGTTGGAAAGGGGCATAAGAATGAAGATACATGTAGTTGAATATGTGGCGAAGTGCATGACATGGCAAAGGTGAAGGCGGAACAAAAGAAGCCGAGTGGGCTATTACTTCCACCATATGTGCTATAGTGGAAGTGGAGGTGCATAGCTATGGATTTTATGGATGGATTAAACTGGAGTAGAAGAGGAAATGGGAGTATATGGATGATAGTAGCTTGTTTTATAAAGAGTGCATATTTTATTCCAGTGAAGAGCATGATATTCGCAATGACTTTAGCAACACGGTATATTAAAGAATTGGTTAGGTTACATGGAGTTCCAACTAGTATTGTGACCGATTGTGATCCACTTTTCACAAGCGAGTTCTAGAGGAGTTTACAGGATGCATTAGAGATAGAGTTGAATCTAATTATCGCGTACCACCGGTAGACTGACGGATGGGCAGTGAGAGTAAATAGGGAGTTGGATGATTTGTTAAGGTCTTGTATTTTAAATTTTGGAGGATCGTGTGAGGACCATTTACCTTTAGTGGAGCTTGCATATAATAATAGCTACTAGGCTAGTATAGGCATGGCACCGTGTGAAGCTTTATACGAAAGGTTGTGCAGGTCACCTTCATGTTGTTGGAGTATACAAAGAAGATTATTTTGGGTCCAAAGTTGGCTAGGGATAACAGAACTAAAAGCTCACTAAAAGTCGAGAGACATACTTCAAATTGTTCAACACGATAAAAATTAGTTTATCAACATCGAGGAGAGTTGATTGACATAATAAATAATCGAAACATAATGGCAAACTCATTCACTGAGGAACTGACCCAATTGGTTTTGAGGAAGCCGATTGGAGAAGTTGGAATAATATTCCATAATTGACCCCAAATGCAAGCAAAGATTGATAGAGTTAGAGGTACACCCTAGGGGCATTTATGTAATTTGTTATATATATATAACTCGATAACCAATATTGTTCAAAATAAAATATGTTTTCTTTCTATTATATACTTGATATAACGTATTATGTTAATTAGTTAATTTAATTAAATTTATATTTAATAGAAAATTCATAAATGATAAGTTTTGTGATAGTAGTTACAAAGTGTTGTAACCATGAGTAATTTATCACAATAAAATCAAACAGATTATTTTAAATATTCCTAGTTAAGATGTATCGAGAGTGGATATCGATGCATCCGTTGAGACTAGAGTGTGTAATGCTCCAAATGTTGGGCAACGAATTACTTATGGCTATTGGCGGCATCAAGGGGTCACGTACTGATAATTATTGGATAATTATGGAATGACTCACTTGGTAGTTTTCTGTTGGTTAATATAACCAAAGTCAAATAGAAAATATCGATGAAGACGGTATTACACAATTCCTTCAACTTGAGAATACTATCAAGCTTCAATGTGGAAACTCCGCCTTGATTATAGTTAAATCATGGCACGATGTCCATCGAACGACCATAGTTGTCTTAAGTTGAAGCATTTGAAGTGAAACACTATTAGGAGAGGATTCGTCTCCTCGGTTGTATGAGGTTAGTATCACGGTCAGCTGAAGTCGACTCAAAATCAAAGTCTGTGGCAAGAGCATTTCGGTTAATAATAATTGTTATTATTGAACGAAAAACTTTGTGTTTGGACAATATAGTTGAATATGTAAGATACTGGAATTTTGACATTACCAAATTCCACAAGTCCAAAATGATATAGATCGACGAAAAGAATTGTTGTAAATAATAGTCATAATCGGGTGATGCTTAGCAACGGAAAATTGGATTTTACCGAAATCAAATAAGCGATAAATCTAGCCAAAATGTCACCACACTTGCTAAGTGATGTTTGAACATTACTATTTGAATAATTCGATATTATTCGTTAACCAAATTTACAACTAATGGGTCACACAGCCAAAACGATGAATACTCCTTCAACTAAACGATTTGTCTAATTTGTCGTTGTTAAAAACTAATTTAATAAATTAATATTTATAAAATAATAATTATAAAATTTTATTTTGATTTGATGAACAAACACTATTAAATGTATTTATATTAGTTATAACTAATAATCGATATACGATATCGATACATGTTTAAATTGGATTTAAATGCAAAATACTTTGTTTGGGCTTGAAATGGGTTTGAAACCCATTAGGTGGCTAGTTGGTTCGACCATGATAAGGCTATGAAGTGTACGGCAATATGATGGAAATAAAAGGGTTTGATTTGGAGGTAAAGATAAAAGAGAATTAGTAAGAGATAAAAGAGGATCGAGATCCTAATTTGTCTCTGATCTCTGCTCTATATAAGCATCTCAACCCAAACCTATTAGATGACTTTTTGAAGTTTCCTAATCCTTTACCTCTAGCCGAAATTAGATATTATTTGATAGCGGGTGGTTATCTGTTCAAGAACTAGCACTCTACTGGATTGGAATCAAGTTCAAGGAGTAGATCTCATCGTTTCAAGGTGTACTTATAGGCATCAGTAATAAGGTAAAATTTTCAATCTGTTAATGATTATTAATGCGCAGATGATATATATATCATGCATATTGTTTTATTAGTTCGGTGACGAGTCTATTATATATTGTCACAATCAGATTGGTTGTATGTTTATAAACATTTTAAATATAAAAATAATTTTTTTCGTCACTATTACGAAATGCTTATGGTAGTGATTAAAAAAAATTAATTTTAATTTAAAATTAATTAATATTCATTGTTTTAATTTATAAGCTTTATAATTCAAATAGTAGATCTTATATTACATAAAATATGTGTCTAAAATTTTACATAAGTAATATTATACATAAAAAAATTCGATAGAATTAATTTTTTTAATATATTTATTATTTAAATAATATATAAATCATTTAATTCTATAAATAAATACTATTAATACATACATATGCTATAAAACATGTTTTAAATTTCATAAAAATAAATTTACATCCAATATTGATTTGGGAAAAAAACAAAATTTTATATAATTGTTGAAATTAATATGTTGATTTTGAAATCGATTCTGAATTATAAAAATATATATATAATATCTTCGAGATTTTTATCGAATATTAAATTTGAAATTATCTTATAAAAATATTTTTTTAATTTAATATATATATATTTTCGTATAGAAATATGTATGTATGATTGTACATACATACATACATACATACATACATATAATAAAATTAAAAAAAGATCATTGTCGCCTTGCCCAAAAAAACATCATTGTCCTGAGCTATATAATAAGTAATTATGTATATATTATTTCATACGTATATTGTATTTAAATATATATATATACATACACACATATAATTTTATAATTTATTAATATATATATTATAATTTTAATAAAAAATTATATCCGACTTTGATTTTGTATTTCCACTAAAATAAATAAACAAATTCCAATATAATTTAAAATGATTTTTAATATACCCATACAAACACACACACACATCTTATAAGTTTTATATACATATACATATATGTATATGTATATATATAATTTGATAAAATAATTTCAAAATTATATACGTACATACATATATATATATTGAAATACTTTTTATACATGAATTAACATATGTAAACATACATTTGGACAATATATTTGTATTTTTGATGAGCTAACATGTCAGTTGCGGTGTAAATCCCAACACTTATACACATACATGTTATATCGTGCATGGATTGCTATGTTACATATGCGTATGCATACACATATATATGTATGTATGTTCACGATACACATATGTGTATCTACATATATAATATTAATTACATAATATAAAACTATATTATAAATCGAAATAAAATAATGATTTTATTAAACGAAATTTTGCAAATGTTTTAAATAAATTAGACTCCATATGCCCAATAAAAATCTAAAATGGTCCAAATTCACCAAATACTTCCTCTACATGCTAACCCAGTTCCAATACTATACCCCATTACATAGATGACGATGTAGTTAGTCAATTGTATGTATTTGAAATTTAAACCTTAAATTACAGTTTTCATATGTGTGTATATGTATATATGTCACCTTAAAAGATACATTAGTCCTATTATTAAAGCAAAATATTAATCATGATGATAGTTTAAAATAATCTCATTTTCATCTTGAATGTATGTTTTTAGATCTCTAATATTTAAAGCAAACATATTTTGTTGTGATTAAGCATAGAATTATTCCTATATGGATGTTGAACCGATTTTTGATTAATGTTTGTAAAAGAGAAAACCTAAATTCCACCAATTTAATTTCTTCTAATCCCGATTTGATTAGATCTAGATCTAATGAATTTTTGCGCTTCCATCTTCCCATTTTCACAAGTATTCTTCAGAAGACGAGCGATCCTCGGTGAAGAGGAAATTACTCACGTAATTTTATTCCATACATAAAAAGAATCTACCAACAAGCCAAGCAGGTGACTATACAATATGAAACCATATAAATAAAATCAAAATAAAACCCTCCCTAAAGCATGAAAAGAAATAAATAAAACAAAATGATGGCCACAAAAGCCGAAAGCAGCGATAGAGAAGTGGATACGATGAGAGAAAAAGCCACATCCAGGTCCTAAAGAGAAAGTGAATAATATGAATAACTGTCAAGAAAGTCCAAATAAGCTGTAGAAGGACTTGCAACTTTTTATCGAAGCTCGGCTCATTCAAGTTTATCCAAGGAACAAGGATGTCCAAGTCGAACATCCCACATCAAAAGCTAAAGTGAAAAAAAATTCAACTGATAATATAGGGCTTAAACATATATGTATATAAACCTATTATAAACATATATATGAAGGATAAAAAGTAACATGTATGAGAAATAGTAACCAAGTTATGGTGTGAGTTGTGTAAGGAAAAAGAGCTGCAAATAACTCAAATAGGCTTATGGCAAAATACGTTAATGAGCACAACCAACTAAATCCTTTGAAGTAAACCTACTATTTCTAAACATCATAGGCTTTAAGGTGAATGCAATATACAAAATCATAACATTTTAAAATTACAACATTTTAAAAACTAACTAATTTCCTAAATACAATATCGCATCTCATTCATTGGCATGTATGTCAATTAAAAAGGTATTTAAGGTGCTACTATTATTTCTACTTTTAAATATGACATTTTTCTTAACTAAATTAATAGGAGATTTAATTTATTTTAGGTACTCTTTGAAACTATTATTGTGATCTTTATTATAACTAGGGTTTGAAATCCCGTTAAAAGAAAACAAAACAATTATGTATATTAAATAAATCACAATTAATGTCATTATTAGTTATATAATAATTAAATAAAAATTTAGACAGATATGACATTTGAAATATAAATGCAAAATATATTCCAATCCCATATTATAGAAAAAACTTATTACTAATAACTATATATTTCTTTTAATGGTTCTATAGTATTACCTTTCCAAATATATCTGAATGTATCAGACTTTCTTTCCGAAAAAATTATTAAATTTATAAAAAAGTGCGTTGTGTAAATTTTATTATTTTTGCAATAATATATTTTAATATCACTTTTATTACCAGTATTATATAATTCTAATTTAGCACAAAGTAAGGTAAACTTAGATAATGTATTTCCAACTAAAGTATGATTAAAACTAAATTCTCATGGAAAAAATTAAATTTGGTCTATATATTTCTGAAATCAACACATTTTTAAAATTACAAATTTCATAAAGTTATTTAAATTTTACTTTAAGGGGAATTAACAATATCCAAATATCATCTCGGAATGAGGTATTATATCTCGAATGTACCACATTGTTAATTCCTAATTTATCATCATTTTTTATTATCAATTTCCAAAAATGAGAAATATTATGTGTATTACTAAAAATATTATGTAGATTATATGTAACACTATACTATTGATTCAATATTATTTCTTTTCAAATTAAATTCTCGTTCTTGTCGGTAAATCTCCAAATCTGTTTTCCTAATACAGATGTGTTCAAATTATGTAAATTTATAATACTTAACCCTCCTTCATCTCCATATTTACAAACTATTTCTCAATTAACTAAACATTTTGAATTATTAATAGGATTATCACCGCTTCATAAAAAATCTCTCCTAATTTTATCTATTTTATCAATTACCTATTCCAAAAATCTATAAAACAACATCCAGTATATGAGTAATGCTGACAAAGTTAATGAGGACTATGCTACCGGTCCTTGATAAAAATCTACCATTTCATTCAGTTAATCTTTTATTAATTTTATATATTATTATTAACCAATCATCATGTTCGAGTTTAGTTGGCCTTATTAAAAATCCTTAATAGTCTATGGGAAATTCCATAATTTAATATACAAGCAACTTGATTCTCCATCTCATTTATATCATTTAATATCAACATGGAGCCCTTATCAAAATTAATCTTTAATCCAGAGAGCAACTTGAAACTATATAATATAAACTTACGTGTTATAATATGCCTAGGTTATTGAAATGTAAAGAATATTGTATCATTTGCAAACTGGAGAATGAAAATACCATTACTTGTAATTTCGTTTCCAACATTATTTAAAACCTCATTACCATTGGCTAGTTTGATAATCATAGAAAATATGAACTTGTTGAAGCGCACTATCATGAACCTCCTTGATAGGTTAACGATGGCTATGCGTTCATAAGGAACCAAAGCGGTGTTTGCTATTAACAATATATCTTCCACAAGGCAAAAGATAAAGGCGATGGTCATTTTTCCTCGAAAAAGGGATACTATAATAGAATTTTTTTGGACTTTTTAAGTGATTAAGGGGAAGAAATTAGATTTCACTTCTAAAGGTATTTTCCTTGTAGATTTTTTATCTATAAGTGTTTCTAGTCGGGTCTTATATATAGGATTCGGAACTCATATTTGTGATCCGTTACAGGACTTATGAGCAAGGGCTCGTTGGAAAAGGAAACATAGAATTCCAATTTGTAAATAGAATTACTCTAGCTGTTAAAGCGATGGTAGATTACGATGTGAAGCTTGCTAGTGGACATAATTTGATTTTATATCATTATTATTATGTATCGAACTTTATTAGTGGAATAATTTCTATCTTTCTTTTATCGAAAAATGGATATGGTTTTGTTTGTAACGAGAATATTATGAATATTCTTCATAGAAATAAAAAAATTGTTTTAATACTTTGGATAATGACATTTGTGTACTTAATAATAAACATTTATTTACCATTAAAGATAATAATGCATCTAAAGCAAATTATATTACCTTTGGCATTGCAAATTAGGCCGTATTAGTAAGAAATGATTGAACAAGTTAAGAAACCAAGGGTTTCTACCATAATTTGATTTTGAATCATTAAATACTTAAACATCATGTCTTAAAGGAAAAAGGGCCAAGCACACATTTAGTGGGAATAATGATAGAGTTTAGGACTAATACCTAACGTAGGTGGTCCTATGTCTACAATTACCAAAGCTGGAACCTCGTACTTCGTAACGTTTACTGATGATTTATCTGGATATGGATTTTTGTTTCATATAACACAGAAATAAGCGGTCAATGATAAATTCATAGAATGTGGGAACGAAGTAGAGAACCAAATTAATAGAAAAAATAAAATAGTTCAATTTGATCGAAGCGGTGAGTACATAAGATATGAACTCTAACCGTACCTCAAAGATAATGGGATTTTCTATGAAGTCTTTCATCCTTATACTCCCCAACATAATGGTATTTTAGAAAGAAGGAATCAAACTTTGTTTTACATGGTTTGATCGATGATGAGTGACACTGAGTTGCTTCTTTCCTTTTGAGGATATGTGTTAGAAACCATGACATATATATTGAATACTATACCATCTAGATCTATGCCCAACACCCCATGCGAGTTATGGTCTAGCAAGAAAACCCATCTTAATTACCATAAGTTTTAGGGTTGTTTGGCTTACATTAAAAACGTAAACCACGATAAGCTTGAAGTAAGATTGGTTTTATATAAGTTTATAGGATATCCAAGAAATTCTCATGTACATATTCTATTATACCAAGGAATAAAAGGTATTTGTTTCGAGACATGCATTTTTTAGAGAAGAATTTGTCTCTTTTAAATTAGTGACAGTAAGATAGAGTTGGATGAGATCCAAGAAACTTCCATAGAAATCGAGTATTCAAATAGCAGTTCAACACCCGTAGACAATATACAACATATTAGAAGGTCTAATACAGAATCTCCTATGTTAAAGGGACACCGCGGCTTTATCACTGACGGTGATAATGCAGATTGAGTCATTCATAATGATCATCCTTTTATGTACCGATAAGCCTTGGAGAGCAAAGATTCCGCTATATGAATTGATGTAATGAAACCAATATTGGATTCCACATACAAGTCCAAAGTATGGAGTTTGGAGAATATACCCGAAGGGGTGGAACCTATCTACTACAAATGGATTTTTAAAAAAAATATTCGTGTAGTTGGAAAGATCAAGACTTATAAAGCAAATCTAATGGCAAAAGGTTTCCGTCAAATTCAAGATGTTAATTCTAATGAGAAATTTTTACCAGTCACCATGAATTAATCTATTCAGGCACCCACTTGCAATGGCTGCATACCATGACTACAAAATATGGTAAATGGACGTTAAAATAGCTTCTCTAAATAATGATTTCAAAGAGATTTTTTTATATGTCACGGCTAGAGGGTTTCGAGTCAGTGACATCGATGATAAGGCATATAGACTCTTAAGATAAATTTATGGTCTTAAGCAAACATCAAGGAATAGAACAATTTTTTTGATAAGGTAATCAAATAGTTTGGCTTCGAGCAAAACACAGAGGAAACTTGTGTATGTACTAAAGAGAAAAATAATGTTGTTGTGATTTTATTATAATATGTTAATGAATTGTTACTGATTAGTAATGATGTACCGATGCTACCATCGGTGAAAGCTTGGATGTCTAATAATTTCTCAATGAAGGATTTAGAGAGGCATCATATATAATTAGTATAAAGATCTATAGAGATGGATCTTACAGGATATTAGTCGAGTTGCTCAATCCATCTACATTTATATCATATTAAGACGATTTAGTATGGAAAATTCAAAGCGCGAAAATTTTTCAATCTGGTATGGAATTGTCCTTTCTATGAAAAACTGATTTTTTTTCTTGTATATGGAAAAAAACAAACTCATTGTGAAGTTGTATTCAGACTCAATCTTTCATAGCGGTGTTGGCACTAGGAAATCAATCTTTGGTTTTCTGTTTAACCTTGATGAAGAGGCTATTAGTTGGAAAATTTCCAAACAAAAGCTCAAACCAACTTGTTGGAAGCTAATATTTTATCATATGTATAAAAAATAATTTACTCGTGGCTTAGATATTTAAAATATATAAATAATTTGTTTAATTTTGTGAAAGCCAAAACAATTTAAAATTTGAATTTTATAATTATTAAATTAATATGTGTATATAGTAAATATATACACATAACAATAAATAAACAATATATATATATAAGCATTTATATTTAATTAAAATAACATTACATAATATATATATATTTATGTACTTTTAAGCAAGTGCACTTAAATGTAAATGTTAATTAAATAAATGGTCGAAATAAAGAAAATAAATTTATATTAGTTAAAAAATAAATTTAATTATTATATGTATGTGTGTATGCATGTGTGTGTGTATCTATGTATGTATGTATATCAATTGACATCGTCATATGACTTTAACCTATATACTTATTAACCTCAAGTCACCATGGTTAATTATACGCATGTTCTCATATTACCCCTCGGTTAGATGATTGCATTTAATATAGTTATAATATTTCAATTATGAATACAAACCTATTTAAACATTAGAACATAAAATTAAATTATAATAAATAATTATTGTAAAATAGTAATAAATAAATATTTTAAATATAAACTAAAAATATACTCCACACTATTTTACTGTTAGATACTAAATATGATTTAGAATAAATTTAATATTCATAAAAATACAAAAATATATTTTAAAAATTAATAAAATAGGTTTTTTTCATATTCATCATTTTACGGTCGTTGCCAATGCACATGATCCAACAAATGCCTCGTAGAAAGTTGACTTCATATGAAAAATCATAATAAGCGATAGTTGAGTTATTGGGCGGATAATGTTAGAGAACCCCCGTGAAGGAGTCTATATCCTCTGAATGTCATCAAACTCTAATATATGACAACTAGGAATATCTGGGATGCTATAATGAAATTTTCATTTAATTTCAAGTTATAAAGAATAAGATATCACTGTGTAAAGAAAATCGAGGTAAGACGACTACTGCTAGACTGGCTATTCTCACTTGGAGAATGAATGATTATAGAATGATAAAGATTTTAATGATCGAGGAGATAATTGGAAAACTTGTAGAAAGTGTAGAAGAGCAATGCAAAAGGTAATAAGCGAATCAGAGTTGAAACCAATGAGATATAAAGTTTGGAACAAAAGAAACAACGACTACAGTAGTCTGGGGGGAAGGTTCGACTATGGGCTTGCCAAACTAGACGATACCAAAAAAAAGGTTGATCTAGCATGTGTCTTTCTGACCCATTTACTTGGGTAACCACCTAAGCACCTTCCATAACTGAATCTATCCCCCAAAAACCTAGCAGACACTATCTTTTCACATGGTTACCATCTCTTCTCTCTACTTCCATATCCATTCCACTCCACTTGCTAACCTCATATACTTACCCACTCGAGTCTCTACCATGCTTGTAAATACCATACCACCTCAAACTGATAATGGATCGATTTAGACATTGATGGTACTACTAAATTATTTTTTGTTGTATTTACGATATTTGTACTATAAATGATATAAATATAGTGAAATCAAAAATAATAAGGATAAATAGTCATAAATCTCGTTACCCGTCAAACACTATAAAAATTCTTGTGTTCTTTACACTTTTACTCATATTCTTTGTTATATATCATATTATATACTGCTTTGTGTGATGAATCTTTATTATCCTAATTGTTAAGCAAATGCTAAATTACTTTTCAATGATCCGACAGTTCTCACGACAACCACAACAACGTTTAAAATCATCAATCAAATCTTGAGCACAATGAGTAATCGTTCTTTATGTGTGTCATTTCTTGCAAATATACATTTTAGATCTTCAACTAGCAATCTAATTTGTTTTAACAATGTTGTGGTTTGGAAATATATTTTAAGTATATTCAAAATCAATTAGTAGTTAAATGTGGCATACATGGTCGACCCTAGGGTAAGTCGAGAAAACTAAGCGCGTAGAATAACCCCACCACAAATATAACCTCTTGATTTGAAATTAAATATGCAGAAAATGTTCATAATATTTTAATGAAGTAGATGGATGCTTGGTTATAATTTTACATTTTTGATAGCAGTAGTGATACTTAGTATAATTTTGTATTTAAAACCTAGGTAGATGCATTTTATTTATCTTTACCTACATAAGTTCTAATAATTATTGTTCATTTCAATTAAAGAAAACATTATTGTACTTCATTTAGTGCAACCCAAATATTATGATTATTGTTTATTTTAGACCTCGCTTACGAAAATGAATAACACTAAGAAAAAGTGGCTAGAGGAAGATGAGTCTGAGTTATTTTTGTTACGTCAGACGTACCTGTTATGTCAGTGGTTTCATGGAATGTTTAATGGATAGATTTTGCATTCCCAAAATTTCAACAATTAGGCAGGACTTGATAGTTACATCGAACGTAACTAAGATAAATCAAACGTAATTTCAGATATAGGACTGACCGAGAGCTGCTTTGAAAAACAAATCAAAAGTTATACTTTCTCTCTTCAATAGCCAAATAATTAAAACCTCATCTTCTGCCTCATCCACCCAAAAAAAACCTACTTAAGAATGGTCATAATTGGAAACGGCTAGATTAATGGATGCTTGCTTTCTACCGCATTTTCATTTTCGATTTGGAAATAAGACTGAGTTCTCATGTCCTATGTTTAAACATACCTGCTTAACAACTTTACCACAGTGTACACATGTTATCTTGCCTTTTGACCAGGCAGTATACGGACGAACTCGACGAACCAAACTTCGAAGTTATCAAGACAAGACGCTTCGAAAGATGACCATAAAACCCAAAACAAAAGTACAAACAAGATCACGAAGCACACACCAAACCAACCCAAGACCGAAGAGGTAAGACCCCACCAACCTGTGACGACCCTGAATTTCTGAATATTTGAAATTGAATTACTTAACTGATTTTAAATATTTGGAGAATAGTTTAACTTGAATTTCAAATATCACCTTCTATTTGGCAATTAAATTTTTGAATTTAATAATTGAGATTGAGTAAAATATTGTATCTTCAGTTTTGAGCTTGTAAAAAATATTTCAAAGGCTTAGAAAATTTGTATTGATAATACTGAAGATGGTGGTAGCTTCAGAATTGAATTTGGAAATGATTTGTTCAGTTTTGAAATTATAACGTTTAAATCGATATTTAAAAATAGCCTTTCGAGGCACAGTCTCGGAATTAGACGAAACTAGTTCCATTGGATCCGTAATAGTGTATTATTATCATATTTCAATTTTTGTAGTGTTTGGAGCGATCGTTTGGCCGTATGATAAGCAAACGCGCTGAAATAAAATCGAAAATTTAATTTAATAACCGGGTTCAAAACGCTGTCTTCTCCATACGATCGAATTTGGACTTAGAACCTTTTCCATTGCGTTCGGAATAGGGGTTTAACATTATAAACGCCTAGCGGCATGCCTCGATTTGAGGTTGAGATTTTAAGTTGCGTAATTCTGTACGATTTAAATTCAGATTTAAATATAAGGAATATTTCAACTGATCAAAACTTTATTTATTTCTTTTTATCCACTTGTCTTCCAGGTTACACCACTTGTCTTGCACTCAAAACATTTTGAGCACGCGTGTTCTAAAAAATAAAATAAATATATAAAATTGTCGTTTGAGAAAAAAGGGAAACCCGAGCCTTCATTTCATTTTCTTCTTCTCAAATTCAAACCCATGGCCACGACTTCCTTCTTTAAATTTCATCTCGCCTTCTTCTTCTATCGTGCATAAATAAATGGCCTCAGATTTACATCCTTCCAGTTCAAACCATTCCTCCCTAACCCTTTTTCCCTCTAATACGAATTCAATTCGAGATTGTACAAAAGAAAAAAATTAAACAATATTATGGAAGTCGAATCACGTGCATTATGGTGGGGATCTCGATTCAATGGGGAGCATGAAAACTTGGTCGCAATACTGGGGGAACTCGCGTGGGCCAGAGCTGATCGATGGGGTGTCGATTGGAAGCCGCGGCTTCAAGGTCGAAGGGGGTTTTGGGAATGTCGAACTTGAGTTCGATCGAGGTGGCAGTCGAAGATGGGTTGCCACGATTCGCTGCTAGGGTTTGGGTTGTCGCGATGGCGGCTCGAGCAAGCAATGAAAAGAGGGCGTGTATAGCTCGAGTACGACGGCTCATGATTGATTTTGGGTTGGTCAATGGAGCTCGCTGCCCGATAGGGTGGTCGTTCGCTTTGGGTTGGTGCTCTCAGTTGTGAACAAATCGGTGAAGGTATAATTTGAATAACTTAATTTAAAATTATTTCGTAAAATCTTATAATATATACATATACATTTATGTTTACAATAAAGAAAATATTTCACAATAAAATAAATTACTGTTTTATTCGAAAGTGGTATATATATAAGCTTTGAGAGAAAGGAATTTTTAAAATGATGATATGAATATATATATTTACATACATACATATATATATATATTGATTCAAGCAGTAAATGTGTGTGTATATATATATAGTTTTAAAAATAAAAAAATAAAAATAAATAATAAGTACAATTTAAAATTTACCGGTTTATTTTGAAAATAATTTATTAAAGTGATTAATTTGTTTTATTAACTTGTTTAATTTATTTAGTTACTAAAAATAATTTATTAAAGTAAATTTAGTTTTAATTTTAACTTTTAGTTAAATAAATTTATTAAAAGGAATTGGAAAAGAAAAAAACTAAAAGTATTAGTTTTAAATAAAATAATTAGTTAATTAAATCTATCAAATGGGAATGTACTGTTTGATTTATTTCAAATATTAATAAAATCATATAATTGTTTTACAAGGTCTGAAACTGTGAAGAAATGGTCAAAATGGAAATAGATTGCGAAAAAAAGCATAGCTGAGATCTCACTCAATCAGATTTTTTTCTAATTTAAATTTTAAATAGTTAAATTAAAAATTGTTGATTGTGTACTTGAATGATTAATTTATCATTAGTTATATTAGTTTAGACCCTATGCGCCGCATAATTGCGGAGGATATTATATTAAACCCATATACCGCGATATTCCACCTCGAAGTGGAATAGGATTATATTTGTATTTGGAATGATTGATTTTCCGCATTATATAGCGATGAGACCCTATGCGCCACATAATAGTGGATGATATTTTATAAATCTCATATACTGCGATATTCCACCTCAAAGTGGAATTGGTATTTAATTGTTGTGCTAACGTCTGTGGATGCAGGAAAACAGGTTGGAGGGATCCAACTGGATTCCTCAAATATTGAATTTGTTTCAATGTTATGTGTTGATTATTTATGATCTCTGTGTGAATATATTGGTGACTGAAATCGTTGAAGGCTATAGTTTAGCCCAATATATTTTTGGTATCGTAGGATACCGGAAATAAATAAAAATTGGATTTTAAAAAAATTGAAAAGTTATAGTTAAATTTATTGTTGATAATAGGATAAAATTTAAAAGAAGGAATCTTAAATGAATAAAGTTTTATTTTTGAATCCTACTGAATAAAATTCCAAAATATGGGAAAAAGGCTTAATGAATGGATTTCGGGTGATATTATTCAATGGATGAAGAATTTATTTAAAATATGGATTTTTTACATAGTTTGGAAGATATAAAGGAATTTTTTTAAAAAATAAATAAATTTAGAAATCAAATTTTAAATTTGTTTTAGGGTTGAAATAATTTTGGAAATCAATTTGAAAATTGATTCGGTGTTTAAGATAAATCTTTGGGGGAAATCGATTCGGAAATTAATCTGGTGTTTGGAAATAAATATAGAAATCAATTTTGGAAATTGATTTGGTGTTTGAAAATAAATTTAGAATTTAATTCGGTGCTGAAAATGAATATTTGGAAATCGATTTGAAAATCGTATATCAATGGATATTTGGAAATTTAAATTCACAATGGGAAATTATAAAGGAAAGGAAATTTGTTTTAAAAATAAACATTTGGTTATTTTTAAAACTGTGAAAGGAATTTACGGATTTGAAACGTAAATTTAAAATAAATCAAGAAAGATTTATTATTGGATTTGAATGAACTATTTTGAAATGGAAAATGTATTTTCCCTGTAAAGCTGAGTATGATTTCAAAGTAGCCTATAAATATAAATTGAAATTTTTTAATGATGGTTGTAGAAAGGATACTTTGGATAAATTATTTCCTTAACTGGTTTCAAATCTTTAAAGTATAGATTTATTTAATCACTTATAGAAGGGATTATTTTAAAGATTAAAATTAATATTTGACTTAGAAAGTGAATACTTAAATAGTTATACCCTATCTACTAATTTTTTTTAGTTTGGATTTGAAGTCTTATATGTGAAAATTAGTATAATGTTTTCATAACCAATATTTAAGTAAGTATTTAAGATAGTTTTATTTTAAATGTCTCCAAGAATATTTTGGATAAGCAATTTGAATTATTTTGAAGTATTTGAACTCGGCAGATTTTCAGTGGAAATGAATAAATATTTGGAAATATATTCCGCGTAAGGAAAATGATTTGAAATTTGTTTTCAAAAGATTGAAAGGTGAAAAGTGCTTTGAAATTTGTTTTCAAATGGACGAAGTGTTAGAATTTTATCTTGCGAAGATATTTTGAAAATAATAATTGGGGTAAAATTATTTATAATCTAGTTTTTGTTGTGAATGTTGATTGATAGTTAAATAACCGACTATTAATATTGGCCTTTTAATGACATTTGAATTTTGATGCGACCGGGGGTCGAATTCCAAGTGGATATTCGAAAACCACATCGAACCTTTATGATTGAGATGGATCTTTTGTTTAAAAGATCAAACTGGAAATTTGTTGTGATTTGTTGAATTCTGAATGTAACACTTATTTTTAAAATAAGCGCTCGTTATTCGGATTAGCCGGGAGAGGACTATGTGTTATAAAACCCATTCCGAATAATGATACGATGAAATGGGATAGCAATTGAAGATGGAGTTGAAGTTGCAATTGAAGATGGTTTTGAAGACCGGGTATTTTCGAAAGCGAAAGGATTACCTCTCGAATGTCTCTGCACCGGGTTGCTTCGGTATAGAGATTTTATTATCTTTGTGATGGGGATTCCGGACGTAATTAGTGAATATCCGAATTTTTAAGGGGTTCTTTGAAGTGCCTTCGGTCACGTTCGATCCCGGAACAAACTTGTATGGATGTGTTTCTGACGTTACACTTTGAGATGCAAAGCTGATTTCTATCAAATACATTTCTTTTGGTGGCGGAGAATTTATTCTCTTAGCTTAACACCCTTCTCTGAGACATACGAGTTCAGAGGTTATGTAGTTGATAGTTACTAGTGATACATTCCCAATTTGGTAATGTGGCATACGAATTGCTGCCGATCATTTGTTGATCGAAGCATGACTTTGTGAAAAGTGTAGCTTTGTGGACGAGACCTCGTCGGACCTCGCAACCCTGAAATGGTCGAAACAGGAAGGATGCGGCAAAGTTATTTGGGGTAGCGCCCCCTGAGGGTATGTCATTTCCTTTTGGAAAAGGGTAGATCATCGTATGTAGCCCAGATATTTTACCTATGTTGTTGCTGCAAAATTATTATATTTTGTCGTTGTTGCTTTGTGATTGAGGATCCTTGGATAAAGGTCGCAAACGACCCGAGGTGTCATACTCGTGTAGTAGTTACATAGTTACAGAGGTAACCCGGCCTTGTGTTGGCAGAGAGCTGGTTAAGTTCTCGAGGCGTCCCTCCAGAGGCATACCCATATGGCATAGGAAGTTCCTTGGCCTGACCATTTATTGGAAATCCAATCTCCAATATGCGCCTTGTACGGTTTTAGTTGTAGAACCTGCCGTATAATATGGTAGCTATAGTAGGCATACTATAATGGTACGTATGCTGGCTACGATTAATATTATATTTTCAAATGTTTTCTACAATGCACTAATGATAATATTAAAAAGAATTTTGCATATCAAACATGTTTGACTATCATAAGGAGAAATCTCCTCCAATTGTGCGCTTGCGTTGTGTGTGTGCGGGAAGGCCTTATGGTAGTTTCATTTTCCAAAAGCATAGTGGATTTCTTTTCTTTTCTTAGTGAAAATAACTGTTTTAAGATCTCACACCAGTCCCATGACTGATCTGGAGTTTATTGTTCCCTTCTAAACTCTGGGTGCTCGTAATTTTCCACACGGGCAGTCTAGAGTCAGGTAATCATTATTCTGGAGCGAAGTCGAAAAGATATGCTGTGGAGATCTGGAGGCAAGCTGAATGGCGAGACGTATCGCTTATACTATGTAGTGTCTGTTGCGTTTGGGTTGGTGCAAGTCAAAGTCTCTATGTAAGCAAGTTAAAATAACTGCCAATTTTGTGTTGTTGTAAATTCTGATATTGTGATGTATAAACTGATATAGTGCTTTTGTTTTAAAGATATTCATTTATCTATTATATATTGTTCCGCTTCAAATGTGATATTCTGTTATTGTTTATATTTCTTCTTCTATATTCTTCTTCTTTAACCCTAACGGTTTGGTTGTCCGGCATTCGATTGTGCGACATTTGATACAGTAGACGTATTGATGTCGACTTTCGGAAGTCGAAAAATTGGGTCGTTACATTTTGGCATCAAAGCAATTGGTTAAGCGACAACCTTGGCTCTGGTAGGGATTACTCATTAGAGATAGAGTCAGTAGTACTCTAGAATGAGTTGAATATAATAATAGATATGAGCGCGTATTTATTAGTGAATATAAAAAAAATTGTTTTATATTGTGGTGATTGGTTTGTTGAGTGGTATATGGATTCTGGTCGGTATAGTCCATACAACTCTATCGAGAGGGATCTCTAAACACTTGAATGGAACAATTCGACACGATATTGTTTTAAAATAGGGTAAATGAAATAATTTTACCCAAATAATTTTTATATATAAAAGGAATGATTTTCCGTAAATTATTATAGTATATGGTTGCTTAGTTGTTAGGAAGTGATAATATTAAATTATTATCATTGATTATTGAAAAGGAAATTGAAATCGTAACTCCGAAGTTAAGAAATAAATTCACATACAAATGGAATTCCATAGAAATGTTTTGAAAAGGATTGAAAAGTTTTGAAATTTGGAAAAGATTGGAGATTTGGAAAAGTTTGAATTCCCTTGAGTTTGAAAATGAGTTTTCAAAGGTTTTGGAAACATGCTTTTGGAGGGATAAAAGCTCTAAACTCTTTTCGATCGTTGGAAAATAATTTCGATGATGATTGCAACATCATCGGTGTTCATTTTCGAGTTTCCAGGAGAGGAATTGCTGCCGAATTATTTTAATGAAAGTTGATTGCAAACTTGGTTTGGTTTTGGGAATTCAAAAGATAATTTGAATTGATTTCAAAAATGATTTTTTTAAATGTTGGAAAGACTATGGAATCTGATAAAAATAGTTATGGAAGAAAAAATTTTTAAGGTGGGAAATAAATTGTGAATGAATAAATAAATTTACAATTGCAACTGAAATTGAATGTTGAAATTCATTTCGAATTTGTAAGTAAATAGAACTGGAATTGGAATTTAATTTGATTTGTAAAGCAAAGTATTGAAATAAAATTAGTAAGTGAAACTAATTGAAGAAATGACAAAGAAAATATGGTTTGAAATGAATTGAATTCAATAATTATAAATGAAAGGTAAATTGAATTCATATGGAATTTGAAATCCAGTTTACATATAAGCAGATATTAACCGAAGTGGCAAATTGAAAACAAGTTTTTGGATGAACAAAAGAATAAAACTGGAATTGGAACTGAATATTGAAAACCAATTTGAATTGTGTGAAATAAAGTGAAGTCGTAAAATTTAGTTCAAAGTGAAATACAGGTAATAAAGGTGAAAAAAAATGGGTTGGGATAAAATGAATTGGAATTTGTAATGGATTAGTAAATGAAACTAATTTAAAAATAATGATATGAATCAGTTGTGAATGAAAGATAGTTGATAAAATTCTATATTCGGAAGGAAAATTGAATCCAAATAGAATTGAAACTGTAAATTGAATTCAAATGAAATTGAAAATGTAAGATTGAATGAAATATATATTGAAGATTTTGGAATGTGCAAAATGATAGGCAGGATATACAGGTGTGTTAAAAGGAAAAAGGATTGGAATTTTGATTTTGAAGATATAAATTTGAATTGCTCGAAAAGGTATGTATTTAAATTTCTATATGAAATTTGATGACTTTCTTGTCCAGCCACTTGGCTTTTCGTTTTCTTTTGAAATCTAGGGGCCCGTAGTGCCATTTTGTAGTTGTACCGAGTTAGCCGCGCAAAGGAGACGCTGGCGAAATTTTTTGAAAATTTAGAGAGTTAGAAAAATTTTGAGAAAATTTTGAAATTTGAATTTAAATTTAAATTTGAATTGTGAAGTAAACAATGTTGATTGGAAAAATGATAAATGGGTTAAGGATCATTCTTCTTAACTAGTAATTTCAGGACGAAATTCTTTTAAGGTGGAAGGATGTGACGACCCTGAATTTCTGATTGAATTATTTAATTGATTTTAAATATTTGAAGAATAGTTTAGCTTGAATTTCAAATATCACCTTCTATTTGGCAATTAAATTTTCGAGTTTAATTATTGAGATTGAGTAAAATATTGTATCTTCAGTTCTAAGCTTGTTAAAAATATTTCAAAGGCTTAGAAATTTTTATTGATAATACTAAAGATAATGGTAGCTTCAGAATTGAATTTGGAAATGGTTTGTTCAGTTTTGAAATTATATCGTTTAAATCGATATTTAAAAATAGCCTTCCAAGGTACAGTCTTGGAATTCGACGAAACCAGTTCCATTGGATCCGTATTAGTGTATTATTACTGGATTTCAATTTTTTGTAGTGTTTGGATTGATCATTTGGCCGTACGATAAGCAAACGCGCTGAAATAAAATCGAAAATTTAATTTAATAACTGGGTTCAAAAGGCTATCTTTTCCATACGATCGAACTTGGACTCGGAATCTTTTCCATTGCATTTGGAATAGGGGTTTAACATTATAAACGCTTAGCGGCATGCCTCGATTTAAGGTTGAGATTTTAAGTTGTGTAATTTGGGATGATTTAAATTCAAATTTAAATATAAGGAATATTTTAACTGATCAAAACTTTATTTATTTCTTTTTAGCCACTTGTCTTCCAGGTTACACCACTTGTCTTGCAATCAGAACATTTTGAGCATGCGTGTTCTAAAAAATAAAATAAATATATAAAATTATCGTTTGAGAAAAAAGAGAAACCCGAGCCTTCATTTCATTTTCTTCTTCTCAAATTCAAACCAATGGTCGAACAAATCACGGCTTCCCTCTTTAAATTTCATCTCGCCTTCTTCTTCTATCGCATATAAATCAATGGCCTCAGATTTACATCCTTCCAGTTCAAACCATTCCTCCCCAACCCTTTTTTCCCCTTATACGAATTCAATTCGAGATCGTACAAAAGCAAAAAATTAAACAATATTATGGAAGTCGAATCGCGTGCATTACGGTGGGGATCTCGATTCAATGGGGATCATGAAAATTTGGTCGTGATACTGGTGGAACTCGCGTGGGCCAGAGCTGATCGATGGGGTGTCGATTGGAAGCGGCGGCTTCTAGGTCGAAGAGGGTTTTGGGAATGTCGAACTCGAGTTCGATTGAGGTGGCAGTCAAAGATGGTTTGCCATGATTCGCTGCTAGGGTTTGGGTTGTCGCGATGGCGGCTCGAGCAAGCAATGAAAGGAGGACGCGTATAGCTCGAGTGCGATGGCTTGCGATTGATTTAGGGTTGGTCAATGGAGCTCGCAGCCCGATAGGGTGGTCGTTCGCTTTGGGCTGGTGCTCGCAGTTGTGGACAAAGCAGTGAAGGTATAATTTGAATAACTTAATTTAAAATTATTTAGTAAAATCTTATAATATATACATATACGTTTATGTTTACAGTAAAGAATATTTCACAGTAAAATAAATTACTGTTATATTCGAAAGTGGTATATATAAGCTTTGAGAGAAAGGAATTTTAAAATGATAATATAGATATATATATTACACATATATATTATAAATGTATATATATAGATATAGTTTTAAAATTAAAATAATAAGTACATTTTAAAATTTACCAGTTTATTTTGAAAATAATTTATTAAAGTGATTAATTTGTTTTATTAACTTGTTTAATTTATTTAGTTACTAAAAATAATTTATTATAGTTTTAATTTTAACTTTTAGTTAAATAAATTTATTAAAAGTAATTGGAAAAGAAAAAAAATTAAAAGCATTAGTTTTAAATAAAATAGTTAGTTAATTAAATCTATCAAATGGGAATGTATTGTTCGATTTATTTCGAATATTAATAAAATCATATAATTGTTTTACAAGGTCTGAAACTGTGAAGAAATGGTCAAAATGGAAATGGATTGCGAAACAAAAGAAAAGGTGAGATCTTCTCACTTAATCGGATTTTTTCCTGATTTAAATTTTAAATAGTTAAATTTAAATTATTGATTGTGTGCTTGAATGATTAATTTATTATTAGTTATATTAGTTTAGACCCTAGGCGTCGCATAATAGCGGAGGATATTATATTAAACCCATATACCGCGATATTCCACCTCGAAGTGGAATTGGTATTATATATGTATTTGGAGTGATTAATTTCCCGCATTATATAGCGGATGAGACCCTATGCGTCGCATATTAGCGGATGATATTTTATAACTCCCATATACCGCGATATTCCACCTCGAAGTGGAATTGGTATTTAATTGTTGTGCTAACGTCTGTGGATGCAGGGAAACAGGTTGAAGGGATCCAATTGGATTCCTCAAACATTGAATTTGTTTCAATGTTATATGTTGATTATTTATGATCTCTGTGTGATTATATTGGTGATTTAAATCGTTGAAGGCTATAGTTTAGCACAATACATTTTTGGTATTGTAGGATACCGGAAATAAATAAAAATTAGATTTCTAAAAAAATTCAAGTTGAAAATTTATAGTAAAATTTATTTTTGATAATGGGATAAAATTTAAAAGAAGGAATCTTAAAAGAATAAAGTTTTACTTTTGAATCCTACTGAATAAAATTCCAAAATATGGGAAAAAGGCTTAATAAATGGATTTCAGGTGATATTAGTCAATGGTTGAAGAATTTATTTAAAATACGGAATTTTTAAATAATTTGGAAGATATAAACAAATTTTTTTTAAAAAAAGTAAATAAATTTAGAAATCAAATTTGGAATTTGTTTTGGGGTTGAAATAATTTTGGAAATCAATTTGAAAATTGATTTGGTGTTTAAAATAAATCTTTGAGGTAAATCGATTTAGAAATTAATCTGGTGTTTGGAAATAAATTTAGAAATCAATTTTGGAAATTGATTTGGTGTATGAAAATCAATTTGGAATTTAATTCAGTGTTGAAAATGAATATTTGGAAATCGATTTGAAAATCGTATATCAATGGATATTAGGAAATTTAAATTCACGATTGTAATTTATATAGAAAAGGGAATTTTTTTTAAAAATAAACATTTGGTTATTTTTAAAAGTGTGAAAGGAATTTACGAATTCGAAACTTAAATTTAAAATAAATCAAGAAAGATTTATTATTGGATTTGAATGAACCATTTTGAAATGGAAAATGTATTTTCCTTGGAAAGCTGAGTATGATTTCAAAGTAGCCTATAAATATAAACTGAAATTTTTAAGGATGGTTGTAGAAAGGATACTTTGTATAAATTACTTTCTTAACTGGTTTCAAATCTTTAAAGTATAGATTTATTTAATTACTTATAGAAGGGATTATTTTAGGGATTAAAATTGATATTTGATTTAGAAAGTGGATATTTAAATAGTTATACCCTATCTACTAATATTATTTTAAAAATTAGTTTGGATTTGAAGTCTTATATGTGAAAATTAGTATAATGTTTTCATAACCAATATTTAAGTAGGTATTTAAGATAGTTTTATTTTAAATGTCTCCAAGAATATTTTGGGTAAGCGATTTGAATTATTTTGAAGTATATGAACTCGGTAGATTTTCAGTGGAAATGAATAAATATTTGGAAATATATTCCGCATAAGGAAAATGATTTGAAATTTGTTTTTAAAAGATTGAAAGGTGAAAAGTGATTTGAAATTTGTTTTCAAATGGTTGAAATGTTAGAATTTTATCTTGCGAAGATATTTTGAAAATAATAATTGGGAGAAAATTGTTTGAAATCCAATGTTTGTTGTGAATGTTGATTGATATTTAAATAACCGATATCAATATTGGCCTTTTAATGACATTTGAATTTCGATGCAACCGGGGGTCGGATTCCAAGTGGATATTCGAAAACCACATCAAACTTTTGTGATTGAGATGGATCTTTTGTTTAAAAGATCAAAGTGGAAATTTGCTGTGATTTGTTGAAATCTGAATGTAACACTTATTTTTAAAATAAGCGCTCGTTATTTGGATTAGCCGGGAGAGGACTTTGTGTCATAAAACCCATTCCGAATAATGATATGACGAAATGGGATTGCAATTGAAGATGGTGTTGAAGACCGAGTATTTTCGAAAGCGAAAGGATCACCTGTCGAATGTCTCTGCACCGGATTGCTCCGGTATAGAGATTTTATTACCCTTTGTGATGGGGGTTTCGGACGTGATTAGTGAATATCCGGATTTGCAAGGGCTTCTTTGAAGTGCCTTCGGTTCCGTTCGATCCTGGAATGGACTTGTATGGATGTGTGTCTGATGTAACACTTTGAGATGTAAAGCTGGTTTCTATCAAATAAATTTCTGTTGGTGGCGGAGAATTTATTCTCTTAGCTTAACACCCTTCTCTGAGACGCACGAGCTCAGAGGTTATGTAGTTGATAGTTATTAGTGATACATTCCCAATTTGGTAATGTGGCATACGAAGTGCTGCTGATCATTTGTTGATCGAAGCATGACTTTGTGAAAAGTGTAGCTTTGTGGACGAGACCTCGTCGGACCTCACAACCCGAAAATGGTCGAAACAGGAAGGATACGGCAACGTTATTTGGGGATAGAGCCCTCGAGGGTATGTCATTTTCTTATGGAAAAGGGTAGTATCATGGTATGGAGCTCAGAAATTTTACCTATGTTGTTGCTGCAAATTTATTATACTTTGTGGTTGTTTCTTTGTGGTTGAGGATCCTTGGATATGCGACCCGGGGGTGACATACTCGTGTAGTAGTTACCTAGTTACATAGGTAACCCGGCCTTGTGTTGGCAGAGAGCTGGTTAAGTTCTCGGGGCGTCCCTCCAGAGACGTATCCATGTGGCATAGGAAGTTCCTTAGCCTGACCATTTGTTGGAAATTTAATCTCCAATATGCGTCTTGTACGGTTTTAGTCGTAGAACCTGCCATCTAATATGGTAGCTATAGTAGGCATACTATAATGGTATGTATACTGGCTAAGATTAATATTATATTTGCAAATGTTTTCTACAATGCACTAATGATAATATTAAAAAGAATTTTTCCTATTAAGCATGTTTGACTGTCACAAGGAGAAATTTCCTCCAATTGTGCGCTTGCATTGTGTGTGTGCGGGGAGGCCTTATGGTAGTTTCGTTTTCCAAAAGCGTAGTAGAATTCTTTTCTTTTCTTAGTGAAAATAACTGTTTTAAGATCTCACACCAGTCCTATGACTGACCTGGAGTGTATTTTTCCCTTCTAAACTCTGAGTGCCCATAATTTTCCACACGGGCAGTCTAGAGTTAGGTTATCATTATTCTGGAGCGAAATCGAAAAGATATGCTGTAGAGATCTGGAGGCAAGCTGGATGGAGAGACGTATCACTAATACTATGTAGTGTCCATTGCGTTTGGGTTGGTGCAAGTCAAAGTCTCTATGTAAGCAAGTTAAAATAACTGCCAGTTTTGTGTTGTTGTAAATTCTGATATTATGATGTATAAACTGATATAGTGCTTTTGTTTTAAAGATATTCATTTGCCTATTATATATTGTTTTGGTACGAAATGTGAGATTATGTTATTGTTTCTATTTCTTCTTCTATATTTTTCTTCTTTAACCCTAACGGTTCGGTTTTTGGGCATTCAATTGTGCGACATTTGATACAGTGGAAGTATTGATGTCGACTTTCGAAAGTCGACAAATTGGGTCGTCACACAACCTGAGGAAACCGACCCCACAATAGGGATCGGTATCGAGTCATGGGTGCTCCCCCGGGGGGCCCATCTTATGCCTGTGGGTCCCACTTGATGTCAATAACCCATTTCTAGCGTTGCTTTCTTCATTTAATAAAGTTCTCGACCAATTACCACGAGCACCCAAATCAACAACTTTTTTCTTCTACAGCTCCATCTTTTGAACTTTGAGATAAGCTATTATTCATATAAACAACTATGGAATCACGAATTTAATCATAGGATGAGCCGAAGCGAAGAATTGATGGAAACCAAATCAGCCATCCTAGGGGTCGGTACCGACCTCTACCCATGGAGTCATATAAACCGATACCTGCTTGATGATGTGTCATCCTATTGAAAGGGACAGCGCATTAAGGATCTTAAGGCTAATTTAACACTAGAGGGGGGTGAATAGTGTTTAATAGATTCTAAGACTTATACGAACTAACTTAAAATTATGACACAAACAAATGAAAAACTTAATCATAGAGCAATTATAGAATCAAACACAGATGCAGAAAGTAAATAAAAAATAGTAAAGGGAAAGAACACACCGAATTTTATACTGGTTCAGAGTTACACAACATCCAGTCCTGTACTAAGGCAAACCACCTCATACGGATTTTTATTATACCAATGTCGAGATTACGTTCCTCAATTTCTAAAGGCCTTGAGGTACATTCATGTGTCATAAGTCTAGGGCAAACTCTCTTGATTTACGGGTCACAAGATTACCCAATTGATTTCCAGGCACAACCACACCTTATAAAGAGACTCGATAAACTTTTGAATGCAAATTGATCCTATAATTCTGGATAGCACTTTGATCTTCGAGAGAGGGCAGAGAATCAAACAAGAATGAGATTCTAATTTGATTCACTTGAGAATTCGGCAGAATTTCGGCATGATCTTAAAAATATGAAAATTATAGAACATGGATTTATAGAGAAGAAGAAGCAAAGAAAATATGAAAATAGATGATTAAAAAATTCATTTTTGAAGCCTATTTATAAAGCACCAACGGTCATAACCATTCGTGAAGAGATTTAAACGAGTAGACACTTCTTTTAAAAATTAAAACTTTTGAATTCAATGGCCACCATGTCGACATGGGGTATCCCATGATGTCGACATCCCTATGTAGATTTTGAAAATGAAGTTTAAACCAAGAGTTTATTTTAAAACAAAAACAAATAATATTTCAAGGCTAAAATATATTTTTGAAAATATAATTTTAAGGCTAAAATATTTTTAAAAGAAGTTTTGAAAATCATTTTGAATTAGTTTTGCAATCTTCTTCCTACAGAATATCTCATCATATCAGGACTTGAGAACTTGTACAAAACCAGGATGTTCGTGGGATTGTAAGTCACTTGTCGTAAGTTTGTAAGCTACTTGTCGTGGGTTTGTAAGCCACTACAAAGATGGAAATGGGTTCTATCCCAAATGAAATTCAAAATGAAGATTTCCATGCTATTATGAAGTTTTAACAAAAACTAGACACATATCTTGAAATCTTGATCTCGATACTCTAGAGTCTTCAATCTTGAGTCTTGAGCCTTTATATTGTTCAGTCTTCAGTAATCAATACCTGCATATATATATATATATATATATATATATATATTTATTTATTTATATACATATATATATATATATTCCGCATATACATATCTATCTAGACAACAGTGTTAGTATATATTTTATAATATTATAAGTTAAAAAGGTTGTTGTCATCACAACCAACATCTCTCTTCCTAACAATCTCCCCCTTTTTGATGATGACAACCTGTATTTATAAAATATACTTATCATACCATAACTCCTATCATAACCCACCCGTAATCCATAACTGTGACGACCCGACTTCCTATCTCTAGGAAATCACATTATCAATGAAGAAAGAAAGGGATAGAAGAAGAAAAGAATGAGAAAGAAGAACACAACAACAGATAATTCACAGCGGAACGAATGAAATATAATATATCACATAAGATATTACATAGTATCATATTACATCAGAGTACACAACCTTATACAACAGATATTAGACAGTTATAAACATCTGTCTAACTATACAACTCAAGTGCAACAGAAACAGATACCAAACAAACACAGTGGAACCATAATATATCTACACGTGGAAGCCTCCTGCTCCATAACTTCTCCAGAATTCGATCAAGCAAACCTGAATCACTTGACTACTCATATATAATATGAGTACCCAAGAGTTTAATAAAACAGAAAATAAACATTCGGGTCAGACAGGGGTCTGGTGTGAGTAAACGGGTTAAAATTGCTTAACTTTAGAAAACCTTTGAAAGGAAAGGTATCATGTAAGAATTCCCACACATAAACATGGAAAAGTTTTTACCTTTACGCTAACCAAAACATTTGATAGGAAATCCAGTGATATTATAATAGTGTCTAGGGTTTTCAAGTAAATAAGAAATAGCCGAAATTGTTACATGATTAAATTCCAGCTACTAGCCACAAAAGTGGGTAATACAAACAAAACCGTAGGGTCTCATAGGGAAAATGGGTTTCCATCAATGGCAGGGCTACCGGGGTACCGCCCGTCACAGTACGTGGCCTAGATCACCGTACTGAGGAGCAACCCTAACTCCCCTGCAACACAAGGCCGGGACCATTCCTTACTGAACAGTCTCAAACAAGACAACCCCGTAGTTGGCGCGCAATTCCAACTGCCCACACAGCCGAATAATAGGGATTTCTAGACAGGGGAAAATCTTTCTCTCCAGTGGGAGCTACCCACGAAGCCTTGCTGCACCTCCCCTGTTTTAGCCATTCCCGGTTGATGAGGCTTGAGGCTGCGATTACCTTTATAGAACACATCTATCTTAGAATGCTCATCGTCCACCTGACGATGTTCTAAAAGCATTCAATCCATTTAAGTTCGTTCCAGGTTTGAACAAAACCGAAGGTACTATCTCGTTGCACTCATTTCGGAATCACCCTCAAAGTCAACGACCATAGCCCTTGCACTCTAAATCGCCATCTCGAACCTATAAGAACTATTCCGTCAACTCATTACAGAATCACCCACAGAGTCATCTGACGTATAGTCCATACACCTCGAGTCTTCACTTGCTCCACTTGGATTCATGACCTAACGTTTAATTGGAATCGATGTGGTTTTCGGATCCCAAATATGGAAACCCGATCACGGTCTCACCGAAACCAAACGCCATTTTGATGTCCAAGTTGTACTTAAGGGTTTAACAATTTAAACTCATATTCAAGGTGATATAACAGATAGATGAATCACATTATCACAATAGATAATTCACATCAAACATTCATCTCCACAAAGCAGCATATCACATGTCATAGATATCCAAATCATCCAATATCAACCAATATCAATCACCCAACATCAATCACTCAATATTGATCATCCAATATCAATCAATCAATCAATATTAATCAATCAACCAAGCAGAATTGATTAACTCTTAATCAATTTGATTACCTAAAATCCTCCTTTATTTATTTATTCCAAATAAATTAATTAATCATCTTTTAGTGATCTTCTTTAATTAATCTTCTTTGATTAATTATAATTTAATTACATTCAAGTAATCAACCTTAACCATATCCAGTAATTAACCTTTAATTACTATCATTAATTACAATAATTAATGATCATTCATTTACTTTCATTAATTAACTATAATTAATTGCATTAAACCTCAATTAATTACAATTAATTAATCACACTTGAATTAATTACTTATACTAATCAACTTTGATTAATATCATTAATTACATTAATTAATGATCCTTATTAATTCATAATTACTTTAAATTAATTAAATAATTAACTTGTAATTAATCAACTCATTAATCATAATCAGTAATTAACAACTTGTAATTACTTATCTTAATTAATTAACTTCTTAATTAATTATATTTACTTTGATTAATTAATCTGATTAATTAACCTTTAATTACTTCATTAAGTAACCAATTATTTAACAACTAAATTAATAAATAAATCCTTAATTAATTACTTTATAAATTAATTACATTTTAAATTAATTACACTTAGTAATTAATCTTAAATTAATCACATTTATTAATAACTTAATCACATTAATTAATTAACTAAATTAATTAAGTAATTAACTCTTAATTACTTAACAAGTAATTATCTCTAATTACTTCATTAATAATTCTTAATTACTGCCTTAATTAATTACTTAACAAATAATTAATATCATCACTAATAATTCTTAATTCATTAATTAATTAATTACTCCATAATTAATTAACTTCAAAAACAATTCAATTAATCAATTTCTTAATTGATAACATTAAGTGATCATCCATTAATCACTTTCATTAAATTACTCCCATGAGTAATTTACCATCCTAAATACATTCACAAATTAACCATTGATTACTTCATCAAATTATCACACTTAATTAATCCACAATTAAGTGATTAAATAAACAATTAACTAATTATTTAAAATAAATTAAATAATTAATTAACTAATTTCTTATATTTTTTAAATCTTTAATTAGTTAAGAAAATTATTAATCTTAATTGAACCTTACTCATTAACAAATCATATTAAATAAGTATTCTTAAGTTAATTATCCAAATAATTTAACTTTATTTATTCTCATAAATAAATTGTTTGAATTAATCAAATTTTAACAACTTAAACAAATTATTCAATTTAGATTTCAAAATCATAATAATAACTTTATTTGAAAATAAGGAATTTAGAAATCAAATTAAAATACTTTAATTATCCAATTTGAACATGCCTATGAAAACTTTGTTATTAAAAACATTACTTCAAAATCTAACTTAAAACTTTGATTTAATAATTAAATTTAAAACACTCTTTTCAATTTGAATTTTAAAACTTAATTAAGATAATTATTTTCAAAAACAAACATCTTAAAACATTTTAATTTGAAAT
This sequence comes from Allium cepa, assembly GCA_030765085.1. Classification (NCBI taxonomy): domain Eukaryota; kingdom Viridiplantae; phylum Streptophyta; class Magnoliopsida; order Asparagales; family Amaryllidaceae; genus Allium; species Allium cepa. The sequence goes on along the minus strand of CM060940.1, from coordinate 129,239,328 downwards.
ATAAATTCAATTTTCACTTTTAAATGTTTGATTCACTTTCATTTTAAATCAACAAATTTAACTTTATATTTCGCTTCCTTTAATATACTTGTTTTCTAACTTATACTTGATTTTTATATTTATTTTAAACAACAAGTTTAACCTTTAAAAATTTGTTTTCTTTTATAAGCTTCCTTTATTTATTTAAACACAAGCTCAATACACAGTAAAACCAGAAAATCCCACAATCCTCAAACTCGAGTTTCATACGCGGCCTAATATTACACAGTACTAACCGAAACAGCGTCTAAAACAACTCGAGACAAACACTAATAAAACACGAATCAAACCCGAAGCACACCAGCCTCCTTCAACTTCGAGTTACCCCCGGTTACAACGCGAGAACCCACCCGAGTTCAAATTGTCTCCCCAAAACAGAAATCCATCAGAAGCACAGTCGTGCATGGTGCACGTGCACCATCGCTGTCGGCCACCCAAGGTCGTCGCGACAATCGTCGCCGATCACTCTAACATCCTCGAGCACAACCCAAAACCCAGATCAAACAAAAGATGATCCAGTCGAATTCGAGCATCACACTCGAACAACTGCAGTAAACATCATCCACAAATTCCATCGCCGTCGGCCAATCCCAACACCGATGAGCCACGCCATTCCCACCACAGCATCGCCACGACTTAAGCTCCATTTTCCGCCTTGTATGAACACCCCCGATCCTTCGTTCGCGACGCAATCACCTCAACAGTAAAGCCCAAATAAAAGCAAGCTTAAACCCTACTTTCATCAATTCCAAACAATCCACTCAATTGAAAAATCCTTTTGCATTTTTCCTTAGATCCTCAACTCAAAAGCTTGCTTTACCCCCAAATTCGATTGAAAACAATATGTTGATCATGGGCAAATCACTCTAATGCCGAAACCCTTCTTGCCCAAATTTCCAACAAATTATCAATTTCAAAATTCTGAAATTAGTGCTAAAATTCATGATTTCTCATCACGAATTCATTCATACAATCTAAACTATAATTTGAGTTCAGTGATTTTTAACATGCATCAGATGTTTACTGTGTTTTATATTTTTAAAACTATTTGTACATTAAAATTTTCAGTAACCATTTTAAAAATTTCCATCATACATTACTTTACAACTTCCATTCACATATTAATATGGATCTAACTGAGAAATTGAGATTCTTGAACAACAGACACATATTCTAAACAAACAGAGAACAGTTATCAACACATACTATCATGCTCTCATACATAAATTATCAAATCTAGATAGGTTTTAACTATAGGATTTAAATTCAATTTATCATCATCACATGCACTTAAGTTAAACCAAAATTAACTTTTTTAAAAACATTTACTCGCCTTTCTTTTTATAGGCAGAGTAGGTTTTGATTCATTCCAGGCTTTGAATATTAAATCTGAAGAATACTAAATGCATGCCTTCAAATTGTTAATGTAAAATGTTGAACTTCATTTGGATTTGCAGAAGACTTGGAGTTGCAGCTTTAATTTTGCTTTGCAGATTTAGTTTTACTTCAAATTTGATTTTGGTTGCAGGTTTGGTTTTGCTGATTCTAATTTTACTTTTGATTTCCATTTGAATTGCACAGGATTTGAAATTACAGTTTTTTTTTGATTTGCCTTTGATTTTAATTTCAGGTTTGAGAAAGATTTCCTGGTTTGATCTTTAATTCATGAAGGAAGAAAAATAATTTGAGAAGAAGAAGAAAGCTTTGGAAAAAAATGAAAGAGGAGCAAATTTTCTTTATGTTTTAAAATGAATTATGTTATATTAATTAATATGTTGCCACATGTTGATTAGAATTTACATTTGTCATTATATTATTTAATTTCTAACATTTGTCACTATGTAGCTTAATTTTTCTTACATGTGTTTAGAGAGGCCTTAACATGTTTACACATGTATTTTAGCATTTTAAATAAAATTTTATTTAATTTAAATGATAATATAAACTTACTTATTTACTTAACTAACAAATGCTTATGTATGAATATATGAGTTTACTTTTTAAAGAAAATATTCTAAAACTAGTTATAACATAAATATACATCTTATACATATATATTTTAAAATTTAAAAAAATTTATCATTTATAACCATTTATATTAGGTATTTTAAAAAGAAAGCAAAACAAAATGTTTAAATCTTTTTGAACATCATATTTAAAATAAATAACAATCTTATATTTTAAAAACAAACAATTATCTTATAATTGAAATCAATTTGACAAATCTATATTAACCTTTGAAAATATAAATTAAAACAAAGCTTAAAATTATAATTTCATACATATACAAATTATCCATAGATTAAATTAAATTTAAAACAATATCAAATTATAACATATACAAACATATATATTACAATTTGAAAATTCAATTCTTAATTTAAAACAAAAGATATTCCATTCACAATATATATCAAATATATATATTATGAACAAAATAAAATTTTATTAGCTTTGGAGAAATTAATTCTTACCAATTATTGCCAGATTAAAAATTTATTAATCTTTAAAAAGAATAAATTTATCGGTTTAAATTAAAATTATAAAGGAAAGTTATCAAATCAATTTAATTATTTACACAAATTATTAAATTGATATTGCCTCAAATTCCGGGTCGTTACAATAACTCCCCTTACTCCAAGCCAACTATTATTTTATAACTTCTCCTCCTTTATCATCAACAAAACCTTCTTAAAGATCCCTCAACTTGTTATAAGATAATCAACCATGATAAAATAGGTTAAACGGTATATAAGAGTAATAAGTGCTAAGTGTGATCATAAGTATAATCTATTAAGTAAATCAATCATCAAATAATCATATTTACAGAAATTATTCAATCCAAACATATATACAAACCATACCAAATAAGTTAAGTCGATCAAGTTTAAAACACACCAATCAAATCAAACAAGTAATGTACAAAATGACTAGACATTCCTTGGTACTTCCACCCATCCATCTTCTCCAAAGATAGGGTCTTCTTTGATGGCATCCCATTCTTCTTTATCTTTGTCGAGAGTGACTGGTGGATTTCCTTCGAGATCATCCTTGTTAAGGGCTGAGATCATCCAACGAAGGGCGTTGAAATGTCTCTCTTGCTCCATGATCATCTGTATTTGACTCAATTTTAAGTGACGTTGATTACGAAATATGAATGTAAGAATATTCTTGAAGGAAGTGAGAGTTTCTTCAAGATTATCACTTAGATTCTTAATCGGAGAAGCCATAATTCAAGAAATAGGAAGAACTATGAAAGAAAGTGATTAGAGATGAAGTTTTACAAGTTATCCTGGAAAAACAGATATAAATAGGGGTAGAAAGTCGTTTGAAATGAATAACACAAGTTAGGTACATGAAAATGAAATTTGAAAGTGTAACTATTTTCTGCCCATTGGATGTCGACATGGGAGGATGGTGTATGTCGACATGCCTTTGTTTAAAATGACATTTTGCTTTGTTTTGAATATTATAAACAAATCTATTAAACTAAAATTTGTATAATATAAAAACAAGCAATTACAAAGACAAGTGAAGTTGAATAACAGGAAATGAAAGATTCCATTAATAATTCTAGTCAACATTACATAAAATAATATAATATTAACTAAAATAAAGGAAATACAAAGGTAGAACTTAAGATAATATGAACTAAAACTAGTTAGATGTAGACGAAGAAGATGATAGTCCAAGTTTTCTACTAATTTTCCCGAAGAACTTGTCAATTTTAGTGGAAATCTTATCCATTTTCTTACTTATTGATCTTTTAAGTGTCTTTTGATTTTCTACTATAATTCTTTGATTATTGAGAATGGTCTTGTTGAATGGATTAGCCGGATTAGTAGGATATTCAATACTTTTTGAGGAGGTTTCTTGATCTTCCTCTTCCTCCTCTTTAATTTCCATTCCTTCCTCTTCCTCTTCTTCTTCTTCCTCCTCCTCTATTTCTTCCATTTCTTCACTAGTAAGCCTTTATTCTTTCTCTATAAGTGTTTCATATGGTTGAAACACTAATGGAATTTGCATAAGGAAATGTTTCCATGGTTGAACACTTTTCTGGTTATAAATTCTTCCCTTTTGAAAACAACTAAGTAACTAAAAATCTGGGTGAGATAAATTCCATGATATAATGTGTTTTCACTCATAGTAAAATTCTTGGGCCTTAGCTCATCCAAAATAACTTGAGCCCAATTAATATCATAATTTCCAAAAATTGCAAAAAGAGCTCTGCAAACTTTTAAAGTCGGGTTGTTGTAGTTTCCCGATCCTGGTATAAGAGTGTGTTGGATAAGAAGATTAACAATTCTTGGTTTTAGAAGAATTTTTTGAATTCGAAATTGTCATCCCCTTCAAAGAGGTGATGAAATGTCTCTCGGTCATTTTCATTGATTTGAAATTCCGAGAGATTCATTCCGGTATACTTACATCCTAAAATATTTCCCAAAATTTCACAATCTAGAACAATTTGTGTTCCTTTAACACTATTCCAAATTTGTCCTTCTTTCCCATCATAAAAACCACAATTCAAATTCGCAAAAAACTTCTTAACAAAATTTGAATAACATACAAAATCATTTTGTTTGTTATCAACTAAACTAAGAATAGAACATTATTGAAAAATATTTTCGATTTCATAAGAAGGAAAATCTTCAAAAATAGCAAATTTTTCCGTATGAATTTTACCAAAGTTTACATAGTTGATGTAAGCTTTGATAGTTTTTGGGTCATTAAAAAGAAAGTTTTTGACAGATTTTGGAAGGCTTATGGTGTTAGGAGTGCTTGAAGGGGTCATTGAAGAATTTTAAGAGGAGTTGAAGATAATGAAGATAAGTTTGAAATTTGAAATAAAGGTGAAAAGTGATGATAAAGCGAGTGAGATAAATAGAGATTCTATAGACATGTTCTTTGGTCAAGAGACATCTTTCTAGAGCATTTAAGTTGGTGAAAAGATGGAGGAAAATTCAAAAGTTTGAATTCAAATTTTGAAATCAAATTCTGAGGGGGATGTCGACATGGGGTATCCGGGTATGTCGACATATGCCTATTGAATCAAAGGACAAGTTTCTATTCCTAATTCCTTATATATATATATATATATTATCCTATATTCTAATTATATAATTCCTATGATAACATTAAATATAATAATACTTAAATATTAATAATTTAATATTTAAAATAATATTAAAATAATATTATTTTTGAATTTAAAATTTAAATTTCAAGGGATAAATTTGAATTTAAAAATTCAAGGAATTTTAAAACAATCAAGCAAACAAGCAAACATCCATTCAAACAAGAAAAAATCAAAAATAATGTAAATGCGTATCTATTTTTAGATTCATACTCCTATCGTCATCTGATTCGTGAATAGAAGTGAAACAAACTGTTTTGAATTATCTATCTTCTTTTCATCGTCACTGGATGATGAGTCTGAATCATCAAGAGTTGCTATGAATTCTTTCTTTCTTTTCCTTGACGAGTCATTGTTTGGAGGGAACAACTGTTTATCTAGATAAGGACAATCTTTTCTATAATGCCCGACCTTATTGCAATTGTAGCATCTATCATTGTTGACGTTCTCCGTATTATTTCTGGAATTCCTTTGATCATTTCTTTTGTAATTACTCATTTTTCTATATTTTAGGAATTTCTGGAAGTTTCTTGTCATGAAGGCAATCTCCTCATCACTGTCTGGTTCTGAATCTTCAGTTGTTGCATTGAATGCTAATGTCTTCTTTTCTATAGCCTTTTTTCTCTTCTTCCTTGCAGTTGAACTTCATAAGACATCAGATTCCCAATCAGTTCTTCTATTTTCATGAGACTGATATCATTTACTTCTTCGATTGCAAGTGCCTTTTGATCCCATTCCGGAGTGAGTAAATTTTGAATTTTTCTGGCTTGGTCTTCCTCTTCCCAATGCAATTAGTGAATGAACAATATTTTGAATCGACAATACATGTCGAAAATGGACTCATTTGCATGCATTTTAAACAATTGAAACTAATTAGTTAATATGGAAATTTTAGTCTGTTTAACTTTGTTTGTTCCTTCATGAGTAACTTGCAAAGTTTTTCAGATTTCAAATGTAGACTTTCAAACAGACACTCTATTAAACTCATTCCTATCTAGTGAAAAAAAAATTCATGGCCTTTGAGTTTTTTTGTGCAACACCCTTTTGCTCAGCAGTCCACTGGGCAAAATTGGTGGTTGGTTCAATATACTCAGTTTGTGTGATATTCCAAGCGTCTAATCCTACAGATTGTAAATAAATTTTCATTCTAAAAGCCTAATATGCATAATTACTGCCATTGAAAAATGGTGGTCTGACAGTAGACTGATCTTCTACAAATGAACTAGAGCTAGTGATAACAGAACTAGTGCCAGAGTTGACATTACCAATGTTGATAGCCATTAAAACAATTTTCAAGTTTCAGATTACGAAAACTATGAAAACCTCGTTCTGATACCAATGGAAAGGGACATCGGATTAAGGATCTTAATGCTAATTTTAACACTAGGGGGGTGAATAGTGTTTAATGGATTCTAATACTTATATGAACTAACTTAAAATTATGACACAAACAAATGCAAAACTTAATCACAGAAAATTACAAAATCAAATACAGATGCTGAAAGTAAATAAAAAATAGTAAAGGGAAAGAACACATCGGATTTTATATTGGTTCGGAGTTACCCTACATCCAATCCTGTACCAAGGCAAACCACCTCATACAGATTTTTATTATACCAATGTCGAGATTACATTCCTCAATTTATAAAGGACTTGAGGCACCGTCCTGTCTCACGAGTCCGGGGAAAACTCTCTTGATTTATGGGCCACAAGATTACCCAATTGATTTCCAAACACAACCATACCTTATAGAGAGACTCGATAAACTTTTGATTACAAATTGATCATATAACTCTGAATTGCATTTGATCTTCGAGAGAAGGCAGAGAATCAAACAAGAATGAGATTCTAATTTGATTCACTTGAGAATTCGGTAGAATTTCAGTACGATCTTAAAAATATGAAAATTATAGAATATGGATTTGTGGAGAAGAAGAAGTGAAGAAAATATGAAAATAGATGATTACAAAATTCATTTGTGAAGACTATTTATAAAGCACTAATGGTCATAACCATTCATGAAGAGATTTAAACGAATAAACACTTCTTTTGAAAATTAAAACTTTTGAATTCAACGGCCACCATGTTGACATAGGGTATTCCATGATGTCGACATCCTTATGTAAAAAAACAATGTAAAATTTGTTTTTGAAAATGAAGTTTAAAACAAGAGTTTATTTTAAAATAAAAACAAATAATATTTTAAGGCTAAAGCATCTTTTTGAAAAATCATTTGAAAAGATAATTTTGAGGCTAAAATATTTTGAAAATAAGTTTTGAAAATCATTATGGAAAACTATTTTGAAGTAGTTTTGCAACCTTCTTTCTGCAGAATATCTCATCACATCGGGACTCGAGAACTTGTATAAAAGCAGGATGTTCGTGGGTTTGTAAGCCACTCGTCATAGGTTTGTGAGCTACTTGTCATAGGTTTGTTAGCCACTAAGAAGGTAGAAATGGGTTCCATCCCAAATGAAATTTGGAATGAAGATTTCCATGCTATTATGAAGTTTTAACAAAAAATAGACATATATCTTGAAATCTTGATCTCGATACTCTAGAGTCTTCAATCCTGAGTCTTGAGTCTTTATACCGATCAGTCTTCAGTAATCAAAACCTGCATATATATATCTTTCATATACATATCTATCTAGATAACAGTGTTAGTATATTTTATATAATAAGATAAGTTAAAAAGGTTGTTGTCATCAAAACCAACATCTCAGTTCCTAACACTTATTTCCATGGAGAGCTGGTTTAAATCTTACGTAACAGCCTAGGGATATTTTGGATGAGAATTTAGGCTCCCTACTGAAGGAACTGAACCAGCCCGCAGCAGAAGAAATGGGTGAATTTCAATTTTTTTTACCATTGGATCTTTAATGGGCCTATGAAGTCTAAATATACTTAGACCTTTTCTAAGTTTCTTTTAAATAAAATCAATATTTTATTTAATTTTATAAATAAAGTTTTGCTTTAATTTAATGTTTATGTAAATTAGAGTATATCAAATATACTATTATGTATATATTTATGTGTAATGGAATGAATGCATCAAATACATTCATGATGTGAAATATAAGTGTAACATATAAGAAGTGTATATTTGTGTAATTAAATGAGTTAATTAATTAATACTTATATGCATGTATTATATATGTTGATATCTGTCATGTTATTTTAAAGTGTTTAAGATAACAAGAGCATACATGTATGTATATAAGATAAAATTTGAAAATAATATAATTTAATTAATAAATTTAATTAATAAATTAATTAAAGGTTAATTAATTAAATAAAAATACACATATATAAGATATATGTGTTACAGTGGTTATAGTAGTTATGTCCAATATAAAAGTTGTATTGGAATACTAATATGAAATTAATTTAAGAGTTAATTAGTTAAAATTAATTAAATAAGATTCAACTAATGAAATTCTATACATAAGACTATCATATAAGTAATATGAAATATAAAAGTTATTTAACAACAAAACTTAGATGATATGAATGTATAAACTAAAAATGGAACATTAAAGAAACCCAAATAGCTTTAAGGAATAAATACATACGTAAATGTACGTATACTGTGATATCTGATGTGTCTAACACTTGAATCGTGAGGGTATTTAATAAGAAATACATTATTCCATAAGTCGATATCACTCAATACAATATATTGAAGATCATGAATCTTAAATATAATGTTGTCCTCTACCACATATATATTAATAAATTACTTGCATACTCCTTAGTTGTTGAGCAAACTCAAGCTGGGGATATTATGTGTAGTATTGTTGATGGTAAGGTAACTATATGAATTTGTTGAGCAAACTCAATGTACATATACTATACTTAGGCCATCACGATATGGTAGGTACGAGTAAATAATCTCTTTCAATTTGTTGAGCAAACTCAAGGTCGAAATGAGATTAGGACAAGGAAAAATGGGTTAGGAATTATATGTGATACAACCGATAAGGATTATTCATCGTTTATAAGGCTATGATTTGTTGATCAAACTCAAGGTCAGAATACCAAGACAGACAAGTTCTAACACCCACTAGTGAAATTGGTAGACTATGTTTCATCTTATGGTTTGGAGAAATATAAAAGACTAGTGGGAGCCTTATTGGAAACATGAAATGGTAACATTTAGCCTTTCTAATATTGTAAGAATATATGCTAGATAATGTTATAATTATCTACAGTGATAAATTTGTGCATTTGATATGATTGATAAAATGCTTATCAATTAACATATACAAACGAACTGAATTAAAAGTTCACAAATTGAAATATAATGCCTACTATTAAATTCCTATTGCATGTCAACATTTCGACATCCATGCAAGTGCCTGATTTTACAACTACTGAATACATTCGTGCTTTAGTCACTTATGCATTTATTTGGTCAAGACCATGCATTGCATTCTATGAGTTTTGAACTCTAAAAAAAATACAAGACTATTGATATTTAATCCATATACAATTGCATATAAATGTTAATATGGTGAATGGTCAGAGTTTGTAATGTAAAATATTTCGATGAATTGTTTAACCGAAAAACCAAATAAACCTTAGTGTGAGATCAAGTATTCAAGCTGATTGATTACAAAAGGGATCATGTTGTGTTAATGTAACACATGATCAAAAACTGCAAGATAGATATAAAACTCGATCGTTGAAATGTCATTTTGATCGGTTTACGTAAAGTACAACATATTTGATATCCTTAAATGTTAAGGATAATCGAATGTGCTTTTGTAAAGTTTTTTATGATATTGTAGTATGGTTTTCTTTTGAATTGTTTGACCATTTGAAAGGAAAACGAATGTATAAGAATAGATGTAATTTAAGGTACAGCTGGGAAGAAGAGAATGAATAGTCACTTCTGCTTCATAGAGAAACATTGGAAACGAGAATTGTAATAATAATTGATACTTAATATTGGAATAAGAAATATGATTTCTATTTCAGAATTCATTTTCATATCGAAAATTGTTTTCTATGAGATTTATTCCTTTGAGCTCAAGATTTTTGACCAACGAAATCTCCATTGTAAATAACTACAGTGCATGAAATAAACAAATTGCATTAAGTGAATAATGAAACTCCTAATTTAATACGCTATTATAATAATGGTGGAAATAGTAGAAGCATGTCATATAGCACATATTAATTGCATTACCATACAATATTATGAAATAATGATTATTTTCAGTATCAACTAAAAAAATAGACATGACTATATTTCAATATGAATATTATGAATGTTCTTTATGAAATAAAACTATAATGTGGTAATTTTGTTAATAACAAAAGTGATGCATTGGAAAATACAAAAGTATCTAATATTATTTACGATTGTTTTGGAATTATAGACCAAGCCATAGTTTTGATAAATAATTTTATTGTATGATTTTGAATCATATGATACTTGTTTATTATATCTCAAACAATAGCTATGCACCAATTTAGTGGGAGTATCATCAGAGTTGATGGACTCTTCGTATTGATACATATAGATGTGTGCAATCGTAATTCTATAAATACCAAAAGGGTTCCACGTACTACATCATATTCACCGATGAGTTATCGTCGTCATGGACATATGTATTTGATACACATGTAGTATGTCTATGACAAACTTATAGAATACAAAATAGAATTAAATAAAATAACATGCGATAGGAATGATTTGATTTGATCGAACGAGTGAGTATATTAGAAAATGTTCCGAACGTACCGAAAATGAATAAAGATTCAATCTCGAAATTACTCCTCCATATGATACATAATGATGCATCGATATGGAGTAATCGAACTTTGTTGGACATTGTACAATTAATTGTGAGTGCAGTTGAGTTAGTTTCTTTCTATAAGGTAATGTACTTAAAGGTAGTACACAAGGTTGATGTTATTTCATCTGAATAACAATTTACAAAATTTTCAAGATAAGAGTTTATAAGAAACTCCAACATATCTTATGCTAAGGGGTTGGCGGGTTGTGCAAGTCAAAAGATTGCACGTAATAATTGCCTATGAGGGATCTTGTATGAATTTCCCTAAAAGGATTTTGAAAAGACTATCATTGGATGACGTATTAATGTTTCAAACATAATTTTTGTAAGCTAAAACCAAATCAGTTCTATAAATAAAGAAATTCATAAAATGTTTACGGATACTTATTCTATTGCACCGAGAAACATTTGTTGTTTCAAGATATACCAACTTTATTGTGAAGAAATTTCTTTGAGGAATTATTGGTAGTAAAATGGATTGGATACGATCCATTGATAGAACTGATTATATGAGATGAAATGAAATTAACTAACCTAAATGTACACATACCATTAGAATGTCTAATAAGTATTCTCGCACAGACAAGCACCATTATCCAAGTGGTTAATTGATTCGGCTTGGTGCAGGATGTCACAAGTTCGAAACTTGCTTTTGAACGTTTATTTGACATGGGATATGTTGTCCCTTTGATTTGTTGTATATAAAGTACCAGTTCAAAAAAAAGTATTCTCGCACTCTAAGAGAAACTATGATTTCTTATTAATGTCGAAAATATATAATCCAAGATTGTTTAATTGAACCATTGAAAGTATTGACTCTATATGGTATGATGCGCAAATCCGAAAGAATTCCAAGTACGTTATCAAAATATAGATTTTGGTGGTTGTAACTGAAGGGATATGATCCATCGACCATGACTGTGCCTTTATGAATAAGATTAATGAGTAGGAGTTAAACAAGCAATGTTGATAAGAACAATATCATAAATTTCAATTGTTGAAATTAGCATGATAGATTCGATATTCAACACGTTCAAATCAATTCAGATTTACTCACAAAATTATCGCTTGATAAATCCTAGTGTTTTAGTACATATGTATTGAAACGAAAAATTCTAAATATCAATATAGAGTAAGATGTTTACACATATCAACCAAAAATGTCTCAAAGTCAGGGATATTGAGTTTGTGAGTCTTTTGATATGATCCAAGAAATGATACGGAAGTATCATTTTATAAGCATCAATATTGACTAAATATTTTGATAGAAATGTCAAATAGTTTGATTTTCAATCAAAGTGCAGAGGAAGCGCGTGTTCATAAGAAAGAACGGTTAAATGTACATTGATATTTCTAAACTATAAGTAAACAACACGTTGTTGATTTTAATGATGTACTTGTGTTAAAATCATCCTTAGTTGTTTTAATACTCAACATTGGATTAATAAATGATGTCTTTTATAATACGTATAAAAGATGTCGGGAATGTCCCCAATGATATGCAAGTACACCTTATTAAAATATTTAATATAGAACACGTAAGATTGATTCTTTACATTGGCAAAAGAAATTATCATACATGTTGTGTTGTCTACGATATCATGATTTGTTTATGTATTTGATACATGAAGAAAATATCAAATCCAAATTGATATCACTAAATGGTTGTTTAAAGTGTTCTAGTGTATTTATAAAATACCAAAGAATTGTTTACAGAAACAAAAACTCCTTATGAAGGAGTGTTCAAACTCAAACTTCATAAGTCATATTGAGTGTAGTATGTCAATAATAAATTCAAGCTAAGAATCTTTAAGTTGAAAATGTTCCAAATAAAAGGCCGTCACTTATTCAATGAATAAAGGCTACGTACATTGCCTTGAATATTGCTGCAATAAAAAAATATAATGTATATAAAATTATAAATGCACGAATTTATAACCGAGCTGATTCCAAATATTGAGAATCTCATAACATTGTTATATGATAACAATATCGTGATATGTTTCGCAGTAGAACTTAGAACTCATTAAAGTTCGAGAGACGTACTCTGAATTGTTCTACATGATAAAGCAGTTTATCATTGTCGGAAAGAGTTGATTAACATAGTAGATAATTGAAATATAATAGCATACCCGTTCACAAAGGGACTGATCTAGCTGGTTTTGAGAAACCGATGGGAGAATTTGGAATAAGATTCCATAATTGACCCCAAGTGCAAGTGGGAGATTGATAGAGTTAGGGATATGCCCTAGGGGCAATTATGAAATTTGTTACGTATATCTAACTCGTTGAACAATCTTGTTCATAATAGAGGCGTTTCTTTCTATTATGTACTTGACATAATGTGGTTATATTAATTAATTAATTTAACTAAAAGTATATTTAATAGAAAATCCATAAATGACATATCTTATGATAGTAGTTACAAATTGTTGTAAATGTGAGTAATTTGTCACAATAAAACAAATATACCATTTTAAATGTTTCTAGTCAAGATGTATCGAGATTGAATATCGTTGTATCCGTTGGGACTAGAGCACGTAATGCTCTCCAAATGTTGGACAGTGTATTACTCATGACTGCTAGAGGCACCTAGATGTTACGTACTGATAGTTATTGGATAACTATGGAATGACTCACTCGATAGTTTTCTGTCGATTAATATAACTAAGGTCAAACATAAAATATCAATGTGACCGATTTACATAGTTCTCTAGACTTGAGAATATCGTGAATTTTCAATATGAAAGCTCCGCTTTGATTATAGTCAAATCATGACTTGACATTCCATCGAGTGACTATAATTGGGTCGAGTGGAAGTATTGAAAGTGAAGTACTATTCAAGAGAGGATTCATCTACTCAGTTATATGGGGTTAGTATCATGGTCAACCAAAGTCAACTCAAAGTCAAAGTGTCTGGCCAGAGCATTTCGGTTAATAATAACAACTGTTATTGAACCAAGGACTTTGTGTTTGGACTATAAAGTTGAATGTGGATGACATTGAAATTTTGACCATTACTAAATTCCATAAATCCAAAGCGATATACTTTTGACCAAAAGAATTGATGTAAATAATTGTCAATTAGGTATCGCTTATAATAAGTAAAATTGGATTTTACCAAAAATGTGTAAGTGATGAATTCAGCCGAAATGTCATGCCACCTACTAAGTGACGTGTCAACATTAATATTTGTATTGTTCAATATTAATAGCTGACTGAATTTACACCTTTGAGTCACACAACCGTAGTAATGAATTCTCTAAAAAACCACATGATTTTAATTAATTTATAAAAAGTTGTAAATCAATTAAATTAATTAGTATTTGAGAAATATTAATTATTATTTATTCTATTTGATGTTTAAGAGTTATTTTTAATTATTTGAATGCATTTATAAAAAAAAAAATTGTGCACATTAATATATGATATCATTGTAATTAAATAAAAGATAATTACGTGCGTTAATTTATGGAATCTTATATCATTTAATGACACATAATTTTTAGCCATACCATGTATTGAAATAGGAGTGAAAAGAGAAAGTTAATCAAGAGAATTAATTAGAGAAGTTTTAATTGAAGAAGGAGAAATGTTTTCTTCTTTCAAATAAAACATATTTTCTAATTCATTTTGTATGTACAATTGAGTTTCTCGTTTTTCATTCTTCTTTCTGTAACTTTTTTGGTTCTCTCCTTCTTTAATCGCTGAAAATATAAGATTTTCCATAACTTCAATGGTATCAGAGCGAGCTTGATTAAGGTGTTCACCCGACACACACTACGCCATGGATTGCATACTGCAACACCAAGAAGTGATGCAGGAAGTGCCAAAAAATGTTGTTGTAGGCTGAAAAAGGGCAAAGGCAACACTTTCTCGGTGATGCATTTTGCCGCGTTGCCCTAGAGTCAAAGGTAACATCTTTGCGGCCCTATGGCAACATCGGTCCTGTTGTTGCCACAGGTACCAAATTAACTAAAAAGTGGGCCCCACAATATAGGCCCCAACATGTGGGCCCACATTGTGGGGCCCACTAGTTCTGTGGCCCACCTTTACGGAACCCTGTTGTGGGGCCCATATTCATTAATCTATGGTAACACTTTTACCATCCAATGACAACACTTTGCCAGTTTATTACCACATTTAACATCACATACTGCAACATTATATCATATCTATGGCAACACCTTTTGCAATTTAAATTGGAAATGTACTGCAACATTATACTACTGAAACATTATATCATATCTATGGCAACATTATACTGCAACATTATATCATATCTAATGGCAACATTACACTACAACAAAGAACTTTTCATTTCAGAATAACCAGCAACACAAGTTTTACTTAGTCAAGTACAAAATAACAAACATACTTAAAAACATAGCCAGTGTATTCATAGTTACAGCCAATACATACTAAATTCTACTTATTAACAGTACATTCATATTTGCGAGCCTCCAGTGCCATCGGTGCCTCTAGTGCCTCCAGTGCCATCACTGCAGACGGTCGCACAAAGATCCCCAACATCAATTTGCATGTCAGGGTTTGCTTCGCCTAATTTCTATAATGATCATGGTTAAGGTTACAAAATCTGATCGTGTGCGGGAAATGGAAATACATGTTTAAATCAATTTGGAATACCATTCATGCTAGTTCAAACAACAAAAATTGGTAAAGTTGGTTTGGCATAAGATTCATATCCCTAAAATAGTAATATGTATGTTTAGAGTTTTAAATGACTTTATTCCTACCAAACAAAAACTAGAACATCATTTTAACATAGATCATGAATGTGTCTTATGCAATGAGAATTTTGAAAGCGCTAACCATTTATTCTTTAAATGCAAATTCTCGACATAGGTTTGGAAACTACAGCTGCCACCATAACCCAAAAATCAGGTGAAGTTGCGTCAACTACAGCTGCATCATCATTAATTATCCGACGAACCTGAGAACCTAATGTAAGTTACATAGAAAATCATTTTCACGGTTAGAATAAAGTAAATAGCATGTCAATGGTTATTTCACACTTTCATGTGATTAAAGCACAGAAGAGAATTTTGGTTGAACATTGAACGTTAATAAGAAATCCAATGACTTACTGATTCCTTGAGAGGTGGAGACTTTAAATGCAGCATCCATGGCTTCTTTATAATTTTCTTCGTCCATATTTATCATGTGAGCTTTTATTAAATCATATTCAATATCAAATAATAGCTTTAAGCAATAAAGAGAAGAATCTTAAGACCATATCACTATATCAGCACTGAAGTGGCATATTGTAAACCTTGAAGTCCTTTTTCTCTTGTCTAGTTGATGGTAAGCAACCACTATGTGCTTCAGCCCATTTTTCTGCAAGTTTGATAAGTATGACAACATATGGTATATGCTTATAGAACATATGGTATATGCTTATGTACAACAGGATTTGTTACAGTTAAGTCAATGCTATTTGCAAACCTGTGGAAAATAAAGAAAAAGAGAAATGCAGCAGTGAACTAATAAAATGAACTTTTTCATTTTCCACTTAACCAATTTGTTGTTTGTCAATTAAGTGAATGCATAATCTTCTTAGCAAAATAACAAAAGCACAAAATGATTTCTGTAGAAAGTATGTATTACGTACTCCTTAAGTTCAGGCCACGGTTTATGAAGCCGCAAATCATCTAAGAAATGGTCGGGTTTTGACTCCATTATGGTATGCTCCTGTCACGATAATGGTTCAATTATAATATGATGATTTCAATTGGCTTGTAGCATCGTATAACAAAGTAAGGAACTGATAAGTACACTCCTCTTTCTCTTTTCATTTACTAATGTCGGCCATGGTTGAAAATATGAAATGGAGAATGACATTAGAAAAGGAGAGTATATTTACTAATCCCTATAAAGTACTGTACATCATACACATATGAAATTACCTTGAAACTAATTCGAACAAGTCCAGCAAGACCATATGAACGTGCAACTACAAGCATCACATTAGCATCCCTACATATCTTATCCAATTTCAATAATGAATTCTCCCGTAGCTGCCATGTCAGAGGTAGAAGAGTAAATAGAACGGATACACATATATAAATATAGAATTGCAGTTTAACACATCCTTTCTGCAACATAACAGACAAGCATTCAGATTTTCTAGTACCTGGATAGCAATTACTAAAGTGAACTTCTCAAAGAAAGAAGGGGATGTATCAATCAAAGTATCTGGAGACTCCTCTACATATTTAACTTTAACAGCATCATTAAGCTCCTGCAAGAAAGCACACATGGATTTTGCTTTTGATTGTCCTAAGCAACTCTCATCCATTGACAATTATGAAACCAAGACTATCAGTATGTCGCGGCATGAAATTACATAATAATAAGATAACATTCAATATTACATACACAAAAAATTATTTCTAAGATCTTGCAAGTCAACTTTGGACCCATCTATAACAGTGATACTCCCGATCCCGCCAAGAACAAGATTTTCCAAGGCTTCGGATCCAGTAGGCCTACAAATTAGCAAACATATACTCGCTTTCTCAAGAGCTGTTTGCCCCTGCTCTCCCCAAATTCTACACATGTTAAACAGGAATATAGTTTTAAAGATGTACGTAAACTTGAAATGGTACAGAGAGACAATGAAATAACGTAGGTTACAGCAGGGATGTCAACAAGAGCAATCCTGATCCAAAAGGCCATTGCTCGTAATTAGTCATTTAGCAAAATGATATGAACAATGCAACACATGGAGAGGGAAAAAATGCTTGCAGGATATAAATAGTTAAATTGTGCTCATTTTGGTTCAAATCGGATATCCATTGCAGATAAGCAAGTCACTGAAATAAGATCCCATCAGGAAAAAACTTTTTTTTTCCTTTCAAAATCACACAAATGTAATTTGAACGGTTCAAAGTAGAAATGTTTGGATGCATTAGTTGTCAAATATGCCGAATTTGTGTTAGTAGTCAAATTTGTGGAAGTGGAGTGTTATTTATTGTCAAATGGAACTAATCACTTCACTTCACTACTAACACTCCACTTCCACATATTTGACAATTCTACTTCCACATCAACGAAAAACACTTCACTACTAACACTCCACTTCCACAAAATCACACTGACAGTCCACATTCAACCATCACTACGGCCTTTCTTCTATAACAGACCAGCAGTCATACATAATACATTATCCCACAAACCCCATACAATAAAACATCATCACCTCCTCCTTCACATAACCACCACGACACCACTACCATCGAATTACTATAAAGCAACTACATTCTACAAACTTTCCTCTGGTTACAGCCATAACAAACTTCAGTTGCAAACAAACCAACCACGAATCATCACAACCACTTCGATAATCGCTCTCCAAACCAACCTCCTACGAACTCCAAACCAAAATCACGAACCACATCACAATCGCGAACTAGAAATCGCCGCTATCTTAACCCAAAACGTACCGCCTCACCACTTCTTACAACTCCTTCCAAAACCCTTCGGCCTTGCCACGAACAACCCAATTGCGACATATCACAGCCTTCGAGCAATACATCAGCAACACCCACTGCTAGAAACGGTTCAAATAGTGACAGAATCTAGCGACGGCTAAAAAATGCGGCCATCGCTATACGAAATTTACAGACTCCTTTCCGCGAGCAGAATTATCATTCTTCCCACCAAAATTAAACCCTCCTTCCCCCAATCTGCCGCCCTCCATCACCGCAGTCGCCGCCCCGCCTTCCGCCGCCTCCAAATCATCCAAATTTGCCTAGGTATGCCTCTAATCTCTATTTTGAATGTAAATTTGATGTTTTTAGGTTTAGTTTGAACCCTAATTAAATTAGGATTTGTTGTTAAAATAGGTATTAGTAGTGTTGTTAAATTAGGTATTAATAGTGTTGTATGTTGATTTGGTAGATTAATTAGTTTATTATCATGAAGTTAAATTAGGTATTAGATTAATTAGTTTATCATGAAGTTGAATAAATGTTGATGTAGATAATTAGTGTTGGCGATTAACATGGTTCGTCGTGTTAAGTGAATAATTAGTGTATATTAATGATTAACTTGGTTATTGATAAATTTACATGAAAGTATTTCATAGTTTATGAAATTGATAAATTACAAATTTAAGTTGTTAAGTGAATTTAAATTGACAAATTTTTATTTAATAATTAGATTTTTATTGTTTTCTATTTATCTATTTGATAATTAGATTATGTTGTTTTATAATTATCTTCATTGATAATTCTTCTATTTATCTTGTTGATTTAGGACGGCTAGCGATGACCATTTTAATAATTTTAGCGACGGCTAGCCATGGCCAAAATGCAAAAGGTTCTATATATTGTACAAAAATAAAGTTTATACAAAAAATTAAAAAATGAATATGAGAACATTAAAAATTCCGCAAATATCTAATTTTTTTTAAAAAATTAGGAAATGACTTTAAAAACAACTGATATTGTACTAAAATCAATTTTGTAAAGAAATTAAGAAATGAATATAACAACAACAAATATTCCGCTAAAATCTGTGTCGTAAAAAAATAAAGAAATGAATATTGAACTAAAATTGTTAATTGAACGTTGAACTAAAATTTAAATACATAAATTTATGAAATAAAATTTAGATAGTTGAAACATTGTCAAAATTTGAAAAGAACAACAATATTTGATAAAATTTAAAGAATTTTTTTTATCCCTTAGATTGGCATTGGTCCCGTCTGGCAAGTGTTGTATATGATCGTTATATGAATGTTCGTTTTGTAACGGAACGGACATTTATATTCATCTGATACAATATTTGTCGGATTTGTCCCTGTATTGGACAAGTTACAAACACAATAAAGTAATTACATATTATAAATCATTTTATTTTAAACGGTTATAAAATTTCGACAGCACTTCCTTTACGTTCCCTGTGTACACGCATTTGTGTACGATACAGGGAACAGAAGGGAAGTGCTGCCGAAATTTTGTTGAACCGTTTAATCTGAAATGATTTATAAAATGTAGTTACATTATTGTGTTTGTAATGGGAAGTACGATGACTGACCACCGAAGTGAAAACCATACCAAAAAATAAAGTGAATTTTTTATTTTGAATTTTCTGCAACGATGAACTGTTTACAATGGAGAATGGTTGAAAATTAATGATTTAAATTGTCTAACATACATTTTCAAATCAGGAAAAATGTTTAATTATTTTCTTGAGGGTACTTGGATGTATGAAGTCAAATCTGGAAAGAAGAGATCAATAAAGCAACATTTCTACAACGGTGTACACGAATTTATTAGATTTGCTAAATCTAATAACCGAAACAACATAGAATTTCGTTGCCCGTGTAGTAAGTGTCAACATTTGAAGCATTGGAAACCAGATATAGTTGAAGTGTATTTGTATCAATATGGTTTCGTGCCTGATTATTATTTCTGGGATCGTCATGGAGGACTTGTTGAACCTACACCTAATACTGAAGTGTTAGAGGACACTAATATGATGAAGAATCCGATAAAAAATATGGTGGATGATGCAGCACGATCAATATTTCCTACAACTGAAGCTGTCGATGAAGACGAAAATGTCGAAGAAGAACCGACTGCGGGAGCTAAAAAAATATACGATTTGTTGGATTCTGCTAAGAGGCCGTTGTGGGACGGATGTAAAAGCGGAACCGAACTTTCAGTAAACGCCGAATACATAACTATGAAATCAAAATTCAACCTTACGGAAGCTGCATTTACAGCAGTTGTACAAGCTGCAAAACGACACATGCCACCCAATAATCTGATGTGCGATAGTCATTATAAAGTAAAAAAAATTGATGTCCGCTTTCGGTCTACCGTACGAGAAGATAGATGCATGTGTGAAAGGTTGCATGTTGTATTGGAAAGACGACGTTGACCTCAGAAAATGCAAAAATATGTAACGAAGAAAGATACAAACCAAGAAAGAAGAAAGGGAAAGAAGTCCCGTACAAGCGAATGCATTATTTACCCATCACTCCCAGACTTCAAAGGTTATATGCATCTTCTGCTACGGCCTATCATATGCGATGGCATAGTGTGAGAACAGCGGAAGAATGAACTTTGATACATCCATCCGACGGAGAAGCATGGAAACATTTCGATAAGACTTATCCCGCATTTGCTGCGGAAAGCCGTAATGTCGGACTTGGTTTATGTACGGATGGATTTTCATCATTTTCACAGTTTGGTAGTAAATACTCATCCTGGCCAATTATCGTTACTTCATATAATTTACCTCCATGGATGTGTATGAAGACACCAAATATGTTTCTCACCACTGTCATTCCCGGCCCTCATGATCCAACCCAAGGAATTGATGTTTATTTACAACCATTAATCGAAGAGTTAAAAAAACTGTGGAATGAAGGAGTCGAAACTTACAATGTATCAACGAAAAAAAATTTGGTTATTCGCTTCTTTGTTATGGACTATTAATGATTTTCCTGCATACATGATGCTTTCTGGTTGGAGTACGGTCGGTCGTCTAGCATGCCCTTATTGTATGGAAGAAACACGAGCATTTTCGTTACGATATGGGAAGAAAGTTTCGTGGTTTGATTGTCATCGGTGTTTTCTTCATCCCAATCATACTTTTAGAAGAGATAAGAAAATTTTCATAGCTAACAGAGAAGAGAATTTGAAACCACCCAAAGTTTGGTCAGGCGAGGAAATATACGAAATTGTAAGGGGCTATCCAAAGATACATAAAACTGGAGTCCAGACTGAAATCCCAAGAAAGTCAGACATTCATAATTGATGCAAACAAAGTATATTTTGAAAGTTATCATACTGGAAAGATCTCTTACTCCAACATAATATTGACGTGATGCACAACGAAAAGAACGTGTTTGATAATCTGTTTAATACAATTTTGAATGTAAAGGGCAAAACCAAGGACGATTTGAATTCAAGGCTTGATATAGCAAACTATTGTAAGCGTCCGGAACTTCATATGAAGCCTAATGACAATAAAAAACTGAAAGCACGCTATGAGCTAGACAATAAGCAAGTAAAACTCCTGCTAAAGTGGGTGGAAGAATTAAGATTTCCCGATGGGATTTCTTCCAATCTTCGTAGATGTGTTGACTTTAAAAATTGTAAACTGAGTGGGATGAAAAGTCACGATAGTCACATCATGATGGAATATTTACTACCCGTGGCTTTCAAAGAACTGTTGCCCGTAAAAGTATGGAACGTTGTAACAGAGTTATGTTTGCTTTATAAAAAGCTTAGTTCGACGACATTTAAGGTGGATCGTATACGTAAACTTGAAGTAGAAATACCCATATTGCTATGCAAACTGGAGAAATTATTTCCGCCTGGTTTCTTTAACGTAATGGAGCATTTACCTATTCATCTTCCATCCGAAGCACTTCTTCGAGGTCCTGTGCAATATGGATGGATATATCCGTTCGAGAGGTAAATTAACATGTGCAATGTTCATGTCAATTTCAAATTCAAATTTGTATATCTAAATATGTAATAAATATCTTAATAGGTACTTGAATCATCTGAAGAAGAAGATTCGACAAAAAGCCCGAGTTGAGGGTTCGATATGCAAATCGTATCTTGCAGAAGAAGCCTTTTCTTTCTCTCACTACTTCAAGGACGATGTGAACTTATCATTTGTAACTATTCCTCGAAATGAGAAAGTCGTTGATCAAAATTCTTCTCAAACAATGTTATCTTTTTTTAGATAACATGGTAGACCTGGTGGAAAATGTGTGAAAATATGGTTGGACGATAGAGACCACCGTATAACACACACGTATTTTCTTTTAAATTGTGTCGAAGTCGCACCATTTGTCAGGGAATAATTAATTCACTTGTAATTTACTTGTACGCACATAATAATTATAACACATATTACATATATGCAGTATCTACGAATCACAGTATCCATCTGGCGATCTCAGTAAAAAATTTGCCAAATGGTTTTTGAACTATGTTTATGAGCCAAGAAACTGTGTCGTTGATGAAGGCTTAAGACATCTTGCGATTGGACCGAAAAGAAATGTGAAGACTTATCCGATATTCTTCGTCAATGTATTTAAGTTCAACACGAAAGATTACGGGGCTGAAAAATTAACATATAACAGTGGCGTATTTGTCAAAGGCGGTTGTTATCCCACTTTTTGGTCAAAGCTGGAATATCAACAAATTGGAAAGGAATGATGGATATCAGGATTGGAGATCGATTGGAAACAAGGTTGCAATCGATGTCATTAAAATTTGGTCGAGCTCCGATCAGGACGAAATCGTGGGAGATGATGATCGAGGTTACGGAAAGCTACATTTCAAATTTCAGGTCGATTGGAGTTCGTATGCTCGAGATACGGATGGATTAAGGTGCGCAAGGACTGGTTCGTATCGATGCATTTCGCATCGATCAGCAGAGGGTGTGTCGTATCGATTGGGTTCGTATCGATCGGCAGTGGTTCGACTCGATGAAGTTCGAATCGATCAGGTTTTGGTTCGACTCAATGGCATTCGTATCGATTAGGTGGGAAGGCCAGAAGGATTTCGACTCGATAGCAGTAGACCCAGATTGGTAAGCAAGCGTGCGGTGGTCTTTTCGTATCGATGCATTTCGCATCGATCGGTTGTTGGCATTTCGAGTCGATACTGTTAGTATCGATCAGAGACAGAGCATAGTGGTGGACTTCGAATCGATATCGTTCGTATCGATCAGCATGGACTCGACTCAATGGTTTCGCATTGATCAGGTAAAGACTTGTTCGTATCCATCAGGTAAAGCCTTGTTCGTATCCATCAGGTAAAGCCTTGTTTGTATCCATTAGGTAAGGTCTCGCTCGTATCCATCCCAAGGATGAGATTCGTGTCCATTTTCATGACCACTTCGTATCGATACCCCCATTCTCATTTCGTATCGATCAGCGCACATGGAAGCGGTACGAAATGTACTCCTGGAGTCGATACGAAGGAGGACACGAATTGATGGGTGTGAACGTACGATGTTTTGAATATGAACAAGCATAAAATGCGGATGCGAACAAAGGAAACCCACGAATCAAGGGGAGAAGCATTAAAAGCGGCGAAGGACATGCATGGTTCGAAGGAAGAAACCTTCAACTCGGCACGAATTTAGGATCTGGCCTGGGAAGTAGCGCCACGTCAGCGGATAGGCATGTGCCTTGATCGAGTCGAACAGGAGGGATACGAAGCCATGGATTCGAACCGGACAGCCTTCCGAAGAACATCAACTCATGTCGATCATATCTCCTAAACTATTGATCTAAATGCAATGAAATTTTCACAGAAGCTTTCATATAAGATAAAGAATGTTCCTGCCAAGTTTCATCCCGGTTGGATCATTTTTTGATGGATACGAAATGGATTCGTATAGATCGCAGATCGAGTCGAAACTTGGTGGGGTCGGTCGCGTCGGCCCACTCACGTGCCAGAAGAAGTCTTCCGAAGTTTGAGCTTGATATCAGCCTCCTACGCCTATAAATAGCCCTCTGAAGCCTACAGAAAAGGGGATCTTGGACTACTGAACGCCCAGACTCTGCCGGATTCATTTCTACACTTCAATACAACTATTGTACTTGAAATTCTCCATTGCTATTGCTGTAATCATCTAAAACCAGCAAGGATAATCAATAAAAGATAAAACTTTGAAGTGGACGTAGGCCGGAGATAGCCGAACCAATATAAATTGTGTCTCTGTTCATCACTTTTGAATTGTTGCTTGCTGTTTACTTAGATCTGTGATTAATACTACTGATTTATATTCATACTTTGGTGCTTTCATGATATTTGGGGTTTGTGGTCATTTTTGGTGCAAACACTTTGGTGCTTTCACTGAGAAGGACTAGCACCCGCTACATCGGATTGAAATTTGGATTTGAAAAGATTGAAGAGTTTAGATTTGAAAGACAATGACTCGTCAGACAAGCAGGAGACAAAGAGCCGAGAGAAGCCAACAGGAAGGAAGTCAAGAAGCATCCTCCCGAGCTGGAGAAGGACAGGCTTCCATTTACATAACCAGCGATGAAATGGAAGCTATGGCAAATTCATTGCAAGAGAAATTGTTGAAAAGTCAGCAGGACATGATGCAAACCTTTTTTGAACAAATGAGAGCTGTAGGAACACAGAACCTTGGACCAACTACGGTGACTACAAGTGTAGGACAAGGAACTAGGGTCGCGGAACCCGATGGAGGACAGAATGTGGAACTAGATGGCAATCAACAAAGGCTTGGGGGCAGACCCATAGGATCTGATACTGGAAGGCCTATGGATGGAGCTCAACAGGTTAGAGCGAGTGCTAACATCAGTGAACCGCATGAAGAATATGTACCGGAGTTCCCTCGAGGACATGGGGGGCAATCTTTGATAGACAATGCTAGATTAGTTGAGATTATCAGGAGAACTATGCGTGGAGGTTTGACCAATAAAGATTTGGAAGGAGCGAACAAGAGTCCGTTTACTCAGGAAATCAGGATAGCTCAGAATCCACCCAAGTTCAAGCTACTTAGCGTGGAAGTATACGATGGCAAGGCTGACCCGACCAATCACTTGATGAGATACACTAGACATATGGAAGTGCTAGGGGCATCAAAGGAAGTGATGGCCCGATGTTTCCCTTTATACTTGACAAACTTGGCTGCCATGTGGTTTAGGCAGCTGGAAGAAGGATCTATCAGAACCTGGAGGGAATTGGTGGATAGGTTTTTGGGGAAGTTTTGGGTTCATATCAAGAGACCAAAGAACGTAATGACATTAACGTCGGTAAAGCAAAGGACAGATGAATCGCTTAAAGCTTTTCTAACTCGATTCAACGCGGCGGTTACTTCGGTGGATCGGCCGGATCCATCGATGGTTTTGATGGCGGAGGTATCGGGAGTCAGTGAGGACTTGGATTTTAAGGTATCTTTAATACGAGACCCACCACTGGATCTTGGGGAATTCTTCCACGAAGCTGAAAGATTCCTTCCGCAAGAAGACGCTCGTATGGATTTAAAGTTAAGGAGGGTAAATGCGACTGAGTGTGGAGGACCATCCAACGGAGGCTCGGATAAGGATAATGGAAAGAGGAAGCTGGATGACGACCCAGGAAAAGCCAGAAAGCGATGTAAGGATCCAAAGTTTTCCACATACACAGGATTAAATGAGACACTGGAGCGGATATACATGGAAACTCGGAATCGCCTTCCTCACCGAAGGCCGGCTAGGAGAGAGCCTTCTGAGCGGGAGAGAGCATCAGGGAGGCATTGCCTCTTTCATGATTTGGATAGGCACGACACCAACAGCTGCAGGCACTTAAAGGATATAATCGAGGAGCATGTAAGGAATGGATAGTTGCGAAAATATGTCGGAACTCGGAATGCAGTGGCGGAGCAGGAGCAACCACCGCCTACCTCAAACCATGATGGTGGGAGGTCCAGGAATGATGGTCGATTGGTTATCAATTAACGGGGATAATATGAAATAAGTAACAAGCTACTGGAAAACGGCAAAGTCATTTACACATGTATGGGGACGGAGATAGCCCCTAGGCATGCTCTGAATGATGATAAACCGCGATGCTATGGTTTGTGAAATTTGTCTTTTGCTTTCGAATTGGACACTGCTTTTTCTGGTCTGGTTTTGGAGTTTAGATTGAATTCCTGGTTTTGTTTGCTTTATGATTTGGATTTTCGTTTGGATGATTGTTTTCTGTTCTGGATGTTGGTTTGGATATCTGATTTTCTGGTTTGATTTGGATTTTGGATTGGATTTTGATTGGATTTTTATCTGGTTTTTGGTAAATGGTCGTCGGGTATGGATTATACCTGGCAAGGGGTAAGTCTCTTCGCCCGCATGTGGCAAATTGGCTTATTCAGGTCGCTGAGTATGGACTATGCTCAGCAAGGGTCCGGAGTGACCAGGATTCGGCCTAGGACTTAGGCCCATTATTATCGATTATTGTTTCAGGTCGTTGAGTATGGACTATGCTCAACAAGGGTCTGGAGAGACCAGGATTCGGCTTAGGACTTAAGCCATGGCATTGTACAATGTCCAGGGACACTGGACCACGGTAGTCATATATGGATTATGCTTGGCAAGAACTCGGAGAGGTTAGCTCAACGTTCACGGACACTGGACCATGGTCGTCAAGTGTGGATTGTGCTTGGCAAGAACCCGATAAGGTTAGCTCAACGTCCAGGGACACTGGACCACGGTCGTCGGGTGTGGATTGCGCTCGGCAAGAGCCCGGAGAGGTTATGGATTTAGACATCGACCCGGAGAGGTCCTAGATTCGGTTATTGGCTATTGGATAAGGATGTATTAGAACTCGGTTATCGGGTTCAGACGGATACAGAATTGACTAAAGGTTTTGGTTATTGGATTTGGAATTGGGCATCGACTCGGAGCAGTCGAGGATGATGTACTCTGACGATATGGTTATGGACTTCGGATATCAGGTTCAGAATTATTCAAAACACGCCTTCTTATCACAAGGCATGTTTTGGAGGGCAAATTGTTATACCACTTTTTGGTCAAAGCTGGAATATCAACAAATTGGCAAGGAATGAGGGATATCAGGATTGGAGATCGATTGGAAGCAAGGTTGCAATCGATGTCGTTAAAATTTGGTCGAGCTCCGATTAGGACGGAATCGATGGGAGATGATAATCAAGGTTAAGGAAAGCTACGTTTCAAATTTCAAGTCGATCGGAGTTCGTATGCTCGAGATATGGATGGATTAAGGTGCGCAAGGACTGGTTCAGCAGAGGGTGTGTCGTATCGATTAGGTTCGTATTGATCGGCAGTGGTTCGACTCGATTAAGTTCGAATCGATCAGGTTTTGGTTCGACTCGATGGCGTTCGTATCGATCAGGTGGGAAGGCCAGAAGGATTTCGACTCGATAGCAGTAGACCCAGATTGGTAAGCAAGCGTGCGGTGGTCTTTTCGTATCGATGCATTTCATATCGATCGGTTGTTGGCATTTCGAGTCGATACTGTTCGTATCGATCAGAGACAGAGCATAGTGGTGGACTTCGAATCGATATCGTTCGTATCAATCAGCATGGACTCGACTCAATGGTTTCACATTGATCAGGTAAAGCCTTGTTCGTATCCATCAGGTAAAGCCTTGTTTGTATCCATCAGGTAAAGCCTTGTTCGTATCCATTAGGTAATGTCTCGCTCGTATCCATCCCAAGGATGAGATTCGTGTCCATTTTCATGACCACTTCGTATCGATACCCCCATGCTCATTTCGTATCGATCAGCGCATATGGAAGCGGTACGAAATGTACTCCTGGAGTCGATACGAAGGAGGACATGAATTGATGGGTGCGAACGTACGATGTTATGAATATGAACAAGCATAAAATGCGGATGCGAACAAAGGAAATCCATGAATCAAGGGGAGAAGCATTCAAAGCGGCGAAGGACATGCATGGTTCGACGGAAGAAACCTTCAACTCAGCACGAATTTAGGATCTGGCCTGGGAAGTAGCGCCACGTCAGTGAATAGGCATGTGCCTTGATCGAGTCGAACAGGAGGGATACGAAGCCATGGATTCGAACCGGACAGCCTTTCGAAGAACATCAACTCGTGTCGATCATATCTCCTAAACTGTTGATCCAAATGCAATGAAATTTTCACAGAAGCTTGCATACAAGATAAAGAATGTTCCTGCCAAGTTTCATCCCGATTGGAACATTTTTTGATGGATACGAAATGGATTCGTATCGATCGCAGATCGAGTCGAAACTTGGTGGGGTCGGTCGCGTGGGCCCACTAACGTGCCAGAAGAAGTCTCCCAAGTTTAAGCGCGATATCAACCTCTTACGCCTATAAATAGCCCTCTGAAGCCTACAGAAAAGGGGATCTTGGACTACTGAACGCCCAGACTCTGCCGGATTCATTTCTACACTTCAATACAACTATTGTACTTGAAATTCTCCATTGCTATTGCTGTAATCATCTGAAACCAGCAAGGATAACCAATAAAAGATAAAACTTTGAAGTGGACGTAGGCCAGAGATAGCCGAACCACTATAAACTTTGTGTCTCTATTCATCACTTCTGAATTGTTGCTTGCTATTTACTTAGATCTGTGATTAATACTGCTGATTTATATTCATACTTTGGTGCTTTCACGATATTTTGGGTTTGTGACCATTTTTGGAACAAACAGCAGTGGTGATCCAGATGAGCATTTAAAAGATTTTTACGGCGTCTTAACACCGATTCTAGAGTTGACATATTATGTTGAACCTTTAGAAAAGGTTTTTTTATTTAAGTGAAATTGGTTCAGTAACATTCCTAGTTCCGAAATCAACGTGCATAAAGAGTATAAACTTATTGAAATAAGGCATACATCACACTACTATAAGTACGATCCTTTTGTATTAGCCAAGCAAGCGTTACAGGTTTATTTTGCTTCATATCTATCTTTGAAAAGAGATAAAGCGGATTGGTCTGCTATTTTCAAAACAAAACCAAGGTTTACGTTTGATGGAAATAATATTCCAGATGAAGCAACATATCAAGCCGATCTTGAACCAATACAGAAATAATAATAACTGATGATATTGATGTAGGACCTTTGAATGATGAATCGAACGTCTTATTTGATGCATTCGAAAGTACCAAATAAAATGAGATAGAATATGAGACTGAGTCTCAATCAGAAAAAGATGAAGACTGATCGTTATTGATATAATTGTTATGTGATAGTGATTGAAACATGCTATGTAATAGTAAATTTATGTAATTGCTTTGTGATGATCGTTTAGTTAATTTTTATCCATGTTTTGTACTAGTAAGTTTTTATAATTGTTTTGTGAAAGTGATTGAAACATGCTATATAGTAGTGAATTTCTATTATTGTTCTGTGATGGTCATTTATTTAATTTTTATCCATGTTTTGTACTAGTAAATTTTTATAATTGTTTCTGTGAAAGTGATTGAAACATGATATATAGTAGTGAATTTCTATAATTGTTCTGTGATGATATTGTTTTTCTATAGTAGATATGTCTGGCAGGAGACGAAGTATGACAGGCACGCCATCCCCATCTTCCGGTGCAGGTGGTAGTGGTACTGCACCGGACTTATGTCCGATGGCAGAAGTTGTTTCGAAAAGTGTCGGGTAAGTATCAATTTTATTTAAATTATAAGTTTTAAAATCCACTAAACATGTATATCATAACTTTTGTAGGGGCTTTGAGGTGGAGCCATCAGATTATATTCTACAGGTTTCGAGGAAGGCTTTTCAGAGCCGGATGGATGGTTGTTGGCCTCGCTGGGACGACATCCCCCTTCATGTCAAGAATGCAATATAGGTCGATTTACTTGTAAGTAGTAGTTTGAATTTCAGTTGTAAATTAATATAATCTATATAACTTAAAATAATTTTAATTTACAGGCTGCAGTCTGCGTTGACCGACCCTGAAGACATGGATGTTTTCTTAAATCACTGGAACAAAAGAATGAGGAAAAATTACAGGGATACATTGTCCAAGGCTAAGAATTCAGGCAAAAAGCCGAACTGGATGGGTGATGGTGTATGGGCTGATTTTCTTCGGCTTTGGGACACTCCGGCAGCAAAAGTAGGTAAAATATGTTTGCTTTGTTATTTAAATCTAATATAAATCTCGCAAGATATATACGTGATAATTTATTTTAATTTGTAGGAATTATCTGCGCGGAACCGGGCTAACAGGAATAAAAATCCTGCATTGCACCGGGGTGGCTCCAAATCCTTCCAGTGGCGTAAGAGAGAGCTGGTAATTAAATTTATAAACCGTGTTTACATTTTATTAAAATATTTTATAATCAGATTAGCAACAGTATTTATATATTTTCAGGCCACGAGATACAATCACGATCCCACGATGACCGAGTTGTTCAAGGTGACGCATGTCGTGGAGTGGACTGATGGAGAAGGCAATGTTTCGTAATGGTAAACTAATTTATTGTTAATAACAATATTTTGTCTTATTTTATTTTCAAAAACTTGAAATTCGGTTTTTATCATGTAAAACAATTGTTTGTAATCGCAGGAGATGTACGAATTTGAGCGGGCTCGGGTAGCACAGTCCACTGGTTGGGAAGAGCTTATGCTAGAGGAGGCGAACAATATCTGGGATGCTATTATTGACCCGCCTTCTCGGACCAATGTGCGGTATAACTATGGAAATCTGGAGGTAAATTTTGACATGTACTAATATATAAATTTACACATGCATATGAATAGTTAAATAATTTTAATAATATTATATATATACACTAATATATAAATAATTATGAACTATTTTACAGGCAATGAGATTGCAGAATGCATACAGGAGGTCCCAGCAAGAAGAGGAGATTGCTCAGTTGAGGCAAACAGGGGATGAAATAAATGATTGGAGGAAGAGTTTCTTCAAGCAACAGATGGATGAGCGGATTGCATGTTATTTGCAACAGCATGGGAGGATGCCTGGAGAGGATGGCAGCGATGGTGAGGAGTAGGTATGCTTGTTTGCTCATGTTTCAGTTTGGTATATACACATTTTGGTTGGTTTGGTGTATATATATTTCGGGATATTATGTACATATTTTGATGACTTGTAGTTGTGTTAACGGTTTGTTTGGGTTAACGGTTTGTAGTTGTGGTTGGAGAACTATGCACACATTTTGGTTGGGAAACTATGTATATATTTTGATGACTTGTATTGGTTGACATGATATGTATTGTTGTTGGGATTGTATATGATTTTGTTTGGTTTTGTTGGATTTTATATTGTTTGAATGTATAGTGGTGTTATATGATGGACATATGATGGTTATAGTTAATGAATATAGTGTATAGTGGCTGTGATGATGGTATTTGATGGTTATTGTTTGAAGTGTATATGGGCTGTGCAAGTGCACATAATTTTGTTCAGTATAGCGACGGCTGGCGACGACCATTTTGTTCAGATTAGCGACGGCTGGCGATGGCCATTTTGTTCAGATTAGCGACGACATTTAGACGTTGGAAAATTTCCACGTGACACATTTGCAGTCGCGAGCCGTTCCTATTTATGTGACGGAGCCATCGCTAAAGCCGTCGCGATTCTATTGGGCGACCAGGTAAATAGCGACGGCTTTTAGCATCGGTTAGCGACGGCCGACGACGGCTAAAAGCAGTCACTATCGGGTGTCGTTCTTGTAGTGACCCTTAACCAAACCGCAACCCAAATCAAAACTCTTGACTCGCCTTCCTGTAGTGACCGCAACCACCCCTTTTTGAACACTGCAACCATCCTATTGCGGCAAACGAATCCTCCGCAACCATCAAAATCTGCTCAACCGAAAATCCCAACAATCGAACCCAATCACCACTGCCTCTGCCGCAACCAATCACCTCGCTCCTTTGAGCCACAGCAACACCCTCCATATCGATTTCAATTGCCGCGACATAAGTGAACGAATTTGTACTTGAACTTGCTCGAACAAGATTTGAGCGACGCTGGAATTGATCGTGGGAAATTCGATTTAATTTTTTTTCTTTTTTCTTTAAGCGAATTATAATTTTTGTGCTTTGTTAAGTGTTTGAGGAAACCCTTCAATATTTTGTTAACTTTTGTCGCTTTGTTTTTGCTTCCCGCTTTAAAAATTATTTCAGCCCACACTCATTTTTTGTAATATTTTTATAAGTCTATAGCTACTGCAACATAGTGTTGATATCTATGCTAACATCCTGAAGCTAACGTTGTAATAGATAAAAATCTGCATAACTATCGTTACATTGTAGCTAGCAACATCTTGTATTTTCGTTGCAATATGATATCTATGGCATAGTGACATTGGATGTCCCAGTTTGAACCCTACAACTAGCATGGTAGAGGTTCTCACATTGTGATCAGCGACGAAGCATGCCTCTTACACCTACATGTCCTGTGATGGTTGTGCTAGTCGAGAGACTGCATGTAAAACTCGCTAGTGAGGTATCTAGTTGTGTCACTCCAAATGAGTTTGGGCAGGACCTTCACCCACCTCTATAAACAGAGATTCATGGCCTAAAAGATATTTTTAAGTTAATTGTACGTGGAATAATAGATAATAGTTAAATTATATATGAGCAAAAGACATTTTGAAAAGTTCACGTTCGGATCTGTAACATCCCGCCTTTTCACACGCTTTAAATCGACACACGTGCCAATTCAAACCATACGGAAGGGCGGATTGTTATGGGGTAAATAAGAAAAACGAGAAAGAATAATACAAAACCGAATCTCATAGCGGAAGGATAAAATATAATAATAAATATACAGTTCATAAAACTGTTTACAATTATTTGATTCTTCTTTATAAAATAAATATCAGAGTTCGCATACCAATAATATTAATGCAGCGGAATATAGTGTAGTGGAACCATATAATATATAATAATAATAGTAATGAAATCTTTGTCTTCTCTCTCCAGAAAAATCTTCAAATCTTGAAACGCTCGGACTGACCCGAGCGAATTGAAAAGACAAAACACTCGAGTCAGAACTAAAAGATCTTATGTAAGTTAAATTAACAGAAATGAATATGAGTGCAGTAACTCAAGAGATGCTCGGGATTTACATCTCCTAAGGATCCGTTAAACTATTTACTATGTAGTACATTGCGCTATTATAATAGTGTCTAATTGTAAAATAAACTTACTTTTAAATAGCGTTAAGGGGTTACCCATATAGCCCTTAACATAAAATATATTCCCATAGTCTATACAGTACCGTAATCTCCCCCGTACTGGGCGTCGTCAGAGGGCACTTCATAGGTATGGTACAAAATAAAATCGTATAAGGCGCGCTAGGGTAGGTGACACGGAACAACTAGGCAATGCCAGGGTAGATATACCAATTGCTATCCGGGCTGGTGGTAACGCATAGCCGCAGCTACCGCCCACCTCGAGCAAACTCCCCCAAAATCAAGAAAAATAAGGATGGCCATCAAATCAATCCACAGTCAGAGTATAGTATCGAAGAGAAGTGTCCGATAAAGGACGCTAACCCCTTTGGCCCGAGAATCGCTCCTGTTTTAGCCACCTTATGCCAACTCACGGGAGTCAGGTCCACGTATTTACCTTAAAGGAACGCCGCCACCATCCTACTTCATTCTGAATCTCCACCGCGTACACGGTTGATAAATTGGTTTTCGGAGTTGGCAGAGAGTATGCCAGCTTCCGATCCCGGTCTTTTCAACAACCAAACGTTATTATAACACCGCGGTCTTATCAAAATAGTTTTACTTTCAAAACCAAAATATATACCCATTTCAAAACTATATAATACGGTACTATTTTTCGTTTTAAAAACCAAATAAATTTGATATCATTTATAAATCCAAATCGGTATACTATCATCTTTATTTCACATATATCTTTTCCAAAATCATACTGCTTTAAAATTTATAATATCTGAAACCCAAACATTTGAATTATAACTTTCAAAACATAATACTTCGAAATTCATAGCTTTAAAACCATAACTTTCAAAACTTAAATGGTTTGGATATTCAACAGTATATAAAATAAAACAGTTGAATTTAAAATTTCTTTATAAAGTAAATAATTTCCACGCCTTTACAATTTTATTTACTTTAAATTCAGTCTAAACCCATAACCTTTAGATTCACTTTCAGTTTGAATAAAAACATTTCGATTTCAATATTTTCAAACTTTGAGTATTTAATAAATTTCAAAACTAAGGTTGTGAATTTCTATTTAACAATTCATTGTCCTATTATTTAGTTTTGAAACGTTTACATAATAGATCCATAACCATTTAAAATAAAACTCAATTTATTAACACTAAATATTTCCTTCCATTTATTTATACTAGAATTATTCATTTAATTTATCTTGAATAAAAATCCAGTTATAAATATCATACCTTTAAAATTTCTAAGATTAATAAGTTTACACCAACTTGTGGAGTTTAATTTTTAAATAAGCCCAATTCCAAATAAATTTCCAATTTAATTTCCAATCTTAATTGATTTGAACTATTTAAAACTCTATATATATACAATATCTTAAACCTGTACTTAATCATAAATATAAATTATCAAACTCCATTTTTCAACTTATTTATTTCCA
The DNA here is from genome assembly GCA_030765085.1 of Allium cepa. NCBI lineage: Eukaryota > Viridiplantae > Streptophyta > Magnoliopsida > Asparagales > Amaryllidaceae > Allium > Allium cepa. The sequence goes on along the minus strand of CM060940.1, from coordinate 129,204,233 downwards.
TTTAATAAATTCATACATAGCTTAAATTCAATAATTTAACTATATATGTATATATAAAATAAGATTTTATATAAGATCAAAATTAATATTTATTAAACCGCATCCTATCCAAACCATAGAAATCATTTCAAAAATAATTTTTATATATACCACGGTGCCTGTATATAATTTTCTATCCTATGGTCAAGTGATACGGATATTTATCATTTCAATCCGCAAATTTAAAAATAAAAAAAATGCGGTTGTATATCATTTCAAACCGCAATCCCGAATGAAATGAGAATGCATAATTCCTTGCAGTTTATATAATATAGAACACATCATTCATTCACCCAATATCAATCATCAATCAATTTTATTTCAATCATCATCAATTTAAACAAACATCAATAGAGCATATAAAATATAACAGGTATCAACGAACAGTTTATATTCAAAATAAATAAACAAAAAAAAGTGTTTAACTAGCAATTTATATGCAAAATAAATAAATTTTAACTGTCAATTTATATGCAATAATAAAATTAATTAACAGTTAAATTAAATAAATGCGATTTAACTGAGATGATGAAAAAAAATGCAAAACGGTCATAAATAAATTTTTACTCATATCTTAAATCAATTTAACAAACATAAGAAAACTTAGAAGTTGTGAGTGGGTTAAAACACTCACCTTTTGAATTTAAATTGAATCTAAATTCAATTTAAACCCGAAAATTTGACAGTTTCCAAATTCGTCCAAACCAACGCTAAAATGTCTGGAATTCCGATACAATCCCAGCAAAAAAACCGCGCGTGAATCCGAGCTCGTACGCAAAACTTATGAAAATTTGAAAATTGGAAAATTCTGGTCCTGTGTCGACTTCGGGTTAGACTTCGGTGCGCCGCCTCAAATCCCCGGTACTTGCTTGGAGTTTTTGCCAAAACGACCCGGGGTGACCCGAGTCATTTTCTTCCTGACCCGAAATAGATACAGTGTTTTTGCCTCTGAAACTCGAAGCGTGACTCGAAGTGGCTGCATATCTGATTTTTTTTTTTTTTTTGAAATTGAAATTAATTTTTGGAATTTGGGAATTATGTTTTTTTCCTGCCATTGGAGTGAGGAGTTGAGAAGGAAATGTACGTATAGACAAATGAAAATTAGGAGTGGCTAGGGTTTATAACGGGTTATATATAGACAAGGCTGAAAAATAATAGACGGATCAGATTGGTATAAGCACTGAACGCTAAATGGCCCGAAAAGCCCGTTTCTACTCCGGAACGAAATTGGGTCAACTTATATATCAAAATATATGTTTAAAAATATTTTAAACGCAATGGAAAAGGTTTCAGGTTCAAATTATGTCGTATGAAGAAGTTATGCTAAAATCAATATTTTCAAATCGATTTCAATTGATTTCAATTGCATAAATTTCAAGGCGTTTCGAGTCCGTACGATCAAAGACAAATCCGATCGCTACGAAACTCGAAACACTATTATAATTCACCGTTACGGATCCGATGAAACTTGTTTCGTCGAAATCCGAGTCAGTGGCCAAAATGGCTAATTTTCCATTAATTAAATAAATTTAAAATAAATTAATTAAATCAAATTTCGCGTTAAAATTCTGAAATTTAAAATCTTTATCACTTTATAATTCTCAAACATTTACAATGATTTAAAAATATTTAAATGTAAATTTATTAAAGATTAATTAATATAAATCTTCAATTTCATAAAATTCAAATAAATAAACAAATCTTGATTTACAATCTTTTCATTTACCAATAGTCCTATTATAAATGGAATTTACATTACCTTCAATTATTAATTATTATCAGTTTAGATCTTAACATTTGTTCCATAAATTTTATTTGCCCTGAATTAGTTGCTGCATTTATCTAATTCCAATTTCGTAACCACATTCAATCCATTAACTGGTATTGCATTGACATTGAACTTATTAGCTTATATCAACATTATTGTCATTAATTGCAAATGGATTACCAAATTTAGTCACTACCCTAAATAACTAACGTAAATTAATCTCCATTGATTCCACTGATTTAACTTTTATTTAATTAATTAATGATTCCCTCAGTTAGCAATAACGTAACATTTTCTTCATTTGTATGGCAAATAATTCAAAATTCAATTCCTAATTCTTAATATCCTCTAAAATACAACTTCCAAACATGGTATTAATCATCATTTACGTACCTTTAATTATTTTAATTTACATTAACATAATAAATAAATTACCTTTAATGAAATCTATCCCCTAATTTATTATATGCAATAAATTTTGACCTTACAACAGTTTCAATAAATTATTTATATTTATTGCGATTGAATACCAAAATTTATTTAACACATCAAATAAATGAACAATCTATATTCATTGTCACCTATTTTCTTTTAAATTCAGTTATAAGTTTGTTACTTACCAACTAGGTTATAATAACACTAATTTTTTTATTCCACTGCTATATATGATATATTTGCATCACATACTTGAATTTTTCAATTTCATCTTAATTCCAATTCACAGTAGTATAATTTCTTACTATAAATACATTTATAATTTGCATACCAATTAATTAGTTTCAACTAAATAGATTGATTCAATTCAACTCTTTTATTAAGTCTATATAAATCAATATACTATTTCATTGGTAAATGTTTATTTCAATTATTTCTTTATTACTTACAAATCTTATTTCATTCATGAATGCCATCATTTATCAATTATTACATAATTTCATTAATTTACATTCAGTTACAACTAAATTAATACACTGATTTCATTTGTAAATTAAATGCTTACAATTTATAAGCTTTCATTCCAAACAATATTTCAATTTCTACCGGACATTGATTTAATTCAATTTACTATTTAATATTATTAATTCATTAACTAAATTCACTACTTACATTTATTCTCTTATATGCAACTCTTAGCCTAGTATAACAATTTACATCACTTCAATTTATTCGTCATTTTGTTTCAACTGTAAATACTCAGCCTTATATTTCCATGGTTTCATTTCATTCTTAGCATTTGCTTCATTATTAATTATAAAATCTTTATTTCTTTTAAATTAAATTTACGTAATCTTACTAAAATGACAAATTTAATTAATGAAAATTACAGGTCGTTACACTCTCCCCCACTCAAAACTTTTCGTCCCCGAAAAGGAAAAGGAAGGGAAAAGAAGAATTAAGAAATCAATATCATATTAAATATTAAATTTATAAACAGATAAATTTACAAAATTAATTTAGATAAAATATACTAATTTATAATCATTAGTTTTTTTTATACTCAAACTAATAAAGTTTGGAAAACATTTTCAAAATATTTTCTAAGTCCAAAATTTACGGAAATTTTTTGGTAGAGTCTTCTTTGTATGGGGAGGCTCGGGAGAAAATATAATATCAAATATATCAAAATATCACATATAATATCCAAAATATAATATCTCAACATGGGAAAACATATAAAATAGCGCTATATGCTGTAATCCTAAACGTACCTATTTGTCGGGCAATTTACGCTTAATTTATGGAACCAAAAGCAGTAGCAATTGCTTCCATAACCTGCATTTCACTTATAAAATCCAAAGGGTTAACAATTTATATAAAGTGAAATATTTAAGTGGTTTCAATCACTAACAACAAATCAATACAACAACCATCAATTTCAACAAACAGCATACACAACCAATACAAAGCAACCATTCAATCAAACAAACAAATAGTTGTTCGGGTTCAAAACTTTTAAATTGTACGGAGTGAAGAATAAACTACTAGCGCATCATTTACTCAACGGTCTTAGATAAAACTAAATAGATTATTCATTTATCCTAATCCAATTTTAAAGTATCCTTGCCCAAACAACCATCAACTAAACAACAACAAATCCAAACAACAATCAACTTAACTTATTATTAATTTCCTTTCATACCTTTGTTGTTTGATTTTCTTTTTATTTATACAGTGATTCATCTTTTTAAATTTACATTTAATCATTAAATGTTTGCTTCATTTATTTTTACTTATTACTTACAATTATTCAATTCCATTAACTCAGGTCATGCCAGTTCCTTTTATTTCGTTATAATTATTCATTCATTTATTATAGCATGACCTCTTTTATTTACGTTCATTTGTCAATAGTATTCATGTCCCATTCAATTTCTTAGCATTTCTATTTTGTTTACTTAAGTTTATAATCATCTATTTGTAATACTTACCTTTTATTATATTTACTAATAGTAAAGTTTCAATTATAACTTAACTTATCCCGATATCATCACTTCTTATGAATAAAAGCGATTTATTGAACACCTTCATTACATACTTTTACTTGTATAATTTCCATTACATTTTCTTATTAAACATTTCAACTTTTAAATATTTGGTAAGTTATATATCTGTTTTTAAGAATGTAATTAAAATCATACAAGTTTCTCTTATTTCTTTAATAAATTTACTGTTCAATAATAATCCTTTATTTCATAGGTTACAATTTTAAATTTCATTTAATACCATTAATAACCTAGCATTAAACCTCTTATTTCATTTAGGGTTTCAATTATTAATTACTTAGATTCCATTTCACTAGAATAATTGAAACTATTTATTTGTGGAAACTTAAGAACTAAATACCGGGTTAAATTTCAAATTATTTTAAAAATAATAGGTAATTATATATACTTACAACTTATAAACCCAATTATATTTAAAACAAATTAAAAATTCACTTTTGTTTATCAAAATAAATCTGTAGTAGAACTACCACAGTGACCTTCCCACTTCGAAACTCGAAAATGAAAGTCGATGATGCGTGCACTCATCATCAAAATTATTTTCCAGCGACAGAGAGGGGAGTACATAACTTATTTCTTTTCAAAATTTCTTTTTAAACAATTCTTTCAAATTATATTGAAATATTTATATTAGAAAATACTTCTAATAGTATTATTATTATATCCAAAATCAATTGAAAGAATTTACAAAACCCTGGAACTTAAGTTCTAAATTTCCAATTTTATTTTCCATCTAATTTCACATATTATTTATAAATTTTATTACCTAACAACCAATATATTGCAACCAAATATATATCTTATTTATAAAAAAAAATTATTTTGTATATAGAAAATATAATAGGCAAAATTATTTCATTCACCTATATTAAAACAAATATTATGTCGGTCTGTCCTATTAAGTGTTTAGAAATCCCTATTAATGTCACAGCGTCCCATGCATCAACCGGAATTTATAAATACAAAACGGAACAGATTAACACAATATTAAAACCCTTTTATAATACTAACAAATACACTCTCTCATATATATACACTCAGCGACTCCTATAGGGTGTTTCTACCCTATTGATAAAGAGTCAGACCCCACAAAGCTAAGGTTTACCGCTAAACCAAAGCTCTGATACCAGATGTAACATCCCGCCTTTTCACACGCTTTAAATCGACACACGTGCCAATTCAAACCATACGAAGGGCGGATTGTTATGGGGTAAATAAGAAAAACGAGAAATAATAAAACAAAACAGAATCTCACAGCGGAAGGATAAAATATAATAATAAATATACAGTTCATAAAACTATTTACAATTATTTGATTCTTCTTTATAAAATAAATATCAGAGTTCACATACCAATAATATTAATGCAGCGGAATATAATGTAGTGGAACCATATAATATATAATAATAACAGTAATGAAATCTTCGTCTTCTTTCTCCAGAAAAATCTTCAAATCTTGAAACGCTCGGACTGACCCGAGCGAATTGAAAAGACAAAACACTCGAGTCAGAACTAAAAGATCTTATGTAAGTTAAATTAACAGAAATGAATATGAGCGCAGTAACTCAAGAGATGCTCGGGATTTACATCTCCTAAGGATCCGTTAAACTATTTACTATGTAGTATATTGCGCTATTATAACAGTGTCTAATTGTAAAATAAACTTACTTTTAAATAGCGTTAAGGGGTTACCATATAGCCCTTAACATAAAATATATTCCCATAGTCTATACAGTACCGTAATCTCCCCCGTACTGGGTGTCGTCAGAGGGCACTCCATAGGTATGGTACAAAATAAAATCGTATAAGGCGCGTTAGGGTAGGTGACACGGCACAACTAGGCAATGTCAGGATAGATATACCAATTGCTATCCGGGCTGGTGGTAACGCATAGCCGCAGCTACCGCCCACCTCGAACAAACTCCCCCAAAATCAAGAAAAATAAGGATGGCCATCGAATCAATCCACAGTCAGAGTATAGTATCGAAGAGAAGTGTCCGATAAAGGGCGCTAACCCCCTTGGCCTGAGAATCGCTCCTGTTTTAGCCACCTTATGCCAACTCACGGGAGTCGGGTCCATGTATTTACCTTAAAGGAAACGCCGTCACCATCCTACTTCATTTTGGAATCTCCACCGCGTACACGGTTGTTAAAGTGGTTTTCGGAGTTGGCAGAGAGTATGACAACTTTCGATCCCGGTCTCTTCAATAACCAAACGTTATTATAACACCGCGGTCTTATCAAAATAGTTTTACTTTCAAAACCAAAATATATACCCATTTCAAAACCATATAATACGGTACCATTTTTCGTTTTAAAAACCAAATAAATTTGATATCATTTATAAACCCAAATCAGTATAATATCATCTTTATTTCACATATATCTTTTCCAAAATCATACTGCTTTAAAATTTATAATATCTGAAACCCAAACATTTGAATTATAACTTTCAAAACATAATATTTCGAAATTCATAGCTTTAAAACCATAACTTTCAAAACTTAAATGGTTTGGATATTCAACAGTGTATAAAATAAAACAGTTGAATTTAAAATTTCTTTATAAAGTAAATAATTTCCACGCCTTTACAATTTTATTTACTTTAAATTCAGTCTAAACCCATAACCTTTAGATTCACTTTCAGTTTGAATAAAAAACTTCGATTTCAATATTTTCAAACTTTGAGTATTTAATAAATTTCAAAACTAAGATTAGGAATTTCTATTCAACAATTTATTGTCCTATTATTTAGTTTTGAAACGTTTACATAATAGATACATAACCATTTAAAATAAAACTCAATTTATTAACACTAAATATTTCCTTCCATTTATTTATACTAGAATTATTCATTTAATTTATCTTGATTAAAAATCCAGTTATAAATATCATACCTTTAAAATTTCCAAGATTAATAAGTTTACACCAATTTGTGGAGTTTAATTTTTAAAAAAGCCCAATTCCAAATAAATCTCCAATTTAATTTCCAATCTTAATTGATTTGAACTATTTAAAACTCTATATATATACAATATCTTAAACCTGTACTTAATCATAAATATAAATTATCAAACTCCATTTTTCAACTTATTTATTTCCATTTAATAAATTCATACATAGCTTAAATTCAATAATTTAACTATATATGTATATATAAAATAAGACTTTATATAAGATCAAAATTAATATTTATTAAACCGCATCCTATCCAAACCATAGAAATCATTTCAAAAATAATTTTATATATATACCGCGGTACCTGTATATAATTTTCTACCCTATGGTCAAGTGATACGGATATTTATCATTTCAATCCGCAAATTTAAAAATAAAAAAAATGCGGTTGTATATCATTTCAAACCGCAATCCCGAACGAAATGAGAATGCATAATACCTTGCAGTTTATATAATATAGAACACGTCATCCATTCACCCAATATCAATCATCAACCAATTTTATTTCAATCATCATCTATTTAAACAAACATTATTAGAGCATATAAAATATAACAGGTATCAACGAACAGTTTATATTCAAAATAAAAAAATAAAAAAAGTGTTTAACTAGCAGTTTATATGCAAAATAAATAAATTTTAACTGTCAATTTATATGCAATAATAAAATTAATTAACAGTTAAATTAAATAAATGCGATTTAACTGAGATGATGAAAAAAAATGCAAAACGGTCATAAATAAATTTTTACTCATATCTTAAATCAATTTAACAAACATAAGAAAACTTAGAAGTTGTGAGTGAGTTAAAACACTCACCTTTTGAATTTAAATTGAATCTAAATTCAATTTAAACCCAAAAATTTGACAGTCTCCAAATCCGTCCAAACCAACGCCAAAATGTCTGGAATTCCGATACAATCCCAGCAAAAAAACCGCGCATGAATCTGAGCTCGTACGCAAAACTTATGAAAATTGGAAAATTCTGGTCCTGTGTCGACTTCGGGTTCGACTTCGGTGCGCCGCCTCAAATCCCCGGTGCTTGCTTGGAGTTTTTGCCAAAACAAGCCGGAGCGACCCGAGTCATTTTCTTCCTGACCCGAAGTAGATACAGCGTTTTTGCCTCTGAAACTCGAAGTGTGACTCGAAGTGGCCGTAGATCTGATTTTTTTTTTTTTTTTTGAATTTGAAATTAATTTTTGGAATTTGGGAATTATGTTTTTTTTTCTGCCATTGGAATGAGGAGTTGAGAAGGAGATGTACATATAGACAAATGAAAATAAGGAGTGGTTAGGGTTTATAACGGATTATATATAGACAAGGCTGAAAAATAATAGATGGATCAGATTGGTATACGCGCTGAACGCTAAATGGCCCGAAAAGCCCGTTTCTACTCCGGAACGAAATTGGGTCAACCTATATATCAAAATATATGTTTAAAAATATTTTAAACACAATGGAAAAGGTTTCAGGTTCAAATTATGTCGTATGAAGAAGTTATGCTAAAATCAATATTTTCAAATCGATTTCAATTGATTTCAATTGCATAAATTTCAAGGCGTTTCGAGTCCGTACGATTAAACGACAAATCCGACCGCTACGAAACTTAAACACTGTTATAATTCACCGTTACGGATCCGATGAAACTTGTTTCGTCGAAATCCGAGTCAGTGGCCAAAATGGCTATTTTTTCATTAATTAAATAAATTTAAAATAAATTAATTAAATCAAATTTCGCGTTAAAATTCTAAAATTTAAAATCTTTATCACTTTATAATTCTCAAACATTTACAATGATTTAACAATTTTTAAATGTAAATTTACTAAAGATTAATCAATATAAATCTTCAATTTCATAAAATTCAAATAAATAAACAAATCTTGATTTACAATCTTTTCATTTACCAATAGTCCTATTATAAATGGAATTTACATTACCTTCAATTATTAATTATTATCAGTTTAGATCTTAACATTTGTTCCATAGATTTTATTTGCCCTGAATTAGTTGCTGCATTTATCTAATTCCAATTTCGTAACCACATTCAATCCATTAACTGGTATTGCATTGACATTGAACTTATTAGCTTATATCAACATTATTGTCATTAATTTCAGATGGATTACCAAATTTAGTCACTACCCTAAATAACTAACGTAAATTAATCTCCATTGATTCCACTGATTTAACTTTTATTCAATTAATTAATGATTCTCTCAGTTAGCAATAACGTAACATTTTCTTTATTTGTATTGCAAATAATTCAAAATTCAATTCCTAATTCTTAATATCCTCTAAATTACAACTTCCAAACATGGTATTAATCATCATTTACGTACCTCTAATTATTTTAATTTACATTAACATAATAAATAAATTACCTTTAATGAAATCTATCCCCCAATTTAATATATGCAATAAATTTTGACCTTACAACAGTTTCAATAAATTATTTATATTTATTGCGATTGAATAACAAAATTTATTTAACACATCAAATAAATGAACAATTTATATTCATTGTCACCTATTTTCTTTTAAATTCAGTTATAAGTTTGTTACTTACCAACTAGGTTATAATAACACTAATTTTTTTATTCCACTGCTATATATGATATATTTGCATCACATACTTGAATTTTTCAATTTCATCTTAATTCCAATTCACAGTAGTATAATTTCTTACTATAAACCCATTTATAATTTGCATACCAATTAATTAGTTTCAACTAAATAGATTGATTCAATTCAACTCTTTTATTAAGTCTATATAAATCAATATACTATTTCACTGGTAAATGTTTATTTCAATTATTCCTTTATTACTTACAAATCTTATTTCATTCATGAATGCCATCATTTATCAATTATTACATAATTTCATTAATTTACATTCAGTTACAACTAAATTAATACACTGATTTCATTTGTAAATTAAATGCTTACAATTTATAAGCTTTCATTCCAAACAATATTTCAATTTCTATCGGACGTTGATTTAATTCAATTTACTATTTAATGTTATTAATTCATTAACTAAATTCACTACTCACCTTTGTTCTCTTATATGCAACTCTTAGCCTAGTATAACAATTTACGTCACTTCAATTTATTCGTCATTTTGTTTCAACTGTAAATACTTAGCCTTATATTTCCATGGTTTCATTTCATTCTTAGCATTTGATTCATTATAAATTATAAAATCTTTATTTCTTTTAAATTAAATTTATGTAAATCTTATTAAAATGACAAATTTAATTAACGAAAATTACGGGTCGTTACAGGATCAAAAAATTACGTTTGTATTTCAACTGCAACTGTGACTTAACCAATTTCCACGTGCATCCATATTTGTGTGTGTATAGTGTGGTCCAGGGGTTTAACACAATAGTGCAACATCATCAGTGATTACAGATACAATCACAGCAATATCGATAAGCGGTATATTCTATAACGCTTATCTATATACACAGAATCACAGATAGATAATATAAATGCATGATAGATAAATAAATTACATTCATTACAGCTTGGATTAAAACAATTCTAATCACACAGCATCACATAGCAGAGATGACAAAATAATTCACAGCATTCAATAGAGTACAATCATCAACAAATAAGGTTAATTGATCATCTGAATAATTGAAAGCAGATTAATCACTAATTCTGCTTGATTAACATTAACTAATTACAAATCATTTTGATTTATCAAACCGACCGTTAGGCAGGTTTGCTTACTGTCACTAGCCAAAATCAATTTTTCTTAAGCCAAAAAAACGTGGATCTTGTCTTATCGCGGTTTTCCTAAAAACGTGGATCTTGTCTCATCGCGGTTTCCTTAAACTTCCTCCTTTTATTTCGCGCATCAAAGATTTCAAATTCAAACCTACTATGATTTTCAAATTCTAAAATTTCAATTTCAAATCGACAATTTTGAATGCTTTGATTAATATTTAAATTTGAAATTCATATTTTCAGATTCAAATCTCAATTTATTCTTTTCCAACATATTATCACTTAATGTTTAAGTAATATTAACAAAAATTTAAAATGTATATTTCTTACCAAAGTTATAAAGTCGAACTGTCGCTTTCTCCACCGTTGTGCGGTTATACTAGTTATCCTTTAATCACTTATTAATTAACCTTTAATAATAAATTAATCAAACCGACCGTTAGGAAGATTTGCTTACCGTCACTGGCCAAAATCAATTTTTCTGAAGCCAAAAAAACGTGGATCTTGTCTCATCGCGTTTTTCCTAAACTTTCTCTTTTTACTTCGCGCATCAAAGATTCCAAATTCAAATCTATTATGATTTTTAAATTCTAAAATTTCAATTTTAAATCGACAATTTTGAATGCTTTGATTAATATTTAAATTTGAAATTCATATTTTCAAATTCAAATCTCAATTTATTCTTTTCCAACATATTATCACTTAATGTTTAAGTAATATTAACAAAAATTTTAAATGTATATTTCTTATCAAAGTTATACAATCGAACGGTCGGTTTTTTTTACCGTTGTGCGGTTATACTAGTTAATCTTTAATTATTAATTACCGATATAACTTTTATCCTATCTTAAGCCACGTTTAAAGTCACACAAACAAAAGCAATTGGTACATGTCAACCCTTTTGCTTTGACAGTTTCCTTCACACAATTGTCGGAATTGGCGGGCCCCACATTTTACGAACAATCCAAAGCTATTGCAATCGAATCGCGAATCTACATCTACAATTTGAATGACAATAGAGACGTTACTCCTTTTCTGATTACTTTATTTACTTATTTAATTTCTGTACTCTGCAAATTTATTTTATTTATCACTGTTCTCCAATTAAATTATATAGATTTCACTCGCATTAATTTTCCAACTACTCACCTCTATTCATCCACTTTCCTTATTTCCTCCATGGAAATCAATTTTTAGCTCTCAAACCCTAACCTTAATGGATCTAATTATTTCGTCACCCTTGCTTAGTCGCTGAAATCTCGGGTTGGGATTATATATTGCTGATATGCGGATCGTTTTACGGTAATCGGATTACATTGTCTGTTTGAATTTGTATTTTTATTTCCATTTACAGAGATGGGAGCTTACAGATTACATATGATTACATAATTTATCTAAATTTTTGTATATTTTTGTGAATGATGTATTCTTTATTCACTTAATTTGCTTATTTGAGTTAGAAATTCTGTCATATTTTGTAGAACATACGGTTCGATTGCTTATGTGTAATAGATTTAGGAGTTCTCTTCTTCTGCAACTTGTTTGAATGTGATCAAACATTATTTTTCTTCTTTAACGAATGAAATTTAACCGATATACATATTTGTTGATACGCATGAAACATGCCAAATATTTGATAGCTTAGTTTTCCTTTTTAATACATTTTCACCTTGTATGACCGTGTGTTTCTGTTGTGGAAGTAATTAATCCTTTTTGCACACGAATACAGATATAAGTTGATATGGTGAGCTTAGTTTCGTTTAATTGGAAGCCAGATCAAAACTGAATGATGGGTATGGATAAAGGGAGCACAAAGCGTGGCGGTTTCTTTCACTTGTTTGATTGGAACAAAAAGTCTAGGAAGAAATTGTTCTCTAGTGGATCGGTTTCACCTGGTAATCCTTTGCTCTATCTCACTCTTGTTAACCTTGTTCATGAATTTATCGACCACTTTTGTTCTTCAGTTATTTAATTTGCTTCAGTAATGTTTATAAAAAATGTCAGTGTTAGTTTTTGTGGAATCTCAGACTAATCTGTCATGGCTGCTTGATTAAATTGGCAATTGTGCACGTTGTATCCTCTTATTAGATATTGCTCATTCATAAATTTGCTGCTAAACATTAGAAGGAAAGATGCGCACTCATTTAGTGTATTTTGGGCATTTTTTGAAGTATATTATTGCTGCATTAGACCATAGTGATACTATGTTTAAGCGTGTCATATTCAACTCTTGCTTATTGTATTTACTTCCATATTTTACATCCACTCAAATTTTCAGTAGACTTCGTGAGTCCACCTTGCTCAAAACTATTTGTCTAAATATATACCTTTTCTTATCAAGTGATGACTTGTAGGAATATGTTGTTCCTATTGTGACAACCATACCTGTCCATTAAGGTTTGGTATGAAAACTTGCAACAAATTTACAAGTTGGGTACAGCTCTCCGTCCAAACTCATGTTTCATAGGATAAATGTTGATAAAATGCCAAGTATTTCAATCTCCTGATGCTAGTTGGTTAATATATCTTGTGACCTGTCCATCCTCATAATCTAATCAACTTGTTCTTTGATATAAACTCTTTTTTAAATAATTGATTAATTTTACATTGTGTTTTCACTGGCAGAAAGTCCAAAGCAAGAGAAGAAAAGCAAAGAGAGTTTTTCAAGAACACGCCGACGTCTTGTACTGCAAAAATTTCATCTCCATTTAAATTTATAGTCAAGCCTCTATGTATAATTTTGTGTTTGTTGCTATAATTAATTGTATACATACTATAGGATGATGATGATGAAATATTTGGAGTAACAAGTGGAAGACGAAGTTGTGACTACAGTTGTGCATCATCAATGACCGATGAAGATGGAATGACTCACAGGGCTCCTGGTGTAATAGCTAGGCTCATGGGCTTAGAATCCATGCCCACACCTATCTTTTCCGAATCAAGTTCTACACCATATTTTGATACACGATCTCTTCCTGACAAACAAAGAGATAAAAGAAACTCTGAATTTTACATTAACGACCAGTTTAGCGACAAAGTTCACAAGATCATGGAAACAAAGTCTCAGAGGATGCCAAGTAGCCCAATTGAGAGGTTTCAAACCGAACCTATACCTCCTAGATCAGCTCGTTCTGTTCCAATAACCCACCACAAGCTTTTATCACCGATTAAAAACTCAGGATATATCTCTAATAAAAATGCATCATATATAATGGAGGCAGCAGCTAAAATTCTTGATCACAGGGATCAGCCTAGTGTAAAGCACAATGTATCTGCATTTGGATCGGCATCAGCTACTTTGAAAGTTAGCAGCAACTCAAAGAATAATACCATAATTCCTCAGTCCCATAGGAGAACTAGAGTTGTAGAACCTTCATCAACTTCTTTTGAATCGGCTGAATTCAGGAATCAAAATACTATTAAAAGTAGCAATGGCGCTGATGCAACAACTGGCCAGGGTAAAACTGTCTCTTTAGCAATTCAGGCTAAAGTTAATGTTCAGAAAAGGGTAGGTTTATTGTCATCAAGAAGTTCTTTATCTCAAAAACAAGAAAACAATGAATCTGTATCTAACCCACTTTTTAATAACCAGCCTAATAATTACAAGAATAGGCAGCAGCATAAATCATATGCAAATAATACTTCAAGTCTTCTGAAACAAAACAGTCAAAAGCAAAATTTCGTATCAAAAAAAGCAAACTTAAACTCAAAGCAGTCGATATCAAAACAGTTAAACACTAACGCTTCTTCTGTCAAGAAGAATCCAAATAGAATTTCAGGGAGCTACAGGTTTTCCCTTGTGGATAAGGAAGCATCGTTATCCTCATCATCTTCATGTTTAAGTAATAATCGTAGAAAAAGATTGACAGAGAGGAGTTACATCCAATCCAATGTTGTAATTGATGAACACGGATATTCAAAGCGACATGAAGATTATCGAAGTAACAGTTCAGATGTAGTGTCATTTACTTTCACCTCCCCATTAAATAAGCATGGTACTGAAAATCGGATATCTGAAGACGTAGTTGAAGGGATGTGTACATTCAATAATCATAGTCAACATAATAATGAATATGCAAATAATGAGCATATATCTTCTCCTGGCATGAATGTGATAACTGGTGATGCTTTAAGTCTTCTTTTGGATCAGAAGTTGAGGGAACTAACACATGTTCCTGAGCCGGAGTCATCTTCTTGTGTATCAGAAGAACGTGTGTCTGGTTTTGACTCTATTGACACTGCATCTGTAGAACATGAATTATTAATACTACATAATGATAAAGCTGGTAGTAATTTTGGATATGGTGCTGCTTCTGTCAATGGTCAGGTATGATGATTTTATTGTTATTATTATTTCATATTTATTGTTGCAAAGTGTTTGGTAATAGTCACAAATGTTTTCTGCATCAGTCTGAATACTGGAATGATGGAGTTGAAAAGTCAAGAAAATTGAAATATAGTATTCTTATTGAATCTTTTACTTGGGTGCACTACCAGTCGGTTATAGAAAGTAGGTCTCATCTGATTTCCAGCACAGACTTTGTGTGTATAAAATAAAAAATTTAGGTTTTTTACGGGGAGGCTAAAACAGCAGAAATCAGACATAAATATAAGTTGTTTTGTTTTATTGTTAGGATAGGTAATGGTTCAACTGTTTTACATATCTACACAGAGATGTTCAACCCATTTTGTAATTCAGTTCAGACACTTGACTTCCTCCTGTATCCTGTTTCAGTTTATGTTGCTATAAAAATTCAACTAGTTGGGCTGCTTTATATCATTGACTATGGTTCTGCTTCCATTTTGGGTTCTGACATTGTTTCGTATGCTTTTCCACTTCATGGGCACACCACCGTTTGTTTTATATATTAAGAGTTACATATCCTCTACAGGAAGTAGAAGAATGTAGCAGTTATAGTGATGCCCGCAAGGACCTTGAGACTTCATATTCCAGTGAAAGCTCTAACTTCTCCGAACGTTCTGACATGACAGATGGTAATGATATAAATTGACTGATGCGAAACATGATTTCTAAATTTGCATCTTTTCATAAAACGCTTGTTATAACTTATAACACTATGCATCTTTCCCATAAAACACCGTGTTTGGTTAAAACTTGATGCTACGTTTACACTTAAGACTGAACCCCAATCTCGTACCTTTGGATAGTTGATGGTTATAATCTGAAAGTCCATTTCAGATTTTCGGGTACCTAACGCTAATCAAAATGTAAAGCTGATTCCCCTGTATTAATTTATATAAATTAGGTCCGTGCCACATTAATCTCAACCGTTTTATCTAACTAAATGCATTTTGTTTGTCTATTTTTGAAACTGCGTTAACTTTTCATAAAAAAGTTGGAATCAACATTCTTTTTTACCATTATTAGATCACAATTTTTTCGAGCTTTCTAGTAATATGCTTGTTGATAGTTGATACATAAAAAACTTCTAAAATTGTACTTTTTGAAAGCACTTGTAACCGTCTTTCAAAAACAGTTAAATTTTAATTGTTTTCAAAGACAAAGTTGGAGTCAACATTTATCTTTTACCATTAGATCACAAAATTTTCGAGCTTTCTACTAATATGCTTGTTGATGATTGATACATAAAAAACAACTTCTAAAAATTGTACTTTTTAGAAAGCATTTTTAACTGTCTTTGAAAGACAGTTAAATTTTTAACTGCAAATTCATTAACTTTCGAGTGTCTTAAATGAATTCTTAGTAATTATGTGAAAGTTTTTAATTTTATTTTAGAACATTACGTTTGACATGATAAATAACACGATTGTGATTAAAATTTAAAATATTATATAGAAAATAATAAAAAATATATGTTTAAATACCGTCCACTAGAATTTGATTGCTTCAGCTAGTTATATCTGGACGATCTAAGAGATGAAACCTTAGCTTGCATAAGAGACCTTGTTTTCTTAACTTAGGTAATGTATATTATATTTTGAAGGCATAGCTATGAAAGCCGCACTAAGGCGTGTGCCATGGCCTAAGGCACGGCGTGGCGTTTGTGATTTTCTTCCCTTTGGTGTGGCACACACACGTCCTTTTTCATTTTATTGTATTTTTACTTCTTTTATTGTTTATTTTTCATTTTTCATAATTCAAATTGCATAAAAGATGAATATGTCAGCTCCATCTAAACTAAATGATTTAGTATTTGTTAAATATAGTCGAGCACTAAAAAGAAGGCACAACATCAGCGACACATTTAATGTAACATCCTTGAATTATAATGGACACATTTGATGCAACATCCTTGAATTCATTGATGATTGCAATGAATAATGATTAACGTGAAATATGATGATACATTTGGCGTTGAAGATGAGCTTATATTTGATTATGATAATGATGATTTGACTAGAGGTTGCTACTAAAGCAGCAAGAGTAGATGAAGTTAGATATCCAAGTAGAAAAAACGTTCACATTGAGAGGATTTTTAGTATCCGCTTCAACTTCTTTATATTTTTATCTTCGCGAAGAAGAAATGAATCTAAATGAGTCAGATGATGAATATGCTGAATCTTATGAATCTGATGCTGCAAATATTGATTTGAAAAATATATTTTCTAAATCAAATTCAGATTTCTAGTTTATCAGCAATATTAACTATTATCTTGAATTTTAGCTTTGAAAACGACTATTATGTTTGAAATTATATGCTTATGATATTTTGTTTGATAATGTTTTTGGAAAATATCTTAAAAATCTTTGTTACATATTTTTTAGTAAAAAAAACTATAAATTATATTGAGTTTTTTAAATTAACTGTTATATATGTTAAATTTATATAGAAAATTCTATATATGAGCAGTAAATTAAAAAGACTTGCGCTATTTGCCACGCCGTGCATCAAGGCTTCGTGGACGTTTTGCGCCGTTCACCATTAATAACTATGTTTGTTGAAGTGCACCATTAATAACTATGTTTGAAGTGCATACTATAGTTGTTAATTCATTAAACTTTTAGTTCTGTTTTTTTTCCATCTGGGTTTGTTGGCCCCTCGACCCCATGAGATCATGTTTTCCCTTGATGCTCGTGTCTTAAATGGTTTGGTCAACCATTGCGAGGGGCTTTCCCTAGAACTGTACGAGGGGGTGATATTTTGAAATGACATAATTTATAAAAATTCAGTAAAAATAATTTAAATTTCAAAAGGAGAAAAAATTCCAAATTTTACATATGCATAGTGCTTATTATTTGAAAATCATAAAATTTGTGATTTAATTGTAAAAAAGTTTATAAATTTGATGTTTTATGAAAAATTATTGCATTTTAAACATTTATATTAAAATGAAATATGAATTACTAATAAGGGTGTGATGAGAACAACAGTTGGACTTGAAAAGAAACAGCGGAGGAAACTTGTTTTATAGATGAATATGGAGGGTGTATTTTCTCTGTTATCATTTATAATCGGGACCTATTTTCTAAAGCTTCTGTTATTATTATGCATATTATTATATTGTACATGCTGCTGCTGCTGCTGCGCCCATTTTGAATACAGTTCATATAGTCTAGTTATGGGTACATATAAATTTTTGTTCACTCCCCCTTTATTCCTTATGAGAGCACATACAGTCTTGTTCATACACTGTACACATGAAGTTCTTTTCCTAAAAGCAGTAATAATACCATAATCCCATTTAATGGGCGAACTACGTAATTTATTTCATGGAAAAACTATTAATTTATTTCATGAAAAAACTATTCCGCACAACTAATTTGGTCCTTGTTAAATAATCAGTTAGAAAATAGTCCATTATGTTAAATAATCAGCAATAATCATCCAGATTGCGTCAGGCATCTCAAAAAATAATTTGTCATCACATTATGTTGATGATATGTCACGTCTGAGATAAATATTGGAAATAGTCCCACATCATGCAAAATCAACATGACTCTTTGTCAATATGAATAGGTCACATTATACATATTTTAACTGGAGTATTTTCACTTAAAGGACTTCTCAATTCAAGATAGTTAGGCAGTGTTTGGTTTAAAAACGAATTTTGTGTTTTCGGTTTTCAATATAGGTCAAATATGAGAAGAATAAAGGGACGATGGAGAGGATGAAAGAAAGGTGGATGGAAGGACGAAGGGGATGAATGGACGAAATGGATAGAGGGACGACGGAAGAATTGATCGTTTCTTATGTTATTTTCCAAAACGTAGAAAATAATAAAAAGTTGTTTTTTGTTTTGTATGTTAATTTCATTTTCTACGTTGGTCATTTTCGACAATATAAATGCGTCGTGTGCATTTTTGTACGAACAAAAATCCAAAACTGAAAATAACAAACAGACACTGCCTTAGTTTCTAGGACAGTATTGCAAAATGATTAGTTTCAAGGGCAAAAAAGATAAAAGAAATTATTATTTTCTAGGAAAATGATAGGTGACAAGAAAATGATAATTTCATTTACCATTTTCTTGTAAAATGATACCTTTTTCATTTTTTGTCGGGTAAACTAATTATTTTGAAGTGTTCTTAGGAAAGTTCTACAAAATGGCAATCAGGCCTGCGATGTTGTATGGTGCAGAATGTTGGCCTACTAAAAGCCAACACGTCCAAAAGATAAACGTAGCAGAGATGCGTATGCTGCGATGGAGCTGCGGTCATACAAGAAGAGACCGAATTAGAAATGATGATATACGTGATAAACTTGGAGCAGCACCAATTGAGGAGAAGCTAATTCAACATCGCTTAAGATGGTTTGGACATCTTCAACGAAGGCCTCCCGAGGCACCTGTGAGTGTTGGTGTTATAGGCCGCGTTGATTGCTCAAAGAGAGGTCGACCAAGATTAACATGGAAGGAAGTAGTAAAAAGGGATTTGAAAGATTGGGGGTATATCCGAAGAGCTGGTGAAGGATCGGAGCGAGTGGAGGTTAGCGATTTACGTACCAGAACCATGAGCATTGAGTTTTAGATTATAGGACTAGAGAACATGAGCCTAAGACGTTTAGTCTTTGACCAATATTACTGTTAGTATCATTATTGCAATTAGTATTATTATTATCATTCCTCTTATATATACATATACATTTTTATTTTATCTTATTTTACGTAGTTATTATTATTATTAATTTACCTATTTGACTTTATTTTATTATTTATTATTATTATTATTTTCATTTTATTTTATTTATTTATTTATTTATTTATTTTATTTATTTTTATTTTAGGGTTCCATCTCTAGCCGACCCCAACTTGTTTGGGAATAATGGCTTTGTCGTCGTCGTCGTTGTTCTTAGAAACTTATGACTTCGGGCTGAGAAGCCCTTTTTACCCTAATTTCCAGTAATTAATTGTAGATAAGCAGTTCTTTACCATTATCATTTATATCATACCAAAACTTAATGTTGAAACCTAATGTGATACTTGACAGGAAGTGGAAGAACATGTTCATCTTCTATTCAAGCTCAAAACAATTTCAGCAGTTCAATAAACAAAAGTCAATCAACTGAGACTGATTCAGAATTATCAGATTCTGCTTGTTCTACAATAACAGATAACTCATACGTGTCCGATCAATTCAATTCAAATTCTGCAAAATCAAGCAATTACGAACTTGATTTTCTGGAAGAGATATTGCACAGCGCGCAGTCTTCCATTATACTTGGTGACAAAATTAATCCTCATCTTTTTGAAAAATTGGAAGAAAATAAAACAAAAAAAGACAAAAGTGAAAAATTGAGAAGGAAAATATTGTTTGATTGTGCAAACGAGTGCATGGAAATCAAATGTAACCGGTACTTCAGTACTGGATATCAAGCTTGGTTAAAAGGCATGGCAGTTACTGGAGATAGAACATTGGGAAGAGAAATTTACGATGAAATTTCAAAGTGGAAAAGCATGGAAGAGTGGATGATAGATGAAGTAGTTGATCAAGATATGAGTAGCTATTTTGGCAAATGGTTGAATTATGAAACTGAAGCATCTGCTATAGCATTACAGATCGAAAAGGAGATTACGTGTTGCTTGATCGATGAAGTTATAGTCGACTATTCAATAAAGCCTACATGCAGGTAAATTGGGAATTTTTGTATTAGGGTGATAGTCTTTTTTTTCTCCCTCTCCTCAGTTTGTTCATGTTTAATTGTTTTTATAAGTTCAGCATAATTCCAGTGTAAGTTATTTTTCTGGATCTGCTTTATTTGTTGAACCTTTAGTGCATATAAAGACCACTGAAATCAAATTGAGCTGTATTCAAACACCATGAAAGCTTTTCTGTACATATGTCCAATTTTTCATGCTTAGACGAGGTAACTGAAACCGAAACCCATTGTACATAGATAAATTTATTTTTTGCTGTATGGTTGTGCATAATTTTAGTACTACCGCTGCAGATTATGTGCATTACTTTGTTTTATTGTGAGAAATGTTAGGACATATTCTAACCATAAGACATGGGTAGAGCAGAATTTCATTAGTGGGTTTAACATATAAGAGGCAAGGACAAGCATGTTATTTAAGATACAGAAAAGGCAGGTATGATAGTGACATTACTAAGGGTGTGATTTTGTTAACCGAAATGGACATTTGAAAGGAGTTGCTTTCTTGTGTTTTGAAAAAAGCGTTTGAAAAGAGTGTGAAAAAAGATTATCAACTTTGTTATTATTAGTTAACCATACTTGTATTGTTTAATGGTGTAATTTATGTGTTTGAATTGTTTCAAAATTGTGTTGTTATAAACTTTGTTATTGCTAATTAATTTTCTTAACGTGTTTGTATTGTTTCAAAATAGATATATTTTTAGAATGCAACTTAGTTTGAAATTTGATAATTGAAGTACAATAATGGTACAAGTACATTTACACTAGTATAACGGTTTCGAATTACATATACGATAACGATACAAGTGCAATTACAAAATACAAATTATTAGTGTTATACAAACAGTTTCAGACGTAGTTGAGTAGTAACTAATTCATTTCATGTGTTATCTCGAATGATTGTCATGAAATTTGTTGTATGTCTTTCAATTGGTTCACAATCGTTATTTTCGAACGTTCGAATATTATAGTACCTTTTTAGAAATACTTCCAGAGCTTCACTTGAATTTACCTTTTCTTATCCTGCTAGATCGGAATCATCATGATATGCCATAAATTCTAGGTCTACTTTGTTGTATTTTCGTGTGAAATATTATAAACAACCACAGTAGGAGTAACAATTTTCACTTGAATTTTATAGTTGTATGTGGCATGTAATGTAACATTGCATTTTTTTTCAAAAATTTCAAAGGTTCTTTTGATTGTTACGTGTAAACTCGAACGATGATAGTTGGAAATTTCATTTTTGGTCTTTGTTTGGTTCTTTGTTTCATTAAAATTTGAAATATGATATTTAGCATTGTACTAAGGAGATAAGTACTCATTTATTAGTGGATACCTTGAGTCAACTAAATAATAGTATTCTGCTGGTGGATGAGAAAAATTTAAATTTTTGTCGTTTAAAACTAAACGAAAAACTTTAGCGTCTTCTTATCCTGCTCTTACAAACGTAATTGTTAAATAAAACGTGCATACGGCCGTAATATTCTACGTTTAACGTTCAACATATCGTTGCATATCTATATTAGGCACATGTGCAATTGCATGTATACCATCAATAGTTTCGATATAATTCTTAAAAAATCGATAATAATGGTGTGATGTTTTAATTTGTTTCTGAACTCCATTAAATTGAGGGTCTACCGGTCTAATAATATTCTTAGACGTTAAGTCAATAATTTTCAAAACTTCATGAAAATAAACATAAACCATGTTATTTGATCGTTAAAATCTTTCAACAACCTGACGAGTAGGAAAAACCAAAGCAATTGTATATAGAACAATGGTATCATTTTCCTAATGCACATTTCAGATGTTGACTTCAAACCGTAGTCTTCGCTCACACAATGTAAAAAAACAAAGTTTTGTCATTCGAAAGTTTCGTTGACAACGTTTGTTGCGCTCAAAGTCTCAAAACAGCTTGTATATCAGCCAAATCTTCAGTATCAATATCTGAATGATCAACTTCGTCGTATGCGTCAACAACTGATATTTTATTCGAAGTTAAGCAAAGTGTAGATGGAGGGGAAATGAAATAGAGCAAGGTGGTTTATAGTCGAGCTGAGGTAATTAGCCGTTGGCGTCAGGCATGTCTGACAACGACTGTTGATTTTCAACAGTTTTCTCCAATGGAACATTTATGCGGGCTCCACCACTGATGCATTTCGGTGCATCAGACGCAATGCCAACTTGACCTAATAAAAAAAGACTGCGATGACATTAGGAAAATGACCTAACATGTTGGAGGAAAAATTAAATGAAAAGTGGTGACCCAAACCAACACATAATTAATTATGTACGAATTGGAAATAAGAAATCTGCTTTATGACGTGAGAAGTTGCGATGTGTAGAATGTATCAATTATATGCCTTTGGAAGAATAAGTAGTCTACATAGCTCAGTTAGTCAGGGCTTCCTAGTGATCATGGAACTAAGTTCCTTAAGGTCGTGGGTTCGAGTCCTAGCCAGCTACATTGTGTAACTCTTAACACGTGGAACGATTATCACTCGTAAAAGCGAGAATACTTGGAGGATTAATGCTCTGTGTTAGGTTGACTAAAAATGAGGGTCGGTTGTGGCGAGCCATTTGAATCATCTAGCTCTACTATCTGGAATAGGATTTTTAATAAAAGAGTAATAATTTTAATTTTATATTGCATGTGGAATATTGTTTCTCGATTTCTATAGCATATCCATTATGAATCTGTAATACTAAGAATTATGCACGTACCATTCTTTTCAAACTTATTAGGTGGTAGTTCATTCCTCAAAACCTAATTTCATCAAATACCACTCTTAAAATTTCAAAATGATTAATTCAAAATTTTGATCTGTGCAATTTTGCTGTTATTTTCGAGCAAAAAGAAAAGAAAATATTTTTTGGTTTTCTAAAAGCTTGCAGTTTACGTACAAATATTCACATTTAAAACTGTAAATTTTGCATTAAAAAATGAACTTTTTTCAACAGTTGTCTAGATTTTTGTCCTTGCGGATCAAAATATGAAAAAGAAAATATTGAAAATAATTAGAGAGGTGTTTGGTGTGGAAGAAGGTCACCATGCATTTTGAAACTTAGGAAAGGTGTTTTAAAAATCATCTCATAACTAGGCACATGTTAAACATGTGTCCAGTGTCGAGCCCACGTTTTTTTTTTGAATAATAAACTTTTTTGAGAATAATGCCGAGCGCATGTTAAACTGCCGTTTGGATATCAGATCACTGTTTAAAACGTGTTTAATATTTAGATGTCTGTCTAGATCTCTCATTTTTTAAACTTGTTTATAGTTTATAAATTCTAATTTAAACACAATTAAGTACATTTTGGTGTTTTCTAAAATTTTAAAATAAAGATATTTTTTGTTTCATAGAAAATAAAAATAATGATAATCTCTAAAATTTGTTTGAACTTGTTTATATTTATAAATTTTGTTTATGTGCTCTTAAAATAAAGAAATATTAGTTTCAAAAAATCATATAACAAAACTTAAACTAAAACAATTATCGCAACAGTTTTATCTTAAAACATACATCATATAGCTTAAAACATACATCATTACTTCTCTCAGCTTCTATTTTACTCTTCGAACATATTTTTCATATTTGGCTCTTTTTTAATCTCTAACACTGTAGTTGCTCTTCATCCATCTTGTATCCAGAAACATGATCTAATATGTCTTTGTTTGGGTCTTGATGTTAAGTAAGTTCCTTGTTATTGCATTTTTTCTAGAAACATCGCCCTATCTTTCTGTTGTAATATGATTATTTCTTTCTCGTGACTAGTGATTTACAAATCTATTTTAGACTTCGTATTCTGCTTCTTAGCATTTTTCAACGTTGAAGGTTTAATGACGTCGTCATCAGTTCCAGAGTAGACTCATCAACAAACATGTCAAGACTTGTTTGAGATCGCCTTGACTTGAACCGTGTTGGTCTTGGTCCAACACCCAAACGTTCTTTTTCTAGAAGACCCCAATTCAGTAGATGTGCTTTTGGACTTCTTATGGATGTACTAAAATTCTACCTATGGATAATGGAGATTAAATTGGAAAACAATCTAATCTGTAGTGTAATATTGACATAACACAAGATAAAAATATGATACGTCAATCTCAAAAACATTCAACGTCATATCGTGTGAAAATTAATACACAAATGCTTGAAAAAGTAAGAAAATACTAAATTTTATAGTGAATCGGCAAAAATTTTTGCTCACGTCCACTTTGATCTTTATTATTGAGGTCCCATTACAATTACAATGATTTATTTCGAATTTGATCCAAATTAGATGAATTTTGTTGGAGTTTGGTGGAAACTTAACATTTTGGTGTTGTAGTCCAGCTTCCCCTTGTTTCAGATAAAAGCTTGTATTTATAAGGGATGGATTTGGCCGTTTGAAAATAACATATCTTTCCTTTTTAGTCCATCTTGAAATAAAATCAAATTGTAGTTTTTCGGATTTGGCCCTATAACATGTGTTCAGATGTATGGTACATGGCTATGGAATAGAGCGAAAATCAAAGCAAGAATAGGTCAAGATAGTCATTTTAGGCTAAGGATCGGTAGTTTGTTCTTATGGATCAGTATCTAGTGACAGATCAATACCTATCTATCGGTAGTAATTGATCTGAACCTATCAGTCTTTAGCAATTCATTAGAACAAACTAAGGAGAATAAGTATGATCCGTCAATGGTTAGTGCCAGATAGCCTCGCCGCCAATACCAATAGCTCTTTCTTCTTTAGTCGGAATCGTCCATGGTTTGAACCATTCATCTAGTATCATCATGTAGAACAATCCATCACTCTCCATTCTTCATTCATTGAGTATCTAGGGTACTTGTTCATGACGGTGTTCTCATCAAAGGGGTTGATCAATAAGAAAAAGCTATGGAGAAAAAGGAAAATTGATCCATATCTTCTATGTTATAAGTTGGATTCACATATGGCTTGAGCCATTCATCTTGTATCATTATTCAAAACATCTCAATACACTCCAACGAGGGGCCTTGTATTTTAATGTTAATTGATCTCACAGGGAACCATAATTTGTTTATGTGTGAAATATAAGAAATAATCTAATCTAGTTAACATCTCACGTAATTATTGAAAACAAATTCATATCACATGTCATGTCTCACTGAGTATATAGCTAATAAATATAGAATCATATTAGTCATTATATTATTCATATAACCTTATTACATCAAAATTAAATCGCATCATAGGGACATCTAAACTAATAATTAAGCTTACGCTCAAAGCATGCCTATAGGATCGATCGAGTTCACGTGCATGTGTAAGTAGACCAAGAGTAACATTTTATTGTTTATTCAAAAAGTAAATAAAAATATAAAGGCAAACTGCCCAACCGTTCATCCAGATCATTGATTACTATTTCATGCTCACATCCACCACTACATCCAAGATCGTTCGTTGCAGCGGGTTGTGCTGGTGGAACTACATCGGTTTATCCATCCATCTCCAGATTCCTTACATATTGTCACAATCGATTACTCCACATCAGCTCCGTTATTAGATCTTATAAGTGTCTACACTCACTCGCGTCGTGCCAATCTAGCTTATGGAATAAATAGAATTTCTCAACTCTCCTCTCTATGGAGTTCCTTTTCGAAGGTTTCCTGTAATGGACTTGTCTCTTGGCTACCAAATAGATCCTCTTCGAGGTTTTACTCAATTTGGTGTAAGAAGAAAACTTCAACTCCCTCCTTGGATATTTTTTAGCTCCAAACCTGCAACATATTGTTACAGGGTATAGCGAGGTTCACATTTTGTTTGATTTATCCGTGATACGACTATACGGCGAGTGTGAATTTAGTCACCTCCTTTTGAAACGAACATAGAGTTACGGCTGTACGACGAGTGTGAATTTCGTCACCTCATTTTACAACGAATATAGTAATATTGCTATATGAGATTTTGTGAACATGAATTGTAAATCAGAATTGATATGAGTTGAATATCAACATGTATCACATAACGACTGATCGTTTGTATGATTACGTGTTTGAAAATGGCAAGTTGTTACAAAACCCATCATTAACCTTTCTCTTTCCTTTGGTTTTTCCAGTGTTCGTGTAACATCCTCCATTTTGAGGTCTGAAATTAAGCGCTAAAGATGCTGCAGTCATCCATAATATTAATTTTCGATGACAAAATACTGTTATGTTAATCATATCAATAATCAGAAGCACATGAATATGAAGATTTTCAAACACAATTTAATGGAAAGTTTTTATATTTCATTTCACAAATAAGATTTCATATTCATTACGTAATCCCATTCGATCTCACATTTAGAGAAAATATAATTATTAAAAATACTTCGAGAGCGACATATGAAGATGCCACTAAAGTCTACAACTACTTAATAGTTATAATTTTTGTCATTACATCCATTCAAACAAAACGAACTACACTACGGATTAAGTAAAACTCCTAATATAGCTAGCTTGTCTCCTACACGTCTCTGGAAGCTTATTCGTCTAACTAGAACCCAAAATCCTATAACGCTCCATATTTTTATAACATTATTTAGAATGTTTAATTAAAAAAACTAAATAAAATAATGTAGAGATTAATAAGTCGAGAATTGATTAGTTAAGGGTAGCCGTGCCATGTTAATGTATAAACTAAAATGAAATAACATGAGCTAACGTATTGGGATATGAGAAGGGCGATATGGAAAATAGAAGAAGGGCTTATACACTAAACCCTTAGAAATAGAACTCACGTTCATTTTCATTTTAGCAAACTAAAACATCTACGGTCAACCATCATTATTATCTCAAGAGAAGATTAAGTGAAGAACGATAATCAACATAATCAACATCAAGTCTTACATCTTATAATCTCAAAGCTAAGGTGAATAATAACTACATTCATTCTCATATGGTTTTCGGTTTTCGATTAGATCCGAAATGGTTTTGCAAGTATATGCCATGTTTTGATGATTAAAGTTATATATATACTTGTTAATGAATTATATATGTTTATGTTAGTTTTTATGATATGTTTGACATGTAAATCCTATTAGATGCATTCAAATGCCTTGAAAATTTAAATATAGGTTAGAAACGATACTTTAGAAATAATTTTCAATTTTCATAATTTTTTGGATTAACTTGGATTTTATATTAATTTTCTAGTGGAGAAAATGATTTATTGGGCTATAAATTATTTACGGCTAAAATAATTATTATTTAGGTTTGAAATTTTTGTATGTTGGAAAACATATTGAAATAGATTTTCTAGGATTTTTTCTAAGTTATTTGATGTATATATGAGTTTACGGGCCTAACTCAACGAAAAGGCAAGTCCTTCGGTTCCAGGTTTGAGTGATGGTTCACCATAAAATTATTTAAGGTATGGAACTTAAACGTTTTATATATTTAATTAAGGAGAAAGAGCAATTTATAAAATAAAATGATTATTTAATTTTGAAAATAGTGGCAGCACTTTTCTGAAAAGTATTTGTTAACCAATGAGAATATGACAAATAAAGGCTGACTAGTTGAAAATTATCCCTTTTAAGTTAAAAACAAAGAAATCATACTTTTGGAATGTTTCATCCAATTCTAGTATTAAACCTTCCGATCCAGACCTTCCGACAAGGTCGAGAGATTCATAGCTTTCGACAAGGACAAACCAATGCATATGGTATCAAGTTACTTGGTACGCAATGAATTGGACAAGGCCGAAGTGTTCTAAGTCGAAAGGTTAGTTGCCAAAGAGGTTGGGATATGTTTGTTCTATAAACCAAAAGCTTTTACTTGCTTTGCTTTTGGAAAGAATTAAAAATAAAGGTTTTAAACCTTCCGATAAAGTTGAAAGGTTACTGCCGCTTTATTTGTTTTGTTTTGAAACCTTCCGACATAGTCGAAGGGCTAATGTCGCTTCATAAATATATTTTTTGAACACTTTCTACAAAGACGAAAGGTTTACTTATTTTTAGAACCTGTCACTTCTCCATGCTTTCGAAAGGAAGCTTTCGACTTAGGTGATTTACCCTTGTTTTATAAACTGAAGAATAACCCAAGCTTTTGAAGGAGTTATTTTAAAGGCAGTGGCCTATTGTTTTGAATAAAAGGTTTTAAGCTTTCGGAGCAGACTTTCTGACAAGATCGAAAGGTTGCTTTCAATGAAGTCGAAAGGTTTTAAAAGAAGGTTTTCCACTTGTTTTAAATTGAACCCAGTAAGTTTTCAAAAGGTTTGCTTTGAATGATTTCGAAAGGTTTAAGTTGAATGATTTCGAAAGGTTTAAGTTGAATGACTTCGAAAGGTTTTAGTTGAATGATTTTGAAGGTTTAATGAATGGTTTTGAAAGGTTTTGAAAGGTTTTAGTCCATTGGTTTTGAAAGGCTTGATGATTGATTTCGAAAGATTTTTATTCAACGGTTTTGAAAGGTTGACATAGACAAGGTTTCTCTAAGGCAATGTTTTAAAGAGATTTTTTTTAGAAGGATGTCCAAAGTCTCATTGCTTTCGAAAGGTTTACTTTTCAATGGTTATGAAAAGTTTGATGAATGGTTGCAAAAGGTAAGGTTTTAGTATATTGGCCTAGGTAATTAAAAGGTTTTCACTTGGTTTTGGAAAGAGTTACTTTGAAATGTTAAAAGGTTTTCATCAACTAAAGTTAGAATAAACAATATATATATAACATGGTAATATGATTTTGAGTAAATCATAAAGGCTAAATATTTTTTTTCCTTTTTAAGTATGATTTAAAGGTTTTAAATCATTTTAAAAATATTTTCAAGAAAAATTATGGGAGGGGATCCTTAAGTGAAAATGACTCAGATACTATAATACCAGATAAGACTAGTATGAGGTCGTGCCTATACATTTGCTATTAGCCCCAGCTAATTGTTGTCCAAAATTTCAGTGTGTAGGCTTTGTCACATGTAGACTAAAATTATGATTACACACCGAAAGGAATATATGTTTGTATACAGCTAGGTTATTGATGAGCCCGAAAAACCATTAGGATCAGGAAGACCTGGAAATGATTAAGTTAGGGAAAGACCGTCCAGAAGAGAAGCATTTAATATATAGTTAGAGACAGACCGTCCAGAAGAGAAGTATTGAACAGATAGTTAAGGATGGACCGTTTAGAAGTGAAGTACTTAACAGATAGTTAAGGATGGACCGTTTAAAAGTGAAGTACTTAACAGATAGTTAAGGATAGATAATCCAAAAGAAGAATAGCTAATAGTTGTTAGATTAATTTTGTTTATAATGTTTGGTAGGCCGAGTTAGCCAAAGGTTAAAAGTTACCCAAACAAAACTTGTGTTTGAACAGACATTCATTATTACTTGACGTTTATATATGTTCACATAATGATGTTTTACAATGTTTAATCAGTTTTGATTGCAGGAAAAGGTTTTGCAAAGATATGTTTTAAAAGGATGTTAGTAAGGGGAAACCCGTTCCGCTAAGCGGCGTGGTCTCACTTAATATATACATATACATATACATATATATATATATATTCCAGAATGTATAGTATTATTCATAGAAGGCTTTATGTTTGACTCGAAGTTTATGTTTTCCACTTAAACTCTCGAGTGCTCAAAATTAATTTGAGTAGGCTGAGGGGTTAAGATCTTTTCAGGATTTAGTAGGATGACGAATAATGCTACCGGAGGCATGCATGAGGCAAACAGATAGCTATTAGGAGTTGCAGTTCTTGTTTTATGTTTTGATATATTCCACTGTGTTCTGTAATAAGTCTATTATGACTCCATGACTCTGACCATCCAAGGGGATATCTTCGTATACCGCTCTTGGTGTATTTGTAATAAGTATATTTTATCTGTGCCTGGGAATAAATTTGGGATTATGTGTTGGGAATGTGAAACATTTTGTTTTAAAATGTAATGAAGTAAAATTTGTTTTGAAATCTGTGTTTTGTTTCATATTCAAGTGCTTCTGATATTATCGATACCATTAACATGGCAGTATTTAATCACCGAAAGCTAATACTATATATGACTATAACATCTGTAGCGCTTAATTTTGGGTCTCTAAATAGGGGATGTTACAAATCCCATACTCCTGACCTATTCAAATGAGTATCCGAGAGTTTAAGGGGGAAAATAAAAATTTCGAGTCATACAAACAGTCTGGTGTGAATAATAACCTTTCATCTCGAACCAAAATGATATCTAGTGAGATCACGCCACTAAGCGGAAAGAGTTTTCCCCTCACTAGTATCTTAACCAAAACAAATCAACCCTATAATGTTCATCCTACATCCACAATGGTTAGAACATAATAAAAAAACATTTGCATTCATGCAACATACAGTGGACTACCCATTCCAATTTGTTTGACTATCCATCCAATTTCATCTGTTTATCTGTCTTAACTTCAATCAGTCGGCTAACTTATATTTATGTGGACTACCCATCATACATGATTTTACTATTTAAATAATGTGGACTATCCATCACACATGTTTCATTTATCAAAAATAATGTGGGATATCCATCACACATCTCATTGTTTTCCTAGGATGACTATGAACCCTTCATTAACCATATAGAGACTACCCATCTCTGTCATCATGTGGACTATATATCACACATTCCATAGTTTTCCTAGAATGATTATGAACCTATAAAATATCAATTTATAATTTGGTTATAACTATATTATCCCAAGTGCTCAACATATGTCTACTAGTATCCCTAATTAGGTTGTATAACCCTTAAACTTATAACATCTCAAAGTGATATGCATTAGTATCCCCAATGATTAAATTCAAAATTATAAAATAATACACGTTGGTGTCTCCTAACGAATAATGTCAAATTCATAAACTTATGGCATGTAGAAATATAAAACATGGGCATCCTCATTGAATACTGTCAAATCATAAGCCTATAGCTCCTCACCATAAATATAACAATATAAAGAACTTTTAGCATTCGTTCCATTTAAAACTTGCCATTTAAAAAAGGCTTCATCGACATTAAAACAAAGATACGCAACATCAATATTGCACGACATAGATTACTTACAACATAAATACTTTAATGTCGAAAACATAGTACTTCAGCTATTATGCTACATAGGAAAATTAGCGACATCATCGCCATAAAACAATTTATATCAAAATCGATGATATGCGGCATCAAAACCTTTAACACTTTAGTATTGGCTTCATAAAACAATGTCGCAACTTAGGGGTTGTCGACACGCGACATTACTGCCTAAATATAGTTAACATAAAAAACAATTGATGAAGAAAATAATGGTGTGCAGCATTGGTGAGATGCGGCATCATTTAGGATCATGGGGAAGACTTGTGGCATAAATAGAAAACCGTCGGCATTGATAACTCATGACATCAATATATTATATACCCACGAGATGCGGTATTTCCATAACATCAATGGCGGATGCATGACTCAATGCATCACATGCTTACAACATAAGTATGACATGCATTGACACTGCTGTCTATTTTCGATATCACTTACAACTGTAAAGTGATACTGTCTATTGTCAATGCCGAACACCATAGCAATGCCACATATCGGTGGCATTGTAGTAATTATCATTAAAACTATTTTTTTCCATTAAAAGCAATTCCTTTTTACCAACTCTTATTCTTTGCCAAATTCCTACTGGGTAATAATATACTTTACCCAATCATTTCATAAAAATTGCTGTAATTCAGTTTTACACTTCCAAAAACATTAAACAACTCAATTAATTAATAACCCTAATTAATATTAATTTGTATGTTTTCTCAATAATAAATTCATAGAAATTCATAATCACTTGGGAAAAGTTCCACAAAAACATAAAAATTCAGAATTAGCATATTCTTTACTATATAAAAATTTCAGGACCAAAAACTATATTAACTTATTTTTAATAATTAAAACACAAAATATACCCTATTTCTACCTTAGGAAATTCATAAAATATTCAATTTAACTTGAAAAATTACTAAATTAAAACTCATCTCCAAAATAATGTTTCACACAACAGACTACAAAATCAAGTTGATTGGAGATCAAAAATTCAAGTTTCACTCTTAAAATCCTTTTAAATAATTTCATAAAAGTTCCATAAATCGTTACTCCATCTAAACAATGATCATACATCCATAATAAGGCGAAACAACCAAGATAAATTCAGATATTACCCATAATCGAATTCAATGCAAAGATAAAAGAGATGGTTCATTTATCAACTTAATTTAGATGTTGCAGTTGAGATTTTGATGGAGTTTAATTCCTTTAAGATTTATCTTTCGAATCCCTTTGATTTTTTCTTCATTTTACCTTGTTAATGGCTGGCCCTATATTTCTTTGTGATTGTTTATGATTGTAAAATGAGAATGAATGAGAGGGTGAGGGTTTAAGGGATAAAAGGTAAATCCTATTTTGTAGTCTCATTTATTCTTTCTTATGTTAGTTTAAATCAAACGTATTACTTAATTAGTTAAGCCTCGAGTTTATTAATTATTAAATATGATCCCCATGTCCCACTATATTATTCCATTTAATCCATCCAACTAAATTTTCTGAATAATGTTAAACTAAAATTAGAATATTACAAGATCCCTTTCTTAAATAATTTCATTCTCAAAATTCAGTAAGGACCACCCAAGAAGTATATCAAACATGCAACCGATTGTAACAAACCATGCTAGTGTATCATACCATCTACAAGGTCTATATAACAAATATAGAACATACGACCATAATAACTCAGTATAATTATCCCTAATCATGTCCTCTGTCATCTAAGTACAGCCTTTCTCGTTGTCCATCCACTGGACTTTCACCAATCTGACTATCTTGTTCCTCAGCTCCTTCTCATCTCTTACTACAACAAGAACTAGTTGCCTAACAAAAGTCAGCTGGGTTTACTACTAAATCTTCCAAAGCAGTCGGAGTAAGAGTAGTCCCTAGATCATGCACATACTTTCTAAGATATAAAACATGAAAAAGATTATAGACCCTTTCCAAGCTACTCGGCAACTCTACTCGCTACGTATGTTTCCCGATCCTCTCTATAATAGAGAATGGTCCAACATATCTTGGTGTTAGTTTCTCTGACTTTCCAAATCATACCATGCCATTCATTGGTGACATCTTAATGAAAACATAATCTCTAACCAGGAACTCTAGATCCTTATGCCTTTTATCTGCATAATTTTTCTACCTAGACTGAGCCTCCTTCATCCATACGCGTATCAACTAATCTTTTCCATGGCTTCTTCACCATATGTGGACCAAAAACTAACCTGTCTTCGGTCTCCAACCAACATGCTGGTGATTTGCTCAGCCTTCCATACAAAGCTTCGGAAGGTGTAATTCCTATACTAGTCTGGTAATTGTTATTATAAGGAAACCGAACTGGTCTTTCCATACCCCCTCCAAAATATAGTACACAAGCTCTCAACAAATCTTCAAGTACCTTATTTACACTTTCTCCGTCTTCCCATCTGTTTGTGGGTGATTAGTGGTACTCATCTTAAGTTTGGTACCAAATACCTCTTGTAGAGTCTTCCAGAATTCACTAGTGAACAAAGCATCTCTGTCACGAACTATACTACTAGGAATCCCATGTAGTCTAACAATATTCTTCATAAACAACTTAGCCAATAAAGGTGTTGTCCTTATCGACTTAAAGGGAATGAAGTGTGCACTCTTGGTCGGTCTATCTACCATAACCCAAATACTCTCATTTCTCTAATTCAACCTTGGCAACCTATCAATAAAATTCATGGATATAGAATCCCATTTCCAAACTAGTATATCTAAAGGCTGAAGTAAACCACTTGGCTTCTAATGCTCAACTTTCACTTGCTGGCAATTCACACATTGCTTTACCCATAAGCCTACATCTCTTTTCATACCCTCACAGTAGAAACTTATCTTTATGTCCTGGTACCTCTTAGTTCCTCCAGGATGAATAGTGAACTTTGATCGATGACACTCCCTAAGAGCTTCCTTCCTTAGGTCACTAACATTTAGGATATGCAATTGTCCCTTTTTTCTTAACCACCAAATCTGGTCAAGATTAAAATCCTTTAAATCATCGGTCTCATTTCAAACTTCCAATTTTCTAATCCTTTCGGTGAGCAATGGATCATCTTTCTCCTTAGAAGCAATCCTTTTGATCAATACCGGTCAAATTTCCAAACATGACAAAATGCGATACTCTGATTAGAACTTGCAGTCGATCTTAACCACACACTACAAGTAGTCAATGGCTCTAAATATTTCCTTTCTTCCAACATAGCTAACACCATACTCTTGATGTTTTCTACTAAGTGAATCTGCTACTTTGTTTCCTTTTCCTGGCGTATATTCAATATCAAATCATAAGCTGCCAAAAACTCTAGCCATCTTTGCTTTCTCATATTCAACTCATTCTGAGAGAATAAATACTTCAAAGACTTATGATCCATAAATAACTGGAATCGTTCTCCCAAAATATAGTGTTTCCACACATTCAAATCAAAGATCATCGTTGTAACTCTAAATCACAAGTCAGATATCTAACTTCATATGGTCGAAGTGGTCGAGAAGCATAGGCAATCACTTTACCTCTTGGCATTAACACAACTCCCCACATGCATCGGTATACACCACTAAATCTTGATTCCCATATGGAACAACTAACACAGGTGCATTGGTCAATAAATGTTTTAGCTTTAAGAATGTTTCTTCACATTTATTGATCCAAACATATTTTACACCCTTCCTTGTCTATTTAGTCATAAGTGCCACTGTACAAGAGAAATCTTTGATGAATCTCCGATAATAGTCAGCTAACCCCATAAAAATTCTTATCTCGGTCACAGTCTCGGGTTATTTTCAGTTTTTAACAGCTTCAATCTTAGCTGGATCAATAACATTTTCTAAAACTACATGACCAGGAAACTTCACATCTTTCTTCCAAAATGACATTTTGAAAACATCACTTTTAGTTAATGTTGTCTCAACGTCTCTAGCACTATTCTAAGATGAATCTCACGATCTCTTTCATTCTTATAGTATATCATAATGTCATCTATAAACACTAACAAGAATTTGTCCAAATGCTCTCGGAAGACCCAGTTCATCAAATCCATAAAGTAAGCATGCGCATTGGTCAATCCAAAAGGCATGATTAACCATTCGTACGAACTATATCTTGTTCAAAACTTCCCTAATGAAATGCAATCTTCTGCCACTCTTAATTGACGGTACCTTGTTGCCAAATCCAATTGAGAAAATATTTTGGCTCCACTCAATTGATTGAACAAATCATCACTTCTCGGCAAAGGATATCAATTTTTTATCGTTTTCCAATTTAGTTTATGATAATCAATACACAATCTTAATTACCCATCTGGTTTCTTTATGAACACCGCGATCGCTCCCCAAGGCGAATTGCTTGGTCTAATAATTTTTTTTCCTCTAAGTCCACTAGCTGCACCTTTAACTCCTTCATCTCGGTAGGTGTCATTCCACTAGGTGGTTTACTCACCGGTTAAGCTTTAGGTATAACATCTATTTGAAACGCAATAGCTCATTTTGGTGGTATCCCTATAATAGCTTCATACACATTTGCATCTTTTGCAACAAAAACCTTATTTACTTCGTCTTCTACTTCCATTGCACCCAACAAAGCACAAACGTCCAAACTCGCATTTTCTGTTGAGTATATAATTCGACCATAGCTATTAGGTTGTCCTAATGATATCTTCCTATCCAGGAAAAATTTTCTAGCCTCATATCTACTCAACCAATCCATACGTAAGATAATCCTAAAACCCACAAAATCAAACACATACAAAATGCTGGCAAAAGCATAACCTAACAACTCAATCTCTAACTGGTCGCATCTCATTTCCAGAGTTGCATACCCTCGTATTGGATTCCCAATCCTAAGGAAGTAACAAGCTATGATGGTTCTAATTCTAACATGTCTACCAAACACTAAGTGGTAAAAACTGTGATGCACCTATATCAAACAATACTATAACTAGTATATAATGAATCAAAAGCGTACCTTCCATCATGGACTTTCCTTTCTCAACAGTAGTTGCTCTAGAAGATGATGGTTCCAAAGTAAAGACCTTTTCTTTCTCTATGTTGGCCACTTCTGGACATTTATTTAATTGATTAGATCGCATAAGATCTTATTTTTGTTTGTGTAAATAATATTTTGTTCCTATAAAATCAAATTTAGTATTTAATTCATAAAAGAGGTTAATTTTTTATTTAAATAGAATATTAATTTATTATTAATGTTTATTTATAGTTTAATTTAAAATTAATTTATTTTTATTATTTAATGATATTCATATTCATATTATGAACATTACAAAAATATAAATATAAAATCTATTTTAGGGGTTGACGAGGAAAAATGGCCATTGTGTCATACGATCAATAAGATGTCAAAACCATTGTATGAAGTCAACTTAATGTAAAAAATACCATGTTAAATTACGTTAATACATATACAAAAAGATAATTTTTGTTTACTTGACCAATCAAAATTCTAGATAATGTTTATATTTAATATACGTGTATACACACATACACACATATACATAAAAAATATTTATCATTTAAAATAATATTTTAAAAAATATTATAGAAACAAATCGAATACACACACACACATATCTTATTTAAAATGTTTATATTTTATTTATTTTTGATGATTTAATTAACGTGTGTGTGCGCGTGTATATATACGTACAGAAACAAAATGTTTATATTTAATTTATTTTTGGTCTAATTAAAGTTCAAACGCCCCCTTTACTCCAATTTAAATGACCATTTAATTAATTAGTTTTTCCGCATAAACCACACTAACATCACATAACTTTTATATATTGTTTTGTCTGATTTTAAGCTTGAAATAAATAATTAAACTAGCCATAATATATTAATACAACATTTTACTACTTTATTACTAATATATAATATATATATGTATTCTTTTCATTATCACTGTATCGAATAGATATTTAGATTTTGGTCTATGGTAAAAAAAAAAACTCCATTGGTATCTACATTTAATTGCGTAAACAACATTTAAAGTCCTTGGTTCAACTTGATAACATTTATCAATTAATTGATTTACTTGGCTAAAAATTTAGAATTTAAGCCACAAATTATGATGACACTGACCTTCTATAACAAATGAGACAAATTCTCTTTTTGGTAGTGTCTCGCTTAAAGTACTTTGATGTATACCCAACTATAGTTGTAATAAGGTCATTATGCTATGTATTTTACTATAATCAAAGGATAGCTTGCTCCTTAAGATCGATAGTAACCTCAAGTCAGACAACTACTTGTACGTTAATACCATGAGACCTTCTACTTTGACTTAGTTATATTAACCTATAGAAGATTCCCGTTGAGTCATTCTGTGATTATTCTAAACAACCACAAGTACATGACCCCCTTAGTGCCCCGACGGCCATGAGTAAATCACAGTTTATTGTATAGTGAGCATCACCCATACTAATCTCAACGGACATATCGATATCTTTTACTCAATACATCTTAACTAAGAAAATTTAAGGAGTTAGTGTTTTATTTACATGAATTCAATATTTATGGTTACGAACGCATTCGTAGCTGTAATCGATTCTTCAATACCCATAAGAATTTTCTGCATATATATGTTCATATAACTAATTCATTATTTATAACACAATATAAAAACACATATAAAATAAAACTGAAACAATAGCATACTACATTATGAACAAGATTGTTTACAAAACTAAGTTTATATAATAAGTTACATAATTGCCAGTATGGCACAACCTTAACTCTATCAGAGACCGATTTACTATCCTCAATTTCGATTTGAAAACTTATGTCTGAATACGCCTTTATAAGGAGTTCATTGTTTCAATAAATTAGAAACCAATCCTTAGTATTTCTTAAATACTTAAGAATGACCTTAACTGCCATCCATTGATATTCTCCCAAATTCGATTGATATCGACTTACTACACCTATTGCAAAGGCGACACCCGACATTGTATATAGCATAACATACAGATAGATCCTATTATTGAAGCATAAGGACTCATGTGTCACCTTTCCTCATTTGTAGATGGGGTGTACTTCTTAGAAAGGACAATTTCGTGTCTTACTTAAACATTTCACACATGTAATATTGTATACTAATTTTTTTAGTATGGTATATATGTACACAGATTGAGGAAATCCTAGTATCCTTTTTGATTAATCTCTATAGACCTTTATACCTAGTATATAAGATGTCGTGCCTAAATCCTTCACAGAGAAATTATTAGACAACTAAGCTTTCTTCGACTGTAACATCGGTACATCATTGTCAATCAATAGCAAATCATCGACATATAATACTAAGAATTCTAGATCACCATTTTACTCTTTCTTATATGCACATGCTTTCTCTATGTTCTGACTGAAAGCAAACTACTTGATTACCTTATCAAAAGATTCATTTCAACTTCTTCATATTTGCTTAAGATCATAAATTGATTTTAAGATTCTACTTGTCTTGTCTTGCTCCCATTGACTTTGAAACCCTCTAGTGGTGAAATATAAAAAGCCATTTCTACATCACTATTTAGAAATGTTCGTTTAACATCCATGTGCCAAATTTTGTAGTCATAATAAATGGAAAATGCAAGTGGTATCCAAATGGATTTATGCATGGGGACTGATGAAAATGTTTCTTTATAATCACCATCATGAATTTCACGAAACCCTTTCGCAACCAACCTTATTTATAGGTTTCAACTTCCCATATGTACCGATTTTTTCTTAAAGTTCTATTTGAAGTTTATGGGGTTCATCCCGTTAGGTACATTCTCCAACGTCCATAATTTTCTGTTCGTATATGAAATCCATCTCTCATAACATCAGTCCATAAGGCGGTGTCTTTACTCTTCAAATCCTATCGGTACATGAAGGGATCATCATTATGAATGACAAAATCTATGCTCACATTGTTAGTGAGAAACCTATAATATCTTTCTAGCACATGAGATTTCTTATTAGACCTTCTAGTCGGTTGCCTTTGCTGTATTATTATTTATGTATTCAGTTTCTATGTAAGTTTCTTAATCTCATCCAGATCTATCTTACTACACTAATTTATCATGAGATTAGTCACTTTTCTAAAAAGATGGCATTTCTAGAGATGAAAATATTTTATTCTTCGGTATGGTAGAATATGTATCCATGATAATTTCTTGGATTACTAGTAAATTTACGTAAGATGAATTTTTCCTCAAGCTTATCGAGGTTTACGTTCATAGCGTAAATCAGACAACCCATAACTTTAAGACATTTAAGGCAGGGTTTCTTCTTAGTACATAACTCATATGGAGTCGGCATAGATTTACATGGTGCTTTATTCAACGAAAATGTCCCAGTTTTTTGGGCATTTCCTCAAAATGAAAGAGGAAACTTAGTATCACTTCATCGATCGAACTATGTCGAAAAAGGTTCAATTTCTCCTTTTTAAAACACAACTATGTGGCAGAATATATGGAGGAGTGTCTTAAGGGCGAGTCTCATTCTCCTGTAGGCACTCTTGAAGTTTAAATCTAACATGCTTACCTCCTCTATCAAATCGAAGTATCATTACTATCTTATTAGTCCGAATTTCTACTTCATTCTTATATTCAATGATTTTATCACAGAACTTTGATTTTTATTTCATGAGACATATCCATATTTGGATAAATCATCGATGAATATTATAAAGTATGATGTTCCACCTTTGGTACTTACAGACATCGGACCAGATACATCAATATGCACTACTCGCAAGAGTTCATCAAATCTTTTATTGTTCCACAAAATGGATGCTTCACCATTTTACTTTTAAGACATGACTCATAAGTATCACATGATACAGAATCAAATGATAGAAAAAACCCTTGGTTTCTTAAATTATTAAGCCATTTCTTACTAATATGGCCTAGTTTACAACATTAAAGGTAACTATCATTTACCTTAGACACATTGCTATTTTCAATATCAAATACATGATCTAAATAAAAAGCATATTATATCAATTCAATGGCACTTGGATGAGAAAATAAGCAATATGCTCCCGAAGGAAGGAACATGAATGAATGCAGAAGGAGCCATTATATTAGTTGCGGTAGGTAGGATGTTGTTGTTGCTAACGTAGTTGGTGTTGCTTTCCTACATATTGATCGATGTTATGTTCTTTATGGATACTTCTATTATTTAAAGCTCCAAAACCAACTGTGTCATTTCCATAACAAATATTCATAATATTGTCATTACAAAAAAAATTATATACTTTCTTTATCAAAAGAGATGCAAATTTTATTCCACCAATAAAGTTTGGCATATAAATCAATTAATCAAAATTAAATCAAATCCACTCGCAAGTTTCATATGGTATTCTCCTACTGTGATCATAGCATCATTTGCTCCATTAGTAACTTGAAATTCAATGCCCCTCTTGTGATGGCTGCTTGCACCTTATTACCTGTAACAAAATACAGATATGAACTCCAGTTCAGTATCCAAAGCCCAATAACAAGCATGTATAGATAAACAAGTTTCTATATGAAAAATATCTTTAGGAGCGGAATTTAATTCCTTCCCTTTGTGTGTCTTTGAGTAGTCCAGACAATTCCACTTTCAATGTCCCTTTTTGAGTAAAAGTGACAATCATCTTTCTCTTATGCCTTGGTCTTACCCTAAACATTCTTAGGCTTAGACTTTCTCTTCTATAAACTATTCGAGGAAGAGCTCCCTTTACAGCGAGCACCACATTTTGTCACTTCATGAATGTGCTCTCGATTGTTCTTAGCATATAAGGAGGTTCATGACAATACAATTCAGCAATTCATATTGAAGTCCAATATGAATGAATCAAACCATGGAGTTAACAAGCCATGAACCAAGTTAGTCTGGAGCTCAGTTTCAAGTGCAATACAAAGCTTGACCAACCTTTAATGTAATCAATCATATCGTGTACACGATCTTGAA
Organism: Allium cepa; assembly: GCA_030765085.1. Classification (NCBI taxonomy): domain Eukaryota; kingdom Viridiplantae; phylum Streptophyta; class Magnoliopsida; order Asparagales; family Amaryllidaceae; genus Allium; species Allium cepa. The sequence goes on along the minus strand of CM060940.1, from coordinate 129,162,117 downwards.
CTGAGATTCCGTTTCTCATTTTCATGTGAAAAAAATTCTATAAATTTCATTCCTCGCAGTACAAGACCGCTCACCGTACAATTTTTATTGGTGTTTGAATATTTCAATAATCATGTTTTCATGTTGTCTTTGGAGCTCGACGGTCATAGTCGATAGAACATCATAATGAGCTAGTTCGTAGGCTATTGACTAATCTTTATAAGTAATTTTGGGTGTGGCATCCTTATCAAGTTTGTCTAATGGCTCGTTGGGTACAACATACCAGAGCTATAATAACCCGTTATCTAGGATGCCCGACCCACTTCCAAAAGTGGCACTGACACCGTAGATGCCATTGACGTTGGATCATCTTGAGGTAAAATATATAAAAACAAATTATAGAGCCATCTAAAATGTTCTACACATTTTGAAACCCATTGCAAAAAAATAAAATATAACAATCATTTAATACAATCTCAAATAAATAAGACAATATAATATCAAATAAATTCCAACTACAACATCTCTCTATGCCGATAATGGAAATAATATGATGTGTGGGAATAAATGATGAAATAGTAGGCAGTTATAAATGAATATGCAGGTCTTCATCATACCCTCATGCCTGCAATTCATCACCAGTGCTCTCTATCGACTTATCAAAGCATTACTAAAAAGAAGAAAATGATATAAAGGGGACAAACATACGTTTGGTGAGTAAAACGTATCGTATAAGTATATAACATTAATAAGCTAGTAAACTAATGCTTATGCTCGAAAACTGTACCTTAACCTGTGTCACCTGCACCCAAAAATTCAGCTATACACAGTATAAAACTATAGTGACATCATATGCTAAGGTCTCATGATAATCCACACCAGTCTAGTCCTATGGATACTACTGAGCTTAAGGTCTTAACTTATGTGTTGTGATAACTATAATACTATTGGTCATAAAGCCCAGCTTGTCGTCACCTAAACGTACGCACACTATCAAGCTCAAATTCCCAACTCATGTGCCGCCAATTATGACACCATTTGGCTTAAAGTCCCAACTCTTCCTCACTTAACATATGTACAGTATTGAACTCAAAGTCTCAACTCATGTACCACTAACTGCGATACTATTGGGATCAAAGTTCCAACTCGCTGTTGCCTAACATATGTATAAGTTTGAGCTCAAAGTCCTACTCGTGTACTTTCAACTGCGACATTATTGTACTCGAAGTCCCAACTCATGTCTCTAGACATCACTAACCCCACCGAAGTGCACGTAAACGCCTACAATATATCGCATGTGGCTATAGAGTTCAAGTTCAAGCAAGAAATTTACCTAACGGCCTACGACACTATTGGGATCAAGCCTAAAATTCATCATTACCCTATCGTTTATGAAGCTACCTGATCAATCCCCAACTTGTAAGCGTAAAACCGTATAACAAACTTGTTCAACTAAGAAATTTTTCTATATTATCTCAATAAATGGCAAATAATATACCTAAAGGTTCCTTGTCTTGCCACAATTCCGATGCAATAATGCGCACATGAAACAGAGTCTATATGTTAGAGTCATAAGCATTTGAAATTAAGGGTATTATTTAAATTTATTTATCCACAAATTATATATTATTTGATCAATTGTTTATATTATTATTCTCCTTCTTAATTGCAACATAAATTTTCACCCAAACCCATCATCCAAAGGCTTTGACCCCGCTAAGCCACATATAGTCGGTCATACCCTGATCCGGCCCTATAATTGAGTTCCATATCACCGTGACACCCTATAGCCAAGTTCTGACCACCTCCACCTCGCCCAATTTGAATGCTGCTGCATTATCTTTGCCTAATTCTGATGAATTCCGACCACCTGGGGTCGATCGGACCTCGGTGGGGGCACTCCCTTTGGTCTTACAACCATACCCTCTAATCGTCCTATCACTGTCGTTTCATTGTTCGATCAAAACGGACAGTCCACATTTATCGAACTTCCTACATGTTTTCTGGTCAATACGTTAACCCAATCCAGAAATGAACACCAACATTAAATTCGTGTATTCGGGAACTAAAACTTTAATTTAAAATATGTGTTATTCTGAACAACTTTGCGTTGACATGTTTAATCAAAGGGCGATTAACTTTGTCGATTGCAATCAATAAAAATCTAATTAGCATACATCCTAATCAGGCATGTGTGTATATAATAAATCACTTTTTAATCATTAATTATATTATTTATAAATAGGTTTAAAATCACAAGGGGTTAATTGCTACATCTTATCAATATATACGTAAATTTGATATATCTCACTCACCGATTGGCCGTGCATCTTCTTTTATTTGAGGGGAATCCTCCTTCGGTGTCCAGAACCTACTTGCCTTGAAAATGCCAAATCGTTCGATAGCTTCGATTTATTTGCATAGCTCCGGTGATCGGTTCCATATATTAATTCGTTTAATTTGGATTTGATTTGGTAGATTTGGATTTGATTTTGTTTAGGGATTGACAAAAAAGAAGATGGAAATTAAATATAAGATATTTAGGCTAAAGTGTGATTAGAGAATAGGTTTTCATTTATATTTACGTGCTGAAATAATTCAAATTTAGGCCAAAATCTTAAAATTAACATGTTACAAAATTTCATTGGGTTTGACTTCTTCTAACTTCTTGCCCGTTAACCAAAATCAGCAGGTTACATATATTTTCTGATTGTAAACGACATTCTGGACACAGTGGAATAGGTCTCGAGGCCTAATTACAACTCTTATAAAAATTTACCATTTTTCCTTATATCTGAAATAACGTTTTTACCCCTTTCTAATTTAATTATTTAATTTCATAAAATTATGAGGTGTTACATTCTTCCCGTTAAAAGAATTTCATCCTCAATCCTTTGTCATTGTACAAACATACAAAACTAACATAACTACATCCATCTAGCATCCATTATACAACACAAGTGGAAACACAACCACGGGTATATAACATAGATGATAGGTAAAATAGAATGATTTGATGTGAGATGAGTGCAAATGCAACTAAATCGGCCTCCTATATGAATGCAGATGTATTGCAATCAACACGTATGCAAACATCCTAATATATGCAAAAATATATATTTTTATATGTATTCGGATCTATACCTCCATATGCAACGTCCACAATGAAATGCAAGTAAATAGCCACGTCCACAAACACAATCAACAAACACATATATATAGGGATAATAAATAGCGTGTATATAATTATATAACATAAATTATAACACTAAACTATGGGTATCTATCCTAAGTTGGAATGTATATACATACAAGCCAACTAGGTATAAACTAAATAGGTGTTATCGATATATTTTCTTTGGATGGCATGCAAAGGAATCAATGTCGAAACTAAAGATTTATGTCAAAATACAGGGCTTCGGACGCTAAGGCAAAGAAATATTTGATGTCGAAGCCTACAACTGATAATGACGCTGCACTATTTCCATGTCGTATAGAATCAATGCTACACTTAATCAATGCTGCATTGAGTCCATGATGCACTTAATTAATGCCACTTAGATTCAATGCCGTACTAAATCAATGTCACATAGATTCCATGTCGCATTTTATTAATGCCACATAGATTCAATGTTGCACTTAACCAATGTCGCATAGATTACATGTCGCACTTTATCAATGAGGTGAAGGAGGATACCACTTGCCAACAATGCATAAAATCTTGTCGCATACTAACAAATTAGCGAAGAATGTCGAACAGAAGCATGTCGTAAGCTATTAAAAGAAATGGTGACATATGAGGATGTCGAAAGGTTATGATGAAGTTATCATATCGAGAATCGCATACTGTTGATGTCGCACAAATTCAATGCCGTGTGAATACCAAAGGTCATGCAAAGAAAATGAATTAAAATCATTCACAAGAGCAAATTAAAGAGAATTTAGGCATTTATGTTGAAGCCATCACTAAGATAGCAACCAAAGTCCCACATCGCCAATGAAAGCAAGTTATCTCCTTCCAACCACTATAAATACAGACGCACCCCTTGTTTGTCACTCTTATCACTTTTCCTAATTAGACCTTCTTCAAGTTCTCTTCGTTGAGAGATCGAGAACAATTCTAATGGCAAAAAGGCAAACAAGAGAGAAGATGACATATTTGCAAACAAGGCCTTAAAGAATTAAAAAAATTCATATTTGCACACTTTGTAACAATGTCATAATTCAATAAAGTACATGCCTTGAGCATACTGCCTATTGATATTTCGACTTGCTTATTTTATCTTTTGAACTTATGAATCATATTTCAAACAATTCCACGAATAACTATAAAATCAAGATGTAAAATTGGAACTTTTTCGAATATGCCACCTTGTACAATCTTTTGGGCATTGAACCCAATTTCAGTTTAACATTTTAACGCTAGAAGAAGAACTCAAATTTCCGACATTTCGAAAAAATGACCGAAATACTCAAAAAAGATTTGAATTTTGGATAATTTCGAATACGATCTTTATTAAATTCAAAATATGGGAACTGGCGATATTGATGTTTTAAACGTCTATAGGTAAATGGCATAATCTTAAGGACGTATTGTTAATTCTGTTTGCCATCCCTCTCCCTCTTTTGCCGCATGCTAAATCCATCCCATTCGTATTAAACATTGGTCTTCTTCATCTACGATTAATTTTCAATCCTACTCCAACAATCTATCTCGTCCAAGCTTGGATTGGGTTTCGGATCTGGATGATAATCCAACTTATAAGATCTGAATGACTTCAGATCTGAAGATTCAGGGGGTCTAATAGTCATAGACAACACTAGATGTTGAAATAGCAGATCAATGCCGAAGGGGCTTCATACCGCAAGTTAAATAATTCTCCTAGGTAACTCATGTCGGAGAGTATATTATGTCACTCGGTAGATGATGCCGCAGGGTAATCGATGCCGTTGGATAAACAATGTCGTAGGGTAATCGATGCCACCGGGTAAATAAAACCGCAAGTAAGCGATGCCGCAAGTAGGCGATGCCACAAGTTAGTGATGCCGCAAGAATGTTATGCCCCAGGCCCATCACCACCTCCTACGAAGACCAGAAAGTTACTGCAGTCAGATCCTGGCCAGAGTTCACCAGAAGAAGGTCTGAGAATAGTCGGCAGTAAGTTCATGGTGACTCAAGTAGAAGGGATGAAGCAATGGACCAGCTGGCTTGTGAGAAGTTGAGATAGGTTAAGCATGTTGTGTGCATGTGCACAGGCTAGATCAAACTTGATTTCCAGTTGTAGTATTGATTAAGTCTAACTAGCCGTTGTAATGCAGCTATATAAATAGCCAGCTATCAATGCATAATGTATTATGAGTTTCATTAATAAAACTATAATTTTTCTAAGCATTCTGTGCATGTTTCTTCCTTTCCTTATTCTCTCATTTCTTGATAATTGTATTCTTCTTCTCTGCTCCTGCTCTTAAAACGAACCAGAAATAGGATCTTCTTCTTCTTTAGCCTTTCTTCATCTCTCAGTATTCAGTAATGACCACTACTCGAAAGCAAGCAAAAGATCATGGGCCTATCAAAGTGGTATCAAAGCCAGACCCGTAAGATGATTTGAACAATCACCCTGAATCACCAAAACCCGATGACAATAGCAACGTCACCATGTCTCCACTTGATGATGTACATGATCTATGGGCAAGACAAGAACATTTCAATGATAAAACTAACAATACACTCGACCAACTTTCTGAAGCCCAACAAGAACTCTACCAAACCACCCAAGAAATGAATGGAAAGATTGATATGCTCTCAGCAACACTAGAGTCTTTTATGCATGAAATGAGGCAAAATAAGAAACAATGGACATCAAGAATCATCCAAAAGCATTCCATACGTGCCACCATACCAGAGAATCCACAACAGAAATGATAACACTCCAGTTCATTTCAATGATCCAATTCCTCACGGTCCTACAAGACTACCCAGCATTTTACCATCCCCTTCCTTACTGCAGCACATAACCATTAAATTGGAATTTCTAGTCTACTCAGGTGACGTAACTGTTATAGAATGGACCGATCAAGTTGAACAGCTATTTAGATATCATCACACTCCTGAGGTTGAGTGTGCTCTAACCTGCTCATTTCACTTGAAGGATGACGCTAAAAAATGGTACAAATGGCTATCGCATAATGTTAAAAATCATGATGTTTGGAAAATCTTTAAGGAAGAAATCATCATCAGATTTGCTCTACCCGAATTAAAGAGACCTTTTGGGGCCTTTGCCAATTTAAAGCAACTCTCTTCAGTCCATACCTACCTCAACAAATTTGAACATCTGCAAGGAATCCTACCACACCTACATCCAGATTATGTTCTTGATAAATTTATGGATGGCCTGAAGGAAGATATTAGAATTGACGTTGAAGTTGCTAGACCCGCAAACTTCAAGGAAGCAGTTTTTTTAGCCAAAATTTACGAGCAAAGATGGTCCCAATCAAGAAAGTTGTATAAACTGCTTCCTTCTTCACAAGCAACTCCATCCAGGAATCTTTCATCTAAGAATTTTAGAAACAACTATTCAAGCCCATCATCTGTTAGAAACTCCACCAATACCGATGTTAATAAATTCAAAATCCTAACTCCAGAAGAAATCTTGGATAAGAAAAGAAAGAATCTTTGTTATGGCTGCAATGAGAAATGGCATCCAAATCATCACTACAAGACCAAGCAAGTTTACATTCTTGAAGGAATTATGAATTTAGGCGATGATAAAAACGAAGAAGACAACAGTGAACCATGCAGTGAAGAAATTCAAGAAGTCAGGGAAGAAGAGGAGCCAATCCCAGCCATTACATTTCATGCTATGTGTGGTATTCCTGCTTTACATACGATTAAAGTGTATGGATCGATATATGGGAAACCAGTGCATGTTCTTATCGATTCTGGCTCTACACACAATTTCATTGACTGCCAACTGGCTAAAGGAATCCAATTGGAGACTGACGATACAAAAGTATTCGAAGTATAAGTAGCTAATGGTGAGAGGCTTCAAGGTAAAGGACTATGTGGTCAGGTACCTTTAAAATGTCAAGCTTGTTGCATGTTTGTAGATTTACTCTTATTACCCTTAGATGGTTGTCAGGTTGTGTTAGGGGCCCACTGGATGAAAACATTTGGTGAAGTGACATTAAACTTTTTAAAATTGCAAGTCAAATTTAAATATAATGGGAAGATTCACATTTGGCAAGGAATGCACTAAGAAGGCCTAAGAATAGTAGACAAGAAGACAATTAAAAAGGACTGTATACAAGGACAGGTAGCCATGATGCTGTGTTCTCAGCGTGTCACTGAAACAAGTACTGTCATACCCGAACCAATTAAAAGATTACTTGATAAATTTCCAAAGGTATTAGCCCCTTTAAACTCACTGCTTCCTAATAGACCCTCACATGACCATAGAATACCTCTGCTACAGGGGTCTAAACCTGTGTGTTTAAAACCCTACAGGCACTCACATCATATTAAAAATGAGCTAGAAAAAATCATTCAAGAAATGTTGAATACTGGAGTCATAAGGTCTAGTTGTAATGCTTACTCTTCACCAGTTGTAATTGTTAGAAAAAAGATGAAACATGGAGGCTGTGTATTGACTACCGAGCGCTTAATAATATTACTATCAAAGAAAAATACCCAATACCTTTAGTTGATGATTTATTTGATGAACTACATGGTGCTAATTTTTTTTCTAAATTGGATTTAAGGCCAGGATATCATCAAATCAGAGTAAATGAGGAAGACATTCACAAGACTGCTTTTAAAACCCATGATGGGCATTATGAATGGTTTTGCCCTTTGGCCTTGTAAATGCCCCCTCTACCTTTCAATCTCTGATGAATACTATATTCAGGCCATATTTAAGGAAGTTTATTTTAGTTTTCTTTGATGATATACTAATTTTCAGCCAAGCTATGCTTGAGCATTTGGAGCATGTCAGTGTTGCTTTGCAGGTACTATAAGAAAATCAATTAGTTATCAAACTTTCTAAGTGCTCTTTTGCTAAAGAAAATATAGAGTATCTTGGCCATGTGATTTCTGCTCAAGGGGTGGCTGTAGACAATAGTAAGGTGCAAGCTATTAAAGAATGACCTATACCCACTACACTGAAGGCATTAAGAGGGTTCCTTGGCCTCATAGGATATTATCGAAAGTTTATCAAACACTACGGGGTTATAGCTAAACAACTTACTGACCTCTTAAGGAAGGATTATTTTTGATGGAGTGATAAAGCATTTGAAAGATTAAAACAGTGCCTCAGTCCCCACCAGTCCTTTCCATGCCAGATTTTAATAAGCCATTTGTGGTTGAGTGTGATGCCAGTGGTATTGGCATAGGGGCAGTACTTTTGCAAGATAATAAGCCTATTGCATTTCTCAGCAAAGCACTACAAGGCAGGAACCTTAATCTTTCGACCTATGAAAAGGAATTACTTGCATTACTATTAGCTATAAAGAAGTGGTCACAGTATCTCCTATGAAGACAATTCATTATAAAGACTGACCATCAGAGTCTTAAGTACTTGCTTACACAAAGACTGCACACTGGAATTCAAGAGAAGTGGCTTGCCAAATTGCATGGTTATGATTATGTGGTTGAATATAAAAGTGGCGTAGAAAATGCAGTAGCAGATTCTTTGTCTAGAAGGGATGAAGAAAAAGGACAGTGCATGTCTCTCACTCAATTGCAGGCTACTTGGTTACAACGGCTAAAAAGTACCTTGGTTAACTCCCCTATGTATGCAGAAATCAAAGAGAAAATAGACAATGGAGGTTCCAGTAAATACAAACTTGTTGATGGGTTGCTCTTTTATAAGGAAAGATTCTCATTGATGATCACAACTCAAATTTACTCAAAACTCTTATCAATGAATTCCATTCCACCCCACTTGGAGGACACTCTATCATTAAAGGAACTGTGAAAAGGATCAAAGCTGTGTTCTACTGGAAAAGAATGAAAATGTATGTGGAGCAATACGTAAAGGAATGTGATGTGTGCCAAAGAAATAAAGGGGAGAACATACATATACCAGGATTTCTTCAACCTCTGCCAATTCCAGAGAGAATATGGACTGACATCACCATGGATTTCATAACTTGTCTTCCAAAAAGTCAGAAACACACTGTTATATATGTAGTGGTCGATAGACTATCAAAGTATGCTCATTTCTTCCCTTTATCGCATCCATACACAGCCAGAGATGTAGCACAAGTTTTTTTTTGATGGTGTATTTAAAATCCATGGGATGCCAACATCCATCGTCAGCGACAGAGATTCACTCTTTACTAGCATCTTCTGGAAGGAACTCTTCAAATTGCAAGGCAGTACCCTGAAGTTAAGCACATCCTACCATCCCCAAACTGATGGCCAATCAGAAGTCATAAATCGAATATTGGAAAATTACTTGCGGTGCTTTGTATGTCATAAACCCTCTGAGTGGTCTAAGTGGTTAACTCTCGCAGAATTTTGGTATAACACCACCTGGAAAACTGCTACAAAGATGACGCCATTTCAAGCAGTTTATGGGGTTTCTCCTCCTACCTTGTTGACCTACATTCCAAATACAGCAAAGGTTCCTCAGGTAGAAGATCTACTATTCTCCAGAGACATTATTTTGCAATTTTTAAAAGACAGTTTGACAATGGCCAGAGACAGGATGAAGAGATATGCAGATCTCAAAAGAACAGAGAGGAATTTTAAAGTGGGAGATTGGGTTTACTTGAGGCTACAGCCATATAGACAATTGTCTGCTAGGACTTTGAAGACACACAAACTTTCCCCCAAGTTCTATGGACCTTATGAAGTTGAGAAGAAGATAGGAGAAGTAGCTTACCAATTAAAGTTACCACCTGAAGTTAAGATCCATCATGTGTTTCATGTGTCTCAGTTGAAAAGGAAGCTAGGAGCTGGAATTGTAATTCAAGAGGATATGCCTAGTTATATAGAATAATTGGTGAGGGAGCCTGAAAGAATCTTAGATAGGAGAATTGTCCCTATTAATAACCGGCCAGCGGTGTAGATTTTAGTAAAATGGAAGGAGTTACCTGATGAAGAAGCCACTTGGGAAGAATACTGGGAGATAACAAGAAATTTCCCACCTTGGGTCTTGGGACAAGGTCCATTTTCATGGGGAGGGGAATTGTTATGCTCCAGGCCCATCACCACCTCCTATGAAGACTAGAGAGTTACTGCAGTCAGATCCTGGCCAGAGTTCACCAGAAGAAGCTCTTAGAACAATCGGCAGTAAGGCCATGGTGACTCAAGTAGAAGGGATGAAGCAATGGACCAGCTGGCTTATGAGAAGATGAGATAGGTTAAGCATGCTGTGTGCATGTGCACACGTGCACAGACTGGATCAAACTTGATTTCCAGTTGCAGTATTGATTAAGTCAAACTAGCCTTTGTAATGCAGCTATATAAATAGCCAGCTATCAATGCATAATGTATTATGAGTTTCATTAATAAACTATATTTTTTCTAAGCATTCTGTGCATATTTCTTCCTTTCCTTATTCTCTCATTTCTTGATAACCGTATTCTTCTTCTATGCTCCTGCTCTTAAAACGAACCAGAAATAAGATCTTCTTCTTCTTCAACCTGCCTTCATCTCTCAGTATTCAGCAATGACCACTACTCGAAAGCAAGCAAAAGATCATGGGCCTATCAAAGAATGATGTCATCCATATCGAAACTCAAATCCACATCAAATCTGAAAGCTTCATATCGAAAATTTAGGCTTTATGCTGCAACAGTGCAATTAATACTGAAGTTCAAATTAATGTCGAAGTCCAACTTCATTACCGTAAATCATTAGACCTTATGCCGTAAGTCATCAGTGCTAAGTCAAACTCACTAGGATCCATGCCAAAACAGAGGACTCTAAGCTTAGGGCTTCATTTCAAGGTTAATGATCCCATTTCAGAAATTTGCAGATTTCAAAAAAATTGATAAAATTTTCAAATATTTCAGATTTTGAAAATAAACATATCATATCTCAGTTGATTTTAAAAGTATTTGATTTCAAAATTTTGTAGTTTATTTATGGATTTTGAAAATGAAAGATTTTGAACTTATTAATTTCAAAGAAGGATTTCAAAGTTATCTTGAGAGCTATAGTTTGCAGATCTTAAGGGGTTTTGGAAATAGAGAATGTCAAAACTGATGCTTCATGTTGAATTAAAGGCTCTATGTCAGAGTTATTGAGTTTTCAATGATACACAAACTTTGAACATATACGGTTTCATGTATAACAGTTTAATATACTTCAGATTTTTATTAAGTAAAGATTTTGAATATGTACGATTTTCAAGTATATGAGGTTTTATTATTATTTGAACATATATACCGAGTTACAAATATATAGTGATTGATTTTGAAGGCAAATGATTTCGGAAGTGCGAAGATCTCATATATTTGTAATTTTGAAAATATATCATATAAATGATTTGGTATGTACAGTTTCTAAACGTATGGTATCATATGCGTATACAGTTTCAAATGCATAAAGTCCCATATGTACCAGGTTTCTTAAATATGAGTACATATGTCTGGGTTTTTGAATATACTTAATTTTGTATATGAAGAAGTCTGGCATGAATAAATTTTGAATACGTATGATTCCATATATAGCAGTTTATAAGCCATATCAATTTTTGAATAAATGAAGTTTTTGAATATATATAGTTTTCAAGTACTAATCAAGTTCATTTCAAAATATTTCTCTCTCTCACACACACATATATATATATGCCCATGTTTTGAAGTGTATATGCATGTGCATATGGTTTTAAGTGTACATGATAAGTCTCAAAAGAATGAAGTTTCAAATAGTTACATATTGATGTGCAGGTTTCAAAAATATATCAATAAGCTCTGAATGTATTTAAGCATCAAATATAACAGGTTTTGAATGCTTATGTTTTCAAATAAGTTTATCATCAAGTTCCATGTTTACATGATTAGCTTTTGAGCAATATGCCAAGTTCAAGTGTTGTAGTATTATACAGATATATCACTCCATGGCACGATTGAATCGCTTTCTTTCAAGAATGTTTTCGCCTTTCTCATATTACAGAGGCTTTCAGAAAATCTTCTTCTAGGATACAGTGAAGTGTGTTTTGTGAAAGTTGTGATTACTTGCACAAATCATAAGAACACTCGTATTTGATCAGATGATGCAATAGAGATATTAATTTAGAAAACAGAAAGTATCTTTCGAAAACGAAGGCGGCCAAATATATATAGGGGAAGAAATCTTTTGGTGGTGACTGTTCGAAATGAACCGACACCTTCCCAACAGTTATACCTGTTTGTTGTTTGAATTCAAATTCAAACAATAAACGAAATGTACCATTTTTGGACGAGGTGCTGCCCCCTAGATCCCTGCGACCTGACTGGCCAGGTTGACCGCCATTAGTGGAGGCATTGCCCCACCCCTCCACCTATGGGGGTTGCCACCCCCGGACCTCCCAACCCCCGTAGTGGCAATCATTTTTGATAAAAAAAACTACCAACATCAAGTGCACTAAGTATGCACAGCGTCAAATGTATACCAATTCCATATACATAAGGTTTTGTAATATGTTAATCTTGAATAACTATGAGCTTCAAATATATATATATATATATGTATGTATGTATGTATGTATATGATTTCACATACATATGGACTCTAAGTATACATCTTTGGGTTTCAAATATATACATTGTTTCAGCACTAAGTTTATATATGGGATTTTAGATATGTACAAGAATTTTGTCTATATCGGCCTTTGGATATAAATAGGTTTCCAAGATATATTAGCTTGAGATATATGTGTTTGATCCCTTAAAATTATCGAACGTTGGTTTGAAGAGGCCAAGGTCGGATACTAATTGTTATGCGAAAAACACTTCGGACTAAGCTAAACGTTCAAATTGGAAATAGTAAAGGCAAGGTCCAAGATAAAGATTTTGAAGTGCAAAAGAGCTGTTTGCTACTAACCCTGAGGGTGATTCCAAAACCGGTGTAGTGGAGATAGTGCCTTCAGTTTCGTTCATTTCCTAAATGACTTGTATGGATGAGTGCTGAAATTGTGTCAACTTATGGAAGGCAATGTTAGCATTCCAAATGGTAATGCTATAATAAAGGTAAAGACATAACCTCAGGCTTCATCCATCGGGATTGACTAAAACAAAGGAGATGTAGCAAGGCTAAGTGGGGCGCTCCCACTAGGGTAAGGTCATCCCTATCTAGAGTCTCTACTATCAACTCACGTATGCTTCGATACAGTTGCCGATCCCAATCGAAGGGTCATCTTATTCCTTTCGAATGAATGAAGTTCAAAGCTAAGGTCTTTGGTCACCCAATTAATATACAGGGCCAAGGTGCTATCCAACAATGGATATGACGGTCTTGTGTTGGCAGGAGATTCAGGTGAGGTCCTCGATGTTATTTTATCTAAAGATGCACCATGATGGGTGGTACCCCGATAGCCCAGTCATTGTATTGAATCCATTTCCCAATAAATGCCTTCGGTCTTAGTTGTATGCCTATTATGCTGGAATTTAATTAATGTAACAATTTCGGCTATGTCAATTATTTATTTGAAAACCCTAGGTATTATGATAATATCATTGGATTTCTATATAAAGTGTTTTGGTTATCGTAAGGTAAAAACCCATTCGTGTTTATGTGCGGCATCGTCTTACGAGATATCTTTGATTTTCAAAATTTTTTATAAAAGTAAGAATTAAGTTATTTGAGTTTACTCACACCAGACCCATGTCAGACTCGGAGTTTTATTTTATTTTCCTAAAACTCTTAGATACTGAAATTTGTATGAGTAGCCAACTGATCCAGGTTTCTCACCGAAGCATTTTAAAGGAGTTAGAGTAGGTGGCTTCACCATTAGCTTATCATTTTCTTATTCCGTCGTGTTTTATGTATGACCTATGTATTTTTGTACGAATAGGTAGTTATAATGCCCATTTGAAGGTTAAAATGAAATGACTCTGATGTATTATTATGGGAGCGACAATGTAACATCCTATGTTATCTATTACATGTTGTTCTAATTTGTGGCGCGATTCTATGATTATGTAGTTTCATTTTATCTTTAATTTTCTTCTACCTTTAATGGCTTGTCTTTCGGTGCAAGAAAGGCAGTTGTTACATTTTAGTATCAGAGCCTAGATTGAGCGAACACTTAGGCTTTGAGTTGAGGTCAGCTTCGAGAGTGCGTATTTGTAATTTTGTGTGTGTGTGTGTGTATCTGGTACATAGATCGGCTTGATAGGTTTGATTAGTACCCTTCTTCAAGATTTATCACTTCCAAATATTCTACGATTATCTTACTATGTCCAGGTGGTAAGACATAAGTAACAGAAGCAGACCTGGTAGAGGAGCAGGTAGCACTACGACTAAAAATAGTCGAACAGTGAATCCTAGAGGTGTTCGGTTTACCGAAGAGGCAGCGCCAGAGTAGCCAAGAGTGATTTCACGACCTTATGCAAGGATTACACCAGCCTAGGAGGGAAATCGTTTAAAGGTACTGAGTCTATCATGGAAGTGCAAGTTTGGTTGCGATCTTACGAAAAGATTTTTAAAGGTCTTGGTTTATCAGATGAACAGAAAAGATTCTTAGCAGCATAGCAACTGTAAGAGGGAATAGCAGCTTGGTGGGACTCTCTTAAATGCAAATATTCCAAAAAAAGGGCTTTCGTGGGGTCGGTTTAAAGAAGTTTTTGAGGACCAATTCTTGCCGATCGTAGGAAGGACAATGATGTACCGCAACTTCATGGACTTGAAACAAGGGGATCTGCCGCTAGCTGAATACGAGACAAAGTTCAGTGAGCAATCTTGTTTTGTTTTTGGTATACGGGAAGAATATTATGTAAAAATGATTGCTCATGTTAATAGTACTTTTCTGGATTTAGTTGATATGGCTTAAGGTACGAGGCCCTGGAAAAGAAGAAGCCTACTCCAGTAGCACCTGGTGGAAGTACCTATGGAGGTGGTTCTAACGAGAGGAAGTTCAATCCAAATTGGAAGAATCAAGGAAAAGGGAAACGAAAAGGTCAAGGAGGCAAGCCTAAGAATAATGGTTGTTATATTTGCAAGTAGAAAGGGCAAATTGCCAGGTATTGTCCATATCGTGAAGTTCTAAAGCAGCAAGATGGTCTTATCTCTTCAATGGTCCAGAAGACTCTTTGTTTTAATTGCCATCAACCCGACCATATGGTAAAGGACTGCCACTCTGAAGAAGGTGCGACAGCCCAAGCTGTACGCCATTAAGATTGAACCGTCTACTTCAACAGATATAAAGGGTAAAGACATCCTTAAAGGTGTCTTACCGATTAATGGTATTTTTGTTTGAGCATTATTTGATACTGGTGCCTCTTATATTTTTATCTCTTGTGAATCAGTAGGTAAATTTCATCTTATTTCCAGTATTGTAGAAAAACCTATGTGTGTGTCTAACCCCATAGGCGGTGTAACCCATTTGAATATTATTTGTGAAGATGTGCCAATTTTCTACCTTTCTCATCACTTTTCTTATGACCCGTATGTCATGGACTTTAAGGGATTTGACATTATTCTTGGTATGGATTGGTTATCGAAATATGGAGCTGTTTTAGATTATAATGAAAGAAATATATCATTAGTAACCAATTTGGGAAGAGTTGATAGAGTATCATGTATGGAACCCGATATTCATGTGTAGTTTCTTGTATGCCCTGGAGGCATCCTTGGAAAATCTAGGCTCTATTGAAGTGGTTAAGAATTTTTTCGATGTTTTCGAAGAGGTTAAAAATTTACCCTCACACCGAGATATAGAGTTTCGCATTGATTTGTCCCTGGTGCAAGACCTGTGATTCAACCTAAGTGAAGGATGGCTCTGAGGAAAAGGGAGGAGTTGGTAAGTCAAACCCAAGACCTATTAAGAAGAGGATTGATTAGACCCAGCCGTTCAAGTTAGAGATCTGCTGCAGTGTTTGTGGCTAAGTCTGATGGATCTTTAAGGTTGTGCATGGATTATAGGAAGTTTAATAAGCTGACCATTAGGAACAAGTATCCCTTACCCTGCGTCGATGATCTCTTTGACCGACTTCATGGAGCTACGGTATTTTCTCATATCAGTTGAGGGTTGCTAAAGATAGTATACCCTTAACTGCTTTTAGAGGCCCTGATTGTTTCTTTGAGTAGTTGGTTATGCCTTACGGGATAACCAGTGTGCCTGCATATTTTGTAGATCTTATGAACCATGTTTTCCGAGATGTTCTTAATAAGTTTGTGTTAGTTTTCATCGATTACATCGTTATGTACTCTAAATCCAAGGAGGAGCATAAACATTATTTGGAAGTGGTGTTGGAGACATTGAGGAGACATGTCACAAAGGCAAAATTTTCTAAGTGCCATTTTTGGAAATTGGAAGTAAGATTCTTAGGACATATTATGATGGGAGATGGTATTTCGGTGGACCCAGTGAAGGTGGAAGCTGTTCAGGAATGTAAGCGACTGCGAACTTCTACCGAAGTTCGTAGTTTCTTAGGTTTGACTGGATACTATAAGAGGTTTATTCAAGATTATTCCAAAATTTCCCCGCATTTGACTATAGGAGAAGTTTGTATGGACTCCATAGTGCGAAGAGGCATTTTTGGAATTGAAGAAGAGATTAACCAGTGCACTTATTTTGGCTATTCTGGATGGAAACGATTTACACGGATGCATGTGGAGTGGGAATAGGTAATGTTTTGATGCATCATGGTAGGATGATTGCATATGCAAGCAGATAGTTGAAGCCTCATGAGAAGAACAATGCTATGTATGACCAGGAGTTGTTGGCTGTTGTCTTTGCATTAAAAATATGGAGACATTACTTGCTGGGTAAGGATCCTTCTATTCCTCTTAGTTCTTTCTAATCTTTACAGATTTTAGGAGTAAATTTCTTTCTTAAATTAGGTGAAAAATTCGAGCTCATCATGGATCGTAAATACATGAAGTATATTTTTACTCAGAAGGATCTGAATGTGAGGCAACATAGGTGGTTAGATTTTCTGGTGGCTTATGACTTGGATGTTCTTTATACGCTGGGAAAGGCTAATTTAGTGGCGGATGCCTTAAGAAAGAAATCCATTTTGACTCTTTTGGAGGTTACCCCAACTCTCCTAGAAAGAATAGCAGGCAAGCAAAGAGAGGATATAATATTAATGGCGATCATCGGGAAGGTTGAGGAGGGGCAGTGTACATGTTTTAAGATTGATAACCGAGGAGTTTTAAGGATGAATGTTCAGATCTAGGTACTGAATGTCAACGGTCTTTAGAAGGAAGTTTTGTTAGAGTGCCATGGCTCTAAGTTAAGTATCCATCCAGGTGTCTGAAAGATGCATAGGGATATGAAGCATAAGTTTTGGTGGAAGGAAATGAAGAGAGATATCTCTATCTATTTTAGCAGGTGTTCATGCTGTCAACAAATCAAAGGTGATCAATAGAAGACAGCCGGATTATTACAACCTTTGGAAATACCTAATTAGAAATGAAAAATGAAATCAATGGATTTTATCGATGGTTACCCAGAATCGGAAAAGGAAATGAAGGATCATGGGTTATCATGGATCAGTTAACGAAGAGCGCACATTTTATTGCAATGAAACCAATCAGGACCACGGCTTATTTGGTGGAAATTTTTATGAGGGGGATAGTCAGGTTGCAGGGAGTTCCTGTGAGTATTATAAGTGATCGAGACTCCATATTTACTAGTCAATTTTGGGAAGCAATGCAAACAACCCATGGAACAAAGTTGAGCTTAAGCACACATATCACCCTCAAATCGACGGAAAGATGCAGCAAGTGAATCATATTCTAGAGGATCTCTTGGGAGCATGAATTTTAGATTTTGGTGGATCATGGGAGGATAAATTGCATTCAGTTGAGTTCTCCTATAACAATAGCTTTCAAACAAGCATTGGAATGGCACTATATGAAACCATATATGAAACACCGTGCAAGTCACCAACATGTTAGGTTGTGAAGGGAGATAGATTAGTACTTGGGTCGGGCATGATCTGAGAGGCTACAAAGAAAGTTGCAGTGATTAAGAAAAGAATGAAGGAGACCCAAGGTCGCCAAAAGAATTATGTGGATAAGAGGTGAACAGATTTGGAGTTTATGGTTGGAAACATGGTGTTCATAAAGATTTCACCAATAAGAGGCGCTGTTAGATTTGAAAAAGCTGGGAAGTTTGCTCCAAGGTATGTTGGACCCTTTCATATTCTTAAGAGGGTCGGATCGCTTGCTTATTGGGTCGGGTTGCTCGAGAAATTTGCAGCTGTTCATAATGTGTTCTACGTATCTCATTTAAGGAAATATGTTCCTGACCCATTTTTGATTGTGGAGCCATCAGATAAAGGGGAATTGGAAATGGAATCGAACCTGACAATGGTTAGACATCCAGTTTATATTGTGGATCAGGATGAGAAGAGGTTGCGTAATAAGGTGGTGCGACTAGTTAAGATTTAGTCGACCAAGGATCCTAGAGACTACATTTGGGAAACGATGGATCATATAAGAGAAGTCTATCCCGAGTTGATGTTACGATAGTTAATTGACTGTCTACTGTATGTATAGTGTATGTTCAATGGATGCTTAGTACATGTCTTTTTATGTGTTTATGATATGAATATATAGATTTTTGCACAGTCTAGATTATCTCCTTTATTGCTAATTTCGGGACGAAATTCTTTTAAGAAGGGGAGAGCGTAACGATCCAGAATTTAATTGCTATTTAAATGAATAATTAATTATATTTTAAATAATTAATAAATGGATTTCTATTAATAAATATATATTTTAAATAATAACTAATGATGATAAAATTATTTTCAAAATTTGTTTACCGATATATATAGTTCATAGAGAAATAAAAAATGTGACCAGAAATAATTTTTCGAAATATCGATTTTTCCTTGGTTAAAAGTATTCGAAATGTCATAATACTATTTTAAAACACATATGCACACACTACAAACTATTTATACATGATGAATACATGTGTACATGTGCATGTACATGCTTTCTGTTAAGGGTATATATAAGGATAAAAGAAAATATTTTACAATATATATATATATATATATATATATATATATATATATATATAAGTGCTCCTTTACAACACAAGTACAAGTGCGTAGCTTGAATAGTGAAAGGAGAGAGGGGAGGGTACTAGAGAGGACGGATTTAAGGGGGGAGGGTATAGTAATGCATGTATACATATATTTTAATATAAACACTTATATATCTTTCTATTAATTCCCTAAGCCTGTATATACCCATTTATCTTCATATTCTCAATTTTACAGACTCCTTTTTAATTTCAAAATCCTAAAAGCTTGAGCTAAACATCCATGGCCTTCTCTTCATAATTTTCAGTGTGAGAAAATTCACTTAATTTTGCCAAAAATCACCTTTTTAATCCACAAAATCACTTCTACATCATCTACAACACCTCTCTTTTAAACTACAAGCAAACACCCACCCAAAACCACATTGTCGAGCCCAAAGTAGTCATGGTGGTGCCCAACAAGGCCTAGGCCGAGCCCAAAGTCCATTTGGCTGAGCCATTTCAAGTGTTCGAGCAACCAAAAGTTCAATTTTTGCAAAGTTTCTACAGTGTTTTCAAGTTTTGGTGAAAGTTTGCCTTGAATTTAGAAATTTTCAGTGAGTAAAACTTTTGTTTATGGAAAAGAAATTAACTTGATTTTGATGAACTATATGTTATGAAATATAATGGTTGTTGTGTTGAATTATCATGTTGCTTTGATAGCATATTATTATATGGTTGTGTTTGAGCTTGGATTGTGTTTTGGTGGTTGAAAAATATGTTTGGATATGGATATGTGAATAGTTTGTTATGATAAGATGGTAGTATGTTTATGAAGTTAAACGAAATGTATGTGATACAAATTGGTTAAGTTAGCATCTTGAAAAGTCGTAAAGGACTTGAGATCCGATTTGAAAACGAAAAGCTCTTTTTCTAGTTTTGGATTTTTAAAATGTTTTGCAAGTTTTCACTACTGTTTTTAAGTTTCAAAACTTTTACATTTGTAATTTCAATTATGTTATAGCTAGAGTTAATGTGAAGTTTTCACCTAGAAATCAATTTTAGCGAATTACGCTCATAGCGATAGTCGCTATGGATATATTTCAAAAAAAATTCACGATTTCAAGTTTTAAAGTATTTTCTCTTAGATTGTTATTGAAAACTCATTTCAACTTAAATTAAATAAGTCAAAAAGTTCAAGTTTTAATTATTTAATAATATATTTATTTAATTTATTAATTAGGGTAATTATTATTTTAATTAATTAAGTAATTAGGTTATGTAATTAGAGTTTAAAAAATTATTAACTATGTTAAATATTTTTAATTAAGTAAGTTTTAAATAAAGATTAATTAAGATAAAAGGAAATTAAGTTTTATTTAATCAAGTTTAATTATTTTAATTAGAGTTGGTTATTTAATTAATTATTAGTTAATTAACGGTTAATTATTCACTTAATTAGGGTTTAATTTATTAAATAAATGTTGTTTAATTAAGGTTTAATTATAGATAAAATAGGATTATTAATGATTTAATAAAGGTTTAGTTTTGTTTTAAACTTATGATTTAATCAAGCGTTATTTATTTTAAAGTTTCTTTCAAAACTCTATCAATTATTTGTTTTTAACAATTTTCTTATTTAAATAAATTGTTTTAAACCAAGGATCTCTTGTCCATGCTGTTAAGTAGCCAAATGAATTAAAGTAGTAATAAAACGTTGACACGTTTTATTGAAAGTAAGTCGACCTGTACTTATGACAAATGCCGCACTTCGGGAACGTGATGAATACAAGGGGATTAATTTCGATAAGCAGGTCATGATAATCCAAGCATATGGAACGTATGTTCATATATAAATCTTTACATCATAATAGTAGGATACCCCACTATAAACAACTTGTCCCCTTAAAATAATAAAACGTTGGCTTAGAGAGACCGGGATCGGATATTAGTTGTTATCCGAAAACCACTTCGAACTAATGTAAACATTCGAATTGAAAATAGTAAAGGCAAGGTCCAAGATGAAGACTTGAAGTGCAAAAGAGCTGTTTGCTACTAACCTTGAGGATGATTCCAAAAAGGGTGTACTGGAGATAGTGCCTTCGGTTTGTTCATCTCCTAAACTACTTGTATGGATGAGTGCTGACGTTGTGTCAACATATGGAAGGCAATGTTAGCATTCCAAGTGGCAATGCCATAATTAAGGTAAAGACGTAACCTCAGGCCTCATCAACCAGGAATGACTAAAATAGAGGAGATTCAGCAAGGCTAAGTGGGTCGCTCCCATTAGGATAGGGTCATCCCTATCTAGAGTTCCTACAATCAATTCATGTATGCTTCGGTACGGGTGCTGATCCCAACTAAGAGGTGATCTTATTCGGTACTATCCAACAAGAGGTAGGTCGGTCTTGTATTAGCAGGGGATCCAAGCGAGGTCTTCGGTGTTATTTTATCTAAAGATGCACCATGATGGGTGGTACCCCAGTAGCCCAGTCATTATATGGAATCCATTTTCTAATAATTACCTTTAGTCTTAGTTGTATATCTATTATGCTAGAATTTAATTAATGTGACAATTTCGACTATGTGAATTATTTATTTGAAAACCCTAGGCATTATGGTAATATAGTTGGGTTTCTATATAAAGTGTTTTGGTTATCTTAAGTTAAAAACCCATCTGTTTTTTTGTGCGGAGCGATCTTACGAGATACCTGTGATTTTCAAAATGTTTTATAAAAGTAAAAATTAAGTTGTTTGAGTTTACTCAATCCAGAACTTTGTCTGACCCGAAGTTTTATTTTCTTTTCCTAAAACTCTTGTATACTCAAATTTGTATGAGTAGCTAAGTGATCCAGTTTCTCATGAAAGCATTTTGAAGGAGCTGTAGTAGGTGGCTTCACCATTAGCTAATTATTATCTTATTCCGCTGTGTTTTATGTGTGACCTGTGTTTTTTTTACGGGCAAGTAGTTGTAACCACCCAGTTGAAGGTTAAAATGAAATGACTCTGATGTATTATTGTTATGGGGGTGACAATGTAATATCCTTCGTTATCTATTATATGTTGTTCTGATTTGTGGTGTGATTTTGTAATTGTGCAGTTTCTTCTTATCTTTCTTTTTCTTCTACCCTTAATGGCTCATCTTTCGATGCAAGAAAGGCACTTGTTACAGTTTTGAAAACATTAAGTTGTATACTAGCATTTTGATATTCTATAAGAGATGTTTTGTATATGTGCATAGTGTTATTTTCTTTTGCATATATATATATCTTCATACTTAGTTTATGTAATGTTTGAATGGAAACATTATCTCCTTTGAAGTATTTTGTCAAATCTTGTGCATGGGTTTTGCAAAGATAAATAATTATTTAAACAATGATGGTTTAAAATAAATAAATTAGTTCAATGATAATGTTTTAAAAGCAATTGAATATTTTAATAATAATGATTTAAAATCAATTAATTATTTCAATAATGATGTTTTAAAACTGTTAATCATTTTGATAATGATGGTTTGAAGATAACTAATTATTTAATAATAATGAGATTAAGATTATTTAGCCATTTTAATAATTAGGTTTTAAAGGTTAATTAATTATTTTAATAATAAAAGTTTAAAGTTAATTAATCATTTAACAAGGATGGTTAAAGTTAATTAATCTTTTTAAATATGTTGTTTTGAAACAATGAATTGGGATTAAAGCTGATTATTATTTTGAATAAAGCTGTATGAAATAATTAACCATTGTTTTAAAAGTTGATTGATCATTTTAAATAATGATATTGAAGTAATAAAGTTTGGTTTAAAGTTAATCATTTTGACAATGTTTCTTAAAGTTAATACTTTTAAATGTGAAATCCTAGCACAAGTTTGGTATTAAAAGTAAAAGTTTTGATTTAGTTATGGAAAAGATGTTTCCATAATCCGATATGGCTTATGTGTAAAGGATTTATTCATACTTTTAATACTAAACGTCGAGGCCTGGACTCATTTCTATCTCGAAGATTAAAAATGTCGTCAAGGCAATGCCTAGAGGTAACACTACCTCAACTTTCCCAACTTCATCTTCAATCAAAGGATAGCACTTGTTTGGAATCGAGGAGTAGTGGTAAGAATATGAAATTTAATTTCCATATATGATCATTTTTAATTATCCCCGTTAGTTGATTTATTAACTATCAGTTTAGCTTTCTTCATGGTGTATCGTCACCATAAAAACGATTTGTTACTCTTTTGAGCTTTGTTATCCTTTAGCGAAAATGACTAAGCCCAAAGAGCGTGTAGGGGGCAAGCTATATAGGGTTACTCCCATTATGGTATTTTCACGTCCACTCTAGATTAGGTTCGCTTTTGTGCACTGAGATGTGAAATACTCGGATTCTCAGTAATAGTTGGCGAGGTCCAGTTTGGAGGTTTTCGAGAGCCATCAGAGCTCTTAAGTATATTTCTAGAGGTATACTTTCGATAAAGGAGGTGCACCCTCCTAGTCATTTATTGAAAAATTTCCCTATTCTTTCCTTTGATTCCCAAGTTTTTGAATTAACTTCTTTCTTAATTGCATGGGGAAGTATTGAGAGCACTTCATGATGTTTAATTATTTACATCCATGGTTGAGATTGGATATTGTTATTGTGAAAGGAAACTCATTCCGCAGTTGGCGACATAGTCCTACATATATTGTGAGAAAATTCCTTTCCTTATTGTTAATTCAAATCATTAAATTGTTTTATTAATTGCATAGAGAAGTGACTAAAGTTCTTCTCGATGTTTAATTATTTGTGTTTATTCTTTAAGTTTGGATTTTTATTCGTCTATGCTCATTTATTCTTGTTTGGATTGTAGTTCTGCTTTGTTTCCCATTTCTTCATCTATGGATGTTGATCTAGTGAGGTAAAAACCTGTTCCGCAATACCGGTGTGGTATTATAAAATTATTATATGTTCACTCCACTACTTGAGTTTTCTCATGCTGGTATTACTAGACTGATCCGGTGTTATTTTGTTTTAAATCTTGGGTCAGACCAAGCATATTTTCCAAATTAGCTTCAGATGCTTTGGAGTTCAGGAGACGAGCTAGATGTACAAGACGTATCTACATATTTCTTTACTTTTCCGCTGTATTTATTGTTGAATTTATCAGCATTTGTAAGGACAGGCTGTTGTAACTGTCTGGGCTAATAATAGGATTATATACTCTGATAATTGTTTATAATAAAGTTCTTTCTTTTCTAAAGAATTGATTTATATAATATATGTTACTCATCATGTTTTTGTGAGATTCTTTATCGTTACAATCTCATACAACTAATCCTCTATTATTTAACCTTTTAGGAAACTTCTCACTAAACTGTGCTCTCTTGCTTCTCAATATGTAAGCGTATCCAAACCCTTAACTAAACGTTTATCTTAATTACAAACAATGTTTTATCACATACGTCTCAGCAATTCAACATAATAATTTAAGCTGGTTATTTATCTTAAGTATAAATCATCTCGGTGGTTCTATTTTCACTACAAATATAATTTTCTCTATTACCTCAAAATAATATTCTTTTTTCAAATCGATAATATACTTCAAAAATCCTTTATTTTCAACATATTACTTTAAATATCTCAAAGATATATATTTAATTTAATACCAATTTTCGTAAAATTTCCTTCAATAAAATAATATTATCATCAATTTAATTAAAATATTATATTCATTTAATTTGTTTTTATAACCATTTTATTATTGTCTAATTCAAAAACAACTACATTCTACGTTAAATCTCAAAAAACCTTTTCATTATTATTTATATCCAAAATAAAAATAATTTAACTCAAATTATAAATGAAAAATACTATTTTATGTTATTACTTAAATAATAATAATTTTTTTATGAACCCTACAAAATAGCTATGTTATTATTTACTCAAAATTTAGATGATCTTCCAAAAACCATATTACTATTTATTTAAATTCCACCATACTATATAAATAATAGTAAATTCCCAATTCAATTTTTTTTATTGTTTCAATTTTTATAGAAATTCTTAAACAATGCCTTTAGTTGTTTAAAGTACCAAACCATAAATGACAAATCCATAATGTTCATTTTTAGTAAAGACTTAGCACATTGGCATATTAACTATCTTAGTTAGTCCACCAAAAATCAATTCATACCTTATTGTCTGCGTAATTTTTTTCTAACTACACAAATTTTGATTGAAAATATTAGTAACTTTTCAATTCATCTTTTAATCAAAATCATTGATTTTAAATTTTATTCTACATAAAACTAGTAAGATTTGAAAATCATAAACTTCACCATTAACTTTATCCAATGTTTAATTTTGATCATCACATATTTTTTTCCAATATAAATTATTTAAATTCTACTTAAACAAAATTTCAAATTTTTTTTACATTATACGTTTCATATTAAATCACATAAAATCGTAGACCACTTTTATTTCAATTTAATTATTTCATATGTCCTCAAATAAACAATTATTATTTTTTCAATCTCCAAAGCTAATTTCATTCAATAATTCTTAAAAATATCATTACCTAAAAACATTTAACTTTCAAAAATCAATTCTCTATAGTTTAACCAATTCAACAATAATTACTCAAAATTAATCTTGGAATAACTTCGTTATTTTTCAAAATACTCATGTTTGCATTTATAACCATATTTCATATAATTTATAATCACCCTTTTCATATGTATAACTATATGTCATTTTAGTTTATAGTTAGTCAATTTCCATTATCATTAAATAACATGTCATGTATATAAAAAAAATATACTTCTAAGTTCATTTTGGCTACAAATCATAAACATATCCAATTTGGACATAATTTCCATTTGTTAATGCATATTTTCAAGATTTTATATCATAAAACTTAAATTTCCATTTGAAAATACACAGGTATTAAAGTAGGAAATTTCCAAAATAATAATTCTTATTTTTTTCAGTTTAGATTCTATATAAAATGGTTCAATTTAACTTAGAGAAATAGTCATGTAAAACATATATTTTAAAATTTACTTTTATAAATAAGAAACGTTCACAAAAGTGTATAGAAAAGGTAATGTTAAAATTTTATGTTTTCAAACTGTGATAAAAATATTTAAAAAAATAAAAGGCATCCAAAGATGCAATTTTCTTGCTTTTTTATTTATTTATTTTTCTATTTACTTTCAAAGTTCCTTTATCCAAAACCAAGTGTCCATCAAAATATAAGTGCAAAAAATATGCCTCATAATAAAAAATTTACAAAAATAAAACCTTTAAAATATTTTTGGAAAATTTCTTCTTATTAAATTCTCTTACATTGAAGCTTATTTAAGGATTTATTATTTCAATATATTAAACAAATTTCAAGTTTTATAAATTTCCCAAAAATATCTAGCTTTTCTAAGGAAAACATTAAAGTAATTTCAATTAAATTGATTACGGTGGTTGGAGTAGATTATAATTCACACAAGCCCAACTACGACTTAAAAAATTTCTTTAAGTACCTTCATCGTGCCGCATCAACATCACACTATATTCTATGGTCTTAAGGGTACTTCTATTATTCTTATTCATCCTTAGTCAATTTACTCTACTGCTAATTGGTATAAGACCCTCCACGAGAGATTTCTTATGGAGTAAACTGTAACAAATGTGATGGATTAGTTTTTCACTCCAAAACTATTTCAAACATCAATATATATTTAACTTGCAATTATTTACTTCTATAAGGGATAAGCCAATAACGACCTCTATGGGTCAAAGTATATAGGGTGTGGGATATAAATAATATGTATGTGTGTGTGTGTGTGTGTGTGTGTGTGTATATATATATATAATAATTACAAATACGCTTTCTCTTACGCCAAAATTTAGTAAGAATTATATAACTTAAGCTCTGATGCCATATGTATCAATCCACCATCTATGACATCCCAACCTACACCTAAAACTGGCACTGGCATTGCCGTTAATGCAGATCGTTTTGGGATAAAATATATAAAAACATATCATAGAACTACCTACTACATTTTATACTTTCTGAAACTCACGACGGAGAGAATAAAATATAATAATAAATTAATATGATCCTAGACAAATAAAACAATATAATATCAGATAAATTACAACTACAACATCTCTTTATACTGGTAATGGAAACAATAAAATGTCTGGGAATAAATGAAATGGAATAGTATATAGCTAATAAATAAATATGTGGGTCTCCACCGTGCCATCGCACCTCAAAGTCACCACCAGTCCTCTTTATCAACATATAAGGGTACAACTAATACGAAGAAACTGATAAAGGGGAGTCAAACATATGTTTGGTGAGTGAAATGCATCATATAAGCATATAATGCTAACAAATTTAAAAAAAACAATTATGCTAGAAATCCATACCTTAATATAAGCAACTGCAACCTACTGTCCTCTTCCTTGATTGCTTATGGGGAGAAAAAGGGGAAAATAGAGGAGTGGGTCAGACTAAAAGTCTGGTAAATGATAGTATACTAGAACCTTTAAGTAAAGTAAAGGTAATAGGCTTTACAACAACTCTAGTATATAAAAAGGAAACAAAGATAATAGGAAGAAAAAGGAATAAGCTAGAAATAAATACGAATTACTAAATTAACGCAATTGATTAACTTTGGTTGTTTGCACTTGTCTTTGTTAGCTGCTTTGATTAGGATGAATTCCTAATCCTATAATTAGGCTGAAATCCTTATTCTAACCTTTGATCGGCCTACTACTCCATAGACCTTACTGCGGACTAGACGATATATATATATCCCTACACGTAAGGTAATGACATCTACGAAAGATGCACAAAGTACAATAGTGTCTAAAAGATGCACAAAGCGTTTATTGTGGACTATACGTTATATAGCTCCCTACACAGAAGGCAATGGTGCCTACGAAAGGCACACAGACTTAGCGCTTGGAACTCATAACAATTTATGAGCCGTCACTGGAAATCGCACGCGTGACCACCACTAAGCTCGCGTTACTTGCTGTTCCACCTATCGGGCCTTCTTATTACCTCAAGCTCCAGCGTAAGCGTGCCTCTTATCTCACTTCAAGATTATGTGAAACACCGTGTCCATAGAAATAATAGAGGAAATGTTGTTGGTATGGCCCATCATGCAAATAATATCTAGTTGCACCTCTTGTCCAAATTCCTCATGATTTGAATTTCTACTTGACCAATTACTACCATTATTAGCAAAAGCGTCCCCTCATCTCACTTCAGGCTAGTGTGAGACTACCATTTTATCTAATAGGGAATGCTTTCTGGTACAAGTCCAACTTTCATATTTGCGTATTAACTTAGATAAATTATTTAAATAAGCCTTTCTTATTATCTTCACTATCTTTTCTTATTAATTTATCCTAAATCTTAAAATTAAGCCTCATTCTGTTCTATTTTTTTATTATAACCTACGTTATAATCATGCTAACACAAGGTCTAAGTGTAAAAATAAGTTTTTTTTCATCTTATACTCTTTTTAGTTATAATTCTAAGTTATAACTAGGACAATTATCTTTAATTGGTCAAATTCTAACATTAATATCATAATTAGGCTCAATTTCGGTCTTAATTCCATTTTTTTGACAGTCCTTACATATTATCTTCCGTTATTTCAGTATTCTTATAATTTTAATCCATTTTTATATTTAACATATTCTAATCCATGCACGAAGAAGAAGGAGAAATAAAAGAAAACCGAAAATAGGAGAAAATCCAAAGCGTAGGAAAAAGGTGTAAAAATACTGTAAATAAATGGAAAAGCTATGATTAACAGAAATAAACTAATATTAACTGAAAAGAATATCTAAAAGAAATAGACTGAAAATAATTCTAAAAGATGTAAATAAACACTAAAAAGGTTATTCAAAAAAATCATAGTAAAACTACAACTATTGGAAACCCTATTATTTTAAATCACTTAAAGAAATCATTAAAATAATTACAATCACTCACCTATGGTCCTAAGCTCTTCCCTTTTGGTCTTCCTGGATCCACTTAAGGGTATTAAAATATTTTTATTAAAAAGATTCTCTCATTGGAAAATTATTCCTTACAGGGTCCTTCCTAAAAAGTTGAACCCAAGCGGAGAAAATCTAGAATGACAAAAAGTGTTAGGCCTAGGATTCTATTTATAGGTATAGAAGTGGATCTCGGACCATTGGATTTGAGGATTGAACAGGATGCAACCACATCATAGGCTGTATAGGGGCTATCAGATGCAAGAATGGAAGGACCGGATTGGTTAAAAGAATTCAAATGACGTGTAAAACGTTCGAACGAACTTTCGTCCGCTCAAAAGTGAGGCGGGTCGACTGGGCGGTTGACCACCCTAGTGCCTAGTTGACTGGTCGGTCAACCTAGCCCATTTTTTTCGATTCTTCTTTATTTTTGTTTAATTCATAACTTGCTCATATTAGCTTGGATTCTGACGTTCTATATATGAAAATTAACCAAAAAATTACCACGAACACAGGGGTTTAACTCCCGTGACTCAATTCTGATAATTTCACAAAGTTATTTTATTATTTCATTAATTAATGAATTAGTTATTATGGGTTAAATTTTGGGTTGTTACAGTAGTAACCATACGTAAAGATAGATGATAACATGATATTGTTCTTCCATTACTATTGGCGTATATGATTATGTGATGTTATATTTGATGTGTAAATATATCTATACAGCATCAATATTCCTTTATGGTCCTAATATCGTATTATATGGGATATGCATGTCGTTCTCCTTTATGGATACATTATGCGATTTGTTAAGAAATCCATGATGACTTTGGTGGAAAAGATGATGGTCATCTATGAGTGGATTACATATCATGTATTCTCATTCTAGGGGTATGGTAAAATCCACACAGGTTTCAAATATAAAGAGTAGGTCATTTATCAATTATGCTGATTATAAGGGTACGGTAAGATCTACATAAGTTCGATCATGCTGGATGCGGCTTGGGGTCTATATGGTATATTTAGGTGCTAACTCTGTTTATTTTGGACCCTCGACGAAAATAATTAGATCATGATAATTTGAATTATAGATCGACGTCTAACGTGTACTCAAGTTTCAAATATGTGGAGCAATCATGCATCATTTATGCTTGTTATAAGGATACAGTAAGATCTACATGATTTTGATTATAATGAATGCGGCTTAGGATCTATGGTACAATTAGGTACTAATTCTATATATCTTGAGCATGAGTCTACTGTGGACTCCATTAATAAGTAGTGATGAGTATAAATTTATATTTTCTTTCTAACGCTTACCATTATATTGCGTGTGTACTGTTAGTTGTTGATAACTAAGATATGCTTATATCGTGATATTTATATTGTCTCTACATTTGTATATTGGTTTACCTTATTATGGTATACGGTTGTGCATCGGTCACATTATATTAGTTATGCCGATTTTTTGATTACAGGAGAAGAGTGGGTTAAGGTATGATTCCCTACTTTTGTGATAAGTTTACTTTACTTATTTATGGGCTTTTTGGATTACCACTGAGCCACGTTTATGGAGAGGACTGAATATGCCATAGTAGCTCCCTGTTTTGTATATGTATATAGTTTTTATATATAGTATTTTGAGATAATCTCCCTCGCATTAGGCATTATGTTTGATCTGCATTTTGTCTTTGTCTGTTTATGTCATGATAACTAACTCGATTGTGTAGTTTGGGAGTTAGATGCTTTTGGACGTACGCAATCAGAGGGCAGTTCTAAAGCTTTGGAGGGGAGATGATACTTGGATATACACACTAGATATGATAGTCGTACATGACAGATATGTTATTTGTATATAAGACTTGTTGTATCAGATATTATATTCTGACTTTTTTATTTATATTTATTTATCAGTTACTTTCACTAGTGCGATTTCTTATATATTGTGCACATTAGCTATTCTGTTAATGTATATTCAGTATATTATATGTTATCATTCTGCTATGATATTTTATCGTTATGTCTTAATGTGGTGGTTATTTTAATTTTGCTGCAACAAATTGTCTTTTGTGGTATTCGGGAGTCAAACGTTATCATTCGATATTGATTTCTAGGTTTTACGAATTCTGATTTGTCACATAAGCCAAATATTTTTGGCCTTAGCCTGATTTTCAAATTAAAATTTGAAAATTTAAAATAAAATCTAAATTTAATCTTAAGTTTAAAATATAAAAGAAATTTTACAAATGTTATAAAATAAATTAAAAAATTCAAAACTGTTCTTAAAAACTGATTTGATATTTTCAATTTTTTTGTAAATGTTTAATTATTTTGATCACCTAAATAAATAAATATATACATACATACATATGTGTGTGTATACTGATATATGTATTTAGATATAAAGGTTATATTTGAAAATTTATCTTTAATTTGTTTAAGATAAACTAAATTAAATTTTCAAAAATTATTAAAAAAATTAATTAAATAAATAATTTATTTTAAAAATAATTAATTAAACATTAATTAATTAAAATATATATGTTGGTATGTATATAAATAAAACTATAAAGGATATAGTTTAAGATTTAAAATGTTTTAATTTTATCAAAATTGTTTTTATAAATTGAACAAAATATATTTTGAAATTAGTTAAATATTTAATTAAAATGTTTAACCAAATAATTAATAATTAAATAGATAATATGCATATATACATACATACATAGCTACATGCACACACATATATGTATGTATATATCTATAAAATTATAAAGGTTATAGTTAAATATTATTCTTAATTAGTTTAATATGAACAAAAAAATTTATAAAGTTTTCAAATATTTTAGTTAAATTAGTTAATTAAAGAAAGAAATAAAGTTAATTAAATATGATTAACTAATAAGATACATATTAATATCATATAAGTTGACTAAATTATAAT
The DNA here is from genome assembly GCA_030765085.1 of Allium cepa. Lineage (NCBI taxonomy): Eukaryota > Viridiplantae > Streptophyta > Magnoliopsida > Asparagales > Amaryllidaceae > Allium > Allium cepa. Next base: position 129,130,065 of record CM060940.1, on the reverse strand, counting down.
CGTTATAAATAAAGTGAACTTATATAATAATATTTATAATTAAAATTAAGTGGAACTAAAATAAACCCAAAATAGATTTTTTGAACAAATACACATGTACGGTACGTATACCGTGACTTCAGATATTTTCAACGCTTGAATCATGAGGGTATTTCATAAGAACCAAATTAATCCTTATATCGATACCACTCAAAATATATCTAAGTTATGAATCTTTAATATAGTTGCCCTTTATCATTTATATATTCATAGATTACTTGCATACGCATTAGTTGTTAAGCAAACTAAAGCTTGAGCCATTATATGTAGTACTATTAATATATTACCTAGACGAGCAAAGATTCATGTATGTGTTTGTTGAGAAAACTCAGGGTACACGCATTATACTTAGACCGTCGAGAAATGATAGGTAAGAGTGAATAATATCTCTTGATTTAGTGAGCAAACTCAAGGTCAAGGTGAAGACTAAGTCAAAGACCGCAGTTTGATCTTATATATGATATAACCGATAAAGAGTTATCTACCACTTCTGGGTCTATGTTTTGTTGAACAAGGTCAAAGTCAGAATCTCAAGATAGTCGAGTTCTAACACTCACTAAAGAAATCAAAATATTTCTATATTTCACTTAGCGTTTAAAGGAGTATAAAAATCTAGTATAAGCCTTATTAGAAAAATGAAATGACAACATTTAACCTTTCCAATATTTTAAGAACACTTCCAGTGCAAAATTAAAATAATACACTTTGATAAATTTGTATAACTAATCTAGTTGATAAAAAAAATTATTGCTAAAATATATTAATAAAAAAAGTTAAGATTGAAAAAGAAATATAAGGTATACTTATTATGAAACATGTGGCATGTTGTCACTCAAGACCCACGCAAGGGCCAAACTATATAACTACTTAATACATTTGTACCATGGTCACTTTAGTGTTTATTTTCTCGAGACCGTGTACCAAATTTTATGAGCTTGAACTCTAAAAAATATAAAAGAATATAGATCCATACTCGAGCACATACAATAGTTGTATAGTGAACGGTCACGTTCGTAATATACAAAATGTCGATGAAATTGGTTAATTCAAAATAAGCAAATGAACCATAATGCAAGATCATATATTCAATGGATCTTCTTGTGTTAGAAGTAACATAGATTAAAAACTACTAGACAAACATAGGAATTCGATAATTGAAATGTCAGTTTGATTAGTTCACTTTAGTGCAACTTATATGATATCCTTAAAATGTTCAGATATCCACATGCAATTTTGTAAAGTTTTTGATACAATCTTGTTGTAAGGGCTTATTTTTGAATGGTTCTCCCATTTGAAAAGGAAAGCAATGTCCAAAGTGCATATAATATAGGCATATTGGGATGAAGACAATGAATGGTCACCTCCGCTTTGCGAAGAAACTTAAAAAACGGGAATGGTTTAAACTACAGGCAAATATGTTATAGGGAATGAGAAATATGATTTTATATTTCAAATTTATTTTTAAAGAAATGTTCCTATAATAGTTATTGCTATAAGTGTAATATATTTGATCAGAAATTCCCTACTGTAACTGGTTACAATAGTTGAAATAAATAGCTCATAATAAGTGGTTAAATAGAGCTCGTGTTATTTTATGCGCTCTTATTGTAATGGTGGAAATAGTAGAAGCACACTATATGATGCTTATTAATGGATGATTAAGTTACTAAATATTTCTTTCGTACATATACTAAATATTATTCATGAATAATATCTATTTTCAGTATACTTTAATACAAATATCATGAACATTCGTTCTAAAATGAATCTATATAATGGTAGTTGTCTTCATAGCAATGGTGATGCGTTAGCTATATAAAATACATAATTATCTTAAATTTTCTAAAATTATTTCGGAATTATGAACTAAGCCATGTTTGTGAGAAATAATTTTTAATCATATAATTATTAATCATGTGACACTCGTGAATTGTATCTCAAAAGGTTAAGGGCAAAGCACATGTTTAGTGGGAGTGATAGTAAAATTAACGAACTCTTCAAATTGATATATATAGATGTATTTAGTCTAAGGTCCAATGATACTAAAAAAGATCTAGTTACTTCTTTAAATTCACTAATGAATTATCATAGATGTGTACTTGTGTATGTGATATACGCACGCTTTGTCTATGATTATAATTTCGTAGAATATGAAATGAAAGTAGAAAACATAATGTGTAAAGGAATAAAATAATTTGATTTAAACGAATTAGTATATTGGCAAGAATTCCAAATGTCCTAAAAATGAATAAGATTTAAGCTTAAAGTCATCCTTCCATGTAATATATAATGACGTACGGAGTAATAATATTATTTTTTAGATTGTTGAAGTGGAAGTTGGGTTACGTTCCTCTTGTATGGATGTGTACTTAGGAGTAAGTACATGTATTAAATTAAATTTCATGTAATGCACATTTGTGTGGTCATGTTCGTATAAGATGTGAATTGAACAGAAACCTTGATCTGGAATAATTTAAGACGTGCAGTTGTCTAATATATGTTATAAATGTAATTTTCATAGACTTAAAACTAATTTGATCTCGTGTAAGTACAAAGTAGTTAATAAAATGTTTCTAAATGCCTATTAAGTTGTATTGGGAAACAATTATTGTTTCAAGAAACACCATCTTCATAAGTAAGGAATTTCTTTTTGAAATTAGTGGTAGTGCAATGGACTTTTATACGATCTAAGGAACTTAACATAAAAACTGATTACGTAAGGTGAAATAAAATTAACCAGGCCTAAAAAGACACAAACCATCACAATGTCTGATATGAATTCTCGTATGCTAAAGAGAAACCATGAGTTTATGTCATTATCAAAAAAAAAGAATTATTATTAATAAAATTTCCTCAGTTGTCAATAAGCAATGAAGAGTATGAACTCTACCATATGGCATGGTGCTTTAAATCCAGAATGAATTCCAAGTGCATTATCAAAATATGATTTTGATAGTTGTACTATGGTCCTTGACCTCATTTGTGTCTTCAAGAAAATATAATATAGTTGGAATTATATAAAGCGGTTCAAATGTTGAAACTAGTGCAGTAATTTTTCTAGTCAACATGCTTACATCCATTTGGATTCTACATGTAATTACAGCATAATATGATTTTGTGATTTGGTACACGAACTTTGAAATAGAGCTTCTAAATAGTGATTTAGAAGAGATTGTTTCCACATGACAATCTAGATGTCTCCAAATCAGCAGGACTAATAACATGATTTGTATGTTTTGGATGTAATCCAAGGGTAGATACAATAATGGCATCCTATAAGCATCAAAGTTGAACGAGTATTTGATAGGAATATCAAACAATTTTATTTTCAATAAAATGGAGGAAGCATTTGTTTGGAAGAAAGAATATTAAAAGATATTAAAATGTTTCTAAACCTATAAGTAAACTACACACTACTAATTGTTAACAATGTACCCATGTTAAATCAGTTTTAGTTTGGTTGTTTAATTCTTGATATAGAATTTGAAAATGAAGTCCACTATAACCAGTATAAAAGGATGTTGGGATTTTCGTGAATTATGTAAATAGATACCATATTAAAATGTTTAATATGTAGGATATGAAATGGATTCCTTGTGCATTGGCAGTGAGAATTATCATATATGTTATGTTGTCTACTAAATCACATTTCGCTTACGCACTTAGCACATTGAACGAATATTAGATCGGAATTAAGTTTGATAACTGGTAGTTAAGAATATTATCGAGTATATATGAAATACTAAGAATTGTTTTGGAAACAATGGACTCCTTATGAAGGAGTGTTCAGACTCCAACTTCATAAATAATATCAAATATAGTATGTCAATCCTCAATTCATGTTCAATCTTAGTTAAAGAGCTTTAGGCTGGAAGCGTTCCAAGTGAATGGTTATGGATAACTCAACCAAAAGGTTATGTACATCACCTCGTATAACACCACAACAAAAGTAATGTATATTTATGTGCAAATTTATGATCGAACTAGCAGTGGTTCCATGTTGAGAGTCATATAACAGTGTTATGTGGTAACAATGTCGCAGTACAGATAATGAAAGAACCCAAATTTCACAGGAAGTCAAGAAACACAATGAGATAGTTCCACATGATAAAGGAAATTTATCAATGACGGAGAGGGGTAGATTTACAAGGTGAATCTAACTAAAATATAGCATATATGTTCACAAAGGAACTGGCTTGATCAGTTCCAAGTAAACCACTGGAGGAATGGGATTAAATAGTCTATAATTGACCCTAAGTGGAAATAGGAGATTAAGAGAGTTAGTGGTTTGACCTAGAGGCCATTATTTAATATATTACATATAACTAACTTTATAATCAACCTTTTTCATAATGAGGAAGCTTGTTTTCTTAAATATACTTCGTTACATTGTAATATAATTAATTAAGTAATTAATTTAAGTATGCTATTAAGAAAATCCTTAAATAAAATGTTATATGATTGTAGTGGGAATAGTTGCAATCATGAGTAATTATTCACAACACAAAATAATATTTTATTTTAGATATTCATGGTCAAGATGTTTTAGGAAAGAATATCGATTCATCCACTAAGACCAAAGTGCTTAACACTCAAGATATAGGGTGTTATATTAATCATGGTTGCTAAGGGAACCAATGTGTTATATACTCATATTTATTAGATAACTATGGAATGACTCATTAGAGAATTTCCTGTTGTTTAATAAAAAACTATGTCAAACGGTAAATTAAGTGTGACGCTGTTACACAACTCCCTCGACTTAATACCATGAAACTTCAATATGGATACGCCGCCTTTTGATTATAATTAAATCATGACATGACATCCATCAAATGACTAAAGTTTGGTACAAGTTGATGCATATGGAGTGAAGTACTATTTAAAAGAGAATTTGACTCCTTAGTTGTACGAGGTAAGTATCACGGTCAGCTATTATCAACTAAAAGTAAAAATATCTAGCTAGAGCAGAAAGTTTAACGATAAATGTAACTATTAAACCAATGACTTTTCTATGGACTAGTTAAGTTGATTGTGGATAATATTGGAGTTTTGACTAATGTCACACTCCATATATCCTAAAGTTATATAGTATCGATGAAGAAAACGTATGTAAATTATTGTTATTATTTGTACCACTTAAGGTAATGTAAAATATGATTTTTATCAAAAAATCTAAGCAATGAACTCAGCCAAATTGTCACACCACTAGCGAAGGCGACATGTGAAAGCTAATACTTGAATTGTTAATTATTAATTGTAGATTAAATTCATACTTTTGAGTTTTACAACTACATTCGTGAATTCACCGAAAACTACTTGATTAATTAGTTTAGAAAGTGTAATAAATTAATTATTTTAATTAATATTAGTTATTATTGTATTTGATGTTTGTGGTACGGTTGGTAAGTGGGGTGGCTCCTAGAAATTTAATAGGTGGAACAAATAATTATTTGGATTGCATATAAAAGTTATACCCAGACATATCAATGTATGATATCAATATATATATATATATATAAACACACGTGCTTTAAATATCAATAATTAATTAACGGATTATGTGATTTTTTAATCCATAAATGGACCATGCATGGTTGGGCAAAAAGGGAAAGACAATTATCTAGATATTTGATCTAGAGTTAGTTAGGAATTAAAAGTGGAAGTTTTAAAAGAGAGAATAAGAAAGGTTTTTAGTATCTCCATAAAAATAATTTTCTCTCACTCACTCAAGGGTTAATTAATTTTCTTCCCACTTCCCTTATTTTTTTTTCGTGACCCCTATCTTCATCCAATAATCCATTTAGGTAGAACCCCTCTTCTACCCCAAATAACATCAAGCAAAATAAAATCTAGGTAGTTCATTCGTTCATTGCAACATTGAGTGGTGATTCAAGCTATCTAGGAGTCAATTCTCAATTCAAGATGTCATGAAGGGCTAGATCTTATTGATTACTAATCTTATTTTATTTTACATATTCATATATGCTTACACATGACCCATGTTGATATATGTAGTATATTGCACTGTCACTGATTTGGATATGATGTAAAATTGTTGCATATGTTATTTTATAAATATACATATATATGTATGTATGTATTTGTATGTGCGTGTGTGTACACACACACAAACACACTCACACACGGTTGCATGTATAATAAAATTTTATTTTTGGTGTTGATTTATAGTAATCCTGTTAACCACATCATACAAATTGTATTTTATTTGATGTCAAAATTCAAATGTATTCATATGCAAACAATTAATTGTTCATTTTGGTTATGGTTTAAATTATGCAAATTTTATATGTATAATTTGTTTATGTAAATACATATAATGTTTTTGTTATGCTTATTAACTCAAATAAAAAATATGAATATATGTTTATTTCAATTATTTTGGAAATATCTACTTTTTAATATATATATATATATATATATATAATTTTTTAATGTAAAATTAGATTTAAATACATGCTTAGTCACAAAACTTTAATTAACTTATATGTATAAACAGTCCTGTATTTTTGCTATGATTTAAATATGTAAAAGTTTTACACATATATATGTATATAATTTGATATACAACATACATATATGGAATATAAACAAATTATATTTATTATCGATCTAAATGGGAATCGAAGATTTCTTGTTTTGGCTTTTAAATGGCCAACAATAAGAATCGTATCTCTTAGTAACTCATTTACCAATTTTACGTAAAATTAATTTTATAATAACATGGCAATTATATATATATGTATGTATGTATGTATGTGTGTGTGTGTATGTATGTATGCATATGTGTGTATGTATATTACGTACACATATGTGCTCTAAATTATATATATGGTACTATTAACATGTGTATAAAAACCATATATATGAAAGTATATTCAAACATATGCATATACTTAAGGAACTTATATTCCTAATATGCTTCTAAATTTGTCATGTGTATATGTAGGTATAGTATATATGCATACACAATTGACATAAATCTCAATATATATATATATATGTATGTATGTATGTATGTATGTATGTATGTATAAATATGTATGTATGTATGTATATGTATATATGTATATATGTATGTATGTATGTATGTATATTGGAAAAGATGTTCTTTATTAATGACGTATAAAGTACATCATTGACCATACCTCATTAAAAAAACCTTACCAAAGTGGTAAGGAAAAAGAATGCAACGAATTATGATAAACACAATGTAGCATACATCTATATCACTAATATACATATATCAATATAAAGAAAATTACAAAAAAATTCACTTCACCATTCCTTTAAAAAGACCACCCGATCCAGCCCAAATTACTCTACACAAACCCTACTCCAAAAGTCACGTTGTCTTCATCCATAATTATTCAGTTCTTTGCCCCACCCCCTTAGCATCTCCATTTCTTCATCACTATAATGTTCTTTTTCAGGAGATCTTACCACTAAACACATAACCTCCTTTTCTATCATCTTTGCCTTTTGTAATCTTGAAATCTCTTTTATCTTAAAGGTATGCCTATTTCTCCCTGACCGCATATTATAGATCATCGTGACAAGAGAAGTAGACGCCATTGCTTGGTTAAGATTCTTGCACTCGAAACATGTCTTGGAGTCCTAAACTTTTTTCAGTAATATCAAGTGAGCTATATTATCCAAGACCTAATTTCAGTTGAATGTATGCAAGGAGGTATTTGCACTATTGACATTGAAAAAATAGGCGTTCATGATTGTTGTTCTCCATGTCACATAATTCACACCAAATTTGCATTTGCATTCCTAAGTTTATTAATCTATTGACATTAAGAAGTCATTTATGGATTGTTTTATATGCACACTTGGAAATTTTGTTGGCGTCATGTTTATCACAAACTTTGTTCCATACATCGCAGAAATTAAACGATTGCTTCCCTTTAATCTCTCATTAGCCCGTAGGATATAAGAAAAAACCAGAATTTGATTAATATGACTTTGAATTTCTCTAGTTTTAAGCAGTAAATTAGGCAAAAAAATGGTTACTTTGTATGATTGCAGAGACCATATATGTAGTATCTATGAAATTTTTCATTTTATCCCATCTAAGAATTTTTGTTGGAAAACAATGGCTAATTTCGGCTGAGTCGTGTACTACGTCACTTTCTTGAAGACGTTTCGGCGATCTGCTGGTTGGTGCTAGCAGTTCGTTATTATCACCGCCGCCTCTAGGATAAAACAGCTTCTCTAAGATTTACGGTATCGATTCGTTGCACCGACGAAGCGAATCTGTTTGCACTTAAAAAAAATAATCGCTCGAATTTTTTGTTTAAAAAACGAAGACTGGGATGTTGTTCTTCTTTTTCGTCCGTCTCTCTATCAGTTAAGAAGACGAAGCAGTGTAAAAGAACGTTACTGGTTGGGGGACGTGGGCAAAAAAAACGAATCTGAGAATAATGGGTCAAATAATGAACGTTGCTCAACGTTCTTCAATACGGGCTTAAATAACCGTTCCAGCCCGGTCAAAAAACTGTTAATAAATTTGTAGCAAAAATATAAGTGGTACACCACCCCAAGCCCAAGCCCAAGCCCGGCCCGGGTCGAGTCGAGTCGGTCGGCGCGCGCGCGCGCGTGTGGTGGTCAAGCATGGCCTCCCTCCTCACAAAAGAGCATCATTGGGTGCCCAAAGGGCCCAACTTAGCCTCTAAGAATCAAGTATAAATACTTGATTCTTGCATATAATCTCACAATGTGGGACTATTCAAATATAGGAGCCAATTTCCACTTAGCCATTTTTTTTAACAATTCACTTCAAACAAAATTCCAACAATCCCCCACTTGAATTTTTTTTAAAATATTTTCGAGCAATTTCTGAAAACATAAGATTGTGCATAAACAAAGGAGTCGTTAGACTTGAACCTTTGCATAGTGAATAAGATTCAGTTTTTACTAGAGTGACACGTAGTCTTGAACTCTATTCTTGACATCAGACCACACACAATCCTTCTAGAGTGCAATCAAAATAAGCCCGTGCATTTATGGCCATGCACGTCTATCCCAGTTTAGTGAATGCTCTAGGAGTTTTGCCCAAAACTCCATAGGAAACGGCCAAATTTCCACATTCACACAGGTGAGTCTATCAAGAGTACTCCTGAAGGTAGGTACTCCACTCCAAATGGAGTATAGATCTCATTAAGAGTTTCTATTAACTCATCCTCTATTCACTTCAGGAACACATGCTTCTATATATATGAAAAAATAGCATGTTCAACTCATATCACTTCACAACTTGTTCTTACCCATTGAACCTAGTTCTTGGGATCTCCAGTCATTAGGTCGGGTTACCATTGTGCGTGACTCAACAATCTAAGGGCAATAGTCCCATTTTTCTAGAAGTCGTAAGGACTTTCTCTCTGGCCAATCCTTTCGTCAAAGGATCTGCCAAATTCTCATCACTGCGTATGTGATCCACTCTAACAGCTCCTGAAGAGAGTAGCTCTCTAACAGTGCTATGCTTACGACGTATCTGTCGTCTCTTACCGTTGTAATAACGGTTCTGAACTTTTGCAATAGCCGCGGTACTATCGCAATGGATCAACACAGCTGGTATCGGTTTTTCCCATAAGGGAATCTCAGCTAGCAGATTTCTTAAGTACTCTGCTTCCTCACTAGCTATGGCTAGTGCTATCATCTCAGACTCCATAGTAGACTGAGCCAAAATGGTCTGTTTCTTGGATTTCCAAGAAACAGCTCCTCCGGCAATGCTAAAGATATAGCCGCTGGTTGCCTTTGAGTCATCAGATAAAGTATTCCAGTCTGCATCGGTGTAACCTTCAAGAACAGCTGGAAGCTTTTCATAATGTAATCCAAGGTTCATGGTTCGTTTTAGGTATCTCATGACCCTCTCAATAGCGTGCCAATGCTCTATACTAGGTCTACTAGTAAACCTACATAATAATCCCACGACATAGGCAATGTCGGGTCTAGTACAATCAGTGGCATACCGAAGGCTGCCAATGATGCTCGCATAATCAGACTGTCTTACACCTTCACCGGTGTTCTTGAAAAGTTTTACACTAGGATCATATGGTGTACATGCAGGTTTACAGTCAAAGTAATTGTATTTCTTTAAGATCTTCTCAATATAATGAGATTGATCCAAAGAAAGTCCCTTTTCAGACCTAGTAATCTTAATACCAAGAATTACACTCGCTTCACCTAGATCTTTCATATCAAAATTGGCACTTAACAAAGATTTAACAGTGTTTACGGCATGAATGTTTGATCCAAAAATAAGTATATCATCTACACACAAACATATTATAGTGCAAATGTCATTTTCAGATTTATAATAAATGCATTTGTCACTTTCATTAATTTTGAAACCGTTTGTAATTATTAAATTATCAAATTTTTCATGCCATTGTTTTGGTGCTTGTTTTAAACCATATAATGATTTATCTAATTTGCAAACTTTATGTTCTTGACCAGGAATAACAAAGCCTTCAGGTTGGTCCATATAAATTTCCTCTTCTAATTCACCATTTAAAAATGCAGTTTTAACATCCATTTGGTGTATAATTAAATTATGAATAGATGCTAATGAAATTAGTACTCGAATGGATGTGATTCTAGTTACAGGTGAAAAAGTGTCAAAAAAGTCTATATTTTCTCTTTGCCTAAAACCTTTAGCTACCAAACGGGCTTTATATTTTTCAACTGTTCCATCAGGTTTTAATTTCTTTTTAAGTACCCATTTACAACCTATAGACTTACAACCAGGTGGTAAATCTACTAAGTGCCAAGTCTTATTGGATTCCAAGGAATCCATCTCATCATTTATAGCCTCTTGCCAAAAATCGGCATCTAAAGAAGATAAGGCTTCTTGGAGGTTTGTTGGATCCTCCTCTATAGTAAAAGTGCAAAAATCTGAGCCAAAATCTTTATCAACTCTTGCTCTTTTACTTCTTCTAGGTTCAGTTTCAGAAGATTCATTAAGTTCTGTTCTAATAGGCACGGTGTTATTTGACGTGCCCTCACTATTCCTCAATTTAAAAGGAAATTTATTTTCATAAAAATCAGCATCAATAGATTCTACTATATTATGTGTATTTAGGTCATAAAATCTATATGCTTTGCTATTAATAGCATAGCCAATAAATACACATTCGTATGTTCTACTTGCTAATTTTATTCTCTTAGGGTCGGGTATACGAACATATGCCAAACATCCCCAAGTTCTAAAATAAGATACATTCGGTTTATAATTTCTTAAAATTTCAAAAGGTGAAGTCTTATTTTTTGATTTAGGGATTCTATTCAATACATAGCATACAGTCAACAAAATATCCCCCCACCAATGTTTTGCTGCACCTGAATTTAACAAAATAGCTACAACTAATTCGGTAAAGGTCTTATTCTTTCTTTCAGCTTTACCGTTCATTTCAGGTGAATAAGGTGCAGTTCTCTCATGAATTATACCATTCAATTTATAGAAATCAAGAAATGAACTAGATTCATATTCTGTTCCTCTATCATTACGAAGTCTCTTAATTTTCTTATTAGATTGATTTTCAATTTCAGTTTTAAATAATTTAAACATATCAAATGCATCACTTTTATTTTTCATAAGATATACATAAGTGAAATCAGAGGTATCATCTATGAAAGTGATAAAATAACGGTGTCCATGTCTAGTCAAAGTACCATCTAGCTCACATATGTCAGAATGAATCAAATCTAAGGGTTCAGAAAATCTATCAACTGATTTATGAGGTTTCTTAGTGATTTTTGCTTGACTACAGAATTCACATTTATCAAAATCAGTTTGTGACATTTTAGGAACCAAATCTAATGTGATCATGTTATGAATTATACGCTTATTTACATGACATAATCTAGAGTGCCAAATATTAAAGTCACACAACATATAAGCAGAACTGGTTACTTTATTAGATTCAACATTCAGTTTAAACATACCCTCACAAGCATAACCCTTCCCTACAAACATCCCCTTATAAGTCAAAGTATACAAATCAGCCCCTATAACTTGAGTAAAACCAGCCTTATTAAGGAGAAAACCAGAAACCAGATTCTTTCTCATCTCTGGAGTATGCATCACATCTTTCAGAAGAACTGTCTTTCCAGAGGTAAACTTTATTTCCACATTTCCAATGCCTGCAACTGTAGTGGTGTGAGAATCTCCCAACAGCACTTTCTGATCATCAGCAGCCGTGTATGTACTAAACATAGCACGATCATAGCAGACATGGCGGGATGCACCAGTGTCTACCCACCAACCCTCTGATCCACCAATAAGGTGAATCTCAGAAATCATAGCCGTCAAAGGCTCCTCAGCCAGGTTAGCCTACGGTGCAGGGCCTGGTCTGTTCCTACACTTGCGTGCCATATGACCAGGTTTTCCACAGTTGTAGCACAGAAACAACTGTCTAGAGTCATTCTTTTGGGTCGGTTTCTGCTGTCCTCTTTGGTTCCCTTGCGGGTTCCAATTCTGTTTGTTGCGGTTGCGGTTCTGATTCTTAAAGTTTTTCGGATTTGGTTTCAGAACTGTTGGCTTGGACTTTTTAGTGTTGTTGTTGTTGACAACAAGCACTTCCTCTTTCTGGTCCTGTTTCCGAGCCTCCTCCTCAATACGGAGGCGAGTGATCAAGCTCTCTAAGGAGAATTCCTTAGTCTTGTGCCTAAGCACATTCTTAAAGTCTTTCCAACCTGGGGGCAGTTTATCAATAATAACAGCAATCTGAAACTGTTCATCTAAGCTCATACCTTCGGAGATGATCTCATGAGCAATTTTCTGAAGCTCATGAGACTGCATCTCTACTGACCTGTCATCCGTCATCTGGTATTTGAGGTAGCGGCTGACTGCATATTTCTTTGCTCCAGCCTCTTCGGTATCGTACTTCTTTTGCAGTGCTTCCCAGATCTCTTTGGCTGACTTGTCAGAATTGTAGTAGTCGTACAGGTCATCGCTGAAGCGAATCTGTTTGCACTTAAAAAAAATAATCGCTCGAATTTTTTTATTTTAAAAAAAACGAAGACTGAGATGTAAATAAATACGGGCGGTGTAAAAGAACGTTACTGGTTGACGTTGCTCAACGTTCTTCAATACGGGCTTAAATAACCGTTCCAGCCCAGTCAAAAAACTGTTAATAAATTTGTAGCAAAAATATAAGTGGTACACAAGCCCGGCCCGGGTCGAGTCGGTCGGCGCGTGCGTGTGTGGTGCTCAAGCATGGCCTCCCTCCTCACAAAAGAGCATCATTGGATGCCCAAAAGGCCCAACTTAGCATCTAAGAATCAAGTATAAATACTTGATTCTTGCATATAATCTCACAATGTGGGACTATTCAAATATAGGAGCCAATTTCCACTTAGCCATTTTTTTTAACAATTCACTTCAAACAAAATTCCAACAATTTTTACCAAAGACTTATGGTTGTTCGAAGGATCAAATCATAATGAAGTTGTATCTCCATCTACTGTAACTCTATGAAATAATTTTGTAGCAATTCCTCCGCTTCATATATATGCTTTATAGTAACTGAGAAATTATTATTAGCAGGAACCAATTTTTTTTATCATTTAAGCACATGCCTTTCATCCATGTTGACCGATGGAATTTTTTGTTAGTAAATTCCATGTTATTTGAGAATGACTATTTTCCTCAAATCAACAAGCCTTTCAAACCTGTTCCCCTTTCCTTTTTAGTGCACGCAATGTTGACTAAGCAATCTTAAGAAGTTTTATAGGCCAAAGAATTTAGCATGTAATGATTCAATTTTTTTAAGCACGGAAGTAGGTAAATGGTGTATGATTAACAAATAAAGAACTATAGCTATTATTGTACTTTGAATTAGTTATGCATACCAACACTTGATAGTAAATTACTACCCTAATTGGCTAACTTTATTGTTATTCTTTGCATCAACTGAACACATTGGGAGACATTAACATAATATGATGACAAAGATACTCCTAAATACTTTGCAGGTAAGTTCTCTAAAACCATCTTAAGTGCTCGTAGAATATCTTGTTTATTTGGAACTAATCTATTGAAGTACACTTTCGATTTCGTTTAGTTGATTTTTAGGCGAATTGTGTCCGTTAGACCATCAAGTATATTTCTAATAGGTTATGCGTTATCCACATTTGCTTTTAAGAATCTAAACATCATCCACATATAATAAATACGAAATAGTAGGTCGATTTCTATTTATAGGGTTCAATAACCCTCAATATATTCCATCTTCCATCCATAATGAAAAATATTCCATTTCTATGTAGAACAGAAAGGGGGATAAATAGTCACCTTGCATCAATCATCTATTTGATTAAATTAACCCATGCACATGCCCTTAATTAAAATAGAGATACTTGGAGTATTAATACACTCATAAATAAGAAGAGTAAATGATGGTGTAAACCCCATTACTTGAAGCATATGGCATATAAATTCACTGTTCACCATGTCATAAGCCTTCTGCAAGTCTATTTTAATACACATTTTCGCTTTACTTGGTTTTTTGAAGTGCCTAACCAATTCATGTTCTAGCAAGATATTCCTTCTATTACTTCTCTAGGAATGAAAGCACACTAATTTTCTGCAACCATGGAAGAAAATGTTTTATTCTATTACGTATAATTTTTTTACCAATTTTATAACATACATTAGCACATGATATGGATATATAGTCAAGGATAAGTTAAGGCTTTTTTTGGATCAAAGTTATGAAGGCATGATTCAACCTCTTTGCAAGCATTCCTTGTTGAAATATCTTAGTTATAATCATAAACAAATCAACTTTTAATAGGTCCTAATATAATTTGCAGAATTTTGCTGAGAATCCATCAGATCCTGGGATCTTTGCATCATGGATTGAATCTAATGCTGCTTTGATGTTTGAAATGTCCACTGTGCAAATAAGTATCACTTTCTAATAGTACTAACCTTCGTTCCTGGCTCAACTATTGGAAGGTAGTATTCATTTTAAGCCCTTGAACAAGTGATGGTATTAGTTCAGAGATTCTTAAATTGTGGCCTCCTTTTCATAGTAACAATCCCTATTTACATTTAGCAAAGCTTAAATTCAGTTGTTATGCTTTGTCACTAACATTTTGCATGGAAAAATTTGGAATTAGAATCACCCTCTTATAGGAATAAAATTTTGCTTTTCTATATCAACTACTAATGTTGCAACTTAGTTTGTTCTTTCAAAGCCAAATTGTTTTACATCATGTTGACGTAAAGATGAGTTTTTTGTGGTTGTTTATTGGTTTTCATAAAAGCTTTTGACAACATCACTTTTCTAAATGGTATTTTGTCGCCTGCTTGAGATTATTTTTAACTTGTAGTTTAGCAATGAAATTATGTGTGTAATCACCAAATATAGTAGCTTAAAGCCCCTCCAAGACACATTTAAAGTATCCATCGATGCTGCACCAAGTACTTACATATCTAAATGGCTTCCTTTTGTCTTTTTGAAATTCTAAAATTTACAATTATGGGGGTGTGATCACTTAGTGCAGTAGGAATGGCAATAACCGTGAAGTCTAGAAAAATATGCATGAAATCAAGATTCACCAATACTTTGTCAATATTGCTTGCCACTACTCCTCTTCTCCAAGTGTATGGCAACCCAGGAAAGAAGATTCAGTAAGTCTATACGTAATATACAATTTTTAAACCATTAAGATAAGAAAAGGAAATAGGCAATCCATCATTCTTGTCTTTAAGGTTTAAAGCATTACAAAAAAATCCCTATAGGCTTGCCAAGGCATGTGAATAGATGAAGCATTGAGTATGAAACCACTCAATAGCTTTTCCCTCTTTATATATGAATTACTTGCAAAAAAAAGGTCATAGTGCATTGATATCCTCCATTGTTCAATAGGACAGCTGTAATATATTGAGAAATCAAGTCTGCAATGCACATGTCCCAAATATTAGTAACAATGATGACAATTACCCATCTTTTTGTTTCCATATCATTATTGTGACAATAAGTCTAGTTTGTTGGGAATTTAGTCATAAATTTTTGAACGTCTCTACTAGTTAATTAGTCTCAAGCAGACTTAAAGTAGTTAGGCTGTGAGACTAGAGAAGTGCAGATATAGATTTCATTTTTCTATATGTATTCATACTCATCACATTTTAGGAAATGGCATTCATATACGCCTGATTGAGCTTCTAGTTGGCCTTTTAGGAGGATCTATTGACAGTTTTTGTTTCTTCTAATGCTTTATCTGGTATTTCATATTAGTCTCAACTATGTGGGTTACATTTTTATTAACTTCATTTAGTTTGCCAATCTTTTCAACATGTTGTGTCGCTTCTTTGATATATTGCTATTGATCTTCTAATATTTCACATGCTAAAGTGAATTCCCCTGATACGTCTGACTTGTTTCCCCCATTTTCCTATTGTTCTCTTTCTGATTCTATAACTTTACTTCTAGTGCTTGCTGGTTCTTATACTTTATCTAGTTGGTGAATTTGTTCTAGTTGGGGTGAAGTATGTTGCGGTTCTTCCATTGGAGCATTCTATGAATAAGAAGTACCCAAATCTTCAGTTTTCAAACGTTACAGTTTGTTTGCAATAATAAAAGTGGTTGTTTTCCTTTATCAATTTTCTTTTTATTTTGTATTCTGTTAATGTTATAATCTCCATCATCAGTAGCATTGTATATATGTTTATTCCTGTTCACATGTTTAAGGGGAGATGTGGACTCAACATTGGACTTTTGTGCCTTTGTTGTACTATTATGTGGGCTACTTGAATTAGATGGTTTGTGCTATTTAGGTTGCCATGTTTTTTTGAAAATTTGTTGTAAGATTCATTGAACCATGACAAAAAATATGGCAATTATCACATGGTTTTGGCTTGTGTTCATATGTTATTCAAACTTAAAATGCTTGACTATCATAATTCAAACCTTGTATATATTCTAGATATTTGAAATCAGGCTCAACTTCAAAAAGAATTCTTGCGAAGTTCAATCTGATTTACAAACCTGATGATGATAAAGTCATTTTTCCTCAAACAATTCAAAAGTTCCCATTGGCTACCATTTTTTAGACATATTTACGTAAGTGCATGCACTGGTCTACTGAATCACATTAGCAACTAAAAAGTTCTCCCATTTTTATTATGCTAAACCTATGATTCTGGAAATGGGAAAAACTTGTTTACCATCTTTCTATATAGGTACTACAAACTATAAATCTATTTTATTCACTTGAGTGTTGTCTTCCTTGATCCCTTTAATTGTATCCACCCAAGACCGACTCCCTGTTGATGAATGTTCGATAGTTTGTCGGATAGGGTGTTGGATCTAGTGGTTTCAGGAGGATCTCCTCTATGGTAATTATGTAGTTATGCACATGCTCATTTATTATTGTGTCGTCATGTTAGTTTATGAATATATTACATATATTCAAGGTGAATATTAAATAATTAATATGATTAATCAAATATATACAAAATACTTTAAAACAAAATATGATTTCATTTGAACAAATAAATTGGATCTTATGCTAATTAATAGATTACATAGGCCCACTATGATCCAAATCATAAGAAAAAAAATTCAATTTTTTTGGATACTCCAATTAAATTGATGGCTTTCAACTCGCCTCGGACCATCAAATTAAATATGAATATCCCGTCCTCTCTTTGAAACAAGGAGCGCTTCCGGTTATGTGCATCCTTCAAACAATTTTGTCTTCTCCATATTACCATATCTCTGGAGTCAATAATTTTCTATGAGGAACTACTGAACTCAATCACTTGCTGCTATTACTTAACTCTGTTGAGGTCTATCCCATAGAGGTACTCAAATTGGATCAGTGATTGATTTCTAGGTTTCATCAAAAAACTAATTAGTTACTTCCAATTACGTAAATCAAAAGTTCAAACCGCACTCAAAGATAGGGAATTCCAATTGATATAAGGACTTCTGTACCAAAAATAATGGTATCTCCAATTATATCCCCTCCGAGGTATAAAATGTATCTTTTCTCGCCATCCTCATTATGTATAAGACAAATGTATGCATTTCAATTAGTGTCATATTCTATGGTTACAACTCTACCAGATATGTCTTTTTCACACCATCAAAAATTGATTTTACGGTATAGACGCTTTGACCTCTCCCTCTATGTCTTGTGGTAATGATTCCTCTAGCATTACGACCTTTACCACAATGATGTTGTTCACTAATTAAATTATTTCTTGGATTGGATTTCATTTGACTGGCTATAGCTCTATTGCTCGGGTAGAAGTTTTGTATAAATGTATCATCGTGTTAAGTATTTTGCTTAAGTTCTTTTCTCTATAAGAGGTGGAATAGAATAACCCAGTTGGAGCGTAATGATCATACGTCTGTAATACATTATATGTCCCATAATAGATCCTATTCTTCTACCCTTTCCTGGGAGTCGACGACAATTCATAGCTATTATCTTGACACCAAAGAAGAGTTCAACCCAATGTTTTATTTCTATCCTAGTTGATCCTGATTCGACATTAAAAGTATATTGATTATTCCCAATAACCGAATTTTTTTTTATAAATGTTGCATATTTGATTCCCTCCATAGAATTCTAGTTCTTATTGTTTATATATTATGGTATGAATATATCATACCAATTCGTTATGTATGGATGATGAGATTCCACTAATACGAAGCCAATTCCAGTAGACTTATTTAATGTTACCATTGGTGTGCATCCAGTAAGAACTAAACGAATTTGCCAATTATGAGTTGGGTGCTTTAATCATTCAGCCACTAATGCTTAACAGTGCTCGTGGTACATTGTGAACAACCAAATTCCAAATGAAATGAAATCTTTAGGAGGAATCAATGAAAATCTTTATAAGGAATCAATGAAACGATATCGATCCAAATCCTAGATCTTCGAATTGAGAGAGATATTGAGTGAGATCAAGAATTCTCACTATTTCTTAGATTCATGGATCAAATTCGATCCATTAGGATCTTTCATTAGCATTTTTTCCACCAAGAACATATTATGAAACTCTCTGACCCCCAAATTTGGAGTATCCTATTTCACGTGATTCACAGGGTTCAACAAGTAATTAATATTTCACTATCAAAGATGTAGTGCTTCTTATAGTAGTGGTCCTTATATTTCGTATTACCAATCGAAAGATGCTCGAAAGAAAAAATCTCTATTTGCTGGAGCTTCTTCCTATACCCATGAATTCCATTGGACCCATAAACGAGAAATTGGAAGAATCTTTTTGGTCTTCTAATATCAATAGATTGATTGTTTCGCTCATGTATCTTCCAAAAGAGAAAAATATTTCTGAGAGTTGATTCATGAATTTGCAAGAGAGTACTTGTGTTCTCCCAATAAATAAAAAGTGCATCATGCTTGAATCGAACCGGGGTTTGCAATGGTAGAGGAACCGCATCAAAAAAAGAAGGATTCTAAATTGGGTAATTAGATGATAGTACATAGTTGTACTAGAATTCATAGGTAGTATCTATATACTACACGTCAATATATGTTCAACGGTTTGAATCTCACGCTACGAAGGATTCAAATTTAAATGTTTCATTCGCTGCCAAAATGGGTCAAACCCAATAAGGAGATCACGAGGTTTTCCACTCAAGAGTGGTCCTTAGTTAGGGTAAATTTCTCCTTGGTTTAAACACAATTTTCTTACACACCCATATACTTTGATTTTTGCAAAAGTAGTGCCCTACGTGTTGGTTAATTATTCACACCAACACAATGCATGCTCTGATACCATTGTTGGATCAAGCGAACTGGCAACGCTTTAAAAAAGGGTAAATTTTAAAAAATCCTTTTACTGAATTGCATAAGATACTATTTTATACGCGTAAATAATACTTTATTTATATTAAATGAAATTTGAATTTAATTAATGTTTGCGCCAAAATTGGCCACAAACCCCAAATACCGTGAAAGCACCAGTGTATGAATACAAATCAGCAATATTCAAACACAAATCACAGATCTCAGCAAATAACCCAAGAATGCTTGCACAAAAAATGGGCAAACACCTCCAAGTTGTATGATTTAGTTGATTTTATGTTATTCGTAGTGATTTGGGTGGTTTATGCAAATACGTAAAAAGCAGGGACTAAACTGTAAAAGACACACAGATTTATAGTGGTTCGGCCAGAATGTGCCTACGTCCACTTTATATGTTATTCTCCTTTTCCGATCCGATTACAAGTACAAAGCTTTGATTACCAGTATATCAAAGTTGTTTGAAAGTTCCTTACAGGCTTGAGCTCTCAAACTTGTCTGCCATTGTTGTACCCCTGCCCCTCTATTTATAGAGTGAGGTTGGGGGCAGGGGTCTAGGATGTTTATAGCTGCTGGTGGGCCTGGGCTGATGCAATCTAGACCGGCAACTTTGGTTCGGCATGCTCTGGTTCGGTCGTTGCTTGGTGGAGTTTGATTCGGTGGTGTGTAGAGGGTTGGTCCGGTCTTGGTTTGGTTCGGTGGGACTTGGTTCGGTGGGGAGACATCTGGTGATGGTTGGTCCGGTGCTTGATTCTGTGAGGCTTGGATCGGTGGGAAGCCATCCGGTGAGGGTGGTCCGGTGCTACCGAATGGATCCTATACTGAGAATGCCGAGTGATCCCTTGTGTTGGGAATGCCGAATGAGCCTTCATATTTGAGAATGCCGAATGAGCCATGGGGAGTTCGAATACCGAACGAACTCAAACACTTGAACTACCGGACGAAAGCGAGGGGTTTTAAGTACCAGATGACGCTTATTACCGGATGAACTCGGGGAGTGTAGTGTCGAACGAACTCTTGCCTTGCTTTACCGAATGAACCTTTGTACTTGAATCATGAGTGAAATCCCAGACTTATATACGCTTGCTTGCTTCTTCTTGTTCCGGTCGTGGTGGAAACGCACACAACATTGATATTCCAGTTTTGACCAAAAATGGGATAACAATTAATAAGAGAGAAATATCTGATTAATTTTATTTGGCTAAAATATTTATTTGATGTCTAAATAAAGTTATTGATATTCTAACTTAAAATTAATTTATTTTAATTTTATCCTTTTAATATTTATGGTGTTCATATTCACAATATAAACATCATAAAAATATAAATATGTAAATTATCCTAGGGGTTCGAGGGAAAAATTGGCAATTGTGTCATACGGTCAATAAGATGTCTTATGTGGTGAAGAGATGTCAACTTTGTGTCACAAAGTGAATCATATATATTTTTACTTATATTGATAAATTATTATTTTTTTATCGCCTAAATAACCTTACTATTAATATTTTCATTTAATATATAAAGATAAAATGTAACTTATATATGTATGTATACATATATATATAAAATTATAATTTGTTATCTAATTGTAGAAAAATATATGTATTAACTATATGTATGATATATAGTAATTTATTTTAATTTATTTTAAAATTGAATTTTAAATTTTAAATCATTGACCTTTTCAAAATTGTCGCATATATATAGGAATTTTATTGCTAAAACCACCAGCAATGTTATAAAATTTTCAAATTTATTTTCAACTAAAAAAGATACTTTTTAATTAATTCAAAAGCTTTGAATTTAAATTATTTTAAGTTTGTAGTTAGTGTAAAAATTATTTCTTTTTCTAAGATGCAATAATATTTTTTTATTAAATATCTCTATAAATATTTAACTATATATAATATGTCTTTTATAAAACTGACAGACTATAAAGATTAAATATATTTTAAAACTAAAATGTTTTTTATAAAATAATTTTGATTTAAAATTCATATACATGCGTAATATATATATTTATAAAAATTTAAGACTTAATTTTCTTAAGTTTGTCGAAAAACAAATGTAAAACATATATATAAATAAATAAATTATTAAATATTTATATGTATGTAAAATTAATTGTTATAACAATAGTATAGTCGAATATATTTTAAGTGAATAAGATGATATCAAATGAGCATATATATATATATATATATATATATATATATATATATATATATATAGACACACACACATATATTTCATCAGATAAACTAGTTTCAAAGATATATTGTTCCCGATGTCATCCAATCGAGAGCCTAACAAGTTGTTTGCTTATTACTTTCATCGGCTGAAATAAAGGTTTCACTAATATTATAGGTGGCTAGAGAGAGTGCAGAAAAGTGTTCTAAAAAAGGTATGGATGCTAGATTATTTATAGCCATAAGTCGACACCATTTTGTCCCTTTTTTCGATAGCCCAAGATACTTTATCCAGTCTACCCTATCTAAAATTATGGCCGGTCTTGACATTAAACTAAGTACGGTTTACATGCCTTTGACTCCCATTTGAGTCACTTTTGATGATTTAATTTCCAGCTCCTAAATCGATTTAACCATCATATAACTTTTACACATCGTCCAGTCTAATTTCAAGCTTTACACAAATCATTGAAATAACCATAATATATTAATACAATATTTGTATCATTTGGTATTGATTTATTAATTTATAAATTAGTTTAGCATTATTGATCTTGGAAATAATTAACAACGCTGTTATATGGACTCTCTAGTGTGAACTTGGTCCTTAGTCAACATTTTACTGTTTAAATACTAATTATATGGACTTTGTTGAAGCACGGTACCATACTAAGTTCAATGCTTATAGACTATTTAGGAAAAATCAAATTTCTAATCCAAAATAAGCTAATCAATTACTGACAATCTTGTATTCATATTCTTTTCATCATCAATATATCACTTAGATATCTAAAATTTGGTCTTATAGTCAAAAGCTTAATTAATATCCATATTTAGTCGTGTAAAAAACTTTTACAGTTCTTGGTTCAATCCGATAGTATTTATTGATTTACTGATTTATTTTGGCAAGAGATTTTGTCTTTTAAGTCGTACATCAATTACAATATGTTGTTCGTTTCTCTCACAAAGTAATAAGTAGGATAGCACGCCAACTTCCAAATGCTTTTGCCTCATCTCATATAACCTTGCAATCACCATGCCTAGCCTACTGTCTTTATAAATTCATTTGCGAACAATAAAAGACAATGTTACCCTTGCGATCGTAAAGCTCCAGATAGCTGCCCAACTACTAAAAATTCCTAATGGATAGTGTCTCATGAAGACATTGCTCTTAGTAGAAGAGCTTCATGTCCACGAGTATCTACTCGCATGATGAAGGCCACTTTCCCCCTTCGGTTCTCCTCTCCAGACCCTTAAGCACTCACCGCCCCACAACCTATTGCAGCATGGCTGCTTCATATTCCTTATTTTGTCCCAAATCGGCAGGCCTATGCAAAAAGTGTCTAGCCACTCTACAAAAAGAAGCAACGAATCTGCACTGCTCACTGGAATGGTTGGCACATACGATATTATTCATATGACAAAAGTGGCACTGCGTAGCAGCAACTCCATGTTCTTCACTATCCATAGGGAAATAACATCGTTTTCAATGATTCTTGTCCTCATGTTGCCCTATGTAACAACATGATGCTTTGGTATAGCCTATTAGTTAGTCATCTTCTAAACCATTTAAACCAAATGGCATCCTTGCTGGCCCGTATCTGGACCATTCAATGCCATCAATGACTGAGAGGAAATTTAGGGAGTGACATAAATCTGAGCCATCCAAACCAGATTTCAGCTTTTGTAAATACGAAATTGAATGCACTTGTACATGGATGAAATTTTCATTTATCGTTTTATATTATCCTTTGGAATTGAGAAACCGTAACCTAGAATTCTAAGCACTAGAAACTACTGCAGTAGCGGACACATTTCATTCTTGATCGAACCACTCTAAACTGCATGTTTCTTTACTTGTTTTGGTATTTATTACCTTTTTTCTTCTCATTTTCAATTTATTAACTAGGTGTTATCAAGTAACCTTTACAAATTATCAACTCATAACTGCAAAATCAGTGGTTGGCTTAATATCTAGCTAACATTTTGATGCTAGGAGGGCCATGGTTAAAAGCTCTCAATTGTCATCACTTTTATTCTCAATAAGGTACTCTCTTACAACATGAAAAATAATGGTGACAACGAAGTTGATAACTCAAATGATCACAACACTAGTGACAATACCAGACTGTAAATGTTTCTTAAGTTTAATATTTTTTTCTAAGACGCAATAATATTTTTTATTAAATATCTCTACAAATATTTAACTATATATAATATATCTTTTATAAAACTGACAAACTATATAGATTAAATATATTTTAAAACTAAAATAATTTTGATTTAAAATTTATATACATGCGTAATATATATATATATATATATATATTTAAAAAAATTAAGACCTTATTTTCTTAAGTTTGCCGAAAAACAAATATAGAACATATATATTAATAAAAATTATTAAATATTTATATGTATGTTAAATTAATTTTTATAATAAAATTATAGTTGAATATATTTTAAGTGAATAAGATGATATCAAATGAGCATATATATATATATATATATATATATATATATTTCATCAGATAAATTGGTTTGAAAGATATACTGTTCGCCGATGTTATCCTATCGAGAGCCTAACAAGTTGTTTGCTTATTACTTCCTCTTAGAGCTTTAAGATATCCTCATCGGCTTCAATTTGAAAGGCTGAAATAAAGGTTTCACTAATATTATAGGTGGCTAGAGAGAGTGTAGAAAAGTGTTCTAACAAAGGTATGGATGCTGGATTATGGATGCTGGATTATGGATGCTGGATTATTTATAGCCATAAGTCGGCGCCATTTTGTCCCCTTTTTTCGATAGCCCAAGACACTTTAGCCATTTTACCCTATCTAAAATTGTGGTTGGTCTTGACGTTAAATTAAGCACAGTTTACATGCCTTTGACTCCCATTTGAATCACTTTTAATGATTTAATTTCTAGCTCCTAAATCGATTTAACCATCATATAACTTTACACATCGTCCAGTCTAATTTCAAGCTTTACATAAATCATTGAAATAGCCATAATATTAATACAATATTTGTATCATTTGGTATTGATTTATTAATTTATAGATTAATTTCGCATTATTGACCTTGGAAATAATTAACAACGCTGTTGTGTGGACTCTCTAGTGAACTTGGTCCTTAGTCAACATTTATACAGTTTAAATACTAATTGTATGGACTTTGTTGAAGCACGGTATCATGCTGAGTTCAATGCTTACAGACAATTTAGGAAAAATCAAATTTCTAATCCAAAGTAAGCTCATATATTAATGGCAATCTTGTATTCATATTCTTTTCATCATCACTATGTCATTTGGATATCTAAAGTTTGGTCTTAAAGTCAAAAGCTTAATTAATATCCATATTTAATTGTGTAAAATTTTTTTAAAGTTCTTGGTTCAATCCAATAATATTTATCAATTTACTGATTTATTTTGGCAAGAGATTTTGTCTTTTAAGTCGTATATCAGTTATGGTATGTTGCACATTTCTCTTACAAAGTAATAAGTATGCTAGCCCGCCAACTTCCAAATGCTCTTGCCTTATCTCGTATGACCTTGCAATCACCATGCCTAGCCTACTATCTTTATAAATTCATTTGCGAACAATAGAAGACAATGTTACCTTTGCGATCATAAAGCTCTGGATAGCTGCCCGACTACTAAAAATTCCTAATGGATAGTGTCTCATGAAGACATTGCTCTTAGTAGAAGAGCTTCATGTCCAAGAGTATCTGCTCGCATGATGAAGGCCACTTTCCCCCTTCGGTTCTCCTCTCCAGACCCGTAAGCACTCACCTCCCCATAACCTATTGCAGCATGGCTGCTTCTTATTCCTTATTTTGTCCAATCTTGGCAGGCCTCTGCAAAAAGTGCCTGGCTACTCTACAAAAGGAAGCAACGACTCTGCACTGTTCACTGGACAGGTTGGCACATACGATATTATTCATATGACAAAAGTGGCACTATGTAGTAGCAACTCCATATTCTTCACTATCCATAGGGAAATAACAATGTTGTTTAATGATTTTTGTCCTCATGTCGCCCTACGTAACAACATGATGCTTTGGCATAGCCTGCTAGCTAGCCATCTTCTAAACCATTCAAACCAAATGGCATCCTTGTTGGCCCACATCTGAACCATTCAATGCCATCAATGACTGAGAGGAAATTTAGGGAGTGACATATCAATCGAAGCCATCCAAATCATATTTTAGCTTTTGTATATATGAAATTGAATGCACTTGTACATGGATGAAATTTTCATTTACTGCTTTATTATTATCCTTTGCAATTGAGAAACTGTAACCTAGAATTCTAAGCACTAGAAACTACTGCAATAGTGGATATAGATCATTCTTGATCGAACCACTCTTAACTGCATATTTCTTTACTTGTTTTAGTATTTATTACCTTTTTCCTTCTCATTTTCAATTTATTAACTAGGTGTTATCAAGTAACCTTTGCAAATTATCAACTCATAACCACAAAATTCAAGGTTGGCTTAATTTCTAGCTAAGATTTTGATGCTAGGAGGGACATGGTTAAAAGCTCCCAATTGTCATCACTTTTATTCTCGATAAGGTACTCTCTTACAACATGAAAAATAATAGTGAAAACGAAGTTTAGCCAAGAGCCAGTGTAATATGTCCCATATCGAGTTTTAGCCACGACTTATAGTTGACTTAGTATTGGGCAAATTGCCCGTGATTTGAATCAGTTCAGGACCTAAGTGGATGCCCAAGAAATTGTCAACTATGGTCTAGCTGTCCTTGCAATAATAGAACGCACCCTCATGTAGCCACTATCCTTAGCAAACTACATATAATGCATAATGCCCATGAGATGGTCGTGCTAGAGACCGCGATTGGGTTGCTCACGCCCACAACAGAGACCTACATAGCACATATGAATAAGAAATTGCTCATTATGCCCCTTTACCTGAACCAGCAATACATCGTGGAGCTTGAGCAACATTCGTTCCCACCCTATAGAAAGACATTCTACATTTTACAATCTTCAGGCAGTGGATAGTTGGCATTATTTGTGCTTTGACCGTCTAAGTAGCGACGGACAAGCTAGAATCCATGAGAAAAGAGAATTCTCAATCACTCCTAGCCCAAGAGAGGAGGACCCTTAACCCAAATTTTAGGAAAGGCAGGATCAATAGTCCATGTCACTCATTGTCTGTAGAAACTTGGGGTCACAACCCCTATCCGTCATTACCATTCCCCATCACTATATTAGTGTTGTCAATCTTCTTCACCCATAAGATATAGAAAAGGTCCATCCCTAGTAAGAGTTTAGTTCCTCCTGCATCATATATAGGGTATCCTCCAAGATGAAATAACGTCCCTATGACCACTGAGGTTAAGGATCCAGATTACAAACAATGACGGTGAGGGATTGTCCGATGATGAAAAGGAAGAACCCTTTTCTAAAGAAATCTTCGAAACATATATTTATCAAAGATATGCATGATTTCCCATTAATATATACAATATAAGTGCCGACCTGTCCGACCATATTTTGACTTTCATCTCCATCACTTGAGATGTACAACTCTCCAGTAATGCAAATTGCCTCCTATTTTCCTCCACCCTGATTGGACTGGCTTCAGACTGGTTTTTGCATCTTCAAGTTGGTAGTATTCACTCCCGAGCTAGTGTTTAAATATTAGAAGACCCGCTTCTTTGCCTCTCGAACAAGGATCATGATGGAAGCAAGCTAGGCAGTATAACATAAGGGCCAAATGAGTCATTCCACTCCTATGTCAACCGCCTTAATAAAGAATTAACCCTTGAAAGGGGAGAAGATAAAAATACCTTTGTGGTTGCCCTATGGGGTAAGGCACCGGTCCAAAATGCAAAAAGAGCTGTAAAATCAGCCTGTTTCATCCTTGACCTACTTCTTCCAAAGATCTTATGACATTTTACGAGTGGAAGAGGCAAACTTGTCAAATAGTGATGGGGTGGGCAGAAGGGGCAAAAGAACAACTCGTAAGAAGAGAACCTTTGCAGAAAGAATGGCTGCCAAGAAAGTAGCAAGAAGCACATCGAGGATTGTTCTCATTTCAAACTCATGTATGCCAATTGTGCTTCAATAACTTGTAATATGCAAACCATCTATCTAGCCACCCAAGACCGCCTATACCAAAGGCTTCCTCCCTCCCAATCAGGGCAGAAGGTGGAGCTCCTAGGTAACAGAAAATACTATGAGTTCCATCAATTTAATGGTCACTCTACAAGTGAGTGCAAACAACTCATAGACAAGATAGAGTGATTGATCTGTGATGTTGTTCTAGTTCAGTATGCAAGGAAATAGGTCAAATATAGGAATAGCCTACCAAATCCTCCCGCCTCACATCAATGGTTAGATGACAATCATGTTAACGCAATCATGTAACACCCCTTATTTTTGATAACATTATTTAGGAGATTTAATTAGAATAAATTTAATAGAATAATGTAGGGTGATAAGGAGATTGAGTTTGATTAATAAACTAAGTAGCCATGCTTATTTATAATGAATGAGCTTATAAATGGTTAAGTGTTAACTAAATAAACCAAGGGTCATTACGGTAAATTGTCGCCCATATTCCTACCCTTATACTATTATCCCCTTAGTCATTCACGTTCATTTATCATAAGCAAAATTTTAAAACGTAAGAAAGAAAAGGACCCAGCCACTATGAAGAAGAGAAAGAAGGGAAAATCAAATCTAAAGCTTAGGGTCAAGCTAGAAGAAATCAATCTCAATCAATCTCCAATTTCCTTATCCAAAGTAAGGTGAATAATAATCACTACATCTCTATTTTTGGTTTTATAATCATATATTTTCAGATTTAAGCGTAAATTTGTTTTTATGATAAATTGAATGATGATATGCTTGATTTATAATTTGTTTAGATTAAACAAGATTGTTTCAAAGGAGATATGCGTGGTTTTAGGGTAAACCCGAGGTTAAATGATTTTCAAAAGCCATGGGAATATTATATGTTGTGGAAAACATGATTTTGGAGTTGGATTTCAATTTCTATAATTTTCCAAGCCGTGGGTAATTGATTATGAATTTTCAAAGGAAAATATAGTTATTTGGGTTTATAAATTTATTTTGAAAAATATATTAAGATTTTAGATCCGTAATTTCAATATGTTAGATAACATGATTAAAGTGAATTTCTGGAATTTTAGGGGATTTTACTAAGTGATTTAGTATGAAAATTAAATTATTTTTAAAGGAGGGCCTAGATGATTTAATTGCTTTATTACTTGGAAGTGCTTATTTGTTAATTGTTATTTGGTTTTAGATCTGAGAAAATGCAGCAAATATTAGCCAAAGTATTTGAAAGTTTATCATAGCTAATCATGTTTTTACAAGTGAGCAAGTTTGTTACAAAAAGTTTACTTTATTTGGTAAAAACAGCATTTTGCTCATAAAAGTAGGTTCTGCCTCCTTTGGAAGGAGCGTTCGACCTAAACCCTCCACCTCCGACCTGGTCGAAACCCTCTACCACAAAACCAATACACATGGTATCAATTAGTTGATACACAGTGGATTGGAGAAAGGCGGAAGGTAAGGTGTCGAAAGATAGCTTTTGAAGGTGTCGATACCTTTGTTTTGTTTTTAAAAGAAAAGTACTTGCGGATTTACTAAAGGGTTTCGAAGCATTCGAAACCAAAGGCCTACGAAAGGGTATTTCAAAAGAGGCTTCCGAAGGAGAAC
The DNA here is from genome assembly GCA_030765085.1 of Allium cepa. Lineage (NCBI taxonomy): Eukaryota > Viridiplantae > Streptophyta > Magnoliopsida > Asparagales > Amaryllidaceae > Allium > Allium cepa. The sequence continues at coordinate 129,100,302 of CM060940.1, read as the reverse complement.
TACCACCTTAGTTTTTAAAAGTAAGTAGCTTCCAAACATATTACTAAGTTTTTAAAGTGATGCTTTCGGAAGGGGGTAGTTTTGACCAGGTCGAAACCCTTTTGTGATTAGATGCCTTTTGATGGTATTGAAGACATCAATGCTGTCGAAAGGTACTGTTTGTTTTTATAAATATAAGCCACTTCCTACTGCTTTCGAAAGGGGTTAGGGTTTTCAAAGGCAATGGTTTCGGAAGGGGCTTCGAAGCCAATCTTTAATTGTTTTTCCTAGATGTTTTAATGCTTTCGAAAGGATGGTTTCAACATCATCAAGTTTCCCCAATACTTTTATGAAATAAAGAATGGTTTCGAAAGAGATGCTTTTGCTTATTTTTGCTTTGACCCAAATTGATGTTCAAACATAAACCCAATGATTTCGAAATGGGGACTTTCAATGGTTTTGAAGGTTAACCTTCAATGGTTTTGAAAGGGTATTTTTGAATGGTTTCAAAGCTATGATTCTATACCTATATGATAACAGTTTAACAAGATCGAGAGGATCCGAAAGAGATGTTTTAAAGAATTCGAAAGGCAGGAGCCTAATATTTTAAAGATGGATTTTTATGCTTTTGAAGGAGGCTATCCTATGAGGTCGAAAGTTAGAGTTCGAAGGTGTCAAAAGGTTTTATAACCTAAACTCATTTTTAAAGAAAAAACCCATGGCTAAATAAAGGAGTTTTCAAACAACTTTAAGTATGTAAATTTGACTTGATAAAATATAAGTTAAAGGGATTAACTATGTTGTATATGAAAAAAATTTCTAGGACCTTAAACCCACAGGAGTGGTATTGTTAAGTTATTATATTTGCTTCTTCAAATAGAAATATATTCACATGATTAAGAACCCATAACTGCATATTAGGGATAAAGGGGTAGAAGTACCGGCTAAGTTAAACCAGTAGTGAATATAAATTGGGTAAACTCCTCAATGAATAGAATTGCATCCACGGAGTCAGGAAGACCAAAGTATATGATGCTTAAACCTTGAAGTTGTCTAGGAGATAGGTTCATAGCAAACCCATGAAAACTATGAATATGAAGTTACTGGGGGTAACCAATAGGTTCATAGTAAACCCATAAAAACTATAAATAGAAAGTTATTGGAGGTAACCAACAAGTTCATAGTAAACCTGTGAAAACTATGTATTAAGGATAGTTGGCAGGGGCCAACTGGTTTGTAGTGAACCCATGGAAAGTATATTCAAATTAAGTATTGACATCAGCCAAAAGGTTCCTAGTCAACCCATGAAAACTAGGATAAGAAAGAAGTTAAGGGAAGCATCGGTAGGTTCCTACTCAATCAATTAAAACTAGGAAAAGAAGGGAGTTACTAGAGTAATCCATAGGTTCCTAGTCAACCCATGAAAATTAGGATATAAGACGAGTTTTTGAAATGACCAATAGGTTTAGAGGAACCCATGAATTAATTAAGTTAATCGGCAGGAGCCTATAGGTTCTTAATGATCCCATGAAAACTCTGAAATAGGACAAGGTGTCCATGAATTATAAAAAGGTTATTAGCAAACCCATGAAAAACAATAGGTTAATATTGACCCTAGAAACTATAAATATGACAGGGAGTCAATTAAATTGGGGATGAGATATCCAAAATGTTTATATATGTATATCATTATTATATTTTGAAATGTTATATTCTAACCATTGTGGATGCAGGGGCACAGTATATGGTTTTATAGAAAGGGTTTTAGGATACTAGTGAGGGGAAATCTCGTTCCACTAAGCGGCATGGTCTCGCTAGATTTCTAAATGGATTGAGATGTTAGATTATTATTCATACCGAGCTTTATGTTCGACTCAAAGTTTTTGTTTTTCCCTTAAACTCTCAGGTACTCAATTGATTTTGAGTAGTTTGAGGTTTAGGGTTTCCAGGTTCTCTTCTTAGACGAATAAAGCTTCCAAGGGCGTGCAGGAGGCAGTTAGTTATTTAGAGTTATCTTTTTCCGCTGTGTACTTTGGATATAAATGCAGACTTATTAGCCTTATTATATATCCAGAGTAACCAAGGGGAAATCTTCATATGTCGCTCTTGGCATATATGTAATAATTATATTTTTCTCAACGTGGTTAACATTTGTGGGATTGTGTAGTGAACATGAAATGTTTTGAATGGAATGTGGAAACGTGTTTTTAGTTTATTTAATTTTATCCATATTCTTATGATCTGTGTATCAATGTATCTAACACCACCATATTTGGTCGTCGAGGATTAATAACTATGGATGACTGCAGCATCCGTAGCCGTTAATTTTGGGCCTCTAAGTAGGGGGATGTTTCAGGTTGGTATCAGAGCATAGGTTTATGAAACTTTAAAGAAAAGTAAAACCTGAAAGCTTTTTGAAACATAATACGATAAATTTAGAAATATGATCGGGACTGGGTTAACGCTATAGCAACATACTTATGTTTGATATATATATATATATATATATATAAGTACGTGTTCCCCTCTCTCTTAGACCCTTCTTTTGTATCTTGCTAAGGCTCCTATGCAGTTTTACAAGAAAGAAGATATGGAAGCAAGAAAAGAAAGAGGAATTTTAAGTGGAGGAAGCACCACAACCAACGAAAATGCTCGACCTAATACCAGGAGAAACCAAGGTCGTCAAGCTAATGCTAACCCAAAAGGTAAAGCCAATCTAAGTGCTGGAAACCTGCCAGTAGATGTGGGAATGATGTATCAGTTGTTGGCCAATCTTTTGTGAGCTGGAGTTGCTGGTAATGTTGGAGGATCTAATCTTGTAGCTCCAGTTAGATATAATTATGCTAAGCTAAGTAGGGACTACACTAGTTTGGATGGAAAGTCGTTTGTAGGAATGGAGGATGCTATTGAGGTTGAAAATGGGCTATTGAGCTGTGAAAGGATCTTTACTAATCTTGGCTTGGATGATGGGGAAAAGAGAAGGCTAGCATTTAGGCAGTTTCAAGAGGTAGTGCTTCATTGGTTGAATAGTATGACCACCGGAGTTCTGGAGGAAGAGCTCGCATGGGATGATTTCAAAAGGAGGTTTGAACAGAGGTTCTTATCGGAGGTTGCCAAGTCGGCGTTGATGAGGAAGTTTATGGATTTAGTCCAAGATATATGTCAATAATCGAGTATGCTGCTAAGTTTGATGAGCTATCTCGATATGGATGTACTACTATAGACACTGAAATCATAAGGAATGAAAGGTTCATTCGAAGACTAAGACCAGAGCTTGCTAGAATGACCATGGCTCATATCAGAGAGCCTTGTAATGTTGTTGTTTCTGCTAGGGAGAAGCTAGTTGAATCCCAAGGTCCTCAAGGATAGAAAAGGAAATTCTTTAAGAAGAAGGGAGCTTAGAAAAGGGAGGCTACCAAAAAGGAAAAGGCTAATTTGGTGTGCTTCAAGTATGATAAGAAGGGTTATTATGCTCACGAATGTCGGACAGGTAAAGGGAAGAAGCCTGCAGAGAAGAAGAATGTGAAATGCGCAACTACGACCAAGTTGGGCATTACAAGAACCAATGTCCAGAGCTATCAGGGCGAACAGAGGGAAGGTTTTACTGTTGGACCACCATCTTCTTCTAGGCGTGCTGTAGCAGAGAAAGTGAAAGCCGTGATGGAAGGTATGCTTTTGATTCGGAGTATACCAGTTATGGTACTATTTGATACTGGTGCATCACACTCATTTATGTCATAATATTTGGTTGATAGGTTATGCACTGAACCCAAATACCTTGTTAATTCCTTAAAGCTTGCGAATCCAATAGGAGGGTATGCAACTCTCGGAATGATATGTGACCAGTTAGAACTTTATTTTTAGGTCATAAGTTTGCATGCAGTCTGTATGTTTTTGATTTTGTATATTTCAGGATCATTTTGGGTATGGATTGGTTGGGTAAGTATGAGGCTAGGATATTTTCCCAGGATAGGGAAATATCATTGGGACACCCAGATAGTCATAACCGAATCATCTTCTCGGTAGAAAATTCCCGTATGAGTGTTTGGGCTTTTTTAATTGCCATGGAGGTTGGAGAAGGGTTAAGTCAGGTTCGGGTGACAAGAAAATTTGCAGATGTCTTTGAGCTAGGTACATGATTACCACCGAAATGAGCAGCTGAGTTTCGAATAGATGTTGTACCAGGAGCTGAACCTGTTAATAGACCACCTAGCAGGATGACACCGATAGAGATGAAGGAATTGAAGGTGCATCTAATGGATCTCGAAGGAAAGAATTTAATTAGACCAAGCAGTTCGCCTTGGGGAGCGGCTGCGGTATTCATGAACAAGCCAGATGGGTCGTTAAGGATGTGCATCGACTTTCGTAAGTTAAACAAAAGGACAATCAAGAATAGGCACCCTCTGTCGTTGATAAATGATCTCTTTGATCAGTTGAGTGGAGCCAAGATGTTTTCTCAATTGGATTTGGCGACAGGGTTCCATCAGTTGAGAGTGGCGGAAAACAATTTTCCTTTGATAGCATTTCGAACTAGGTATGGTTCGTATGAATGGTTAGTGATACCATTCGGGTTGACGAATGCACCTACTTTCTTTGTGGATTTTATGAACCGAGTCTTTCGAGAGTATATGGATAGATTCATATTGGTGTTTATAGATGACATTTTGGTACACTTTATGGATGAGAGAGAGCACGAAGCGCATCTTAGAGTTGTGCTCGAGATGCTGAGGAAGAATCAACTAAAGGCAAAGTTTTCCATGTGTCCTTTTGGAAGAAAGAAGTTAACTTTCTTGGTCATGTGGTTTCAGAGAAAAGATTGTCAGTCGATCTAGATAAGATCGAAGTTGTAAACAATTGGAAGAGACTAGAAACAATGACCAAGATCAAAAGTTTTCTTGGACTTGATGGCTACTATTGGAGGTTCATCAAGGACTTCTGCGAATAGCAGCACCTTTGACTAGGCTTACCAGGAAGGAAGTGAAGTTTGTTTGGTCTGAAAAACATGAAGAATTATTCCTTAAGTTAAAGCATTTGGATACGAATGCTCTAGTGTTTGTAGTTGCAGATGGAAACCAAGGGTTGGTAGTAAACACCTATGCATGTGGAACTGGATTGGAAGCAGTATTGATGCAGAAGGGTAAAGTTATTGCCTACGCAACCTGACATCTTAGACCGCACGAAGTAAGATATCCTACTCATGAATTAGAGTTGGCTACGGTGATTTTTTCCTTGAAGATTTGGAGACATTATCTCTTAGGTGAGAGATTTGAGTTGTATACCGATCATAAGTCTTTAAGATATATATTCTCTCAGAAGGAGTTGACTATGAGGCAGCAAAGGTGGTTGGAGTTTTTGGCTGCTTATGATTGCGATATATAGTATACTTCTGGGAAAGGAAATAAGGTAGCAGATGCTCGTAGTAAAAAACATCAAAATGTGATGTTAGCTATGTTAGCAGAATGGAAGGATCTTGAAGCTTCGGCCAGTTGCGGTGTGCAGTAAAGATCTATTACTTATTCTAGTCAGGGGACTGCCATGTTGTCCTATTTAGAAGTTCGACGGGTGCTGGTTGAGAGGATAGCTTCTAAGTTGAGAGAAGATTCGGTTTTGGCCGAGAAGATCAGAAAGCTTGAGGTAGGTCAAAGATCGATGACCTAAAGGATTATAGTCTTGACCAAAGGGGATGGTTGAGAAAGAAGGGACAATTATATGTTCTGAATGTAGAGAGCTTAAGGAGAGAAGTTCTGTAAGAATGTCATCGGTCCAAGTTTACGATTCATCCTAGAGGAACCAAGATGTATCAAGATATGAAGAGGAGCCTCTATTGAGAAGGCATGAAGAGGAATGTCGACTCGTGGGTTAGGAAGTGCATGAACTGTCAACAAGTAAGGGCCGAACATCAGAAGCCGAGTGGGTTGCTTCAGCCGTTAGAGATTGCAGTGTGGGAATGGGATTTGATATCCATGGATTTTTTAGATGGGTTGCTAAGGTCGAATAGAGGAAATGAAAGTATATGGGTTATTGTGGACAGGCTGAACAAGGGTGCCCATTTCATTCCAGTCGGTCAACCCGAACGGCACATGTTTTGGCGAAGTTGTTTATGAAGAACATAGTTAGACTTCATGGGATTCCTAGTAGCATAGTCAACAACAAAGATGCATTATTCACTAGTGAATTTTTGAAGAGTCTGCAAGAGGTATTGGGTACGAAGCTCAAGATGAGTACATTTTATTGCCCATAGACGGATGGGCAGACAAAGAGAGTCAGCAAAGTACTCAAGGATTTATTGAGAGCTCGTATGTCGAACTTTGGTGGATCTTTAAAGGACCACCTACATTTGATTGAGTTTTCCTATGATAATAGTTATCAGACTAGCATAGGAATAGTGCCTTTTGAAGCTTTGTATGGAAGGCTATGCAAAGGTTAGATACTAGAGACAGATTGATCCTAGGTACAGATTTGGTTAGAGAAGCCTCAGAAAAGATTGAGTTAATTCGAGGACTGATGAAGGAAGCTTAATCCAGATAGAAGAGTTACACAGATAAGAGGCGTAAAGACCTAGAGTTCTCAGTGGAAGATAGAGTTTTCATTAGGGTATCACCGATGAAGGGTGTGATGCGATTTGGAAAATCAGGAAAGTTGGCCCCAAGATATGTTGGTCCATTCCAGACTTTAGAAAGGATTGGAAAGCTGGCGTACAGAGTAGAGTTGTCGAGCACTTTGGCAGGTGTCCATGATGTTTTTCATGTGTCTTATCTTCGCAAGTATGTACATGATCCAGAGGCTACTATTCCTCAAACAGAGTTGGAGGACTTGGCAGTAGAGCCAGATTTGACTTTTGTTAGACAACCAGTTCGGGTTATAGCAAGGAATGAGAAAAGGTTGAGGACCAAGATAGTCAAGTTGGTGAAAGTTCAGTGGAGCGACAATGAGAATGATTGTACTTGGGAGAAAGAGGACAGGATTCAGGATGCTTATCCTGATCTGCTTTGATGGTATGTTTATATTAGATTTATAAAGATTAGTTGTTAGCCAGGTAGGCTAGTATGGATGTTAGGAGTGGTTACAAATGATTTCTATGTTTGTTATTTAGTCCTTACTAAATTTTGAGGAAAAAATTCTTTAAAGAGGGCAGCCTGTAACACCCCTAATTTTTGATAATATATTCAAGAGATTTATTAGATTAAATTAAATAAAATAATGTAGAGTTATAAGGAGATTGAGTTTGATTAATAAACTAAGTGGCCGTGCTTATTTATATGAATGAGCTTATAAATTGTTAAGTGTTGACTAAATAAACCTAGAGGCATTAGGGTAAATTGTCGCCCATATTCCCGCATTTATACTATTATCCCCTTAGCCATTCACGTTCACTTATCATAAGTAAAATTTTAGAATGTAAGAAATAAAAGGATCTAGCTATTAGGAAGAAGAGAAAGGAGGGAAAATCAAATCTAAAGCTTAGGACCAAGCTAGAAGAAATCAATCTCCAATTTCCTTATCCAAACTAAGGTGAATAATAATCATTACATCTCTATTTTTTGTTTTATAATCATATGTTTTCGGATTTAAGGGCAAATTCATTTTATGATATATCGGATGATGATATGCCTGATTTATAATTTGTTTAGATTAAACAAGATTGTTTCGAAGGAGATATGCACGGTTTTAGGGTAAAACCAAGGTTAAATGATTTTTAAAAGCATGGGAAAATTATATGTTGTGGAAAACATGATTTTGGAGTTGGTTTCAATTTCTATAATTTTCCAAGTCGTGAGGAATTAATTATGAATTTTCAAAGGAAAATATGGTTATTTGGGTTTATAGATTTATTTTGGAAAATATATTAAGATTTTGAGTCTGGAATTTTGTTGTGATAGATAACATGATTAAAGTGAATTTTTGAAATTTTTAGGGATTTTTACCAAGTGATTTAGTATGGAAATTAAATTATTTTGAAAGGAGGAACTAATTGATTTAATTGCTTTATTACTTGGAAGGGTTTATTTGTTAATTGTTATTTGGTTTTAGATCTGAGAAAATGCGGCAAATATTAGCCAAACTATTCGAAAGTTTATAATAGCCAATCATGTGCTTACACGTGGGTAAGTTTGTTACAAAAAGTTTACTTTATTTCGTAAAAACAACCTTTTGCTCATAAAAGTAGGTTCCACCTCCTTTGGAATGAGCTTTCGACCCAGAGCTTCCACCTATACCATAAAACCAATAAACATGGTATCACTTGGTTGGTATGTAGTGGGTTGGAGAAAGGCGGAAGGTAAAGTGTCGAAATCTAGCTTCTGAAGGTGTCGATACCTTTGTTTTGTTTTAAAAAAAAGCATTTGCCTGTTTACTAAAGGATTTCGAAGCAGTCGAAACCAAAGGGTTGCGAAATGGTATTTCAAAAGAGGCTTTTGAAATAGAACTTCTGCCTTAGTTTTTAAAAGTAAGTAGTTTGCAAAGAAGTTATTAAGTTTTTAAAGTGATGCTTTTGGAAGGGGGTAGTTACAACCAGATCGAAATCCTTCTGTGATTAGATGTCATTTTATGGTATCGAAAAGTTCAATGCTGTCGAATTGTACTGTTTGTTTTTATAAAAATAAGCCACTTCCTACTGCTTTCGAAGGGGTGAGAGGTTTCGAAGGCAATGGTTTCAAAGCCAACCTTCAATTGTTTTACCTAGATGTTTTCTTTTGAAAGGATGGTTTTGATATCATCAAGTTTCCCCAATACTTTTATGAAATAAAGAATTATTTTGAAAGAGACGCTTTCGCTTATGTTTGCTTTGACACAAATTGATGTTTTAAACATAAACCCAATGATTTAGAAAGGTGGACTTTCAATGGTTTCATAGGGTAACATTCAATGGTTTCGAAAGGAGTACTTTTGAATGGTTTCAATGCTATGCTTCTATACTTATATGATAATAATTTAACATGGTCGAAAGGTTTTGAAAGAGATGTTTTAAAGTATTTGAAAGGCATGAGCCTAATATTTTGAAGATAGAATTTTATGCTTTCGAAGGAGGTCATCGTATGAGGTCGAAAGCTAGGTTTCGAAGGTGTCGAAAGGTTTTATAATCTAAACCCATGGCCAAATAATGGTGTTTTGAAATGACTTTAAGTATGTAAATTTGAAGAACTATTGCCTTGATAAAAATACAGGTTAAAGAGATTAACTATGTTGTGTATAAAAAGTTTTTCAAGGACCTTAGACCTACAAGAGTGGTATTGTTAAGTTGTTATATTTGCTTCTTCAAATAGGAATATATTCACATGATTAAGAACCCATAATTGCATATTGGGGATAAAGGTGTAAAAGAACCAGCTAGGTTAACCCAGTAGTGAATATAAATTGAATAAACTCCTAAATGAATAGAATTACATCCACGGAGTCAGGGAGACCAAAGTATAGTATGCTTAAATCTTGAAGTTGTCAGGGAGATAGGTTCATAGTAAACCCATGAAAACTATGAATAGGAATTTATTTGGGGTAACCAACATGTTTATACTAAACCCATGAAAACTACGAATATGAAGTTATTGGAGGTAACCAACAGGTTCATAGTAAACCCATAAAAACTATGTATTAAGGATAGTTGGCAGGTGCCAATTGGTTTGTAGTGAACTCATGAAAGCTATATCTAGATTAAGTATTGATATCAGTCAAAAGGTTCCTAGTCAACCCATGAAAACTAGGATAAGAAAGAAGTTAAGAGAGGCATGAGTAGGTTCCTAGTCAACCCATGAAAACTAGGCTAAGAAGGGAGTTACTAGAGTAATCCATAGGTTTCTACTCAACCCATGAAAATTAGGATATAAGATGAGCTATTGAAATGACCAATAGGTTTAGAAGAACCCATGATTTAATTAAGTTAATCGGCAGGAGCCTATAGGTTCTTAGTGATCCCATGAAAACTATAAAATAGGACAGAGTGTCCATGAATTATAAAAAGGTTATTAGTAAACCCATGAAAACTAATAGGTTAATATTGACCCTAGAAACTATAAATATGATAGGGAGTCAATTAATTCGGGGATGGGATATCCAAAATGTTTATATATGTAAATCACCATTATATTTTAAAATGTTATGTTTTAAACATTGTGGATGCAGGAGCATAGTATATGGTTTTATAAAAGTGTTTTAGGATTCTAGTGCGAGGAAAACCCATTTTGCTAAGCAGTGTGGTCTCACTAGATATCTAAATGGATTGAGATGTTAGATTAATTCATACCAGGATTTAAGTCTAACTAGAAGTTTTTGTTTTCCCCTTAAACTTTCGGGTACTCAATTGATTTTGAGTAGTTTAAGGTTTAGGGTTTTCAGGTGCTCTTCTTAGACGAATAAAGCTTCCGAGGGCGTGCAGGAGGCAGTTAGTTATTTAGATTTATCTTTTTCCATTGTGTACTTTGGATGTAAACGCAAACTTATTAGCCTTATTATATATACTCTGAGTAACCAAGGGGCATCTTCATATGTCGCTCTTGGCATATGAGTAATAATTATATTTTTCTGGATGTGGTTAACATTTGTAGGATTATGTAATGGGCATAAAATGTTTGAATGGAATGTGGAGTGTTTTTAATTTGTTAATTTTTTTCATATTCTTGTGATCTATGTATCAATGTATCTAACACCTATATTTTCGGTCGTCGAGGATTAATAACTATGGATGATACAGCATCTATAGCCGTTAGTTTTGGACCTTCAAGTAGGGGGGTGTTACAGATCAACACCGTGATAATGTCAATTTGTGGTGGCTTATACATGGTTGGAAGCAGTAAAGGGCCCAAGGCTAATATAAATGAGAACTCAACCTTGCTAGTCGGATCTACTCAGTGGAGCTCCAGGCCCCAAAGGCACTGCAAGTAGAAGATGGTGAAGTTGACATCACCTTCATCGCAAAAGAAAAAACAAGGGTGAGTTACCAATACTATGACCCCATGGTTATATCCAACGACGTCGATAATGCCATATTACATCGAGTTTTCATCGATAAGGGAACCTCCGTCACTATAACGTACAAGAATATATTTGACCAAATAAAGCTCAAACCATGGAGCCTTATGCCTTACCCATCAATGGATTCAAAGGTGATAGAATTGTTCCTATAGCCTCTTCACACATAGTCACCTTCGACGAGGAACCCACTCCGTAAAGATTCAAGTAAACTTTATAGTAATAGATTCCCCATCTACTTATAACATCTTAATCGGTGGATCGATGTTGGCGATCCTAGACATAGTCAGGGCATATTAGTGGCTTACCTTGAAGTTTCCCATCAAGCGAGGAATATGATAAGTCCGCAGTAGTCAACAGGCTGCTAAATACTACTACAACATATCCTTACAACAAGATATGCTGCAATAAGAATCGAAGATTCTCATTAGTGATGAATTTGATAGGATGAGAGAGCCATGCAATGCTCCAATTCATTTCAAGGCCACCCACTAAGTAGAAGCGGTTGGAAAAGCAACCATATCATACCCTCTTCCTCAAAAGAATGCAAGAGCCATGCAATGCTCATGTTTGTGCCAAGGGAAAGAATGGTAAGGATCAACTTTCCTTGCTTGCCCAGAAAAGGCGAGAGAACTCATAGCAATGTGGAAAGAGCAAGTTCAACCTCAATGGCGAGCGAGCATGACATAATAGCTCCATCCCCTCGGCACTAGCTATCTCATCTATAAGAGCCGAGGGAAGCCAATGTCCCTATGCTCGTGCATCAATGTCTATTCCGATCGTGGATTTCATTAAATGCATGATCCATGCATTAAAACAATGTGATTAGAAACAAAGATGGAAGATAATGGTGATGACCCACTTGACCCTTGAATGGGAGATACAAACCCTAATGGTGGACCAGCCACGCCTCTTAAGAATGTGATGATAGACAACATTGACCTCGACCAGATCATCTAAATTGGCATAGAGTTGAACCCCGAAAGTTAGGGATGAGCTGATATATTTATTAAAGCAAAGAAAGGACACGTTTTCTTAGGTGCATGCTAACATGACCAACATAGGCCCTCTGGTCATGTGCTATGTCATTAATATCGACCAAAAGGCTCACCTAATCCATCAAAAGTGAAGTCCTCCTACCACAAAAAGATACAGAGCACTAAAAGAAGAAGTAGAAAAGTTCCTCGGCAATGGCTTCATTCGAAAGTCTAAGTACCTAGTGTGGGTAAACAGACCATTTTTAGTTCGAAAGATGAGAAAGGCTTGGAGGATGTGCATTGACTTCCTAACCTCAACAAAGCATTCCCAAAATACAAATTCCTACTATCATGCATTGATCAAATTTTTTGGTCATGCCCATTGGTCATGAAATTTGGTCTGAATGTGGTTATATTTTTTTGAATGTGGTTAATGTTTGGTCATGCCCATTGGTCATGAAATTTAGTCTACGTAAATCATGATACTTTTTAGTTTATTTTATATAAGATTAAATAATAGTTTTTTTACATAAATGATGTGATAATGAGAGTAAATTAACTTTAAATATTTATTTTTTCATCTAATGAAACTTTTTGCACCTACATTGTTTTCCGTTATATCCCCGCTATAACTTTTTTCACTTCCACCACTATAGAACCACTAAGTGCTTTAACTACATAAGCCCATACCCTTTAAGCCTATAGATGGGGAAGATCTCTACATATAACTCATAGTCACAGACCTTGCATTCAATGTTCCCTTATGTGAGATGAAGAAAAAGTTCAAAGGTTGGCATACTATGTCAGCAAAAGGCTATCAAGCCCAGAAACAAGATACTCGACATTGGACTCCACTTGTATTTTCAAGCATATCCTTTAAAGGTTATCACTAACCAACCCCTGAATTAAGTGCAAAGTTGGCCAACTACCACAGGCTACCTCTTGAAATGGTCTATAGAGTTTGGGAAGTATCATATCACCTTCCATTTTCGCACATCCATCAAAGGACAAACTATATATCGATGGCTATTATATGCTGATGGGAAAAAAGGCTGATCTACAGGGTTATTATTGCTGAAAATAATCGAAAATTCCATGAATTATGTCAAAAGGTGTGACAGATGCCAGCTGTTCATGTAGTTCTCAAGAGTCTCCCCAAACTTACTAAGAGCATGAGATTCCCTTGACCTTTCGACACATGGGGTATTGACTTGATTGAAAACCTCCCCACTGCGAAGGTCGGGTAAAATCGAGCCATCATCACTATTGGTTATTTCATAAAGTGGTCAATAAGAAACCCATAACTAGGGTAACCGCATCTAAGATTCTTAATTTTGCAATCAAGAACCTATTTGTGATTTTGGACTCTCAAGAAGATAATCACCAACAATGGCACCTAGTTAAGAAGCAGACCGCTCCTGCATTTCTATGAGAGAAACGTGGTTGAAAAGTGGTTCTCATGTGTCACCTGTCCTTTAGCAAAAGGGTAGGAAGAAGCCATAAATAAAACTATTAACTTAATACTAAAAAAGCACCTCATCAAGGCTGAATAACTACCACTCGTGCTTTAGAAGCCATAAATAAAACTATTAACTTAATACTAAAAAAGCACCTCATCAAGGCTGAATGACTACCACTCGTGCTTTGGCTGTACAGGACCTCAAGTCTGACCTCAATGGGACACTCCCCCTTATCATTAGTCTATCAGTTTGAAGTTATGTGACCCATAGAAGAGGATGTTCCATCTCCAAGGAACATTATCAATGACCCTGAGTAGAATGAAGAACTCCTTAAATTGAGTTCGCCTTCCTAGAAGAAAGGAAAGCAAAGGTCGAACTACATATGGAAGCTTACAAATGGGGAATGGAAAAGCATTAGTATGCTAAGGTAAAGCTATGAAAATTCATCACAAGTGAATTAACCGCGAGCCAGGTTTTGGCGAGTATAAAGAACCCGACAAAAGGAGCACTGGGGACAAATTTGGAAGGGCTGTAAGTTGTCTTTGTTGTTCGAGCTAGAGAGGCATATTGCCTCACCTACCTGCATGAAAATCACATGTCGCACGCTTAGAACCTGGAACACGTCTAGTTTTATTATATTTAATGTAAATAAATTTTGTAAGTCCTAATTATAAGGCAATACAAAACATGTATGCCATCTTATAAGGTAATCAATTCCATGCATTGTACACATTTTTTGTATAACGTAAATAAGGAAATTAATCTTTACAGTATTTGCCAATCATACAAGCCATAAACACTCAACTATACATCCCAAGAGGGTACAAGCATGTAGCACCTCTACTTACCTTGAAGGAAACCTATAAACTCTCAACTAGCCATCCAAAGAGGGTATAGGCGCACGGTGCCTCTGCTGCATCAGAAGGAAGCTACAAACTCTCAACGGGTCATCCCTTGAGCGTACAAGCACACAACAACTCTGCTTGCATTAAGGAGAAGCTACAAATATTTAACTAGCCATACCAAGAGGGTATGAGTATGAAAAACCTCTGTCTGTATTAAAGTATGCTACAACTACATGTCCACCCATTGAGGATGCATAAGCCAAATAATGCTTCCTTCTTTATAGAGGACACCAGTTCATTAATGGCGGGACCACCCACAAAGTGGTCTCAATTCTATGGTGTACTACTCTGTAAGGAAGCACTAGCCAAACAACTCTCCCTTCCAAGTCAAAGGCTTTAATGAATACATGGCGCGACCACCCATGTCATGGTCCCAACTCAATGGCTCCTGATGTTACCCTTCCCTACAGCAGGATAGGATACTAATGCATTGGTGGTGCTGCCACCTACAAAGTTTCCCATTTCATGTGTTTGTAGTACTACTCCATGAGGATGCATCAGCCTAAGAATTATC